>CAWUFW010001299.1:0-2969743 GCA_963921515.1 Calotriton arnoldi | reverse complement strand
AAAAAAAATGTAAGTCCGTTTTTATATAGCACAGCTACTCACCCTTACAGGTCTCAAGGCGCTGGGGGCCGTAGTGGAAATTAAGTGAGCTATTGCCCAGAGTCACATGGTACTGAGCTGCCGCCAGAGCCGGGGATCGAACCGTGAACCCTGTGCTCTGAAGTCAGCTGCCCTGGCCGCTGCACCACACCTCTCCACATTCTTAAAACTATAATATTATAAGCAATAACAGTTTTTCTTCTTTTTTTTTACAGAAAGTAATACTAAAGCTTGAAAAGATTTTAAATTCAGTTTACAATAAAACTGCTGTAAAATAGTTTCAATGAGTTTGGTATCTACTTTAATAAAGAAGGTAAGATGAAATAATGTAATAAGCATAATAATATGAAGTAATGTTTATAGTCACTTTTATTGCAGTCATCCATTTTTTCAAACACTACCCATGCACTGATCTATACACTACCCATGCATGCTCTATACCACTATTCCCACACTCCTGCTATCACCCATGCACTATCCATGTATTTCTCCAATTACCTAGCCTGTATTCATACAGTTATAAGATCACCCAGACACTACCTATGTACTTTTCAAATCACCCAGGTACTATCTGTATACTACTCCAATACCCTAAACATTATCCCTGCACTGATGCAATCACTTAGACACTACCCTTGCACTCTTTCAATCATCCAGGCAGTATCCATACAATGTTCTATTCATTCAGGCAGTACAGATACACTTTTAAAATCACCATGCACTCATGCAATCACTCAAGCACTACCCATGCACTCATACATGCACTCACGCACTTCTGCTGCACTACCCATGCATTCATGCAATCCCCCAGCCATTACCCATACACTCATGCAATCACTCATGCATTACCCATACACTCCTCCAATAACCCACACATTACCTCTGCACTCATACAGTCAGCCTGGCGTTACCCATGCAATCACCAAGGCAGTACCCATGTACTCATATAATCATCCAGGCATTACCTATGGACTCCTTTAATCACCCAGACATTACCCCTGCATTCATACAATCACCCAGGCATTACCCATGCACTCCTTCAATCACTCAAGCAGTGCCCATGCACACTTCCAATCACCTAAACATTACCCCTGCACTTATGCAATCACCCAGGCATTACCAAAGCCCTCATACATGCACTCCGGCACTTCTGCGGCACTCATGCAATCACCCAAGTACTACCCATGTAGTTTTCCAATCATCCAGGCACTACTCCTGCACTCATGCAATCACCCTGCTACTACTCATGCACTCTTCCAATCCCCCAGGAACTACCCAGGCAGTCCTACATGTACTCACGCACTATCCATGCACTCTTCCATGCACCCAGGCATTACCCATGCACTCATACAATCACACAGACATTACCCATGCACTCCTTCAATCACTCAAGCACTACCCCTGCAGTCATGCAATCACCCAGGCACTACTTATACACTCTTGCAATAACCCAGGCACTACTCTTGCACTCCTTCACTCATCCAGGCACTATCCATATACTCCTCCAATTACCCAGCCACTACCCATGCACTTATAAAATCATCAAGGCATTACCTATACACTCATCTATTCACTCAGGCACTGCCCATGAACTCCTTCATTCACCCAGGCATTACCCTTGCATTCATGCAATCACCCAGGCATTACACATGCACTCCTTCAATCATTCAGGCAGTGCCCATGCACTGCTCCAATCATCCAGACATTACCCCTGCACTTATGCAATTACCCAGACATTATGTATGCACCCCTCCAATCATCCAGGCACTACCCGTGCATTCATGCAATCACCCTGCTACTACTCATGCTCTCCTCCAATCACCCAGGAACTACCAAGGCAGTCCTACATGCCCTCACACACTACCCATGCACTCTTCCATGCACCCAGGCATTACCCATGCACTCCTTCAATCACCCAGACATTACCCCTGCACTCATACAATCACACAGGCATTACCCATGCACTCCTTCAATCACTCAAACACTACCCATGCAGTCATGCAATCACCCAGGCACTACTTATACACTCATGCAATAACCCAGGCACTACCCTTGCACTCCTTCACTCATCCAGGCACTAACCATTTACTCCTCCAATTACCCAGCCACTACCCATGCTCTTATAAAATCATCAAGGCATTACCTATACACTCATCTATTCACTCAGGCACTTCCCATGAACTCCTTCATTCACCCAGGCATTACACATGCACTCCTACAATCATTCAGGCAGTGCCCATGCACTGCTCCAATCATCCAGACATTACCCCTGCACTTATGCAATTACCCAGACATTATGTATGCACTCTTTCAATCACTCAGGCAGTTCCCATGCACTCCTCCATTCACCCAGAGATTACCGCTGCATTCATGCGATCACCTAGGCATTACCCATGCACTCCTTCAATCACTCAGGTAGTGCACATGTACTCCTCCAATCAGCCAGACATTACTCCTGCACTTATGCAATCACCCAGGCATTACCCATGTACTCATACATGCACTCAGGCACTTCTGCAGCTCTTATGCAATCACCCAAGCACTACTCATGCACTCCTCCAATTACCCCAGAACTACCCATGTAGTCCTACATGCACCCAGGCACCATCCATGCACTCTTCCATGCACCTAGGGATTACCAATGCACTCCTCCAATCACCCAGATATTACAACTGCACTCATACAATCACCCTAACATTACCCATGCACTCCTCCATGCACCCAGGCATTACCCATGCACTCCTTCAATCACCCAAACATTATTGTTGCACTCATGCAATCACACAGGTACTACCCTTGCAGTCCTTCAGTCACCCGGGTAGTACCCATGCACTCCTCCAATCACTCAGCCACTACCCATGCACTTATTAAATTATCCAGGCACTACTTATCCACTCCTCTAATCACGCAGGCACTATCTCTGAAATCCTCCAATCATCCAGGCACTACCCGTGCATTCATGCAATCACCCTGCTACTACTCATGCACTCCTCTAATCACCCAGTAACTACCCAGGCAGTCCTACATGCCCTCACGCACTACCCATGCACTCTTCCATGCACCCAGGCATTACCCATGCACTCCTCCATTCACCCAGGCATTACCCTTGCATTCATGCAATCACCCAGGCATTACCCATGCACTCCTTCAATCATTCAGGCAGTGCCCATGCACTTCTCCAATCATCCAGACATTACCCCTGCACGTATGCAATTAACCAGACATTACGTATGCACTCCTTCAATCACTCAGCCACTACCCATGCACTTATAAAATTATCCAGGCACTACTTATCCACTCCTCTAATCATGCAGGCACTATCACTGTAATCCTCCAATCATCCAGGCACTACCCGTGCATTCATGCAATCACCCTGCTACTACTCATGCACTCCTCCAATCACCCAGGAACTACCCAGGCAGTCCTACATGCCCTCACGCACTACCCATGCACTCTTCCATGCACCCAGGCATTACCCATGCACTCCTTCAATCACCCAGACATTACCCCTGCACTCATACAATCACACAGGCATTACCCATGCACTCCTTCAATCACTCAACCACTACCCCTGCAGTCATGCAATCACCCAGGCACTACTTATACACTCATGCAATAACCCAGGCACTACCCTTGCACTCCTTCACTCATCCAGGCACTATCCATTTACTCCTCCAATTACCCAGCCACTACCCATGCACTTATAAAATCATCAAGGCATTACCTATACACTCATCTATTCACTCAGGCACTTCCCATGAACTCCTTCATTCACCCAGGCATTACCCTTGCATTCATGCAATCACCCAGGCATTACACATGCACTCCTACAATCATTCAGGCAGTGCCCATGCACTGCTCCAATCATCCAGACATTACCCCTGCACTTATGCAATTACCCAGACATTATGTATGCACTCTTTCAATCACTCAGGCAGTTCCCATGCACTCCTCCATTCACCCAGAGATTACCGCTGCATTCATGCGATCACCTAGGCATTACCCATGCACTCCTTCAATCACTCAGGTAGTGCACATGCACTCCTCCAATCAGCCAGACATTACTCCTGCACTTATGCAATCACCCAGGCATTACCCATGTACTCATACATGCACTCAGGCACTTCTGCAGCTCTTATGCAATCACCCAAGCACTACTCATGCACTCCTCCAATTACCCCAGAACTACCCATGTAGTCCTACATGCACCCAGGCACCATCCATGCACTCTTCCATGCACCTAGGGATTACCAATGCACTCCTCCAATCACCCAGATTTTACAACTGCACTCATACAATCACCCTAACATTACCCATGCACTACTCCATGCACCCAGGCGTTACCCATGCACTCCTTCAATCACCCAAACATTATTGTTGCACTCATGCAATCACACAAGTACTACCCTTGCAGTCCTTCAGTCATCCGGGTAGTACCCATGCACTCCTCCAATCACTCAGCCACTACCCATGCACTTATAAAATTATCCAGGCACTACTTATCCACTCCTCTAATCACGCAGGCACTATCTCTGAAATCCTCCAATCATCCAGGCACTACCCGTGCATTCATGCAATCACCCTGCTACTACTCATGCACTCCTCCAATCACCCAGTAACTACCCAGGCAGTCCTACATGCCCTCACGCACTACCCATGCACTCTTCCATGCACCCAGGCATTACCCATGCACACCTTCAATCACCCAGACATTACCCCTGCACACATACAATCACACAGGCATTACCCATGCACTCCTTCAATCACTCAAACACTTCCCCTGCAGTCATGCAATCACCCAGGTACTACTTATACACTCATGCAATAACACAGGCACTACCCTTGCACTCCTTCACTCATCCAGGCACTATCCATATACTCCTCCAATTACCCAGCCCCTACCCATGCACTTATAAAATCATCAAGACATTACCTATACACTCATCTATTCACTCAGGCACTGCCCATGCACTCCTCCATTCACCCAGGCATTACCCTTGCATTCATGCAATCACCCAGGCATTACCCATGCACTCCTTCAATCATTCAGGCAGTGCCCATGCACTCCTCCAATCATCCAGACAATACCCCTGCACTTATGCAATTAACCAGACATTACGTATGCACTCCTTCAATCACTTAGGCAGTACCCAAGCACGCCTCCATTCACCAAGACATTACCGCTGCATTCATGCAATCACCCAGGCATTACCCTTGCATTCATGCAATCACCCAAGCATTACCCATGCATTCCTTCAATCATTTTGGCAGTGCCCATGCACTCGTCCAATCACCTAGACATTACCCCTGCATTTATGCAATTACCCAGACATTACCTATGCAGTCCTACATTCACTCAGGCAGTTCCCGTGCACTCCTCCATTCACCCAGACATTACCGCTGCATTCATGCTATCACCTAGGCATTACCCATGCAATCATGCAATAAGCCAGGCACTACCCATGCAGTCATGCAATCACTAAGGCACTACTGCTGGACTCATTCATTCCCTCAAACACTATCCGTCCACTCATCCAATGACTCGGGTAATACTGCTGCACTCATTCATTCACTCAGACACTACTTATTCACTGATACAATGACTCAGACATTACCTTTGCACTCATTCATACAGCACATACAAGCTTGTCTATTTTTAACCAATTAGGCGGTTCTAAAAAGAACCATTTTTTTCTTCTTTTTTTGTTTTTAATTTTTTTTGCGTATTTTGAACTCTTTTATTAATTTTTTGGGTGTTTTTTAAACAAAAGATTGAAAAAAACAAGGAAATGAACTAAAAAACTTTTCAAAACGTTTTGCAATTAGAAACTCTGCAAAAAAAATAAAAAAATAACAATGATGACTCTTCGCAGCAACAACAACAGCTGCAACAGATTGTTCACCTGCACAAAGCAGTTTCTTACACTTTATGCAGTGCTGTTCCAGTCCTGCAAACTCGGGAATAATTTCTGTGGATGCAGTGGATCCCGCAGAAGTACTAGGTCCTGCGACCTCATCATCTTGTTGGGACTCTTCCATTTGGCGCCGATGTTGTTCCCAAGCAAGACAGTTTGGATGCATGGTCTGAAGATGTTTGAGCATAGACAATGTCCCACACGAATACTTATTTTCTGATCCACGAGATAATATTTTGTGGCACACCGTGCAGGTCACTTTTCGAGCATTTACTTTCTTCTCTCCTTCTGGGATAGAGAAGAAAGCCCATGCAATACTCTCCTTCCTTTTCTTAATGGGTTCTCCCAGCTCATCTTCCTCTGCAGGAATATCCACTGGTGCATTTTGAGATGCCATTTCCTCTTTGGAAAAAAGCACCAAAAAAATCAAACAAAGAGGGACAGAAAACACAAGAGGTGTTTTTTCAAAAGATGCTCTTGGAAGAATGAAAAAAATGGGTGGGGTCCTTCAAGTTCTAGAAAAGAAAGCTTTTAAACCAATGAAATTGTTTCTTTTAAAATCACATGGGATTCGCACACCAGGAGCGCAACTGGCGCGCACCCGGCACGAATTCCGAAAAATATAATATATGTTTAATACAATTACAAATATATGATATTTGCAGTTATATTAACTAATCTCTTAGTATAGTATATATAATATAGTTAGATACATATACTTTTAAAACTTAAAGATTTGCGATGTATTCACGTACCAGGCGCGACCCCCAGAAATATGTACGTGACGTTACGCTGGGACAAGACCGCGCACCCATCGCTTACCGAATGCGCATCGTACACGACTTAACCAATATGGTGGCAAAATTCTTGGATTCGCGCAACCACTGTGACTGGTAAACGATCGGTACGCGAATCCACTTTTCTTTTTAAAAAGAAAAAAAAGATAAATCCATATTTTTGAAAGCAGAAATATCACATTATTTTTATAAAAGTTTATAATTTTAGAAAAAGTTACATTATAATTAGAATTAGCATTAAAAAAACCATAGAAATTCACAGAAAAAACCATAGGTTTCAGGGACGTTATAGCTAGAAATTAGCATTTAAAAAACCTTTGAAATTCACTGAAAAAACCATAGGTTTCAAGGAAGTTATAGTTAGAAATTAGCATTTACAAAACCTTTGAAATTCACTGAAAAAACCATAGGTTTCAGAGACGTTATAGTTAGAAATTAGCATTTAAAAAACCTTTGAAATTCACTGAAAAAACCATAGGTTTTAAGGACGTTATAGTTAGAAATTAGCATTTAAAAAACCTTTGAAATTCACAGAAAAAACCGCAGGTTTCAGGAACGTTATAGTTAGAAATTAGCATTTAAAAAACCTTAGAAATTCAATGAAAAAACCACAGGTTTCAGGGACGTTATAGTTAGTTGGACATTTCACTCGTACAAAACCAGAGAAATTCGGCCGTTATACTTAGTTGAGCTAACTATAACTCGCGCCCCCGCAATGCACTGCTGATGACGTCACATATTACATTTTCATGACATGGCAAGTGACATCACTGATGAAATCACTGATGACATCTCAAATGACATCACTGATGACATCATCCACGTGATAATCTGATGCACCTTCTCACACCCTAATATAGCCTTTGATACACCCACTCGAAAATACAGACTACCATTTTCGAAACCATAGACACACCATTACCAGTTACTACATACCCACTCACTGATTCCTAGGTCTACACACACATCCACTCCTTCACCCATACAGTCACTCATACATGCAGTCACCCATCAATACAGCACTATCATATGCACTCATACACCTATACAGACACTCACACACCGCCACTCATCCAAAGAGTTACTCACACACCTAGTCAGTCATGCAAAGAATCAATCACACTCCCATTTACTCACCTATACAGTTATACACCCACCACCTCACTTATTCATACAGATACTAACACATACTTACTCTCTTATACAATCACTGATACAAGCACACACTCATCCATACAGCCACTCTCACAATCACTCACTCTCACATATAGTCATGTATATACTCCAACACTCACATATACTGCCTTTCACATATGTAGTTACTCACACATGTACCACTGAGACATCCATTCACTCACCAACACACCCATACACACACTCACCCACCCATACAGCCCTTCACAGATGTACTCTTGAACCCATACACCCAGTGAATCACCCACTCACACATCTATGCACAGAGTCACACACCCCCCACCAACCCACACAGACACTCAGGCAGTCATACAGAAACTCAGACAACCAATCAATAACCCATATAGACACTCATGTAGCTACTCACCAACCGCTTACACACCAACTGACAGACTGATACAGACATTCACACAGTTTAGTCACTAACCCATGCATTCAGTAAGACTTATTTAATCACTCACTTATACAGTCAGTCACGCACCCACTAAATCATCTATTCAGACACTTATACACCCACTCATTCTTCAATACACCTTGGCATATATATATATATATATATATATATATATATATATATATATATATATATATATTATTATCTACTGGCGGTCGCCAGTAGATAGTTATAGTTAGGACCTATTATCCATAGGAAATCCGCAACATTCTATTTGCAATAACGTTGGCGCCGGTTGACGAATCTTCGCGAAAGCTTCCAACTTGTTGGGGCGCTCCGGTCCGCTCCTACCCTGAAAGTCTCGGGAGATACGTCAAGCGGGAGCCGAGAAAAAGGGGGTCCCAAAACGCGTTTTCCCCATTCATTTTTCCATAGGAACCTTTAGTCGCAGCTACAGCCCGAACTGCTGAACGGAATTACCCCAAAGTTGGCAAAGAGGTAGCCCTTGGTTCAGACTGGTGCCTTTTGCTAAAATGGTGTAAATCCGTTCAGTAGTTCCTGAGAAATTCACAATTAAAATCACATATATATCTATGGGCGCGTCGGATCCGCGTACCCTCCCGATCACGAGCTGCATGCTAATTGGCTGTCAACACTCCAAATCAAGAAGTGTTGGCAGCCATTTTATCCCTCGGTAGAACCGAGGGACAGAAACAAGTGCGCAAAGCGCAAAAGGGGGCAGGGTAGAAACACCCTGACCCCTAGGTCTGCTCAGGGAGTCCCACAAGGACCCCCTGGGCAGAAAAAGCATTTAAAAAAAAAAAACGGCGGGATGCGCTTAGGGTGCGCGGGTCCCGCCGAGAAAAAAAGAAACAAGTGCGCAAAACGCACAAAGGGGGCAGGGTAGAAACACCCTAACCCCTAGGCCTGCTCAGGGGTCCCACAAGGTCCCCCTGGGCAAAAAAGCATTTAAAAAAAAAAAAAAAAAAATCGGCAGGATGCGCTCAGGAGCGCGGATCCTGCCGCGCTCGATGTTAATTTGCCCCCGGGTGGGCCAAGTCCCGGGGGCATGCTGAGGGGTTTATTTTATGTATGGGGGCCTCTAAGGGCCCTCAAGCCCAGGGACCGCCACCCCCGGGGCTTTATTAGAAAAGTTGCGGGAGGGCTCTGAGCCCTCCCGCAGCCCCGAGGACCACCACCTCCCCGGGGCTTCTTTATTTTTAAATTAACCTGTGTGGGGGACTCCAGCCCCCACACGCCCGAGGACCACCACCTCCCGGGGCACTAACAAAGTTGAAAATGGGGGTCCGTTTTGGACCCCAAGCCCCAGTGACCACCACCTCCCGGGGCTTTGAAAATGTGGGGAGGGGGCCGCGCGGCCCCCTCCTGGAGCCAGTGATGGCCCTGGGGACCGCCACCCCCAGGGCCGGCTCCTGCAGTGTCCCGGGGTGCCTACCCCCGGGACACTGCTGTTTGCAATGACAGGACGGGAGCCTCGCGGCTCCCGTCCTGTCATTGCAAACTGCTTGAATTTTGGAAGCGAGAGCAGTGAAAGCTGCTCTTGCTTCCAAAATTCAAAGCAGAGTGCTTTCCACATGGGGAGCTGCATATTAGCAGCTCCCCATGTGGAAAGCAATGCCGGCTCCCGCAGGAGGCGGGGAGCCGGCAGGGTCCGTGGGGGAGTTGGGGTCCCCCACGGACCCCAAAAGGATAGGGCCAGCCCGGGGGATGGGGTCCCCGGGGCCTAAGGAGGCCTTAGGAGGGGGCCAGGCAGCCCCTCCATCAAAAAAAAAAAAAAAAAAAGGTGGCAATGGCCCGGGGATGGGGTCCCGGGTTGAAATTGGCCACGGGAGGAGGCCCACGCGGTCCCCTTCCCAGTCCTTTTTTATTTTATTTTTTTAAAGGGGGACAGGCCCTGGGGGATGGGGTCCCCAGGGCTCAAAAAATTACTAAAAAGGGGGGCCACACAGCCCCCTTTAAAAAAAAAAAAAAAAACAGCATCGCGAGGGAGGCCACGCCCCCTCTTTGACAGCACTCTGCAAACGCGCCCCCTGGCGCGTTTGCAGAGGGGGAACGAATTCCCCTTGAATACTGGGGGTCCCTGGGGGCCAACTAGCCCACCAGGAACCTCCAGTATGCGCCAGGGGGCTGCGTTGCAGAGAGGTGGACAGAGGCCACGCCCCTTTTTACACCTCTCTGCAACGCAGCTCTGTGGCGCTTTTTGGATATACCTGTTGGGCTAGTTGGCCCCCAGGGACCCTCAGGATTCAAGGGGAGTTAATCCCCCGACTTAAAACGCGCCACGGGGCGCGTTTGCACAGTGGTGAAGGGAGGGGGCGGGGCTTCAGGTGACATCTGTGCAAACGCGCCCCGTGGCGCATTTTAAGTTGGGGGATTAAGTCCCCTTGAATCATCAATCAATCAATCAATCACGGCATTTATAGAGCGCGCTACTCACCCGGGAGGGTCTCAAGGCGCTGGGGGAGGGGGTAAGTTACTGCTCGAACAGCCAGGTCTTGAGCTGCTTCCTGAAGGAGAGATGGTCCTGGGTTCGCCGAAGGTGAGTGGGGAGGGAGTTCCAGGTCTTGGCTGCCAGGTAGGAGAAGGATCTTCCTCCGGCGGTGGCTCTGCGGATGCGTGGTACGGTGGCGAGGGCGTGGCTGGTTGATCGTAGCTGGCGGGTGGGCGTGTAGAAGGTCATGCGGTCGTTGAGGTACTTGGGGCCCAGGTCGTGGAGGGCCTTGTGTGCGTGGGTGAGGAGTCTGAACATGATTCTCTTGCTGACGGGGAGCCAGTGCAGGTCTTTCAGGTGTCCGGTGATGTGGCTGTGTCGGGGGATGTCCAGGATGAGTCGTGCGGAGGCGTTCTGGATGCGCTGGAGTCTTTTTGAAGTTTGGCTGTGGTTCCGGCGTAGAGGGTGTTCCCATAGTCCAGTCGGCTGGTGACGAGTGCCTGGGTGACGGTCTTCCTGGTTTCAGTGGGGATCCATCTGAAGATCTTGCGGAGCATGCGCAGGGTGTTGAAGCACGAAGATGAGACGGCGTTGACTTGTCTGGTCATCGACAGGGAGGAGTCCAGGATGAAGCCCAGGTTGCGTGCGTGGTCCGTTGGCTTGGGCGCGGTGCCCAGGGCCGGGGGCCACCAAGAGTCGTCCCAGGCGGAGGGTGATGAGCCCAGGATGAGGACTTCCGTCTTGTCTGAGTTCAGTTTAAGGCGGCTGTTCCTCATCCAGTCGGCGACGTCTCTCATCCCGTCGTGTAGGTTGGCTCTGGCGGTGGTGGGGTCGTTGGTGAGGGAGAGGATCAGCTGGGTGTCGTCGGCGTAGGAGATGATGTTGAGGTTGTGTTGGCGTGCGATGGCTGCGAGGGGCTCATGTAGATGTTGAAGAGGGTTGGACTGAGTGAAGATCCTTGTGGAACGCCGCAGATGACTTCGGTGGCCTCGGATCTGAACGGGGGAGGCGGACTCTCTGGGTTCTTCCGGCGAGGAACGAGATGATCCATTCCAGTGCTTTCTCTCGGATTCCGATGTTGCTGAGGCGCTTCACTAGGGTGCGGTGGCAGACGGTGTCGAACGCCGCGGAGAGGTCCAAGAGGATGAGGGCTGCTGTTTCCCCTTTGTCGGTTAGGGTTCTGATGTCGTCGGTGGCTGCGATAAGGGCGGTCTCGGTGCTGTGGTTGGCCCGAAACCCGGACTGCGAGGGGTCGAGGGATCCATTCGTCTCGAGGAAGGCGGCAAGCTGTCTGTTGACGGTCTTCTCGATGACTTTGGCCGGAAACGGAAGGAGCGAGATGGGACGGTAGTTCTTGAGGTCGGTGGGGTCCGCCGTTGGTTTCTTCAGGAGGGCGGTAAGCTCGGCGTGCTTCCAGCTCTCCGGGAAGGTGGCGGTGTGGAAGGAGGAGTTGATGATGTCCCGGAGATGGGGTGCGATGGTGGCGTCGGCTTTGTTGAAGACGTGGTGTGGGCAGGGGTCGGTTGGTGATCCGGAGTGGATGGAGTTCATCGTGCGGGTGGTGTCTTCGGTGTTGATCGGGGTCCAGTTGCAGAGGGTGGTGGTGGCGGGCGTTGGTTCGGCGGTAGGGTGCGTGGTATGTGCGTCGAAGCTGTTATGTATGTCGGTGATCTTGCGGTGGAAGAACGCGGCGAGTGAGTTGCAGAGGTCTTGCGAGGGGGTGATGTCGTTGTTTCCGGCGCTGGGGTTGGAGAACTCTTTGACGATGCTGAAAAGTTCCTTGCTGTCGTGGGCGTTGTTGTCCAGTCGTTCTTTGAGTGCCGACTTCTTGGTGGCACGGATCAGCTGGTGGTGTTTGCGGGTGGCGTGCTTGAGGGCGGTCCTGTTGTCTGTGGTCTGGTCGAGTCGCCAGGCTTTCTCGAGAGTGCGGCAGTTCTTCTTGGATTCCTTGAGTTCGTTGGTGAACCAAGGGGTTTTCTTGCTTCCGGGTCTGCTGGGAGGGTTTTTAGTGGTGCGAGGTCGTCGGCGCAGGCGGTCAGCCACTTGGCGAGGTTGCTGGCTGCTTCGTTTGGGTCCGTTGTGTTGGTGGGTGTGTTCTGGCTGAGGGAGGCGGTGAGCTGCTCGGCGGTGATCTTGCTCCAGCTCCGGCGGGGAGCCTGTTGCGGGTGGTGGTGGGTCGCAGTCTTTCTGAAGCTGAAGTGGACGCAGCTGTGGTCGGTCCAGTGGAGTCCGGTGGCGTGGCTGAAGGAGATGTGCTTGCTGGAAGAGAAGACGGGGTCAAGCGTGTGGCCGGCGTAGTGGGTGGGCGTGTTCACCAGTTGCTTGAGTCCGAGGTTGGCGAGGTTGTCCAGCAGGGCGGTGGTGTTTCTGTCGTTGTTGTTCTCCAGGTGGAAGTTGAGGTCCCCTAGGAGGATGTAGTCGGCGGAGGGCATGGCGTGCGGGCTGATGAAGTCTGCAATGTCTTCGCTGAATAGTGTGCGTGGTCCCGGGGTCTGTAGATGAGGGTGCCTCGGAGGGTGGTCTTGGGGTCAGTGTGTATCTGGAAGTGTAGGTGTTCGGCGGCGGTGAAGGTCTCGTCGGAGTTAGTCGAGATGCGGATGGTGTTCTTGTGTACGATGGCGATGCCTCCTCCCGTCTGGTTGACGCGGTCCTTCCGGGTGATCTTGTATCCGTCCGGGATGGCTATGGCGATGTCGGGCGCTGAGGAGGCGTTCATCCAGGTTTCGGTGAGGAAGGCGGCGTCCGGTGCTGTTGCGTCGAGCAGGTCCCAGAGTTCCACGGCGTGCCTGTGGACGGAGCGGGTGTTCAACAGGATGCATTTCAGGTGGTTGCTGCTGGTGCTCGACTTGGCGGAGGTGGTGCACGTCCGGGGGCAGGTGAATCGGCAGGCTTGGCAGGTGAAGGGTCCGTGGGTGCGTCTCGGTGAGGCTCGGTAGCAGGCAGGGTTCCGGCCGGCACTGAGTGCGGTGAGGGTGGCGGCGTCGTAGGTCCGTCGAGTAGTGTTGCATCGGTGGGATCCAGGGGTCCTGGCGCTGGGCGCGGGCCAGGCGCGGACGGGCGCAGACGGGCTTACCTTTGGCGCACCTTCGGCGCTCCGTCGGTGCTCCCGCTGCGCGCGGCCGCTGCGCGGTCGCTCAGGGGGCGTCATAAGTAAGGAGCCTGGAGGGAGGAGCAGCTGGGTGGCGGGAGCGGGGCGGCGAATGGAATCACGGGGGGGCGGGGCCGCAGGGAGGCAGTGGCGGGAAGTCCCAGGAGCAGCAGGCAGCGGGAAAGTCCCAGGAGCAGCGGGAAAGTCCCAGGAGCAGCGGGCAGCGGGAAAGTCCCAGGAGCAGCGGGAAAGTCCCAGGAGCAGCGGGCAGCGAGCGAAGGAATCTCCAGGCAGGAGGCGGCAAGGCAGGCAGGAGCGGCAGCAGTGAGTGGGGCGACCAAGCCCTGTGGAGGGCTGAGTGGTCACTGAATCATGAGGGTCCCTGGGGGCCAACTAGCCCACCAGGAACCTCCAGTATGCGCCAGGGGGCTGCGTTGCAGAGACGTGTACAGAGGCCACACCCCTTTTACACCTCTCTGCAAGGCAGCTCTGTGGCGCTTTGGAAGTACATGGTGGGCTAGTTGGACTCCAGGGACCCTCAGGATTCAAGGGGACTTAATCCCCCATCTTAAAACGCGCCACGGGGCCTGTTTGCACACATGTCACCTGAAGCCCCGCCCCCTCCCTTCACCATTGTGCAAATATTCCTCTAAAATCAGCCGAAATACGAATTCCGATTTACTCACCTGTTATCAGGAGAGACCTCAGTGCTGCATCTTTCAGCCCAGTACTGATCCTGAAAAGTAATTTTAACCGTACTTACCAGTAACTTGAATTTCCTTCCATAGGATATCATTGCCTGCTTTTTGCTGAAAAAGTTTCTAAGTGTCGATTTTTGAAACATACAAATATTCCTCTAAAATCAGCCGAAATACGAATTCCGATTTACTCACCTGTTATCAGGAGAGACCTCAGTGCTGCATCTTTCAGTCCAGTACTGATCCTGAAAAGTAATTTTAACCGTACTTACCAGTAACTTGAATTTCCTTCCATAGGATATCATTGCCTGCTTTTTGCTGAAAAAGTTTCTAAGTGTCGATTTTTGAAACATACAAATATTCCTCTAAAATCAGCCGAAATACGAATTCCGATTTACTCACCTGTTATCAGGAGAGACCTCAGTGCTGCATCTTTCAGTCCAGTACTGATCCTGAAAAGTAATTTTAACCGTACTTACCAGTAACTTGAATTTCCTTCCATAGGATATCATTGCCTGCTTTTTGCTGAAAAAGTTTCTAAGTGTCAATTTTTGAAACATACAAATATTCCTCTAAAATCAGCCGAAATACGAATTTTGATTTACTCACCTGTTATCAGGAGAGACCTCAGTGCTGCATCTTTCAGCCCAGTACTGATCCTGAAAAGTAATTTTAACCGTACTTACCAGTAACTTGAATTTCCTTCCATAGGATATCATTGCCTGCTTTATGCTGAAAAAGTTTGTGTCGATTTTTGAAACATACAAATATTCCTCTAAAATCAGCCGAAATACGAATTCCGATTTACTGACCTGTTATCAGGAGAGAACCCAGTGCTGCATCTTTTAGCCCAGCACTGACCCTGAAAAGTAATTCTAACCGTACTTACCAGTAACTTGTATTTCCTTCCATAGGAATCCATTGTCTGGTTTTCAGCAGAAAAGTTTCAGTGTCGATTTTCACAAACTACAAATATTCCTTAAAAATCGCCTGTATGACTTAAACGCATTCTTTCAACTGTTTACAGGAGATGCACCAGTGCTGGATCCAGGATCCACCACTGAGTGAGAAAAAGTCACGATAACACTACTTACCTGCTAAGTGAATTTCCTCCCATAGGATAACATTGGTGATTCTATGTGAAAAAGTTTCTAAGTGTCAACTTTTAAAATACAATAATATTCCTTAAAAATCACTACTGTAACCAAAACGCTTTTACTCAACTGTTTACAGGAGATGTCCCAGGACTGAATCTAGGATCCAGTCCTGTGGTTAGAAAAAGTAATCCATAAAGTAGTTAATTGCATTTAGCTAGAAATTCACATTGAGCTCAATGTTGCATTGTGTTTGAAATTGTGTTGCCCATTGCAACAACTGTAACTACTGTACTTAAAAGTCTATTGCCTATTTGCAAAGTATTTAAAGTAAATTAATTCATTCTGAGAAAGTATATTTTGTAATGTAATGTATAATGTAATTACAATGTAATTTAAAAAATAAATATCTAAAAATAAATAGTTTAAAAAATGTAGTAAATCAGTATGAAAAAAATAAAAATAACAATTAATACATTTAAAAATTGGCATTTACAAAACCTTTGAAATTCACTGAAAAAAACCATAGGTTTCAGACATGTTATAGTTAGGAATTAGCATTTAAAAAACCTTTGAAATTCACTGAAAAAACCATAGGTTTCAGACATGTTATAGTTAGAAATTAGCATTTAAAAACCTTTGAAATTCACTGAAAAAACCATAGGTTTCAGGCACGTTATAGTTAGAAATTAGCATTTAAAAACCCTACCAATTCACTGAAAAAACCATAGGTTTTAGGGACAGTTATAGTTACTTGGACATTGCACTCGTACAAAACCCGTGAAATTCCCCCGTTATAGTTAGTTCAGCTAACTATAACTCGCGCCTCACAATGCACTGCTGATGACGTCACATATTACATCACTCATGACATGGTCAGTGACATCACTGATGACATCACTGATGACATCTCAAATGACATCACTGATGACATCATCCATGTGATAATTTCATGCATCTTCTCACACCCTAATATAACTTTTGATACACCCAATCTAAATTACAGACTGCCATTCTCAAAACCATAGACACTCCAATACCAATAACTACATACCCACTCACTGATTCTTAGGTCTACACACACATCCACTCACTCACCCGTACAGTCACTCATACTTACAGTCACTCAGTACAGGACTATCATATGCACTCATACACCTATATAAACACTGACACACCGCCACTCATCCATAGAGGTACTCACACACCTAGTCAGTCATGCAAAAAATTAATCACACATCCATTTACTCACCTATAGAGTTATACACACACCAGCTCAATAACTCATACAAATACTAGCACATTCTTACGCTCTTATACAATAACTGATACAAGCACACACGCATCCATACAGCCACTCTCACAATCACACACTCTCACGTATAGCCTTTTAAATACTCTAACACACATATATACTTCCTTTTACATATGTAGTTACTCGCACATGTACCACTGAGATATACATTCACTCACTAACACACCCATACACACACTCACCCACCCAAGCAGTCCATCACAGACGCACTCTTCAAATCATGCACCCAGTGAATCACCCACTCACACATCTATGTACAGAGTCGCACACACCCCACCCACACAAACACTCAGGCACCCATACAGATACTCAGACAACCAATCAATAACTCATATAGACACTCATGTAGCTATTCACAAACCCATGCAGCCACTTACACAGCAACAGACAGACGGATACAGACATTCACCCAGTTTAGTCACTAACCCATGCATTCAGTAAGATACGTTTAATCACTCACTTATACAGTTAGTCACGCACCTACTAAATCATCCATTCAGACACTTATACACCCACTCACTCTTCAATACGCCTTTCCCTATATATATTAAACATATTTAAACTTTACAGAAACACACAGTCACTGGATGATGTCATCAGTGATGTCATCAGTGATGTCATTTGAGATGTCATCAGTGATGTCATCAGTGATGTCACTGACCATGTCATGAGTGATGTAATATGTGACGTCATCAGCAGTGCATTGCGGGGCGCGAGTTATAGTTAGCTGAACTAACTATAACGGGGGAATTTCACGGGTTTTGTACGAGTGCAATGTCCAAGTAACTATAACTGTCCCTAAAACCTATGGTTTTTTCAGTGAATATATATATAAAACATATTTAAACTTTACAGAACCACACAGTCACTGGATGATGTCATCAGTGATGTCATTTGAGATGTCATCAGTGATGTCATCAGTGATGTCACTGGCCATGTTATGAATGATATAATATGTGACGTCATCAGCAGTGCATTGCGGGGCGCGAGTTATAGTTAGCTCAACTAACTATAACGGCCGAATTTCTCTGGTTTTGTATGAGTGAAATGTCCAACTAACTATAACGTCCCTGAAATCTGTGCTTTTTTCATTGAATTTCTATGTTTTTTTAAATGCTAATTTCTAACTATAACATCCCTGAAACCTATGGTTTTTCAGTGAATTTCTAAGGTTTTTAAATGCTAATTTCTAACTATAACGACCCTGAAACCTATGGTTTTTTTCAGTGAATTTTTAAGGTTTTTTAAATGCTATTTCTAACTATAACGTCCCTGAAACCTATGGTTTTTTCAGTGAATTTCAAAGGTTTTTAAATGCTAATTTCTAACTATAACGTCCCTGAAACCTATGGTTTTTTTCAGTGAATATATATATATATATATATATATATATATATATTATCTATTGTCGGTCGCCAGTAGATAGTTATAGTTAGGACCTACTTTCCATAGGAAATCCACAACATTCTATTTGAAATAACTTTGGTGCCGGTTGACGAATCTTCGCGAAAATGTCAAAACTTATGGCCCGCTCCAGTCCGCTCCTATCCTGAAAGTTTCGGGGTGATTCGGCAAGTGGGGGCCGAGAAAAAAGGGGGGTCCCAAAACGTGTTTTCCCCATGCAATTTTCCATAGGAACCTTTCATCGCAGCTACAGCCCGAACTGCTGAACGGAATTATACCAAATTTGGCAAAAAGGTAGCCCTTGGTTCAGAGTCATGCCTTTTGCTTAAATGGTGTAAATCCGTTCAGTAGTTCCTTAGAAATTTGAAAAAGAAAACACATATATATCTGGGCGGAGTCTAACCACACATGTCATCGTGAGATCTGATTGGCTGTCAGCACTTCATCCTGGAATTGCTGGCAGCCATCTTGGGACCAATATAAATGATAGTACCCCATTGAAATGCATTGTAGTGAATCGAAGATTTTGAGGGTTACCAAAAGGAGAACTATAAAGGGTGATAACAGACTTTAGTTACATTAGAATTCATTTGTTGATGGTACCATACTAATTTCAGGAATTGTGGTGTGTTCTAAGGTGATTTTACCCTGTGAAAAACCTTCTGCTGGGATATCATGAATCATGTTTGAGAAAAACTATTTTCACATGCTTGTCCCATACAGTTTTGGAAGGTGCTCCAGAAGCTAAAATGAGAGCATATTTTCTGTAAATTCACATTATCTTTCTCAGTCATGTGAGAATGAAGTCTGACATTCTCAGTAAAACATGTACATCCAACAAGGGCAGAGACTGTCAGTTGATTCCTTTGTGTTCTACTGCAGCTTCCCAGAGTGTTCTAAAGAACAACTAGAGTGCTAACAGCCTTACTTATGACAAACGTATGGCCACCTGAAGCCATCTTGATTGGAATAAACTGGTAACACTTAAAACATTTAATTTAAAAAGGAACAAAATGATGGGGTTCATTTTGTCATAGAAATTATGGTTAGTGCTATAGAAAGAAAAATTAGGACATGTTTCAAGTGTGATCTCAAATATCTTCCTGTTATATTTCAACAGGAGCAGCCTGTCAGTTGATGCCTTTGTGTTCTACTGCAGCTTCCCAGAGTGTTCTAAAGAACAACTAGAGCGCTAACAGTCTTACTTATGACAAAATGATGGCACACCTGAAGCCATCTTGATTGGAATAAACTGGTAACACTTAAAACATTTAATTTAAAAAGGAACAAAATGAGGGGTTCATTTTGCCATAGAAATTATGGTTAGTGCTGTAGAAAGAAAAATTAGGACATGTTTTAAGTGAGATCTCAAATATCTTCCTGTTATATTTCAACAGGAGCAGCCTGTCAGTTGATGCCTTTGTGTTCTACTGCAGCTTCCCAGAGTGTTCTAAAGAATAACTAGAGTGCTAACAGCCTTACTTATGAAAAAAGTATGGCACACCTGAAGCCATCTTGATTGGAATAAACTGGTAACACTTAAAACATTTAATTTAAAAAGGAACAAAATGATGGGGTTCATTTTGTCATTGAAATTATGGTTAGTGCTGTAGAAAGAAAAATTAGGACATGTTTCAAGTGTGATCTCAAATATCTTCCTGTTATATTTCAACAGGAGCAGCCTGTCAGTTGATGCCTTTGTGTTCTACTGCAGCTTCCGAGAGTGTTCTAAAGAACAACTAGAGCGCTAACAGTCTTATTTATGACAAAATGATGGCACACCTGAAGCCATCTTGATTGGAATAAACTGGTAACTCTTAAAACATTTAATTTAAAAAGGAACAAAATGAGGGGGTTCATTTTGTCATAGAAATTATGGTTAGTGCTGTAGAAAGAAAAATTAGGACATGTTTTAAGTGAGATCTCAAATATCTTCCTGTTATATTTCAACAGGAGCAGCCTGTCAGTTGATGCCTTTGTGTTCTACTGCAGCTTCCCAGAGTGTTCTAAAGAACAACTAGAGCGCTAACAGTCTTACTTATGACAAAAGTATGGCACACCTGAAGCCATCTTGATTGGAATAAACTGGTAACACTTAAAACATTTAATTTAAAAGGAACAAAATGAGGGGTTCATTTTGCCATAGAAATTATGGTTAGTGCTGCAGAAAGAAAATTTAGGGCATGTTTTAAGTGAGATCTCAAATCCTCTTCTATTTCTTTAGAAAATTCTGACATACAGACTGAAACAATCCCTTTCAATACCAGCAGTAGACTTCCAGTTAACTCCCTGGTGAGCAGTAGCTTTACTACAGTGATCTAATGAACAACTAGAATGCTAACATTCTGAATTTATGGCAAATGTGTGACACATCTGAATGCCTTCTTGATGGAATCAAAGTAAAAAACTGAAAGCATTTCCTACTGAGGAGACTGCAGTAAATGACGAAATTAGGAAACTTCATAACAAATAAGTCTCCCAAGATGGCCACCAGAGAAAAAAGAGCCCAAATGTAGCACAAATATCACCCAGATGTAGCCCACATATAGCCCAATGACAGAAGTGTGCAAAACACTTTTTATTTTTAGTTTTTCTGCAGTTTTATATAGTGCAAACTGGTCAGGTATTGGAGCGTTACATCTTACTTGGACCCCTTATTGCGTATTTTGCACGAAGTACATGAGATTGATCTTGCGAAACATTGAACTTTACGATTCTGTTAACCTGAAGTTGCTCTGAACCGGGCTTTGTAACACCCGTTTTTACCTACTGGTTTTAATTAATTCTCACTGTATTGTATTAGGAAAGAGGATTTACTGTTTTTATGTACACTTTTATGATCTATGTTTCTAAATCAGATCAAATAAAGTTTAATGAATTCTATGGCAGGACGGAGGCGAGGATTATGCATATCTTTCCTCACTTTATTTGCATAGCAGTTCAAAGAAAACGTAACACAACAATCATTAAACAAAAGACTACACAACCCATGAACCATTAGGGGGTAGTCTCCAAGGCAACTATAGTCCAATCATATCACAGTCCATCGTATATAATATCGTGACGTCCCTTCCGCTTCCTCTTTCTTCACTGCTCATCAGTTAAGTGCATTCCTTACATTCTTGGCTTAATCTGACGTTGTTGCTGTTTGTATAGCGGTTTCTTGTGCACGTTATTAGCATTATTGCCTTGGTATTGTTTCATATTCCCTGCGCAGCAGGCTCTTGCCCGAGTGCATTCTCCCCCTCGCAGTTTCTCCCGCTGTGTGCTCTGCGCGCGGTGAGATCCTGTCAGGCGCGTCTGGTCCGAACGAGGCAGCTACGTCGAGCGCTCCCGCTGGTCTTTACGCGCGTTTGGGAATCCGGTCACTCCTTTAGTGTCCGCTTGATTCCCGACCAACCCTCGCCTAATTTTGACACCGCTACGCGGTGATTTCCCCACACGGCCACGTTAGTGACCAGCGCCACCTGGTGGTGGTAATTGGTATTGCGCCTCATTCTATTCTTATAACAGCTTCGGGGAAAGCCCAGCTGTTGGAGCACCGGCGAGGGGGCTGTCTTAAGGATTTTAAGGGCATTTGTTCTGTGCTCACACCCTCTGCTATCATGTCTTCTCCAGAAGACCATTTTTACTCCTCCTACCAGGAAGTGGAGGAGGAATAGCCCCCCAACTTCTCCCTCCAGCAGTGGACCAAGCCCTCTCTCTGGCTATTTCTAGGACGCTGGCTCCTCTTAGGGATCAGGTTGATAAGCCGGCGAAAAGCATCCCTGGGGTGTTCAGTGACCCAGATCTGGTGGTGGCAGGTCCAAGCAGCTCCCAGATGGGGAATAAAAGGGCCGTTAAGCATAACGCGGGGCACTTGGAAGGATTTGATAAACTTACGGAGACCTTCCTCAAGAGTGCGTGAACGCTAAAACATGCACCCTGCCGGGAGGAGAGGGGCCCGGAGAAAATTGCGACACTGTCACCACTATTGTAGACCTCGACGGCGGGTTTTCCTTAGAGGGAGAGGGTGTATCAGAGGACAATTTCTCCGATGAGGATAAGGACTCGGGGCGTCCCTGGCGTCCAGAGTCCCACTCCTCTCAGTCCCTGGTTGGGGACGGGGTCCACTCGGACATGTTCGAGCCTACCCAAATTTACCATCCTAGGTCGGCAGAGTGGACACCTGACGCCAAAGTGGCAGAGTATGTGGTGGGGAAAATCCATCAACCCCTTGAAAGGGAGGTCAGGAATAGGATGAGGGAGAATGCCCCAGGCCCTCACTGAAGGGGAAGGTGGCACACACGCCTGAAATTGATGAGAAACTATGTACCTTTTTCTCCAAGTATATGAGGGATCCCAAGAAAGGAATTGATAGGTCTTGGACGTGGTAGGGCCCTTGACCCAAGTTATTCAATTGACGGAGCGTTCCAAAGAGTCAGGATCCCCTTTGTCCATGGATATTGTGGCTGGTTGGGCGCACTACCCTAAACCCTAAAACACTACCCCCTCCACTACCCAAACACCACTGCACTACCCTAAACCCTAAAACACTACCCCCAGCACGACACCCTACACTACCCAAACATAACTGCACTACCCTAAACCTAAAACACTACCACCAGCACGACTCCCTACACTACCCAAACACCACTGCACTACCCTAAACCCTAAAACACTACCCCCAGCATGACTCCCTACACTACCCAAACACCACTGCACTACACTAAACCCTAAATATACCCCCAGCATGACCTCCCACACTACACAAACACCACTGCACTACCCTAAACCCTAAAACACTGCCCCCAGCATGACCCCCTACACTACCCAAACACCACTGCACTACCCTAAACCCTAAAACACTAACCCCAGCATGACCCCCTACACTACCCAAACACCACTGCACTACCCTATACATTAAAACACGACCCCCTACACTACACAAACACGACTGCACTACCCTAAACCCTAAAACATTACCCACAGCATGACCCCCTTCACTACACAAACACCACTGCACTGCCCTAAACCCTAAAAGACTACCCCAGCACTACCCCCTACACTACCCAAACACCACTGCACTAACATAAACCCTAAAACACTACCCCCAGCACAACCCCCATACACTACACAAACACCACTGCACTACCCTAAACCCTAAAACACTACCCCCAGCACGACTCCCTACAGTACCCAAAAACCACTGCACTACCCTAAACCCTAAATCTACCCCCAGCATGACCCCCTACACTACACAAACACCACTGCACTACCCTAAACCATAAAACACTACCCCCAGCATGACCCCCTACACTACACAAACACCAGTGCACTACCCTAAACCCTAAAACATTACCACCAGCATGACCCCCTACACTACTCAAACACCACTGCACTACCCTACACCCTAAAACACTACCCCAGCATGACCCCCTACACTACTCATACACCACTGCACTACCCTAAACCCTAAAACACTACCCCCAGCACGACCCCCTACACTACCCAAACACCACTGCACTACCCTAAACCCTAAAACACTACCCACAGCACGACTCCCTACACCACCCAAACACCACTGCACTACCCTAAACTCTAGAAAAGAAACCCCCAGCCCATGCCCAATCCCCTTACCTCTCACTCCTCATGGTTCCTCTCTCCTCGTGGTTCCTGCTTCACGTCATCTCTGAGGGGCGGTGCACGTCGTTGTGAGGAAACGGAACAGCCTCTGTTTCCTTACAACGACATGGATCGTCTACATGTTTTTAGAACGCATGGTCATTTACCATACATACCTTTACAACAAAATTCATTGTAAAGGCATGCGTGGTAAATGACCATGCGTTCTAAAAAATGCGTAGTAATGACTTCGTGATGTACAACGCATGTGTGGTAATGCATGCGTTGTAATGGTATCGCAAAGTAAAAAGTCGTTGTAACAGCTGTTTACCGATCGAAGCTGGCCCCTGTTCTTCAGTGAGATGTTTATTTGATTAATTAGGAGGAAGGAATGTGGTTTTTTTACCGAAAAGTGCATTCCCGGCTGTTGTATTGTGAAAGTGTCCGCCTGGCCTGGTTTCACTTCCGGTGAGAGAGTGGAAGAGTCTGTTTGGATCTAAAGGAGTTCTGTTGTTGGACGGGGCCAGCGCGACATGTCATCAGAAAACATAGCTAATGGAAAGTGTCCTCCCTGAAGTGTGGAGCAGTGCCATGAGAGGTCAACGAGTGTGCGTCCCACCGCAGTATGACCGTACCGCGTGACCCATGTGCCGCCTCCAGGGTACGGGAGGCAGAAGCGGCATCGCAGGTCCTCTTGAAGACCGTTGTAGCACTAATTCTACATTTTGGTACTCGGGCATTTTAACTTCGTTGTTCCTGCCAGATACAAAGAGAAGATCTTGTGTTATTCAGTGCCCTTGTTACCTTTTTTGTGGGTTGTGGTGCTTGTCACTTCGCTGCCCCGCCGGTGCACACGACTGGGCACCCCACCTCGTGTGCCATCTGCAGGGCCTCTGCCCTCGGATCACTGGTTTCGGTTTCTGGAGTGGCAACATAAACAGTTGCTCCCAAAGGACTAGCCTGAACACTTAGGTGAATATCCCCTGCACCAGTATTCCACGGAAATTCTTTCCTAGCTCTCCCACGTCAACGAGCACTGCTCCGCTCGCGACACCGTATGACGTCATCGGAGCCATAAGAGGACCTCGTCGGCATGCTGACGTCAGTTCCAACCATTTTTTCCGTGCCACCGAGGCAAACAGGGGACCGAGACATTTTCACATGTATACATAGTATAATAAATATATATATATTCACTGAAAAAACCATAGGTTTCAGGCACGTTATAGTTAGAAATTAGCATTTAAAAAACCTTAGAAATTCACTGAAAAAACCATAGGTTTCAGGCACGTTATAATTAGAAATTAGCATTTAAAAAACCTTAGAAATTCACTGAAAAAACCATAGGTTTCATGGGCGTTATAGTTAGTTGGACATTTCACTCGTACAATACCATAGAAATTCCCCGTTATAGTTAGTTCAGCTAACTATAACTCGCGCGCTCCACAATGCACTGCTGATGACGTCACATATTACATCACTCATGACATGGTCAGTGACATCACTCATGACAACACTGATGACATCTCAAATGACATCACTGATGACATCACTGATGACATCATCCAGTGAATGTGTGTTTTTCTGAAAATTAAATATGTTTTATATATGTATATCCCAAGGTCGATGGAAGAATAAATGGGTATATAAGTGTCTAAATGGATGATTTTTTTTGTAAAATTGATTGTATAACTGACTAAGTGTATCTTAGTGAATACATGGGTTAGTGAGTAATGTTTAAATATGAAAATATCTGTATCAGTCTCTCACTTTGTGTATAAGTGGCTGCATGGGTTGGTGAGTAGCTACATGAGTGTGGGTTATTAGTTGGTTTTTGAGTATCAGTATGAGTGTCTGAGTGTCTGTATGGTTCGGTGGGGGTATTACTTAGTGCATAGATGCATGAATGAGTGACTCACTGTTTGTATGTGTTGAAGACAGCATGTGTGCAGGACTGTATAGGTGGATGAGTATGTGTATGGGTGTGTTAGTGAGTGAATGACTGTCTCAATAGTGTCTTTATGAGTAACTACATATGTTTTAAACTAGTATATGTGAGTATTGGTGTATATAAGTGAGTATATGTGAGAGTGAGAGATTGGAAGAGTTCCTGTACAAATAAGTAGGTGTTTCTATAAGTGATTGTTTAAGAGAGTAAGTATGTGTAAGTTTCTGTAGAAGTAAGTGTGGTAGTGTGTGTATAACTGTATATGCAAGTAAATGGATGTTTGATACTTTGTTTGCATGTGTGAGTATGTGTGTGAGTAACTCTATGGATGAGTGGTGGTGTGTAACAGGATGTATAGGTGTAATAGTACATATGATGAGTGAGTACATGTATGAGTGACTGTTGGTGAATGAGTGGATGTGTGTGTAGATCTTGGAATTACTGAATAGGTGTGTTGTAACTGGTATTGGTATGTCCATTGTTTTGAAAATGTTAGTTTGTATTTTTGAGTGTGTGTATCAAAGGTTATATTAGGGTGAGAGGAGGTCTGCCACTCTATCACAAGGATGATGTCATCAGTGATGTCATCAGTGATGTCATTTGAGATGTCATGAGTGATGTCACTGACCATGTCATGAGTGATGTAATATGTGATGTCATCAGCAGTGCATTGTGGGTGCGCGAGTTATAGTTAGCTGAACTAACTATAACAGGGGAATTTCTATGGTTTTGTATGAGTGAAATGTCCAACTAACTATAACGCCCCTGAAACCTATGGTTTTTTCAGTGAATATATATATATATATATATCTCCAAACACAGTCCCAACTCCAAAATGAAGGAAGGAGCACACACACGAAGATTAAAATGCTGGTCAGTTTAATGTGTCAGATTTCTCCCGACCCAGCAACAAAACAAATGAGATGGGTTTCGGCTGCAAACAGCCTTTGCCAATCAATGCGTCGCCATCTTGTTGCAAAGCTTTTAAATATATATATACAAAGCACCAAAAATCGCCAATTTTTTGCCTTTTACGACGGCGAGCTTGCTGCCGGGTAGCGAACCCCTTAAATACATCCAATTATCACCTCTTTCAGTACGTCAATCCCACACAGAAAAAGACAAGCCACAGCTCAATTCCTTAGGCATGATTATTTGATTATTTTATTCTTGGCAGCGAAAACGCCCAACACATTTCGGAGCTGTCGTTTCTTGTTCACAGATCAGTTACGTTTGCTCTTTCATTACACAAATACAAGGGTGGTTAACACCAACGTCATAAAAGTAGGACTACATGCCATTATCAGGAGTGTATGTGAATACTTGTGCGGCCATCTTATAGCATTGTTATACATTTTAATGCCGTAACATTGTAGTTTATATACATTATAAAACTTATTTTAGTTCAACTTAACAAGTCAATCCAACTCTGGAATGCATGATTACAATTTAAAATACAAAGAATCAAAAAGGAGTGGAGCCGTGAGGCCTCGAGGGATCTTGAGATTCAATATGTAGGACCCTCAACAGCCATTTTCCGCCTTTGGTATGTCTCTGGCCATTGGCGTAGTCATGGTTGATAGCATCATCTTCAGGTCTTGTTGGCCTCCACCAGGAGGTGATCCGAGGAAATAGTTAGGATCTACTTTGTAAAAAAGTGAATTAAAATCACCTCTTTATCTTATCATGGAATTAGATTTATTCAAAACAATGATAAGGTTAGGTTAAAAACAAAGGTGGATGTGAAAAATAGGACCTATAATGTGTCCTTCACATCACTTACAAAAGGTCAAAAAATGGTCTACAGGTTTTTATCCATATTTATTTTTTGGCCACTTTATTATACACCCACAGGTAAATAAGAGCATTATAAAACAAATATATGCTAATGTATGCCTGTATCTAGAGAAATCCCAACCTGTTATTTAACTTCCCATGCTGTGTCTCTGCTCAGCTGTTGTCCTGAACGTCACAAAGACAGCATGGCGTGTCACTCCCATGAAGCACAATTTTCTGCATTTTTCTGCTTTTAAAAATAAGTACAGACAGGAAACACATTATTTTCTGTCTGTATTTATCTGTAAAAATCAGTAAAACGGAAAACTGGGAGCCTTATTCATAATGGTGTAAGTTTTGTTTGCCTTTGATAATTGTATTTGTTTACTGCTCGCGCTGTATTTACAAGCTTTACATTCACCACATACATAAAATCCTTGTATGTTATTAGCATTACTCTTTGACTTCACCATACTATTACTTAAAACATCTTTCAATGATGTACACCTATTAAAGGTGGCCTGTGGGTTGTCTCCTATGTATTTTGATAGGATCTCATCCGTTCTAAGAACTTGTCAACATTTTGTGAGACTCTTATTAACCTCCCACGTCTGGTTACTAAACGTAGTAATGAATCTTACTGGTTGGTGGCCTTCAGTCTTATCCTTTGCTTTAGGGACTAATAAATCATCCCTTTTGACTTCTCTCACTTTTGTGCATGCCTGTTAAATCACCCTCCAAGAGTATCCTCTTTCCTTAAATCTCTCTTTCATAGTTGTCATTTCCTTACCAAATGCTCCCTCTGAGCTACAATTTCTTCTAGATCTAAGTAGTTCTCCATACGGTATGCTGTCTATCAGAGTCCTTTCGATGACAACTGCCTGCATGTAGTAAACTGTTCCCTGCAGTTTTTTACGGAATAGTTTACTTTCCAATTTGTTGTCACAGACTTTCACTTTAACATCCCAAAATTCTATTTGTTCTGCATGCACTTCACTTGAGAACCTAAGATTTAAATTGTTCTCATTCAGAAGATCAACAAATTTGTGAGCTTCTTCAATGCTCCCATTCCAAATACAAAATATATCATCGATATACGGTACCCAGAGGATGACGACTTGTTCAAATTGTCCGATGTACTGCTCCTCCCACCAGCCTAGGTATAAACCCACATAACTGGGGGCGAAGCAGGTCCCTATCACCGGCCCCTGGGTTTGCCTGTATATAATTTGATCAAAAATGAAGAAATTGCTGGTCAAACAAATAAACATCAAATCTAACAGCATCTATGTGTGCAATAAATATGATAATGTTGACATGCAGAGATTCATGTCAATGGAAAAACTTTCTTGGTGGTTAAGTGAATATTTTTATGTGCTACATATAGAATTGTTAATTTATCCATAATTGCTATATTTAATTTATTTATAAAGCTGTAGTTTAATGATATTGCTATGGTAGGAGTTCTAATTAAGACACTAGCATATATATTGTAAGTCTGATTGTACAATATAGAGAAACAAGAATTCAAATATGCAACCAGATAAGTAGTCTTCTAAACATGTGTCAGGGCTGGTACACTTGGCCTTGTGCATGCTGTTTTATTGCTAGGGCAACTTGGCATTTGAAACTCTTTTCCAAGCTTTAACCTGCTCATCTACTACATATAACTTATCCCTGAGGTAGGCTGCAGCTACGCCATAGTGTAATACTAAGTCACCCATTCAGAGAAGTACTCCTTTAAACATGTCTCAGGCCTGGAACACTTGAGCTTGTACATGTAGTTTTACTACTAGGCTGACCTGGTATTTAAAACGTCTTGCTAAGCCTTATCCTGTTCATCAACTACATATCACTCATCTCTAGGATAGACTGCAGCTAGGCCATAGGACATGCTTCTATGTGCTTAAAGGTAACAGATGTTGTTAGAGGGTTCAATGACCTACATGCAAAATTACAGTCCCATCCTCACTTAAACTTTGAGTCTGCCACTCTGATTCAAATCTCACTTAGGTACATATAAAGAGACAGAGCCACTAATACATCCCTTCAGACAGTGTTAGAAGCATCTAAATATTTACTCAGAAACACAGATACAACTCTTATGCATCCAGAAAATATGGATGAGGTTGGACACACAGTTAAATAACCCAGTAGTAACTAACAAACCCAGGCAGCAATCCATGGTGTCCCTTACATACACATGTAGAGACCTGTAGAGTCATAAACAGAGGCAGTGATACACTAAAAAAGTTACTTATATATGGAAAAACACCCCTACATAGGGACTGAGACACACATTCAGATGTCTACTAAAGTACTGACACTACTAAGTGTCAACTTGAGCTCCTTCCTCAGGGTCTGCTCGAAGATTGCTTATTCCACCTCCAGGCAGCTCCAACTCAGAAAGCTACAAAAGCACTGCGTTTTGGAGTGGCCAGGTGAGGGAAGAGTAGGAAGGAAACTGCGGGGAGGTTGACCTGAAAAAGAAAGTTAAAATATACACGCAAACAATAACACTCAATATGTAATTTAATAAATCCTTAAGATACTTAGTGTGAGTATTAAAACATGGATTGTACAATGAATGTGGATCCAGATAATCTCAGGCTCATTGATAAATCAAAGGATAAGGTTGTGCATGGCACTAGAACTTATAGACACTGTGTCTCGATGAGGACTATCGTGTTAATGCTCCTCATGTACTTTCCTACAGGTTAATCACACTGGGAATAGGATCGGTAGAGGACTTTCACAAAAGATAGGGGTTCTTTCTTCTGTAGGTTGTTAACGTCACAACCAAATTAATTTAATCACCCCAAAACAAAAATAAAATAAAACACATATTCGTTTTGAGTGAGAAAATAAACACGATACCACTATCAAAAGGTTTTACCACTCACTGAGCAAGAGCCCTTGCAGCTAGCGGTATGCTCGAGCAGGCAGACTCTACATGAAAGGCTTACCGCTAAGACCGGGCTGGTATTAAATGCAGTGCGGGACACTGCCAGGAAGCGGGAAGCAGCAAGCGGCTTCTGGAAACAACAAAAGTCGCGCTGCTAGGCAGACAGCCAATGACGGAACGGACCGCAGAGCAGGAAGCTTTCTGGAATAGTGAGCACGTGTGCATGGGCTGGCCTCTTCTTATAGGCTCAGCCCTCATCCTAGATGGCCGCCGCCCGGGGCTTCTGGGACTTGTAGTCCCCTTAAAGAAAATGGGGCAAAACACAAGAGGCTATAAAGGAAAACAAAAGAAAACAACATGTAGTGTTATGCCCCCTTAAATCAGAAAATATGCATCATCAGAACATATGCATCACCATACCAGTACCCCAATCGCATACTGACTTGCACTAACAAGACTGTGTGCAGCACAACCACCAGCGTGCCAGTTTGAATGGGGAATAGATATTCCCACACGGTAAACCCTGCATCTGGCGCCTAGGACAACACGAAAAGGTTGTCCTAGTGGTAATCCAGGATCTCGGGTACCGGGGAGCAGAAGGGGGTTGGGTCTGGGTTCAGTGGAGCAGAAGGGGTGGTTGGGGTGGGCCCTAGACTGCGCACCGCCACGTTAACAGTACTCCCCCTCCCAATCGCGGTCTAGGGCCTGGCTTATGTGGATAACAGGGGTGGAAGCGTTGTAACAACCGCAGAGTATGTATGCCATCCGCAGGTTCCCAGGAATCATAATCCAGGCCATAGTCTTTTCATGACACAAGATACCAAATAGCGGAGCCACGCCATTTGAATCCAAAATCGCTCGAAACACATATTTTCATTCCCCCTGAACGAGGCAGTGGATGTGGAGGAGCAGGAGTTCCACACGGGGCAGGTTTCAGCAAGGAGGTGTGGAATACTGGGTGGATTCTCAGGGTATGAGGTAAGCGCAATTCATACGCCACAGGGTTGATCTGTTTTACCATGCTATATGGTCCAATAATCCTGGGATGAAAAGGAGATTTCTTTCTAAACACTATGTGTTTGGAGGACAGCCACACCTTGTCCCCTGGATGATGTATGGGTCCTTCCATGTGGTGTTTGGCGTAATGGGTTTGATACTTCTGTTTAACCTGCTCTAAGTGGTGGTGTATTTGGAGGTGTACTTGGTGTAGGTGAGTTAAGGTATCTTGCACGGCAGGGTTCGTGGCTATACAGTCTGGTAAGGACACGGGTAAGGTTTGAGGATGGAAAGCGTACATTCCAAAGAAGGAGGAAGAACCTGTAAAGGCATGATGGGAGTTATTATAAGCAAGTTCCGCCAGCCAAAGATGATTTACCCATGAATGTGTTGTGTCTGTTACGTAGCAGCGCAAGTATTGCTTAAGAGTTTGGTTCAGCCGTTTAGTCTGGCCATCCATCTGAGGATGGTGGCTAGTGGACAATGCTGCAGAAATTTGGAGGGCCTTACACCAGGTCTACCAAAACCGAACGGAGAACTGCGACCCTCTATCAGAGAGGATGAACTTTGGGAGGCAGTGTAAGTGAATCACCTGATGCAAGAGTGTCATGGCTTATTGACTGGATGTAGGAAGGCCTTTGCAAGCTACAAAATGTGCATATTTAGTCAGACTATCTACTATGACTAAAAGCACTGTATTTTTTGATCTTCGGGAAGACCTGTGATAAAATCCATGGAGATATGTTCCAAAGGTCTTCCAGGTGTGGGAAGAGGTTGTAGTAAGCAAACCGGTTTTGAATGACTAGATTTTGCATGTGCACATATGTCGCATTCCTTTACCATTTGCTGTATGTCTTTCTTCCAGTCTGGCCACCAAAAGTATCGCTGGACTAAATCCAACGTCTTTGGGAGTACTGGATGGCCAGCAAGCGGATTCTTGTGCAACCACGGAAATATCTTTTGATGCAATGCCTTTGTAGAGATAAACAACTGAAACTCATACAAAGGCAGACCATGTTCGATTGTTCTCTTGGCATCACCAGTTAGCCAGTCTTGCCACTTTGGGGCCACTTTGGGAGCAAGAAATGATCCCGTACAGAATCCAAAAGTTCTTGGCCGAGATTAAACACAGTACCTTTGAAGGGGTTATGGTAGATTGTGGACTTCCTTTAGCAGGTCCTACTGTGGACTCTTGACGAGATAAGGCACCCGCCTTCTTGTTGTCGCTTCCTGGCCTGAATGTTACTAGTAAGTCAAATTCGGCAAAGAAAGACATCCATCGTAGTTGCCTTGGAGTTAACATTCTTGCTGAACTCATAAACTGTAAGTTCCTGTGGTCTGTAAAAACCGTAGTTGTGGACCTGGCCCCTAAAAGATAATGTCTCCACTCTTTGAAAGCATCACGAAGTGCCAGTAGTTCTTTTTTGGCAATGGTATAATTCTGTTCTGCTTCATTGAGTTTCCTAGACATGTATGCCACAGGATGCAATTGGCCAGAATCAGTATGTCTTTGGGACAATACTGCTCCTACAGCTATGTGTGAAGCATCGGCTTCAACTAGAAAAGGTTTGGTGGGGTCTGGGTGAGCCAATATCAAAGCTGAAGTTAAGGCAGTTTTCAAAGTGCTGAATGCTTTATCTGCTGTTGGCGTCCATTCAAAGGGTGTCTTTTTACGTAGCAATTTGGTGATGGGTGCCACTGTTTGTGAAAAATGGTCAATAAATCTGCAATAAAAATTCGCAAATCCAGGAAAACATTGAATATCTCGAATGTTCTTAGGTTGTGGCCATTTGGCCACTGCATCCACCTTTCTTTCAGCCATCTGCATACCGGATGGAGTTGGTATAACTCCCAGGAATTCCACCTGAGTGACATGGAATTCGCATTTGCTAAGCTTGCAGTAAAGATGGTTGTCCTGCAATGCTTCCAAAACCTTTGTCACATGCTGTTCATGTAATTCTTCAGTGTCCGAGTAAATAGAGATGTTGTCTATGTACACAATTGCAAATAGATTCTAAAAAGCCCTCAAAACATTGTTTCTAAAAAAAATTGGAACGCGGCCAGGGCTTTGCATAGCCCAAAGGGCATCACTAAGTATTCAAACAGGCCGTATCGAGTTTTGAATGCAGTTTTCCACTCGTCTCCCTGTCTCATGCACACTAAATGATAGGCACCCCTCAGATCCAGTTTGGTGTAAATGACTGTGGCTTTTACTTGGTCCAACAGTACTGGAATGAGGGGAAGAGGATACCGATTTTTGACTGTGATTTTGTTTAGCGCTCGGTAATCTATGCAAGGGCACAATTCTCCATTGGCTTTGAGAATGAAAAACAGTGGAGAGGCTGCGGGAGATCTAGAGGGTCGAATAAAACCATTTGCTAGAAACTGGTCTAAATATTACCATAGATGCAGATTCTCTGATTCCGACAGGGCATATATCCTACAACTAGGAGTATTGGTGCCAGGTTCTAAATCAATTTGGCAATCGTACGGTCGATGTGGAGGTAACTGAGCTGCCTGTTGTTCACTGAAATCCTCAGAAAAGGCAGCTTACTGCTCCGGTAATTGAATATCTTTTTCAGCGGCTGTGAGCAGTGCGAAGGGAGAAGCTTGCATCATTGTTTGACTTGGCATTAAACACTTGTGTAGACAATAGTTGGATGAGAACTGAATTGACCTCTCACTCCAATTGATACCGGATTGTGCAAAGCCAACCATGGCAGCCCCAAAATGACTCCGTATTGAGGGGCTCGGATTATATTGAACCTGACATTCTCTGAATGTTGTTCCTTGTTGGTGGAGTGAATGAGTTTATTAACAGTTGTTTGCAGAGTTATTGGACCTCCAGATAAGTTACTGCCGTCTACTACTTGTACTAGTTCTGGAGTCTGTTTTTTCTCATAGGGAATCTTGAATCTTTCCACCATATCAAAGTCTATGAAATTGCCAGTAGCCCCCAAATTCAAGAGCGCATGCATCTGATAGTTACAGGTAATCACCTCTAAAGTGACGAGTAACCGAAAGTGAGGTGTATGTTCCCCTTCCGATCCTGCCAATGAAGGGATAGTTAAACCGTCCAAGTATTTCCCTTCTGTTTTACTCAGGCCTTCTAGTTTTCTGCAGCAACATCAGTGCTGGCAAAGCTTTGTTTTGGGGTATATGGAACAGGAAACTTCCCTTTTGGCTTGGTGGGCACTCCTTCACAAAATGACCTTTTCGGCCACAATAGAGGCATACCCCATTCTTCCGGTGAGTTTCTTTCTTGTCCTTCGAGAGACGTTGCCGGATTGCACCTCACTCCATAGGCTCGCCACGATTTTTGGACTGTACTTGTTGAGTTCTTGGTGTCTCAAAGCGCCAGGCAGTCTTGTCTGATTTTTCTTATCTCCTCTTCTTTCTGTTAATCTATGGTCCAACCTCAACGTGAGATTGATGAGATCTGCACACTCTGTGGGCTGGGGGTCAATCTGAGCCAGGACATCTTTAGCTCATCTTTGAGACCTTGATAAAACAGAGCTGAGCGTTTTTCTTCGGGCCATGTTGTTTCGGCAACAAGACGGTTAAACTGGGCGAGATAGGAAATGAGGTCTCTATTCCCTTGGCGCAGCTCCAATAACTCTCTGTCAGCCAACAGAGTAACTGCGCGGCGGTCAAATACCTTTTCGCATTATTGGACAAACCTTCTCCAATTTTAGAGTAATGGACTGTTTTGGCGAACCAACAGAACTACCCAGGAGGCAGCGTCTCCCGTCAACTAAGAAATTAGGAACGCTATTCTGGACTGTGGGTCTGCGAATGCTCCAAGTCTGCACATGAAATGTAATTCTATTTGTGTTAGGAAGATTTGCACCTTCTCCGGATCTCCTGAGAAGCGTTCAGGGGCTGCTAAAGGAATCTGTGGTGGTACATGTACTGCGATGTTTGTAGGTGGTGTGACCGTCTGACTAAGGTTAGAAGTCCCACTCAAGACCCTAGCCCAGGGATTAGGTACAGTTGAAGTGCCCAAACTACCTCCACCCAGGGATCCCACCTGGGTTTGCAATTGCGACACCTGCGTGGCCAGGGCTGTGGTGGCCTGATTAGATTCTGTTAATTCTTTCTGCATTTGTGTGATAATGCGAAGTAGGTCAGCTAAGATGGCCATGGTAAGGAATCTATGAGCAGATCAGGAGGAATATGTTTGTGGGCTCACTATTCTGTCAACTTGAGCTCCTTCCTCTGGATCTGCTCGAAGATTGCTTATTCCACCTCCAGACAGCTCCAACTCAGAAAGCTACAAAAGCACTGCGTTTTGGAGTGGCCAGGTGAGGAAGGATAGGAAGGAAACTGTGGGGACAAAAAGGGTTACCTGAAAAAGAAAGTTAAAACATACACACAAACAATAACACTCAATATGTAACTTAATAAATCCTTAAGATACTTAATGTGAGTATTAAAACATGGATTGTACAATTAGTGTGGTTCCAGTTAATCTCAGGCTCATTGATAAATCAAAGGATAAGGTTGTGCATGGCACTAGAACTTATAGACACTGTGTCTCGATGAGAACTATCGTGTTAATGCTCCTCATGTACTTTCCTACAGGTTAATCGCACCGGGAATAAGATCGGTAGAGGACTTTCACAAAAGATAACGGTTCTTTCTTCTGGAGGTTGTTAACGTCACAACCACATTAATTTCATCACCTCCGAAACAAAAGAAAACAAACACATATTTGTTTTGAGCGAGAAAATTATCACGATATCACTATCGAAAGGTTTTACCACTCACCGAACGAGAGCCCTCGCAGTTAGCGGTATGCTTGAGCAGGCAGACTCTACATAAAAGGCTTACCGCTAAGACCGGGCCGGACTTAAATGCAGTGGGGGACACTGCCAGGAAACGGGAAGCAGCAAGCGGCTTCTGGAAACAACTAATGTCGCGCTGCCAGGCAGCCAGCCGACAACGGTACGGACCGCATGTCATGGTTCCCGGGCGTTCCCTACCTTCCAACTGTCCACAGCGTGTTTGCCTTTCACGCATGCGGAATCAGGTTTCCTCTCTTCCGTGTGGCAGGCGGGTTGCGGTCTAGCTTCCGCGACCGGAAACCGCCAATGCGTCACTCAGCGCTTCCGGGGAAAACGCATAAACCACAGCGGTTCCCGCTGGTCCAGCGCTTCGGATTGACGCCTACATCTTGCTGCTTATGCCTGCTTCGGAGCCGGACCTCGCATCAAGTATTTCCGAGGTCGCGCTGGAGCGCTTGTTTGTGTCCCGTGAAACGCCGCACTGGAGCGCTTTCATTTGTTACTCACTTGCCGTCTACTTTGCCTTATTGCTCTGGAGCACTGCTGAGTCGGTGCTACCAACTTTGTGGAGCTATTTGTGTTTCCCTGAACGCAGTGCAGGAGTGCTGCTTCTTCTTTCCGTTACTACAGATGACTTCTCCACGCAAAGTGCTACCCTTCACAAGCCGGAGTTGATGGTCATTCCCCAAACTGAGGGTGGTTCTCTTCTGGTCTTCTGGACACCATCCCCGTCATCTTTAGCTTCCTTCCCCGGTCCCATCTCCATCCCGGTTGGTGTACACTCCGTAACAGGGGTAAGGTGGGTACGGGGCGATAGCTCATGTCGTCTCTGTGAGAATACTTCGCAAGCAACAGGTAAGCCTTGTGGGGTACTTGACAGAATCCAAAACCAAAGGGTTTCATCTCACCCGGACGACATGAGCGATCCCGGGATTTCCTTGCAGGACATAGCGGCCATGCTTACCAGTATGCAGGCAGAAAACCTCAGCCTACGCCATGATCAATTAATCAATCATATCATTTGTAAGCGCACTACTCACCCGTGAGGGTCTCAAGGCGCTGGGGTGGGGAATGCTGCTACTGCTCGAAAAGCCAGGTCTTGAGGAGTTTTCTGAAGGTCAGCAGGTCTTGGGTCTGCCGTAGGTGGATGGGGAGGGTATTCCAGGTCTTGGTGGCGAGGTGGGAGAACGATCTGCCACCGGAGGTCGCTCTTCGGAAGCGGGGGACAGTGGCGAGGGCGAGGTCGGCGGAGCGGAGCTGGCGGGTGGGGTTGTAGAAGCTGAGTCGTCTGTTGAGGTACGATGGTCCGGTGTTGTGGAGTGCCTTGTGTGCGTGGGTGAGGAGTTTGAAGGTTATCCTCTTGTTGACCGGGAGCCAGTGCAGGTCTCTCAGGTGGGGTGTGATGTGGCTGCAGCGAGGGATGTCGAGGATCAGGCGTGCAGAGGCGTTCTGGATGCGTTGGAGCCGTCTCAGGAGTTTGGCCGAGGCTCCTGCGTAGAGGGCGTTTCCGTAGTCCAACCTGCTGCTGACGAGGGCCTGGGTGATCGTTCTTCTCGTTTCAGTGGGGATCCACTTGTAGATCCTGCGGAGCATGCGGAGGGTGTTGAAGCAGGTGGAGGAGACGGCGTTGACCTGTTTAGTCATGGAGAGGGTGGAGTCGATGATGACCCGTAGGTTGCGTGTGTGGTCGGTGGGTGTTGGGGCGGTTCCCAGTGCGGTCGGCCACCAGGAGTCGTCCCAGGCCGAAGGGGTGGATCCGAGGATGAGGACCTCTGTCTTGTCCGAGTTCAGCTTCAGTCGGCTGTTCCTCATCCATTCAGCGACGGCCTTCATTCCTTCGTGAAGGTTGGTTTTGGCGGTGTGGGGGTCCTTGGTGAGGGAGAGGATCAGCTGGGTGTCATCGGCGTAGGAGATGATGTTGAGGTTGTGCCGACAGGCGACGTGGGCGAGCGGTGCCATGTAGATGTTAAACAGAGTTGGGCTGAGGGAAGAGCCCTGGGGTACGCCGCAGATGATCTCGGTGGCTTCGGAGCGGAAGGGGGGAAGGTGGACGCTCTGGGTTCTGCCAGAGAGGAAGGAGGTGGTCCAGTCCAGGGCCTTCTCTTGGATCCCGGCGTTGTGGAGGCATGTTCGTAGTGTGTGGTGGCAGACCGTGTCGAAGGCGGCTGACAGGTCCAGGAGGATGAGGGCCGCCGTTTCTCCGTTGTCCAGCAGGGACTTGATGTCATCGGTGGCGGCGATGAGGGCAGTCTCGGTGCTGTGGTTGCTGCAGAACCCGGACTGGGAAGGGTCCAGGATGTTGTTCTCTTCGAGGTAGCGGGTCAGTTGTTTGTTGAAGGTCTTCTCGATGACCTTTGCTGGGAACGGGAGCAGGGAGATGGGCCGGAAGTTCTTGAGGTCCTTGGGGTCCGCCTTGGGTTTCTTGAGTAAGGCGTTGATCTCGGCGTGCTTCCAGCTCTCCAGGAAGGTTGCTGTCTCGAAGGAGGTGTTGATGACTTTCCGGAGATGGGGTGCGATGGCTGTGCTGGCTTTGTTGAAGATGTGGTGTGGGCATGGGTCTGACGGAGATCCGGAGTAGATGGTGTTCATGATCTTGATGGTGTCGTTGTCGTTGATGTTGGTCCAGGAGAGCAGGCGGTTGGTGCGGATGGTGGTCGTGGGGGCAGAGGTCTCAGTGGTTGTCGGGGCGGTCGTGGCTTTGAAGCTGTCGTGGATGTCTGCGATCTTGCGGTGGAAGAAGGTGGCCAGCAAGTCGCACAGGTCTTGCGAGGGTGGGACGTCGTTGGTGTTGGAGCTGGGGTTGGAGAGTTCCTTCACGATGTTGAAGAGCTCTTTGCTGTTGTGCACGTTGTTGTCTAGGCGGTCTTTGAAGGAGGCCCTTTTGGCGGATCTGATGAGGTGATGGTGTCTGCGGGTGGCGTTCTTGTGGGCTGCGTGGCTGTCCGGTGTTCGTTCACGGAGCCAGATCTTCTCCAGCTTTCGGCAGGTTTGCTTAGAGGCCCGGAGGTCTTCAGTGAACCAGCTGGCTTTCTTGTTGGTGTGACTGTTGGAGGGTTTCTTGATCGGGCGAGGGTGTTGGCGCAGTCGTTGATCCACTGTCTGAGGTTGCGGGCGGCGGTGTCGGGGTCGGTGGGGTCGGCGGGTGGGCTCTGGGCGAGGGTGGTAGTTAGCTGGTCTTCGGTGACTTTGCTCCAGCAGCGGCGGGGCATCTGTTGGGTGCGGTGGTCCCTGGTGGGTTTCTTGAAGGTGAAGTGGATGCAGCGATGGTCGGTCCAGTGGAGTTCGGTGGTGTGGTTGAAGGAGACGTGGGGGCTTGCGGAGAAGATGGGGTCAAGCGTGTGACCGGCGGAGTGGGTGGGTGTTGTGACGAGTTGCCTGAGTCCGAGGTTGGCTAGGTTGTCGATCAGGGTGGTGGAGTTGGTGTCGTTGTTCTCGAGGTGGAAGTTCAGGTCCCCGAGGAGGATGTAGTCCGTGGAGGTGAGGGCGTGTGTGCTGACGAAGTCGGCGATGGAGTCGCTGAACTGTGGTCAGGGTCCGGGGGTCTGTAGACAAGGGTTCCTCTGAGGGTGGTGTTGGGATCGGTGTGGATCTGGAAGTGCAGGTGTTCGGCGGTGCTGAGGGTGTCGTCGGTGTTGGTCGAGACTCTGAGAGTGTTCCTGTGGACGATGGCGATTCCTCCTCCTGCTCCGTTGGTGCGGTCCCTGTGGGTGATCGTGTAGCCTTCCGGGACGGCTATGGCTATGTCGGGTGCCGAGGCGGGGTTCAGCCAGGTCTCCGTCAGGAAGGCGACGTCTGGGGAGGTTGAGTTGAGTAGGTCCCAGAGTTCAACAGCGTGTTTGCGGGCGGAGCGGGTGTTGAGAAGGATGCATCTGAGGTGGTTGGGTTCTTTCCTGGTCGGCGGCATGGTGGGGCGGATGCTTGTGAAGCTGCAGTTCCGGCAGGTGAAAGCTCCGTGGGTGCGCTTCGGGCGGCCAGGAAGCAGGTGTCTGATCGTCCGGTGTTGAGTGCGTGGAGGGATCTGGCATCGTAGCGGTGTCGGGCGTCGTAGCGTTCGCGGGGTCCAGGGGTCCTGGCGCTGGGCACGGTCCAGGTGCGGACGGGCGCAGATGGGCTTGCCTTAGGCGCGCCCACTGCGCGCGGCCGCTACGCGGCCTCCATATGAGGGGATGTGGGAGGGAGGAGCAGCTGGGAGGCGGGAGCGGGGCGGCAAATGGGATTGCAGGGGCGGGGCCGCAGGGACGCAGCGGCGGGAAAACGGGCGGGGGCCGTGGGAGAACTGGGCACAGGAAGGAAAAACAAGTTTAGGCAAGAAAACAAGTTAGGCACAGAGGAATAAAAACAAGTTTAGGCAAGAAAACAAGTTAGGCACAGAGGAATAAAAACAAGTCTGGGCAAAAAAGCAAGTTAGGCACAGAGGAATAAAAACAAGTTTAGGCAAGAAAGAAAGTTAGGCACAGGGGGATAAAAACAAGTCTGGGCAAGAAAGCAAGTTAGGCACAGGGGAAAAGTACAGGATTAGGCAAAAACAATGCAGGCAGAGCCGTGCAGCAGCGTGGGGAGCGACCTGCCTGCGAGCAGGGTCAGAGGTTACAAAGTCAGGTGGCAGCTCGGGTACCATGTCCTTGGGGTCCTTCTCTTTCTTCCAGGGTTAGGCAGGAAGGGATACTACGGCCTCCCTTGTTTACCTTTGGGGGCCCTTCCTCCGCTTCCAACCAGGACCATGCCATACAGGTGATAGCACCCCACCCAGTGCAACTAGCACCACCCGAACGCTTTTATGGCGACAGTACCAAGTACAGCGTCTTTCTTCACCAGTGCCAACTACACTTCATGGCCAGAGCAACCGCTTTCCAGACGACGCATCCAAGGTCGCCTTCATTCTTTCCTACATGGGGGGCGATGCCGCCCAGTGGTCCATATCCTTGGTGGAAAACGACGACCCCATGCTGTACAACCTAACCGTGTTCAAAGAGACAATGCGACGGATGTTCACCCGACACACCTTTGCACAAGCCGCAGATAACAAACTACTTAATCTAAAACAAGGTAACACCGACCTACTCCACTACATCACGACATTCAGCAGACTCGTCATCGAGGCCCGTTGGTCCGAATCCAAGAAGGTGTCCGTATTCTACAGGGGTTTACGGGACGAGCTAAAAGACCTGATCTCGCAGATGCCTGACCCCCCGGAGGAAATAGGGCCGTTCATCGATCTGGTGGTTAAAGTGAACTTCAGGATACAGGAGCGAAAGACCGAAAAAACCAAAGGAGGCGATAACCGGTTCTTGTCCTTCAAGGATAGCACCAAGGACGAACCCGCTCCAACCTGTGACGTACCCGAAGCTATGCAAATAGGTGGCATATGGGGACCTCTCACCAGCGAAGAAAGAGAGAAACGAAGGAAACAGAATCAGTGTTTGTACTGTGGTAAGAACGGACACTTCGTCAGGGAATGCCCAGTAAAGCCTACACGAGCAAGGGGGAGGAGACCCTTCGCGTTACCCGTATCCAAAGGAGATAAGCCGGGAAACGGAGAAACCCAGTAGACAGTGGGGTCCGGCTACTGGGTTCATCGTCCTGCAAGACAGCGACCCCTGCCTCTTTAGGTGGCAGCCATCATCTGGGTGTTGACGTGGTGCTGCGAGCACGGTCAGGCCAGCTATGACAGGTGACGTCTCTTCTCGATTCTGGAGCCACCGGCAATTTTATCGACACCCAGTACTCGAAGGACCTGGGTATGGTCATTATACCCAAGGCAAAACCAGAAACAGTTAAGGCAGTGGATGGTACGGACCTTACCTCCGGTCTCATCCGGTATCAAACAGAGGACATGATGATGTCATTCGTAAACAACCACACGGAAACCATTGGCTTTGACGTCATCGATGCACCCCAGTTCAGAGTGATATTGGGTCTTCCATGGCTAGTGAACCACAACCCACGGATCGATTGGGCATCCAGGATCATTACCCTGGAGTCGGAGCATTGTAACATTTTCTGTTACACTCAGGCCGAGTCCTTCGGTGTCCGAACCATACAGGCCCACTCTCTACCCTTGATAGGAATGGGTACGGTAACCCAGGACAACGTACCAGAGGTATACCTTGACTTGGCGGCTGTGTTCGACAAGAAGGGTGCCAATAACCTTCCTCCTCACCGCTCGTTTGACTGCAAAATAGACCTCATTCCTGGTTCCACGCTTCCTTGCAGTCGGATATATTCCCTCACAGAAAAAGAGAACGAGCATCTACGCTCCTACTTGGATGAATACCTACATAATGGGTTCATACGCCATTCCAGGTCTCCGGTATCCTCTCCTCTTTTTTTTGTGGCCAAGAAGGAAGGAGATCTGAGGACCTGCATTGACTTCAGGGCGATGAACGCCATCACCGTGAAGAATAGGTATCCCCTGCCTTTGATTTCCAACCTATTGGACCAGGTAAAAAACGCCTCCATATACACTAAGTTAGACCTGCGGGGGCATATCATCTCGTCCGAGTCCGGAAGGGTGACGAATGGAAGACCGCATTCCGGACCAGGTTCGGCCTCTTCGAGTATCAGGTCATGCCTATTGGACTCTGCAACGCCCCCGCAGCGTTCCAGTACTTCATCGATGCTGTGCTCAGGGACTATATCGACCTCTTCTGTATAGTGTATATCGACGATATACTGATATAATCGCGTACTACTACAGAACATGTCCAGCATGTACGTACCATCCTCCAGCAGTTGGAACGGCATCGCTTATACGTTAAACTGGAGAAAAGCGTGTTCCACACCACAGCGGTCGAGTTCCTGGGACATATCATCACTCCTGCCGGAATCCAAATGGATAACAAAAAGGTGGAAGCCATACTACAATGGCCATCTCCAACCACCGTGAAAGGAGTCCAGAGGTTCTTGGGGTTTTCCAATTACTACAGCCGCTTCATCACAGGCTTTTCCAGGATTGTTACCCCCATCACTCGGCTACTGCGCAAGGGTGTCTTCTATTCCTGGGACTCGGAATCCGAACACGCCTTTCAGGAACTGAAAAGGAGGTTCACCACAGCTCCCATACTGATACACCCCGTCTCAAAACTGCCGTTCGTAGTGGAAGCCGATGCCTCGCAAGACGCTCTGGGGGGTGTGTTGTCGCAAAGAGACGCCGGAACTGGTCTCCTTCATCCCGTGGCGTTCTATTCCAGGAAACTACAACCAGCCGAAAGCAATGACACCGTATCAGACCGAGAGCTCCTGGCCATCAAAACGGCGTTCGAAGAATGGCGTCATTATCTGAAGGACGCCAAACATCCCGTGACTATCTACACTGATCACAGGAACCTACAGTTCCTTCGCTCAGCCCGTGCCCTTACATCCCGACAACTGCGCTGGACTCTGTTTTTCAACGAATACGACTTTAACATTACGTATCGACCTGGTAGGGAGAACGCCAAGGCCGACGCGCTATCTCATCTGGAGGAAACCGACAAAACCATGTCCACCCCTGAGCCGGTGTCTATCATTCCTGAGCACCATTTCCAGGGGGTGGTTCTGTCTTCTGAGTTCCTTACCCAGCTACAAAAGGACATAGACCAGACCGATCCAGCTGCCTTAGCAGAAAACCAAAAAGGTGTAACCGCACAGAACGGGTTCTTGTACAAAGATGACAAGTACTATCTGCCGTTGGTGACTCACCAACAACAAGCACTGTACATGTGCCATGATCACATCCTGTCCAACCATCCGGGATGCCACAAGACCACGGAACTATTGCAACAGCACTTCTGGTGGCCAACATTGGAAGCAGACACCAGGGCCTATATAGCTCGTTGTGCGGTGTGTGCCCAAGGAAAGAATATGTCAGTACCCTCAACAGGGCGGTTACTTCCCATTCCTGTTCCTCCCTATCCGTGGCACACCATCTCCATGGATTTTGTGGTGGAGTTACCGGCCACAGAATCTGGTTACACCACTGTTCTTACCATCGTTGACCACCTCTCAAAGATGGCTCATTTTGTACCACTGAAGAGATTGCCTTCGGCAGCTGAACTGGCAATAGTGTTCCTGCAAAACGTAGTTCGGCTACATGGCATTCCGTCTGCAGTGATAACAGACCGGGGTTCGCAATTCGTGTCCCGTTTTTGGAACGAAGTGTGCAAGGCCATGGACATGGACGTACGCTTATCTTCCGCATATCACCCCCAGACCGACGGCCAAGCGGAGAGAACTAACCACACCATGGAGCAGTACCTCCGCTGCTTGCTACTGGCGGTGGACAGGGAATGGGCCGAAGTGCTGTGGATGGTGGAATATGCATATAACAACAACAAGCATTCCGCCATCGGCATGTCTCCTTTCTATTGTCTCCAGGGAAAGCATCCTCATACTACAGCATGGGAAGAACCCCAGCACAGTCCCCTGCCCACGGTTCAGGCTTATCATACCAAGTTTTGCGACCTCTGGCAACAAGCCCGGTTCGAGCTGGCCAAAACCAAAGAAACCTATAAGCAACACGCCGACGACCACCGGAGGAGGGAACCTGATTACAAGAAAGGGGACAGGGTATGGCTCTCCATCCGTAACCTCAACGTGCACGGCCCTAAAAAACTATTGCCTCGCTTTGTGGGACCCTACGTTATTGAGAAAGTGATCAACCCTGTAGCCATGAAACTCTCATTACCTCCCCAAATGAAGATACACCCTGTCTTCCATGTGTCCCTTCTACGTGCTGTTCACCCTGAGTGCACTGTCTCTTCTCCTCCTTCCCCGATTCTTAGAGACGATCACCTTGAATACGAGGTCCGAGCTATACTGGGTTCCCGTCGCACCTGGGGGAGGCTCTTTTACTTGGTTGACTGGAAAGGGTACGGTCCGGAGGAGCGGTCCTGGGAACCCCTGTCCCACGTACGTCACGCTCCGCAGCTAGTTCGTGCCTTCCACGTTAGTCACCCACTTAGCCCTCGCCCTGCCACCCCTGTCTGAACTGCGTGGTTGGGTGGGGGTTCTGTCTTGGGAGGGGGTACTGTCATGGTTCCCGGGGGTTCCCTACCTTCCAACTGTCCACAGCGTGTTTGCCTTTCGCGCATGCGGAATCAGGTTTCCTCTCTTCCATGTGGCAGGCGGGTTGCGGTCTAGCTTCCGTGACCGGAAACCGCCAATGCGTCACTCAGCGTTTCCGGGGGAAAATGCATAAACCACAGCGGTTCCCGCCTGTCCAGCGCTTCGGATTCACGCCTACGTCTTGCTGCTTATGCCTGCTTCGGAGCCGGACCTCGCATCAGGTATTTCCGAGGTCGCGCTGGAGCACTTGTTTGTGTCCCGTGAAACGCCGCGCTGGAGCGCTTTCATTTGTTACTCATAGACGCCACTCTGAAGCGTCTTGGTTTTTGCTTTACCTCACCGCGCAGGAGCGCTTGTTTTTGCTTTACCTCACCGCGCAGGAGCGCTTGTTTTTGTTTTGTCCAATTTGCACAGGAGCGCTTGCTGGTTTCCTTTAGTTTGTATGCTGGAGCGCTAGACTGTTGCCTGCCTGACTGCACCTTAGCGCTTGCCAGTGTACCCTATTCACCGCGCTGGTGCGCTTGCCGTCTACTTTGCCTTATTGCTCTGGAGCACTGCTGAGTCGGTGCTACCAACTTTGTGGAGCTATTTGTGTTTCCCTGAACGCAGCGCAGGAGTGCTGCTTCTTCTTTCCGTTACTACAGATGACTTCTCCACGCAAAGTGCTACCCTTCACAAGCCGGAGTTGATGGTCATTCCCCAAACTGAGGGTGGTTCTCTTCTGGTCTTCTGGACACCATCCCCATTATCTTTAGCTTCCTTCCCCGGTCCCATCTCCATCCCGGTTGGTGTACACTCCGTAACAGGGGTAAGGTGGGTACGGGGGCGATAGCTCATGTCGTCTCTGTGAGAATACTTCGCAAGCAACAGGCAAGCCTTGTGGGGTACTTGACACCGCAGAGCAGGAAGCTTTCCGGAATAGTGAGCACTTGTGCACGGGCTGGCCTCTTCTTATAGGCTCAGCCCTCATCCAAGATGGCCGCCGCCCGGGGCTTCTGGGACTTGTAGTCCCCTTAAAGAAAATGGGGCAAAACACAAGAGGCTACGAAGGAAAACAAAAGAAAACAACATGTACCACAGTGTAGTGTTATGCCCCCTTAAATCAGAACATATGCATCATCGGATCATATGCATCACCATACCAGTACCCCAATCGCATACTGACTGGCACTAACAAGACTGTGTGCAGCACAAGCACAAGCATGCAGTTTGAATGGGGAATGGATCTTCCCACACGGTAAACCCTGCATCTGGCACCTAGGACAACACGGAAAGGTTGTCCTAGCGGTAACCCAGGATCCCGGGTACCGGGGAGCAGAAGGGGTGGTTGGTCTGGGTTCAGTGGAGCAGAAGGGGTGGTTGGGGCAGGCCCTAGACCACACACCGTCACGTTAACACTAAGTCACCCGCCTAGAGAAGTAGTCCTTTAAACATGTCTCAGGCCTGGTACACTTAAGCTTGCCATCCCTTACATACATACTTACAGACCCATAGAGTCATAGAGTCATAAAGAGAGGTACTTATACCAACAAAGTTAGTTACATATGGAAATACATCCCTACATAGGGACTGACACACTTATTCAGATATCTGCTAAAGAACTGACACTACTAAGTCACCCATCCAGAGAAGTAGTCCTTTAAACATGACTCAGGCCTGGTGCACCTGAGCCTGTGCATGTAGTTTTACTGCTAGACCGATGTGACATTTAAATAACTCACTCTTAAGGTAGGCTGCAGCTAGCCGATAGGGCACGCTCCTATGTGCTTAAACGTAACACATGTTGTTAGACGTTTTAGTGAGCTACATGAGCACTTACAGGCCCATATCCTCACTTGTACCTTCAGTCTGCCACTCTGATTCAAATCTCACCTAACTACATACAAAGGGACAGAGTCACTAACACACCCCTTCAGACAGTGTTAGAAGCATCTTAACATTAACTCAGAAACACAGACAGAACTGTTATGTATCCAGCAATAATGGGGGAGGTTATACACACAGTTAAACAACCCAGTAGTAACTAACACACCCAGGAAACAATCCATGGCATCCCTTACATACACATGTAGAGACCCTTAGAGCCATAAAGAGAGGCAGTGATATATCAACAAAATTACTTACATATGGAAAAACACCCCTACATTGAGACTGAGGCACTCATTCAGATATTTACTAAACAACTGACACTACTATGTCACCCATCCAAGGAAGTACTCCTTTAAACATGTCTCAGGCCTCGTACACTTGAGCTTCTACATGCAATTTTACTGCTAGGCCAATTTGGCATTTAAAACCCCTTGCCAAGCCTTCACCTGTTCATCTACTATATATAACTCATCCCTAAGGTAGGCTGCAGCGAGGCCATAGTGCACGCTTCTCTCCACTTAAAAGCAAACATATGTAGTTAGAAGTTTCCGTGACCTACATGAGTACTTACAAGCCCATATCCTCACTTATATGTCCAATCTGTTATTCTGATTCAAATCACACATGACTACATACAAAAGGACAGGGCCACTAATACACCCCCTCAGATAGTGTCACAATGATAAAAATAATTTTCACCCACAAACACAACTCCTAGCAATCTATCACTAATAGAGGCTGTTGCACACACTGTTAATAACCTAGTAGTAACTAGCACAGTGAGAAGGCAATCCATTCCGTCCCTCACATACATATTTACAGACCCATAGAGTCATAAAGTGAGGCACTGATATAACAACAATCTTACTTACATATGGAAATGCACCCTTATATAGGGACTGAAACACTCTTTCAGATCTCTACTAAAGTACTGACACTACTAAGTAACCCATCTAGAGAAGTAGTCCCGAAAAATGTCTCAGGCCTGATACACTTGAGCTTGCCATTCCTTACATACATAGTTACAGACCTGTAGAGTCATAAAGAGAGACACTGATATACCAACAAAGTTAGTTACATATAGCAATATACCCCTATATAGGAACTGAGCCACTCATTCAGATATCTACTAAAGAACTCACACTACTAAGTAACTAATCCAGAGAAATAGTTGTTTAAACATGTGCCAGGTCTGGTACACTTGAGTGTTTGTGCATGTAGTTTTGCTGCTAGGCCGATCTGACATTTAAAACCATTTGGCAAGCCTTAACCTGCTCATCTACCACATATAACTCACTCCTAAGGTAGACTGTAGCTAGCCAATATGGCATGTTCCTATCTGCTTAAAAGCTAACACATGTAGTTAGCAGTATAAGTGAGCTAGATGCGCACTTACAGGCCCATATGCTCACTTCTACATCTACTCTGTCACACTGATTCCAATTTCACATTACCTCATAGAAAACAACACAGCCACTACTAAACAGCCTCATATAGTGTCAGAAGCATCTAAACATTCACTCACAGACACAAGTCTTATCCATCTAGGACTAATACAGGTTGTTATATCCCGCATAGAGGCCCTAATGTAGACCCGTTTGTACATGCCCTATAATAGACGTATTCATATTTACCCTAATATGGTCTTATTCGTACTTGCCCTATTATGGCCATGGCCGCATATGCCCAATTATGGTCACAACTGTACATGTCCTATTATAGTCATGATTCCTTATCTAGGCATGATCTTTCACCTACATTGGTCCCAGCTAGTACACAACGAGCTCTGAGGGCTGAATGTTATCTATCCTGTGGTTTTGAATACAGCAGGGTTTTTCCAAACACAGGCCCACACTGTACTCATTAATTATGCATGGCTCTCTAAGAATACACCACTGGCATAATATGTATGTACAAAGTTCACCCCTGACGTCTTCCTCATGTCCAATACAAACCATACTGAGGACCGAGACTCTTTAGGGTATAAATACACCACATCTTGCCCCGGTAAGACAGAGGGAACCGAGACTTCCATGCTGACACACTGACCAGAGACGCTGAGGCTCCTGCATGCAGTCGCTCCAGCTGACAGCGGTCTGACACAGCCCTGACGGGATGTCCAACTCGAGACCAGGACGATGTCTCACACTCTCTCTATTCAGGTATGGGGGTTCGACTAAATCCTAGAAGGATTCTTGGCTCTTAGGTTTTAGACCTACACATATGCTAGGTACACTCAGGTACATCTAGTTAGGCATCGTAGGAGTACGCGCACTTGCATAATGCTTTCATATTCATGTATGTATTCATGATTATCGCAATATGGTAGAACTGTTCTATCCCTTTGCTTTTATCGTACTGCTGATAATATATCTCTGCTATTGTCAGCTGGTTACCGCAGCACATATATTTTACACTAGAATAACAACTGTTCAATAAAAACTTATTGAAACGCCCGACTGTTTATTCTGTGTAACTCTCTGAGACAAACAGAATAAGTGAGCACGAGTGACTGAGCGAAAGGTAGTACATTGTTTCCACGATTCTGAGGAATCAGGGTTGTCATGTTCTAAGGTTGCCAGAAACTAATCTCTCCCCGATAAGAGGAGACACTAGTGGCACTGCGAGCTAGCTAATGCAAAACTAGGCTAACATATACGCTGGAGGTGCACGGAGTCAGTCTGCCACCAAGCCTGCAGTATATGTTATCCAAACGCGCAGGTCCTGTAGGGGTGCTATAGGAGCTACACAACATGGCACTACCAACGTTGGTTTGGTACTTATTTAACAGTAGAATCTGAGTAGTTCAGTCATGCTATTCTCAGAGAACCTACTCACAAAACACCAGAGACGTCTGGAGTGGGTCGGCACAAACTCCGCCGCAGCTGAGTAGTATTAGAATACTATTTATTGGCTGTTGGTTATTCAAGCTTGAAGGACATATAGTTCCTACAATTGTGAATTTACACCTTATCTAAAAAATTCTTTAAACATCCCTTCTTCCAATTAAAAATGGTGGAAGAAACAGACGAAACAAGGAGAGTTGTAACAGACCTCTTTGGTTTAGGAGAAGAAGACCCTGAAGATGCAATACAAATTGCACCAAATTTCAGAAGGGCAGTCACCATAAAACTTCTAGAACATGGCTTAAAAGCCAGTGGTGGTAAAGTAATTTTCGTGATTGAGGCACATGAATCTAATAAAACAGAGGTGTTCTATTCATGGGTTACATTCCCAGCAGCGAATGCAGTTACAGATGTATTTCACTACTACCTAGAAGGTGAAACACCAGGGGACTATGCTCCTTTTGAGGAGTTTGAGGTTCCGCTCACTTACCAGGAGCATAATTACTGGTTTAAAGGCGCCCTACCCCACGTACATGGAAGAGCAAGATTAGGCCCGCTCGGAGGAGCAGGAACCACATGGCCCATATTAGCGGCATACACACCACATCCTGATATTGGCGCAATGCCACAGCCAGTCTTACTCGTACAACACAGAGATTTAATTAAAATCTACAGAAACCTCACACAATTTGTGATGAGGACTTTAACAGTTCAACCTGCACCAGCTGCAGCACAAGATACTCCAGTCCAGAGTACAGTTAATAAAATAACTCCACAAACATTACACGCGATAATGGGCAAAATGCCAGCAAACGCGAACAAATCCCATTCTGGATAGCTCAAAAAATAACTCAGCTTGAAGCAGTATTCCCGAATACTACCACCAGTGATAAACACAGAATTCTAACAATCTGCTTACCCATGGGTCTGACACCACAAGTAGAGGACTGCACCTCTTGGGGTTCAGTCTTTGCTGCCATATATACCAGAACACATGGTATCTCGTCAATAGCAGTAGTACCTGAAGTATTAAAACAGATACAAAATGAGTACGGAGCAGAGCCTGCCCTTAACTTAGGGATGAAGTTACTAAACAACTTTGAACAGGTCTCAGCCATAATACTTGCTAACATTAAGGGGGAAGCAGCTTCAGTGGCGATCCGCCAACGCCTGAGGGAGTTCGGTCCAGAGGATCAACAACACGAACTACCCAAAATAATTGAAACTGCATATGCAGAACTAGGCAGAGACAGTCTAGGCGGGAAAGCATTAAAACCACAATGGTGGGCAGTCCTGAAAAGGACACTATAAAGCAGACACCTACTTCTTCTAAAAAGAAGTGGGAAAATAAAAAACAACAAAAGTCTAAGGACACCAGATCTCAATCCAGAGGTAGGTCTCCTCAACAGGAGCCCTCTGAAAGGAGGTATAACCTCAGGAATAGGGATAATATTAAAAAACCTGACAGGTATCAGGATACTGATACACGTTCCTCTCGTTCCTTTCAGGGTTCGTCAAGAAACTCAGAGAGGGAAGGACGGTCAGAACACAGACAAGAGGAGCGTACAATGTCCAGAGACACGCAACGCGCTGCGGACTACGCACCTAAAAAAGAGGATAAACAAAAATCAAAACCTCAGTTCAAAAAGAAGAAGGTAGCAGGTCTCAAGATCAGACATGCCCAGAATTCTGAGGACACAGCTTCTGAACGGGGAATGGGCTCTGACGATGCTAGACAGCGCGGCAGAAGTAACAATAGCTCGCCAGAACCTGAAGGAATTTCTGGTGACAGCGGAGTTGAGTGAGTATATCACGGTGGAAGCACCTGATACTCGGGTAAGCGCCCCACATAAGTTACATGAGATAACACTCCGGATGGAGGGGGACAAGCCCAGGAAAGTTAAAGGTCTCTTTTGGGAAAATTTGTCATCTGGTTATGACATCCTATTAGCAGAGCAAGACTGGCCGCCAGCATTCGTCATGGAGTGCCCTAGTGGAGAAACTGTAATTTTTCCAGCATTTTCCTACCTCGTTCCCATACACCTCAAACATGCATATGCGCAGGAGGGGCGGTTGCCCGAGCTCCAGCATTGTACAAAAATCATGCTGGTTGGGATGAGGATTCAACGCAGCACGTGATACCGTTAAAAGTTTCCCCAAATGCTCAAAGGCAATACCCTATAAAGCAGGAAGCTAAAAGACAAGTCAGGGAGATTCTAGATCAACTAGAATACCAAGGGGTGATAGAAAATTGCACTTCACCTATGAACAATCCTTTGTTCCCCGTAGCCAAACCTGACAATACATATCATCTAGTTTTAGATTACAGACATTTAAACACTTGCACAAAGACATTTGCAGTTCAAAATGCACACAGTGCCGCATTAATGAATAACATTGTGCGCAAAAAATACAAAACAACACTTGATATCTCAAATGGATTTTTCTGCCAAAATATAGCACCTGAAAGCAGGTATCTGACCGCCTTCAGTGCGTTAGGGTCCCAGTGACAATTCTGTCGCCTAGCCCAAGGGTATAAAAACAGCCCGGGGGTATTTTCAGCAAGAGTAACGGAGTTACTCCAAAATTTGGATGAAGAAGCATTGTCCTATGTAGATGATATTTATCTGACGGACGATGACTTACCGAGGCACTTGACCAGGGTGAGCACCATTATTATGGGATTCGCCTCTGAGGGCGACAAATTTAACTTTAAAAAATCAAAGATTGCCCACCTCAGTGTCCTGTTTTTAGGATACGAGCTGTCAAGTGAGGGAAAAAGCCTGACAGCTAACTTTTTAGGAAAGTGTGCGCTGCTCCAACCTTCAAAATCATTAAAGAATTTACAATCAGTTCTGGGATTCCTAAATTTTGGTTGAACATACATTTTGGATTACGCAGAAAGAGTAAAACCTTTCTACGACTTAATAAAACCTGATTTTTCAGTCAGACAATGGACACAGGAACACACAAATATCCTGCGTTCCCTACAGGAAGACATGATAGCTTCTAAACATTTACAGACACGCGTAAACGCACAGAACTTAGTGATCCAAGTAATAGCGGGTCAATGCGGGTACACTTATTTAACTTTTAATGAAGGTGAAACAGTACCAATCACATACAAATCACACCTGTACACAAACGCAGAAATGCGTTTCACTTCAACAGAAAAAATCCTGACAGCAGTACAGACCGCTGTAGCAAGAGAAAGAGCTTTGGCTCAGGGAAAACACATAATTGTCGTGACCCCAGTACCAGCTTTAGAAGCTGTTACAAAAGCTAGCATTCCAAATGCTAAAGCCTTACATCCAAGATGGATACAATGGGCTAATTCTCTTACTGCAACGGATGTTGAATACAGATTTGATCCAAGTTTAAAAACACAGGCATTCCTGCAATACGAACAAGAATATCCTCTGCCAAATGAAATTTTACCTCTAGATCAGTATGAATACATTATCTATACTGACGGATCTGCTCAACCAGCCACAGGAAGCAAGCAAGCTTACAGCGCAGCGTGTGCGATTGTTAAAGGTCGCATGCACAATGGCAAGTTCCATCCGAGTTGCACTAAAACGCAATCTCTAGGAGACTGCACGGCTCAGTTGGCAGAACTCAAAGCACTGATACTGGCACTTATAAATACGGATCACGAATTCCCCACACTGATTGTGTGTGATTCCTTTTACTGTGTACAGTCATACAATGAATATCTACATCAATGGGAACAAAACGGGTTCAAAGATGCAAAAGGTGGCACAATAAAGCATAAAATGCTATGGGAACAGGTAGTGCAGTTGAGAGACGAACTACCAAGGGCTCACGTGATACATACACTGAGTCATCAGCGTGATGGCGTTCACGTTGAAGGGAATTCATTGGCTGGTGAAGCCGCAAAGGGGGCTGTTCGCACAGCCGCTGTAGCTGCAGTTACTCGTTCAAAGACGAGAATAGACGGCGAGATAATGGTAGCTGTCAATGCTTCGCGCAAAGGCAGCACAGCAGTACCAAAGAAATTTCCACTCACGTACTCCTACAAGTTAGATGCACAAAACATTCCATATGCTCAGATTCCTGGAGTAGGGGATAGAGTAATACCAAATATGGATCGTAGGTTAGGCTTAATTTTAGCAGCACACGAGGGTTTGGGTTCTGCGCATACAGGCGTTACAGCGACTATTTCTTTACTGAAACAGCGCTACTGGTGGCCAGGGTTAACAAAGCAGACCAAAGACTATGTCTTAAAATGCGACATCTGTCAGCAGATGAAAGGCTCCACCGCAACACGCCCAGCACAGACACCATTGCTGAAATCAGATAAACCTCTCGCATGTGTATATCTGGACCACTGCGGACCCTTACAATCTGATGGGTCCAAGAAATATATCATGATTGCAGCGGATTCCTGCTCTAGATTCCTATGGGTTTGGCCTCAGCGCTCGGCTGACGCTCGAACTGTTATAAAAGATTTGCGAGTCTTTATCGGCACATACGCAGTTGGCACGTTACATCTGACCGTGGTCCGGCGTTTAGCTCTCGGGCTTACAAAGAGGCCATGGAAGGAATGGGCGTAGCATTGCGGTACTCCTCTCCATACCATCCTGAGGGAAATTCTGTTGTGGAGAGGAAAAACCGGGACTTAAAGCAATCTTTAACAGCTAGGGTATTAGGCAAGGGTGGTAGATGGGTCGATCACCTTTATGGGGTACAGCGCGCGATCTGTAATCAGCCAAGAAGCTCTCTAGGGGGTGTCACTCCTTACGAGGTCCTATTTGGGACAAGAATGTGGGTACCTGATCTTGATTGTGAAGGCACAGTGGAGGATGAAAAACCATTTGATATCCATGATCGTTTGGCTGTTTTACAGGATCTAAATGAATCCAGGACACAACAAAGTAACGTGCTCCAGAAACAGGCCGCCACTGAGGAAGTCAAGACTGTAACGGCAAGACCTATCTGGATCCCAAAAATTGGGGATCTGGTCAGAGAGAAGATTGCTGAAAAAAAGAATTTGGGCCATCCTACAGAAAGCCTGTACCGGTCCTTGCAATCCACGGCACAAGAACTGTACTTCTGCCAACTCTTGCCAGAAAGAAGGAGAAAAGATTTGTCTCAATTGACTTAATCAAACCACACTATGTGGCCGATACTAAACAGTAGGCCTCGTGGACTCCACAGTAGCAGACGCCCTCCTCTCGCTACAATCCAAGAAGTTCAAACAGAAAGACTCATCACGTTTGAAGAGCCACCTGTACGGAATGAAGGACTAAGCAACGATAGTATGGAACTCGTTCCACTTCAACAAGAAAATCATCTCCAAAATAAAAATCAACTTAACAACCAAGTTGCAATAAGACCTAATACAGACATCTACGTCAACATGCCTCGTCAAGAGCAAAATCCGATTTCAACAAATCCCGATGCAATTCCAACAATTGATCGAACTGCTTCTGGCTATTTCATGAACTTTGATACGTTTTCAGTGGATCCAAGCGAACCGGAAACGACGCCAGCCAAAAAATCACTCCAACAGAAACTCACTGACTTTTTGAACTTTTTTTAGAAAGACTTACCTGGTGTCACCTTGGATAGAACTATGGTATATCACTGGGATTTTATTTTTCATTTTCTGGCTAGGTTTAATAATAACTTTTAGTATGCTTATTAAAGGACGATACCTCCAGCAAAGCTCTACAGCCCAAAGAGTCAATTTGATTTTAAAACCACACCAGTCTTCACATCGTGAACCAAGAGACTTGTCTCCAGTGAACATTACAGCAGGTCCTATACCGGACGGTATAGTATGGGACAAAATTGATTATGATGTATTCGGTCCGACCAAACTTTTAAAGCTAAAACATGTATTTAAAATTTCTTTAAGTGATATCATTACCTCCAGTACATTATCTGATGATTGGGACACTGAAACTGTAAATGCTATGATGTCTGATTTAGAAAAAACTGCTGCATTTCCGAACAATGAAATGTTAGAAGGTACTTCAGACTATGATACATTGTACTGTTACCAGCAATATGGTCATCATTTCTTACACAAATCTATAACACCTAGAAATGTATTCGAGTACCACCAGTGGGAACACTGCCCAACACCTCCAAAAGGTAGTGCGCAAGCATTTGCACAAAAATTCACATACTTCTCAGGGTTCAACACATCCGACCCGAAGTCATTTTATTATAAAGTGGCAAAAATTTCATCTCAGAAAATTATGTTAACAAACACCAAACATATTTACTCTGCATCCTTTCTGAACCAGTTGTCTAAACAGGGTTTTGATCTATGGAAAGACACAATAGATTCCAAATCGATCTGGGGTTCTAGGGACTGGCAAGTCCAGGGAATAGAAGCACTTTTTAGAGCATGCATCATTCCGCAGCAGATTTGATTTCTGAATGAAACTGTGCAACAAACATCGTGTCTTGGATTAGCCAAAGGCAAGGAAATGAACACACCGGGGTTTCCAACACCATCGCAGATGGGTGGGGGGCAGAACTCAACTACACAGGGGTAGGATTAGATGACATTTTCCAGTACAACAGATCAGATCCTGATTGGACAGAATGGCTGGTTTGGCCCATTGACACAAACAAATGTCAGCAGAGATTTATGAATACAACCAAAGGGTTTAGTATCCATAGGCCAGACCCACGCTATGTACAGAGACATCACCCGGGGGTAGTGACATCCTATAGTGTTGGGAAGTTGTGCCTTGATTGGCTAGAGACCTCAACACTGACAGAAGTGAAGCACCACTTGACCTTACTCACACCTGACATGGATCTTAGAGATTTTCTACTAGGACCCAGGAAACAACGTCAGAAACGTTTCATATATGCAGGCCTTTATGCCTACTATAATGAAAACTGGAAAATATCCCAACAAGAGGCCGCAGAAAGGATACGGGAAATAGACCGTATTAACTTAGAAAAGGCATTCGCTGTGGTGGATAAAGGGTTAACAACTTTGACCTCCAGGATTTACTCCTTGGGCAACATTGTGTCTTCGGCGATCGACATATTAGAACAAGATCTGGCCTTGTTACAACACGGGCAATCTCAGCTACGTTCTATTATGATGTTAAGCTGGACACTGCAATCTTTGCGTGCAGGCTATGTGCCCTGGCGTTTTATAAACACCACTTCTCTGTTTTCAGAATACATTCTAACTGATAAACAGACAGAAAAGGCACAAAGGGGAGCCAAATATACCATGTTGCGCATTGAGAAACTGGAAAGGCTACCTTTCACTGTAGCCGAGTCACCATCAACAGAATGGCTAATTCATGGCCAAATCACTCTGCTGGTCACTACGTTTCAGTTTCAATATTGCCTTGAGCAAAGGCAGGCAGGCAAATATGTGAAAATGGGTAAAGGATACATCAAGGAAACTTGGGAGTTACCATATAGATACCGATGCTGGAATGGGGATCGAGAAGTATATCTGAGTGGTACAAACTGCAAGAACGCTTTAAGTGGTTCTCTCATGTGTCAGGATATTTCTCTACACGGAGCCTGCAGTGGTTCAGTGGCGAACGTATCTTGTCACATGTCAGGGACCCCAGCGGCCATGATCACGCCGGTTTTCCAGCTGCTCTCGAATGGGAGTTACTTAATGCTAAATGATCAAGGTTGTTGTGGGATGCTTCCGGGAGTCGCATATCTAGTAACTGTTAACTCCAGGGTTACTTGCTGTATGCAAGTATTGTTTCCGCCACTGAACACAGTCAGGGAGGCGCCGCTATGGCCTTCACTGAATGTTTCTTTCATACAATTTGATACTCTGAGCAGATTGAAAGCCATGCTTTTACAGCAACCCGTGCCCTTAACCTCAGCTCGAGAAACCTATGAACTTCAAGTTGCAAGGACCTCGACAAAGATACAGGCGCTTATACGTACAAACTGCCCGATTCATTTCGCAGAAATGGTGGGACGTATCTTTAATATGTCAGATACGAGCGGAATTGTACACCTATTTAAGACCATAGGGTCCGGACTGTTAAGCACCTTTCAGACAGTCCTCGGAGTAATCCCAAATTTTATACACTCCGTATTGGGAAGCGTATTTGGAGGATTCCCGTTCATCTTGTTCCTAAATGCAGGAATCCTGATTGTAATATTGCTGCTACGCAATGGACGGCCCACTTCCCGAGGGAATGGTGAACACACTCCTGAAGCGGAAATACCGTGAACGCATGGTACAACTTCTGGGCATTTCCTGCCTGCGAGAACTCAATGCCTCCTGGTTTCTATCGTTTAGACCAGTCTGGGTAGACTGCATCTTACCTGTTCTTCGATGCCTGTTCTGCAGAGAAGAATGCACGTTGGATCTTTGTCTAACATTTCCATCAGATGCGCCTCCGGACACGGACGCAATGCTGGACCCCATAAAGGCCCACGCTCTGCGTTGTCCCCAGCGGCTTCCAATTCTGATGAACGCATTCCTGGAGAATCCACAGGTGCCGTTTGCTCCTGCTGTGTTAGGTGACTCTTCCACAGGCACCCAGGTTACAACTGCCGCACAAGCTGCCGCAGCACCGACTGTTGGTAGTACTACATTCCATCTATGTGCTATTGACGTTCTCTGTGAGGCGTTGGATTTGTCGTCTACAGCAGCTGACACCGATAATATTGTGCTTCCCAGCCAGGACGCGTAATCTTGAATTGGCTCATCGTGTCCTGGGAAAGAATTCGGCTTCTTCGCTCGTTTCAAAATAAACTATCTAAATTTGGAACATTTTCTTACATTGACACTTTCGCTTGAGAAAAGCATGGCCTTCTCCTGCTTATGGTAATGCAACTTCTATAGAGAAACTTTTTGACCTTTTTAAGAAAAGTGGCACTTAGAAATAGCTGAATTATAACACTTTTTTTAGCACCTCAATTTTTTTTTTTTTTTTTAGGTTTAAATCTTTTTATTAAAGAATACAGAAGAGGAACGGGCCTGAAGCGGACCACGCAGGGTCCATGTGTTGTCCAGCAGGTGCAATGTGTCATACGAAAACAACGTTTAGCAAATACGATCCCGCCCGCCACCCATGAAGAGGAAAGGAAAGACGAAAGGTGCAGAAGAACAAAAAAGAAAGGAACCCTCCCCCCGCCCTACCCCGGTCCATTACAGCAAGGCCGTGGTACATAAAGTGTGTTATCCTGCTAAAGTAAACAAGCTATGGAGTGGTGTCTGGAGTAGTGAGGTGCAAAAGACGCAAATATTTCGGGCAATAGAGCTCCCTAAACTCTGGGGCTAAGAGAGCGAGGAATGGTTGCCAGAGATCGCTGAAGGAGGGGCCCTTCCTCGGCCAGGGTGAGAGAGATCTTTTCCATGCCTAGTATATGCCACAGGCGTTGATACCACCCGGTGTGAGCAGGGATATGGGGAGTCTTCCAGTGAATCAAAATGTTTCGAACCGCAGTGCCAAGAGCTATTGCTATCTGTTTCCCACGTCTGGATTTCAATGGGTAGGTGAGTGGGTTTGGCACTCCTAGTAGCACATACGCAGGAAGTCTAGGAAGCTCAGTCTCCATGTGTTTGTCAATCTCATCAAGGATATGTGTCCAGTAAGTCTGGAGATATTCGCACTCCCATAGTAAGTGGACTAGTGTACCCCCTTTCCCGCACCCCCGCCAACAGTCAGGGCTCTGTGTAGCGTTGACCTGATGTAGACGCTCCGGAGTATAGTACCAATAATATACAAGTTTGGTGAATGTTTCAGTGAGGCCGACATGCGTCGCTGTGTGGCGCGCTCTATAGCATGCACCCTCCCATTCCTTAGTGCTGAGATTCCGTCCCAAATCTCTCTCCCAACGTGCGTGGCCAGCGTGATAAGTGTGAGTGTACCTAGAAAGGTAGCACCTCAATTTTAATGATTTTTAGAACCATGTTTTTCTTGCTTTTAAAAAATGTTTTTAAATTGTCCAGATTTTAAGTATGGTAATTTTTATCCAGTTTGGAAGAGGAGTGGGTATTATATCCCGCATAGAGGCCCTAATGTAGACCCGTTCGTACATGCCCTAAAATAGACGTATTCATATTTACCCTAGTATGGTCATATTCGTACTTGCCCTATTATGGTCATGGCCGCATATGCCCAATTATGGTCACAACTGTACATGTCTTATTATAGTCATGATTCCTTATATAGGAATGATCTTTCACCTACATTGGTCCCAGCTAGTACACAACGAGCTCTGAGGGCTGAACGTTATCTATCCTGTGGTTTTGAATACAGCAGGGTTTTTCCAAGCACAGGCCCACACTGTACTCATTAATTATGCATGGCTCTCTAAGAATACACACTGGCATAATATGTATGTACAAAGTTCACCCCTGACGTCTTCCTCATGTCCAATACAAACCATACTGAGGACTGAGACTCTTTAGGGTATAAATACACCACATCTTGCCCCGGTAAGACAGAGGGAACCGAGACTTCCATGCTGACACACAGACCAGAGCCGCTGAGGCTCCTGCATGCAGTCGCTCCAGTTGACAGCGGTCTGACACAGCCCTGACGGGGTGTCCAACTCGAGACCAGGACGGTGTCCCACACTCTCTCTATTCAGGTATGGGGGTTCGACTAAATCCTAGAAGGATTCTTGGCTCTTAGGTTTTAGACCTACACATATGCTAGGTACACTCAGGTACATCTAGTTAGGCATCGTAGGAGTACGCGCACTTGCATAATGCTTTCATATTCATGTATGTATTCATGATTATCGCAATATGGTAGAACTGTTCTATCCCTTTGCTTTTATCGTACTGCTGATAATATATCTCTGCTATTGTCTGCTGGTTACCGCAGCACATATATTTTACACTAGAATAACAACTGTTCAATAAATACTTATTGAAACGCCCGACTGTTTATTTTGTGTAACTCTCTGAGACAAACAGAATAAATGAGCACGAGTCACAGAGCGAAAGGTAGTACATTGTTTCCACGATTCTGAGGAATCAGGGTTGTCATGTTCTAAGGTTGCCAGAAACTAATCTCTCCCCGATAAGAGGAGACACTAGTGGCACTGCGAGCTAGCTAATGCAAAACTAGGCTAACATTTACGGTGGGGGTGCACGGAGTCAGTCTGCCACCAAGCCCGCAGTATATGTTATCCAAACGCGCAGGTCCTGCAGGGGTACTATAGGAGCTACACGACAAGGTGGATGCAAACACACTGCTAAATAATTCACTAGTAAATAACACACTCAGGAAGCAATCCATGCCATCCTTTACATACAGATTTAGACACCTGTAGTGTTATAAACAGAGGCATTCATATACCAACAAACTAACTTACATATGGAAAATACCCCTATATAGGTACTGAGACACTCATTCAGATATCTACTAAACAAATAACACTACTATGTCACCCATCCAGAGAAGTACTCATTTAATTCAACACATCTCAGGCCTGGTGCACTTGAGCTTGTACATGTACTTTTACTGATAGCCCGACTTGGCATTTAAAACCTCTTGCCAAGCCTTAACCTGTTCATCTACTACATAAAACTCATCCCTAAGGTGCGCTGAGCTAGGCCATGGGACATGCTTCTAGGTGCTTAAAGGTAAGACATGAAATTTCAATGACCTACATGTGTACTTAGAAGCCCATATTCTTACTTATACATTCAGTCTGTCACTCTGATTCAAATCACACTTGACTACATACAAAAGGACAAGGCACAAATACACCCTTACTGATAGTATCGGAAGCATTCAAATGTTCATCCACACACACAAACACAACTCTTATGAATCTAACACTAATAGAGGTGGCTGCACACACTGTTAACTAACCCAGTACCAACTAACACACTCAGAAGGCAATCCATGCCGTCCATTACATAGATATTTAGAGACCTGTAGAGTCGAAAAGAGAGGCACTGATATACCAACAAACAAACTTATATATGGAAATATACCCCTATATAGGGACTGAGACACTCATTCAGATATCTGCTAAAGAACTGACACTACTAAGTCACCCATTCAGAGAAGTAGTTCTTTAAACAGGACTCAGGCCTGGTACACTTGAGCTTCTGCATGTAGTTTTACTGCTAGGCCGATTTGACATTTAAAACCACTTGGCAAGCCTTAACCTGCTCATCTACTACATATAACTCACTCCTAAGGTAGGCAGTAGCTAGCCGATATAGCACACTGCTATCTGCTTAAAAGCTAACACATGTAGTTAGGAGTTTCAGTGAGCTAGATGTGCACTTACAGGCCTATATGCTCACTTGTACGTCCATTCTGTCATTCTGATTCTAATCTGACACAACTTCATACAAAACGACAGAGCCACTAATACACACCTTCAGACAGTGTCAGAAGCATCTAAACATTCACTCACAAACTCAGACACAAGTCTTATAAATATAGCACTAATGCAGGCAGATGCACACACTGTTAAATAACTCACTAGTAACTAACACAGGAGGTAATCCATGACATTTGTTACTGACAGATTTAGACACTTGTAGAGTCAGAAAGAGAGGCATTGATATACCAACATACTAACTTACAAATGGAAAAACACCCCTATAAAGGGATTGGGATACTCATTCAGAGATCTACTAAACAACTAACTCTACTAAGTCACTCATCCAGAGAAGTACTCATTTAAACATGTCTCAGGCCTGGTACACTTGAGCTTGCACATGTAGTTTTACTGCCTCTTGCCAAGCCTTAACCTGCTCATCTACTACATATACCTCATCCCTAAGATAGGCTGCAGCTAGGCAATAGGACATGCTTCTATGTAAATAAGGGTAACAGATGTTTTTAGAACTTTCAGCGACAGGCCCCTATCCTCACTTATACGTGAAATCTGCCACTCTGATTCAATCAATCAATCAAAATGTCTTTATTCAATCTTACGAGGACAGATCATAAAAGATACACACGATAAAAGCAAACTACATTGTAAACACACATATTAAAAAATAACGACCACATATTAAAAAATGAAGCAGATCCTTGTGCAAATACAGGTATAGGGGTAACAGTCCAAAAAATGGAGTTCCGAGTGTGTCATGTCTTGTAAGTTACAAACGACCACATTTGTAAGCGAAAGAGCTCATTGTATTGTTTTACATTGAGTAAAGTGACAGTGCAAGAGGGCTGATTTAACGTTAAATAAAGTGACAGTGCAAGAGTTCTAATTCCAGGGGCATCAACAAGGTGGCAGGTGATTAAAAATTAAAATCAGCAATGTGCATTTAAAAAAACAATGCAGAGACAATGATTAAAAGAAAAATAAAATGCTTTTTTTGTCAAAACAGCAAACTCCTTCTCTAAAGTACACTTCAGAAAACTAGCAACTGCATGGCAGACATTGGAATTGTTAAGTTGCAGTAAATATAAAAGGGCCGCTTTGCACTTAGAGAATTTGTGTCTGTACAGTAGCCGTAGTAAAAACTTCCTAGTAAACGGCAGATAAAATTGACAAAAAAAGACAAAATGTAAAATGGCTTGACTAGATTGCTCATCACATGGACAAATGGCAACAGTGTCAGAGGAGTACTGTCCTATGGGAAAACATATCAACCAGCGAAAAGAACCCAGACTAAATCTTTCCAACAGATTTCTTTCATAAACGTTGGTCACGTATAATAAATACGGAGCAATTGTTGAAGTCGCTTGAATAAAGTAATAATCTCTAACTGAGGGTTTGGCCACTTCCAATAGTTCCCTAGAGATTTGTTTGTGCTTGCAAAAACTATCCCGGACCCACTTTCTGTCCTTTTTTTGGATTGATTCGGGATGCTCAAACAACGAGGCACAGCCAAGTGCCGAGAAACAGTTTTTAATATATTGTAACCATGGAATGGTCAAGCCACGGGCGCAAGTTAGATTGAAATCGGCTTCTTGGTTTTGAGCAAATTGAGCACCAGAGAGCAAAGGGGGCAGCATTGATGGTATCTTGGACATACTCCATGCCTAACTCCAGGTGAAGGGAGAAATACGGGGAAGAGGGAGGGACGCCTAGTAACCGGCGGCAGAATCTATTCTCCTCTATCTGCATCGCATGTACATCCCTACAACCCCAGATACCCATTCCATATGTTAAAATCGGCAGGCATTTCCGGTTGTATATCTCTAGTATAGGAGCAATGGGCTTTTTACCAATAGACATAGAAAGCGAGAAAGTAGTGCCTACAGCTTGAGTATATCGGGTTATTCTATTTTTAATGCATATAAGCCAGGAACGTCCTTCATCAAACTCCAGGCCTAAATAGGGAAGGAAACTAACCCTCTCTATGGGTTTGCCCTCAATGTTTAGGGTGCGGGTTTTGGTATTTCTTGGGCCACAGATCATTGTGAATGTTTTCTTAAAATTTGGCTCCTGGCCCAGGTCTTTCATGAAGCTAACATAACTGACGATAAGCTTTTAAAGGCCGTTGGCCAGCCTTGCCAAGAGAACTGCATCGTCAGCCTATAGTAGTGTGGGCACGGCCTTTTTCTCCATAAACGGAACATCCTCCCCAACAGATACCAATGTTTTCTCCAGGTTGTTCGTATAGAGAAGAAAAAGGATTGGGGCGAGGACGTAACCTTGGCACACCACGTTTAATGCTGAACGGCTCTGTGCATTCGCCAGCGCTCTCAAACCTAACTGAAGCTGTATGGTCATGGTGGAGGTGCCTTAAAAGTGTAACCAGCCCCGCATCTACACCCATGCTCTCTAGAATGACCCACAGCTTTGAGCGGGAGACGTAATCAAAGGCGCTTGACAGGTCCATAAACGCCAAGTGGGTGGAAACATCCTTGGCATATTTGTATTTTTCCACAATGAGATGGAGATTAAGGCACTGTTCAATAGTCCTGAGCCCCTTTCTGAACCCGTACTGACTTGAGGCAAATATACTGTTGGCATTAATCCAATCAAGTAGTCGGTCCAGTACAACTCTCCCAATGATTTTTGCTGAGGAATCCAAAAGGGATATCGGGCGATAGCACTAAGCATCATGCATGTTTCCTTTTTTTAAAACAGGGACAATTATTGATGAACGCCACGACCTTGGCACCCCCTGGCTGCAGGCAGAGTTGAATACTGAAGTGAGGACCGGGGTCCAGAACACTGGGTCTTCCCTGAATAAATCAAGCGGAATGCCATCCGGTCCCGGAGCCTTCTTGCATCCACTGTCTACAATTGCTTTAAAAACCTCCTCCTCATTAAAAACAAGTTTTAGGCACGTTGGAATCATCGACGCTGAGGCACCGTCATCCTTGCAGTTGGTAGAATACAACCCAGAGAAATGCGCCAACCATGCCTCGGCCGAGATATGGACTGTTACTTTATCTAGTGGTAATATGGGGGATAAAACAGACCGCACTGCTTTCCAAAAAGCTTGTGGGTCTTTAGATTGGCAGGCACCCACAATGGACTCACATTTCTCCTCCTTCATGGCCGACCTTCTTCTCTTAATGGCTTGCTGATATGTCTTTCTACTTTCATGGATCGCACTCTGGTTTCTGGGGATTTGCTTTAAGGCCCTGCATAAAGAATCATTAGCTACTCTGCATGCTTTGTCAAACTATGATTTGACATGGCAACGTGGCTGGGCAATGGGTCTAGAAAGCATCTCTTTTATCCTTGATAGAAGATTTGAGAAATCAGTTAAAATGAGAGCCGGATCGCAAGGTATGTGATTGCAGCTATTCACCAGGGCAGTACTATTGCATACAACCTGAGACATAATGCTCTTCAAGTTCGCAGATCGCCATTCCACCCTACGCCCGACGTCCTTACTACATAGGACCTGGGGAGGCATAGACTTAAAGTTATGTGGCAGCAGTATCTTAGCAGAAATGGGGTTGTGGTCGCTATAGATCTGGGTTAGGACCTCACAATTATTAATAGTCGGAGACATACTCCAAGAGGTAAAAATGTAGTCAATGGTACTCCCAGCGCCCCGCCCTATGAAAGTTGGAATATGTTGGTCAGTAAAGTTAGGGACCTTATTGACTAGGCCCCGTTCTGCCAGGAGGGAAAATAGGACCTGCCCCCTAGTGTCCATCACATTACAATCAATATCTCAAGCAATTAGGTCAAAGGTGGTTGGAGATAGAGACGGCGAGTGCCCCAGTTTAGCATTGATTCAAATCTCACATAACTACATACAAAGGGACCTAACTACTAATACAACCTTCAGACAGTGTTAGAAGCATCTTAATATTCACTCAGAAACACAGACAGAACTGTTATGTACACAGTTAAATAACCCAGTAGTAACTAACACACTGAGGAAGCAATCCATGGCATCCCTTACATACACATGTAGAGACCCGTAGAGTCATAAAGAGAGGCAGTGATAGAATGAACTTACATGACACTACTAAGTCACCCATCCAAAGAAGTAATCCTTTATACATTTCTACGGCCTGGTACACTTGACATTGTGCATGCAGCTTTACTGTTAGGTTGATTTGACATTAAAAAACCCATTGGCACGCCTTAACCTGCTGATCTACAAGATATAAGTCACTCCTAAGGTAGGCTGTAGCTAGCTGATAGGGCACACACTTATGTGTTCAAAAGCTAACACATATAGATAGAAGTTTCAGTGAGCTACATGCTCACTTATAGGCCCATGTACTCACTTACACATCCACTCTGTCACTCTGATTCAAATCTCACATAACTTTATACAAAAGGACAGAGCTATTACTACACACCATCAGACAGTGGCAGAAGCATCTAAACATTCACTCACACACACAGACAGACAGAACTCTTATGTATCTAGCACTAATGGAAGAGGTTGCATACACAGTTAAATAACCAAATAGTAACTAACATACCCAGGAGGCAATCCATGCCATCCCTTACATACACATTTAAAGACCTGTAGAGTCACACAGAGAGTCAGTAATATACCAACAAACATACTTATATATGGAAACACAGTCCTATGTACACACTGAGACACTCATTCAGATATCTACTGAACAATTGATACTACTAAGTGACCCATCATGCTCTGGCACATGGTCCTTGTGTTGGTTTACCAGTAGGATAAATTGACATTTCAAAGTGCTTCCTAAGGTTAAACCTCCTCTTCAACTCCATATAAGTAACCTCTAACGTAAGGCGTAGATAAACCATGGACATAGACATATGTGTTTTTAAAATAGAAGGCATATACTTTCAACTTTGACTGAATAACATGCACAGTCTTAGACCCCTATTCAAACATATATATCCAGCGTCACAGTCACACTGGACCTCACATAGCTCTGTGCAAATGTGCAAAACCCCTAATACAGATAGTCACACACTCAGAATACTAGGTAACCATTCAGTGAGATATAGACTTTCATCATATGTTATTAGGTCAACTGGAGGCAGTTGTCAACACACAAGTAAATGTTTAAAATGTGCCAGTTATTAGTATAGTATGAAAACCTAAATGGCTTTATTCCTTTATCTTTGCAGACTTATCTTACTACTTACAAATAAAGATTCACAATGCCAAACAAAACTGTGAAAAGAAAGATACAACAGAAAGCATACTATGCTCTTACAACAGAGAAAAACAAGAAGAATGGAGTAAAAGATAAACAAACTACAGGTAAGGAAACTAATAAGTTTCTTAAAGAAATATATGAAAGGTTGCAAATAAAGCAAAATCAACTAAATAAGACGGATGGTGTGAATTTACGTAAGAATGGACAAAAAGAAAGTGACATTACGACGAACAAATCATATATGAAAGGAAATATTTTAACAAAAAGACAGATGCAGTTTAAGGAAATAAAAGTGAGAATGTTTTGTAGTAGGGTAATTCAGAATCTTCTACAATCTATGAAACAGTATAAAAGAAGAAGTGAAGCACTAAAACAAAAGAAGCGTGTTGAGCTGTAGTTGATAAAGCATTTGCCCTAAAGAAAAAGCTGTTTGTTTTGATTCTGAACATAATGAGGACACTGGATCAAACGGTGTTGTCTATGAGAAGAAAAGGCGTAAAAAAGATTTGTCAACAGAACAAACTTTTGTAAAATATTCAGTGGGGAATGGAAGCATACTTCCAGTACTGAGCCTTTCTTTAATTTTAATGAGGAAAGCTACTTTTACGAAAACACATTAGTGCATGCAGTTGAAACTACTGGGTGATATTATGAGGTAAAGGATGGTACTCCCATTGCAAAAGAGGAGATAGTTCCTAGAAACGTGGAGGAAGTGATACCTGAAGAGATACAGGGAAGGCGAAGACAGGCCTCTGTATACAAATGGAACTGTAGCCGTATTTGCAATGTTCGGCAGGAATCGATTGATACATTAAGAAGTTTCTTAAACATTTTTTCATGCAAAAGTGTGCAAAAAGAAGATAGGGATTTTACATGGATTAGATCCATGTCGAGTACAGAAAAATGCAAATTTACAGGGACATTCAGTAGCATGTCTATCAGAGAAAGTGTGCGAAGCACCTTTCATCAATTCCGAATGTTAGCTGGTCACCACTCTAATGCAAACGTTTGTTAGGAGGCTTTACTATGTGAAAACTCCTGCCCTATGTTTAAGAGAAATGAATAAAGTTCTTTTACATGGTACAGTAGGAGAGGTAGAACAGGTTTGTGATGATGTCCAGTTTCGTTTCTTTGGTCATGAAGAGGAGTGTAGGGAAAATGATGACTTGGTATCTGAAGGTGTAGGAGAACAGGAGACAGGTATTACTGTTGATAACTTTGAAGAAGAGATTAGAAAGTTTAACACAGTCTCTTCAGAGCAACTGAACTGGGTTTATATATGTTGCTGAGGCACTCATTACAAAAGTCGCACTTGTTATGTTACTCTGTCTTCAAAAACTGAGGAAGAGAACAGAGATAAGTGGTGAGAATTTGCAGCTTATTTATTTGTAGAGGAACACTTTGATTGTTCCACATGACAAATGATATGTAAGTACTGTTATAATAAGTTGGAGGATAATAAAATGCCAGCTAGAACAGTCCACAACAAATTAGAATTAGTTCCAATCCCACAAGAACTTCAAGATTTAAATGTTTATGAATCAATTCTAATCCAACGTGTACATGCATTCCAAGCCATAGTTCGTAGGGAGTCCAAGACAGGGAAGTTACCTTCAACTGAGCTCCAGAAAGGTCTTACAGGTAGAGTTGTGTACTTGCCATTAGATTTCAAACACAATATTGAAACTGTCAGGTAGGGTACAGAAAGATTTGGAAGAAGGACTTATTATTCTAGTCAATGGTTCCCTACCAAGAATAAAAAAATATGGCAAGAGTTAGTGGATGTTAGTAAAGTAAAAAAAATAGAAACAACATTATATCTGGTACAAAATAATATTTATTATAAAGATGTAGATGTTCTTCAAAATGTAGCACATTTCATGAGGTCAAATAGAAAAGCTGGATCGATCCCTATCTGAAGAATCAGAGTATCCACCCTCTGCATTCAAAAGAAATTATTGGTGATGCACTTGATCTATTTCAAATGAAAGACACAAGAGGAACTGCCTTGAGTGACTGGGAGAAAAGTTTAGAAGCTCGATGTTTTCCACATATTTTCCCAACAGGAATAGGTGATAGGTATGATGACCGGCCTGTACAGATACCAGCAGGTGAGTACAGCTCAACTAAACTATACTCAGAGGATCCTAGATTTCGCCAGTGTATTCCCTTTATATTTCATCTAGTATTCGAAAGCGACTGGTCACGGCTATCTTATGCAGTAAATCACATTCTCAAAACAGGAGTAAATTTGCAAAATTTCTTAGCAAGGGAATTTGTTGAACAAGTTTAAGGAAAAGATGAAAACTTGGATACAACTTGATTACTTTAATGGTGTGTCAACGTGGTAATAATGAGTATTGGCATCGTCGTCATGGTGAGCTAAAATGTATGTTGAGAAATCTAGGAGCACCTAATTGGTTTCTAACACTCAGTTGTGTTGAGTATGCGTGAGATGACCTGCTTGAATTCCTGTGAGAGGCAAAATTCAAACATAAAGATATCAATCTGAAGACAGCAGGAGAACTTTCCTCATTGGACCCTGCAAATGTTTGCAGATATTTTAACCACAGGCTTTTTTGTCACCTTCTTAGGACGGGAACCATCATTGAGTCCTTTATCCTTTGGGTTTACCTTGTCATGAATCACCTTCCCTACTCCCAGGGGTTTGGAAAGCGGCCATCATAATTAATTGTTTTTTAATTGTCCAGAGGGACTTGTTAACTGCCTTCAGGGAGGGATTGGTCTGCAGGGGCCATTCCTCTTTCACACTCTCCAGGCATTAAGGGTCAGATGTACTAAAGTTTGATTTTTATTTGTTAAATTGTTAAGAACTTACAGTACAGAATCGAGTATATGATTGATATATCGACTTCTTAAGATTTGCTTTCCTAAAATATAGAATTGTAAAATGTGATTTGGCAGTGTTCGCAAACTGCAAATGTTGCATAGACACTGAGGGGCCGATTCCGATCTCGGCCGGTAGGGCTACGAATCGGATTTGGCTTTACCGGATCCGATTCGGACGCCCTGTTTCCGACCGAGTCGGACGTGCGTCCGGGTGAACGAGTACGATGCGAACGTACGCGAAATCGCCGACCGACTCGTTCGCGGGACCCAACCGCTCCGACCGACTTGCACGGACACGACTCGCACCGCGCATTGGAGACGTTTCCCGGCCGGGTAAGTACGATGCGCGCCGCAAGCAGTCCGACCGACTCGCGCCGTCCGGCTCAAAAGTGCAGTCGGAGCCGCACTTTGGGGGTCTGTGTCGGCCCCCCCTGTACGCCTAGTCGCGCGAGTCGCACACAGCGGGGACCCATGGGTCCCCCCTACCTGTACGTGTACAGCGCGACCCGCTTCGATGTGTACCAGCTATAGGGGGCGCCCTTGTACGCCTCGCACCCATTGAGTCAATGGGAGCCCGCGTACGCGTTGTACGAACAGCTCCCATTGACTTCAATGGGAGTCCGACCGAATCGAGTCCGATAGCATGCGAACGCATCGTACTCGTTCGGTCGGACTGCTAGGGTCCGATTCGGTCGGAAATCTCTCCGGGTCCGGCTCAGTCGGAGAGATTTCCTGCCCGAATCGGAATCGACCCCAAAGTGATCACATCAGAATCCGTACAAACATTGTTACAATCACATTGAAAATCATAGGAGCTACAGAGAAAGAACTAACAGGCATACAATCTTCTTCAATCAATAAAAATGGCAAGTTAGAAAGTCTGTAAGAGGCAGGACGGAAAAGAAAGCAGAGATTATCTGATGAAGAAATAGAGATATTAGTGCCAGAATGTGTGGCCAAAAATGAACAACTTTTGGTAAAGTATCTTTAACAGTTCCAGAAGCCACAAAAAAGCACCTGGAGCCGAATTCAGGAGCACATAAATGCAGTGGGTGTAACCACATGCTGTGTTGCAGAAATTAGAAAAAGGTGGTTTTACCTTCACTCAAGAACAAAGGAGAAACAAAGGAAAAGCTTGCAAGTTGGAGGAAGGAAGCTGCCGGTACCAGAGCGGGCCTATCCACACAGCCACCACATGCACATTTGGATGAGGAAATTGAGAGTACTTTGACATCAGAGGCTGTGTCAAGACTAACTTCAATTGACACGTCTGAACCTCCTCACCTGCCTTAAGGTTAGTTTCCAAAAATAATATGTTCCTTTATCATAGAACTACAAATGACATTTCAATATCATTTTGTAGTATTTTAAAGTCAAATTACAAATGTAGAAGACATTTTGTTTGGTTTGGAAGATGAGATGCATTAGGGGATGTGCAGTCCCTTAGAATTAATGCAATGTGGTTAAGTTAAAACATGTTTTTCTTTGTTATACCAAAGGTAGACACTATACAGCATACAATAAAAAAAATGACCTGTTCAACTATTTATTAACGTCACAAATGTGTTATCTTTCAAAATAAAAACATACAATACACATACAAGTCAATCTTATGTCCTCATTGCTGGTATAGGCTAATTTATAAATGACAAAGAGTATGGAAATGCAGCATGGAATACTGCATTTTGTGGACCACTGTGTAATGAGATAGGCCATGAAAAATAAATTTAGCTTACATTTATATACACGTATGTACTTAAAAAATATATTTGTTATATAATCGAAAAAAACTCCTAAAGGAAAATTCATATTATTATTACATCCTTTCACTACAGCTATTGCAGCAAACAGATCAGAGGGCCATGGGGAGGACATTATGAGGTAGAGGATCAACATAGTGCTGTCACTGATATTCCTCCACCAATGGACATTAAAAAGAGAGTGAAAGAAGAGTAACTCCCAGAAGACGAACAACAAGACTTTCTTCACATGTACATCCACCTAAAGGACATAGAGCAAATCTCTACATCCCAAAATTAAAAGGTAAAGAGTAATACCATTAAGAGCACAGCCTACTGTAACACATGAAGAGAGGAATTTGTGCAGATAGAAAAATCTATGTTGGATGTCCAAAATAGGCAATTGGAAGCTATAAGTATGATTAGTAGAAATATGGAGGAAGGATTGTCTTCCATTATTATTAGCACAGATAATATAACAAATGCCATTATGTGATGCCATTTGTGAGGAGACTCAGCAACAGAATAAAAGATATCTCCATGAAGGTTTAGGAATGCAAATTTATGGTACAAATGTTGAGAAATTAGCTACGGCTAAAGGGATACTTAGCAGAAGAACCATACATATTCAGCAGCAAATGGCATACTATAGCAAAGATATGGCTAAGGGCTTGGGGCAGGCTGCATCATCCCTCAAAATGTTGCAAAAACGTTCAAGTGATCAGGCCACCCTGCTCTAGAAAGTGAAGAGGCTTCTAGCCACAGTAGTGTGTCTGTGTGTAATGTGATAAGATGTAGGCAGGCTGCTGAATGAGGAGGGGACAGGCCAGAGAAAAACAATGACAGACCAACTCTAAGTAAGTTAAAAAAGAGACATTAAAAGGATGTTTCTAGTTGAATACATTTATTTGTGTCAATTAATAAAATTGATACAATCAATCACAATAAATGGAGTTGAAAAATAAAACCAAATAAAAGCATGTAAACAGAGGAGCCCCAAAAGTGTAAATCTGTATGAAACGCTCTAGGCCAAAAAAGCACTAAAATAAAATAGATGTAAATGTAAAATGGCACTCCTGCTGCAGTAGCAATCATTAGGATGTACAAACCCTTTGCTGTCTGATTGCACTGGCAATTATCTTGCCGAATTTCCCAAAGTGTGCCAAATACATGGGTAAAAAAAAATCCAGCGCATCCTTATTGGTGTAAATCCCATTCAGCATATACATTGGTTATTTAATAATGTGTGGTGTGCAGTTAAAAACTCTGGGCAGCAGCATAAAAGGTGAAGCATAGCCTCTCTTCTGTAATCGCAGAATCTACTGGGCCTGCTGCCAGATGTTAGCTCCCAATCGGAGTGAAACTCATTGATTGGAAGGACCATAGTCGTGCTCCAAAAATATGGTGCTTGGTCTCCTTGCTTAATGCTGTCTTTAAATATGATTACAATCTCATTTCCCCGTATGATTTTATAATTGGGGTGGGCTGGCGTAGGTGATGGTATGCACAATTGCTAAGTCATTCTTCCTTGAGACGAGTGCAACCTGTTTCCTCAGAATTGACTTTATAATAAAGTAAGGAACAGTGAGAGCCGCCAGCTTATCGATGATGACATCTAGTTCCAGGCCCGCCTTTATGAGATATAAAGACAATGGGTTGGTCAGGATGATAAAAATTGCCTGAAGGACCATTTTTAGGGTATCTGATTTAGCTTGTTGAGTGGCATAATATTTGAGGAAAGCGGCCCTACACACAAAGTCCTGCCTGTACAGACCAAACTCCAGGCAAAGCAGTGAACGGCAGGTGCATTTTGGGAGATGGAACAACCTTCTGTAGGCTAGCACTGAGACTTGTCCAGTAAGGGGTAAAATGCCCCTGGATAGGCTTGTTGGCCATAAGAAAGGTTGGGTAGTAACTTTGCTTGCATGACTCGCAGGTTGGCCTCTGCACATGGTGATATAGTTGATGATAAAGTCGGCATAAGGCCAATGTGGCTGCCTGGGACTTCCTGTCAATTTGTATAAGGTGAGCGGTGGGTTTGCTTGTGTCTGAACCAAACCCCAAGATAATTGTAGTTAGATGGTTGGGAAGTGGTTTAGTTCCCCAGCCCCCATCTTAGTTTCCTCTTGTTCTTGTAGGGGCGACAAATCATCACTTTTGTTTTTTCGGAATTGGCCACCAACTTACTTGGAATGTTATAGGATTGGAGCTCATTAAGGGCACGCTGCAGGTGCCTTTATGTGGCCCAGAATTAGCAAGCCTTCCATGTATTGAATCTTTGGGAGCCTGATGGAGCTGACCTTTGGTGGAATTGTATTTGTAGTTGCCTTTGCCAATGAGGGGGCCTATGTCTGCTGTGCAGAGATTGAACAGCACAGGGCTAAGTTGCACCCTTGTTTTAGACCCTGTGTGTTTTGTGGAAGAATTGTCTGTGCCAGTCTTAACGAGGACCCACATGTCTGAATAGAGAGAGACAATTTCTCTGAGTAGGGTAGAGGGAATACCCCACTCTGTTAGCTTCATTTAAAGTTTGTTATGATCGACGCCGTCAAAAGCAGCGGAATAGTCCACGAAGCGCACAAAGAGAGGCAGCCTAGATGGGAGGGAGACACAATAGACCAGGTATGACAAGGCAACAGTGTTATCAATGATGGAGGAGTGTTATCTAAAGCCAGTTTGGTAAAATGGTATGATATTTTCTTCGGCCGCCCATGCCTCAAGTCTGTATAGTAAGAATTTTACGTAGGGTTTGGCCTCAACTTCCAAAAACACAATTAGCCAATAATTTCCTGGCATAGCATTGCTCCCCTTTATGTGAATTGGATAAAGGCTGGATCCCTGCCAAGATTACATGACATCTGCAAATTGAAGCTATCTACATACAAGGGGGTGAGCAAGTCAGTCAAGAAATCTGTGTCTGCTCTGAAGAGTGCAAGAATTAGGACCCGAAGCCTTGGCCTTAATAGCTCTGTAGACAGAAGCTCGATTGAAAACCTTAGACCAGTACTTATCATCTTCAGTCCCTAGGTCCTGCCACACATGGACGTCTCTATGGCAGACCGGGGTATCGACATCTGTGTATAACTTCTGGATATGTTCTACCCAATTCTTTGTTGGTACGCCATTCCCTAGAACTATAGATTTGTTATTTAGCATGTTAATGTATAGCCAGAACTAATCTTGATTACGGATAGAAGGGAATGTAGGTGTAACTAACCATATCGAGTCCATGTATTTTTCTTTTGAATTCCTTGTTCTCTTTTGTATGCTTCATTTGGAGGACTGTAGGCAGTGATCCAGCGCGGCTAAAATAAATTCTTCTCCTCCGGATATGACATCCAGGTGAAAACACTCTCATTCACTATACCATATGACGGTGGGGCCCATAACACCGCATATCACACACTCAGTCGTTCCCTGGATCTCATCTAACTTCGCAAAGGAGAAGAACGATTTGCTGGAGGAACGGAATACCTTATTAGATTTGACAGATTGTTACCTTTAGCATTTTATCTCTTCAGTTTCCATCCTGTCGACTCTAAAAACATCAAGATACTCCGCTCTTTGGTCGATGGACCAACTAGTTGAATAAGTTGATGGTGATTAAGACCAGCTCAATCACAATTTAAACCTGTAAATTATTACACTTTTTATTGAGCTGAAAAACCACAGACTCATTGTTTTAGTTAGAATAAATTTGTATCTATTTTCTTAAGTGCATGAGTGAGATTTAAAGTTTATTAACCATTTTAATACATTTCAATAGCATATAGGAAATAAATTTTATAAAGAAATTTATGCATACCCCTTTTTGGTGCTGATTGAAAAAGGTTCACCAAAGCAGATAAATTGTAGTTCACAGCATGGAACTCCCAAAACTGACTGACTGTCCCGCTAAAGGCCTCCTCGACGGACCTCCCATACAGGTTTCCCGCATCGGTCTCGTTCCTTTCCCAGTCAAGTTTTTAAAGTTCAGAAGAATAATTCTCCAAAGAAAAGTGGCCTATAGAAAATGGCAGCAGCTTCATCAGCATCAACGCTCAGTGTTCAAAATATGCAGGAATAGCGCTCCTCCTACTTAAAGTAGGTCCTCTTATACCCTACTACTAGCTTACTAAACAAAAAGTTGCAATCTTTGGGGGCGAGAATCACGCTAATTGGTCCATTGGAGGGGTGGCAAGAATCACCTCATTGCCCTCCCTGTTCAAACTGGTTTTGGAATAGTTAAAGGGTTGTACTTTCTCATGACCTTTGGGTAAATGCAGTCCCAATTGACAGTCCGTAATGTTACTTTTTGATGGTCACAATTTGGTCAGTCCATTGTTACTTCATACTTGTTTTTATTCGATTCTCACGGATACGTGCTGAGTCTTTCTTGGCACTCTCCTCATGTTAGGTCGTCACGACCTTGACATCTCTCACTCGGGGCTCGAGCTGCACCCACGTGGTTTAGCTCCATTGCTTTTTCCGCTTAGAGGCCATCTTTGTTTCTGCGCATGACCTCATCTGCCTCGGCAGCCATTTTCGCAACCTGGCCTAATAGGCCCGAACGAACTATCATAAAACAAACACAATCATAATTAAAATAGAGAAAATAAGCCTTTCTGTTTACCACCCGTCATTCTAAGAACCCGTGTTAGGTGTTACCTAGCAAAAGCGACATTTAAAGCCAAATTTACTTACCATCTGCATACTTTTGCCACAACACAATTTTTCTACATAGCATAAATCATGCGATCTTACTTTGATTAGTACGCAAATCACGTTCTTAATATTAGAATACTTCACAATGGTAAATAAATTAGATTTTTGCACAAATAGGGCGATTACCATTTATGTAAATGTTTATCAAAAAATGCATATGTTGGTTAAGTTCATCAAACAATTAGTAACATTAATGTATTATTGTTATTTAAGGGGGTTTCAAAATTATTTCATTTACCTTGCTCCATCAGCAGCGCCAGGACACCCTTGGGTATCAGTTTGCGCTTTACAAGTGATTTTAACATAACATAATATAACATAACAACAGAGTGCGATAGGCTTTTCTTCTACTGCTCAGCTATAAATAGGCCGCTTGATTTGTTGTATCCTTGCTATATGTTCTGGCTGCAGAAGTCAGGGCAGTTTTGCTTAACCTTAGTTCAGTGGTGTACCATAGGGCATTCTTGGATCCAAAATGCTTGATGACTGCTGGGTGAGGATTTCATTGGCACTCTAGGGTGCTGAATGTCAAGTCTATGATTACGTCCCAGTTGCGTGGCAGGTTACCAGTATTAAAGTGTATTTGTTTTAGATGCTTTTTCCAAGTGTTAAGTAGATCCAATGTTGCCTTTCTCCACTTTAGTCTCTTTACCAGCGTGATTTTGTTCTATTCCTGTGGAGCTGCCTAATGTATTTAATTGGTTGTACGTGGAGAGCTCCAAGTTGAACTGTCTTACAGCTGGATGATGGTCACTGTCCGTGCGTTCCATGACCATATAGGCTTTGTATGTGGCCAATAGCAGGGTGCTGGCAAAGGAGTAGTCTGAGATGGTAATACCCCCTGAATGTGTGTATCAGTGCGCTGACAATCTTATTCTGATGTGGTGGGCACGCGAGGAAGTAAGTTCATATGTTTTGAGCCAAGCTGATATTTCCCCTACCAAAAGGGAACCATTGTTGTGGTGCAGGTCCACCAAGGTGTCCAGGTTGTGTATGTTAAGGTCCCCTATAATTAGAATCTCATTTGCAGGGAATTTGCAGACTAGGTCAGTGAGAGCCATGCAAAAGGCTGAGGTCATGGCATTTCTATTACTTCTGTTGGTGTTTAAATATATGCTGTTTAGCAGAATTGGTTTGTGTGGAGGTCGCGGAATATGAATCCTGTAAATAATCACTACGAGGAAACACTTCTTTATGAAAATCCAAGGTTTATTTCTGCAGGGCATCTGTTCACAAGTGAGTACAGCATCCGAATGCCAACCAACAGTCTCTACACACACATATATATATATATACAATCCCACCCACATTCAAATAAATACATCAATCCCATACAAAGGTGCAACATATGAAATAGACACAAGCAACAACGCATTGTCGCTCGTGACTACTTCATAACAATACTGTCCATAGAAATATGAACATGCCGGGAGAAAGCAGAGCACTCGCAGATGCACGCGAAATGCCACACAGCTCCCCACTTTCATTTTGTTAAACCCCAAAAAAGTGAAGAGAAATAACGTCCCAAGGACAAAAGAGAATAGCTCAGGTTCACACAGATACAACTTCACTCAAACTCATCAATCCCTACAGATGGGGAGTGTACACACACTAATTATTATGCTAAGATTCCACCAGGCCCAAGAGTGTAGTATCAAAAGGCTTTATTCATATATATACAGAAACCAGGGTCATATTTAGAACATTACAAATCACATTAAAAACCGTCAATGTCATATAATCCCTAAAAAGCATAAAAATCCAATGTACTTTAAAAACAATTCATGCACAGTACAATAAATCAAATGTACAATAAGAACTAATTCGCTATTCTTTCGTTATTACAAGTGAGTAGATCATGAAAACAATATATCAATTTTCAATAAAATAACATTATACACAGAAAATATACATTTGAAAAAAAGAGCATAGCTACTAACAGGGAGACCCTATTGCACAGTTAAGAAGGTACTGTTACAGAACCTGATCCAACTTCTTACGTAGAGTTCATATTATTATTATTATCTCTCCTTATTTATTTTTTGCGATAATCTCTCTCGTGGTTGGATTCAGTGCTTATACAGCGTCGACGCGTTTCGGTGGTCTTGGAATTATGAACCCCACCTCCTCAGGACAACAAAGTGTCACAGGGATTGAAGACCTCCCTTTCAAGTAAAATTACATGCAGGTCAAATCAATAATAAGTGATGTGCTACTTAATGACATTGGAATAATACGTTTTTGGTTAAAACAGCCCGTACTTTTCCTTTCTTGTCAAGAAGTTCCTGTCCTCAATTCTGAGAGACAGGTTCCTATTTTATGGCAAATTGTTTATTGGTATTGAATTCTCAATGGATCATTCCAAGGAAGGTACTCTCGGTACCGGTGTTTTGTACAGCCGGAAATATAGTAGTACACTGGATCCTTTTCCACAATGGGGGAAGCTTTGAATGATAGCCGCGGGCCCACCTACTCTGTGTCTGGATAGCCACACCGGGTATTGATATATGGCCCGTGTTCGTAGATTCTGACGCCAGGCTTCAAGGGCTCCTTCCGTTACCAACCCCAAAAAAGCACTCACAAAAAATAACACAAATATAATAACCCAACAATATAATCCTATAACCTTCTGGGTGGATGACGGGACCGGACACTTCTAGAGATGTCCTTGACATTTTACCCACACTAGAGCCATAATTTCTCTCACACACTTGTTCCCCCACATCTAGGAAAATATTGCTCCCCTGTAAGTCTGAACACGTCTTCTCCCCTTTAAACAAGGACACTCTCTTAAAGTTCCAGACTCCCCCACCATCAATTTGCACCGCATTTCTGAACACCTCAATAGCTTTGACGGGATCTGACCAAACAGCACAACCCTTCCCATCAGCTCTCCCCTTTTTGATGCGAACCCAATCACCTACTTTGACCACTTGCTTGCTTGCAGGACCCTTCCTCCTCCTTAATTCTTGTTTCATTTTCATTTTATATTCTTCCACTCTACGTCTTATCCCCTTGAAATCTACTTCAGCTGCTTCACCCACATCACTGCGTTTGTTCCGTAGCCACCAAGGAACCAACCTGGTACTAGGTTTACGTCCCCTCGACAACTCAAAGGAACTCACATTGGTTACAGAATTGGGTGAGGTCCTATAAGTTAACAGCATAGACTGCAAAACATTTCTCCAATTAAGTCCCCCCTTTACAGCCAATTGAATCGCCTCCTTAACTACATGGTTGGACCTCTCAACTTGACTATTGGCCTCAGGGTGGAAAACAGCTATTCTTCTATGTGTCACACCACACTTCTCCAAAAACTTCTCCATTAATGTACTGATAAACTGGGGGCCATTACCAGTTACAAGTTCCTGAGGAGTGCCTTCCCTACAAAAAACTTCATCTAAAAATTCTACAACTTGTGAAGTAACCTCATTCACCATCTTGACCTCCAGCCATTTTGAATAATAGTCAATTAGTACAATGCCAAAAGCCTGGTGCCTGGGCAATACTGCAAATGGCCCGATAATATCCAAGCCCAACTTCCGCCAAGGAGCAAGGGGTGTTTTGACAGACGGAGGTTCAATTAAAATAATCCTGGCTGATTTATCACTAGAGGTGCACTTGCTGCACGATCTCACCTGGTGCTCAACAAACATGTCCACACCAGGCCACCAGAAACTCTCCCTGACCCGCCTTTTAGTATATGATATGCCCATGTAAACTTCAGAGGTAATGTCCACAATCACTCTCCTTAGATTGAATGGAGGACTATATTTATCCCCACGCACAATGATACCATTTTCCACAGCCAATTCCTCCCGCATTTTGGAATATCCCATAATCTCTCCAGAGTCATTCCTTTCCTCTGGCCACCCATGTAAAATCCATTGCTTAACCTTCTTGAGTTCGGCATCATACTCAACTCCTCCCTCTCCATGACCTGACAGGTCAATGCCGTCGCCTCCACCTGCTTTAACACCCTCCGTACCCTCAGAAAGACATTCAAATGGATCCCTCCCGAATCAAGGAATACCGTCACCCACGCACTCATCACCAGCAGAGTGGACTACGGAAACACCCTCTATGCCGGAATCAAGAAGTCTCTGCTCCGCAAACTCCAGACCATACAGAACACCGCAGCCAGACTCGTCCTCGGCTTCCCTCGACACGAACACATCACCAGGCACCTGCGTAACCTCCACTGGCTCCCCGTCGAGAAAAGAGTAACTTTCAAGATACTCACCCACGCCTACAAATGCCTCCACAACACCGGACCCCAATACCTCAACGACAGAATCTCCTTTCACGTACCAAAGAGAAACCTCCGATCCGCTGACCTCACCCTCACCGAATCCCGCGCATCCGCAGAGCCAGAACGGGCAGACGAACCTTCTCCTATATCACGGCCAAGACCTGGAACGAGCTGCCGATCAAAATCAGACTCAGCCCCACCTTGCACATCTTCAGGAAGACCCTCAAGACCTGGCTCTTCGACTGACCGGAGCTGCTCCCCCCAGCCCCTTGAGACCCTCACGTGTGAGTAGTACGCTTAAAATCTCCCTAATTGATATCATTGTCCATCTCCTCTGCCCATCTAGATTATAGTACAATGGGTTGTTCAGCATATAGAAAATTGACATCCTGTAGAGTGAAGGCAACTTCACAGTTTTCCTTATCTATCATTCCATTATCATCCACACCAATTGCAATGGGCAATCGGGACATGCAATCAGCATGCACAATGTTTTTCCCATGCACAAATTCTAATTGACACTGGAAGTTTTGCAATCTAGACGTTAACCTTGCTAACCTTGCAGACATGCAACGCCCACCGCCAGGAGCCATCATGTAAATCAATGGTTTGTGGTCCGTCTTGATAATAAACTTGATACCCCACAAAAAGGTACTAAAATATTCTGCACCCCACATGCACACCAACTACTCTCTCTCTCTCTCTCAATCATAGAGTATTCCGCTTCCCTCAATGCTCTGGAAGCATAAGCAACTATCCATTCCTCACTCTGATCTCTGCATAAGCACACCTCCTAACCCACAACTGCTGGCATCTACCATCACAACACACTCTTTCCCAACTACAAAAGGTTTCAAACATGGTGCATTAACAATGAACTCCTTCAGTATTTGAAATGCAGTAGACATAACCTTAGTCCAAATGAACTGCATTTTTTTAAAACAAACATCTGAAAGGTTCCACTTTAGCAGCATAATTAGGGATAATTTTAGAGGAAAACTCTGTTCACCCCAAAAATGCCACTAATTGCTCCTTCTTTGAACTGGGAATGGGAGCTTTAGTGATGTTCTCCACATGGTTATTTTTAGTCTTAATGTCTGAACTACTAATAGAGTGCCCTAAGTACTCAACTTCAGTTTGCTTGAACTTGCATTTATCAGGCTGTAATGTAAGACCTTTGTCCGTTAAGGCCATCAAAACCCTTTCCAAATTGTGATCATGCTCATTGGCATCCTGGCCAAAAACAAGTATGTCATCCTGGCACTCAACTGCCCCATTTAACCCAGCCAGAGTTCCCTTCATCAACCTCCGAAAAACAGCTGCGACACTGGCAAGCCCAAAAGGCATGCAACAGAACTGAAACAACCCTTCTGGAGTTATAAATGCTGTTAAATTCCTTGATTCTTCTTCCAAAACAACCTGGTGATATGCACTTGCTAAATCAAGGGAAGAAATTATTTTTGCTCCAGCTAACATGGTGACCATCTCATGTAGATTAGGCAGAGGGTGAGCATCCACCCATATGGCATTGTTGAGGCTGCGCAAGTCAATGCAAAGTCTCAATTCGCCAGAGGGTTTGACCGAAAAAACAATCGAAGAAACACACGGTGAAGATTCTACAGGCTCAATGATTTTCTTCTGACAAAGATCACGCAAAATGTCTTTGAGTTTACACCTTTATGATAAAGAAATATTATGCACCCTATGGCAACCAGGTACTGCATCCTCACATAGCCTAATGCAGTGCTTGAATCCATGATATTCTCATAATGTACCACTGAAGTCACTGGGAAACTGTGATTTTAATTCCAATACAGTGGCATTCCCATCCCCTGCAACATTAGCAGCAACAACATACACAGGAAGGGACGCAGTAGGATCTAATTTGATTCCCATTTCTTCTTGGTGCGGCCAACTCAACAAGGATTGGCCCTGTCTGGCTACATAAATCTTTCCAAATATCTGATGACTAGATAATTCTATTCTGTCCCAAAAAAAACCCAATAAATCAATTTTATGACCTCCAGGAGCGACATCGGGAGGAGTGAGTTTCTTACTAGGCCAGTTTGTTTTTTTAGAACATCATGTGAAATAATGATGTACCAAGCACAAAAATCCACAAGTACATGCAACCCAACTCCATCAATATTGATTTCACAAGAAGGAAACTTTGTGGAATAAGATTCTCCACCAGTGCTCAACACTGTATTAATGTCAGGCTCACTGCTATCATTAGAGCTATCATATCCTTCATAACTTCGTATAAGGTCGACATTCTTAGGAACTGCTAAAATGCCCCTTCTTGCCACACCTTGAACATATTTTGTCCATAGAAGGACACACCTTTGCATTACCCAAATGTGTATTGCTACCACAACTATAGCATAAAAGTACATTCTTCCCTCCATCCTGCTTCTGCCACTTGGGCTTCATATCATTAATTTGTGATGTATCTTTTTTTTGGATGTATGAATTCCTCATTTTAGACTTATCTTTGTGCACAACATGGATATCAGTCTTCTCAACACCCCTTATCTCTTGCACAAATTTCTCTGAACGCTCAATTGCTTTGGCAATTTCAATAGCAGCATTGAGCAACATGTCAGTACTTGTCCACAACCTTTCTTGTATTTTCTTATTGTTGGTCCTCATCAAAATGTGGTCTCTAAGTACCTATTCATAAGAAATATGCTCAAAATCACAAGTGACCGCTAAAGATCTAAGTATAGACACATAGGGGTTGATTCCGATCCCGGCCGGAAACGCACATAACAGTATTCGTCCGGAAAAAAACCAAGCTGAACGCGTGTTTCCCGACCGATTCGAACAGTCGTCCGAACGAACAAGTACGATGGGCATAACAGCCCAGATTCCGAGCGATCCGTACTCACCCATTTCAGCTCCTGTTCCCCGCCCGAGCCGGATCCGTAAACCTCGAATCGAGTCGCACGGAACCAAATACACAGCACCTTCCGGCCGGACTAGTACGATGCGCACTCCGTACGCGCCGAACCCGTCGCTACGTCCGGCACGTCAGAGCATCCGGGAGAGCTGCACATAAGCTCCGATTCGCGCCACAAGACGATCCACGGCTACGAGACGAACAAGCCAGCGATGAGTATGAGTCGAAGCCACGAGAAACCCGAACGAGACGAACAAACCATGAATCCCATCGCGCAGGTCCTACCAATACTCTACATCTATTACTGGGACCGGTACGGACGCGTACGGCGAAGACGGTAAGTCAAACACCCACTACACAAAGAAACGACACGTACCCAACATATGTCACACACACATAGGGATGCAGAAATGACGTACACTAGCAACAGCAGAACCATAGGGGCGGGATGGCTACCACCAATGCCATACACACCCATAGGGGGATGGATGCCTACCACTACCACCACCCCTACTCAGGGGGGCCTGGATGCCTGTCACTACTACCATCCCCACTCATAGGGGGATGGATGCCTACCACTACCACCACCCCTCCTCAGGGGTGCCTGGATGCCTACCACTACCACCACCCCTACTCAGGGGGCCTGGATGACTGTCACTACTACCATCCCCACTCATAGGGGGATGGATGCCTACCACTACCACCACCCCTACTCAGGGGGCCTGGATGCCTGTCACTACTACCATCCCCACTCATAGGGGGATGGATGCCTACCACTACCACCACCCCTACTCAGGGGGCCTGGATGCCTACCACTACCACCACCCCTACTCAGGGGGCCTGGATGCCTGTCACTACTACCATCCCCACTCATAGGGGGATGGATGCCTACCACTAACACCATCCCCACTCATAGTGGGATGGATGCCTACCACTACCACCACCCCTACTCAGGGGGGCCTGGATGCCTACCACTACCACCACCCCTACTCAGGGGTGCCTGGATGCCTACCACTACCACCACCCCTACTCAGGGGGCCTGGATGCCTGTCACTACTAACATCCCCACTCATAGGGGGATGGATGCCTACCACTAACACCATTCCCACTCATAGGGGGATGGATGCCTACCACTACCACCACCCCTACTCAGGGGGGCCTGGATGCCTGTCACTACTACCATCCCCACTCATAGGGGGATGGATGCCTACCACTAACACCATCCCCACTCATAGGGGGATGGATGCCTACCACTACCACCACCCCTACTCAGGGGGGCCTGGATGCCTACCACTACCACCACCCCTACTCAGGGGAGCCTGGATGCCTGTCACTACTACCATCCCCACTCATAGGGGGATGGATGCCTACCACTAACACCATCCCCACTGATAGGGGGATGGATGCCTACCACTAACACCATCCCCACTCATAGGGGGATGGATGCCTACCACTAACACCATCCCCACTCATAGGGGGATGGATGCCTACCACTACCACCACCCCTACTCAGGGGGGCCTGGATGCCTGTCACTACTACCATCCCCACTCATAGAGGGATGGATGCCTACCACTACCACCACCACTACTAAGGGGGCCTGGATGCCTGTCACTACTACCATCCCCACTCATAGGGGATGGATGCCTACCACTACCACCACCCCTACTCAGGGGGCCTGGATGCCTACCACTACCACCACCCCTACTTAGGGGTGCCTGGATGCCTACCACTACCACCACCCCTACTCAGGGGGGCCTGGATGCCTGTCACTACTACCATCCCCACTCATAGGGGGATGGATGCCTACCACTAGCACCATCCCCACTCATAGGGGGATGGATGCCTACCACTACCACCACCCCTACTCAGGGGGGCCTGGATGCCTGTCACTACTACCATCCCAACTCATAGGGGGATGGATGCCTACCACTAACACCATCCCCACTCATAGGGGGATGGATGCCTACCACTACCACCACCCCTACTCAGGGGGGCCTGGATGCCTACCACTACCACCACCCCTACTCAGTGGGGCCTGGATGCCTGTCACTACTACCATCCCCACTCATAGGGGGATGGATGCCTACCACTAACACCATCCCCACTCAGAGGGGGATGGATGCCTACCACTACCACCACCCCTACTCAGGGGGGCCTGGATGCCTGTCACTACTACCATCCCCACTCATAGGGGGATGGATGCCTACCACTACCACCACCACTACTAAGGGGGGCCTGGATGCCTGTCACTACTACCATCCCCACTCATAGGGGGATGGATGCCTACCACTACCACCAACCCTACTCAGGGGGGCCTGGATGCCTGTCACTACTACCATCCCCACTCATAGGGGGATGGATGCCTACCACTAACACCATCCCCACTCATAGGGGGATGGATGCCTACCACTACCACCACCCCTACTCAGGGGGCCTGGATGCCTACCACTACCACCACCCCTACTCAGGGGGGCCTGGATGCCTGTCACTACTACCATCCCCACTCATAGGGGGATGGATGCCTACCACTAACACCATCCCCACTCATAGGGGGATGGATGCCTACCACTACCACCACCCCTACTCAGGGGGGCCTGGATGCCTGTCACTACTACCATCCCCACTCATAGGGGGATGGATGCCTACCACTACCACCACCACTACCAAGGGGGGCCTGGATGCCTGTCACTACTTCCATCCCAACTCATAGGGGGATGGATGCCTACCACTAACACCATCCCCACTCATAGGGGGATGGATGCCTACCACTACCACCACCCCTACTCAGGGGGCCTGGATGCCTACCACTACCACCACCCCTACTCAGGGGGCCTGGATGCCTGTCACTACTACCATCCCCACTCATAGGGGGATGGATGCCTACCACTAACACCATCCCCACTCATAGGGGGATGGATGCCTACCACTACCACCACCCCTACTCAGGGGGGCCTGGATGCCTGTCACTACTACCATCCCCACTCATAGGGGGATGGATGCCTACCACTAACACCATCCCCACTCATAGGGGGATGGATGCCTACCACTACCACCACCCCTACTCAGGGGTGCCTGGATGCCTACCACTACCACCACCCCTACTCAGGGGGGCCTGGATGCCTGTCACTACTACCATCCCCACTCATAGGGGGATGGATGCCTACCACTAACACCATCCCCACTCATAGGGGGATGGATGCCTACCACTACCACCACCCCTACTCAGGGGGGCCTGGATGCCTGTCACTACTACCATCCCCACTCATAGGGGGATGGATGCCTACCACTACCACCACCCCTACTCAGGGGGGCCTGGATGCCTACCACTAACACCATCCCCACTCATAGGGGGATGGATGCCTACCACCCACACCACCCCTACACATAGGACGGGAAATGACACAACCAGCATACTGCAACATAAGGAATGTCTGAAAATACATCCCACCAACACCATGACAAGCGTGTGTAGTCTGTGTCAAATGCCTACAACACTGAACATGACATTGAGCATACAATGTGACCCCCTATCACATGTGTCACACATAAATGTGTGTGGCCTCCACAATGCAAGCAGACCATGACCACTGTGGCAATGGGGTATAACACCCCATCATCACAGTGACCAAAAGGTAAGTCTGGGGTCCATAGCTGAAGCCCAATTGAACATTGTGGCAATGGGGTCTAAACCCCCATCACCACAGTGACCAAAAGGTAAGTGTGGGGTCCATAGCTGAGGCACATTTTGAACATTGGGGCAATGGGGTCTAAACCCCCATCATCACAGTGACCAAAATGTAAGTGTGGTGTCCATAGCTGAAGCACATTTTGAACATTGTGGCAATGGGGTCTAAACCCCCATCACCACAGTGACCAAAAGGTAAGTGTGGGGTCCATAGCTGAAGCACATTTTGAACATTGTGGCAATGGGGTTTAAACCCCCATCACCACAGTGACCAAAAGGTAAGTGTTGTAATGGGAAAAGCTGCAAATGCCAAACAGCATGGATGATTCCTGGTCACAGAACAACAAACACATCTGTGGCATAGTAGTGCATGTGTCCCATAGCAACATACATTGGGTGAGGCAAACAGTGCAGTACAAATAAGATATACCTTTGGCCATGTGCAGACAAACATCACCCATGGGGGCTGACATTGTCAACATTCGTCAATAACACAATGACAGAAGTGACCATCATAATGCAGCCCCACATATCTGCACCAATGGACACACAAATGTAGATATCCTGTGGAGACTGTAGATGTCAGGTGAACAAATACCATACCATGGCAGCAATGGGACATACAAACCATGATCATTGTGCTGACTGATGACCTAGGAGTCCCAGGGACAGCAGGGGAAACCCACCAAACAACATACAGCCAATGTCACACAAAGATATGCCAATGCATTGGTGCAGAAGCACAAACACAAACAGGCAGCTTCACACTGCATATCAAACACAACAGGTGATGGGGGGGGGGGTGCCAGTGTCCCCAGGCAACCACACAACACATGAGGAGGCCTGAATCACAATTACACAGATGTGTATACAGTGCCACACAAAAGTAACTCATGGATCGGATTCCCCTATGTGGGCAATCAGGCATTGTTAGATGAGAGGGAGCCCAAATTACACATGTCACACAAGCTTGTAGGAACAGCAAATAACACAGCAAGAGACAGACCCACCACAGCACTACCCCCAGGGACCCCACATTGTGGTGACCCTGGCCTGCATGATAATCCCACTGTGATGACAAAGCTAGATGTCGTTCACACTGTGAACCACAGTCATGTGTCCTGAGCTACAAACTACCATCACACCTACACAAGCACAAATCAATCAGCACGGCCTGTCAGCCAAGGCCAACATGGAGGTAGGGGTCTAGCCGTGCAACAACTCTCATTTGCACACACTCAACACCACACACCTTGATCTACACCAATGTGCAGCTGTGAAGCTCACATGGACTGGTGACATTGCACATGCACCCATGACAATCCCAGGGGTGGTGGTGGGAACTAAGGTGCAGAAACCCATCACACATGGCCAGTCAACAAGACTCGTGAATGTCAGACACACTGCACAGTACGCCGTACATGGGCATGACGTGAAATCCACCACAATCAATGTGATCCCGGACACAGTCACACACCAATTAAGAAGTCAAGGTCACCCACAAAGAACACACATAGACAACTTCCAACATTGCAGCTCTGACCCAGAGGAGTGGCAGCAGTCACACACACAACATGTCATAATCACTGAAAGCTAACACAAACTGTAAATTACATGACTTGTGTAACCAACAAGTGCCAAGGGGAATCCTGACTGTGTCTCATCTGGGTTTGCCCACAAACTCAGCCCTGACAGCAAACACACCTATGGATGACACCCTGATGACCAGTAATGTGCCATGCACCCACATCCCAGAGAACCCAGTGCGAAGATTTGGGGGGAACATAGGTCAACTCAGCAAGCATCACAAACAGGAACATCACTAGGGATCCCAGCCTGTGTTGCAAAATGGAAGTGAACACACACAGACATGCTCACACAACACACACCTTGGGCTCAGGCAATGTCACGGAATTATACACTGCCATGAGGGGATTCCACTTCTGTGTAAGGAAAGCTGTGCCATACGTTGTCTCTGCAGGGCTCTATCATGTCAGCAGTACACTTGGTCACTCAGTCAATAATTAGCACAAAATGAAGGCTCTCGTCACATCAGCCTGGTCATGGGAGTGTCACCGAAATCATCTGCACAGATCCAACACACATGTATAGCAAGTTGCACTGATAACACAGATGAGTCCTTCCCCATTGATGCCCAAACTTGCATGTCCAGTGGAGATGGTCACACGGTCAGGGAAACAGACAAATTGAACAATGGCAAGCACAACTGATGTGCAGGGGTGTAAGCCACAGATGTGATATTGCAAATAAATGTAGGAAATCACATTGGCAAATATTGAAAACATGACACCCTCATATTGCTGCAAAGGATGACATGGCTACACACCAGGATAGGACACATTCCCCCTGGACCACATGGGGTCCTGCACAGTAACACTTCATTTTCATGATATCAAAAATCACCATCACTGCAGCAAGGGCATGGTTAGCATCATCAACATCATGTACATCTGAAGCTAAACCACCAGAGAACAGAAAGGAGCTTTATTCAGCATATGTGTCTGAAAAATGTAAGTCCTGCAAAAATACAAAGGCCAATGGCCAGTCCAACAGTTCAGTCCGAACAGGGTGACAGTGGCAGATGTCACCCTCTGCTTGCCTGCACTGATATGGAGCAGGGACATTCCCCTCGGAGGGGCATACGGGGGGGCAGGCCAGGCATCGCAGGGACAGGATCAGGGCTCACCAGAAGGAGGCAGGAAAGGGGTGGCTGGTGCTGGAGAGTCACTGACAACTGCAGTGGAGGTGTCTGACATGGTGTGTGCCGGCACAACTGGGGGGCATGAGTCAGATGGTGTGGGTGCCGGCACGACTGCAGTGGTCCGGCCAGATGCAGTGCCCAAGTCAGACGGGGTGGTAGTGGTCTCCACTGCAGTGCCTATCTCCAGGGGAGTAGAATGGGGTTCAGGTAAGGTGGGCAGGACAGAGGGGGAGGACACGGTCTCCACACCAGTGGCACAAACATGTGCAGCGGGGGGTGTGAGGCTGGAAGAGCAAGTGGTAGGTGGAGAAGGCCGGATCATTTTGGGGATGGTGTATCTGTGGGTGGGGGAACCTGGGGCAGGGTGTGGTGGGGGAACCAGTGTTGTGTGGGCCTGAGGGATGGAGGAAGGAGACTGTGTGGTTGAGCTGCAGGGCGGTGGCGGGGTCTTGCTCTTCCGGGACTGGGGGGACTTGCGTGTGGGGGCCTTAGTCTGTCCGTGCCTGGGGGAGGGTGTCCGGGGGTGAAGGGCACTCCCCTCTGTGTGGGTGGACTTCCTCTTCCCCCTGTATGCTGGATCAGCTGGATCGGAGGGGAAGAGGCCGAGGTCACAGAGGAAGAGCTGCTGTTTAGGTAGGGTTGCAGGTGAGGCAAGGGAAGGGGTCTTGGAGGGAGAGGATTTGGAGGACTGCGGCATGACTGTGGATGCCTGTGTGTGTGTCTGTTCCCCATCCCCTGTGGGTGTGGTATCAGTCCCCTGAGGATGCTTACGTGCACGTTTTGCCTTTGTTTTTGGTGTTTCTGTGCTGCTTGTGTCTGTGTGTTTGGGTGATTGTGCAGGTGTGCATGTGCTTGGGACAGGTAGGATGCCAGGAAGTGTGGATGGAGCAGAGGTAGGAGGGGTGAGGGACTGTTGGAGGAGGGACACTGCTGCCGTCAGGGAGGAGTCCATGGACTTATTGCTCCTCTGTAGGGCAGACATGCCAGATGAGATGCCCTCCATGAACGACACCAGCTGTGTCAACAGAGTGGTGTGTGCATGGAGGACACTCAGCATAGCTGTCTGCCCTACATGGAGCTGGCGAAGTAAGTACACAGACTCCTCACTCAGGGCAGCAGGGGACACAGGGGCAGGGGGTGCGGTGCCTGGCACGAAGGAGACACGCTCCCGAACACGGGAGCCTCCACGGACCTCTGGAATGGGAGCCGATGGGAGGGCGGTGGTGGTGGTGGTGGTGGTGGCGGGGCCAGCCATACTAGCTGGGGTGTGGTGGCTGATGACTCCACAAGGGAGTCTTCCTCCGAGCTGCTGTGGTCCTCAGCTGAGGTGGATGGTGCTGAGGACTCCTCGGTGTGGCTCCCCTCGCCCTCCGTGCCACTGGGTCCCTCCGACCACTCATCGGCTGCTGACCCAGCCTGGCTCTGCAGCTCCTCCTGGTCCGTGGAGTTGTCCCCTCATGTGGCCGTGGATGTATCTGCAAACAATTAGGGAAACAGACAAACATCAGTCACCTGCACTGACCGCACACACCACAGTAAGTACAGCACATTACAGAGCAAGCCCTGGCATCCTTAGTTGAACATTGCCAAAAGTGCTCACACAGATTATGAGAAGCCAATTGTCAGTCTGATGGTCAACCATGGCACTCACACCCCTCCTGGCCTTTGTAGTAGGGTTCTGTTCTACCATATAACACAGACCTATGTACCTTTCTGCTCTGCCCATGAAACATGGCACTCCCATATAGGCCCCACCAGTCAGGCCCTGATAGATGACCTAAGCTGTCCATTTTTCTTTTAGCCTTTTAGTACCTGTCACAGTGGTCCACACCCCCTTAGATACATACACTTAGGCCCAAACCCACCTCCTTAGATGCACACACACATGTAGGCCCAAGAGGCCACTGCCTCATGCTATCATTTTTCTAATACAACAAATCTTGTAGGCCTTTCTGACCTGACAGCAGGGACCTGTGCCATCCACGGCGGCACCAGCCCCCCCCTTGTAAATGTCCACATTCACAAGAATAAGGTTAGCCCACACGTATGTGACACTCTGCTGGTACATCTTGCTCTTTCACAAGCAATGTTTGCAAAATTTTAACTTATGAAACTTTTAACGCTTGCTCCACTGAAACTGAAAAGGCGGCTCCGTGACAGAGAAATAATATATAAAATTCTCAAATTCTGAGCATCTTACGGTAAAAGTTATCTTTTTCTTATGTTTGCGGTCAAGAGCACCGACCACCTGTTAAAAGCCCCTGTTTTCACCATGATACCACTTCTCTGTTCTTCCAAAAACTTTCCACAGTTACTGTAAGCGTGTGGTCAAGGACCCACGTCAGGGCCCACGTCAACTGTGGGTAGGAGTTCTGCATTAAGCCATATAAAAGCTTTGCACCTATGTCCACGCCCTGAACTCTTCATACCAGTGTATTGCATGGGGAGGGTTCACGGTCGGACGTTCTCCTGATCTGGGCCTCGAAATTCTACTATCAAGGTGGTAATGCTCTTTTCTGATTGCTAGCCTTTTGCCTTTGTCAGCCTCTCTAATTTAGCTCATCCACACCCAATTCATTGCATTTATCCTAGCTTAAACTGTGTAGCCTTGGATGGTTCTTGCTCTCTTATTTAAGATTTGCCTTCTAGGCGCTTGCCTATTCATGATCCCTCTTTTAAGACTTGCCCCATAGGCTGTAGCTCACAGATAGATAGTTACATAGATCTTTGTGCCTCACTTAAAATATGATTTGTAATATTGTTGATGCTTTCATTTTCCTCCTGCTCATGTGTTGACGAGCAGCATCAAATGAACAGTTCTCGGTGTTACTGAATTGCTTAACAAAGTGCCACTGTATTTCACACCGTTGTTCCTTCTTTTCAAGTGAACGAGCAGAGTGCGGGTCGTGCTCTCATGAGCCGGTAAGCAGAAGGGTGTGACCACCCATTTACCCTCAAACAGCTTGCACCCATCTGTCTGGTGCCTGCCGGATGGTAATACCCCAGTGTGGACACATGCACCACCTACCCAGTTGTTGGACATTGCAGGGAACACGGGGAAGTATGTGAACATGCACACATCACATCTCTTGCCCCTGAGTCAATACAGGTGTCCGGATGAAGGGATGGCCAGAGTCTAATTTGAAATGCATGTGATGCACACCAGCACCAGACACCATGATGCACCCATGTCCTCATAGTCAATGCCACAATGGGGTGCATGTTGCACATGTCACTCCCCTGCAGGATCACTCTTAGGAAGTTTAATGTAATGGCACAGGCATGCCTGCAAAGTCATACATCACTGTCTCCAGTCACATGGGCAGGGCAGGGCAGCCAGCCAACAACAGTCTGCACTGTGTCACAATCCGAGGTCATGGGGAATGCAAGTTCTGTAGCTGAAAAGTGCACATGTCCATCCCCCCACCAAATCATCTGAACTCGTATTTGTCCACGTCATACCAATTGGACATATGGGAGACATGAAACACAACTCTCTGAACCTGAGCACCTCACAGTCTGCTGTGAATGAAAAACAGCTGCCTGAACTTCTCAGTCGCATGCACCAGTCTGCACAGTCAAGTGATCAAACACCTATATGTCACCCAAGTATCGTCTCTCATGGTCACATCTCAGATGGCATGCTGAGCCATAACCGATAAACAGCCCAGTAGTCCTGACAATGAAGCCACAGCACAATGACACAGAGGCAGACACCTGAGGTAACATTTCACTGAGCACAACGTGTCAGCTGATACACGGGAGTGGGAGTACAGAGTGTATTGTATGCCCTGGAGTAGGCATGACTGTCCTGCTCCACGTGAAAGAGGGATGAGCCCTGTACAGTAGGCATGTGGCTAAGCATGTGTGACACACTTGATATACATACTCCTGAGGCCCAAAGATTGTTCCCACCCGCAGCATGGGGGTGTGCCAAATACCCCCGGCACATGTGGTGAGTCAGATCAGCAATTGGAACACATATCAAAGTTACACGCAGATTACATGTCAGAACTCAGGCATTGTGTAAACAATTGACCCACCCATGAAGCCCACCACAAAGGTACGGTAACAAATGCTGGCCCCCACCCTGAGCTAAGCAAAATGCAAGGACACAGTACCCAAGTGACACAATTTCCAGACTGTAAGGGCCACACCTGGGTATCAGATGAGGAGTGGGCATGTCACAATTGAGGGACATGGGTCCTGGACCACAAGACTGATGTACTGTGGAGGTTTAACCAGGCCAGAGGAGGGCACATAGCATGTCAGACAAAGTTCACAGTGCAGTCATGGACTCACCCCCTCCTTGCTGCTGTCTGGCCTTCAGCTGCCCATCCAGGTCAGGGAAGACCACCGCCAGGATCCGGAGCATGTGGGGGGTCAGGGTCCGGTGTCCGCCCCTCCTGCGAGGAGGCGACAGCTTCAGCTGGACCCTTGCGATCCTCCGGGTCCAGCCCCGAAGGTCCTGGCACCTCTTCTGGCAGTTGCGGATCCGGCGCTTGTAGTCCCCCACGGATCTTACTGCCCGGACGATGGTCAGCCAGATCTCCTGCTTCTGGTGGGCATCAACCTGTGAGGATGACAAAGTGAAAAAGGCCATTACTACACATGCAACATATCCGTGCATCACACAGTTGGATATACATGTCTCAATCACAGGGGCACATGATGTACACAGGCAGTGCAACTATGGTTATGAACAGTTTACCAGCAGTTACTAAATGGTATCATTGCCTGGGAAGTCAAACCTTGTTGGAATGCACTGTTACTGCACTATACCTGTTCAGTGCATGTAACTACACACTTTGGGGGGTGAGAACTACTCAGTGAGCATGCTAGCCAGTGGTGTGCACACTGTAAGTCTTGCTAGTCAGACAACATGCACATTTAGTAAGGCAGTGGACAGCACACTCACCTGCTCCCCTGGTTTCCCATACAGCTTGCTGTACTGTGGAAGGAGGCTGTCCAGCAGGGCCTGGTTCTCCTCAGTGCTGAAGGCTGGGGCTCTCTCCACAGTACGTGCCATTGCAGTAGCCAGAGGATGCAGAGACAGCAGCAGTGTTGGTGGCAGATGTCGTCCTGGAGCATGTAGTGCAGGCAAGTGAGCTCTCAGGGGAACAGCCAGCATTATATGTGTGCTGCAGAGGCAGATACTGTCCCATGTGTCCAAAGTGATAGGTCCAAGTCGTTTGCATCTTCTGAATCTGGCCAATCCATGGAATTGCACCACTTATACACGCCCACAGCATCCTTCAAAAGTTCAACTTCATGACACCCATGAATTTGCAACATTGTTGTGGCTGGCCAACTGAATTCACTGCATCAGACTCGTTACAGATTCGAAAACGTGTCCGTTGAAATGCCAGGCCCTAGCCAATGCGTGCGCACCGATCGGACCATTGCTGTACAACGCGTATTTCAAATTACAACGCGTACCCGTTGACATCAAATGCAATGGCCAATGCGTGCGCACCGATCGGTCCATTGCTGTACAACGCGTACCCGCTCACATCATATGCAATGGCCAATGCGTGCGCACCGATCGGTCCATTGCTGTACAACGCGTACCCGCTCACATCATATGCAATGGCCAATGCGTGCGCACCGATCGGTCCATTGCTGTACAACGCGTACCCGCTCACATCATATGCAATGGCCAATGCGAGCGCACCGATTGGTCCATTGCTGTACAACGCGTATTTCAAATCACAACGCGTACCCGCTCACATCATATGCAATGGCCAATGCGTGCGCACCGATCGGTCCATTGCTGTACAACGCGTATTTGCTCACATCATATGCAATGGCCAATGCGTGCACACGGATCGGTCCATTGCTGTACGACGCGTACCCGCTTACATCATATGCAATGGCCAATGCGTGCGCACCGATCAGTCCATTGCTGTACAACGCGTATTTCAAATCACAACACGTACCCGCTCACATCATATGCAATGGCCAATGCGTGCGCACCGATCGGTCCATTGCTGTACAACGCGTATTCGCTCACATCATATGCAATGGCCAATGCGTGCACACGGATCGGTCCATTGCTGTACGACGCGTACCCGCTCACATCATATGCAATGGCCAATGCGTGCGCACCGATCGGTCCATTGCTGTACAACGCGTATTCGCTCACATCATATGCAATGGCCAATGCGTGCACACGGATCGGTCCATTGCTGTACGACGCGTCACTGTACAAGTCACTCGCATATGTCACCATGCTTGTCACTGGTGAACGTATGCCAGCCACATTTACTTGCCAGGGACTCAGGGGCACACCTACGACACCACAGCCTGTCCACACTGTATCCTAAGGCATGTAAGGCTGCATTACCTTTTCTGTGTATGGGGGGAAACATGTGGTTTTTTGGGTGGCACTTGGGGGCAGCCACTCCCAGGCTGTGCACGTGTTCATGAGGACAGAATCCTTTGTGTGTTGTGCACATGACCACTGTGATGTGCAACTGTTCATTTCCGAGCATGTGGCATGGTCACATTGCCAGGTTGTGTATCTGTATGTCATGTCACATACCCCCTGAGTCCCATGTGGGAAGGTATGTACGTCACAGGGTGACCCATTGCCACAATAGTGATGGCCCTCCACAGTCTGTGTGCATGTTGTGTTTCCGATGTCTCTGATTCCATGTGCACAATGGGAGACAGTCTCCACATCCACGTTGTTTGTGCATGGACTTTGATGTTGTGCGTGTGTGTGTCACAGACGTCCATGTCTGTCCTGCAGAGGCAACAGGGGCCACTACCTATGGGAGTCATGGTTGTTTTGCTGACGTGTACATGATACGCCATGTCATGCCAGTGTCCATGTGGCAATACAGGGTCCCTGGGAATCTACCTGTCAATGAGCTGTGATGCCTGGGGCAAATCTGTCCTGACATGTCACTGTGTTGTGTGTTTGGAACGTGACAGCAGTAAATGGGTACTGTGACACAGCCTAATGATTTCCCATAGCACAACCTGGAAATTGTTGGCAACACATGTTGAACTGTGATGTTAGATGTTGGCCATGTAGGTGCCATATATGTCCATACAGAACGGCACACACACCAGGTACTTGTGTCTCGTAATGATGTATCATGTGATATTGAGTATGGTCAATGGCACATATGTGGGGTGACTGACAATCTTTCTTTCTTCACCTATGCACTGCAGGGCACCAGCTGTCCATAGACCATTCCCTGACCTTGCAACGATGGTGGAACGTGACTGCATCCAACGGTACTGCTTCAACAGGCCGCTGATTGAGCAATTGGCGGTGCGGTTGGCCCCACATTTGCAACCTGGCCGGCCATACCCTACAGCGCTGACCCCCAAGGTGAAGGTGATGGCAGCCCTACACTTCTTTGCCACTGGTACATTTCAACACACTGTGGCGTCTGCCGGTGGGATGTCACAGACCATGTTCAGCCGTGTGCTACGCGATTTTTTGGAGGCAATGTTGAGATACCTGAACCAGTACATCTATTTCCCTAAACCTCAACAACTCACAGATGTCAAGAGTGACTTCTATGCCCTGGGGAGGATGCCACATGTCATTGGCTCCATTGATGGGACACATGTGGCTTTGGTACCACCACAGGCACATGAGCAGGCATACAGGAACAGGAAACATTATCATTCTATCAATGCTCTGGTGGTATGTCTTGCAGATATGAGCATCTCACATGTGTGTGCCCGTTTCCCCGGTTCGGCACACGATGCCTACGTGATGAGGAGTAGTCGCATCCCGAGGATAATGTCACAGATACAGAACCAGCGTGCCTGGCTTGTCGGTGTGTACAGACTTTGTACCATTGTGTGTGTTCTGCTATGTTGTATTCCGCCCTCTTTTCCAACTCTGCTAATGTTCAATTGTTTGTCTGTAGGTGACTCCGGATACCCCAACATGCCGTGGTTGCTGACACCCCTCAGGAACCCTGTGACACCAGCCCAGATGCGCTACAATGAGGCACATGGTCGGACCAGGAGAGTGATTGAGCGGACATTTGGTCTCCTGAAGAGCCGCTTCCGCTGCCTAGACAAGACAGGAGGGGCCCTCCCATATGCCCCAGCAAAGGTGTGCAAGATTGTCATCGTCTGCTGCATGCTACACAACCTGGCAGTGCGGAAGGAGTTGCCTCTCATCCTGGATGACGATGACCAACATCCGCCACCTGTGGAGGATCCTGGCCTGGGCCACGATGCCAGTGATGATGATGATGGTGATGTCCGCACACAGCTCATCACCAACTTCTTCAGCTGAATGTGAGTATCCAGAGATGTCATGTCAATGATGTGAGTTTGCATGATATGTGTGGGTGGTGCTCTGGTGCTGTTTGAGTGTGGCCATGTGGTACTTGACTGGATGCGTGCAGCGATGTGTCCTTACAGGTAGTCTGTACTCCCCAACAGTGTTGACACGCTAACTTGGTTTTGTGTAGGCATCTTGTGACATGTATTGGGCATGAGTATTGCAGTTCTGTCCTGTTATTCAGTGCTTTTGACTGTGTGTCATGTCTGTCCTTCACAGGGTGCTTTCAGAGTTGTTTGTTCAACTTGGATCCCCCGACACCATGATTCAGCTCTCAGGGTGGCAGCAGTCGTTTCCCTACAGGTGATGTGCCACACACCCCTGGACTTTCTTTCTTCTACACTTGTTGACTGTGTGGCCACTGCCACGTGGGATTACCTTGCAGCTGTAGTGCAAACAACATGTTGCAAATGTGTAATAAACCTGTGCTTCACTTTGGGAGGTGCGTTGTCTGTGGTCACACATCTGACTGACATTTGCTTACTGCACCTGTGGGCTAGTTACACAGACTCTGAATAGGTGTGTTGTCTGTGCATTCCACTGTATTTCCTGGCAACATCAGTGTAGGCGATGAGTCCGATGGCCCTGGTGTGTATGTGTTGTGTAGCCCTAGTGGTGTGTCTCCCTCATATGTGTCACGTCGCCATGACTTACATGACGGTGTTGTACTTGCTGTAGCAGTTAGCATGCACAGTGTCATTTAGCAGATCATCATCCCCATGACAGAAACCACGTTGGAATCACAACAGAGGGAAGTATGGTGTATTAGTGAGTTTATTTACATACATGTGTGAGTATAGTGCACAGGATGGTGGTTGCTGTACATTGGGATTGGGATCCAAAGTTCCCAGACGAGTTGGAAGTCTTGGTAGCAGAAATGTCCTGAGTAAAGTCAACAGTCATCTGATACATTGGTCCAACTTAAACTCCCCATGTCATGTGGGAGAGTTGTGTTGCATTCGACAGGGTGAACAGTTTGCACACAAAGGAGAATTTCCAGAACAAGTGTTGGGTTCCTGGGGGATGTACATGGCCATCGACCTCTCAGTGTTCCTTCCTCGGACGACCCCTCTTCTTTGGGGGGGACCCTCACGTGCAGGCTGTTGCGGTGCAGGGGACTCTCCGCCAGAGTCCTCCTCCCTCCCTGTGGCAGTTGCAGTTGTTGCAGCACCAGATGTTGTGGGCACACAGGGAGGTGTGGCCATGTTGGTGCTAATCTGGCGGAGGCATGTCAATATGTCCCTATGCACCGCTGTCAGTTCTTGCAATGTGTCCCACTTGGACTCCATGCCAGACATGTGTGTCTCCACACGGGACATGTGTGTCTCCACACGGGACATGTGTGAGTCCAAGTGGGCATGATGGGCAGCCTGCTGCTGTTGAATGTCCTTGAGGATCCCCACTACCTGGGTGACCTCTCCGGTGCTATTCTGGTACGCATCAGCAATGCGTACCAGTTGTGGGTCATCATGAAGTGCAGACCCCTCTGCAAACAGTGACCTATGTCTACCACCCCTCCCACCACCCCTGGCGACACGTGCGGGACCTGCGGTGGTACGCACAGGTGCCCCTAGGCCCCCTTGGGGGTTGTTACTGGGGTCGTTGTCCGTAGCTCGACGTTGGGCCAGGGTCCCTGTGCTGTTGTCATCGGTGGTCCTTGGTCTGTCCGTGTCGGCGGGGGTGGTCTGTGTGTTGCCAGTTGTTGGAGGAGTGGGTGCAGGGGGTGCAGATGTTGGTCCTGCTGGTGCTGCATGATGACTCACACCGGAGGGGCCAGGTAGGTCTTCGCCATCCGAGGAGGGCAGAGGCTGTTCCACACCAGTACGCTCAGTGTCCCCCGGAGCCTGGGACAGGGACTCCTCATCGTCTGCTGCTGTGTCCCCATCATCACCTGTTTTTGGAAGAGACACACAATGTATGTTATGTTTCTACAGGCATCAATGGTTCACACACCTGACAGTTGTGACTGTACCTCTGGATGCGGGCCTGTACATTGCATTGTCCTAAGTTGTCACAGTAAGAGGTTGATATTAGTGTAGCACATTGTCCTGCAAACCTGAGGCATTTCAATGTGAATGTTGAGGTGTGTGCATGGCCAGCATTGGTTGTATTTGGTGGACATCCGGCCCTCCTTCTCCACCCAGCCCAGTTATCCCACCATGAAGCATGCCACCCTTGCAGTGGGTTCAGGTTGACTCTCAGGATGTCAGTCAGAGGTGTCCTGCTGTTGGTTGGTGCGCAGGTCCCAGCAGGGCCTGGTACTCCCCACAACAGAGCACCATTGTCAGACATCTTAGAAGTGGCTTTTCACTCCCTGTGAGGTGTGCATGCTTCAGTGTGAGCTTGCTGGGCCATTTAGGTGGGGGATGTTGAGCTGTGACTACCACTCCCATCATGCTATTGCCTACATCCCCCTTCCCAGCATGCCCATACTTCCTTCCTTTTGAGTGGACTTCACTGTGTGTGAGTGTGACAGCAATGGCAAGATGGCTGACAGTGGTGTCCTGCTGTTGGTTGGTGCACAGTTCCCAGCAGGGCCTTGTGCTCCCCACAGCAGTACCCAGTGTCAGCCATCTTGTCAGTTCTTTTTCACTCCCTGTGATGTGAGCATGGTTGAGAGTGGTGTTGATGGGCCAATTTTGAGGGTGACCAATATCTGTGGCTACCACTCCCATCATGCTATTGCCTATACCCCCCTTCCCAGCATGCCCATACTTCCTTCCTTTTGAGTGGACTTCACTGTGTGTGAGTGTGACTGCAATGGCAAGATGGCTGACAGTGTGATCCTGTTGTTTGTTGGTGCCCAGTTCCCAGCAGGGCCTTGTGATCCCCACAGCAGTACCCAGTGTCAGCCATCTTGTCAGTTCTTCAGTGTGAGCTTGCTGGGCCATGTGGGTGGTGGATGTTGAGCTGTGACTACCACTCCCATCATGCTATTGCCTACACCCCCCTTCCCAGCATGCCCATACTTCCTTCCTTTTGAGTGGACTTCACTGTGTGTGAGGGTGACAGCAATGGCAAGATGGCTGACAGTGTGATCCTGTTGTTTGTTGGTGCCCAGTTCCCAGCAGGGCCTTGTGCTCCCCACAGCAGTACCCAGTGTCAGCCATCTTGTCAGTTCTTTTCCACTCCCTGTGATGTGAGCATGCTTCAGTGTGAGCTTGCTGGGCCATGTGGGTGGTGGATGTTGAGCTGTGACTACCACTCCCATCATGCTATTGCCTACACCCCCTTCCCAGCATGCCCATACTTCCTTCCTTTTGACTCTGCTTCCCTGTGGGGTAGTGTGCCTGTGCTGACAGGATGGCTGACAGTGTTGTCCTGGCGTTTGTTTGGCTACAAGTCCCAAAAGTGTCCCTGTGCTTCACACAGCATAACCCAGGGTGGTAGTTCTTTGTGGGATATTTAATTAGAGTGAGGCAATGCATTCTCCCAGGTGAGTTGTGTGGAGTTTGTGTTAAGGGGGTGTGTGAGTGAAGCTGCTGTTAACTATTGTCAGAGCTGTCAGTCCTCCTTCCCAACCAGCCAGATATCCCACCATGGAACGTGCTTCCATTGCAGGGAGTGGAAGTTTGCTTTCAGGATGTCAGTTAGTGGTGTCCTGCTGTTGGTTGGTGCCCAGTTCCCAGCAGGGCCTTGTGCTCCCCACAGCAGTACCCAGTGTCAGCCATATTGTCAGTTGTTTTCCACTCCCTGTGATGTGAGCATGGTTGAGAGTGGTGTTGATGGGCCAATTGTAAGGGTGGCCAATATCTGTGACTACCACTCCCATCATGCTATTGCCTACACCCCCCTTCCCAGCATGCCCATACTTCCTTCCTTTTGAGTCGACTTCACTGTGTGTGAGTGTGACAGCAATGGCAAGATGGCTGACAGTGTGGTCCTGTTATTTGTTGGTGCACAGTTCCCAGCAGGGCCTTGTGCTCCCCACAGCAGTACCCAGTGTCAGCCATCTTGTCAGTTGTTTTCCACTCCCTGTGATGTGAGCATGGTTGAGAGTGGTGTTGATGGGCCAATTTTGAGGGTGACCAATATCTGTGGCTACCACTCCCATCATGCTATTGCCTACACCCCCCTTCCCAGCATGCCCATACTTCCTTCCTTTTGAGTCGACTTCACTGTGTGTGAGTGTGACAGCAATGGCAAGATGGCTGACAGTGTGATCCTGTTGTTTGTTGGTGCCCAGTTCCCAGCAGGGCCTTGTGCTCCCCACAGCAGTACCCAGTGTCAGCCATCTTGTCAGTTCTTTTCAACTCCCTGTGATGTGAGCATGGTTGAGAGTGGTGTTGATGGGCCAATTGTGAGGGTGACCAATATCTGTGACTACAACTCCCATCATGCTATTGCCTACATTGACTTCACCAGCATACCCAGAATTCCTTCCTTTCAGTGAGCTTCCCTGTGAGGTGGTGTTCTGGTGGTGGCAACATATCTGACTGTGTTTGTTTGTTATATTTGTGCCACTGGCTTGCTCTATTTATTGTTAGGTTTGTACATGTCATGACACTGTTACATATCACTATGAGATGGCAGGTATTGTGTTTCTCTGACTAACATACACATCTTGGTATGATTATCTTTTGGTTGCTGTGGATTTGCTACGGGTGCATGTTTTGACTATCCCCTTGACAGTGATGTGTGTGTATTGTCACACAATATCGGGTATATTAGTTGTGTACTCACCAGGCTCTGGGATGTTTGATAGTCCATATACGCTCACTGGTGGTATAATGGCCCGCACCTTCTCCTCCCAGGGCCTGAGGTATAGTGGTTTGGCAGGAGGGCCACTGCCGGTGCACTGACTCACGATGTAATCCTTGTTGAGTAGGTCCCTGACCCTCCTGCGCACATCATACCACCTGTTCTGGATGTCTTCCTTTGTGCGCAAACATGGTGATTGTGCGTTGACCCTGTCGACGATCCTCTCCCACATCTTGGTTTTCTGCGACATGGGGGTCTGTTGGACCAATGTACCAAACAACTGTGGCTCTACCCTGAGGATCTCATCTACCAGGACTTCCAATTCACTGTCTAGGAACTTTGGATTCTTCTTTGGGGGCATGGTGATGGGTGGTGGTGGTGATTGATGTGTGTGTGTGTGCAAGTGAGGGTGTGTGAGTGTAGGTTTTGCTGGGTGTATGTGAGGGTGCTATTTGTTGAGGTGCTAATGGTGTGTGGCTTGTGTGATGGATGAGCTGTGAGTGTGTCTGTGGTTGCTGTCTGATGGTATTCTGTGCTGGCAGGTCAGTTGAATTTGCAAAGGATCATGGTAGGGATTTGTGGCCTTTATATAGGTGGAGTTGGGTGTGTGTCCTTGTTCCATGTTTTTTTCCCCCTGTATTTATTGACTTTGTCATTGCTTGTTTGGCCCTTTTTTTTGTATTTTTTCCTTTGTATTTTTTGTGCATGTAGGAGACGTTCTTCTGACCGAGTAGGACGCTGCAGTTGTCTCGTGCGAGCTTCTCCGAGTCGTTCACGCTGTGTTTCTGCTAGGTTTATTGTGCGGCGTACGCGTCGGTCACGGAGTATTGGGTTGCTTCGGCTCGGTTTTGTATGCGTGTCGGTCGTACGGCTTGAGCTCCGTGCGACTCAGTCTGGTTTTCCACGCATTACATCGTACTGCGCGGGTCAGAGTTCGCAGGTACGTTTCGTTCGGGTTCATTCCTGGTGCGTGTCGGTCGGTTCGATTCGCGTGGTTTCCCGGCCGGATAGCTTGTTTCCGTCCGGTTCGGTCGTTCGGCTTGTGTTCCGTACGAGTCGGTCGTGATTCACATGCATTTCATCGTACTACCCAGGTCGGGCAGCGCCGGTACGTGTCGGTCGGACTATATTCCCGTATCGAGTCGGTCGGTATGTTTTCCGGCCCGAATCGGAATCGGCCCCATAGTCCTCAATAGACTCATCAGAACGTTGCTTCCTGGAGTAAAATATGAATCTTTTCATTATAATATTGTTTTTTCCCATATCTTAGATTAAGTAGTTTAGATGCATACTGGTAGACATTGACATTGCCAGGACTGACTAAAGCAGGTAAATTCTTGAATTCTTTCAATCCAATCCCACCAAGACAATGTTTAAGTAAAGCCAGTTTCCTTTCAGGTTTACATTCATCCCCTTCTAATACTTTCTACGTATGCTAGAAACATAGCCTCCCACGTTTCTTAATCTGTGGGTAGTTCCCCAGGAGAATTAAGGAAGGAAGGGGGAGGTACAGTGCCAGACATAATGATGAATGATGAAAAGGAGAACACAGTATACGGTACTAAAACTATGAAAATAATAAAAGTAGTCACCGTTGCCTACATGAAGATGAGCGTGTGAATTATAATGACTGAATTGAAACTCCACATGAGAAAGTGAAGGAGAAAACACCAATGTCCAGCATTGTGCATTGGTTGCAATACAGTACAGTACCTCAGATCCACAGCATACGATTCTCTGACAGTTGCTCTGGTGATAGGTAAGTAGGAAACCCAACCAGATCACAAAAGGAGCCTTTTGTCAGCTACCGACAAGCCTCGATAAACAGGAGGAGTGGCCAAAATAGAAATGTCCAATCGGAAAGAGAATTGGCCCAGATGCCAGAAACCTTCTGTAACCCTCCGACAACCTTGAACGAGGGAAAGGCGTGGCTCAAAATGAGGATATCCAATGAGAAAATAGACATGCAGCACAGCGCGGTCAACAATTCTGCTGTAATCCAATCGAGTACAGAATTCTGACCCCACAACCAATTGTAAAGCAGTTTGATACTTCAATACGATACGAGTGGATAACAGAAATGAAACACCCAATCCTTGATCCACAGTGTAGTTACGTGCCCGCTCGTCGCCAGTGTGGAGGTCGCGGAAAATTAATCCTGTAAATAATCACTACGAGGAAATACTTCTTCATGAAAATCCAAGGTTTATTTCAACAGGGTGTCAGTCGCGCCCTGCTGCTACTTCAAACAGCGAGTGGGGCGGAGCCAAGCACGGATAAAAGGGGCAGTCTGTGACAAGAACGTGCTTCACGTTCAGTCACGGATCTGCCTAGCTTTTCCGTACCCACTTTGTTTAGACTTACCTGCTCGGGTCCCAGTGCCCTGCAGTCAGGTCTTGGTTCCTTGTTGGACGTCTCTGACGTGTTCCTGCTCGGGACGCTCAGGACTTCCTCTTCCGGGTCTCAGCTTTCTTCTTCCGAGTTTCTGTCCGTCTCCGTGTTCCCTCATTGGATGTCCATGTTTGTTTGCTCTGTTTCCTCGCGCCTGAGTTCCTCAGCCTCTCGTCCTGTGAAAGATACGAGAGAAGAAAAATATAATTTAACAAAGAATCCTCATCGTCCTGGTATGATGGTAGGACTATGATGTGGTGTATTATTGCAAGGACATAGCTACTTATCTGATGTGTTTGATCCACGGAGAGTGGAGAACTGCTTATTCTTTTGTCTTCCTTACTTAACACTTGGCTGGCTATAAAGAGAAAATAGATATGTTAGTCTCCCGATTTTACAAGGAGACGCAATATAGTTTTCTGACTCAGCACCTTTCTGGGTACTCTTTGTTATACATCCTGTCTAGGGAAATATTTTTTATGTATATTTTTGGGGTCTAATGGAGAGCTACAGTGGCATCTGTTAAGGTTAGTCCCTCTCATTGTTTTTGCAATTGTAAGTCTAGATTCATTACCCCTAATGTTTAACGTTTAGTATTTTTTCTGTTCCTAGACACACCATTCCTTATTTATCGCCTGCTTCTCTATACCATCATTTGAGTTAGAAGAGGACTGCCGCTAGGTACATATACACTAATAGTATTTCATGATTTTCTAAAACACTACCTCCAGACATGTGTAATTAGTATAACTCGTTATATTTTTATTTACATAGGAGGTGCATGTAATCAACCTCATACAGACGCAGTGCAAGAAGTGTCATCGTGATTCATCTCCTTCTCCCTTTCCTTATTTTGTTTTCCCTTTTTCCTCACCTTCACCACGTTGGCTTTGACTATGTTGGGCTGATCTTGATGTGTGAGGGAAGTTGGGATCCAGCATCAGGTCTTCCATTTTGCCTCTGCGGAAACATCAGGTGAGACTTACAGAACGCAAAGTCCATGTGAATTTTCCACCAGGACAAGATGGAAGATCGTCAGATAACCTTAGCTAACGTTGTGCACATGATAGGGAACTTGCAAAAAGAAATGCAGGCCCAGACACTTAGGGCCCGATTCTGATGCGGTTAGGAAATCTTCCCGATCGAATCGGTTTGGAAATGCTTTCCAACCGACTCGGATCGGGAGAGTCCAACCGACCGAGTATGATGCATTCGGATGCTTCCAGATACGATTTGGTTGGACTCCCATGGACTTCTATGGGAAGCCTATGTTCCTAACCGCATCGTAATCTGGCCCTCGGTTGGAAAGACACGTTCCCGATCCAATTCGGAAGAAGCAAATGCCATTAGGAGGCCTTCCTAACCGCATCGGAATCGGGCCCTAGGTGGGAATGCTTTCCTAACCGCATCGGAATCAGGCCCTTAGAGTGAATGCCTTACCGCATGCCGCCCAGACTGCACTCTCAACGGATGCTGCATCAGGGGCCCACAGTAATCTGTTCTCGTCCCTGCCGTCCTCATCCAGCATATCACATAACTACCCCATCCTCTACACCGTTAGCTCCACCAGAATGGTTTCTAGTAGACCCTGCTAGATTTTCTACTTTCATCAATCAGTGCCAATTGCATTTTATGTGCAAAGCATCTTGTTTCCCCACAGAACAAGCCAAAGTGGCATTCGTTTTGTCTTATTTGGGAGGAAAGGCAGCTACGTGGTTTATCCCTTTAGTAGATCGCAATGACCCCTTGTTATAGAACTATGCTGAATTCAAAGAAGAGGTGCGTCGATTATTTGAAAGACATTCATTTATGCAAACAGTAGATACAGAACTGTTAAACCTGAAGCAGGGGTCAAAGGGTATGATGACATAAATCTTCTGTTGAATAGGTTGATAGCCGAGGCAGGGTGGCCTGAGGCCAAACGTAGTGCTCTTTTTTATAAAGGACTGAAAGATGAACTAAAAGATGTTTTGGCCCAAGTAATGGACCCCCCTGACTTGTGTAACACACTAATAGATCTTGTGGTCAAACTAGATCACAGATTACATGAGAGAAGGCGAGAAAAAGAACGATCTGAGTCCAGATTTCTTACATTTAAAGAAAGGAAGCCAGGCATAGAAAAAAGCATTGAAGACCCTGAACATATGCAGATAGGTAGCATTAAGGGGCCTATGAGTGATGAAGAAAGACAGAGAGGCGTAAAGACAAAAAACTATGACCATTCCCCTCCGCCCGCATGCCATTTCCCCCCCGCCACATTACGATGGCGAGGGGGAGCCCGGCGGACGGAAAGACCGTCCGCCGGTTTTCCGCCGGTCACACAGGTGACCGGGCGGAAAAGGGCACTAATATGGTGGCGGTGTCTGCAAGACACCGCCATCCATATTAGGATGGATGCGGAGAGCAGCCTTTCCATGGCAGCAACACCGCCATGGAAAGGCATACGGTCTTTGCTATTGGGGGCCCGTTGCTGGCCCCCAGAGTGTTGGGGGGGTGGGGGGTGCACATGGGGGGTACCTATGGTACCCCCCTGGATTGGCATGGACAAGGTGGCAGGCACCGCGTGGTGCCTGTCACCTTGTGCATGCCAATGCACGACGTGCATTCCCAGCATTGTGGCGGGTGGTGCTGTGAACACCGCCCATCACAATGTTGGGAATAGGGGATGCCACCGCCACGGTGGCGGTGGCATCCTAATACTCTATGGCGGACGGTCCCATTCACCGCTACGGTGGCGGGCAGACTTTGTCCGCCCGTCATCGTAATGTGCCCCTATGTCTTTATTGTGGGAAAGCAGGGCACTACCTACGAGACTGTCCTGTTAAACCTAAAAAAGGCACTGAGTCGGGAAACTAGCAAACCCGAGAACTGTGGAGACAGGTTGCTTGGGTAGGTCAGGTTTGATGGTCTCCTAACTGTTGGCTCAGAAGGTGCACAGTCAAAATATCGACTTTTAAATATCGACCTACATTAATATCGAGTTTTAAATATCGTAGGGACAGAATATCGACATCAAGAATATCGGTGACCAGAATATCGACCTGAAGGTAAGAAATATCGTTTTTGTTAAAATCAAAGTTGTTAATATCGATAGTAAAAATTTCGATGTTAATAATATTGATGTTTATGTTAGTGTTATGTATTTTAGTATGTATTTTATATGTATGTGTTCCACATGTTTTATGTTTTGTATTATTTTTTTAAATATATGTATTAATTGTTTAAAAGTTAGTAATTTTTTTTAAAGTAAATTTTGCGTTTTAGTACCGTAGCGGGTTGTGGGTTTATAGGGGAATAGGGTGGGAAGTAATTTAATTATAGTAAATTAATTCATAATTTTAGAAATTATTAATTATTTTTAATTAAATTTAGCATTTTAGTTCTGTAGCGGGTTGTGGGTTTATAGGGGAATAGGGTGGGAAGTAATTTAATTGTAATTAGGTAATTATTAATTTTAATTTATTGTTATTGATATTTAATTTATTGTTAATTAATTATTAATTGGTAATTAATTTTTATTAATTGATTAATTGATAATTATATTAATTATATACATTTTTTAGTGGAGCGGGTTGTGGGTTTATAGGGGAGTCAGGTGGGAAGTAAATTAGTTATAATAAAGTAATTAATAATAATTATTTTTGGTATTGATAATTAATTTATTGTTTATTAATTATTAATTGGTAATTAATTTGTATTAATTAATTAATTGATAAATATATTAATTGAGTTAATTTAGTTTAGGAGTGGGTTGTGTGTTTATAGGGGAATAGGGTGGGAAGTAATTTATTATAATTAAGTCATTATTTATTAATAATTATTGGTATTGACAATTAATTTATTGTTCATTAAATATTAATTGGTAATTACTTTTTATTAATTATTATTTATTGGTATTGATAATTATTTTATTGTTAATTAATTATTAATTGTTAATTAATTTTTATTAATTGATTAATTGATAATTATATTAATTGTGTTAAATTTTATGTTGAGTGGGTTTTGTGTTTATTGGGGAATAGGGTGGGAAGAAATTTAATGTTATTAAAGTAATTATTAATTTTCATTTATTGGTATTTATAAATAATGTATTGTTAATTTATTAATAAATCATTAATTAATTAAAACAATTATTTAATTGATAAGTATGTTATTTTTAACCCCTACGCTATCCAACACTTTCCCTACTGTTGCACTCTCTGGAGTGGGAATAGTAATTTTTACCCCTACGCTATCCAACACTTTCCCTACTGTTGCACTCTCTGGAGTTGGAATAGTAATTTTTACCCCTACGCTATCCAACACTTTCCCTACTGTTGCACTCTCTGGAGTGGGAATAGTAATTTTTACCCCTACGCTATCCAACACTTTCCCTACTGTTGCACTCTCTGGAGTTGGAATAGTAATTTTTACCCCTACGCTATCCAACACTTTCCCTACTGTTGCACTCTCTGGAGTTGGAATAGTAATTTTTACCCCTACGCTATCCAACACTTTCCCTACTGTTGCACTCTCTGGAGTTGGAATAGTAATTTTTACCCCTACGCTATCCAACACTTTCCCTACTGTTGCACTCTCTGGAGTTGGAATAGTAATTTTTACCCCTACGCTATCCAACACTTTCCCTACTGTTGCACTCTCTGGAGTTGGAATAGTAATTTTTACCCCTACTCTATCCAACACTTTCTCTACTGTTGCACTTTCTGGAGTTAGAATAGCAATTATAACCCCTACGCTATCCAACACTTTCCCTACTGTTTCACTCTCTGGAGTGGGAATAGTAATTTTTACCTCTACGCTATCCAACACTTTCCCTACTGTTGCACTCACTGGAGTGGGAATAGTAATTTTTACCCCTACGCTATCCAACACTTTCCCTACTGTTGCAATTACTGGAGTGGGAATAGTAATTTTAACCCTTTCGCTGTCCAACACTTGCCCTACTGTTGCACTCTCTGGAGTGGGAATAGTAATTTTTACCCCTACACTATCCAACACTTTCCCTACTGTTGCACTCACTGGAGTGGGAATAGTAATTTTTACCCTTACGCTATCCAACACTTTCCCTACTGTTGCACTCCCTGGAATGGGAATAGTAATTTTAATCCTTTCGCTATCCGACACTTTCCCCACTGTTGCACTCTCTGGAGTGGGAATAGTAATTTTTAGCCCTACGCTATCCAACACTTTCCCTACTGTTGCACTCTCTGGAGTGGGAATAGCAATTTTTACCCCTACGCTATCCAACACTTTCCCTACTGTTGCACCCTCTGGAGTTGGAATAGTAATTTTTACCCCTACGCTATCCAATACTTTCCCTACTGTTGCACTCTTTGGAGTGGGAATTGTAATTTTTACCCCTAAGCTATCCAACACTTTCCCTACTGTTGCACTCTTTGGAGTGGGAATAGTAATTTTTTCCTCCACTATCCAATATTTTTCTGTATTGTTTTACTTAATGTTGTGTATAATTTATTTTACAAAAATTAAAAATATTGTAAATTTTTTAATTTGTTAAATATATTTTTTAAAATTTTAATAATAATATTTGTGTGTGTGTATGTCTGTATTTATAATTTATAAAATATTTTTAACAATTTATAAGTTATTAAAATAATTATTTATGAATATTATTATTTATTTTAACATTATATGTATCAGTTTTTATTTTTAAACATTTTTAAATAATTGTAACTATGTTTCTTTTAATTATGTGTATTATTTACTTTATTTTAGATTATTTTTTTAACATTTAAAAAAAACGATATTTTTTACAACGATATTATCGACATCGATATTTAATTTTCGATATTTTTGTACTTACCATGATGTAGATAGGATGTCGATATTCTTGACTTCGATATTTTTGTCACGATATTTTTGTACCTCGATATTTTTGAGGTCGATATTTTGTCAGTGATTCGGCTCAGAACCATGCCTCCCCTCCCAAGTCATTTTTTTGTTAGAGCCCAATTGATCTGGGGAGATCGATCCGTAGATATCCAGATCATGTTAGACTCTGGGGCTACAGGGAATTTTATCGACTCTCAATGGGTTAAACATATGGCAATCCCAGTCGAACCTAAATCCGTAATAGAAGTAGTAAAGACAATCGATGGGAGCACCATAAAATCAGTACCTGTCACACAAACCACTACAGAACTAGAGCTCTGCATCCATGATCATCATCAAGAAACAGTTCAGTTTGACCTGATTTCTTCTCCTCAGTTTCATGCAATTTTAGGGATTCCTTGGTGAACGTGTCATGATCCAGATATAAATTGGAGGGATCAGTCTTTGTTTTTTTCTTCTGAATTCTGTACGTTACACTGTTTGAGGGGTGCTTCACAACCACAACATATAGCCGTAACCACAGACTCCAGCTTACCTGAATTGCCTGCCTGCTATCACTCCTTGAAAGAGGTGTTTGATAAAGAAAAGGCCTCTGTCCTACCACCTCACTGTCCATACGACTGTCGCATAGATCTAGTTCCTGGAGCTAAAATCACATGCAGTTGGATATATGCTCTGACTGAGAAAGAAAACATCTACTTGAGAGAGTATTTGGATGTCATGCTAAAGATAGAGTTTATTCGTCCTTCCAGGTCAGCTGTTTCCCCTCCCCCTTTCTTCATTCCCAAACGGGAAAGGGGTCTCCGTGTTGCATCGACTATAGAGCCCTAAAAGATGTGACTATAAAGAACAGATACCCTCTACCCCTTATACAATCACTACTTGATCAAGTGAAAAACGCTACCATCTTTACAAAACTGCATCTGAGGGGGGCATACCATTTAGTGAGGGTAAGAGAGGGAGACGTATGAAAAACAGCTTTTTGTACCAAATTCGGGCTCTTTGTGTATTTGGTAATGTCTTTTGGCCTTTGTAATGCCCCTGCCACTTTCCAGTTGTTTATCAAAGAAGCTTCGAGAGATGTGTTGGATGTTAGTGCCATTGCATACATTGATAACATTTTGATCTACTCCTCTACCATCAAAGAACATATATAACATGTAAGAACTGTGTTTGGAACCCCTTTAGGAGAACAATCTCTATGTTAAATTGGACAAATGTGAGTTTCACACTACTGAAGTGACCTTTCTGGGTTTTGTGTTATCCTCCAAAGGGGTGACAATGGATCCCCAAAATGTTGCAGCTATCACGAAATGGCCCTCCCCTTGTACTGTAAAGGGAGTGCAGAGCTTTCTAGGGTTCGCCAACTTCTATAGGCGTTTCATAAACGGCTTTTCGTCTCTTGCTTCCCCCATCACAAAAATCCTGAAAAAAGGGATACCTTTTGTTTGGACGCCAGCTGCTGAAGAAACTTTTTAAGAGTTAAAAACTGCTTTTGTTACTGCTCTTATCCTGAAACATCCTGATTCCTCTCAACCGTTTATAGTTGAAGTGGAGGCATCACAAGTAGCCATTGGAGGAATTTTATCCCAAAGAGACAGACAGACTGGCCAATTACACCCTGTTGCCTTTTATTAGCACCAATTAACTCCTACTGAACAAAACTATTCTGTAGGAGACCGAGAACTATTAGCCATAAAATAAGCCTTTGAGGAGTGGCGCCAATACCTGTTAGGGGCTTTGCATACTGTTACTGTCATTACCGATCATAGAAACCTACAGTTCTTGAAAGCAACCAGAGCTCTATCCATGCGACAGTTGCGATGAACACATTAATTCAGTAATTTCGATTTCGTCATACAGTTCCAGGCAGGCAAGAAACATGGAAAAGCAGACGCCCTATCATGTTATGGCTATGATGTACCAGAAACTATGAACACTCACGAACAGCCCCTTATTTTAAGTCCAGAGCATATCTTGGGGGTTATATGTTCGGAAGAGTCGTTTTGGAAAGAAGTGCTTCATGCACAACACACCGAAGAGATGAAGGAGTTTGAACACAAACACGTGGGTGTGAGAGTGCAGAATCTTCTATACGTTCAAGGAGGCTTGGTGCTCCCTACCAAATCCTTAAAACAGCAGGCCCTTGACTGGTGTCATTCTCATGTGTTAGCGGGACATCCAGGTTATAAAAAGATCATTGCCTTACTCAGAAGATCCTTTTGGTAGCCATCTAAGGTTCAGGACACTCACCTGTACATTCAACAGTGTCATGTCTCTGCCCAAAGTAAGAGCTCACATCAAGTCCCGGTGGGGTTATTAACTCCTATGCACACACCGCCTACACCATGGCATTCCATTTCCATGGATTTTATTGTTGAACTTACACCAACTAAACAAGGACCTACTGTCATTTTTGTTGCTGTTAACGTGTTGTCAAAAATGTCTCATTTTGGGGGGGCGAAACATTGTAGGTGGGATGCTCTGCGATATATAGTATGGGGGTGTATGATTCAACACTAGTTGTGTACCTCTTCCTTAGGTCTGCAAGCCCACGTTTCCTCATAAATGGTTTTGGTTGTGTTATCGGGGTGACAGGCACTCTGCAAGTTTTCTCGGTGGGTGGTTTGGGACTCACCTGGCAGGGCGGCAGGGAGGGGGGAGTTTGGGTGTTGGGGGGTTGGATGGGGGGATCCGAGGGAGTTGGGGGGGACGGGGAGTTTGCTCATGGCCATCTTATTCAGTACTCACTGGGGACTGCGTGGGGGGACATGTCTGAGACAGTAATTCCTCCGAGGGAATGGTTGGGTTATCGATACGATGGGTGACTCAGCTATGGTAAAAATCTGGACCTGGAATGTTAATGGGCTGGGCAATAAAATCAAGCGAACGTTGGTGCTGCAGCATGTAAAGAGACACTGCCCGGAAGTGGTCCTTCTTCAAGAATCGCATCTGAAGGGGAATAGATGTAAGGCCCTCGATCGATTCAGCTACAAAATGGTCGTGCACTCAGGGTTCACATCTGGATCACGTGGGGTGGGTATATTAGTACATAATACCCTACCTTTTGTTATTTCGGGCACTTGGGTGGATGAGGCGGGTTGTTTCGCCGCAGTGGCGGGGGGATGGGAAGGACGCACATTGGTGTTCTGCTCGTGCTATATACCCCCTGGCCTCCATTCTGGGTGCTTTCCCAAACAGCACGTTTCTGACAAACCTCCCTGAAGGAACGCTACTTCTGGGTGGCGACACTAATGCGGTTATGTGCCCTGAGATAGACCGGTCCAATGCCCCCGCAAGTAGGAAGGGAGAGAGGGGCCTATCGGATTTTGTCACTGCCATGGGAATGGGGGACCTGTGGCGGGCACAGAACCCCACACTTAGACAATACACATTTCACTCGGCACGGCATGGGTCCTTCTCCAGGATTGACCATTTCTTTACGCGTTCTGCCCAGATGGGGGACTTTGGCACTACTTCTCACCTAGCTAGGGGGATCTCGGATCATTCCCCTGTTTGTACCACCCTTAGGGGCCCTGTCGTAAACAGAGCGGTTTTTCCAAGACTAGACCCTTGGCGCCTTCGAGACCCTGAAATTGGTGATAGGCTCAGAGAGGGATCTGAGCTGTATTTTGAGGAGAATCAGGGGTCCGTGGACTCCCAGATTACCTTATGGGAAGCATACAAGACGGTGCTGAGGGGATTGGTTCAGTCATTTATTGGGGCGAAAAAGAAAGAGGAGTCCCTCCAGATTCGGCTCCTGGAGAGTGAGGTTCATCAGCTAGAGGGGGACGCGGCTGCATCCCCTTCAGTGGACACGTGTCACAGGCTTAAGCTGAAACAGAGGGATCTCAGGACATTGGCCGAGAACGAGGCCCGAGCCTATGCGTTGGCCACGCAACACCGACTATACGACGTAGGCGATAAGGCGCTCAAATTATTGGCGTGGCTAGAGCGCCGAGACAGAGATCGATCTTGGGTAACGGCGGTATGGGATGGAGCGGGCAAATTATGCTCGTCCAGCTCAGATATAGCAGAGGCCTTTGCGGCTCACTTTGAGAGGGTGTACTCACCTGTATGCACTAGAACTGAGGAGGATTGTGAGGACTTCTTGAGGGACTTTGCACTCCCCACGTTGACTGAGGAGATGAGCAAACGACTAGAGGCGGATGTCACGGTAGAGGAGCTAGGGAAAGCGCTCAGCTCCTTGCAGTCGGGCAAGGCCGCTGGTCCGAATGGGCTTCCAATCGAAATTTATAAAAGGCAGGCCTCGATCGTGACAGCCCCCATGCTGGAGATGCTCAAGGAGGCCCGAGAGCGTGGGCACTTGCCCCCTGACCAGAGAGAGGCCATGATCGTGGTGATACACAAGGCTGGGAAGCCGACGGACCAATGTGCCTCGTACCGGCCGATCTCTTTGCTTAATGTGGAGGCGAAGGCTCTCACCAAGGTCCTGCCGGATCGGGTACTATCAGTGGTCACAGAATTGGTCCATGTGGATCAATCTGGCTTGATGCCCCGCAGAAGTACTCGTCATAACCTTCGGCGTCTCTACGGGGTGTTGTATATGACTGAGGATGTGGGAGACACTCAGACGGCATTGATGGCGCTGGACGCATCAATGGCATTTGACCACATAGAATGGCCCTACTTGTTTATGGTACTTCGGCGGTTGGGTTTTGGGCCAACCTTCTGCAGCTGGGTACGGCTCCTATATGAGCGGCCGTCGGCTCGGGTGCGGGTTAACGGGGCGGTATCTAGGGCCTTTTCCTTACGGAGGGGGACAAGGCAGGGATGCCCTCTGTCCCCTCTCCTCTTTGCCCTGGTGCTGGAGCCTTTGGCTCATTGGATCAGGAGGGACCCTTCGATTTGGGGTCTAGCGGCAACGGATAAATGGGAAGAGCGTATATCTCTATACGCCGACGACATCATCCTGTATCTGGCAAGGCCGTATTACTCGATTGCCCAAGTAGTTCACCTTTGTGAGTTGTTTGGTAGCTATTCCGGCTATGCCATCAACTGGTCAAAGTCCGTGATCTTCCCCTTGTCGGGTTCTCCCCCTCGAGTTCCGTCTAGGTGCTCTGCACCGGTGGTCCTGGAAGGATTCAAATATTTAGGGGTGTACATAACTCGTAACAGACAGGAGTTCTTCGAGAGGAATCTCGAGCCCCAACTGACTCGCCTGCAGGCAGACGTGGCCCACTGGCGCACTCTCCCGCTCTCTCTTATGGGAAGGGCGGCCATGTTTAAGATGCTCACACTGCCGAGGCTGCTGTATGTTCTGCAGAACACCCCCTATCCGATACCCGCGAGTGTATTCAAAAGGATCTCTCAGGCGGTGCGAACCTTGTTATGGGATGGACGGTCCCCTAGGTTAGCGCTACACAAATTGCACAGCTGGGTGTACGACGGAGGGTTGGCAGTCCCCAATGTCAAATTATACTACTGGGCGGCATAATTGCAGGTAGTTAATGATTGGGTGTACGCTGACAGTAACGAACCAGCCTACAGGGTGGACAGAATGGTTATGCCACGGGGCACTTGTGAAACTCTTCTGTATGCCCGTAGACCCCAGAAGGTGTGGCCAGACCATACGAGGGTAGTCGTCCACTGCTGGCAGGAGGCAAATCGGCTCCTGGGCTGGGCTGGCAAGCTCACCGGGAAAACTCCACTTTGGCAGGGGGACCTGTTGAGGGAAGTGGCGACGTTAACAGGGTTCAAGGGTTGGCAGCAAATAGGCATTGACTATCTGGGGGACGTCTGGAAGGGAGATGCCATCTGCCCTTTCGAGTATCTCCAGAAGGAGTACAGTTTACATACCTCACAGAGATATCAGTATGTGCGCCTCCAGCATGCGCTCCGCTCCCACATACCTAGTGGCACAGTGGTCCCGGAGTATTCCCCGATGGAAGATCGTTTGTTACTTGACCCTATCGAGGAGAAACCTACATCCACCATCTACCGGAAATTGATAAACAATATACCAGATCCCTTGGTCGGTCTCAGAGCGGCCTGGGTTCAGGACCTTGGGAGCCTCGATGAGGAGGACTGGCAGGATGCGCTCCAGGGGCCCAGGGAAATCGCTATCCGATCTAGGTTTCGGCTCGTACAGTTCAAAGTCCTCCATCACACATACTATCCTCGCACCCATCTTTATACATGGGGACAGTGTCTGTCGGCGTTCTGTGTGCGGGGCTGTCAACAAGAGGGCTCCTTCTTTCACATCATTTGGGAGTGTCCGGTGATCAGTACATTCTGGGTGAAAGTTACGGACACTATGTCCAGGGTAGCGGGAGTGCCAGTCCCGATGGACCCGAAGTGGCTCCTCCTGCTGATCAAAGGGGACAGTGACTGGTCGAGGTATGTTGAGCTATGGCTGGCCCTGGCGGCCGGGGTAGCGAAACGGAATATTGCTAGGGCCTGGGGGGCGCGGGGGTTCCCTTTATGGGAAGATTGGCAGCGGGATCTAGACTGGTGTCAAAGAGCGGAAGAAATGGTATATAAAAGCAGGGGGACACGAAAAAATTGAAGAAAATATGGGCGCCATGGCGCAAATACAGAGAGGCAGGTGCCCTTGTGGAGGAATAGTCAAATTGTATTGATGAAAGACATTTGTGATTCACTGATGTGTAACTCCCGGATGATGTCTGTATTGTTCCCTAAGGTGATATTTGTACATGGCATTGTATCGTATGGTCTTATGAGCATTGTTAAAATAAAAAGATTTCCAAAAAAAAAAGAAAATGTCTCATTTTATACCTTTGAAGAGTCTGCCTAACTCTAAAGAACTAGCTACTGTTTTTCTACAGCACATAGTGAGAATTCATGGCCTCCCATCTGTTATTGTATCCGATCAGGCCCCCAATTTGTGTCCAAGTTCTGGAAGGGGTTGGGAACACTGTTGCAAATAGATGTGAGACTCTCCTCTGCACATCATCCCCAGACAGATGGGCAAACGGAGAGAGTAAATCAGTGCCTAGAACAATACTTGAGATGTCAACTGCTTCACACTTCTGAGGAATGGGATACCTTTCTTTGGACTACAGAATTTGCATACAACAATGGAGAACACTCTTTCATAGGCCATTCACCTTTTTTCTGTAACTATGGGTTTCATCCTCGTTGTGGACTTTTATCTCCTTCTGTTACCACCTCCACTCCTGCAGCTTTAGAAATCGTGAATCACTGTCACGAAACATGTAAAACTGCTCAAAGAAACCTAGATAAGGCCAAGAGCAGGTACAAAGATAGCGCAGATCAGGATAGACGACCATCTCCTGATTATGCGCCTGGGGATAAAGTATGGTTGTCCACACGAAATATCACTGTAAAAGGAACAAGAAAGTTCAAATCACGTTTCATTGGTCCTCATGCCATTTCAAAGGTGGTAAACTCTGTTACTATGAAATTCGACCTACCTGCTTCTTTGAAAATCCATCCGGTCTTTCACGTTTCCTTATTGAAACCTGTGGTTGCTGGGACTGATGTTCCTGTTCATCCTTCCCCTATATTGATTGAGAATGAGCCTGAATACAAAGTGGAATATATAGTGGACTCTTGTAGAGTGGCAAGCAGACTGCAATACCTAATACATTGGAAGGGGTATGGGCCTGAAGATCGGACATGGGAACCTGCTGGTCATGTCTGTGCCCCTAGGCTTTTGAGGTTGTTCCACAGACGCTATCCTAATAAACCCAAACCTGTAGGGAGGGTTCTGGGGGGAGTGTATTGTCAGTCGCAACCCGCTCCTACTTCAAACAGCGAGTGGGGCGGAGCCAAGCACAGATAAAAGGGGCAGTCTGTGACAGGAATGCGCTTCGCGTTCAGTCACGGATCAACTTAGTCTTTCCGCACTCACTTTGTTTAGACTTACCTGCTCGGTCCCGATGTCCTGCAGTTGAGTCTTCTTGGTTCCTTGTTGGACATCTCCGACGTGTTCCTGCTCGGGATGCTCAGGACTTTCTCTTCCGGGTCTCAGCTTTCTTCTTCCGGGTTTCTGTCCAACTCCGAGTTCCCTCGTTGGAGGTTCATGTTTGTTCCGCTCTGTTTCCTCGTGCCTGAGTTCCTCAGCCTCTCCTACTGTGAAAGACACAGCAAGAGAAGAAAAATATAATTTAACAAAGGATCCTCGTCTTCCTGGTATGACGGTAGGACTATGATGTGGTGTATTATTGCAAGGACATACAGGCACATGCATCAAACAAAAATCCGTTCGCAAAATTTGCGAATCGCAAAATAAGCCTGTTTGCAATCGCAAATCAGTCTAGTCCAATGCATGAACCGAAAATCAGCGAAAACACAAAAAATCGCAAAAATAAGGAATCGCAAATATTTCTGAGACATATCTTGCGAATCCTTATTTGCGATTCCATTATTAGCGATTCCCAAATAGCGATTCCCAATTAAGGAATCGCAATCATATGCATGAAAATTCTCAAATAGCGTTTTTCCAGAAACTCGCAATTTAGCAAGTGCAATTTAAGAAGGATCACAACCAGGTGGTAACCATGAGTGAAAATAACATACAGCTGAAATTCAACAGAAACCTACTTAAACACACCCAGAATGCCTCAGAACCATTCACAATGGCAGCGCTTTACCTGATGGCGAGGAGGATGAGGCTCCAGGCAGCAGCACACAGAAGGAGGAGAATACAGGAGCGCATCTTCAGAGTCCGCATCACATTGCTAGGACAAACAGATGAGGAAATATATGACAAGTATAAGCTTAATGGTGCCATGATCCTTGACTTAATAGAAGAACTGGATCCCATATTGTGGCGTCAGACTCGTAGGACCAATGCAATACCCACTCATGTGCAGGTCCTATGTTGCCTGCACCTACTTGCGTCAGGCAGCTTTCAAGGGGTAGTACCTTAGCTGGAGGGGTGTCACAAAGCGCCCTTTCCCGTATTTTCAAAGCATTCCTCCATGCCATGATGTCAAGGATCAACTACCACATTAGCTTCCCCACAACCACACATGAACTGAATAAGACCAAACAGGAATTCTATCAGCCAGCCCGCTTCCCACATGTATTAGGTTGCATTGATTGTACCCATGTAGCAATATGTCCACCAGCAGTCAATGAATATATATTTAGGAATCGGAAATGCTTTCATTTGCTAAACATACAGGTAGTCTGCAATGCTAAATGTATCATCACTGACATTGTGGCTCAATACTCGGGAAGCGCTCATGATTCCTACATATTTCGCCAGAGTGGCATACACACTCGTCTGCTCAGGGGTGAATTCGGAGAGGGACATCTGCTTGTTAAACATGTGTTATGATTTCACACAGACATTGTACGTATGCCAATGCATTACCGTCACTGACCCTTTGCTTACTTCCCTGTAGTTGACAGCGCATACGCCGTGCGTAACTACATCATGACGCCATACCTCAATCCAACAACCCCCAATGAGCAGAGGTACAATGCTGTGCACATCTCCACCCGGAACATCATTGAGCACACCTTTGGGCTGTTAAAGAGCCGCTTCAGATGCCTACACAAGACAGGAGGAGCATTACAGTACAAACCCAACAAATGCTGCAGGATTGTGGCTGCATGTGCCATGTTACACAACATTGCCACAAGGAGAGGAATTCCCATTGAGGTGTCTGACAGCGAGTCCGACAACGACAACCAGGAAGGGGCACAACAACGTGCAGCACATGGGGCAAGCGCAGCAGAAGGGCGCAGGAGACGTGCAGAGATCACACAAAATTACTTCTGATGTGAGTAATGACGAGACAATACACAGCTTTTTTGACTTAACTATATTTTTCTCAAATTAAATATCTTGTAGTGTTGAGGCACACATATCAGGTGCACAGTAGCTCATGGATAGCATTACTGATAAATTATACAAAGACATACACATTTGACTTGAAAGTCAGTCACTAGTAATGTCTTGGGCAATGGTTACTTCACCATTGTTGAATGTCTCTGGACATGCCAGTCTATCTCCTCCTCCCACGCACACCCAGACGCCTTTCACCTGCTTCATCTCCATCCCTCATGTTGGATATGGAGGGTGTAGTGCTGCGAGTGTTGAGCCTCCTGCAAGTGGTGACAGTCATGACAAACTACTGAGGCTTGAGGCCTCCTCACTCCCCTCTTCCCCCGTCACGTTGTTAGCCCCAACAGTGGCAGCATGCATTTGTTCCACCGCATTTGTCACCTGGCCCAGTGCCTTGGCCACATCCCCACTACAATGGGACATCTCAATCTGCATGGTGACGGACCGACGGGCAAGCAGTGCAGTGTTGGTGCTCAGGCGATTGTTTGCTTGTGTATAGCCGTGCAAGCGCTGCATCAACTGGCGATGGTGTCTCGTCTGTGTCACCTGTCCCTCCTTCATCACCCTGGTCAGCTCCTGCGTCTGCCTGTTGCCCTCAACCACAGCTGTAGTGAGTTCCCTCACGCAATCAGTCAGTCCAGCGATGCTACCTGCCATCTTGCTGATTTGTGCCTGCACTAACCGCATGTTTCTTGCCTGCAGGCGCTGCACCCAGAGCATCTGGGCCTCCAGACCACCCCAGACATCTGTAGATTGTTCCGCCTGCGGTGTGAGGCGTGACCCTGCTCTGCGCCTCCGGCTGTGGACTATGCTATTCCGGACCTGTGCTTGGGGTGTCGGCGTGGGTGTACCTTGAGCCTGGCTTGTCTCTGGCGTTCTTTGGGACTCATCCTCAGTCTCCATGGTCTGCAGTGGTGGAACTGTTGCCCTGCATGTGGTGGGAGGACGGGCTGTTGTCTGTGGGACCACAGGTGTGTCTATTTCATCCAGTGTTTGCTTAAATACCCCTCACACACCAAAAGGGCCCTTGGTGTCATGCTTCATCATAGGGGTCTTCCCGCCCCGCTGCGGGACGGGGCGTGCTACGACCAGTGACTACGCGGGAGCACTGTTTTTACAGTACTATGGTGGTTCGGAGATGTCCTGCGTGTAATGTGCGGATACTCCTGATCAAGTCAACATGTTTCGAAGCGTCAAGGCTTCATCATCAGGACTAGGAATGATCCCTTCAGTACTCACTATGTTGCTATCAATGTGTGATGGAAAAGTGTGCTACATACAGAACAGTGAAAAAGATGCAAAATATCATGCACTTTATATTACCCAGTCAGTATTTCTAAAATGTAAGTTGGGATATGTAGGAGACAATGCTCCATGAGCCTTTTGAACGGGTGGGAAGGGTGTTGCCACTGTATTGTAGTAGTCAACACTGCCTCGCTCAAGATATCGCCAACCCGCGGCTCCGTGGTGTGGGTTGGCGATATCTTGAGCGAGGCAGTATGAAGGTAATATAAAGTGCATGATATTTTGTATCTTTTTCACCGTTCTGTATATAGCACACTTTTCCATCACACATTGATAGCAACATAGTGAGTACTGAAGGGATCATTCCTAGTCCTGATGAAGAAGCCTTGACGCTTCGAAACATGTTGACTTGATCAGGAGTATCCGCACATTACACGCAGGACATCTCCGAACCACCTTTTTAACAGCACCAGCCTCCACGACCTATTAAAGTTTCTTAAGTCCACGAGGCCAGGTCCTTTTTAATTCACTTTTCGCATTCACTCCTGACCCTTCCTCTCACTACCCCTACACCACACATAGTACTGAAAAAACAGTGCTCCCGCGTAGTCGCTGGTCGTAGCACGCCCCTTCCCGCAGCGGGGCGGGAAGACCCCTATGATGAAGCATGACACCAAGGGCCCTTTTGGTGTGTGAGGGTTATTTAAGCAAACACTGTGTGCATCCTATCAAGATAGGAAACACACCCTTGTGAACCTCCTTTGAGGTGGATCCTTATGTTTTGTTTGAATCTCTAGAGGAGGACGCATCCACCTCCAGTGCCCACGAAGGACACTACCTCTTCACTCCCTAATCCTGTTTTTTGTGTCTATTTCATCCACAGCCGTAGGATCCTGGATGTCCATGCAGTCACTGTCCTCAGCCTCTCCTTCTTCTGCATCTGTGATGTTAAACAGTGCAAATCTTAATTAATTTTTGTGTGTGATGTCATGTCACATTAAGCATCATTTTGCTCATAATAAATTAATGACTGTCACACATTGTTCACGTGTTCTGACTTCTCATTGTGTGTTTGCCTAAGAACCTGCCCAACCTGCCTGTGTCTCCCAGAATGCACTTGGTTGTGGCTGGAAAATGTGGACTGGAGTTTCTTTCTATACACTTGTGCTGAACTGAGGTGATGTGCTAATTACAATAAGTCTCTTGTAATGGTCACTTGCATGCATCTTACCTTGAGATGTGTTGGCCGCTCCAGATGTGTCCATGGGCGTGTTCCCAGGCTGTGTTGGTGGTCCCCCGGTCTTCTTGGCTTCCTTCAGCCTCTCAGCAATCCTTTCTTTTGCCCGGCTGCGCAGGTCGTACCAACGCTTCTTCAGATCATCAATTGAGCGGTGTGTGACCCCCACTGCATTTACTTTATTCTGGATCCTGAGCCAGATTTTTCTTTTTTGTGCCTCTGGGACCTTCAGTGAAAGTTTACCAAAGAGCTTGTCATGGCTTAGGACTACATCCTCTATGAGTGTGTCAATTTCATTTTCACTAAATTTTAGTTTGCGTTTCCTGCCTGATGTACTCTCCCCTGATGTAGTTGGATCAATTTTTGACAAGGGACAGGTCAGCAAACAGAGTTGTTGGATGTACTGTCCTGCTCCTGCACTCAGCTTCCTCCTCTCACAGCAACTGAGCACTGAATGAAGCATGGGCTGGCTGACTTCCTGGTAGTGATATCATCACTATGCATCAAAAGGCGACTTCGCAAATAGCGATTCCGCTAATAGCGAATTCGCTATTTGCGATTCCTCTGTTTGCATGATCGCAAATAGGTTTTCTTTGATTGCGAGTTTATTAGGACATATCGCAATTAGCGATTGCGATTTTTAACGAATCGCTGATTTATCGCTAATATGGTCTTGCATTGGAAATAGCGATTCTTTATTTGCGATTCCTTAATTTTCGCAAATTAGGAATCGCTATTTTCGAGTTAGATGCATGTGCCTGTAAGTTACTTATCTGATGTGTTTGATCCACGGAGAGTGGAGAACTACTTATTCTTTTGTTTTCCTTTTTTATCACTGGCTGGCTATAAAGAGAAAATAGGTATAAGTTAGTCTCCTGATTTTACAAGGAGACGCAATATAGTTTTCTGACCCAGCACCTTTTTGTGTACTCTTTGTTATACATCCTGTCTAGGGAAATATGTTTTTTGTTTTTTGCCTAGGATTTAACTAGGAGGTATATTTTTGGGGTCTAATGGAGAGCTACAGTGGCATCTATTAAGGTTAGTCCCTCTCATTGTTTTTGCAATTGTAAGTCTAGATTCATTACCCCTAAGGTTTAACGCTTAGCATTTTTTCTGTTCATAGACACACCATTCCTAATTTGTGTCCTGCTTCTCTATACCATCATTTGAATTAGAAGAGGGATGGGCACCAGGTACATATACACTAATAGTATTTCATGATCTTCTAAAACACTACCTCCAGACATGTGTAATTAGGATAACTCGTTATATTTTTATTTACATAGGAGGTGCATGTAACAAACCCCATACAGACTCCCTGCAAGAAGTGTCATCGTGATTCATCTCCTTCTCCCTTCCCTTGTTTTGTTTTCCCCTTTTCCCCACCTTCACCTCGTTAGCTTTGACTATGTTGGGCTGATTTTGCTGAGTGAGGGAAGTTGGGATCCAGCATCAGATCTTCCATCTTGCCTCTGCGGAAACAACAGGTGAGACTCACACAGGGCATCCGTTCACAAGGGAGTAAAGCATCCGAATGCCAACCGACAGTCTCTACACATACATATACAATCCCACCCACATTCGAACAAATACATCATCCCTTATCCCACGAGCGCAGCTCGTTTCCATACATAGGTGCAACATACGAAATAGACACGAGCAACAATGCATTGTCGCTGGTGACTACTTCATAACAATACTGTCCATACAAATATAAACACTTTGGGAGAATGGAAAGCGCTCGCAGATGCACACAAGATGCCACAGTTTGATCATCTTATGAAGTTTGCACCCTTTGATTGTGGTTGCCAAAAGTGATGGACAGCCAGTGTCGACTGCAGAAGTGTCAAGTTGTATGCTTGCGCCTGTATAGGTTGCAAGGGCGTCTGAAGTGATTTGTTTTAACAGCCAGTTGTGTAAACCATGGAAGCCTGTGCTATGTGTTGCGGACAATGCCCATGTTTCCTGACAGCATAGGATATCAGCCTTCTTGATTCATTTTTGGGTCTCTTCCTGAGTTAGAATCTACCTTAGGCCTGCTATGTTCCATGAGATCATGGTAAGTTTGAGCCTGCAGGGTGCTGGCTCTGCGTCCAAACATTTACTGATAAAGGATGTTTCTAAAAAGCAAAACATAAATCTTTATTTTGATTTTACATTGTAAACTGAAATTTCAGGCTCGAACAAAATTGTCTGTATTTGCGTACATTTTGTTTCTTCCATTTTCATATGAATAAACATGGAAATAACAATAACGCTTCCATGTTTGGTCTATGAGCCTTTGTTATGATAGATTAAAATAAATGCCCTTACACTCGAAAAAGTTTGTTGTGATGTATGTAGAGCGATCGGCGATCCCTTCCATCAGCAGCCCTGGTGGCATCATGGAGTGGGTTGTGTGTGGTGGTAGTTCTTCTACCTCATCAGAGCTCTCAACATCAGGCTGTTTGGGTTTAACATTGCACAAGCTGCTATGATTTTGCAAGCCGGTTCAGGAGAATATTGAAAGTCAGCACCATGTTTATGGAGGCATCGAGGTAGACTTCAGAAATCCAAATGTACTCTCAATTATTGCCCTGGTTCGTCGGTGAGCAACATTGTATCTTCTTTGACTATATGTTGTAGCATTCTGGTATGGTGCCAGTACGGAGATCACATGCACTATCACCTCACACAAACATAATGTTACAGGTTAAATCAGTGCAAATATAGATTGAAACATAATAAATCTATATTAAACTAAACACCTAATAGAAAGCCATCATCAAAGTCTCCTCTGGAAAGGCCGTTGTGTAGGCCACAGTGCCTGAAAATATATAAATCATGTGTTGAGCCTGGAAATGTAGTTACAAGGTCTGTTATTAAAGCCTGCATCAATCAATCAATCAATCAGGGGTTTGTTAAAGCGCGACTACTCACCCGTAAGGGTCTCAAGGCGCTAGGGGTAGGGGGGGTGCAGGTTCCATCCATCAAGTAGGGGTCTGTCGAAGAGCCAGGTTTTGAGGTTTCTTGCGAAGATGGGGAGCGATGTTGTCTGTCTGAGGTGGAGCGGAAGGGCGTTCCATGCTTTGGCCGCGAGGAAGGAGAAGGAGCGGCCTCCCGATCTGGTCTTTCTGGTGCGGGGGACCACGGCGTAGGAGAGCTGGGCTGATCGTAGGGTCCTTTGGGGTGCGTGGAATTTGAGTCGGCTGTTCAGGTATGCTGGTCCGGTGCCGTGGAGGGCCTTGTGTGCGTGGGTGAGCATCTTGAAGGTGATTCTCGCCTCGACAGGGAGCCAGTGGAGTGTGCGCAGGTGCTGGGAGATGTGGCAGTGTTTTGGCAGGTTGAGGACCAGTCTTGCGGCGGCGTTCTGGATGTTCTGTAGCTTGCGGGTGAGGTTTTTGTTTATTCCGGCGTAGAGTGCGTTGCCGTAGTCGAGTCTGCTGGTGACCAGGGCGTGAGTGACGGTCTTTCGGTGTTCGAGGGGATCCATTTGAAGGTCTTACGAAGGAGGCGGAGGGTGTGGAAGCAGGAAGACGAGACAGAGTTGATCTGGCGGTCCATTTTGAGCTCGGAGTCCAGGATGATTCCCAGGTTGCGTGCGTGGTCCGTGGGGGTTGGCGGGTTTCCGAGGGCGGGGGGCCACCAGGTGTCGCTCCAGGCATCGGGGTTTGGGCCCATGATGAGTACTTCTGTTTTGTTGGTGTTTAGTTGTAGGCAGCTGTTTTTCATCCATTTGGCGACGGCTTCCATGCCTTCTCGAAAGTTGCGTCTGGCGGTGTTGGGCTCGTTGGATAGGGAGAGGATGAGCTGGGTGTCGTCTGCGTATGACACGATGTTGAGTCCGTAGAGTTCTGACGATGGGGGCGAGTGGAGCCATGTAGACGTTGAAGAGCATCGGGCTGAGGGAGGAGCCCTGGGGGACTCCGCAGGTGGTAGGTGTGGGGTCCGAGAGGAAAGGGGGAGTCTGAACCGCTGCGTCCTGCCGGAGAGGAAAGAGCAGATCCAGTCGAGGGCCTTGTCCTGGATTCCTGCGTCGTAGAGTCTGCGTATTAGGGTGCGGTGGGAGACTGTGTCGAACGCCGCTGATAGGTCGAGGAGGATGAGGGCTACTGTTTCTCCTTTGTCCAGTAGGGTGCGGATGTCGTCTGTTGCGGCGAGGAGGGCGGTTTCCGTACTGTGGTTTTTTCTGAAGCCGGATTGGGAGGAGTCGAGGATGTTGTGTTCTTCAATGAATGTGGCGAGCTGGCTGTTGATGGCTTTCTCGATGACTTTCGCTGGGAACGGGAGCAGGGAGATGGGTCTGTAGTTTTTGAGGTCGGTGGGCTCCGCTGAGGGTTTCTTTAGGAGGGGGTTGACCTCGGCGTGTTTCCAGTCGTCGGGGAACGAGGCGGTCTCCAGGGAGCGGTTGATGGTGTGGCGGAGCATGGGTGCGATGTTGTCGGCGGCTCTATTGAAGATGTGGTGGGGGCAGGGGTCCGTGGGGGCCCCTGAGTGGATTGACTTCATTGTCTTCAGTGTGTCTTCGGTGGTGAGGGCTGTCCAGTCGTCAATCGCTGGTTTCCGGGTGTAGGGGGTGGTTGGTGAGGGTTCAGTGTGTTGGTTGTCTTCGTCGAAGTTGTCGTAGATGCTCTTGATTTTGTGGTGGAAAAAGGTGCTGAGTTTGTCGCAGAGGTCTTGTGAGGGAGGGATGTCGGTAGACTCGCTAGTGGGTTGGGCGAACTCCTTGATGATGCTGAAGAGTTCCTTGCTGTTGTGCGCGTGGGTGGAGATTCTGTCTTCAATCGCTTTTTCCTCGTTTCTCTGATGAGTTGATGGTGGGCGTTGGTGGCGGCTCTGAAGTTGTTGTGGGCTTCTGTGGATTTGGTGTTCCTCCAGGCCTTTTCGAGGCGGCTGCATGTGCTTCTGGACTCTCGAAGTTTGGTGGTAAACCATCTGGCTTTCTTGGCGCGGGTATTGTTGTTTTTCTTGAGGGGGCTATGGTGTTGGTGCTGTCCGAGATCCATCTATGCAGGGTTCGGGCTGCGGTGTTGGGGTCGTCGTTTTCCGCGATGGTTGGGGTGGAGTTGTTGAGTGAGGAGGTGAGCTGGTCGTCGGTGATTTTGGTCCAGTTTCTTCGTGGAAGCAGGTGCTGGTGTCTGTGGATGGTGGGTGTTCTGAAGGTGAAGTGGACGCAACGATGGTCGGTCCATGGGAGTTCGGTGGTGTGGCTGAAGGTGATGGAGTTTCCTGTAGTGAAGAGGGGGTCGAGGGTGTGTCCTGCTGAGTGCGCGGGCTCGGTCACGATCTGGCGCAGTCCAATGTTGTGGAGGTTGTCCAGGAGGGATGTGGTGTTGGGGTCCAGTTGGTTGTCGAGGTGGAAGTTGAGGTCTCCCAGCAGGGTGTAGTTGGTGGATGCGATGGCCTGCGGGGAGATAATGTCCGTGATGGAGTTGGCGAAGGGTCCGCGGGGTCCAGGGGGTCGGTAGATGAGGGTTCCTCGGAGGGTGGCGGTGGGGCTGGACAGTATCTTGAAGTGAAGGTGTTCCATCAGTTCTGTGGGCTCGTCAGGGAGTGTGCTCAGGCGGAGGCTGGATTTGTGGACGATGGCGATTCCTCCTCCTGGGCGGGTGGGGCGGTCCTTCCTGGAGATCTTGTATCCTTGGGGGATGGCGATGGCGATGTCCGGTCCCGAGGTGGTGTTGGTCCAGGTTTCGGTGAAGAACGCTACGTCCGGGGTGGTGCTGTCGAGGAGGTCCCAGATTTCTGTAGCGTATTTGTGGAGGGATCGGACGTTGAGGAGGATGCATTGCAGGGTCTTCGGTTCGGTTGTGTTCTTGTGGGCGGGTTGTTCTGGATCCGTGTTCTTGGCGGTGCTGCAGGTGTGCCGGCAGCGGTGACAGCTGAAGGGTCCGTGGGAGTCGGCTGGTGATGCTAGCTTGCAGTTGTTGTTGCGGCCTGGGTTGAGTGCGTGGAGTGCTGCTGGGTCGTAGCGTTGGCGGGGCGGAGGTCCAGGGTTCCTGGCGCTGGTCGCGGTCGGGTCGCGGACGGGCGCAGACAGGCTTGCCTTTGACGCGCCTTCGGCGCGCCAGCGTCGCGGCCGCGCAGTGGCCGCCATTAAGTAGGGGTCGGGGAGGGCTGGACAGCTGGGAGGCGGGAGCGGGGAGGGGAGCTGGATTGGGCCGGTCGCGCTGGGGGGGAGGGGCCGCGGGGGCAGCAGCGGCGGGGAAAGGTAATGGGAGGAAATAAGGGATAAAGAAAAAGGGAAAATAGGCAGAAATAAGGCACAAAAGAGCAGAGATGCAGAAAGGTGAAAGATAAAAGAGGGTAGAAAAACGAGTGAAAACTAGTGAAAGGGCAGAGCAAGAGGAAGGGAAAATGAGCAGAAATAAGGCACAAAAGAGCAGAGATGCAGAAAAGTGCAGACAGGTGAAAGATAAAAGAGGGTAGAAAAACGAGTGAAAACAAGTGAAAGGCCAGAGCGAGAGGAAGGGAAAATGAGCAGAAATAAGGCACAAAAGAGCAGAGATGCAGAAAAGTGCAGAAAGGTGAAAGATAAAAAGGGTAGAAAAACGAGTGAAAGAGCAGAGTTAGAGGAAGGAGACAGAGGTCCACTGGACCACCAGGGATGAGGCGCAGGGAAACCTGCGGGTGGAGGAGGGCCTCGATCACCAACACTCGAGAGTGCAGGGGCAGGGGCAGGCCTCACTTAATGGTGGAGCTGCGAGGGTGGGAGAGCAATTTTACTGACAATGAGTCAGTGGTCTTGCTCGCCTGTCCCCGCAGTGGCCGCCATTAAGTAGGGGTCGAGGAGGGCTGGACAGCTGGGAGGCGGGAGCGGGGAGGGGAGCTGGATTGGGCCGGTCGCGCTGGGGGTGGGGCCGCGGGGGCAGCAGCGGCGGGGAAAGGTAAAGGGAGGAAATAAGGGATAAAGAAAAAAGGGAAAATAGGCAGAAATAAGGCACAAAAGAGCAGAGATGCAGAAAAGTGCAGAAAGGTGAAAGATAAAAAAGGGTAGAAAAGCGAGTGAAAGAGCAGAGTTAGAGGAAGGAGACATTGCATGCATATAATGCGTATGTTTAAAGAGTGTTTAAAGAGTGTTGGCTTTTTCTATTTCTATACACACCTCTCTGTGGGTCTCTAGACAGCACTAGGACTAATTTGGCAATGAGATCCAAAATATTGCAGCTCAGCCTATGTTTATCATAAATCTCTTCCTTAGTCTGCTGGAACAAACTAACTCTAATTCTAAAAATCTGTTCCTATCTTCTCTTCTGCTGGTGTGGAGCAAACCCTGAATTCACCTTGTAGTGCGTACAGAGCAGCCATTGTGAAAACGGTGTATTCTCTCCTTTTATAGTTTGCACCTGATTAGCACCTGCATCAACTTGATGCTAATTTGCGAATGCAAAAACCTGTTTTTGGGGCTCTTCGCAAATTGCAAAGGGTTAATATATACCACTGAGGAAACACAGTTAAGGAATAATTAATAGGTAATTGCTCTTTCAAAAATAGTAATGCAGTAAGATTTGGTTTGCATCGTTTTTTATGAATGGTACCAAAAACCACTTTGGTACTTTTCATACTTACTGATTTTGCGACATATTTAGGAGTCGCAAAAGCTTCATATACCTGGCCCTAACTGTATTGGTGGACACCAAAGAAAGTCATGATCCGGTATGGCTATATATATAGATATATATGGTTGTACACCCAGTGCTTAATTTGAGCCAGTGGTTGCTGGTGGGGACAACTGGCACTCATTTTTGGGGTTCGGCACTTATTTTTGTACATCAGATATTTAGCAAGAGAGGGAAAAACACACAAAGCGGGAAGTGAAAGACAGAAACACCGTCACAAAGGGAGAAAGCAGGAACCTCCAAGAGTAAGATAAAGGGGCAGGGTGTGTCTGGTAGTGGATTGAAGAGGCATGAGGTGGAATCAAGACTACGCAGCCTTGGTATTGGGCATGCTGACATTTAATTGCTCCAGCTGTGGGTTTCTGAGTAGTGATTTGGCCATCTGCACTCATTCTTTTACAAATTAAGCACTGTATATAACCTTGGGTATATCTAGTTCACTGACAGAATATCGACTACAAAAACATAGATGAAAAAAATATTGAGGTAAAAATATAGAATGCAAAAATATCGACTCCCTATACTTAAACAGGTAAGTACAAAAATATCGGGGGGGAAATATCGATGTCAAAAATATAGGGGCACATTACGATGGCGGGCGGAAGCACCACCGCCGTGCTGGCGGATGCAAAAAGCACCAGTTACCGCCGGCACGCAGCAGTCCACACGCCCGCCCAATTACGATGCGAAAAGTAGGCCAAACACCGCCGGCAAGCCAGCAACACCGTCCGCCATCAAAGTGCGCCCGTACATGTAGCGGCGCAGCCTAACTGACACACACCGTCCGACGAAACACGTCCCGCCCGGCGCATAAATTACGATGCCGCAAACAAACGGCTCCCACGGCCAAGAGATACCGTACGACAAACCGAGCGGTAACACGGATGCCGAGCACGGACAACGAAGAAGCGGCTCCCGAGCATGAATCCAGCACTGCAGGCACTCCCCATGCTTCTGCTGATGCACCACCAAGGACGCAACGCACAGCGGAGACGCAGGTAGGCACACACACAACAAGTGCACGCAAACAGCGCACACAGTGCAAGGGCGGAAAAGCGAACAACCCCCACCAGCGCGTGTACACTACACATCCACCATCGCATCCACATATGACACACAGGCCAAATCGTAACATCGCAGAACACATGTGTACACACCACCTGGGACTAGTAACCAACCACCCCGTCACGGCCCCAAAGCGCCGATGACGCCGCCACACATGCGCACAACGCAGAGGCCAACCGCAGCGCCATGCATGCGTCGCACACAGACACAGGGACACAACCAAGCAGCACACACATCAGCCCCACCCCGAACGCACATGACACGTGACAGGCCGGCCACAGACATGTCCTCAACGCCCAATTCACGGACAACACCCAACGCCACACAACCGACGCACACATGTCAGTGAAGACACGCAACAGCAGGACACACCCCAGTGTAACAAACATGGCGTAGCACACAGCGGCGGCAACACCAACTAGGAGAAGCAGGGCCCCTTCGGGAAGAGGAACGCCAGTACCACACAGAAACACCCATACCACCCTGCACATATGAACAAGACATATAAAACGGAACACCAAAGAGCCCGGGGACCGACAACAGGTGGCCCAAGAATAACATTCACACACAAGGCCCAACGCAGAGCAGAAAGGCAGCCTGCCGCCCACACAAGGGAGAGCAGACAGCACTGAATGACCTTCCATTCCAACTCCGAAACCACAGCCCTACGACAGAAGCCGGTGAATACAGCCATTGTCCAAGAATAGACCAACACAGGCATGCCGAGGAGACCGACCACAGGGCAGATAGCGCATATCACAGAAGCACACAACGGACGGGGAAGAAAGAAGAAAACACTCCCCCATGTCGGCCACATGCAAGTTAATTGGAAGGAGTCACACAGCACTGACCTTGAACTGTCTGAGAAGCATGTGGGAAGAGGGCCCGTGTCCTCCAAACAAGCCAACAGAACACAAGTCCTGTCTCCCTACGACTACACAGAGCTCACAGCAACCCCGGAGCGTGCACATTGCAGACTGCACACACAGCCGGAGCACGCCACCTCAACGAACCGCTGCGAAATGGCAACCGCAACACACCTACCCAACTACGCCGAACAGCTCAAGCTGTACAAAACCAACCTGTGCCATACATTGGGATGCGATCTCCTGTCCCTGCTGAACGTAAGTTACCGACTGACTTACCGCATCACATTGTTCAGCTGCGTCATGCCCGTCTTCTACTGTCGGAGGTGTCCCTACCAGCATCCCGTCGAGATATGCCTCTCCAACCCGGCATGTCTGAAGGCGGACCTGCTACCACTACTCCTCCCTCTGGACGCACACAACAGGGCCTGCTCTGCCTATGGGGGCATGGCGTAGGTGGCCAACATCGCACCCGCACTGAAATGGGACCACTGTGCCTCCACACGACGGATCATCGATAACAGCTACATCGAATGTCACCCAGCATGCCCCATCATGGTCCTCCAAGGGACAACTTACGAACAACACCTTGACAGCCACCATCCGCTTCATTGGCTGGCAAACATGTACACCACCAATGACATGGAAGCCCTGCTGGACGGCATCGCATACCTGACAACCTGTAAATACGTCGGACCACAACGCAGGTTCCCCGAGTGACCTATGATGTCCAACCCCGCACCCATGCTTAGCTTCCGCACGGACTGGCCAGTCACCACCACAACAGCCATACCAAACGACCGGCAACTGTAACCACACCATCATCGACATCGCCATGACATCGGATATGACCGGGACATGCACACTGTTCCCCATCACATCCAGGAACACCGCATGCATCGTGGGAGGCAGTGGCATGGGCTCTGTGTATCGCACCCACATGGACGGAACTGCACGAACAACCAGGACACGACATGGATCCAGCGCCCATGGACACACACACCGCTCAGTGGACATGAATAGGTCGCCTGGAGTCTGTGGGTGCTGCACCCCTCCCACCCCCGCCCCGGGAATCCCATACCAGGACCTTTGCATGGACGACAAGTGCATACAACAACAACACGACCCCAGTGACTGTGACATGTCCAGTAACCACCACAGTGCAACAACAAGTGGCACGCCGCTGCATGCACGCAAGCACATGCCCTGATGTCATCTCACATGCACGCGTGCATGAGGAACAACCGCAGCAAACCTGTCACATGGAACTGAGATGGACTGTGCCCATGATGCCAAGCGGTCTGGTAGGCTACATGTATACCGTCTGTGTCAAAGTCCGCAGCTCCGCAGCTATACGTAAATGTACATTAGCACAGCCTTGGCCAAGCAGATGTCACTCTGAAGCCCACATCCCACATGCAACAGCCAATCACATGTAACCCCACACCCTATCCCATTTGCAATCATACTCAGTATATCCTCAACATGTATTCCGCTGCCAGTAGTGTCCACTATACTGCATCACAGAGGACAGAAGACTCAATATAATGTTTGAAACCAAAACTGTCTCCGCTGACTCATTTCACAAGTACGAATGAGAGAGGATGAGAGTATGTGAAGTACACGGCAGTCGTGACATGACCATGTAGTCCACTGGTATTGGATGTCAACGCAAATGAGTAGCACTACTGTGGAAGACACACATGTGTCGTGTGAAGTCGTATGGACGCAGTGCTCAGGTGGGTGGGTGCGACGGGTAGATGCGCACATGCCAAGTTGGAGCACGACGTGTTGGGTGGGGTCATGAACAGTACACCACCGCTTCCCTGGGCATTGTGAGAGGACACCTGTCGGGGGAGTGAACACGTGTGTGCACAGCAGCCGGGCACACGTACAAAGCGGTACCAGGCGCACCTCAGCCCACCCTCTGTGGACAAGCTGGATCCTGTTGTGCGCCCGCCATGCCCCTTGACAAGGCACACACAGCCCCAGTCGACCAGGTAACCCCAACATAGTCAATCCGCACAGGCGATACAGGGCACGGGATGGCAGTGGAGCATGGTGTGTGAGAGGTCTCCTCGCGCTCCTCCTGGTCATATCACGCAGGCAATAGAACCTCAACGTCTAGCATGGCACAAGTCAAATGGAAGTGTAGTGGGGATGCACCACAGCACGAGCAGCACTGACGTCACGGGAGGTGGCTCGCACCATCCCATCCATTGCCCATCATACCAACCACGCCACATGCCATTGCGACTAAGTGCAAGCGCGTGCGCCACCACCCCGAGCCCTCCCCAGAGAGGCCAAAGAGTGAATGTGTGGGCCATCAGCCACAGACGGACGCGGCCTGGCCGCAAGGGCAGCCACAGCCACTGGGTGTCGCAGGTGGCGGATCCGGAAGGCGAAGACTGTGATGCATAGTCCATGCAGGCCGGGTCTCCATTTGGGGCACCACGCAGGTGGACGGCGTCCCGCCACACATCATACCCTGAGACAGCCCACTCGTGCAACTGGACCCACACATACACTCCTTGCCCTCTCTGGTGCGAGCTTGGGGCTGCCTGTGCAGGCGCTAGCCTCGCAGGTGAGCATGCATATTGGGGGAGCGAGGGGAGGACATGAGGGCTGGGGCGAAGATGACTGTATCACTGTCAGTAAGTACAAGGGATGACCCAGATGTGGAAAGGAAGAGACGTGTCCCGTGTGTACTGCAACTAGTCGCCAATCCAACTACCCCCATGTCCGGAATGTAAGCCCGCACCTAGGCCCGCCCATCCGCCACATCGAACATACCACCAGCACGACAACCTTCCCATTCGAAACACTGACTGGGGGTGGCGACCAGTGTACAATCATGTGTAGCCTACCCACGCGTACATGTGGGCCCTCCATGATCCATGTCACCTGCGGCAAAGTCATGACATGCGCAATGAGGGAAGTGAGGAGAGCTGTCCGCCCCACGCGCAGAAGGTGCATCAGCTCCACAGACCCAGCAGCGAGTCCAGCAGGGGTCACATGTGCAGGGGCAGCTGTGCCTGGTGTGAAGGCACATGCATATAGACAGCACATCGACCAATGTGTAGTCTGCCCACATCTACAGTCCATCATCATGCGGACATAGGAATTGAACACAGGGCAACACATCTTAGTGGGTGCACCCACCGTGACCAACAATGCGCAATCATCGACGTACCCGCCCTGTGCATGGCCCCCACCCAACGGAGGCACATCCAGTGCCACCATCCCACACACACAAGCCTTCCACGGAACATGCTGTGTCCAATGGTCAGTACAGAGTCAGCGCCCATCTGGTGGATCCTGAACAGGAGACACATGCACACACATGCCAGCTCCCACTATGTACGACTGCCACCTGGCACGTGCAATGTAACCTCTCACCTGTGACGTGTGACTGCAAGCACACAGCCGTCTTGGCATGGGGCTGTCAATGTGGACACCAGTCAATGTTTCGGGAGGTGTGATCCGTACAGTGCTGTACATAGGGTGCAGTGCTGACACCTACTACTGTCTCATATCCCCTCGTGCCACAGGTCCCACTTGTTTTGGCCGCTCAGCCTGTGCCCACATCGTCGTCGTCGTGTGCCATACTCATCCAGCCGCGGAAGCAGTTCCATGCTCAGCAGACATTCATGTTGCCATGGCGTTGCCGCTTGACGGATATGCAGTCAGTCCCCATCAGCACGCCCCGCAAGTCATTGGGGCCTAGATCCCCATGTGCATGCACATGGCAGTGGTTTGTATCACTAGCCATTGCCATTGTTGGGAGACCTGTGTAAGTGTATTGTGGCCGTGCCGTCCCAGCTTGACAGCTGGGCTGTGGCTCATGTGCTTGCTCAGTCATGTCAGTGATGTGTATGCAAAATTGCTATGTGTCGTGTTGCATTGACATGTGTCCTCTGCCATTGTCCCTAGGCGGAGACCGAACATTGACCGCCCATACCAATTGCTGGCGGACATGGACGATACAGAGGTTATTAGGAAGTTTCGGCTGGACAGGCCAACCCTGCATCGACTGTGTGCCATGTTAGAACCCCATCTCCGTCCCCGCAGGGTGTATCCGACTGCTGTCACCCCCACGGCTAAGGTGATGGCCGCCATGCATTTCTTCGCCACTGGGTCATTCCAGCACACAGTGGGCATTGGAGGAGGGATGTCCCAGCCCATGTTCAGCAAGGTGCTGAGGGATGTACTGGCAGCCATGATGCTGTACCGGAACAGGTACATCCGCTTCCCCAGGGCTCGTGAATTGGCGGCAGTGAAGGGTGCATTCTATGCCCTTGGCAGAATCCCACACGTCGTTGGAGCCATTGACTGCACACATGTCGGCCTTGTTCCACCACAGGCCACTGAGCACCTGTACCGCAACAGGAAGCACACGCACTCCCTGAATGTGCAAGTGGTGTGCCTTGCGGACATGGTGATCACCCACGTGTGTGCAAAGTTCCCAGGCTCGGCCCATGACGCACACATAATGCGCAACAGCATCTTGCCACGACTGATGTCCAATATGCAACAGGATCGTGCCTGTATTGTCGGTGAGTATGTGGAGTGGTGTAGCGTGCTGGCTGTGCGATGCTGTCCCCCGTCCAGTTGGATTAGCAACGGTTCTCTGTGTCCCTCACACCCAGGTGACTCTGCGTATCCGAATGGGGCATGGCTGCTCAGTCCATTGAGGAATCCTCGCACCCCAGCAGACGATCGCTACAATGAGGCACATGGGAGGACCAGACGTGTGGTCGAGCGTACCTTTGGCCTCCTCAAGTCCAGGTTCAGGTGCCTGGACCGCACCGGGGTGCGCTGGCGTACTCCCCACAGAAGGTGTGCCAGATAGTGGTGGCGTGCTGCATGCTGCACAATCTGGCCATTCGGAAGCAGATCCCCCTCATCGTGGATGACGGAGATCAACCAGGGCCCCAGCCCGCAGACCAGGACAGCTCGAGTGAGGAGGACAGCGGAGAGGAGGAAGCTGGTAATGTGCGGCAGCAGCTCATCGCCCGCTACTTCACTTGACGGTGAGTGTCCATGTACGACGGCTGATGTGGCTGTATCTGTGCAGGTGTGTGTGTGCTGTGTCAGGGTGGCCGTTTGTTCACTGCGTGCTGTGTGTCAACGCTCCATGGCCAGGGTAGTATGCCACTGTTGGTGGCTGTGGCATTGTGCCCTATTGCTCTGTGCGATGTGTGTACATTGCTTGTAGTTGTTGACATGTACTGTGTGATGGGTGTGTGACACACTCATTGAATGTGCTCCTGTTCTGTCTCCCACCCCTAGGTCCCTACAGGCCCTCCGGATTCAAATGCCATGCCACGCATCAGGTGCCTTTCCGCCCAAGGTGGCCGTTGTATTCCGTACAAATAAGACACAGGGCACAAACAGCAGTTAGTGAAAAAGGTGCATTTATTACAAACTGTGACATGTGATTGTGTGTAAGGTGATGACAAAAGTGGTGCGTGCAGTGACAATGAGCTGTCGGTCATGGCTGCGTGATGATCAGGGTGTACCCACTGGTTCTATGTCCATAGTCCAACACACACATGCCATCCAGATGGCTGTGTGGAGTGGGATCGTAGTCCAAGTCAATGCAGTGGCTGGTCAAGGAAGGCTGGCGGAAGGCTGGCTGGCTGCCTCACTTGCGTCTGGAGCGTGCGAAGTCCTCCCGGGAGATCTGTTTCCTCTTCGGGCGGCCCCTTCCACGCTTGCGAGGGGGGTGCCTGCTTGCGACATGCTGGTGGTTGAGGTGTGCTCACTGGCTGTGGACGCAGGGGAACTGGACACTGCTGCTCCACCCTGCGCCCCGGCAGGTGGTGGCGGAGGGGAGCTGCTGTCCCTGGCTGTGACCTCACCGCCACCACCAGCTGTCCCATGAGGTCCACGATTTGGCCCATACGGGCGTCCATGGACCTCAGCACCCCCAGCACCTCACGCGTGTCTGAAGCAGACCGGACCCATTGTCCTTGGGCCTCTTCATAGGCCCCAAGGACTCTGGCCATGTGAGGCAGGGCATGGCTCCCAGGGGAGGCTGGCGTTTCCCTGACCCTGCTCCTCCTACCAGTCCTGCTGCCACCGGCCTGCCCACTAGCCACATTGCTCACCACGGTCCTCGCTGTGGCTCCCAGGGTGGATCCAGTCGTCCGGGCCACCACCTGCGCTGGGGCTGGTGCCAGCGAAGACGTGGCGGTGGTGGCGGCGGTGGTGGTCGGTGCGGCGATGGTGGCGGTTGCGGCAGTGGTAGTGGCCACAATGACCGTGGGTGTGGCCGCAACGACAGTGGCAGCAGGGGGCTGGGAATGTTCAGCAGCCCTGGATGATGGGTTGGTGGGTAGGAGGGGTCCTGGGGAGCGGCTGGGCCCTGCCACACCAGATGGGCCTGCTTGGTTGTCCGTGTCCGAAGAGGAGGACAGATCCTCCAGATCCGTGTGTCCTCGTTGGGGGCTTGTAGGCTGGCTGTGCTGGCTGCTGGCTCCATCCCCAGCATCCAGCAGTTCGTCACCTGTGGAGAGAATGAGATTTGTTATTGTGTTGCACCTGGCGAAGTATGTATTTGTCGTCTGACATTGACAGTTCGTGCAATCTCGTACATGGGTTTCCCGGAGGCGTGTGTGTGGCTGTAGCATCTGTAGTTGTGTGTGCTTGGCAATGGGACTGTGTGCTGTGCACATGTGGCATGGGACGGATTGGCCATGCCGATGGGTGTGTTGCTGTGCCCCTACTTATTGTGACTCTGGTGTATGCGGGCTCCTGGCCCATCCTGGGTCTGGTTTGTACTTTGCTTTTGGGGTTCAAATGGAACGCTTAGGAACGCATATGGCAACATGGGGCCTATGCCCCAGATTCGCATTTGGGAGGGGATATGCTTTTGGGGTTCAAATGGAACGCTTAGGAACGCATATGGCAACATGGGGGCTATGCCCCAGATTCGCATTTGGGAGGGGATATGCTTTTGGGGTTCAAATGGAACGCTTAGGAACGCATATGGCAACATGGGGGCCATGCCCCAGATTCGCATTTGGGAGGGAATATGCTTTTGGGGTACATGCTGTGAGCCATGGGTGCCGAACGTGACATGTGTTGTGGCAGCATGACAGTGCATGGTTTGAGGTGTGTGCATGCTTGACATGGCCTGCATATTTGCTGTCTGTTGTGATTACTGGACATGGCATTGGACGCATCGTTATGAGTGAGTGATGGTTGTGTGCCAGCCAACGTATTGCAGTTGTCCTATCTCCTTGGTGTGCGTGCTGCCCTGTGCCATGTGCATCACTGCAGTGCTCGGGGGGGTGTGGCCCATGTTGTGTGTTGTTGCTCACAGTGTGTCGTGCACTTCATTGACTTCTGGCACATGGTTGGTCATGGGCATGTATCTTAGCGTGACTGCTGTATGTGTGGCAGCTGTGCGGATGACATGCCTTTCATGAGACTGGGGCTGACGGATGGGATGGATGGTATGTTGTTTGTGCATGGTGTGTCTGTGTGTTTGATGGGTTCAGTGGTGTTCGTGTGCATTTATGTTGTTCCGCTCTGTTGCGTCTAGTGTTGTTTGTCTTACATAGGCGTAGTTGTGGGGTGTGTGGTTGACAGGCAGTAGGGGCTACATGGACAGGACTTCAATGGTGTTTCGGTTGTGTGTGATGAGTTGCACAGTGGCTGCCGTGTGGTACTATATTCAGTGTGGCTTGTGCATGCAGACGTGGCTCCTTGGGTGTTGCTATATCTGTGATGGGTCATGTGGGGTGTGAGTCTGTTGTTCATGTCCGTGTGCACATTGTTCACTTGTTCGTGACGGTGGGCGGTGCTGCGTGTTCGTCTGCTACGTGACATGTCCCATGTGTTGGTCGTGTTATGGTCCTCATGCCTCCAGTAATCCAGCCCTGTCCAGTTTCCCACCTGCAAGTTGTTCGTGCGTGCACTGTACTGGATGCCACATGGCTCTAAGCGGGAGGTGCTCCATGTTGCAGGTCTGTGGGGGTGGGGGGTGTTGTGGGTCGTGGGAGTGGCTGGACACCCACTGACACCGATTGCTGTGGACCGTGATGTCTGCCTTTCGGCTGTCGTTGTGCACTGCGGTGGCTGACACGTGGCTGTGGGGGATGCTCCTCCTTGCTGTGCTGTGGGACTGGGGCCTGGTGTGTGTTGTACTTGGGCTGTCCACCCTCCCACCCACTGCACTTTGTGTTCCTGCCACTTACCTGTTACTTGTCGGTTAGTGCAGCTGTGGCGGACACATGGGTGTGGTGGGTGCTCGTTGTGGCGCTTCTGGCATATTTGTGGACCTGTTGGTGGTTACGTGGCTGGCTTAGTGTACACATGTCCCCACGCATCTTACAGTTGTTCGGTTTGGGCTGTGTGTGGTAGTGTCTGTTGCATGTGTGTGTGATGTGTTGTGTATTGTGTGCTGGACATGGGGGTGTTTGTCCCTGGGAGCTGTGGCATGGTGGTAGTGCATGTGAGTACATAGCGGTGTACTGGTATACATTAGTTTGTACTTACCAGCCTCCACTCCCCTGCTAATCCGGCGAGGATCTCCGGATGGATTACGACTCGCACCTTCTCCTCCCACACTTTGAAGGTCTTAAAGAGCGCGGGATTCCCTCCGCCAGTGACGGCAGCCAGCTCTCTGTTTTTGCCCTCCTTCTTCTTGACCAGGCTCTTTACGTCATTCCAACGTTTGTTAATCTCGACTCTGTTCCTGGGCAGGGTCCCGACTGCATTGACCTGGTCTACGATCCGGTTCCACATTCTGTTTCTGGTGGCTAGTGGTGTGTGCTGGACCATGTTCCCATAGATTTGTGGGTACACCTTGATGATCTCGTCGACCATGACCGTCAGCTCCATGGGCGTGAACTTGGGCATTCTTTGTGGTGCCATGATGTTTGTGGTGCTGGTGCGGTGTGTGTTGTGTAATGTGCAGGGGGTTTGTGGTGCCGGTGTTTGGTGGTGGTGGTGGTGGTGGTGGTGGTGGTGGTGGTGTTTGGTGGTGGTGGTGTGTGGTGGTGGTGGTGGTGGTGGTTGTGATGTGTGCGTTTCTGTGGTGTGCTGCTGTCCTTGCTGTGTCACTGTGTCCTCTCCTCTCCTCTCTGGTTTGCAATGTAGCAAGGGGTTGTGGTCTGTGGGAGTGCTGCTTTTGTACTCACCTATGTGGGTGTGTCCTCATGGTCTGTTGTTTTCAGGTGTGTTGTGTCTGGGGTTCTGGCCTTTGTATTTTTTGTTTGTCCGGGGGGTGTTTTCGGGATGTGTACTGTGCTTGTGTATTTGTGCGTGCCTTGCTGTGTGGACTTGTTGGCCATGTTGTGTGCTATTGGTTTTGTGTGCGGATGGTTTCTGTGCAGGTACGTTGGCGCCATGGCTTCTGCCGTGTCGATTCTCATCGGCGTTGTTTGCGCTGGCGGGCGGTATATTTGTGGTTTTTCCGCGCTCATGTCGGTGCGATCGTAATTTCACGTGCGGTGTGTCGGCCGTGAGGGCGGGCGGTTTTGTGTTGTCGTGCGTGTTTCCGTCCGTGGCGGGCGGTTTGACTCCGACTCGGACGTTGGCGGGCGGTATTTTGTGTGCTTTTTCGCCGATGGCGGTATTCGGTTTGTGTAATCGTAATGGCGTGGTCGGTGTTCAGGCGGTGTGTGCGGGCGGATTTTTGCCGCTTCCATGCCTGGCGGATTTGTTTACGCCGGGTATCGTAATGGGCCCCATAGTTCTTAAAAATATCGATTTTTATATATATATAAAATAAAATAATAAATATTAAATATATTAAATAATAAAATTAATAAAAAAAAAAAATTAGATTAAATATACATTTTAACAAATATAACAAATAAACTTAATTTAAAAAGTTAAACACGCATACATAATAATTAATATATATATATATTCACTGAAAAAACCATAGGTTTTAGGGACAGTTATAGTTAGTTGGACATTGCACTTGTACAAAACCCGTGAAATTCCCCTGTTATAGTTAGTTCAGCTAACTATAACTCGCGCCCCCGCAATGCACTGCTGATGACGTCACATATTACATCACTCATGACATGGTCAGTGACATCACTGATGACATCACTGATGACATCTCAAATGACATCACTGATGACATCATGCAGTGACTGTGTGTTTCTATAAAGTTTAAATATGTTTAATATATATGCCAAGGTGTATTGAATAATGAGTGGGTGTATAAGTGTCTGGATGGATGATTTAGTAGGTGCGTGACTGACTCTATAAGTGAGTGATTAAACGTATCTTACTAAATGCATGGGTTAGTGACTAAACTGTGTGAATGTCTTTATCCGTCTGTCTGTTGGTGTGTAAGTGGCTGCATGTGTTTGTAAATAGCTACATGAGCGTCTATGAGTTATTGATTGGTTGTCTGAGTATCTGTATGGGTGCCTGAGTGTTTGTGTGGATGGGGTGTGTGTGGCTGCACATAGATGTATCAGTGGGTGATTCACTGGGTGCATGGTTTCAAGAGTGCATCTGTGATGGACTGTATAGGTGGGTGAGTGTGTGTATGGGTGTGTTAGTGAGTGAATGTATATCTCAGTGGTACATGTGTGAGTAACTACATATGTGAAAGGCAGTATATATGTGTGTTGGAGTATATAAATAGCTATAAGCGAGAGTGTGTGTGTCACGGGAGGCTATCCGGAGAGGGGCTAGTCAGTGAAGAGTCCCGTATAGGTTTGCAACAGATCTTTATTTTCATATGTACAGTTCTATACTCTAGAGTCCTCTTCAGGATAGGGCAGCTTTCGGGATGTCGCCTCTTCCTCCCTGGATGACGCGAGAAGTCGGGTCGTCTTAGGTTCTTCCCAGGATCGTACTCCAGAAGCCGGAGGGCATCGACTCATCCGAAAAGCAAAAGAAAATAATGGAAGGGGGTCAATGGTGAAGCGGGTTCCTTTTCTTACAAAGGGGAGCGGGGAGTGAGGGACGTTGTATCACCACGAATGCCACCACCGTGCGATCCCGTCCGTGACCTCCCTATGATTTAGCCCCCCCCTCCCTCCTCCCTGCTCGTGCCCTGAGAACCCCTGTAGCTTCGCCCGTACCTTGTCAAGCCACCCTCCTCCGGGAGGGTGGCGGGGCGGAACACGGTATCGTTGGCCTCCGGGCTTGACGCCTTCGTCCGGCGTCGCGGTTCCTCCCTCAGCTGTTCTCCGTTGGTCTCTGGGCTTCACGTCTTCGTCCGGCGCCGCGGTTCCTCCCTCAACTGTTCTCCTTCCGTCGGTGTTCTCCGTCTTCCACTCCTCACGTTCTCTCCGCTCCTGGGACTCCTCTTCCGTATACGTCTGTAGACTCGCCCCTCTTGTCCCGATTGCCGTCCCCGGTGATTGGACGGAGGAGGAATGCCGCATGGGCCACGCCTCCGGGGACTCCTCCGAAGGCATTTCATTAAAGGGCTCCACACCGGCCTGTAGGTAAGGCAATAGGACGCCGTCACTCGCGTCACGGGGCCATGCAGTACCCCCTACACCAGCTGGTTCCTGACACATGCCCCCCCCGGGGATTCCCCGATCGGGGGAATGAGGATAACGGGACAGATAGTCGGCATTGCCCTGCTCTTTGCCCTTCCGATGAAGCACTTGGAAGCTAAAGGGCTGAAGGGACAGGAACCACCTAAGGACCCAATCGTTAGAGCCCTTATTCCGCTGAAGCCAGGTGAGCGGAGCATGGTCCGTATATAACAGGAAGGAGCGTCCCTCTAGGTAGTACCTCAATTTGTCTATACTCCATTTGATGGCCAAGCACTCCTTTTCTATTATGGGGTATGCTCTTTCTCTGGGGAAGAGTTTTCTGCTAACGTACAGGACAGGTCGTTCCAACCCCTCATCGTCCAACTGAGAAAGGACAGCACCTATACCCATCCCGGAGGCGTCTGTCTGTAGGATGAAGGTTTTCTGGAAGTCCGGCGTCAGCAAGAAAGGGAGGAAGTCAGGGTGTCCTTCAGAGACTGAAACGCTGATAGTTCGTCCTGGGTTGGGGACCGGAGGCGACTGGGGCTAGAGTTTTTCGTCAATAGGTCCGTGAGGGGGCGGCAGTGTCTGAAAACAGCGGAATGAAGCGTCGATAATACCCGACCAACCCCAAAAATGCTCTTAGCTCTTTTTTTGTGGAGGGATAAGGGGTGTCTTGGACTGCTTTTACCTTCTCCCTTTGGGGTTCTATCAAGCCCTTCCCCAATAAATACCCCAGATATTTAACCTTCTGGTAGGCGAACCTGGATTTCTTTGCATTAATGTGCAGATTCGCCTTCCTTAACTCAGTTAGGATGGCTGTTAGATGGTTCAGATGTTCCGGCCAGGTTTTGCTGAACACAACTATATCATCCAGATATGCCGACGAGTACCCCTGATGGTTTTTAGTAGGGTATCCATCAACCGCTGGAAGCTAGCCGGGGCACCATGGAGGCCGAAAGGTAGGACCGTGAACTGGAACAAGCCCTCCGGGGTGGAAAAGGCCGTCTTCTCCTGATCCCCGGGTAAAGGGGGATCTGCCAGTATCCCTTGGTGAGGTCGATGGTGCTGATATAACGAGCCTCACCAAGGCGCTCGATCGATTCATCTACCCGTGGGAGGGGATACCCGTCCTGTTTGGATATCCGATTTACTGCCCTGAAGTCTATACAGAAGCGGGTGCTCCCATCGGGCTTCGGGACTAGGACGATGGGCGAGCACCAGTTGCTTTTGGAGGGTACCACCACCCCCAGGGCTAACATGTCCTCTACCTCTTTCCTTAGTGCCGCTCTGCGTGCCTCGGGAACCCGATATGGTCTTTGTTTGATTACCACACCCTCGGTGGTTGGTATTGAATGGGTCGCTAACGTAGTTCTGCCTGGCTGATCTGAAAAGATGCTGAAAAAGGTGTGTAACAAGGCCCTTATTTCAGTGGTTTCGTGGGGCTCTAGGTCTGGGCTTATAGGGGTGTCCCTTACCGTGGTTCCGGTCGGGGAAGCAAGAGACACCGTACGGGTCTTGTTGGGGAGAGGACCCAACCATCGTTTCAACAGGTTTACGTGGTATATCTGGGTCTTCCCCGGGGAAAGCCGTAGAACATAAGTGACGTTCCCTACCCTACGCTCTATTTTATATGGCCCTTGCCACTCTTTTCTAAGTTTGTGGGTGGAGGAAGGAAGTAGTAGAAGGACCCAGTCCCCAGGCTTGAGCTCCCTCCATTTCTTTCCCTTGTCGTATTGGTGTTTTTGTTGGACTTGTGCCTTCTCCAGGTTCTCCAGGGCTAGGGTTCTTAATTTGTGCAGCCGTGATTTAACTTGGTTGGCATAGTCCAGCAAGACTTGGGCTTCGGTCAATCCTCGTTCCTCCCAGCTTTCCTTCGTAATCTCGAGGAGAGTACGTGGTCTTCTCCCGAACATTAGCTCAAAGGGAGAGACCCCGAGGCTACTCTGTACAGCACTACGGATAACGAACAGGGCTAAGGGAAGCAGTTGGTCCCAGTTCTTCCCGTCGCCGGTCAACAGTTTTTTTAAGGTGAGTTTTAGATTACCATTGTAGCGTTCCACAAGGCCGTCTGTCTGGGGGTGGTATACCGATGTACGTATGTGCCGAATACCCAATTGTTTGCATACCTGCTTCATGAGACGGGAGACGAAGGGGGTGCCCTGATCGGTAACCATTTCTCGGGGAAACCCCATCCTGGAGAATACTTCAATCACCGTTTGTGCTATGGTAGTGGTGGTGGCTGTCCGTAGGGGTATTGCCTCAGGGTAGCGTGTCGCATAGTCGACGATCACGAGGACATATTGGTGTCCTCTACTGGATTTCGGGAGGGGTCCTATGAGGTCCATCCCTATCCTCTCAAACGGGTGGCTTATTATAGGAAGAGGTTGCAGGGGGACTTTGGTAGGGACGTGAGGATTCTTCCTTTGACAGATGGCGCACTCCTGGCAGTATTTCTTGGTCTGGAGGTATATACCGGGCCAATAAAAGGAACTAAGGACGGCCTGAGTAGTCTTCTCTGCCCCAACATGTCCCGCAAGGAGATGGGAATGTGCAAAGAATAGAATCTGCTCCCTAAAATCGACGGGGACCAGCAACTGGGGTTCTGCCCCTTCCCTTGCTAGACGATAAAGAAGACCATTTTGTTCCAGAAAACAAGGATAAGGGGTCTAGGATCATCCTTGGTTTCCTGCGCCTCGCCAGGCGTTTTGAGAGAGGCATCGTTCAACTGGGCCAGCCTAAAGTTATTATCTATAGCCCAGGGCTCAGAGGAGAGAAGGGAATTAAGAGGACCCGGGTCCGCCTCCCCCGCCCGTAATGCCTTAGACATGAAAAGGGAAAAACAGGGATTATCGACCCCCAGGATCAGGGCCTCGGGAAGGGTAGGGAGAACTCCTACAACAACAGATATGTGTTCGCCTGACTCAACTTGAACGGTCAACTGGGCTGTCGGATAAACCCTGATGTCTCCATGTACACAGCGAATGCTAACGGTTTTCATGGGTAGAAAAGCTGAGGCGGGGACTATTTCTTTGCTGGCTAGCGAATGTTTACAGCCTGAGTCTAAAAGGGCTGTTATTTTTTTCTGATTTACCAGTAGACTCACATAATAGATGTGTCCTGTTTCTGGGCGAAGAGGACGGATCGGGAGCATAGCTGACATCCATGGGCTCGTCTTCCGTCCTGTCCTTTCTTTTCCTACAGAAACGGGCTATGTGGCCCCACTCGCCACATTCGAAACACTGGGGGCCTGACGTAGGAAAGCCGTCTGGCCTACCAGACCGGTTTCGGTATGAATCAGGGATTGTCCTGGGTGGTTTACGGTCGTATTTGGTTGGTAGGGCCCCCTTCTGTGGTTTCTCAGGCTCCTTTGATGGTGGGCGGTTTTGAGCCCGCGAGTAGGAGGTGGCCATTTCTATGGCATGCTCCAACGTCAGTCCCGCGTGTTGTTTCAGCCACCTCTGGGTGCCGTAGGGCAGGGCCTCCAGATATTGTTCCAAGTAGATTTTGCTCATAACGTCATCCATGGTGGACTCTTGGGGTTTCAGCCAACGATCAGCACCGTCTTTGATTTTATAGAACAGCGTCTTGGGGGTGTCGCCGGCGATACCGCGTTCCTGCCTGAACTTCAGCCGATGGGTCTCGTCGTCCACACCTAGGCGGTCCAATACGTACTGTTTCACGGTACCGTAGACCGCAGTGCCATCTTTGTTGATGACCTGGTACGCTGCTTGGGCTTCAGCCGTAAGCAACGGGGCCAAGTAGAAAGGCCAGCGATCGGCGGGCCATCCGCTGGCCCGGGCAGCCCTCTCAAAATTCAGGAAGAAGGATACAGAGTCCTCCCCTGGGACGTATTTCTGCAATGGAATGACCGTACCCGGAGGAGCAAGGGCCCTTCCTTGCCCGATCCCTGTAAGGAGATGGGTCTGCCCTTCTGTGAGTTTGACCATCTGGTCAGCCTGCTGCTGTATGGCGGCCGCAAAGACGGCCCTGTCCATCTCTGCTTGGCTGGTACTCCTCTCAATTGCCCACTCCAGCTTGGTCTGGCCTTCCTTCAGTTGATAGACGAGGTTCTCCATCCTGTATCGATGGGGGTTCGGATCCCACTTCTGACACCACTTTGTCACGGGAGGCTATCCGGAGAGGGGCTAGTCAGTGAAGAGTCCCGTATAGGTTTGCAACAGATCTTTATTTTCATATGTACAGTTCTATACTCTAGAGTCCTCTTCAGGATAGGGCAGCTTTCGGGATGTCGCCTCTTCCTCCCTGGATGACGCGAGAAGTCGGGTCGTCTTAGGTTCTTCCCAGGATCGTACTCCAGAAGCCGGAGGGCATCGACTCATCCGAAAAGCAAAAGAAAATAATGGAAGGGGGTCAATGGTGAAGCGGGTTCCTTTTCTTACAAAGGGAGCGGGGAGTGAGGGACGTTGTATCACCACGAATGCCACCACCGTGCGATCCCGTCCGTGACCTCCCTATGATTTAGCCCCCCTCCCTCCTCCCTGCTCGTGCCCTGAGAACCCCTGTAGCTTCGCCCGTACCTTGTCAAGCCACCCTCCTCCGAGAGGGTGGCGGGGCGGAACACGGTATCGTTGGCCTCCGGGCTTGACGTCTTCGTCCGGCGTCGCGGTTCCTCCCTCAGCTGTTCTCCGTTGGTCTCTGGGCTTCACGTCTTCGTCCGGCGTCGCGGTTCCTCCCTCAACTGTTCTCCTTCCGTCGGTGTTCTCCGTCTTCCACTCCTCACGTTCTCTCCGCTCCTGGGACTCCTCTTCCGTATACGTCTGTAGACTCGCCCCTCTTGTCCCGATTGCCGTCCCCGGTGATTGGACGGAGGAGGAATGCCACATGGGCCACGCCTCCGGGGACTCCTCCGAAGGCATTTCATTAAAGGGCTCCACACCGGCCTGTAGGTAAGGCAATAGGACGCCGTCACTCGCGTCACGGGGCCATGCAGTACCCCCTACACCAGCTGGTTCCTGACAGTGTGATTGTGATTGTGAGAGTGACTGTATGGATGAGTGTGTGCTTGTATCAGTGACTGTATAAGAGCGTAAGAATGTGCTAGTATTTGTATGAGTAAGTGAGCTGGTGTGTGTATAACTGTATAGGTGAGTAAATGGCAGTGTGATTAATTATTTGCATGACTGACTAGGTGTGTGAGTACCTCTATGGATGAGTGCCGGTGTGTGAGTGTCTATGTAGGTGTATGAGTGCATATGATAGTCCTGTACTGAATGACCGTAAGTATGAGTGACTGTACGGGTGAGTGAGTGGATGTGTGTGTAGACCTAAGAATCAGTAAGTGGGTATGTAGTTATTGGTGTTGGAGTGTCTATGGTTTTGAGAATGGCAGTCTGTAATTTACAGTGGGTGTATCAAAAGTTATATTAGGGTGTGAGAAGATGAATGAAATTATCACATGGATGATGTCATCAGTGATGTCATTTGAGATGTCATCAGTGATGTCATCAGTGATGTCACTGACCATGTCATGAGTGATATAGTATGTGACGTCATCAGCAGTGCATTGTGGGGCGCGAGTTATAGTTAGCTGAACTAACTATAACGGGGGAATTTCACGGGTTTTGTACGAGTGCAATGTCCAACTAACTATAACTGTCCCTAAAACCTATGGTTTTTTCAGTGAATTTCAAAGGTTTTTTAAATGCAAATTTCTAACTATAACGTGTCTGAAACATATGGTTTTTTCAGTGAATTTCAAAGGTTTTTTAAATGCTAATTTCTAACTATAACGTGTCTGAAACCTATGGTTTTTTCAGTGAATTTCAAAGGTTTTTTAAATGCTAATTTCTAACTATAACGTGTCTGAAACCTATGTTTTTTTCAGTGAATTTCAAAGGTTCTTTAAATGCTAATTTCTAACTATAACGTGCCTGAAACCTATGGTTTTTTCAGTGAATTTCAAAGGTTTTTTAAATGCTAGTTCCTAACTATAACATGTCTGAAACCTATGGTTTTTTTCAGTGAATTTCAAAGGTTTTGTAAATGACAATATTTAAATGTATTAATTATCTTTATTTTTTTGATACTGATTTACTACATTTTTTAAACTATTTATTTTTTAAATTACATTGTAATTACATTATACTTTACATTACAAAATATACTTTCTCAGAATGAATTACTTTAATTTAAAAACTTTGCAAATAGGCAATAGACTTTTAAGTACAGTAGTTACAGTTGTTGCAATAGGCAACACAATTTCAAACACAATGCAACATTGAGCTCAATGTGAATTTCAAGTTAAATGCAATTAGTTACTTTATGGATTACTTTTCTAACCACAGGACTGGATCCTAGATTCAGTCATGGGACATCTCCTGTAAACAGTTGAGTAAAAGCGTTTTGGTTACAGTACTGATTTTTAAGGAATATTATTGTATTTTAAAAGTTGACACTTAGAAACTTTTTCACATAGAATCACCAATGTTATCCTATGGCAGGAAATTCACTTAGCAGGTAAGTAGTGTTATCGTTACTTTTTCTTACTCAGTGGTGGATCCTGGATCCAGCACTGGTGCATCTCCTGTAAACAGTTGAAAGAATGCGTTTAAGTCATACAGGCGATTTTTAAGGAATATTTGTAGTTTGTGAAAATTGACACTTTGAAACTTTTCTGCTGAAAACCAGACAATGGATTCCTATGGCAGGAAATACAAGTTACTGGTAAGTACGGTTAGAATTACTTTTCAGGGTCAGTGCTGGGCTAAAAGATGCAGCTCTGGGTTCTCTCCTGATAACAGGTGAGTAAATCGGAATTCGTAGTTCGGCTGATTTTAGAGGAATATTATAAAGTTCCAAAACTCCACACTTAGAAGAATTTCCAAGTGAAACCAGTCAATGTTAGCCTATGGAAGGAAATTCAAGTTCCTGGTAAGTACGGTTAAAATTACTTTTCAGGATCAGTACTGGGCTAAAAGATGCAGCACTGGGTTCTCTTCCTGATAACAGGTGAGTAAATCGGAATTCGTAGTTCGGCTGATTTTAGAGGAATATTATAAAGTTCCAAAACTCCACACTTAGAAGAATTTCCAAGTGAAACCAGTCAATGTTAGCCTATGGAAGGAAATTCAAGTTACTGGTAAGTACGGTTATAATTACTTTTCAAGGTCAGTGCTGGGCTAAAAGATGCAGCACTGGGTTCTCTCCTGATGACAGGTGAGTAAATCGGAATTCGTAGTTCGGCTGATTTTAGAGGAATATTATAAAGTTCCAAAACTCCACACTTAGAAGAATTTCCAAGTGAAACCAGTCAATGTTAGCCTATGGAAGGAAATTCAAGTTACTGGTAAGTACGGTTAGAATTACTTTTCAAGGTCAGTGCTGGGCTAAAAGATGCAGCACTGGGTTCTCTCCTGATGACAGGTGAGTAAATTGGAATTCGTAGTTCGGCTGATTTTAGAGGAATATTATAAAGTTCCAAAACTCCACACTTAGAAGAATTTCCAAGTGAAACCAGTCAATGTTAGCCTATGGAAGGAAATTCAAGTTACTGGTAAGTACGGTTAAAATTACTTTTCAGGATCAGTACTGGGCTCAAAGATGCAGCACTGAGGTCTCTCCTGATAACAGGTGAGTAAATCGGAATTCGTAGTTCGGTTGATTTTAGAGGAATATTTGCACAATTGTGAAGGAAGGGGGTGGGGCCTGAGGTGACATGTCTGCAAACACGCCCTGTGGCGCGTTTTAAGTTGGAGAATTAATTCCTCCTCAATCCTGAGGGTCCCTAGGGGCCAACTAGCCCACCAGGAACCTCCAGTATGCGCCAGGGGCTGCGTTGCAGAGAGGTGTACAGAGGCCACGCCCCTTTTTACAACACTCTGCAACGCAGCTCCGTGGCGCTTACTGGAGGTACCTGGTGGGCTAGTTGGCCCCAGGGACCCTCAGGATTGAAGAGGATTTAATTTCCCATCTTAAAATGCGCCACGGGGCCTGTTTGCACACATGTCACCTGAAGCCCCGACCCCTCCCTTCACCACTGTGCAAACGCGCCCGTGGCGCATTTTAAGTTGGGGGATTAAGTCCCCTTGAATCCTGAGGGTCCCTGGAGTCCAACTAGCCCACCATGTACCTCCAAAAAGCGCCACAGAGCTGCGTTGCAGAGAGGTGTAAAAGGGGCGTGGCCTCTGTACACCTCTCTGCATCGCAGCCCCTGGCGCATACTGGAGGTTCCTGGTGGGCTAGTTGGCCCTCAGGGACCCCCAGTATTCAAGGGGAAATCGTTTCCCATCTGCAAACGCGCCAGGGGACGCGTTTGCAGACTGCTGCAGGGTGGGGCGGGGCCTCCGGCACGATGCCGGTCTTTTTTTTTTTTTTTGTATGGGAGGGGGCTGCGTGGCCCCCTTCCCTTGGCCTCTTTTGGCCCCGGGGACCCCATCCCCCGGGGCATGAGGATTTTCATTTTTTTAAAAATTATAATAAAACGGGAAGGGGGCCGAGTGGCCCCCTTCCCTGGGCCTATATTGGCCCCAGGGACCCCATCCCCGGGGCATGCCCTCTTTTTTTAATTTTTAAATATTTGGAGGGGGCTGCGTGGCCCCCTCCTCAGGCCATTTAAGGCCCCGGGGACCCCATCCCCGGGGCCGGCCTTTCCTTTTTTTTTCTTCATAATTTTGTTTTTTGTTTTTGGGGAGGGGGCCGCGTGGCCCCCTCCCGGGCCACTACTTGCCCCGGGGACCCCATCCCCCGGGCTGGCCCTCTCCGTTGGGGACTGTGGGGGTCCCCAATCCCCCACAGTCCCGGCGGCTCCCCGCGTCCCTTGGGAGCCGGCATTGCTTTTCCACATGGGGAGCTGCTAAGATGCAGCTCCCCATGTGGAAAGCAATGTGCTTTGGATATTGGAAGCGAGAGCAGGTTTCTGCTCTCTCTTCCAATATCCAAAGCAGTTTGCTATGACAGGACGGGAGCCGCAAACTACAGTGTCCCGGGGTAGGCACCCGGGACACTGCAAGAGCCGGCCCTGGGGGTGGCGGTCCCCAGGGCCATCAAGGTCTCCAGGAGGGAGGCCGCGCGGCCCCCTCCCTTGAATTGCACAGCCCCGGGAGGTGGTGGTCTCCGGCTCTGGGGTCCGTAACGGACCCCCACATTTATTTTCTATGTGCCCCGGGAGGTGGTGGTCTCCGGGCGTGTGGGGCTGGAGCCCCCACACGTTATTTAAAATTTAAAAAAGAAGCCCGGGGGTGGCGGTCCCCGGGCTGCGGGAGGGCAGGAGAGCCCTCCCGCTCCATTTTTTTATTAAGCCCCGGGGGTGGCGGTCCTCGGGCTTGGGGGCCTTAGAGGCCCCCATATAAACAATAAACCCACCTCCCCGCATGCCCCCGGGACTTGGGCCACCCGGGGCAAATTTTTTTTCGCCATGATCCGCGCACCCTGAGCGCATCCTGCCGATTTAAAAAAATGCTTTTCTACCCAGGGGTCCTTGTGGGACCCCTGAGCAGACCTAGGGGTCAGGTGTTTCTACCCTGCCCCCTTTGTGCGTTTTGCGCACTTGTTTCTGTCCCTCGGTTCTACCGAGGGACAAAATGGCTGCCAACACTTCCTGATTCGGAATGTTGTCAGCCAGCTGACAGCCAATTAGCATGCAGCTCGTGATCGGGACGGTGCGCGCAGGGTGCGCTCAGGGTGCGCGAATCTGACGCGGCCATAGATATATATGTGATTTTCCTTTTGATTTTCTCAGGAACTACTGAACGGATTTACACCATTTAACAAAAAGGGTTCTTTCTGAACCAAGAACTACCTCTTTGCCAAATTTGGTGTAATTCCGTTCAGCAGTTCGGGCTGTAGCCGTGTCTAAAGTTTCCTATGGGAAAATGAATGGGGAAAACACGTTTTGGGACCTCCCTTTTTTCTCGGCCCCCGCTTGATGAATCACCCCAAGACTTTCAGGGTAGGAGCGGACCGGAGCGGGCCAAAAGTTTGAAAATTTCGCGAAGAGTCGTAAACAGACGCAAGATTTATTTCAAATAGAATGTCGCGGATTTCCTATGGAAAATAGGTCCTAACTATAACTATCTACAGCCCGAACTGCTGAACGGAATTACACCAAATTTGGCAAAGAGGTAGCCCTTGGTTCAGTGTCGTGCCTTTTGCTTAAATGGTGTAAATCCGTTCAGTAGTTCCTGAGAAAATCAAAAGTAAAGTCACATATATATCTGGGCGGAGCCTAACCACACATGTCATCGTGAGATCTGATTGGCTGTCAGCACTTCATCCTGGAATTGCTGGCAGCCATCTTGGGACCAATATAAATGATAGTACCTCATTGAAATGCATTGTAGTGAATAGAAGATTTTGAGGGTCACCAAAAGGAGAACTATAAAGGGTGATAACAGGCTTTAGTTACATTAGAATTTATTTGTTGATGGTACCATACTAATTTTAGGAATTGTGGTGTATTCTAAGGTGATTTTACCATGTGAAAACCTTCTGCTGGGATATCTTGAATCATGTTTGAGAGAACACTATTTTCTCATGCTTGTCCCATGTAGGTTTGGAAGGTGCTCCAGAAGCTAAAATGAGAGAATATTTTCTGTAAATTCACATTATCTTTCTCACTCATGTGAGAATGAAGTCTGACATTCTCAGTAAAACATGTACATCCAACAAGGGCAGAGACTGTCAGTTGATTCCTTTGTGTTCTACTGCAGCTTCCCAGAGTGTTCTAAAGAACAACTAGAGTGCTAACAGCCTTACTTATGACAAAAGTATGGCACACCTGAAGCCATCTTGATTGGAATAAACTGGTAACACTTAAACAATTTAATTTAAAAAGGAACAAAATGATGGGGTTCATTTTGTCATAGAAATTATGGTTAGTGCTGTAGAAAGAAAAATTAGGACATGTTTCAAGTGTGATCTCAAATATCTTCCTGTTATATTTCAACAGGAGCAGCCTGCCAGTTGATGCCTTTGTGTTCTACTGCAGCTTCCCAGAGTGTTCTAAAGAACAACTAGAGTGCTAACAGCCTTACTTATGACAAAAGTATGGCACACCTGAAGCCATCTTGATTGGAATAAACTGGTAACACTTAAAACATTTAATTTAACCTCTTCCGTGCGCGGCCGATTTTCGCCCTGTGCGGGGCGTTTCATTGAGTGGGCGGGTTCATGACGAGCTCAGCTCGTCATGCGCACACGAGCACTGCGCAGCATGACGAGCTGAGCTCGTCATGAGCATAGAAAGGGTTAAAAGGAACAAAATGATGGGGTTCATTTTGTCATAGAAATTATGGTTAGTGCTGTAGAAAGAAAAATTAAGACATATTTCAAGTGTGATCTCAAATATCTTCCTGTTATATTTCAACAGGAGCAGCCTGCCAGTTGATGCCTTTGTGTTCTACTGCAGCTTCCCAGAGTGTTCTAAAGAACAACTAGAGCGCTAACAGCCTTACTTATGACAAAAGTATGGCACACCTGAAGCCATCTTGATTGGAATAAACCGGTAACACTTAAAACATTTAATTTAAAAAGGAACAAAATGAGGGGTTCTTTTTGAAAATAGAAATTATGGTTAGTGCTGCAGAAAGAAAAATTAGGGCATGTTTTAAGTGAGATCTCAAATCCTCTTCTATTTCATTAGAAAATTCTGACATGCAGACTGAAACAATCACTTTCAATACCAGCAGCAGACTACCAGTTAACTCCCTGGTGAGCAGTAGCTTTACTCCAGTGATCTAATGAGCAACTAGAGTGCTAACATTTTGAATTTATGGCAGATGTGAGACACATCTGAATGCCTTCTTGATGGAATCAAAGTAAAAACTGAAAGCATTTCCTACTGAGGAGACTGCAGTAAATGAAGAAATTAGGAAACTTCATAACAAAGAAGTCTTCCAAGATGGCCACCAGTGAAAAAAGAGCCCAAATGTAGCACAAATATTACCCAGATGTAGCCCACATATAGCCCAATGACAAAAGTGTGCAAAACACTTTTTATTTTTAGTTTTTTTGCAGTTTTATGTAGTGCAGACTGGTCAGGTATTGGAGCATTGCATCTTAAAACATGACCCCCTACACTACAAAAACACCACTACACTACCTTAAACCCTAAAACACTACCCCCAGCACGACCCCTACACTACACAAGCACCACTGCACTACCCTAAACCCTAAAACACTACTCCCAGCACGACCCCTACACTACACAAACACCACTGCACTACCCTAAACCCTAAAACACTACCCCCAGCACGACCCCCTACACTACCCAAACACCACTGCACTAACCTAAATCCTAAAACACTACCCCCAGCACGATCCCCTACACTACCCAAACACCACTGCACTACCCTAAAACAGGACCCCTACACTACACAAACACCACTGCACTACCCTAAACCCTAAAACACTACCCCCAGCACGACCCCTACACTACACAAGCACCACTGCACTACCCTAAACCCTAAAACACTACCCCCAGCACGACCCCCTACACTGCCCGAACACCACTGCACTGCCCTAAACCCTGAAACACCAGCCCCTGCATGACCCCCTACACTGCCCGAACACCACTGCACTGCCCTAAACCCTGAAACACCACCCCTAGCACGACCCCTACACTGCCCGAACACCACTGCACTGCCCTAAACCCTGAAACACCACCCCTTCACGACCCCCTACACTGCCCGAACACCACTGCACTGCCCTAAACCCTGAAACACCACCCCCAGCATGACCCCCTACACTGCCCGAACACCACTGCACTGCCCTAAACCCTGAAACACTACCCCCAGCAAGACCCCCTACACTGCCCGAACACCACTGCACTGCCCTAAACCCTGAAACACCACCCCCAGCACGACCCCCTACACTGCCCGAACACCACTGCACTGCCCTAAACCCTGAAACACTACCCCCAGCATGACCCCCTACACTGCCCGAACACCACTGCTCTGCCCAAAACCCTGAAACACCAGCCCCAGCACGACCCCCTACACTGCCCGAACACCACTGCACTGCCCTAAACCTTGAAACACCAGCCCCTGCACGACCCCCTACACTGCCCGAACACCACTGCACTACCCTAAACCCTGAAACATCACCCCCAGCATGACCCCTACACTGCCCGAGCACCAATGCACTGCCCTAAACCCTGAAACACCAGCCCCAGCACGACCCCCTACACTGCCCGAACACCACTGCACCGCCCTGAACCCTGAAACACCAGCCCCAGCACAACACCCTACACTGCCCGAACACCACTGCACTGCCCTAAACTCCTGAAACACCACCCCGTGCATGACCCCATACACTGGCCGAACACCACTGCACTGCCCTATACCCTGAAACACCACCCCCAGCGCGACCCCCTACACTGCCCGAACACCACTGCACTGCCCTAAACCCTGAAACACCACCCCTGCACAACCCCCTACACTGCTCGAACACTACTGCACTGCCCTAAACCCAGAAACACCATCCCCAGCACGACCCCTATACTGCACGAACACCACTGCACTGCCCTAAACCCTGAAACACTACCCCCAGCAAGACCCCCTACACTGCTCGAACACCACTGCACTGCCCTAAACCCTGAAACATCACCCCCAGCAAGACCCCCTACACTGCCCGAACACCACTGCACTGCCCTAAACCCTGAAACACCAGCCCCAGCACGACCCCCTACTCTGCCCGAACACCACTGCACTGCCCTAAACCCTGAAACACCACCCCCTGCACGACCCCCTACACTGCCCGAACACCACTGTACTGCCCTAAACCCTGAAACCCCACCCCCAGCATGACCCCCTACACTGCCAGAACACCACTGCACTGCCCTAAACCCTGAAACACCACCCCTTGCACGACCCCCTACACTGCCCGAACACTACTGCACTGCCCTAAACCCTGAAACACCACCCCCAGCACGACCCCCTACACTGCACGAACACCACTGCACCGCCCCTAAACCCTGAAACTCTACCCCCAGCAATACCCCCTACACTGCCCGAACACCACTGCACTGCCCTAAACCCTGAAACATCACCCCCAGCAAGACCCCCTCCACTGCCCGAACACCACTGCCCTAAACCCTGAAACACCACCCCCAGCAAGACCCCCTACACTGCCCAAACACCACTGCACTGCCCTAAACCCTGAAACACCACCCCCAGCAAGACCCCCTACACTGCCCGAACACCACTGCACTGCCCTAAACCCTGAAACACCACCCCCAGCACGACCCCCTACACTGCCCGAACACCACTGCTCTGCCCAAAACCCTGAAACACCAGCCCCAGCACGACCCCCTACACTGCCCGAACACCACTGCACTGCCCTAAACCCTAAAACACCAGCCCCAGCACGACCCCCTACACTGCCCGAACACCACTGCACTGCCCTAAACCCTGAAACACCACCCCCAGCACGACCCCCTACACTGCCCGAACACCACTGCACTGCCCTAAACCCTGAAACACCAGCCCCAGCACAACCCCGTACACTGCCCGCACACCACTGCACTGCCCTAAACCCTGAAACACCAGCCCCAGCACAACCCCGTACACTGCCCGAACACCACTGCACTGCCCTAAACCCTGAAACACCAGCCCCAGCACGACCGCCTACACTGCCCGAAAACTACTGCACTGCCCTAAACCCTGAAACACCACCCCCAGCAAGACTACCTACACTGGCCGAACACCACTGCACTGCCCTAAACCCTGAAACACCACCCCTGCACGACCCCCTACACTGCCCAAACACTACTGCACTGCCCTAAACCCTGAAACACCACCCCTCAGCACGACACCCTACACTGCCCGAACACCACTGCACTGCCCTAAACCCTGAAACACCACCCCAGCACGACCTCCTACACTGCCCGAACACCACTGCACTAAACCCTGAAACACCACCCCTGCACGACCCCCTACACTGCCGGAACACCACTGCACTGCCCTAAACCCTGAAACACCACCCCCAGCACGACCCCCTACACTGCCCTAACACCACTGTACTGGCCTAAACCCTGAAACATCACCCCCAGCACAACCCCCTACACTGCCTGAGCACCATTGCTCTGCCCTAAACCCTGAAACACTAGCCCCAGCACGACCCCCTACACTGCCCGAACACCACTACACTGCCCTAAACCCTGAAACACCACCCCCAGCACGACCCCCTACACTGCCCGAACACGACTGCACTGCCCTAAACCCTGAAACACCAGCCCCAGCAAGACCCCCTACACTGCCCGAACACCACTGCATTGCCCTAGACTCTGAAACACCAGCCCCAGCAAGACCCCCTACACTGCCCGAACACCACTGCACTGCCCTAAACCCTGAAACACCAGCCCCAGCATGACCCCTACACTGCCCGAACACCACTGCACTGCCCTAAACCCTGAAACACCAGCCCCAGCACGACCCCCTACACTGCCCGAACACAACTGCACTACCCTAAACCCTGAAACACCAGCCCCAGCACGACCCCCTACACTGCCTGAACACCACTGCACTGCCCTAAACCCTGAAACACCAGCCCCAGCACCACCCCCTACAATGCCCGAACACCACTGTACTGCCCTAAACCCTGAAACACCACCCCTGCACCGCCCCCTACACTGCCCGAACACCACTGCACTGCCCTAAACCCTGAAACACCACCCCTGCACGACCCCCTACACTGCCCGAACACCACTGCACTGCCCTAAACCCTGAAACACCACCCCTGCACCACCCCCTACACTGCCCGAACACCACTGCACTGCCCTAAACCCTGAAACACCACCCCTGCACCGACCCCTACACTGCCCGAACACCACTGCACTGCCCTAAACCCTGAAACACCACCCCAGCATGACCCGCTACACTGCTCGAACACCACTGCACTGCCCCAAACCCTGAAACACCACCCCCAGCATGACCCCCTACACTGCCCGAACACCACTGCCCTAAACCCTGAAACACCACCCCTGCACGACCCCCTACACTGCCCGAACATCACTGCACTGCCCTAAACCCTGAAACACCACCCCCAGCACGACCCCCTACACTGCCCGAACACCACTGCACTGCCCTAAACCCTAAAACACCACCCCCAGCACGACCCCCTACACTGCCCGAACACCACTGCACTGCCCTAAACCCTAGAACACTACCCCCAGCATGACCCCTACACTACCCGAACACCACTCCACTACCCTAAACCCTAAAATACTCCCCCAGCACGACCCCCTACACTATCCGAACACCACTGCACTGCCCTAAACCCTAAAACACTCCCCCAGCATGACCCCCTACACTACCCGAACACCACTGCACTGCCCTAAACCCTAAAACACTACCCCAGCACGACCCCCTACACTACCCAAACACCACTGCACTGCCCTAAACCCTAAAACACTACCCCCAGCGCGACCCCCTACACTGCCCGAACACCACTGCACTGCCCTAAACCCTGAAACACCACCCCTGCACAACCCCCTACACTGCTCGAACACTACTGCACTGCCCTAAACCCAGAAACACCATCCCCAGCACGACCCCTATACTGCACGAACACCACTGCACTGCCCTAAACCCTGAAACACTACCCCCAGCAAGACCCCCTACACTGCTCGAACACCACTGCACTGCCCTAAACCCTGAAACACTCACCCCCAGCAAGACCCCTACACTGCCCGAACACCACTGCACTGCCCTAAACCCTGAAACACCAGCCCCAGCACGACCCCCTACACTGCCCGAACACCACTGCACTGCCCTAAACCCTGAAACACCACCCCTGCACGACCCCCTACACTGCCCGAACACCACTGTACTGCCCTAAACCCTGAAACCCCACCCCCAGCATGACCCCCTACACTGCCAGAACACCACTGCACTGCCCTAAACCCTGAAACACCACCCCCTGCACGACCCCCTACACTGCCCGAACACTACTGCACTGCCCTAAACCCTGAAACACCACCCCCAGCACGACCCCTACACTGCACGAACACCACTGCACCGCCCTAAACCCTGAAACTCTACCCCCAGCAATACCCCTACACTGCCCGAACACCACTGCACTGCCCTAAACCCTGAAACATCACCCCCAGCAAGACCCCCTACACTGCCCGAACACCACTGCCCTAAACCCTGAAACACCACCCCCAGCAAGACCCCCTACACTGCCCAAACACCACTGCACTGCCCTAAACCCTGAAACACCACCCCCAGCAAGACCCCCTACACTGCCCGAACACCACTGCACTGCCCTAAACCCTGAAACACCACCCCCAGCACGACACCCTACACTGCCCGAACACCACTGCTCTGCCCAAAACCCTGAAACACCAGCCCCAGCACGACCCCCTACACTGCCCGAACACCACTGCACTGCCCTAAACCCTGAAACACCAGCCCCAGCACGACCCCCTACACTGCCCGAACACCACTGCACTGCCCTAAACCCTGAAACACCAGCCCCAGCACAACCCCATACACTGCCCGCACACCACTGCACTGCCCTAAACCCTGAAACACCAGCCCCAGCACGACCGCCTACACTGCCCGAAAACTACTGCACTGCCCTAAACCCTGAAACACCACCCCCAGCACGACCCCCTACACTGCCCGAACACCACTGCACTGCCCTAAACCCTGAAACACCAGCCCCAGCACAACCCCCTACACTGCCCGCACACCACTGCACTGCCCTAAACCCTGAAACACCAGCCCCAGCACGACCGCCTACACTGCCCGAAAACTACTGCACTGCCCTAAACCCTGAAACACCACCCCCAGCAAGACTACCTACACTGGCCGAACACCACTGCACTGCCCTAAACCCTGAAACACCACCCCCTGCACGACCCCCTACACTGCCCAAACACTACTGCACTGCCCTAAACCCTGAAGCACCACCCCTCAGCACGACACCCTACACTGCCCGAACACCACTGCACTGCCCTAAACCCTGAAACACCACCCCAGCACGACCCCCTACACTGCCCGAACACCACTGCACTAAACCCTGAAACACCACCCCCTGCACGACCCCCTACACTGCCGGAACACCACTGCACTGCCCTAAACCCTGAAACACCACCCCCAGCACGACCCCCTACACTGCCCTAACACCACAGTACTGGCCTAAACCCTGAAACATCACCCCAGCACAACCCCCTACACTGCCTGAGCACCATTGCTCTGCCCTAAACCCTAAACACTAGCCCCAGCACGACCCCCTACACTGCCCGAACACCACTACACTGCCCTAAACCCTGAAACACCACCCCCAGCACGACCCCCTACACTGCCCGAACACGACTGCACTGCCCTAAACCCTGAAACACCAGCCCCAGCAAGACCCCCTACACTGCCCGAACACCACTGCATTGCCCTAGACTCTGAAACACCAGCCCGAGCAAGACCCCTACACTGCCTGAACACCACTGCACTGCCCTAAACCCTGAAACACCAGCCCCAGCATGACCCCCTACACTGCCCGAACACCACTGCACTGCCCTAAACCCTGAAACACCAGCCCCAGCACGACCCCCTACACTGCCCGAACACCACTGCACTACCCTAAACCCTGAAACACCAGCCCCAGCACGACCCCCTACACTGCCTGAACACCACTGCACTGCCCTAAACCCTGAAACACCAGCCCCAGCACCACCCCTACAATGCCCGAACACCACTGTACTGCCCTAAACCCTGAAACACCACCCCCAGCACGACCCCCTACACTGCCCGAACACCACTGCACTGCCCCAAACCCTGAAACACCACCCCCAGCATGACCCCCTACACTGCCCGAACACCACTGCCCTAAACCCTGAAACACCACCCCTGCACGACCCCCTACACTGCCCGAACATCACTGCACTGCCCTAAACCCTGAAACACCACCCCAGCACGACCCCCTACACTGCCCGAACACCACTGCACTGCCCTAAACCCTAAAACACCACCCCAGCACGACCCCCTACACTGCCCGAACACCACTGCACTGCCCTAAACCCTAGAACACTACCCCCAGCATGACCCCCTACACTATCCGAACACGACTGCACTGCCCTAAACCCTAAAACACTCCCCCAGCATGACCCCCTACACTACCCGAACACCACTGCACTGCCCTAAACCCTAAAACACTCCCCCAGCACGACCCCCTACACTACCTAAACACCACTGCACTGCCCTAAACCCTAAAACACTACCCCTGCATGACCCCCTACACTACCCAAATACCAATGCACTACCCTAATCCCTAAAACACTACCCCCGCACAACCCCTACACTACCCAAAGACCACTGCACTACCCTAAACCCTAAAACACGACCTCCTACACTACACAAACACCACTGCACTACCCTAAACCCTAAAAACTACCCCCAGCACGAACCCCTACACTACCCAAACACCACTGCACTACCCTAAACCATAAAACACTACCCCCAGCAGTACCCCTACGCTACCCAAACACCACTGCACTACCCTAAACCCTAAAACACTACCCCCAGCAGTACCCCTACACTACCCAAACACCATTGCACTACCCTAAACCCTAAAACACTACCCCCAGCAGTATCCCCTACACTACCCAAACACCACTGCACTACCCTAAACCCTAAAACCCTAAAACACTAACCCCAGCACGACCCCTACACTACCCAAACACCACTGTACTACCCTAAACCCTAAACCACTCCCCCAGCACGACTCCCTACACTACCCAAACACCACTGCACTACCCTAAACCCTAAATCTACCCCCAGCATGACCCCCTACACTACACAAACACCACTGCACTACCCTAAACCCTAAAACACTACCCCCAGCAACGACCCTCTTCACTACCTAAACACAACTGCACAATTTGTTACAGGCGTTGCAACGCAGGCCTGTGGTGCTTACTGGAAGTACCTGGTGGGCTAGTTGGGCCCCAGGGACTCTCAGGATTCAAGGTGACCTAATCCCCCAACTTAAAACGCGCCACTGGGCGCGTTTGCACAGTGGTGAAAGGAGGGGGCGGGGCCTCAGGTGACATGTGCGCAAACACGCCCTGTGGTGCGTTTAAGTTGGGGAGTTAATCCCTTTGAATCCTGGGGGCCAACTAGCCCACCAGGTACCTTCAGTAAGCACAACAGAGTTGCGTTGCAGAGAGGTGAAAAAGGTGCGTGGCCTCGGAACGCCTCTCTGCAACTCAGCCCTGTGGTCCTAACTGTAGGTACCTGGGGGCTAGTTGGGCCCCAGGGACCCTCAGGATTCAAGGGGACTTAATCCCGCAACTTAAAACGCGCCACGGGGCGCGTTTGCACACATGTCACCTCAGGCCCCCTCCCTTCACCACTGTGCAAACGCGCACTGGCTCTGGTTACTCAGAGTCAGTTACCACCAGTACCCGTCTGAAAAAGTTGTGGGCACAGGATGATTTTGCAACAAGGCCTCTTTCTGCTCCTCTGTTGGTTCTTTCTGCACATCTTTTGCTTCTTTCTGTGCGTTTTTTCTTCTTTCTTCACATGTCCTACCTCTGTTGGCATAGTTAGAAACTAGTATTTAAAAACCTTTGAAATTCACTTAAAAATCATAGGTTTCAGGCACGTTATAGTTAGAAATTAGCATTTAAAAACCTTTGAAATTCACTGAAAAACCATAGGTTTCAGGCACGTTATAGTTAGAAATTAGCATTTAAAAACCTTTGAAATTCACTGAAAAACCATAGGTTTCAGGCACGTTATAGTTAGAAATTAGCATTTAAAAACCTTTGAAATTCACTGAAAAAACCATAGGTTTCAGACAAGTTATAGTTAGAAATTAGCATTTAAAAACCTTTGAAATTCACTGAAAAACCATAGGTTTTAGGGACAGTTATAGTTAGTTGGACATTGCACTCGTACAAAACCCGTGAAATTCCCCTGTTATAGTTAGTTCAGCTAACTATAACTCGCGCCCGCAATGCACTGCTGATGACGTCACATATTACATCACTCATGACATGGTCAGTGACATCACTGATGACATCACTGATGACATCTCAAATGACATCACTGATGACATCATCCATGTGATAATTTCATGCATCTTCTCACACCCTAATATAACTTTTGATACACCCACTCTAAATTACAGACTGCCATTCTCAAAACCATAGACACTCCAACACCAAAACTACATACCCACTCACTGATTCTTAGGTCTACACACACATCCACTCACTCACCTGTACAGTCACTCATACTTACAGTCACTCAGTACAGGACTATCATATGCACTCATACACCTATATAAATACTCACACACCGCCACTCATCCATAGAGGTACTCACACAACTAGTCAGTCATGCAAAAATTAATCACACACCCATTTACTCACCTATACAGTTATACACACACCAGCTCACTTACTCATACAAATACTAGCACATTCTTACGCTCTTATACAATAACTGATACAAGCACACATGCATCCATACAGCCACTCTCACAATAACACACTCTCACTTATAGCCATTTAAATACTCTAACACACATATATACTGCTTTTTACATATGTAGTTACTCGCACATGTACCACTGAGATATACATTCACTCACTAACACACCCATACACACACTCACCCACCCAAGCAGTCCATCACAGATGCACTCTTGAAATCATGCACCCAGTGAATCACCCACTCACACATCTATGTATAGAGTCACACACACCCCACCCACACAAACACTCAGGCAGCCATACAGATACTCAGAGAACCAATCAATAACTCATAGACGCTCATGTAGCTATTTACAAACACATGCATCCACTTACACACCAACAAACAGACGGATACAGACATTCACACAGTTTAGTCACTAACCCATGCATTCAGTAAGATACGTTTAATCACTCACTTGTAGAGTCAGTCACTCACGTACTAAATCATCCATTCAGACACTTATACACCCACTCATTCTTCAATACGCCTTTCCCTATATATATTAAACATATTTAAACTTTACAGAAACACACAGTCACTGGATGATGTCATCAGTGATGTCATCAGTGATGTCATTTGAGATGTCATCAGTGATGTCATCAGTGATGTCACTGACCATGTCATGAGTGATGTAATATGTGACGTCATCAGCAGTGCATTGCGGGGCGCGAGTTATAGTTAGCTGAACTAACTATAACAGGGGAATTTCACGGGTTTTGTACGAGTGCAATGTCCAACTAACTATAACTGTCTCTAAAACCTATGGTTTTTTCAGTGAATATATATATATATATATTCACTGAAAAAACCATAGGTTTCAGGCACGTTATAGTTAGAAATTAGCATTTAAAAAACCTTAGAAATTCACTGAAAAAATTATAGGTTTCAGGGGCGTTATAGTTAGTTGGACATTTCACTCGTACAAAACCATAGAAATTCCCCCGTTATAATTAGTTCAGCTAACTATAACTTGCGCCCCCGCAATGCACTGCTGATGACGTCACATATTACATCACTCATGACATGGTCAGTGACATCACTGATGACATCACTGATGACATCTCAAATGACATCACTGATGACATCATCCTTGTGATAGAGTGGCAGACCTCCTCTCACCCTAATATAACCTTTGATACACACACTCAAAAATACAAACTAACATTTTCAAAACAATGGACATACCAATACCAGTTACAACACACCTATTCAGTAATTCCAAGATCTACACACACATCCACTCATTCACCAACAGTCCCTATACAGTCACTCATACATGTACTCACTCATCATATGTACTCATACACCTATACATCCTGTTACACACCGCCACTCATCCATAGAGTTACTCACACACATAGTCACACATGCAAACAAAGTATCAAACATCCATTTACTTGCATATACAGTTATACACACACTACCACACTTACTTCTACAGAAACTTACACATACTTACTCTCTTAAAGAATCACTTATAGAAACACCTACTTATTTGTACAGGAACTCTTCCAATCTCTCACTCTCACATATACTCACTTATATACACCAATACTCACAAATACTAGTTTAAAACATATGTAGTTACTCATAAAGACACTATTGAGACAGTCATTCACTCACTAACACACCCATACACATACTCATCCACCTATACAGTCCTGCACACATGCTGTCTTCAACACATACAAACAGTGAGTCACTCATTCATGCATCTATGCACTAAGTAATACCCCCACCGAACCATACAGACACTCAGACACTCATACTGATACTCAAAAACCAACTAATAACCCATATAGACACTCATGTAGCTACTCACCAACCCATGCAGCCACTTATACACAAAGTGAGAGACTGATACAGATATTTTCATATTTAAACATTACTCACTAACCCATGTATTCACTAAGATATACTTAGTCAGTTATACAATCAATTTTACAAAAAAATCATCCATTTAGACACTTATATACCCATTTATTCTTCCTTCGACCTTGAGATATACCTATATAAAACCTATTTAATTTTCAGAAAAACACACATTCACTGGATGATGTCATCAGTGATGTCATTTGAGATGTCATCAGTGATGTCATGAGTGATGTCACTGACCATGTCATGAGTGATGTAATATGTGACGTCATCAGCAGTGCATTATGAGTACAGGAGTTATAGTTAGCTGAACTAACTATAACGGGGGAATTTCTATGGTTTTGTACGAGTGAAATGTCCAACTAACTATAACGCCCCTGAAACCTATGGTTTTTTCAGTGAATTTCTAAGGTTTTTTAAATGCTAATTTCTAACTATAACGTGCCTGAAACCTATGGTTTTTTCAGTGAATATATATATATATATATATATATATATATATATACATATATATATATATATCTCACAAAGGTCCGGTGGTACGGGGCTTAGCCACGCGGCGGTCCTGAACGGATTCCGGCAATCCACAACATTACGAAAATTCTTCCCTTATTTAAGAAGAAGTCCAGGACACTCCAGGATGCTGAATTTCATTTATTGCAGTAAAGACAGCGCTCTACCAACGCGTTTCACCTTTCGGCTTGTTCACGGTATGGCGAGCATTGTTTCACATCCGTTTTACATACAATCATGCGTAAACATAAAAAGTGGACAAGTGCATTACTGGCTCAAATACTTGGGCGCCATCTTATAGTGTTGTTTTACCCGTTTTCACAAGGTTTAATACATTACGAATTAATCGCAAGTGTGAGTATTGCTGTCATTGTGAAAGTTTACTCATCTTCTACCCCTTTAACAATTTCATGAAATAAAGTGCAAGTGCAACTGTATATTTTCCACAGTATACAATCTCGACATTCATAAGCCGCATTTCATGATGGTCAGACCCGTGATTACGGAGCACAATATATACAAATGGACTGCGAATCCATATAATAGTTAGCCAATGCTGCCATTCTGTACAATTCAAATCAATCCCACTGGTTATAAGATTGAAGTTGTGTACCTTCTGCGATCATTTTAATCATACTACTGCCCTTAAATATATATATTTTTCGCAATATATTTTTTTCTCATTAATATTTATGCCGCAAATCTTTGCCATACATCTGCACTTCATCTTTTAACGTTTGTGCAACCTGAACTGGCAAATAAAGATATCTTTATCACATAAAAGTTCATACTCTTCAGTCCTGCCCAAGTGGGCATGCATACAAAGATACCGCCCCAGTGGGCATTGGTACACCTGTCGTGATTAAATTCGACCTTTACAGTAAATGGCACATCATACTCATCAAAACTTGATTTTAAGCCTTCTTATACAATTGCAGAGTTACTTCCGGACAGCGCTTGTTCCTATTTACAAACACGGAAAAGAAAAAAAGGAAAATAATAAAAAAATGTTTCCTATGTACAATTTAAAATACAAATTAATGTACTCACAATGTGGAAGGAGATCTCATACCATATTATAAAATACTTTTTTCATTAGTTTGGTAGCCCACATTTATAACCAGCTCTCATTCTGACATTTTATATTTTATATAAATGCTAATCCATATCTTAACTCTCACTAACTCAGATGGATAGCTAGCTCCTCACTGGAATTGAGGCCTACAGGCATTAATGTTTCAAAGTCAACGATATATTTAGACTCCAAAATTCTCAATTGGCGTTCTCTGTCGCCCCCTCTCTCCTGTGGTTTTACTGCATCCAATATTACATAGGTCAGTAACTTGTCATTTTGGCCATGCAGAGTATAAAAGTGACGAGCTACCGGATATTGTTTGTTGTTGTTTCTTATGGCTCGTTTATGTTCTAAGATTCGTTTTCTGGCTTTGTGGATTGTGCTCCCGATGTAATATTTTTTACATGGGCAAATCAGACAATATACACAAAACTCAGTGTTACAGTCAAAATTCCCCTTAATAGCAAAGTCCCTACTGCTATTGGGTACCCTTGCTCTGGTACAATTCTTGCTATTAACACAAGCCTTGCAGCGCATGCAACATGAAAATCCAACTGGATTCTGATGTATCATTCCTGTCACTTGGGATGTCACCAGGTTCTGACTTAATTCATCCTTAAGCGATCTCCCTTTTCTAAAGGTTATTCATGGGGAATCATGTAGATATTTATCTAGGACTGCATCAGTTTTTAAAATATGCCAGTTACGACTCAGTAACTTTCTGATTTTGTATGCCTGGTTCGAGTATGTTGTTATGAATCTGAGTTGATTCTCAACATTCTCCCCTTGCTTTGGATGTAGCACTTTAGATCTCTGTAATTTATCCACTTTCTCTACTGCGGAATTAATTACCTTTTTGGTGTACCCTCTTTCTGCAAATCTTTTACACATTAGTGATTTTTCTACCAAAAATTCCTTGTCATTGCTGCTGTTCCTTTTTGCCCTGATTAATTCCCCGTAGAGGATACTTTGAATGAGACTATAAGGGTGAGCACTAGAGGCATATAAGAGGCTATTGCCCGCAGTCTCTTTTCTATGAAGTTTTGTTGCTAATTGTTTTCCCTGTACTGAGACTTCAACATCCAGAAAAACAATCTTGTTCTTACTTATATGTGATGTAAGTTCTAGATTTAGATCGTTATCATTCAGCGACGATATGAAAGCTGTTGCACTTAATTCATCTCCCTTCCAAATTAAAAAAATATCGTCGATGAATCTTGTCCATAATACAATTTGCTCACCATAAATGTCACAGCCTCCGGACACCTGCTCCTCCCACCAGCCCATGAATACATTTGCATAGCTGGGGGCGAAGCAGGTGCCCATTGCTGTGCCCTGTGTCTGCCTGTATATCTTCTGATCAAAGTAAAAGAAATTATTGGTCAGACAATACCATATCATCTCAACCAACATTTCAGTGTGGAACAGTAATGACATTGATCTGGCCCGTAAAAAATGGCGAATGGCCTGGATCCCCAGGTCGTGCCTTATTGATGTGTAGAGTCTTGTCACATCTAATGTTATTAGAAAGTAGTATTGTTCCCACAACAGTCCATCGATTATATTCAGGAAATGCATAGTATCTCTTAGATACGCCGGTAATGCTGTTACAAACGGTCTTAAATAAAAATCAATGTACTTTGAAGTCATTTCAAGTTGTGAACCCATGGAGGAAACTATGGGCCTCCCTGGCGGGTTGACTGGGTCTTTATGCAATTTTGGAAGGCGATAGAGTATCGGAGTTCTGGCATGTTTACAGTTCAGACTACAATACTCCTCCCACTCCAATAGCCCTTGGTCACTCCATTCGGCTAACATTTCATTGTATCTCATGTTGGATGCCAGTACTTCTGACTTAGATGACACCTGATAACACAATTGATCATTGAGTTGTCGTAAACCTTCCCTCAAGTAATCCTCTTTAGACCACACAACAACATTGCCCCCTTTATCAGATTGCCTTATAACGATTGACTGGTCTTTTTTTAGGCTTTCTAGGGCCTTGATTTGTGTTGCTGTGAGGTTGTTTTTAGCCTGATTCTTAACAGTATATCTTATCTTTTTAAATCTTTGACAACACTCTTTTCAAATACCTCTAACGCATTACAATGCACAATAGGTACAAATGTTGACTTGGGTCTAAACCCACTCTGGCAGGCCTCATCAACTGTCACATTTAAATTGTCAAGATTTACAAAAGGATCTTCATGATGTTCCACATTGTCATCCAACTGAGCCAATATATGCAATGTTTCCACATCTGAAATACACAGAGTGTTTGGCACTGCATCACTGTCTTGTTGTATACCTCTAGGTGGTTGCATGTGAAACCATTTCTTTAATTTTAACTTGCGTAAAAAACAAAATACATCAATGCGTGTTTGACAAGGGGTAGAAGATGAGTAAACTTTCACAATGACAGCAATACTCACACTTGCGTTTAATTCGTAATGTATTAAGCCTTGTGAAAACGGGAAAAACAACACTATAAGATGGCACCTGTCGTGTCTGAAGCCTAACTCCAGTCTGGTCCACGTGAGATTCCACAGGAGCAAAGAAGTTTGTCCCCCCGCTTTTAGACAACAACTCCTGGAGGAGGTATAGTGACTCACTCACAAGACGCTGCTCACCAAAAGTGAGGGGAATAACGCTTAGAGTGACCACCACTCTTTCCCCAAAGATGATACCAGGTAACGTTGTAGTAGGGAGCTGGTTCAACAGAGTGCTAAACAACAAAAAATAACAAATATGACTGACTTTACTCTTCATGAACTAAGCACAAGTCAAGAACATTAATGCATGTCATCTCCTAATATATGCAGTTCACTTACCAGCTGGAGTGTCCCAGTATCTCTTGGAATTTCCCAGCTTCGTATGAAAACACAGGCAAAGGCTGATCTAGTGATAGACCAGGAAGGAAGGATGAGGTGACTACTGGGAAAATGAGCAACTAAGGGACGCCAAAAACAACCACTCACTTCCACAATCATTCAAGGTTACGTTGGGGTTACCTAAAAGAGTGAGAGACCACTAGCCTTTAAGGGGTACGTGAAACCTAAGGCGTACTGACCGGCTCCACGGAATCAAAAGGAGCGGAGCAGCATTGCCTTCAACTCGCAAAAAGAATAAAAAATAAAGGGCTCCTAAGCGTAGCGGGCTGACCGGCTCCGGAAGGGAAAGGAGCGGATCAGCGGCGCACACGCTCTCGGGAAGGTGAGTATGCAGAAGATGGCGTGGCGCGCTGGCCGGCTCCGGAGGGGAAAGGAGCGGATCAGCGGCGCACACACTCTCGGGAGGGTGAGTATGCAGAAGATGGCGTGGCGCGCTGGCCGGCTCCGTAAGGGAAAGGAGCGGATCAGCGGCGCACATGCTCTCAGGGGAGGGAACAAACAGAAGGCGGCGTGGCGCGCTGGCCGGCTCCGTAGGGGAAGGAGCAGGTTCCCCGCGCGCACGCTCTACGGGGAAAGTAGAAGTGGAGCACACGCCTTCCGAGGGAGCTGGGTCCACAGGGGGAAACAGAACTTCTAGGGGGTATCCAAAAGTTCCCACGGTGAATCGGGAAAGGAATGTCCAGGACGGATAGCAGGAATCAATCCACGAAGAACAGGTACTCGATCTGAGCACGGAGGGGGCGTGGTCACTAGTCAGGGATAGTAAGCCAAGCATCGGCTACGGGGTGAGACGGCCTCTTATAAGAGTTAGGGGTCATCTCAAAAGAACAAACTCAGTGAACTAACGAGGAAATAAATCATGCATTAAGGTACTTGACAATTCTCACATTCTCAAACTATGTCACCTGCTGCCGGAACCCTAACAGTTCTCCCACCCAAAGGCCTATTCCCGGGGCGAGGTTTGGAAGGATGGAGTGCATGAAATCTGCGAATCAAAACAGGGGCGTGAACATTCTCAGCTGGTTCCCAGGACCTATCCTCTGGGGCATAGCCCACCCAATCAATGAGATACTGTATTTTACCTCTGTATTTGCGGGAATCTAAAACCATGTTTACTTCATATTCTTCTTCACCCTCTATGGTTATTGGGGGAGGTGGTTTCTCAGGGACTAGAGGGGGTACGTATCTTTTGAGTAAAGAGCAATGAAAGACAGGGTGTATTTGCATATCGTCTGGGCAACTGCAGGTGTACTGTAACTGGCGTTATTACCCTCTTTACCAGGTAAGGACCTATGTATCTAGGTTGCAATTTCCTAGGGCCTCTCAATCTCAGATTTCTAGTCGATAACCACACCTTGTCTCCTACTTGATAAGCAGGTTCAGGGCGTCTGTGTTTATCAGCCTGCAGTTTCATGGCTTCCTTGGCTCGTTGTAATTCTTTTTTTGCATTGTCCCAGATGGACAAAAGAACTTCATGATGGTCTTTGAGGGCAGGGATACTCTCTAATTCTGAGGGAAGAGAGATAGGCAAGAATTTAGGGTGTTGTGCCAGTGTAAAAAAGAAAGGAGACACACCAGTAGAAGAATGTGTGGAGTTGTTATAGGCAAATTCAGCCAGAGGAAGAGCTCGGGACCAGTCACTTGTGATTGTGGCTAATAGGCAACGTAAATACTGCTCCAAGGTCTGGTTAGTTCTTTCGGTTTGACCATCGGTTTGGGGATGATAAGCTGTGGAGAGCCTGTGATCTATTCCCAGTGCCTTACACATGCCTTGCCAAAATTTGGACACAAATTGAGCCCCTCTGTCAGAAACGATCACAGAAGGAAGGCCATGTAATCTGAGTACAGTTTCTAGGAAAATATGCACTAATTCTTTGGATGAGGGTAGTTTCTTCAGAGGGACAAAGTGTGCCATCTTGGTTAACATATCTACCACTACGAATATGGTGTTGTATCCTTGACTTCGAGGGAGATCTGTAATGAAATCCATGCTAATGGAATGCCAGGGGGAAGGGGGAATAGCAGTGGTTCTTAACAACCCTGCCGGAGCACAATGTGATGCTTTTTGTCGGGCACAGGTGGAACACGAATTGACAAAAGCTATAACATCTTTAGCCATTTCTTCCCACCAAAACCATCTCTGACAGGTTTTGAGGGTCTTGCTGCTCCCAGGATGTCCGGCCAGTGAACTATTGTGGCACCAGAGCAATAGTTGTCGTTGCAATGCAACAGTTGGTATGTATAATTTGTTTTCATGATAATAAAGTTGGTCTCTGATCTGATTCATGGGATCTTTCTCCCATTCCTCTGACGGGATGGTGATGTAGTGTTTTTTCAGTTTGTCTATAAACCCCAAGGGAGTGACGTCTCCATGGCATTCTACCCCTATAATCTTGTTGTCAGGAATAAAGGGGGGATAAAATTCAGAAGAGGCGACTTTCTCTGGACCAAGTCGGGAGAGTGCATCCGCTTTGCCATGTTGAGGTCCCGGGCGATATGTAATGACGAAATCGTACTCACTAAAAAAGGAAACCCATCTCATCTGACGGGGAGTGAGTGCTCGTGCTGAACGAAAATATTGGAGGTTTCTATGATCTGAATAGATGGTAACTATATGTGGGGATCCTAACAGATAGTGTCTCCACTCCTGGAAGGCAAGTTTGATGGCCAATAATTCACGTTCTCCAATTGTGTAGTTCTGTTCAGCAGGCAATAGGGTTTTTGAAAAGTATGCAACAGGATGCAAGCGTCCTGTGTTTTTGTCTCGCTGCGAAAGAACTCCCCCCACCGCATACTGAGATGCGTCTGCTTCAACATAATAAGGTTGCGTTATATCAGCATGTTTGATGACAGGAGCAGTAGTGAACCGTTCCTTTAAAATGCAGAAGGCTCGTTCTGCTTCTTTATTCCATTCAAACTGTACTCCTTTCCGCAGAAGTCGAGTAATAGGAGTCAGTAATTCAGAAAAGTGATCTATAAATCTACGGTAAAAATTGGCAAACCCTATAAAAGATTGCACCTCTTTCACTGTACAGGGACTAGACCAGTTAACCAAAGCCTCTATCTTTTTGGGGTCCATATGTACGCCTTCTGGAGAGATCACAAATCCTAGAAACTCCACTCTGGTGGTATGGAAGGTGCTCTTGTCGAGTTTGGCAAATAATTGGTTTTCCTTCAATGTCTTCAAAATTTTCGTGACGTGGATAATATGTTCTTGTTCTGTTTGTGAGTAAATCAGGATATCGTCGATATAGACGATCACGAAGATGTCAAGGTATTCTCTGAATATTTCATTAACAAAAAATTGGAACGCAGCTGGAGCGTTACAAAGACCAAACGGCATCTCGCAGTACTCAAATAACCCAAACTTGGTACGGAACGCTGTTTTCCATTCATCTCCATGTTTAATGCGGATGAGATGATAGGCTCCCCTAAGATCTATTTTGGTAAAGATCTTGGCTCCTTGTACCTGATCCAAAAGAACTGAAATAAGTGGTAGGGGATATTTATTCTTTATGGTAACTTTGTTGAGGGCGCGATAATCCAAACACGCGCGAAGACCTCCTTCTCGCTTTGGAATAAAAAAGATGGGTGATGACACTGGAGACGTGGAGTGACGTATGAACCCTTTTTCCAACATTTCCTCGATGTATTTCTGCAAGTACTCAGTTTCAGGTGCTGTTAGGGCATAAATACGACTGACTGGCAATGTTGCTCCGGGTACCAAGTCGATACGACAGTCATAGCTCCTGTGCGGGGGTAAGGCAGTGGCTTTAACTTCGTCAAAGACAGATAGATACTCTTCATAGAGAGCAGGAAGGTCAGGAGTTGCGGATATCATACGTACAGCACAGCAAAGCTGAACTGTTCCAATCGCTTGCTTCTTGGTAACAATTTACCATGCAGTGATGAGATTTTAGAGTCACTGTTCGAGCCACCCAATCTATTTGGGGATTGTGGACTTGCAACCAAGGAACCCCCAGGATAGCGCCGAAATTGGGGGTATCTATAAGATCAAAGGTGATAGATTCTGAATGTCCGTTATTACACACCATTACGATCGGGGAGTCTGATAGGTAATCAATCCAGACGATAATTCTGATCCATCTACCGCTCTCACCGGTTCGGGATGAGATTTCAATAAGAAAGGAATTCCGACATCTCTGGCCAACTGAATATCAAGAAAATTCCCTGTGGCCCCGAGTCCAATAATATAGACATGTTCTTTCGACATTGAGGAGATATCACCAAAGTAATAGACAAGGTAAAATGTCTTGGTACCAGGGGAATGATTTTCTTTGGGGTAGAGACCTTAGAGAAGACAACACTTGAAGAATCGGTCTCTGCTTTCTTCAAGTCTTCTAGTTTTCCTCCATATGTGTAGGAAGATGACTACTTGCAATCTTCTTTGCAGCGGAACGAGGTCTTAACGGACACTCACGAGCATAATGTCCTCCTTTCCCGCAGTACAAACAAAGATTATTCTTTCTCCTCTTGTCTTTTTCTTCCATAGACAGAGGGCTCCTCAGCCCTCCGATCTGCATAGGCTCAGCAACATCTTTAATGTCTTTTGGTTCTTTCTTTTCAGATCTTAACATCATGTATCTGGAGGGAGTAAGACGTGATTTTTCCCCTTTCCTTTCATGGAGTCTATGATCCAACTTGACTGTCATATCGATGAAGGCAGGGCAGTCTTCGGGAGGATCCACTATTTGAGACAACAAATCTTTAAGTTCATCGTTTAACCCCGGTAAAACAGAGAGGTTCTTTTTCTTCAGGCCAATGCGTCTCAGCTACCAGCCTATTAAAGTTAGTAATATATGTAAGTAGGTCCTTGGATCCCTGTCTAAGATTGAGAAGAGCATTATCGCTGGCCTGCATAAAGGTATGTTTAGAAAAAGACTCTTCATCTTATCCTGGAATAACATAAAATCATACAATAATGGATCATTGTTTTCTACCAATGGGACAGCCCAATCCGCAGCATTGCCTGCTAAATATGATATAACAAATGCTACTTTAGCAGCGTCGTCTGGAAATGATGCCGCCTTACACAGGAACTGTAGCTGACATTGGTTCATGAAGACGCTAAATTTGGAACTATCTCCGTTGAATCTCTCTGGCATAGCTAGTGGGACTGGGCTGGGAGTATGAACAGTAAAATGAACAGGAGGTATGTTGCTGTCTACCCGTGTAGAGGGATTGGTACTATGGGGCGGAACTGTAAAATGCGCCGGCTGAATGTAACTTTTCCGGGTCTTTGGAATCATACCGGGGTTCCTAGTGTCTAAGGAATCCTGTGATTTTAATTGTAGTAACTCTGTCTGTAATCTCTGATTTTCGGACCTTAACCTCCCTACCTCAGATTGCAATTCTACTAGAACTACCGCAAGTTCCTCTACTGAGGGACCCTGTAAGGATGTGTGTAGGGAGGGATCTAGAGGGGCGCTTGCCCCGTCTGGATTCATCTTTGCTCAGGTGGAAATTACTCTTGGGCTTGGCTTTCTGTCGTGTCTGAAGCCTAACTCCAGTCTGGTCCACGTGAGATTCCACAGGAGCAAAGAAGTTTGTCCCCCGCTTTAGACAACAACTCCTGGAGGAGGTATAGTGACTCACTCACAAGACGCTGCTCACCAAAAGTGAGGGGAATAACGCATAGAGTGACCACCACTCTTTCCCCAAAGATGATACCAGGTAACGTTGTAGTGGGGAGCTGGTTCAACAGAGTGCTAAACAACAAAAAATAACAAATATGACTGACTTTACTCTTCATGAACTAAGCACAAGTCAAGAACATTAATGCATGTCATCTCCTAATATATGCAGTTCACTTACCAGCTGGAGTGTCCCAGTATCTCTTGGAATTTCCCAGCTTCGTATGAAAACACAGGCAAAGGCTGATCTAGTGATAGACCAGGAAGGAAGGATGAGGTGACTACTGGGAAAATGAGCAACTAAGGGACGCCAAAAACAACCACTCACTTCCACAATCATTCAAGGTTACGTTGGGGTTACCTAAAAGAGTGAGAGACCACTAGCCTTTAAGGGGTACGTGAAACCTAAGGCGTACTGACCGGCTCCACGGAATCAAAAGGATCGGAGCAGCATTGCCTTCAACTCGCAAAAAAGAATAAAAAATAAAGGGCTCCTAAGCGTAGCGGGCTGGCCGGCTCCGGAAGGGAAAGGAGCAGATCAGCGGCGCACACGCTCTCGGGAAGGTGAGTATGCAGAAGATGGCGTGGCGCGCTGGCCGGCTCCGGAGGGGAAAGGAGCGGATCAGCGGCGCACACACTCTCGGGAGGGTGAGTATGCAGAAGATGGCGTGGCGCGCTGGCCGGCTCCGTAGGGGAAAGGAGCGGATCAGCGGCGCACACGCTCTCGGGGGAGGGAACAAACAGAAGGCGGCGTGGCGCGCTGGCCGGCTCCGTAGGGGAAGGAGCAGGTTCCCCGCGCGCACGCTCTATGGGGAAAGTAGAAGTGGAGCACACGCCTTCCGAGGGAGCTGGGTCCACAGGGGGAAACAGAACTTCTAGGGGGTATCCAAAAGTTCCCACGGTGAATCGGGAAAAGAATGTCCAGGACGGATAGCAGGAATCAATCCACGAAGAACAGGTACTCGATCTGAGCACGGAGGGGGCGTGATCACTAGTCAGGGATAGTAAGCCAAGCATCGGCTACGGGGTGAGATGGCCTCTTATAAGAGTTAGGGGTCGTCTCAAAAGAACAAACTCAGTGAACTAACGAGGAAATAAATCATGCATTAAGGTACTTGACAATTCTCACATTCTCAAACTATGTCACCTGCTGCCGGAACCCTAACAGCGCCCAAGTATTTTAGCCAGTAATGCACTTGTCCACTTTTTATGTTTACGCATGATTGTATGTAAAACGGATGTGAAACAATGCTCGCCATACCGTGAACAAGCCGAAAGATGAAACGCGTTGGTAGAGGGCTGTCTTTACTGCAATAAATGAAATTCAGCATCCTGGAGTGTCCTGGACTTCTTCTTAAATAAGGGAAGAATTGTCGTAATAAATCTATATATATATATATATATATATATATATATATATATATTTACTTTAAAACAATTAATAAACTATTAATTTTTATTTATTTTATAATTTTAAAATTATATGAAAATTACAAATATATATATATATATATATATATACCAATAACATAAAATCTAATAAAAAAACATTCTATTATAAATTAAAACAAACTATTAAAAATCTTTAAACTTAAATTTCCCACTACAGTCAGTGCAACAGTAGGGAAAGTGTTGGATAGCGGAGGGGTATAAATTACTATTCCCATTCCAATGAGTGCACCAGTAGGGAAAGTGTTGGATAGTGTAGGGGTAAAAATTACTATTCCCACTCCAGTGAGTGCAACAGTAGGGAAAGTGTTGGATAGCGGACGGGTAAAAATTACTATTCCCACTCCAATGAGTGCAACAGTAGTGGAAGTGTTGGATAGCGGAGAGGTAAAAATTACTATTCCCACTCCAGTGAGTGTATCAGTAGAGAAAGTGTTGGATAGCAGAGGGGTAAAAATTACTATTCCCACTCCAGTGAGTGCAACAGTAGGGAAAGTGTTGGATAGCGGAGGGGTAAAAATCACTATTCCCACTCCAGTGAGTGCAACAGTAGGGAAAGTGTTGAACAGCGGAGGGATTACATTTACTATTCCCACTCCAGTCACTGCAACAGTAGGGAGGTATTGGATAGCAAAGGGGTAACAATTAATATTCACACTCCAGTCAGTTCAAAATTAAAAACAAACAAAATATTAACAAAAAACAAATATTTAAAAACAAAATAAATAAAAAATATATAAATATGTTAGCAATTAAAATACAAATATATTTAATAGTAAAAATAAAAAAATAAAACATATTATAATGTTAAATACATAGGACAAATACCTACAAATATTATATTAAATAAACAAAAAAATAATTTTCAAACAAATAAATATTTTTAATTAGAAAATGTTTAGAAGCAAAAACATGAATTATAACATAAATTTAGTGTTTTTATTTCCTACCCTATAACACCACACAATTCACAACCACATCTAAATTTAAAAAGTTCTTCCATAGTTAACATAATTATTTACAAATTAAAGAAATATTATTAAATAAAGAACAAATGAAAACTCATAAAAATTAATTAACTTCCCGCACTTTACCCCTATAATCCCCACAACCCACAGCTAAAATTAAACTGTAAAAATATTAATTACACAATTAAAACTTATTTTCAATTTTAAAAACTAATAGTATCTAACAACTAATTATAAAGTAAGTAAAATTAATTTACTCTCTACCCTTTACCCCTATAAAAGTAAAACCCACACCCAAAAAATAAACAATTACCCTAATTAAATATCAATTATTTAATTAATATTAATGATCAACTAATTATTAATTAATTAAACATAAATTACATCCCACCTTTAGCCCTATAACACCCACAACCCACACCTAAAATTAATTACACAATTTCCATATTTAATTTTCAATTAAATAATTAATATTAATTAATAACTAATTATTAATTAATTAAATATAAATTACTTCCCATCCTTTACCCCTATAAACCCCACAACCCGCTCCTATAATTAATTGCACAAATCACATAATTAATTTTCAATAAATTAATTAATATCAATTAATAAATAATTATTAATTAATCAAAAATAAATTACTTCCCACCCTTTACCCCTATAACCCCAACAGCCCACACCTAAAATTAATCACACAATTTCCATATTTCATTTTCAATTAATTAGTTAATATCAATTAACAACGTATTATTAATTAATTAAAAATAAATGACTTCCCACTCTTTACCCCTATAAACCACACAACCCACACCTAAAGAAATCACACAATTACGATAATTAATTCATTAATATTAATTAACAACCAATTAATAATAAATTACTTCCTACAAGTAACACTATAAAATCTCAATTAAATAAATATTAATAAATAACAAATAATCATTAAGGGGCCCATTACGATGGCGGGCGGAAGCACTACCGCCGTGCTGGCGGATGCAAAAACCACCAGTTACCGCCGGCACGCAGCAGTCCACACGCCCGCCCAATTACGATGCGAAAAGCAGGCCAAACACCGCCGGCAAGCCAGCAACACCGTCCGCCATCAAAGTGCGCCCGCACACGTAGCGGCGCAGCACAACTGACACACACCGTCCGACGAAACACGTCCCGCCCGGCGAATAAATTACGATGCCGCAAACAAACGGCTCCCACGGCAAAGAGACACCGCACGTGAAAGAGAGGCGGAAACACGGACGCAGAGCACGGACAACGAAGAAGCGGCACCCCGGGCATGAATCCAGCACTGCAGGCCCTTCCCATGCTTCTGCTGATGCACCACCAAGGACGCAACGTACCGCGGAGACGCAGGTAGGCACACACACAACAAGTGCACGCAAACAGCGCACACAGTGCAAGGGCGGATAAAGCGGACAACCCCCACCAGCGCGTGCACACTACACATCCACCATTGCATCCACATATGACACACAGGCCAAATCCTAACATCGCGGAACACATGTGTACACACCACCTGGGACTAGGAACCAACCACCCCGTCATGGCCCCAAAGCGCCGATGACGCCGCCACACATGCGCACAACGCAGAGGCCAACCGCAGCGCCATGCATGCGTCGCACACAGACACAGGGACACAACCAAGCAGCACACACATCAGCCCCACCCCGAACGCACATGACACGTGACAGGCCGGCCACAGACATGTCCCCAACGCCCAATTCACGGACAACACCCAACGCCACACAACCGACGCACACATGTCAGTGAAGTCACGCAACAGCAGGACACACCCCAGTGTAACAAACATGGCGAAGCACACAGCGGCGGCAACACCAACTAGGAGAAGCAGGGCCCCTTCGGGAAGAGGAACGCCAGTACCACACTGAAAAACCCATACCACCCTGCACATATGAACAAGACACATGAAACGGAACACCAAAGAGCCCGGGGACCGACAACAGGTGGCCCAAGAATTACATCCACACACAAGGCCCAACGCAGAGCGGAAAGGCAGCCTGCCGCCCACACAAGGGAGAGCAGACAGCACTGAATGACCTTCCATTCCAACACCGAAACCACAGCCCTACGACAGAAGCCGGTGAATACAGCCATTGTCCAAGAATAGACCAACACAGGCATGCCGAGGAGACCGACCACACGGCAGATAGCGCATATCACAGAAGCACACAACGGACGGGGAAGAAAGAAGAAAACACTCCCCATGTCGGCCACATGCAAGTTAATTGGAAGGAGTCACACAGCACCGACCTTGAACTGTCTGAGAAGCATGTGGGAAGAGGGCCCGTGTCCTCCAAACAAGCCAACAGAACACAAGTCCTGTCTCCCTACGACTACACAGAGCTCACAGCAACCCCGGAGCGTGCACATTGCTGACTGCACACACAGCCGGAGCACGCCACCTCTACGAACCGCTGCGAAATGGCAACCGCAACACACCTACCCAACTACGCCGAAGAGCTCAAGCTGTACCAAACCAGCACGATACATACATTGGGATGCGATCTCCTGTCCCTGCTGAACGTAAGTTACCGACTGACTTACCGCATCACATTGTTCAGCTGCGTCATGCCCGTCTTCTACTGTCGGAGGTGTCCCTACCAGCATCCCGTCGAGATATGCCTCTCCAACCCGGCATGTCTGAAGGCGGACCTGCTACCACTACTCCTCCCTCTGGACGCACACGACAGGGCCTGCTCTGCCTATGGGGGCATGGCGTATGTGGCCAACATCGCACGCGCACTGAAATGGAACCACTGTGCCTCCACACGACGGATCATCGAGAACAGCTACATCGAATGTCACCCAGCATGCCCCATCATGGTCCTCCAAGGGACAACCTACGAACAACACCTTGACAGCCACCATCCGCTTCATTGGCTGGCAAACATGTACACCACCAATGCCATGGAAGCCCTGCTGGACGGCATCGCATACCTGTCAACCTGTAAATACGTCGGACCACAACGCAGGTTCCCCGAGTGACCTATGAAGTCCAACCCCGCACCCATGCTCAGCTTCCGCACGGACTGGCCAGTCACCACCACAACAGCCATACCAAACGACCGGCAACTGTAACCACACCATCAACGACATCGCCATGACATCGGATATGACCGGGACATGCACACTGTTCCCCATCACATCCAGGAACACCGCATGCATCGTGGGAGGCAGTGGCATGGGCTCTGTGCATCGCACCCACATGGACGGAACTGCACGAACAACCAGGACACGACATGGATCCAGCGCCCATGGACACACACACCGCTCAGTGGACATGAATAGGTCGCCTGGAGTCTGTGGGTGCTGCACCCCTCCCACCCCCGCCCCGGGAATCCCATACCAGGACCTTTGCATGGACGACAAGTGCATACAACAACAACACGACCCCAGTGACTGTGACATGTCCAGTAACCACCACAGTGCAACAACAAGTGGCACGCCGCTGCATGCACGCAAGCACATGCCCTGATGTCATCTCACATGCACGCGTGCATGAGGAACAACCGCAGCAAACCTGTCACATGGAACTGAGATGGACTGTGCCCATGATGCCGAGCGGTCTGGTAGGCTACATGTATACCGTCTGTGTCAAAGTCCGCAGCTCCGCAGCCATACGTAAATGTACATTAGCACAGCCTTGGCCAAGCAGATGTAACCCCACACCCTATCCCATTTGTAATCATGCTCAGTATATCCTCAACATGTATCCCGCTGCCAGTAGTGTCCACTATACTGCATCACAGAGGACAGAAGACTCAATATAATGTTTGAAACCAGAACTGTCTCCGCTGACTCATTTCACAAGTACGAATGAGAGAGGATGAGAGTATGTGAAGTACACGGCAGTCGTGACATGACCATGTAGTCCACTGGTATTGGATGTCAACGCAAATGAGTAGCACTACTGTGGAAGACACACATGTGTCGTGTGAAGTCGTATGGACGCAGTGCTCAGGTGGGTGGGTGCGACGGGTAGATGCGCACATGCCAAGTTGGAGCACGCCGTGTTGGGAGGGGTCATGAACAGTACACCACCGCTTCCCTGGGCATTGTGAGAGGACACCTGTCGGGGGGAGTGAACACGTGTGTGCACAGCAGCCGGGCACACGTACAAAGCGGTACCAGGCGCACCGAATGCCCACCCTCTGTGGACAAGCTGGATCCTGTTGTGCGCCCGCCATGCCCCTTGACAAGGCACACACAGCCCCAGTCGACCAGGTGTAACCCCAACATAGTCAATCCACACAGGCGATACAGGGCACGGGATGGCAGTGGAGCATGGTGTGTGAGAGGTCTCCTCGCGCTCCTCCTGGTCATATCACGCAGGCAATAGAACCTCAACGTCCAGCATGGCAAAAAGTCAAATGGAAGTGTAGGGGGACGCACCACAGCACGAGCAGCACTGACGTCACGGGAGGTGGCTCGCACCATCCCATCCATTGCCCATCATACCAACCACGCCACATGCCATTGCGACTAAGTGCAAGCGCGTGCGCCACCACCCCTGAGCCCTCCCCAGAGAGGCCAAAGAGTGAATGTGTGGGCCATCAGCCACAGACGGACGCGGCATGGCCGCAAGGGCAGCCACAGCCACTGGGTGTCGCAGGTGGCGGATCCGGAAGGCGAAGACTGTGATGCATAGTCCATGCAGGCCGGGTCTCCATTTGGGGCACCACGCAGGTGGACGGCGTCCCGCCACACATCATACCCTGAGACAGCCCACTCGTGCAACTGGACCCACACATGCACTCCTTGCCCTCTCTGGTGCGAGCTTGGGGCTGCCTGTGCAAGCGCTAGCCTCGCAGGTGAGCATGCATATTGGGGGGGCGAGGGGAGGACATGAGGGCTGGGGGAAGATGACTGTATCACTGTCAGTTAGTACAAGGGATGACCCAGATGTGGAAAGGAAGAGACGTGTCCCGTGTGTACTGCAACTAGTCGCCAATCCAACTACCCCCATGTCCGGAATGTAAGCCCGCACCTAGGCCCGCCCATCCGCCACATCGAACATACCACCAGCACGACAACCTTCCCATTCGAAACACTGACTGGGGGTGGCGACCAGTGAACAATCATGTGTAGCCTACCCACGCGTACATGTGGGCCCTCCATGATCCATGTCACCTGCGGCAAAGACATGACATGCGCAATGAGGGAAGTGAGGAGAGCTGTCCGCCCCACGCGCAGAAGGTGCATCAGCTCCACAGACCCAGCAGCGAGTCCAGCAGGGGTCACATGTGCAGGGGCAGCTGTGCCTGGTGTGAAGGCACATGCATATGGACAGCACATCGACCAATGTGTAGTCTGCCCACATCCACAGTCCATCATCATGCGGACATAGGAATTGAACACAGGGCAACACATCTTAGCTGGTGCACCCACCGTGACCAACAATGCGCAATCATCGACGTACCCGCCCTGTGCATGGCCCCCACCCAACGGAGGCACATCCAGTGCCACCATCCCACACACACAAGCCTTCCACGGAACATGCTGTGTCCAATGGTCAGTACAGAGTCAGCGCCCATCTGGTGGATCCTGAACAGGAGACACATGCACACACATGCCAGCTCCCACTATGTACGACTGCCACCTGGCACGTGCAATGTAACCTCTCACCTGTGACGTGTGACTGCAAGCACACAGCCGTCTTGGCATGGGGCTGTCAATGTGGACACCAGTCAATGTTTCGGGAGCTGTGATCCGTACAGTGCTGTACATAGGGTGCAGTGCTGACACCTACTACTGTCTCATATCCCCTCGTGCCACAGGTCCCACTTGTATTGGCCGCTCAGCCCGTGCCCACATCGTCGTCGTCGTGTGCCATACTCATCCAGCCTCGGAAGCAGTACCATGCTCAGCAGACACTCATGTTGCCGTGGCGTTGCCGCTTGACGAATATGCAGTCAGTCCCCATCAGCACGCCCCGCAAGTCATTGGGGCCTAGATCCCCATGTGCATGCACATGGCAGTGGTATGTCTCACTTGCCATTGCCATTGTTGGGAGACCTGTGTAAGTGTATTGTGGCCGTGCCGTCCCAGCTTGACAGCTGGGCTGTGGCCCATGTGCTTGCTCAGTCATGTCAGTGATGTGTATGCGAAATTGCTATGTGCCGTGTTGCTTTGACATGTGTCCTCTGCCATTTAACCCAGGCGGAGACCGAACATTGACCGCCCATACCAATTGCTGGCGGACATGGACGATACAGAGGTAATCAGGAAGTTTCGGCTGGACAGGCCAACTCTGCATCGACTGTGTGCCATGTTAGAGCCCCATCTCCGTCCCCGCAGGGTGTATCCGACTGCTGTCACCCCCACGGCTAAGGTGATGGCCGCCATGCATTTCTTCGCCACTGGGTCATTCCAGCACACAGTGGGCAGTGGAGGAGGGATGTCCCAGCCCATGTTCAGCAAGGTGCTGAGGGATGTACTGGCAGCCATGATGCTGTACCGGAACAGGTACATCCGCTTCCCCAGGGCTCGTGAATTGGCGGCAGTGAAGGGTGCATTCTATGCCCTTGGCAGAATCCCACACGTCGTGGGAGCCATTGACTGCACTCATGTTGGCCTTGTTCCACCACAGGCCACTGAGCACCTGTACCGCAACAGGAAGCACACGCACTCCCTGAATGTGCAAGTGGTGTGCCTTGCGGACATGGTGATCACCCACGTGTGTGCAAAGTTTCCAGGCTCGGCCCATGACGCACACATAATGCGCAACAGCATCTTGCCACGACTGATGGCCAATCTGCAACAGGATCGTGGCTGTATTGTCGGTGAGTATGTGGAGTGGTGTAGCGTGCTGGTTGTGCGATGCTGTCCCCTGTCCAGTTGGAATAGCAACGGTTCTCTGTGTCCCTCACACCCAGGTGACTCTGCGTATCCGAATGGGGCATGGCTGCTCAGTCCATTGAGGAATCCTCGCACCCCAGCAGACGATCGATACAATGAGGCACATGGGAGGACCAGACGTGTGGTCGAGCGTACCTTTGGCCTCCTCAAGTCCAGGTTCAGGTGCCTGGACCGCACCGGGGGTGCACTGGCGTACTCCCCACAGAAGGTGTGCCAGATAGTGGTGGCGTGCTGCATGCTGCACAATCTGGCCATTCGGAAGCAGATCCCCCTCATTGTGGATGACGGAGATCAACCAGGGCCCCAGCCCGCAGACCAGGACAGCTCGAGTGAGGTGGACAGCGGAGAGGAGGAAGCTGGGAATGTGCGCCAGCAGCTCATCGCCCGCTACTTCACTTGACGGTGAGTGTCCATGTACGACGGATGATGTGTCTGTATCTATGCAGGTGTGTGTGTGCTGTGTCAGGGTGGCCGTATGTTCACTGCGTGCAGTGTGTCAACGCTCCATGGCCAGGGTAGTATGCCACTGTTGGTGACTGTGGCATTGTGCCCTATTGCTCTGTGCGATGTGTGTACATTGCTTGTAGTTGTTGACATGTACTGTGTGATGGGTGTGTGACACACTCATTGAATGTGCTCCTGTTCTGTCTCCCACCCCTAGGTCCCTACAGGCCCTCCGGATTCCATTTCCATGCCACGCATCAGGTGCCTTTCCGCCCAAGGTGGCCGTTGTATTCCGTACAATAAAGACACAGGGCACAAACAGCAGTTAGTGAAAAAGGTGCATTTATTACAAACTGTGACATGTGATTGTGTGTAAGGTGATGACAAAAGTGGTGCGTGCAGTGACAATGAGCTGTCGGTCATGGCTGCGTGATGATCAGGGTGTACCCACTGGTTCTATGTCCATAGTCCAACACACACATGCCATCCAGATGGCTGTGTGGAGTGGGATCGTAGAGCAAGTCAATGCAGTGGCTGGTCAAGGAAGGCTGGCGGAAGGCTGGCTGGCTGCCTCACTTGCGACTGGAGCGTGCGAAGTCCTCCCGGGAGATCTGTTTCCTCTTCGGACGGCCCCTTCCACGTTTGGGAGGGGGTGTGTGGTGGCGACCTGCTGGTGGTGGGTGAGGTGTGCTCACTGGCTGTGGACGCAGGGGAAGTGGACACTGCTGCCCGAGCCTGCGCCCTAGCAGGTGGTGGCGGAGGTGGTGTTGCTGGCCTTGCCTGTGACCCCACCGCCACCACCAGCTGGCCCATGAGGTCCACGAGTTGGTCCATACGGGACACGAATTGGCCCATATGGGCGTCCATGGACCTCAGCACCCCCAGCACCTCCCGCGTGTCAGTAGCAGACCTGGCCCATTGTCCTTGGGCCTCTTCATAGGCCCCAAGGACTCTGGCCATTTGAGGCAGGGCATGGCTCCCAGGGGAGGCTGGCGTTTCCCTGACCCTGCTCCTCCTACCAGTCCTGCTGCCACCGGCCTGCCCACTAGCCACATTGCTCACCACGGTCCTCGCTGTGGCTCCCAGGGTGGATCCAGTCGGCCGGGCCACCACCTGCGCTGGGGCTGGTGCCAGCGAAGACGTGGTGGTGGTGGAGGCGGTGGTGGTCGGTGCGGCGATGGTGGCGGTTGCGGCAGTGGTAGTGGCCGCAATGACCGTGGGTGTGGCCGCAACGACAGTGGCAGCAGGGGACTGGGACTGTTCAGCATCCCTGGATGATGGGTTGGTGGGTAGGAGGGGTCCTGGGGAGCGGCTGGGCCCTGCCACGCCAGATGGGCCAGCTTGGTGGTCCGTGTCCGAAGAGGTGGACAGATCCTCCAGATCCGTGTGTCCTCGTTGGGGGCTTGTAGGCTGGCTGTGCTGGCTGCTGTCTCCATCCCCAGCGTCCAGCAGTTCGTCACCTGTGGAGAGAATGAGATTTGTTATTGTGTTGCACCTGGCGAAGTATGTATTAGTCGTCTGACATTGGCAGTTCGTGCAATCTCGTACATGGGTTTCCCGGAGGCGAGTGTGTGGCTGTGGCATCTGTAGGTGTGTGTGCTAGGCAATGGGACTGTGTGCTGTGCACATGTGGCATGGGACGGATTGGCCATGCCGATGGGTGTGTTGCTTTGCCCCTACTCATTGTGACTCTGGTGTATGCGGGCTCCTGGCCCATCCTGGGTCTGGTTTGTACTTTGCTTTTGGAGTTCAAATGGAACGCTTAGGAACGCATTTGGCAACATGGGGGCCATGCCCCAGATTCGCATTTGGGAGGGAATATGCTTTTGGGGTTCAAATGGAACGCTTAGGAACGCATATGGCAACATGGGGGCCATGCCCCAGATTCGCATTTGGGAGGGAATATGCTTTTGGGGTTCAAATGGAACGCTTAGGAACGCATATGGCAACATGGGGGCCATGCCCCAGATTCGCATTTGGGAGGGAATATGCTTTTGGGGTTCAAATGGAACGCTTAGGAACGCATATGGCAACATGGGGGCCATGCCCCAGATTCGCATTTGGGAGGGTATATGCTTTTGGGGTACATGCTGTGAGCCATGGGTGCCGAACGTGACATGTGTTGTGGCAGCATGACAGTGCATGGTCTGAGGTGTGTGCATGCCTGACATGCCCTGCATATTTGCTGTCTGTTGTGGTTACTGGACATGGCATTGGACGCATCGTTATGAGTGAGTGATAGTTGTGTGCCAGCCAACGTATTGCAGTTGTCCCATCTCCTTGGTGTGCGTGCTGCCCTGTGCCATGTGCATCACTGCAGTGCTCGGGGGTGTGGCCCATGTTGTGTGTTGTTGCTCACAGTGTGTCGTGCGCTTAATTGACTTCTGGCACATGGTTGGTCATGGGCATGTGTCTTAGCGTGACTGCTGTATGTGTGGCAGCTGTGCGGATGACATGCCTTTCATGAGACTGGGGCTGACGGATGGGATGGATGGTATGTTGTATGTGCATGGTGTGTCTGTGTGTTTGATGGGTTCAGTGGTGTTCGTGTGCATTTCTGTTGTTCCGCTCTGTTGCGTCTAGTGTTGTTTGTCTTACATAGGCGTAGTTGTGGGGTGTGTGGTTGACAGGCAGTAGGGGCTACATGGACAGGACTTCAATGGTGTTTCGGTTGTGTGTGATGAGTTGCACAGTGGCTGCCGTGTGGTACTATATTCAGTGTGGCTTGTGCATGCAGACGTGGCTCCTTGGGTGTTGCTATGTCTGTGATGGGTCATGTGGGGTGTGAGTCTGCTGTTCATGTCCGTGTGCACATTGTTCACTTGTTCGTGACGGTGGGCGGTGCTGCGTGTTCGTGTGCTACGTGACATGTCCCATGTGTTGGTGGTGTTATGGTCCTCATGCCTCCAGTAATCCAGCCCTGTCCAGTTTCCCACCTGCAAGTTGTTCGTGCGTGCACTGTACTGGATGCCACATGGCTCTTAGCGGGGGTGCTCCATGTTGCAGGTCTGTGGGGGTGGGGGGGTGTAGTGGGTCGTGGGGGTGGCTGTACACCCACTGACACCGATTGCTGTGGACCGTGATGTCTGCCTTTCGGCTGTCGTTGTGCACTGCGGTGGCTGACACGTGGGTGTGGGGTGTGGGGGATGCTCCTCCTTGCTGTGCTGTGGGACTGGGGACTGGTGTGTGTTGTACTTGGGCTGTCCACCGTCCCACCCACTGCACTTTGTGTTCCTGCCACTTACCTGTTACTTGTCGGTTGGTGCAGCTGTGCCTGACACATGGGTGTGGGGAGTGCTCCACCTTGCTGGTCTGTGGGAGTGGGGGCCTGGTGGGTGTTGTACTTCAGCTGTCCCCCTCCGACCCACTGCACTTTGTGTTCCTGCCACTTACCTGTTACTTGTCGGTTGGTGCAGCTGTGCCTGACACATGGGTGTGGGGAGTGCTCCACCTTGCTGGTCTGTGGGAGTGGGGGCCTGGTGGGTGTTGTACTTCAGCTGTCCCCCTCCGACCCACTGCACTTTGTGTTCCTGCCACTTACCTGTTACTTGTCGGTTGGTGCAGCTGTGCCTGACACATGGGTGTGGGGAGTGCTCCACCTTGCTGGTCTGTGGGAGTGGGGGCCTGGTGGGTGTTGTACTTCAGCTGTCCCCCTCCGACCCACTGCACTTTGTGTTCCTGCCACTTACCTGTTACTTGTCGGTTAGTGCAGCTGTGGCGGACACATGGGTGTGGTGGGTGCTCGTTGTGGCGCTTCTGGCATATTTGGGGACCTGTTGGTGGTTACGTGGCTGGCTTAGTGTACACATGTCCCCACGCATCTTACAGTTGTTCGGTTTGGCCTGTGTGTGGTAGTGTCTGTTGCATGTGCGTGTGATGTGTTGTGTATTGTGTGCTGGACATGGGGGTGTTTGTCCCTGGGAGCTGTGGCATGGTGGTTGCGCATGTGTGTACATAGCGGTGTGCTGGTATACATTAGTTTGTACTTACCAGCCTCCACTCCCCCTGCTAATCCGGCGAGGATCTCCGGATGGATTACGACTCGCACCTTCTCCTCCCACGCTTTGAAGGTCTTAAAGAGCGCGGGATTCCCTCCGCCAGTGACGGCAGCCAGCTCTCTGTTTTTGCCCTCCTTCTTCTTGACCAGGCTCTTTACGTCATTCCAACGTTTGTTTATCTCGGTTCTGTTCCTGGGCAGGGTCCCGACTGCATTGACCTGGTCTACGATCCGGGTCCACATTCTGTTTCTGGTGGCTAGTGGTGTGTGCTGGACCATGTTCCCATAGATTTGTGGGTACACCTTGATGATCTCAGTCGACCATGACCGTCAGCTCCATGGGCGTGAACTTGGGCATCCTTTGTGGTGCCATGGTGTTTGTGGTGCTGGTGCGGTGTGTGTTGTGTAATGTGCAGGGGGTTTGTGGTGCCGGTGTTTGGTGGTGGTGGTGGTTGTGATGTGTGCGTTTCTGTGGTGTGCTGCTGTCCTTGCTGTGTCACTGTGTCCTCTCCTCTCCTCTCTGGTTTGCAATGTAGCAAGGGGTTGTGGTCTGTGGGAGTGCTGCTTTTGTACTCACCTATGTGGGTGTGTCCTCATGGTCTGTTGTTTTCAGGTGTGTTGTGTCTGGGGTTCTGGCCTTTGTATTTTTTGTTTGTCCGGGGGGTGTTTTCGGGATGTGTACTGTGCTTGTGTATTTGTGCGTGCCTTGCTGTGTGGACTTGTTGGCCATGTTGTGTGCTATTGGTTTTGTGTGCGGATGGTTTCTGTGCAGGTACGTGGGCGCCATGGCTTCTGCCGTGTCGATTCTCATCGGCGTTGTTTGCGCTGGCGGGCGGTATATTTGTTGTTTTTCCGCGCTCATGGCGGTGCGATCGTAATTTCACGTGCGGTGTGTCGGCCGTGTGGGCGGGCGGTTTTGTGTTGTCGTGCGTGTTTCCGTCCGTGGCGGGCGGTTTGACTCCGACTCGGACGATGGCGGGCGGTATTTTGTATGATTTTTCCGCCGATGGCGGTTTTCAGTTTGTGTACTCATAATGGCGTGGTCGGTGTTCAGGCGGTGTGTGCGGGCGGATTTTTGCCGCTTCCATGCCTGGCGGATTTTTTTACGCCGGTTATCGTAATGGGCCCCTAATTTACTATAATTAAATTACTTCCCACCCTATTCCCCTATAAACCCACAACCCGCTACGGAACTAAAAAACGCCAAATTTAATTAAAATAAAATTGATAATTACTAAAAATTGAACACATATATTAAAAACATAAACAATTCTTATACAAAAAAATACATCATATACATTTAAAATATATACTAAAATACATAACACTAATTAAAAATCGATATTTTAAACAACTATAGTTTTGCAAATTATATTAATGACTTCTATACTTTTTAATTCGATATTACTTACCTTCAAATTGATATTCTTGACAACGATATTCTTGCACTTGTTATTTCCACTCCACGATATTTCCAACTCGATATTCATGTAGTTCGAATTTTTTTACCTCGATATTCTGTCTCATTACCGGCTTAATATGAGGGTTAGGCATTGAATCAAAGTGTATCCCACCTAATGGTATATAGAGTGAAGCCTGCACCCCAGTGCCAGCACTCGGTCCAAAGGCACAGAAAAGATCTAACTACTGTTGACTGTGTTAAGGAGCAGATATTCGTAATGCCTTAATCCTTGTCAGTCGTTCCATGAAGAGTGGAAACAAAACAACCTGCTCTGATGCGCATGGGTGATCAGGGACCTAAGAGTTGCCCGTTGTGCTATTGTGCTGCACGTGTGGGGCCTGCAGTCATCTGCATAAAAGAAAGGTTTTGACTGGTGGCCCCGCAGCACCCCCTACATTTCTCTGGTACTTGTGGGTGCCTTAACCTAAGCTCTTGGGCTTCCTGAACAGGTGGGTCTGCAGTGCAAGGATTGCTTGACAGGCAGATCCAACAAGCAAAACAGTTAAGCACAATGAATTTAGATCAAAAGGATATGTGTCAAACAATAAGAACATTTCAATAAATACGACTGGAAAGGTGACTTGAGTCTTGGCCGAGCAGCGTAGAAAGAGGAGGAGGAATCTACAGAAGGGCTTACAGGGGACTATAAATGGTGTATACTGTTGTTACTTTGGGCCTGATTTTAAGTTTGACAGAATACTCCACCTGTCAGTGTGGTGGAGGACACTACCTCCACCATCCTGATGGACTACCATCCGTCAAATTTAGAGATGACAGCCAGTCTAGCAGTCATCTCTGTATGTTTAAGGGAACCACCTTCATGGTGGTTCCTTTCAAGATACAAAATGTGTGGTGGCCTTTTGGAAATTTGCCCTTTCTGCAGGGTCACCCCAACCTTTTTACTGAACCAGCTTTCTGCTGGCTACAGACGTCTGTGCACTTTACCCCTGCAAACCAGTAGTAAAGTGCATGTGCTTTTCATTTCAACATGGTAAAGTTGGTATGCTCCTGATTGGTATATCTGACTTATCCACAAGTCCCTAGCATATGGTACTAAGGAGTATCCAGGGCCTATAAGTTAAATGTCACAAGTGGACTGCAGCACCCATTGTGCCATCCACTACAGTGGCAATGTAAACATGACTTCAGACCTGCTACCAGTTGCCTGGCTGAACAAGTTTTAACTGCAATTTCGACTTGTCAAATTAACCTCTTCGACAGTCATAAAACTTCCTTTTAAATATTTATAATTCATCCCTAAGTAGGCCTTATTGCCTATAAAGTCAGGGTTTTTGGTATGGAAAAGTAGGTCATGTAAAAGTTTAATGTTAAATATGTCCTTCTAGTTAAAGTGCCCTTAAATCTATTTTCAATATAGCAGGTTTGGCTGTTCCATAGGAAAACACCGGGATGCAATATTAAATACTAATCCTGAATCTCAGGAAGAGGACTAGCTAGAAAATGATTAACCATTTTCATAGTTGTTAAAATCCAAGTCAGATTTTTTCCTAAATATTCTGGAAAGGTAACATTTAAAAAGGTACCTTTTGCCAACCTTCTAAGGCCTTTCAGTGTTTTCCAATTGCCACCTGACGGCTCCCCTGTGGTGATATGTGTACTGCTCTCAGGAGCAAACAATAGGCTGACCTGAATGGGCAGAGATGACCCGTCTGACCAGATAGAATATGCAGGGGATACTGGGAGGATCCTCTTTGACATTAAAGTGTCAGGTCTTGCTTGAATGTCACATCCTCCTTGACAGGTCTGCTGGGGTTTTTCATGTGATACTTGGGGCACACTTTAAAGAAGCCTCCCTTGTCACGATAAATGGGAGTTGAGACTGGGGTAGGACCCTTCTTTTGTTCAGCCAGTCAGAGTCCAATCACAGTGGGACTCTCTTTGACATTACAGTGTCACAGCCTATTTGGGAGGTCTGCTGAGGCTACCTATACCTTTGTGGCACAATTGAAAGGAGGGAAACATACTGCCAAAATAGTTTGTGTGCATCCACTGAAAGGTTGCTGAAAGCTCAGCTTTGATTTTACCAGATTTCTGTTTCTGAGTTTGTTGGGGTACAGGGGCTGCCTAAAACTGGATTTTAGTGTTATATATGGACGGACACCAGTATTACCATAGTATACCCTCCCCACATACACATGCACATACCCAGACTGCATGTTTAGTCTGTCAGAAGACTTTGGCCATCTTAAAAATACCTAAAGAGGGTAGGATTAGCTTTGGGAACCTTTAACCCATTGGTTAGGGTGTCCCCAGGGGTCACTGCCACCTACTAGCTCTTTCCAGGCATAAATGTGGCACCTCCAGGTGGGACCCACTTTAGAATACTTATGGGCCTGAGGAAGATCAGAAGAGGTCTGAACCTGACCCCTTTTTTGTATGATTACCCCCCCCCCAGGTTTAGGACTGATGCTGCTGGTTTTTCAACTCTATAGCACACTGGGTCCTGCTGTGTAGGCCCCAGTGCATGTGCTCTGACCCCCAAAGTCTGTGTACAATTGGCTAATACCTGATTGCCTCATTAACACACTTATAAGTCCATTGCATATAGTACAAGAGGTACCCAGGGATAGTAAGTTAAATGTCACGAGTGGACTGCAGCATTTAAGTTGTGACACCACTACAATGACAAGGGAAAATGTAACTCTAGGCCTGCCATTGCAGCCTAGTTGGGCAGCGTAAATCTGCCATCTCAACATGGCAAAATAAACTTTTTTGGCAGGTCAAAGCCTTTCTTTTTATCACTCAATCAATCAATCAGGTTTTAAAGCACTACTCTTCACCCATGAGGGTGTCCGGTAGCTGGAGTATCGCTGGTCTCAGTCGAAAAGCCAGGTCTTGAATCCTCTTCTGAATTCCTCCTGGGAGGGTGATGTTCATAGGTAGAGGGGCAGGTCGTTCCAGGTTTTTGTGGTGAGGTAGGAGAAGGTGTGACCGTTGCTGTGACTGCGACTAATATGGGGGGTGCAAGCGAGGGCCAGAGAGGTGGAGCGCAGGTGTTGGGCACGTTGATGTAAGTTCATGCGGTGGTTGATGTATGCTGGTCCCTAGTCATGTAGGGCTTTGTAGGCGTGTGTCAGAAGCTTAAATTGGCATCTCTTCTGGACGGGAAGCCAGTAGAGGTTCTCGAGGTGGGGGGTGATGTGGGTACATTTGGGGAAGTTGAGTATGAGTCTGGCTGCTGTGTTCTGTATGGTCTGGAGTCTCTTGAGGAGTTGGGTGGTGATGCCGGAGTAGACCCCGTTCCCGTAGATGAGCCGGCTGGTGACGAGGGCCTGGGTGACAGTTTTCCTGGTGATGACGGGGATCCATCTGAACATTTTTCAGTGCATGCAGTGGGTGTGGAAGCAGGAGGTGACTGCATTGATTTGGTGCTTCATGGGGAGTTTGCTGTCGAGGATTATGTTGAGGTTGCGGGCGTGGTCCTGGTCTGTAAGTGTGGGGGTGGGTTCGAGCTCAGAGGGTCACCAGCTGTTGTCCCACAGGGAGGTGTTATTCACGATGATCACCACATCAGTCTTGTCCCTATTGAGTTTCAGGCAGTTGGCCCTCATCCAGTCAGCGACACTGGTCATGGCGAGATACGATGTCAAATACTGCCTAGAGGTTGAGGAGGATTAGGGCTGCTGTTCCCCTGTGGTTAAGGAGGGATCTGATGTCGTCACTGGTGGTGATCAGGGCTGTGGTTGGCGCAGAAGCCGTATTGGGAGGCGTTAAGCAGGTTGTTTTCTTCTAGGTGTTTGGTGAGCTGGTGGTTGATGGCCTTCTCGAGGACTTTGGTGGGGCACAGAAGCAGGGAGATGGGGTGGTAATTGTTGAGTTTGCTGGGGTCGGCAGAGTGTTTCTTCAAGAGAGGTCTGATCACCTTGTGTTTTCAACTGTCAAGGAAGGCCGTCATGGTGATGGAGTCGTTGAGGATGTTGGTGAGTTGCGCGCTGATTTCTTGTGTTCCGAGGTTGAAGAAATGTTGGGGGCAGGCGTCCATGGGTGCTCCATAGTGGACATGAGGGCTGTAGTGGTCTGCGTGATGATCAGATTCCAAGAGGTGATCGAGTGGGTGGCTTCCGTGGGTTGGCTGAGGTTGTTGACCTCAGTGGGTTGGGGTTCAAAGTTGTTGTAGATGGTGGCTATCTTGCTGTGGAAGTAGTCCGACAAGGTGTAGCAGAGGTTTTGGGAAGTGCCGACTGTATTCTCGATGGCTGACGTGTGGGAGAAGCCCCTGACTATTAATAACCCACCCCTGGGGAAGCCCTTGGTAGCCCACAAGGCAGGTTGCTTAATATTAAAAAGATGGGCATGTTCCTTTTGTTTTAAACATGTCCTGACATTAAAAGACAAAAATGCTATTTTAACTGTAGCAAGGCCGATGGTCCCACTGGCTAACATGGAGTTTCACTAGCCACCATGCTAAGTCTAACTTCCATTTGGGACCACTAAAGATATTACTCCAAGATATCAATTTAATCATTACATTGAACTTTGAAGGTAACTTTTAATGAAAGGGGACTTTAGTAAGTCACCACTTTGTTGCAGAAAACTTTGGTAGCCTTTTCTGTTTATTTGCAACAGTTGTCACCCGAGACAACATGCTGGTCCCTTGCTAAGAAGTGGGAATTGCTCACAGGAACAGGGAACAAAAGGAATTGCTGAAAAAAGGAAGTGTGAACTCCTCCAGCAGGATGACAACAAGGCGGTGGCCACAGAGGGTGAATATCTGTTTCAGAACCAGTTTTCCAGTAGCAGTAGCTCATACTGGGTACACCCTATGGGTGTGTCCAAGGCTCCTCACAAGGGAAGAAGGCTTGTGCTATTCGTGGTTCAGGGCAGAGGGATATCCTGGGATTGAGGGCCAACCACCCAGGAAGTGGCATAATGTGCGAAGAGTAGTCTTGTGGGAACTATTGCCCGATTGGCCAATGAGTCCTCCCCTCCCACAAACAAGATGATGGCATAAAAGTCGGAACCCCAGACCCACAGTTCTCAACTCATTGTTGGAATGGCAAAAAGACAAAAAAAGGACTGCTCTACTGCTACCTGGACCCAACAAAGAGAGGCTGTACATAGGAAGGACTGCACCCGCTGAACTCAAGGGATTGTCAAAGCGGACTGTGTTTGCTGTGCCCACCTGTGAAGGAAGAGCTTCACCTCTGCCTAGAATTGAAAGAGGACTTCCCTGCTACTCCCTGGTCCCAGCAAAGAGAGGCTGCATCCAAGACTGGATTGCACCTGCTGAACCCTAGGTACTTGCCAAAAGGACTGTCCCTGCAGTGGCCACTTGTGGAAAAAGGATTCACTTGTCCCAGGCTAAAAGAAGTGACTGCAAGGGGTAGGTGGCTAGCCATTGGTTTGTGGGATCTGGAATAATAATAAGAAATAATACCACAAATATGGTTCTCTGTCAGCACAGAAGATAGCAGAATTTATTGAAGACCAACAAATAATGCGAAAACGTGCAGCACGGAGACCGACAGCATAGTCACTGAATGTCCAAAGATGTGACTTTTCTGACAGCTTTTATAGGCCCAAACCACAAAAGGTTGCAGCATCATAACATATGTAGCACAAATTAAGCATGGGCCACTTGACCAATTAGCAAAGGCCTAGTTGGTGCGATACCATTTATGGTCCGAAATATACTGTTACTGACCACGTGTCCCAAGTAGGCAGCTTCTGGGTCTTTCCACTGTAATTCAATTAGCCACGTACCAGAAACATTTCAAAATGAGATATGCTGAAATATTTGTGTCTAAGCGTGCATCTTCTTCTGTTCCTGTATCTTCCTTGAGCAAGCCTTGCGTTACAATAGCAGTTTACAGAGGCAAAAATGGAAAAGTACCAGCATCTTGTGCAGTGAGTTTTCATGTCAACTTAACAGGGCCTAAAGCTTCAAGCATTTGGTATCATATAAGAAAGATGGCTTCAACATTGCCCCATCTGATACCAAATCATTACTTTGCATCCTTTCTGTGCATCATCTCCTCTCCTTCCTCACTTGGGTCATAGTCATGCTTGTGACTTCTGTCTCTTCTGTGTCGTGTCATACACTGTACACAGCTGGAAGTGAAAGCTGCGCAGCATGCTGGACAAACCAGGATCATTATGCACAAGGTGATCAAAGCCGTTATGATTATAATGATCACCTCCAATATCCATGACCCCCAGCTTCCTACCCATAGCATCAATTTCTCCCATATGCCTCCTGTGTGTATGTTGTGTGCTTCGTCTTTAACCTTGTCTATATTATGTATTGCATTGCCTATATTGCGGCTGTTGTCAGGTATCCAAGAAGAGCACACCTGGTGGATGGCGTGGCATACTCCACCTTCCTTGGCCAGGATGATGTCTAATGCAACCCTGTTCTGTATTACTACTGCTCTCATGGCAGTGAGTTCTTCAGTGATGTTTCCCAGAGCTGCTACTGTTGAATCTGCAAGATCTTCAATCATCCTCGCTAACTGGTGTATCCGTATGGAGGTATATACTACCCCTACACCAGGCACCATGGCCCCTAGCCCTGTAAGCAGGTCATCCTGCCATTCTGGTGTTCTCCTAACCCTTCCTGTCCGGTGCTCTTGGTGCTCAACCTGTACTAGGTCAGTGAAGTGTGTAATTCGAGGCAGGATGGAGGCAAGGTAGCAACTACCATACCATCCCGGGGGCAAATAGAAGTACGCCCTTTGGCCACAGACAAAGAACAGTCCTTTGTAACCCACTAGTCCAGGTGAAGATCGCTGATCACTCTTCCTAATCCGTGATAGCTTTGTTGTGTGTGTACAGTTACTCTCACCAACGAAAATTGATGGTGTTACTGAATATTCTCCTTCTGTAATTCCTAGGGCTTTATCATTCCTTTCCTCGCATTCCCTTAATCCTTGCTCACCCTTTGCTAATTCTGCAATGCTACACCCGAAGCTGCATTTCTTCCATTCTTCCCTTCCCTTCACTAGTTGTGATATTGTGCATGGTTGTTTAAGGGGGCGCACCAGCACAGCTGGCTTTTTAGGGGCCATCCATTTATCATTCTGAATGCATGATGGTGCGATAAGCTGTTATCTTACCCGAAATCTTGGTATTTTTACCTCAGCCCCTTTGTCCCAACCATCCCTGTCTTTCCACTCCTTATTCCTAGAAGTCTTGTCAAATGTATTGAGCATTGCCTGATCTCTTTTTGTTGGTTGCATGTTCATGCATGGCACCCTCTGTGTCTTAGGCCTTGCAGTTGCCAGTCCTACTGCTATTCCCTTCACAGAAACTGCAACAGTTATGGACATGTTATGCTGTCTGAAGAGCATATCGCGCATTAGGACACATCCCACATATTTAGAGACAGGTAGGACATTGTAGCTCATGCTGTTTTCTGTGTTTGTTGGCAGATGTGTGCAAACATAACATCCCGATATGTTCATAATGCGTACATACATTTTTAGCATTTCAACATATTTATTTCCTTGGTACTCGTCCCATAATTCCCATTCCTTTTCTCCTTTAATGTCAACCTCCCCCACAATGTCTTGCTCTGTCATATTCATTTTCCTCTCTCCATATGTTACATTTGAGCCACTTCCATCCCCCACCTCGAAATTAAGGAACGGTATTTCCAGATCTTTTGCATATATTATTATCAGTGCAGTCACTATTATCCCTGGTACTGGCGATAGTATTGCCAGTAGCACTGATGGCCATTTCCTTTCCTCTCTTCTTGAACTTGGCATGGCTCAGATCTTGGTACTCTTTTCTATATGTCAAAGAGTGCTTCCCTATTTTGGGGCCGATTCCGATCTCGGCCGGTAGTGCTCCGAATCGGATTCGGATTTACCGGATCCGATTCGGAGCCCTGTTTCCCGACCGAATCGTACGCGGGTCCGGCCGAGCGAGTACGATGCAAGCGCCCGCGAAATCGCCGACCGACTCGAACGCGGCTTCAACACGCTCCGACCGACTCGCACGGACATGACTCGCACCGCGCTATGGAGACGTTTCCCGGCCGGGTAAGTACGATGCGCGCCGCAAGCAGTCCGACCGACTCGCGCCGTCCGGCTCGAAAGAGCTGTCGGAGCCGTACTTTGGGGGTCCGCGTCGGACCTCCTGTACGCGTAGCCACGCGAGTCGCACACAGGGGGACCCATGGGTCCCCCTACCTGTGCATGTATGCCGCGATGCGCATGGACGCGTACCTGCTGTAGGGGGCGCCCTCGTTCGCCTCGCACCCATTGAGTCAATGGGAGCCCGCGTACGCGTTGTACGACCGGCTCCCATTGACTTCAATGGGAGTCCGACCGAATCGAGTCCGATAGCATGCGAATGCATCGTACTCGTCCGGTCGGACTGCTGGGGTCCGATTCGGTCGGAAATCTCTCCGGGTCCGGCTCGGTCGGAGAGATTTCCGGCCTGAATCGGAATCGGCCCCTTTGTCTTGGGAATGGTCCCTAATTGTATTCTTCTTCCACCTGGACCTATGTTATATAACTACGTTGTTTGGAAGTCCTGTTTACAGCTCAATGTCTCTGATAAGACCAGATCCAATGTCCTCGATGGCGTAAATCACACAATCTAAAATGTCTGCGATGTCTTAGGCTGGTGCCTGATATCCAAAAGTGGGGAATGAAATGTCTTGCAAAATCAGGCTTCTTAATCCACTGAGTAGCGGGGGGTTTGGCACAGTCAGTTGCAGTACTCCGTTTATCTCTATTCCAGGGGACAATAGTTTTATACTAATTATTGGTTCTGACTCTTCCACTTTCACTTGTATAGATCTAAGCCTTCCAGATCTTATTACTGGCATTTGTGATCAGATGAGTCTACTTATGTTGGGCGTGTCCTTGACAATGTTCATCTGAAGTTGGAAGGTACTGCATATTCTTATTCGAAGAACATTGTCTTTGGTATCTAACTAGCAGGTCCTGCACCCCTATTGATGTATTGGTGCAGGCTCCAGCAACACTAACTAGCAGGTCCTGCACCCCTATGGGTCTATTGGTGCAGGTGCCAGCAACACTTTGAAAGGAAACGTTGGTGCCTTTATGGTGTACCATCAGAGGTTACCAGCACATGACAGTTGACACATTTAAAGAAAACAGGTGTCTTTGGAATGATGATACACGGAGGCCTGGCCTGCTGTGCGCAGCAGGGAACTGCCTCTGGTATATTTGTTTTCCGTCTGTTGGAGGCCTGGCATGCAGCAAGCAGGGAACTGCCTCTTCTTTATCTCTTGTCGGTCGTTTCTTGCCTGGTGGAGCGAAGGTTGTACCTGCGAGGTGCCTCAGATGCCACTGGTGGTGCTGGTGGAGCTTGCTCTCCGTTGCGCGGCTTGGCTGCTTTCTTTGTGTGGGCGCTGTGGATCCAGGATGCCAGCCCTTCGCACTTGACTGCTGTAGCCATTGTCAGCAGGACCTGGTGGGGGCCTTTCCACCTTGGCTGGAGGCAGTGTCATCTGACGTGAGCTTTTACCCAGATCCAATCACCAGGCTGCAGGTCATGTGGCGGTGGAGTTGCTGCTTCTGGAAGAGCCTGCAGAACCTGGCGATGAAGATAACGTAATGTCTCTGTTAATTTCTTGCAATAGCACAAAAGCAAATTGTCTGCTATTGACAGTGGAGCAGTGGACATATGGCCTACAATGTTCATCGGGGCTGAGCTTTGTTACCCTATCTGGCGTGCTTCTCATTGCCAACAGGGCTAGTGGTAGTGCATCCACCCATGAAAGCTCGGTTAATGCACAAATCTTTCCAATTTTATTTTTCAACACCCCATTCTTTCTCTCCACAGTTCCCGCTGCAGGTGGGTGATTGGCACAGTGTAGTTTTTGTGTGACCCCAATCCCCTTACATATTCCCCCTATCACATGGGAAATGAACGCAGGTTCATTGTCGGAGCTCAGAAGGGCTGGAATTCCGAAGCGTGTGATAAGTTCTTTCAGAAGGCATTTAGCAACTGTATGTGCATCACAGTTCTTTGTTGAATAGGCTTCAGTCCATTTTCTGAACATGCACACAATTACCAACACATGTTTGTACTTCTGGGTGGGGGGCATGTCAATGAAATCAAGTTGGAGACTTTCAAATGGTCCATGGGGCGGTGGGAAATGGCCAGGTGCAGTTGGTGTACCCTTCCCAGTATTATATTGTGCACACACAGTGCATTGCTTACAAAGTCTCTCAGCTATTTGACGGAACTTACAGTGGTACCAACATTGTGAAAACAATCTGATCATGCCGTCTCGGCCAACGTGTGAGGGACCATGAAAGAGGCGTGCCATGGAGGGAAGCATTGATGAAGGCAGGCATATTTGTCCATTCGGCCCTGTCCATAACCCCTCCTTTGTTTGCACACACCCTCCTTTTACCCATTCCTCCTTTTCATGTTCCTCCACTTTTCCCTGAATGTGTATAGGGTCAAAATGCAATTAATCACTGTTAGCATTCGTGTCCTTGTTGTGGCTTATTATTTGTACCATTGCTAGCTGGCAGCGTGCTAGTGCTATCCTCTTTGCTTCCCCATCAATAAATTTGTAGCCTCTTGATACGTAGTCTTTTGATGAAGTGTGTGCTGCACATTAGATGATAGCCACTTTTGATGGCAGTAACAATGCTTGGAGAAGGTCACTGATCAATTGTGCGTGTTGTATTTGTTGGCCTGCTGATGTGAGGAATCCCCTCATTGACCACAGTTGGCCGAAGTCATGGACCACCCCAAAGGCATACTGGCTGTCTGTGTATATGTTTGCTCTCTATCCTTTAGCCAATGTACATGCCCTCGTTAGTGCCACGAGTTCGGCTGCCTGTGCGCTTTTGGCAGCCGTCAACCTCCCCCTTCCAGTAGCTTGTCAGCGGTGCCCACTGCATAAGAGGCCTGCAGTGTCCCTTTGTCGTCTCTCAGACATGACCCATCTACAAAAAATCCCCTTGGGCATCTGTCAGTTGTGTGTCTTTTAAGTCTGGGCGCACCTTTGTATGCCTGTCTAAAGCTAGTGCACAATCGTGAAATGCATCATCAGAGTCTAAATCATCCAGATCATGCTCTGTTGGCAAAAGGCATGCTGGGTTCAAAGTGGTGCATCTCTTGATGACAATGTGTGGTGCTAATAGTATCAGCTCATACCTGGTGAGAAAGATGGCTTCAACAGGTTCAGCACCAAGACATAAAAGCTGAAGAAAGCCTGCACTTATTTGAACCCAGCCAGCTGCCCGGGAATCACCTGCCCACCGCTGGACACTGAAGTGCCTGCTGGGAGACCGAGTTCTGACCTGCCCGAAGTATACCCAAGTCTGTGGGACCCACGGCTGTCATCAAAGAGGACACTGGCTCCCCAGCAAGAAAAAGACACTCTCCTCTGAACGAGTGCTGAAGACCGCTGTAATCGGAGACCAGTCGATTAGTGACAACTAGATCTGTGCTGGACTTCACTGAGGCATTGAGAGAGACGTTTGTGGAGCCCAGGGTGGCCCCAGGAATACTCACCACATCTCTTCCACACCTCTAGCATCTTCAGCATCCTTGGTAACTTCTCAGCATCCTGCATTCCTAACACCAGGACCACTTTTTTTGTTGGAACTTCGAACCCTGTGAAATGTGACTTGAGGACTCAGAGACTGCTGGACACGACAGGTAACTGTCTCCCTGGACTAAAGTAGTCCCCGTGACTGGTTCACAACCCGTTGTGGCCAGTCCAAGAGAAGATTGGTTGTTGTGCTAGCTGTTGGCTCTGGAACTGTGACGCCAATTGCAATGATTTATGGTAACTTCAAAAAAATGTACATACCTTTAAAAAATTATATCACTGGGTCCCCTCAAAACATTTTTGTCGTTTTTGTGTCTAATTTGAAATAAAAATACACTCTTTTTTTTAATGAATTGGTGATGAATTTTGATTGCGTTGTTTTTCTTACTTTCCTGTTGTTTTGGTACTTCTAAATGTTTTACACAAGTTCCTTTGACTAAGTCTGACTGCTCTGTAACACTGCTACCCAGGGCTGAGCTAAGGGTTTTAGTTAAAGAACCTAACTGGACCCGATACACATAGTAATCTACTTTCCTACACTCTTGTACCCAGGACAAAGAAGTTGACTCCAAGGGTCAAAAGGGTGACCTTTTCCTGTAAATGACCAGTGGCAACTGGACCTGGACTGGACCCTCCTGTTGGCCTCTGCCTGCCACCTTGTGAGTCTTTATGTGCCTCCCCTCGGGTCCAGAGGAGCTTTAGAAATGTACTCCTGTGGTGGATTGAGTCTTGAAGGGCTAAAGTAATAGGATAGTATATCCGAACTGCACTCCATCACGATCAACGTTAAATTGTGCCTAGATCCTGTTCTACTGTGACCATTGACTATCATTGGCATTTAGTGATTCTTGGTGCTATTTCTACTTAAAACGTTTTAAAAATCATATCTCAAGTTCTGCTTTTGGAGTGTTGTCATCTTGATGCCATTTTGTTTATTACATTTTACTTTATTTTTCTAATTAATTTTGGGAATTTTTATTGTTTCGCATTTCGACTTCATTACTGTTTTAGTACTGCAAAAATACTTTAAACATTGCCTCTAATTTAAGCCTGTCTGTTCTGTGCCATAACTACAAGAGGATTGAGCTCAGGTTAATTTAGTGACTTTAATGTTTCACCTAACAAGTGATCCAGCGCGACTAATCTAATTTCCTCTCCTTTGGACATAGCATCCAGGTCGGAAACACTCCTTTCTCCACAACTATACCAATATGCCGGTGGGGCCCATAACACCGCATATACATTCACTCACTCAAGTATCCCCTGGATCTCATCCACTACTAACTAGGAGAGAAAGCTATGATGACTGCTGGAAGGGAAAGGGATACCTTTTTACTGTTGACAAGATAACTGTTTAAACATCATACATAATTAGATTTTAATCCTGTCAATTTCCAAAACACCAAAAGGTATTCCGTTCATTGGTCGATGGACCAACTAGTAGGAATTAGTTAATGGTGATTAAGACCAGCTCAATCACTTTAACCTATTAAACATTTGCATTTATCCTTGAGCTAAAGAATCACAGACTCGAAATTTTTAATTATAATAAAGTTTATCTAATTATTTAAATGCATAGAGAAATCTCCATTTTATTAATCAGTTTAATACATTTATTATTATTAGAAGAATAAAGTTCAGAGAATTTATGCATACCCATTTAGATGAAAAAATAAAGTTTGTCACAGCAGATCACAGCATAGCATTCCCAAAATCTGACTGACTGTCTCGCTAAACAGGCCTCCTCGACGGACCACCTATACAGGTTTTCCGCATCGATCTCCTTCCTTCCCAGTCAGAATTAAAAGCAAAAACAATTAATGAAATTTAAAGAAAATATGGCCTAAAGGAAATAGCAGCGATTCTCCAGCGTCAAAGTTCTGTGCTCAAAAATTATGTATGAATAGCGCTCCTCCTACTTAAGAGTAGGTCCTCTTATACCCTAAAACTAGCTTACTAAACAGGAATGTTTCAATCTTTGGGGGCGAGATTCACGCTAATTGGTCCATTGGAGGGGTGGCAAGCATCTCCTCATTGCCCTCCTTGTTCAAACCAGTTCCGAAAATGTTTATAATTTCGCCCTTTCACACGGTTTTAGGACATTACCAATCCGACTGACAGTTCTTCACTTGTAACTTCTTTTGTATCTTTATTAAAACAGTTCATTGTTAATTCACGGTTGCATCTTTTGGTTCCCATGTGCTCTCTCGCTGTCCCTTTTTGGTACCCATTCTGGTGTTAGGTCATGGTGACCTTGATCTTTTTCATTCTGGGCTCTACATTCGGATCACGTGTCATTGGCAACAGCTTTCTCCCAATTGGAAGCCATTTTGCACTTGCGCATTTTAGCTCATCTGCCTCGGCGGCCATTTTTACAGTGCGGCCTAGCAAGCCCGTACGAACTATTATGAAAACAAACACAATCATAATTAAAACAAAGAAAATAAGCCTTTTCGTTTCCCACCCGTCATTCTACGTACCCCATTTTGGTGTTACCTAGCAAAAAGCGACATATAAAGCTATGCTTACTTACCATCCGCATACTTTTGCCACAATACGATTTACTACATAGCACAAATCATGCAACATTATTTTAATTAATACGCAAACCATTATGTTATTATTTATATCACGTAGACAAGCGTTAGTAGGTTATCTTTGAACAGGTATTGGCGGTTATCCTTTATAAAAGATGTCTATAAAGACGTAAAATGTTGATTAGTCTTCAAACAATTAATATAATTAATTATTAGTATTAATATTAGGGGGTTCAAAATTTTTCTTATTTACCTTGCTCCATCAACTCCCCCCTTTGGTAATTTTTAATATCACCACAAAACCCATGTTACACAATTTTACCAATAGCATTGTTTCTTGTCCATTTGCTTCTTGTTAGTTTTCACACATCTGTATCCCTTTCATCTTGTCTCTTTGTTCTTTCATACATACTGTCTTTTAGTTCTTCTAGTTCTATTTCACCTAATTCTCGTTCTCTTTCTTTATTTATCTTATTTTCTCTTTTCATTTTGTTTTGTCTTTTTCTCCTTTTAATACATATGATAACAAATTTCAATAATAACACTCCTAAAATTACTAATGTTGCTGATATCAAAACTTTCCCTACAATAGAACTACCTATTTCAGTGAACCATTTTGGTATTGAGGAAAACTCTTACCAAATTTCTCTCAAGCACTTTCAGCCTCCAGTGGAACAAGTTCTTTGTGCAAATTTGTAATATTCTTTATATACTTTTGTATATTTTCACTTTTATCTGGAATGTAAGTACAACAATGTTGGACTTTCAGCATTCCACAGACTCCTCCCTCTTTTGCCAAAAGAATGTCAAGGGCAAGCCGATTTTGCATTACCATAGCTCTCATGGCAACCATCTCGGTATTTACCATCAAGAACCCTCCAGCAGTATTCGTTGATAAATGATCTACTACTATGGACAATTTCCGAATTTTAAATGCATTCAAAGATATTCCCACTGCTGGTATCATTGCTCCAAAAATGTCCCCCACTATTTCTGAAAAACTTTCCCTTTTTCTACATGTGAATGTTGCACCCATCTTGTGTGTTCCTTTTTCTTCTCTATCTACATGAAAGATTTTTGGAAAGACCAGGCCTAAGTAGCAAGACCCATACCAATGGTCCGGCAACCTGTAATAAGCCCTATTCCCACAAATATAATAGATCCCTGGAAATATTGGATCTTTTCCTCCTTTGAATTCCCATTCTCCTAAAATTTTATAATTGTCTTGACAATCGCTGGAACCCACGAAATAGTTGTCATACCTAGTTTTATTTCTACTAATGCACAACTTTCCCTGTTGGGGCCAATCTAAAGTCATAGCTGCATTTGTCTTTTTCTTATCATCACTTTCTCTTTCAAATGTCCATGGTGGTGTTTTCATCTCTTCCTCTACTACTTTCCTTTGAAATTTTACTCTTCTGCTTTCTACCATTTCTAAGAACACCTTTTCTTCTTTCTTTAACTCACAAGTAAGGTTATGTTTGACTACATCATCTAATGTCAATTCTTTGTTCTCTAAGAAAAATTCACCAAATATCTTTGCCACTTTCACCTTGTTCAATTCAGGAATTATAGGAATTTCTGCAAAAATCTTATTTATGTCAGTATAATAATATTCTAATCTACCTGTTTTATAAAACAAACTAGCTAAGACACTACATGTTATTCCATACGTCAATGGAAGGTGATGATAGGTCACACCTTCGGAAGCAGACGCAGGTAATTGCATACAAACATAACAATCTCTTACATCCATGGTTTCTACATATTCATATAATAATTTTGTGAAAACGTTCTTTGAAAAATCTGTTATAGATCTATCCTTATGTAATTCTACACTATCTACTAGTGTTGATGTGTTCTGTATGCTATCCTTCTTTGTTTTGTTCTCTACTATGGACGTTTCTTCTACAGCTAATCTAATTGGAATGGTGATTGCTAATATGAGCCATACAAACATTAATAAACCTGTACAAAAGAAACACATTCTACACCATCTACGTAGAAACGCACATCTATTCTCTATGTCTACCATCTTGTTTTACTACCTATGTATAATTTGCACAGAAAATTGTGTCACCACACCTCTGAATGACGTTTCAGCCACTCTACTTTCTCACTTTGTCTCGTTTGGTACTCTCTTTAGTTCTTCTCAGAACTCTTTCTTGTCTTATTCAGGTTTTTATTGTCCAATCCGGCTCTTCTTTTTAATCTCTTCAAACTTGTTGCACTTCACTTTCACCCATTTGTTTGTAGCTTCCTTCGGGGTTATCGTGAGTGATTTCTTCTTCTTTGATATCAGTCAGTGCGATGTATAGCCATTCAGGTGACTTATATTTCAAATTAGCTTTCTTTACTCTTTTTGTTTTCTGTAATTGTTTTCCACCTTGTTTTTCTTGTTCCTTTTGACTTGTTATTTCATTTACTTGTTCTGCATTATCTTTGTTTATCTTTATGATTTTGTATCTCAACCTTTTGACTTCGTGGGGCCAATTATCGCCTTTTCGGTTCACTTTCTTTTTCTTCTCGTTCAGCTCTCCAAGTTCTTTTTCTTAGTCCTAGTCTCTGTTTTCTCTCTCCTTCACTTTCTTCTGATTCTGTTTCAGACCTTATTTCATTTCCTCTTATTTTGAATTTTATAATTTCACTTTCTTTGACTTGCTCCTTTTCTTCCTGTGTCTTTTCTTTTGATCACCTGTTTCTATCCCTCCTCGAGGTTCTTCCGGATTCTCGTTGATCTTTCTATCTGGTTCTATATTACCCTGTTCAATTGTTTGTGTAACTGTCCCTATTACTCCTCGAATGTCTTCCGATTTTTCTATCTCTCTATTTGAAACTATCCCTGCCTTTTTCTACTTTGACAATTTCTGTAGGATTTTTACCATAACTTGTGCTTGGCTGTTCACTGTCACTGTCTTTTTGTTCAGTTTCTTCGTTTATGATGTCAATTTTCCATTTATTCTTTATCTTTTCACCATAATCTGATTGATCTGTATCAGATGCTGAACTGGTGTCTGATATTTCCAGATGTCGACTTACAGGTCGATCTTCAAGTTCTGGAACTTTTGCTATTTCAAATTCTTCTTCAGTTGTTAGACTTGTACCTGGGTCTTCCAGATGTCGACTTACAGGTCGATCTTCAAGTTCTGGAACCCTGTTTCTTTCTTCTTCTGCATCGGATGCTGAACTGGTATCAGATATCTCCAGATGTCGACTTACAGGTCGAGCTTCAGGATCTGGAACTCTGATAGTATGGCTGGCATGCACCCAGTTTTTCACTCCTGCACATTTGACTGCAGTTGTTGTTACCAGGACCACCTGTCGTGGTTGGGCCCAGCGAGGAACCAAACAGTTTCTTCTGCTGTGGACTTTTATGCGGACCCAATCTCCTGGATTCAAATCATGAGCTGGTTTTCTTTCAAGAGTGGTCGCATCCGGTCCAACCTGATGAAACACAGAATGTACCACATCAGCCAATCCTTTGCAATAAACCATCACGAGATCATCAGTTATAGTCAACAGTTTGTTGACAGGTACATGAGCTTGTCTCATTGCTCGTCCCATAATAATTTCATGGGGACTCAGACCTGTTTTTCTATCAGGTATGCTTCTGATAGTCATCAGCACCAGGGGAAGGCATCTGGCCATTTCAGTCCTGTGGCTTGACACATTTTTCCTAACCTATTCTTTATTGTTCCATTCACTTGTTCTACTACTCCAGAAGCCTCTGGTCTGTATGCACAGTGCAATTTCTGTTGAATACCAAGAGCCTCACATATCAGTTGGACTAATTCATTTTGAAAATGTGTTCCTCTATCTGTTTCAATCGTTACTGGAAAACCATACCTTGGAATGAATTCTCTTAGCAAAAGCTTTGCTACTGTAATTCCATCATTCCTTCTGGTCGGATAGGCTTCCACCCAACGAGAAAACAAACAAACAACCACAAGAACATACCTCAGTCTATTGCTTGGGGGCATCTCTACAAAGTCCAGTTGCATTCTCGTGAAAGGACCTCCCTCTCGTCCTATTGTTCCTAAACTCACTACTGTTTTCCTTCCGGGATTTATCTGTTGGCAGATAAGACATCTTTGAAAACGACTCTCAGCTATGGCTCTGAATTTTGGGTTATACCAGGTTTGTCTGAAAAGTCGGATCATTGCATCTCTTCCAATATGAGCTTGCCCATGGTACATCCGTGCCATGTCAGAAATCATGCTATCAGGCATAACTGGTCTTTCATCTCTATAAACCCAAACATCATCTTCTTCCCTTTTCCTGCATCCTGCTTTTATCCAATTATCTTTTTCCTCATCATCTGCTGCTTCCTGTAACTGTCTCACCTCATCCCATGTTTCGACAATGTTAGTAAAAAGCAAAGGACATGAAACATGCTCTCTTTCTCTCCCTCTATTTAGCGAGACTACATTTTTAGCACAGTACTGAGCTATCTCGTCGGCATAATTATTGCCCACGGTTATGTAGTCTTCCCCATGTTTATGTGCATTGCACTTCACCACGGCAATTTGTCTAGGCAGCTGTATCGCCTCAAGTAATTTCCTCACAAACTCACCATTTCGAATCGGAGTTCCTGCAGACGTCAAGAAACCTCTTTGGGACCAGATCTGCCCAAAATCATGAACCACTCCGAAGCCATACTGGCTATCCGTGATCACTGTGATTCAGACATTCTTTCCCAGTTTGCATGCCTGTATTAGAGCAATCAACTCAGCCACTTGGGCGGAACGTATCCCTCTCAAACAAGATGCTTCCATTATGGCACTTACTGTACATACTGCATACGCTGCACTCAAAACTCCTTCATTTGTTCTCAAGCATGATCCATCCACAAACATCACATAATCTGATTCCTTTAAAGGCTCATCTCTGATGTCTGGCCTTGGTTTTGTACAGTATTCAAGTACATTCAAGCAATCATGATCAATCTCATCTTTGTCTTTCACACTCTCTTCATCCGGCAATGATGTCGAAGGGTTCACACTTGTGCATCTGTCAATAGTTACATTGTCTGCACTTAAAATCACTTTTTCGTACCTAGTCAGCCGACTATGTGTCATGTATTGAGTTTTGGTTCTTGTCAAGAGAATTTTGACAGAATGTGGAACATATACCCTCAGTGGGTATCCCATCACAATTCCTTCACTTTGTTCCAGACTCACACAAGTAGCAGCTACTGCTTTCAGACATCCAGGCAACGCTTTGCTACTGGGTCTAAAACTGCTGAAAAATATGCAATAGGTCTTTTCATATTTCCATGTCTTTGCACTAAAACTGAAAGTGCACATCCATCTCTCTCACTACAATACAGTTCAAAATCTTTTTCATAGTCAGGCATTCCCAGTGCCGGTGCTTCACACAATCTCGCTTTCAGTTCTCTGAAGGCTTTCATTTCTTCATCATTCAACTCAAATGGATCTTTAACATCCTTTTTTGTCAATCGCTGTAGTGGTTTTGCAATTAATGAAAAACCACTTATCCATTGCCGACAATATCCAACCATTCCCAGGAACATTCTCACCTCTCTTTGTGTCATCGGAGCTCTCATTCCTTGGATAATTTTTATTCTTTCAGTCGTTACCTTTCACACTCCTTTTTCAATTTTATGACCTAGGTATTGAACTTCTTGTTGGCAAAACTGTAGTTTTGACGGGGACACTTTATGTCCTCCTTCTGCTAGATGGTTCAGTAAAGCAATGGTGTCAGTAACACATGCCTCTCTCGTTTTTGATGCCACCAATAGGTCATCAATGTACTGAACCATCACAGATTTTTCAGGCATTTTTAAATCTTCCAACGATTTCTTTAGGATCTGATTAAAGATCGAGGGACTCTCTGTGTACCCCTGAGGAATTCGGCACCATGCCAAAATACGCTCTCCGAACCTGAACGCAAATAATGGCTGGCTATCTGGATGTAACGGGATAGAGAAAAATGCATGGCACAAATCAATGACAGTGTACCATTCTGCCTCATGTGGAATCTGATACAATATTACAGCAGGGTTTGGTACAATTGGACAACAAGGAACAACAATTTTATTAACCCTTCGTAAATCCTGCACTATCCTATATGTTCCGTTTGGCTTTCTCAGTCCCATTATAGGCGAATTACATGGACTGCTCATTATTTCTTTCAATATTCCTTGTTCAATCATTTTATTTATCACAGGGGTTATTCCTTCAATGATTTCTGGTGTCAATTTATATTGTGGAAAATTGGGGTAATTTGTCCCTTCTTTAACAGAAATTTTAACAGGGTCTACTCCTTTCATTAACCCAATATCTTCACCCGTAAAATCCCACACCTCTTGTTTTACTGTTTCTTTTAACTCAATTGGGATTTTCTCTACATCGAACACAGGAAACAAGTCATTCACTCCTGGCTCTAATTCTGCCATTGTCATTTTATATAATACATCTTCATCTGGTGTCTGAAATGCAATCCCATCTGGCGTACAATAGATGGTGCAATTCATTTTGCAAAGTAGATCGCGTCCAAGTAAATTTACAGGACTGAAATCACATACCATAAATCGGTGCATCTCTCTGAACGGTCCAATTTTTACTTCTACTAATTTAGTAAGTGGTGCCTTAATTTGCTGATTTGAGACACCAACAACTTGGATATTTTCACCTGAGAGAGGAAGGTTTGGAATTTCCACTGATCTAACAGTAAAACGGGTAGCTCCAGTGTCCACAAGGAATGTTACATCTACACCATTCACTTCTCCATCCACAAATGGACCTGTCTGATCTATCTCTAGAGTTGCGCCAAGTACGCACTCTTCCTCCTCTCCTAGGCACCGTCATAAACTTTCATCCGACTCATTCCCATCCTGTCGCAACCAATACTGTGATATTGCAGCTGCGCGCGGCTATTGTGTTACCTGCTCTCCTCCGTAGAATCCTGTCTCTGTACTGTATCTATGTGGATTTACACTCTTGGGTAACGGTGGTTGTGGCACCTGACTCTGTTGAGTAACTACCTGCGGTTGCTGCAGTTGTTGGTAACTCACCTCACTCTGCACCTGTGGGTTTAATGATTGATTTTCTGCATTAGCTTTTGGAGGAAATTTACACTCGTTTCTCCAATGCCCTAATTTTCCGCAGTTGTGGCATGGCCACTTTTTCTTTGCTTCTTCTATACTCATTTGGCCTTTTCCTTTACCTATATTTGGTTTGAATTTATTTTGTCCGGTCTCGTTAACCTGGTTATTCAGTTGAGCTTCTTGTTTTTCTGCAACTTTCACTTGTGCCCACATTGCTTTTTCCTTTAATTTACGCTGTCTACTCTCAATGTCATCACTACAATACTTAGCATACCTCAACACCTCATCCACTGTACTATTCTGCCAGCATATCATATGCTGCTTAATCATTTCGCTTATTTCTGGTTTCCAGCCCATAAACAAATCTATACACAAAATGACTCATGTCCTTCTCATTCAGAGTCTCATAACCGCTGTACTGTTTGAAGACCAAAAGCAGCCTCTCATAGTAGGCATGTACAGATTCCTTACTCTCTTGCGTAGTTCTATCAATTTTTACAAAATCAGTTTCTTTGGGCGGAATTTTGTTTTTCAGGAAGGTGATAACCTGCTCATATTTACTCATCACCTCGGGTCCTGGCGCTCCTGTTTTTGCATCCCTAGGATATTCTACAATCAATGGTGATTTTGCATTCTGTCCATAAATCGGCTGGTACTACAATGTCAAATAACCCATCCAAATCTACCCACAACACCTTCGAAACTTTGACAAATCTTTCCACTTGTCTGTACCATTCTACGGGTTTTTCTCTCAATTTTGGAAAGTCATTTGTAAATGACAATATGTCCTGTCTGGTCCAAGGGACATGTACATAACTGCCTCCTGGAGTTTCTCTCATGGGATACTCCCTTACAACCGACTCCTTGTCTGTCACCGCAAAAGCTAAAGACGCTTTGTCAGTTGTTTTCTCATTCCTTTTAGTCCACCTGCTTCTCCATCTGTCCACATCACCCCATTTTCTTAGCAAAACAATCAATTCTTTTATCTGTGTTAAACGGCCTGATGTGTTCAGATTTTCTATATCTTTTTCACAAAAATCTACCCTATACGGTTTCTGTAAGCTCCTGACTTTCACAAATTCCACTCCTAGTTCATTCGCTGTCTCTTCCAATTTGTCATGCAGATTTCTAGCCCTCCAAGTAATGCTCTTGCATAAGAACATTATCTCGTCGTCTTGGTACGTTTTTAATTTTTCCGTCCCAATAGTCCCTAAAATTAATTCCTCCATATCTATTTTAAGCCTAATTACATCTAATGGTTTAGGTTCTGTCTCTTTCTTCTGCAGATTTCTCATCCATTCATTTAATTTGTCTGGAGTGGGACCTACAGGTGTACTATTCATTTCTATCCAGTTTCTATTCCTCTCAGGTGTTTCTGATGCAGATTCAGTTCCCATAGGAATCCTCCTCATCTCGCCCTCGTTTACTGTCAGATTAGTAGGTGGGCTCAGTCTATATGAACTGACCAAATTTCTTGCCCTTTCATTTCTAGTTCCATCCCTTCTCTCACTCTTTGCAAATTTGAGTTCATGGGAGTCACTAAGGAATGTTCATCTATTTTCTGATTCTCAAAAACTGGTATTACTGGTCCTATTGTTACTGGCACAGTCACAGCTTCCATGTTCATTGTTAACTCTCATATTTTCTCAGTTAATTCTTTTGTAGTTTTTGCTAACTCGGCTGCATTATCGCTGTCACATTTTTCACTTTGTGGAGTTTTTAGCTGTTCATTTGACCTATTTATCTCGTATCTTCGTTCTGGACTTTTATTCCTCCCAGTTTCCGTTGGCGGTGCATTGGGTGTCACAACCGCAGAATTCTGTTGATATTGAGATGGGTTTCTGTTTAAAATATCTTCCAGCAATTCATCCTCTGTCTCGCTACCTCCATACCTGTACCTTTCTGTAACTGCATGTTTCTTTTTCTCTACACACTTCTTTCCTGTACCCTCTTCAACTGTGAAAGCTGGAAACAACCCTTCTGTCATGTTAGCATATCTCCAACGCTTCATTCTGTCCTCGTGATTCACTCCCCACAACCTTCCAGGAACAAAACCATGATTCTTTGCACCTCTGTACCTTTCTCGTTCATACATCTCGTCTTCCCATTCACCTAACGCTTCAAACTGTGTCGTCTAGGTCTTGGCTCAAGCTTTGTCATCTTTTCCCTCAAATTTCGAAGTATTGCCATGCTAAACGATCCATTCTCTGGAAAAGCCAGTACTCCATCATTCTGAGTATATTTTGTCCAATTTTCTAACCAAATGCAAGTATGATAACCGTATTTCAGCATCATATGCGAAGCTGGTGTTTTCGGCGGAGGAATTACTTGTCCCTCTCTAGTTACTACCTTTTTGTCTTTCCTAAAAAAGTTCTTAATTTTCGCCATCCATGACTGTTTCTCTCTACCGTATTCATAATAAGCCATATTTCACGATTTCTTTCTCTTCTGTAAGCTCGTAACTCTGCTCTGATCTCTATGTGCTATTCGGACCTATCCCAGCGCGTCTCACACTAACGCACCAATCCGAAACCTCCACGTCACTGCTATTCGGACCTATCCCAGCGCGTCTCACACCAACGCACCAATCAGGGCGTTCTCCGTGTTTCTATTGCATTGGCCAATCCCAGCGCGGCCTTTTGTCTACGTCAGTTCTGCTCCTGACCCCTCCTTTACAAAAAATATTGGCAATTCGTTTTCTTGACCAAATCTTATTAGTTACAACATAAAACACATTTCCATTGTCTGTTTTCGCTAAACAAAAGTGATAGTTTACTCTATCGTACAAGAATATAGTTTCGTTCGATAAGTGTAGCACTTCCCTCTACCTTACCCTTCTTTCAAGCATTGGGTAAACCCGTTTCTCTGGGGATAAAACACATGTGGAGACTACACTGCTCCTGAGAATTAAGGCCAGAGTTTCACAAGAAAACCGGTTGCTATTTGACTCATGCATGTTTTATACAGAAAATGTCCCTATCATAACACAACCTGTGTTATCACCAATTTGAAAAACCAGACAATGCACTATTCCATGTGACTTCTCTTGCCACACGTGTCCACTTCCCACTTCCCGGAAGCTTCAAAATTTCCGATTTACATATAACGTAATACAACTCGACATGAAGCGTTAAAACATGGAATATTCAATAATCAATAATCACCAAACTAATCTATAGTAACCATAACTCTGCTACTAAGAAATCTGATCCAGCGCGACTAATATAATTTCCTCTCCTATGGACATAGCATCCAGGTCGGAAACACTCCTTTCTCCACAACTATACCAATATGACGGTGGGGCCCATAACACCGCATATACATTCACTCCCTCAAGTAACCCCTGGATCTCATCCACTACTACCTAGGAGAGAAAGCTATGATGACTGCTGGAAGGGAACGGGATACCTTTTTACTGTTGACAAGATAACTGTTTAAACATCATACATAATTAGATTTTAATCCTGTCAATTTCCAAAACACCTAAAGGTATTCCGTTCATTGGTCGATGGACCAACTAGTAGGAATCAGTTAATGGTGATTAAGACCAGCTCAATCACTTCAACCTATTAAACATTTGCATTTATCCTTGAGCTAAAGAATCACAGACTCGAAATTTTTAATTATAATAAAGTTTATCTAATTATTTAAATGCATAGAGAAATCTCCATTTTATTAATCAGTTTAATACATTTATTATTATTAGAAGAATAAAGTTCAGAGAATTTATGCATACCCATTTAGATGAAAAAATAAAGTTCGTCACAGCAGATCACAGCATAGCATTCCCAAAATCTGACTGACTGTCTCGCTAAACAGGCCTCCTCGACGGACCACCTATATAGGTTTTCCGCATCGATCTCCTTCCTTCCCAGTCAGAATTAAAAGCAAAAACAATTAATTAAATTTAAAGAAAATATGGCCTAAAGGAAATAGCAGCGATTCTCCAGCGTCAAAGTTCTGTGCTCAAAAATTATGTATGAATAGCGCTCCTCCTACTTAAGAGTAGGTCCTCTTATACCCTAAAACTAGCTTACTAAACAGAAATATTTCAATCTTTGGGGGCGAGATTCACGCTAATTGGTCCATTGGAGGGGTGACAAGCATCTCCTCATTGCCCTCCTTGTTCAAACCAGTTCCGAAAATGTTTATAATTTCGTCCTTTCACACGGTTTTAGGACATTACCAATCCGACTGACAGTTCTTCACTTGTAACTTCTTTTGTATCTTTATTAAAACAGTTCATTGTTAATTCACGGTTGCATCTTTTGGTTCCCATGTGCTCTCTCGCTGTCCCTTTTTGGCACCCATTCTGGTGTTAGGTCATGGTGACCTTGATCTTTTTCATTCTGGGCTCTACTTTCGGATCACGTGTCATTGGCAACAGCTTTCTCCCAATTGGAAGCCATTTTGCACTTGCGCATTTTAGCTCATCTGCCTCGGTGGCCATTTTTACAGTGCGGCCTAGCAGGCCCGTACGTAACTATTATGAAAACAAACACAATCATAATTAAAACAAAGAAAATAAGCCTTTTCGTTTCCCACCCGTCATTCTACGTACCCCATTTAGGTATTACCTAGCAAAAAGCGACATATAAAGCTATGCTTACTTACCATCCGCATACTTTTGCCACAATACGATTTACTACATAGCACAAATCATGCAACATTATTTTAATTAATACTCAAACCATTATGTTATTATTTATATCACGTAGACAAGCGTTAGTAGGTTATCTTTGAACAGGTATTGGCGGTTATCCTTTATAAAAGATGTCTATAAAGACGTAAAATGTTGATTAGTCTTCAAACAATTAATAGAATTAATTATTAGTATTAATATTAGGGGTTCAAAATTTTTCTTATTTACCTTGCTCCATCACAAGGATTGCGGTTATTACCTGAGGTGGGTACCGACCCCCTAAAGTAATAAGCAATTTCTTACATGGTCATTCATACATCTTCTAGCAAACTTCCAAACACAAAAACTAAACAACTCCACACCTTAGGAATTTTCTCCCAGGGTGCTGGGGTCATTTTTTCTGGCCCTCACCCCCAGTTTTTTCGTGGCAGTGAGGGACCAAAAAAAACGACATTACACCATTCACCCTAAATAGGGCAGGTGGTGTAATGCACTTCCTCTGACCTCCCGAGCTTTCCGTTGATGGAGCCAATTGGGGCTTCGTTGATGGAAACCTTACAATCCACTCATCTCTGAATGAGGTAAGCAGACTGAGAGTGTAGCAGACAGGGTACTCCTTCACATTTGCAATGGAGTACCCTCACTGCTAAACTCCCAACCAGGTCTTTTGTTGTTACCTTTTCCCTTGTTTTGCTGGGAAATGTACTTTTGTTAATCTTAAAAAAGTGAACTTGGGAATTGCAGCTAAATAATTCAAATGAAGATAGATATGCATAATCCTCGTCTCCGATTCTGAGAATGCAGATTTTCTAGAAGCTATTGCTGGAAGTACTAATTCTATTAAAGACATGGAGGCAGACGAGAAAGCATTCTGAGAACAGCTGATTGGTCATATGTTTCTACTTTTAAAACCTTCTGCTTTAGATCTGTTTATCTCTTATAGTGGTTAATTTGCCTCCAAACAGCATAATGTAAGCCACCAATCTTGTCTTAAAATATGGATTTTCCAAGAGCTATTGCTGGAAAGTCCAAAGTCTGTTAAATACAAAAACACCAAGGATGGAATGCTTAAGTTTAATTAAAGCTAGCTGGAATTGCTCAGGGCCAATTCACAATCCATTGTTTTTTACCCACCATGCCACCTATCTTTAGACCCAGCCATATGCAAATCAGTTTTGACCCTGCTCCTCATGGGAACAGTCCAGCCCGAACTTCCAGGCCAGGTCCTCCCTGAACCAGAACACAAGCAATCTAGGACCGGTTTCGCCCTAGTTAGGACTCTTCAGCCAAGTTTATCTTGGTTCCTGTGGCACAGTGAGCCCGGTACCTACATCTGGGCATACACAGCGCATTGAGGGCATCAAATACAAATACAACAAGTTGATGGATGGAATGCTTGAATTAATCTCAGCCACTGCCAATTGCTTGGGCCGCATCCTAATCCATCATTTTTCGCCCACCATGCTACCTCAGTTGGAACCCAGTCATATGCAAATCAGTCTTGACCCTGCGTCTCATGGGAACAGTCCAGCCCAAACTGCCAGGTCAGGTACTCCCTGAACCAGTTTCACCCTAGTTAGGACTCTTCAGCCAGGTATAGCTTAGTTCTAGTGACACAGTAAGCCCAGGACCCATGTCTGGACATACCCGGGCTGGAATGTTCCTATTAGAGCAGGGTCAAGGCTGATTTGCATATAGTTGGGTCCAAACAGGTGGCATGGTGTGCAAAATAACGATGGATTGGGATGTGGCCCGAGTGATTTCCAGTGGCTGAGATTAATTCAAACATTCCATACATCACTGTTTTGTATACTTCTTGTGTCGCACCAAGTGGGATGGTTATGCCCAGACGTGGATCCCGTGCACACTGTGTCACTGGAAGCAAGCTGTACCCGGCTCATGAGCCCATAACTAGGGCGAAATCGGTCATGAGTTGCTTGTGTTCCGGTTCAGGGAGGACCTGGCTTGGCTGTTCAGGCTGGACTGTTCCGATGGGAGCATAGTCAAGAATGATTTGCATATAGCTGGGTCCAAACTGAGGTGACATGGTGTGCAGAATAATAATGGATTTGGATGTGACCTAGAGTAATTATCAGTGGCTAAGATTAACTCAAGCATTGCATCCATCGTTATTTTTGTATACTTTAGTGTGTCGCCCTAAGTGGCACGGGTATGCCCAGACATGGGTCCCCTGCACACTGTCATTGGAACCAAGCTGTACCCAGCTGATGAGCCCATAACTAGGGGGAAAACAGTCCTGGGTTGCTTGTGTTCGCCGGATTCAGGAAGAACCTGGCTTGGCAGTTTGGGCTGGACTGTTTCGAATGGAGCAGGGTCAAGACTTATTTGCATATAGCTGGTTCCAAACTTAGGTGGCGTACTGTGCAGAATAACGATGGATTGGGATGCGGCCAAAGTGATTACCAGTGGCTGAGACTAAATCTAGCATGCCATCCATCACTTTTTTGTATACTTTACCGAATTCAATTGAAGACATGGATGTGAGCATTATCCCACCTTAATGTTTGTCTTATGACTTTACAATATTGTCGAAACCCGTCCCAAATTTTCTAAATAATTACTTATCATTGGTTCATTCCCAGTTCCACAATCTACGGTCATTCAAACTGTCGCAATGAAACTGAGACAACAATTAGTGTCTTTCCTATTGATAGTCATCTGTATTTTCTTCGTTTTATTTCCGTATTTGAACAGAGTGAACTGATTTGCAGCATCAGGAAAGAGGACTTAACGGACTCGGGGGGACACATATATATGTCACTCGACTCACAATCAGGAAGAGACCGGCACTCAGGGAACATTTTAGATGCTTTATTGTAATGCTGTCAAGATGGACATCAATGCGTTTCGGCTCTTACCCGAGCCTTGATCACAAGAAAAGTTGCCATTTTGAATTGTAGTTTACCACAATGGGCATAGAAATAGACAACAGACTGCTAAGAAAGTACCCACAATATAATAGAAGGAAAGCTCCCGAAATCTATTCAAATTGAATTAATGTTTCACATATGAAATTAACAAACATGACAACCTGACTTTCAAAATTTAACAGTTCTTAATTGAGTCCAGTCCCATAACTAACATCCATCCCCAGTGGGCAAAATACATCTTATTATAATTACATGAACATAATAGAAAATCAAATATATACATCAAAACTTATAATTCATCTAGGGTGTGTAGTGTAGTCGACATCAAGCCCCAGAGGGCAAAAACTGCATAAGTACATTATATGTACAATACAACACTACAATCATGCAACTCATAAAATCGTAGCTCATTAACTTCATTAACCACTGAACACATTTACACGTATCTAGGAAATATTCAATCTATGCAACTTTGCTTCTGATCCACCAGCTGTGACATCATCTGTAAACCTTAAAAGAAATATACATGGGAAATTCTAAGTATCAAAAGATTATCGCCGATGGGAAGAAGACTTGGGATATTCGCTGACTGATAAAGAATGAGCCTATTGTCTTGACCAGGTACAGAGGGTGTCCCCCAATCATAGCCACAAACGCCTTCATTTTAAATTCATACACAGAGTATACATCACCCCATGTCAGTTGGCCAAATACGACCCCACTAAGTCATCACACCACCCCAAATGTAAAACGTTGGAGGCTGATTTTGCTCATATGACCTGGACATGCCCCCATATAAACACATACTGGATAGAAGTATTTCAGACAATCTCCAACATAATTGCCACGCCCCTCCCTCCCCGAAGTTAGCTTTGCTAGGGATGGTCAGCAACATTAAACTTTGCTACCGTAGATTTGTCACCATAGCATTGATGCTGGCAAAAAGGGAAATAGCAATACACTGGGGAACCAAACACTACCCCACAAAAACAGCTTGGATACACAGCATGTCATATTGTGACTTGCAGACCGAGATATACGCTACGCTCCAACCCCCGGCCTCACGACCAAAGGACATATGGCATGTCTATCGTTGCTATTTACGACAGCTGCAGCACCCCTCCCCAACCCCCTCTTCTGACGATCAACGGGCCTCGGAAGGTTCCTCACCCAACATCCCCCCAGCAGCAGCCGACATTTAGACGCCATAGCACCTTACACGTTCCTGCTTATAACGATTGTGACGCATGTGGACCAAGTACCTTTAGTCTCTCTGGGTCTCAACATGAGAGACATACATAACGTACCCCCAGCGTGGCTGATAGAATGCAATGTATCATATGCACCAATGGTGGGCTTCACCCCTCCCCCCCACCTCCCCACCACCCCCCTTTATGAAGTCTCCTGTGTTGTATTTTGTGTTTGATAATTGCTTTTAATTAATGTATATTTGTCATTGCTTCTCTTTATTGAAAAAACTCAATAAAAAAATATTTTAAAAAATTGAAAAAGTATCAAAGGATTATTTAAAAACTAATTAAAATACTACAAGCCAACTGGCAATGGCTGGATAGATCCGACTGTGAATCATAATCATAGATGTGTGTAGCTTTCTTCTTCACAGTTGAGACCCATCAGTTCTTTGCAATCCATCATTAAAATGTAACGAGATTCTAATGTACGTAATTATTTTTCATGGTCTCCCGGTCTTCTATTGTTAAGAATACTATCAATCACACTGTATTGGAGTTCCTCAGCTGCCCCCCATGCCTTTCATGGAAATGCCTGGAGGCTCAATAGCTACTGTCCTAATTTTAATGGCTCTAAGATATTGGAGGATTCTCTTATGGGCTGGTAAAATAGTGCTCTCTAAATAGGTCATATACACCAAAAACTCACTTTTACATATGAGGTGTTTACTGATTTTCACCACTTTGTTGAATGGGGTAATGAGTTCCTTTATATTTACTCCTTGCCTACATGCCTTGCAGTTGCTGCATTTAAAAAAGCCTTCTGTGGGTTTCAAAAACATGGTATTTTTCTTACCCGACATAATGTCACCCTTCACTAAAGCATTTCTCATAGATCGTGCTCTTTTATATGTAATCAAAGCTCTCCTAGATTTAGCTGGACCTATCACTGGATCACTTCTCAGCAGATGCCAATGTTTCCCGAATATCGACCTCATTTGGGCATGATGTCTATGATAGTAATTAATCTACATCCAGTGTCATTTTTGTTACTATTGTTCCTCTTGTTTGGTTTAAATAGAATATCATCTCTTTATCTCTTGGCCACTCTACTTACTGCCTCAGCAAGAGTTGCCGCTGTATAACCTCTCATTTTAAAGCTGGTCAACATATTCTACTCATTACACTTGTATTCTTCTTCTGTACTACATGATCTCCTTATTCTTAAGAGTTCCCCATTAGGTATGCTTGCTTTCAAAGGTTTTGGATGAAAGGTACATGCATGTACCACATTGTTTCCTGCACTTGTTTCCCAATACAATGTAGTAATCAATTTCCCATGTTCTACGATGAGCATCAGAGCTTGACCTTAGCCCTACTGTTATGAGTAAAATTCAGATTCTAGTCATTGACATTAATATCTTCTACACAAGCCTCCGCTTGTCCTTAGTTCCACTCTAAATGATGAAGATATCATCTATGTAGCGGCCTTACAATAATATGTGGTCCGCCCTTTGTCTCCTGTCCATTCCATTGAGCATCTGCTCCTCCCACCAGCTCATATACAAATTTGCATAGCTGGGGGCGAAGCAGGTGCCCATCGCACTTCCTTGTTGTTGCTTAAACAAATCATTATTAAAGAGAAAGATATTTTTCATCAGACTCCAATAAATTATGTTTATATGCATACCTGAATGCTCATTAAATTGAATAGGTCTTACCCGTAAAAACGTTTGATAGCTTGTACACCATCCTTATATTGTATACATGTATATAAGGCAGAGACATTCAGTGTCATGTATAGCATATCTTTTTCCCAATTGATAAAATATTCTTTTAAGGAGATCTGAGGGATCTTTAATGTATGAAGGTAAGATTGATACCAAAGGACTTAAAAATGTATTTTTTTACTTGGAAGTGTTTCCAAATAAACTTTCTTGGGCTGCTATAATGGGTCTACTTGGGGGTTCCTTAACATCTTCATGAATTTTAGGGATCAAATAAAAGATCAGGAATTTGGGATGGTCTAACTTCAGAAATCTATATTCCTTCAAAGGTTAAGCCGCCTTTGAACGGCAAATGGTTAACACTTGGGAGAGGGACTGTTCCATTGTTCAGACAGACAAGCTGGCACTAGGGACAGGAGAGGGGAAATCAGTTGCCCGACCTGTTTTCCAGGGGCGAGTAGCCTCCTTGGCAGTCATACCTCTGGATTGGGCTAGGGAGCTCCACACACCGGGAGAGGGATCCAGCCATATTGGAAGTAGGCAGAATGGTGCATCCTGGGATGCCTAGATGTCACACTTTGTAGGAAGTGGTCAGCAGGTGGGAGGGAAATTGGTAGCCCATTGGCCACCAACTGCATCCTGCCCTGAGGGCATTTTCTGAGCATAAGTAGGGCATCCCAAACTCAGATCTCAACGGGACTGGAAAGACCAAGGAAGGACTGTCCTGCTGCACTGTGGACCAGACAAAGAGAGGCTGCACCGTTGTGGACTGCACATCTTGAACCTGGTGGCTAGCAAAGGAGAGGGACTGTGTCTGCCATGTCCTGCTCAAGGAGAAGCTGTCTCCAGTGCTCAGTCAAAACCAAGAGCCTCCAAGGGCCAGCTGACTGGCCTCCTGTTCGCAGCTCAGGGATATAACAACTGAAGAAGCCTGCTGGGGCAAGTTAGTAGCTTAAAGTCTGCTACCTGCCACTGTGCAGCACCAGGGACCAGGCCCCGATGCACAAAGTTGCATCCGAGTTTGCTGAGCTCAAGGCTGTCATTGAAGTGCAGCTGCGAACCCTAGAGAGTGAATTATCGATCCAGAAAGGATTGACCGGTGACCACTATACTGGGCGACTGGTAGTCTAGTGGCAACTGGACTTCTGCCAGCACTGAGAGGGCTTCAAGGAGTGTCAACCCAGTGACCAGATCACCTCACCCCCTTCGTGGACCAAGGAGTAGTCACAGCAAGACTTCCGTCGACTGCATCACATTCCACAGCATCCTCTGAGCAACTTCAGCATCCTTACAAAGCCCTGCAGAGGATAAAAGTGCTTGGAAATTACTGAAGATTGCTTCACCTGCTGAGGTAACTGTTTCTGAGAACCTTGCTGTTCCCCCTGAATGGCTCCCTACTGGAGTTGGTCGCCTAAGGGAACTCTAAGTGAGCGCATTACAACTAGCCCAGACTTATTAGTGAAAACGTTTCTAAGGGCCAAATTTGTTGAATTTGCTAATCCTTGTTTGCGGTTGAGTGAAATACTTTTATTTACTATAGCTTGTAAATTCTATATCTCCAGAACCCTCCGGTGGATCTTTTTCATTGTGGTGTCTAAAAATACTGTCTATTTTTATAAATTGACATCGGATTTCTTTGGTGTCTCATTGATTTCTTCTTCAATTGTTTTGGTGCTGTTTAAATGGTTTACACTTGTTCCTTGAGTGTAAGCCTTGCTATTCAGAGCCATAGCTAACCACGGTTGAGCTGAAGGATTGACAAACGAAACCTAAGGGTCCTAAAGAGGTTGGTAATTATTACACGACAAGGTCGCATAACCACACCATAAAATACACCCCATTTTTTGACAATCTGTAACAGTATTAATCTGTCAAGGTTTTTATTCCAAACTCCCAGGATCGGTACGTTGCTCAAATGGGTCCACCTCTCAATCCCCCCACTCTCTGATGCTATAATAGCGCAGAGGGTTGGAGTGATTAAGCGAGGGAAGAAAAGGAAGGGGACAGCAGGGAGGGAGACCTAAAAGACAAAAAACACAACATAAGTGGCTGTCCTGTGTTACCTCCACAACCTGTTCCAATTACCATTCCACATACAGAAGCTTACACTACCTGTAAAGGAAAATAACACGAAGCCTTGCAAACATTCGTTGTTTGAAATGCCTTAGTTTCTGTAGACTCTCTAAAGACAAGAAACAGCAATCAACATGTGATAAAAACAATTCACAAATAAGATTCACCCTACTCACTCATACGTTACCCACCACGATAAGGAATTGAACTGGCGTCACAGGGGAGGTTGCAAACACGACACACACACCTTATCCCCTGCTACAAAAGGAAACATAAGAACAAACATAAAGTAATGTCGCAATCATTGTGTCCCTGTTAATTTCCACAGAGACATTGGTTTCATGCTCCTCACAATGTAAACTGTTTCAGCACAGACCACTAATCAAGTGACCCCAAAAAGGTAATTAACTCCGAGAACACAGCCTTCCAAATACCAGCAGTATGAACACTCTGTACACTCCTTGACTGACGAGTGTAGCAATGTAATAGTCAGGAAGGTTCTGCCTCAAGAATATCTCAAAGTGCTTGATTCCTGTATCAAGCGTTACTAGTTCAGAAATGGTGACCGAGTCACCCTTACTGCCTTTGCCACAAAGATGAGTTTCAGCAATACGGCAAAACTTGAATGAGCTCCTGCTCCGGCTCCAACTCCACACGGAATACGCAGCAAGGGAACTGATGCTACCACCCGGTATTTGTCCTTCCGAGTGCAGCGTCAGTTCACCAATGCGTATGCACGCGTCCAACGTGCAGGAATGCCAGGAAATGTAGTTCAGGCGCGGGACGTGTATATTACAACGCCCTCGCGCCGATCGTTTTGGCTCCGTTGCTCAAGGAAGCGTGACATAATCAAAGCATTACATTCTCAATGCTTATTTTCAACAAGACATACTACCTGTAATTATAAATCATGGGCAGGATTGAGAATAGATTAATCTATTGCAAGCACTGAGATCTAAGGCAGAGGTCTGTGTCCTTAACAGAATTGAACATTTTCAGACCAGAAAGCTAGGAAAGCTTATATTCTAGATAGATTCAGAAGCCCGAGCTCCACATTCCAAGATTTCCTCCAGGTGAAAACCATCCATCATGGACTTCGAAGCCATGATGCCTCCAATACAGTGCACACTGAATAGAGAGGTATCAATACCTTCTTCTGCCATGATTCATCTTGCCCACATGGATAAAGTGGCTGCAGACACCAGTGCAAAAGACTTTTTAAATTATATGAAAGGTTGGTTCATGTTACTTGGCCTGTATTCACCTGTATGTGATTCATATTCCTTGAAGTATATGACTACATATAGATTACTGTGGTCAAGAAAACTCGGATAGGAACTTGATCTGGAAAATATCTTTGTTCTTCTGTTCTTCTGCCAATGGGGAAAGTTACTCCTGGTGTAAACATCCTACGTAAAATGTCTAGAGCTCTAACATCCATTCTGTAAGAAATTAGGCAAAGAAGGGTTGCTAACTTGGCAACAGTTTCCTGCGTAGGTATTCATTAGAAGGCCAATGTTGAAAGAACTGCAACACAGCGTTGGCATTACAGAGTTTATTATACCTTGGTTGAGGATGTATTGTAAATCTAATTCCTCAGAGAAGTTTATAAGCTAAGGGATGTTGACCGACAGGATGGTGGAACACCAGAGCATGCCCTGCTGAAATGGCATATCTGAAGTTATTTAGGGATCTGTATTGTGAGGAAAAGGGGTGTATTATATGGTGTGGTTGTGCATCCTCATCTTGTAATACACGTACCACTTACCAAACCCTTTAAGACCCTTAGGTTTTGTTTTTTTAACCTTCGGCTCAACCCTGGGTAGCTGTGGCTCTGAGCAGCAAGGCTTACACAAAGGAACAAGTGTAAAGCATTTAAACAGCCCCAGAACAATTGAAAAGGGAATTGAGGGGGCGTGGTCTAGCAGCGCATGGAGTGAGACGTATCTCTGGGGAGCTCCGTGCCACTTCTGCCTTTTAAAGCTAATCGCATGGCACTGAGGCATCGGAGAGCCCTCCTTGAGGACGCCACGGGCACCGGACGGGCTAGCGAGGGGGTAGAGCGTGTTCCTCGCACCAACGAGCCCTGTAGCCAATACTGCACCTAGAGCTGCTGAGAACTGCGGCCAAAGCCGCCATCTTGAGCCGCCCGGAAAATCTCGGAGCTGAGGAACGAGTAAGCGGCCCCTTCTGAGAGGTCGGCAGAGTACCCGAGCGAACCGCACGCCGAAGAGTGGAGTGGCTGCGGCGACTCTGATGGTGGAGGCGCGAGGGCTAAAAACCGCCCTCCAACTGCAAAACGGTACGGCGAACTGACCGAGGGCAATCTAGGGCCGCCTTCTTGAGAGACCCGCAAAAGACACACAATTGATGGACGGAATGCAGAACAAATCAAAACATTCACCCCCAGTCAAGACATCTGGGTTAAATCCATCATTCTTTTGCTCACCATGCCACCCCAGTTTATACCTGGCCATATGAAAATCAGTCTTGACCCTGTGCCTCATGGGAACAGTCCAGCCTGAATTGCCAAGCAGTTAGCTGGGTCCGAACTGAGGTGGCAAAGTGAGCTAAAGAACAATGATGGATTCAGCCCAGATCTGTGACTGGGGGTGAGTGTCTGAAAGGTTTCAGCGCTCCGTCCATCATCTCCTTGTGTTTGCTTTATCTTGAGAGACCCAGCGGGCCGGAGGGTGTGCAAGCTGTGTTGCAGCCCGGCTATGCATGGCTACAAGGCGACGGACAACAACATGTGGCACTGAGGCAAGCTGGGGAAAAGCGCAATAAGGTGGTGAGTGGAGCTTGTCCCCTCTCCCAGGCCGAAGCTGGGGGCATCCATCAGTAGATACGCAATCGAGGTGTTAGAGGCCGGCCTGCTTCAGCACGGCGGAAGACAGCACCGTGGTGGATCTCCGGAAGGGAGACGGCAGAGCACAGCGGCGTGCTGGCGAACGATAGCCGCATAAGCGAACCCTGGTCCTGGCCTGTGGTATACAGGTGTTCCCCACCGGCCCGCAAGGGGAAGAAGAGCGGACCGGGGGGGCTCGGGACTGCTGGAGGTAGACATCGGGACAAAGAGCCACCGCGAGGGGGTGTGCTGAAGAGGAGATGCCACACTAGAAGGCCCACTGGGCAAGGCTGCTAGACTCGACAAACCCGCAGAACAACCGCCTGCAGAAGGTAGGGGCACTCACACGTGGTGGGAAAAGAAGCCTGTTACATGAGAGACCGGCCCACCAAATAAACGTGCAAACCTGCCAATGCTTAATAGAGAGGGCAACCCAGTGGAGCACACACGGATCTCACGCCACTGCCTGTAATAACCTAAATCACCCCAATATAGGGGCAATACTTGAGTTACACGCACAAGCAGTGGAGCCCACTCGCAAGCAGCATTATGCGGGACAGCGCCACCCCTATGGATCCACTATAAGGACCTGTCTCACATCTGCACAGCCCATAGAAAGGGGATTCTCTGGGGCGCAGGCACAGGGGACGCTGCACCGTGAATCCTGGTACCCACAACTGTGCCCGGGGAGCCTACCTCTTAGACTGGGAAGACTGACTGACCATCTGGAAGCGGTCCTGCCTTGCACCTCCTGACACCCCGAAATGCCTTCCCTGTTCAACTAGGCAAGCCGTACCCTGAGAGAGATATCGCTTATGGACTATGCCACGTTCCAAGGCAGAGAAAGACGCTGCTGCAATCCCGTGTCCTCTTTGTGGAAAAAAGCCAGCACTCCAACCTCCACATCCATGGCATCTGCACCGGAGGGACCGTCTGAGCCCTTCACCCAGGCCTTCATGATTAACTTTCTCCACAAAATCAAAACAGAAATTGGTTATCTTAAGGCCGAATTTAAGTCATGTCTTGCAGAGCTTAAGAAAGATATAACTGAAATTGGCGAGAGAGTAGACGATCTTGAAAGGACTGTGGATAACCGCACGGAGGACCACGAACACCTTTGGAAGCGACTGGTTGCCCTAGAGGAGCAACATATCAAGCTCCAGATAAAGCAGGAAGATTTTGAAAATAGAAACAGGCGAAAAAAACCTTCGCATCAGAGGCGTGCCCAAAGGAGCAGAAGGGCCAGACATCATGACATTTGTAGCGGAATAACTCCACGACATCAGAGGAGACGACGACGCATCCCCACCAGCACTCGGCAGTGCCCATCGAGTGGCGGCACCCCCGGGCGCTCTGAACTGGTCCCAGATATTCTAACCAGAGTCCATTTCTTTACAGAGAAGGAGGCAATAATACAGGCAGCACGGAATAAAGCTGAACTGACATACAAAGGGTCCGCCATTCAACTCTTTCAAGACATTGGTCCAGTCACGCTCCTACGGCGCAGGGACTTTAAACCAATCACAGATAAACTTTGCGAACTGGGCATTCAATACCAATGGGGCCACCCCTTTGCCCTAATCTTCACCTGGGAGAGCAAACGCCGGGTGCTGTGCTCTCTCCAAGAAGCCAAGCAACTGCTACAACTCCCCGTGTCTTCTGGTGTGGCCAGCCCTTCTACCTTAAAGCCAACGGATAGGTAACCTGCACGTCCCGAATGGGCCAGGGTCCTTAGACAGCGACGTGGGGCCAGAAACAGGGAGCATTCCTCTGCTAAAACTAAGCAGGACATTATTCAGCATCTCCGATCCATGGAAGGTGAAAAGTCGCCCACCCCCTCGCGTGCAGCATCAGAATAACATAACTGGCGTGTCGGAACAAATGCTCATAGACCACTCCCGGAGCACTCTTCTAGAGGATGCTGAGATGCTCTGCACAGATAAGAACCGCTCTACCTACCCGCCTTTGGCCAGGCAGTGGGGCAGGTGGACCCCGAATGGAGAAGTACCTTCTTCTCAAGACCCGCTCACCCCAATCCTATTCCTAAGAGAGTGACATCTCTGGAATGGACTGTGCATTGGCACCTTGCCCATTCTTGGACTGGAATGGGACTTGTTGGCCTCGTTGGGCCCTAATTGTTCTCGAATCTCTTAGTTCTTCTATTCTTCTTCTTTCTTACTTATTTCACCCTGCTAGAGGGGGGGAGGGACACCACACCTTGAGCGAGCAGACCCTTCAGTTGCACTTATTGGAGTGATAGGTCGTCTTGACGTATTTTCCTGTGGGTATAGGCACGGCTCCCCTTGCTATAAACCTTAGCAGAGTCCCCAGCAGGGCAGGACACTGTTCCAGGATCAACCCCCATTTAACCCAACGCTGTGACATAGACGGGCACATTAGACACCAACAATGACTACTGTTCCCTTTTTGAAGATTCTCTCCCTTAATGTAAAGGGCCTCAACGCCCCCAATAAACGCCGTCAGATTTGGCGCCATTTGCTGCATCAGGACCCCGACATTATTTTTTTACAGGAGACACGCCTCCTAAAAACGGACACCTACCGTATGGCCCACCCCAAGTACCCAACCCAATGCTGGGCGTCCGCACCAACAAAGACAGCTGGAGTGGCAATACTTTGTAAGGCAGGAATCACCCCAGGTAAAACACGAGAGGTAAAAAGTAGGGAGGGTAAATATATTAAACTTGTTGTACAGCTGGGGGCACAAACACTTACCCTTCTTAATGTTTACACACCTAACCAAGCGCAGGACCTCTTTTTCAGAGATCTCTTGAGAGAACAAGTGCTGCATGATGACTGCCACCTTATCTTAGGGGGAGATCTGAGCTTAGTATGGACTGCAGAACTGGATCGGAGCACCAACTCTTTCCAGGGAACTGGGGCCATGTCTGCACCTTGAAACGAGTAATTGGGGACCTGGGACTTTTTGAAGCCTGGTGCTATCACTCCCCGGCTGCCAAAGATTATTCTTATTACTTGCACGTGCATCGCTCTTACTCCCGCATAGACTACCTGTTTCTCTCTCATTCCTTAGTGCGAGACGTAATCTCGGCATCCATGTCAGACATCTCAGTCTCAGACCATGCACACGTGGAATTACTGTTACAAAGCCACATCCACTCCCCATGGCATAATTCTCGCTGGTGCCTTCCCCCACATATTCTGCACAACCCGGTAGATCTAGCAGAAATTAGGGCGGCAACCACAGCATACTTTAATTCTAATGATCTCCTGGAAACACAATTCCCAGTGGTATGGGATGCTTTTAAACAACCATTAGAGGCCTAATTACGTCCATAGAGATTGCGCGTAGTCGAGAAGCTAGACTGGTTGAGAATAAACTGACCCGTGATATAAAAACATTGGAGAAACTGGACCATGAGGCACCCTCGCTCTCCAATAAACGACGCCTGGCCATACTCCGGGGTCAACTAAGAGCGCATAGAACAAACAAGGTAGAGCATGCATTACTGGTGCTAAAACAGAAATACTACGATGGGGGGGACAAGGTGGAAGCAATCCTGGCGCGCTGGCTGAGAAAGAGGGCAGCTAAGGCACATATAGCGAAAATTAAAACTGCAGAAGACATGTGGGCTACAACTGAAAAAGATAAACTGTCAGCTTTCCATGCATACTACTCTGCCCTTTACGCTCAGGAGAATCCCCAGCCAACTCAGATTAAGGCAGTGCTTGCTAACTGCACATGGACCCCACTAGATAAGCAACACGCACAGCTTCTTGAGGAACCAATCACACTAGAAGAATTTAAACGGGCCCTGAAGGGCCTGCCGGTAGGCAAAACGCCGGGTCTGGATGGTCTGCCAGTCCACTTCTACTGCATCTTCCTCCCACAAATCCAAGACCAACTGTTGCACCTCTTTAACTCATTCACAGATGCCACTGGTCCGTCAGCCACTATGGCTATGGCAGAAATAGCGCTTATTCCTAAACCTGGCAAGGACCACGCACTATGCTCCTCGTACCGCCCCATTGCACTTCTTAACACGGATCTTAAGATCTACACAAAAATACTAGCAAACCGCCTAGAGCCATATCTGCCGGGACTCATAGACCCGGACGAGGTAGGCTTTATTCGACATCGTCAGGTAGCTGACAATGTAAGACGGATAGCGCACTTAGTAGAAAAGGCGCACCACTGGGACATCCCTGCCTGTCTGCTGTCATTAGACGCGGAGAAAGCCTTTGATCGAGTGGACTGGGAATTCCTGAGGGCAGTCCTGCAGAAAATCGGGATGGGACCTAAGATGATCTCTAGGATAATGGCATTGTACTCCTCTCCCCAAGCTCAGGGCAGGGTAAATGGTCAGCTTACAAATCCGATACATATACGCAGGGGCACCAGACAAGGCTGCCCACTCTCCCCCTTGCTCTTCGCTCTGGTAGTAGAACCCCTAGCTATAGCTGTAAGACAATCAGGTGACACTAGTGGCATCACTTTTGGAGGAGTAGAACACAAAATAGCCCTATTTGCAGACAACCTACTACTTACACTGTCGAAGCCACATACCTCATTGCCAGCTCTCCTTACTCTTCTACAAGCCTCCGAGGCAGCCTCTGGCCTTAAAATCAACCCCACCAAATCCTGGCGTTAAATCTTACAATCCCCGTAGAGGAGATCCCCGAACTTAAATCCCTTGTCCCTTTCCAACGGGCCGAGCACTCGATTCGGTACCTTTGACTCAACCTAACGTCCACGGTCAACACATGGACGCAGGCAAACTGGCAGGACTATAAAAAAGCAATCCTGGAGGACCTGCGTGTGTGGAAGTCCTTACCAATATCATGGCTGGGGAGACTTAATGCAGTCAAAATGTCTGTGTTGCCGAAAATATTGTATTTATTCCAAACGCTACCCACATCAATACCGCAACCCCACATACTACACTTACAACTGAACCTCACCACCTTCATATGGGGGGGAAACGACCACGCTTTTCAAATAAACTTCTCATGCTGCCTCGGGACAGAGGTGGACTAGCGTGCCCCAATATACTAGAGTACTACTGGGCGTCACATCTGCGCTATATCTCTGAGTGGGTGGTCCACTAAAGCGATAAAAATTGGCTAGATATGGATAGGGCGGTAGCTTGCAGACCCCTGCGGGACTTAGCATGCCTTCCGCGGGGGTCCAGGCCAAGTAGTGCTTACATAGCCACACCCACATAAACAGTATTGGAAATCTGGGACAAAATTGCAATTCCTAGGGGCCTTACTTCCTTTCCGTCCCCCAACACTCCTTTGGCTCGCAATCCGAGCTTCCCGCCTGAAACGCAGCCCCACTCTTTCCCAGCATGGGCAGAAGGGGAATGTCAAACTTTTCGAAATCTCTTTGAGGGGGATCAATTCAAAACCTTTGAACAGTGTAAAAGGGAATTCTGCCTTCCGGAGGAAGCTCGACTACAATATCTCCAGATTCGGCATTGGTTGCACACACCACTCAACATGCAGGGCACAACCCGGCCCTTTACCCCATTTCAAGCACTGGTCCGCTCTCACGACCGGTCTCGAGACCTGATTTCACGTACATACCAAGTACTGCAACACTCTGCCCAGATCAAACCCCACACATATCAGACATATTGGCAATCAATCAGTGCAGACGAGATTAACCCCAAGCATTGGGAACAACTCTTGTGGGACATAGCGAAAATATTTAGAAGCATACCACAGCGAGAGACCGCCTATGAACTTATTATTATATATGAACACAGTTGTACTACACCCCTCAACAACTTCATAAAATGTTCCCCAATGCCTTGCCCACATGCTGGCGATGCCAGAGCGCGATTGGAGACCTTCTACATATATGGTGGTACTGTCCGTTACTAACCACTTATTGGAAGGAGATCCTCAGTCATATCAAAGATGTAATTGGCTACCCCATACCAGAGACCCCAGTAGAGACTATCCTGGGACTTAGGCCTACAACCCTCCTTGCCATGACTCAAGCTGACTGGCGTATAATATCTCACATGCTCGGAGCAGCCAAACAGACAATAGCGGTGTACTGGAAGAAAATGGATACACCGCCTACTGCCCTATGGTTTACCCACCTTTGGCATACCATGGCAATGGAACTCCTCACAACTCGAATCACTTATAGCGCGAATAGATTCACAAACACATGGCAGCCGCTGGTAGACAATTTTTCTAGACTGGAATACACCTGTTTCACGCCACCAAAACTTCGAGCCTTGCAACTCTTCGAAGACAACCCCCCACCTCAGCGCACGGATGAGCTCCAAGGAACATGCCAGATGGATCATACAGAAGGCCCATTGCCCAGTCCCTAACATACCCACTACAGCAGCCCCTATTTACCCTCTTCTCCCTTTCTCCCGTCTCTGGGAATTGTTTTCTATTTTGTATAACGCGCAGTCTCTGACTCCCTATTGCTCAACTCTGGAATGTAGCTAAAAGTTAAATGCCAAGTACAATATTTCTACTGTGTATCAGATGTAAGGAATGAGATAGTGTAAACTGATTCCGAAGTTGAACATCTGTGAATACTTGATACCAGTGCTGTGAGGGACTGAGCTCTTTTTGTTTAACTGTTGTTAACTTGCCATATCTTTAATAAAAAGATTTGAGCGAAGAGGGAACTGACAAGATACTCAAGAAATCCAACACCAATTCATAAAAATAAACTGTATTGTATAAGAATTTAGACACCAAAATGAAAAAAATCCACTGGAGTGTTCTGGAGATATGGAATTCTCAAGTATTAATAAATCAAGGCATTTCACTCAACTGTGAACAAGCATCGGCAAATTCAACAAAAACGTTTTCAAGAAAAACTCGGGCAAGTATCAATGTGGTCGGTTATATTTACTTGGGGTGACCAACTCCTGCAGGGAGCTAGTCAATGAGATCAGCAAGGTCCTCAGAAACAGTCGCCTCCACAGAAGAAGCAGTACCCAAGCAGTTCCAGGCACTTCATCTAAGTTGCAAAGGATTACTTTAGAGTGGTCCTGATGCAAGGGATGAAAAATGCTAAAGATGCTGTGGATACGATGCAATTAGCAGGGGTCTAGCTGCAACTACTCCTCGTTCTCCAAGCTGGGTGAGGCAGTATTAGTCACAGGGTTGACGTCCCACAAAGTTCTCTCCAGGTTGACGAAAGTCCAAGTCCAGTTGCCCTATGTCATGGTCACAGGCCAATCCTTCCTGAGTCGATAGCTCATCCTCTGAGGGTCCCAGCAGCTCTCCCACAACACTCCCGGGTTCAGCAAGTTCGGGTGCAACTCTGTGCGTCAGGTTTTGATCCCAGGTGCTACACGGCAAAGGGGATAGTGGCCTGAAAACTCTAGGCTACCAACCTGCCTCAGCAGGCTTCTTCATCTATTGTGTCCCCATGCTGCGAACAGGAGGCCAGTTGGCTGACCCTTGGAGTGTCTAGGCCTTACTGGGCTCTGGAGAGAACTTCTCCTTGGGCAAAACACAGAAGGCACAGTCCTTCTCTTCGCTATCCATCAGGTGCAGTCTTCAACGATGCAACCTCTCTTTGCTGGTCCCTCGGTACAGTAGGGCAGTCTTTCTTCAGTCCTCCTTCCAGGTCAGTTGAGATCCGAATTCTGAGTGCCCTATTTATGCTCAGAGAATGCCCTCAGGGCAGGATGCGGTTGGTAGCCAATGGGCTACCACGTTACCTCCCTCCTGATGACCATTTCCTTGGAAGTGTGCGATCTGACTTTTCCAGGATGCACCATTCTGCCCACTCCCAACATGGCGAGACCCCTCTCTCGACACTCAGAGCTCCTTAGCCCGCCCCCAGAGGTGTGGCTACCGAGGGGCTACACGCCCCTGGAAAAGCCATCATTTCCATTTGAAATTGTATTGCTTGCTAGTGCTATCTGCCCATGCTTCAGAGATATATTCTGCAGCCTTTCTAGAAAGGTCTGACATTCCATCCTTCCTAAAAATCCTCCAAGCAATAAGTTTTAATGGACCTTCCAGTATCAATGGATGAGCATTCCCGAAGGGATCCTTCAGTATGTCCTGAGTTACTGGAAGGTGGACTTGATGATTGCACAAAAGTTCCAATAGGATTGGATGCCTGAGACCTCCATAGTGGAGAGAAAACAACCAGACCTGCTGCTTGCCTGCACACCTGAGACTTCATTCTCGCAAGCATGATGAATGCACAAGAGAGCATTTTGGAACAACTCTGTAGGAAGGCTTCTATTGCTTTTGCTTCTGGACCCGACTTCCAACTGAAGAATCTGGGGAGCTGTCTGTTGAGTGGGGTGGCAAACATATCTAAGAGGCATGGACCCTATAGATCCATCAGATGTACGAAAATTTCCCTTTTTAACATGCAGTCGCTGCTGTGTAAAAGAAATCTGGAATTTCAGTCTACAATCTGATTGAAGGCGCTGAGCAGATGCTCTGCATTGACTACATCTTGCGCTGAATGAAAAAAATCTATTGCTAATATGGCCAACATATTAGACTTTGTGCACCCTAGTCTGTTGATATACTTCACTGTTGAAATGTTGTCCATTTTCAGGAGGATGCAAAAAGTTGATTGCTCTTTTGTTAGGAATTTGACAGCGAAAGAGCCCTCAAATAGTTCCAGGCAGTTGATGTGCATTCCCATTTCCTCTAGGGACCATTTCCACCCTGTGGATATCATTTCACACCTGACACCCCAGCCCGTGCTGCTGACTTCTAATTCTATCACAAAGTCTGGGAGGGAACCAAAAATTGCCTGCCCGTTCCATTCTTCCATATGGGTCAGCCACCCGAGCATCTCTTGTTTGTCACCCTCAGAGAGGAATTACGTTGCCATATGAGAGATTTTTGCGTATATGAGCTATTTTCAGTCGCTGAAGAGATTGTAATGGAGAAGGCCAAGGAAGATGGCTTGAATCAAGGCTCAGAGAAGTCCTACGATCCTCGCTATCTGCGGTGTTCTGGGGACCCAAATAAACTTTAAAAGTTTCTTGATTCTTTGACAGTATTCTTCGACCTTTCATCCTAATCAGTTTTCACTAGATCGGGCTAAGGTGGGATGTTTGATCAGTGCCTTGTGCAGACTAGCACTAGCTTGGGCAACCCCCTTTAGTAGTCTCAGAAGATTCCAGTCTCTCTTACTATGCCACCTTCTTCACTGCCTTTAAGCGAATGTTTGAAAGACCAAATGTGGAATATTCAGCCGATGAAATCAGGATGTTTTAACATACATAACCTTCTTTTGTCAACTGGCAGCCAAAATGAGTTGGGTCGAACAAACTCTAATAACCCTCTTTCGCAGAGGCGTCAAGGAGGAAATATAGGATTCACTTGTTCACTCTGCTAGATCAGACTCATTATCTGCTTTGATTGATCATCTTCTTTAGATTGAACATCACCTACATAAGCATAACGCAGAAAGACAAAGGGTTTATCCTCCTTCTGGCCTTGGTCCATCTCAAATTCCATGACGGAGGATAGAGGTTTCTTCGAAAGAACCCTCATCTTCAACTCCCAATGAAGAGCCTATACGAATAGGCCCTGCCAGGAGCCCTCTTTCTCAGGTTGAAAGAGAAACGCATCAGAAGTAAGGCTTGTGTATGCACTGTGGATCATCTGAACATCTGATATGCAAATGTCTACTTCGTCCTCCAAGGCCTTCTGGAAACGCCAGGTCCTGTCCTTTATGAAAGGGAGAAGGTGGCAAATATCTCAAGTCCTTTTTGTTGGAGCATCTGGTGATACTTTAGTTCCACTTTTTCTGTTACCAGTGTTTTTGAATTTACCTGATGGCAAGAAAGATGGAATCCTGGCATTACTGAATTGTGGTGCAAGTAGCCGCTACCTAGATGAGGGCTGGTCCTTCTGGGCCAATGAAGGAGATGACTGTACCAGTATGGATGAGTTTCAGAAAACTTCAGGACACTGTCTCTTTTGCCCTCATTTCATCTCTAAATCACACTGCAATTCTGGACGTTCCTTGGTTGAATCACCATAACCTATATATCAAATGGAAAACTAGAACTATATCCTTATCTTCACAATTCTGTCTTAACAATTATTATTTATCAGATGACTACTGGACCCCTAATGAAATGATTTCAGCACAAGACCCTGGAATGATAAACTTTCTCCAAGGAGTTCCTGCTCAATACCGCTCTTTTTCTGACCTCTTTGAGAAACCAAAAGAAATATCCCTGCCTCCTCAACAAGAGTTCAATTGTGCTATACCAATTCAACCTGGATCAACAGTTCCTTTTGGAAAGATGTATTTTCTATCTGAATCCAAAAAAGAAACTGAAAGGCAATATCTGCAAGAAAACCTACAAAACAGCCTTATAACCCGGTCTACTTCTCCTGCTGGGGGATCACTCTTCATTGTTCCTCAAAAAAAAAAATCCAAGTACCTGAAACCATGCATAGACTTCAAAGGCTAAACAAGGTCACCATAAAGGACAGATATCTCCTTCCTTTAATCAAGGACATTTTAGAATCTATAAGGAATGCTAAAACATTCACCAAACTAGATCTTTGAAGTGCTTACCACCTTCTCCGGGTAAAGGAAACTTTTCGGACTCCATTAGGTTACTTTGAATATCAGGTTATACCCTTTTGTTTAAGCGATGCACCATCCATATTTTAGTGTTTTCTGGATCACATATTCTCAGACATACTGAATCTATTTGTCGTAGTGTACCTGTCACGCACCAAGAACGACACAAGGCCAGGATATGATTGGGGCCACGGGATTTATTAATGTACAGTCGGATAGGATGTTGTCTTTGTCCGTTCTAGTGGTCTTCTGGGGCTTCTTCACGGGGATCCTCTTGGGGTCTTCTGTTTGTCGCCTTTATGGGTCCTCCCCCTCGGGAAAAACGGAGAGCGGAGAGACAGTTAGTGATACCTGGTCAGAGTGTATAGCTTATTGCTCCCGCCCTCTTTGTGCACAGGGTGATTAGAAGTACCTCGTCGTGTTACCTCACACGCCGTACGGAAGGACAACTGGGGAGGGAGTGAGGGCAGCCCGCCCGTGAGGGAAGGGAAGAGAACCGCGAGTTCTGTCCTCACTCTTGGTTCCTGTGTGCCCACGTAGCCCTATTCTCTCGCCTTCTAACAGTAAAGCCCTATTTCGTATTATGGCCCCAAGTCCCCACCTGGGTGCCCTTCCCCTTTTCCTGGTCCTCAGTACCCCAGGAATGCCACCCGGCAAGACACCCAGCTGCGCAGCATCCCCCTTGTCCCTGCCGTCACTTGCCTGATACCGTGACCCGGCAACGGGGTCACGGCTGCCTCGTGCGGAGCGCCTTCCAGCAGGGGTTCCTCCCGGCTTTCGCCTTCTGGTGTTTGGGCTGCTTCCTTCCGGCCGGTGGCGTCCTCTGCTTCCCTGGTCCTCTCGGCGTCGGCTCCTCTGCACCAATCCACAATGGTTGTCGTTCCCTCCTCCTCCTCCTCGTGATTCGTGGCTGCCTTCTCCTTCGTCGCGGCTACCGCTCTGCTCTCGTCCTCCGTGTCCACTGCTGATCCTTCGTCCTTTGGGTCCGCTGCTGCTCCTCCGTCCTCGCCGCCGACCGTGCTCTCTTGCTCCGCCTCTCTTTTCTCCTTTACACCTTCCGGTTTGAGGCATTTCCATCCGGACGACAGGAGCGTGCCCTCGTCGGTGCCCCGGGGTCTCATGACATTGTCCCTGCTGCCGCCACCCTGTCACACGGCATTCCCACCAAGCATGGCCGATCGGGCCATGAAACAGCGTCCGGCCTGGAGAGGTAATCCACGGTGGTCTGCAGAACACCCTGACGATGGGACACCTGGAACGAGAAAGGTTGTAAGGCCAAAAACCAGCGCAAAACCCGCACGTTGGTATCTTTGTTTCTGGCCAGCCAGACCAAAGGGGCATGGTCTGTGATCAAAAGAAAGGGGCGACCCAGTAGGTAGTATTGGAGGGACTGGACAGCCCACTTGATGGCCAGACATTCCTTTTCAATCGTGGAATAACGGGCTTCCCGGGGTAGCAGCTTCCGGCTCAGGTAGACAATGGGATGCATGTTGCCTATGCTATCGGGCTGGGACAGGACTGCCCCCAGGCCCCTGTCCGAGGTGTCGGTTTGGAGGGTGAATTGTTTAGCAAAGTCAGGGCACTGTAGCACGGGTTCGTGACATAGCGCGTCTTTTAACAAGGACAAGCTCTGTTGTTGTTCTGTTGTCCATTCCCTGATGGCGTTGGGGCAGGCCTTCGTTAGCATGTCCGTTAGCGGGGCTGCGACCTCCGAAAAACGGGGTATGAACCTACGGTAGTATCCCACAAGGCCTAGGAAGGCCCGTATCCCTTTCTTGGTTGTGGGTAGGGATAGATTCCTGATGGCGTCTACTTTGTCCACCTGTGGCCTGATGTGCCCTTCCTGTATGTGGTAGCTCAGGAACCGCACAGAGTCCGGTAAGAATTTTGTCTCTGAACACCCTATGTCACAGCTTCTTCATGGTCGGATCCTCCATACAGCCAGAAGCACCTTATTTTATTTTATTTTATCTTACTTTACCTTAATTGTTCACTTTCTTAATTATGGCCTCTCTCTTTGACCCTTTCAGTTATTTTTCCACATTCTTATCATGAGTCCTTCTATTCCACGCTTCCTGTTGGTCTCCTTTATCTTTGTCCCTTGTTGTTGTTTATTGTTTAATCATAATTAATAAGATGTATTTATCTTGATACCCCGCCTCAGTTGAACCATTGTGTCTCTTGCCTTAAATTCTGATAACTTTATATTATCATTAATGTATATGTTTCTTTGACAGGTCCCATTGCCTTCTGTCCCTATTTTTAAACCTCTTGTGTGCGCCCTGAAGAAGGTGATACCCCAAGAAAGGAATTGGGTTCCACCGAAACGCGCGTCGGCGCTTTTTGAGAAAGTCCCTCCCGCTTTTTGCACTGTTTATATACTTAAAAAATGATGTTATATTGATCTCTTTTGAACTCTGTTAAAAGATTTATGATCTTCCGGTGAGGTTTGACTTGATTACTCTTTTTTTTAGAATCTTCCTCTGTGATGTATGTTACATGTGATGATGTATGAGTCTATGTGTGTGTGTGTCAGAATGAATGCAGTTGATTGAATGAGAGCTGCCAATGGGACCTAATCACTGTTTTAGTATTGTTGCCATTTATGACTTTTTGTGAAGAACCATGATGTTCATATAAAAAAAACTTTAATTTACTAATGAAATAAACTTTGATATATCTATACTTCAATGACTTATATCTACTTCACTCAATGGTTCAATGAGAGGCGGTTGATGTAAAATAATGATGTACAACATATACAAAAATATATAGGTAGAGGGATTTTTTTGTCTTATTTTCTGTATTTTTTTCCCCTGCTTTCCCTACCTACATCCATTTCAGGGGTCCCCTTATTTAGAGGTACCTGGCGGTGCCTAGCCGCTCAATCATTTCGTCCACCTGGGGCATAGGATAAGAATCAAAGTGGGAGAGGGAGTTCAGCTGTCTATAGTCCACACAGAACCTCACCGACCCCTCGGGCTTTGGTACCAGGACTATCGTAGAGCACCAAGGGCTGGTGGAGTTCTCTATGATACCGTCACGTAACATGTCCTCTACCTCCTGTTCTACCACCCTTCTCTGGGCTTCCGGGATTCGATAGGGACGTAACCGTATGGGCCTAGCCCCTTCGGTACTGATGCGATGCTGGACCAGGGGTGTTCTGCCTGGGAGTTTGGAGAAGACATCCTTATACTCTACGACTAGGGCAAGATGGGTCTCTTTTTGGTTTAGGCCTAGCTGGGGCCCCAACGGGACTGCAACGGGAATGGGGTCTCGGTCCTGGGGCGGAAAAGAGATGGCCAGGGGTCGGTGATCTGTTACCAATAGGGCGCTGGACGAAACGGGCTCGGGGTTTGGGTCTTCCTCCCACTTCTTCAAGAGGTTCACGTGATAGATCTGCCCTGCCCTTCCTGTGTGAGGTACCGCTACCCTATAGGTGACGGGGGTTACCTGGTGTGTGATGCTGAAGGGACCTCTCCACCGGGCTAGGAGCTTGTTATCGGACGAGGGTAGGAGAAGAAGGACCTTGTCCCCCACATGGAAGGTTCTTAGTCTTGCCTGCCGATCGTACGCCTTTTTTTGCTTTTTCTGTGCAGCCTCTAGGTTTTCCCTTACCTCCCACCACAAAGTGGTTAGCCTGTCTCGGAGACTGGTGGCATAGTCAAGGAGTCCCTGTCCCTCGTCTTCTTCCTCCTCCCATCTTTCCGCAGCCATATCCAATAGGGTGCGGGGCTTTCGCCCAAACACCAACTCAAAGGGGCTGTACCCGGTAGAGGACTGAACGTGGGTACGTATAGCAAACAGGGTAAGGGGTAGGTGTCTGTCCCAGTCCCTACCTGACGTGGAAACGGCCTTCTTTAAGATGTTTTTAATAGTGTGGTTATAGCGCTCAACCAGTCCGTCCGTTTGTGGGTGGTAGACGGACGTCCGTATCTGTTGTATGCCCAACAGCTTACAGATCAGGGCCATGAGTTTGGACATAAATGGGGTTCCCTGATCCGTTAGGAGTTCATCGGGGAAGCCCACCCGGCTGAAAAACCCCAGCATCGCTTGGGCCACGTTGCTGGTCGTCATGCTGGAGAGGGGTATGGTCTCAGGGTATCTGGTTGCATAGTCTACCAGTACCAATATGTACTGGTGTCCCCGTGCGGAGGTGACCAAGGGCCCTACGAGGTCCATACCAACCCGGGAGAATGGAGTGTCTATGATCGGGAGGGGTAGTAGCGGTGCTCGGGGTATGTGTGGGGCGTTAGCTCGTTGACACAAGGGACAGGCAGGGCAGTGACGTCTGATGTCGGAGAACACCCCCGGCCAATAGAACCGCCGTAGGAGGTACTCCTCGGTCTTTTCCCTCCCATAGTGCCCTCCCCCTGCCTGGTTATGTGCGAGGTGGAGGACTTGTTGACGGAAGGAAGTGGGTACTAACAACTGCCTTGTTGTCTCGGTGTCTTTCCTTACCCGCCTGTACAACAACCCTTTTGATCTATAAAAGCAGGGGCCTACCTGGTCGTCGTCTTCTGGTACTATCTGGGCCCAGGCGTTCCCCAGAGTGGGGTCTTCTGCTTGTGCTGCTCTGAAACTGCGTGGTCGTCCTGTCACACCGTCTGTAACAGAGGAGGAGGCAGAGACGGGGTTAGACAGCCCATTGAGCACCACCTCACGGTTGTGTTTTCTCTTGGTGCTGCGCGTTTTCCTTTCCCGTTACCTACCCCCTTCTATGTCCTCTGAATAAAAGGGTGTGTCTTTCAGCCATTGGCGCTCTTTCTCTTCCTTAATGGCCCTAGCCAAATACACAGGGAAGTCGGCACAGTCAGTCCCTATGATACACTCCTCAACCAACTTAGGTATCACACCCACCCTCAGGCCTTTTTCCTCCCCATCTTCGTTGAGGACTACCTTGGCTACAGGGTAGGTTTTTTGGTCTCCGTGGACGCACGTAATGGCCACCTTTTCCTCCTTCTTCCACTGCTGAGTCAAGACGCGTTCCTGGGTGAGCACCGAGTGGTGGCACCTGGAATCAATAAGGGCGTTGATGGGAGCACCGTTTACGATAAGGCCCAGATGGTAGGCTTTGTTCCGGTTTCCTGCCAGTAGTACCCTCCCTCTGGCGTATCCCACCTCCATAGGTTCAGTCGTATTATGTCTCTGTGGGCAGATGCGCGCTATATGACCCCACTCAGCACAACGAAAGCACTGGGGATCTGCTCCTCCTTCCCTCGGGGTAAGGCGAGGGAGAAAAGAGGGATCGATAAGGGGCCAGATCTGGGGTGAAGTTGGATTCGGAGTAGGGGGTCTCCAACGTGGGATATTGGCCATGGGCGGCTGGCCTAAAAGGGGTCTCGCTTCTGGGGCTCTTTGATGGGCGCAGGCCAGTTCCATAGCGCCCGAAATCGTCACGTTGGGGTGCTGCTTCACCCAAGTGTGAGTAGCGCTGCGGAGGGCATCTAAGTATTGTTCCAGGAGGATCCTATCCATAACCTGCTCCATGCTGGAGCTATGGGGCTGCTACCACCGGTTACCCAGGTCCTGTACCCTATAGAACAGCGCCCTGGGGTTATCTTGGGGAAGCCATTTTTCTTTTCTGAATTTCAACCGGTAGTGTTCCTGGTCACAACCGAGCCTTTCCAGGATGGCCTTCTTGATGATGTCGTTCGGGGTTGTGCCGGCTGGGTTGGGGGCCTGGTATGCGGTCTGCAACTCCCCGGACAATACTGGCCCCAGCGCTCGGTCGGCCATTGGGCGGTACCCGCGACACGCTCAAAGTTCATGAAAAAGAAGTCGGGGTCTTCGCCAGGCTGGTATTTCTGTAAGACCGAGCTGGGCACGTTGGGGTGCATTTTACTGCTGGCGATAGTGTCAGTTAGCCTCTGTATGGCGGAGTCTTGCACCGCCTGGTTCTGTGCTATCAGGCCCGCCTGGGCTTGGAGGGCCTCCTGCAGGTGTTCCGGTCTGTTTTGGCCTCAGTGGCCTGCCCCTCTACGACCAGCTGGAGGTGGCATTGGCCTTCGGCCAGCTGTTTCAGCATATCTTCAAGGCCTAGCGGTTGGGACATGTTCTTGTTGCGCGACGGTACAGGAAGGGGTGATCCCACTTCTGACACCACTTGTCACGCACCAAGAACGACCCAAGGCCAGGATATGATTGGGGCCACGGGATTTATTAATGTACAGTCGGATAGGATGTTGTCTTTGTCCGTTCTAGGGGTCTTCTGGGGCTTCTTCACGGGGATCCTCTTGGGGTCTTCTGTTTGTCGCCTTTATGGGTCCTGCCCCTCGGGAAAAACGGAGAGCGGAGAGACAGTTAGTGATACCTGGTCAGAGTGTATAGCTTATTGCTCCCGCCCTCTTTGTGCACAGGGTGATTAGAAGTACCTCGTCGTGTTACCTCACACGCCGTACGGAAGGACAACTGGGGAGGGAGTGAGGGAAGCCCGCCCGTGAGGGAAGGGAAGAGAACCGCGAGTTCTGTCCTCACTCTTGGTTCCTGTGTGCCCACGTAGCCCTATTCTCTCGCCTTCTAACGGTAAAGCCCTATTTCGTATTATGGCCCCAAGTCCCCACCTGGGTGCCCTTCCCCTTTTCCTGGTCCTCAGTACCCCAGGAATGCCACTTGGCAAGACACCCAGCTGCGCAGCACCCCCCTTGTCCCTGCCGTCACTTGCCTGATACCGTGACCCGGCAACGGGGTCACGGCTGCCTCGTCCGGAGCGCCTTCCCGCAGGGGTTCCTCCCGGCTTTCGCCTTCTGGTGTTTGGGCTGCTTCCTTCCGGCCGGTGGCGTCCTCTGCTTCCCTGGTCCTCTCGGCGTCGGCTCCTCGGCACCAATTTGCAATGGTTGTCGTTCCCTCCTCCTCCTCCTCGTGATTCGTGGCTGCCTTCTCCTTCGTCGCGGCTACCGCTCTGCTCTCATCCTCCGTGTCCGCTGCTGCTCCTTCGTCCTTTGGGTCCGCTGCTGCTCCTCCGTCCTCGCCGCCGACCGTGCTCTCTTGCTCCGCCTCTCTTTTCTCCTTTACACCTTCCGGTTTGAGGCATTTCCATCCGGACGACAGGAGCGTGCCCTCGTCGGTGCCCCCGGGGTCTCCTGACATCGTCCCTGCTGCCGCCACCCTGTCACAGTACCTTTACAATATTCTTATCTTCTTAAAAGATCCTCAGTTGTATCACGAGTATGTCAGACAAGTGTTAACCAGACTGCGGCAAAATTAACTCTATTGCAAGCTTGAAAAATGTGAATACAACCAGTCTGAAGTCGATTACTTAGGTTTTTGCATAAATAGTACTGGAATTTCCATGGATCCATGCAAAGTTTCAGCCATTCTGGATTGGCAGTCTCCTACAAGTGTTAAGGAAACCCAATGCTTTATTGGTCTAGCCAATTTCTCTCATCAGTTCATCAACAATTTTGCCCAGTTAACCTACAACATCACTTCTGTTCTTAAAAAAGACATTCTCAGCCACAGCTTTCAATGGGACTCTTTAGCTGAGGAAGCCTTCCAGGCTCTAAAACAAGCCTTTACTCAAGCTCCCATCTTACGTCACCCTGATCCAACTAGAAAGTTTATCATTGAGACTGACTCCTCTGACTAAGGTATTGGAGCCGTTCTTCATCTCCAAGAAGACGACGGATTAGAACATCCTACATTCTATCGATCTCATAGTCTGTCAGATTCTGAGAAGAATTGTTCAGTTCTAGAAAGAAAACTTTTAGCTATAAAGAAAGCTTGCTTTGGATGGAGGCATTTCTTAATGGGAGCACCAATCGCACTGATCACTGCAATCTCCAAAGTCTCAGAAACATGCAGTATGGGAACAGTCGCCAAGCTTGATGGGATTAGTTCTTTCATCAGTATGATTTTATCATCATGCATATTTCTCGTTTTAGAAATATTCTGACTTATGGCCTTTCGCAAAGATATCCTGAAGTCCCTGCAGTTTTCATTATATTATACCGCCTCAAAACATCATTGGGGTGGCACAGTCATTTCTTGACAGACTTGGGAGGCCGTGTTCTTGACATTTTGGAGGGACTACCTGTCCCAGCACTCAGCAGGGAGAGGAGGAGCCCTGAAACTGGTATCGCCTGTGCATGGTTCTATTAAAGCACAGTCTGAGTCCCGAGACGAGGTGCCAAAATCCTTATGCCCTATTGTTAGCCCAAGGTGCAAGCGGAAGAGAAAGGGGGCAGCTTCCAGTTAGAAGAGCCCCTTAGTCAACGCGGATACTCAAACTGATCTCCACCCATCCCGCCTCCCGGGGGGGTGATTCCTCAGTTAAGTTAGTACTATCCGAGTTTAAGGTGGCTTTAAATGATGAGCTTGATCCAATTATGTCTAGGTTCACTCACATTGAATCCCGAGTCTCAGAAATTCTGGATTGCATAAATACCGGGAGGGTTAAGCAAACGAGGCAGCATCTTTCACTCGAGCTGGTTACCCCTCTGTTTCTGCTTCAGCATGTAGGCCCAGCATGCACCATGAGGATCCAGGTGCTTCGGCAAGTGCCTCCAAGCCCTCCAGGTGCTCCGGGGATGCCCCCTTTGTCTCCCAGATTCAGGTTGCCCCCATGGAGGGAGCAATTGTTGTGCTCCAGTTCCTTCCCCTCCATTGAAAATTGGGGCCGTGCTCAACCTGCCCACAGACGAGACCCCTTATGTGGTGGTTCTGGGGAATGTCCCACCCCAAACCAACCCCGCACCTGAATCTTTTCAGGAGTTAAAAAACAAAGTGGTGCATTGGATCAGCTGGAACTCTAATGTTGGTTTGGGGATTTTTGATTGAATCATTATGGCCCGTAGAGTCAGCTGGGTGGGTCCGGACAGTAAGAGATGGGCGAGGGATTGTGTAGTGGTAAATTTTAACTAGCCATCCACCGTGGCACATGTACTGGCAACCTCATGCCCATCCAGGTCTTTTGATCCATTTAGCATCGTAGCTCTCCCCCTGGGGTTCTTTTACAAGCCCAAGAAGGTATGTCGCCTTCTTGGGAACCAGGTATGACAGACGCACGTTTCTCATAGTAGTAGTTTGTAGTGGGCTGGCCCCACAGGCTCAGGAGACATAGAAGACGTAGCCGAGTTGAGTTTGATGTAATTTATTAATTCCATAAGTAGAAGTTACAGCAAGCCCCACCAGGAGCAGCCTGCTAGCTGCTCAGCCCATCTTCCAACTGACACAGTCACACACCAGGCACCCAAGCATTCCACTCATGTCAATCACGCCAACATTCTACACGGAACACTCACACTGGCTGAGCAGCTGGAGACAAGGTGAAAGGGAACATTACAGCATAACATGAGAATACTACATAACCTCTCCCTTTTATATTGAAAAATAAATAGAACCACATAAAAATGAAAACAACTATACACAGCAATGTACAAATGATGAAAACAGTCCATAAACCCTGGGATGAATGGTAAAACCACATCACGAGAGGGAAAACAGACAAACAAAGAAGGAAAGAAAGATGAAAGGATATAAACATACACTAACACCATCCTCCTCCTTTAAAAGTGAACAAAAAGTGAAAAGGTAAGTAGTGTAAGAACAGCTCACAAACACCAAGAGAGCAAGACACATGTAAAAGGAGTAAAGGGGAAAACGTACCCCAAGACTCCACACAATGGATGGACGGCACCCAAAGAAGTACTCCTCAACTAAGGAGACTGTGGAAAAAAAAAACACCCTTCATGTGAGGGACCATGCTAAGATGGGGCTAACCCATAGGCTAAGCAGTGTAAAGACTAATGTTGCATGGGACTAGCACCCAAGAACATGTGCAGCACGAAACACAACACAGGTGCAGCACAGTGTGACAAACGCACACATTACGTCGACGTGAAGCACAAGGTGACTTACACACACAACATAATGACGTAAAAGAACAGGGTGAGGCGCAGGGCGACTTACACACAACAAGAGAACGTGAGGCGCGGGGCAGCTTACACACTAAACACAGCAAGGTGATGCGCAGGGCGGCTTGCACAAAAGACACAACAAGGTGATGCGCAGAGCGACTTACACACAAAAACTACAACATGACGTTAAAACGTGTAAGTGGGACTAACACCCAAAACACACATCCAAAAAAAATGATGTACATCAAACCCACTTAGTGTAAGGGATGACGTAAAAAGAGATATGTCCAAGAACATGGAGTGTAAAAGCAAGTGTCACATGGGACTAACACCCAAGGACATGTGCAGCATAAATAAACAACACAAATGCAGTACAGTGTTGCACACGCACACAAAACGTCAACGTAAAGATACAGAGATCAATGACTTGGAAATGGGGCTAACACCCATACCAAACGTAACTAGGGAACAAAACCCTTAAGCAAACCCTAATGTAAGGGTACAGAGGCTTAGCAAATACAGTAACCAGAACGTAAAGAGGCGAAATAGGACTAGGACCCACTCCCATGCCAACAAAACATGTACGTGTGGAATGCAATTCAACAACGTTGGCATACAGCAATAACAAGACACTGTCCTTTTTCCTGTGAAAGAAAACATTTTAGCATTTAATCTTGCAGACATGCACCAAAGAAACTTGTATGTCAAAAAATGTCAATGGTGTGCCTGTCACCGCGATCTTGTGGGACAGGCGTTACTAATTTTTTAAGGCGTTACATATAACCAAAAATACTACCATGCAAAAGAGCGGCACACGAAAAACGCCCACTGAAGATGTTTGTAGTGACATTTGAATACGAAAGTCCAGTGTCCTCGGAGTGTTAAAAACCATTGAAAACACAAACCTTGGCCCAAACCTAGAATCCCCCAAAATGTAGTGAATACCGGCCAGGACGACAATTAGGCTTGACTGAAAATCGTAGTAATAACCAAGAGAAATGTGTTTTCAAGTAGATCACCATTAACCACCATAAAACAAGCAAGAAGTCATGAAGTAAAGACGTTCTTCGCCCCTCTGCATTGCCGGTCAGCTCAGCATTGGACAAACTTTATTAAAAACGTGGATGGCAAAAAAAAGACTGCAAAGCGAGGAAGACCGTGTAATGTCTCCAAACGCAAAATGGCGTCACGTTGCAGACGTTCTGCCGGGTGGCTCCCGGTACGTCTGTGCATGCGGCATGCTGAGGCAGCAGAACACAGGGAACAAGGAGGAACTCCATGGAGACGTCACAGGAATGCAGGTAAGACTCCACGCGGGCTGGGAACTGCGCGAGGCCATGGAACGGCGCGCGCCTTCATTTTCAAAACGCTAATTAGCGGTTGAACTGTCAAAGGTCCTGGGGGCAGCCAGAGTCCACAATAAATTTAATGAAATAGACTTACCCCCATACTTGGAGATGAAAAGTGGATGGCCGAGAAACATTCCTTCACAACACGGCCTCCACACCAGACCGGCTTCATTAGAAGCTTAAACGTAAAAAAATGTCCATAGCTGACTTTGTTCTTGCGCATACCACTGATGTGTAGGGATCACATCTGAGCACTTAAAGACATAATGCCGGCACCTCCCCTCTAGCGCCCACAACTAGAGAGTTGCGTTGAGTTGACTGACTTTAAAAATGCCATAGTTCAACGTAGATGGCTCCACAAATCCTGCGCTGACATGGAGGTACCATGAGTAGGAAAACCATCCAAACCCACGCAAAGAAAAGTCTTGAGCTTGAACACTGACATGGATGAAAAACTTGTAGAAATAAAGCCTTCCTCAGAACAGAATCACTTCACTCCGCACTGGAGGCAGAAACTTAGGCAGCAACACGTTACCTTTCTTCCTGAGGCACTGTAGACATTTCATGTAGCATAAAATGTCCAGCAAGATGTAGGCTGCCTTAGTAAAACATATCCATGAGATGAAAGAAGAAGCAACAGAGCATAGCACGCCTGGGCTGGGGCTGTCCGGTGTGAAGGACACTGGTGGGGCTGCGAGGCGTGCTTGACCAGATTCTTTATCTTAACATTCTTGTTACTTGTAGCAAGTTCCTTTCTTCTTAGTCCCATCAGGTTTAGCTTAACTCCTCTTGGTTGGCACGTTGAGTGTAGATAAATCCCATCAAGATCGTCGCCAAAAATGTAGTGGGCTGGCCCCACAGGCTCAGGAGACATAGAAGACGTAGCCGAGTTGAGTTTGATGTAATTTATTAAGTCCATAAGTAGAAGTTACAGCAAGCCCCACCAGGAGCAGCCTGCTAGCTGCTCAGCCCATCTTCCAACTGACACAGTCACACACCAGGCACCCAAGCATTCCACTCATGTCAATCACGCCAACATTCTCCCCATTGAGTAATCTTGAGTCGTGCGATTGACTAGGTTTTATTGGTTCATCCCCATTACTCTCTACGCCTACCTCTTTCCCAGAGGCTTTTTCAGTTGAGAACCCAAAGGGCTTTAAGTTGTTATCATGGAATGTTGCAGGGTTTTCTGCCAAGTTTACTGATCCTAACTGGGTGCAGTTTGTCAAATTCCATCATATCGTCTGTCTCCAGGAATCATGGGAGGTAAAGAATACCATATTTTTGGTAGGATATAAGACCTATTTTTCGCCCACAGTGCCCTCTGTGGCAGGGAGGGCTAGCGGGGGTTGATCACCTTTGTAGCAGTGGAACTGTATGGGCATGTTCTGGATTTAAATTGGGATGCACAGATGCTACAGGGGCTAAAGATATTGGTACTCCGATAGTACCTGTTAACTTTTATGATCCCAGGGCCAGGCTAGATAGGGTCTCCAGCCTTCACTGTTTAAACATGACTTTGAATTCCCTGTTGGAGCCTGGTACCGGGAGGGCGATGGTAATGTTAGTGGGGGATTTTAATTTTCATCTATGCGAAAGCCCATTATCATTTGATGTCACCAAACCCAAATGCATGCTGTCTGAGGGGCTTCGCCTTGCCCATACCAAGGAGGGCTTAGAGCTTTGTGCTATTTTAAACACTCATAACCTTGTCTTTGCCTTGGAAATACTATTCAATTTCCGCAATCCTCTTGTTTTTCCAACCTTCAAGGGGGAGGGGATGTATGTCAATAATTGGCTTAATTTTTATTTCTGCGCCCCTGTTTGTGTACATTTCTAATTTTAGCATAATTTGTAGCCTGTTCAGTGATCATAATCCATTGTCCCTAGTCATTGATGGGATAATTGGTGTTAGTACCCGGAGGAAGCAGCACAGGGGGCTTTCCCTTGTTGATCAAGGCAGAAGAATTAAATGGACTCAGGTGGAACCAATGCAATCAAAAGCCTCCCTCTTCTCTAGCTGTGTGCAGGAGATCTCTACTTGTCTGGATGCAGATGCCCCGGAGAGGGATGTTTACAAGCATTTGAGGGTATTGCTCAAAAAGTACTAATTTATTGTCAGCACTGATGATTAAATTGGGTTTACAAGACTTCAAGTGGTTCGATAGGGACTGCTCAAGGAGACTTTGGCATTTGAAGGCGGTTCTTAAGCAGGACCCAAGAGATAGGAACCTTGTTGCAGCCTGTAGGCAGACATACAAGCAGGCCCTAGCCAACCGCACATCCACATTGTGGGAAATTGCCTGGGAGGAGCTAAGTCAAACCAGTGAGTGCAGAGACAGCTCTCTTTTTTTTGAGAGTGGTAAATATGCCCTGTTTTGCAGAGGGAACTGGGCTGGCAATTTTCTGTCATTTCAGAGCAACAATGGGTCGACCACTTTGAAGGGGTCTACAATTTTGGTGCGCTGGCAGAGGGTGTTGTTAGGGCAGGAGCACAGAAGAGGAGCTCCTCTGTGGTGTTTGCGCTAGATGAAGTTAACCTGGGATCCATGTGCTATCACGTAACAAGTTTCCTGCCCCTGATGGAATCCCCCCGGACTTGTTTCTGCCTCACATTTATTTTTGGGGTCCCCTTTTGACCCAGGTGTTGAATGCTGTGGCGCGGGTAGGGGCATTGCCCTCGTGGTCAGCAGCGGTGATTTTGCCAGTGTTCAAGAAGGGGGATAAGCACTGCCTCAGGCAATGCTCCCAGGAGGGAACTTTCTTCCACACAATGTGGGAATGTCCGATCGCCCAAATATACTGGACAGCAGTCACAGCGCAGATGGAGAAGGTAGGGGGAAAAAAACTGAATGCCACCCCAAAACTATGTCTACTAAATATATGGGAGGCCACGGACTTAACCCAAACTGAACAATCATGGGTTTCATTGGGATGGGCCCTCGTAAAGCGGAACATAGCACAAAAATGGGGAGTCGGGGAACCACCACTAATAACAGGATGGGTAGCTGACATGGATAGAGCCATGATAGCGGAGAAAGATGTATTTAAAAATAGAGGATGCCCCCACACAGGGGCGAAATATGTTTGTCTCGTACGGTTGAGTTACATCAGACAGATGTGAAGCTGCAAGACTTACCACTTACAGAGGGGGAGATGCAATGATACTAATACGTTTTTGGAATGTCGCATCGAAAGCAAAATGTACCTGTACTGTACCTGGATACTTGCAAATGACTAACTGTATTGCTGTGCTTTTGTTGATTTGTTCAATAAAAAGAGTTTAAAAAAAAAAAGAAGGGGATAAGGACAACCCTCAGTGTTACCGCCCCATTTCAGTAATAGATGCAGTAGTTAAGGTCCTAGAGATTGTAATCCTCAATAGGCTGATGGCGTGGACCGATGCCAATGACATCTTTTCCACAGTCCAATATGGCTTCTGCCAGGCAGGTCAACTTTTGACCAATGTTTGAACCTTTATTTCATTATTAACAAGTACACTGTTGCCTGGCCCGAATCCCTCCATCTGGTGTTCATGGACCTTATGCCAGCTTTTAGGAGGGTTAATCGTGCAAAATTATGGCCTTTGCTTCTTGCGTTAGGGGTGGACCTGAACATAGTGGCCCTTTTAGCGACCTATACTCTGACACCTCTCCATCGGTGCGCTTTTCGCAAGGCACTGCTCGTACCCGGTCCTTTTTACTAGTAGGGGTGTACGCCAGGGTTGCATTCTTGCACCTTTTCTGTTCACCCTCTATATGTACGGGCTTCTGCAAGCTCTCCTTTCTGTCCAGGCTGATCGTCTGAAGGTAGGAGTAAGATCGCTTCCGTTATTGTTATATGCCGATGATGCGGTTCTCATGGCCCGTACGGCCATAGGGCTACAGCTACACCTGGATAAGGTTGTTTCCTTTATGTGGAGTTTGGATTTGGCAGTACATTTTACCAAATCTTATGTCATAGAGGTTGGTCCGCGGTCTGCCAGCTCTAAGACCTTTAAAGTGGCCAACCACACCCTGATCTGACAAAAGTCCAGGCCTTTCCCTACTTAGGGGTGTTATTTGATGTGAATAACAATTGGAAGCCCCTGACTGAGAGAAGGAGATCCGAGTTCTTCAAAACTACAGAGGCAGTGGCTAGCTTTGCGCCCAGGCTGAGTTCTTGGGAACCGCATGTTTTACTTAAGATTTACCAGGCAAAATGTGTGTCTCGGATCCAGTATGGCAGTGAGGTTTGGGGATATGTGAAGATGGATAAAATCCAGTGGAAAATCAATTACTTAGATGACTTGTGCAGGTCCCGCAATGCACCCCGGCTTTCTCAGTTCATATGGAGCTTGGAATAAGTCATCTAGCTTATATAGTTGCCCTTAGCTCATTGTTGTGTTGGATCAAGACCTGGACCAGGGAGGATCTAAAGCTTAACAGATTGATTCTTCCGGATTGTCTGTTTCTTGACTTTGTGCATAGAATACTCTGGATAGCTTATGTGAAGGCAGCTTTTGCCACTTTAGGGAGAGTGGATATATTTTCTAATCCCCACTCACTGTCGCTCCTAGATTTGAAAAGAATAAAGGTTCTGTTTCTTGAGCGGGCCTTGTTAATCAGAGAACAGGCTGAGTTGATGAAGCCCTCAGTGAGGGGACATATACTTTTAAAGACCGTTCAGGGAATGGAGCCCTATTTAGCGCAAGTATGCAATTTACGAGACAGATTTTTATTTTTCTCCTGGCCCCACCTAGCGGATGGGCCCAACCAGGTCTCAGGTTGCCTTGCGGCTGTGACAATAGGTCTCCGCAGGACACTCTACATAATGCAATGTTGTACAATTATTTTAGTAGGCCAAGAAAGCAGTTCTAGTCCCACTGTTGATATCTCTGAATTTTACTCAAGTACGTCCCGCTCTTATGTACCTGCAGATGCTCCCTAAAGAATATGTTTTATTTGCTGTCTTGTGTTATTTATGAGCTGCACTGAGGTCTAGACGTTCTAGACCCAAATGATCTATGTTTTGCTGCAGGCGGGGTGCTTTTTTAAATTTAATATTTTTATTGTTTTTTCAAAATTCACCCTAACCTCCCCCCACAAAGCTGGTGGCACACCAGAAATATATAGCACAATTCATTCATAATCATTGCTTCCATAAATAAATTATAATATATATCACCACAAAAAGGTCCACAATTTATACACTAAAACAACACTGAGAAGAAAAAACCCACCCGACCCACCAAAAACACTCTTCCCCCCTGAAAGTGCTCAGTGAAAGAACCATATATAGACATTTATCTCTCTTGAGTTGGCATCCCCTCCTCACGATACTTTCTAACCCACTCTATTAAAGGGGCCCAAATTCTCAAGCCCTTTCGTTGTGCACGACTACCTTTCCGCATGTATTTCCCTTTTTCTAAATTATAAACTGTCAAAAACCCAGCCAACCATTGTTGGAACCCCGGCGGGTTATAATTTAACCACGCTGAAGTAATGCAAAGCCTTAAGATTGCCATGGAAATAAAGATCAACTCACGTCCATATTCTGGTTGATCCACCTCCGCTACACCCAATAAAATTACATCTGGTAGTAGCACTACTGCCAGATAGAGTTCCTCCGATAGAAACCTGGATAGTTCTTTTTTCAAATTTTGTAATTCGCCACAAGTAGAACAAATATGAACGATATCTGCTTTTGGCATCAGGGGCAACATGTTCCTTTACTCTCTCCCCATTTCGCAATCTTATCCGGAGTATAATACAAAAAAAAACAATTCTTATAAAACTGTGCTTGTAGTCGAGCGGACATTAAAATAGATTGTGCCAAATCAAAAGATTGAAAAAATGTTTGATCTGTTATCCCTACCTTCTCTTGCCACTTCAGGGAGTGTTTATCCATATCATCAGTCATGGCGGAATTAAAAAGCCCATAAATCTCTCCAATTTAATTTTTTCTTACACCCAATAATCTCTCAGTAGTTTTAGATCTTGTAAATCTGGCGGAACCACCCCCTTTTCATAGCAAAAAATCTCTCACTTGCAAATATTTTTAAAAATCCTTTGACCCGAAATTAAATTCATTTTTCAAATCATCAAAAGAGATTATGCCTGATGCAGAAAAAAAACACCCCACTTGATACACCCCAACTTGAACCCAATTACTCATAAACTGATCTCTAAAAATCTCTGGTAAATTCAGATTAGTCAGGGAGTGTACAGTGGCGTAGCAAGGGGGAGAGGTGGGGGGGGGCGGTCCACCCCGGACAGCACAAGGTTTGGGGGCGGCAACCTACCCCCCTTACATGAGGCCACCGGGCGGCAAAGTCAGAGACCGCCACGGGCGGCAGAATGGCTAGCTACGCCACTGGGAGTATAAAAACTTAATCTACTGATCAATAATATTTTATGTAAAGATCTCCAACCCTTATATGCTCCATGGAGGGTTTTAAAGCATACTTTTTGTAATACATATTATTTAATTGGCGCCATAGACACCCCCACACCTCTTTTCATATCACAAATTCATACGGGGAGAGTACTTGTTCGATTTCCCCTCTATAATAATCTTCTTGTAACAACACTCAACTGTGTATAAATGTAGTGGACCAATAATACAATTTCAAATTAGGGAGCGCCCACTCTCCTCTCTCTCTGGGTAATGTAAGAAATTCCAATGCCCTTCTGGGTCTAGCAGAACCCAGATAAACCCAGAAAATATATTTTCCATTATCTGAAACCACTGAGTTTAAAATTCTAAGGGAATGGCCGGGAAAAAAATACAACATTTTTGGAACAAAGAGCATCTTCATAACATTGCATCTGCCCCCTAATGATAAGTGCAGATTATTTAATCTGCCGAGATCTTATTTAATTTTACTCAAAGGGAGTTCTATATTATCTCTAACAATATTATCTCTTTTAGCCGTCGTACTAATGCCCAGGTAGTTTGTTTTGCCCACAACCCGGTTGTCAGTCATCTTAATTTCTTCATTAATGACTATCTGGGTCTTTATTCAGGGCATAACCAGAGAGTCTTCTGAATTGCACAGCCTCCTCTTCCACTGCCTTAAGAGCTGTTATTGGGTCAGAGGTTACCAGTGCAATGTCATCAGCGTAAGCAAGGGTTTTTGTCTCCCAGCCTTGAGACTGAATCGGTAAGATTACAACATTCCTCTCCAGTTTACGTATAACGGGGTCTATATATATAGCAAACAACAGCGGAGAACATGGGCAACCTAGTCCCCCCTGAGATCCCAAATGGCTCAGACAAGGCCCCATTCACACCTACCCTAGCCACCAGATCAACATATAGCATTTTGACTGCTTGGATAAAGCCCTTGCCGACACCGACTCTTGCCAACGCTATCTAGAGAAACTGCCATGAGACCCTGACAGAGGCTTTTTCTGTGTCAAGCAAAATTAAAGCCATAGGGTCCCCGGTAACACTGGTAGCATCAAACAACAAAATAACCCTTCAGATATGGTCGGTTGTGGATCTTCCGGGGATAAACCCATGTTAACTTTATGGATAATTGGTGCAAGTCAAGAAGCCAAAACTTTGGAGCAAATTTTAGAATCGCCATTGATCAGGGTAATTGGGCGATACGAACCGAGTTAAGTGCTGATTTTATTTTTTTGGGGGGGGGCACAATTTTTGCAGAGGACCAAGAATTCAGAGGCCTACCTCCCTTAAAGATCTGCTCAAATAGGTTGGTCATACAAACCTTTAGCTGGGGAGCAAATGTACAATAAAATTCCGTTGGGATACAGTCAGTACCCGTGGCTTTGCCCCTCGCAAGACTATTCAATGTAAACAAAATCTCTACCCACTGTGGGGAATTTCATACACTGAATTAGATCTAAATATTCCCTAGACAGATTGGATTCCTCCCACATGTTATCCAGATACAAGGATTAATAATATTGTTTAAATGCTTCCCTTATTTTGACTGAATCAGTTACACGACCTAACACTGGGTCATTGATCTCCTGGACTGTATTTAGCATAGTCTGTTGTCTGGTTCGGATAGCGAGGTGATGAGCCATCTGCTCACTATATTCATAAGCTTTCTTCTTTCAAACCGTCAATTTATCCGCAGCTTTTTTTACCAAAACTTCCATAATAGCAGATTTGGCAACAGCCACCCTTAATTGACCCTCGTCCAGATCACCTCCCAATTGAGTGGCGGTGACCAATCCCTCTTCTGCAGAGGCTAAAACATCCTGAAGGTCCTGTAAGATTTGTCTGCCTTGCGGGTGCTTTTTATCTGTTTTTATTGATATCTATTTATTTTAACTACTTGTATCTTATGTATATGTGTCAATGAGCATGATTTTATGTGGTGTTTTGTGCTCTTTTATGGTTGTTTTTGATGACCGAATAAAGATCTTATGATGATGATGATGACAGACTTTGAGCCTGCTATTCCTCAATTCCCAGGAAAGAATGGGAAAGCTTCTCTGGCTCTGTTCGTAAGAAGGGGAATCTTGTCTTTCGGGTAAGAAACCTTTTTATTCCATCTAAAGATCTGAAAGTTGAAGTCTTCCAAATGTGTCACAACTCCCCTGTTGCTGGCCATAAAAGAATTAAATATACATTTTGAGCTCATTCGTCTGTCTTTTTAGTGGCCAAATGTCCGACGTAATAGAGAACACTACATTGATTTCTGTTCAACCTGCTCTCAGTGAAAATCCTCTTATCTCCGTCCTTCAGGACCTTTGCAAGCCCATTATGTTCCACCAGAACTGTGGCATACTATTTCTACTGATTTCATCTTGGCTCTACCTCCTTCAGAAGAAAATCAGGTCATCATGGTCACTGTTGACTATTTCTCCAAAATGGCTCATTTCACTGCCCTTAAAAGTTGCCTTCTGTCAAAACTTTGGGTCAAATCTTTTTGCAAGAAATCTTTCATTTGCATGGTCTGCTTCCGGTTATAGTTTCTGATAGTGGTACTCAGTACATTTCCCACTCCTGGAAATATTTTTGTAAATCTCTTCAAATTGAAGTGGCCTTAGCCTCTGGCTTTCACTCCCAGACTAATGGTTAAACTGAACCAAGGGTTAGAATACTGCCTCCACTATCTCTGTAATTCCACTCCAAGTGACTGGTCATCCTTTTTAGCCCTGGTCGAGTATTCTTACAATAATTCTGTTCATAGCACTCCTCCATCCTCACCATTTTACTGTCTACGTGGCCTTCATCCTTGGGCTTTCTTTATGGAATCCAGAGTTCAAACATGGTGCCCGCTGCCGCCAGTTTTGTTTGATAGCTGCATGCTGTTCGACCGAAGATCTCTCTTAATCTTAAAGCATCTAAACGGATGAAATTCTATGCACATTCTCACCGCATCTCTTCCTTCACCTTCCTCAAGATTGGAGACAAAATCTGGGTTTCCTCCAATTTCTTGCCATCTCACCTCTTCCATAATAAATGTACACAGATTCTATGGGTCTTTTAAGATTGGTTAAGTCATCACAACAGTAGCCTACAAGATTCAATTGCATCTTCATTGGAAAATACATCTTGTGTTTCATGTATCTCAATTGAAACCTTACAGCTTCGATCCCTTTAACAATTGTTTATTCTGCCTCCTCCTATTTTGGTTATTTATTTATTTATTTATTTATTAATTAAACTTATAATGCGCAACAGCTACCCAAAAAGGGTTTCCCGGCGCAAACGCAAATACAGAGGCTGATGTCAAGGCAGAGGCAGCAGGCTAATGATTAAAAAGCCATGTCTTCAAGGATTTACGGAAATGAATGTAGTTAGTTTCGGTTCGAAGAGTTAGGGGCATAGCATTCCAGAGTGAGGGGCCAAGATGTAAAAAAGACCTACCGCCCATCCTTGCTAGTTTGATTTTTGGGACAGAAAACCTCCCCTGCGTAGATGAACGAAGGTCACGAAGAGGGACATAGGGATGAACCAGTGATTGAAGGTATTTAGGGGCCGTACCACTTTTGATTTTAAACATGTAGCTCAGGGCTTTGAACTTAACTCGGTTCTCCACCCTGAGCCAGTGCAAGTCACGGAGATGGCCGGAAACAGAGGAAGTTCTGGGGATCCGGCATAAGAGCCTAGCTGCAGAGTTCTGAACCAGTTGCAGCCTGCGTGTCACCTCTTTGTTAGAACCCAAGTACAGAACATTGCCGTAATCAAGTCTTGAAGTAATCAAGGCATGAACAACAGTCCTCTGAGTGGGTTCTGGTAGCATCCAGATAACTTTTTTTAGCCACTTCAGGATAGTGAAACAAGTAGCAGCTACTTTAACAACTTGGTTATGCATACTTAGTGTATCATCCATAATTACACCCAAATTTCGAGCTTGGCGGACCGGTATAGGAAGAGCACCCATCTCGCAGGGCCAATGTTGAGGTCCCCAAAGTTCCCTATTTTTCCCAAATATAAGAACCTCGGTTTTTCCTCCATTCAGTTTGAGGTAGGTTGGTTGGAGATGAACCTGAGTTTGAGGTACAGGAGATATGCGATTCTCACATCTTTTGTGTGAAAATTAAGTTTTTGATCCATTGGAAAGGATACCCTCCTAGTGAACGGTCTTGGGAAGATGCCTCTCTGTTCATGCTCTGGTTTTGGTTTGTCACTTTTACTGTAGATGTCCGGATAAACCTAGAACTTCTAGAAGGGCATACTGTTGTTCCCCACCCGTGGCCAGCTTCTGACAGTGGGTGGAATCCGAGCTCCTACGGGAGCCAGAAGGACCACAAAGGTACCGCCCCACGGGCCCTAAACACACTTACCTCAAGGTGGCTAGCCCTCCGGTGCTCTCTTGGATGACAGTCCTCCCCTCGGGGACATGTTGGGAGACAGCCTTGGCAACTCCATGTTTCTCCTCCTTCTTCTTTCCAGAATCCTCTGGAGAGGATTTCTGGAAAAGGAAATACTACCTGTTCCAAGATGGCGCTTTGTCCATTTCTTCCAATAGGACATTCACAATCCAACATGGTGGCCTAAATTCCTGTGATGTAATTCCTGTCCTGGGCCTATATAAGGAAGGTTTATCCATTCTGCACTTGCGTTGCAATGCTCCAAGTCTCATGTGATGTGTTCCAGTGCTCCAGCCTTTCCTTGGCTCCTCCAGGAATCTTCTAGCTATTCCAGCGCTCCAGGCCTCCTGTGGTGTGTTCCAGCCTTTCCTTGGCTCCTGCAGGAATCTTCCAACCATTCCTACCCTCCAGGTTTCCTGCGATGTGTTCCAAGGTTCCAGCATTTCCTTTTCTCCTCAAGGAATCTTCCTTCCATTCCAGCGCTCTAGCCTTTACTTGGCTTCTTTAGGAATCATCCAGCCATTCCAGCCCTTCAGTCTTTCCTTGGCTCCTTCAGGAATCTCCAGTCATCTCCTGTTGGTTGGGTCCTCAACCTTGTGTTTTACCTCTAAGTTCCAACTGTGCCCAGAAGTCATCTTGGAGGTTTGTTGCCCTCAGGCTTTTTCCTCTTTCCTGGGGCCAATTCTAGAAGGCCCTCTCTGCCTAATTGTTTTCTGTGTTGACAGCAATATGGCTACTGGAAGGGACACACATACTTCTGACAGTCAAAAACTGAAAACCTGCGCCTCCAATCCAACTCGCAGCCAAAGTCTCTTCACCAGGCATAAGCTTTGTGACAGCAGCTTCCTGAAAGGATGCGTATGTTGCTGCTTTAATTTAGCGCAAATAGCTTAAGGAAAATTGAGAAACTGATACTCACTTGTAATAAAGGCATGGTCGCAGGTGGCCAACAGGAGTCAGAAGATCATAAAAGCTGCAAACCTCTATTATTTCAAATGAAACAAGTGGAACAAACAGAAGCAATAAAATACAAGTGGCATTTAAAACTAACACAATCTGAACATGTTAAGCAAACATTTCATTATCCCTACATCCCATGTCCTCATCCCAGTCATTACTTTTGAGGTGAACTCCACTAAAACCAGGAGAGAAAACAGGAAGTAGTGGAGTAGCCCCATCCACCCTAGGGTAGTATAAACACCCTCTTTACCCACATCACTCCCTGTTTTTTTCTCCTGCCTGACCAGGACAGGATTCAGGATGTAGGGACCCCAGCTGGGCTTGGATTGAATTTGGACTCTTAAGTTTCCCTTGTGCAGGGCAAAGGGGTATCACAGCGTTTCAACGAAAGATGGAGGGGGCAGGAGGAGTACTATGTCCTTGAACTCCTCCTTGGATGTCTTTATACTGGAGTACTGCTGCTGGTGGAGGATGGAGGGTTACATGAGTAATGTCTGCCGCACCCCCTGGACTGAACTATAGTTGGTGGCGGGTCTTGTCCCTGGGGTTGAGAGAAAGGGCATCTGTGGTTCGACTTTTAATTATCTTGCTTCTTGTGGGCTCCTCAGTTGAGCATTGCAAGTCTTACATGGGTATTGTTACCACTTTCTTAGGTTTCAGTTCCTTTTCCAGGTTTTCATACCTACCTGTGCTCTCTCTCTCTCTGGGTTTCCACTCCTTTTTTCCTCTGGGTTCCACCCCCTTACCCCACTGGCTACCAAGCATCAGGTGACCCTGGTGACCAGTATATACAGCCCCCTCACCTGGACTCCGGTGCTTGGCTTATTTCGTTCGTGGATTCCAGTTACCCAGGCCAGAGAGCGCACAGGAGCGCGTCTCTATTCCTTCTGATGCAGCCGTGTTCTCAGTGACTCATCTGGGAAACAGTGCTGCCCCCTTTGACCTTTTTCAAAAAAACTAAAACCACGTGGTTGCTGCTCGCAGACGGAGCTGGGCTTTTCCTCGGCGTTTGGCTGACCTAATTCCTCTCTGGGTTGTAGCAAGGCAGGAGCCGTTTCCACAAAGGAGGTAATTACCGCGAAGACCTTTTTCTTTTACTTCTAGGTTGGTGCGCACGGCAGGAGCCGAGCACTCAGCCTTTTAATTTTTAACTTTATGTGCAAGGCTAGAGGACGCCCGCACTGACTAGTTGAGCGCTGTGGAGTTTTTTGCACTTTCCTCCAGTACGGGGCGGAAGCCGCCCGCGAGACTCTTCTGGACCTTTCATTTCTGTTTGTCACGCCGTTGCCACGGATAGCGCTACAGAGTATCTCGTATGGTTCCTTTGATCCAAAGCGCAGCAGGAGCTGACTGCGCTTCCATTAATTCCTCCTACCGCGGTGGCGGTCATTCTTCTTGGTTCCCCCACAGGCGCACGGCAGGAGCCGGCAGCATCGCCTTGGCCCAGTGTTCCGGCTAGCAGGGAGGGACTGCAGCCACGAGACTTTCACCTAGTTTATTCTGATTCGCTTGCAATCATGGGAAAGCACCAAGTAGTGGAACTCGCAAAATACCCTGTGCCCTAAACCATCCCTACGACTTTTCCTTTTCTCAAGGGTGAGTGGCTGTCCTTCTAGTGGGAGAAGGTAGTTGACGTTGATCATTGGACTGCTTGTGCCCCTCTGCTCTGCACCCTATTTACGTTTTCCTTTCACTTCCTGTATTCCAGATTTGGGCTGCTCCTCCTCCTCCTCTGATGTGAATCCGATTCCCTTTCTTCCCGACCCTGCCACTTTTAGAACAAAACCCTTTTATTACCTGTCTTCCACGACCCAGAGAAGCTTGTGTGCCGTACCTCACGTCCCTTTCCCCTTGGGATCAATCGCCCATACTGCACTATACTGTGTGGAGGATTGGTCTGAAGAGGAGAGGGGGGACTCTCTTCGTTTCCGTGGTTCCTGTTGTTCAGGTGAGTGGGATCGCGACAAAAAAGCCAAGCCCTCAAAAATCTTGTACCGCCCAAGCGAAGATGGACGTGGGGGAGAATGGTGAGGATCGGTTCCCCGCTGATGCCACTCCCATTACCACGGTTCAGGACCTAGCAGCTGCATTAATGGTTATGCAGACAGAAATACAAGCACTAAGACAAGAAAACTATTCCCAGAGGAACGAGATCCTCAATAGGCCCATAAACACTGCATGGGGTCCTCAGGCTAGCGCTATTCCTAAGACGTCCCGACCGGTGTTGCACCCAGCCACTTTCCATTTTGAAAAAAACCAACCCATTGGGGAGCAGTCTCCCGCCACAGTCACCATTGTTACGCCTGTTCCGGTTCCGTTAGGCGCCCCAGAAAGGTTTAACGGGGAAAGTGGTAAATACAGAAGCTTTATGAATCAGTGCCATTTACAGTTCATGTGTCGTCCTATGGCATTTCCCGATGATTCGGCCAAAGTGGCTTTTGTTATTTCTTATATGGTGGGTGTCGCTGCTAACTGGTCGATACCTTTAGTAGAGACTAATGACCCGCTGTTGCATGATTTTCTCGCCTTTAAGGAACAGATGAGAAAATTATTTGATAAGCATGCTTTTATGCAAGCTAGCGACACCGAACTATTAAACCTTAGACAGGGGAAAAATACCTTGCTCACATATATAACTGAATTTAATCGGTTAATGGCGGAAACTCGTTGGCCTCCTGATAAGAGAACGTCCCTGTTCTATCGAGGTCTAAATGATGATCTTAAGGACATTCTTTCTCAGGTAGTCGATCCACCGGAGGATTGTGTTTACTTCATAGATCTCGTCGTAAAACTGGATCATCGCCTTCGTGAAAGACACGGGGAGAAAGCCAGACCCGAGAACCTCCGGGTTTTGGTGTATAAACAGGACAGGAAAGAGAAAGACGAATCTCGCTTACAAACTTCAGAACCTATGCAGATAGGAGGGGTTCGAGGTCCATTAACCCGAGAAGAGAGGGAGAAAAGACAACTTCTCAACCTATGTCTGTATTGCGGAAAAGGGGGGCATTACGCTCGGGAATGTCCTGCCCGACCAAAGATTCCAGGGCCAAAAAAGTTTGTGGCTGTAACCCAGAGCACCTCTGTAACAAGGGTGCCTAGACACTTCACAATTAGAGTAACATTGATACTTAGCGCTAGCAAGCGGGTCGCGTTGTCTGTGCTGCTAGATTCTGGAGCTACGGGTAATTTTTTAGATAAGAAATTGGCTTCGTCCCTGGGGGTTGTGTGTGTCCAGAAGAAGGAACCAGAACCCGTTCTAGCAGTGGACGGAACTGAACTAACGTCCGGGCTCATCACAAAGCACACCGCTCCGATAGTACTGGTTTGTGATAATGGCCATTCAGAGGATATCTCCTTTGATTTAATAGATACCCCGGCGTTTGGTATGATCCTAGGGGTCCCCTGGTTACAGCATCATAACCCAAAGATAGACTGGATACGGAGAACGGTGACCTTAGACTCCTGCTACTGCATTCAACACTGTTACCAAGAAGTGATAGAGTGGGCATCTCCATTGATGTGTGCATCTAGCGTAGTTCCTGAACATAACACCATCCCTCGGGTTTATCAAGAATACGCCGATGTCTTCGACAAAATAAAGGCATCCGCATTACCCCCTCATCGTAGTTTCGATTGCCGAATAGACCTAGAGCCGGGAGCAGTGTTGCCATGTAGCCGGATCAATGCCTTGTCGGAACCTGAAAATGCACATCTGAAGGAGTATATTGATGACATGCTGGCGTGCGGATTTATCCGACATTCCTCTTCACCAATCTCATCCCCTCTTTTCTTTATATCTAAGAAGTAGGGGGGCCTTCGCGCGTGCATCGACTATAGATCACTCAACAAGGTTACGGTAAAGAACAAATACCCGTTACCACTCATCCCCGTACTTCTAGACCAAGTAAAAGACGCCACGGTATTTACGAAGTTAGACCTACGTTGCGCGTACCATCTTATCAGAGTACGTGAGGGGGATGAGTGGAAAACGGCTTTCCGGACTAAGTTCGGATTGTTTAAATACTGTGTTATGCCGTTCGGGCTATGCAATGCCCCTGCGGCTTTCCAGTTTTTTATTAATGAAATCTTTCAGGACTTTCTGGACCGGTTTCTCATCGTCTATATTGACGACATCTTGATCTTCTCAAAAAACCACGTCGAACATGAAGAACACGTACGATTGGTGCTACAAAGACTGAGAACACACCGACTTTTTTCCAAAGTAGAGAAATGTACATTTCATGCCGCTCAGGTAGACTTTTTGGGATTCGTAATATCCAAGACAGGAATACAGATGGATCAAAAGAAAGTAGCAGCTATCGTGTCCTGGCCTACACCTACCTGCGTCAAGGAGATACAGTCACTGCTAGGTTTCGCTAACTTTTATCGGCGTTTTATTCCTCATTTCTCAGAGGTGGTAACGCCCATAACTAGACTGATCAAAAAGGGGGTGCCCTTTATATGGTCAGCGGAATCCCAGACTGCTTTCGAAACGTTAAAGGCTAAGTTCACCTCCGCTCCTGTCTTGATACACCCCGATCCGACTAATCCTTTCTTTGTGGAGGCGGATGCTTCACAATATGCCGTAGGAGGGGTATTATCGCAGAGAGACACTAATGGTCAAATGCATCCCATAGCCTTTTTTTCGAATAAATTATTGCCGGCTGAGCAGAACTACACCATAGCCGAGAGGGAATTATTGGCCATTAGAAAAGCTTTTCAGGAGTGGAGGCGTTACCTCTGGGGAGCTAGACACCCCATCACGATATATACAGATCACAAGAATTTGGAGTTCTTTCGTACTGCAAGAGCCTTGACCCCAAGACAGATGCGATGGGTGTCGTTTTTTAACGAATTTGATTTCGTAATTACATATAGACCAGCCTCCCAACAAGTCAAAGCAGACACCCTGTCTCGTTTATGTGTGTCGCTACCCCATCGAAGAACCGACACAGATCTTGAATCTCTCATCCCCCCGAGCAAGGTGATTGGGTGCACATCTTTTGACCAATTCCGCGATGACTTGGAAGAAACGTTCCGAACACTAGATATCACTTCACTGGTGACTCAACCCCTATATCATCTAGAAGGGGGTTTGTTATATCATGGGGAACAGATGTACATCCCTGACAAACACCGGGACCAGGTACTACAATGGGTTCACTCTTCCGCCTTAGTGAGTCACCCAGGCATTCACAAAACTCAAGAACTCTGTGGTAGATGGTTTTGGTGGGAAAGCATGGCTAGAGATATACAAGGGTTTGTGTCGTCTTGTCCGATTTGCGCCACCCAGAAGGTGCCACATACCCCACCTGATGGGTTACTGCTCCCCCTTCCTGTTCCTCCATACCCCTGGCACACAATAAGCATAGATTTCATCACAGACCTCCCTAAGGAAGAGGGATTTACCGCCATACTAGTGGTGGTAGACTCCTTTACTAAAATTGCTCATTTCATACCCCTTCCCAAGATCCCTTCAGCTAGTGAATTAGTACAGGTTTTCATACACAACGTTATTCTTCTACACGGGATTCCCTCCATTGTCATTTCCGACCGGGGTCCCCAGTTTGTTTCACGCTTCTGGCAGGAGATAGGGGCTGTGTTACAAATGGACCTGCGGCTTTCATCCGCCTACCACCCACAAACAGATGGACAGACAGAGCGTGTTAATCAGACTATGGAACAGTATCTCCGTTGTCTTCTAGCAACCCTAACCAGCAGTTGGGTGAAGGCATTACCAATGGCCGAATTTGCGTACAACAATAGCATACACTCCGCATTAGGCATGTCTCCTTTCTATTGCGCCATGGGTTTTCATCCTAGAACGGTGCCTGTACAGCCCACATACAGAGTACCCGCAGTAGATACCCTGTACAACAACTTCAAAGAGATTTGGAAAAGGGCACAAAACCAGCTAGTAGCTGCCAAAGAAACCATGAAGAAAAAAGTAGATAAACATAGACGCCCGGCCCCTTGTTATGCACTAGGCGATCGGGTATGGTTGGCAACAAAAAACCTGCGTTTGGCAGGGCCTAAGGAGCTTCAGCCCCGCTTCATAGGACCGTTTTCCATCATACAGATTATTAATCCAGTGGCTATGAAATTGGAGCTACCTGATGAATATCCCATCCATCCCGTGTTTCACACCTCCCTTCTGAAACCCTTCCTTCCTTCTTCTCTGCCCAGAATACCACCTCCCCCCATACTAGTCAAGGAACATGAAGAATACGAAGTGAATCGTGTGATGGATTCGCGGAGAAGAAATGGAGAGCTTTATTACCTTATTGACTGGAAGGGGTACCCACCTGAGGAGAGAACCTGGGAACCTGCCTCTTTCGTTCATGCCCCCCTATTGGTCCGAAAATTCCATGCTCGCTACCCTTCCAAGCCTCGCCCTGTCAGGAGGCCCTTGAGAGGGAGGTGATGTTACCACTTTCTTAGGTTTCAGTTCCTTTTCCAGGTTTTCATACCTACCTGTGCTCTCTCTCTCTCTGGGTTTCCACTCCTTTTTTCCTCTGGGTTCCACCCCCTTACCCCACTGGCTACCAAGCATCAGGTGACCCTGGTGACCAGTATATACAGCCCCCTCACCTGGACTCCAGTGCTTGGCTTATTTCGTTCGTGGATTCCAGTTACCCAGGCCAGAGAGCGCACAGGAGCGCGTCTCTATTCCTTCTGATGCAGCCGTGTTCTCAGTGACTCATCTGGGAAACAGTGCTGCCCCCTTTGACCTTTTTCAAAAAACTAAAACCACGTGGTTGCTGCTCGCAGACAGAGCTGGGCTTTTCCTCGGCGTTTGGCTGACCTAATTCCTCTCTGGGTTGTAGCAAGGCAGGAGCCGTTTCCACAAAGGCGTTAATTACCGCGAAGACCTTTTTCTTTTACTTCTAGGTTGGTGCGCACGGCAGGAGCCGAGCACTCAGCCTTTTAATTTTTAACTTTATGTGCAAGGCTAGAGGACGCCCGCACTGACTAGTTGAGCGCTGTGGAGTTTTTTGCACTTTCCTCCAGTACGGGGCGGAAGCCGCCCGCGAGACTCTTCTGGACCTTTCATTTCTGTTTGTCACGCCGTTGCCACGGATAGCGCTACAGAGTATCTCGTATGGTTCCTTTGATCCAAAGCGCAGCAGGAGCTGACTGCGCTTCCATTAATTCCTCCTACCGCGGTGGCGGTCATTCTTCTTGGTTCCCCCGCAGGCGCACGGCAGGAGCCGGTAGCATCGCCTTGGCCCAGTGTTCCGGCTAGCAGGGAGGGACTGCAGCCACGAGACTTTCACCTAGTTTATTCTGATTCGCTTGCAATCATGGGAAAGCACCAAGTAGTGGAACTCGCAAAATACCCTGTGTCCTAAACCATCCCTACGACTTTTCCTTTTCTCAAGGGTGAGTGGCTGTCCTTCTAGTGGGAGAAGGTAGTTGACGTTGATCATTGGACTGCTTGTGCCCCTCTGCTCTGCACCCTATTTACGTTTTCCTTTCACTTCCTGTATTCCAGATTTGGGCTGCTCCTCCTCCTCCTCCGATGTGAATCCGATTCCCTTTCTTCCCGACCCTGCCACTTTTAGAACAAAACCCTTCTATTACCTGTCTTCCACGACCCAGAGAAGCTTGTGTGCAGTACCTCACGTCCCTTTCCCCTTGGGATCAATCGCCCATACTGCTCTATACTGTGTGGAGGATTGGTCTGAAGAGGAGAGGGGGGACTCTCTTCGTTTCCGCGGTTCCTGTTGTTCAGGTGAGTGGGATCGCGACAGGTATCCGTGCATGCTTGATTGACTAGACTCAGGACATGCACGATGGATTGAATTCCGCACATGCAGTCTTGAATGTTTTTTGTTTCAGGTGTGGACAAACCGGTTTTGTATTTCAAGCCCTTGTTGATTGAGTTACATTGTTGCAGTTTGTTACTCATGTATTACAATTTGTCAGTGCTCCTGTGCAGCTTTTGCTGAGTTTGTTGGTGTTTCTTTCGGTGGCTGGAGCAGATGCAGAAGAATGGAGAAGCACTCGAGGAAGAGGAGAGTTTCTAAATATTCTTCTTCCAGCTCTTTCCCCTCTAGTGAGAGCAAAAGATCTAAACATGACGATAAGTCTCTGTAGGACAGAATTAAGCAGATTTTCCTTCAGACTATGTCAGCAGTTAAGTCTCCTCGACCTACTAAACCTTTAAATGAGGGCAAGTACTATTCTATTTCTAGCTCTGGAGCGGAGGAGGAGGGAGTAGAAATGGTTTTCTTGGACTTGAAGGGCAAATTTATTGACAAGAAGTTGTTGTCTGAGAATTTGGCCAGAAGTTGACGTAACATTGGATTTGCCGATGAGGAGTTGCCCAATACCTCTTCAAATCTGGTTCTAAGGCAGTTTCAGCAACCCAAGGCATTGGGTCTTCTGATACATCAACATGTTGCTGATGTAGTGAAGAGGGAATGGAAGAACACGGACAAGATTATTCTCCCTAGATGTATGTTCAGACTCATCGTTTGGAGAAAGTAGATAAGTCAATGCCTGAGTTACTGGTGGAGGATTCCTTTGTTGCCAGCTTGGTTGGCAGAATGTCTGTGGCTGAGGAGAATATTCTTAAGGACCAGACGACTCTGGCTTAAAGCAATCATATGCTGGAGTTAATTTGGTAGGAGAGCTTGTATTTATGGTGCTTACACTTTGCAGACCCTTCTCTCAGATATCAAGATTCTATTTAAAGCAATTCCGGAGACTAAGGAGTGATCTGAGGTTCTGGAAGCCTTGGAGAAATAAGTGAAATGTGTATCTTATATCTCCTTTGACATAGTAAGAGCTTGATCACTGGCAGAGGGTGCCTCCATCTCAGCTGGAAGGAATCTTTATTTGAAGAAATGGCACAATGAGGAGGCTCAGAAATCAGTAACATTAAGAATGCCATTTGAGGGGAAACAAGCTCTTGGGTGCAGACCTTGAGGAAAAGTTACATAGAATCTAAAAGGAGAAAAACATTTTCAGTCTTTTCGACAGTGGTGGTTCATCAGTGTCAGGATTACGCTTCTCTTCTCTTAAGACTCCTTTGCCAGCCTTTGAGATGTGTTGGCCGGCAGTAGCAGTATTCTTTCTACAAGACACATAAGGGCAAAGGAAACAGCAATTAGGGAGATCAGAAGGGAAACTCTGGATTTCTAGCCAGAAACCAATGCTCCCGATTATGCTGGAAAGCTATTCCCACACCCTGTGGGAGCGAGAATAAGAATTTTCCTTGCTGCTTTGAAGGAATCTACTTTAGATGAGTGGGTCTGTCAGGTGATGAAGAAATTCCAGATAGAGTTTCGGGAGACTCCTTTGGACTATGGGATCATTCCCATGCCAGACACTGCAGGTACGAAAAGGAAATTGGCTCTGGAAGCCGCAATTCTCAGCGGTTCCAATTCTGGAAGCAGGGAAGGGCAGGGAGAGTATTCAAGAATTTTCCTGGGCCCAAAATCCTCAGGTCAGTTCAGACTAATTATAGAACTAAGAGGGGTGAACAAATGGATATGGAAAATCCCATTCAGGATGGAAACGGTTCAAAGGATTATTCCTTTAATCACAGACAAATCCTTCATTATCCTTATGGGTCTAACCACTGCTTATTTCCATATTGCTACAGCTGGAATTCATCCAAGCTTTTACTGAAAAAAGTTTCAAGTATTTCCCTTTTGCATCACGGCTGTTTACAAAGAAGATGGTACCCTTGGTAACACTTCTTCATCTTCAGGGACAGAGTGTGTTTCTGTACCTGGACGATTTGCTCCTACAGGCCCCGTATAAGGAGTATGTATTGAAAGGTTGGGATATCATGAATTGTCTGCAACTACATGGTTTTCTCAAAAACTTGGAAAAATGCATTTTAGATCCCTCTCAGGAAAGGGCTTTCATTGGCGCTCATTTCAGGATCAATTTGGGCATGGTATTCCTTCCAGAGGAGAGACTGGTGAGGCTGAGGGCTACCCTCTCTTCACTATTGTCCCGGAAGGAGACAAACAGCAAGACTTTGGCTGAAGGTTCAGGGCTACATGGTCTCTTGTGTTTTTTTAGTCCCTTGGCGAGGCTTCATAAGAGACCACTGTTGGCTCAACTATTGAAGAATTGGAAACCGTCTTCCATGGTCTGGGAAAGGAGTATACTGATTACAGAACTGATCAAGGGTCAACTACAGTGGTAGTTAAACGAGGGATCTTTGAGCAGGGGATTTACGCTTTATTATCCACCAGAGATTGTCATAACAATGGATGGCAGTCCTTTGGACTAGGGTGCAACGTTAGGGAGCAAAAAGGCTCATGGGAGATGGGTCAGCTAAGGACAAGACAAAAACTTAAAACTCAAAGGAGTTATCTGTGATTTTCTAGGCGTTGATACATTTCAGCAAGGACAGTCTCAATCAGTATGTGATGATGAGGACAGAGAACACAACAGTAGTGTCATATTTTAACAGACGGGGGGGACAAACTCTGTCTCTCTCAATCTGGTTGCCTTGAGGACTGGGGTATGGCCAGAGAAACATCGTCTTTGCCTGAGGGCATCTCACATCATGGGACAAAATGATACAATAGCAGACAGACTAATCAGGGTCTGCTCCTAGTCTCAAACCATGTATCTCTCTCCCATAGTATTCTCCGAAATATATGTCAGTGGTTCAGGGAGCTATATTTAGACATGTTAGATTCCAGAGAAGACACTCAATGTCGGAGGTTCTTTTCTTGGTATTGGGATCCAGAAGCATGGAGGGTAGATGCTCTGTCTTCACCCTGGCCTCCTCAGCTGATATATGCATTCCCACCTATTCTGCTCCTTCCTCGTCTACTCTATGGTCCAGAGGGAGAAGGTGGAAATTGTGGTGGTAGTCCCTTTTTTGGCTCAAATGGTCCTGACATCCCCCTCCTAAAGAGCCTGTCTGTTCTTCCTCCTGGGGGGTCCCATTATCTTCCTTCCTCCGCATATCTGTGGGGTGCCTTCCACGTCAGAGGTCAGCTCTGTTGTTCTGGGGATTGAAAGGACTGGGCTTCAGAGAAGAGGGGTGCCTCGGCTCTTAGCTAAGATTATTCAGGGTTCTAGATGCCCGCCTATGTTAAAGTCTTACTGCAAGCATTGGAGAAATTTTGAAGTATAATGTGCTTCTAATTTTCTTTCAGCTGTTCAATGTGAAATTTCCTGTTTTTGCAGTTCTTGCAGGATGTTTTTCAGAAGCAATTGGCTATGACTATGCTAAAAGCCCAGTGAGATGCAGTAAGGGTCTTTATGGCGCCCTTGTTCAATTCCAGCAGTGACATTGTTTTGGTCGTCGGACTTTTGAAGAGTTTTCTATTTCTAGACCTTTTTCTATACCCTCTGTTTCTCCTTGAGGTTTGCCTTTAGTCCTGAATGTGCTGCAGGGATGCGATTTAAACCACTAATTTCTGTTGATTAAAATACATATCTTTTAAAGTGGCATTCCTACTGGCTGTTACCTCCACTGGGAGGATTAGGAAGCTCCGGGCATTCTTATGCAAACCTCCTTTTTTAAAGATTCTGGAAGATGGAGTCCTGTTTAAACATAAACAGGTTTTCCTTCCTAAGATAGCATTCAAGATTCAATGGGACAAGAAGTATTGCTACCGTGGTTTTTTCCTTCTCCATCTTCCAATGAGGAGGAACTTTTTCATTTGTTGGATGTTAAGAGAGCAGTTGAGACTTACTTTCAGAGGTCTGAGGAGAATTGGAAGTCTGAAAATGTCTTTGTTATTTTTGGTGGTGTTAATCAAGGTCACACAGTTTGTAATGTGACTTTAAGTAAATGGATTAGATCTACTATTGTGTTGGCATATTCTTTGTCTAATGTTTCTCTGCCTCTTAAGCCGAGTCACAGGGGTTCCTCTTTCAGATCTGTTGAGCAGCTACTTGAGTCTCAGCTAAAACCTTGTAAAACACTATCGTTTTGAGAGTGTTATGGGGGTAAACTGTTTAGGGAGAATGTGTTGAATGCAGTATTTTCCACATAATTAGATTTACTTTGTTACACTGATTAAAATTTGATTAGCATCATTAATGTAATGTGTTTCAGTTTTCTACTGAGAGGTCGGTTGGTCATAAAGGCCATCTTTTGCTTGGGTAAGCCTTAAAGTAATGACTGGGACGAGAACAGGGTACTCTGGTAGGCCTGGGTTAAAACACCAAGACAGGCCTCAAGCGGCAGGGCAGTCCTCTGAGGTAGAAGGCAGGCCCCAAGCAGCAGAGCAGTCCCTTGGAGGTCCAGGCAGCCTTCTGAAGTCCTCCGCAGGTCCAGGAGAGTACTGAAAAGTGGTTCGGGAGATCCAATATTCATACCTGGTGCAAGCCTTTGAAGTGGGAGAATCTTCTAGGTTACCCCCACATATGGTTCTGTAAAGTTCCTTCCTTACCTTGCAAAGACTCCAAGAAGTCGAGGATCAAAACTAGTGGTAGTTTTCTTTGTGTGTGCTGTAGCCAAGCTCCTTTGAAATGGAAATGGAGCAGGAAACAGCTCTGCCTCCACCCGTCCTGTCAGGATGGCCCATCCTACCCACACCTAAGCCCCATTGTATCACTGTCTGGGAGGAATACAGAAAGCCTAACAATGGGGTCATGTGACCGATGACGCTGGCAGCAGGCAAGTTAGGACAAGAAAATGCCAACTTTCTAAAAAAGTGGCATTTACTCAAACGGTACCTCTGCAGATCCCTAAGGACCACGGATAAATCCCAAGGTAGAACATCAGGCCTTGAATTAGAAAAACGTTTCAGAAGTCTCCCCACTAAATCAAAATCCTTGCTAGAAGCAGATCAAGGTTTTCTTAATGCTATGACGGCTGCCCACTGAGCCCTTTGGGTTGTGACAGCCAGCTGCATCTGAAAACAATCAATTAAAAATTTTACAATATCAGTAACTACATACTCTACAAACTACATACTCTACTACTGACAGAAATCTAGAGGAACACCATTCCTGAAAATTCCTACAGTGTTTGTCATAAGATTTCAGAGTAGAAGGACTCTGGCATCCTGAATAATACTTGCTAAATGTTCTGGCGTCCCTCTCTTCCAAAGCCCAACCCTCCCAACCTCCAGGCCAATAGTGCGAGTTTTGGAAGAGGGAGACGCTGCACTAATCTGACAGGTAGACAATGGGATTCTCCAGGGAGGAAGAATAGATAAGGACTTTGGGAGGGAAAACAAGAAGTGACAGGGCCAAAAAGGAATTACCACTATGACCTCTCTTGCTTCCCTCTGTTCCCTTGTGAGAAGGGGAGGGATGAGAGCCATTGGTAGGAATGCATACAGCACTCGAGGAGGCAAAGGGAAAGAAAACATATCTACCCCGCTCCTACATCCTACTACCGAGAGAAGAACTTTGGAAGTGGAGTGTGCTCTATGGAAATAAACATTTTGGAGAACACAAGCGGGGTGAGAGAAAGTTCCTGGAAGGATAAGAAGACTCTACTTAGGGGCCGATTCCGATCTCGGTCGGAGGCGCACCCAATACCATTCGGTCGGGAAAAAAGCCATGCGAATGCCTGTTTCCCGACCGTTCCGCACATTATTCCCAACGAGCAAGTACGATGCGCACAACAGCATAAAATCCGGCTGAGTCGTACTCACCCAATCCAGGTCCTGTTCTCCGACCGAGGCGAATCCGGAAACGCCGAATCGAGTCGCACGGAAGGGAAAATGCAGCCCCGTCCGGCCGGACAAGTACGATGCGCTTTCCGTACGCGCCGAACCCGTCGCTACGTCCGGCACGTCAAAGCTTCCGGGAGAGGCGCACATAAGCTCCGATTCGCGCCACAACACGATCCACGGCTATGAGGCGAACACGCCAGCGACGAGGACGAGGCGAAGCAACGAGAAAGACGAACGAGACGAACCAACGATGAATCCCTTCGTTCCGATCCTACCAATATTCTACATTTACTACCGGAACAGGCACGGACGCGTACGGCGCAGAAGGTAAGTCAGACTCCAACCACAAAAACATACAACACGTACACGACACATCATACACACACAGAGGGATGCAGAATTTACTTACACCAGCAACAGCAGCACCATAGGGGCGGGATGCCCATCACCAATGCCACATATGCACACAGGGGCCTGGATGCGCACCACCACTACCACCCCTACCCAGGGGGGCTGGATGCTTACCTCTACTACCACCCTTAGCCAGGGGGGTGCCAGATGCCCACCACTACTACCACCCTTAGCCATGGGGGTGCCAGATGCCTACCACTACTACCACCTCTACCCAGGGGGGCTGGATGCCCACCACTACTACCACCCTTAGCCATGGGGGTGCCAGATGCCTACCACTACTACCACCTCTACCCAGGGGGGGCTGGATGCCTACCACTACTACCACCCTTAGCCAGGGGGGTGCCAGATGCCTACCACTACTACCACCTCTACCCAGGGGGGGCTGGATGCCTACCACTACTACCACCCTTACCCAGGGGGGGCTGGATGCCCACCACTACTACCACCCTTAGCCAGGGGGGTGCCAGATGCCTACCACTACTACCACCCTTAGCCAGGGGGGTGCCAGATGCCTACCACTACTACCACCTCTACCCAGGGGGGGCTGGATGCCTACCACTACTACCACCTCTACCCAGGGGGGGCTGGATGCCCACCACTACTACCACCCTTAGCCATGGGGGTGCCAGATGCCTACCACTACTACCACCTCTACCCAGGGGGGGCTGGATGACTACCACTACTACCACCCTTACCCAGGGGGGGCTGGATGCCCACCACTACTACCACCCTTACCCAGGGGGGTGCCAGATGCCTACCACTACTACCACCCTTAGCCAGGGGGGTGCCAGATGCCCACCACTACTACCACCCTTAGCCATGGGGGTGCCAGATGCCTACCACTACTACCACCTCCACCCAGAGGGGGCTGGATGCCTACCACTACTACCACCCTTAGCCAGGGGGGTGCCAGATGCCCACCACTACTACCACCCTTAGCCATGGGGGTGCCAGATGCCTACCACTACTACCACCTCCACCCAGGGGGGGCTGGATGCCTACCACTACTACCACCCTTACCCAGGGGGGGCTGGATGCCTACCACTACTACCACCCTTAGCCATGGGGGTGCCAGATGCCTACCACTACTACCACCTCCACCCAGGGGGGGCTGGATGCCTACCACTACTACCACCCTTACCCTGGGGGGGCTGGATGCCCACCACTACTACCACCCTTACCCAGGGGGGGCTGGATGCCTACCACTACTACCACCCTTACCCAGGGGGGGGCTGGATGCCTACCACTACTACCACCCTTAGCCATGGGGGTGCCAGATGCCTACCACTACTACCACCCTTAGCCATGGGGGTGCCAGATGCCTACCACTACTACCACCTCTACCCAGGGGGAGGGCTGGATGCCTACCACTACTACCACCTCTACCCAGGGGGGGCTGGATGCCCACCACTACTACCACCCTTAGCCATGGGGGTGCCAGATGCCTACCACTACTACCACCTCTACCCAGGGGGGGCTGGATGCCTACCACTACTACCACCCTTAGCCAGGGGGGTGCCAGATGCCTACCACTACTACCACCTTACCCAGGGGGCTGGATGCCTACCACTACTACCACCCTTACCCAGGGGGCTGGATGCCTACCACTACTACCACCCTTAGCCATGGGGGTGCCAGATGCCTACCACTACTACCACCCTTAGCCATGGGGGTGCCAGATGCCTACCACTACTACCACCCTTAGCCATGGGGTTGCCGGATGCCTACCACTACTACCACCTCTACCAAGGGGGGGCTGGATGCCTACCACTACTACCACCCTTACCCAGGGGGGGCTGGATGCCTACCACTACTACCACCCTTAGCCAGGGGGGTGCCAGATGCCCACCACTACTACCACCCTTAGCCAGGGGGGCTGGATGCCTACCACTAACAACATCTCCACTCACCGGATGGCTAATACATGTCGCAACAAGCACACACCAACATAAAGAATGCAACATTAAGACATCCCCCCAACACCATGACAAGCGTGTGTAGACTGTGTCAAATGCCTACGACACAGAACATGATCATCAACATACAATGTGACACCCTATCACATGGGCCACATATAAATGTGTGTGACCCCAACAATGCAAGCAGGCCATGACCAATGTGGCAATGGGGTCCAAACCCCCATCATCACAGTGACCAAAATGTAAGTGTGGGGTCCATAGGTGAAGCACATTCTGACCATTGTGGCATTGGGGTCCAAACCCCCATCATCACAGTGACCAAAATGTAAGTGTGGGGTCCATAGGTGAAGCACATTCTGACCATTGTGGCAATGGGGTCCAAACCCCCATCATCACAGTGACCAAAATGTAAGTGTGGGGTCCATAGCTGAAGCACATTCTGACCATTGTGGCAATGGGGTCCAAACCCCCATCATCACAGTGACCAAAATGTAAGTGTGGGGTCCATAGCTGAAGCACATTCTGACCATTGTGGCAATGGGGTCCAAACCCCCATCATCACAGTGACCAAAATGTAAGTGTGGGGTCCATAGGTGAAGCACATTCTGACCATTGTGGCAATGGGGTCCAAACCCCATCATCACAGTGACCAAAATGTAAGTGTGGGGTCCATAGCTGAAGTACATTCTGACCATTGTGGCAATGGGGTCCAAACCCCCATCATCACAGTGACCAAAATGTAAGTTTGGGGTCCATAGCTGAAGCACATTCTGACCATTGTGGCAATGGGGTCCAAACCCCCATCATCACAGTGACCAAAATGTAAGTGTGGGGTCCATAGCTGAAGTACATTCTGACCATTGTGGCAATGGGGTCCAAACCCCCATCATCACAGTGACCAAAATGTAAGTTTGGGGTCCATAGCTGAAGCACATTCTGACCATTGTGGCAATGGGGTCCAAACCCCCATCATCACAGTGACCAAAATGTAAGTGTGGGGTCCATAGCTGAAGTACATTCTGACCATTGTGGCAATGGGGTCCAAACCCCCATCATCACAGTGACCAAAATGTAAGTGTGGGGTCCATAGCTGAAGTACATTCTGACCATTGTGGCAATGGGGTCCAAACCCCCATCATCACAGTGACCAAAATGTAAGTGTGGGGTCCATAGCTGAAGCACATACTGACCATTGTGGCAATGGGGTCCAAACCCCCATCATCACAGTGACCAAAATGTAAGTGTGAACAAAGTAAAAGCTGCAACTGGCAAACTGCATGGACAATTCCTGGTCACAGAACAACAAACACAACTGTGGCAAAGTAGTGCAGGTGTCCCTTTGCAACATAGATTTGGGGAGGCACACAGTGCTGTGCAAATGAGACATACCTCTGGCCAGCTGCAGACAAACATCACCCATGGTGTCTGACACCGTCAACATACATCAATGACACAATGACAGAAGTGACCATCACAATGCAGACCCACATATTTGCACCAATGGACACACCAATGCAGATACCCTGTGGAGACGGTAGATGGCAGGTGAACAGTTACCATACCATGCCAGCAATGGGACACACAAACAATGATCATTGTGCTGACTGATGACCTAGGAGTCCCAGGGACAGCAAGGGAAACACACCAAACAACATACAGATAATGGCACACCAAAGATATGCCAATGCAGTGGCGCAGATGCACAAACACAAACAGGCAGACACACACTGCACAGCAAACACAACAGATGAGGGGGGGGAACAGTGTCCCCAGGCAACCACACAACACATGAGGAGGCCTGAAGACCAAACACACAGATGTGCATACAGTGCCACACAAAGGTAACCATGGATCCAATTCCCCTATGTGGGCAATCAGGCATTGTCAGATGAGAGGGAGCACAAATCACACATGTCACACAAGCATGTAGGAACAGCAACCCACACAGTAAGACACCGAGGCACCACAGCACCACCCCCAGGGCCCACACAATGTGGTGACCCTGGGCTGCATTACAATCCCACTGTGATGACAAAGCCAGATGTCGTTCACACTGTGAACCACAGTCATGTATCCTGAGCAAAGAATTACCAGCACACCCACACAAGCACAAATCAATCAGCATGGCCAGGAAGCCAAGGCCAACATGGAGGCAGGGGTCTTGCCAGGCAACAACTCTCATCTGCACACACTCAACAACACACACCTCGACCACCAACAATATGCTGCAGTGAAGCTCACATGCACTGGTGACATTGCACATGCACCCATGACAATCCCAGGGGGGTGGGTGGGAAGCAAGGTGCAGAAACACAGCACACATGGCCACTCAACAAGATCCCTAAATGTCTGACACACTGCACACTACGCTGTACATGGACATGACGGCAACACCACACGAACCAATGGGATCCCAGCCACAGTCACACACCAATGAAGAAGCCAAGGTCACCCACAAAGAACACACATGGACAACTACCAACATTGCAGCCCTGATCCTGAGGAGTGCCAGCAGTCACACACACAACGTGTCACAACGGATGAAAGCTAACACAAACCGGAAATCACATTACAGGAGTGAACAACAAGTGCTAAGGGGAATCCTAAGTGTGACCCATCAGCGCCTGCCCACAAACTCAGCCCTGACAGCAAACACACCTATGGGTGACACCCTGATGACCAGCAATGTGCCATGCACCCACATCACAGAGAACCCAGGTAGAAGACGTTGGGGGAACATAGCTCAACTCAGCAAGCATCACAAACAGGAAAATCACTAGGGATCCCAGCATGCACAGCAAAATGGAAGTGAACACACAGTCATGCTCATACAACACACACCTTGGGCGCAGGCAATGTCACAGGAGCACACACCGCCATGAGGGGACTCCACTCCTGTGTGAGGAAAGCTGTGCCATATGTCGCATAAGTAGGGCTCCATCATGTCAGCACAACACTTTGTCACACAGTAAACAATTAGCACCAAATCAAGGCTCACATCACATCAGCCTGGTCATGGGAGTGTCAACGGAATCATCAGCACAGATCCAACACACATGTATAGCAAGTTGCACTGACTACACAGATGAGTCCTTCCCCATTGATGCCCAAACCTGCCTGTCCAGTGGAGACAGCCACACGGTTAGGGAAGTAGACTAATTGAACGATGGCAAACACAGCAGATGTGCAGGGGTGGAACCCACAGAAGTGACATTGCTAATGTAAGTAGGGAATCCCATTGCCAAATATTGAAAACATGACACCCTCAGATGCTGCTAAGGATGACATGGATACACCACAGGATAGGACACTGTCCCCCTGGACCACATGGGTACCTGCACAGTAACACTTCATTGTCATGAGACCAAATATCACCATCACTGCAGCAAGGGCATGGTTAGCATCATCAACATCATGTACATCAGAAGCAAAAGCACTAGAGAACTGAAAGTTGCTTTATTCAGCATATGTGGCATTAAAAGTAGAAGTCCGGTAGAAAATAAACAAAGGCCAATGGCCAGTCCATCAACAAAGTCAAAAGTGGGTGACAGTGGCAGATGCCACCCAACGCATGCCTGCACTGACAACAACCAGGGACAATCCCCTAGGAGGGGCATACGGGGGGCAGGCCAGGCACCGCAGGGACAGGATCAGGGCTCACCAGGAGGAGGCAGGGAAGGGGTGGTGGGTGCTGGAGAGCCACTGTCAACTGCAGTGGAGGTGTCTGACATGGTGTGTGCCGGCACAACTGGTGGGCATGGCTCAGATGGTGTGTGTGCTGGCACCACTGCAGTGGACCCTGCAGATGTAGTGGACAGGTCCGCCACTGCAGTGCCCAAGTCAGACATGGTGGTAGTGGACTCCACTGCAGTGCCTACCGCCAGGGGAGGAGAATGGGGAACAGGCAAGGTGGGCTGGACAGAGGGGGAGGACACCCTCACCACATCAGAGGCACAGACAAGCGCAGCGGGGGGTGTGGTGCCGGGAGAGCAAGTGGCAGGGGAGAAGGCCTGATCCTCTTGGGGATGGTATATCTGTGGGTGGGGGAACCTGGGGCAGGGTGTGGTGGGCGCACCTGTGGAGTGGGGGCCTGAGGGATGGAGGAAGGAGACCTGGTGCCTGAGCTGCAGGGCGGCGGTGGGGTCTTGCTCTTACGACTCCGGGGGACTTGCGGGTGGGGGCCTCAGTCTGTCTGCGCCTGGGGGAGGGTGTCCGGGGGCGAGGGGCACTCTGCTCCGTGTGGGTGGGCTTCCTCTTCCCCCTGGATGCTGGAGCAGCTGGATCGTAGGGGATGAGGCCGAGGTCACAGAGGAAGAGCCGCTGTGACTTTGGGGTTGCAGGTGAGGCAAGGGAGGGTGCTTTGGAGGGAGAGGCAACTGAGGACTGCGCAGTGCTTGTGGATGCGTGTGTGTGTGTGTTCCAGGGCCCCATCCCCTGTGAGTCTGGTTTCAGTCCCCTGACTGTGCGTGCGTGTGCGTTTTGTTTGTGGCGTGTGTGTCTGTGTGCTGGACGTGTGTGTGCTGGTGTGTGCCTGTGCCGGTGTGTGTGTGCTTGGGACGGGTAAGGTGCAGGGGAGTGTGGATGGAGCAGAGGCAGGAGGGGTGAGGGACTGTCTGAGGAGGGACACTGCTGCCGTCAGGGAGGAGTCCATGGACCTATTGCCCCTCTGTAGGTCAGACATGCCCGATGAGATGCCCTCCATGAACGACACCAGCTGAGTCAACAGAGCGGTGTGTGCATGGAGGACAGTCAGCATGGCTGTCTGCCCTACATGGAGCTGGCGAAGGAGGTACACAGACTCCTCACTCAGGGCAGCAGGGGACACAGGGGCAGGGGTGCGGTGCCTGGCCCGAAGGAGACACGCTCCCGAACATGGGAGCCTCCACGGACCTGGGGAATGGGAGCCGATGGGAGGGCGGTGGTGGTGCTGGTGGTGGCGGGGACAGCAACACTAGCTGGGGTGTGGTGGCTGCTGACACCTGCCTCCATAAGGGAGTCATCCTCCGAGCCGCTGTGGTCCTCAGCTGAGGTGGATGCTGCTGAGGACTCCTCGGTGTGGCTCCCCTCGCCCTCCGTCTCACTGGGTCCCTCCGACCACTCCTCGGCTGCTGACCCAGTCTGGCTCTCCGGCTCCTCCTGGTCCGTGGAGCTGTCCCCTTCTGTGGCCGTGGATGTATCTGCAATCAATGGGGAAACAGACAGACATCAGTCACCTGCACCGAACGCACACACCACTGTGAGCACAGCACATTACAGAGCAAGCCCTGGCATCATTAGTTGAACATTGCTAAAAGTGCCCTAACTGAACAGGAGAAGCCAATTGTCAGTATGATGCCAACCATGGCACTCACATCCCACATGGCCTTGCACCCATCTGTCTGGTGTCTGTTGGATAGCAACACCCCAGTGTGGACACATGCACCCCCTACACAGTAGTTGGACAGTGCAGAGGACACAGTGTAGCATGTGGACATGCACACATCACAACTCTTGCCACTGAGTCAGTACAGGTTTCCGGATGAAAGGGATGCCCAGAGTCAAAGAGGAAATGCATGTGATGCATACCAGCGACAGACACCATGATGCACCCATGTCCTGATAGCCATCGCCACAATGGTGTGCATGTAGCACATGTCACTCCCCTGCAGGATCACCAATAAGTAGACACATGCCATGGCAGAGGCATTACTGCTAAGTCATACATCACTGTCTCAGTGATGTATGACTTAGCAGCCAGACAACAACACTCTGCACTGTGTCACAATAGTAGGTCATGGGGAATGCAAGTCCTGGAGCTGCACAAGTGCACATGTACATCCCCCACACAACACATCATCTGAACCCTCATCTGTCCAGGTCATACCGATTGGACATATGGGAGACCTGTGACACTACCCTCTGAACCTGAGCCCCTCACAATCTGCTGTGAATGGGAAACAGCTGCCTGAACTTCACATTCGCATACCCCAGTCTGCACGGGCAGCTGATCAAACACCTATGTGACACACAAGTATCGTCTCCTATGGTCACATCTCCAGTGGCATGCTGAGCCCCAACCGAGAAACACCCCAGCAGTCCTGGCAACAAATCCACAGCACACTGACACAGAGGCAGACACCTGAGGGGTCAAATCACTGCGCACAACGTTTCAGCTGATACACGGGAGTGGGAGTACAGGTGTATTGGATGGGCTGGAGTAGGCATGACTGTCCTGCCCCACATGAATGAGGGATGAGCCCTGGACAGTGGATAGCTGGCTAGGTATGTGTGACACACGTAATCTGCACACTCCTGGGGCCCAAACATTGTTCCCACCCGCTGCATGGGTGTGTGCCAGATACTCCAGGCACATGTGGTGGCTCAGCTCAGCAAGTGGACCGCATATCAAAGCAACACGCAGATTACATGTCCGAACACAGGCATTGTGTGAACAATGGACCCACCCATGATGCCCACAACAGAGTCAGGGAAACAGATGCTGTCCCCCACCTTGAGTGAAGCAAACTGCAAGGACACAGTCCCAAGTGACACAATTCCCTGACTGCAAGGGCCACACCTGGGCATCAGATGAGGAGTGGGCAGTGCACAATAGAGGGACATGGCTCCTGGACAACATGACTGCTGTACTGTGGCAGTTTAAGCAGGCCAGAGGAGGGCACATAGCATGTAATACAGAGTTCACAGTGCAGTCTTTGACTCACCCCCTCCTTGCTGCTGTCTGGCCTTCAGCTGCCCATCCAGGTCTGGAAACACCACCGCCAGGATCTGGAGCATGTGGGGGGTCAGGGTCCGTGTTCCGCCCCTCCTGCGAGGAGGCGACAGCTTCAGCTGGACCCGTGCAATCCTCCGGGTCCAGCCCCGAAGGTCCTGCCACCTCTTCTGGCAGTTGCGGATCCGGCGCTTGTAGACCCCCACGGACCGGACAGCCCGGACGATGTCCTTCCAGATCTCCTGCTTCCGATGGGCATTAACCTGTGAGGATGACAAAGTGAAAAGGCCATTACTACACATGCAACATATCCGTGCATTACACAGTTGTATATACATGTCTCAATCACAGGGGCAAATGATGTACACAGGCAGTGCAACGCTGCCCATGGACAGTATGCCAGAAGTCACTACATGGTATCATTGCCTGGGAAGTAAAACCTTGTTCAAATGCACTGTCACTGCACCATGCCTGTCCAGTGCATGTCACTACACACTATGGGGGGTGACAACTACTCAGTGAGCCTGCTAGCCAGTGGCGTGCAGACTTTCAGCCTTGCTAGTCAGACAACATGCACATTCAGAAAGGCAGTGCACAGAACACTCACCTGCTCCCCTGGTGTCCCATACAGCTTGCTGTACAGTGGAAGTAGGCTGTCCAGCAGGGCCTGGTTCTCCTCAGTGCTGAAGGCTGGGGCTCTCTCCACAGTACGTGCCATTGCAGGGTCCAGAGGGGGCAGAGACAGCAGCAGTGCAGTGGCAGATGTCGTCCTGGAGCATGTAGTGCAGGCAAGTGAGCTCTCAGGGGAACAGCCAGCAATATATGTGTGCTGCAGAGGCAGATACTGTCCCATGTGTCCAAAGTGATAGGTCCAAGTCGTTTGCATCTTCTGAATCTGGCCAATCCATGGAATAGCACCACTTACACACGCCCCAGCATCCTTCAAATCTTCAACTTCATGACATACATGATTTTGCAACATTGTTGTGGGTGACCAACTGAATTTACAGCAACCGACTCGTTTGAATTTTGAAAACGCGTCCGTTGCCAGGCTAGGCCCTTGACAATGGGTGCGCACCGATCGGTCCATTGCTGTTCAACGCGTACAGGGGTACAACGCGTACCCGCACACATTGAATGCAATGGGCCGGCCGGGTGCACCGATCGGTCCATTGCTGTTCAACGCGTTGAGGGGTACAACGCGTACCCGCACACATTGAATGCAATGGGCCGGCCGGGTGCACCGATCGGTCCATTGCTGTTCAACGCGTACAGGGGTACAACGCGTACCCGCACACATTGAATGCAATGGGCCGGCCGGGTGCACCGATCGGTCCATTGCTGTTCAACGCGTACAGGGGTACAACGCGTACCCGCACACATTGAATGCAATGGGCCGGCCGGGTGCACCGATCGGTCCATTGCTGTTCAACGCGTACAGGGGTACAACGCGTACCCGCACACATTGAATGCAATGGGCCGGCCGGGTGCACCGATCGGTCCATTGCTGTTCAACGCGTACAGGGGTACAATGCGTACCCGCACACATTGAATGCAATGGGCCGGCCGGGTGCACCGATCGGTCCATTGCTGTTCAACGCGTACAGGGGTACAACGCGTACCCGCACACATTGAATGCAATGGGCCGGCCGGGTGCACCGATCGGTCCATTGCTGTTCAACGCATCCCTGTACAGGTGACTGGCATATGTCACCATGCCTGTCTCAGACGAACATATGCCAGCCACAAATAGCTCCCAGGGAGTGAGGGGCACACCTACAACACCACAGCCTGTCCAAACTGTATCATAAGGCATGTAAGGCTGTATTTCCTATTGTGTGTATGTTGGTGTACATGTTGTCCTGTGGGTGTCACCTGGGGGCAGCCACCCCCAGGCTGTGCACGTGTTCATGTGGACAGGATCCTGGGTGTTACGTGTACATGACCACTGTGATGTGCGACTGTTCATATCTGAGCATGTGCCATGGTCACATTTCACGGTGGTGTATGTGTATGTCATGTCACATACCCCGTGAGTCCCATGTGGGACGGTATGTTTGAGCCAGGGTGACCCAGTGGCACAATAGTGATGGTCCTCCACAGTCTGTGTGCATGTAGTGTTTACAATGTCTATGATTTCATGTGCACAATGGGAGACAGTCTCCACATCCACGTTGTTTGTGCATGGACTTTGATGTTGTGCGTGTGTGTGTCACAGACGTCCATGTCTGTCCTGCAGAGGCAAGTGGAACCACTACCTGTGGGGGTCATGGTTGTTTTGCTGTGGTGTATACATGATACTCCATGTAATGCCAGTGTTCATGTGGCAATACAGGGTCCCTGGGAATGTACCTGTCGTTGAGCTGTGATGCCTGGGGCACATCTGTCCTCACATGTCACTGTGGGGGGTGATTGTAACATGGCAGCAGGAGATGGGAACTGTGACACGGCCTCATGATATCCAATGGGCCAACCTGGGACTGATTGATGCCACTTGTTGAACCGTGATGTTAGATGTTGGCCATGTATGTACCATACATGTCCTTACGGAACTGCACACTTCATGTAGTTGTGCCTCATAATGATGTATGATGTGAAATTGAGTGTGTTCAATGCCGCATATGTGGGGTGACTGACAATCTTGCTTTCTTCTCCTCTGCACTGCTGGGCTCCTGCTGTCCATAGACCATTCCCAGACCTGGCAACGATGGTGGAACGGGACAGCATCCGACGGTACCGCTTCACCAGGCAGCTGATTGAGGATCTGGCAGTGCAGTTGGCCCCACATTTGCAGCCTGGCCGGCCGTATCCTACAGCGTTGACCCCCAAGGTGAAGGTGATGGCAGCCCTACACTTCTTTGCCACCGGTACCTTTCAACACACTGTGGCATCTACTGGTGGTATGTTGCTATACCTGAACCGGTACATCTATTTCCCTAGACTGCAACGACTCACTGACGTGAAGAGTGACTTCTATGCCCTGGGGAGGATGCCGCATGTCATTGGCTCCATTGATGGGACACATGTGGCTTTGGTACCACCACAGGCACATGAACAGGCCTACCGTAACCGCAAACACTACCACTCGGTCAATGCACTGGTGGTGTGTCTAGCAGATATGACCATCTCACACGTGTGTGCCCGTTTCCCTGGTTCAGCACACGATGCCTTTGTGATGAGGAGTAGTCGCATCCCCAGGATGATGGCACAGATGCAGAACCAGCGTGCCTGGCTTGTCGGTGTGTACTGACTTTGTGCCATTGTGTGTGATCTGATCAGTAGTAATCCGCCCACTTTTCCGAGTCAGCTAATGTGCACTTGTCTGTCCGTAGGTGACTCGGGATACCCCAACATGCCGTGGTTGCTGACACCCCTCAGGAACCCTGTGACACCAGCCCAGATGCGCTACAATGAGGCACATGGTCGGACCAGGAGAGTGATAGAGCGGACATTTGGTCTCCTGAAGAGCCGCTTCCGCTGCCTGGACAAGACAGGAGGGTCCCTCCCATATGCCCCAGCGAAGGTGTGCAAGATTATCATAGTCTGCTGCATGCTCCACAACCTGGCAGTGCGGAAGGAGTTGCCTCTCATCCAGGATGACAATGACCAACATCCGCCACCTGTGGAGGATCCTGGCCTGGACCACGATGCCAGTGATGATGATGATGATGATGGTGATGTCCGCACACAGCTCATCACCAACTTCTTTAGCTGAATGTGAGTATCCTGAGGTGTCATGTCAATGATGTGAGTTAGCATGATATGTGTAGGTGGTGCTCTGGTGCTGTTAGAGTGTGTCCATGGGCTACTTGACTGGATGTGTGTAGCGATGTGTGCTTACAGGTAGTCTGTACTCCCCAACAGTGTTGACATGCTAACTTGGTTCTGGGTGGGTATCTTGTAACATGTATTGTACATGAGTTTTGCTGTTCTGTCCTGTTCTCCATTGCTTTTGACTGTGTGTCATTTCTGTCCTTCACAGGGTACTTTCAGATTCTTTTTGTCAACTGTGTCCACCGACGACGTGATTGTACTTCCAGGGTGGTAGCTGTCGTGTCCCTACAGGTGATGTGCGCCACACCCATGGACTTCCTTCCTTCTACAGTTGTTGACTGTGTGCCCGCTGCCAGGTGGGATTACCTTGCATCTGTAGTGGTTACGACATGTTGCAACTGTGTAATAAACCTGTGCTTCACTTTGTGATGTGCGTTGTCTGTGGTCACACATTTGACTGCCATTTGCTTACTGCACCTGTGGGCTACTTGACTACAACTGGGAATAGGTGTGGTGTCTGTGCATTGCACTGTCTTTCCTGGCAACATCTGTGTAGGCAATGAGTCAGATGGCCTAGGTGTGTATGTGTTGTGTAGCCCTGGTGGTGTGTCTCCCTCATATGTGTCACGTTGCCATTACTCACATGCCTGTGTTGTACTTGCTGTTGCAGTTCGCATACACAGTGTAATTTTGCAGTTCATCATCCCCATGACAGCATCCACGTTGGAATCACAACAGAGGCAAGTATGGTGTATTAGTGTGTTTATTGTGATACATTTGTGTGAATAGTGCACAGGATGGTTAGTGCTGTACATTTATATTGCAATCAGAAGTTCCTAGATGAATTGAAAGTCCTAGTAGACAAAATCCCCAGTATCGGGGCCACAGTTGTCTGAGACATTGGTCCAACTTGTACTCCCCATGTCATGTGTGGAAGTTGTGTTGCCATCAACAGGGTGAACAGTTTGCGCACAAAGGTGATCATCCAGAACAGGTTCAGGCTTCCTGGGGGTTGCACATGGCCATCGGCCTCTCACTTGCTCCTCCTCGGACGACCCCTCTTCTTTGGGGGAGGCCCCTCAAGTGCAGGCTGCTGCGGTGCAGGGGACTCTCCGCCAGAGTCATCCTCCCTCCCTGTGGCAGTTGCAGTTGTTTCGTGACCAGATGTTGTTGGCACAGAGGGAGGTGTGGACTGGTTGCTGGTCATCTGGCGGAGGCATTGTAATATGTCCCTATGCACCGCCGTCATCTCTTGCAGTGTGTCCCACTTGGACTCCACGCGGGACATGTGTGAGTCCAAGCGGGCATGATGGGCAGCCTGCTGCTCTTTGATGTCCCTGAGGAGCCCCACTACCTGGCTGAGATCTCCGGTGCTGGACTGGTAGGCATCGGCTATGCGTGCCAGTGGTGGGTCATCATGCACACCAGCCACCTCTGCAAGCAGCGACCTCTGTCTCCCACCCCTCCCACCACCCCTGCCGACATGTGCAGTGCGTGCAGTGGCACGCACAGATGACCCTGGTCCCCCTTGGGGGTTGGTGGTGGTGGTGGTGTCCATGGCCCCACGTTGGTCCAGGGTCCCTGTGCTGGTGGTGCTCCTTGTTCTGTCCATGTCGGCAGGGATGGTATTTGTGGTGACAGTCGTTGGAGGGGTGGGTGCAGGGGGTGCAGCTGGTGGTCCTGCTGGTGCTGCAGCTGGTGGTCCTGCTGGTGCTGCAGCTGGTGGTCCTGCTGGTGCTGCATGGTGACTTGCACCGGAGGTGCCAGGTTGGTCTTCTTCATCCGAGGAGGGCAGAGGCTCTACGACACCAGTGAGCTCCGTATCCTCTTGAGCCTGGGACTGGGACTCCTCAGCGTCTGCTGCTGTGTCACCATCATCACCTGTTTTTGGGAGACACACACAATGTATGTTATGTTTCTGCAGGCATCAATGGTTGACACACCTGACAGTTGTGACTGTGCCTCTGGGTGCGGGCCTGTACATTGCATTGTCCTAAGTTGTCACAGTCAGGGGTTGATATTGGTGTAGCACATTGTCCTGCATTATTTGGGCATTTCTATGTATTTGTTGGGGTATAAACATGGTCTGCATTGGTTGTATTTGGTTGACAGCCGGCCCTCCTTCCCACCCAGCCAGTCAGTTATCCCACCATGTTCTGTGCTTGCATTGCAGGGAGTGAAAGTTGTCTTTCAAGATGTCAGTCATTGGTGTCCTGCTGTTGGTTGTTGCACAGTTGCCAGCGGGGCCTTGTGCTCCCCACAGCAGTTGCCAGTGTCAGCTATCTTGTCAGTTGTTTTCCACTCCCTGTGATGTGAGCATGGTTCAGGGTGGTGTTGATGGGACAGTTGTGGGGGTGAGCTATGTCTGTGACTATGACTCCCATCATGCTATTGCCTCCACCCCACTTCCCAGCATTCCCATACTTACTTGCTTTTGTGGGGAGTTCAGTGTGTGTGGGTGTGAGAGCAATGGCAAGATGGCTGACAGTGGTGTCCTGCTGTTGGTTGGTGTGCAGTTCCCAGCATGCCCTTGTGCTCCCCACAACACAGCACCAGTGTCAGACATCTTTGATGGGCCTTTCCACTCTCTGTGGGATGTGCATGCGTGAGTGTGAGCTTGCTGGGCCATGTGGGTGGGGGATGTTGAGCTGTGACTACCACTCCCATCATGCTATTGCCTCCACCCCCCTTCCCAGCATGCCCATGCTTCCTTCCCTTTGACTCTGCTTCCCTGTGGGGTTGTGTGCCTGTGCTGACAAGATGGCTGACAGTGTAATCCTGGGGTTAGTTCTGCTACAGGTCCCATGTGTGTCCTTGTGCTTCACTCTGCATGACCCAGGGTGGTGGTACTTTGTGGGATCTTGAGTTAGGATGTGAGGCATTGCATTCTCCCAGGTGGGTTCTGTGGAGTTTGTGTTGAGGGTGTGTGTGAGGGGAGGTGCTTGTGACTATGGTCAGTGCTGTGAGTCCTCCTTCCCACCCAGCCAGATATCCCACCATGGAACGTGCTTCCATTGCAGGGAGTGCAAGTTGTCTTTCAGGATGTCAGTCAGTGGTGTCCTGCTGTTGGTTGTTGCACAGTTGCCAGCGGGCATTGTGCTCCCCACAGCAGTAGCCAGTGTCAGGCATCTTGTGAGTCCTTTTCCACTCCCTGTGATGTGAGCATGGTTGTGAGTGGTGTTGATGGGCCAATTGTGAGGCTGAGCAATATCTGTGACTACAACTCCCATCATGCTATTGCCTCCACCCCCCTTCCCAGCATGCCCATCCTTCCTTCCTTTTGACTCTGCTTCCCTGTGGGGTGGGCTGCCTGTGCTGAATGGATGGCTGGGAGTGTTGTCCTGGCAGTTGTTTGGCTACAAGTCCCAAGAGTGTCCCTGTGCTTCACACAGCATGACCCAGGGTGGTGGTTCTTTGTGGGATCTTGAGTTAGGATGTGAGGCATTGCATTCTCCCAGGTGGGTTCTGTGGAGTTTGTGTTGAGGGTGTGTGTGAGGGGAGGTGCTTGTGACTATGGTCAGTGCTGTGAGTCCTCCTTCCCACCCAGCCAGATATCCCACCATGGAACGTGCTTCCATTGCAGGGAGTGCAAGTTGTCTTTCAGGATGTCAGTCAGTGGTGTCCTGCTGTTGGTTGTTGCACAGTTGCCAGCGGGCCTTGTGCTCCCCACAGCAGTAGCCAGTGTCAGGCATCTTGTGAGTCCTTTTCCACTCCCTGTGATGTGAGCATGGTTGTGAGTGGTGTTGATGGGCCAATTGTGAGGCTGAGCAATATCTGTGCCTACAACTCCCATCATGCTATTGCCTCCACCCCCCTTCCCAGCATGGCCATCCTTCCTCCTTTTGACTCTGCTTCCCTGTGGGGTGGGCTGCCTGTGCTGAATGGATGGCTGGGAGTGTTGTCCTGGCAGTTGTTTGGCTACAAGTCCCATGAGTGTCCCTGTGCTCCACACAGCATGACCCAGGGTGGTGGTTCTTTGTGGGATCTTGAGTTAGGATGTGAGGCATTGCATTCTCCCAGGTGGGTTCTGTGGAGTTTGTGTTGAGGGTGTGTGTGAGGGGAGGTGCTTGTGACTATGGTCAGTGCTGTGAGTCCTCCTTCCCACCCAGCCAGATATCCCACCATGGAACGTGCTTCCATTGCAGGGAGTGCAAGTTGTCTTTCAGGATGTCAGTCAGTGGTGTCCTGCTGTTGGTTGTTGCACAGTTGCCAGCGGGCCTTGTGCTCCCCACAGCAGTAGCCAGTGTCAGCCATCTTGTCAGTTGTTTTCCACTCCCTGTGATGTGCGCATGGTTCATGGTGGTGTTGATGGGACAGTTGTGGGGGTGAGCAATATCTGTGACTACGACTCCCATGATGCTATTGGCTACACTGACTTGCCCAGCATACACAGAATTCATTTCTTTCAGTGGTCTTCACTGTGTGTTGGTGTTGTAGTGGTGGCTACATGTCTGGACGTGTTTGTTAGTTCTATTTGTGCCACAGCCTAGCTGTAGTTGTAGTTGTGTTTGTACATGTGATGACACGGTTAAATGTAACTTTGAGATGGCATGTGTTGTGTTTATCTGACTGACATACACATTTTGGGATGATTCTGTTGTGGTTGCTGTGTAATTGCTAAGAGTGCATGGTTTGACTCTCCCCTTGACAGTGGTGTGTGTGTGTATTGTGGCAGAATATTGTGTACATTTGTTGTGTACTCACCAGGCTCTGGGATGTTTTCTAGTCCATAGACGCTCACTGGCGGTAGGATGGCACGCACCTTCTCCTCCCAGGGCCTGAGGTAGACTGGCTTGGCAGGAGGGCCACTGCCGGTGTGTTGGCTCAGGAGGTAGTCCTTCTTCATCGGCTCCCGTACCCTCCTGCGCACGTCATACCACCTGTTCTGGATGTCAGTCTTTGTGCGCAAACATGGTGATTGTGCGTTCACCCTGTTGATGATCCTCTCCCACATCTTTGTTTTCTGTGACATGGGTGTCTGTTGGACCAGTGTACCAAAGAGCTGTGGCTCTACCCTGAGGATCTCATCTACCATGACTTCCAATTCACTATCTAGGAACTTCTGATTCTTCTTTGGGGGCATGGTGATGGGTGGTGATGGTGAGTGATGTGTGTGTTGGTGTGCAGGTGAAGGTGTGTGAGTGTGTGTTTTGCTGGGTGTATGTGAGGTAGCTATTTGTTGGTGTGCTGATGGTGTGTGGCTTGTGTGAGGGATGAGCTGTGGGTGTGTGGTTGCTGTCTGTTGAGTGCTGGCAGGTGAATTGGATTTGCAAAGGATCATGGGTTGGATTTGTGTCCTTTATATGTGTGGAGTTGTGGGTGTGTCTTTGTTCCCTACCCCTCTCCCCCCAGTATTTATTGGCTTGGTAATTGCTTGTTTGGCCTTTTTTTGTGTATTTTCCCTTAGTACTTTCTGTACATGTTGGAAACGTTCTTGTGACCGAGTCGGACCCTGCAGTCGTCTTGTACGGTCTTCTCCGTTTCGTTCACGCTGTGTTTGTGCTATTTTCTATGCTGCGTACGCGTCGGTCGCGGTGTTTTGTGTTACTTCGGCTCGCAGTTTTGTATGCGTGTCGGTCGTACGGCTTGTGTTCCGTACGACTCGGTCGTAGTTTTCGCGCCTTGCATCGTACTTGGCGTTCGCGGGTACGTTTCGGTCGTATTTGTTCCGGGTGCGTGTCGGTCGGTTCGATTCGCGTGTTTTTCCGGCCGGATTGCTGTTTTCCGGGCGGCTCGGTCGTTCGGCTTGGGTTCCGTACGTGTCGGTCGGATTTAGCTCGCTTTGCATCGTACTTAGCGGGTCGGGCACCACAGGTACGTGTCGGTCGGAATTAATACCGGCTCCGAGTCGGTCGGTGCTTTTTCCGGCCCGAATCGGAATCGACCCCTTAGTCTGTTTACTACTACATTCTCCTCTCCCCTAATGATTTGCCTTCAAGAATAGGAGATGATTCTCTGCCCAGAGAATCTAGATTGAGTGCCTCTAGATTGAGAGAGGCGGATCTTGTTCCCCCCAGTCTATCCACATATTATACTACTGTTGTGTTGTCTGCTCTGACAATCACATGAGGATTTAGAATGTCAATTGTAAACACATCATTCCCTGAAGGATAGTAGATAGTTCTTTCCAATTCAAAGTTTTCTTCTTGTCGATTGTTGACCATCCTCCCAGAGCCTCCTTGCTTCTCAGCTTTGCTCCCCAACCTATAGGGCTGGATTCCGTTGTAACTATTACCTCTGGAGACAACTGAAGTGGAAACGCCTTGTCAGTGTGACCTCTTTTAGCCACCCCTGTAAATGCTTTCTAATCTGGTCTGTTAAAGGGATCTTATTTTCCCAATCTGATGAAAATGATCTCCAATATACTACTAGATGGGTTTAGAAGAGGTCTAATAAGAAGTCTTGTCCAAGGGGCCAAAAACACACATTAAGCAATGTGTCCCTGAACTCTCAGCCACAGCCTCACTGGTGGCTCTGTTTGGATAACAGGGACATGAGCGTTGCTCTTAGTCTCATCGCTTTTCTCTCTGGAAGAAAAACTATGCCCATATCTGTTGAAATGGGCTTGGATGAAAACCCTGTTCTGAGACTGGTCCAATTTGCACTTCTCCAGGTTGATTAATAGACCATGACACTGCACACAATCCTTTATTACTCTCCAAAACTCCATCACCTCCTCTCTTGAAGGAGGATGACGGAGCCAGTCGTCTAAATAGGGAAACACAATATATCTCTGCAGATGAAGTGGCACCAAAGAAGCCATCATTTTCATAAACCCCCTTGGGACATGATTCCAAAAGGCATCTGGAACAGATAGTGCTCTTTAATGGAAACAATCTGAGATACTTCTGATGTATCTTGGTGATAGTAATGTGGAAGTAGGCAGGTAAATGCACTGTTATCATGAAAGTCCTGTCATAAATCAAAGGAATAATCCTTTGTAAAGTTTCCATCTTAAATGGTATTCTCCTTATCCACTTTTTCACTCTCCTTAAATCAATAATCAACCTGAATTTACATGAAGGCTTGGGGATTAGGAAACTCCTTGGACACACTTCCTTGCTTCTTTCCTTTCTTGGGACTGGAACAACAGCTCCTTTCTTCAACAAACTGTGAAGTTCTGCTTTCAATGCCTCCTTGTCCTATGTTCTGCGGGTTCTGGCATAGGAATGAGCCCAGACTCTACTGGTGTCTCTAAAGGCTATCTGGCAACCCTCCTTCACCACCTGATTCACCTAGGCCTCAGAAGTACATTCCTCCCATATTTCTTGGAAAAATGTTATTCTTCCTCCAACTGGCTGAGGAAGGTTCACTTCGGCATAGTCAGAAGTGCTGGTCCTAGGTGAGAGATCCTGATTTTACTTTCTGTTCCCCTTGACTTCTGTTCCCTTTTCCTCTTTGCCTCCAAAAAAGGAAAATTATTTTTGCTGTCTAGACTTTCTTGAAGGCTTACAAAAGGAAGTCTTTGAAGAAAATTTTTCTAAACCTGCTCCTGACCCACCAACACTTTATCGAAAGAATGATTGCTTCTTTTCTATGAAAATATTGTACAACTTATTCTCCAGATCTCTTCCAAACAGTCTGCTTCTCTCAAACAGCATATGCAAGGCACCGACTTTTAAACTGCATCAATATGCCACTCCTTATGATAAAGATTCCTTCTGGCTGAAATTGTTGCTTCTTTTGCTAGAGCTGATGCGCTATGTTGAAAGAAATGTCATATAAAAATTCAACCTGTGTCGCCAATGCCTCCAGCAGTGCAGAGCACTTGGCTTCCTCTTGTGTTGCCTTGAAAAGATTTTTGACATTGGTGATAATAGACTGCGCAGTGTATGCCCCATAAATTGTAGCACATATTTCCAAATGTGCTACTGCATATGATTTATATAATGCACAACCTAAGCATAGCACGCTAGCTGAAGCGCCCGAACAGTCTCTATAAATCCTTAAACACAAGAAATAGATTTCAACAAACCCACGAAGCATGGATACAATCCAGTAATTCCGGCTCTGTGCCCTGTGAATAGCCAACAAGTGAGACCAAGTACGGGGGGAGGGTCGATTATAAGTTAAACGATAGTTGAATGCATCTCCTGCACCAAAATGTTTGAAAATGTGAATCTATATGTGATTAAGTACCAATGTATAAGATAAATATAACTATACGAAATGTAACATGAATCATAAGCGATTATCTGAATGATGTGAATGATGCCTTCACATGTATGGTTTCCATAAAATGCAAAAATCAATAAACTTTATTGAAAAAAAAATGATTTCTATAATGCAGAGTAAATTTTCTTCTCTATTTGGGACTTCAAGATACACTTATCTGCCATCGAGGTGCATTCGACCAAACTGCCAACAAAGGAATCCATTGATACGGATTCAATCATGGATTTCTCTATATCCTCCAATCCAATGGGAAACAATTTTTTTATTTATTTTATTGATTTTCATAGAACGTACAACAACGAGACTCAGCATTGCTGTATCACATTATACATTACACTCATATTCAGCAGGTGTTGATCGGCACCAATTGATGACAATACAAATAACCAATGAACAACTTTAAATATATAAATTCCCCATGCTTGCTTATCCATTGTAGGTGGGCTGATGCGGATCCAACGTGTTGTGGTTATCACCCCCAGAAGGCCGAGAGCCGCTTGAACAACAGGGCGAGTAAGGGTGACCCTCTGTCGTGAACAATCTAACTTTGCGTTTGGGAGGGTGAATCGTTAATACCACTAGCAGAGGTGAGCTGGTAATTATTATACAATTCCCAGAAGTTTTTGGGCCTATTAAGTGGGGGGAGAAGTTCGCTAAAAATCTCTGTCTGCGTACTGCAGAATGTCATGTCGTTCTTCCATTGGGCGAGCGTAGGGAGCGGACCTCGAAACCAGTTAATAGCTACCCTACGCTTGGCCATCAGCATACCCATGTCAACCAACCGACAAACCCCTTTTGGAATTAGCTTAGAGTAACCTAACAGTGTAAGCGTTGGGTCGGGATCAAGGGACAGCTTCATGATCAGACCTATTTCACTGAAGACTGAGACCCAGAAGGCTGCGACTCCGGGACACGTCCAAACCAGATGGAGGAAGTCCGCCAAACCTGCATGACATCGGTCACAATTTGCATTCTCCCGCAAACCGTACCTGTGTAGCCTCTCCGGTGTGTAGTATACCCTATTAAGGTATTTGAAGTGTACCAGGCGATGTCTGCCATTAAGTGAGATCCGCTTTGTGCTGGAGCAGCAATAGGACCACATAATGTCCGCTATTTCTATGTTCAAGTCCCTTTGCCATGCTAAGCGTGCTTTGGTATAATGGTTAGCTCTATATGACATGGATGAGTTGTAAATGGTCGCTACTATGAGCTTTGGGGATTTCGCCCGTATAGTGAGTGTTAAACTGTTAGTTCGGGTGGTTCTAGGTAGTCTTCACCCAGTTGCTCTTTCAATGCATGTCGTGTTCTGTGAAATTGAAATCTCGTCAATATAGTAGGCTCCGATTTGTTGGTATCAAAATCCTCCCACCCTTTAGCAACCGGTCCTTCAAACAACTCCCCTACAGCGCGTATACCCAAAGTATGAAGTGCTTGTGTGACCCCTCTCTCTTTGCAGGGAGACAACCATGTACACCATTCTAATAAAGCAGATGGGGAATAAAGGATCGCACCAGCCTGTAATTGCAGTAGGTAGTGCCAGGCGTGTGTTGTGGCATTAATAGAATCTAATATGCATGTCCTGCGATCTGCAGCCTGAAACAGCAGCGCAGGGAGTGGGAGCGGGGCTGCCACCTCCGACTCTATGCGTAGGTGTGGTATATCTGGGGAGCCATGCATCCAATAGTATGCATGTGAACCCTGTGCGGCCCTGTAATATAAATTAAAATCCGGCGCGCCCAAGCCACCCATAGAATAAGGTAGTACCATTATCTGCCACTTCACACGCGGCTGTTTACCCGCCCATGCTAGTCTAACCATCAGTGAGGTGAGACGGTCAAAGAAGGCTCGTGGTAGAACCATGGGAATATTAATAAATAAAAACAGAAGTCGCGACAGCACTACCATTTTCATGATGAATATTCTACCAAGAAGGGATAGCGGGAGCTTTATCCACCTCTCAACATCATCTTCCAGCTTGCTGAAGGCCGTCCCGTAATTTTCCCTAAATACAGTGTCGGAGTCCGTATGTATTTTAATACCCAAATATCTAACCGCATCTGTGGTCCATTGCAGGGGATAGTCTAGCTCAAATCGAGGGCTATTCGGCGTAAGAGATAAGATGATAGACTTCGGCCAATTAACATGCAGACCAGAGAGCCCACCGAATCGCACCACCTCCCGTAGAACAGCCGAGAGGTTAGATTCCGGGTGTCTGATGTATAGGAGTGTATCATCAGCATATGTGGATACTATACTTTTGTAGCGTGGGAAGCGTATACCCCGATTTTGATGATATTCCCGCAGCGCACAGGCCAGGGGTTCTGCCACTAAAGCATAGAGCAATGGAGATAATGGTCAGCCCTGCCTCGTTCCCCGGGTGATGCTAATGGAGTCCGTCACTATATTGCCTATTTTTATTCGGGCAGTGGGTTTGCTGTAAAGTGTACCCACCAGTTGTAGAAAAACTGGGCTCACTCCCATCCTAGTCAAAACGTGATTCATGAACGGCCACTCTACAGAATCAAATGCCTTCTCTATATCTAAAAAGACCGCCACGGCGGGCGTTTCCGGTCTGGTATGTTGTAAGGCACCAAAGACAGTGCGTAAATTGTAAGTTAAATTTCTGCCAGGAACAAACCCCGCTTGTTCCGGTGCCACTAAGATTGGGACCAGGGGGACCAGCCGGTTGGCTAGGATCTTTGCGAATATCTTCGTGCCTACATTAAGCAGAGACAAGGGACGGTACGATGCACAGTCCTCAGAGGATTTACCAAGCTTGAGAAGTGCTACTATTACTGCCTCTGACATGGATGGTGGCATATGTCCCGTAACACACATATCGTCGAAGAGCGTGGTCAACTGTGGTAGCAATAAATCAATGAATGCCCTGTAGAATGCAACTTTGAGACCATCGGACCCCGGAGCACTCCCTGCCCTCATGCTAGTTAAAGCGAGAAGAATTTCGTCCCTCTCTATGGGTCTCATGAGGAATTCCCTATGTGTGTTAGTGAGCCATGGGAGTCGTATGTGTGACAGGTAATCTATGATCTCTTCGTCCGACGCAGTGCTCCTGGAGGCGTATAGCTCGGAATAATATTGTCGAAATCTATCCGCCACGTCTGTGACTTCAATTAAAAGCTCGCCCTCAAGTGACCTAACTCTCACCGTTTGCAGCGTTTCCCTGCGTTTCTTAAGTAGTTGTGCTAAAACCGACCCAGGCCGCTCGCTCTCACCATACGCCCTGGCAGTGGCATATTTACCAAGGTGCTTGATCTCTTCGTCAGCCGCTGTGTTGTATTCACCCAGCAGCTCGGCAAGCTTCCCTCTGACAGGGCTGTCCATATCGGTCAGCAACCGTCGCTCTAGGACCTTAATTTTCCCCTCTAAGTCTGTTAGACGATTACGTATGGAGAGGAGGACCCCCGAGTGCTTTGATATAGTGATCCCCCTAATGTAAACTTTGAAAGCTTCCCAGATAACTTGGTAGTCATCCACGGAACCCACATTCTTATCAAAAAAGGTCTCAATAGCCACAGCTAGTTCTTCCTTGAAAACTGCGTCTAGTAAGGAAAAGGGAGGAAAACGCCATGTGAATGGGGGTATGCGTCTGCTAGGTGTGTCCAGCACCAATAGAATCGGCGAGTGGTAAGAAAGTGTTCGTGGTAGCACCTGACATGTTTGGACCCTGTCACAAAGTGGCATAGCTGCGAACCATTAGTCGATTCGAGTGTGTAAGTTATGATAGGCAGAATAGTGTGTATAGCCACCAGTGTTTGGGTATTTCAAACGCCACACGTCATTCAAGTCAAACCTAATTAGCGCACATTCAATCTCTCTAGCTGCGGCAGTAGTGTGTCTCTCTGGTCCCCCGGATCTGTCCAATGTGGGATTCCGAACTAGATTGAAGTCACCCCCCCACAGCTGGTGTCCCACGCCATGGCTGCCTACCCTGTTCGCCAACATTGTAAAAAACTCTGGGCTATCAAAATTTGGGCCGTATATATTAACAACAAGTAAGTCCATGCCCTTCCCACAGCACCTAGTAATTGCGTATCTGCCTTCGGCATCGGTAAACAATGGGCTGATGGTGAGTGCAGAATTAGGGTTGACCCATGTAAGCACCCCACGCGCGTGCGTGGTGAAGCCAGCAGCATGTGTGTTACCTAGCAGGCCTCTACATCGTAACATAGGGGAATTAAGCAGGAGATGTGTTTCCTGCAGAAGGGCCACATCTATATTATGCCTCGTCAGGTATGAAAGGACTTTACGGACTTTTCTATGATCGTTTAGCCCCCGAACATTCCATGTGAGAGCTCTGAGTGTGTCCACTGTGAGATCACGACCAACCCCCTCTATTCGTGCTCTAGGGTCAATCATCGTCGCCATACCTCAATAGTGTGTGGTACTATGGAACTGTGTAACAAGTGAGTTTGTCTAATATCATGCGTAATACAGCGTCTGAGTCTCAACAACCCTCCACCCCCCTCCCACATCAAGGTCCCCCCAACTAGGACCTGACGAAACAATACCCACGGTTCCTCATGAATCAAAACATACATTGCGTTGCTTTGGACCAAGAAGTAGCTGTCCCTCCCGCCAGAAAACAACTATAACAATGCCCCAAGTGTGTGTTACACTCGTAGGCAGAGGTTGCCAACTATATACTGTCAACCAACTGGGCGACCATCGACGGCCCTCCGCACCCCAATTTGCATATCTTAAGCATTAACAAAAGGCTCACGCACCCTGCATATGTTATAGTAGTGCGGCCAAGCGGGCCACCCAGCCAATTTGTCAGCCAGTCACTAAAGAGACAGACCACTGAAGGTAGTATGCATAAAACAAAAAGACTGTGCAACTTTAACGAACTCAAAACTCCCCCCTGCCCCACCCAGTGGCTAGCATCTCCAATAAACAAGATCAGCAAAGTGCAGTCCCCCCAAATATGTGACTCTTATCTGTGCATCGAACAGTCAAAGATCAGTCCTGTTCCTCCATGGAGCCTCCGACCGCTCCAGACGAGGCTTCCCTATCTGGGCTACGCCTCTGCTCCTTTGCCCAGTCCTTCATGGCCTTTTGCAGCGTCTTGGGATCTGTGAAAATAAGCGACCTGCCCTGGCAATTGACGCATAGGCGGGCCGGATATAGCATCGCATAATCAATGTTTTGGTCCCTCAACTGCTTCTTGAGTGGCACAAACTGGTGGCGCGCCTCCTGTACCTTTATCGTAAAGTATGGGAATATAGCAAGTGTAGATCCCTCGTAGTGCAAAGACTGTTTCTCCCTCGCGATTCTTAACGCTGCGTCCCTATCACGGTAATTGAGCAGCTTTGCTATTATTGGCCTCGGAGGGGCACCAGTTGCCGGGCGCGGTCCCAAGGAGCGGTGTGCTCGCTCGACCACAATCATGGGGGAAAAAGTGTCAGAGCCCAGATGCGTGGTCAACAGTTTCTCGATGAACTGTTCCATGTTGCCGGTAGATGTCAATTCCGGCAGACCGATAATTCGCAGATTACTCCTTCGAGACCTCTCTTCTAAGTCTTCCGTCTTGTCCAGCAGCACTTGAAGCATCCGATCCATACGTTTGTGGCCAGTGTCCATATCCGTCTGTGCTTCCTCCACCTCCGTGATGCGCCTTTCTGCCATGTCGAGGCGTTCAGCCTGCTTGTCCAACCTTTCAGACATCCGGTCCATGCGGTAGGAAAGGGAGTCAATTTTCGTCCCCAATACCGTTAGCGAGTTTTGCAGGCCTTTTTCCATAGAAGCCAGCATGGATTTAAGATCACCTTCATGTGACTGCCGCTCCCGCTCTTCGTCCTGCTCTCCTTCTTCAGTCGTCCAAGAGCGGTCTCTGGGTCTGCGTTGCTCGAAAGTCAGATTTTGTTGCGTTTTGTCCGTTCTGCCCATTTCAGCTAGCCTCAGTAGCACCCACTAGGACCGGAAGGAGCAGCCCTTTAACTACTGATAATTGCGTACTATGTGTCTGATGTAAGCCAAGTAGAGAGAGTTAGTAGATGATCACAGTTCGCCGTGCATCACATAGGGGTGACAGCTCAGCACACGAAGCAGCTCAAAGGGCACTTGGCAGGCTAGTATGGGCTTCGTCGTTGCCGCAGGCCCTACAACTCTCTTCACATAGGGCCACGCGTAGCTCGGCGCTCCCCTAGCAAGTCAGAATGTGCTCCCAGCCGCCTAGATCTGAGGGCACCAATCACGAACACCCTGAAGTACCTCGTGCCTGCAATGAGCAGCAATGGCAGCCGCAGCAGCAGGGGGGGCACAGCAGTGGCAGCAACACCAGGCGACAAGCGTCATCGACAGGCAGCAGCAGGTGGGGAGTCAGCCAAGTTCCTCTGAGCAGGTTGCAGCACGGTGGGCAAATTGGTGGGGATTACAAATGACGGTTCGTGCCTCGCTCACAGCCGTACTAACAAGGTGCGACGGCGGAATTATGCCCTCCGGGACACTCCGCTGAGTCTCCAAGGTCCGGGGTGCGCCCCAAAGCAAGTATAACTTGCTTTGAGTGCCTCAGATCCGATCCGATTTCATCCCGAAGCTACATGTGCAGGGCACACGTCGCCAACAGCGTCCTGCAGGGTAGGCGCTCCGCCTCACCTTCGCGACGTGGCTCAAGCTGGGTCTGGGTGTCGCACATCGCGCGCAATCGCCCGCGTATAGTGGCCGCTTCGGGGGTGTTATCCGATTCCACAGGGCTCCGACCGGAACGAGCAGGTACGGTCGCCCGGCTTGGATGCACTTCCGGTCGGCTGGCTGTTAAATCGAGTCCGGGGATTAGCGGCCTAGGTTGCACGCCGCTCCGACTCACGTATCTTTTCGTGTGCACTTTCTCTCAACGCGGCCGGGATACCTCATTGAGAAGAGGGTCCTCTCAGCTGTGCGGATCTATGGTTTGCGGGAACGTTGCCTCAGGTAAATGCAGGATTTATTAAGGATAGTTCATTTGAAGTGCGGAGCCCCTCTTTTAGGTGGCCATCTTCGGCACCGGTAAGCTCCGCCCTCCAATGGGAAACAATTTAGACATTAATCTGGGCACATGAATTTTGTCCAGATCCTTCCATTCCCTTTTCACTACGTCACCAACATTCTGATGTATTGGGAGACCCAAAGAAGTTGGCTGGCTGTTGAAACGGTCTCTTCACAGGTTCAGTACAGGTGCCAGATAACTCCTCTAAAGGGAGTCCCATAATCTGCGTAATTCTGGTCAAAATCTCTGGCAACATCTCCCTGTCAATGTATTTTTCTTTTTGCTCCAAAGGAAGTGACTCCGCACCCTTCTCCTCTGCCCCTGAACTAGATATGTCAGTATAGTATAGCTGTTAGAGTGAAAAAATGTTCACTTTGTGCTAGAAAGCTGAAAGTTAGTACAGACATTCGTCTTTGTAATAGTAATTATATAAGAGCAAGACCCCAAGTGGATCTTGCCTATGACGTCATACAGTCTAATCAAAATCCAAGATGGCTGACAAATATAAAAAAATCATTTTAAATCTTCTGATTTGGTCAAATTTGGCACAAACGTTCATGTGTACACGTCAGTGCATGTCATGTGTATGCCCATGTTGCATCTAGGCTGTGATGTCATAAATATAAAACCAAAATGACAGCCAATAAGGACACCAGGAATAAGTAACACACTGTAGCAAAAGTGAGCTTATATAATTTGAATCATTTATATCCTTACAACACATACTATGAACATGTGGATAAAGTTTCCATTGTAATTAAACAATACAGCACTATACCAAACCCTGATAACATTTCCATTAAATGAAACAATGAAGATTCAAGTTTGTATACTGTCTTAATCTTGATAACAATTTCCACTGCAAAAGCAAAGGTTGGTGCTCTGAAGGCTCGCCTTTGAGCATTTGAAATTATTTTGGCATGACTTTTTGCACCCACAACAAATAAGTTTTTTGTATGCCTTAGATGCCTTCGGAATGGTCGTCCAATGTGGTACCATTACTACATCAATCTGCTTCCAGCCCCAATCATTTAAATTTGGCAATTCTTGCATAGGCACTAAAGTCTGATCCCAAACATGGCCCCTTGGTGTACGCAGATTTTTTTTGCATGTTGAAGAAGAGTGTCTTGTGTTGGTGGGATGTTTTCAATAGTTTAGTTGCCAATTGCAAACATGAATAGGTGAGTACTGTTTATTTCATACAATGGACAAGTGCAGCTATAACATTAGTACAATGAATCTCTCGACATTTCCGAAATGTGAAAAGGATCAACAGAACTTGTTCAATCTGACAGAAATTTAAATGCGAGAGTAGCAGAAGATAGTGCCATCCAGATGTAATAAACTGCCTTCTTCCCTCTCCCATGAAAAGCTGACATGGTATTGCAACCTGTAACAGCATAGAAAAAGGGAAGAGATTCATATATATCAATGCCTAAGCTTGCTTTAATATTGTGAGCTGGTATGAAGCAGAAATTTTTCCTGTACCAAATACTAACCACACTTCTAGACATCCAAAGTTTTTTAAATTAACAATCGCATGAACGGCTACATCAGTATCTACTGTACGAATCATTATTTTGGAATTACCTTCAGTTGCTGCATGGAAAGAATGAAGCATAACTCATGTGTTCGCTTCCTCATAATTGCAAGGCGATATCATTTCGAAATTTGTAATTGGTGTGGAACTTGTAACTTTATCCTGACAAGTGACAATTACTTGCTTCCCTTCAATGTTAATAAGTTGCACACGCCTACTCAGTAAACCAAACAGCTCTGTCTTATTTTCTTCTCGTCTAAGGAAACTATGCCAATCTTTGGTTACAGGAGTGTTAGATTCAACTCGTTTGCGAAGACCCTCACCTCTTTTTTCTCCAACACTTTGCTTGATGCTTCCAGTAATATATATATCCCAAACAAGATCCCATTGTTTCACTTTCCTTGCTTGAATTTCTATGTAGGGTATAAAAACTGTTGAAGTGTAATCATCATATGTTTTACAAGACTTGGGAGGTAGCATATTTACTATAGCTGCACATTCTAATATATTTACATCCACCTCTGGAGCAGAGTTGTGTATGGTAGTACACCAGCTGCGATTTCTGTCCTTGTCCGAATTTTCCATTCACAGATTTAGATGGCAGAAAAGACTGATTCTCATGCTTGAAAAATTCTTCCAAATTACCTTTTTTTTCCTGACAGCCGATATATAATCTAGCGCAGATTGCAATTCCTTTTAACAAGGATAGTTTGTCTTTGAACTCAGAAGTTTTACGCAGACTGGTGCTGAGTAATTGAAGTTTATTCCTTGGTAATGTATCTGTTAAGGGCTTAGAACACGTTTGCAACACCTCATGGAAATAGGAGCTATATTGCTGTAGGAAGCTGGCTTTTTATGTGGTAGTGCTAATGTAAGGGCACACCATGCAAAAAGTACAGATGACCCTGATTGGTTTACAGAGCTTAAATTAATAACCCCAAGTGCTCTCTTTGTGGTACTGTGGTCGAGCAGCATAGGTTTATCAGAGGGTAGTGTTAAGCATTTGTTGTACATACATAGTCAATAAATGAGACACTCAAGAAGAAATTCAAGACCAATTTAAAAAATAACAGATTTGTATATAATTTTAGACACCAAGATGATCGGAATCAGGTAAGTACTTTCGGAGTTATAGATTTTTGTAAAAATAGAAAATACAGTTGAATAAAAATTTTTAGGTATGAGCTTCAAACGAGGTAATGTTATCCTATGGGAGAAACATACACTGCATACATATACTTGCAACCATTTCTGGAGGGTGACTTTTGGGACTTGGGTGCTTAGAGGCCAAAGTCAAAGAAACCACCAGCAGTATGTTTTTACCTGCCCTGGTGAGGGCAGGTGCAGAGGTGGAGGTCGCGTTAGTAACCTTGAGCGCTACGTGGTAAAGTCAATTGGAGAACTACCTGCAAAAGAAAGGCTGCAAGTGGGGACAAGTCTGGCAGAACCCACAGGGGGCTCGCTCTTGAGGGTCTCTGGAGCACAGGGACACAGTCGGTTTACTTGAACCCGGGATAGGGGGCTCACGGTGAGGAGGTGTATTGTCTGGCGGGTCGCTGTAGTTAGAGGCTCTCACTTGGCAACCTGGAGAGGGGGAGAAAACAGGACAGCAGGGCCAACCATTGGTTTCAGTGCAGCCCTCAAATAGGTGGGTAACCCTTGATGAAGACCTTGTGGATCCTGAAGTCCCTAGATGACAGGTTGGTGTCGGGGTCTGTGGTGTCCGGACAGGACATGCAACGAGCCTTGGTAAGTGCAAGGACTCTGGTACCCAGGGTATTGGTACTGAGAGGCTCCTGGAGGGGTCAGCGTCTCTAAACTTGGTAAGAGCAACGGGGCTAAACTCCTGGGGTGACTACACCCTCTCTATATGACCACTTCCTGGGGACAGTGGGCATAATCGTGATGCAGAGTTCCTAGTTTCACCAAATTCAAAATGGTGAAACTCTTTCCTGGCTGTCCACTTCAGGTGGCCCACCTTAGGGGTGTGCATAGCTTCAAAGTGTAACACGCCTTCTGACTAATTTCCCACCTGCTCTGGTGCCAAATTGGCCCTAGGGCAGGGGAGTGGCATTCCCCAGGTCTGGGGGGAAGCTGTTGTCGCAATTCAAGGGCGGCAGAGGCATTAAAGCCTCTGGCCTTGACATGCTAATTCACTAGGTATCCTGCTGGAGGAGGTGTGATCATCTTCCGCCAGAGCAGGCCTTGTTTCTGACCTCTGAGAGCGTGGGCTCTCACTTACAGGGGGTCAGAAACTTGTCTCTGGTGGCAGGCTGGGTGATACCAGTGAGCCAGCACACTAGAGGACTAGTAGGTTTTCGGGGGCCACCTCTAAGGTGCCCTCTGGGTGCACATCATAATAAATATTGCACTGGCATCAGTAAAGATTTATTAAGATGAGGAGTTTGATACCAAACACATTGGTTTCAGTGCAGCCATCAAGTAGGTGGGTAACTCATAATGACCAGTGCACAGTACGTGTCCTTAAGATGGCTGCCTGATCACTTGCAATATTGAGTAATGTAACTATATATCACATGGGCCTATCTGCTCATGCAGATGTGCCCTCACATATATACTGCACCCTGCCTTAGGGCTCTGAGTCCTGCTGTAGGGGTGACTTACATATAGTATATACAGTGTAGTGGCGCATGGCACACAGGGAGCTTGCCAAGCCATGTTTTCAAAATCGTTTGCACCATTTCACGCATCCCGCAATGGCAGTCTGCATGCAGTTTTTATGTAGGACCCTGTGGGTGGCATAATACATGTTGCAGTCTATAGGGACCTTCGTCAGTATCCATGCCCTGGGTGCCAGGGGTACCATTTACTAGGGACTTACAGGGGTGCTAAAGTCCTTACCAATTGGGTTACAATCAGACATTTACCTTGTTTTAAGGGAAAGAGCACTGGCACCGGGGGCCTGGTTAGCAGGAACGCAGTGCAGTTTCAGTTAAAAAGCATCAGTACTAGGGCAGAAAGTGGGGGTGACCATATCAAAAAGTGTACTTTCATACAATTGCGATCTACCTTTTTCATGTGCTGTTTTCACCAATGTGATAACTGTAGCAGGCATAACTTTGCTGCAGTCCAGATTGAATAGATCACAGCTCTCCTCCATAAACGGATTACCAGCTTCCTCAATTGTGCACAGTAGAAATTTGACATCTTTTGCGAAAGATTTTAGTACACTAGGTATGTGTTCATGGTGGCAAAGGCTGTTTTTTGGCATTCACAAATGTTTGTTCAAATTCAATTACAACGCTGGAAATCTTTGGCCCAGATATCATCCATGTTCTTTGAGCTCCTGGATTTTCCATCAGACCTACAGCACCTCCATCTCCCTTGAAGATAGCATTTTCCTGCTCATGATTTGGAACTAGAGCAATTGATGAGATGCGAAGTTGCTTTTATTGACAACAAACTTTCCTTACGAAACTCTGAGTGAATGAGTGGGTGGCGTTTTGCTAGTGTACATATTAACTTTTGTGCCAAATTTGATGCAAATTGGAAGATTTCATATATATATATATATTTGTGAGCCAGCTTTGATTTTGATTAGATTAATGACATCATAGCCAAGATCCACTTGTGGTCTTGCTCTTGTATGATTACAATTACAAAGACAAACGTCTGTACCAACTTTCAGCTTTCTATCACAAAGTGAACGATTTTCATTAGAAAACAGGCCTAACAGCTGTACTAGCATACTGGTCAGTCTCTGGCAGCACTGGTTTTGGAGCATTAAGATGAGACATGGTCTCCAGTACAATTGTCCTAATTTTGTCTTCCGAGGAGCATGCCTCCTACCTAGGCTTCTTGCTCCTAGAGAGAGAGGAGTCTGAAACACTCCTCTTCCTAGAATGTTTGACCATGCTAATAAAACAGTTGGATAGAAAATGCCACGGAAACAGCTCTTAATTCCTCCAGAGGCTCCAAACACTGAGCAGTATTGCAACAAAGTCTCAACTCACATTGGCTCATTAAATAGACTGAGTGCACCAGCTCCTTTAAACAAATTCTCCACACCTCTGTGACCTGGAGTTATAAAAAAAAAATGCTTACATATGCGGTCCCTCCTTTGCTGGGCATATGCTCTGACTTCAGCAGTGTGCCCATTTCCGCTCCAACGCCCACCCCCCACTAGTAAAAACCGAAACTCCACGGATGCCTCTGTCTCCGTAAAAAACAAGCATTTGCAATGCAATAGGTCTCGCAGTTACACGAGTTTAAGCTATTGGCATTGTAAAGGACAATGCCTTTTATTTATGTTTTTAAAACGAAAACAAAAATAAAAGGCATTGTTATTTGCAATGTCAATAGCTCAAACTCGCGTAAATGCGAGACCTATTGCATTGCAAATGCTTGTTTAATTTAAGGCACTGTCTTCGGCATCATTTTGGTGTCTGGGTGATGTGCGGCAATAGCCAGCAGAAACATTATCTGGGCTATACCCCAAAAACTCCCAATAAGTTCCAGATACTGGGGAAACTACTTCTGGAAACATTAACCCTGGACCAGCATTTCTGGGACAGTCACAAGAAAGTTTAATATCAGAGCCTCGTATTTGGGGTCTAGCTACAGCAACCTTGGTTTAAAAAATAAAATCGATACTCAATTTCACAGGCAGACACAGAATTTGTAAAAAGGACAGCCCCTACAATTAACCAAGCACACGCGTTAAACGCCAACAAACGGCAATTTATGCCTTGAAAAGCCCATTAAGTACTTTCTTAATGATGAACACGTCAGTTTGCTTTTTAAAAAGGAAACGCAATACATTTTAGTTTGATTCTTCAATAACAAGCAGCGTCAAACCTACCCTGGTATCAGAAATGCCGTCTTTATCCTCGTCGCTAGAGAAATCAGTTGCCCTGTGCTCCAGAGGGACATATTTTATGTACATTTGCAAATAGACGTCTTTCTTTTGAACACCTCCTGGAAGGGGCACATGGTGCGCAATTAACTGATCCCTTAATTTCTGTTTGGTGAAGTGTGCAAGGTCTCCCACGTACACGGGCATAACCACAATATAGCGAAGAGGCACCGAGACCGGTATCGGACTGTAGCACCGCTCCGTGAAAGCTCTACCCCTGCAAAGGGCGAACAGCTGCCTGTGCTGTAATGTGTACCGCGGCACGGGGGCATGTATGCCTTCCAAAGTCGAGGCTGTGAAGGTCAAAGCTGGACACATGTTAAAAGTTGATGTATGCAGCGCCTTGTGGCGTATTGAAAAAAATAATTTTATTTAAAGTTAAAACACAACATTGCGGTGCTTTTAAAAAAAAAATCATTAATATGGCAGGGACGGCTAACGAAAAGCGGGCGTTGGTCAAATAAAGAAAGGCACGAGCTAGATAAAAAAAGTGACGGTCTGCTAGGAAAGTGAAAGCGCGCCATGCGCGTTGTGCGTGCCTGCAGTGGGAAAAACTTATTAAAGAAAGTAGAGCTCACAGACTAACTTCGGAAACATGATCCGTCACTACACGCTTCCTTTAGATAAGAAATACCCTTACGACAGCCGTCAAGCAAACGATCCAGTCCGGGGGGCGGAGCTAGCCACGCTAGGAAATGGCCGCGCTGTAGGCGAGCTCTCCCGATCGAGCCACGATCCTACATTTATCCTGTGTAATTAACCGACGAACACCCTCAGAAATCAAGCGCCTGCATAGAGGGGGAAACCACCTACAATATAAGGTGTTTGTTGCTGGAGCATTTCTCTCAGAGGCGCCGTGGGCTGACAAGGCGGGATCGCCGACCGACAACTGGAGACCCATCGTGGCGTACGTCGCGACGTAACCAGCACGCAAGCCCGTGGCTGGACTTGTGCGATGAGGGCCTGAGGGAGATATCGGCGCTGACGGATCGGAATACTGAAGGCACTATAAGCACCGATGTGCACCCGGAGCCGTCTCGCTCCGCTACTCCACTGCCTGCATCTGCCGAGGTCCAGGAGCGGCTGCGTAGCCTGAAGCTGCGTGTGTGGCCGCGAGAGGTGGACGGACCCCAGCGGGGACGCGGCCCATCCACAGCGCCGGACCGGAGCTGCGCCTGAGAGGTGAGAGGGACCGCGGCGGGGCCGCCGATGCTCATCGCCTGCTGCGTGCCCCACACTAATCCGGGTGCGGCGGCTGAGACTGGCAGGGTGGAGGTAGGAGCCGAACGTCCCGAAGGTCCTGGACCCCACTGGCAACAAGGGCTCCGGCACACCTATACAAGGCTCTGAAGTGGAGCGGGACTGAGCGGCAGGCGGAGGGGTGCACTGGGAAGCATTACACCAAAGCTGCTTACTCCCCACGTGGAATCACAGACATCGTGTGGCTGGGGTCTCACTGCGCCTGTGGCCTGGTGGTGGGGCCTTCCGGGCGGGGCGCTGGGATACCGGCGCCATCACTGTACTGTGCCCTCGCCGCGTCCTCCGGGCTACGCCGCCGGTTTAATACAGGAACACCCCACGATACCCCCTGCTCCTCCGGATGCGCCCTGCTCAGTCTCTGTAAGAGACACTTTCTCTGCAGATACATGTTTGGAATTGGAGCCTGAGTGGGAATATAACCGACGATGCTCTACTTGCACTTGCTGGATAGGCATATCTGCGGGGCAGATAAATTAACGTCTAGGGCACCCTCTCGTCTGCAGGACTCTATTGCGTTTGCCCAGGTCATCCCTCCACCACATAAGTGTCGGGGAGATGGGGAAACCGGATAAAACACAACCCAAACTGCAGTTTGAACAACAACGGAAAGTGACGGAGATGCCTACTGAGGCTCCTGAACAGAGCCAAGTGACTGCACCTGCTGCGGGATCAGAGACGACAGTGGATTTCCAGTTAATGTTTGCGACGATACAGTCAACCCTATCCAACATCGACGGGAAAATAGACTCATTAACGTATCGGGTTGACCGCGTGTCGGAACGTCTGGATAAACATTACGGAACGTATTGACATGGCGGAACGCCGCATATCAGAAACGGAGGACTCCCATCATCAACTAGAAATGAAACAAAATAAAGCGGACAAGATCGTGCAGACCCTGCTGGCTAAAACAGAAGATTTGGAAGCCAGATCAAGACGCTGCAACCTACGCATTATGGGGGTCGCGGAATCGACACGAACAGGAAACATGGAACGGTATGTTGAATCGCTGTTAACCACAGTCCTGGGTAGAGATACCTTTTCTGCAGTATTCATAATAGAGCGAGCCCACAGATCTCTTGCACCGCCACCACCGCCTGGGGCAAGGCCCCGCCCCATAATAGCTAAAATACTGAACTATAGAGATAGAGATGCCGCGCTTCGCAAGGCCCGAGAACTCGGAACTTTAAACCATGAAGGAATGACTATCTCTATCTATCCAGATTTTACATCACAAGTGCAAGAGGCAAGAAAAAAGTTCATGGATGTGAAAATGAAATTGAGAGAGAACAATATTACATATGCTATGCTCTATCCAGCGCGCTTGAAAATTACAGACAACGGGAAAAGCACTATTTGTAACGATCCTAAGGAAGTGCTTACATTTTTACAATTGCATCATCCACATGCTCTTCGGCGTAGGTCTCCGCGAGGACAACATGCTGAGCAGGACCACACATCAGACGTTGAATAACAACTGGACCTGTTGGAGAATTGTGCGGCGACGAAAAAACCCGTGTGACACTTTCTTGCAGGACTAACAGCTGCACTTCTTTTACAAGATGTAACTTAGAAACATGCTGACTATGTAAGTAAGGACAAATGTACCATTGTTGCAGACTATCATATCCCAAAAGCTCATGCAATCTAAGACCCCCTCTGTGCGGGTAATTGTTCATTACGTATAGGTTATAGCACATTCCTCTTATACTATCACAGTTACACGTGATGGTAGCTCGATCCCCCAGCTGTGTGATTGCTGGGGTTATTGGCTGGCGGCTACCGCCTCCCTGTGTGTGCCACAACGTTTGGTTCCCTTTATTGGTCAAACAGAGAGGTTTGAAGGGGACAGTTTCTTTCGTTAGAAGTTACAGAGCATTGGCTTTGCCATGATTGGGATGGTGAAGTGGGAGGGGGGTGGGATGGGATGTGGGTTTGAAGCATTAAAGGTCACCTATTTACTGAGATCCACTATTCATATGTATATTTACACATCATCGATAAGAGATACGCACATGAGCGCAGCTAGGTGGCGGCGGACACATACGGCACCAGCCCTACTAGATATGATTGAAGACACTAGTATCACATAATGTGACTAAAGGCACTTCCCTACGATTTATAACCTGGAACGTCCGGGGCTTAAATAACCCCAAGAAAATTAGGCAAGTTTTCGCCTACCTGGATAGGCATTCGGTGGATGTAGCACTACTCCAGGAAACGCATTTGCTCCCCCACAAGGCAGACAAACTCGGCCATAGATGGGCCGAACTGGCAGTGTCAGCAACGTACTCCTCCTATGCACGGGGGGTAACTACCGTTATACGTAAGGGCACTCACTTTATTCTGGATCAGACACTCATAGACACGCAAGGGAGATATCTCATTCTTACAGGCACACTAAGGGGTACTAAAGTTGGTATAATTAACGTCTATGGCCCGAATACTGATGACCCTGACTTCTATATGGACCTCTTGACAAAAATATGGGAACTTCCACCTATGGAGCTGATATGGGGGGGCGACCTAAATGTTGTATTGGACACTGAGCTAGACAGATCTCAAAATACCACTGAACACCATAAACGCGCAGCCTCTGTTCTTATAAACGGTATGACGGAGTTTCGCATACATGACGCATGGCGCATACGACACCCCACTACACTGGAAGGCACTCACTCATCGACGGTACATAACAGCTGGTCTAGGATAGATTACTGGCTCCTCACCGACCACGCCTCCACATGGGCCAGGGACATAACCCATCTTCCCAAGACGCTATCTGACCACAAACCTGTCACTCTGACCCTACAGATTCCGACATACACCCCCCCCCATTTGTATGGCGCTTCAATGCCACCGCGTTATTAGACCCCATCTACAGAGAAACCATTCAATCAGTGATAGAAAACTATTTTGCGGATAATCTACACTCAGTGGACAGCGCTGGAGTGTTGTGGGAGGCATTCAAGGCGACGCTAAGGGGTATCTGTATTAGTACAAATGCGGGCATCTTAAAAGATATCCGAACCCAACTGCAGAACTGCGAAGACCGTATAAAACGGCTGGAGGCTGACTATGACGCCACCCATAGTGCACTCACTCTTGGTAACCTACGGGATGAGATTAATAAATACAATGCACTAGCGGATGATGAAATAAAATATACATCTCGGCGTCACGCCGCAAGCAAATTAGGTGAAGGCGGCAGACCAGGCCGTATACTAGCACAAAAAGTGCGCACTGAACATAAACAGCACACTGTTACACAAGTTGAGGATAGCAGTGGACAGATGCATTATGACACTCAAGGCATACTGAGGACATTTGTGGAAACTTACAGTGACTTTTATAGAACACAGCATACAGTGCCAGAACCCGAAATTCTGCACTATCTTGAAGACATAGCAATGGTGTGGTTATCTGACTCACACCGCGAGTATTTCGCCCAACCTATCACAGAGGACGAGGTGAAGCTTGCTATAAAGGCATTGCCCAATGGTAAGTCGCCCGGTCCTGACGGATACACTGGGGAATTTTATAAAGCGTACTCGGAAATATTGATCCCACACCTACTCGAAATGTATGATGAAGCCCATAGCGCTGGAATCCTCCCTCCAACGCTGCGGGAAGCGCTTATTGTGGCTTTGCTAAAGCCAGACAAAAATCCTGCCAAAGCGGACTCCTACAGACCCCTTTCCTTAATAAATACAGATGTCAAGATATTGGCAAAGATCATTGCCACACGGCTGCAACCTTTCATGTCCACTATAGTCCTGCCTGATCAATCGGGATTTATCCCTGACAGATCAACTACACATAACCTGCGCACTATATTTGCCCTTTTACACCAACTAAATCCTGAATTACAGGCTGCAGCGGTCCTATTGGATGCGGCTAAGGCCTTTGATTCTGTTGAGTGGCCCTTTATGTTCACGATACTGCAAAGAATTGGTTTGCCACCAATGCTTCTCAACTGGATCGCCCTGTTATATACCAAGCCTGTCGCCCGCGTCAAAGTCAATAGACATATATCAGACGTAATATCGATACAACGTGGCACCAGACAAGGATGCCCGCTGTCCCCTCTGCTTTTTTCAATTGCGTTAGAACCACTAGCTTGTAAAATACGTCAGAAATATGCACACACGTCGCTGCGGTTCCATCTACGGTCCATTAGCATATCACTATATGCGGATGATATGGTACTGTACCTGCGAGATCCTGAAGAGAACCTCTCACCACTGTTGCGAGAATATATACAATTTGGGCGTCACTCGGGACTGCAAATTAACTGGAACAAATCGGCGGTGATACCATTAACGGGGAATACAAAAGCACCACATATGGATTTTCCTTTGGTGTGGCAGGAGGATCCAATTAAATATCTTGGCATCTGGGTGCATCGAGACCCTGAACTAGTACTTAGATGCAACTATGGCATCGCGATTGATCGCATAGAAACACAAATAAATAGATGGATTACTCTGCCCCTCTCCTTAGCTGATCGTATATCATTAATTAAAATGGTGCTACTGCCTAAGCTCTTATACCTATTTATTAATATACCAATACCACCACCTGCTGCAATCTTTACCAGGATACGCACGAATCTCGTCAAACTGATATGGGCTGGCAAACAGGCCCGAATAAGCCTACGGACTATGTCACTCCCTTATGCCGCAGGGGGCTTTACAGTCCCTGATATCTATTTATACTATCTCTGTGCCCAGGCACAATATGCATATTATTGGTATCACCCAGTAAAATACTTACCACATCTCGCAGTGGAAGATGGCGATGCACATCCCATACCGCTATCCAACATACTCACGCATACCCGACCTCATTTGGCAAAGCGGGAAATAAACACGATACGGACGACCTCCCAAGCGTGGCGACGCATCAGTCAATTAGCAAACAAAACCCCCATGTACACCCAAAACCTACCGATAGCGAACCACCCGGCGCTATCTGTCACACAGGAGAAAAATAGCATACTGTTCTTGGAACAAGTGGGTATAACGCAGTTGGGCGACCTGTACCCTAATGGAACGTTCATTACTCCTGATGATCTGGAGTATATAAGTAATCAGTCGCTTTTATTCCGATTCCTTTATCATAGACTGCGAGCTGCGATCAAGGACTTATACCCATCCTTTCCTATTGAACCCCCTACATTGCAGACACTACAGACTCTGATAGCCACTACCACCCCCTCTCATTTAATTTCTAGACTATATAAAATGGTACAAATGGAAATAGGAGCTCACACACACAGAGCCCGTGACAACTGGAATAAACTATTAGAGGTCTCCCTATCTGATGAAGACTGGACTACTTGCTGCACACTCACTACACTGCTCACACCCAATGGCAATCTACGTCTCATACATTACAAATATATACATCAAGTATACCACACTCCAGCCAAACTATATAAATACGGACTGCGGGATAACGCCCACTGTAAGAGATGTGGGGCTGACCAGGCAGATTTCGCACATCTTGCATTGAATTGTGAACAGATAAAGAAATATTGAGAAGTTGTGATCCACCATCTGGGAATGCTTGTACCCTGTACGTTATCATGTACACCACAGGTGTGCCTATTGGGCCTCAACATACCTGTGAGGTCTGCAAAAAGGAAGCTGGTTGCCATAATCTTATTGCTTGCAAAACGTAGAGTAGCGATGCACTGGGACAGCAATATGACCCCTACCCTAGAACGCTGGATATTAGACACTGTCTATTGTAGAGATAACTTTTTAATATATGCGGAAGAATTACCAACTGCTTCTAAACCCTCAGATATCTGGGGGCCACTTACTGACTACTTACGTGAACATCCTGATCTACTTAAGGCCACTAATTAATCCTAATATTTGATTGTTAAGAGAGACACTGATATGCTATATGCTCGCTCTATTGTATGCTACTGGATGATATGATGCACTGGATCTCTTATTGTACTGTACTTAATGGGATTGTTACAGATGTGACCATTGTTATGTATGACTAAGAATATTCAATAAAAACAATTAAAAAAAAAATTAAAAAAGCAAACGATCCAGTCCGGATGGGCCGTCCCAAAAGGAGACAGGGCGGTAACAAAGAAGCCTCATTTTCAATCGGAGGCCACCGTTTACCATAAACGATGACGCCAGCCAATGAAAATAATGGGCGGGGCTTCAAGTCCCCTTCTGAAATCTCCTCTAACACAATATGTCTCCCAGAGCGAGCACCGCATGCGCGCTGCAACGCTAGGCGAGACCTAAAAATTAGCAAGCCTCCTTCAGAGATGTGATGGAGACTGAAAGATTAAAACCTGTAAACTTCACAATAAGAGACTAAGAACTTAACCACTAATTTACAAGGGTAGCCCACTGTTTACACAGTGAGTGAGCCCAATAATTACATATAAGACTAAAAGTGAGGCACTTCTCTCATCTGATGAGCAGTTACCAAACAAGAGGTTACGTGATTTGGGGGCTGGCTAGATAATGTTCTCTGATTTGCTGTTTTCCTATGATGTCTGGGATAAGTTTAAAGCTTCATGGGATTTGTAGTTTTTTTGTTGTGTGCAGATTTTATATAGCGCGAGCTCGACCAGAAGGTATTAGAGCGCTTTACATGACCACCAGTTACGTTACACAAGGACACGTTCATTTTTTGGTAGGCACGGGGAGATTTAGTGATTTGCCCACAATAAAGGAAGCTGAGCTGCTGCCAAGGCTCGAACCTGGTTTTCCAGCTCCAAAGTCGGCAGCTCTGGCAGTAAGGCCACAACCTTTCCTTTCTAAATGTGAATGTTTAAATGGCCACTTAGTATACAAATTTAAGAAAAGAACGCATCATCCTCCGCTACCGTCCAGTCATAACATTATTTTTTCTGTGTCGTAAGGTGAGAGATTTTATCGATGATTTGTGTTGCAGATTCATGACGCCCACTAATGGTACATTCAGGAAACGAAGTTAGCCCTCTAGTTTTTTGTATTTATTCAAAGGCTGTCGCTCCACATGAGAAGGCGTCTTACTTAATGCAGGTTCTTGAAATGTGAAACTGGAGTCCAAACAAACCCCCCCCCCTGTAGAATGACGCTTGATTGAAATAAATAATGTTTACTTAGCAGCCTACATCGCATAGTGACGCTTGACCCGAACAATTCTACATAGGCGAGATTCGAAGAACAGCGTGATCTTTGATTGGCTACTGCAGAGAGCAGACCGCACCAGCTGCCCCACTGGGAGCGGTGGTTGGGCTTTCGCGCTTCGTCCTGTTTAATATCCGGGGCGGGTCTCGTGTTATTTTCATCTGCTGCAAAGTGCTGTTCCGTTAGCTGTACCTACACGGAGCACTATTGTAGGTAAGTATGTGATAATTTTGACGTTACCAACCCCTCTACCCCCATCAAGAAACAGAGCCCCCGAGTTAGAATACTTTGTTTCTTTATAACGAGAAAGCTGCGGCGCTCACGAGACAGCTTTGTTAATGCTTTAAGTATATTTTACAGAGGGGCATTTTTGAGACGTTTTGACAGTCGGCGAAATCTGAAATCGTTAAACTGACCGGGCGCTCTTTTAACGATATTGGTGTGTTTTTATGTTAGATGTGATTATGCTACGGCCATCCTTCTCCATGTTTTTAAGACTTTTTAGCGGGTGAGTATTTTCTTTGAATTGAGGTGTTTAGGAATTTAGCAGTGTTGTGGCTGCAGTGTAAATAGTGAAGCTAGATGGTTTACTGTTTAGTGGAGTCGTGCTCTTTTTAGGGGACAAGATGGATGGATTGAATTAGGGTGGGGATTTAGAAGCTACCTTGGAGGTTCGGGTTCGTGTGTGTTTAAATATATATTTTTTAAATTGGTAGTTTTTGTTTTTGACTACGCTTGGCTGGCTTAGGGTATTTTTCTAGGCTTTAGAAGTGGTATGGGGTAAATCGATTTTAGGTTTAATACCCTTCATGTCTAATTTATTTACTATAAAATAGCCGGGGAGAGAGAGCATAGGAGGCGTGGCTGATGATGAGGAAGAATTAATCAATCACTGGAATTATGCAGCCCCGAATAGCCAAAATTATGCGACAGGAGTGTAGTAAATCTTTAGAATAAAACAATTCTACCGAGCGGAATGGTACTTTTCATATTTGTCTGTTTCTTTTTATTATGTACTCCAGGAATCAATACATTTGACCTTTAAAACGGATACAACATATTTGTGATTCGTCTACAGTGTCTGTGCCAAGTGTTTAGCACTTGAACATGAATTTGTTAATCAAGACGTTTAAAGCAATCTAAAGTTTCCTTCCACTTTATTAGAATTAAATACATGTACTTAGGGGTCTTGTTTCCTGCAGTATACAAAGCCCCCCCCCCCTTATCTATTAAATAGGAAGGAATGTTCACACTTCGTTGTCACCTCTATAAACGGAGCAATCCATTTCCCCTTTCTTTTGCTTTTAAATACCTTCTTATAAACATGTTAATTTACAAATATCTTCATGAGCCTGCATAAAGCCCTTTGTTGTCTCCTCCTATTCGAGGTATGAACTGTTTAGTCTGATTTTTTTTTATCCTGTGTTTTTGGTCTATCAGACACTTGTTGTTTTCTGGGTTCCTGTACATCACATATAAAAAATTTACCTGTTTTCACTATGATTTATTTATTTGTCACTGCAGTTGGGCCAGAAATATCCCCTGCATAGAATTAAACTAACTGCAAGTGAACCTGGTATTCTGAGTTCTCTTCCAGGGGATACTCCTCAATAGTAATGAGCACAGACTAGTCCCACCATGCGCGGTGACCCGGAGCTCCTATGTTCTTATTGCCCTAAAACATACATATATAAACATGTATGTGTGTAAACATGCAGCCTAAGAAATAGAGGCTAAAAACAATGCCCAAATTACATATACTTTTTAACATTTCTGCAACACAGTAAATTAAAACTTTAAAGTGTAAAACATAGCCTTTATTTGAAAGGAAAAAGGCAAGGAAATGAAAGGCATTGTTAGCCAATAGGCTACATTGAAAATCATAACAGAGAAAACTTGCACCGTGCCTTTAAGACCTCCTGACTCCCATCATGCCCCACAGGTGACAGGCCAGTTCTTTTTTCCAGCTCCTTAACTAAGGATCCTGGTTCACTGAGCTGTTCACTTTTTGGCAATTTTTATCAAAATGCTTTCTACAACTATCAACTGTTTTCTCTTCACTCTTTCAACCAGTTTTCTTACTGAAAAGACCCTTTTTCTCAGTCAAAAATGCCATCTCTTTTTAACAAATGCCCTTCCTGTGGCAAGAAAATGGCTAAATCAGACCCACCTTCGTGCATAGCATGCTTGCCCGCCTCGCATGTTCCTGGCACTTGCTACTACTGCCAGCAGTTTTCAAGAAGAACTCTCAGGGACGTAGAGAAAATTTGACTCCATACCCTTCAACCGAGAGGAAAAACACCTGAAAGTGGCCTTTGAGAGCCCCATACCTCCTCAAAGCTGCCCTCCTCTCAGGACAAGCACACACATAGAGGGAGAAGTGAAAACAGAATCGCAGTTTGCCGTCAAGAGGTAGGAAATCACTGCCATGGCAAAACCCGGTGTGCTCACTGTCTGCTTCAAAATCGACAAAAGGGCCTGATAGACATCCTTCGTAGTCGAAGCGCCCGTCAACGGATTTGTTGTCGACACTTACTGCAACTACCCCGCCTACTACATCAGAGTCGACAACGAGCCCTAGTTCGAAGTAGACAACAAATTTACCGTCGACCAGCTCGACGTCAAGAAATTCAACGCCAGAGTAAACAGTGTCTCCGGACTTGACGTTGAAGCAGGCACTGGCTACTCACCGGTCGGCACCAATAACACAGCGACCCCTGTCGATGTCGAGACATTCGCACGCCGACAAATCTCAGTCGACGTCGAGGCAAAGAAGGACGTTGAGGGCAGAGATCGACGTCCAAGAACAGCAGAATGACATTGAAAAGGAGGAAAAGTCCTCATCCTGAGGTCAGGACGCCAGAAAAGTCCATTCATTTGTCTCCGCAGTGGTTGCAGAGTGTAACCCATCGGCGTGATCCACATCAGGGTCCAGTCTCAGACTATTCACAGATTTATTCACCTTCAAGAGCCTCTCCACAGACGCCACGTTGGAGGAACACCCCTCCATGCACATTCTCACCTGAGGCTTTACCCCGTTTGCCCTCACAAAGATCACCTCATAGATCTCCATCCACAAGAAAGAGGCGCTCACCATTACAGCAAGGATGAAGATCAAGGTCAAGGACCCCCCACAGAAGACGCACATCGCCTCGACGTTCCCACATCTCATCCAGGTTTAGGTCTTCCTCATGTCCCTCCCTCACTTCTCGATCTTCTGTGAGAGACTACTCTCCTACACTGTCTGACATGCCTCCAGCAAGAGTATCTTCTGTAGATGAACTTATTACATTTGACAAGGTACTTATCAGAGGGACAACGAAACTCAATATAGACATTCTGGCACCGGTTATGTATACTTCAGTTATCTTTGAAACTCTCCATCATAGAGTGGCGTCCAGACCCCTTTTACCTCTAGTACCAGGCTTATTGGAACCAGCTTCACAAACATTCCTTACACCAGGTTCCATAGGTTCAGCTCCATCTTGTACTTTAAAAAAATACACAGCCCCGGACCAAGATCCTCTTTTTCTTCGATCGGCTCTACCTCCTGATTTACTCATTGTGGCTGCCGCAAGGAGGAAACATCCAAGCTCTTCATCTCCTATGGTGCCACCAGACAAAGACAGCAAGCAAATGGACTCTTTGGGCAAGAAGATGCGCAACACCTCAGCTTCTTTCATGAAGGTCGCCAGCGCTTCTGTCCTGTTAGGGCAATATGATAGATTGCTTTGAGATTCTCTCTCCCGCTTCACTGAAACTGCACAAACAAGACAGACAGGATTTTCAAGAGATCCTTCAAGAAGTCGGCCTAGTGGCTAACCAGATTATCAGTGCTGCTGCTGATGCCTCCCATCTCTCAGAACATAGGTATTCGCATGGCATCTGCGTCTGAAGATCCTCCTCATTACGTCTCACTGGTCTAAAGCCTGAAGCTCAACACTGAATCCTCAATCTGCGATTCTCTGGCAACTCTTTTCGGCACCCATGCTGACAAAATGGCAAAGATGAAGGCTGATCAAGACACACAATGTGGTGAGCCATGAGAATAAAAAATAGAATTCCGCTGCAGGTTCGGCCCGTACGACCGCGGCTCCTTCCAACAGAGGGTTCAAACCCCCTCAGTGGTCAACCCATCAACAGTACCAAGGAAGGTCACACTATCACCCTCGCAGACCTGCCCGAGGGAGGGGTACACCCCGCACAGCAGCTTCAACAACAAAGCCTCCAGCCAAACAATGAAGACTCTTTCCCTTACTCCATATCCCACTCCAGTGGGGGAAGTATTGCAGCACATTTAGAAAAGTGGCGTAACATCTCAAAAGACAAGTGGGTATTAAGCATTGTACAGCATGGTTATTCCATCCGATGTAAAACTGCGCCTCCTGCAATTCCGCTGGTAAGCAGCTTACTCTTCCAAAAACAGTTACTACAAGAACAGGTCAGCACGCTTCTCCAGAAGGGTGCCATCGAAAAAGTTCCAACTTCACAATGAAGACTGGGAATTTACTCGCGCTACTTTCTAGTGCAGAAAAAGGATCTGGTTCGAGTTTACAGACCCATTCTCGACCTAAGACTTCTGAACAAATTTGTCCTCCTAGAGAAATTCAGATGTTGGCCCTTCATCAAATATACCCCCAGCTCCACCGGGGGGATTGGATGTGTGCGATCGATCTGCAGGATGCTTATTTCCATATTCCTGTCATCAAGAAACACCGGAAGTTCTGCCGTTCAGAGTGGCATCCGTGCACTACCAAAACAAGGTCCTGCCCTTCGGCTCAAGTCAGCACCTTGCCCATTCTCCAAGTGCATGGCGGTGGTAGCTGCTTACCTACGGAGGAGGAAGAGCTTAGTCTAACCATACTTAGACGACTGGTTAGTCAAACGCTCCTCCTCTCACCTCACTCGGGAACATATTCAAATCTGCATCCAAGTACTGCAGCTGTTGGGCCTTCAAATCAATAAAAAAAAAAAAATCCACTCTTATCCCAACGCAGAGAATCCATCACCTGAGAGCAATGGACACCGAAAACGCAAGAGTGTATCCTTCGGAGGAGAAATTATCCTCAATCAACAGCAAATGTCTCAAACTTCTCCACACTCTTTATCCTACGGCCAGGCAAATTGCTTCTCTGCTGGGCTACATGGCGTCGTGCATCTACATTGTCCCCAATGCCAGACTACACATGCGTTCTCTCCAGCAAACACTGAAAGACCAGTGATTGCAGTCCTCGCACTTCTGGGAGGACAGACTGACCCTCTCACAAATGGCCAAGGAATTGCTCAGATGGCGGATGAAGAGCACCCATCTCTCAATGGTAGTACCTTTTTTACCAGGACCTTCCCACACAGAAAATTATCACGGACGCTTCCCTCCAGGGATGGGGAGCACACATGGGTACGCTGCAAGTTCAGGGCTTGTGGTCGGACACAGATAAATTGTACCACATCAACATGTTGGAGCTAAGAGCAGTCCATCTTGCGCTCAAGTCCTTTTATTCATCAAGCCAGACAAGCTCCCTTCTGGTACAGATAGACAATATGACCACAATGCACTACCTGAACAAGCAGGGAGGAACGCGGTCACGCCCCCTGTCTCAGGAACTCAAGCCCTATGGAAGCGGCTTCTTGCCCAAGATCTGTCCATCTCCGCAATCCATCTTCCAGGTGCACTAAACATGCAGACAGATTCTCAGTTGCAACTTCCCAGAAGCTCACGACTGGATACTAAACGACAAGGTCGCTCAAGACATTTTCCACCAGTGGGGAACACTGGAAATCGACCGATTTGTGGAAGAAGTAAACGCAAAATCCTGTGTCTTCGCATCCAGGCTTCCCCAACCACGATCCAGAGGAAATGCTCTTTTGATCAGCTGGTCAGGGAGCTTCCTGTTCTTCTTTTTTTTTTTTTTTTTTCCTCTCATACCCATGAGAATCAACAAATTTTACAGAGCCAAGATCAGGATGATTTTCATCGCTCTAGAATAGCCTCGCCAGTGGTGGTTTCGGGATCTTCTTCACCTCTCCGAAAAGCCACGCAGGGGGTTGCCCTGCAGGCCGGATCTCCTCTACAAATTTGGAGGGAAAGTCTTCCACCCCAACCTTCCCTCTCTGAGCTTGACGGCATGGCTCCTGAGCTCATGCAATATGGATAATTAGGCCTGCCACAAGACTGTATGGACATATTGAAAGAATCTAGAAGGCTTTCCACCAGAAAATAATATGCTTTCAAGAGTAATCGTGTGGTGTGCACACGGTTATCGCCCCATCCTGGGTCCAGAACAGGTCATCCTACCTTACTTGTTACACCTAGCTAAGTCGGGCCTGCGATTTGCATCTATAAAGGTACACCTCGCAGCTATCGCATACAGAAGATCTCCTACACAGGTTTCTTTTTTCAAATGCCTGTAGTCAAAGCCTCCCTTTAGGGTTTAAAAAAGGTTTATCCTCCTGTAAGATCACCCTACGCCCCTCATGGGAGCTTAATGTAGTTCTCTAGAAGTTAATGGGCCCCCCCCCCTTTTTGAGCCGCATAAGCATCCTTGCAACACCTTACATGGAAAACAATCGTCCTAGTGGCTATCACTTCTGCGTGAAGAGTCGGCAAACTCAAGGCCCTTTGCGCTAAAGAACCTTATCTGAATTTTCATTCAAACAGTGTGGTCATGCGAACACATTGTAGATTTTTTATTTAAGGTAATTTCTGATTTTCATATCAATCAGGCCATTACACTCACAACGTTCTTTCCTAACCCTTCCACTCCTCTGGAAATGGCTTTGTATTCTTTAGACTTAAAAGGAGTTCTAAAACGATACCTTGACAAAACTAAAGAGATCAGACACTCTGACCACTTATTCATTAACTATGACCCTATGCACACAGATTTCGCTTCCTCAAAACAATCTGTCTCGATGGATTGTCTCTTGCATTTCTCTCACTTACCAGTTAGCTAACAAAAGTCTACCGTCTCGGCCTACAGCCCACTCTACAAGGAGGAAGGCTGCCACTACTGCTTTGATCAGAAATTTACCCATTGCAGAGATCTGCAAAGCAGCGACATGGCGATCAGTGCATACCTTTGCTCGTCACTATTGTCTCGACTCAGACACTCAAGCAGATGCCCAAGTAGGGCAGGCCTCACTTAAAAATGTGTTTGCTTGATTGCATTGTTTATTAAGCTGCTATGAACTTCACTGTGCTGCTGTAATCATTCGCAGGAGATTGGTATGGGCATGCTATTCTATTCAGTGTTTAGGACTATTGATGAGTATCCCCTGGAAGAGAAGGATAAGTTACTTACCTGTAATCCTAGTTCTCTTCCAGGGGAATACGCTTCAAAGTCATAAGCAACCCTCCCTCCTCCCCGTACGAATACATAATGCAACAACTATCAGTTAAAGTATTCTATAAATGTTCTTATAGTAAAAAAGACCTGATCTAACTGTCATCTGTGGGGCATGATGGGAGTCAGGAAGTCTTAAAGGCACGGTGACAGTTTTCTCTGTTAAGATTTTCAATGCAGCCTATTGGCTAACAATGCCTTTCATTCTCTTACATTTTTCCTTTCAAATAAATGCTATGTGTTATACTTAAACTTTTTAATTTACTGTGTTGCAGAAATGTTAAAAGTATATGGTTTAAAAAAAAAAAAAAAAAAGAAATTCAATGTAATTTGGGCATTGTTTTTTAGCCTCTGTTTCTCAGTGTGTGTGTGTGTGTATATATGTATATGTGTTATATATATATATATATATATATATATATATATATATATATATATATATATATATATATAGTGTGTTTTAGGGCACTATGTAACTAGTCCGTGCTTATGACTGAGTATTCCCCTGGAAGAGAACTGGGATTACAGGTATGTAACTTATCCTTTCTTTTTGCCCGGCACAAATGATATCCTGTGTGCAAGCTGAGGCCTGTGCCAGAGCCTGGCTCTGAAGTTCAAGTGGGGGGCATCAAAAGTGTACCACTTTTGTGACGCAATAATATTGTTTGTATTCTTGGGACATGCACATTAAGCGTTAATGGCAGCATACTCTTTTTGTGTCTTTACTTTGGGGATAGTACTTGCTTCTCTGTTCCCGAATTCCAAGCAATTCCCACTGATTTGCTTGTGTATCCTCCTCAAATCCAGGGCTGATGTTCATGTGTGTGTGTTGTATATGGTGCCTGCTAGCAGGACTCCTGGTTTTCTAAGGGTGTATATATGCTACAAGTCAGTGGGATCCAGTTTGGATTGCTATTGGCTTTCACATGGTGCAAGATGCAGGTGTTGATGCTGCATCCTCAGATAATGGAAGCACATTGCTTACATTTCTGAGCAGGAGGTTTATGCACCAGAGGCTGAAGTGTAGGAGTATGGAGACAGGCCTTCCTTTAGAAATTCAATGTTAAGTGTATAGCAAGGGGTTGCTGATTAAGCCTTGTTGAGCATTGCCATTTGGTTGATGGTGGAGATTAGGGGTTGAATCTGTTGATGAAGATGTTAGTAGGAGAGAAGTTTCAGCTGTCCATAAGCCTTTTGTTTTTGCTTGAGTTGCCCATCCAGGAAGGCCGACAGCCAGGTGTAGAGATTCACACTCATACTTGTGGTATGGATAGTTATGCTTGGAGCCAGTATCATCACTACGTCCTGTGAGAGACATCACCTTACACAAAGAAATGTCTGCCCGGCAGAGAGAAGATAATGTTTTGAAAAGAGACCCTCTTCACCGCACCAAAACTGATTCCTGAACTGTAGACGGTGGATCCATATTCCTTGGCTGGAAACTCTGTATAAAATATAAAAGTGGGACCCAGACCTACACCCTTAGTTCCAGTTCCAAGCTGCTTCACTCATGAAGAGTATGGGTACTTGACAGATTACTTAAAGAACTGTTATAATCCAGGGCTGGGATCTCTAGTAGCCTGTTTCCCGGAGGTGAGTGGACAGTGCCTGAAACTGCACATCCTAATGGAGAAGCTATTGGTCTACCTGAGACATAAGTCTGCCTTCCTCCTGAGGGGGGGAGAGCTCTGTCTTGTAGGAACGGTGCGCCCATTTACTGGAAATCCAACTGCTGAGTACAGAAGAGAAGCCCAGAATAGCCAGTTTGTCCAAGGGATTGTACCTGGAGCCGACGTTAGAGTTCCCAACTTACCTTGTCAGTAAATACCTTGTTTGTCAGCAAAGATGTACCTGCTCATCTCAGCTGTGACTGCCACAGAAGAAGACTGAGAACTTGTGCTCACTCTACCTTCGCAGTCTCAAGGGCTGTATCTCGCCTCTGTCACAAGTTACTATGGAGAAGGAGGTGGGCTGCCAAGACCAGCCACAGTCACCTGGAACGTGATTGCTCTCTTTGTACAGATATCAACTACATACCCACGCTTGAATGATCACTGGTGAGCACTTGGATCAGGTAGGTTACCCGAGAAACATTTTCTGTGAACTACCTAGAAAGAACTGCTTGGTGGGACTTGAAGCCGTTCCTGAAACTCCTGTCAGAACTGTCTAGTTGAGAATACGGACTGACCTACAGCAGAGACTACAGGAAAATTGCTCCAATCTAGCCATAGTGAACCTGCAAGTGTGCTTCATTGACAACTTTATTTCACTATGTAGTGAACCCCGTAGTGTTCATTTCAGTAGTGCTGCTTTTAATTTATATCCTATTTTGCATTTTGGTGTGATTAAAGTAGGTCTTTTTTTTCTAAAAGAAAAGCACTGGGCAGGACTTTCACTTATTGTGGCTATTGTGTAATGGTTGAGTTCTCGGTCTCTACCTTCCTCACTAAATCCCTGAGATGCCTTGGACTGCTCACTACCTTGGGAGTCAAGTATTGAAGGGGTGTGCTTGGCCCAGGTTGCAGCGCCATAGTATGATGAGCCTCAGAACATCAGTGGTAAACAACCCCAACCCCCACAGGTGAGGTCCAGTAACCCTCTCATCTCTGTACATCTCCCTCTTTCCCCAAATGTGCTCTGACAGCTCCTGATCTACTAACCATTTCTGGATATGTAATCTGTTCTTTGCTCAGAGCTGCTGTACTACAAATCCATTAGTATGCTCTCACAAACCTGCAATATAAATGCTATGTGTTTCTGACTGCTAGAGTTGAATATTCAGATTTTTTTTTTATTATTATTTTTTTTATAATTCTTTTTATTAACATTGCTCATGTTCAAAAACGGTACACAGCAGCAGTTCATTATACAAATATAGGGATCACAGTTCGTCATATGATTGTCGCATGCATGGAAATACAGACAGCCAAGTGCAATAACCTCCTTATCCCATCCCCCCCTGTGAGGCTCGGAACCGTCGCCAGGGACCCCACACCTTCCTCCATTTGTTCACACAACCCCGAGACTTGTAGACCGTTTCCTCCGCCCTCTGACACCAATCCAAGTCACAGAGCCTCTGGTCCCATGAAGGGGGCGCCTGTGCACCCCAGCACCTGGCAATGTTTCGTTTCGCCACCCCCGCTACCAGTGCTAGCCAGATCTCGTTATGCCGTGATCAATCTGTGGCTCCCTTAATCATGAGTATGAGCCACTTGGGCTCCATTGGGACCGGAGATCCCACCACCGCTGCCATCGTTTGCGCTACCTTGGTCCAGAAGAATATTCAGTAGATTTGATGTGATTAAATGTATAAGTAGATGTTACTGGTGTAAATCATACTACCCATTTACTCCAATGTGCAATGTAATATTGTACCCAAACAAGCCATTATAAATATTGGTGACTTGATTTATAATTAAATTGTTGGTAATTTGTACTGCACAGAGCAGTTTCATCTGAGTTGCGAGGGTCTCTTAAATCACCATAGAGATGCGAAGTCTCTTTTGCAATATGTGGTTATTGAGCAGCATTCAGTCTCTAGATCTGTGGCCAAGTCTGGGTTATTGGATTTGAGAAGGGAGGCTTAATATTTCAGATGTAGGTGCTCACTATGGTGGTGCGTGACCATGCATTGTGCCATCCCACTGTAAAACGTTGGGCTCTGGATTTCAAGGTTGCTTTTTGAGCGGGCTCCACAAGTTGATCAGTCTCTTAGGTTCAAAACGGCAAGTGAGTGTCGCCTCCACTCTGATTTAACAGCGCTCAAGTATGCTGCAGAAGTGCAGGGTCACTGTATAGCGCGTTCTGGTGATGCAAAGCTTGTTGTAAACGTTCAGTAGTCTGCTTCATTTTCAGCAAGACTCCGCAGCATAAAGCTTCAGTGGTAGAGCAGTGTTTTTTTTTATTAACCTTTTTGATGTCACTGGACCCCCACTGAATCAATACTGGAAGTCATTGACCCCACCCTCAGCAGTTCCAACAATTTGAACTCCTAAACAACACACACAAAATACAGAAACGTGTGCATACATCTAACAAATTCACATATGAGTTTAACTCCCAAAAAAAAGTACAGAAGTTTGAATTTTAATGGGAAGGTTCGTGCTTTTCAATTGAGACCACCAGTTGTCCATAATGGGTACCTTTTGATGTATTCATGCTGCTAACGCATATCAAGCGAATGATGCTGACTTTTTAGCTTCAAGGTTCATATTCTTTCACATTTATAGAGTATTTTAAAATGTTTCACATTTTGCTTTTTTATGTATATATACTTTATTAATCTGCTATTTAAATTTGTTATAAGTTGCAGACCCCTGGTTAAGCACCATTGTCCTGGTGGTATAGTCCTTATCTTTAAAGAAGACTTGCCTATAGGCCTCTCCTTTCTCTGTCTGTGCAGAGCTTCAAGTGAAAAAATGAATACTGTATATGCAGGAAGAGGCCAACTCCTAACCTGTGCTATGGATAGCTAACCCAAATCAACTGTCATATAAAATGTGAAATTCGCTGCAAACCTTAGGATGGAATAAATAAGCAGTGGAGTGTATGTTTAATTTGTAGGCCACACAGCTCCATGCTAACTATCTTCAGGGGAAACTGGTCTTAGGTTGTGAATTGCTCTCCAATAGTTTCTATTCCACAACTAAAAGCACTGGATGTCTGGCATAGTTTGGCTGCCCATGTCCCTCTGGGAAAGGTATGAACCTCAGTCTTGTGTTCCGACCACAATTATTGTTCAGGTGTTGATGTGGCAAGGTTGCACTTTGATCTGGTGTAACTGGTTTGGTTTCAGCCCAGTACAAAAATAAAATCCTCCCTCTTCTAAGATGACTTAAGCCCCACAGTGCATCAGGCGTCAAAATATATTAAAGATGAAGGGAAGAAATTAAGGTGCAGCTCTCTGTGTCTTTTAGGGAGAGTGGGCAGCTAAGTTTGACTTGTACTAACTATGGAAACTTCCAAACCTTTAGAGGCTACTTGCATGAGAAGTACAAGGGCATTGGTACTATACCTAATGACGCTCATTCATATTTGCCCCACAGTGAGGGGAATGAGATGACCAGAACCTTAAAATGAGGGGCAGATTGTCACATCCACATGGTACATTGACTTGTACGCTAAACGCTATGGAGGTATGCTTGTAAAATACACATTGAAAGTCTTCCAACTTAAGATATTCTGTTTCTGTGTTAAAACTAAACTACTATCACATGTTCAACTTGAAAAGATGTCGTAGTTTAAGTCTCCAAATGTTTTCCCAATCATGAAATAAGAGGTCTGTCTTTTTCAATGAAGAATATTTACACATCCAAAAGAAGATAAAACAGGACCTGCAAAAAGTTCATGCCTGCTTGCTCTGGTGAATACTTAATTGATGGGTTGATTTGATGGATTGCTTGACAAGCCAAGGTTTGAGTAGATTGATGTAGCAGAAAGTGTAAATTTGAGCTTTAGTACTGTTGCGGGCTGTCATCCTTTACGTGTGAGCTGTCAGTCACTTGTTTCTAACCCTTTCATGAGGGCAGTTAATCCTGCAACCTTATTGCTAAAGTTGTAATTTCTGAATACATTTTACTAATCCATGCATTTATGTGGGTGCTAAGTGGCTTGCGTTTTATAGTTGTTTTGCCTATTTCTAACCTGCTGCTAAAAGGTTTGGTGGTTTTTGAGACCAATCCCTCACATTGTCGCTCGCTAAGTGCTCCCATGTCAAGTAGTGTCACCCGCCCACAGCCAATCCTGGAATTTTAGTAGAACGCACTTTAGAAGCTGAGAATTTGGAACCCACCAATCATTAAAAAAAACAAAAAAACTCAAAGCTTGGAGTCACAGCAGACAAAATGCTGCCGCCTAGGTAACCAAGATTATCCCTGTGGTAAGGTGGCAGAATTATAGTTGCATGTCGGCATTACCCCTGTAAAGCTGGCAGGGCCGAGGAATAGTCCAAGTTTCAGCTAGTCACTTTTAATTTTAAAGAGCACATTGCATTTTAGGTTTAAATGACAGATTTGAACTTCTATTTTAGCACATGTCTTAAAGGAAGTTTTTTTGTCGCCTTACGTACAAGGAGTGGGTTTCATGTGGTTATGTAGGTCTTGGCTAGGAAACGCCACCATTTTATATGTTCACGTTTAAAGTTGACATCTTTCTTAAACGTTGACCCTTGACACATTTGAATGCGCGCACATACAGAATAATATTCTCTGAAATGGATTTGCTTACATTTATACTTCTTCGTAGGCATTTTATCAGGGCCTTGAACATTCTGTCCAGGCTTAAAGTTCACTGTGCAAAATGTTGATGTTTGTTGTTGTCCGCTTGGCAACAGCCCTGCAAGGGTAGAATCAATAATGACGGTCTGACTGGGGCTCCGGCATGGTAACATGGGTGAAGTTTATCATATAAACGACACCAATCTTTTGTTTAGACAGAGGAGTATTTCACTGTACCTGTTGAGGTCGCCCCATGCCAGAATTTCAGCCCAGGTGAGTCCTGTTTTCATTCCTGAGACGGATGATGGCCTGCTCTGTACAAGAACGGGCTCTCAGATGAAACATACCCACAGGTAACTAGGGAGTTAGATCACCCTATGGCATTCTGGCAGATTTGCACCACTTAAATTCACTAGGTTAGGAAGCGCTAGGTAGGAGTATTTATAGGATTGTATATGTATGCACATAATCAATGTAATAGCACAGTGGTTGAATTGGTTATCTTAGTTATCATTCTAGTAATGCTGATTACGCTGCTCTTTCTTTCTATTAATCATTGCAGCGCACGTATTTTGCACCAGAATCCTTGCTTCAATAAATGATTAAAATGCCTATTCGAGTAAAACGAATCTGTTTCCACGATTTCCTTGGGGAGTCGGAGTTGTCTTGTTCTGAGTTTGCACATAACCTCCGGTACCTTGTAAGGTTTAGAGGTCCAGAGGGTGCACTGTGAGCTAGCCAGGACTAAGGCCAACATATCCTGGTGGTGTGAATGGACTCGAGTCTCTCGTAGTTCTGATGTTTATGTTGTCCAAACGCACAGGTTTACTGATATAGTCTGAACTGTACGACTATACCTACTTTATATGTTATGTATATTTGTAAAGCGCATGATCACCAGCAAAGGTATCCTGATGCTGAGCAGATGTGAGCACGGTCCTGCTTATGGTAGGTTGCTTAATTGAAAAGATGGGTTTTCAGCTTCTTGGGGAGTTCAAGGAATGCAGAGGAGGCTCTGATGTGGAGTGGGAGGCCGTACTACACTTTAGGAGTGATGTAAGCTCCTGATCTACTTGCACACACCCCCTTGCATACACAGAACTAGGAGACTTGCGTACGGAGAGGAGGTGTCTGGGTGGTGGAAGGAGATGCAACTCTTCAGGTAAGTAGGGCTTAAGTTGTCTTGTCTCCTGAATGTGTGTTTGAGTTTGACATGAGCACATTTGTGTATTGGGAGCCAGTGGAGCCCCCTGTGGTGTTGTGTGATGTGAGTTCTTTGTGGGAGATTGAGGATGAGTCTGGCTGCTGAGTTCTGATTGGTTTGTACTCTTATGGTGAGTTTCTTGGTGATCCCACCGTAGAGGGTGTTCCGGTAGTCCAAGTTTCTGGTGACTAGGACGTGAGTGATGGTTTTTCTAGTGTTGCTTGGGAGACATTTGATCATCCATCTTCCTCAGCAGTTTCAGGGTGTGGAAACAGGATGCAGTGACTACGTTGGGTTGTGCACTTATGTCCAGTTTGATCTTGATGATGTCCCTGAGGGTCCCTGCGTTGGTGCTGGGTGTTTAGCTTGAGCTTGCCGGTCACCAGTTGGAGTCCCATGGTGAGGTGTTCTTGCCAAAGATCACTACTTCTTCCTTGTCTGTGTCTAGCTTGAGACAGTTGGCTTTCATCCAGTTATCTACTTTAGTCATGCAGTCAGTGAACCTGTTTCTTGTATTGAGGGTCTTGTCCTAGAGGGAGAGTATGAGTTTAGTGTCGCCTGCATAGGAGAGGATGTTGATGCTTTGTGCACATGTTTGCCTGAGGGATCATGCGTTCTAGAGGGACCTTTGTGCACTCCACAGATGAGTTCCAATCTCAAGCAGGTGTTTGATGAGGATGGAGTGTGAGACAGAGTGAAATGCTGCACAGAGGTTAAGGCGAATGAGGGCTGCCATGTCGCCTCTGTCAACGATCAGGCGGATGTAGTCTATGGTGACAGAGTGCTGTTTCTAAACTATGGTTGGGCCTGAATCTGGACTGCATGGTGTTGAAGAGCTAGTGGTTGCCGAGTTGTTCGGTGAGGTATTGGTTGATTAGATTTTCTAAGACCTTTGCTCCGTATGGTAGGAGGGGCGTGGGTCTGTAGTTGGAAAGCGTGACTGGGACAGCTGATGGTTTCTTGAGCAGAGGCATGACTAGGATGATTCCAGGTGTCTGGGAATGTGGCTGAGTCGATGGAGGCATTGAGTATTGCCAGTTCTTCACTGCTTTACTTTGGTGAAGGCAAGGTGGGGGCAAGGGTCAGATGGGGCCCCTGTGTAAATGGTCTTCATGGTAGCAGCAGCTTTGACGGTGGTTATGGCGGGCCACAGTGTCAGGGTTCTTTTGTCAGACAGTGATAGGAAGTTGAGTTGCACCAGTGATGGGGTTTGGTTGAGGGTCAAAGTTGCCATATATGAAGGTAATTTTGTTGCAGAAGAATTGCGAGAGGTTATTCCAAAGGTCTTGTGAGGGGGTGATGATGCTGGAGGTGTCTGGAGGCGCGGTGAAGTCTTTGATGGTGAAGATCTCCTTGCTGCTGTTAGTTCCTATGCGATCTGCTAGATCTTTGCTCTTGATCCATCTCTGCTTGTGTTAGTATCTTAGGGCAGATTGGAAGGTGTCTTTATCTGTGATGTCTTGACTTGTTCTCTATTTGCGTCCAGTGGTGTTTCGTCAGCCTATGTTCCTTTGTGTATCAGCTGGCCTGTGGTCGGGCTTTTGCCATTGGGTTGCTCTTGAGGGGAGCCAATGTGTTGGTGCACGCGGTGATCCAGCTGTTGAGGTTCGTTGTTTTTTTATTTATTTTTTGTAAACAGATTTTATTGATTTTTGCATCAAGCAGTGAAATAAATACAGTACTGTTTTTAGTGTAGGATGGTAATACATCATTAAGCAGGATATCAGTGACCGTAACTTCAATCGTCCTATCTCCCACCCAAGTGTATATGAACTATTAACTGTGAGCCTCCACTCCCAGTCATGAGTTGCATGCACAAATACCAACATAAACTCAATAGGATCACAAGTGCAGGTATCCCACAGTGGGGGTGTAGGTGTCGAAATTTGAACAACTAGTTCATTATTTCCATGCAAGAAAGTTTATATACTGTTCCTCTTCTGAATATGTATCGAAGGTGCTACTCCTGTTGGGAACCGGCTGCAGGGTCCGCCAGGGCATCCCATGCTCAGGCTACTTATATTGTACCTACACCTCTTTTAGCATCTCTCAGGAGCACCCCCCCCTTCATATGCCGCCCATCGTTCTAGCTCACTTTTCCAAGCAATCACTCTGGGTACTCCAGAGGCCTTCCGGTGTCATGTGAGCTCTCTTTTAGCCAGCTGGAAGGCTAAATCCTGAAACCTGTTAGTAACCTTATTTTTGGAGATGTGCAGGAACCAGCTCAGAAGACAATGACCTGGAGAACAGGCAATCCGTTCAGTGGATTTGGTAGGATCTGTGTAAAATATACAAATTAATTAACTTAAAGCGAGCGTTACGAGAAACCCTGGGAATCCCCTCCTGGATAGCTGTCCAAGCTTTCTCTCTAATCGGTACCCCCAGATCTGGCTCCCACTTCGCACAAAGTTTTTCAAGAGGCTCTAGAGCATCACCACCCACTGACCTATAAAGACATGTGACCGCCTTGAAGATGCCAGAGGACAGAGCAATATACTGACATCTGTTGTGTGTGTGAGGTTCTAAGATCCCTTTCTTCCAGTGTCTTCGGAAAGCAGTTGTAACGGGGCCAAACTGCAGGAAATGGTCGCTCGAAAGGTCATACTTGCCCTTAAAATCTTGCAAAGGGTTCAGCGTACCCTTCCTAAATAAGCTCCCCACTGTTGTCGCCCCGGCCACCATCCAGTCCTCTAAGCCCCTCCAGCGCCTACCATGTAGCAGTACCCTCAACATGGACCTAGGTAAATCGGGTGTATATGGGACGAAAGTGCGCGTCTTCTGAAGACACCTATTCCAGCAGCGCCTCATAGCATTAAGTTCTCTGGAGTCTCCTGCCAAAGGGTGTTTTTGTTTTTAGTAACCACTTAGAGCAGTCAACTCTGGAACCTGGGGTCCTACCTCTCGCTTCCGATTCTGTCTACCCGCCAATCATTGTGTGTAACATTGGAGCTACCCTGCCAAATAATATGTCTCAAAATCCGGTACTGCAAGGCCTCCCTCCTTCGAGGGTCATTTCAGTGTGTTAAGCGCCACTCTCCTCTGGCCTGAGCCCCACAGAAAAGCAATGATTATAGAGTCTAGGTCAGTAAACCGGGACCTAGGGTTCCAGATCAGCAGAGTCTCAAAGAAATACAGTAGTCTAGGAAGGGCCACCATTTTCAGCAGGGCTATCCTGCCTGCTACCGAAAGGGGCAACGTACTCCAGAAGTCAGTATTCGATCGGTGGGACCTAACTACCAGGCCAATGTTCCCCTCCAGAAAATCTCTTGCAGAATAACAATATATTGATGCCTCTGGGTTTTAAGTATGTGTACTTGATGTCTCTTTGCCAGATTTCCCAGTCCCCTGATAATCCAAGTTAATAAAGTGTAGGTACTAGTCTTCGCCTGTCAGTTATAGGGCACTGGGTCTTTGCTTCCCAAAAACTTAACCCCTATTTAGCCCTTCAGTGTCCATGTTAACTTAGTCCTGCTTCGCCGCCAGTTGAATAAGACCAGTTTCTACAACTTGAACTCCTTCCCCGGGACCAGACTTAAAACTACCTTGAGCCCAATGTATTTTCCTTAACCATAATATAGCTCAATGCTTACAGTTGCAATGTTGTGCTTTATGAATTCTGTAAAACTAAAATATAGTAACATGGCTATTACCTAAAAAAAAAAGGGGGGGGGGGCTGTGCAGGCATGTCTGCTGGCACCCTTCGTGGCCCCTCTGCTGCCCTGCATTTAAAACATCTATGCGATGCGTGTGTAAGGTTTGGTTCATATGACATTATTTTTTAAATGCTGTGATCCATGTTGCCCCACAAACAGAATGCCATAGTATTGTTGTATTACTTTATAGGGTGTCCATAAACAGGCTTTCTAGAATCATGTCCTTATATAGGCACAATTCGCCTTGCCCTTATATAGGCATAAAATCCCAGACCTTATTTAGGCATAAACCATGCACTCCAAATACAGGCATGGATTCCGGCATCCGTCCACCCTAGCGTCTCAACGAGTCCATGAAAAAAACAGACCCTTAGGCTGCGGGAGTTTCCCTTGCCCAGGACTATTGATTTCTTCAAGGACTCATGTATTATGCATGAACCATTATTCCTTAGGGGTTCATTCATGACGTCTTTCGCTGCCCAACTCACGTCAATGCTAACATTTTCAGGTATAAATATACCTTCCCAAACCCCTGTAAATCAGAGGAGACCTCGACTTCAGAGGAGCCCGTTTCCCGGCCGGACGCACTGAGAAGACGCTGTCATTCCTGCTCGCAGAGAGTCCAGCTTCCAGTGATCTAACTTCCCTTGCGGGGTGTTGGAGTTCGAGTCCGGAAAGAGATTCCTACCTCTCTCATTCTTCAGGTATGGAGCTGACTAGAACCTAGAGGGACTCTTGGCATACTAGACTCTTGGCATACTAGGCGTAACATACTCTTAGTATACTCTAGTCAGGAATACAGCACCTACTTCTACTTCTCCCTACACCTAGGACAGGTTAGGTACACTGGGTAGAACTAGGCTAGAAACGCATCGTATGAGTACTCGCATTTTTAGGCTATGTCATTTTATGTAAATGCATATATGCTGAAAAGATAATGCTAACGCAGTATTATTTATTTCTACTGCTCACTCTGTACATTATTTATCTCGCATACTGTCTTGTGATCGTAACAGCACATCTAACTTACAACAGAAACAAGACTGTTCAATAAACCTTTTATTGAAACGCCCGTCTGTTATTTCTGTGTAACTTTGAGAGTAACTAAACCATGCACGACTGAGCTGAGTGAAATAGTTATCTATTGTTTCTACGACTCTGGGACACGTCCTGATTCTGTAAGGGAAACACAGTGGTCATGTTTTGCGGCTGCCAGAAACTACTCCCTTCTTGTCGTCAAGAAGTTTCTAGTGGCCTCTGAGCTAGCTGGCACAAGTAATTAAGTTTAATATACTCGATAGGGACATACCGACCTTAGTCCTATGTCAAACCTATAGGATATATTATTCCAATGCGCAGAGCCTATTAGGGAAATAGGAGCTACACTACATGGCGCCCAACGGTTTGGTAAGGCAGTAATTCAACGTTAGATACTGAGTAACTCAGCTGTGCATTTCTTCTTTTTTCTCTCAGAGACCCCTACCCATATACTCCAAAAGACGTCTGGAGTGGGCAGGGTTAGTATCCGCCACGGCTACATAGGGCAGTACCCTATATATTAGCTGTTTGGTTTGCTCAACGTTGAAGGATACAGTGTTCCACAATATTGTGCACCTTATCTTTGTTTCCTTGAAATTTGTTTTACATATTTTCAAGCAGAAAAATGTCAGGCACTGACAATGACGCCGGAAACGGTGTAGCTGCGGCTGATCCAGCCCAACCAGCACTTTTTAACTTCACCGGTTTAAATGAAACCGAGGAGGGTGTCATCGACATCGCTCCAAACTTAAGAAGAGCCATTACTCTAAAACTTATAAAACATGGCCTACCACCGAGAGGAGGTAGAGCAGTTTTCGTGATTGAGGCACATGAATCCTTTCAGACAGAGGTATTCTATTCATGGGTAATATTTCCTGAATCCAATTCAGTAACACACATGTTTCACTTCTACAAAGAAGATGAACTACCAGAGGAATACATTCCTTTCGAGGATATTGAGATTCCATTAACATACCAGGAGCACCAGCTCTGGTTTAAAGGCACCCTAAAACATCACAGAAATATAACCAGGCTCGGTCCACTAGGTAGACCAGGAGCAACTTGGCCGATTCTAGCCGGCTACACACCTCATCCTGAACTTGACATAATGTCAGATGAGGACTTACTTGTTCAAATCACAAGAATTAATAAAAATCTACAGACAATTGGTTCAATATGTCATGCGGACTTTCACAGTCCAACCACCATTGACACTTCCAAATCAAACCCCTCACCAGGGGAACACTCTAAAAATTACACCACAGACTCTATACGCAGTCATGGGTAAAATGCCCACTAAGCGTGAGCAAATTCCATTTTGGATAGCTCAAAAAATTACTCAAATCGAAGCAGTATTTCCAAATACTAGCCCGCATGAGAAACACAGAATCCTAACCATTAGTTTACCAATGGGGATCACACCACAACTGGAAGACTGCACCACTTGGGGCTCAGTCTTTGCTGCCATCTACACTAAAACACACGGCATTCCGTCAATTGCGGTAATACCTGATGTCCTAAAACAAATTCAAAACGAATACGGGGCAGAGCCTGCTTTAAATTTAGGTATGAAATTACTGAAAAATTTCGACCAGGTCTCAACAATAATATTATCAAATATTAAAGGGGAGGCAGCAGCAGTGGCGATCCGACAAAAATTAAGGGAATTTGATGTTACAGAACATCAAACAGAGCTACCCAGAATTATAGAACAATCTTATGCAGAATTAGGCAGAGATAGTTTGGGTGGGAGACCAGTTAAACCAAAACTATCTGAAAGTCCTGAGAAGGACTCAATTAAACAAACTCCTACATCTTCTAAAAAGAAGTGGGAGATCTAATAAACAAAATTCAAATGAGAAAGGTTCTCAATCCCGAGGTAGGTCTCCTCAAAAGGAGCCCTCTGAAAGGAGGTATAACCTCAGGAATAGGGATAATTTGAGAAAACCTGATAGGTATCAAGATACTGATACACGTTCCTCTCGTCCCTTTCAGGTCTCATCACAGACTTCGGAAAGAAGAGGACGAACAGAACATAGAGAAGAACGCGTGAAATCGAAAGACGACAAGCACGCTCCAAAAACTAAAGCAAAACCTCAATTCTCCAAAAAGAAAGTAGCAGGTCTAATAGTAAGACATGCCGAGAATTCTGAGAACGCAACTCAAGAACGGAGAATGGGCTCAGACAATGCTGGACAGTGCAGCAGAAGTCACAATAGCTCGCCAGAACCTGATGGAACTTCTGGAGATAGTGGACTTGAATGAGTACATTACAGTAGAAACTGTAGACACCAGGGTTAGTGCTCCACAAAAGTTATATGACATAACACTCCGGATGGAGGGAGACAAACCTAGACAGGTTAAAGCACTTTTTTGGGAAAAACTATCAAAGGGTTATGACATACTTCTAGCAGAAAAAGACTGGCCACCACAATTTGTCAGGGAGTGCCCACACGGCGAGGACATGATTATGCCTGCCTTCTCCAATCACATTCCAATTCACTTAAAATATACATATGCCAGAAAATGGGCAGTGGCCCAGGCTCCAGCATTATATAAAAATCATGTAGGATGGGATGAGGACTCCCCTCACCATAAAATACATCTGAAGCATGAACCTACTGCACAGAGGCAGTATCCTATTAAGCAAGAAGCTAAAAAACAGGTCAGGGAGATTTTAGATCAACTTGAATATCAAGGGGTGATTGAAACATGCACCTCCTCCATGAACAATCCTTTGTTTCCTGTCTCCAAACCAGACAATACATATCGTCTAGTTTTGGACTACAGACATTTAAACACTTGTTCTAAAACTTTTGCAGTGCAAAATGCACATAGCACAGCATTAATGAATAACATTGTGCGTAAAAAATACAAAACAACATTAGACATCTCAAATGGTTTCTTTTGTCAAAACATAGCACCTGAAAGTAGGTACTTAACGGCATTCTCCATAATGGGGACCCAGCGTCACTTTTGTCGACTCCCACAAGGGTTCAAGAACAGCCCAGGTTTATTCTCAGCGAGAGTAACGGAGTTACTACAAATTTATGACAACGAGGCATTGTCCTATGTCGATGACATCTATCTGACAGACGATGACTTGGAAAAACACTTGAACAGGGTGAGCACCATTATACTGGGATTCGCCTCTGAGGGCTACAAGTTCAACTTTAAAAAGTCCCGAATTGCCCATCTCAATGTCCTATTTTTGGGATATGAGCTTTCAAGTGAAGGCAAGAGCTTGGCAGCTAACTTTCTAGAGAAATGTGCGCTGCTCCAACCTCCAAAGACGCTAAAAAACTTACAATCAATACTGGGATTCCTAAATTTTGGAAGAACATACATTCTAAACTACGCAGAAAGGGTTAAACCTCTCTACGCATTAATCAAACCTGATTTTTCAATTAAAAACTGGACACAGGAACACACAGAAATTTTGCGTTCACTCCAGGCTAACATGTTAGCAACAAATCACTTACAAACACGCGTAAGTCAAAGAAATTTGGTGATTCGAATAATTTCGGGTCAATGTGGATTCACCTACTTAACCTTCAATGAGGGTGAGAAAGTACCAATCGCATACAAATCACATTTGTACACACAAGCGGAAATGCGCTTCAGTTCAACTGAAAAAATTCTGACAGCAGTTCAAACAGCTGTAGCAAAAGAAAGAGCCTTAGCCCAAGGGAAACGCATAATTGTCGTTACCCCGGTACCAGCTTTAGAAGCGGTCACAAAAGCAAGCATTCCAAATGCTAAAGCTCTACATCCGAGATGGATACAATGGGTTAATTCTCTTGCTGCAACTGATGTTGAATATGTTTTTGATCCAGATTTAAAAACACAGGCATTTCTCCAATATGAACAAGAATGTCCTCTGCCCACTGAGATTCTGCCTCTCGATCAGTATGAATTCGTAATTTACACTGACGGATCCGCACAGCCCGCAACAGGGAGTAAGCAAGCTTACAGTGCAGCGTGTGCTATCGTTAAAGGTCGCATGCGAAATGGCATCTTCAGACCTATGGTCACAAAAACTCAGTCACTAGGTGATTGTACAGCTCAGCGAGCTGAACTACAGGCATTCAAACTGGCACTTGAGAGTACGGATCGAGAATTCCTCACACTGATAGTGTGCGATTCCTATTACTGTGTTCAGTCGTATAATGACTATATACGAACCTGGCTTGAAAATGGTTTCAAAGATGCGAAGGGTGGCACAATAAAGCACAAATTGCTTTGGGAACAAGTAGTTCAGTTGAAAAACGAACTACCAAAGGCTCACGTGATTCACACACTGAGTCATCAGCGTGATGGCGTTCACGTTGCAGGGAATTCATTGGCTGACGAAGCCGCGAAGGGGCTGTTCAGACGGCTTCCGTAGCTGCGATCACTCGTTCCAAAACAAAAATAGACGGTGAGATAATGTTAGCTGTCAATGCTTCAAGCAAAGGCAGCAGTGCAGCGTTACCAAAAAAGTTTCCACTCAAGTACTCTTATGTAATTGATGCGAATAACGTTCCTTTTGCTCGAATCCCTGGAGTGGGGGATAGGGTAATTCCAAACATGGAACGAAGAGCAGCCTTGATTTATGAAACACATTTGGGGGAGGGTCTGTCACATCAAGGGATCTCTAAACACAATTTTGAAATTAAAAGAGATGTACTGGTGGCCTGGAATGAATACACACATTCACATATTTATCAACAACTGCTTAGACTATAAATTACAGCGAGCGAGCCACCAGACACCATGCTGCGAATGCGGCAGCCCAGTACAGACACCACTGTTAGACAGCATTAGACTATCTACTCGCCTGCGTCCCACTGGACAAAGGCATTCCCGCAAATACTGAATCTAGGTTCCTATGGTTATGGCCTCAGCGCTCGGCTGACGCTCGAACTGTTATAAAAGATTTGCGAGTCTTTATCGGCACATACGCAATAGGCACGCTACATTCTGACCAGGGTCCTGCGTTTAGCTCTAGGGCTTACAAGGAGGCCATGGCCAGTCTGGGCGTTGCATTGCGGTACTCCTCTCCATTCCATCCTGAGGGAAATTCTGTTGTGGAAAGGAAAAACCGGGACATAAAGCAGTCTATAACAGCTAGGGTATTAGGCTCGGGTGATGGGTGGGTCAAACACCTCAATAGCGTGCAGCGCGCTCTTAATAACCTGCCAAGAAGTTCTCTAGGGGGGGTCACTCCATATGAGGTCCTATTTGGGACAAGAATGTGGGTTCCAGACTTAGAACACGTAGGCACAGTGGTGGACATGAAACCATTTGATATCAAAGATCGTTTGGCTGTTTTACAGGATCTTAACAAATTAAGAACGAAACAAAGCAACGTATCCCTACAGCCAACCACCACTGGGGAAACATCGGCGGTCCCAGCAAGGCCTGTCTGGATTCCAAAAGTTGGGGATCTAGTCAGAGAAAAAATCGCGGACAAGAAGGAATTTGGACCTTCTTACAGACGACCGGTACCTGTTCTAGCTGTTCAAGGAACAAGAACAGTACTTCTGCCGCCCCTTGCTGGAAGAAAGGAGAAAAGATTTGTGTCCATCGACCTCATCAAACCACAACATGTGGCCAATACTAAGCAGTAGGCCTCGTGGACTCCGACCTAGTAGCAGACGCACTCCTCTCGCTACTATTCAAGAGGTTCAGACTGAAAGACTGATCACGATCGAGAATTCAGCTGTAACAAATGAAGGACTAAGCAACCAGGCTATGGAACTCATCCCTCTTGACAACCAAGTAACAGTTCGTCCAAATACACCTGTCTACACCAACGTGACACGTGAAGAACTGGTTCCTGTGATTTCAACAAATCCTGATGCAATTCCAACAATTGACAGAACTGCTTCTGGCTATTTCATTGACTTTGATACGTTCTCAGAAGATCCAAGTGAACCTGAAACGACGCCAGCATCATTCAAGACTCAAGCAGCAAGTACAAGACTTTATTCACTTTCTGAAAAAGACTTATCTGGTTTCTCCATGGATTGAACTCTGGATTACATCTGGACTTTTTGTTTTCCTGCTCTGGCTAGCTTTGGTAACAACTGTAAGCATGCTTATAAATGGCAGATACATCCATGTGAACAGTGAAGGAAAAGACGTAAATGTACTTTTGAAACCACATAAATCTTCCCATCGTGAAGCAAGAGACTTGTCATCAGTGAACATCACAGCTGTTCCTATACAGGATGGTATAGTGTGGGACAAAACAGATTATGAAATCTTCGGTCCGAGTGAACAATTGAACATTCCACATTTGTTTAAAATTTCACTAAGTGATTTAATTACGTCCAGTACCTATTCAGATGATTGGGACTTTGAGACTGTGACACGATATAATGTTTGATCTAGAAAAATCTGCTGCATTTTCTAAAAATGAATTTTTAGAAGGTTCATCAGACTCTGAACAACTGTATTGTTATAACCACTATGGTCATCATTATTTGCACAAAACTGCATATCCAAGAAATGTGTTTATGTTTAACCAATGGGAACATTGTCCTACACCGCCACAAGGTAGTTCAAAAACTTTTGCTAGTAAGTTTCCATATTTTTCAGGTTACAATACATCTGACCCAGAAACGTTTTACTATAAAAATGTAAACAAAACAGGACTGAAAATTATGTTAACAAATACGAAACAGATTTATTCTGAAGCATTTATTGCCCAACTGTCTACACAGGGTTTCGACTTATGGAAAGACACAATTGAGACAAAAACTGTCTGGGGTAGTAAAGATTGGCAAGTACAGGGTATAGAAGCTTTATTTAGAGCCTGTATCATCCCTGAACAAATACTGTTTTTGAATGACACCGTCCAACAAACATCTTGTCTTGGATTAGCCAAGATCAAAGAGATGAAAACACCTTCTGTGCCAACACCTGCCAGTGAAAATAATACAAAGGCAGTGGTGACAGTTGACAATATACTACAACTCAACAGAACTCATCCAAATTGGAAAAAATGGTTGATCTGGCCCACAGACACAAACAACTGTCAGGAAAGGTTCTTGAACAAAACTCAGGGCTTTACTATTCATAGGCCAGACCCAAGATATGTCCAAAGACAACATCCGGGGGTAGTAACAACATACAGTGTAGGAAAATTATGCCTCGATTGGCTGCATAAATCTACACTACAGGATGTGAAACAACACTTAACCTTACTTAAAGAGGACGCAGATCTTAGGGAATTCTTGCTTGGACCAAGAAAACCGCGTCAAAAACGTTTCATATATGCCGGCATCTATGCTGCTTATAATGAAGCATGGAAAGTGTCACAGATAGAGGCTGCAGAACGAATACGTGAACTTGATCGTATTAATTTAGAGAAAACACTCTCTGTGGTCGACAATGGGTTAACAACTTTGTCCTCCAGAATTTATTCATTGGATGGCATTGTATCCTCTGCTATCGACATTCTAGAACAAGATTTGGCTATGTTACAACAAGGTCAATCCCAATTACGTTCTATAGTGTTATTGACATGGACGCTGCAATCTTTGCGAGCGGGCTATGTGCCTTGGCGTTTCATCAACACGTCGTCTCTGTTTGCAGAATACAATCTAACTGATAAACAGATTGAATTGGCACAAAGAGGAGCAAGGTATACAGTGCTGAGCATTGAAAAAATGGAGAAATTACCATTTACAGTGGCAGAAAAACCAGCTACAGAATGGCTTATTCATGGCAAAATAACATTGCCTGTGACTACTTTTCAGTTTCAGTATTGCCTCAGACGGATGCAAGCAGGCAGATATGAAAGGTTGGGTAAGGAATACATTAAGACATCTTGGGATTTACCGTATACACATAGATGTTGGAGTGGGGATCGTGAAGTGTTTCTTAGCGGTACCAACTGTAAACATGCACTGACCGGTTCACTCATATGTCAGGACATTTCTTTACACAGGGCTTGTAATGGTTCTGTGGCAAACTTGTCTTGCCACCAGCGGGGTACACCAGCTGCTGTGATTAATCCAACGTTTGGACAACTTTCTAACGGGAGTTACCTCATGTTGAATGATCAGAGTTGCTGTGGAATGTTGCCAGGCATCCCATATCTAGTAACGGTCAACTCCAGGGTCACTTGCTGTATGCAAGTATTGTTTCCCCCAATAGACACATGTCAGGGAGTCGCCGCTATGGCCTTCGCTGAACGTCTCTTTTATAAGATTTGATACTTTGAGCAGAATGAAAGCCATGCTTTTACAGCAAACAGTGCCTTTGACCTCGGCCAAAGAAACCTATGATCTACAAGTAGCAAGGACTTCGGCTGAGATACAGACTTTAATACGTACAAACTGCCCTATACATTTCGTAGAAATGATATCACGTATCTTTAACATGTCAGATACAACAGGAATTGTACATGTATTTAAGAGCATTTGCTCCGGTCTGTTAGCACCGTTCCAGGCAATACTTGGAATTATCCCCAACTTTGCACATTCGGTGTTTGGTGGCATACCATTAATTCTCGCACTTGTTGCCGGAATTTTGTTCATCTTTCTGCTATTGCGCTATGGCCAGCCTATTCGCCGACATCACTCCGAGCGAAATGGAGAAAGCTCTCCTTGAAAGACAGTGCCGTGAGCGAATAGTACAGCTATTGGGCATGACTCGTCTACGGGACCTTAATACCACGTGGTTCCTGTCATTTAGACCAATCTGGCAAGATTGCATCTTACCTGTTCTACGCTGCCTGCTATGCGGTGAAGAATGCGTGTTGGACGCTTGTCTAACATATCCATCAGCTGCGCCAAAGGACGTCGATACTTTGCTGGTCCCGATAACGGCCCATGCTCTGTGTGTTCCCCAGAGGCTCCCAATCCTGATGTCGGCATTCATTGAGATCTCACAGTCGCCTCCTGCTGCTGCTGAGGTACGAGAAACGACTCCAGGCACACAGGTAACAACGGACGCGAACATTGCTGCGGCGACCTATGCTGAGAGCGATGCTTCCCATCTTTGTGCGATCAATCTCTTACACGAGGTGTTCCAACTTACACCAACGACAGTGGATGATGTTTTGTCTATTGAAATAGATGATCTCATGTTTACACCAGACTCGTAAACTGACTCTGATTCGGCATACTATGTTCCAGAGAGACAGCAACAATTTGGCCTTCATTTTTCAAAGACTTGGAACTCTACCAAATTTGAACGTTTTGTCCCATTTTTCGAACGAAAATGGCACTTCACTCTGCTTAAAGTAGAACTAGCCTTATAATACAGACTTGGCAGTACTTCCAGGGACATTTAAGTCATCTTGTGTGTCTAAATCAGTTCATTTAAATTTCATGACAGGAAATGACTTTGATTTTGTACAAGCTTATCAATCATTTTCGTCTTTTGTAAATATTGCTTTTTATATTACATTCCGATTGCATTTATTTCACACTTTATGCAGGAAATGATAAGCATTGCTTACTGATGTACAGAAACCTTTGCATTTTTAATATGTCTTTTAAAGCTTTTTAGGATATGTTTTAATATGCGGTACTCCATTTTAATGTTTAGCATTTTAAATGTTTTAGCATTTTAGTATTGTCGTATACACGAAAGAGGAGTGGGTGTTGTATACTTTATAGGGTGTCCATAAACTGGCTTTCTAGAATCATGTCCTTATATAGGCACAATTCGCCTTGCCCTTATAGAGGCATAAAATCCCAGACCTTATTTAGGCATAAACCATGCACTCCAAATACAGGCATGGATTCCGGCATCCGTCCACCCTAGCGTCTCAACGAGTCCATGAAAAAACAGACCCTTAGGCTGCGGGAGTTTCCCTTGCCCAGGACTATTGATTTCTTCAAGGACTCATATATTATGCATGAACCATTATTCCTTAGGGGTTCATTCATGACGTCTTTCGCTGCCCAACTCACGTCAATGCTAACATTTTCAGGTATAAATATACCTTCCCAAACCCCTGTAAATCAGAGGAGACCTCGACTTCAGAGGAGCCCGATTCCCGGCCGGACGCACTGAGAAGACGCTGTCATTCCTGCTCGCAGAGAGTCCAGCTTCCAGTGATCTAACTTCCCTTGCGGGGTGTTGGAGTTCGAGTCCGGAAAGAGATTCCTACCTCTCTCATTCTTCAGGTATGGAGCAGACCAGAACCTAGAGGGACTCTTGGCATACTAGACTACTTGGCATACTAGGCGTAACATACTCTTAGTATACTCTAGTCAGGAATACAGCACCTACTTCTACTCCTACACCTAGGACAGGTTAGGTACACTGGGTAGAACTAGGCTAGAAACGCATCGTATGAGTACTCGCATTTTTAGGCTATGTCATTTTATGTAAATGCATATATGCTGAAAAGATAATGCTAACGCAGTATTATTTATTTCTACTGCTCACTCTGTACATTATTTATCTCGCATACTGTCTTGTGATCGTAACAGCACATCTAACTTACAACAGAAACAAGACTGTTCAATAAACCTTTTATTGAAACGCCCGTCTGTTATTTCTGTGTAACTTTGAGAGTAACTAAACCATGCACGACTGAGCTGAGTGAAATAGTTATCTATTGTTTCTACGACTCTGGGACACGTCCTGATTCTGTAAGGGAAACACAGTGGTCATGTTTTGCGGCTGCCAGAAACTACTCCCTTCTTGTCGTCAAGAAGTTTCTAGTGGCCTCTGAGCTAGCTGGCACAAGTAATTAAGTTTAATATACTCGATAGGGACATACCGACCTTAGTCCTATGTCAAACCTATAGGATATATTATTCCAATGCGCAGAGCCTATTAGGGAAATAGGAGCTACACTACAGTATTAGTTTGTGCATCTATGCAAGGTCATGTGCAGTTATAGGTGTTTCCGGGGCATATAGTCCTCATTGCTTCATCAAGGAGCACACTGCACCTGCTCTTTTCTTCATATAAGCTCGAGCTCAGTGATTCTCCAGCTGTGTTTGTACATCTTCCTGTGGGCGACTGCTGCCTCAATTGGGAGTGGGTTACTTGGTAGCTTTTGAGTTCTTCTTTTGCGTTCTCCATGGGTTCCAGTCGGCCTGGTGACCTGCTTCTAGCCTCCCTTTTCTCTGTCTGGTCCCATTTTGTGCTTAAGTGGAAAAAAGTAGTCGTACTTTCTGCTATTACTTTTTAATTATCAGAAAAAGGAAACGTATACCTCTGGTTAAACATTTGCAATATCGCCTTGACTGCTCGGAATGTATTTCTCTGCTGTTGGACTGCATCTATATAATTTGGAAATAGCAGTATTTCATAGAATTGTCCATGGGACTAGGGTTTAAGACATAGGCCGTCTGCAGGGGTAAATCTCAGTCCTTGTAATGGAACACGTTTGCTACTATTGTCCTAGCAGGGTTTCCAGGTCTGAGGGGCTGCCGCCGGAATCTTTCTACTGCAAATAAATTAGACAGCGCTTCTGTATTAATATTTCCTCTGAGCCAACCTTCTGAATTTAATATGATGTTCTTCCCTTTGGTACCTTCAGAGAGGCCTAAGATCCTCAAATTATAGCTCCAGCTTCTCCCTTCGGCATCCTCTGCCCTATATTGGGGCACAAATCCGCAACATCTTGTTCTGTATATGTTGCTTTTTAGCCCATTTGTTTCTCGTTTGCTCTAAGGAGTCATAGATAAAGGGGGCTGTGTGTGTTTCATTGTTGCCTGACATCGTTGCTTGTCGCCATTACCTGCTGCTAGGATGCTGTTGGGACACTCATTAAGGCCCATCTTGGCTGTCAATTACCGGGGCCGCATCTGCTCAACACCTTGAACTGCTGCATTTATTAGGGGGAAGCCGTTGCAGGACCGCGACCACAGGAGACTACATGTCCCAGAATCCCTGCATGCTGGATCACCTGTGGCCACTCTGTGCTATTTAACCACCTTGCAGTCTCGCTGTGCGAGACACGGCCGGGCCTTCCTGCGTCCCTCAGCGCAGTGTTTCCAGGAAACTAATCCAAAGTGTCACAAATGCAAATGTGTCAAAAGTTGATGTGAAAAGTGAAGGCAACTTTAAGAAAGCTCAGTGTACATGTAAAAATGGCAACGTTTCCTATTAGGCATAACTGGAACACATGACACCAGTAGTGTTATCGAATTCCTGGACTAAGTGTTCACTAGAGAGGGGTTACCTAAGTACATTCTTAGTGATAACGGTCCCCAGTTCATTTCCGAAAGTTTTTTTAAAACTTGTAAAGAGAAATAGCATCATACACAAGACTACTTCAGTGTGCCATCCAGCGGGAAATGGAGCAGTAGAATGGTGTAACCGTGTTATTAAAGGAATTGTACAGTTAGCCAATAATAACAGTATTGTGTGGAGAAGTGAATTATACAAGATGCTGTGGTCATCTAAAATTACCCTTAATGAGAGTACTGTTTCCAGTCCTTTTGAACTTGGGGAAGTACTCCCATGTTTAAAGAAAACATTGGATGGTTAAAAGCAGCTAAAAGGGTTAGTTGTTCACCTGCGGCAGTGAAAGAGAATTTATCTCAAGCACAAAGTGAGTTGAAAAGATATCATGACTTGAAGTATAAAAGTAAAGCTGTGCATGTGAGGATTGGTGACAGAGTAAGAGTGAAAAGAAGTAGTTTGATTGGTAAAAACCAAAGTTGTTTTACCCATCACTTAGTAGTAGAAAAAGTTGTTTTGGAATTCTGTATGACTAAGTGATGGTAAATTTTGGCATTTGTCCGCAATTTCCTTGTGTAATAGGAGGAATGACAATGTAGATTTTGGTAGTGGTAACCTACTTTTTTCAAAACAATGTTGGAGGTCCCCAGGGAGAAGCAATGGATACTAAACAAAGATTTGAGTGGTTGCATGATGATGATGATGACGACCAAAGTAATGTGGTGCCAAGCGACAATGACCAGGTGGATACCCAGAGTCAAGCAAGTTCAGAGCAGCAATGATGGGATGATGGGAACACCATAGTTAGTAATCAGAGAGGCAGGACAGGACGTGCTGTGATTAAACCCAGTAGGTTTAAGGACTAAATGTGTTATTAACCCAGTATTTTAGATTCATTATTTTTATGCATATTGATGTCTATATACCAGTATGTACAGTATTAATTTTGTGAACATGTTAATAGGTTTTTGTATCGGTACATTTATTTGCCTTTCTATTTTAGGTATAAGCGGCATTTTATCTTTTTTTATTTAGTATCAATGCTTAATAGATGTAATGTCTATATAACTTTTTGTTCTTGTGTTTTTCTGTTATATAAAGGGGGGAGATGTGGTGTGAGGGTAGGTATCCTTTGCAGTGAGCGTATCTTGTAGGACACCGTACCAGGGTTAGAACCTTCACGTTGTGATGTACACAGCTTGGCATTCTAGAATGCCCCGCTGGTTCGCAGGTTAACGGGAGATGCTGAGGTGAACTGTTGTGAGCAGACACGTTGTGCTTTACCTTGACGTCCTCTATTAAAGTGTGTGGAATTATTCAACTACAATAAAGACAGAAGTTCTCTCGAACTGGTGTGAAGTCGATCCTTACAGACAACCATTAGATTGTGTTACCTAGCGGGCAAAAGCCTAATTGGGTGCTTACAGAAGCTTAGTTTAAAAAAACAAATACATAAATTGGCTCGAGGAGAAACTGCAGGAGTCTGGACGGACCTTTTTGTTACTGCTGGGAAGACTAGGATGTTTTGATAATGAGGCTTAAACTGCTATAGTTAATGCGGTGCGGCACAAAGGCAGAACATTTGCTGGTATGTTTGTTGGCCTTAGTGCATGTGTTTTTTTTTTTTAAACCAATTTTTTTTTTTTTTTTTTTACACCTACAAGGCATCACAGTGGTACATTCAGTACAGTTAATTGAGCTATTGTTGGCTCAGGTACCTTTACCCGATCCCTACATCATAGCAAATGTTCCCATCCCCCCTCTCCCACTGAGTCAGTGTCACATTTCTGAATTCAGTATGTGCGGTGTGTCCTTGTACTCTAGAGGCCGCTATGTGCTAATATATACATGTACGGAGACATATGAGGCAGGGGGTGCGAGCAAAGAGGGGCTGTCAGGGTTGCATTCGGGGTCCAGTACGTTTCACCCTTGTTCTAGCGATTGTGGTCTTGCAGGCGAAGTCACATGGGCGTCTGAGTCCAGAGCAATCAGTCTGTCTACTAACACTTCCCAGGCCCTGGCTGTTTCTAATGTGCCCATGCTGCGTCCGGCTTCCCCTTGGAAGTATTCTCCCTTCGCAGCCCACCCTCTTTTCCATTTCCCTCCTCCATGTAGCTAATCGAGGCCCTCCCGGTAACTTCGAATTTCTGGTAATTTTTTTGTTTAGCCAGGACGCCTTGGTGCATGTTAAACCAGAGTTAACAATCCTAAAAAAAAAAAAAAAATGGGTTACAGTGAATGCTCTCAATCAGACAATGTCTTGTAAGACTTCCTTTTATCAATCTTTTTATTGATTTCATACTGAACAAATACAACTAAAAGAAAAATACAACAAAGAGACACAGGTGCACCCTGTAACAGCAAGGAGTACATTATATGACCAATGAGGGGCTTAGCGAGTAACTAGGAATGAGTATAAAGGACATGCAATCTCTACAAATGTGTAACAACCAGGGGATCAAGAGGGGACTGCAGCAAGACCTGCATGGTACTGAATCCTTGGTCCCCAAATCTGGGTGTTTGAGGCATCCCCTCAGCTTGTATACAATCTCTTCTGAGATGGCGTAGCAGTTCATGTTCAGGAGTCAGTTTGTCATGGCCGCGAACATGTCTTGTGCCTTAGAATATCAACCCACCTATCCATCATGCCCAAAGCCTAGGAGTCTATATAACCTCTTCCAGTAACTTGGTATCATTGGGCATTCCCAAATGACGAAGTTAGAATGGGGTTTGGTGACTGCACCTAAAGTACGCAGGGCTAAGGGCCATCCCCTTACGCCAGCGCCTGGAGGGATGAAAATCAACTTGATGCAGGTACTAAAATTGGATTAATAAAAGTCTGGCTTAAATAAGCAGGGTTGGGGAGTGGTGGGAGGGCATGCATGCCTCAATCCACACCTTGTCTTTTAACTTTGCCAGATTTTTCTCCCATCTGGATTGCAGTTCGTCAAAGATTTTTAAGGTTTCTCATAAAACAGTACATACTTAACTCCTCTTACTCTCTGTGATACATTTGGAGAATTGCCTGACTGCGGCTGCAGTCTTCACCGTAACTGAAGTTTACATGGAAAAGTTGAAACAGCCACTCACTTGGTGAGATTAAGGCTGCCATGGGGGACAAAGGAAGAGATCAGACACCAGGATCTAATGAATTGCCCCTTGAATTCGATAAAACATTCTTGACTCAACCCCCACCCAACTGATGGATTCCGAAGACGACGAGGTGTCCCCTGGACCAGAGTCACGACATCCACTGGAAGTGGCAATCCGGGAACTCTAACAAAGTGCGGAGAACGAGAGGCCAGCGGATGGAGATCCACTCACGGAGACTGATTTGACCGCAGTGGGCACTGCATCTTGAAAGCCGGCCGGAAGGTATCGTGGGCCAGCATTGGCCACCCCCTCTGCAACACACAGAGCCTTGATCTGTGAACACGTTGGACAGTTGAGCAGCAATTTGTAAGAGTTGGGGTTTTGCAGTATATAATTAAGAGGGGGGGGTGGGGGGTGGGGGGACGACAGACCGACCTACTCTCTCCTGTCAGGAGTCTTTTCCCAAGTTGGGGGGGCAGAAGGCTGGAGAGGGAGGTGGGGAGGGGAGGGGGTTTACACAGTTGGGGTTTATTTGTTTGCATATTGATTCATTGAGCACAGGGCCCGCCCCTATGAGACACTCCTACACACTAAGGGACGCCAGGAAGCCTTACTTCCCCCTGCGACCAGACCTTGGAGCCACACGCACTTTGCCTCCAGACGTGACATGACCCGGCCTCCCAATCTAACGGTTATGACTTGGAACGTTAATGGTTTGGGAGACAAGATAAAACGGGGGCTGGTATCGCAACACATTAAGAGGCTCCACCCGGACATAGCAATGCTACAAGAGACGCATCTTAAGGGTACACAGTGCGGCTTTATAGGTCACGGGGCCTACAAGGTCCTGGCGCACTTCGGATTCACATCTGGGGCGAGGGGATGGCTTTTTTGATTAAGAAGTGCATTCCCTTCCAAACCTCACGCCTCTGGCAGGATCCCCTAGGTAGATATGTGGGAGTTACAGGGCTATGGACGCGTGCTGAAGTGAGACTGCCTGTATTTTTACTCCTCATTTAAAAAAACCCCCAAAAAAAACAATCTCATTGAATCTTTTATGTGATTTCACTTGCACTTGCTTATTTACCTACCGCGTATAACTGCTTTGGGAATCCGTGCCGCTCCCCGGTCCACCACGGGAGGTCCCTGTTGTTGTGGAGGGAGAATAGGCACGGCTGGGCATTTCTGGGCGGGGGGAAGCGGTGACGCATTGCTTGAGCCAGCTGATTTGGTGTATTTAAAGAGCATGCCAGACGCTTCGCGCAGCGGACGCGCTGACGGCGCGCCAAAGGCAAGCCCGTCTGTGCCCGTCCGCGACAGGACGTCGCCAGTAGCCAGGGATCCTGGTCATTTTAATTTCGAGCGGGGCCCCACCCATGCACTTACATATCCCAGACAGGAGCTACTGAATTTAAGAGTTGACACCAACCTCACATGCCGCACTGAGTCCTGGCCATGCCCGGAAGGCCTCTTCTCTTGTCCGTCATGTCGGTTTCAAGGTAGTGTGGCTGAAACGGCACCTATCCAGGAGGCATCCCACTGCCTTTTACCAGATGCAAGATCTCTTAATCCCAAATACACCCCCTGTTCAAACCAGGATATGAACAAGGCCCATACCAAACCGCAATTAGGAGGGAAAAGCCTACTATGCAATGTTCGTTCCCTACCCAAGCACCATACTGAGATATGGGACCTACTATCCGCAATGCAACCTGAGCTGGGGTTCTTGACCGAAACTTGGCTCAAACCCCACTCTGTCCCTTCCACAGCGCTTGCTATACCCGAAGGCTACAAAGTTATCAGGATGGACCGGGAACGAAAAGTGGGAGGTGGCATTGCTATAGTGCACAAAGATAATATTAAAGTTGCCAAACTAGACCAGCGTTGCAACTCTAGTATGGAAATCCTTATTTTTCGTATAGATTTCTCCTCCCAAATTAGTTGGAAGGGAGCCTTGGTCTATCGGCCCCCTGGACCCTTAGCTGATTTCTCGCTGTACCTCACTGAATTGATGGCTCCCCATGTGATTGCGTGCAGCAACTTTCTACTACTAGGGGACTTTAACATCCATAGCGAATGCTCCTCAAATGCTGAGTCTCAAACACTCCTAGCTGACCTGGCCCTCTTGGGCCTGCTTAAGCACAATGAAGGCCCCATGCATACAGCTGGCCACACATTAGACATCTTTTCAAACTCGCCCAGAGTTCAATGCCAGCCCCCGCATCAACTTCCCTGGACCGATCATGCGATGATTGAATTCTCCATACAAAACGCAAAAAAGGTGAGCGGATTTAACTCTATCACATACTCCTCTCGCAGACAATGGCAGAAAATCACACCGGAGAACTTCCAAGCTGTCTTTGTAACTCCTCAGAATATAGCCTCGGGTAACATAGAGGAAGCCTTGGCCAAATTTAATTCGGCTGTTTCCACGGCTATTGACTACCTCGCCCCTCTGAAATCATTACCAAGTCACCCAAAACGCTCTCGGGAAGCTTGGTTCACGCCCCTGTTGCGAGCACAAAAGCAACTCTGCAGGAAATACGAGAGGTATTGGCGCACCACTCATGAAGAAAAAGACAAAGATAGGTTCCTGACCACCCTGTCCAGTTACCACAAAAATATAAAAAACGCACGTAAAACCCACATTGCATCACAGTTAGCCCTAGCTGACAATTCCCCTAAAACCTTACACCGCATTTTGCAATCATTTATTAATCCTAAGGCCTGTGAGCACGCCGAGGTACCTACTCAATTACTGTGTGACGATATTTCAAAATATTTCTCCAATAAAATAGAGCTTATCTATGGAAACATTGTTTCATCAGGAGACCAGCCATTAGGTTCACGGATACCTGACCAACCAGAACAGACACCCTTACAGCTACTGGAGTGTTTTCCACCATTAACTCGGGGAGAAGTAGAGTCTCTGATTCATAAAGTGAAGTCAGGATCCCCTTCTGATCTTATCCCTGCCAAAGTGATCACCTCTCTGGCCCACCAACTGTCTCCTTCAATTGAATCTCTTTTTAATCTCTCTCTGAGGGAGGGCCTAGTTCCGTCAGAATGTAAAGCAGCCCAGGTTAGGCCTATTCGTAAGAACACCAAGGTCCCTCTAACGGATCTCTCTAATTTGCGCCCCATCTCACTTCTCCCTTTCCTGAGCAAACTATTGGAGAAACACGTTCACAAACATCTCTCCAACCATGTCGAACTCTCTGGCTGTTTAGACCCCTCCCAGTCAGGCTTTAGGCCCAAATACAGCACCGAATCGGCCCTGCTAGAAGTTACAGACAACATCAGGATGACCCTTGATAAGGGCCATTCCACGATTCTGGTGCTGCTGGACCTATCTGCCGCGTTCGACATGGTCTCACACCACATATTGCTCAGGAGATTGAAGGAGATTGGTTTAAAGAACTCTGCCCTTCAGTGGATGATGAGTTTCCTATCCGCGCGCGCTCAGACCGTCAACCTGGGTCCATATCGATCGGCCCCGATGGAATTGTCCAAGGGAGTGCCTCAGGGCTCATGTTTGAGCCCCACATTGTTTAACATCTATGTTGCCCCCTTGGCCAATCTCCTGAGCGCACATGGGTTCACTCCCATATCATATGCCGACGACACACAGCTGCTATTTCCATTCAAAGAACTAACACCCTCTGTACAGTCGACATTCGCCTCAGGTATGAGAGCCATCTCACACTGGATGAAGAGTAACTTCCTCCAATGTAATGTTGGGAAAACAGAGATCCTGCTTTTTGGCGAGGCCTCCCGGGTATGGACACCGGAATGGTGGCTGACTGACCTGGTTGCCCCCCCCCCGTCCCCAAATCCACTGTAAAAAACCTAGGTGTTCGTTTGGACCAATCATTAACCCTGAAGGAGCATGCGGCTCAGACTGCAGGCTCCTGCTTCCATACTTTGGGCCTGCTTCGCCGGGTTTTTCCTTTACTTCCTGACTCTACACGGAAGACCCTGACTCGGGCACTTGTCTTAAGCCGTCTGGACTACTGTGATGGTCTGCTGATCTCTGCGAATGAGGCCTCGCTCAGCAGACTACAAGTAGTCCAGAATACGGCGGCACGACTGGTCCTTAATGTCCCTGCCAGAACTGCCTCACGACCACTTCTGCGGCAGCTCCACTGGCTCCCAATACGGCAACGGGTAAGATTCAAAGTCTGCTGTATTATTCATAAAGCGCTGTTTGACCTTGGCCCTGCCTATCTTGCGAAGAAATTCACTCCTTGCCTTCCCTCGAGATCTCTCCGCTCAGGATCCAAGCATCTCCTGACGATTCCCCGAGTTAAAAGGACTAGATTAGGGGGAAAAGCCCTTTCTTACCTAGGCCCTCAGTACTGGAATGAACTCCCCCTGCCTTTGAGACAATGTCTCGATCATCTTCAGTTCAGGAAACTGCTAAAAACTACCCTTTCTGCTTCTGATTCAGTTGTAGCTGTACCACTTCTCGCTGTACGCCCGAAGCGCAGAGATACCCCTTTGGGGGTCGATTCAGGCGCTATATAAATAAATAAATAAATATGGGGCAGGACCGAGGTCACGCTGATCTGAGTCTATGCACCACCTAGACTACAGGTGCCCACTATGACCAAGGTAATGGATATTCTGATAGACACCTTCCGCCTTACACATAGTGGGGGGAGACTTTAACGATGTTATGGACCCAGTAATGGACCGTACACGGGAGGGAGGCGGCTCTATACAATCTACACCTTTGAAACGATTTTCCACAACGATGGGCCTGACGGACGCTTGGAGGGATGCACACCCCCAGACCAGGTGGTTCTCATTTCATTCCGGGGCCCATGACTCCCATTCCAGATTGGACCATATATTCATCCCTAAGTGGGAACTACAGTACGTAGGACAGGCAGAGTACACAGCTAGAGGCCTCTCGGACCACTCCCCGCTCCTGGTAGAGATAGGGTTGCGGGATCGGGACAAGGTCCATACTTGGAGGTTGAGCCCATGGGACCTACATAACACCAAAACAGCAAAAAGGATTCGAGCCGACTCTGAGGTTTTCTTCCTTGAAAACAAAGACTCGGTCGCTTCTGGGAAGCATATAAGACCGTGTTGCGGGACAGAGCCCAAAACCGTATAGCCTGGGAGAAAAAAGAGACGGACAAACATCTGGTCCAACTAGAACAGAAAATATGTGAGCTTGATGCTCGGGCTTCCCAGACAAGAGACCCTGACGTGGCTCGTAGGTTGGCTACCTTGTGACCAGAATATAAGGAATTGGCCACAGACAACGCCAAGAAACTGCATTTAGCGACACTACATCGCCTTTACGAGGTTGGGGATAAGGCCGGAAAGCTACTAGCCTGGATTAGCAGGAGGGAAATCCAAGACAGATGGGTACGGGAGGTGGTTGACCTTCAGGGTGTCAATCGTTCCACAGATGAGGGGTTGGTAGACTCATTTGCAGAGTACTATAAGAACTTGTACTGGGCCAGAACTCCCACATCACAGGCTGAGATAAGGGACTACTTGGCGGCCATCCCCACTCCAGTAGTTAGGGGATGGGGAAGCACAAGACTTGGAGGCGGACCTGTCCTTGGCAGAAATCCAGGAGGCGGTGGTGAAACTCCGCCCCGGGAAAACCCCCGGCACCAACGGATTGCTGGCAGAATTCTACAGGTGTTATATGGATATCCTGAGCCCCCCACCTCCTTCGGCTCTTTATAGACTCCCACAAAGAGGGTGCCCTCCCGCCAGACTTGAGGATGGCCACTATTGTGATTATACACAAGGAAGGCAAGCCACGCAATCAGTGTGGATCTTACAGACCCATTTCATTACTTAACTCTAAAGTCAAAATTCTGGCTACAATTCTGGCGACCCGTCTCCTGGGTGTGATCACGACCCTAGTCCACGAGGACCAATCGGGATTCATGCCAGGTAGATCTAATCGTCTTAATTTGAGACGAACTCACAACTGGCTTATGAAGGTGAGGAACCAGACAAGCCCGCAGGTGTTCTTATCATTGGACGCCGTCAACTGGCTGTACCTCGATGCCACACTGGCGAAATTCGGATTTGGGGTGAAGTTCCGTAGGTGGGTGGCGCTCCTATACAACCAACCGATGGCCTCGATACGTGTCAATGGCAGGTGCTCGGCACCCTTCCCCATCGATAGGGGGACGCAACAGGGCTGTCCCCTCTCACCTCTCCTTTTTGCTTTAACTCTGGAGTCTCTGGCCTGCGCCATCAGGATACACCCCTCTATCGGAGGCTTTCGTAACACACCCGCTGACCCCGATGAGGAAAACATTTCTCTATATGCTGACGACATTTTGTTGTTCATCACTAACCCCGCCACGACTATACCGGCCCTGTTTGACACGATTACAGACTATGGATGACACTCTGGCTACAAAATTAACTGGTATAAATCTACGCTCTATTGCCCGAATAATGCCCAACCAGATTGGCCCATGCCCAGAGAGTTGCGAGTAGCGCAAGAGGGATTCAAATACCTGGGAATTTTCGTGACTCCGCACCCGAAGGTCTGTAGGAAGGAGAACATAGGATCAGTCCTATGTAAGTTTAAGGCAGATGTGTTGGACGAGCGGCCATTTTTAAAATGATCACCCTGCCCCAGCTGCTTTACGCCCTACAAAACACCTACCATCCCCTACCCAAGGACACTTTTACAGAAATAAATACTACACTTTGAACACTGTTATGGCAGGGGGGGCACCCCAGAATAGCGCTCCAGACACTGCAACGTAATCCCTACAATGGGGGGATAGCGATCCCCGATATGGAGGCGTATTACTGGGCATCCCACCTGATACCCATAAATGAATGGGTACATAAAAGCAGAGACCACCCTACATACCGCCTTGAGCGGGAAGAAATGCAACCACATACATACCTACACTATCTGTATGGTGGCAAAGGGGGCTCCTGCCTGCGACCCAAGTGACATTGACGGCATGGGGAAGGGCGACTAAAGCTATTGGATGGATGGGTCGTGTTACGAAGACTACCCCGCTCTGGGAAGGGACCTGGTTTAAGGAGCTGCATAAGCTCACAGGGTTTGGGACATGGGATCTCCTGGGGATCGCCACAATAGGGGACATAATCGAAAAAGGGGAGCTAAAAACATGGGCGACAATTAAACGGGAATAGAATATGAACAACTCCCAATTTCTTAAATACGCGCAACTACGTCATGCATGGCAGAAAGAGAATATCCCCAGTGAGCACCTCCCGGAGTACGCACCCTTAGAAGGGCGGCTTCTGCAAAAGGAATTGATCCACAAAGCGGTCTCCTTTACCTTTAAAACGATCAATAACATCCCGGACGGACTGGTTGGGCTCCGGGCAGGGTAGGAGGGGGAGGTGGGTTCCATGGAGGACATTGATTGGGAAGCGGCGTTGATGCACCCCATAGAGGTTGCCATAAAAGCAAGGCTTAGGCTCATTCAGTTCAAGATATTACACCGTACTTATTACGACAGGGATAGGCTACATAAAATGGGAAGGGCAGATTCACCATTTTACCTGACTTGTACTACGGCACGTAGCGACTTCTTTCACACTGTTTGGGCCTGTCCCGAGCTTCAGACCTACTGGGCGCAGGTGGTCGAGCTGCTGGGCACGGTCCTGGGAGTGACGCTTCCGATGGAACCACGCTTTGTGCTATTAGGGATTCCAAACGAGGTAGACGTCACTAGAACACAATTAATTTTTGCATCTCTGGGGCTGGTGGTCGCCAAGAGGGATATTGCTAGGCGATGGGGGAGGGGTGGCTGATAAACCCACTACACAGGACTGGACGAGAGGAATGGACATATATATATATATATATATATATATATATGGCGGCGGAGCAAACCACATATTGTAGCAGGGGGTGCCCTAAGAAATTTCACAAGATATGGGACCCATGGAGAAGACATTTTGGGCTGGACATGGGAGGAGACACATCAGTCCACAACGCAAACGACACAGGAGACTTCCACACGGGGACCCGACAGAATTCTACCCTAGGCCGTGTCCCTGGTGCTCATCTATGGTTGTTCCCTGATTCCGATTGAACCCATACAAACACAATGAGTTGTCACGATTGGAGAATACAAACTCGAGTCAATCTAATGGGGGAGGAAGTGGCCCTGTTCATGATGACCATGTATTTCATTTACACGGGATTTTTCACAGGCGATGCTCACTGTAAGAATTGTATTGTGCTATTTGTTCAACTGAAAAAAATAAATAAATTAAAAAAAAAAAAAAAAACAACATTCTCGACTCCGCTCTGCCGAAGACTCCTAATGGAGTACACGGGGAACTGTAAATTGGGGCTGCTTACACACACACACAAATATTGCTATAGTACTGCTCGCCAAACATGGGGAAGCAAGTCTAGAAACAACTTTTTCTCGACTCCTGAACTTGGACTGCAAGTTTCTTGGTAAAGTTAGCTCAAACAGGCTGCTACATGTTCTGACTTTTGTTGGTACCCCCTGTCCAGAACAGATTTGTCCCTGGTCGCAGCATTGTTCCCAATGTAAGAAGTTTTTGGTGTAATGTCATGTGATCCAATCAAATACCCATTGGCTGCAGTGTCCACGTTCGATATGGAAGATGGTTGTATTAATTTTCTGCCCAGAGGTTAAATTGCACTTTTTATGTTTGTCATCTGTAGCCAGGGTCTAAACTGTTCTGATTTATTCCCCACAGTAGAATATTGGAAGGGACATGCAGCAAGGAAACTCCCCCTCCCCCCCCATCCATTGTATTTTGCCTAGCCATGTAGTCTTTCCTATACTATTTCTGGGGCTATGGTATTGAGAGGGCTTAAGGTTTTGGGTATTCAGCATGCCTCTCTTTATCTGTGGATAATATATTGTCATATATTGGTTATTCGGTGATGCAACTGGGGGAAGTCATGACCATGTTAGATGTATTTTAAGCCTCAAGGTTGACTTAGAAAAATTATTTCTGTTTCTGCTATGTTGCGGTGCGTTGGACACTATTGGATATAGATCATTCCTAATTGTTGTGAGTTTGCAGCATGTTTTAAATATATGGCTGTCATGCTCTATGACCTAGATGTCCTTGCACATGCTGTATAAAGGGATTTGAATGCACTGAGATATTCTGGGTGTTTTTGTAATCGCATATGCTTCCGGTTATGTAAAGAATATCACTATCAAACATTGTGATGCTTCTGTGATTGCTTTAGTTCTTTGTGAACATGCCAGCACTTTATTCCGTATGTTTTTATTTTTTAGGGTGTTTTACTCCTTGCTGACAGTTCTAATGTGGGGTGAAGGTGGCACTCCTACACGACTCATCTGATGCAGAGTTGTCTGGTTGGCCAGTATTTGGAACTATACTACATTGTGACACAACAGCCATATGTGATATAGTGGGTCCCAGAATCCCAAATGATAGAGTTGCAATTTCGGTCCAAGATGGTGAAGCCAGGCACTCTTTGAAATGCCCTTCTTAGGAAGTGTGAGGATAAAGTCTTTGCCTCAAAACTTGACTGCCACAGCGCAAGACTTTTGGAACAGGATAGTTACTCCTGTTAATCCCTTACAAAGATGTCATCCACCTGGTTCTCAATCCCAAAAGTGCCTTCCAAGTAACATCAGAATGTTATACAAATTTGAAACCTTTTTGTCACCTTACCTAGCGTCAACAGGACATTAACCTCTATATTGGCCCCATCGTAGCCTTTTTCCAGGTGTTTCTGGCTGCCTATTTCAATCTGCCATATGACAAGAATTGGCAAATCTGGATACCATAGTCTATACACAGGTATCTTACGATACAGAGATTCCCCAGATTTAAACAGGCTTCCGATTCTCTGGAAGAAGTGCCTTTCCATTCCAGGGGAATAAGCCACACTTGATCACACCATTTCAGCTTTGGGTCAAATACAGGTAGGGCCCTGGGACATCAGTGGTAAAAGACTCCAATTGGCACAGTTTGTGCCTTGGTGCCCAATTACTATTTTGTGATGGGGTCCCCAGACCTGTACCCACAGTATTGCTTTCCTCTGCATCATTTAGTTTTGATTCGTGGCAAAAGAATGGTGATAAGTAATGGAAAACACATTACTTATCACCATTCTTTTGCTGAGAGGAAATGAATTGCTCCATAGAGAGTCATGGTTGGGCTGATGGGCGGGACAGATCTCCGGGTGCTATGTATCGCAATGAGACCAGATTGTGCTATGAACCACACTCCACGAACTGACATTAATTCGGAAGATGTGTGCTGTTAATGTGTAAAGTATGATACTTGCCGATAAGTCGGCTGAGAAACAGCTAAAATGTGCTGGTTATCCTCTTGTGCAAACCTGTAAAGCTGCGGAAATGTGTCATGTCTCTTGGTAATGATGAAAATGCCAATAACGTTATAAAAAAAAAAAAAAAGTAATGGAAAACACATGGGTATGGATCTTTTTCATGCCCTGGGCTGGATTTTTTTTTTCCAGACTGTGGTACTCTTGTACTGAGCCAAGTTAAAACGCAGATTGGTTTTATTTATTTACAGGCTAATGTTACTAGTGCGAAACGTTTTATGTTTTTGTTTAATTAAAACATCAGTATTCTGACTTATTGTGGAAAAAATCACTATATTTATGCACCATCACATAGGTGGAATTGGGCAGGGGCATCAGGTGGGGATACTCCTTGACACCACTGATTTCCTTTGCGGTAGACCCCCCTGGCCAATAAACTGGGCTATTCTTTAGGGGTGCAAGAAATACTGATAGGACGTACCGATCATATTGTTCAAATGTAGCTGACAATCTGCTTGTTTGTTTTTTTTGTCCATGAGTTGTTGGGTTTCTTGTTGTGTGGAATGTTGGAGTGTTTCTAAAGGAATGGAATGTGGAATGGAAGAGGAGGGCGTTGGTGCTGGCGGTCGGCAGCTGCTTCCCTTGTCATGTTGTATGCCTTCAGCTTAAAACGTAATAAATCTGCCTTACCTTCTGAGTCCGGGTCTTTTTAGTGGCGAGAAGGAAAAAAAACAGTACGATCAGCTTCACACATGCCAGGCTATCCTAAGCTGCTATGGCCTTAGTCTCATCTGTGTTTTCCTGTCTGGGTGATTTAGTTTTTCCCACCCCTCATGTACTGCCTTAATAGATCTCAGCAAGGACAATTCCATTGTGATCAGGGACTCGGACAAGCGTGGTAACGTGGTTGTAATGAACACCAGCGATTTATATGTGGGAAATCGATAGGCAACTTGCAGATATCAACTGCTATGAGCGCTCTGACCCCAATCCCATCACAGGTCTAGTTATTCACATCAACTCTAGACTATTTGACTGGCGTGAAAATGGCCTCATCTCGGATGAGGAATATGCCTATCTCACTGTTAAGGACCCACATTTCCCATGTATATACATGCTCCCTAAAATTCACAAGGGTGGCACCTTTCCCCCTGGCGGCCCTATCATTGCTGGCATTGTCACCAACTGAACGCCTTTCCCACTACGTTGACAAGTTTCTACAGCCATTCGTAGTGAACCTTCCTGCTTACATACAGGACAGCAGGGATATACTACAGTGTTGTGTAGTTCCTATAGTACCCCTGCAGGACCTGCGCGTTTGGATAACATAAACGGTGGGCTTGGTGTTAGACTGACTCTGTGCACCCTCACCGCGTATGTTAGCCGGATTTGCATTAGCTAGCTCACAGTGCCACTAGAATCTCCTCTTATCGGGGAGAGATTAGTTCCTGGCAACCTTAGATCATGACAACCCTAATTCCTCAGAATCGTGGAAACAATGTACTACCTTTCGCTCAGTCACTCGTGCTTACTTATTCGGTTTGTCTCAGAGAGTTACACAGAATAAACAGTCTGGGCATTTCAATAAGTATTTATTGAACAGTTGTTATTCTAGAGTAAAATATATGTGCTGCAGCAACCAGCAGACAATAGCAGAGATATATTATCAGCAGTACGATCAAAGTGAAAGGATAGAACAGTTCTACCATATTGCAATAATCATGAATACATACATGAATATAAAAGGCACTATGAAAGTGTGCGTACTCCTACGATGCCTAACTAGATGTACCTGAGTGTACCTAGCATATGTGTAGGTCTAAAAGCCTAAGAGCCAAGAATCCCTCTAGGATTTAGTCGAACCCCATACCTGAATAGAGAGAGTGTGGGACCTCGTCCTGGTCTCGAATTGGACACCCCGCAAGGGCTGTGTTAGACCGCTGTCAGCTGGAGCGACTGCATGCAGGAGCCTCAGCGTCTCTGGTCAGTGTGTCAGCATGGAAGTCTCGGTTCCCTCTATCTTACCGTGGCAAGATGTGGTGTATTTATACCCTAAAGTCTCGTCTCGCAGTATGGTTTGTATTGGTCTTTGTTAGACATGAGGAAGACGTCCGGGGTGAACTTTGTACATACATATTATGCGGGAGATGTAGCTGGTGAATGCTCATGCATAATTTATGAGTACATTGTAGGCCTGTGTTCTGGAAAGACCTTGCAGTGTTCTAACCACAGACTAGATAACGTTCAACCCTCAGAGCTCGTTGTGTACTGTAGGGAACTAATGTAGGTGAAATATCATGCCTATATTAGGAGCCATGACTATAATAGGGCATGTACGAGTATGACCATAATAGGGCATATACGAGTATGACCATAATAGGGCATATACGAGTATTTCTACATTATGGCATATATGAACGGGTCTACATTAGGGCCTATATACGAAACATATCACCCACTCCACTTTCGAATTGGATGACAATGACCATACTTAAAATCTGGACAATTTAAAAATATTCACTTAAAAACAGCTAAAACATGGGTTTTAAAAAGACGTTAAAAAAAAAAAAAAAAGTTACAAATTAGCTATTTCTTAGTTACCACTTCAAAAAGTCAATTCTGCCCCATTTATAAAAGTTGCATCACTATAAGCTGAAGAAGGCCATGTTTTTCCAAGCGAAAGTGTCAATTTAGGAAATGTTCCAAATTTTGTTTATTTATGAAACGAAGTGGAGAAGCCGAATTCTTTCCCAGGACGCGATGAGCCAATTCCAGATTAAGGGTCCTGGCTGGGAGATACAGCATTATCGGTGTTAGCTACTGCAGACGACAAATCCAACGCTTCACAGAGAACTTTCTGTCCATTGCACATAGATGGAATTCGGCACTGCCAACAGTCGTTGCTGCGGCAGCTTGTGCGGCAGTTGTTACCTCGGTGCCTGTGGAGGAGCCACCGAACCCAGCAGGAGCAAACGGCACCTGTGGATTCTCAAGGAATGCATTCATCAGAATTGGAAGACGCTGGGGACAAGTCAGAGCATGGGCCTTTAGGGGGTCCAGCATAGCATCTAGGTCCAGTGGCGTATCTGATGGAAACGTTAGAGATCCAACGTGCATTCTTCTCCGCAGAACAGGCATCGAATAACAGGTAAGATGCTGTCCACCCAGACTGGTCTAAATGATAGAAACCAAGAGGCGTTCAGTTCTTAGGCAAGGTATGCCCAGAAGCTGCACCATGCGTTCACGATATTTCCGTTCCATGAGCGTGTTTGCCATTTCCTCGGAAATGGGGCCGTCCATTGCGTAGCAGTAATATTACAATCAGGACTCCTGAAATTAGGAACAGGATAAGCGGGAGACCTCCAAAGACGCTTCCCAATACGGAGTGTATAAAATTTGGGATTACTCTGAGGACTGTCTGAAAGGTGCTTAATAGTCCTGACCCTATGGTCTTAAATTGGTGTACAATATCGCTCGTATCAGACATGTTAAAGATACGACCCACCATTTCTGCGAAATGAAAGGGGCAGTTTGTACGTATAAGCGCTTGTATCTCAGTCGAGGTCCTTGCAACTTGAAGTTCAAAGATTTCTCGAGCGGATGTTAAGGGCACGGGTTGCTGTAAAAGCATGGCTTTCAGTCTGCTCAAAGTATCAAATTGTATAAAGGAAACCTTCAACGAAGGCCATAACGGCGCCTCCCTGACTGTGTTCAGTGGTGGAAACAATACTTGCATACAGCAAGTAACCCTGGAGTTAACAGTGACCAGATAGGCGACTCCCGGAAGCATCCCACAGCAACCTTGATCAGTTAGCATTAAGTAACTCCCATTCGAGAGCAGCTGGAAAACCGGCTTGATCATGGCCGCTGGGGTCCCTGACATGTGACAAGAAGTTCGCTACCGAACCACTACATGCTCCGTGTAGAGAAACATCCTGACACATGAGAGAACCGCTCAAAACGTTCTTGCAGTTTGTACCACTCAGATACACGTCTCGATCCCCACTCCGGCATCGATATCTATAGGGTAACTCCCAAGTTTCCTTGATGTATCCCTTACCCATCTTTTCATATTTGCCTGCCTGCCTTTGCTCAAGGCAATATTGAAACTGAAACGTAGTGACCGGCAGAGTGAATTAGCCATTCGGTTGATAGTGATTCAGCTACAGTGAATGGTAACCTTTCCAGTTTCTCAATACGCAGCATTGTATATTTGGCTCCCCTCTGTGCCATTTCTGTCTGTTTATCGGTTAGATTGTATTCTGAAAACAGAGACGTGGTGTTTAAAAAACGCCAGGGCACATAGCCTGAACGCAAAGATTGCAGCGTCCAGCTTAACATCATAATAGAACGTAGCTGAGATTGCCCGTGTTCGAACAAGGCCAGATCTTGTTCTAATATGTCGATTGCCGAAGACACAATGTTGCTTAAGGAGTAAATCCTCGAGGTCAAAGTTGTTAACCCATTATCCACTACAGCTAATGCCTTCTCTAAGTTAATACGGTCTATTTCCCATATTCTTTCTGCGGCTTCCTGTTGGGATATTTTCCAGTTTTCATTATAGTAGGCATAAATGCCAGCATATATGAAACGTTTCTAACGTGTTTTCCTTGGGCCTAGTTGGAAATCCCTAAGGTCTACATCAGGCGTGAGTAAGGTAAAGTGATGTTTTACTTATGTGAGTGTTGAGGTCTCTAGCCAATCAAGGCACAACTTCCCAACACTATAGGATGTCACTACCCCTGGGTGTTGTCTTTGTACATAGCGTGGATCTGGCCTATGGATACTAAATCCCTCGGGTATACCTAGGAATCTCTGTTGACATGTGTTTGTGTCAATGGGCCAAATCAGCCATCCTGTCCAATTGGGATCTGACCTGTTGTACTGCAGAATGCCATCTAATCCTACCCCATGTGTAGTTGAATTCTGCCCCCCACCCATCTGTGATGGTGTTGGAAACCCTGGTGTGTTAATTTCCTTGTTCTTGGCTAGTCCAAGACAGGATGTCTGTTGCACAGTTTCATTCAGAAATATTATCTGCTGTGGAATGAGGCATGCTCTAAAAAGTGCTTCTGTTCCCTGGACTTGCCAGTCCCTAGAACCCCAGATTGATTTTGAATCTATAGTGTCCTTCCATAGGTCGAAACCCTGTGTAGACAACTGGGCCATGAAGGAAGCAGAGTAAATCCGTTTGGTGTTAGTCAACATAATTTTCTGTGCCAATGTTTTTGCCATTTTGTAATAAAATGACTTCGGGTCAGATGTGTTGAACCCTGAAAGGTATGTGAATTTCTGTGCAAAGGTTTGCGAACTACCTTTTGGAGGTGTTGGGCAGTGTTCCCACTGGTGGTATTCAAATACATTTCTAGGTGTTATAGATTTGTGCAAGAAATGATGACCATAGTGTTGATAACAGTACAATGTATCATAGTCTGAATGAAGTACCTTCTAACATTTCATTGTTCGGAAATGCTGCAGTTCTTTCTAAATCAGACATTAAATTATTCACAGTTTAAGTGTCCCAATCATCAGAAAATGTACTGGAGATAATGATATCACTTAAAGAAATTTTAAATACATGTTTAAGCTTTAAAAGTTCAGTCGGACCGAATACATCATAATCAATCTTGTCCCATATTATACCGTCCGGTATAGGAACTGCTGTGATGTTCACTGAAGACAAGTCTCTTGGTTCACGATGTGAAGACTGGTGTGGTTTTAAAATCAAATTGACTCTTTGGGCTGTCGAGCTCTGCTGGAGGTATCGTCCATTAATAAGCATACTAAAAGTTATTATTAAACCTAGCCAGAAAAGAAAAAAGAAAATCCCAGTGATATACCATAGTTCAATCCAAGGTGACACCAGGTAAGTCTTTCTAAAAAAGTTCAAAAAGTCAGTGAGTTTCTGTTTGAGTGATTTTTTTTTTTTTTGGCTGGCGTCGTTTCCGGCTCACTAGGATCCAGTAAAAACGTATCAAAGTTTTTTTATTTTTTTTATTTTTAAACTTTATCATTTTAACATGAAAATGCAGTACAAACAAATGGGCTCATTGTCCATAACACATCTAAAAACTTGTCATAGATAAAGTTGTTCATTACAATGTCACATTGCCTAGTAATAAAAACAGAAAGAGTGCAGTGGTTAATAGGTGCCCACTCATCCACCTTGTCCTGAAGCGGTCTCTTAAGACATTACTCCCGTAGCCTAACGTCCCCGGTCACTAAAAAGAGGGTTGTGTGTCGTTGTGCATCCACATTCAGTAATTGACTGCATAAAGAAAAGTGTGGACTTATACTACCTTTCGCTCAGTCACTCGTGCTTACTTAGTTTGTCTCAGAGAGATACACAGAATAAACAGTCTGGACGTTTCAATAAGTATTTATTTAACAGTTGTTATTCTAGTGTAGAATATATGAGCTGCAACAACCATTAGACAGTAGCAGAGATATATGATTAGCAATATTATGAAAGTAAAAGGATGGTAGAGTTCTACCATCTTGCAGAAATCATGGATATATACAAGTACATAAAACGCATGTAGATGTACCTAAATGTACCTAGCATCTATGTAGGTGTTATGCCAAGAATCCCTCTAGGATCTAGCCCACCCCATTTACCTGAGAGTTTATAGAATGTGGGACCCCATCCTGGTCTCGAGTTGGACACCCTGTGAGGGATGTTAGACCACTGCTAGCTGGAGCGTCTGCATGCAGGAACCTCAGCGTCTCTGGTCAGTGTGTCAGCCGGGAAGTCACGGTCTCCTCTGTCTGTCTAAGCAAGACATGATGTATATATACCCATAGGTCTCCCCAAGGGTCCTACCTTGCAGCGTTACTGTGTCGGCCTAAAGGATGACGTCAGGCCTGAACTTTAACATAGATATTATACAGGAGCTGTTCGTCCTGCTGCGAGTCCTGCTGTGCTTCCAAGAAGCCTCATGCATAATGTATGAGTATTGAACCAGGGAAAAACCTGCGTTCTGAATGCAGTGTCGTATCTAGGTAAAAGGTCAGTCCCTATGAACCGTTATGTATGAAATGTAGGGAAGGATATAGGTGAAAGGTTGCAGTGTTACCTGCTCCTATATAGGGTACCTATATGGAATATAACAACAGTGTCCTGCAGACCTCAAACTTTGCCTAACCTTGCACATTTTCCTTGCATTTCTGTGACGTAAACTTCTGGAATCAGCAGGAAGCCACAAAATTCCTACCACCCAGCGTTCTCCCACTTGTCCAGATAAAAATGCTATCCCTTGGCCTAGTGCACGCCACAGGCATGCATCAAACCAAAGTCTATGGGTGTCTAGCAGAGCAACTCTCATTCTACCCTGGGGGAGGGGGTGGGGGGCAGAAATGCTTTTGGTTCTGCGGAGGGGGTACGCTCCCCCATTCAAATACACTGCCTGGTGGTCTAGTGCGCTTTCTCCCATCCATCGGGGCAGTTTGGAGGGAAACACCTCCTCTCTGCCCGTTTGGGGGCAGAAAGACTGCTGGGGGTTATTGGGGTGAGTGAGGCTGTGGTGTCTAGTAGGCTTTCTTCCCCCTGCAGCAGATTGGAAGTAACAACCTCCAATCTGTTCCTGAAGGGTGGGGGGGCGCAAAATATTTTGGGGCCTAGGGGAGGGGGAGCCCAAGCCCATTGTGAGGGAGCTGCTCCCCTGCTCAAAAAAATAGTCCCTGGTGTCTAGTGGGTGGATCCCTGCTTTGGGAACGCCAGCCTGCGGCAAGCCTTAAGAAGGGATCCTCCCACTAGACACCACAGACTATTTTGTTGAGCGTTGGTGCTGACCCCTTGAAATGGGCTAGTGCTCCGCCATCTGCATGGGTGCTCGAGAGGCTGAGATATGCATGCCCCCAAGCACCGATGAAGTGAAATGAGCAGAGCTGATTAGCTCATTTCACTTTCCCTGTCTCTGAAATGACGTCAGTATACCATGGGGGCCATGGCAAACCAATATTGATGTTTGTAACTAGGCGCGTGATATTTTTGCCTTTTGTGCAGTGGCCTGATCTTGTTTGTGTTTCATTTTGTTTCAGACAGACTACCTGCAAGATGGCTAAGGTAAGAGGTTAATTTTCTGGATGTCTTGGAATATTTTGTTTGTAACAATCCTGAGCTGTGTAGACACCAAGGGCTGATGAGCACCATCAGACCGTCTTGTTTGCCCTTTGCCAACTGGTTTTATCCCTATAGATTGCTTCGTCGGCATGTCTGTTAAATACACATTTTGGTTACTCACACTTTTTTCATTGGTCCTTTTCAAGCTTGACTGCAAAGAACACCCTTAACCGATTCTACAGCTAATACGGAGTAATAGAAAAGAATGCAGATGTTGATAAAATGACTCGGTGATCGTAATCTCCATTAATGATGTTGGTTGCAAAGTGAATGACACTTCAGCAAGCAGTGGCTAAAGAGGACTGAACCAAAGTCCCAATACTTATTTTTTGCTAATTAGATTAGCTCTGAGACCGCTAAAGCTGCCACGACGGAAACAAAAAGTTACTGTCTTTCCATTACATATCTGGGCTTTATAACTATGCCATGCCAAACCTTCAAAAGTGTGGTGATATTTTATTGATTGCATAATAGAAGCATTAAGGTCTGACCCCTCAAAAGCTGCAAAATTAGAAACTTGGCATAAAAGGCTTAAAATTTGTTGGCATTATTCTTATAGTGGATAAGGTTATTCTGGCATGTCATACTCCCGGAATTTTGGTCTTTCCCACAATCGCATGAATACAGAAACCTAGTCCACTAGATGATTACTCTGAGACGGCTTTTTTTGGGTGTAGCGTGGTGAAGAGAGGGTGGTCGCCGGAGAAAGGTCTCTTAGTCGATGGTGGTAGCCTACAGCATATCTGAAAGATATCTTGTAAAGTTTCTTATCAATAGATTCGTTGAACGAGCTGGCATGCAGTTCCTGTAAGGTTTTCTCTTCATGCCTTCAGAAGTCACTTTTGGCAGCTGGAAGAACTGGGCTGAAGGAGCAGCCTCTGACTCTGTTCCAACACAAAAGGAAACCAGGAGTATAAGTCTATCCTCAACTGGCCTAGAAGTAGGCGTCCGGTTGAGTAGACTGAGGCATAATCATCTGGGAATACCTTGGTGCCAGTGTGTGTACAGCTGGAGATTGCACACAGCTCCTGATTTCTACTTATTGAAAAACAGGCAATTTGCACCATCAAAGGTTGGTGCTTGGGCTGGTAAAAAGATGGCAATTCAGAAAAGTAAATCGGTGAACATTTTTCTAAATGATATCCACAAAGGTTGAATTCTAAAAGCGAAGGTAGCTGCATAGTGCCTTATTAGTCAAACAAAATCCAGATACATGTTTGGAATGCAGCACAATTAAGAGAGTACTCCAATCTATGGAACTACGCAGCAAACAAGAAAAATAAATGGACTTTGAAAAAGGGAAAATTGAGAATTGCATGCTAGCTCCAGATCTGTTTTAGAAAGTGTAGTTTCTAAATAATCGGCCTGTCACAGGCAGCTGGAATCAAGATCTCTGCAATAGTTATAGTTGCCGGGTAATACATTTCTACATCCTAAATAAAACTCGTAAAACACTTTCTTAGTTTGAACTCAATTCAAAGAACCTATAATGGGTATTACTAATGCACATATAAAAGTCAGTCAAAAAGATCTTTATTACGGCACTATCCTAGGCAATAAAAGCACTTGTAATATGCAATAAAATGCAATACATCTTAAAACGAGTTAAAACATTAGAATATCTTAAAAAATAAGTTCCAGGTTAAATTAAAAATAAACAATATTGTGCCAAAAATTAATAGGACATGTTTTTCCTAGCACAAATTGCTTTACAGATGAAGGGGGCGTGGCCAACCAAGATGGCTGACTAGATATGCCCTGTCGGAGCTCCTGACCCAGAGAGAATAATCCTTCCACATCCTTCCACATCCTGATGCAGATACGCTCCCATACCTCCAAAATGAAGAGCAAGAGCACATAGAAGCACTGGAGCTGCTTCTGGGCCCCGGACGGAAAGCTCCATGCCCCAAACAACAGAGGATAACTGACTTCCGAAGCCCAGGGAGGCCTGGTGAGGTGTGAAGCTCCCGGGAAGAGGTGAGACCTGGGGGTCGAGTGGCGCACCGCCGGACGGTGGGGCGTTGTGGTGAATACAGCTGCTGGCCTGTGGTTATGTCCCCGTGGGATGAGGAGCTCAGTCGGTGAGGTTGGCCGGAGCCTACTTGAATTGCGGATCCTGCTGGTACCCCTAAACAAGATGGTGCCCCCACGCGAGGAGGTGGAAAACACTTAGGTCTGGTGCCGTGAATTACTGCGACAGAGACTTGGACACTTTCTGGACCGACTAGAGGCCTGGTCATGGAAAGGTGGCGTGGAATCTCTGTGAACCCAGGAAGGGAGACCCGCGTTGTGCTCAATGACTACAACAAGGTACATTGCGTTGTGATGAAGAAGGACCCCCTATGCTTGGTACATTAGAGGCGGTAGCCGCCTGGTTTGCCACTACAGCTTATAATAGTTTGTGGCGCGCGGACGTTGGTGTTCAGGTTGCACCCCCAAACAACTATTGGTGATCTGGATGTGTGACATGAGGCTTGGGGGTGCGTACCTGGTGGCGGTGCCCGCCACGAGTAAACCTAAGATGACGGCCAAGGATGGGAAGCACAGTCTGGAACGCTAGTCCATCTTCGTTGGATGTTGGAAGATGGCCTAGTGCGAAAATCTAGAGGTGCACACGGGTGAGTATTGAAAGGGAGACCACACGCCAAGACCAGACCAAACTGTGGTAAACTCGGATAGCTGTGGTGCGAGTGTTAACAAAGCCACTAAAAGCAGAGCAGCCATGCATGATTAGAGACACTAAAGCCTTGGTGTCTGTCCTGAGATGCACGCCATGGCTGCCACACCGGTCGAGCTAGCTGGCTTTGTTCCACCTGCGGAGTCTGTGGTGTCTGGGATGAAGTGGTGAGCCGGCCAGAGATTTTGCCCACTGCAGTATAGCGCTGACCAAGGGGGTAGTTCAAGCCGGATTGGGCGGACTCTGGGCCAGTGATGGACTGGGTTCTTTGCCTGTTTTGGCCTAACTGGGAAGCCACACCGCGCTGTCAATAAGGGACCAATGAGACCGGGGCTGAACAACCCTTGTACCCCCATGGCTGGCTCAGGATGGTAACATCCAAGTGGGAGAAAAACATTGTGACCTCTGGCGCACATCCCCATGACCTAAAACTGCTGCTATGGCAGGTCTGAGAAGCCACTCGTAACGTAGATATATGCACCCTACCAAGAACGACTGAGCTAGTGGCTCTGGAATGTTGGGTGCCTGCAGAACCTTGCTGGGAGGCAGAAAGGGGATGAAGGAGCGCCCTAGTGGTGGAAAGGTGGGCTTGCTGGAATACGGTAGCGTCCTGAGAGCTGACTGGGTGGATATCCTTTCCTGTGACATCGCAAACCGGAACGCACCTAATCATGGTCAAAGACCAGGCTCAAAGGGGAGCGCAATCCAAGGAAATTGTAAAATACACAGTACCTGGCCCTAGTACGCATGAGATGGGACGGGGGGCCATGCAAGCCTGGAGCGGAGAGAACTAGTGCAGGGCACAGTGGAGATCCTAGAGGCCATTCAGGCTTCTGTGTAGCGCGGGAGGTCAAAGTGGATACGAAGGCCATGGACATTAATCATCCGAGACTCTACATTTGGAAAGTGGTAGAGCAGGTCACTAGCACTGAAAAGGAAGTGACCACCCTTTGCAAAAATGTTCAAGAGCTACAGATGGCAGTAGTGGGCCTAAAATGCAAAGCAACACAAATGGGCAACTGTCATGAGGATGCCAAAGGGTGCTTCAGACGTAATAAGCTGTGATTCCTTGGGTTTCTCAAGCCGGGGGAGGGCCCTTCTTCTGAGCTTTTTCTCGAGCACTGGATTGTTACCAGCCTCAAACCTAAACATCTCTTCAAATGATTCTCTATAGAACAAGCCCACAGAATACTGGTGCTTGGGCCCGCCCTGGTGCGCCACCCAGGGCGCTCCTAGTCCACATGTTTACCTATAGGGACAGAGACGCTATACTTCAACATGCACGCGTCCACAGTCCCATGCGCTATGGAGACAAAACTATTCAAATCTTTCCCAACTACACACGGAAAGTCCAGGACCTCCGCAAAAACATTCTACTGGTTAAACAAAGGATGCAAGACTAAGATTTAAAATACAGCTTGATGTTCCTGGCCAGGCTACGTGTCCAACATGAGGGCTGGGTGCATTTTTATACATCTCCCCAGGCGGCAGCGACTGGCTGGAATCCTTAGGCCTGAGACAAGATGACCAGAACAGTCAATGGTGAGAACAGAGGCGTCGTGGACCGCTCAGCTCTGCCCATGACCGAGCAACAACATCTAAGCAGGTGGAAACCCCCGCTGAGCGGGGGGGGGGCATATCCTGGTGTGCTCGGATGGTACACTACAGACTGAACCTGAACCCTTGAGACGCACAACCCCACCGTGCCTTGTCCAAGAGACCCAGAGTGTGGGTACGGCGACAGGGTGAGCGACTTCTCGAAAAAATATCACATGAACCTTTGCCCTCTGAGTTTGGGCCATGCCATGCCAGGCCATGTTCTTGAGAAAGACAGCCAGGAGCTCACCATCTCACATCTATAGAGACATCCAAATGTTGTTTGGGTGTGGGAGCAGTTATGGGTCTTTAATTTCTGTTTCAAGACAGTCCGGGGCATAGGCCGATAGATTGCGGAGCTCTCCTTAGGGGCTCGCGACTTGCGGGGGATCTGGTGTCCTGGTTAGAATCCACACTTTATTTCAAGTAATTTAGTTGCGGACAGGAGGGAGTCTGCGGCGGTGTTTACGGTCCTCTCAACCATTAGTTCAACCGGGAGGGAGTAGTGGCGACTGCCCGTGATTGGGTTAGGGCAGGCAGGATTTGCTTTGTTGTTATTCATTCTTCATGTTTAAAATGTTCTGATTAAAAATGTTAAGTTGGGGAGCTTTCTGGGGAGAAGAGCACAACGTGTGGCCTCTTCGGTGGGGAGATTCCTACGTTTAATCTCTATATGATTAAAATGTTGCAGAAAGTACAGATGGGAACAGGAGCTCCCAGGTAGAATTAACAAAATGTGTGGTACCTCAAAACATTTGCTCGAATAACTACGGGCGGGTCATTATTTACCATCTGGTTATGGACAGCATGGGAACTAAATGCAAGTTGATGACATTGAATGTGCGGGGTCTTAATAGTCAGGAGAAGTGCAATAAAGTCCATGCATACCTCCAGCGCTATGAAATTGCAATAGCACTCCTTCAGGAGACTCGCATGTGAGGACACTGTATTAAATATCTAAAATTAACGGTTGAGGGGACCGGTATATGCCACATCCCACTCAGAGTATACCCGAGGAGCTTTGATATAGGTGGTCCAGAGGGTCTCGTGTAAACCTACCCGAATATGCTTGGATAGCTAGGGGAAGGTAAAAAACGTTTTGGAAGGCACGCTTGACACCCACGTAGTCTACCTTATTAATGTATATTCTCCCAATTTAAACGACGGAGGCTTTATTGGCAATGTGTTGGCTTCCGTCCAGCCATCCCTGACAGCAGAGGTTATACTAACGGGTGACTTTAATTCCGTGCTAGACAGGTCTCCCCATAAACTAGACACCCAACCCTGCACTACCACCGCCCTTCTGCAGGCGCAGTCTAGCCTAGACTTGACAGATATTTCGCGCACGTGGCACCCGCTTGCATACTCTTGTTTTACTCCGGCAGCCAGCACAGGTAGCCATCTTGATTTTTTTCTTCTTCCAAACTGAAGCAGCGCACAGAAAAGTGGAAGTACACTACTTGGCCCGGTATATCTTCGACCACTCGGCACTCCTGATCACGTAATCCCTATAATGACAGGCACCAAGGATACCCTTATGGACACTTAACGCTGACGCATTAACGGACCAGGTCTTCAGGGGTACTCCATCAGAGGCTTTGGGAGGGAGGGTGGGGGGGAGGGAGCAGACCACAGACTCAGGATTGTGTGTAAAAGGCCGCTTTTATTGAAACCGGTGCGCATAACATATACATTCCTCGGCAAATCGCCTCACAAAACTAGACCTCACTAAATAACCATGTACCTGACCTTTGACCCCCGTCCCCTCCCCTAAAATTTTCTTTGCCCCCGCCCCTACATTACAACCTTAACAAATACACAACCATGCAACACAATAATAACCCTTCAACATCCAATCCTCCGTTAAACTTCCCCCGCCTGCTTTTTTACCGTTGTCAAACCCCGCTCCTGCGTAACCTAACTATAACTTAGCTTGCCTACCCTTCCCATGTCAATAACCCAATTCCAACAATAACCAAAAACCTCCGTCAACCCTGGAAAACTTCAAATAACCCCCGCACTGAACCTGTTCCAAGCGACAATACATAGCCATATCCCTGCACACATGTCCCAACCAAAAGCCGCCAAAGCCAAAAACAAGAGGAAGAAACCACCCCGAAAAACCAATAAAACGGGGAAAGAGGGAGGGCAAAAATGTAACCCCCGCCTAAGCTCCCAGCCACCAGGTCACCAAACCTAAAATGGTGGCCGGGAGCGGGAGCCCAACCGTTTTATGCTTGGGCTCCCATTGGGCTACAAAATTATGTAGCCCAAAATTAAAATGGCCGTGTCTGGCCCTGCACCCCCCAACCCCACAGCCCCTCCCAAACTGCCCGGGGGGGGGGGACCTCCCTGCGGTCGGCCGCTCCCCCCAAGCCCCCCCTTGGGAGGGAGGGTGGGGGGGAGGGAGCATACCACAGACTCAGGATTGTGTGTAAAAGGCCGCTTTTATTGAAACGGGTGCGCATAACATATACATTCCTCGGCAAATCGCCTCACAAAACTAAACCTCACTAAATAACCATGTACCTGACCTTTGACCCCCGTCCCCTCCCCTAAAATTTTCTTTGTCCCCGCCCCCACCCCTACATTACAACCTTACAAATACACAACAATGCAGCACAATAATAACCCTTTAACATCCAATCCTCCGTTAAACTTCCCCGCCTGCTTTTTTACCGTCGTCAAACCCCGCTCCTGCGTAACCTAACTATAACTTAACTTGCCTACCCTTCCCATGTCAATAACCCAATTCCAACAATAACCAAAAACCTCCGTCAACCCTGGAAAACTTCAAATAACCCCCTCCCCCCCCCAACTAGGCTGGCCGCTGACCTTCTACCCGGAATGCGCCTGAACTTTAAAACACCTTGCCAACACCTCCCTAATTTCCAATAAATAGAGGTCCATACCAAGCCGGGATAAATGCACCCCGTCATCCCTGAAAAATTCCACTGCCTCAAAACGTAGCTCCTTATGTGAAATTCTTCCAAAACCAAGGTGCCGGCAATATCGAGACATTTCAGAGTTTACCTTCCTCCTTGCCCTGTCAATGGCCCTCTGGTTCAAAGCACCCCTCCACACTCTGCGCGGAACCAACTCTGTCCACAAAACGTGGCACCCTGCCCATTGCTCTTTTAAAGTAGACAAGGCCTTCTTCATGGCCCTCATCAACACCACACCCTTAACCTCGCACAAATCGTTCTCACCCAGGTGAATCACCAACACGTCCGGGCACCGCCCCTGCACCATCCATCTATTGAGGCACGGTAACAATTCCTTCCACCGCATCCCACCTTTCCCTTTCCAAACAATGTTAAACAGCCGGTCGTTAAACCCCAACATTGCCCCAAAATAGCACCGGCATGCCTGGACCTGTGCCCATTTGATAAGAGTGCCCCACGATCCAAATGGTCATTTCTTTCGCCTGGGGCCCGGCCACCGAACCTGTAACAAGAAAAAAGGTTGAGACTCAAACCAAAGAGGATGACGCGTGCGCCTCCCCCGCATTCTGCCTTACGTAGCGACGGTAACAATCTGACGACCAGCGCCCCAACCTCATTATGTCTTCCCTGGACCAGCCCCGGTTATAGGCCTCCGTTGCTGCCCCAATTCTGAAAGAGTGCGTCCCATACCCTGCCCAGTCTACCCCCATACTGCACAAAGCCTTCCTCAACACCATCCGCAGCTGGTAATCCGTCACCCTCTTCCCATTAGCGTGTTGAAAAACCGCCGCCGGCCCCACACCATGTGACAGAGCATGCCAACGGCGCGCCCAATTTAGGGGGCACGTGGCGGCAGGCACCGCCGCTTGTAACCGAACCCCTTTGCCCAAACCCCTCTGGTCCGCTTTGGAACTGGCCAACCACACATGTATCCCCTCATCCCCTATGGCCACATCGTCCCAGCGCACCCCATTCTTTACGCTGTTGCCCAGAAGCTCCGACACCCGAAAAGCCCCGAAGAACATCCATACCATGAGAGTCGAGAAAAGACGGGCCTCAAAATCATCCTTGCAGACTGCCGGCAAAGCCTCCAGTATTCGCGCCAGCTTCTGCCAGGTGAGGGGGTTACGTGCCGCACTCTTCCCCCCCACCCCCCCCCCCCACCCCCTCTCCCGAGCCCAACCTTCCAACATCCTCCTTCCCATTTCCCCTGCTGTCGGATTGTATCCCCATAATAATTTCCCCATGAAGGCGATGCCTGCCAGCTTTCCCGCAATGGTCACTTTCGTGAGGCCCTTCCCAATGAGTGCCAGAATGAACTGAATCACATCCTCCGACCGACGCCAGACCTCAGTTCGCTTACAAGCCCCTGACGCCAAGAAATCCCGCCATGCCAGATTGTATGCTGCCCATGTAGAGGCCGCCAGCGAGCCTACCACCAGTTGTAGCACCCTACGTTGCCTACATACCAGAGATGATCCGGCATTGGGGTCGGCGTCCTGTCCGCCTCCTTGGCGAGCCCACGGAATCTCCCCCACTGTGAACGAGACAAAGCATCAGCTATGTCATTGTCCACACCTGGTATATGCAACGCCCTAAACGCAATGTCATGACGGAGGCAGCCAAGCACAAAGACCCGCAGCAACTTCAGCATTTGTTCATCTCTTGCGGACTGTCTGCTAATGACCTCCACCACCGCCATGTTGTCCACCCGAAACAACACTTTCTTATGTGCCAACTCTTCGCCCCACAGTGTCAATGCTACCAGTAACGGGAAAAGCTCCAAGAAAGCTATGCTCCTCCCACCATCTTTCCACTGCTGTGGCCACTGCTCGGCGCACCACCTACCCTGCCAGTAAAGGCCAAAGCCTTCCCCTCCTGCTGCATCGGAAAAGAGCTGCACGTCCCACTGGACGTCCTCCTCTCGGGCCAATGGCACACCATTGAAAGTCTGCAGAAAGACTGACCACATGCGTAAATCTTCCTTCACCCCTGCTGATAAGCGAACATGGTGGTGAGGTAAATGCTGACCTGCCAGCGCCCGTCCCAACCGCCTGCAAAATGTCCTCCCTGCCCTGACCACCCTACAAGCAAAGTTAAGATGACCGAGGAGCACCTGTATGTCCTTCACTGTCACCTTCCGTTTAGACAGCATTCCGTCCAACAATTGCAACATTCTTACCCTCTTGTCATCTGGCAAGCGCGCCCGCATTGCCACTGAGTCCATTTCAATTCCCAAGAAGGACATAGCCGTGGAAGGACCCATTGTCTTCTCAGGTGCTAGCGGCACCCCCATGTCACCCATGAGCTCATGGAAGGTGTCCAGGGCTGCCTGGCACTCCGTGGAGCCCGGTGACCCGACAAAGAAGAAGTCGTCAAGGTAGTGCGTCACCAATGTGTAACCTGTGCGTCGCGTGAAGTACCACTGCAAAAATGTGCTAAAGCATTCAAATAAAGCACAGGACATAGAACAACCCATCGGTAGAGCTTTGTCCACGTACCATTTCCCCTCAAAATGGATACCCAGAAGGTCCCAATCATCTGGGTGGACTGGAAGCAACCGAAAAGCCGACTTTGTCACACTTTGCCATCCCTGCAGTCACGCCCGCGGTCACAACTAGTGACATGGCCACGTCAACTGAGGAATAAGAAACTGAGGCCGCCTCCTCATCAATGAAATCGTTAACTGAGGACCCCTCTGGCCAGGAAAGGTGCTGAATCAGCCTGTATTGTCCCTCCTCCTTTTTGGGCACCACCTCGATCGGTGATACGATCAGGTTTTCCGTTGGCCAATCGTCGAAGGGGCCCGCCATCCTCACTTCGCGCACCTCCTTGTTCAGTTTCTCTTGTACCACCCCCCTGTGTTCCGCCGCCGATTTCAAGTTGTCCGCCCACCTTCTCTGTCGTGGACCCCGATAGCCCAAATGAAACCCCCACTGAAACCCCTCAATCAAAACCCGTCCTGCTCCCTGATCCCCATACCCCTGCAGGCCCTCCACCAGTTTCGCAAGTTTAACTGGCGTAGGAGCTTTTGGGCCCAGTGCCCTGCAGGCCCTTGCCCCCCCTATTGCTCTGGAATTGCTGTGAGGGGCCCGGGGTGCTGCTACCTGACTGCTGCCATTGCTGGTTTCCCTGTGGTTTGACGCCCCAACAGTTAACAAGGGGGTGGCGCTTCCCACACTTTGAACACTCATGCCGAAACCTGCAGTATTCCCTGGTGCATAGGCCCTTATTAAAGTCCCAGCACGCTCCTGTCCCTGTTTGCGGTGTCCCTGCGCCTCCCACCCCTCCCCGGGTGGGCTTCCCCTGAAAGGGCCGGTACACCAATGGCAGCCCGCTAGCTGTGAACACCGTTTTACCACCGGTGGCTGACCCCATGGTGTGCTGCCACAAATCCGTGTCCAGTTCCCCCCATTTTGCCTCCGAGTCCCATGCCATGCGTGCCCTAAACTCCTCATCATATTGCACCCAAGCGTATCCGCCCCCCGTAATCTGTGCATTTCTAATCACATCCATATATTTAAACAGGGCTACACAGCGCTCGGGAAACCTTTCACAATACACACTGGCATAAATCAAGAAAGCTGCAGTCCAATTCTCTATGGTCACCGGCACCTTAGGCCTTTTGGCCAGCTCGTATTCTTCCTCCTTGGAACCCTCTTTGGCCCGCACCTCCCTATGTAAGAGCTTCAACAATTCCACGTATTCCCCTTTCCAAATACGTTCCTTGGTTGCCAGCATTAAATGCGCCACCAGAGGTTTCGTCACACCCATATAGGGCAATTTCTTAATCTTCAATTCTTTGCTCGGTAAGGGTTCCTTGCCCCCCACCGCCTTCTCTGTACTTGTCCCGCTCTCCCCTTTTCCCCCTGAGCTGCGCCCCCCCTCCTCTGGCCCTACCCCGGTGTCCTTCACATACGTTCCTCTGTGCAGCCTCCCGTCCCTCAGCCCCCCACCCCCTTCCCCCCCGTCCCCACAGACACCATTTTTGGTTTGGCCTGTGCTGTACCACACTCACCTGGCTCTAAGGAGACCACCTGGCCGCCTGCTCCGCATGATCCACTGGCCGAGGAGCCCTCACCAAGGGGCCGCGCTCTCTCCTGGATCCAGATGCCCCTGCTTTTTTGTGCGGCGCCACCGCCGGTGCCTGTAAAATACTATGACACACATGAGAGGGCCCCCCCTCCTCATCATCCCTCCATTCCCCCTCTTCAGGGGTATCCTCGTCATAGTCAAGCACAATGGGCTCCTCCCCTTGGAGCAGCCCCGGCTCAAACTCCACACAGCGGGCCCTACCGGGCCCCCCTTGTCCTGTGCTGGCCATAACGGCCCCCTTCTGTAATCCGTGCGGGGGAGCCGACTGTACTCGCCGGTACTCCCCCCTGCGCTGACCTCTGTACAGATCCCTCTCCACGGATACGGCCGACCAACATGTTCCGCTTGTCGTTGGGGCCAGCGAGGTCGTGCTGGACCTTCGTGTGCTGGCCGCGATGGGATCCCCCGCCGGTACGGGTTGCGCCGTGCAGGGCTCTACCCTCCCTTCACCTCTGTGTACTTGGGCCGCACCCTGCCCTACCGAGTCCGCCACACTGCACCGCTCCCTGACCTGCAAAGTTTGGACTGATGTGCTGGGACCCTCACCTCTGCCTGGCACCCCCTCACCCCGCATCCCAGACGAGCCCCCTCCCGCTCGCCTGTCGCTGTCCTGTCCTAACTGGCCAGGACGTCCCGGAAGGGGGGGGTCCCCCCCTTCCTCGTCCCCACTCCAGTCTAACATTGCCTGCACCACCGCGGAAGCGGGCCCCCCGGGCCCCCACCCTTCCCGCTGGCCTGCTGGACCCACGCGCCCCCCCGCGCCCCCGAGCGTGAATACCTTCAGACCGGCCCCCACCTCCCAAGCCCCTGACCCCTTCCGCCCATGCAGGGAATATATCCAGCCCTTCCCAAGCCTGGCCCGCCCCAGCCGGCTCCCACTCCCCAGAAACTACCCCCCCCCTCCGACCAGGAAGTTCCCCGTCCTCCCCCCCCCCCCCCTACATACTCCCCCCCCCGCCCCCCAGAGGGCGCGCCTGGTCTACCTCGAAGGCCCTGGTGGGCAACACGCTCTGCCAGCTCCCCCACCCTCCCACCTGTGCCATTCCCCTTCCCCCATGGAACTCCCCACTACAGACAAACCCTCCCCACCAACGAGCAAGGCGGAGAAAATAGCAGGGGGCTATAATTAGGCCCCCTAACCTCCTCCTCCAAGCCGGCTAACAGGTCATCCCCGCCTGCCCTCCCGCAGGGTTGCATCCCCCCCCCCCCCCCCAGATACTGCCGGCGGGCCCGATGCTAGCAACGCGCCCCTCCCCCCGCGCTGCCGGCTCTTCCATCACTGGCCTGAAACGCGGAGGCCGGAAAACCCCTTCCGCCCCCCTCCCCGCTACCGGAGCTCACTGTCACCATCTCCCCCGCCGAAAACGGACGCCCGCCCTGCCTCACCCGCTGCATTCCCCACCCCCAGGAACTGCAACGCGGGGAAACTCCGCTTGCCGCCTCGCCCTCCCCTGGGCTTTCCCCGCGCCGCGGGCGCACTCACTGCCTTCTCCCGGGGCCCGGGCGCCGGAGGAGGTTCCATATTGCGGACGGCAACTCCGCCCTGCCACAGCACCTCCGCCCCCTTGCACCAGTCCGCCCAACCCTCCCGACGTTTCCCCCTCCCCCGACAACATCACCGTAGACGGGGCCGCTTTTTTCCCACGCGGGTGGCCTCTCTCACTTACCGGTGATGTCCGTCGCCGTTTAGGTGACTTGCAGGCGGCCACCGCCGCCGCTACGCCCGCCGAGGCCTGTCGCGCCGGGCGCGCTGGCCCTGCCCCCACACCGATGACGAGGTCCATCCGGCCCGCCTCACTCAAGAGCCGGAGGGCCTCCAATACTCGATAATCCTCCTGCGCCATGACGAACTAGCCAAACTAATACTAAGCTCCCAAAAATTTAACCCCCGCCTAAGCTCCCAGCCACCAGGTCACCAAACCTAAAATGGTGGCCGGGAGCGGGAGCCCAACCGTTTTATGCTTGGGCTCCCATTGGGCTACAAAATTATGTAGCCCAAAATTAAAATGGCCGTGTCTGGCCCTGCACCCCACAGCCCCTCCCAAACTGCCCGGGGGGGGGGGGACCCTCCCTGCGGTCGGCCGCTCCCCCCAAACCCCCCATCTCACAATATTTTGACAGTAACTGGGAGAGTACGGGCAGCAGGGCGGTTGAGTGGGATGCTCTGAAGGTGGTTCTCTGGGGGGTGTTTCTAGCAACCACAGTAGGCATATGCCGTACCGAGAGAGGGATTTAGCCCGGCAGGAAACTGTACTGGAGAAGCTGGAGAAACCTCTTTGCACAAACGTAGCGGTCTTGTAAGACTGGGACAGACAGCGCCACAAGCTTGGCAAACTGTGGGGCCAACTGGAAAAACACGTTAGCACTATGGGGCGGTGGCGCTGGTATATGGAAGGTGATAGGACAGGTCAACTGCTGGCGGATGATCCGATCCGAGACTGCAATTCAGTCCATCCTGGCAATTAGAGACATGAAGGGCCAATTAGTGCACTCACAGCAGGCGATTAATGATGTATTCACAGCACATCTACGCGAGGTATATACAAGCCCACCACGTCCGGATGTGACTGAACTGCTGTCGTCCTACTTGGCAGGATTGCTGCTACAACAACTTACCTCAGAGGATCAGGAGTCATTGGGGGCCCCACTGACCAGGCAGGGATTACGCTGAGCGATGTCTGCCTTGATAACTGCCAAGACACCGGAAGTTGATGGCCTTCCTGCTGAACTCTATAAACTGTTTTCAGCCACCCTGCTAGATAAGCCTCCTGATAATGTACGCATAGGCATTGGAAAAAGGGGGACTTCGGCCTCTGAGAGAGGCTCTCATAGTGGTGATCCTGAAGCCGGGCCGAGACTCCCTGGACCCCAGTTCCTATCGCCGAGTCTCCATGCTGAATGTGGATCAAAAACTATTTAGTCATGTACTGGCGGCGAGGCTGCTTTCATATCTCCCAAGCCTGATCGATGTGGATCAGTCGGTTTTTATTCCTCGAAAGAACGCGATATGCAACCTTCATCAGCTTGTTCATGTTATCCGTGCACCGGAACTGGCCAGAAGTCAATATGTGCTTGCGTTCTTGGATATTGAGCAAGCGTTTGACTCTATACGGTGGGACTATGTCTGGTGAGTTCCAGAGAGAATGGTGCTGGGGCGCCACTTCATTGACTGTGTTAAACTGCTTTATAAAGACCCGCGAGCACAGGTTCGCACAAGACGCTATGTCTCTACCCAAAATATCCTGCACCGGGGTACCCGACAGGGATGCCCGCTATCCCCATTGATATTCACAATCGTGATGGAGCCCCTGGCTTGCAGGCTCAGACAGACTCTGTGGCTGGAGCATACAGGTTGGAAGGACGGAACATATAGTTTCTCTATATGCTGATGACTCCATGATTTATCTGTGTAGCCCAGACACATCTGGCCCAATACCGCTTAACTTCATGAGAGAATTCTTAGGACTGCAGGGCAATACGACCAAGTCGGTTCTGTTCCTTCTTGCTCAGCTGAAAGGCCTACCACCAGACGAGCTCCCGGATGCGGGCTTGCCTTGGAAGACAGACTTTAAGTATCTGGGTATCCAGATCATGTATGGCGCACAGCAGTTTTATAATCGCAATCTGGGACACGTGATCAATAATCTATGCCCCTCAATTAAATTCTGGAACAATTTAAAGCTTTCCCTGATGAAGAAAATACTGCTCCTAAAAATGGTGGTGTTGCCTAGATGTCTATATGTACTGTAGGGTGCCATGTATGAGATACCTCAGGCAGTGTTTCAGGAGCTGGACTCCTTAATGGTGGAACGCCTCGGGAACGGCGGGAGAAGTAGGATTGACCTGAGTACCCTCAGATGGGAAAGGGACAAAGGTGGAATGGAAGAACCAGACCTAGAATTATACTATCTAGCAGCCCAGCTGCAACACGCGATCCACTGGTTAGACTGGGAGCGAGACTTGCTGGAAGGCATACATGACTGCCATCAGCTTGGAACACTGCTGATGTGGGGGGGACTGCCCTAAGACTTACTGCATCTGATTCATTATATGGGAAAGAACAGTACACCGAGTGATAATACAAGCGCCATACGCCCCAGACCTTGATATCTGGATTGTGCACCCCTTTTCTCAGATTGCACAACTGATGGTGTGGTGATCGCTGGCAGGCGAAGGGTGCATGATGTCTGACCTCTACCTGGAGGGAAAATTGATCACCCTACTGGAAGCTATGGAAACGTTCACCCTCTGATCCGGTCAGTTCCTACTGTATGCCAAAATTGCGGCTATGGCACGTCCAATCTGGCTGAAATTCCTGGAAGCTCCTGTACCCTAGTGATGCTGCTGTGAATGGTGAGAGGGCACAGTATTAACACACACTTTTATATTGGGCACTGCACGCAGACAAGCAATTGAAGCATTTACGCATAGAGGACACTTGGTAGCTCGTGAGGGACAAGCCCATCTTTCCCAGAGACAGGTCCAAGGTCCACACTGGAGTGTGCAGGGTGTCGGTCTATGCCACGTTCCAACAAATCCACTATAATATAGTCCATATAACCTACCTCTCCCCTAAGAGACTAAACTCTATCTACTCAACCAGAGATCCGAGCTGCTCTCGCTGTGGAGTCGAGGTGGTGGATTTCCTACATGTAGTTTGGTATTGCCCGAGGATAGTCTCCTACTGGCTCGAGAAATTGGCCCAACTTAATCGTGTGACGGGATGGGCAGTCCCGCGCACGATTAACAAATGTGTCCTGGGACTCCTTCCCCACAACCCAAAATCGAAACTCAGCCGGCGCTAGATCATATTAGGACTTACAGTGGCGAAAAGGCGTATAGCAATACACTGGTTGAGTGTGCGGCCCCCAACTCTGGAGGTCTGGGAGAAAGATTTGCTTGAATGGGCTGGGGCAGAAGAGGCACATATAAGGAGGACTAAGAGGAATGAGAAGGCAGAAGATGCCCTCATGGCCTGCTTGGTAATGACCAGGCCCTACTGGATCCCCATCCTTACCAAGGCGATGCAGAGTCATATTGAAGGTCTTAACCCCAGGACGAGCTCCCGATATGCTTGGTCCCACGTTATTACTGCCCTGTTAAAAAGTGATGAGCAAATATTGATCTGTAATGAGGTTATTCATGGAAGCTGGAGGGGAAGGGAATGGGAGGGGGTGACTACCGTTGAAGACGGAACGTATGAACAAAACAACATCTCCAAAACACTATTTTGTTTCTTTATTCGAAATGCATTATAATGGAGCATGGGGGAAGATGTTAAACCCTCACGAGGTGCATGTATGCTATAATTTGCCTTGTATGACTTCTTCAAAAATGCCAAAGAAATTATTAAAAATTGCTTTACAAATTAAAGACTCAACATGAATACATATAGCAGCGGACTCCATGGTGTGCAAAAGGCGCATAGCAGCTTTGTGGTCCCTAATGTCGTATGCAATAAAAATGGGTTTTAAAAAGTGCTCCCTTAAGTTCATATAAAACTGACAAGCATAAAATGAAAAAGTACTCTGTTTAGAGGTTCCGTCACACGGGTACGGGACGGTCATTATATGTCACTGATTACTGTGAGGGAAGGAAACAAGGTGGTGTACGCTGCTCAACCGCAATCTGTTGAGGGCAAAACGACGTTGTATATTTGTCACCCAGTACAGGTATGGTTTAAAACCCTCGGGTAGAGCATAAGAAATGCATGTCGCCACAGTCTGTTTTCGTCTCATCTACGGAGGCTCTCTTTCATGCCCTTGCATCCAGGAAAGCAGCCCTCATTGCAAGTTTTTCAAGCGTTTGGATCCTATCTGGGTCTTGCAACCCAGAAAAACCAACCACCGACCGAAGAGTGCTGTTGATATAGTTTGTTGTTGTATTTGCCAAACTTGTATTTTTTTCCCCCTTTTCCCCGCCTAGTTCTTTCTTAATGGTTTGGCCCCTGTACTCCCCTCAAACTAACCTTTCATTCCTTTGCCCGGTCGCATTGTTCAGTTGGTCCAACGGCAGTGTGACCAGTCTATGGATGTTGTGTCAGGAGAATTAAAGTGGAACTTAAACAACTGGACTTACTTGTTCCTTCTTCATTTTACTGGCGACTAGTTATGTGGGCAGAGGACATCGCACAGCATGCCCTCTGATTTCCTGAGGTGAAATTCATGAAGAGGACCGTCGGACAAGTTCAAGAACCGCCGAAGAAGTTACGACCGTGCGCAGTTCTTTCCGCCTGTGACGCGCACCTTACTAAGGATTAATCGTCATTTGGGCACATCGCAGGAAATCTTTCTGGAAACTATGTCGTGAGGCATACAAGGTGAGCGGTAGCGGAGTGTCTGTTGATCCGTTCTCGGACCAGCCGGAAGAGTAGTCACCGCTGTGACGGCTGAGGGCAAGTAATTGACGGACTGTCAGTGAGAGGAGAAGCACGCAGTGTGTTGGGAGGCATGTCTGCTAGATCATTGCCACATCCAGAGAGTCGCGTCTGAAAGAACCAGCGTGCAGGTAGCAGTGCTGCAGGAAGTCTCTACGAGTGTTCAGGAGGCTAGTGCTATGTGAGCGTTTCGTCACAGGTTTCAGAGCAGTCTGGGAAGCACAGCAAATCATGGTGTGAGCACGGAAGTCTGTTCTAGTTGACTTTTGCGGAGAGACTGCAGTATCCATTTTGGTGACCCCAAGTGTTATACACTGTTATTTTGAACATATCGTGGGCCGGTCTGGTTGTAGCTCATTGATTCATCAGTATATCTACACATCTTTATGGATAGACAACATTTGTACTGCTAAGACTTGGTCTTGAGAGATTTTTGTTGTTGCTTTTTTGTATTTTTTTTTTTCTTTTGGAAACGTTTATGCATAATTCTTTTGGTGTGTGAGGGTCAGTGGTGTTGTTTAACGTGTGTTTGAGTGTGTACAACATGGCAGCGGCTAGTATGACCCAGCCACCTCCATTTTCTTCTGATGTAGGTGAGCCCATGTTGACGTGTAAGCAATGGATACAGTTGTTCGAATCGTATTTGATTGCCATTGGGGGTAGTGGGTTCTCAGCGGTGACGAAGCAGCATATTTTACTACACAATCTGGGCACAGAGGGTAGGAAAGTATATGAGAGTTTGCCTGATTTGGAAGACGGGAAACCTGTTTTATAGGAGATGGATGTCTATTTGTGCACAATCAGAAAATTGTTTGGGAGAAAAACTAACATAGTTATCGAGAGGCATAGGTTTTTTGGAAGAGTTCAGGGAAGAAATGAGAAGGTGGGAAATTATTGCTATCTTACTAGGGTTAGCTGAGACGTGAGTTTGAGGAGTTGACTAGCTCATAAGAGATCATCGGTGCAGTGCACTAATAATCTTAAAATTCAGGAAAAATTGCTGATTGGTAATCCCAATCTCAAGAATGCCATAGATATCGCAAAAAGTATCGAGCACACCGCTGAGTGCATTAAAGAGATGAGGGTGACGAGTGAAGAATCTGTGAATAAAGTTGTGCGTGAACAAAAGGGTGTGTCTTTAATTTAGAAGAATGTTGAACAAGCTAGAAATTCAGAGAAGGAAAAGTTTAACCAGGATCAGAGATTGAAGTGTTTCTGGTGTGGAAGTACAGAACATCAGGCTAACAATTTTAATTGTTTAGCCCGGTTTGCGCTGTGCAGGAAATGTAATTGCAGAGGTCATTTCGCAAGGGAATGCAAAGACATGAATAACAGATCAGTAAACAATATTGATGTTCCAGATGAAGAAAGTGGAAAGTATGTTCTTCAGGTTGTAGAAGGAGAAAAGAAAAGTGAATTACCAAAGTGTGAACAAGAGTTAGAGTGTCAAAAGATTCTAGTATTTGTGGACTCTTGCTCACCATTCTCTATGATCAACAGTGATACATTTTATGAGAATTTTAACACCAACGATGTGCCATTGCTGGAGGCTGACATCATGCCAGTGGGGTACAACAGAGATCCTATTCCTTTAGTAGGTATGGCAACCATGAGAGTTGATTTCAAAGGAAGGAGTAAGATTGGCAAAATTTATATTGTAAAGCAAGGCTCGAATCTTTTAGGATGGGCCCATCAAAGAGATCTTGGGATCAAATTGGATCCCACAGCTGAAGAGCCTGTCATGTTGGTGGAAAGATCTGTGTGTGGTATGGAGGTGCTGAATGAGTTTTTGAGGTTTTCCCAGACAATTTGGGTTGCCTCCAGAAATTTCGGCATAAAATAAAACTTTTAAAAAAAATGCAAGGCCAGTTGCGCACAAATGTAGGAGCATTCCGCTCATGATGAGGGAACCTCTAAAACAAGAATTAGTGAAATTGACTGATCTGGGAATGATTGAGCCAAGCGAGAGTTCTGAGTGTGTCGCACCCATAGTCATCACATCCAAATCAGATAATTCGATTATGTATTGATCTGAGAGAGCTAAACGCTAACATTTGGGTGGGCCGTCATCCTCTACCAAACATTAATAAAATGTTGAGCGTAGTGGGAAGAGTGGATTTTTTTTCGGTGATTGACCTATCTATCCTCTGCGTATCACCAGGTAGAGTTGCACCCCGAGAGTAGGCCGTTGATGTCATTCATCACACCTTTTGGTGCGTTTAGATACCGCAAAATGCCGTTCGGACTTGCCTCCGCTGCAGCGGTCTTTCAAAGGATCATGCAGCAAGTTTTGGAGGGTGTTGACAACGTCCTGTGCTTTCAGGATGACTTATTATTGTTTGAAAGCACAGAGGATGCGCACAACAACTCTTAGAATTGTGTTGGGGAATTGAAGTGCGGGGCTCACCCTGAGAAAAGAGAAGTGTCAAATAGGAGTGAAATCAGTCACTTACCTAGGCCATTTGTTATCAAAAGATGGTATTAAACCCAAACATGATTTAGTTGAGGCCATTAGGCTGGCACCCACCCCGCAGAATAAAGATGAGGTAAATTCATTTTTATGCCTTTCAGAATATTATTCAAAATTTGTAAGGAATTTTTCAGAAGTAGTGTTTCCTTTAAGAAGTTTGTTAAAAAAACACAAGACATTTGTTTGGGATCATGATTGTGTTGTTGCATTAAGGAAAGGAAGGAATTGTAAATGCTCCGCATTTAGGTCAATTTGACGCAAAGAGGCATACCATACTCACAACGGATGCCAGTACTAAAGGTTTAGATTTCACGTTGAGTCAAGTAGTTGACGGCGAAGAAAGAATAATTGCCTTTGCATCTAGATCTCTGTCTGAAGCTGAATCAAGGTACTCCGTGGTTGAAAGAGAAGCATTGGCGTGTTTCTGTGCAGTGCAATATTTTAAGGTTTTTTTTTGTGGGGCATTCCTTTCTTGTTAAGAACTGACCATAAACCTTTGTCAGCATTTTCCGTAAAAAATATGGAGAGGGCTACCCAGAGACTTTCGCGCTGGTTTTTAGGACTAGAGGGATTCAATTTCAGAATGGTGTACATTCCTGGCAAAGAGAATTTAATTGCAGATTGTTTATCAAGGGTTCCTTTACCCAATGATGAGAAGGAAGATTTCAAGGTGGATGAATTTATAGTTGCAGCTATTAGTAATGGAGTTAGCAAAGTGGAGTGGAATGAAAACATGGAAAAAGACCGTGTGATCAATGGCATTAAGGAGAGGGTTTTAGATGGTGGGCCAAAAAAGAGGGCGAAATTGGTGGGTCCAGAAAAAAGTTATTCGGAGGTTAGAAACGAGCTGTTCATAAAGGATGGAAAACGTATACAGAGGTTGTAAGTTAGTTCCTCCGGAAGGTCTACGGGAGAAACTCATAGCATTAGCACATGAAGGACATATAGGTTGTAGTTTAAAAAAAAATAAGGCTAGACTTCACTATTGGTGGCCTGCTATGTATAGCGTGATAGAGAAAAGCATAAGAGAATGTAGAAGTTGTGCTTGTAGTGTCGAAAGCAAACGGGTAGTAAAAAATTTCATTTCTGCAGTTGAAGTACCTCCCGTCCCTTGGAATAAAGTGGCTTTGGACATCATTGGTCCGCTAAATTACAAAGGGTTGTGTGGGAGATTTATCTTAACCACGTTGATTACCATTCTAAGTGGGTGGAATTTAAGGTTGTAGAGAATATTAATACTTGTACAGTGATATCATTTTTACAAGAAGTATTTTTGAAGGAGGGCATACCGCAAACCTTGGTAACAGACAAGGGAGTACAATTCACTTCCACATAGATGAAAGTTTTTAGCTACTCTGTCTGTGGATCATTTACAAACTGCACTCTTATCGCCCAAGGGCGAATGGTATGGCTGAACGAGTAAACCGTTTAATAAAAGAGTGTCTTCAACTTAATGGTAGTAGAGGTTCTAATCTGAAGAGAGCTCTTGAAGAAATGTTTTGGTCTTACCATGTTACTCCTCATTCTGTCATGGGCATTTCACCATTTCTGTCTTTAAGAGGTAGGAATCCTGGTACTAAACTCAATCCGCAATGGCTAGTGGGCAACAGTGTGGTGGAAATCGATAGGGAGGAGATCATGGAGAAAATCTGTGCTCATCAAAAAAAGTATGTGTGCACTTACAATGACAAGGTGAAAAGGCCACAGGTAATGTGGAAAGTCGGAGATGGAGTAAAAGTCAAGCTTCCTAGGAACGTGTGTTCTGGTGTTTCTAACTTTTCAACTCCCAGAACAATTCGCAGAGTACTGAGGAATGTGATGTATTAGACAATGACAATCTTGGAGCATGGACAGAATTGTTCTTGACAATTCTGCAAAGTTGGTGGATGGTAACAGTGGTGAGAGGAATTGTAAAGGGGACATGGTCCCTATGTATAGGGGTGATTCCAGGCGTAGCCAGGTCCAGAAACCTCCCTGACACAGATTGTTATGTATTGATCTTGCAAATTCCATCCATATCAATTATTATGGTTTTCCATGTTTTACCATATCTACTGTGTTATGTACCATTGCCCATTGACTCGCATCTGTCCAGTATATTAGTCTTTCTGTAATTTTTTTACTGATCAGATCATTGATTTGGTTCATCACCTTTGGGTAGAAGATGTGTTGTATTTGCCAAACTTGTATTTTTTCCCCGCCTAGTTCTTTCTTAATGGTTTGGCCCCTGTACTCCCCTCAAGCTAACTTTTCATTCCTTTTCCCGGTCGCAACGTTCTACTCTAACTGCCCGTTTGTTCAGTTGGTCCAGCTGCAGTGTGACCAGTTTATGGATGTTGTGTCAGGAGAATTAAAGTGGAACTTAAACAACTGGACTTACTTGTTCTGTCTTCATTTCATCTGTCTAATTCTTTTTCTTTCTTCCTTTTTCTCTTTCACCTTTTTCTTTCTCTTTCACATTCTTTCTTTCACCTTCTTTCTCCTTTTTCTCACTTTCCTCTCTCCTCTACATCAAGCGATTGCCAAACTTGGTACAGGTCCGTTCATGGGGTCAAAAGTTATAAGAACATCAAAAAATGCCTTTTTACTAGAAAGAGCAGCTGAACCATAAATATATGCTCCCAAGACAGTGAAAATAAATGTGGGGCAATAGCCGGATAGTTAGAGGACCTGTACTAATAAACACGTATATGCGCATTACTACAGTTCAAAGGTCACATTTTAGTTTATTACTGCAGTACAGCAACATTGATATGAGAAACATATTATTGCCTCACAATACATGTACCAGTTATTTTACACCGGGAAACTCACCTAATCACAATATTTCTTCAGTTTGGTTTTGCTATACTTCACAAATTTAACCCCTTGCAGCCTGATTGTGTTAAAATTAGTACGCATGAAAAAATATGGCATAAACCACATATTTGGATATGCACAGTATAATCTATTACCATTTTTGGAGTGTAGGGGCATCATGACTCACTCAAGACTTTGCCTCTTGTGAGTTATAGTGCTTCCCCACAATCAACAAAGACATGCCACATACATATATGTGTGTAAATGTATACATACTGTGTAGTTCTAGTTGGGACCTAGTTATCATAAGAATTTTTGTTTTTGTTTTGCTAATATCTTTAGCTCTGTTAAATCTTCAGAAAACGGTCAAAACAAAGAGTTTATCCACCCCCGCTCCCTCCTGGAAAGTTCGGGGGGTGATCCATCAAATGTAGGCCAGTAAAAAAGGTGGTTCCAAAATGCAATTTCCCTGGGGAGTTTGACAGCACTACGTACAAAAAAGGCTGAATAGAATCATATCAAATTTGTCAGAAGCTAGATCTTCACCCAGAAAGTGTGCTTTTTGTGATTTGGTTTAAATCTGTTTAGTAGTTTTTGAGAAATTAAGGTTAAAAATGTATAACTATCTGGACCGTTGGGCTAAAATAAAAAATCAACAAAAAAATCAAGCCTTCTGATTGGCTGAGGGTTTTTTCCCAGAGAAAGCACTGAGATTGGCTAGCCACAAGATGAAAAGAAATGTTGCAAATGCCATTACAGGACTCATGGACTTGCTCCCCTGCCTTGAAAAGGTTTATAAAAAGGGATATGAGGCGGCAGGGTAGGGATACGCTGATCCCCCTAGTTCTTGTGATTTCTCTTCTTGGGCCCAATTTTTTTAAATGCGGCGGTCGCTGTGATCCAAAAGTGCTGTGAAAATGAGTTTCAAAACAAATATGGAGTGGGTGTCCATGGGGGCGGGGGGGATTCCCTGCCCATGGTGGATGTGGGGGGTAGTTGCAGGGCTTGGCCTCAGTCCAACCCCTAACCCCAACTCCACGCCATGCACCACCTAAGGCATTGGCCACCTGCTGTCGGTTGAGTATGGCAATAAGAGCTTACTTCAAGTTAAACCCTAGAAATTCACTGAAAAAGAAAAAGTTAGTGACGTTAAAGATGGTTGAAAATGTCAGTTAAATCGTAACATTGTAAACTAAAAAAAAAACACTGAAATTCATCGGTTATAGCTCACTGAGCTAACTAGAACTTGTGAGGATTTCTTTTAGTTTAAATTGTTAGGTAAAAATATTAGTTAAAACCTAAGTCACTTTAACCTTTGTTTCTTTCTTCAGTGAATGTGCATGTACATACGTGTGTGTATATGTGTATGTCAATATGTATATATATGTATGTATATGTGTGTGTATATATATATATGTATGTGTGTGTATATATATATATATATATATATATATATATATGTATGTGTGTGTGTGTGTATATATACAACAAAGAGCTGTTTCAGCAGCTGCGAGGTGTGGCTATGGGGGCGTGCTTCTCCCCCAGCTACGCTTGTCTCCACGTTGGCTAGTGGGAGGAGCATGTCCTCAGGAACACCCATAAAGAGCTGTATGAAACCCATATTATCCATTGGTGGCGTTTCATTGGCGACGTCTGCATTATATGGAAAGGGTCGGTAGAGACAGCAAAGGAATTTGTTAAAACTATCAATAATAATGCCTACAATTTAGAATTCACTGCCCAAATCAGTAGTAGCAATGTCCAATTCCTAGATGTTGAGCTGTATATTGAAAATAAAAAGATACAAACTAAGCTTCACAGGAAGGGCACAGCGGGCAATTCTATACTCCACACACACAGCTCCCACCCTAAATATCTGTTAAAGAGTATTCCATACGGAGAATTTTTACGTATAAAAAGAATTGGCAGCTCAGAGAAGGACCTTATCCAATGCCATACTGACTCTCTACAGAGATTTTTGGCACGTGGGTATAATAACAGTGACCTTAAAGCAGCATTAACAAAGGCCAATAGCTTCAGTCGTGATGACTATTTGGGCACTGTATCTAAGACAACTAAGAGATCCACCAGTTCTTCCCAGAGCAAAGAAACTATAAGATTGATAACCACTTTCAGTTGCCAAGACAAGGAGATAAGAAAAATCATTTACAAGAACTGGCCTATTATTAAGACCGATTTAACCATGTCTCAAACGGTACCTGATCTCCCTCAAATAACGTTTAGGCGGGCTCCCTCAATGAGGGATGCCTTAGTCAAAAACAGTCCAGAGGTAGTAGAATCAGGAACAAGGTTATCCAAGCGTAATGGTTTCTTCAAGTGCAGCTCGTGTAGAGCATGTAAATTTGGTACCAATACATCTGAGTTTTACAATGCCTTTGAAACCACTCCCACTAAAATAAAAGGATTGTACACTTGCAAGACAGACTATGCAGTATACATACTGGAATGTTCTTGCAAGCTGAAGTATGTAGGGAGTACCAAATTGCAAGTATTCACACGCATACTCCAGCACTTGCGTGCAATTGTCAACTCTGACTCAAGTTACCCGGTGGCTCGTCATTTTAAGTTAGTGCATCACAATAATTTAAATGATTTGAGATACTTTGTAATAGACTCAACACCCAAGATGTCCAGAGGTGGCAATAGGGAAAAGAAATTACGACAACTGGAGTCCCATTACATACTGCTACTTGATACTAAGATGCCCAATGGCCTGAGCACAGGGGAGGATTTACACAATTTTTTATGAATTCCATCATTTTTAACATTGTATACCTTGACTTTATGATTGATTGTTTAGTGTTGCCGTTTTAGCCGTTTTTTTAGCCAGTTTTGGGGCCTTGTTCTTTGACCTGGTTTTACCTTTGGTTTTTACTTGGTTTGGTTCAGGGTTTTTATGCTGGTTTTTAGGGCGGTTTTAGAGGTTGCACTTTTAATCATGCAGACGGGTAATCCAATGTTTAAACCTTAGTTTTATTTCCCCCTGTGTTCTTTGAGTTACAAGATGAAATTGGTCCGGTATTCTCTATGTTGGTGAAAAGAGCTATAAATTCTTAATCTATATGAAATTTACATGTGCACTTTTAAAAAACCCTTGTAAAAGATTTGCTGCTAAACTATAGACATAAGTGCACTTGCACTTTATTTTGTACTGCCGGTTTTTTTTTTTTGCTTCTAAACCTCATGTATTATTGCACTTGCACTTTACTATATACTGTTTACATTGGATCCATTAAGCATGTTCGTTTAGATATACGTCCATGTTACTATGATCTATTACCCTAAATAATTGTTATTAAATGGGTAAATAAATAATATTTATTGCATTAGCACTTTATATTTAGTATCCAATGAAACTTATTCACATGTAAAACTCTACAGTAGTTTTTGTGAATATTAACGGTACAGGCTAATGGCAATATCCATATGAGCATCATCATAATACAGCAGTAAATAATTTAAAGCATATAGGGTGTTCTGCCACGGCCTCCTTAATGAATTCACATTGTTTTTATTATCCATATCCGATTGTGATTTGAATAGCGGATATAGGAAGGCGTACTAGCCAATTTTAAAAACCACATGAGCACGTAACTGGTGTTTACATGCACGTCAGTTTGTCATGGCAATAATTATAATTTTAAAGTCCGGTGAGTTTTTTTTAATGTTCCCGGTGTTTAGGCAGTATTGACAAAAGGATGTTCCTCTTTACATTCATTAATTTGGAAATTTTATTAAAATATTTCGGAACCTGAAGGTATTCAATGATGTAAGGAAATATTTTTATATTTATTTCTGAATGAAACCTTAAATATGTTATATTGTCAATTCACATACTGTCCTGCATATAAAGAGTTAAAGTGGTTTAGCCCCATGACATCACAAAACAAGCTGATTGGTTAAAGGTTTACTCACGTCACTATAAATTGTATTGTCATGTGCCCTAGCGTGTCATGTGATCAAGGCCGTGGAGACACGGCCGAAACGCGTCATGCTGACTGCAATGCAATAAAGCACTTTATTTTGAAGAGCACATCGTGGTCCGTACCTGTTTTGTTAAAAGGATTTGGATTTCGGGACTGTGGTTTGAGAGATATATATATATATATATATATATATATATATATATATATATATATATATATATATATCTCTCAATCTACACACAACTCCATGTTAGATAGTTTTTTTTTTTTTCCCCCCGCTACTGGGTTTGGATGTACACAAAGTGGCCTCTGTGTTCTTCGTAGTCTAAACAGACTGTCACACAAGACGCAGAGGAAGAGCACCGTTCCCGTAGGAATAGGGCATCGAGCCTGAGCCTGGTGGTCAAGGCAAAATCCGCCCATGGGCTACCACTGCCTTCTGGCTCCAGTCGGCACTGACAGAAGCCTTCAGGGGTGACCAAACCTCCGACCAAAGCAGTCTCTTCCCTTTTTCCACCTACAGGCTGGTGCCAGCCCCAAAGCCTTGTTCCGCACCCACTGCCATTGTCTACATTGAAGCCTTCCTCAACGTCGAAACCCACTTTATCACCAAAGTCACAATCTGCTTTAAAAACTCACTGAGGTCCCAAAGAAAAGGAAGAACACAAGCCTCCAACAATGCCTCTTGAAAGAGGACTTCGTGGTCCAAATCTTGGAGAGATTGCCACTAAAGTTAGATGTTAGGCAGCTGTGCCTTTTCATTAACAGGCAACATCTTTATCAAGTTGTCTCCACCATCGGAGCCTACCTATCCTTCTCTAGAGGAAGCTTACTTTTGATGAAGAGCTTCTCCCCACACTCTCTTCTCCAGAACCTCTTCCTATGCGAGATAGTCAGCCATCAGTCGTGTGCCTCTCCCACACTCTTCCTCTTCCTCATCACCACCACCTTCCCCATCACCACCACCTTCCCCTCCCTGAATGCCTGCACCAAATTCTCAAGAGGGTGTCTCCCTACTCAGCCTCTTCTCAGCACAGTCCCTAAGGACCATTTGATGTGACCCCCTATGACCAGTCAATAGGGGAGGGACTCGATGATGACCCATTGGATGATTACTTCTTAGATTTCCTAAGGACCCTGACTGACCACTATCCCATCAGTTTTAACCTGTGATGATCCAAAAGTGTACCATGAGATCCTTCAGCAGGTAGCTGCATACCATAAAGTGGAAATGCATATAATTCAAGGAAGGCAGTTTTCTCATGGAGCCACTAGTTCTGAGCACTTGGTCTTCTTCCTCCCTATGCTTAATGGGATGCTGAAGTCTGCACCTGAGAACTTGAGAGACCATCAACCCTCCCCCAGTGACCTGTGTATATTAGGGGACTGGTCCTACCAGATTACCTAGCGGTCCATACTGCCAACAAGCGTGCCTCCGCCAAAGCCACTGGCGATTCCTCTCCTGGACAAGTCAAAAGATAGATGCGGCAGGCAATTATATGGCGGTAGGAGCAGCTACCCTTTGGCATATGGCCAGTTTGGTCGCTCTCCATTTAAGTTATGATGGGGCACAGTGGGGAGGAGATGAAGGACCTGCTTAAACTTCTCCCCTGGAAGAATTTTAGAAGAGAGGGGGGGAAAAAATTGTCATAGGGCTAAATCATCTCCATAGCCAAGAACGACTGTGTGCTGGATGTCCCCTACACAGCCTCTGAAGGGGGGGTGTCAAAACCAGCATCTTACTTCAAAGCCACGCCTGGCTCCGTATCTCTGGGTTTAAATTAGAGCGACAATACCATCTTACCCTTCTCCTGTTTGACTGGGAGCACCTTTTTGGGCCACAGGTTGAGGAGATGCTTGAGAACATCTACAAGGATAGAGCGACAGCCAAATCCATGGGGGCTCTCCAGGCTGTAAAATTTAGGGACTGCTTTCGGAGGTGCCAACCCAGAGGCGGACCAAGATCACCTCTCCTGAGAAGCGCACTCATACTAGAAGCAGCAGCTGGCTTACCACCATCAAGCTAGCAGAGGATATGATAGTGGAACCTTACAGAGCAACTGTAGAAGTAATGGCAAAGGAGGCTTCAAAAAGGCGCCTACCTCTGCCAAACAGTGCTGTATACTGCATCCCCCACCCATCACACACCACCTGTGGGGTGGAGATTATGCAATTTTCTCTACCATTAGCAGGAGATTTCGTCAGACAGATGGACACTAGCAATTATGAAGCATGGCTACTGCCTCGAATTGCATTCCAGGCCTCTCAATTCACCACACCCCCTCACCCACACAGTCACAAAGGCTCAGCAACAAGCATCTTGTTTCAAGCAAGAGGTATGTGCACTTTTGGAAAAGGGGGCCAGAGAGCCCGTACTGTATAACATCAAGAGAAAGGGGTATATTTCCTCATCCAAAGGAGGCCGGCTCCCTCAAGCCTATCCTCGATCTTCGACCCCTCAACCGCTACATCATATCAGACCATTTCCAAATGACCACACTACATGAGGTCAACCCCCCACCCCCTTCTTCGGCAAGGGGATTTCATGTTGGTGCTCATTTTCAAGGACGCCTAATTCCATATTCCCCTTTATCTTGCTCACCGGAAGTACCTTCACCTTGTGGTAAGTGAATATCACTACCAGTTCAAAGTATTCCCCTGTGGGGTCCCAATGAGCCCCCAGGGTGTTAACAAAGTGTCTGGCAGTGATGGGTGCTCATCTCTGCAGGGATTGAATCTACATCTTTCCCTAGTTGACGATCTGCTGATATCAGTGGCAGACTGGAATGTCTAGCAGGCACGCTGGGGTTGGGGGTCTTTACTCCATGCATTGTGCTTTACTATAGATACCATCAAGTTCCATTTATATCCCCTTCAGATACAGTCCTTCCTAAACTTTATTTTAAATACGGTCCCAGACAAAGCATACACCGAGTTAAGGGTCTTAGCTTTTCAGTACCTGCTGTCTCTTTTTCAGCCCAACTGTCAGATCACAATCCACACAGTTATGCTTCTTTTGGAATTATGACAGCTTGCATTTCAATCTTTTCCCATGCAAGGTTTCACCTGTGCCATCTTCACGAGTGCCTGGCAGTCCACCAGTTAAAAGCCCAGGGTCAATGGGAAGATGGGTGTTGATTAAGGCTAAGGCGCACCACTCTCTTCGATGGTGTTCGATCACCAACATGGTGCACAAGTCTTTTATAGACCCAGTTCCGCATGTGACCATTAACATGGATGGCTCTCTCATGGGCTGGTGCACATACCTCACAAAGGCCAAGGCCAGTGGTTGTCCCCAAATGAGGACAGTCATATAAATGACGTGGAACTTCTAACCATTCAGCTAGCTCTCAACACCCTTTCTGCAACTGTTTTGTGGGAAGGTAGTCCTTATCAGAACGGACAACTTGACGGCCATCTATTACATCCAGAAACATGGCGGCACACACTTTCCTCAGTTCTCTCACTTAGCATCTGGCACTGTATGCTCTGCTACACCATTCAACTTCTAGTGTAGCATCTACCTAGGGTAGCCAAAAAATGTGTGGACCTACTCAGTAGGGTGCATCAACAAGCCCAAGAGCAGAAGCTCCACCCTCAGCACCTTCAGATGCTTTCAATGCTGGGACACCCTGCGGATAGACCCATTAGCCACCCCAGAAAATGCAAAATGCCAAAGCTTCGCCACCAGATACGATACCCACAGTACATGGGCAGTGCACTATGATGAACTGGTCAGGGATATTTACCTATACTTTTCCACTTCCCCCACTGGTTCACTTTGTGGTTAGGAATATCTCTAAATCCTGGAACACCTTTCCCCTCCACCTCAGGCAGTCCGCATCGCTGACCCAATTCAGATAGGACCTCAAGACCTGGCTCTTCGAATGATCCTACACCCACAAGGACCAGCAGACCCCCCGCCCGAGCGTCTTCAGACCCTCACGGGTGAGTAGCTGCGCTATACACGCCCTTGATTGATTCATTGTCTAGTGGCTTCGACATAGGGCCTTGGTTTTTCACTCTACAGGAGCAATCAAACAACCCCATGAGAGGCTTCTTGTCAGGCCGGACCTTCTCACTCTCAGGCCAAGCCATACATCTGGCTCCAGAGCTGCTCAATCTGGCGATTTGGCACCTAGAATTTGGTTACTTCTGCCTCCTCCAAGTTTGTATGTCCATCTTGAAGGAGATCAGACGGCACACAATTGCGCCTGCTATGCAGCCAGATGGAAAAGGTTTGTCCATTACTGCATTTCTAACAAATATGATCCTTTAAACCTTACAGTGCAGCAGAATGTTGCCTACCTTTTGCACCTGCAAAAGGTGGGCCGTGCCTACAAATCTATATACCTCCATTTAACAGATGTTGCCTCTTACTTGCAGAACTGACAGCACACATCTGTGGTCAGGGTATAAGTGGTTCAAGCATCTAACGAAGCTATTGCTCCAGTCTGAAACCTCAACATAGTCTTTACCAGACTTATGGGCCTGCCATTTGAGCCTATGCCCTCTGAAGTTCTTTTTTGGAAGGTGGCCTTCCTTGTTGATATCATCTTGCTTAGATGCATCAGTGAGCTTTAAGGAACCTTTTCATCTAGGTTCACAGGGATAGGATTATTCTTAGAACCAACCCATCATTCCTCCCTAAGGTAGTACCACCTTTTAGTCTTAACCAAACCATTGAACTTCCTGTCTTTTTCCTGCAGCCCAGTACTGTGGCAGAATGAGCACTGCACACCATAGGAGTTAAGATCGCTCATGTAATATATGGATGGGACAAATGCTTCATTAAGACAAACCACTTTTGTCTCTTTTCTAAACCTCACAAGGGGCAGACTATCTCAAAGGCTGGCATAGCCAGGTAGATTGTCAAATGCAATCAAAACTGGTACCTCAAGGTGAATAGGGTCCTCCACACCCCACCTAGGGCTCACCCTACTTGCAAGAAGGGGTTACTATGACCTTCTTAGGCATCATCCCCTTAGCAAATATTTGCAAAGCATCCACCTGGCCAACCCCACGTACTTTTACGGAATATATGGACATCTTGATCCATCAGCAAGCTTTAGTTTGCCAAGCTGTATTGAGGGCATTATTCCACAAATCTGCATCATGCACACCTTAGCCACCACATCTTGGAAGGTACTGCTGTACAATTTGTTTATAACATGAGCACCTAAAGCCACACATTCTACGGATGAAAATGCTACTTACCCTGTAAGAATCTGTCCATAGTGTGTAGTGCTGTAGATTCAGGGGCCTGCACTCAGCCCCAGATGTATCCCTTTTGCAGAGCTCCTATTTACTTTTACTTTTCGTTCACACTTAATGCATCCTCTTACCCGCAGTGCTGAAAACAATCTAAGATGGAGTTGGTGCCCATGTGCAGTGTACACCAACAGGTGGAGTCAGACCATATGTTCTGATTTGGGAGAATTCTTGGGGGTGGGAAAACAATTTGCAATTGTCTGAGCTCAGCTCTAGATGGCAGGGGTATGCTAAGCTTGTGAATATACAGCACTAGACTCTATGAACAGACACTTAAAAGGTAAGTAGCATTTTCTATATAAATAGATAGATGTTGCATTAGCTGCTCTCTAGTTATGGTTATCAAAATGTTTCCATTGAAAAGGCATTTTTTTTTTTTTTTTAAACACACATTTGTGATTAACTTATAACTGTGCATCCACTTTGTGTTCTGTTTGGCAAGTTATGTGCAGATCCGTCAAGCGGGCCCTTAAAAAACTTAAGGGGAACCCAAAAGTGACTATTCACATTTTCACTCCTGTAGGATTGTTTTAGCTTCTCAATACAGAAAAATTGCTGAATGGAATTACACAGGCTTGACCTGTGAATAGAACTTTATTGAAGGAAGTGGCTCTACGTTGTTTGATGTAAATCCATTAAGTCGTTTTCAAGAAATTGGCATTCTAGAGTGTTCTGGTCTCACCAAGAAGAGGTTAAATTTTAGAGTTATCTGGATTGTTGATTTACGGATCTACAAATCCTTGGAGAAGTTGCAAATTCAATTTAAAAAAAAACAAGTCCGACTAGTTTACTTTTTCTGCGGTCATGCATTGCAGATTTGTGGAATACTGCTCTGTTTTCACTGGTTTTAACTGAAAGATTTCTGTTGCAGCCATTGTTACCCAACACTGAGTACCATGTTAAGTAAAAAGAAAGGTAGAAGGGAGCAGTTTGAATCTTCCCTAACTCGCCAAGCCCATGTGGAGAGCAGGGACCCCAAACATTTCCCTGGCAATAAAACAATTGCCCCAAAATTATTTTTTGTACAATTTGCAAAACCTATTGTAGATTTGTGTATTCTGGACCCTCTAAGTCTGGAAGACCCATGGAGGGTCCAGGATTTGCGAATTAATCATGGGAAATACAAATCAGTTAGAATAAAAAAAGACAAGTATTCAATTCTCCCTGCTGCTTTTGGCCTGCGGTCACACTTGGAAGTCAGCTGCACACAAAGAGGCGGGGAGTAGGGCCTGGGTGCATTCCATCGCTATGGGCAGCTCCTGCCAAATGCAGTATGCAGCAGTGGTTAACTGCATACTGTAGATTGGATGCAGGGCCTGGCTGCCTAAGGCCAACCCCTACTTTGCATGGCCAAGGTCCATGTGCAAAAGTAGATCACCTCCTGTTGAAGGTTCTGTGCTCTGTTTGGCCAAAAGGCAAGCAGTGGGGTCCACCACCACTATGCATGATCAAAAGTTACACAGCAGGGTTTGCCTGCACGCAGCTCATGGCTAAGCGGCCAAGCCCCGTGGCATGGTTGGGTAAAGGGCGTGAGTAGAGGCTGTGCTCAGTGAGTTAGGTTACCTTATAAGCTTGGGTGTGGGTCATGGCCAGTCCACCAGACCCCTTAGCCAACCCTGCTGGCTCCTGGTTGAGGGTTAGAAGCAGAACCTAACCAAAGACTCTGCGCAGTAGCGGTTGACCTCTCCTGGATGGAGTGCAGGAAACTCTTGAATATATATCATCAAAAACAATTACTGAAAAAAGGGTAACGTGAAGTTATGGTTTGTTTTTGTCACAACACCTCAATGTTTGTTGAAGTTATGGTTAGGACCACAATCCATAACTAGCACAAAAGAAATGCAAAATAACTATAGCTAAAGACAAAATGTAATTTCGAGTGACAACACAGCCCTACAGTAAATGATACAACATTCAAATGGGAAGGGTAATGTTGTATGAAATTTCATTTGAAAGAGGGATCCCAACTCTCGTAAACTGATTTTTTTTGGTAAACTATGTGAACATAATCACTTCAAGGAAAACACACGAGTGCAAGCCAAAACCTTCAGACCATGTAACTTTAAGGACCTCTCTGACAATAAATGATCCATCCACAGACCGGAAATAAAGTGGAATTAAAGCAGAACTCCCGATGACTTTATGATGCTGAACTCTCTTTTTGCAACAAGCTGACAGCTCATTACATCAGACAAAGCAAAGTACTATACCAATATTATTGATGAAGCCACCAACAAAAGATCAACCGTTTTCAAGATGATCAAGTACTGCATCAACCCCCTTCCTAACTGGCACTATTTTAGACCTGCACCTTTTCAGTTTCTTCCTGAAAAAGCAGAAGTTCAAAATGCTCACATTAGCTCAAGTCTGGTCTGCCCTGGTTCCCGGAGACTGGATGGTCGCGTTGGACCTGCAGAACGCATACTAGCCGTAAGTAGTGCGTTGGGACCACTTAGTGATCGTTTTTAAATATCTGCGCAACACTTTGGTGACTGTTTTTAAATATTATTTTAATTGTTGCTAACTGCTGCTAAACTCTTACCGCATCTCGCACCTTTTGCACTGGGCATTTCCTTGGTCATTAGTCCCTGGTCTGCCACGGCATTTCCTGCCGATTCTGCGGAGGAACGCAACTCCTCCCCCCTTGCTCCCCGCACTTCTAGCAAAGGGCGACCAGCTGACACAGCCACAGTATTTAGGTGGCATGTGTGAGCGGACGCGCGCAGCGGGAGTGCCAAAGGCAAGCCCGTCTGTGCCCGTCCGCGCTTGGACCGTGCCCAGGGCCACACCCCCTGTCAGTTTCGATCCAGATCTTAATCCTATTTCTTATACCAGGAAGGAACTTCTTGCATTAAACAAGCAAAGGACTAAGTCACTGCACCAACAGTCTATTTCCTGGTCAAGGGTCTGAGTTCTCCTGTACCTCTTGTGGCTTTAGGCCATATGACAGAGTAGTTCCCACCAGATCGGATTTTAGCCAGACATCATCGGACATAAAGGACAGTCAGGGAATACTATGCATTTTAATAAATGCTCGCTCTTTAATCAAACATGCCTATGAAGTGGCAGATTTGATCGATTCATACAATCCTGACATTTTATTTATCACAGAAACATGGGCCACTTATACCTCATCACTCAAACCTATTGTAGCCACACCCTCTGGTTATTTGCTTCATAGGCAAGATCATCCTTTGAAAAGAGGAGGGAGCTTGGCGGTCATCTACAGTGATAAATTCAGAGCAAATTTCACAACTATACAGTTGAGTGACTGTGAAGTTCTGTCCTTTAAACTCAGGCTCACAAATAACTACACCTTTCGAGGCTTTTTAATGTATCGTCCCCCAGGCTCTAAAGCCGGTTTCCTAGACTCCATTAGCTCTCTACTCGAGGCAGATATCTGAAATTCTAACCTTAAGGTCCTCGGGGATTTTAACTTTCACTTAGACCAAATAGGAATAAAGAGACAGCTTTATTAATTGAAGCTATGGATGCTTGTGATCTCAAACTTCTTAGCTCTGATCACACTCATCGTGGGGGTCATACACTGGATGCGTTCTTTTCAAACAACAAAGATATCGCCAGTCTTGAAGTACTCCCTCTGATTTGGTCTGATCACTCGGCCGTCTTCTTTAAGATCAACTGTCCCACTTCCCATATAGCCCCTAACCAGAGGCTTAAATCTTCCCAGCACAGATCTTGGGCAAAAGTTGACCAAGCTCAACTTGAGCAACTTCTGGTTAGTTCAAGTCCCTCTATGGAGGACAATCCCGAACTGGCAACCAAGACTTACTCCACCTGGCTCAACTCTGCCTTCTCTCAACTTGCTCCAATAAAAAGAGGTGGCCCTAGCAGAACTCGTCCGTCCGCCCCTTGGTTCACAGAGGCTCTCAGAATAGAAAAACAAGGTTGCAGACGTCAAGAGAGGAAATGGAGAGCCAAATATGATATATACGAGAGAGAAATTTATAAACGCTCCTTAACCAAATACAAAGCTCTATTAGTCTCAGAAAAAGCAGCTTATTTCTCCTCGCAAATTGAATCCTCCAAAAACTCAGCCAGAGAACTCCTATCAAGTTATTAATAAATTAACCAAACAACCTGAACAAAAAAGAGATTGGGTTAATCAGTCCTTCTGGGATGACATTGCTTCACACCTCTGGGGTAAAATCAACTCTATTTTTTACTCATTTGGTCCCCATGGTAACTCTTTGCCAGTCATCGGTCAAGACAATGTGGACTCAGCTTTCGACATGGATTTGTCCATCAAAAGCTTCGAGTGTTTTTCACCTGTCTCCTCGGCATTAATAAAAGACCTTATTTTAACTACCAAGTCAGGCTCTCCAGACGACCCATATCCACCCTCAATTATAAAGCTAGTTCCTGACATCATTGCTACCCATCTCTCGGACATGTTTTAATAATATGTTTAGAACTGATTTGTTTCCTTCTCAATGGAAACGAGCCTCCATCCTGCTTCTACTGAAAAAAGTCAACTTGGATCCCGAGGACCCGGCCAATTACCGACCCATTTCCAGGCTCCCTTTTCCAGCTAAGATTGTAGAGAAGGTAATGAACATGCAACTAAATCAGTTCATCAAGGATTCCAACTGCTTGGACCCCACTCAGTTCGGATTCAGATCCGAACATAGTACAGAGACTGCTCTGATTAAGGCCACCGATGAACTCAAATTCATCTTAGACAGTGGGGGATCAGCAGCCCTTATCCTGCTGGACTTATCCGCGGCGTTTGACAGGGTGGATTATTCCACCCTGATACACCGTCTGGAAGCAAAAGGCATAAAAAACCTTCCTTGAAATTACTTTCATCCTTCCTGTCAAACAGGGAAAACACAATTAATTTAGATGCCTTCTCTTCAAGCTCATTTCGCCTGCCCTGCGGGGTTCCACAGGGATCCTCACTCAGCCCGACTCTTTTCAACTTATACGTCACAGACCTAGCCCCCCTGGTCGAATCCTTCGGGTTTTCCCTCACCCCCTATGCGGACGACTCACAAATCATGTTATCAGCCTCCCAGGATGCCAACGGCACTGGTGTTCGCATACATGACTGCATGAAAGGTATCAATGGGTTGGATGAATAGACACCATCTTAAGCTTAATGCGGGAAAGACTAGGGTGATCTTACTCGGCAATAACCCTAACCTTTGGTCTGCCCCGTGTTGGCCTAGGGAGATGGGCCCCCTTCTTGTACCCACCAGAAAAGCCAAGAGTCTGGGCGTCATGATTGATGACAACTTACTCTTGGGAAACCAAATTAACGCAGTGGTCTCCTCCTCCTATAACATCTTGAGAATACGTAAAAAAAATCTTAATTTATTTTGCCTATGTCAGTTAGGAAGTCAGTTATTTCCAAACTTGTATTATCTAAAATTGATTGTTGTAACGGCCTGTACATCAGCCTACAAGCTCAATATCTGAATAAGTTGCAGATTCTTCAGAATTCGGTGGCCAGACTCCTTCTTGACGTGCCTAGGCACCATTCGGTTTCCACTGCTCTCAAGGATCTCCATTGGTTGAGAGTCAAAAACAGGGTCAAATTTAAAGCCCTTTGCCTGACCTACAAGGCTCTCCATGATTCAGGACCCTGGTTTCTAAAGAAAGCCCTATCATGGTGTACTCCCTCAAGAAATTTAAGATCAGCAGGCTCTTTCAGAGCAAATACTATCAGATTCAAAAAATCTAAATGGGGTGGCAACAGCTTCGTGGTTAGAGCTGCGACAGCCTGGAATCTCCTTCCACCCAACCTCAGATCAGCTCCCTCCCTATCTCAATTCAGGCAGCTGCTGAAAACCTGGCTTTTTAATCAATTAGTTCACTTCTACCCCTCTTGCTGCTTACCGCTTCAGCGCCAAGACACCCTTGGGTATTCGCTGCGCTTTATAAATAATTTAACATAACATACTTTGACATCTACATCCTTCCTGTCCACAATCTGAGGTTTACGGTGGGCAGAGAGCACTTTCAGTTTACTGAGCTCCCTTTCGGCCTAACCAGCGCCTCGAGGGTGTTTATGAAAGTGGGGGCGGTGTTTGAAGCACAACTGCAGAGGTCAGGGGCTCCAGTCTTCCACTCTGCGATAGGCTGTTGAAGGCTGACTCGCCCCAGGCAGTCGTCCCTTGCCTCCAGACTACAGTGGACCTCCTGCATTTGCTGGCTTTCACTTTAAAAGTGCCGAAGTCACACCTGACTCCCTCTCAGACGCTCCCTTTCATGTGAGCCATTCTGGACACTGTGCAGTTTCCAGGATATTCAGGCTATGATACCGTTGTTTCAGCCTCTATCCTGGATTTCGATGCAACAGACTCTGAGGCTGTTGGACCTCATGGCCTTCATCATCTTGCTAGTGAGACACTCCCATTTTGCGGGTGGTTCAACACTAACTCAGTTGTCGATGCCTAGCAGATTACGAATGGTGTTTCCATCCGGAGTTGGTGAACCTTGCTTAGATCTGTTAGCCACCATCGAGAACGTGCAATGTAAGCAGTTCTGTTCGCTGGAGTTTCCAAGGCGGCTCCCACACAGACGCTTTTTGTCTCCAGTTCAGTGTCGGCCTCCTGTACGCCTTTGAGCCCATACCACTCCTGCCCAGAATTCTCAAGACTATCGGGAACAACTGGGCCCAAGTCATTCTTGTATCTCTGGATTGGGCACGAAAGTCTGGTATCCCGAGCTATTTGTAGGATATATTGGAGCTAAGAAGGGGAAAGCCGTGGAAAACAAACCATCGCATGATGGATAGTGCTCCGCATAAAGATCTGCTATGCATGAGCCCAAAAGCAACTCCCTGAGGGCTTGCATGCTCATTCTACCGGAGCCAAGGCTGTGAACTCTGCGTTGGCTGCAGAGTGCCTGTCTTGGCATCTGTCAGGCAGCTATGTGAGCATCTCTGCACACGTTCACCAAACACTATTGCCAGGGCAGTCAGGTCCGTTGTGATGGGCACTTTGCCTGTTTGATCATGTAGGACTTCTTGGTTTAAATCTGTTTCGTAGACCCACCTCTTGGGAGGAATTGCATTGGTGTGTACTCTACGGTAAGGGATCTGCGGCTAGAAGTCTCTATCAGATGAACAAGTTACTTACCTTCAATAATGCGTTATCTGGTATAGACTCTATCTATAATCAGTAATCAAATGAGGGAGTTTACCCCAGAAAAATGGATAAAACGAGACGCGCAAAAAGGAGAATAGAGAAAAAAAGGAAAACGTTATTCCTTTTTAAAAAGACCCCTCACTCTCCAACCTAGTTGGTGACATGCTTCATCATTGGGGTCCCACCCGAGCAGCCGAATGCCACTCGGGTGTGCTTTGACGCCTGATTACAGCGGGGCAGGTTTTTTGGTGATAGTGGTGCAAGTGAGTGAAATGTAAAATAGTGGGTTAAAATTGTCTTTATTGTTCCCTAAATTTTAATATGGAGCAATAAGACCAGGTTAAAAACGAAGTGTGATACCTATGTAGGTTAGATTGGCCTAGGGCATCAGGGTATTAAAGGTGATAATAAAAGACACGGTCTACATGTTTCAGCCTTTTAACGACAATGCTAGACTTTCTTCATGACGTAAATAGTGACCCGGGGGGGTATGCACGCGCTAAGGTGCACCCGTCCCTGAGTCGCATGTGAACCATGCCGTGTACTTACGGTATGATTGCCTTTCAGCCTTCTGTGAAAGGTAAAGTGAATCTGGAAAACAAATAGAAAATCACATACGGTCGTTTACGATGTGCGAACTAACCAGTTCATTCCTCTCATACGTGTCTCAATTGACAAATCTGCAAAGTGGTATGTATCTGATCCGTACACACATACCATGCAGGTTGAGCATATCGTGCGCTGTGAGTTCTCACAACATCAAATTGTGGTTTTGTAAAAGGAGTGCAACTTCCCCCTTATTCAAAGTATCGTACCCACATTGTGCATTTCCATAAGTGGGTGTCATCGCGCTCAACTCTGCGTGAGCATAATATATGGTGGAGCTCATAAAACACACGCACATATCGTACTGCTGTACTAGTGCCCGTGTGAAGTAATTGACAAACATGAAGGAGAAACCAAGATTGGACGGACGTTGCGAAATGTCCGCCCTAAATGTTGTGATGTTAAGGGTTCATTCATTGTTTTTGTTGCAGCAGAGTGACACACTTGTCCCCGTCCCTGGTCCCTGCCCCCTGTGGCGCGCTCCGCCCCAGGCGCCCTCGTTGATCAAAATCCCCAGAAATGGCACGGGCTAACATACTTACATGGAACATACTAGGTATGCACACACCCAAGCGGCGCTATTCCATATTTGCATACCTTCAAAGACACTCGGTGGGGATTGCCCTACTGCAGGAGACACACATGACACAGCCAGAACTAGACAAACTACGTAGGCGTTGGAGGGGACAGGTGTATGGCACGGTATACTCCGCACATGCGAGAGGCACCCTAATCTGGGTGAGAGCAGGCACCTCGTTCACTTGCGAGGACACGATGATAGACCCTGAGGGTAGATACACCTTAGTGCGAGGGACACTTAATGGCCAACCAATACTGTTGGGCTCAGTTTACGCTCCGAACGTAGACCAACCCTCATTCTTAACACAATTGTCCACAGTGCTGACTTCTCATGCTGGGCTTCCTTGGTTACTGGGCGGTGACTTTAATTCAGTGCTTGATATACACACGGACAGATCCTTTCCACCCCTTCGGAAGACATCTGCGATGTCAAACGCGCAGGCTCTCACGGACTGGCTCTCACACTGGGCATTATTAGACATGTGGCGGGTCCTCCACCCCAATGAACGCATCTATTCCTATTACTCGGCAGTACACGACCTACATGTGCGCCTGGATAGGGTTGTGGGCTCCCAGTCCCTTATGCCACTAATTGAGGTGTCCGAATACCTGGGACGGACGCACTCTGACCACAACCCTATGAGACTCCAACTAACATGGGAGGCAGATCGTCCTCCCATACCCACCTGGCGTCTCCAGCCGCCCGCACTGGAAGACCCCGAATTTCGCACATCACTGGGGGCGGCCGTTCTTGAGTACTTCGAACTCAATGAGGAAACGGCAAGTACGGCGTTGGTGGAATGGGATGCCCACAAAATCGCTGTTAGAGGACACTGTCTCGGTGCCACCTGGAACATACGAAAACAGCTCATGATGGCACTCACACGCCTAGAAGCGCAGCTGCTCCAATATGAGCGAGAGGGTGAGGGCGGGGGTAGACATTCGGACCAACTGGAGGGCCTTAGGACACAACACACAGTACTCATGGAGAGATTGAGGTGTCACAATTATACAGCCCACACGGCTCGCACCCACGCTAAGGCGGACAGAGCAGGCCGTCTCCTGGCCTGGTTACTCAAGCAGGAGCATACCCATACACCCATTGGAGCCATACGCACACCGGAGGGGACCCTGGTATATACACAGCGTGAGATACACAAAGTAATGTCAGATCACTACATGAAATTGTATCAATCCAGGGGGCGCTGCTCCGGCCCTGACCTGGAGAGTTTTCTAGCACCTATCCAGTTGCCCACAGCCTCGGAGACACACCAAGAGACACTCAATGGTCCCCTTACTCTAGAGGAAATTGGGGAGGCAATTGGGTCTATGGCATCGGGTAAGACACCGGGGCCAGACGGTCTCCCGGCCGAATACTATAAAGCCTACCGGGAGACTCTTGTGCCGCGTCTGCACGCCCTTTACAACGCAGCCCTAGACGAAGGGATGTTGCCCCCGTCAATGTGTGAGGCCTACCTGGTGTCCCTGCTCAAACCAGACCGGGACCCTGCAAATCTGGGTTCGTACAGACCCCTGGCACTCCTAAACGTAGATTACAAGATATACGCTAAGGTGTTGGCGGAGCGCCTGGCACCGGTGGTCCCCGAGCTGGTTCACGCCGACAATTGGATTTGTACCCAAACGCAGCACATCACTGAACTTGCGTAGGTTCTTTAGGGTGGCGACGGATAGTGTGCAGGTGTGGCCCAGAGCAGGTTGCCTGGTGTTGGACCTTGAGAAGGCCTTCGATTGCTTGGACTGGAGCTACCTGGCAGCAGTGCTGATGCGATACGACCTGGGTCTGGGCTTTCTCCAAATGATTGATCTATTATACAAAAACCCCATAGTCCGGGTACGAATGGGGCCGTACATGTCAGACACCATACCAATATGCAGGGGCACCAGGCAGGGGTGCCCGTTGTCGCCCCTCTTGTTCGCGCTCGCAATCGAGCCGCTGGCGGCAACATTGCGGGCGACGTTGGAAGATGGAATACCTTTGGGAGATGCAATACACCAGGTGTCGTTGTATGCAGACGACCTGCTGGTCTTTGTGAGAGATGTAAGAAACATACCACCCCAGCTGGCACACACACTGCGGGACTTCGCTGCCCTATCGGGACTCCAAGTAAACGTGAACAAGTCCTGTCTTTATGCATTCAGTGGGGAGACCCAGAACCCGGATTACATACTAGAGGGTACCAAGGTACAGTGGAAGGCTGACACCTTCCGCTACTTAGGAATTCAGATATACCGCCAGCCGAAGGACCTCTTCGACGGTAATCTGGGACGGGCCCTGAAAGCCATCAAGTCACAGGTGCAATTTTGGAAAACGCTCCCGCTAACGGTCACCGGCAGGGTTGCACTATCCAAGATGGTGATCCTTCCCCGTCTCCTATACTACTTTGCCAACTTGCCACTGTATATTCCGGCATCCTTCTTTTCCACACTCACCAAGATGCTTCGGGACTTCCTGTGGGGCAACGCACGACACAGGATGGCATTGGCGAAACTGTACCTGCCTACCGATCAGGGAGGCCTGGCAGCGCCATGTTTCGAACACTACTATTTGGCGGCACAACTACAGTGGATCGCCCGCTGGCTCGCAGACAGGGGTCGGGAGGACACGGCGACCACACTGCCTCCTAGATCTCTGGCCCATATCGCCAAACTTTTTCACCCAGCCACCAGAGTTGCAACCCCAGCACCACTCCTCCTGGCGGTGGCATACAAATGCTACCGCCGCTGTTTATACCTCACCAGAAAACTTGTCCCATATGCACCGGCCATACCACTAGAGGGCTCCCCCAGCGGGTCTGGGGTGCTTACATCCCTTGCACTTACAGAATGGCACGAGGCCGATATTCAGACCTTGGGAGACTTATACCGAGATGGCATGCTCATATCATTTGAATCCTTGGTTGAGGAAACGGGACTGCCACCGGGGCAGTTCCTGAGACACCGCTCATTGACTGCGACATTAACCTCCCGTTGGGGTGACATGACCGCGGAACCGAGCCAACATCTCACAGTACAGTACCTCCATGTCATGGGGCGGGGCAGACACATAATCCGCTGGTTTGCGGCGTCCCTCCATACACATGCAGCAATAAGTCTAGATCCACTGCGCCACAAGTGGGAAGCAGACCTAGAGCGACCACTTGGGGACAAGGAATGGGGTAAGATAATAGGGAGCCCAACACGTATACCTAGAAACATGAGGTTCAGGCAAATACAGTTGTTCATAATCCATAGAGCATATCTTACACCCGAGACGATCAATAGGTATTTTCATCGCACGGACGCGGTGTGTCCTCGCTGCACCGAACCAGGGGCTGGACTGGTACACATGTTATGGGGCTGCCACAAACTGCAGACATATTGGCGAGCAGTAAGTGAACTACTAAACACGTGCACAGGCCGTAGCATACCCTTTGAATGGCCCACTTATTTATTACATTACTTTCACAGAACCCCGGCCTTTAAGGTCTCGTCCCGATTCCTTGACTTGGGTATAGTGGTGGCTAAGCGACTTATAACTAAGAGATGGAAGGCGCAGGACTCGCCGCACATACGGGCATGGAGATACTCGCTCTTAGCATGGGCCAAAGCAGAGGGAATTGCCATCCTGCGGGAGGAAACGGTGGGGCTGCGACAAACACCTATAGCGGCGCAATGGGAGGGACTGCTTCAGGCCCTAAAGCAAACGGAAGGGGATAGCCTTGAGGGACCAACAGAGAACGAGGGAGACGCCCTTGTAGTGAGTGACGGGTAGCCTATCTGTAGACTCCTGGCATGCAATAAGTGCACACATACACCAACTGACCTTGAACATGGACATAGCCGTAGCCAATGGGTAGAGATTGCCGTAGCGATGATGTAGAAGAGGGAGGGGAGGGGGGCAGGGTGAGGGGGACTCACGTGGATGTTGTTTTATGCTGCTGTTTTTATTAGTTCTGAGTTTTGTTTGTTTTACCTATAACATCTGTTTAATCGATTATGCGGATTGTCCTTCAGAGTCTCTGTACACCACACTAACGGAGCCAAACCACTATTGATCGATGACCTTTTGCTCCAACTGGAACGGACTAAATGCGGAGCCTCAACTGGTTCTTGAACCCATTGTCATTTATACAGCTTATCTGTAATGTTTGATCCAATTGCCATAATCTATTCGACTGTTAGATGGTTTGGTATATGGTCAGTAATACAAAATGTAATTTGTCTTTCATGAAGAGATACAACAAATTAATAAAAACAGATTTAAACAAAAAAAAAAAGGAACGAGAAACCAAGATTAAGCTTACTGAAGACTAAACTCTGTCTTGCCCCATGGAAACCGTGGGGGGGCGACTGTTGTAGTCAAACACTGTTGGGCGTAAGCAAAAAACAAACATACACATTGCCGTATGAGTCACGTACCTTGCAGAAGTATGTTGAAAAAAGCGGAGCCCACCCGCGTTTTAGCCAATACTCATGTCGTCAAACCATACTGCCCGCCTTCCTACCTAGGGAAACGCCACATGGAAACCTGAGGATCCCTCTGTGCGGGTCCTGGCGGCTTTTTAACTAATTTGGGAAGGATGCAGCACTTCCTGGATCGTGACGTGTGACGCGGTCACGTGCTAACGTCAGGGGGCGTGGCCACGGATTCTCTTTGTGTAGATTTAAACGAAGAGTATATGTAAATTAATACTGAATTATGCATAAACAACCTAAAGATTAAAAGATGTCAGCAGTCATACTGGCAATATGTGAGGGGGACGGCAGTCTCCCGATGCATGCCATGAATTCTGCATGTCAGAACATGGGATACCTGGCAGGATCGGTACAATGTAGGGAATGTTGTGGTATAATTTGTAACCAGAGGGACGTGTCAGTCTCTGATTGGACGTGTTGAGAGAGGTGTTGAACTCAAATTAGAATTACAGCACACAAGTTAAGCAAAAATGTGTGAGGTAGTCAATAAAGTTTTCACAATTTGAACAGTTAGTACTAAGCGCAGAGTTGTGTGAAACAATAGATGGTTATATATCCTTTCCGTGAGAAAAGGCAAACACCCCAGTGGAAGTGTTAGTTTCATTCTCATAATCAAGAGGTTTCTGAGGGGCAATTTACTTTTGTTTCAATGAATTCCACGGGATGTTATCATTCAAACCCTCTTTATGAGTTGACAGTCTATAGACCTAGCGCTGTTCTTTCTCCAGCAAGCGCTGTTGGATATGTTCCCTGGTTCTGACTAGTTCTATGACTGTCCACCTCATGTCGTTGGTGGTATGGTTTGCCTGGAGGAAGTGTTCTGTGAGTTTAGTCGTGATTTTCTTGCACCTGATCGTGCTGCGATGCTCACATATCCTCTGTTTGACTTTCCTTCCTGTCATGCCTACATACCATAGGCCGCATGGACATGTTCTAAGATATACAACATTCATGCTATTGCAATTGGTGTATGCCCTCTGGGTCCAGACTTTACCGGGTTCCAGGTTTAGTGTTTTAGTTGCGGTTGTTAAATGGCACACACTGCAATTTCCGCAGGGGTATTGGCCCGTGATGTTTGGTAGGCCCCATGCGTTCAGTACAGTAGCTGTGTTTTCTTGTTCCCCTTTTCTAGGGCGGGTAGCCACAAGGGTATCTTTCAGACTCCTCACCTTCTTGAAGGAAAATAAAGGTTTTTCCCAGCGCAGATTGCCTGTCTGGAGGAATCTCCAGTGTTTATTGATGGATTGTCACCTGGTTGGAGACAGTACTGTATGTGGTGACACATGTTAATGGTATGTCTTTTGTCATTGCTGGTTTTTCCTCTAGGAGGGCTTCTCGAGGTTGGTTCCTTGCACGTTTCTGGCAAGTATTAAGTATTTTATCCGGGTACCCCCTGTCGGATAACTTTTTTGACAGGTCTGCTGCTTTGACTCGATAGTCAGAGGTGTTGCTACAGTTACGACTCAGTCTGAGATACTGCCCATACGGGAGATTCTCCCTCAAGGCCCTGGGATGAAAGCTCTCAAACCTGAGGAGATTGTTCTTGGCGGTAGGTTTCTGGTGAGTTTTTGTTTCCAACCTGCCTTTCTCTTTCATAATTGTGATGTCTAGGAACACCATAGTGTTGGTATCCATTGAGTGGGTGAACTTCAGATTGTTATCACAAGTATTTATCCATGTGAAGAAATCAGTCAATTTCCTTGGGTCCTTGCCAAATGACAAGGATGTCATAAATATATCTTTTCCAGAAAACGATGTGGGAGGAAAAAGGATTGGTCTCGCCTAATATATTTTTCTTCTCAAAGTCGAAGACGTAGAGCCCTGCCACACTTGGGGCAAAAGTGCTTCCCATGGAAGTCCTGTTGGTTTGGAGGTACAGGTCTCCTTCAAATTCGCCCCAAAAAATTTTCAGTGCCAATGAGGCGCACTCAAGGATGAAATGTCTGGGTGTTTTATATGTCCAGTCTGTCTCGCTGAGGGCTTTCCTCGGTACTTCCAAAGTATCCTCCTGTGGAAGGCTGGTATAAAGGCTTTCGATATCAAAGCTAACCAGAATAGTTGACTCGTCCACAGTAAAGTCCCTTAGGAGATTTAGTAGACTTTTGGTGTCCTTTAGGTAAGTCTCAGTGTTCTGTACCAAGGTTTTAAGAAAAAAATCACAAAATTGTGATAAGGGTTCAAGAAGGTACCCTATCCCAGACACGATGGGTCTGCCAGGGGGAGGGATTTTATTTTTGTGCATTTTGGGCAGTGTATAAAAGTATGGAACTTTTTCATCACAAGTTGTGAGAAATTCTGCCTCCAGTTTCGATATGTAGCCACTGGCCTCAGCAGAGTCCACCAGAGATTTTATTTCTTTTTTCAATTCCTGTGTGGGATTAGTGGTCAAGGGGGTGTAATTCCTCCTATCAGTTCATAAACTGCGACATTCTGTTTGGTAGGCTACCTTGTCCTGCACCACCACTCCTCCCCCTTTGCTGCCTGTTTTATGACAATATTGTCGCAATTTCTCAGTTTTTCAAGAGCCAGATTCTCCTCTTTGCTCATATTAAAAAATCGTTTATCCTCCATTTTTTCAACATCGTTGAAAACAGCTTGTTCAAATGTCATCACCTCCACCGGAACCGAGTGGGGGGTGGGGTAAATGTAGATTTTAGGCGCAAACCCGTCTCACATTGGTCAGAGGTAGTATTCTCCCTATAACTTAGTCTTTCAAAAAAAGCTTTCAGCTTCCGAAAGAATTCGGCAAGTTCGTAGTGGAGACTGAATTTATCTAGTCTAGCCGTTGGGACAAAACCTAGCCCTTTGTTCATGACCTTTTCTTCTGTTTGGGTTAGGGACCAGGTGGACAAATTAGTAACTAAGCCCTGCTGTTGCTCATCCCCGCCTGCGGGTCCCGTGTTTTGCTCCTCGTGTTGTTTCCCACTGGGTCCTCCTCCTCCCAAAGTACCTGGTTCTGTCCCTTTCTTCTGCCTCTTCCCCCTCCTGCCCCTCTCTAAAAAAAAAAAAAAAAAAAAAAAAAGGCGGCTTGTATGTGTTCTGGGGTAATAAAGGTTGCGGGAAAGGTGAATGCCAACCAAACGTGGTACTGTTGGTGTGGGTTGAAAGGGCCTGGGAAGCCAACCATCATGGGGGCGTTAAAATTGGACCACGTGTTCTGTGGGTTTTGAGATCTATTTCTCCCCCTCTGTCTGGATCTCCCACTACCCGCACTAGAGCCACTGCTGACTGAGGAGTCCTCTCCCGAGAGGTCTGAATTTCTGTCAGTCTTAGCGGGAGATGTGAAATCCGGGTCAGAGTAGGGGTATGTTTTAACGTATGAAAACGCTTGAGGTCTTTCTGGAATTTTTGGACCTTTTGTTGGGTTAAATTTTCTTTGAACTCTTTTATTTCTTTATTCAACTCATTAAGTTTCCTTTTGTACGCTGTGATGGTTGTTTTAAAATGGTTTTCTGTGAGCTGTATCTCCACCAGCATGGCCTCGGACAGTCTCACAGCAGTTTTTATTATCCGTACAATCCAGTTGCGGGTACAGTGCCACGCGATCTTGGCCCAATCCTTCCTAAACACAGGGTCTTTGAGAAAGATGCGGGGTGCGTTAATGACAAGCCTTTAGGTGAGGTATTGTTCCTAAGGTATTCAGTCAGTTTAGTACCGTGCAGTATCGTCCTAATCCTGTTCTTCTGTTCTGTCCGCTTATCCCAAACAGTGGTTTGTGCTATTGTCTGAGCAATGCTAGCATCTGCAAAAAGGGAGGGTCCTGCCAGGATAGCATCGACCTCCTCATTCGTGAAGGATAAACCTTGATTCTCCCCCATGTCTCACAATAAGGGAAAACGTGCTCCAAAAAATGAACTCACAGCTGTGCGATGCCTATACTTAGTCAACAAACCGAGAAAAAGTTTTCACAATTTGAACAGTTAGTACTAAGCGCAGAGTTGTGAGAAACATTAGATGGTTATATATCCTTTCCGTGAGAAAAGGCAAACTCCCCAGTGGAAGTGTTAGTTTGATTCTCATAATCAAGAGGTTTCTGAGGGGCAATTTACTTTTGTTTCAATGAATTCCACGGGATGTTATCATTCAAACCCTCTTTATGAGTTGACAGTCTATAGACCCAGCGCTGTTCTTTCTCCAGCAAGCGCTGTTGGATATGTTCCCTGGTTCTGACTAGTTCTATGACTGTCCACCTCATGTCGTTGGTGGTACGGTTCGCCTAGAGGAAGCACACCCGAGTGGCATTCGGCTGCTCGGGTGGGACCCCAATGATGAAGCATGTCACCAACTAGGTTGGCGAGTGAGGGGTCTTTTTTAAAAAGGAATAAAACGTTCCTTTTTTTTCTCCTTTTTGCGCGTCTCGTTTTATCCATTTTTTCTGGGGTAAACTCCCTCATTTGATTACCGATTTATCTCAAGGGGACTGGGAGTGTTCCCCATCAAAATAACCCTTTCTCTCTGTTTGTTGACTAAGTATAGACTCTATCTAGCCGCTGGTTCCTTACCGGCCCCCTCCCCCATCCTCCCTGCTCTGCTAACTGTACATTTCACCTTTCTCAGGGCCATAGAAATTCACCAGTTGTCATTATTTCTTGTGGCTCTGCGCTCCTGGTGGGTAAAGTTGCAAAAAGAAGGTGACATGAGGTCGCTGGAGTGGTGCTTATATAGGCACCGTGCATGTCACTTCTGGTGTGGACAATGCTTATGCTGAGTCGAATGACGCCACCTACCGGTGAACAGGTGTACTGCTTATCATAAGATTCTGGATCTAGTCGACGCTTGGGGAATATTGTAAGGTAAGGACTCTGCGGCTAGATAATCTCTATCCAATAAGGCTTTACTGAAGGTTGGTAGCTTCTTGAACTAAAACAAAGATTATTAGCTATCACCTCACTCATTTAAAGAAAAGGAAGCAGTTTCTCTCTGAAAGCCATTTTGGAACTGCTGTTCAAGCGCTGGATGGTGGTAATGCCCTGCTCCACGGCCTCCCACACCACACTGGCTCATCTTATGGGCACCCTACATGCTACAGCATGTCTCATCGAGGTCTTGAAGGAATATGATCCCATCACTCCCACCCTCCTGGGACTGCATTGGCTCCCCTTGCTGGGCCCGCACTATCTTCAAAGCCAACTGCATTATTAATGAAACCATCATGAGCAGTATCCCAGCTTACTTTCTGACAAGTTCACCATCTCATTTGCCTCCTGCCATGCTGGCAGCCATACCTCTATCAGATTGGAGACTAAGAAATGTAAAAAAAAAAAACAATTTTGCAGGCCTTAGCCATTTATGCACCCAGGATCTAGAACATCATCCCATATCTATGAGGATTGCCCCAACGCTGCTTCAGTTTAGCAAAGAGTTGAACACACACCTCTTTAAAAAATACTACATCGCAATTTAGAAACCATGCAATGAGCTACCTCTCCTATCGCTCATTGACTGTGTGCTTGCCTTCGACCGTGTACAATGCTCTGCTTCCATTTCGGGTAATTTTGCGAGATACAAATGCCACATACCTACGTACGCACATACGATAATTTACAATATTTGCATATGAATTTGTTTTACTGAGGGTGAGTTCATAAGAATTCTTTTTGGTGTGCGACTTATGGTTTGTATGGCTGTTGTGTGAATTATATTTTGTGCTACACCCCATACCATGAGAATTTCATTTTTTAATTTTTTTTATTCATAACCATTACTGCAGTTTGTTTTTCTAGTTGTATTTCTTTATATACATTTGGGTGAATGTATTTGCTTGTATATAAGTATATATTTAGAAACGTATGCTGCACCATACTCATTGCAGTTATATGATAGTACCTTGTGTTTTTACTATTTTTTTAAAATGAGGTATAAGGCCGTGCTTGTAAGTAAAACCTATGGCCCTCGTCAATAGGTGCTGGGAAGTGGTCTGGAAGCCATGAAGGATGTTGGGGTGCTGGTGACTGCGCCGGCCTGGCGTGTGGGATCCAATAAACAAGCGGTAAACTGCAGGTCCTCCACATGGTGAAGGACACAGGACCTCCTAATACTTGGGATGGTAAACCGCTACCCCTGGGGTTGAGTAAAGGCTAAGAGACGTACGTTGGCTGACATTTGGGCATGAGCCGTGGCCACTATCCAAAACTACCTAACTGCTGCAAGCCCAGGGCTGAAGGGCAACGTGGTTAGGGGCAACCAATGGACCCGCGTAGGTCTTGGATAAATGTGACTTTTGTTGTCGCGCAAATCAGCCTCTCATTTGCTTGCCCAATGGGCACCAACTACTTGGACTTGTAGCAGTGTAATCCCTTTATGGACTTTGGCATTCCCCGAATGGACCAGTTGTAGGAAGCTGGCTCTGTATGTACTATACCAAAGTAAGGTATAGTGTGCACAGAGTCCAGTGGAACCCCCAAGGCAGGCAGAGGTAAAAGTGGGTAGTACCTTACACTTTTTTTTTTTTTTTTGTGGTAGTGTGGTCGAGCAGTAAGGCCTTATCGGAGGGTAGTGTTAAGCATTTATTATACACACTCGGGCAAGGAATGATTTCACACACTCAAGGACTGAACTGAGACCAATTTGGTTATATAGAAAATATTATTTTAGTGATCTTTTATTCTCTAGAACCAAGCCAGGCCTGGCACAAGTAAGTATGGCAATGCTTTGCAACCATATGCAGTTTAACTACAATTCAAATGCAGTAAATCAATTTTACAATCGGATTACTTTGTAATTACTTATCTTACACAGTCGGGTATCTCTAGATAACAGGCTGGTGCATTCCCTGGGGGAAGGAAAAATAGAGTCAATACGTTTTGCAAACTCAACACAGGTTTACAGTTTTACTCACGAGCCACATTTAGTTCTGTGAGGGCAGAACTGGGTTTACGGGCCTGTGGGTGAGGTTCGATTCAAGGAGTACTCGATTCGCACCACTAGCTGCACCGAGGCGGCTTGGTGCAGAGTGCAGGGTCCGTAGGTTAGCCAACGGGCTAGCACGGTCGTGGGTGGGGGGGGACTACGGCAGCAGGCCATCAAGTTGGGCAAACAAGTACTCCTGGGGTCAGGGTCAGCACTGAGGCCAAATGGCCCACACAAGAACTACACTGCCAGTGGCACAGAGGCGGCCGGGTGTAGGATGCGGTCTTGGCTGAGGTTGCAGGTTTCGGTCTAGAATCCCTCTGAATCAGCGGCTGATGAGGCGAATGGGGTCTTTGGGAGTTGTTGCTTTATGGTCGCGGCGTTGAATAACTTGGTCGGTCGGTCGCGGTTGGTTCTTCTGAATCGCTTCGGTTACTGAGTTGGTCGGGGTCTGCGCCTTTGGTTGCGGTTGACAGGGATCTTCAGTTGTTGGCTGCAGGTTTGTTTTTAGGAGCTTGCTTTTTAGGGGTCACTATGATCCAGACTTTGATCGTTGGCAGGACCTCCTTAAAGTGTTGGTTGAGTCGGGTTCGGGCTGCCAGGAGCGGAGTGGAGGAGACTCGCGGAGTCGGCCGGAGTCAGAGTTGGTTTCATTTGAGCAAGTCTGATGCTCACAGGAGATAAAAGTCCTTTTTAGATGCAAAGGCAGGGCAGGTTCTCCGGGTTTTCCAGGACGGCTGGCTGCAGGACACACCGAGGTTCTGTTGGAGGAGCCTTAGGTCGAGACAGGCCGGTAGAGCTGGGGCTAAGTCAGTTGGTGTCTTCCTCTTCTCTCCGCACGGCTGTTCGGTCCTTCTTCTTTTCTTGTTTTCGGCTCTGGTCTGAGGAGGCAAGGTTCTGGGTTGCCTCTAAACACTAAATTTAGGGGCGTTACAGGTAGGAACAGGTCGGAGCAAATGGGCCCCTTCCTTGGGGTGGGTACACCCCCTATTATGCCACCCTCCAGTGGGAGGGGGACATGGGCCTCACTCTGGTTGGTTGGGTCCCCCCCATCTACAAGATGGCGGGGACTGAGTTATGCTTCACCCCGCCTTCCTCACCTGAGTGGGGTTGGCAAAGGTGGGCACAGGAGTGGGGTTGGCAAAGGTGGGCACACCTCTCTTCCTGTCTTGATTTTCCTGCCAATTCGCCCGTCCAAAGTGGGTGTTGGAGCCGGTGGGGGTTGGTTGCTGAAAGCAGCAAATGGCTGGGGTGGCTCACAAAGGCTGCAGGCCTTTGAAGCTTCCCCTTCGTGGACCCTACCCTTCCTGGCGCAGGAGGCTTGGCACCTCGCCCCAGGATGTGCTTTGTTTCAGGAGCCCAAGAGCGGCAGGCTCTCAACCCAGGGTTGCAGAAACATGTCTGATGGTGGCATCTGGCAAGCAGCCTCTCAGTCAGGACACAATAGATAGGTTGTTTTTCAGGGGGCACCTCTAAGATGCCCTCTGAGTGCATTTTTCATTATATCCCATACTGGCATCAGTGTGGGTTTAATGTCCTTAGAAGTTTGATACCAAACTTTCCAGTTTCCAGTAAGACCATTATGGTGCTGCAGAGTTCATAATGACGACCTCCCATGCCATATACTCTTTATGGCATTACGGCACTTACAATGTCCAAGAATGGACGTAGACACTGTAGGGGTACTGGGCTCATGCACCTGCACCCTCACCACTCTCACAGTGCACCCAGGTAGAGGGGTGGCTTATCTGGGCCAGGGCAGTGGGTTGTAGGCATTGCGCACATGGATGTGGGCTATGTCGACTCTTCACTTTTGTTCTGTACCAAAATACGCAGCCTGCAATGGCAGTATGTGGGTGTAAAGGTACAGGGCCTCTAAGGGTGGCACAATAAGTACTGCAGCCCTTTGTGGCCTTCCCTGGTCACAGTGCTCTTGGTACCTAGGGTACCTTTTACAAGGGGCTCGCATGTGGCCAGAGCGTTGCCAATTGTGTTTTGCAACATTATATTTTAGGGAAAGAACATAGGCCCTGGGTACCTGGTTGGCAGGAACCTAGGGCGCACTCGGTCAAAGCACTTCAACATTGGGCAAAAAGTGGGGACAACCATGCAAAAAAATGGCACTTTCCTACACCAGTCTCTCATTTATTAAATCTTACACATTAGAGTAAAGCTGTAACATTCTCAGTAAGAATGACGGACATGGGTTAAAGTTTACTTAAAAAATATAAAGCAGAAATACATAAGCTGGACCATTGATCAGGCTTGCATGTAGGCAAATAAATTACTGGTACAAAGAACTCAGTAAAGTTTAGCAGAAAATATAGCATAGATTAACCTTCTAAAGTGGGTAAAAGTGAAGTCTCTCAACAGTGGAAAAAGTAGGTCCTTTCATAGGCTTTAGACAAAGGATTTCATACATTCAGTACAGAAGAACACGGTTCCCAGGACATACACTAATGGGGGAAACAAGCAGGAAGAAACATTTTGCTGCTGAATACATTTGAAGATTCTATCATAATACTAATACATTAGATTCAGTGATTCTCCAAGTCTATTCAGGTAAAATGAGTTGATTCAAAATATGTAATGCAGACTGGGATTGTCAAGTTGTCCTTGATTAGGTATATTGTGTTCAGTAGGACTGGGAAAGCCTCAGTCTTTCAGTCAAAGATCCCAGTTCTTTATTGCAGCAAAGAAATCAACAGCGGCAGTGATAACACAGTGTATTATGACGTTATGTAAAGATGGAAGACAGCATGAAACTGGCTTATGTTAGTGTAAGCCTAATTTCTAATACATTAAACACTATGATAAAAGAAAAACAAGAACAAAGCACTCCCACATCCCACCCTGGTGATTTCTAAATCTGAATTACAATACAGCTTTCATCAGTTTTGGATTCTTCTCTTTGCATTCTTTTGTTTGGATCCTGCAAATTCTTCATTGGATCATAGTTCGCTCTGCATTTCTTCAATCTCTATTTCAATTCCCTTTCTTCCTCTTGTTGCTGACAGTTTCCTGATCCCACATTTTAATCCACCATTTGATTAAATTGCTTTGCAGAGTTTCAGAAAGAAAACTACACATTTGGGGGAATGGCCACGGCGGCCAAGATGGCAGTCTGGTTTCCTTAAGGCTCCCGTTGTCTGGACACTTTCCTTAATCATCCGTCCTGACAGCAATTCTCTTATCACTGGCAGGGGCTCCTGAGCTGTAGCTCGCCTTCTCTGCTGGCCCTGGCGCTCACCTGGGGCGTCGAAAGAGACTTTAATCCAGAGCTGACTGCCTTGATGGGGCTGCTCCTCTGGCAGTGCGGCGGCCGCGCAGCTTTAGGCCTCTCTACCCCCTCCCCCCCAAAATCGGGCCTTTTGTGTGCCGCCCGCCCTCGGCTGAAGGCGAATCGAGCTGCCACTCTGGGCCCTGGTGTGGTGCTGGAGGAGGGGTCCCTTCCCCTATTGGACGATCGCTGGGTGTGTGGTCACTCGAGACTCCTGGGGGCTAAGCCGTGCTGAAGATAGAGGCTCCACTAATGCAGCTGCGCACCCTCTGTTGACCTGGAGGGCGTGGCGGTGACGGCAGCTGACTGTGGTTCCGTGGCATCTGCCTGGGCCTTGGAGTGCCGATGAGGGGGCCGACTGCTGTCACTGTGCTGTTCCCTGCAGATTGACTGGACCTTAGTGCTCAGGCCTGAGACGGGCCATGGTGGACGGAGACGGCTCGCCCTTGTCCTGGTGGTGAGTGGGTTCAGATCCTGGACGGCAGCTTCCCTGCAGTTACTTGATTGACTCCACTGCCCCAGGGTGGACCTTAAGTCCTCTTCTATTGCTTTCCTGAGGTGGGCATCCGACTTTGGGGGATGTGGCCTGTTGTGGGTGTTATGTGCAGCATCTTGCCTACTCCCAAGTGCCTGAGCGCCAGACTTGTTGCTGCTGCTCCAGGCAAGGACTGTTGAGGAGGGGGCTGTTGGCTGCTCACCGCCACCTGACTGCAATTCGGGGCTTCCATTGTTGGTGGCCAGCGTCCCTTGTTGTGTGGGCCAGGCCTTGCCTTCTGTGTGGCAGCTGCCATTGTTCCAGGGCCCCACCCTCCTCTGAGACACATATGCTATTGAGGGGGGGGGCTCTGTCGTCCATGAGCTTCACTGACATACTGGCTGACATGCTTGGTCCTGCCTTCGGCCTGCTATAACCACTGACTCTCTTCCTGCTGCCACTTTCTAGCCCTGTGCCATCTCCGGATCAGTGATTTCCCGGGCGCCGGCCACCTGGGGGTGTGACCTGCGGCTTTCGCGTCCGCGGTGTGTGACGCACCTTGGGATATTTGGCACCAGCTGCGGGCAGATTGCTCATGCTTCTGGGGTGGAAAGCGGGTCTGCCCCACCTGAACCAAGCCTTTGTCTGCATTCGGGCCCTGGCGCTTTGACACTGGGCAACCTGCTGTTGCCAACCTGGGAGTGATCCTCAAGGTCATCCACGATTCAGGAGAAGCTGTGGAAACTAAATTTGATGGCCTCAGAGTCGCCTCTGGTGCTCCAAGACCTATGCAAGGTGGCGGATAGACTGACTGAGGCTGAGATGCAGATTTCCACGACTGAAGACGAGGTTGCCACTCTTAAATGTCAAGTATCTAAATTTTCCACCTTGGTCTCGGCTTCATTAACAGGGCAGAGGATGCCAAAAATCGTTCAAGGCGCAATAATCTTTGACTTGTATGTCTTTCTGAATCCTTTGATTCCTCGGGCTCTCGAACTTCAGGGTCCTCATTTTTTCTGAATACACCAAACCGGTGCAGGAACGTTGCTGCTTCTTTGAGGAGGTGAAGCAAAAAGCTCCGCGCCCTTAACATCTGGTATATGCTTCTCTTCCCGGCCCACCAGAAGGTCAGTTTACAGTCTGCTACCCTTTTTTTTTTAATACTCGGGAACAGGCTTGGGTGTGGGTGACAGAGCAGCGCCCGCTACGGCGTTCATCACCTAATGTGCATCAAATTGGCGACCTCGAGGGACAACATTAGACTTCTCCACATCGATGGAACAGGGGAGGTTGTTCCCGTTCCAAAAAGTCAAAGGCCGAGCAGTGGGAGGTGGCCACCTCGCCAGGCCCGGTGCCGTCGGATGGCGAGCCACCGGTGTCATCAGCCCCAGACAAAACTTTGATAGATACTCCATTCATTTTTCGGTCCGTTGACGATGTTCCGAGTTATGTCTCTCAGCCCCCCTCACCTCTTTGATCAATGATATTGAGACTCTCTTGTTGTATGGTTTGCCCGTGATGTGGTCACTGGCGGGTGTAGTGGGGGCTCCTAAGCAGTCTGCTCTTGCTACCGGCTGGTTGCTGGTCCACTACTTGCTCTATGACGCAGCTCTTACTGCCCCCTACCTAGACTTGATACCAGTCCCGTTGCCTTGGCCCCATTTATTGTCTTTTCTAGGTTTTCACCTATGTGCTGTCTGGAACATTATCCTATTTTTTTTTATTTTTTTTATTTTTATTTATTTTATTGATTTTCTAATACCAAACAGTCATGAGACTCAATATGGCATTAGTCAATACCAGTGGTGGCTGGTGACATTTGAAAGTGGTGGGGCGTAAAATTATTGGCATACTGCACCTTAGCGAGCGAGCGTAGCGAGCGAGCCCGAACAACCTAATGGGGGTTCGGGGGGGTTCTCCCCCCGAGAATTTTTTTTAAAAAAGAGTGGACAAATGGTGCATTTTCAAGAAATTTGAGAAAGCAGGATGGTTAATAAAGCAATTGTGAAAGTGCAGTTATTACATTAATAAAGAGATGTCATATAACATAGGTAGCTGCTTATTCAAGCTTTCTTTCACCCCATAGTCCAGCAGGGTCTTGATACAAGACAGATAAGAGAAAAAGCAGTGTGGTCCTCGACCAGGAAGACACTCATATTTCGTTGGTAAGAAGTCAAAGGATTGGTCAAATTGAAAACCTGAAATGCAATATGCAATGAAACAATTTGCAAGTACATCTCATCTATGTTCAACAAGCCATGTTTTACCCATGATTGGAATTGTGAATCACCAAATAAACTGAGCCACTGCAATCAAAAGCAGAGGGCCTCCTCAAAAAGTATGCCCTTAAGAGAGTTCTCTCATCTCATGTCCTCTCTATATTTTCTCTGGAAGTTGAAAACTCATCACATTCTACTGCACAAACCTGAACCCTTCTGCATATTCCAACACCAGAACTCATTCTTGGCCATTTAGTTTGGAGCCATTCATACCAGGAATACAGAAAATACCTTTAAATAGAGTAGAAGGTTTATGAATACAAGCACTTAGCAATTGTACATATACTATGAATGAGAGCCAAAGGAAACAAAAAGGAATAAAGAAGGAAGCAACACTCAAACACAACTCATGCTCCGGAACGCCATAAAATTCTCTATGTGGCAAGTTCATCACCTATAGCAGAACACAGTACATTTAATGTATCCCTCAGTTTAGCATATTAAACAATAGCAAGTGGTAATTCTTGTGATATGTACTCATCACTGTAGACTATTGTAGAGTCACTATATAAATACAATTAATACAATATGTGGTGTTAGGTGTAGAAAATCTAGACTCACACCTGTCTATATTTTTTTTGATGTTTTCTCCTTGATAATGTGCCCTATTGATACTCTGGGGACCATATTCAGTGTGCGCGCCCTGAAACCGCTCATAAACTCAAAGTAAATAGAAATGCCCCCTTCTCCTTCCATGTTTCACTACCCTTCCCTTCAGCTTGTCTGTGCACTGTCTCTCTCTCCCTGGCAGTCTCTCTCCTGCCCATGTCTCCCTCCTTGCCTCGGATCTGTGACTGTAGTATGATTCCAACTGTCTCCTCCCTCTAATCAAAGCCTCATGCTCATTCCTCTGCTCTCCCCTGTCACGGCCACCAGTCTGTCTGTGCCGGTCTCTTTCTCTGTCTTACTCTCTCTGCACTATATATATTTATATATCTATTGTACGTAGGCTGAAATATGCTATTTATTACCATTGCTAAGTCTGGAGGGAAGCCATGACTGTCGACATACAAAGCCTCAATCACTCCCACAACAATGAGTTGCAGGTATCAATTATGATTGAACAGCGGTTCTTAAACTTCTGATTTCTGTGGACCCCACTGAATCACATCTGGAAGCCGGCGACCCTGCCTAAGCAATCTCTATGATTTAAACGTTTAAAAAATACAGCAACAAGTATACACCATTACACAAATTCCAACATATTTTTTAAATCTCAAACACAAAATATGCACAAAAAAAGTTAAATTTTAGTGAGAAAGTTGTAACATTCAGTATTTTACTTCACTTCTAAATGACGAAGTGCTATGCTATACTCTAGCCTATTAATTTAGCTTTTTGACTCCTAATTCATGCTGTCTTTTTGTCAGTGCGTGTCAGCGCTTCATTTGAGGTTACCAATCGTTCATCCTAGATTCTGTTGGCTGTACTCGCGCTGCTCCCACCAATAAAGCTGAGGATATTAACCTTACTGTTTAGCCTCTGATTTCCAATACCTTCACGTTTACTGATCGTTTACATTTTTCATTTTTACATTTTACTTTTTGTGTGTACATACTATTAATCTGCTAAATATATTTAACGTTGTAAACAGATGCGGACTTTCAGGGGACCACGGACCACCAGTTAAGTGCCTCTGAGCTAGGCAATTTTTTCACGTATAGAAGTAACAAAGTTATTAAACCGAACTGCAGCAGAGAGGTTATATAAAATTTCCTTAACAGGTACCGCAAGGCAGAGCAGCACACGTACAAGTGGACAGAGCAGGGTGGGCGAATACAGGCAGACAGAGCAGAGTGGACAGATACAGGCAAACAGAGCAGAGTGAACAGATACAGGCAGACAGCAGAGTGGACAGTTACAGGCAGGAAGAACCGAATGGGCAGGTACAGTTAGGCAGAGCAGTGCAGGTACAGGCAAGCAGAGCAGAGTGCGCAGATACAGGCATAGAGGAGAGTGCAGAGACAAGCCTACAGAGAGGAGCGCACACAGACAGGCAGAGCAAAACGCGCAGATACAGGGGAGATTGCGCAGATACAGGCAGGCAGAGGAGAGTGCTCAAATATAGGCAAGTGGAGGAGAGTGCGCAGATACAGGCAAGCTGAGGAGATTGCGCAGATGCAAGCAGGCAGAGGAGAGTGCGCAGATACTCGTAGGCAGAGGAGAGTGCGCAGATACAGGCAGAGCAGCAGAGTAGCAGTTACTGACAGGCCTAGCCGAGTAGCAGATACAGGCACGCAGAGATGAGGAGAGGGTCAGGCAGACAGGACGCAAATACAGACAGACCGGAGGAGCAGGCAGGCAAAACGGGCGTGGACCCCAGCACAAGCAGAACCAAGTGTGGGGCGCGGGCATAACAGGCAGGGCGAAACCGTGAATAATTTGCAAGACTGATCAGTAAGGGTTGTACCTGTCCGTGATCTCGATGTGTGTGTCTGTGTTTATGTGCCTCCTTGGGGGTCTGGATATGTGTGATCTGTGTGTTCTCTGTGGAGTCTACAACCGTGGGTGATCTGTATGGTGTACGTGTGTCTGTGCGTGTATGACTTGTGTTTTTTCTAAGTGGTGTGTGCGTGAGGTGACTCTTACTTGTGCAGGATGGACTAGTGCTTTGCTTGTCTCTGTGAATGACGTGTGGAGTTCGTAGGTTTGTGTGGTCTGGTGAGTGTAGGTGTGATTTGTGTGTGTGTGAACTGTCTGATGGGTTAGGTGTGAATGCGTCTGTGTGAGGGAGAGAGCGGCTCTGTGTAGGTGAGTAGGGGTGTGTGTGTGCATGCGACCTGTGTGAAGAAGTAGGTGTGTCCGTCAGAGTGATGTGTGGGTGAGCAGGTATGTGTGTGTGTGCATATACCCCTGGTAAAGAATGAGGTGTTTGTGCGTCCGAGTGATCTGTGTGGGGACAGGTGTGTGTGTGTGTGTGTGTGTGTGTGTATGTGACCTGTGTGAAGACGTAGGTGTTTGTGTGTGTCCGAGTGATCTATGAGAGGGAGTAGGGTCTGTGTGTTATTGAGCTGTGTGAAGCAGTGTCTGTAGGTATGTGGATTCGCGTGTTTTAGTGTGCATGTGTCCGTGAGAGCCGCAGAGTGCATAAACGGCCCTTACCTGTGCAGGAGTGCAGGGGCTTGGGCCTCACCAGCAGGGAGGGGCACACAGAGTACAGGGACAGCTTCTCGAAGTAGCCGCACGTCTCCTTGGATAGGATCTCGTCGATCATGAAGGTCTTGTAGCGCCGCCTGGCCGCCTTCATCTGGCCCGAGGAGGAGAGCCGGAGCTCGGCCTGGCAGTGCATGCTGGGAGCTCCGTGGGGCACGGACCCCCGGCGGTGTGAGGAGTGAAGATGTGGGCAGCAGAACTCCCTTGCAGCCTGTAGGAATCCCCTCAAGGCGGTGGGCCTGGGTATTTGTATGTGGCTATAGGATTTCTCTACAGGATGGAGCCCGGGTGTGTTCCTATAGGAAGCCCCTACTCTTCTGGGGCCCGGGGCATGCTCTCGGAGGGGTCGCTCGCGGCTGTGAGTGTGGAGAGGTGGGCTTCAGAACCCCCCGAGGACGGTGCTGATAGGAGCGGACACGTGGCTGCGGTGGACACAGAGTGCTCCAGTGTGTACGAGGGTGGACACCCCTCGAGGCTCCTGTGCCACCACAGGTGTGCGAGGGCTGTAGAAGGGGCCACGTTTTGGGATTTCTCATGTGTCACATTTCTATGGTTTCAGTGTGTGAATGAGTGGCAATCTACTGCTGTACGAGTGACAGTCCCGCGTAAGTAAATCAGAGCAATGTCTAGTATTTGCATGCCTGTGTTTGTTCTATTATTGTACCCAGACATATAACACAATAAACAATATACCCCTAAAACAAGCCAGACCTGTGATTTAAACATTACTAATGTCAGTCGAAGCGAAGCGGCCTTCAAAGTGCTTCAATCTGTCATGTTCTATTAGACAGCCCTCTACAGTTTCGCACTCTTTGAGCCAATGTCATTCTTTCTCGCTCTCTCTTCATATCTTTTTGAAATTGTCCATCTGCACTGTCTGGTTGCATGTCTATCACTGTCTTTATACTCTGTCTTTCTGCAAGTATCTCCCTGTGTCGCCCTCGACCCCCCCTTCACCATGCTCTCGGTAACACACACATGATCCACTCCTTCACAGATAAGAACATTTTCTTTCCCTTTGGAGCTATCAGTATTTCAACAGCTTTGTATCTCCTTCCCACACCTCCTTATAAAATCGTAGTTACAATTACCACTCGTGTGATAATATTTCATCGCTTTGTGCGCACTTCAGAGAGACAAACGATTAGACAGGCAGTAGGTAGCCCGTAGCCGACCATTAAGATGCACTGGTCGGCAAGCTGAGAAACACGCACTGCCTGGAGGCACACCCGTGCCCTATCATGATTAACACCAACCATCAACCTGAACTCAGTAAAACATGAAGGAACCACAAGGTTCACAGAACGAACTGTTTGTTGCTTTAAAACATAAAACAAAGTACAGAAACCGGGAGAGCAGTTTTAGGTACAAGGAGAGAAACCGCAAAGGAAGGCAGATTTAAGCAAAGGGAGAACAACTGTGAGCAAAAGATGAGAGGCAGCTGTGGATAAAGGAAGGGGAGCTGTAATCAAATGGAGGGCGGATGCGAGCAAATGGATGGCAGCTGTGATCATAGGAAGAGCGATCACAGGGAGAGCAGCTGCTGGTAAACAGAAGCATTTGCTAGCAAAGGGAGGGCTTCTGCAAGCAAAGGGAGTGAAGCAGCAAGGGGTTGCAGCTGTGGGCAAAGGGGGAAAAGCTTTGAGCAAAGGGTTGGCATTTGTGAGCAAAGGCAGAGCAGCCACGAGCAAAGGGAGAGCAGGGGTGAGCTTTAAAGGGGGGCAGCTGCAAGCAAAGGGAGGACCGCCGCGAGCAAAGGGAAAGCAGGTGTGAGCAAAGGGTTAGAAGTTGTGAGCAAAGGGAGAGCAGCTGTCAGACGCGGCTCGCGTGGGGGGGGTTGTTTCGGGGGCCCGGGGGATTTTTTTAAATTAAAAAAAAAATCCTCTGACTCTGGAGGTCCGCCATCCGCGCAGCCTCGGGTCCAACTCCGTTTGGCCCTGCCTACAGCCCCTCTCAGCCAATCCTGGCGCTGCTGGCAGCGCCAGGATTGGCTTAGGGCACGGTTACCTCTCGCTCTCCTAATGGGCATGCGCAAGCCAGTGCGCACACAAGTGCGCATGACTGGGCACGGCGCGAAAATTCGGTGCCCTTGCCCACTCATGCGCACTTGTGCTGCCTGCTGCCCCTGGTCCCTCTAACAATCATGTCAGTCAACATGACGCAGGACCGCCCACCCCCTTCAGACTCTGAAGGGGGTGGGCGGTCCGACGTCATGCTGACTGACAAGATTGTCAGTTCTCCCTCGGCTCTTTGAACTTAAGTAAACTGATTCAGTTTACTTAGGTTCAAAGACGCCGAGGGAGCTGTGGGCAGGGGGACGCACCGCCCCTGGTCAATACACACGTTGTCCATAGACATGCAAGCAGATCACCAGTACGACAGCAAGAACATTTTGTTATCATTGCATAAACTCAATCCTCTTCTTTACTCCCGGATCCCAAATGTTCCTCCCAAAATATCCTCAGTGTTACATCCGTGTTAAACTGAAAGTCAGGTTGCGTCGTTCTCAGTGTGGCGGTCAGGGGATGTCGTTATCTGTACAGTCGTGTCCTGTGTCATGCCAACCGCTGCTCTCTCGTCACTCGTTTTTAGTGGCAAGGTAAGTTTTTTGTACAATTCCCAGAAATTTTTGGGTCTGTTTCGTGGAGGTAGGAGTTCACTAAATAGTTCCGTCTGTGTGCTACAGTATATCATGTCACGTGACCATTGTGCTATCGTGGGAACTGGTCCACGCGACCAGCTGATTGCCACCCTACGTTTGGCTGTAAGCAGTCCCATGTCCACCAGTCTACGGACCCCTTTGGGTATCAGTTTAGAATAGCCTAGTAATGCCAGTGCTGGTTCCGGAGTGAGTGTCAATTCAGTAATCTGTCCTAGTTCTTTGAAGACTAAATCCCAGAAGGCCAAGATCCCAGGGCAAGACCAGGCCAAATGAAGCAAATCAGCTGGCTGCGTAGTGCAATGCTCACATGCTGAATCTTCCCGTAGTCCGTATCTATGTACTCTCTCTGGGGTGTAGTATACCCTATTGAGGTATTTAAAGTGTATCAATCTATGCCTCCCATTCAGTGAGATTCGTTGGGTGCTGGTGCAGCAGTAAGTCCACATTGTGTCAGCTATGTCTCTATTCAAGTCTCGTTGCCAGGCTAGCCGGGCCTTGGTGTAGTGGTTTTCTCTGTAGGACATAGATAATTAATAAATTGTGGAGACTATTCTTAACGGGGATTTCGCCTGTATGGTGTGGGTTAAGGCTAGCAGTTCCGGGGGTTCTTGTAAGTCGTCCCCTAGAATATTTCTCAGTGCATGTCGTGTTCTGTGGAACTGAAATTGTGTTAACACAGTGGGTGTCAGTTCGTCAGTATTTAACTCCTCCCAAGTCTTGGCTACTCCACCCTCGAATAACTCACCCACGGTCTGTATACCTAATGTGTTGAGTGCACGTGTAACCCCTTTATCTGTGCACGGAGGCAACCATAGACACCAATCGAGCGGGGCAGATGGTGCGTAGAGAATCGCACCTGCCTGTTGTCGCAATAGGTGGTGCCATGCGTGTGTCGTTGCGTTGGTTGAGTCCAGTATGCCCGTCCTCCGGTCAGCAGCTTGGAACATCAACGCGGGTAGTAGTAGTGGAGCCGCCACCGCAGTTTCTATGCGGAGATTCGGAATGTCTGGAGAGCCATGCATTCAATAGTATGCATGCGCGCACTGCGCAGCTCTGTAATATAAGTCAAAATCCGGCGCTCCCAGGCCGCCCATATGGTATGGTAGGGTCAGAATCTGCCACTTAACACGTGCTTGTTTACCCGCCCAAGCGAGCTTCACCATCAGAGTAGTAAGCCGGCGAAAAAAGGACTATGGAAGTACCATAGGTATATTAGAGAATAGAAACAAAAGGCGTGGTAATACGACCATTTTCATGATGGAGATTCTGCCAAGCAAGGACAGGGGAAGCTTGATCCATCCCTCCACATCGTCTTCTAGTTTGCTGAAAACCACTCCATAGTTTTCCCTGAATACTACCTCGGAATCCGTGTGTACTCTTATACCCAAGTACCTCACCGACCATTGCAAAGGGTAGTCCGGCTCAGTTCGGGGTGTTTTCGGTGTGAGCGGAAAGATAATGGATTTCGGCCAATTTACGCGCAGGCCCGACAGGGCTCCAAAGTGTACCACTTCGCGTAGGACCGGAGAAAGGTTGGATTCCGGATCTCGTGCATATAAGAGCGTGTCGTCAGCATATGTGGAGACTGAGTTGGTAGTTCGGAAATCGAATACCTCGGTACCTATGGTATTCTCTTAGCGCGCCGGCAAGAGGCTCTGCCACTAGCGCATATAAAATGGGAGACAGGGGGCAGCCTTGACGCATGCCCCTTGAAATATTTATGGATTCCGTCACTAAATTGCCTATTTTTATTCTGGCAGTGGGGCCATTATAGAAAACACCCAGCAATTGAATGAAGACCTGACCTACGCCCATCCTAGTCAACACCTGCTTCATGAAGGGCCATTCGACAGAGTCGAAGGCTTTCTCCATATCGAGGAAGACTGCCACTGCCGGCGTCTCTGGTCGGGTGTGCTGAAGTGCGCCGAAAACTGTGCGCAAATTGTAAGTTAAGTTCCTGCTTGGCACAAAACCCGCCTGTTCCGGTGCGACTAGAGTGGTGACTAGTGGAACCAAACGGTTCGCAAGGATTTTTGCAAATATTTTCGTATCCACATTGAGCAGTGAGAGAGGGCGGTATAAGGCACATTCATCCGGGGGCTTTCCAGGTTTTAGGATAGCTACAATCACAGCTTCTCTCATTGTTAGTGGCATAGTTCCAGAAACGCACATATCGTCAGAGTGCAGTCAGTTGCGGGAGTAGGAGATCTAAGAAGGCCCTATAAAAGGATATTGTGAGGCCGTCCGACCCTGGGGCACTCCCTTCCCTCATGTTGGATAGGGCTAAGAGAATTTCTTCTCTTTCAATAGGTCTCATGAGAAACTTCCGGTGAGTGTTAGTGAGCCATGGCAGTTTTATGCGTGTTAAGTAATCCATGATTTCTTCTTCTGAGCCGCCACTACGGGATGTGTAGAGCTCAGAATAGTATTGGCGGAATCTATCTGCCACTTCTGCTTCTTCATTCAGGATCTCGCCTTCTGCTGACCTAACTTCGGTCACCAGCGTTTTTTCCCGGCGTTTCTTAAGCAATTGGGCCAGCACTGACCCTGGTCTTTCACTCTCTCCATATGTCCTCGCTGTGGCATACTTACCAAGGTGTTTTATTTCGTCATCTGCCGCCTCCTGATATGCCTCAAGCAGTTCTGTGAGTTCCCGCTTAGCAGTATCATTCGGGTCCGACAGTTGACGTTGTTCCAATATCTTTAGTTTTTTCTCCAGGTCCGATAGGCGTTTCCGAATAGCTCTGAGGCCACCAGAGTGTTTGGACATTGTGACCCCGCGAATATAAACTTTGAATGCCTCCCAGACGACTTGATAACTATCAACCGAGCCCACATTCATAACAAAAAACGTTTCAATTGCCTCTGCTAATTCTGCTTTAAATACTGCATCGAGTAAGGAGTATGGCGGGAACCTCCATGTGAAGGGTGGAATGAACCTGTGGGGTGATAGGAGAACAAGGGACCCCCTCTAAAGGACGAATGAGGTCTGGGAGTAAGAGGGGAACTGAATAGACCAATAGAACCAGAAAACACTCCCCTTAGACCTATATTTCTTTTACAAAAGAATAAATCTAGTATGGGTATAAAAATATGCCACACATCAGATATTTATAACATAGCAACAACATCATTATTTTTTGAGGTCATATTTATTGCCATTAACTTCTTTTTTCCTTTTTTTTTCCAATACATTAAATGTCATTTTTTTCAATAGGTACAAAAAACTTTTTTTTAGTGTTTTTTATATAAAATGTATATACATATAAACAACCATGCAACATAAATAAAAAACAATTTTATTAATCCCCACAATAACAATTCTTCTTAAAACTCATACATTCCTCACACTCGTTCACATACATACAAGACACTTATGCACATCTGGATTCAAAGGGAAACATAAGATGTAAATCATTTCCACCAAGATGAAACAAACAATAAGATCTGGACACACGAGGTCGACGCGCGTTTCGGTGGGTTGACACAAACATGAACCACCTTCTTCAGGACCTTATCCAAATCGGGCACAGTATCATACAAGCAAATACACAAGGGGACAAGTTTCTTATAATGAAATTCCAATATTCAAGACTGGAACGACAGTCTTATGTCGAAGGTAGTAGCCACTATGCCATATTTTCAAGTGTAAGAAATATGTGTGACCTTCAACATATCTTGTATAGATAGTAACAGAACCTTAGCAAGAATTAGAATCACGAATAATATATTCATGTGTATTCCTAGATCTACTATCTTCTGTATATTATTTAGTTATTAGCTGTAAAACGCAGTCAGCTACCATAGGGGGTAACAACCCCACAAGGTGGTCAGAGTATTCAAATGATTAACGCCAGTAATCACAGTTCCAGAATTGACGATGGGGTCCTACAAAGTGCTCTGCGTCCCGCCACCATTGCAGATCTAAGGTTTCTGGTTCTATGAACCTGTGGGGTGTCAATCACCAGGAGGATCGGAGAATGATCCGAAAATGTGCGGGGTAGTGCGCTGCAAGAGCGAACCCTCTCATTGAGTGTCCTATCTGCCAGCCAATAGTCAATTCGGGTATGTAGATTATGGTATGCTGAGTAGTGTGTAAAGCCTCCTCTGTTCGGGGATCTCTGGCGCCACACATCACTTAGATCAAATCTAACTATTGCGCTCTCCACTGCTCGAGCCGCCGCCGTGATGTGCCTCTCCGGACCCCCGATCTATCTAGTCGTGGGTCCCTAACCAAGTTAAAATCACCCCCCCAGAGCTGCAATCCCCCGCCCACACAGCATATTCTGTCCGATAGTGCAGAAAAGAACTCGGGGTTATCAAAGTTAGGGCCATAGATATTAACTGAGTAGGTCCATGCCCTTCCCCTTGCACCTAGAAATTGTGTATCTACCGTCTTTGTCAGTGTCCACCGGGTCATGGGAGAGGGCCGACTTGGGGTTGACCCAAGTGAGTACCTCCTGCGCATGAGTGGTGAAACCTGCATCGTGAATGTTGCTGTGTAAGCCTCTGCTACGCAGCATAGGGGAGTGGGGCGGGAGGTGAGTTTCTTGTAGCAGGGCTACATCTATCTCTTGTCTCGTCAGGTAAGTAAGGACTTTGCGCAGCTTCCTGTAATCGTTAAGACCTCTAAAGTTCCAAGTGAGTGCTCTGATAGTGTCTACTCTTGCCTCCCGACTGGGCTCAACAGTATGCATCATGAGATGAGTCTATGTTGTCGTACCAAAGCTGTCTGAGGCGTAAATATGAAGTGCAGTGCGCGTGTGTATGCCAATGCGCAACACAATGTAGGTTATGTTGACTGAGTCTCATGTGCCCTCCACCCCCCCACCCACATCAGGACATCCCCCTGTGACCAGACGAAGTGCACCCAAAAACCCTCCCTTAACATAACACATGAATTGCAATTCTAAACAACATAACTGTTGTGTTGGATCTCCCTCCTCCCCACTCCCAAAACAATCCCCAAACAGTCCTAACAAAATACAAAACAAGTGCACTCCCCAAGTGTGTAGTACACGCGTGGGCAGATGTTGCCTGTCCAAAGGGTCAGTCGTATCTGACCAAGCTGGATTTCTCCTTGCTCCTGCCGTCTGCATTCGCTGTGTTATATTCTTACACCCCTGCATATTCCCTCTCGCTACATCCTGATAGCAACATCTTGTATCCCCCCCCGGCCGTACCACCCAATACGTATCCCCATGAGACCACTGTTCGTGTTGCATTCTGCAATAATCTTCGATTCAATCCCACCTGCGAATTCCCTCTTATCTGAGTAGTCTTGTGTGCCAGTATTCAGTCTTGTTCATCCAAACTGCCGCCTGCTGCCCCCTCCGTTGTATTCCGCTTTTCTTTATGCCACTCCTTCAGGGCTTTCTGCAGGGCTTTTGGATCTGTAAAAATTCTCGACATGCCCTGTTCACTCGAAGTCTGGCAGGGTTACAGCATTGCATAGTCCAGATTCTGATCTCGTAGCTGTTTTTTGAGTGGCGCGAACTGCCTGCGCTCATCCTGTACCCTTGCAGTAAAGTCCGGGTACAAGGAGATGTTGGAGCCTTCGTATTGCAATGTTTGTTTGTCTCTGGCCACTTTCAACGCTGAGTCTCGGTCTCGATAGTTCAATAGCTTCGCTATTATCGGCCGTGGGGGAGCCCCAGGCACCGGGCGAGGGCCCAACGACCAGTGCGCCCTCTCCACCACAAATATATTAGAGAACGTTTCCCGGCCCAGCAGTGTGATCAAGAGGTTTTCCACAAAGATTTCCATGTTGCCTGTCGATGTCGTCTCAGGCAGTCCCGTGATTCTTAAGTTGCTTCGCCGGGACCTTGCTTCCAAGTCTTCGGCTTTATCTTGCAATACTTGCAGCGCCCTTCCCATCTGCATAGTGCCCGTGGCTATTTCCGTTTGGGCTTCTTCAACCTCAGTAACCCTGCGGTCTGTCATATCTAGTCTCTCTGCGTGTTTGTCCATTCGCTCGGACATTCTGTACGATAGGGAGTCTATTTTGGACCCTAAGTTAGAGAGGCTAATTTGCAGGCCCTGCTCCATAGCCACCAGTATGGCACATATGTCTCCACTTGCCTCCTCCTGGCTTTGGTCATGTGAATTATCCCCTTCATCCGTCGCGTTCTCACGTCCTTTAGTTTTCCGCTGATCGAATGTGAGCTTGGGCTGCGTTTTATCCACTCTGGGCAGGGATTGGCTGCGTGCGGTTCTAGCGGTAGTCGTTGCCACGACTGCACTGCAATATGGGCGTCCCCGTCTGGTCTTCTCTGTAGGTGCCTGCTTCCCTCGCTATCTTGCCGCCACGACAAAATTACTGTGGCCAGTATGGGAGCTTGCCAGGGACCGCTGGCGCTTCACCACCATCCGGGTCCAACCCAGCGCCTCCCGTGCTTCGTCGTCAGGGCCTGTCACTCCCACTGTAGCTGGGGCCCGTCCAAGTGCGTCGGCGATGTTAAGTTCTTACCCCGTTATTGGAATGGCTCCTGCCTCGGCCTCTCCACATTGAATACCACTGTCCCGTGTACTTCTTAGCTCTTCTCCCCACAGTACTTCTCCACTCGTTCAAACTCGCCTCCGCTGCGCACTGCAGTAATCGTGCTACGTAGGTCCGGATCTTGACCCCATCAGAAGTTGTTTAACCCCACCTGGCTTGAGTCCTACCACTGCGCTCTCCTGTTATGTTATAGGAATGCTTCCGGGCTGCCCGTGTGCTCTTCACCATTGTCTGGTCAGCACTCTGTATGGGGCCGCTTTCGGTCTCTATCCTTTTCTGCCGTGTCCCCTTGCGCTCCCCCTTAATCACCAACGCTGCCGCGATCAGGGCTTCTCTGCACTGTCAGCGCGACTCACCGGCCTGACCGCACTGCGGACGCAGCTCTCCACTCACAGCCCCGTGATAGCTCCCGATCCGGGCTAACCCCGCGAGGTCTCAGCGCATGGGGGGCGCACAACTCTGTCCGCACCGTTCCCGGTGATACGCGGCTCAAGCACCGCCGCTGCCAAGTCTCTGTTATTTTCCCCCTCCGGCGCTTCGGCCAAGCGCGTCTCCAGGGGCCTGCTCACAGCGCGTCTTCTCCACTTTCACTTCGTCGTCGCTGCTCCAGTGGCGCGGCCTGGGCTGCGGGGTTACCCTCTCGCATCTCACCACCGCACGCTACAGGGTCCGGGGAAGTTGCCTTTCAGCTCCGGATGGTCGCTGTATGTTCCGGAGCAGGCGACGGCTCTTTTCAGCGAGGGTTATTCCGCACTACTGCTGGATTTTTAAGGATATTGTAGACGGCTCGCCGGAGCGAACGGACTACGCAGCCATTTTAGGCTCAGGCAAGCTCCGCACCCCACATTATCCTTTTTATTAAGTGCCGATGTACCACAGATGTTTCCCCTGTTATCTAAGTTATTGGTGTAGTTTGTTTAAGGGCAACAGATGCTTCTGGGGAAAAGTGTGTGGGGGAGGTATTTAAGTAGCCCCCTAGGGGCTGTTTGTTGTTCTAACCATGTCATTTCCTTTCAGGGTTTTCTACGGCAAGTGCTTCGAGGTAGTCTCGTATACTACCATGATTGTGCCTACCTCATTTCATGTAGGTGTTCATGGCCCTCGGCAGAGCTGGATAGCATCTTTCACTTCACACCAATCCTACCCCTAACCTAACTGTTCTCTTGGAACGCCAGTGGTCTGCTGGACCCCTTCAAGCGATCCATGGTGCTGCGCTATATTTAGAGGTATCCTTTTCCTTGATGGCCACTAGAGTCCCCAGGGATCCCCAGGGACGGTATGTGGGAGTCGAAGGTCGCTTGGCGGGCAAACATAATTTTGTTTCCTGCTATGTTTCTCCATCGTTGTTCCAACCCACCCTCCAGTCTTTGCAGTCCTTTATCTTGACCCTCCCATCGGGGACTACCATGATAGGAGGGAACTTCAATGTTGTCCCCGACCTTGACGCATCCACTGCCTCATATCTGGGTCACTGTACCCGCTCAACATGTTTGTCCTCCTGGGCCAATTCAATGGTCTGTGCAATGCCTGGCACTCCTGTCATCCTGCGGCGCTGATATACACACATCAGTTGGCAGCTCACGGTATGGAATTGCAAATTGATCTATTGTGGTTACCGGCTGCAGATCTCCTTTCTGTTTGATCTGTGCAAATTCTCCCACGCTGCATTTCTGATAATGCGCCGCTCTTAATGGAATGGGGGCACACCCGCGGCCCCACTTGGAGATTTAACGCCTGGCACCTGAAGGCCCCTGAATGAATCATGTTTGTGGAGTAGGAATTGCAGGCCTTCTTTCAACTCAATGTTGACTCTGTGTCGTCGGCATTCACACTATGGGTATCTAGGAAGCCCTCCCTACGGGGTCATCTGAAAGGTTACGTGCGCTGCTGCGAGGCCCACCAGCTTGTGTGAATAGCTGACTTTGAGAGCCAGATACTTCGACTGAAGGCCACCTTGCGCCATTGCGACTCGGAGGAGACTTGTCGCATCTTGGCCATAGCGGGCACTTACCTGAGACAGGTCTCCCTCAAGGAGGCGACACAATACTAGAGAGCCTCAACCCAAAGGGTGTGGAGTCTGGTGACATGTCTGGCAAACTGCTGTACTGGCTGGGTACCCGTGATGTCTCTGGCAGAGTGGTCCCTGCGGTCTGGGATTCCTCCGGCCGCCTCTGGGAAAAGTTACCTGATATTGCTCAGACCTGAACAGGTTTTTATCAAGCCCTCTATACCTGGCACCCTCCCTGCCATCACCGGAGACAGCCTCATTTTACATGCTATTCAAATGCCGTCACCGCCGATGAGACAGACTCTGCTGTCACAGCATTGCAATCTGGGAAAACGGCAGGCCCCGATGGCTACCCCATTGAATGCTATAAGCAATTATGTGACATTCTGACCCCTCATTTGCTCCCTTATCAATGCTGACATTAAGATCTATACTAAGACCTTGATGACCCGCCTGACCTGTGCTCTTCGTTATCTTATTTACCCGGTCCAATGTGGGATCATGCCGCGTCGGAGCACACGCCATTGCATTCCTAGAGTACAAGTGTCTCTCTCTCTAATGCGGAACTTGGATGGTGCGCTGGCCCTCCTCCTCATAGATTTCTCTAAAGCCTTCGACATGATCTCCTGGGACTTCCTTGATGTGGTCCTCCTGCGAGCAGGTCTGGGAGTTGCATTCCATTGGATGGTCAGACAGCTCATGTCCAGCTGAATGATGTCTTGTCTGCCCCCTTTCCCATCCAGCGGGGAACTTGCCAAGGTTGTCTGCCTTAGCCCTTAGTGTTCGCTCTAATGATAGAGCATCTAGCGCGGTCTTATACGGTGCGACCCTCGGATGCGGGGGTGGAGGTGAGTGGATGTCTTTGAAGACCACATAGCGTTGTATGCCTGCGACATTCTCCTGTTTTCTTGAAGACCCTCAGACCTCTGGACCCTGGTGCCTGGAGATCTTTAGTCTGTATGGCGCTGCGTTTGGCCTTCAACTTAATGCAGGCAAATCTAGTTTGGTGGAGGTACGGAGAGACGTGTGGTGACGGCACTGGTATCCGGCTGTCCCTATCTCACAAAATTCTTTTAATTATCTGGGGATTCACGTGGAATAAACTTTCAGGGCCTTGCTCAAACTCTTGATTGGGACTTGCATTGCTGGGCCAACCTACCTGATAATCACCTGGGGCGTATTGCACTGTTCAAGATGGTGTGCCTTCCCCACTATTTGTATGTTCTATGAAACTATTCCTACCCCACTCCTCGTAAGTAATTCCACTCCTTGACTTCTAAACTTACAAATTTGGTGTGGGCAGGTGGCGTCATAGAGTGGCTTTCCACTTGGCTCGTAGATTCACCTTTAATGGTGGCCTTGGACTATCAACATACACATATACTACTTGGTTGCGCACTTGGTGCCACATAATGAGTGGTTCTCAGGGGGCTGGGATGACCCTGCCTACCGCTTGGAACTCCATCTTGTGGTTCTTGATGGTCTTCTTGACCTGCTGTACGGAGCACAGTTACCCTCGACTTTGCCTGCCTGCACGTGAGTGTCCCTTGTTTGCTGGAGAGCAGCCTTATGTCTCCTCCGTTGGGACTGCCGCTTGACTGGAATACTCCTCTGTGGCGGGGTACATGGCTCAAACATCTTTCTACTTTTGAGGGTTTTGCGCAGTGGGACCAAATTGGCATTTCTTACTTGGGGGACGTATATAAAGGGGAAAACTTAATGTCCTTTCAAGATCCCAAAAATCGCTATGCTGTACCCAATTCACTGTTTTTTTGTTTCCTTCAGCTGCGACATGCTCTCCGACCACACGTCTCACCACACGTCTCACCAGACACTCCGCTTCCTGAATACAGTCCACTTGAAGTCAAGATCTTTCTGAGGCGCCTGGGGAAAGGTGCCATCTTTCTGATTTACTGGTCATCGGTCATTCATGCCCCAGATGGCCTCGATCTGCTCAAATAGAAATGGGTGAATAGGGTGGGGGACCTAGAGGAGGATGACTGCAGGGAGGCTTGTCTCGCACCCCGTAAACTGGCAGTGTTCGAGGCATGCGTGCTGTAGATACACATGCTTTGCCATCTAGTGTTGGGTCCGGATGTTTGCAAGTTGTTTTTCTTCGAATGACATTGCTACAAGCCCTATTTATGTTCCCCAAACCCCTCCATCTTCTTCACCAATACCCACTTTACCACATAAAGATCCTCTACACATCACACCATCAGGCTCTCCTAACACAAATCCTGACATAGAAAAGGATGAGGACAATTATAGTCCGCCACAACCAGATCCCTGGTATGATTATAACATAGATCCACCCTAAGATACAGACCCAGATCTATACCCAGCCAAACCTTCCCCTCCTGATAATGCATATCAGGAACTAATTGCTAGAGCAGCTGGCTACCATGGAGTATCTTTACACAAGGAAGCACTGGAGGAAGATTTTTTATTTGAAACATTAGGAAACGCACAGAACAACACAAATGTTGCTGATGCTTAAAGGTATGTTGAGACATACTGATGATATTTTTAAAGACCCAGTTAGAGCATGTATATTAACACCTAGAGTGGACAAAAAATATAAATCCCCTCCATCTGACCCGGTTTTCATCAAAGGCCAGTTCCCTTTAGATTCATTAGTGGTCTTTAATGCACGTAAAAGAGCAAATTCACAGATATCAGGAGAAGCACCACCTCCAGATAAAGAGTCCAAACTGATAGATGCATCAGGGAAAAGAGTAGCTGCTCAATCGACCAACCATTGGCATATAGCTAATAAACAGGGTCTTTTGTCCAGGTATGATAGAGCTCACTGGGACGAGATGAAGAACTATTCAAATATCTCCCTGAAGAACACAAAAAGAGGGGGCAAGAAATAATCCAAGAGGGGAAACTTATTTCTAACTCATCTATTAGGTGTGCATTAGATACTGCAGCTTGAGGAATTAATACCAGCATTATGCTCAGGAGACATGCATGGCTCAGAATTACTGGTTTCAAAACGGAGGTGCAGCAAACCATTCTTAAAGCACAGTTTGATAAAGAACACCTTTTTGGGCCCCAAATAGATCAGTCCCTTGAAAAGATGAAAAAAGATACTGAAGTGGCAAAGTCTGTGGGAGCACTTCAATCTCCTTCTGCTAGGGGTTTCTTTCGTCACTCCTTTTACAGAGGAGGCTCCAAAAATAACACTACTACCTCGGATGCAGCCACATCTGCATACAAAACACAAACATTACCCTCTAGAGGATTCTACTGGGGTAACTATAGAGGAAACCATTTCAAAGGAACAGTGAAAGGTACCCCAACACGTATCTCCCAGTCCTCTAACAAACAGTGGCTTTCTACCACTTCCCCCGATCATTTATTACCTGTCGGGGGAAGAGTACAACAGTTCCTACCAATTTGGCAATCATTCACCACAGACAAATGGGTTCTATGTAATATCCAACATGGTTATTGCCTGGAGCTTACCAGCAATCCTCCCAATATTCCACCTCACATTCACAAACTATCGCTACAGCACCAACAGCTTTTCAAACAAGAAGTACAGGCGCTTCTAACAGAAGGAGCTATAGAACCAGTTCCATTAGAACATCAAGGGTCAGGAATTTACTCACTGTACTTCCTGATCCCCAAAAAGGTTGGCTCTCTACGGCCAATCTTAGATCTCGGACCGTTAAACCTATACATACTGTCATAACACTTCCACATAGTTAACCTTCAGTAAGTGCTTCCACTTCTACAACAAGGCGACTTTATGTCCACACTAGACTTAAAGGACGCATATTTCCATATTCCTATCCACCCATTTGATCGCCAATATCTCAGATTTGTGATAGCAGGAAATCACTATCAATTCAAAGTACTTCCATTTGGGGTGACTACTGCACCCAGAGTATTTACAAAATATCTAGCAGTAGTAGCAGCTCATCTGAGAAGACGACAAATTCATGTCTTCCCTTATCTGGACGATTGGCTCATCAAAGCCAATACACACAAAGTGTTTAAAACACACTCAAGCTACAATAAACCTTCTCCACCAAACATTTAGGAGCAACGCTAGACACTCACACAGCTCTAGCTTCTCCCAATGCAGTCAGAATTCAAAACGTTCACACTTTATCACTACAGTTTCAAAGCAACCAATACCTAACAGTGAAGACTTTCATGCAACTATTAGGCATGATGGCATTATGCATTGCAATAGTACCTCATACAAGACTGCATATGCGGCCTCTACAAGAATGCTTAGCACGTCAGTGGAATTAATCACAGGGTCAATGAACAGATCTAGTGTTGGTAGACAGCCACACTCCTCGCTCTCTACAGTGGTAGAACACACAAAACCTATCAAAAGGGTGCCCGTTCATCGACCCTCTTCCACAATTCGTACTAAAAGCAGATGCCTCTCACATGTTGGGGTGCCCATCTCCAACATATGACAAGTCAAGGTTTGTGGGACACCAAACACAAACGTCTCCACATAAATTACTTAGATCTTCTAGCAGTTAAACTAGCACTAAAGCGTTTCAGCCTCACCTAGTAGGGCAAGTTGTCTTAGTCCAGACGGACAACATGACAGCATGTACTATGTACAAAAACAGGGGGGGGGGAGACACACTCTACATTTGTCACGCCTCTCTCAGACCATTTGGTGTTGGGCGATACTTCACAAAATTCATCTTCTAGCAGAACACCTTCCAGGAATAAATAATCAATTTGCTGACCTCCTCAGCAGGATGTGGCAACAAATACACAAATGGGAAATTCATCCCCAGGTTCTCCTCCCATATTTCCAGAAATGGGGATTCCCACAAATAGACCTCTTTGCTACAGCAGAAAACTCAAAATGCCCAAACTTCACCTCCAGATTCCCACACCATCTATCCAAAGGCAATGCCCTATGGATGAACTGGTCAGGGATATTTGCTTACGCTTTTCCGCCTCTCCCTCTCCTTCCATTTCTGGTTTGGAATCTCAGGCAGACATCACTCACACTGATTCTAGTAGCTCCCACGTGGGCTTGTCAACCGTGGTTTACCACACTACTAGAACTATCAGTTGTCCACTTCAAAAACTACACCTCACTTCCAACCTTCTCACTCAGAACTATGGAGAAATCTGACATCCAAACCCCAAGGTGCTCAACCTAGCGATCTGGCTCCTGAAGTCATAGAGTTTGGATACTTAAATCTACCACAAGATTGTATGACTATTCTTAAAGAAGCAAGGAAACCTACCACTAGAGGTTGTTATGCAGCAAAGTGGAAAAGGTTTGTTATATATTGTAATAACAACAACATTGATCCACTAGATGCATCTATACAAAATATTATTTATCTTTTGCATCTACAACAAGTAGGCTTAGCCTACACATCCATTTGATTACATCTTGCAGCAGTAGCTGCATATCTGCAAAGCAAACAACATTTGTCCTTATTCAAAGTTCCAGTTATTAAAGCTTTTATGGAAGGGCTTAAAAGAATAATACCACCCAGAGTACCACCTGCACCTGTCTGGAACCTTACTATTGTTCTCACAGGCTTATGGGTCCACTTGTTGAGCCTTTACATAGTTGTGAACTACAATTTCTTTCATGGAAGGTTGTCTTTCTAAACGCTATCACTTCATTAATGCGAGTTGGTGAGCTGCAGGCATTAACCTTAGAAGAACCTTTCTTTCAGCTTCACAACGATAGAATGGTTCTTTGTACAAACCCAAAATTCCTTCCAAAAATAGTTTCTACTTTTCATATCAACCAATCGGTTGAGTTACCTGTGTTCTTCCCTCATCCAGATTCAGTAGCAGAAAGGGCTTTACACACACTAGATATCAAAAAAGTAATATTTTACTATATTGATAGGACAACAAGTTTCTGTAAAACTTAACCACTTTGTGTTGCATGTGCTCCACCTCGTAAAGGAAATCCTATTTCAAATCCGGTATTTCTAGTTGGATTGTTAAATCTATTCAAGCTTGTTATGTGAAAGCTAAAAGAACTTTAACTATACCTCCTAGAGCACATTCCACGTGCAAGATCGGAACATCTATGGCCTTCTTAGGTAATATTCCCGTAGCTGACATATGTAAAGCAGCTACATGGTCCACACCACACACATATACAAAACATTGTGTAGATGTATTAGCATGTCAACAAGCTAATGTAGGACAAGCAGTGCTAAAAACACTTTTTCAAACAACTGCAACACCCACTGGTTAGCCACCGCTTTCGGAGGGTACTGCTATATAGTCTATGCAAATAATGTGTATCTACAGCACACATGCCTCGAACGGATTATGTTACCCTGTAAGCTTCTGTTCTTGGCATGTAGAGCTGTAGATTCACATGCGCCCTCCCTCCTCCCCGGACACCTGTGGCTGTTGCAGTTCTTAGTATTCATACTACATACGCATGGACATCTCTATACTACACTTACTTACTCCATTCTCACCCTCTTGCGGGAAAACAATCTAACAATGGAGTCGATGCCAATGCGCACGATCACCGAAAGGAGGAGTCGCCTTACCTCGTGACTGGGAAGACTTCTTCGGAAAAAAACAACTTGCAAACATTCGGACCAAACACTAGATGGCAGGAGTATGCAAAGCCTGTGAATCTACAGCTCCACATGCCAAGAACAGAGGCTTACAGGGTAAGTAACATAATCCTTCCTCCGCATGTGCATAATTCAACTAAACTACCTTCTTGCGGCTTATCTGTCCGCATCGCCTGCACAGATTGTCACCCAATGCCCATGCTGCCTGCATGCGATGTACATTCCCAGCTGCAGATTTCTTCCATATGGTATGGGACTGCTTAGAACTGCGTTCCGTCTGGGACAAGGTGGATCGGGAGCTCTTGGTAGTTCTTGAGCGCCCTCTAGACTTGACTCCGTGCAGTGTACTGTTAGGGCTGGTGGAGGAATTGGGGGGCCCATGGACTGAGCGCACTTCTCTTGGGGGCCTGCTTGGTGGTCGAGAGTTGTGACCCGTGCATGGAAAAAAATGACACCCCTTTCGATCTTATGTTGGCATAAGGCGGTGGACTGGTGAGCGCAACAGGAGAAGCCTGTTTATGCTGCCCATGGATGTCCTCCTAAACATGAAAGTGTGTGGGGAAAATGGTGCTTTTTTTTATAACCTATCGATGTAATGTAACTAAGATCATCTGCCAAAATGTTGCCATGTCTTTGTCATTCTATGCACAATTTTTACTGTATGTGATATTGAATGTCCCTCTTGCGCACACTGTCGGGTGGCTCCATTCTGCTTCGCATGACGTCGTCGGCGTCGATAGCTTTGTTTATGATGTCGCTGTCACCAACCTAGGTGCCACCCAGTTGCGCAGATGTCAGTTCTTTTCTTTCTGCATCAGTTAAGCGCCGATCCGGGAAGAGCTACCTCTAAGTCACTTTTTGACAGGCAAGTCTTTTCCAATGTGAGTCGAGGAATGTCTTTGAGAAAGACAGGTTTTAAACCGTGCGGCTCCTGTCACCGCGCCATGTCGGTTACCGCCCCCACTTCATCTGCCTTTGATGTCTCGAGCGCTGCCACAATTCGAAGTCGTGCTGAGACTGTCAGGCCATGGCTCTGAAGGCTTTGCGGGAGCGGGCTATGAAGCTCCTTGTGGCTCGGAGGTCCACACCATCCAGCGAGACTTTGCAAAGATCCTGAACGAAGAAGATGCGGCCGCTGGACCGCTCCTGGAGCCCCAATCTTCTTCCTCCCACTCGAGGTCCTCGGGGAAGAGGCACAAGGAAAAGAAGTCTAAGCGGACTTCATCTTCACCTCGACTGTCGTCCGTCGACGAACGAGTTAAGGAGCACCGACACTCTAGGTACGGTTCAGTGGAGCCGGAGCCAGGGTTGACTCTGTGCCTCCCTCAATTTCCAGAAGCCAGAGCGACCCCATCTCAAATGAAAGAGTTTTACAAGGTCATGCGCTGCGTATTTGAGTGGGCCAACCCCTCTGGTGAGCCTTCGGGGTCGGGCAGGGCCCATCGGATTTGACGTCATCGGCTCCGGCCACAACACCGGTTGGGCCTCTGGGAGCCGATTCCGGATCTGGGACAGAGACGGTCGTGCTATTGCGACCTTCCCCGGACCCATAAGTCGGTGCCCATGGCAGGTTAAAGCCCCATCCTTATCCTCGACGACGTGGAGTGGATGCCGGTGCCGGGAGAGGCCAGGGATTCTATGTTGGATCCTGAGTAGTCTCTTGATGTTTCAGACACGGGAGTGGACTGGGAGGGGTCTGTGGACCCTTTGGAGCACCAGGGTGCAGAGCAGATGGACTGGTATGAGGAACTTGGGGAGGCCAGTGGACTGGACACATCCCCAAAGGCTCTCTCCGCCTACTGTGGCTACGGAGGAGGGGGCTTCTTATGCCATAGTGGTTAGGAGGGCAGGTGAGGTCCTTGGACTGGAGTTGCCATCTGTGCGGGTCAGGACTAATTTCCTGATCGAAGTGCTTCGGCCTGGGGCTTCCACCTCTGAACCCCTAATGCTCTTCCCTGAGGCACTTACTGATGTCCTGCTAGGCATGTGGTCCAAGCCTAGCACAGGGGCTCCTGTGAATAGGACAATTGTGTGCCGCCATTGCCTGGCTCCGGGCGCTCCAAAGGTCCTCAGCCAACACCCCACAGCTGAAAGCTTGGTGGTGCAGGCTTCTACCTCCCAGGGCACGTTTTCTTCTGCCCCTCCTGATAGGGAATCCAAGAGGTGGGAATCACTTGGGAAGATGTTTTTTTCCTCCAGCCTGGCATTGCGGTCGGAGGGAAACAATCGGAACACCGCAGTCTGAACCATGAGTGTTCCGACTACGCAAGCTACACCACGCATTTTCCTTAACCAAGAATATGCCTTAACCACGCATATAGTGCGCGGTCTAGCTGCAGAAAGAGGGAAACAGGAAGACGCCACGGTGAGGTAAGTTGGGCTGGGTTTTATTTTAAGGGCTGGGAGGGAGTTGGGCCAGGTTTTAGGGCAGTGGATGGGTTGGGGTAGTTAAATGGACAGCGCGGGGGTGTGGCGGTCGGGGTAGTGTAAGTTCGGGTGCAGGGTTTTAGGCATTATGGCTGTGGGAGGGGAATGGGTAGTTGGGATAGTTTTTAGGGCTGGGAGGGGGTCGTGGTAGGTTTTAGGGCAGTGGAAGGGGTTGGGGTAGTTTGAGGGACAGTGCGGGGGGTTGGGGTTGGGGTAGTGTAAGTTAGGGTGAAGGGTTTTAGGCCTTAGGGCAGTAGGGAGGGGAATGGGTAGTTGGGGTAGTTTTAGGGTTGGGGGGAGGGGGTCGAGATAGGTTTTAAGGCAGTGGAAGGGGTTGGGGTAGTTAAAGGAACAGCGTGGGGGCAGGGGTGGGGGGTGGTCAGGGGGAGGCGGGGTAGTGGCGACCTTATCCACACATACCCATTTATCATTCATGCCTATACCATGAAATTTCATGGTAAAGGCATGCGTGGTAAAGGAATGCGTGGTTAAGACGCATTTGTGGTTGTGCTGCGTGGTAGAGGCACGCGTGGTTAAAAACATTTGTGCTTCTATCGTACAACCGCGGTCGGTGAATAACGCATGCTTATTGGTCCATTTCCTCCCATTCCCTTTGTTAGATGGTTGCGCAAGTGCTGACACAAGTCCCGGAGGAGGCCCGGGATGTGCTCTCCCAAGCTGTTAAGGATGGGAGAGATGCAGCAAAATTCGCCTTTAGGTGTGGACTTGACACAACTGATTTGCTGGGCAGAGCGATTTCATAGACAGTGGCCTTACCGCGCTACGCCTGGCTTAGAACATCTGGCTTCTCGAGTGATGTCCAGGCTAATTTGATGGACATGTGCTTTGATGGTTATAGTCTGCTTGGTGAGAAGGCAGATTCGGCCCTGGAACGGTTCAAGGATTTTTGTGCTACGGCCAGATCCTTTGGCCCTTCTACAACACCTCATGGCCAATCTAGCTTTCGCTCCTTTCGTGGTAATGGAAGGGGGTTTACAACTGTTCCAGCCCTATCCCAGCCACCATCCTGCGCAGACCTCCCAAGTTGTGCGGGGACGTGGTTGCAGCTCATTCTGTCCTAGGAATGGAGGCCAGAAGTTTTCAGCCACCCTGCCCTCGGCAGCCGCAGCCTCCAAGCACCCCTAGTCTGACTCTGCAAGACCACACCACTCATCCAGCAATCTCTCCCCCACTAGAGGTCCATAAAATCGGACAAGTGGGTCTTGCAGATCATTCAGTAGGGCTATCTTTGCCTTTTCTTTCTTTTCCTCCTCCTATTCTGCCAAATCAAGAACAGCTGGTGGAGGATCATTTAAAATTGCTCCAAGAGGAAGTTACAGCTTTCCTGGCCAAGAGGGATATAGAAAGGGTCCCGGTTTCAGAAGTAGGCAGTGGCTGTTATTCCCGCTACTTTCTGGGTCCGAAGGAGAACAAAGGGTTGCAGCCCATTTTAGATCTTCGGACCGTCATACTCTTCCTCAAGAAGGAGAAGTTCAAGATGCTTACTTTAGCTCCGGTCTTGTCTGTCCTAGACCACGAAGTCTGGATGGTAGCGTTTGACCTGCAGGATGCATATTTTTACATTACCATCCTGCCGTTAACGGCGGTTCAAGGTAGGCCACGAGCACTTTCAGTTTACCGTGCTCCCCTTCGGCCTTACCAGTGACCCCCGGGTGTTCACTAAGGTGATGCGGTGATTGTAGCTCATCTGCGCAGGTTAGGGGTTTCAGTCTTCCCCCTACCTCGATGACTGGCTGTTGAAGACGTCCTTGCCCCAAGCTGTCATCTCCCACCTTCCGACTATGCTGAACTTCCTGAATTTGCTGGGGGTTCTCTATAAACGTGCCAAAGACACATCTGACTCCTTTTCGGACCCTCCCTTTCATTGGAGCTGGTCTGGACACAGTGCAGTTTCAGGCCTATCCTCCTGAATAGCGAGTCCAGGATATTCAAGTTATAATTCTGATGTTTCAGCCTCTATCCCGGGTTTCGTTGAGACTGACTCTGAGGCTGTTGGGCCTCATTGCCTCCTGTATCCTGTTGGAAAATAATGCCAGGTGGCGTATGCGGGCTCTGCAGTGGGACCTGAAGTTCCAATGGGCACAGCATCGGCGAGATCTCACCAGCGTGGTCCAAATCTCGGAGGGAACTGCGAGAGATCTGCAGTGGTAGTTAATAAATTGCAACTGGGTCAAGTGCAGACCCCTCTCCCTGTCTCAACCAGATCTCACAGTAGTGACAGATGCGTTACTCCTGGGATGGGGGGGCCACCTGGGAGAGGTGGAGATCAGGGGACACAGGTTTCCAGCGGAGTCGGTGCTCCACATCAATTTGTTGGAGCTTCGTGCGATTCGGTTGGCATTGACAGCATTTCTTCCCTCTGTCAAGGGGACGTTAGTGAAGGTGTTAACAGACAACACCACCGTCATGTGGTACTGCAACATGCATGGCTGGATGGGGTCGTGGAGTCTGTCGAGAGGCCCTGCGTCTCTGGACATGGCTGGAACAGCAGAGCATAACCCTGGTGGTTCATCACCATGCAGGTTCTCTGAACGCTAGGGCGAACAAACTCAGCCGTGATGCCTAGCGAATCACCAATGGCGTCTCTAGTCGGAGGTAGCGCAAGGTCTTTTTCAGCAGTGGGGAGAACCTTGGTTTGATCTGTTCGCCTCCGAAGAGAACTCGCAGTGTCAGCAGTATTGCCCGCTGGAATTTCCAAGGCGGCTATTGCTTGGAGATGCTTTTTATCGCGAGTGGAGCTCAGGCCTATTGTACGCCTTTCCGCCCATACCACTTCTGCCCAGAGTTCTGAGGACGCTCAAGAATGACCGGGACCAAGTCATCCTTGGTGCTCCGGACTGGGCAAGGAGAGTCTGGTATCCAGAGCTTCTGAAAATCAGCTTCAATCCTCCGATCAGGCTGCCTCTTCTGGAGGATCTTCTGGCGCAGGAATTGGGGGGGTCCTCCACCCAAACCTGTCAACTCTCTGCCTCCATGCGTGGAGATTGAGCAGCAGCAGTTGGCTTTTGGACCCCCCCCCCTCTGAAATTGGCAATGTTATTTTGGTGGCCAGGCAGCCCTCCGCTAAGACGGTATACGTCTACCGTTGTCATAAGTTTGTATCATTGTACAGAAAGGTCTATTGACCCTCTTTCTGCTTCTCTTTCTACTGTTCTTTGTATCAGAAAGAGACACGTTAGTGATAGATTCCTTACCTTAGAATATCCCCAGGCGTCAGACTGGATCCGGAAAGTTTTTCGTCAGCAGTACCCCTGCGCGTCGGTAGGCGGCGTCGTGCGGCTCCGCGTTCGTCGCTGGCGTCGTAGGCGCCGAGATGACGTCACGGAGACTACTTAGGCGCCACCCATGCGTGCTGGCGTCAGTTCTTTCTTTTTCCACGCCAGCAAGCGCAGATCCGGTTAAGAACACGTACCCTAGTCATTTTTTGACTAATTTCTTTTTGGGACTTTGTCCTACTTCTTTTGAGTCTTGACTCCTGGTGCCACGTACGGATGCTCAGTTTCAATCTTGCGGGGCCTGCCGCCGTCCGAGGTCGGTGGCTGCCCCCATAGCGTCTGTTTCTAATGTCTGGAGCGCGACCATGACTTCCGGTCATGTTCCAACTGTCTGCCATGGCTCCGAAGGCTTTGCGGGAGCGGTTCCGAAAGCTGCTGGAGGCCCGACAGTCATCTCCGCGCCGTTCGACGCCCAGGGGTCGGTCGAGGTTCTGACCGCGGAGCCATCATCGCTCCTCGGGGTCCACGTCTTCGCCCTCGGAATCGGGTAAGAGACTTCACAAGTACCAGTCGAAGAAGCGCGTATGCTCTCCGACCTCCCCCCCCGTCGGTCTCCGGACGCGGACGAGGGGGCCAGGGGTCCTTCCCCCACGGCTCCGTTGGAGCCTGTGAGTCCAGCGGTCTACCCGCCCTACCGGGTCCGTCGGAGGCTCCGGCCCAGGTGCAAGAGTTTCTTGCCGCCATGGGCTGCCTTTTCAGGCCTAGCGCTCCCGCCGGCGCGCCTTCGGGCCCCGCGGTCCCTATTGAGGGCCCTTGCTTGCCACCGGCTCCGCCGCTGGCGGCTCCGGCCCAGCGCTGCAAGGTCCTCCGCCGGCGGCTCCGGCACCGCAAGGTCCTCCCCCGGCGGCTTCGGCCCCGGCATTGCAAGGTCCTTTGCCGGCGGCTTCGGCCCCGGCATTGCAAGGTCCTTTGCCGGTGGCTCCAGCCCCGGCGCTGCAAGGTCCTCCGCCGGCAGCTCCGGCCCTGGCGCCCCTTGCGGCTCCATTCCCGGCGCCGCACTGAGTTCTGTCGTCCCACCTCCTACTTGGGACATGGAGCCGGACCGGCGCCGTTCTTGGCGCCGTTCGAACAGAAGACTCAGAGGATGCAGGTGGCCTTGGCCTCTCCTCTGCGCCTGGGTTTGTGTCTCCTCCCACTGTCATGGAGGAAGGTGCCACATACACTGTGGTGCTCCGTAGAGCAGCTCAGGCTCTTGGCCTTACCCTGCCTACTGTTACCCTCAAACCTAACCTCCTTACTGCAGTGCTTCAGCCGGCGGCAAGTTCTGTGGAACCTCTACTTCCGTTCAATGAGGCCTTAACGGATGTTTTGATGGGTACCTGGTCTAGGCCAGCCACAGGGGTCCCTGTGGATAAAAATGTGGCCACACGTCACCGCCCGGCACCGGGTGACCCTGCCTTTTGACGACTCCTCCGACACCGGAGAGCCTGGTCATTCCGGCTTCCACTACCCAAACAGAGCTTGGCAAAGGTTGTTTTCCTCTGCCAGCCTGGGGCTGCGGTCGGTCAACACCGCATGCCTCTTGGGCCGCTATTCTCACGCTGTGTGGGACACGGTGGCGCAAACTCTGCCCCAGTGCCCCGAAGAGGTTCGGGCTGTGCTTTCCCAAGCTGTTGCAGAGGGGAAAGATGCCGCGAAGTTCGCAATTCGGGGTGGGTTGGACACCGCGGACTCTTTGGGAAGAGCCATCTCCACAACAGTGGCCTTGCGGCGACATGCCTGGCTGCGGTCCACAGGGTTTTTGGGGGATGTCCAGAGTTCCCTCATGGACATGCCTTTTGATGGTACTCGCCTTTTTGGCAATAAGGCAGACAGTGCTCTGCAGCGTTTTAAGGACTCTCTGGCTACAGCCAAGTCCTTGGGTCTCTCCACCACCCGCCCGGCCACGTCTACTTTTCGTTCCTTTCGTGGCCGCGGCAGGGGCGCCTCTACACGTCCGTTCAGCCAAAGGCCGGCGCAGAACCATCCTCAGCGCGGGCGTGGTGGCCGCCGTGGCGGCACAGGGGGCCAGCGTGCGGGTCAGCCCACCGCCGCTCCCGCAGCATCCGCCTCAAAGCCTTCCTATTCCGCGCTTTGCGGTGCACCCCACACCGGTGGGCGGCAGGATTCAACATCACCTCCCCCACTGGCACTCTGTCACTTCGGACAGCTGGGTGCTACAAATCGTCCGAAGGGGCTATTCCCTCCCCTTCGAGTCTGCCCCCCCGTCCATGCCACCTCAGTTCCACTGCATGTCGGGTGGTCACTTAGCGCTTCTCCGATAGGAAGTCACAGCCCTCTTGGCCAAGGGGGCCATCGGGCGCGTTCCTGGGCCAGACGTAGGACATGGTTGTTATTCCCACTACTTTCTGGTCCCCAAAAAGGACAAGGGGGGCTAGCGCCCCATCTTACACTCTGGAACGTCAATCGCTTCCTCCGGACAGAGAAGTTCAAGATGTTGACTCTGGCTCAGGTCTTGGCTGCCCTGGAGACTGGATGGTAGCGTTGGACTTGCAGGACGCATATTTTCACATTCCCGTCCTGCCGGCCCACCGGCGTTACCTGCGGTTCACGGTAGGCCGAGAGCATTTTCAGCTTACCGTGCTCCCCTTCGGCCTTACAAGCGCCCCTCGGGTGTTCACGAAGGTCATGGCGGTGGTTGCAGCTCATCTGCGCAGGTCAGGGGTGTCAGTCTTCCCCTACCTCGACGACTGGTTGTTGATGGCGGGCTCGCCCCAGGCAGTCGTCACCCACCTTCAGACTACGGCGACCCCCGGCAGTTGCTGGGGTTCTCCATCAGCGTGCCAAAGTCGCACCTGAGTCCTTCTCTGAAGCTCCCCTTCATCGGAGCGGTTCAGGATTCCACGCAGTTTCGGGTTTATCCTCCCGAGCAGCGAGTCTGGGATATTCGGGCTATGATTCCGATCTTCAACATCTATCCCGGGTTTCAGTCAGGATGACCCTCCGGCTCCTGGGCCTGATGGCCTCCTGCATTCTGCTACTGCAACATGCCAGGTGGCATATGCGGGCTCTGCAGTGGGACCTGAAGTTCCAGTGGGCACAGCATCAGGGCAACCTGTCCGATCTTGTCCAGATCTCGGAGGGCACTGCACAACAATTGCAGTGGTGGCTCACAAATCGCAATTGGGTCAATGGCAGATCCCTCTCCCTTCCCCAACCGGAGCACACAGTGCTGACGGATGCGTCCCTCCTGGGATGGGGCGGCCACTTGGGAGAGGCGGAGATCAGAGGCCTCTGGTCTCCGGCGGAGTCCCGGCTCCATATCAGTCTTTTGGAGCTTCGGGCGATCCGACTTGCACTAAAGGCATTCCTTCCCTCTGTCCGGGGAGGTGTAGTGCAGGTGTTCACAGACAACACCACTGCCATGTGGTATTGCAACAAACAGGGCGGGGTGGGGTCGTGGACCCTATGTCAGGAGGCTCTGTGCCTCTGGACATGGCTGGAACATCAACTCATTACCTTGGTGGTTCAACACCTGGCAGGTTCTCTGAACGCCAGGGCTGACTAACTCAGCCGCCGGTGCTTGATGGATCACGAATGGCGTCTGAACTTGGACGTGGCGCAAGGTCTCTTTCTGCAGTGAGGAGAGCCTTGGTTAGATCTATTCGCCACCAAAGAGAACGCGCAATGTCATCAGTTCTGCGCGTTGGAATTTCCAAGGCGGCACTCTCTCGGCGACGCATTTCGTCGCGAGTGGAGCTGCGGTCTGTTGTACGCCTTTCCGCCTATACCACTTCTTCCCAGAGTGCTGAAGAAGATTCGGCGCGACCAGGCCCAAGTCATCCTTGTGGCTCCGGATTGGGCACGAAGATACTGGTATCCCGAGCTACTCAACATGGCGATCGATCCCCCGATCCGACTGCCTCTTCGGGAGGATCTTCTGTCGCAGCAGCAGGGGACGGTCCTCCATCCGAACCTGTCCAGCCTCCACCTCCATGCGTGCAGATTGAGCGGCGACAGTTGACAGCTTTCGATCTTCCTCCCGAAGTCTGTGATGTCATTTTGGCTGCCAGGCGTCCCTCCACTAATACGGTGTACACCTGCAGGTGGAATAAGTTTGTGGCATGGTGCACAGCGAAGTCTGTGGATCCCCTTTCTGCCCCTCTTTCTGAAGTCCTTCTGTTCCTACTATCCTTGGCCCAGCAGGGCTCTGCTCTGGGCACTGTCAAAGGTTATCTTTCAGCCATCTCCGCCTTTCTCCGGCTTCCAGATCAGCCTTCTCTCTTTAAGTCCCCGGTTGTTAACCGTTTCCTCAAAGGCATTACACACACGTTTCCTCCCGTGCCTTTCATAATGCCTCAATGGGACTTAAATCTTGTCTTGACCTATCTCATGTGCGCTCCCTTCGAGCCCCTTCATAACTGTCCTTTACGTCTTCTTACTCTAAAGACGGCTTTCCTGGTAGCCATCACCTCTGCCAGCAGAGTGAGTGAGCTCCAGGCTCTTTCTTCTAAACCTCCTTTCCTTTCTGTTCATCCGGACAAGGTGGTTTTAAGGACCCGTCCTTCTTTCTTGCCAAAGGTTGTCACGCCCTTCCACATCGGGCAGACCATCACTTTGCCCACTTTCTTTCCGCCTCCGCATCCTTCAAAAGAGGGAGAGTCTCCATCGTCTGGACCCAAAACGTGCGCACTCGTTCTATCTAAAGCGCACACAACAGTTCCGGGTGGATGACCAGCTCTTTGTTGGCTATGTGGACGCCAAAAAAGGTCGGGCCGTGCACAAACGCACCATCTCTCGGTGGGTCGTTTTGTGCATCAAAGCATGTTACTCCTTGGCTAAGAAGGAGTCTCCTGTGGGGCTGCGTGCCCATTCTACCAGGGCGACAGCAGCCACTACTGCCTTGGGACGCGGCATTCCCTTGCAGGATATTTGTCAGGCAGCCACGTGGGCCTCGCTGCACACATTTACCAAGCATTACTGCCTTGACAGTCAAGTCCGGAGAGACGGCTTCTTTGGCCGTTCTGTTCTCCGTGACTTTCTGGTGTAATCTATTCGCAGACCCACCACCGGGGTTGGTATTGCTGGGGTATCTATTCTAAGGTAAGGAATCTATCACTAACGTGTCTCTTTCAGATGCACTAGTTACTACTTGTGTAACGATATATCTGTAAGAGACATTAGTTAGTGATAGATTCCTTACCGCCCCACCCATCCTCCCCGTTCTGCGAACTGATTCTAGGGTTAAGGTCATCCCTTTCAGGGCCCTAGTTTCATGGCACCAGTAGTCAGTTTCTTGCATGGCTCTGCGTTCCTGGCGCGGAAAGTCGTGTACAGAACTGACGTCAGCGCGCATGGGTGGCGCCGAAGTAGTCTCCGTGACATCATCTCGGCGCCTACGACGCCAGCGACTAACGCGGAGCTGCACGACGCCGCCTACCGATGCGCAGGGGTACTGCTGACAAAAAACTTTCCGGATCCAGTCTGACGCCTGGGGATATTCTAAGGTAAGGAATCTATCACTAACTAATGTCTCTTACAGATATATCGTTACACAAGTAGTAACTTGTGCATTCTTACCCTTGCCCAGCAGGGCTCTGTTGGGTACTCTTAAGGGTTATCTTTCTGCTCTTTTTTTTTTTTTTTTTTTTAAATTTGTTTATTGTAGCTTGCAAGTAACAATCCACGTGCCCCAATACGGAGCCATCAATAACTTTGTAGCATAGAGTAACACAAGCATTTTAAGACATTGATGCGGTACAAGAACTGATATAACAGCTCAAAGAGCCAACTACCCCAACCCCGCCCTCCCCCCGACACTGAAATAAATGCAATATCATGGAACAAAGGTACATGTACATTAGTGACAGGCAATATGATAACATGTCTCATGAGCCAAATTACAAGAATTCTCAGCAGTGCACTGACCCAAGGATAGGGAGGGATACCAAATATGCAGGCGCCGGACAACTTACAAATCGGGATGGCTCAGAAGGTACACGGTAAGTGGGGCCCAGAAGTCTTTAGGTCGAGATGACTCTGGAAGATCCTCCGCGTAGGACTCCAGTTGTTCCCGGCAATAGGTCAGATCTCGAACCCATTTTCGGACCGTAGGAAGGCTCCTACCACCCCAGCATTGTGCCACAACTCGCTTCGCTAGTAATGTCGCCACTGCAACCAACCGCCTGTTGCAGGGCTTCAGGGATTTCACATCTCCCAGCAGGCACACCTCAGGGACACAGCACACTTGCTCCATCACCACGTCCGACAGCACAGCTGCAACCCTAACCCAATAGGCGGCCACCCCCACACACTGCCACGATAGATGCAGAAAATCAGCCTCAGTATGACCGCACCGGGCGCAGCATGCGTCCTCCCTTAGTCCATATTTCCTTAATTGCAACGGTGTGTAATACCACTGATGTAAAAACTTAAAATGAATAATGCGTAGGTTACAGTTGGCGGTAAGGCGCCCCGTCAGGCCGCAGCAGTACTGCCAATGATCGAGTGGCAAGATACGCCCCAAGGTTGTATTCCATTTAAGGTATGAAGGGTGTTCGTCCAGGTCTATCTCACTTTGGGATGCCACATACAATCTGGTTATCAACCCCTTACGTCCCTCCCCCGACAGCACCGCCTGTAATGCACGCAAAGGCCTTGGTTCTGCTGGGTAGTCAGGGTAGACTGCTCTAATCGCCTGCCGCACCCTAACATATGTAAAACTCAGCATCGGGCTTGGTGTCCGGCCAGCCTGAATGTCCTGTAAGGAACGGAAGTGGCCCAGCTTATAGAGGTCACCCATCTGTATAACCCCAACTGCCTGCAACGTGCGCAGGGCCAACCGCTCCTGCGCCGCAGAGATATCCGGGTGGGCCGCAACGGGTAATTTCGGAGCATAGAGGTAACCAAGTTACGCTCTCTGGGCAAGGGTACGCCAGGCCCAGGCGGTACACTGCACTGGATTTATCTCTGTCCGAGGGCCCCCGTCGCCTCCTGAAAGAGCAGCCGCTATAAGCGGAAGTGGGAGCACAGCATCCGCCTCGATCGCCGTGTGTGGTAAAAACCGCTGTGGGTAGAACCAATAATGTGCGAATTGCGCTTGAGCGCACAAATAGTATAAACGCATATCGGGTGCCTCAAAGCCACCACGATCAAATGGTTGCACAAGGGTACGCCAACTACATCGGGGCTTTTTCCCCCCCCAGACGAATGACAGCAGGGCGGTTTGCAATGTTTTGAAGAGAGAGAGAGATTCAAGCGAATAGGAATGTTTATAAATAAGTACAGTAGTTTAGGTAAAATAGACATTTTAATCACAGCAATGCGGTCTGCAAGTGAGAGAGGCAGCCTAGCCCAGCGCGCAGCCCTATCCGTGAGGTGAGAGATGGTACGACCATAGTTCATGGATATTACCTGCTCGTGGTCCCTATGCAGCCAGATACCCAAGTATTTCACAGGATCCTGGGTCCAGGAAATTGGAAAATCCAATGGGATCTCGTGAGTACCAGCTGTCAGAGGGAAAACAGTTGATTTAGCCCAATTGATCCCTAACCCTGAGAAACGCTCGAATTTGACATATTCTCTAAGCATTCCGGGGAGGTAAGTTGCAGGGTCCCGAACGTATAAAAGCATATCGTCCGCGTAAAGTGAGACTATGAGTGGGCGCTGCCGGAACCGCAGTGCCGCCGACGCATGCAACTGGCGGAGCTTACAAGCAAGAGGCTCCAGAGCCAGGGCAAAGAGCATTGGCGACAAGGGGCAACCCTGCCTCGTGCCCCTACCGATAGTAAAAGCCGATGACACCCAACCATTAACACGGACCCTGGCGGCGGGCTCGGAGTACAGCACCCTAATCCACTTGGGGAAGAAGGGAGGGAAGCCCATTCTCAAAAGGACAATAAACATGTAATCCCATTCGAGGGAGTCGAACGCTTTTGCTGCATCAAGCAGCACAGCAACGGCCTGAAAGTCGGACTCAAAATAGTGCAGCGTAGCGAATAGTGTTCGTAGATTGTGTGTGGTAGACCTGGCTGGCACGAACCCCGACTGGTCGGGAAGTACCAAAAGAGGAATCAGGGGCTGTATACGCATGGCAATCATTTTGGCTAGGATTTTAGCGTCGATATTAATAATGGAGAGGGGCCTATAGGAATCGCAGTGGTTAGGTGCTTTGTCGGGCTTCAACAACATAACCAAAAGAGCTTCCCTTAGGGATGCTGGAAGGCAACCCGCATCATATGCTTCCGCAATCAATCAATCAAAACAGCTTTATTCGATTATTACAAAATAATCATAAAAGCACAGTTAAGAAAAAACATCAAGTTGGCACATATATAAAATTCACATATTAATACACATAAAATTCATCACATCATAATTGATTTCCTACATCTTAAAACATTCTTTAAAAATGATAAAACAGTAGCAACTATTTGTATATCCACTAAGGATTGTAACATCAAATAGGCTGGACGATATTGTCTTAAGCCACTGTTTCTTAAAATTGGGAAAATCCACCTCTTCCTATGAAAGGAGTAAAATTTACAGAAAAACAGGACATGGATTGTCGTTTGTGAAGACGAGTCGTCACAGGGGCATTTGCACAACATCCTTGCCCAATCGTTCTGCACCGGGAATGTAACTAATCTATGGAATAATCCTAATCTCAGTCGGGTCAATAAAAATCTATTATGATCACTTATCATCAGACCTAAATATGGCTGGAATCTGTCAGTAGACACAGTGAGCTGATGGGCTAATACAGATACTTTCTTCAATTCATCATTGCTTCTAATACCCTCCAAATGATTCAAACATATGGCTCTCAGATCTTTCCTCGATATATCACATAAGCTTGTTGGATTCAGAAAATATTCGGGATGGCCTAAGGTGCACACAAAGTTTTTAATATACATAAGCCATCTTATGTGCGCCACCCCATCGAGACTGCCACAATCCTGTAATATCTGTCGGTTCAGCCCCAACTGTTCCGTCGTCCAAATCCTATGCCACATAAGTACAGGTTGAATTTTACAAATATCTGATAAAAAGGTCATCCCCAATTCCATGTGACAAATATAGGTAGAGGTACTCTGTGGAACAAGCAAAAGAAATCTTAAAAACTTATTCTCAATTAGTTGTAATGGGTGAACCTCCTCGTGACCCCAAATGCCCGCCCCATAGGTAGCGATGGAGATGCACTTTGCCTTATATATTTGTAAAAGTGCCTCGGGAGCCCTTTTCCCTAGCTTTCTACTAAAATTCATTAAGGCGGCAACAGCTTTTGAAAACAACGGCTTCCTAGCCTTTATCGCTTGGGTCCAGCTCCCCCTTCTATCGAAGAGAATCCCCAGATAGGAGAAAGTTTTACAACTTTCTAATTGATTGGTGCCTAAAATTACATTTCTACATTGTTCGCTACCAACCCCACATTTCATTACAAACGTTTTCGAGATGTTAATATTTAAGCCTAATTTTGCCATAAAATTTGAAAAACTGCAAACCAACCTCTGGATACCCACTGGGGTGCGGGACATGAGAACCGCATCATCGGCATACAACAATGCAGGAATCGAACGCTTACCTACTCGCGGGAGGTCCTGGCATTCCTCCTCCAACGTTTTCCCCAGATCATTTATATATAACGTAAAGAGGAAGGGTGCCAAGACACACCTCTGCCTCACGCCCTTCATCACCTTAAATTGTTTCGTACATTCCCCCCCCAGCCCAAATCGGATCCTTGCATTTGCCCCAGCGTATAGTTGTCTTAAAAACACTATTAGAGGAAGATCCACCCCTATATTCTCTAAGATTCTCCATAATTCTTCATGAATTACGGAGTCAAACGCCGCTGTCAAATCGACAAACGTCAAAAACAACCTGCCCTTTTTTGCTTTTGTATATTTGCCAAGCAACATATTTAAGTTTAGGCCTTGGTCCACAGTTCCAAGGCCCTTACGGAATCCGTACTGTAAGTCACTCAGGATGGAATGATCTTCCGCCCAATCTTGCAATCTGGTTAGCAGGACCCTCCCGATAATTTTAACGGTGGAGTCGAGCAAAGATATCGGCCTATAACAGGCTGGGTTTGACCTGTCACCTTTTTTGAAGATCGGAACCAATACCGACTCAGACCAAGATGTTAAAATACCAGAGGAACTGCAGGCGTTTAAAACTTGAGTCAGTATTGGGCCCCACAACCCGATATTATGTTTAAACAGGTCCACCGGGATCCCATCTGGCCCGGGGGCCTTCCCCCCCGCACATGCCTCAATAGCTAAATTGACCTTAAACAAGTCAAAACTTAATTTATTGTCATCACTAGATTGTGCACGTACTGAGGGCACTATAGTCCAGTCCTCCTTGACTAACGTTAGTGCATTATGACTATAAAGCTTGGAAAAATGATTCACCCAATCTGCCTCCGTAATAGCAAGCTCTATAGAGGCCCTATCACTCTCCAGAAGAAAAGGTGCATTAACAGCCTTCCAAAAGGCAGAGGAATCCCTAGTCTTTGTACTGTGATATAAGTCCTGCCAAGCTTCTTCTTTAAGAGCCTTTTTTCTTATTTTTAGTGCCGCATTGTACTTGCTTCTGGCATCCCTTACCTCCTTCAGAATTCTCGGTCTGTTATGTAAGGCCTTTTTAAGTCTAATATGGGCTTTGGTACACTTTGCATCAAACCATCCTAAATTAGGCTGTTTGTTTTTATTCGTCTTCCTGAATAATTCCTGCTTAATGCAGTCTGCAATATTTAAAAACCCATCAATTATATTTTTATTCGGTGAATCCTTATCTAGACAAACCAGAACCAACTTCTTACAATTTAAAATAAGTTTCTTCAAAAACATATCCGGGTCGATTTTATTCCATTTTAACGCATACCCATTCTGCCTAGATAGGGCTATGGTACCCACAGTATTTGTCCTGTGATCTCTCTTCCCAGTCAGACTAGATTTCAACTGTATTGAGATGCTCAAAGGAAAATGATCGCTCACGGCTATCTTATGAGTCAAAAAATCTAGTACCCTTGATTTATGTCTACAGGACATTAAAATAAAATCAATTAAAGAGGTTTTGCCACGACCATTATAAGTAGAATTAAATGGTACAGACTTAAAACATAATAAATTGGCAAAACCCAAATCTGCATCGAACATAATTTCATTTAAAATTTCTCCGTGATGATTATGTGCAAAATGTTGGAAAGACTGAGATTTATCGCAAGAAATCCCACAACACCCAGTATCAGCATAATTACAAATGTTACAATTGAAGTCCCCGCCCCATAAAATACATACATCTCTATCGGGTAAAGTCTGGATATTTTGTATGATAGTACCAATTGATCTCACTACTCCCTCAAACCTATCATGAGGTAAATTATTATAAAAGTTGACTACTAATAGGCTAAATGATTTATCAATAACTAAACGCACAACCTGGTAATCTGGATCATCACCTATTATATCAATTTTATCAAAATTCAATAAATTTGCAACATATAAACATAGGCCCCCTTTTGCTCTACCTTTGGTAGACGGGACAGCCGGGGTGTGAAAGGTTCTAAAACCATTAATATGGATAGGATCCTCAATCCAAGTCTCCTGTAGACTAATAACATCAAATCGATTCACAAAATCACACCAAGTATGATCTGTCACCTTGGATCTCAGGCCTGCGACATTCCAGGATAAAAACTGACAGCAGTTCTTCCTGCTATCTCTACTAGCTTCAACAGTTGAACCAACTTTGGCTACAATAGTAGGAGGTGAAGAGTGCGGGATGATGGAAGGCCAAGAATTGATAGGAGAGGTGGCCACACTTAGGGTAGATTGCACCGCATCTAACAAGTCTACCACGGTTAAATCACCTTTCTTGCATATAGAGCTCCCAGAAACACCATCCAATGACCTTAGTTCCTTACACAATTGTGCATTTACAGTGTTATCCTGCTTCATACCATAATAGCTATCCATCCTCCTCACATGATCTAAATCCAGTCAATCTACCTCCTCTAAATTAGGAAGAATGTCAAACCTATTCTGGACTTGTACATTATACCGATGTTCGTGAACCAATAAGTGGGAGTCAGTGGGTACAGTTGAACAGGTTTCGGTAGTAGGTTTATAAAAATAACCCAGGGGAAAAATATTAATATCGGAATTCAGAAGAACCCGATTACCTACCCTGGAAAGGATCATTTGGACGAACTGAGGATGACAAAATGATAAAACCACACAATCACCACTTAACTTCTTAGGGCCTCTACCCACCCAGCTTATCCTTCTTGCCATCTTGAACTCAGAAAATAACCTTTCAGTCAGGCCTATCTTAGTTCCCAGCCAGCAAAGGCATTTATTTCTGAGTGAGTCCCAGGATTCTTCAACTCCTGGAGATAAACACAGGACGTTCGCTAATACAACTGTGTATGGAGTGACCTCTGGGGGGAGGTCCAACGTCGTCTGTGAATAAAAAAATCTCCTGGCTGTCACGTACGGGGTCTGGGTCCTTGCCTCTCTTCTCACGAGATACTAATGAACGCGGGCCAAGGTTGATCCTCTCATCTAGCATATCCCTGTTATGTGACCTCATAGTGGATGTACTAAGTGAGCTAGATGACAGTTGTAAGCCCGCCAATGTGGGTTTGTTCCGGCCCCTAACTGAGAAATATTCCTACTCGGAGCCTCAGGACCCTCAGGACCCAAGTCAACCCGCTTTATTTGTTGACTGCATAATCTAAGGTCCTCACCACAGTTAGATTGAGAAGGAATATGCCCGTCCGTGTCTATACACTTATTGTGCGTTCCCACTAAGCTTGGTAAGCACGGTTGATAGAGGACCGGGCGTTTAGACAACGCCGCCTCAATATTGTCTAGTCTAGTGGACAAACCTGCCAAAGTATCTCGGAGAAAAATATCCAGTGACTCTAATCTGAGTTTCAAGAAGTTGGAATCAATTTGGTTATTACGCAGGGCCCCAACTACTGGTCTCTCCTTCTTACTAAGTTTGGGCTTATGATGGAGCTGAGCTTTCTTAAGTGTGTTACTCGGGGTTTTAACGATGGTATTAGTTGAAGCCGGTACAGAGTCCGGACTTAAGATATGTGACAGATCTATATTACGAGGTCTCTTATCCGGGGGTTGAAGGACACTCTCATGGTCACTAATAGAAATTTGTTCCACAGTGTTTACTATACACCCGTTACTAACGCCAACCTCGCTAGGTACACATGACTGTTGGGGGGGCAGAGGAGGGTTGCTCTGCAGGTGTCACCTCCGCTAAAGAGACGGGCTCGGTACTTAATTTCTTCGTATTGATGACTTCCTAAACTGAGATAATCTGTTGTTCTATACCCCCATAGCCCCGGTCAAATAATTTAATAGGTTCTGCCGGGGAGCCGCCACCCGACCTGGCCTTGGTGCACTCTGTGTTTTTCTTTTCCCCATAATAAACTAAGAAAGGCACACTAAAACCCAACTTATTATTAAAAATAGAGCTGAGGATTAAAGGTGAAACAAGGCAGCTACTAGTTCTATGAGTCAAAATAAAATATAGAATATATGACACAGTGACCCCCACTCCGCAAATACCGCAAGCAGTCTAGGGGCCAGTGCGTCAGCGTACAACTTATAAAATTCACTCGGGAGCCAATCCAGACCCGCCGCTTTGCAGGTGGGGAGGGAAAGAATAGCACGTTTGACGTCCTCTTCATCGAAGGGCTGCGTGAGATATTCCCTATGACCCGTGGACAGCCACCCAAGAGCAATATCATCAAGATATTCATGGATCTCGTCCTGCGGCGCCTCAGTTCTGGCTGCATATAAGGTTGCATAGAAGTCTAATATGGTCCCACTGATTTCTGCCGTGGTGTAATGGGCCTCCCCTGCCTTGTCCAGCATCTCTTTGATGTAGTCCTGGCCACGGGGCTCAGCCAGCCTCTGAGCCAGAGAGCGACTTGGTCTGCCCCCCTCGCCATAATAACGAGCCTTGCTGCGGCGAGATCTATGGGCCATCTCCCGATCGACTGTCTCGTTATGCTCAGTGACCAATTCCCGTATTGCCGAGAGTGTTGTGGGCGATGGGTCCAAATCATAGGACCGTTCAAGAGCGGATATTTCTGCAGCCAATTTCTGAATCCGACGCCTCAAGTCCCTCAAGACGCCAGTCTGCGCTCCCATGCACACCCCCCGAATGGTCACTTTAAAAGCCTCCCAAAGGACGCCCGCACTATCGACGGAACCCTCATTTTCCCTAAAAAAGTTATAAATCGCCTCCCCAATGTCACGTTTAAAGACAGGGTCTGAAAGCGAGGATGGCTGCAGGCGCCAGGCGAACGGAGGCCTTCGGCACGCAGGGAACTGCAGCTGCAAGAGCACAGGAGAATGGTCGGAGAGCGTCCGAGCCATATGACAGACATCCGTCACCCAGGTACACGCAACCTCAGAGACCAACCAGAAATCAAGACGAGACCAGGTCCCATGAGCAGAGGAAACAAAAGTACTCTCACGCGCCTCAGAATGTCGCATTCGCCATACATCACACAACCGACCAACATCCATGAGTCCCAGCAATACTTCCGACGCCCGTTTGGGTCGCGCAGTCTCACTACCCAAGCGGTCCACGGTCATATCCAAGCACACATTAAAATCACCACCCCAAAATATCTCGGCTTCCGGGAAGCAAGTAATGCGGCGCCACACGTCAGAGAAGAAGGCTGGATCGTCTATATTCGGGCCATACACGTTCACCAACAGCACGTTCGTTCCACCCAGTTGCCCATATAGAAGCACAATGCGGCCAGAGTCATCCGAGTCCGTGCGGATAACCGAAAAGGGGACCCCTCGTTTGATCAGTATCATTACCCCTCTGGCATAACTGGAATACGAGGACATCACGCGCACCCCCGCCCACCGATTCCCTACCTTGCTTTCGGACAGTTTTGTGAGGTGAGTTTCCTGTAATAGAGCTATCTGGACATCCATTCTGTCCATAGTGGCAAACACAGAGCAAATCTTTCTGGGGGTGTTGAGGCCACGAACATTCCAGGTTATTAGTCGCACTTTACCACTCATGTCATGAGAAGAAACTTTTTAAGCCCATCAATTAGAGAATGAAACAGGGGCATGCCTGCTCCTGCAATACAAAAAATGAGTACCCCAAATATTGAACTGACAGTGTCGGTCCCTTTCTCATATCCCACCCCCCCATCCCCCAGAATCCGCCCAACTCCCACCATCCCCCAACCCCCCACCCACTTCAGCGTCCCCAACGCGCCAAAGCCATCCCAACTATCCCCCCCCCCAACTCAAACCCCAAAAAAACTCCGAAGAGTGTACAAGGGGTATTCCCATGGGGGCGTCAGAGTGCTACTAACCTCCTACCTAGTAGAGGGTGGCTGAGCAGCACACCATATTTGCCTGATCTAGAATTATCATAGAGTCCTGGACTAAGGAGGTGCCATTTTGCAACAGCAAAAAGTCATGAAAGTGTCCACCTGCACCAGAAGGGAAAAAACATGAAATGCATAGAAGGCAAGCCTATATCAATGTGAAGACAGAGCTACCAACTAAGTAAAGCAGTAAGCCAAAATATCAATATGCGTCCAGTGTCCCTACTGTTCTTCAGATTCTGATAGGGTACGGGAGTCACGTCGCCGCCGCTGTAGATGTTTCGCGTGTTCCATCGCCGCCTTGGGGTTGGTGAAAATCTTGGACTCCCCATCTGGACCTATCTTCAAGCGAGCAGGGTATAGCATGGCATAGGGCACACCTTCAGTTTGCAAAAACTTTTTCACCCCTCCAAATTCCCTGCGTGCGGCCTGTACCGTGACAGTGAAATCCGGGAAGAAAGAGAGGGTATTACCCTGATGTTGGATTGTTCCTTTATCCCTGGCCATGCGCAGGATGGCGTCCCGATCCCTATAGTTCAGAACCCGCGCTATAACAGGGCGTGGGGGAGCCCCCGGGCCCGGACGAGCCGCAAGTGAGCGGTGGGCCCGCTCGACAACAAACATGGCGGAGAGTGATTCAGTGCCAAAAATGTCCTTAATCAAGTTCTCCATGAAGATCTCCATTCTGCCCACGTTTGTCGATTCCGGCAGCCCCGTAATTCGAAGATTATTGCGGCGGGAGCAGGCCTCTAAATCTTCATTCTTTGCCTGGATAAGGGAGAGGACTTTTTCCATATTGAGTGTTTTCCCTGCCACCTCACTCAGCCCCTCCTCCGCTGCAGAGACCCGCTGCTCCACCTCTCCGACGCGGGCGCCCTGCTTTTCGAGCTGCGAAGACATATGGTCGAGGCGTTGGTTAACAGCAGTCATGGTGCCCTCTATAGACTGTAAGCTGCGCTGCATGGCCAACAATGTTGTCTCAATTGTGGATGGACCCGCCTCCTGAGCATCCGCCTCGGAATCAGAGGCAGCTCTGTGCGGGGTCTTAGTTGACTTTCGCGCCTCAAACGTGAGGCGAGGTTGCGTTCTATCGGTCCTCCCCATCCTGGCAGCTATTGAGTCACACTGCTGGGAGAGTACTGGAATGGGTGCCCCCAATTTAAAATAGGGTGCGGATCTCCAGGCCGACCAGGTACCGCAGGGAGCTCCCACGCAGGCCACACACGCTGATAGCAAGCTTCACACCAGCCCCACAGGGCGTCCGCCCCAAAGCCGCAGCACAGCGAGACGTCGGGGTCTCAGGCTAGCAGGTTGATGTAGAGCAGTTCCACAGGGATTAGCAGCCCAGGCACCCCAGCAAGGAAAGGCGTGTTGCAGTGCAGGAGAGGTCCACCCCCGCGCGAAAAGGCAAGGCCGGCGCCACCCCAGGCCCGGCAGGTCGCAGTGCAAGGTCAGCAGGCACAGGACGGACTCCGACCCAGGAGCCAGCTGCAGTAAGTCACAGGCCGCAAGCCAGGTAGGTCTCACCCAGAGGCGGCCATAACAAATCCAAGCATTATGGGGATGGATGCACTCCAGCGCGTGCATCAGCCAGGAAGCGCGACCCCAAGACGGCGGACCCAGAGATCCAGAGCACACCCACCGGGATCGGCACCCGGGCCCAGACAGGCAGAACACCGGGAGAAGAAGCAGGGCAGCTGCACCCCAGAGTCCTCCACACGGCAGCATCCAGCACAGTCCAGCCGCAGCAATACAGCAGGCAGCCACAAGGCCGTTCTTCAAGCGCCCGCCCGCCCCAGTCACAGCTCGCAGGCCGCGGCTCTCTCCCCGGCCCGAACCCGCCTCCGCAGCCGCCGGCCAGGGATAAGCCGCCCCCCACTCACCGCAACCAGCGCAGGCAGCACTCCGTTCACCAGGACTGTCCCGTGGTCGACCTCTGCGCCGCAGGTTTCGGCAGCCTCCGCACTCCGCAGCAGGACCGGAGCGCAGCACACCGCCCCACAGCTGTCAGCTCCCGAAGCCACCAGGCTGTACCGCACCTCTCCCGGACTCCGCAGTAAGGATTACCGGGCCCCAGGACCTCCGTGACAGCAGGGATGGCCCGTACTCTGGGTCCAGCGGCGACCGCCATTTTGTGAAGGCGCTGCCGGGACTCCTCAGCGCGGTGTGTTCGGCGCGATCGGCGCCCCCCAGCAGCTCGAAACCGGCCCCACGAGCTCCAGGTGGCCTCCCAAGCAGGGCAGCAACGCTCGGTATTTAGGAGCAGCTTGCTACAGGCAGATACTAGGCGGATTGGCGCCCAGCCGGGCAGAGCCTCACTGAAGTGCGGCCATCTTGACAGGCGCACTCTAGCGCCCCCCCATCTTTCTGCTCTATCTGCTTTTTTGCGGCTGCACCCGCTCTTTAAGTCTCCAACTGTAAATAGGTTCTTAAAAAGGGCTGGGTCGCTTGTTTCCACCCACGCCCTTTATGCCGCAGTAGGACCTTCATTTGGTCCTCACTTTTCTTATGTGTGCTCCCTTCGAGCCTTTGCACATCTGTCCACTCCGGCTGCTTGCTATCAAGAAAGCCTTTCTGATGGCGATAACATCTGCCCGGAGGGTGAGTGAGTTGCAGACGCTGTCATGTAAGCCTCCCTACATGATGTATTTTCCAGATAAAGTGGTGCTTTGCACCTGTGCTTCATTCTTGCCGAAGGTGGTGACACCATTCCATCGGAGTCAGTCAATCACGCTGCCCACCTTCTTTGCTTCTCTGCATCCCTCTAAAGAAGATGAACGTCTCCACTGTCTGGACCCAAAAGGAGCGTTGTCGTTCTACCCTGACCGCACAAAAGAGTTCTGGGTGGAAGACCAACTGTTTGTGGGGTACGTGGGAGCTAAGAAAGGTCGGGCAGTGCAGAAAAGGCCATTTCTCACTGGGTCATTCTCTGCATAAAAATCTGCTATGCTTTGGCTAAGAAGCAGTCCCCTGAAGGATTAAGAACCCATTCTTCCAGGGGAAAGGCTGCGACCACGGCCTTGGCTCTGGTTGTCCCAGTCATGGACATCTGCCAGTCAGCAACGTGGGCGTCTCTGCACACGTTTGCCAAGCACTAATATCTGGACAGTCAGATCTGCAGGGACAGAATTATTGCCCGTTCGGTCCGGCAGGACTTTCTAGTGTGAGGAATTTGTCCGTAGGCCACCGCCTGGAGGATATGATTGGGTATCTATTTTAAGGTAAGGAATCTGCAGCTAGATAATGTCTCTACCAGTTAATGCGTTACCAAAGGTTAACTTGTTCATTAGTTTGGTAGATTCTGGGGGAAACTAATGCTGCATAGCACTTACCTACCCAGTTGTGTGGCAGCTGAAAGTAAGCTGATTTGCTACACACCCACACAGTATATGCCTTTAATATTTTCCACTAAATCAGCAAAGATTCTCCCTTTAACTAAATAACTATGTTCACATTCGCTCCATCCCACTACTTCAACAGTTTTGTTTCCTTCTTGTCTCTTATCAAGCACAAAGTTCTTTTCTTGACAACATCAACACTTAGTTTCGGGGGTGGATCTTCCAGATTTTCTTTACCCTTCCTCTTATCAGATTCTGGATTAACTCTCTTACTTTCTTTCCCTTCCTCTTGCCTTGTTCTTTCATTTTACTCATCCTTTTGTCCTTACTGATCTTGCAGGTTAATCATGCATGCTTTGGTTCGTAACGCTTGAGTTAATCATAGGAATAAATAATTCAATTGTATGCTTAAGCTTATCCCTTTTTTGAATCTCTTAGAGAAACAATAAACATGCTTAGTAGATCACAAATACATGTTTGCATCTGTCACAATTGGTACATTTTCCAAAGGCTTTTCATAATCGGTATAAAACAGTCTAATAGAGTGTTGCTATAGAATAGATTCAGAAAGCTGCTGCAGGAGAAAGAGTAGGACAGATGAGAGAAAATACGCAGTGCCTTTAGCTGCAGAAGCTGGAAAATAGGAACACGCAAAACCATTCTCTTCCTGCATTATTTTGACGTTCAGCAAATATTTGGAAATTAACATAACTATATCACCTGTCGGAATGAGAGGTGTGTGAGATTCTACCTTCATGCATTTGCTTTCTAACAACACATTTAATAATTAGGTTCGTTAACCGGTGGGGAACATCTCCCTTCACTAGATGAACATCTAACATCACCCCAACTATAGAAACAGAAATGGCTACTAACAAAACTATAAGCTGAATTTTGCTGCATGCACCATGATAAATCAAATCAGATCAAACAATAAACTTTTTTTTTTTTTTACTCAAGAAATTGGCCTTCTATAACTGCCCTATGGCTCTGTAGTCCTTGGACCATTACCCTATATGTCTACTTGTCCCTTTTAACCTGGTCAACAGTTTGCAGATGTTAGGCACCCCCCCCCCCCCATCCCTTTTTTTCTTTTTTTCGAGTCTTGGACATTGTCATTCGTCGGATTCTGTGTCCGTTCTGGTGAAGTATGTCTAATCAGGACCTGCATATTTGCGATTTACTTTTCTCTGTCTTTTTCATTTTGGGACCATCCGATCCAGGCGCTAAACCCCAGTATCTTGAGGTTCTGTAGGTTCTTGTTCCTCTAACTCCCTAGCTTCCCCTTGGTCTTTTAGTAGCTGTCCACAGTCTCTCACCTAGTCTTTATCCTTGGCCAAGCTTCTTCCGTTAATGGTAGATTCTGAGATGTAGTATAATGTAAATGAATTGCCTGTATATTTGTACCTTTTCTGAGTATGGGGGCTTAGAGTATAGTTGTAAGTTGATTGGTTTTTATCTTGTACTTTGAGCTCAGTGTACTGTATATTGTATGTATCGCTTTTTAAAAATGTTTGTCGTATTTTATGTGGACCTCTTGAGTTCCAAATCATAATAAATAAATCTTGAATCTTGAGCTGTAGTTGTGATTTCTGCCTCAGATAAAGCTGATTCACTCTGAGGTGAAACTTCCTCTTTCTGTGTCACTTTCTATTTCATGTGCATTTGATCCAGGTGGGTTTGACTCTGTGCACCACGAGTTCTCACTGTCTGCGAATGCATGGCTTTAGTCTTCAGTCTGGTGTCGTTACTCCAATAATGGTACTGTCGTTCTGCTCTCGCCACTGTTGAGCTTTTGCTGTAGGGGGGACAGAGTTTTCAGACTGGTCTTCTACTTTGCATGCCTCCGAAATCTCAAACCTAAGCCGACTCAAGAAGATAGTGTATGTTGGCTAAGCAAGCTTCTTCCTCTTCTCGTCTCATCCTCCTGGTGTGGGAGGCATTTATTCAGTTCGACAGCCCAGCACACTTCACAGCAGTGTTGGTGACTAGGATCATCTGGTATAGGCTCTTCAACGTTCTTCCAAACACAACTTGTGAACATGCTTATTCACATGAACTCAGTCGCAGGGGTTCAGGTCATGACATGGAGACTATCGCCCAGCTGGAGTAGCAGCATCAAGCTGATGAGAGAGAGAACGTACCACATCAGCCAAACCCTTGTATTATTTGAGAACAAGATCATCTGTGATATTCATGTGAGAAACTGCTCGAACAGATGGAATTTGCATGGCTCTCCTCATCAACCCCTCATGAGGGGACAATCCTTTACGCTTTTATGGTGTGCTTACATTGCTCATCAATAGCGGAGGAAGTGCATTGGGCCATTCGAGTGATGTAGATGCACAAGTTTTGGCCAAGTTTGCATTGATTGTCCTGTTTGTCTGTCGACAATGCCTGAAGCTTATGGTCAGCAACTACAATGCAACCTTTCGTCTATCCCTAAAGTCGTACATAGCAGCGGCATCACATCATTCTTGAAGTGACTTCATTGATCTGATTCAAGATGAACTGGCATTCCAAAGCACGGAACAATTTCCCACAACTGTAGGTTGGCAACTGTCCTTTTGTCACGTCTCCTGGTGGGGTACTCCTCCACCAAACAAAAAAACAAATCTACAGTCACAAGCAAATACCTTAGCTAGTTACATTGACGCATCTCCACGAAATCAATCTGGAAATGGTTTAGGGGCCATCAGACTTTCCTATGTGACTCCTGGGCACTACAGCCTTTTTGCCCACTTTCATATTTTGACAAACCGCACAGCGCTGGCACAGATTACCTGCTATAGCATAAAAGTGTGGATTATGCCAGAACTGGCTAAAAGTCATCACCTTCCTGTTTCTTTCCACATGTCGGTCCATGCATGTTTCTAACCATAGCAGGTAACATGGAGTCAGGAAGTATAAGCTTCCCACCTATGAATACCCAAATATCACTAGGATCCTTTTATGCATCCCATCTTTCCCCACTTCGCCTTCTCAATTTCAGGTGCAGTATGTTGCAGTTCTCTCAGCTCATTGAAAGTCTGTACAGTGTTTAGTAACCTGTTTCGTACAATTTCTCCCTCAGCACTGAATGGCTCGTCCATGTGGAAGGTGCTGGACTCGAGTGCAATATCGAGCAATCTCATCCACAAAGCAGTTTCCTCTTGTAACAAAATAATTTCTGCTCTTGTGTGCAGCACACTTTACCACAGAAATCTTCTCTTGGAAATTGAAGGGCTTCCAAAACGTTGGAGACCTACAGCCCGTTTTTAGGTCTCGGCTAGACAGCGCTGCACTATTTCGAAGAGAAGTGTTGTGTTCTATCTGCGGACGTAGAGCCCACCCATCTCCTACGATTGATAAAGTTCAGTGTCGCTCTCATTTTCTTTGCCATTCGTCATGGCATGCGGGCGTCATGCCCTCTTCTTGTTTTTGGCACTCCCATAGTGCACGGACCAAGTAAATGTCTCCTTTAACTGCTCCCATTTTTCGGAGCAATTTTTTTCTTTGTTTTCGAGCACTCCATGGGAGTACTTGTGTTTTCAGGCTGTGTCCCTCATCTGTGGTGCTGCTCTACTCCAGTCTGTTTCTTCTCTGCCTCCCTCCGCTTTTGCCGGCCTGTGTAGAATATACCTGAATACATGTGTACACACAGCTCATGAGCGCATTGTTTCTGCACAATGTGCACATTTGCCATAAAAAAGTTCATGTCAATGCCAGGGCGTGTAGGCCAATGTGCCATTCACTTTTAAGTCTGACCGATTTTAAAGAGTCTGCATCAGGACTCTGGTGTCTCACTTCAGATAAGTATTCTAATTATTGTTGTTTTGCTGCTTCCTTTCACAATTTTCTGTCAGGCTAGTGCATCAGTTATCATCTTTCCTGCACCATCTCCTCCCCCCCCCCCACCAACTCCTTTCCCCCACCCCCTTACTTAACAATCCTGTTCTCTTTGGTGCAAATGATGAAATCTGAGCTACAATCTGGAGGCGGAGAAGGTGTTTTTGGAAATTCTGTTCAAACGGTTTATTTTTGCAAGAAAAACCGAAGGAGACTGCTCGTGGACGCAGCGTTTCGCCTACAACCCTATGGTAGGGGCCGGCCGCGTAGGATAGGTAAGCTGTCGATAGGCAGCAGCAAGAAGCATAACTGAACAGTATGTCATGTAAGTAACACAGCAAGTCGCCTACAACCCATTGTGGGCCGGCCGCGTCAAAGAGCAGTTGCCAATACATGTCATATGTATGGAGAGAGCAGATGGCAAGTCGGAAGAAAGAAGAGAAGGTGGAGAAGGAGAGGAGAAGTAAGAGACAAAAAGGGGAGGTGGGCGAGGGGGGGAGGAGAAAAAACGCTAAGCCCCTAGGGGTGGCGAACAGCGTGCAGGAGGGGACTATTCTGAATCCGGGGGGTAGACTGCATCCTCGAAGAGGCGTAGGGCGCGGAGTTTCGGGGGCTGGAAGCGGGCGTGTTCAAATTTGCAGAGATGGGTAACAAGTGGCTGCCACAATTTAGTAAACTGGGAATCGCGAGACTGCAGGCGAGCAGTGAGCAATTCCATTGAGACAGTGTGCCATAGGCGCGTGAACCAGACAGTGATTGGGGGGGTCTCCGGCTTTTTCCAGTACAGGGCAATGAGCTGTTTGGCAGCGCCTAGCATGTGGAGAGAAATATGCCAGTCGGTGTGTGTGAGTGCGCGCAAATTGTCAGGTTTGAGGCCTAGAACAGCTGTGGCAGGAGTGGCAGGCAGGGGAAAGCCAAGCACCTCTTTGATATGGCTGAGGATCTCCTTCCAGTATGAGGTCAAGAAGGGACAGGACCACCAAATGTGCAGGAAGTCGCCCTTGGCGCTCGAGCACCTCCAGCACAGCGGGGATGTCGCAGGGAACATCTTATGCAGTCGGGAAGGCGTATAGTACCATTGAGTCATGGTCTTGTAGGCGGTCTCCCGCTGGGGGAGACAGCGGTAGACCTTTGGGATATCCCGCCACAGACGAGTCCACTGGGCAGGGACTATGTCCGAGGTAACGGTTGATTGCCATTTGCGCTGGTAGAGGTGGGGAGTAGTGAGTGGTGGATGTTGCAATACGTGATAGGTGCGGGATATAAGCCCTTTAGAGTCATCGAAGGCGCGCACTAGGCGCTCAAAAGGCGTAAGAGGTCGAGTGGCTGCCTGCGCCCAGGAGGAGGTATGTATCCAATGGCGCAGTTGCATATATTGCAATCGGGCTCCCTCCGAGAGTTGGAAGTCCGCCTTGCACTGATCAAAAGTTTTAAAGGTGTCGCCCAGGAAGAGGTCTCTAATGGTCCGACACCCACCGTCAAGCCAATCGGAGAACGCTAGGGGACGCGCTGCCGGTGGAAAGTGGAGATTCCCAGCAATTGGGGTGAAGGGGGATGGAAATGTGGTGAGGCCCTTAGGGACTGCAATTTTATCCCAAATCTCTAGTACCGTCCGGGTGGGGGGCCCAAGTAGGCACTGTGTGACCGCGAGGCCCGGTGCTGCCACGGGAGGTCCCAAATGGATCTCCCAGTCACCGCCCTATTCATATGGAACCATACCTTTTCACTTTGCCAAGCCATCCACTCCGAAATAAAGCGGAGGTGAGAAGCCCAATAGTACTCCAAAAGATTGGGGTAAGCCAGCCCGCCCCTGTCCTGAGGAGACATGAGTATTTTGTTGGAGAAACGCGGCCTGCGTCCGCCCCAGATGAACCTAGTGATCACGTTGGGGGCTACCGATCTGGTGGAGCGGGATGGGGGTCGGGAGAGATTGGAATAAGTACAGAATTTTGGGGAGCACCGACATCTTGACTGCATGTAGTCGCCCCAGCCAGGAGAGAGTGAGTGGTTTCCATGTCCTTAGGTCCCCAAGGACCGATTTCCGGCATTCCTGCCAATTAATTTGGGACCAAGAAGCGAGAGTGGGGGTTAACTGAAGACCGAGGTATCGGATGGAGCGGGAGGCCCATTGATAGGCGACTAGAGCCTGAAGCGTAGGGATCTCGTCTCGGGGGATCGTAAGGTTTAGGGCCCAGGATTTCTCGTGATTAATCTTAAGCCCAGACGCCAACTCAAAGAATCGAAGGAGAGCCAGGAGGGCTGGGAGGGAGGCGTGGGGCTGTGAGAGTGTAAGCAGGAGGTCGTCCGCAAAAAGGGCCACTTTGTGCTGGAGGCCTCCGAGGGGGATGCCGTGGATGTCAGGGGCCTGGCGGATTAAAGTGGCGAGGGGCTCCACCACAAGAGCAAATAGTAGGGGTGACAAGGGACACCCCTGCCAGGTACCTCTGCTGATCGAGATAGGGGAGGAGAGCCGGCCGTTGACCCGTACCTGGGCGGTCGGGGAGGAGTAAGGGGCCATTATCCGAGCTATCATTAACGGGCCAAGCCCGATTTTATGTAGAACTGCCCGAAGGAAGGCCCAGTCCACCCGGTCAAACGCCTTCTCCGCGTCCAGCGACAGAAGGCAAGCCGGGATGTTCCAGTGGTGGGCCTTACTCACCAAGTGTGCGATGCGCCGCACATTGTCCGCGCCTTGGCGATGTCAGATGAATCCAACTTGGTCCGGTTCTATGAGGCTGGGGAGAAGGGGATCGAGTCGTTTAGCTAGTATTTTCGTGTAGATCTTCAGGTCCGTGTTAAGCAGGGCTGTAGGACGGGCAGAGTGCAGGGTCCTTGCCCGGTTTAGGAATAAGAGCGATTTCCGCCAGCCCCATAGACTAGGACGGACCATCGTCGGTGGCAAAGGAATTAAAAAGACGAACGAGGTGTTTCCAAAGCTGTGGCAGGAACATGCGGTAAAAAGATAGGGGGAGACCGTCCGGCCCCGGAGACTTTCCGATGGGAAGGTCCTTCAGGGCCCCAGCGAGCTCTTCGCAAGTGATTGGGCTTGATAGGTGCTGAGTGGGGTCCAGGGGCAGGCATCGAGCAGAGCCCGTACCAGGTCTGGGGAGGGCGAAGCTGGGGCATATAGGGAGGAATAATATGCGTGGAAAGCAGCGCATTTAGAATCTTCCGTAGTTGCGCGAGTGCCATCTCCAAGTTGGATGTTAGCTATATGTGCCTTAGCTGTGCGTTTCCGCAAGCGCCGAGCCAGGACCGTGCCCACCTTGTCGCCCCCCTCGTAGTAGTGCTGTTTCAGCGCTAACAGAGCGCTCTCAGCCTTGTTAGTGCGGTGGGCCCGCAGCTGACCACGGAGAGCAGCCAGCCTCCGTTTATGAGCAAGTGATGGGCGTTCCTGGTCGAGCTTTTCAAGGACCTTCAGGTCCTTAGTGAGATTGGCTTCGAAGAGGCGCGCTTCCCGTGCTCGCGCAATCGCGATAGAGGTGATATGACCGCGGATGGTGGCCTTGAATGCGTCCCACACAACAGGAAAGGGGGTTTCGGGGAGATCGTTGAGCTCAAAGTAGGAGTCGATAGCCGTTCGCAATTCCGCCACGTCTACAGGGTCCCGGAGGATGTGTGGAGGGAGGCGCCATCGAGGCGGGAGTGGGGTGCGCGCAGAACTATGGCGCAGGAGAAGTTCCACGTGAGCGTGGTCAGAGACCGATATGTCGGACATGGAAGCAGAGACCGTCTCGCCGACAAGGGCATGCAAGACAAGGATATAGTCTATACGGGAGTACGAGCGATGCACATGGGAGTAATATGAGTAGTCACGAGCTTCAGGGTAGTGGTACCGCCAAGAGTCAAGCAGCGTGAGATCTGCCAATTGCCTCTTTAAGGCAGAGGACATAGCCCCAGCGCCCTGGAAGGAGCCGTCACTTCGATCCGAAGCAGGGTCCCAGACCAAGTTAAAATCGCCCCCTATAATAAGTGAAGGGTCGTCCTGCGGCACTTGTTCCCTCAAGAGGGCTCGAAGGTAAGGATCCTGCGCCTGGTTAGGGGCATAAATACTGCACAGCGTGAGAGACCGGTGTCCGATCAAGACCTCGACTTTAAGGAAGCAGCCATCGGGGCTGCGAGAGACTTTAGATTTCCCCTGCCGAATGCCAGGGCCACAGAGTATTGCCACACCAGCTGTTTTGGAGGGGGCCGAAGCCCATAATTGGAGGGGATACCGGGGGTGGGCCATGCGAAGGACATCGACTTTCATCAGGTGGGTCTCCTGTAAAAGGATTAAATCGGGGTGCTGCTGAAGGAGATAACGCCATATCTGGTGCCGCTTATTAGGGGAGTTGAGCCCCTTGACATTAAAGGAAAGGATTTTCAAGCATGGGGTAGTGGTCATGACCTCTAGGGAGTGCGATCTGGCTTAAGTGGAACGCAATGGCTAGGAAAGAGGGAGAACCGCTGTCTTCCAGAGAGCAGAGGAAAATTCACCGGGAGCGCCCCCACCCACCAAGGAAAGAGAAAGGGACAGAGGAAAAGGGGAAAGAAGGAGAAAGGGAGAGAAGAGGGGCAGATATTCGAAACGGAAACGATCGACATTGGCCAACAGGGCCACAATATGAAAGAGAAAGAAAAGAAAATATCGACATACTGTGAAAAATACAACGGTGGCCAACAGGGCCGCATTGTCCTGTTCCAGTCCAGGGGTGATCGTGGCCCAAGGGCACAGATCATCCCGGAGAAGTCACTCTCCCAAGAGCAGGGGGGGGGGGGTATCCTTCAAACTCAGAGCGTGAGGGCAAGGAGAGAGCCCGTGTCACCAGCCTTTATAGTAAGGAACCGGGAGGGCGCCGGGCATGGAGAGGGGCGATGATGCGGTAGTTCCATGTGGCAGGTGTGGACAGTGGGTCGCAGTGTGACGGGCGGGAGTGCACGCCCGCTCGTTCATGGCGTGGGGGGGCGAGATTTGGCAGCGGAGAGCCTCTCTTCCATAGAACGGATGTGTTGGATGATTTCCTGCTTGGCTTGGGAAGCCGACTGCTCCCCAGGATGTGATGCTTTCCTGCAGCGAGACACCTGGGACCAGGACGGCTTGGCCGGTGCACGGGCGCAGGAGGATGTGCGAGCTGTGCTGGGCGTCGGAGAGAGGGGAATGTGCAAAAGCCGGGCCGCTTCTTGGAGGGATCGCACCATCCGACGCTTAGAGTCCCACTGGAAGAAGAGCGCGAACGGGTGGCCCCATTGGTACTGGATGTTGAGGCTCCGCAGCTTGTCCGTCACCGGTTTGAAGTCCCGTCGCCTGCGCAGCGTGGTGGGAGCAAGATCCTGGAAGATCTGTATGGTGGCGCCCTGATAGGTGATCTCTGGTTTGGAGCGCCGGCCTTGAGGATTGCCTCCTTCTCGGTAAAAAAGTGGACCTGGGTCAAGATGTCGGGAATAAGGCCCGCTCGGGCGGAAGGGCCGGAGACTCGGTGTGCCTGGTCAAGGGCCGGAGGGGAGGCGTCGTCATCGTCCCATATTTCATGTAGTAGTTTCGCCACGAACGTCATAATGTGTGACCCCTCTGAACCAATCGGAACCCCCCTAATGCGGAGGTTGTTGCGACGGCTCCGGTTTTCCAGATCCTCCCGTTTCAACTGCAGGTCGAGATGTTGGTCTTCCAGAGTGGCCATTCGCTGCCAAAGTTGCTCCTGTTCTTCCGTTCGGTCGTCCACTGTCTTTTCAAGACCATCCACTCTCTCCCCAAGGTCGGAGACCTCTCTTCGAAGTTCCCGGACACAGGAGTGGACTTCCGTGCGCAGGGAGCCTATTTCGGACTTGAGCTCCGTCATGAAGGTCGCCATGAAGGATTGTGTGATGGGCGCCGAATCGTCCCCGGTTGAGGATGCCATTGCTCCAGCGGATCCCGGCTTGTTCCAAAGCGCCGCGACCGGGTTTTCCTTCTGGGGCGCCGCAAGCTCCTTCCCCTGCTTGGTGCGCGTCATCGTCTTCCCGGGTTGTTCACCCTCGAGGCCCCAACCAGGTGGCGGAAGTGAACGGGAAGGAGGCGTCTAAGAGTTAACCACGGTCTGCCGGTTATGGAGGAGATGTGGCAGAAGGCAACACTATGTGGGTCCCGTCACCGTGTGGGTCAGGCACCCGAGAGCCGGAACGCAGTGACCAGGGCCGCCGCGATCCACCCCAAGGGCAGGCTGTTGCGAGAGTAGCCAAGAGTCAGGAGTTCACTTCAAGTCCCCGCATGTGAGATGGCGGGCAGGCGGTAGCGGCGGGGCCACCAAAGCGTTGGTAGGCGGCAGAAACAATCACAGCTGGGTAGCTCAAACCTCCAAGAAGGGTAGAGTTGCAGAGCGGGTCGTCCCCCGCGTGATGTGCGCCAGTGGGGGAGCCCCGCAGGCCCAGCTTCCCCCACGCAAGCTGAGGGTCCACCAGACGGACAGCCCAACTACAGGGAGGCGCGCAGCTGCCCAAGAGAGTCCAGCCCCGAGGGGCTACAACTGGAGGTGGTCCCACCCACTGGCCGGGGGCACTGAATCCGTGGGCCCCTCGCTGCCGAGAGTAGTCAAATGCTAAGGCATAGGGGGAGTGCTCCGCAATGAGGCCCAGGATGTCGCCGCAGCAGGCCTCAGGCGTCACCTGCGTGGCGGTAAAATGCGCAGGGGGGTCAGGGGCAGGGTCCGAGGGGAGATATACAGAGTCCAGCTCCCTCGAGCCTGTCCAGGCGGGCCACAGTGCGCAGGGACGCCCCCGCCCCCTCACTTCACCTGATCAGCGAGAACCACCCCAAGGTCCTGCACGATGACAGCGCGGGCGAAGCAGGGAGCAGAACAGCGTCGCGCCCAGGCGCGGGTCCGCCAAGCAGGGGAACCGCCGCTCGCAGACTGTGGCTGGCCCCTCCAAGGGCTAGACGTCCCCAGTTCTCCCACCAAGGATCCGGTAGGCTCCCCCAGGTGCACAAGTCTATGAGGCTTAGGGCCCTATGAGCAGGCGTAGACTGGGCCCAAGACGGCGGCCGTCGTGGGCAGTGATGTCGTAGGGATCCCCTGTGCAGCCACCAGCCAGGTGTAAGGAGGCTCCACGCAGGGTCCGATGCTCACCGCTGGGCCACGGCTCCCCCCGCGGGGCTAGGGGGGGTCAGATGGCTGCGTGCAGAGGCTCGGGTGCCTCGGGCCGCTGGAGTCAAGATGGCCGCAGCCGCCGCCGAGTGCAGCCGAGAGAGGTAGCGGAGCCGCCCCTCCGCGTAACAGCAGCCCCGGTCTGTGCCCGTTCGCCAAGAGGTGCCTCAGCTGTACCAACGCCCCCGCGCCCCGATTTGCGGCGCCGATTTAGCCCCGGTTCCGCTTTTCAGGCGGCTGAAGGCGGCAGTTTGCGGGAGCTCTCCCTAAGCACGTCTCGCGCCATTCGCGTCGAGACCACGCCCCCCTTTGGAAATTCTATTCAATCTATCTTTACAGACGATCACTGCTACAGCGCTCCATGTTTGTCCTAAAGTGGGCACTGAAATGTGTTTCTCTGACATAGCGACATGATGAATGAGACTTCTAAAGTGGGGAAAATTAAGATCTCTCAACAGTGAAAAATCAGGTGCTTTAATAGGACTTTAGTCAAAAGATTTTACATTCAGTACACAAGAACATGGTTCGCAGGATATGCACTAGTGGGGAACTAGCAAGAAGAAACATTTTACTACAGAATACATTTGAAGATTCTCTCATAATACTAATACATTAGGTTCAGTCGTACTCCGTCTATTCAGGTAAAATGAATTGATCTACAATATGTAATGCAGACTAGGACAGTCAAGTTGTCATTGATTGGGTATATTGTGTTCAGGAGGACTGTAAAAGCCTTAGTCTTTCAGTGCAAATCTCTTAATTCTTTATTACAGCAGAGAAAACCAGCAGCGACAGTGGTCACTGTTTTCCGACATCATTTCAAGATGGAGAACAGTATTATACTGCCTTATGTTAGCGTAAACTAGATTTCTAATGCTACAATTAAAAAGAAAATTCTCCCTCAACTGCCGCCTGTCAGAGTGAAGAGCTCATCCGATTACTGGTATGTCGCATTGCTGCTTGGGGAGAGGTGCTGCCCAGCATCCAGACCACGCTGCAGCTAAAGGCTATTGAGTACAGTCAGGTAAGGGCTGGACCAACTAGCAAAACACACTAGTCTTTGTTGATTAACAGCCTCTGCACATAGAAATGAGGTTAAAGATTGCCAGGGTAGAATTCAAAGTGCCAATGAAGGCTCAAGGGGAAGGCAACAGGCTTGGATGAGGAAATGGCACCTGTTTCAGAATACAATGTCATTGTGTTGTCACATGCTACGGTGATCATCAAAGGTGTTGAATACACTGCAGGCATTGAGAGCATTTTGTAGGGTTAATAAGGTTGTTTTGAACAAGCATTATGAAAGACGTCCCTCTGTTTGAGTTTTTTTTATTTTTTATATTTTTATTAGCATTTTGTGTTAAGTACAATCAATGACACAACTTGAACAGCAGTACATTGCTAACAGACCAGCCAATCGAAAATATAAAACTGATCGCGTAGATATCATAGCAGTATTACACCTCCACAGCACATTAAACATGGTACAAATCAATAGTGTGCTCCATTATCTGCATACATTATATGTCTCTGCAAAGAAAAAACATAATAAGGAAAATAAAATATACCTCATATTTACTACGGCAGGAAATTCCACCCGGTGGACTATCTCAAATCAGGGTATTTATCACAGTGATATCTCTGTCAGGGGTCATCTGTGTCTGCAGACCTCAGCCAATTAACAAATGGGTCCCATATATCCCGGGGACGAGACTTCTCCGGCATGAGTTCCCAAAACCCTGCCAATTGGGTCCTGCAATAAGTAACATCCCGGACCCATTCCTTCGTTGTCGGTGGGGAAGCAGCGCCCCAATGGAGGGCCACCTGTCGCTTAGCCATCAGCAGTAGCATGGCTGGTAATTTCCGCAGCTTCGGTGGTATGTTAGAAATAGCTCCCAGCAGCACCGCCAGCGGCATGCAAGGCAAATTCTGACCAGTTATGTCTCCAATAAGGGGCAGTATTTGTAACCAAAAGTTAGCAATAGGCCTACATTGCCATGCCAGGTGTATGAATGACGCTTGGGGAGCCCCGCATCTCCAGCAATTATCATCAGATCGCACCCCCATCCGGTGGAGTTGTATCGTGGTGCGATAGAATCGGTGAATGTATTTAAAGTGAATGAGTCTGAGACGGTAGTTTGGTGACAGTTGCTCTAGCTGCCTACAGCTAAATTCCCTCTGCTCATCCGTAATATTGTCCCCTAGATCCACCTACCACGCCGCGCGGGATGTGGGCACCGTAATTGGATACTCCCTCTGCGTAATAGTGTAAATTTGTGTGATCAATTTGCGGCCTGATTCTACAGTGAGTACATTTTCTAATGCAGGTAATTTTGGGGACGGATTCGGAAATGTTGCAAATTTACTTCTACAGGATGCCCTCAATTGATAGTATAACAGTATATCTAGGGCTGAGGGGGTCGTAGCACCACACATCTGCTGTAATGTTAGGAAAGTGTCCCCCAGGTAAAGGTCTTGACCTGTCAATATGTGGTGTGACTTCACGCGCTCCTGCGCCCTATTATCCATGAGTGGTGGGATCAGTGGGTTATTCGCCAATTGCATGGAAGGGGCATAGAGTATGTCAATATTAGCGTGCTTACAGAGTCCTTCCCATGCCCAAAGCAGCGCCTCAGTCGTATCTACTTCATTTCGTGGACGCTTGAATTTTTTATAAATGGCAGTATTTAAAGGAAGGGGGGCAGCCCTGTCCAGCTCAGTGGCAACGTGGGGCTGAAAAGGGGTGGGGTGTATCCAGTGGTGTAACAATTGTGCCTGAGCACTGTATGCATAGAGGGCAAAATCAGGAGCTGCCAGTCCACCCTGTGCTTGTGGTAGCGTGAGCGCTTCCCAGGAAATCCTCGGCTGTTCCCCCGCCCATACCAGTTCAATCATTAGGGAGCGGAGTTGTTTTAAAAATTGCATCGTGAGAGGGATAGGGATATTCACAAATAAGTACAGTAGTTTAGGCAAAATTATCATTTTGGCTACCGCTATACGGCCAATCAAAGAGAGGGGTAGTGTTTTCCATCTCCGTATTTTATCCTCAATCCAGTCCACCACTCTACCATAATTAGACGTCCATATCTCCTGTAGGTCGCTGCTAATTCAGATGCCCAAATAGCGTGTCGGGCCAGAGGCCCAAACGATGGGAAATTCAGAATCGAAAGACTGAGTTTCGGATGTCAGGGGAATAATGACAATTTACCCCAATTGATCGCCACTCCAGATAGCCCCCCATATCTCACTAATTCGCGTGTCAAAGGCGCAAAGTTGTCTTTAGGGTTTGTCATGTATAGGGTAATATCATCTGCGTACATTGACACAGTGAGCCCCCTTGTAATGAACCCTATTCCTCGGTGTGTGTGGTGTTGTCTAATCCTGGCCGCCAGTGGCTCTGTCGCAATGGCAAATAATAATGGCGACAGGGGGCAACCTTGTCTAGTGCCTCTTGTAATAGAGATAGGGTCCGATATCAGGCCATTGACCCTCAAACGCGCAGTAGGCAGAGTGTAGAGCAGCCTGATTTGTTGGATAAAAAGCGGGCTCAGGCCCAACCGGTTCAGAAGCGGAAACAGGAACCCCCATTCCAATGAATCAAACGCCTTAGTGGCGTCCAAAAGCGCTGCAATCGCAGGGACATGAGAGGCGAGATAGTGCATTAGCGCAAATAGCGTTCTAAGGTTATGGGAAGTGGACCTCCCCGGTATAAAACCAGATTGGTCCGGTCGGACTATCAATGGGAGCAGCGGTTGGAGGTGGATAGCCAGGAGCTTAGCAAAGATTTTAGCATCTAAATTTATCAATGAGAGTGGGCGATACGAATCACACTGCGTGGGATCTTTGTCGGGTTTTAATATGGTAATAATAATGGCCTCGCGCATAGAACCTGGCAGGATTCCCGATTGCATGGCCTCCTGGTAGACGGCCAAGAGCTGCGGTGCCAAAAGCTCGGAGTATTCTTTATAAAATGTAGCCATCAGTCCGTCTGCTCCAGGGGCTTTGTCTGCGGGCAAGCCACCTATAACGCGCCGTACGTCCTCTACAGTGAACGGCACCTCCAAATAGTCTCGATGGGCCCTACTGAGCCAGAGCAGCTGTACCGAGTCAAAGTAGTCTTGTAGGACCTTGTCAGGCGGGCTAGACCGAGAGGTGTATAATTGTGCATAGAAGTCCTTCATGGTGGCAAGAATTTCGGGTGGGGTGCGTACTATGGTATCGTCAAGGGTGACAAGCTCAGTGATAAAGGTGGACCGTCTGGGAGCTCGAAGAAGGTTCTCTAATGTCTTGCCCGGTCGATCTCCCTCGCCGTAGCGGCGCGCAGTTGCATATTTATGTAAAAAGTTAGTCTCACGGTCTGCCGCCTCCTGAAATTCGGTCAATTTCTTGCGGATGTCCGCAAGGGTCGCAGGGTTGGGCGAGTGGAAATATTGTGTCTCTAACGCTTGTATGTCTTTTTCCAGTCTGCTTAAACTTCCTCGGATATCGCGGAGCACACTAGATTGTCCAGCTATGCAATACCCTCGTATCACCACCTTGAACGCCTCCCACAGTGTACCTACGGTGTCTACAGATCCCGTGTTATGCTCGAAGTATTCCATGATTTGCATTCTAAGACTTTTCACGAAAAGCTATGTTGAGGAGTGCATTGGGAGAGAGGCGCCATGTGAATGGCTGTATGTAAGGTTTTGGCACTGAAAGCACTACGGCAACCGGAGCATGGTCCGAGAATGTACGGGCCAAATGTTGTACCTCCGTAACCCAAGTGTGTAAATCCTTAGTCGTTAACCAGAAGTCAAGTCTGGACCAAGTCTGGTGTTGCTGCGTGATGCACGTACCTTCTCTAGCGGTAGGGTGGAGCGTGCGCCATGTATCAATCAAGTGGTGATCTAGCATTATACTATGCAAAACTGCCGCGGCCTGTGGATGATGTGTGCGTGACGCTCCTGCTCTGTCCATTGTAAGCGACAGGACAATGTTAAAGTCCCCTCCCCATAGTAGTGCAGCGTCCCCTAATGACTGTATCCTGTACCAAATTTGTTGGAAGAAGGCGGGGTCGTCTATGTTGGGGCCATATGTGTTAGCTATTATGACCTGCTGATTAAACAATAGCCCCTTCAGTATTGTGTAGCGGCCTTCTGGGTCGCTCAGCGCCTTTTGTGTCTGCCAGGGTATACCCTTCCTGATTAGTGTTGCCACCCCACGGGAGTAGTTGGAATAACTGGATGTGTGCACTTCCTCCCCCCCCACCTGGAGTTAGCTAACCTTGAACGGGCAACTTTTTAGGTGGGTCTCTTGTAGGAGACATATGTCTGCCGCTTGTCTGACCAGATATGACTGTACCAAACGCGCTTTCCGATGGTCATTGAGACCACGGACGTTCCAGGTGATACAAGTTAACTTAGACATTTAGGCGCGGGGCATGCCAATGTGATGGACAAAGGGGAGGTCCCGATCCCAGAGTCTCCCATTCTTTGAACCTGGTCTCAGTTTTCCTCTGAGGGAGCTATCCAACTGTGCTGCTATTGTACATCGTATGTGTATCATGCTTTCTGACAAAAAAGACATCAATGACCGATCTGAGATGCACTGCATTAAACAACAAATAACAAGAACGATCCCTGCCCACCCCCCACCCCCCCCCACACCAACCCCCCAATTAGGTTGTGTATCCCGGAAAAAACATTCCACTACAAACATAGGCCCTGCTAACACTGGGCTAAAGGGAATCATCCCAGAGGGGCGTGGTTTTGCCTGCATACTGCCCTGTCGCAACACCAACAGGGTGGCCAAGCATTTCAACTACCTAATTGCATTGTAGGTCAGCACGTAGAGCTCCGTGAATAAGTAATGAGAGTAAGGCACTGCTTTCATGCTGCAGCGGGCTGTGTACCGCACATCAAGGAATCAATCATCCATGCACCAAATCTTAGTCATTGTCACTTAGCTGACTACTCCGAGATGCAGCAGCCGCCGCCTCTTTGTTGTGTTGCCTCCTCACAGTTTGTTTGGCAAACTTCAGAGCAGCACTGGCTTCAGTGAAGATCATGGGTTTACCCCCGGTCTGTACTCTGTTTCGCGGGGTAGAGCATTGCGTACTTCGTGCCAGTTTTCTGAAGTAATTTTTTGGCTGGGATAAAGTCCCGTCGGGCTGCTTGGGCTGCTTGTACTGCTTGGGTATAGTCCGTATAAAACGCAATGTTACCCTGGTATTTTATGTCCCCTTTTTCTCGACCCAGTCTTAATATAGTGTCTCTGTAATTGAGTAAACGAGCCAGAATGGCCCGCGGCTGAGCGCCGGGAGGGGGCCTCTGCCCCAGGGTTCGATGTGCACGTTCCACCAAGAACTTCGCAGATAAATCGGAGCCAAATAAATCCTTCAATAGTCCCTCTACGTACTGTTCCATATTTGTAATGTTCGTGGATTCTGGAACGCCTGTAATCCGGACATTATTTCTTCTTGACCTCGCCTCGAGGTCTTCATTGCGTGCCTTTATGACCTCCAGCACTTTATCCATGCGAAGCAGTTTCTCCTGCGCCTCCATTTGGCGGTCATCCAAATCCGAGACTCTGGTTTCTAAGGTATCAATTCTAGTTTCGTGCTTATCAACTTTTTATGAGACATGATCTACCCTCAGCGCCAGGGAATCCAGTTTGGAGTCTATCGCCCGTAGACTGACCTTCACTTCACGCAGCATTGCTTTGATATCGTCATCTTGATCAGGTTCCAGCTGCGTCTCGGGTACTATTGTTAGCGGCGTCGAGTCCATGTCTTGCAGCCTTGTGGCTCTTTTCTCGAAGGTTATTTTGGCTTGTTTATTGTCGGTCTTCCCCATTGTTACTCCTTCCCCACGTCTTCTGGCCACAGTGTAAATGGGCACTGCTCCTAACCCCACCCGGTACCCCGTATCCCAGTCGAGCTGGAATGGCATCGGAGTTCTTGGGAGAATGATGCAGATTCGTCTTGCACCGTGTGTCTATCTGCATTCGACACCGCCAGACGACAGAAAGCAGCCTCATCCGAGGGGGAGGCAGGTAGGTATATGGCAGCTATTCCATGCAGCAGCGCGTTGGGTCTCCAGTGGCGTCAACTCACATGTATCGCCACTCCTCAGTGCCTCCACAGTTAGTGTATAGCTCGGGCCTGGACGCCTAAGCGTCGTTTATTCTAATGCTCGTGGGCACCTGTATTCAGCCGCTGCGCCGCGAAGGCTAAGGAGATGTGATTGAACTCCAAGTTAGCAATTGGGTCACAAGGCCTTCTGTGCCTGAATGCCAGTAATTTAACTATTAAGGCAAGGTCCTAAATGGTCCCAATACTGTGTCTCCAGAGGTCATGCAGTCTGGCCAGGTGTGGACAATAGACACTGCATTACCATTTCAGGGCCCAATATAGCCCCATGCCTTTCCCAGTTCTGCGCTGTTCACAGCCAGTATCAGGTGTTCATTCAAGCCTCTCGCTCCCTCCTTGCCTGAGCCTGTGTTGCCCCAGTTCCATGCAGCAGCAGGGAAGGATCCCGCTACGATACGCGCTGCCTTACTACGAGCCTCCGCAGCTATTCTGGACGTCTTCAGCGCCTCGGCGCGGGCCCACCTCGCTTTCTTTCCCAGCTCACCTGTGCGGTATGTTCCTGCACCCGCTGCGCCTCCAGGACCAAAACAAGTATATTGACCGGAGGCCCCGACTGCCACCGTGGGGGGGCCCGCTCACCGCTGTCTGCCCCCTTTGTTCTCGTTGTGTGGGTTCCGTAAAAGCCCGGTCTTCGGTCAGCGGCGCCTCCTCCAGGCCAGGGAGTCGCTGCTTGCCCTCTCCGCACGCGGCTCTCAGTATGCAGTCCGCCGCTCTGGTTTAGTGCTGAGGGGGGACTTCACGGGGCACACCCCAGCCCTAAACGTTTTCTCGGGTTGTTGCAACTGCCCCGAGTGTGGTAGGGCAGCGCAGGCAGGAGCCACAGCAGATTCGCACCCACCCGATCTCCGGGAGCAGGCCTAGTGGTCAATTATGGCCTCCGGCGCACCCACTCTTCAGCGCCGGGCGTCTTACAGGTGTCAGGAATTTCTCCGCTTCAGTCTCACAAACGTAGTCCGGCCTCACTTGACATTGGAGCACAGCGCCCCCGTTTTTCATTCAGTGTTGGTGGGGACTACACGGGGCACACATCCGCTGCAGACATCTCGCCGCCGCAGGCCACCGCCGCCACCCCAATGTCGTAGGGCAGCGCAGGCTAGCACCGCAGCCCACGCTCACGCACCCGACTCCCGGCAGCAAGTCCCACAGGCAGTCACGGCTGCCGGCGCGCCTACACCTCAGAGCCGAGTGTCCTCGCGGGTGTTAACAATTTCGCCGCTGCAGCTCCGCAAATATGATTTGGCCTCGCCGGGCACCGGCATCCAGCCGCAACAATCCCGGTGACTCGTCTTATTATTTGTCACTCCGGTCAGGCGCCATATTGCGATCCTCCATCGAAGTCCATCCGGCAAATCAGACTCCAGTTTCTGCAATGATCTGCGGCGCCTCGCAGCCCAAAAGACAACAGCGCGTTCCGCATCAGTTTCTGTTCTGAACTCTGTATGTTTAGAGTTCCGATGGGTAGTTTACAGCCGGATATTTGACGGATAGTGTGCTCGGCCCGCAGAGCCAATTAGCAAGCGGCCATTTTGCGGCTCGGCCACCCCCCCTGTTTGAGGTTGACTCACAACCTGGCCTGTAGCAATATCATGGTGGCAATTCAGCGTTTCAGATTGGCATTGGATGGGAAAATCGATACATCAGTAATGGTCAGTCTGCACTGTATAGATCTGAGAAATTGTGTAGAGTGTTGGGGAAACAGAAGATCAAGTTGCCACCTTTCTGCAAGACATGAAAACCCAGAACTTTTGGTGCATTGGAGGCACAAATACAGAGGATGAAAGATTTATCTGAGGATGCAGATTGTTTCTAGTCACAATACATTTTGAAATTCTTGACCTTTCCAGATAGGGTGTAGGGGACCATCTATTCAGCTCTACTGAGAAGACTGGAACTTCAACACTGAAGTCCAAGAGGCCGTCTAGTTTCTTCACAATTGTGAGAACAGATGGAGCACTGATGACTTCTCCCCACAGGCTGAAGCATCTAGAGCAATAATAGCGAATTTGTTTAACCATGTGACAGACTCTATCCTGTATCATAAACGCATAATGGGAACCCCATGTACGAATATTGTCCCATACTAATCTTCCCTGACCACACCAAGAAAGTCCAGCAGACAAGTTAATCCTTCCTAGTCCTGAAGAAAAAATTGAGGGACATGGAAATACAATACTGCTAAATGAACTGGATGAAATAGTTTCCTCAATGTGTGGATATTACATTTCATTACATCCCTGTTAAAGGTGTGGGAAGGCTGGCCTTGAGCATCATTCCAAGACCCCATGCTAGAGAAGGTGGAAATTGCCAATACACAAGGGGTGCTGGAGGACAGGGACTGCAGCGAATGCCTGCCATGCGACTGGAGGTTAGCTAAACTGACAGAGCAGGTAAGCTACTGTTACAGGAGGATAACACTTGTGAAGGAATCTTTTGCGCTCTTTTTCACTCACACAGCGATGGGATTACTGAACAGCGACTCGCACTGCATTGTGATGCAGTGTCAAGTGCGGCAACAGTAGATTGTCAATAGTGAACGCTTTGGAAGCATGATTGAGGGAGACTGTGAACTGAAGATGGCAATGTGGCTGATATAATTGAGGTGTTAGTACTGTTTGAGAAAGAGAGTAGCTTACAGATGAACTGTTAGTGGGAACTCTGTAGGTATGCAATGTCTGATTAAACTATAATGCACGATAGGGCAGATTCATGAGAAGTGAGCCTTTGGTGCATGTTGGCACTGGATTGAATGCAGGGGAACAGACAGTGAGAGTAAATGGCTAAATAGAATAACTCTATAGTAGTTGAGAAATGGCAGTCATGCTGGTACATTACTGATGAATGGGGGGAAGGAGTAGGGTTTTGCTGAATAGCTTGTCATCCTGTGCTTGCGAGTGACTGTTTACTGTCAGGGTCTGAGCTTCAGGATATTTGGTGTGTAGGAAGCTGGCTCTATATTTACTATACCAAAGTGAGGTATAGTATGCACAGAGTCCAGTGGAACCCCAAAGGTAGGCAGAGGTAAAAGTAGATAGCACCTTACTCTCTATTTGTGGTACTGTGGGCGAGCAGTAAGGCTTTATCAGAGGGTAGTGTTAAGCATTTGTTGTACACACTCAATCAGCAAATGATTGCACACACTCAAAGACTGAACTTCAGACCAATTGGGTTTTGTATATAAAAATTATTTTAGTTATTTTTATTTCCTAGACCCAAGCAAGCCTGGCACAGATGAGTGATTTATAATTTGCAGTAATAATACAGTTTGAATTGCAGTTGTATATATACTTTGGTTTGATTACAGTAGAATTACTGGTAATGCAATGCTTTGAAATATTGTACATATACTTTGTATTGACTTTTAAATAGGATGTCAAGTAAATTACTTTACAGATTACTTTTACTTAAACAGTGTAGTATACCTGGATACTGCACATGGTCATTTCCTGTAAACAGGTAAGTAAAAGCGTTTTGGTTATTTGGTTACAGTTTTAAAGACTTTTATAGATTTTGCAACTCCACACTTAGAAACGTTTTCATAGAAAACAGTCAATGTTATTCTATGGGAGGAAATAGTGTAATCGGTTAGCAGGTAAATACTTTGTTGTGGGAGTTGGGTTTCTGGGGTTAGCCTCAGGGGTCCCCCACGGTCAAGGATGCACTCTTGTTACACCCTCAGCGGCACTAGGGTGGCCAGGTGCAGAGTGCTGAGGCCCAATGTTATCCAATGGGGGATAGGGGGCCTCCGGTTGTTGGCTGCTCACGAGCAGGCCACAAGGTTGTGGGAGCAAAGCTCCTGGACTTGAGCTCAAGGCAAATGGTGGTTCAAGATCGCACCAAAGGTACACCCTCAGCGGCACTAGGGCGGCCGGGTGCAGGGTCGCTGGTTTGTCGTCGGGTGCCCTGTTACTTTCAATGGGAATCTCCTGGTTTGCAAACACACTGCAGGCTCGAGGGCGAAGGTCTCCTGGGTGCGACCACCACTTGAAGAGGTAAGCTGGGATGCTGGGGGTTGGTTAGACACTGTCGGTTGGGCCACTCAAGGCCGTGGGGCGCTGGTGCAGGGGTGTCTTTTTGGATCGGATCTTCTTACCAGCTCCTGGTCGCGGTTGGGGGGACCTTCCAGATTGAGGCTGCAAGCATCGGCTGGAGGTTTGAGGCTGGTCAGGGATCACTGGATCTCGGGTCTGGATCGCCGAGGAGACCTCCTCGTGGTCTTGGGCCACTTGAACTCAGGCCGTGGGCGACTGGTGCAGAGTGGTGCAGACTCGTGGATTTTGCCGGAGCTGGAAACTGTTGGTGAACAAATCCGGTGTTCACGGGAGACAAAGTCTTTTCTTTGGAAGGCAGGGCAGGTCCTCGGTGTTCTTGAGGTTACCGGCTGCAGAACACACCGGAGTTTCGCTTCTGCAGGTTCGAGGTGGGGACAGGCTGGTAGGGCTGGGGCCAAGTCAGTGGGCGTCCTCTTCATACCTTCAGCACGGCTGTAAGGTCCTTCTTCTTTTCTTCTTGGTTGTTGCTTGTCTGAGGAGGCAAGGTTCAGGGGTGCCCCTAAATACTAGATGTCACAGGTAAGTAAAAGGTTGGGACCAATGGGTCCCTTCCTTGGGGTGGGTACACCCCCTATCATGCCACCCTCCAGTGGGAGGGGGGGCATATGCCTCACTCTGGTTGGCTGGGTCCCCCCATCTGCAAGATGGCGGGGACTGAGGGTTGTGCTTCACCTCGCCTCCCCCACCTGAGGGGTTGGGTTGGCAGAGGTGGGCACACCTCCCTTCCTCACTTGGTTTTCCCGCCGGTTCTCCTGCCCAAAGTGGGGGCCAAAATCGGTGGGGACCAGTTGCTGGAAGCAGCAAAAGGCCTGGGGAAGCTCACAAAGGCGGCAAGCCTTTGAAGCTTCCCCTTCGTGGACCCTGCCCATCCTGGGGGAGGAGGCTTGGCACCTCGTCCCAGGATCTGCATTGTTTCAGACCCCCGAGAGCAGCAGGCTCTCAACCCAGGGGTCCAGAAACATGTCTGGTGGTGGCAGCTGGGGAGCACCCACTCAGCCTGGACACTAGTGTTAGGTCATTTTTCAGGGGGCATCTCTAAGATGCCCTCTGTGTGCATTTTTCATTAAATCCCACACTGGCATCAGTGTGGGTTTAATGTGCTGAGAAGTTTGATACCAAACTTCTCAGTTTTCAGTAAAGCCATTATGGTATTGCGGAGTTCGTAATGACAAACTCCCAGCACCATATACTCTTAATGGCATTACTGCACTTACAATGTCTAAGAATTGGCTTAGACGCTGTAGGGGTACAGGGCTCATGCACCTGTACCCTCACCACTGGTATAGTGCACCCAGCTAGAGGGGTGGCTGATCTATGCCAGGGCTGTGGGTTGCAGGCATGGCACACATGTGGAAATGTGCCTTTTTAGGGGCATAACGGTGCAGGGGTCACCCTTATCTTTGTCCACGGGTCCTTAAACCAACAAAGAAGAAATTGGCACTGAAGCTGGAATTCAAAGAACAAGTTTATTCACTCATGAGTGAGACCACGTCCATACAACACCCTCAAGTGTTCCAGGAGGTAGTGGCTTGAATACACAGACCATGGTGCTTTTATACAGAGTTTTCTGCACTGGTAAGCATGTAGTTACAAATAGAAGGTACAGGCCTACACAGGAATAACTACCGTTAAACATGGGCAAATGGGAAATCCCTTAGTCAGCAAAGTGGGAGGGGGAGCAGGAGTGATTATGGCAGCACTAAGATTGACAGTTGAGTCTGAGACCAGGTGGTCTGGCAGCTACAAACTCTTTAGCATGCATATTGCTTTTAGCCGAGTCAGGAAATTAACTAAAATAGACAGCACAGGCAGGGAAAAAGACTAACAGAAGAGGACAGGAGAATTTCATAGCTGACAAAATGGATGCCACAAACAAGATGGTTTCGGCTTATGCTAACAGAGATTATCTGCGATTTCCACAGACTGCCCTTTTAGCATATGCTGAAGACATCTTCCTATACTTTTAAGGGAGTACGGAAAACATTGTGCACATCTATCTGCATTAATTCAGTAATTTCTTGGTCCATTGCCAAGCGAGCATTTACATTTGTGACATTTCGTTTAGTCGGTATACATGAGGTACAAGTAGAAATACATACGGAACAGAGCATCGGGCCACATTGTATACAGAGGCAGCAAATGAAGAGAATAGCAAGAAATATACATAGGGCTGACAATAATTTCCAGCCCCATACAATAAACATAGTCCATAGCCATCCAGTGAAAGTCCATGTCCCTGAATCCTGATGGGTTTCAGTGGCTATTTTGTGCAGCTTGGAAATTGCTTCAAAAACTGAAGGGGCGTGGTCAGGGATGTAGACACAGCAGCTGCTTCCAATGATGCGGCATGCTCCACCACGATCAGCCAGGATGACGTCAAGGACCTTCCTATTTTGGAGCGCTACGATTATCGCAATTTGTAGTTCTTCTGTGATATTTCCAAGTGCCATGGCTGTCTGATTGGTTACAGCCTCTACAACACGTGTCAAACGCCTTATCTTTCTGCTGTTTAAGGCCGCACCAACAAAGAAGAATAGTCCCAAATTAAAGTCAACGTACTGCTGCAGTGCAGTATCAGTTTGATCCACCTCATCATGATTTATTGTCCTCTTAGATCGACTCTTGGAAATGTCATTATACAGTTTATAGTCTTTGTGGTAGGATGCAAGTGCCAAGAACACAGGTGGTAGCAAAAAGGACACAAAACATGTACCTGACCAACCAATAGGCAAATGATAATATCCCTTATTACCACAAATAAATTAGGTGTTGTGACGACAAAAAACTGCTATTGTTCGCTCCAGTAATGTTTAACACCAGAGTACAGTCACTTTTTCGCACAGGGATACTACCAATACTGTTCACACAAAGGTCCACTCAAGCTCTAGTAACAGCTATAACAGGAGGTCCATTACCCTTGACAGTTCGAGTGTTAGAGAAAACATAGCGTGCGATATTCCTCCATTTCCCATACAGTTCCTGTGGCTTGTGGGTCTCCTTCAGGATAGCAGACTTTATTTAGCTGGGCATTAAGTCTTCCTACAGTAGCGTCAGTGATATTAGCAATTTCAGAAGCCCACAACAGTGCGAACCAGGCTCTGCAGGAGCCATTATGTGAAAACAGCAGAGGAATAAAAGGCGTTCCTTCCTTTTTCTGGTGGGCTGGCATCATTCCACACACCCAGCAGTTGGTAGTGTTCGTAGCGTTGTGGGTGTGGTGCAACATTTGAATAAACGTATTGTTGAGATAGGACAGTCTGTGCTTCTTCTCATGATGAGGAAGAGTGAAGTAGTTGTGCTCAATGGGGTCAGGAGTAGTAGCAGTCAGTAGATTTAGAGCAGGAGCTACTCCTTCTACAACCCATGTTACTGTAGCAATAAGAACAACAATTGAAATAAGTCCAATAATAAACATACTCTTTCGATCACAGACTCTTGCAGCAGTTGATTCCTTTTCCGCAGGCATGTTCATCTTGTCGTTGAACAACAGAACAGATGGTGCCCTAAGGTCCTGGGCAGACGTTGGTTTCTTCGCTGAGTTTGAGACGAGTAACCACTAAAAGAGTACCCCCCTTTGTAACTCAGTTTTTCACTACCCAGGACAGTGGCTCAAACAGTCTTTTTCAGCAATGAAGTGTCTTTCTTCTGGGGTCGCAGCTGATATCGAGATGCACCAGGGATCGTGTGGTTCGGGAAGACTTCTTCAGGTCCTTCAGGTGATGTAGCTTGTCCTTTCTCGGTGTCCAGGATATTGCGGTGATCTGCCAACACAGCTGGGCTCACTAGGTCCTGCAACACCTTCCGACAGTGTGTCGCATGAACCCAGTTCTTCCGATTGGTCACTCGAACCGCAGTCCTGGTAGCCAAGAGCACCTGCTCAGGGCCTCGCCATCTGGGTGCTAGGGAGCTGGCTCTTTGAAAGGACTTCGTTAGCACCCAATCTCCAGGGCGCAAGCAGTGGCCCTTACCTTGCGACCTGTCTGGAAGAGTCTCCCGAACCTGTTGATAAATAGAAGACAAACTGTCAGTCAACTGAGACAAGTAGTCGTTCATCAATACATAGGGTACATCATGTATAGGGCATGGCTTAGGAATCCCCCAAATATTCATTGGCCTTCCAAAAACCACCTCATACGGTGTGAGGCCAGATCGTGTATGTGGTACCGATCTAATAGATAGTAAAGCCAGTGGCAGTGCATCAGGCCATTTCAAAGATGTGGAAGCTTGTATTTTGGCCAATTTTAGTTTGAGGGTAGAATTGTAACGTTCCACTAGTCCTGCTGATTGTGGGTGAAAAGCAGCATGAAACTTCTGCTTAATTCCCAACCCTTTCATGAGGTAATCAACAACTTTCCCAATGAAATGGGGTCCGTTGTCACTCCACAAAACTCGACAAATGCCGAATCTGGGGAAAAACTCCTTTAGGAGCACCTTTGCTGTAGTAAGAGCTGTATTATCTTTTGTGGGGTATGCCTCCACCCATTTACTGAAGGCACAAACCACTACCAGAACATACTTCAGATTATTACAGCGTTCAAGCTGGATATAATCCGTTTGCAGGACTTCAAAAGGTGCAGTAGGTATGGCAAACCCTCCTGCTGGAGTTCGTGTTCCCTTTCCAGGATTATATTGGAGACAAATCAGACAAGACTGGACTATCTTTTTAGCTGTGCCGGCAATCTCTGGATGATCCCAAACTTTCATAAGTTGCTTTGCTATTGAGGATGCTCCAACATGTGGTGGCCCATGTGCCATGTGAATCATAGGATGTAAATAGGCTGTGGGTAACTTCCATTTTGTCATTTCTTTATTCCTCCAACAGCCCTCATCATTGAGTGTTCCCTCCTTAGACCATTGGTCTAATTCCTCAACAGAAGCAGATCGCTGCATGTCCAGCACCTCTTGCCTGGCATCATGCCAACGCTCAGCCTGTGACTTAACTACATACATAGATGTAGTACTTTGTTGCATTGCAGTCTCACGAGCTGTGTAGTCTGCAAAGGCATTTCCTTTTCCTATTTTATCAGTCACTTTCTTGTGTGCACTACACTTAACAATTGCCACTGTCTTTGGATATGTCAAGGCAGTAAGGAGATTATGTACTAATTCCCCATGCACTATTTGTGTCCCATGTGAAGTAAGAAAGCCTCTTTCCTTCCAGAGTTGCCCAAAATCATGAGCAACTCCAAAAGCATATCGGCTATCGGTGTAGATGTTAACAAGTAGATCTGCACTAAGCTCACATGCTCTTGTCAGTGCTATCAACTCAGCTGCTTGAGCCGACTTCTGTGGGATGCGAGCTGTCTCAACTACTGTCTGAAGTGTTGTAATTGCATAAGCAGCAGATGTCGTGCCATCAGGCAACTTCAGGCAGGACCCATCAACCCACAGTTCCCCATCAACGTTAGAAAGAGGTGTATCTTGTAGGTCAACACGACCCTTTGTTTGTTCTTCAGTAAGGGATATACAATCATGTAACTCTTGTGACTGAGACTGAGTAGCTGGAAATGGCAATAATGTAGCAGGATTCAGAGTCAAACATCTTTTCAGTGTGATATGAGGAGCCAAAAGTGTCAATTCATAGCCTGTCAAGCGGGCACTAGTCAAATGTTGTGTTTTCGTTTGATTTAGCAGAGCATCAACTGAGTGGGGTACTAGCTCAAGCAATTTGTGACAAAACTATTCCCTCACTCTGACGTATGGACACAGCCGTTGCCGCCACCGCTCGAAAACACCCTGGCAGTGCACGGGCGACTGGATCAAGGACAGCTGAGAAATATGCACAAGGACGCTGCTTATCAGCATGTGTCTGTACTAAAACTGAGAGAGCGCAACCGTCCCTCTCGTGTACATAGTGTAAAGGCCTTAGTGTAGTCTGGAGTTCCTAATACTGGTGCAGAACAAAGAGCTTGACGTAACTGTTGAAAAGCATTCTGGCATTCAGTAGTCCATGGGAGGGGCATCGGAGTATCTTTAGTCAAAAGGGCCAACAAGGGTTTAACAATGTGAGAAAAGCTAGGGATCCACTGCCTACAGAAAGAAGTAAGGCCAATCAGTGCACGAACATCCTTCTGAGTACGGGGCACAGGCGTGTCTAACATAGCTTGAATACGGTCTGGTGTAAGTGCACGTCCCTCCTTAGACAGGAGGTGACCTAAATAGGTAACCTGCTGTCTACAATATTGCAATTTCTTCCGAGAGACTTTGTGATGATGAGATGCAAGAAATGATAGCAATAACCGTGCTCCTTCTTCACACTGCTCAGGGGTATCAGCAGCCAAGAAGATGTCATCGACATATTGAATAAGAGCCTCCCCTTTTGGCACAGGGAAAGAATCAAGCTGCCTTTTCAATGCTTGGCTATAAATGCTAGGACTCTCTGTATACCCTTGTGGAGCTCTACAGAATCTGAAGGATCGATTATTCAAAGTGAAGCCGAACAATTAGCGGCTGTCAGGATGAATAGGTATTGAGAAAAATGCATTTTTCAAATCGATTACACTAAATGTAGTTGCAGAAGGAGGAACCATAGTAAGAAGTGTTGTGATGTCAGAGACTACCGGGTATTGGGGCACTACAATTTTATTGACTTCACGTTAGTCAATGATGAATCTATAAATTCTAGTGTCAGTGTCTTTTTTCAAAATAGGAAGAATAGGGCTGTTACAGTTATTGTAGGGGACTTCTTCCACAACCCCCACTCTGATCAAATCCTGAACAATATGTATTAATGCTTCTTCGCCTTCCCGAGATATTTTATATTGGGGCAGTCGAGGCAACGAAGCACCTTCCTTCACTTGAATATGTACTGGTGGAATGACCATTTGCCCCACATCAGTATCTGAGGTAGCCCACAAAGTACTAAGTAGCGAGGCCAAAGCAACATCCTCTTTAATGAGACAAGACCTCTCAACCATTGGATAGTTATCATTTAAAATAACAGGCACACCTTCTGGGGAACAACGTATTGTGGCACGGAAATGTTTAAGCATATCTATACCCACAATGTTATCTGGCATGTTAGGGGAGAGCAGAAATGGACATACTGCAGTAAATTTATCAAGACTAAATGCAAGTGGCTGTGACAGTGGGCTAAGTGTAGGTGTCCCATCGAATCCTATCGATGTTATCATTGCGCCAGACAGGGAAGCCCTAGGAACCAATTTTTTAGACACAGCACTACGAGTAGCACCTGTATCAACCAGAAACTGACCAGTAGAACCCAAAACGTTTGCATCAACATAGGGACCCTTCTGATCTACTGGGACCTCAACCGGTTCCTTACCCCATCCTAGGCATTCCTATGCATAATCAGAATCCTTAGGACCATCAGCCGAATAATCAGACATTTGGTATTGGTTTCGTCTATCAAGGGTATTAAAAGAATTTGGTTTGTTTTCAACTGCCTCAAATCTGGTACGATTATCCATGCCTCCCCTAAATCCTGTGTTCCCTGGGCGGCCTCTCATGCTTCCTCTACCTCGCTGATACTGCTGACCTCGCAAAAGGGGGCACTCAGAACGCCAATGTCTAATCTCTTTACAGTAAGCACACTGATCAGAAGACAAAGTTGCTCGAGGGAAAGGGGATACACCAGGGCGATACATCGCACGTCCACCTCTTCCACTACCTCTAAATGGTGGATCATAGACTTGAGCCAACATAACTTTCTTTTTTAAATCCTTAACCTTTTTATCTTCCTTGCCTTTTGCTTCCAATTCCCTACGCTCATAATACTGGGCCATGGTCAAAAGGGAGACTGGAGAAGACGTAGTCCATGAACTCTCGCTGGCCTTTAGTAGACTAGCTATTTCTGGCAACATGTTGGCGACAAATTTGTCGACAAACAGATGCTTACCCGTGTCATCTGTGAATGACTGCCCACTAAAGTCATGGAATGTCTCTTCAAATCGTGTAAAGAAATCAGAAACTGACTCATCCGCTTTCTGTTTACAAGACGCTAATGTAGTCCAATCTATTTTCTTAGGGGGTATAAGAGTTTTCAACTTGGTCACAATGGCTTTGGGAAGATCTAATATCTCCTGTTGTGGTTTCTGCGCAGGCTCCCTAGCTGCATCTATTTCTTCTAAATGCACCCAAGTATCACCATATGCTACATTATCATCTATTTTCCGAATTGTTCTCCACATGTCAGGGGGCAAAATAAGTCCGAAAAACATGTCGATATCTGGCAGAGTCATGGTACAGGAGCTAATAGCTCCTTCTACCTCTTCATAGAAAGCAGCAGGATTTTTCCGTGGATCGGGCAAAGCGGCTTTAAGAGCCATAACGTCCGCTCTACTCCAAGGAGTATAAACCCAATTATAAATAAAATACCCCTTCGCATCATCTGAAGTTTTGTCGTCATCCTTTCCTGAACGTTTCGGAGGTACATACAAAGGCGCAGCTTCGCGCATTGGTCTTATATTAACTTCAGCACTACTAGATCCATTATTTATCTCTGAAGTTTCTGCTATTTGCGCTGGGGGTTGAGCTAATTGTAAGCGAAATATTTCATTGCGTAACTTAACCACTCGCCTAATTAGATCAGGTATATTTGAGGAAAGAAAAGTGCCATCACTCAATTGTTTATAATCAGAATTTATATCAGCGGGCTCTTAGTTTTCAGAAAGGTCTCTAAAATGAAGTATTACTTCCCAAGCAAACTTCTCTGTAAAATATAACTGCTCTATTTCTTTCCACTGCTGGATCCTGGCTACAAGATCGGAAGCAAGAGTTTTCTTACGGGCTTCTGAACGAGAGGTGGGTCTAATGGTGGCTTTTTCATCGACAGTTAAAATAGAGCGAGTCTGTCACCCATCTTGCTTTTCAGTATCTTTATCGTCTGAAGAATGATGTTCTTCATCGGAAGGATCCTCCGCAGGGGCAGAGGGAAATTTATACGGGGGCGGGGGTCGATCTAATAAAATGGAATCATCTTGAGGTTTATTAAGCATGGGATAAATAGGGCGCCTAATAGGGTACTGGCCAGTTACCTCTAAACAACGCTCCCTATCTTCTTTTTCTTTTATTTCCTTCATCTCCTTTTTTTTCAATTCCAACGCTTTCTGATAGATCGTTTTGCGCTGTTCTTTTACTGCTACAGCTTCTTCTTTTCTCACTCTCTCATGCGCTTCTTTCTCCCACATTCGTACACAATCAAACATATCTTGTCGACTCTTATGTTTAAATAAACACTGCTCTACATACTGAATCTTTTTTAAAGTCAAATGACCCATTTACTGGCCATATGAGATCAGGATCCTTTTTCGTATATTTGTTCCACAGTGTACTATAAAGTATGGAAGAAATACCATATTTAATGTACATATACCTATTTGGTGTCCCCTCTGGGGAGCCGGCTGACTTCTTTCTATATCCATTTTGGTACCTCCAAGACAGCAACACAACCTACGAAGTGCGCTAGGAGCAGGCATGCTGCCAAATTATAGTAAAATATTACTATTCAAAAATCTTCAAAAGTAGAGAAAAATCTCCACATTACCTGCCTTTATTTATTGCAATAAATAAACAAACAAAACCAGAATCTTTGCCAAGCAAATCCAAAATCAAGAGTGCCGCTGCAGCGACCTTACCAAACAAAAGTCTCCAACTTCCAACTGCCAATCTCTTGGTCGACCTAATGGTCACTGCGAAACTTGCGCCAAAGGAAATCTCAGTCTGGACCGGCCACCACCTGGAGGGTCAAATCGGGAAAACCGGAAAAGCACTTCGGTCTGCAAAGACAAGGGTCTCCTCATGCAGGACGTCTCCTCAGTAAGATTCCATTCCTCCGTCAAGACCACTCCTTCGGGCGGCCGCGTCTCCGATGAGCCCCACGAGTCGGGCGCCAAAACTGTGGAAATGTGCCTTTTTAGGGGCATAACGGTGCAGGGGTCACCCTTATCTTTGTCCACGGGTCCTTAAACCAACAAAGAAGAAATTGGCACTGAAGCTGGAATTCAAAGAACAAGTTTATTCACTCATGAGTGAGACCACGTCCATACAACACCCTCAAGTGTTCCAGGAGGTAGTGGCTTGAATACACAGACCATGGTGCTTTTATACAGAGTTTTCTGCACTGGTAAGCATGTAGTTACAAATAGAAGGTACAGGCCTACACAGGAATAACTACCGTCAAACATGGGCAAATGGGAAATCCCTTAGTCAGCAAAGTGGGAGTGGGAGCAGGAGTGCTTATGGCAGCACTAAGAGATTGACAGTTGAGTCTGAGACCAGGTGGTCTGGCAGCTACAAACTCTTTAGCATGCATATTGCTTTTAGCTGAGTCAGGAAGTTAACTAAAATAGACAGCACAGGCAGGGAAAAAGACGAACAGAAGAGGACAGGAGAATTTCATAGCTGACAAAATGGATGCCACAAACAAGATGGTTTCAGCTTATGCTAACAGAGATTATCTGCGATTTCCACACAGGGATGTGTGCCATGTCGAATCTTCACTTTGTTCTGCACCAAAACACGCAGCCTGCAAAGGCAGTGTGGGAGTGAAAAAGTACAAGGCCTCTAAGGGTGGCACTTGCAGCCCTTAGAGGCCTTCCCTGGTCACAGTGCCCTGGGTACCTGTGGTACCATTTACCAGGGGTTGACCTGTGGCCAGAGAGTGCCAATTGGGTTTGGTCTTCAATGCAGTTATAGGGAAAGAACATAGGCCCTGGGTACCTGATTGGCAGGAGCCCAGGGCACACTCCGTCAAAGTACATCAGCAGTTCAGCAAAAAGTGGGGGCACCCATGCAGAAAGAGGGCACTTTCTCACACATACTAGAAGCTCTCAAAAAGTTCCAAGTTGTTCAGATTGTCTCACTTGCAGAGCCTGCAGCACAGGTGAAGAGCGGAATCCAAGCAGAGGCTTCAGGTCATCAGCAGGTAGAAAAACAAAACACATTGGCCACGCTCTGCTTTTGGCTTCTGTAGATGATGCAAGATCCTCAGATTCTGAAGTAGATCCTCCAATCCCTCTAGCCTGCCACTCACATTGAGAATGTCACTGCTTTTGGAGTTCCCATATGGTGACAAGATTGCCTGTACTGGTGATTTTTGATTTAGGGGGGTTGGGGGGGGGGGGCAGGCGAGGAGATTGTTGCTGAATGACTCAACTGGGCAGCACATATGTGGCGTCCACAAAGCTGGGCAGCATGACTCTGGTCACGGTTGCATGGAAGAAGTCCTAAATGGGAATACTCTGAATCAGAGGTGGCAGGGGGGGAGTCAATAATACCTTGGACCAGAGGTGAATGCCGGTGTGAGCGATCACCTGTGGCAAGCCATTACTTCAGACTTAGGAGAATTGCAGCTAAGCATCAGACTACTTTCCTGTTGACAAAAAAAAATCAGTGTACGTTGTGGTTGCTCCCTAATGAGAAGGAGGGGACGAGGGTGTGAGACTGAGATTTGCAAATGTAGAGGCAGCATTGGCTATACTTTGGCCGAATCAAAGACCACCAAAACCTAATAACTGGATCAGAGGTGTTGGAGTGGTCAGCGGCAGAAAGTCAAATGAATCAAGTGAGGAGGACAATCCTACGGAGCACGTGGCTGACTGACTGGTTAATGCTTTAACTCTTGTGCTCCTAAGTGAGTCTAATGTAAGGTTGAGGATCTACCTTTGGCTAAGTGTGTCTGAGCTGTGAAAGACTGATAATGAATTAATTGCAAGCCCTGCTACTATGTTTTAGCTCCTGCTGTATGAGGAAAAACCTAAGTAACAGTGATGAAGTTCATTATGTGACCATGGGCATAACTGGATCTCTTCCCCCTTTGTACCCTATAGTGAGTTCCCTGAGCAGGCACCTAGTTGGCAACTCTAGTCTCCCATTGGACTCCCAAATGACTTAACATGTGAATCTGATTTCAATACTCAATTTGTTTGGGGTTTCTTTTGTCCTTTTAGATAGTGGGTTATTGGACTTGTATGACCTCCCTGGAGGGGAAACACAGAAGTTTGCCTTATCCAAAGCAGAGGGCTGCTCTTCCTTCCTACTCCCAGAGTGGGTTACAGCATGCACGACCCTGATGTGTCTGTGTGCATATGCTCCTGACTGAGCCAGCTGAAAGTTTCTAGGCTGGGTGTGGGGACGGAGGTGTCGGGTCGTAGGTGGGGGGGAAACCGACCATGCCTCGCCTCCTTAAGTACAGGCTCTGACATTTATTTCCTTGTTGGTCATTTCGGATCTGGCTTCTGCTAGTGCAAGCCCATATATGATCAACTAGGCCCAATCACTGTTTGAAGAAGACTCTTGTCCTGTTCTCTTAGAGACAATATTTCAGGAATGAAGGAGGCCCTCTTAGACTCTGATTCTTATTCTGTTCAAGGCCTTAAGCAGGTTCCCTATAATGAAGACAGTGTAGCAGTGGACATCTTAATAATGCTGGCTCCTATTGGATCTCCAAAATGACAGTGGATTGGCAACTTAGCAGAGACTCAATTAAATAGTTCACTCTAAGGGTCCAGCAATGAACTGTGTTTCTTCTCCAGTGGTGGTGAGCATAGCTTTAGCTTCATTTGCAGCTCCCTTTCGTGGAGACTAAGGCTAACCTACTGAAAATTTTGTAGCCAGTGCCTTCAACTTCTGAGTCCCTTCCACGATTTAGCAAAGCCCTGACTAAGTCTTTCTTGGCGGTCTTTTGTAAGCCTTGGTCAGCCTCGCCCATCAGTCGCCTTGTAGCACGATGACTGACGTGCACCTGATAATCCCGCTTTTCTGATGCTGCACCCTACTCCTGAGAGCCTTGTAGTACAAGCTTCTAGGTGCAATCTAAAGTCTTGACCCCATTGTTTGACCAGATAGTGAATAAAACAAAAAATACACTTTGGGTAAAAGTCTTTCCGTCATCTAGCCTAGTGCTGCGATCTTTGAATGCTCATTATATTCTCAATTGCATTACTACCTGCTTTTGGGACTTGACAAGTTATGATTTTTATTTTTAGTTCTCTTTTTGAAATTTGATTTTTTTCACGTCCATTACAAAAATCCACCATGCAGCATATGTTATGTTAGTGTAATTTATAATGCGCATTAATCACCCCGGAAGGGGTCCGCGCCGCAGTGAACCATAGACAGGCAGCACTAATATCGGAATAGCTCAGTTTTGAGAAGCTTTCTGAAAAGTAGGTGGTCCCTGCACTTCCGTATGTGGGAGGGTAGTTGATTTCAATAGTAGGGGGCCAGGTACTAGAAAGCTCTACCCCCGGAGCGTGCTTTCCTAATTCGGGGCACAGTGAGAAGTGATTTAACCTTGGATCTCAAAGGTCTGAATGGCTGGTAAGGGATAGGTTTCTCTGCCAGCTGTCTGGGTCCTTTGCCATTGAGTGACTTGTGCACTGTGCATCAGATCTTGAATATAATTCTCTTGCGTACTGGAAGCCAGTGGAGTGAGCGTAAAAGGGGAAGAGAGGCTGTTCTGGCTGGCATATAAATGAGGCGGGCCGCAGTATTTTGGACCACTTGGAGTTTGTCTAGTAGAGACTCATTAGTGGCGGCAAAAAGGTCATTATATTAATCCAGGCGTCTGATCACCAGTGCCTCTACTAAGGTTTTCCACACCGAAAGTGGGAGTAGTGGAAAGACTCTGCGCAACAGACTCATCATATGAAAGCAGGTGCCAGTGGTAGCCACTACCTGATCTTTCATAGTAAGTGTCTGGTTCAGGCGAACACTCAGATTTCTAGCTCTAGATTATGGGGGCAGGTGCTACACCCAAGTCTGTTGGCCACCAGTGAAGGGACCAGAGCAGTTGGGCTTTGCCAAAGAGCATAATCTCCGTTTTGCTAGCATTCAACTGGAGAAAGATCTCTGTCATCCAAGCTGATATGGCTTTCATCCCATCTGAAAAATGTGCTTTTGTTGTGTGTAGGTCGATTATTAAAGGAGATGAGAAGTTGGGTGTCATACGCATATGACAGTGGGGTGAATACGTAAGCTCTGATCGTCTTGGCAAGGGAGGCCACATCGATGTTGAACAATGTGGGGCTAAGACATGAGCCCTGAGGCACCCCCTTGTTGAGCTCTATCGTGCGTGATCTTAATGGCCCTAGATTGATGGTCTGAGTTCGAGGTGTTAGAAAACTCGAAAACCTTTGTAAAGCTAGACCCCGGATACCTATCTCTCCTAATCTCTGGATCAGTCTAAGATAAGACACTGTGTCGAAAGCTGCCGATACGTCAAGCTGCACTAACAGTGAAGGCTGATTTGCATTCTGAGAGCTTCTAATCTAGTCCGTTACCACTAGGGGAGCAGTTTCAGTGCTATGCATGGGTCTGAAGCTGGATTGGGAAGAATCCAGTTCCTTCCAATAGTTTACTCATCAAGGGGAGTAGCGAGATAGGACGATAGTTCGACAGGTCTGAGGCAGGGAGGGTCTACTTCTTATGAATGGGAATAACCTGTGCCGCCTTCCAGTCTAGTGGAAGCCTTCCTGAGCTCCTCAAGAGGTTTAGTAGAGAGCAGATGGCAAGGGCGATCTGATTAGCCAGAGTTGCTGAGATCTTGGCTGGAACTATGTCTAGAGGAGACCCTGATTTTGCAGCCTTCAGCATTTCGCAGACTGAGTCAGACCTGTGGGGTACAAAGCTCTCTAGGAGACCAGTACTTTCAACATTAGAGAGGATGAAGTTGAATTCTACTTCCAATAGATTCCCTGATCTAGGAAAGTTATTGTAAATCAGATTAAATTTTTCTTTAAAGTAGTTTGCAATGACATCACATAGAGCTTGTGAAGGAGGGGTAACGGTTGAGCATGCGATTGGATTTATAAAAGATTTAAGAACTTTGTATAACTCTTTGGAAGAGTTCCCAGCATTGCTAAGTTGTAATGCAATGTGTGCCTTAAGCCCTTTTTGTATGTTCCGATGGTAGAGCGCTAAGGTTTTTTTATAGGCTTCTGTCATTGGGGATATAGGTTTGACGCCATCGCCTCTCCAGTTTTTTACACCAGGCTTTCTCCTTGCGAAATTCTGGAGTGTACCAAGGGCATGTTTGACTACATGGTGATGTTTCATAGGGGCCAAGTTGTCCATTGGTGTTTTTAAGGATTCATTATAACTAGATATAGAGACTGGGGAATGTTCACTTCCCCAGTCTCTCCTATAGTTGGAGAAATAAACTCCATAGTAGAGGCGTCCGGAGTGATTTTACGCCATTGTCTCATATGGTGCTGTGTGGGATTTTTGGTGGGTGTATGTGTGTGTGTATAGAAGTGCAAAAAATCAACAGGGGAATGGATCACTTGTAACCACTTTACCAGGGTTTGTTAATTAGTGGTGCCTTCTTTGAAAACCCTCATACACGTACGTAGCTGGGAAAGGAGAGGGGCGGTATATCTTGATGTATAGAAGTGACCCGGAATCCAATCAATGAGTGTTCTGTCCAAGGGAGGGTGCAAGGGGGCTCTGCGGATATAGAAGGAGAGTTAGTAAAGATCAAATCCAACGTGTGGCCTGCCGTATGTGTGGGACCTATGACAATCTGATTAAAGCCTAGCGTAGACAGGCCAGTGAGGAGTTGGGATGCCTCCAGATTTAAGGGGTCTTCACTGTCTATATTGAAGTCGCCCAGTAAAATAAAATGTTTTGAAGAAAGTATGAGTGGCAATCAGTTCCATAAGTTTGAGACTAAAGTCTCCTGTGGGTCCAGGGGGACGATATACAAGGGCTCCTTTCCAACAATCCTGTGGAGAGAGTTCTACCCTAAAAACACATATCTCTATCCATTCCTCAGAAAGGGTTTCAATTAAGGAGACTTTCTAGGAGTCTTTAAAAGCGATGGCTATTCCTGCACCCCCCCCCCCTGTTCTACCTTCCCTGTTCGTTCTTTGTCGGCGCTAATGCAATGGAGGGCGTGGAGGTATATTTCAGCCAGGTCTCTGGTAGAAATCCCAAATCAGGTGACGTAGAAATCCGCAAGTCCTAGATTTCAATCACGTTCTTGGGCAGGGATCTCACATTGCCTAAGAATCTCTTCCAGTCCTGTGAGGTCTGAGGTAAAGGGTTACTAGGAGGATGGAAAGGTATGTCATAACCAGAAGTTCAGCGTAAGGCTTTGAAAGTGACAATTCATACAAGTTAATGGACCTTCGAGGAGAAGTGGGAATTTTTTTTGTTAACTTTATTTTTTGACATTTTAGGCAACGCTTACAAATATTGACATAGCTTCAACATTACTGGGAGGTAGGAGGGGGGCAAGGGGGAGATGGAACATGTTCCACGTTTACCATTTGACGTGACAGGGAGAATTACATCAAGTTGAATGTAGAAATGTATACATTGACAGCACAATCATGGTCAACAATCAAAGTCTCAATTATGACAATCAAATTAGAGGTCCACATGCATATCTAACATTCCGGATTATAGTTCCAGTGGTATGAAGTAGGGCTATTTTACACCACTGCCTCGCATTATATGATGCCGTCTACAGTGCAAATAGGAGTTCCCCAGTTCAGAGTGACATGTTAGGATGGGGGTGTATCACGTGATCTTAGATGCATTAAAAACGGTACCCAAATATCTTTTGGACGGACTTGCATGGGCATCAGTTCCCAATAGGTGGTCAATTGTTCTTGGTAATACGTGGCGTCTTGTAGCCATAGTGCGGCCCGAGGAACTGCTCTCCTCTCCCAATGTTTAGCTCGTTGGCTCTTAGCTAGTAACCAGAGCATTTCAATTAAGCGACAAGAGGTCGATGGCAAATCTTTAACATATCCAAGAAGACTGACTAGCAGAGATAAAGGAATCCGATGCCCAGTAATTTGCTGAAGTATAGAGTGTACCTCGCGTCAGTAGTCTTCGATTTTAGGACATTCCCAGGCTAAATGTAGAAACGAGGCCTGAGGTGCCAAGCATCTTTCACAACGTGCCTCCTCCCTCAACACCATGTGTTGCAGTTGTAAGGGTGTGCGGTATAGTCTATGCAGAAATTTAAAGTGTATGAGGCACAGTCTGTAGTTGGGTGATAGAGCTGCAGTCTGTGCACAGCAATATGACCATTGCTCAGCAGATATAGAGGGAGTCTGGGTCTAATCTCCATTGGGCATGCGCTGGGGGAGTACATACAGGAGCCTTGTCCTGCATCACCATGTAGAGTCTGGTGACAAGCTTGCGAGGTGTTCGTGAGCATATGTTCAAGGGCGTGCAGTGTTGGAGGAGGTTCAGGGAATGTGGCGTGGCGCGCTCCGCACGTGGCTCTGAGTTGGTTATAAAGAAGCATAGCCATCATGGTGGGCTTCAGGATGTCAGTTGGCGCGGGTGATGATCTGAACTGTCCGTCCGGAAACAGATCAGCAAATGTAAGTAGGTGTCAGTTATGAGCTCGGGTGCGCATTCCATAGTCTAGCAACACTGGCTCCATAGGGTTGCGTGCTATAGGGATGGAGGGAGCTTAGATACCGTTGACTCGCACGTCGTGGTAGTCCATCCTACGCCCACCTGACGCACAATCCATGGTGTCCGCTGCCGTGCGTGTAGGTCTATAGGTTTGGTAGAGCGCAGTGGATAGCGGGGTCAGGGAAGTCAGGTCTGCTTCCACAGCGACATGTGGCGGGAATTTGACCGGGTATACCCAAAAATTTAGATATTGGGCTTGTGCGCACAATGCATATAATGTCATGTCAGGTGCACTGAGGCCGCCTTGTTTCTAGGGCAGCGTGAGGGTTTCCCACGCTAATCTGGGCTGTTTGCCTACCCAATCCAATGATACCATGTTTGACCTCAGACGTTTGAAAAATTGCTGAGTGAGCGGCAAGGGGAGGTTTAAAAAGAGGAAAAAATAATTTGGGTAACACAGCCATTTTTGCAATTCCTAATCGTCCAGTTAATGAGAGAGGAAGGAGGTTCCAAGTCTGAATCCTCTCTTCCAGCCAGGACATTGCCCTGCTGTAATTGGCTTGCCATAGTTCACCCGCGTCATGACTAGGTATTGCACTGGTTCCGTTGCCCACTTCAATGCAAATTCAGAATCGAATTGTGCGGTGTTGTCAGTAAGAGGAAATATGACAGACTTAGCCCAATTTATTGTTATACCTGACAGTCCCCCAAACTGAATGACCTCTCGAATGGCAGGGTCTAGATGATCCTGAGGGTTTCCAATGTATAGCGCAATGTCGTCCGTGTACATGGAGATCAATATTCCTCGCTCGCGGAATCTGAGCCCTCTGTGAGAGTGGTGCTGACGCAATCGGGCTGCCAGGGGTTGCATGCCTATGGCAAATAGGAGAGGGGATAAAGAGCATCCCTGACTGGTGCCACGTGTGATCGAGAATGAGTTGGCAGTAGTCCATTCACTCGCACTCTAGCAGAGGGAGAAATGTACAGCAACTTAATGAGGTTGAGGAACTGCTGACTCAACCCCAGATGTTGTAGAAGAGCAAACAAGAAGGGCCACTCTAGAGATTGGTGGCGTCCAGCAGAGCAGCAATCGCTGCTATACTCTGGTCCACGCCGTGCATAACCGCAAAAAGGTGCAGTGATTATGTGTGGTTGAACGATCGGGTACAAAGCCCGACTGATCTGGTCGGACTAGGTCTGGGAGGAGTGGGGCCGATCGGTTGGCAATGAGTTTGGCCAGGATTTTATTATCTACGTTTATCATGGAGAGTGGTCTATAGGAATCACAATGAGTAGCAGGTTTGCCAGGTTTGAGTATGGTCATAACCGCCTCGCGGAGTGATGGAGGCAGTACACCTATCTCCACAGATGTTTGATACATTGATAGGTGTGAGGTTAGTATGGTGGCATATTACTTTTAGAAGGAGGTCGTGAGACCATCCAATCCAGGTCCCTTATCGTTAGAAGACTGCAGATTACATGCAGGATTTCCTCTTCTGTGAATGGGGAATACAGGTATTGACGATGTGCGTTGTCTAACAACAATAGTTGTATAGACTCCAGGTATGGGTTAATTTGATTGATTGATGTTTGGGATTGAGTTTGGTAAAGGTTTGAGTAGTAGGTGGTCATCGTGTTGAGAATAGCAGTGGGATAAGTTTGTTCCATATTTTCATCTATAAGGTCTATGATATATTCCTTAGCTTTGTGTGGTCTGATTATATGGGCCAGCGTCCTGCCGGTGCGTTCTCCCTCCCCATATCTGCGGACTGTCGCCTCGCGACCTAAGTAGTGTAGTTCAGGTTCTGCCTCTTCGTTGAATTCTAATAATTTTTCTTGTATACGCACCATAGTGGCTTAGGCTTTTGTTTGAAAATATTCTAGTTCCAGTGCTCTGAGGTCACACTCAAGGTGTGAAAGTCTTGTTCGTATCGCTTTAAGGACCCCCGCTTGTTTTGCAATACATGCATGCACCTCTTATGACTACTTTAAACTACTCCCACAGCATTGATGGGGACTTGACTGAGCCTGCGTTTATTGCAAAGTAATCAACCATGGCAGTTCGTATTTCAGTGCGAAACACTTGATCTCTTTGGGCTCCATCTGGTAGTCGCCAGGTGAAGGTGGGCGGGATAGCTAATGGCATTGCCAATTCCAACAACACTAGGGCATGGTCAGAAAGTGTCCGGGAGAGCAGCGTTGTCCCGGTAGCCCACGTTAAGACTTCTCTGGTGATTAACCAATAGTCCATGCGTGACCAGGCCCCCCATCGCTGATGTGATACATGTGCTGTCCCTATGAGTTCCGTTCAGGCATCTCCAGGCATCGGTCAAGCCTTGATCCTGCATAAGGGTGTGGAGCTGTGCTGTGGCGTTAGGGTGTTGCCTGCAGGAGGCGCTAGAATCATCTATATTCGGGTCCGGAATTACATTGAAGTCTCCCTCCATGTTATAGCCCCCGGTTCTAGATTGACAATGTGTCGCCATACCTCGCTAAAGAATTCCGGGCAGTCAGTATTAGGTCCGTATATGCAAGTGAGTATAATTGGATGTTGATGCAGGGTGCCGGCTAAAAGGACAAAGCGCCCTTCTGTGTCAGTTTTAACTTGTGTGAGTTTCCATGGTAAACCTTTGAGAATTAATATAGCTGTACCTCAAGCATAATTGGAGTAATAGAATGTGCCTATTTCTGCGCACCAGCGAGCGTGCAGACAGGCTGCAGTGGATGGGGTAAGATGAAGCTCCTGCAGAAAACATGTCAATCTGGTGTCTAGAGAGGTAAGTATGCACAAGACAGGCTTTTCTTGCATCATTCAGCCTTCGTCCAAGTCAGGCATTTAATTCCCGTAATCATGTGTCAATGCTGTGGTAACAATATGCCAGATATCGACCAGAGGTTCCATTGTATATGCAGTGTGCGGACGTAGGGTAGTGATTGTCAAATACCCTGTCAGGAAGTGAGTCTGAGATAGTGCATGTTGTGTTTGCCAGTCGGGTAGGGGAGATTGGGAGGGGAGGGGTGGAGTGATCAGTGAGGAAGCCTGCCATGCAGTGTGAACATACTCAAACAGGAAAAACGATAAAAAAACAACGTAGTTGAAACCCACCCCCACCCACTCCAACCCCCAAGCATGGTTGAGAAGTCCACTTCCACCCATCTGTATTGTTCGCCTCCCAAATAATAGAAAATACCGCCCTCCCACACGAAGACTCAAACACGACAAAGCAATAAAAACAAAACACACCACCAGGAAAGGGATTTCACTTTTATAAAAGGAGACACATCAAAACACTGCTTTCAGAATAAGGCACAGGGTTTTATTTATGCAACTCTCTCTAACAAAAAGGCTTTCCCAGATGTCATATGAACAATATTCAAATGTGTATATATATTTGCAAGCAATAATATCACACTTATAAGTAGGCAAATGCAACTGTTAAATGCATGGAATAATATGAAATGAACTGCAAGCAGATAATACCGGACGTCCTGCAAGAAATCAGAAAGATATATGTATAAATACACCAGGTGATTACAACCACTGAAGACATGGATGTGCACACAGACTCACTCACACATCACAAAGTCAATACTCAAAAACAAAACACCTCACCGGCTGCAAACCCTGCATCTTAGCCCACTCCAGACTGGGTGATTCACAGCCGGGGTTAAGAGCCTCAACAAACCGCATTCTGCCGAAGTATATGCGTCCGTCCCCATTCGTATTGCAAAATCCCAGTTTCTAAGTCAACCATAATCTCAAAACACTCTAGAAGGTTCTGAGAGGCCCTCCTCTGTGCCAAGGAAACTTACTGGAATTGGCCACTTTCCATGCAAGCATTCCAAAGGCAAAAGAGTTCTCGTGTTCCTTTTGCACTTTCACATGTTCCAGCCTTTATCTTAACGTAGCTTACGAAAGTCTCCACCAGAACAGAAAACAAAACGACCTTGAACGTTAATAGCCTAAACAACTTGAGTAATCTGGGGGCCTGCCTGGGTGCACAAAAGCTCAAGCTAACTGATAGAATTCAAGAAGGCATGAGGGCATGTCAAAGCCAATAGTAAGAACTTCATAATGCTTCCCAATGTACAATAAAATGCACATTTGAGCACCACTGCTTATAACACTGCACTTCGAGACAAAGAAGTGCATTCCCCACCTCTCTCTCTCTCATACTTTCAAATGCACATCCCATATGTTCTGTTCCTGGAAAGGCTGTCCAACTTTGTGAAAGCTTCCCCCCTCTGCAGCAACAAGAAGACACGAAAGAAAGGGAAATGTGCACATGCAGGGAAATGTCGTACATTCAGGCTAGAGTAAAGTAAAACACCAAAAGTCAATTAAAATAATGGTAGTCAAAGGTCATCACGTGATTTCAATACATGGGAGTGCCTCTAGCACTACACCATCAACCCCCCCCCATAACTCAAAATCTGTACTGCTTATTGCAAGGGACTCATCCCGGAGGGCGGAGAAGAGCCAGGCATACACCCCAGCCTGATCTAGGCGGCTGAAACAACGGATGTTACCCACATTTATAGCCATCAGCATAAAAATTGCAGTATGTCAGCATACACAACAGCGTGTCATCTGCCCATGTCGCCAGGCAATCACGTCCAGCCTCACTTCACTGCGGCTGATATTGTCATAGCAAAAGACCCAAGCAGGAGTGTCACGGGTCATTATCTTCCAAATGTGACTCTCCTTCCCGTCGTGGGGATCCCTTTGATGCTCCCAGTGTGATGCTTTTGGCGAACTTGAGGGCCGCCTTAGCGTTAGTAAAGTGGTGAGCTTTCCCCTTATGGGTGATTCGCAGCTTGGCAGGGTAGAGGAGGGCGTATTTGATTTCCGCCTTTTGTAGGATTTTTTTGACGGGTAGGAATTCCTTGCGTGCAGCCTGGACTGCAATGGTGAAGTGTGGATAAAAGGAAATTGTGTTGCCCCTATATTGTATTTCGGCCCGTTCTCTTGAGAGGCGTAGGGCGACATCTCTGTCCTTATAGTTAAGTAAGCGCGCAATTATTGGGCGGGCCGGGGCACCGGAGGAGGCAGCGGCGCCCTCTTGATGATAAACACCAGGGATAAAGCTTTTCCAAAGAGGTCTTTCAGAATTTCTGTGATGTAGTCCTCCATGTTGTCAATAGTGGTGGATTCCGGTATGCCAAGGATGCGTAAGTTATTGCGCGTTGATCGGGCCACCAAGTCCTCATTTTTGGCTTTTATGACAGCATGGACTTTGTTCATTTTGAGCAGTTGTTCCCTTGTTGTGACTGGAGTATCATCTATGAGACTCTGGCTTCAAGGTGGTCTATTCGACCTTCGTGTTTGTCAACTCGCTCGTTAATTTTGTCAAAACGTTGCGCAATGAGATCCAACTTGGCGTCGATTGCCTTGAGGCTTGGTTTGACATCTAGGATCGTCTTGAGATCGTCATTCTGGCTGACCTCTTCCGTGGGGGGGTCCGAGGTCGACCCCTGTGATTGTTCCATCCCTGCCAGGCGAGTGTTTTTGCTTTCAAATGGAAGTTTAGACTGGCGTGTATCATGTTTGCCCATGTTGGGTTGGTGAGTCTCCAGTAAATCCAGTGATTGCTAGCAGAGGACCAAACCAGATCATGCTGTGGAACGATAGAATTCTGTTTCAGTGAGCCCGTCGCATCCAATTATAGTGTTCTGTGACTCTTCACACTCCCTCCCCTGCTGGTTGATTTTGCCCTGCTGCATCTGAGGGCACAGCAGGGGGGCCATTTGGTGCGAGTAGTGGCTAGTAGGACCGCCGCTATGCGAGAGTTGTTCACCAATACAAGCGAGGTTTACAATGATAGGCTTCTGCCCCACCCCTGGAGCACAGTCTGGGCAATGGGGCCTGAGCAGTCCCACTTGTCCCAACTCAGCCTCCGGGCAAAGCAGTTCAGGGCCCTGCAGGCAGAACCGAGGCAGACTCCTTAACAGGTGTTGTGATCCTGGCACATGTGTCCAGTGACACACCGTAGCTCCCCCTCTTCTGTCATCAGCTGTCCGATCTAGAATGTTGACAGCAGTCGACAGCTGGTGACTGAGGGGAGCGGACGCATCTGCCAGAGCTCCGCGACCTGAATGGAATCTGTGTTGGTATATTAATAAAGCAGTTCTTTTTCATGCTACGACGTTTCCGGCTTGCTTTATTCCGTACAATTTTGGCGACGATTTACCAACACAGAGGACCCACGGCGAGCAACCTACTTGATGGCATAAGGGGAAAATAAAAAGGAAAATCTACACTTCAAGAAAAAGAATTTCAGCTGAGAAAAGACGAACTTCCTAGTTTATCAACCATCAGAATAGCCACTCTCAAGGACTCTCGTGTTCTCCTGACTTCTCATAGCATTCAGGTCAGTCAGCGTTTCGCTACACATCACCTCAAGCATTTCCGTTTTACAATTGAATCTCCACAATACTTTGGTTAATGCCAGCGCTTTGAATTTTTTTTTACTTCGTTATGTATGCTTCACAATTTTGAATACAGTTTATGGCAGTGGGAGAACCCTGAAGTGATTACAGCTGAAGGTTAAAAACATCTGGTTTTTGTTCCAACCGTTCCTGTTCGACGGTTCAACTGTCATCTACATACCTCAGCGCACTAACGGACAGCTGATCGCGCGCTGCATTCCTTGCTCCCAGTCAGCTGATTTGCTGTTTCTGACGGTGCCTAGTTGCAACGCACGCACAAGCACGTCGCTGACACCATATTTGATCTGCTAATTTACCTTTTGGTCAGCGTTAGTCTTCTGAGCATACACGCTACGTGACCACGCGTACCTACAACGTGACACCATGTTGGATGTCATTGCTACTCACGGCATCTCGCGTTAAGGATGACTAGCACGCAGTGTCTCTTCAAAACACCGAATCAACTGGTCAACAAAACTTGTCAGTGACATCGACGGATACAAAAGGTACTTTGCTGTAGTGCTCTTCAAAGCTGATGGGCACAGCTTGCCTGCTACTACTGTAACCTTCCTTAGTCAATCCATGGGCTGGCATTCATTAATAGATCCTGCTGCCCTACCCATAACTAAGCACTGTTCTGCTCATTGCCAGATTGTTGTTTTACCTTATGCTCTCGCGCTGATAGACACAGCATACTACATCTTCATTATACATTTGGATTTATTTTGTGAGGTAATATAAGCATCACCATATATTCATACTGACATTGGCACTAGAATTGCTCTTATTTTTTTTCACCTGTATTGCCCCCCGTCTCTCCAAAAATGTCATCTGGGTACTTATGGAACTTGTCGCCTCCCCAGACATTTCTACCAGCTGGTGGTGAGCCAGCACTTAAATGGAAAGAGTGGAGAGAGTACTTCACAAACTATATATCTACGTTTTGATGACGAAGAAGATTTCACTGCGAACAAAAAAATTCAAAATGCTGTTAGATTGTTTGGGGGCTGGAGGGATCAAAGTGTACAATAGTATAAATAAGGTTAGAGGAGCAGATGAAGGTGATATTTTCGCAAATGCTATCGACGACCTTAATACTTACTATAAACCCACAGTGTGTGTAGCTGTCGATAGGTACAACTTTTTCCACAGGAAACAGGGCAAGGAGGAGTCCATTGATGATTGTCTCCGCTTTGAAAAATCTGGCCATTAACTGTCGTTTCGGAGATTTGCACGACGAGTTCATCAGGGATCAGATTGTCATGCAGGGCTCTAACACTAGTATCTAAGACAGTCTGTGGGCCAAGGGTGAATCCCCTTTACAAACCATTATGGATGTTGCCAGGAGAGCAGAGCTCACCGGTAGGTGTGCCAAGGCTGTCCTTTCTGAGAACAAAGAAAAAAAAGAGGATGGTACGGTGGCCAGGGTGGTTGAACCTAAATCTTTTTCTAAACAGGGCAAGAAACACAATGACTCTAAGCCTGTTACCAGTAAAATGCTGAGCAGCAATAGGAGACGTTGCTACAGATGTGGTAGTTACACCCATTTAGCTAACAACAAAACATGCCCAGCAAGGAATGTTAAATGCTCCTTTTGTGGAGTGATAGGGCACTTCGAAAAAGTATGCCACAAAAGATCTTCAGGCAGAGTTAAACTAGTCGATGCGGACAAGGAGATAACTAACACTTCTGACGATGATGAGGTGAACATGTATGTCCTTAACATTGAAGACAGTTGTGTCTTGCAAATTAATGATGCCCACAATACTAAACCCAAGACACCAGTGTGTGACATGTCCATTGGGGGACTTGACATTAGCATAGTTGCAGATTCTGGTTCTCCCTACACAATAGTAAACAAAGTATGGGAGGAAAAGTTTGTGCCACACCTGAGAAAACAGCTGGAAAAAACTGACATTACTATCAAAACTTTCACTGGGGAACCCATAGAAGTGTGGGGTTTTAGGAAACTCAGTTTCTCCTTCAAGGGAAGAGAATCCTTAGGCAAAATGTATGCATCATCTGTGGGCCCTTCCGTTTTAGGGTGGATGGACCAAGGTAGCCTGGGTATCATACTTGATCCCAGTAGTTCTGATCCCGTCCTGGTGATCCAAAATGATGAGGAATACAGCAAGGGCTTATTAAAAAAGTTCCCCAAAGTCTTTTCTGAGAGGATCGGAGCTTTGAGTGGGTATAAGCACAAGATACGTGTTAAGTCAAGTGCCATTCCAGTTGTCCATAAGGTTCGTAATCTACCCTTCGCAGTCAAAGAAGAGGTCAGAGTTCAACTGGATAAACTACTTCAGGATGGTATCATTGAGCAGGTAGAAGCCTCAGAATGGGTGGCTCCCTTGGTCATGGCCAAAAGGCCCAACGGTAATCTTAGGCTATGCATAGACTTACGCGACCTCACTGACAACATCATAGTTGAGCAATTCCCTCTTCCCAGAATAAACGAATTGTTGGCACGCACCAAAGGTATAAAGTGGTTTTCAGCCATAGACCTTAAATCAGCCTACCACCAGGTTCCCCTACACGACAGCAAAAACCTTACCACATTCATAACGCCGTTTGGGTGCTACCGATTCACAAGAGTACCCTTCGGATTGGCCTCTGCAGCCGCTATGTTTCAAAGGCTGATGCACCACATGTTTAAGGGGGTGACAGACATTTTAATGTTCCAGGATGACATTCTTGTAATGGGAAGAACAAGGGAGGAGCATGACAACAAAGTGAACCAGGTACTCTGTATCCTTGATGACAAAGGTTTAACGGCTGAACATAACAAATGTAAATTTGCATGCACTAAGGTAAACTACCTTGGACACGAGATTACAGGTGACGGCATTAGGCCCAAGAAAGAACTGTTAGATGCCATTCTAGATGCACCCGTACCGTGTAACAAGGAAGAGTTGCGTTCCTTTCTTGGCCTTGTCGAATTCTATGCGAAATTTATCAAGAATTTATCATGTAAAACTTATGAATTAAGACCATTACTCAAGCTTAAGAACAAGTTTTTGTGGACTGAAACTTGCCAAGATTCATTTTGTACCTTAAAGAAAGAAATGTGTTCTGTGTTACCATTACAAGGCTTTGGTCCCATGTTAGAAAACATCATCACGACTGACGCAAGTTGTAAAGGTCTTGGTGCTGTTCTTACTCAAAAGGATACCAAGGGGGTAGAATGTAACATTGCTTTTGCGTCCCGCTGTTTGATGGCTAGGGAAGAAAAATATTCAGTCGTAGAGCGGGAGGCTCTAGCTTGCGTTTGGGGGCTGGAAGATTTCCGCCAGTTTGTCTGGGGTAATAAGGTCACCCTACGCAGCGACCACAAACCACTTACCAAAGTGTTTACCACAAAGGGTTTATATGCAGCTTCCCCCAGACTTGCTCGATTGTCAGTTCGCCTATTTGATTTCAATTACGTGGTCCAGTATGTACCCGGGGTCAAAAATGTGGTTGCTGACTTCTTGATCGCATGCCTATTCGTACTTCGTCTCCCTGTAACAATGAAGATGTAGAAGAGTTATGCATTGCCAATATACATGAGGAGTTACACGGGATTTCGATGGATGAATGGATGCTTGAGCAAACCAAAGATTCTGTGGTGTGCGAGGTGTTCGATATGCTATCCAGTGGCTGGTCTAGCAAAAGAAAAATCTCAGATTCACTATGCCCATTTTGGGAAGTCAAGCATGAGTTATCAAAAGAAAATGGGTTACTGTTGAGAGGTGGAAGGGTAGTCCCTCCCTCCAAACTTAGAAACAAAATTCTAGAAGTTTGCCACGAAGGTCATTTGGGCATTGGAAAGACCAAGAGTAGAGTGAAGAGATGGTATTGGTGGCCTGGGATCAACATGGCTGTTGAAAGAATAGTCAGAGACTGTACTTTGTGTGACAATTCAGATAAAACCCAAGTTACATTCAGGCCTCCTCTACATCCCATCACATGTCCAACCATGTCCTGGGAGAGAATTGGAGTCGACATCATGGGGCCCATCCTTGAACAAGGTGAACAAGTGTACACTATAGTTCTCATTGACCATTTCTCTAAGTGGCCAGAGATCAGGTTTGTCACCAAACCTGATGCTCACAGTGTCGTTAAGTTCCTTGACTACGTTTTCACCCGGGAAGGCTTACCTAAGTGCATAGTCGGCGATAATGGACCCCAATTTACTTCTGATGTATTTAAAACCTATCTTGACAGAAACAAAATAAGCCATAGGACCACATCCATTTACCATCCCGCAGGCAATGGTGCTGTTGAACGTTTCAACAGGGTTATCAAGGGCATCATCGTTTTAGCCAACAATAACAAGCTGGTGTGGAAACAAGAAATCCTTAAGACACTCTGGGCCTATCGCATCACACCTTGTAGCAGTACAGACCACAGCCCCTTTGAACTCATGAGGGGTAGGACACCCATGTCAAAAGACAATGTGGGATGGATGACGGCTGCCAAGAGGGTTGAATGGTCGTCTGACCAGGTGTAGTGTAGGCTAGAGGAGTCACAATCCAGTCGCAAAGAGCGTTATGACAAGAAACATGGTTGTAAACCAGTAAAGTTAAACATCGGAGACATGGTCAGGGTAAAAAGGAGTGGCCACACAGGTAAGGAAATGAACAAATTCTCACAACCCTTATCTGTGTGCAAGGTCTTTTGCAACTCAGCTCTTCTTAGTGATGGTAGAGTGTGGCATTTCTCAGCGCTCTCCTTGTGCAAACAAAGCCAAGTGGAGTGTGCTAGATCTGCCTTGGACAATGCCGTCCGTGATGGTGACAGCAACAATGATCCACATGCCCCTACCACTAGTAGAGTCTTAAGTGGTGTGTCAGATGAGGAAGAGGACAGCGATCCTTCCAAAACCAGTGTTGAAGTGCATATCCCTCCTTCCGACTCCAACACTACTCCTATCCAAGAGACTCCATGTTCCAGTTATACTAGCAGAGTAGGGAGAAGAGTGGTTCCTCCATTGAAGCTCTCTGACTATGTTTGCGATTAACATGTAACCTGTAACGCCTTCTTTCCTCTTTTCATGCTATGTTTCACATGCTACCTGTTGTTTTCACAATGTTTCTCTCTCTCTCTCTCGTATGTTTTATTCTTCTCATTTCTATGCTCTCTCTCTCTTTGGGGGGGAAGATGTGTTGTGATCCTGGCACGTGAGTCCACTGACAGACACCGTAGCTCCCCCTCCTCTGTCATCAGCTGTCAGCTCTAGAATGTTGACAGCAGTCGACAGCTGGTGACTGAGGTGAGTGGACGCATCTGCCAGAGCTCCGCGACCTGAATGGAATCTGTTGGTATATTAATAAAGCAGTTTTTTCATGCTACAACGTTTCTGGCTTGCTACAACGGGGCTTGTATCGTCCGCTTCTGAATTCGGCGGCACAGGATCAATGGCAGCACTCGGCAGCCGCGGATCAGCACCAAGCAGTGCCGGGGGGCCCAAGCCCCAATATCCAGCGCGGGAAGCGCACTGTTCACAGTGTCGGCCCAAGTAGGCCGCAGCTTCAGCGGCATGGACGATCGTCCCCGCAGCGGTCTCAGCAAGTCCAATGCGCCACGGTCGGTGCCCGTCGCCATCACGCTCCTCAGCCGTCACCTCAGCCAGTCAGCCCGGGCCCAACCGCACACTCCTCACCTCGGAACTGCCGGAGCGGCCTCCAAATCAGCCTGGCAGCTTCGGTACAGCTCGGTCGGGGTTCACAGCAGTTCCAGCCACTCCAGCCAAAACGACAGCTGGGGACCAAACCCGCCGACCCTCATTGCCCGGCCCCGCCGCAGCAGGTCTTGTAATCAGCTGCGGTCGGTAGGCGCTTCAATATGGTGCTGCTCAGGCCTGCGGGGTCTCAGCATCCTCTTGCCGCAGCAGCCCCGTCCAGCCCCAGGCACACCCCTCCTGGGCAACTCAGGGTTCACACCAGGCTCTTTCACATGGGCAGGTGATTGCTATGACAATAGTGGCCTGTGGGCCGAGGATTGTGTAGGATTTTTGTTCAGCCAGCGGAGCCCCTCTATCGAGCGGCCATCTCGCTGCGCGGCTAGGCTCTGCCCCTTAGAAGTGGGAAACCTTGATTTCAACAGGATTCATTAGGGGTTAAACCCCTACCTTGGTTGCCTATGTGTGTAAGTTCCTCCGCAGAGTACATGATTTTAAATGTACTTCTCATTTCTGAGGAAAAAGGGGCAGGGATCCTGTCCCCTGGTAACGGAAGGGTGGTGACGGGCTTGCCTTTGGCGTGCCGGTGGTGCTCCCGCTGCGCCTCAATGCTGACATGTGCCTTAAATAAAAGACCGGGAGTGCAGCTAGACTGCTAACTCCTATAGCCCCCAGACGGAAGCAGAAAATGACAAGCTTGTTCGCTCTCCCCACACAAATGGAATACTCCACGGTGGAACGGAGAGCAAGGCGAGCCCAGGAAGTGGTGTTTTCAGAAGTGCAACCTAAATGTGCAAAGCCTAAGGTACAAGGTTTAAAACATTAAAATAGTGTCTGAGAGTATCTTAAAATCGATAAGTGCGAGTGAGCATAGCATCTTAAAGGAATCACACGTAGACGTGATTGGTACAGAAGTAGGTATTCCCAAGATGAGAACAGAGAAATTAGGGGGGGTGGGTATGAACGACGCATACCTAAAAGCCAAGCATCCATCTATTCATGCGTGCTCGTGCAGGAGTTATGCATAAATGTAGGTTAGTTATGTTTTAGAAGTGGTCCCACTACTTGTGGAGGGGGTAGGTGAGCGCACGGGCAAAAGCGGCAGTTGCTCAATCAGTCCAGTCTCGAAGCATGTTACCTCAGCACTCTATGTCCCTTTCTGCGTGTTCGTCCGTACATACTTTGTTGACTTGGCACTCTTCTGCAGCCGGCCACTCCAGTCAGCCCTTCATTTTGGCAGAGTCAGGGTGATGGAGGGGGTGGGGGGGGGGTTGTTAGGGCTGACCCAGTGGCAATGTGTCATTGTGGTAGCACTATGCCTAGCTGGATGAACCTGTACCTCATTTTTCTTCCCTTTTTGCGAAGAGGCAACAGCCCTAATAAACCATGTTGGGCTGTGCAGTCCACTGCCATTTTCGTCACTCTGCGCACTTCCTGTTATATACCACCCCAAAGCATCTGCAGCTGCGCGCCTTCCCATGCAACGTGCCCAAAATCTGCTGGGTTATCACCGCACCTAGCACAGCTCGCCGGCCGTGTCTGGTATACCCTGTGCAAGCACTTTGGAGTCAAGTATGCCTTATAGAGAAAGTAAGTGTTGTTTTCGCATGGTTAACCCCTAACTTTTTGCCAGGTACCTGATGCCAACTTGACTGTGTGCTGGGATCCTGCTAACCAGGCCCCAGCACATGTGTTCTTTCCCAAAACTGTACCTTTGTACCCACAGTTGGCACACCTCTGGGCCTCCTGTAAGTCTCTTGTAAAAGGTACCCCTGGTACCAAGGGCCTTGTGACAAGAGAGGGCCTATGAGGGCTGCAGCATGTATTGTGCCACCCTCGGAGACCCCTCACCAAAACACCCCCACTCTGCCATTGCAGACTGTGTGTTTTGTTGCAGACAAAACTGAAGAGTCGACATGGCACACATCCCTGTGTGCCATGCCCACCAACACTGCCTGTGGCATGGATAAATCACCCCTCTAGCAGGCCTTGCAGTCCTAAAGACAGGGTGCACCATACCCAAGTGAGGGCATAGCTGCAAGAGCAATATGCCCCTACAGTGTTTGTGCCAACATCAGAAATGGTAAGTGCAGTGGAGCCATTTTGTATGCATGGGCTCGGAGTTTGTCAACACAAACTCCACAGCTCCATGATGGCTTTACTGAAATCTGGGAAGTTTGGTATCAAACTTCTCAGCACATTAAATCCACACTGATGCAAGTGTGGGATTTAATGTAAAATGGACTCAGTGCTTTCCCTGAAAAATGACCAACCCTGGTGTGGTTCCTGACTGGCTCCCAGACACCACCAGACAGGTTTCTTGACCCCTGGGTAGAGAGCCTCCACTCTCTGGTTCTGGAAGCACAGCACATCCTGGGCAGAGGTGTCATGCCTCCTCCCCCAGGATGAGCAGGGTCCTCGAAGAGGGAGCTTCAAAGGCCTGCCGCCTTTGTTAGCTACCTCGAGCCTTTTGCTGCTATTAGCAACTGGCTCCCACCGGTTCTGACCCCCATTTTGGGAGTGAGAACTGGCGGTAAAACATATCCAGGAAAGGAGGTGTGCCCACCTTTGCCAACCCCACTACTCAGATGTGGGAGGCAAAGTGAAGGCCACCTCTGTCCCCTCCATCTTGAAGATGGGGGGACCCCTCCAGTCAGGAAGAGGCCTATGCCTCTCTCCCACTGGAGGGGCATACTAGGGGGTGTAGACACACCTGGGAAGGGACCCATTGGTCCTGACCTGCACCCCTCTGAAACGCCCCTAAATGTATTTAGGGGCACCACTTAACCTTGCTTCTTCCGCTTCGATTTGACAAGAAGGACCGAAGAGTCGTTCTGCAGAAGAGGATGACGATGACAACTGCTTTGGCCCCAGCCCTACCGACCTGTCTCCTGCTCTGAACCTCTGCAAGCTAAACCTGTGTGTCCTGCAGCCAGCAGCCTCCAAGAACCCCAAGCACCTGCTCTACCTTCCCAAAGAACTCTGATCTCCCGTGGACATCGGATTTGTCAAACACCAACCCAAGCTAGGACTCTAGATCCAGCTGCATCCGCGAGTCCTCCCCACTCCTCACCTGATGCCTACTGGCTGAGTCAGAGTGGTCCTTTCCTCCAGTACAGCAAGTGGTTGGGGGGAGGGGCGGGTTAATGTTTCTATCAGGAAGGAAAGAAGGTAGGATTAAGGACGAAACAGAAGTGGGAATCCTAAGGATTATTTCTTGTTGCCCTCACACATCCCTAGGGATGGCATGCTCATCATAGGGCCCGCGATGCAATGATGTATGGGTCCCACGAAGGGGGTGCTTTAGAGGAGCTATTTTTTTGCTGTATGATGGGTGGTGAGAATGAGGGTGTCCCAAATGTGTGGGGTGGAGTGATAGTGTATGTACAAGTGAAGAGAGAGTAAAACTGTCTAAGAGATGCCAGGAAGAATTTTTAATATGATAGCTCCCTTGACAGGATTAAAAGCCCCTATGGAAGGGACAGGGCTGCTTTGGGGGTATAATTTACCCAAGTAGCCGTAAAGAAGTGCAAATGGTCTGGTCAACATGTTTTGCGCCCTCTGGCCCAAAAGAGGATCCACTGCGCTTCTTCAGGACCGAAATGCTCCTGCGCCACTCACCTCCACGGGCAGCCAGTCCTGAGGACTCCGCAAATGGAATTCCCTCTACACATCTACAAAGTTGAGTCTAGTCATGGTTTCGTGCAACCCTGCCACAATGCGAGGTTTCATGCCCATCCGGGGTGGGTGGTGGTTCAACTGACTATCACACAATTAAAATCCCCTGCCCATATAATAAGCCTTCCAACATATGGTGGTAGTTCAGTTTCTAGATCCCCAAAGAACTCTTCATCTGTGTTTGGGGCATAGACAGTAAGCATACAAAGCACCGCCCATCTAATGGACCATGTAGTAGTAAATACCTCCCAGCCACATCCTCCACCTGTCCTCGCATCTGGAATGGGACACTTTGTGCCACCCATATAGAAACCCCTCGGGCATAGTAGGAATGGGTGGAGGAATAGAATTGCCCAGGCCATTTTTTATGGCGTTTCTGGGCTTCCGCCTCCAATAAGTGGGTTTCCTGAAGGAACGTGATTTTTACCCTAGTCCTTCCAAGATACGTGAGGGTCCTGTAACGTTTGACGAAAGAATTCAACCCCCTCGCATTCCATGTGAGCATGCATACTAAATCATTAATTCCAAGAGTGACTCCAGGCAAGGCTTTCTCTTCCCGCCTCTCCCCCACCCCCCAACCATCCCCTCCCAACCCCCATAAAATGTGATATGCAATCGCTGTTTCATGAACTTTAACTGTAACTAATAATAATAAAGAACATTTGTAGAGTGCACAGCTACCTCAGACGAGGTGTCCCGGCGCTAACGCGGAAGACATCAGAGAAGAGGGACCGGGCCGCTAATCCCTTAGCTTAAAGAGCCAGGTTTTCAGTGTCTTTCTGAACTCCTGCTCCGAGTTTAACATGCGTAAGTGAGGAGGCAAGTCATTCCACAGTTTGGTGGTTCCCACTGAAAACGATCTACCCCCATGCCTAGCTTTGGAGAAGAGGGGGACAGTGAGGTAGCGTCGGTGATTGGATCTTAAGGACCGCTCCTGGTGGTATGGGCGAAGTCTCTTCCTCCGGTAGCAAGGGCCCCTGCCCTGGTTGGCACGAAATGCAATTGTTAGGGCCTTGAATTCAATTCTCCTGGCGACTGGGAGCCAATGGAGTTGTTTGAGGTGCGGAGAGATGTGATGACGCAGTGGAACCTTGCGGACAAGCCTCGCAGCCGCGTTCTGCACTATTTGCAGCCTTCTGATCAGACACCTGGGCAGACCCAGGTAGAGGCCGTTGGCGTAGTCGAGGTGAGAGGTCACAAGGGCATGAACCGTGGTTCTTCGGCTTTCAACCGGCAGGAAGTCTAGACATTTTCTGATGGTTCTCTTCTTTCCAAAACAGGCGGGCGAGACTTGACGGACTTGGGTCGAAAGGGTCAGGTCTTTGTCCCACCTGACACCTAGGTTCTTAGCCGAGTCCTTAGGCCCAGGTGGGGTGCCAGGTTCTCCAGGCCACCATCGGCCTGCGGGTGGTGGGGAGGCTTGGTTAAAAAATAAAACCTCTGTTTTATCGGCATTAAGCTTTAAGAAGTTTCCGTTCATCCAGATCACTATGTCTTTAAGACAGTCTCTGAAAGAATCAAAAGTTGCAGCAGATTGATCTCTAAAGGAAAACACCAACTGTGTGTCATCCGCATAGGATATCACCTTGACCCCACTCTTTGCGATGAGAGCTGCCAGTGGCGTCAAGTAAATATTAAAAATTGCGGGCTCAGGGCAGAGCCTTGAGGAACTCCACATCTGAGCGGTTTTACAGAGGAGGTGTAAGGGCGGAGAAAGACTTGTTGGTCGCGGCCGTAGAGATAGGAGGAAATCCACTCCAATGCCGTCCCCTGGATGCCTATCTGCTTCAGTCTTTCTAGCAGGATCGAGTGTGACACTGTATCGAACGCTGCTGAAAGGTCAAGGAGCACTAACATGGCAGATGAGCCTCCGTCTACAGACAGGCGGATGGAATCTGCTACTTCGATCAGCACAGTTTCCGTACTGTACCCTTTACAGAAGCCAGATTGCGAATCATGAAGCAGCTCATTGGCTTCCATGAAGTCGGCTAGTTGAAGATGGACAAGTTTCTCTAGTATTTAAGCCGGAGCTGATAGTAGGGAAATAGGCCTAAAGTTGCTGGGTACTTCCGGGTCGGCATTGGGCTTCTTCAGGATAGGTAATAGGTAGGCATGTTTCCAAGCGGAAGGGAAAATCCCCAACCTAAGTGAGGAATTCCAGATGTGGTTGAGGACTGGGTTAAGCCAGTCGGCTAGTACCCTGAACTGCTGCGCTGGACAAGGGTCCCCAGGTAACCCGGATTTGCATTTCCGCAGTTCGGCCAGAGACACCTCTGCGGGAATCATGGAAAAGGAAGCAAAAGCCGGCTGGTTCTCGGTGGGGCTGTGGATGCCAGCCGCAGCTCTGGGATCCGGAGACGGGGGAAGGAGGCGTAGATCTGCATGACTTTATCTTCAAAGAAATTCGAGAGGCTAGTGCACAGGTCCTGGGATGGTCGAACTTCCTGAACACTTCCTTAGATGAGCTTTGTGCTGGTGATGCGATCAGCCAGGAAGTCCCTTCTTTTGAAGTTGAGAAATTTGTGGTATTCTTTCAAGGCATTTTTATATGATTTTGGCATCTTGTGCATAGGACTTTCTCCACTCACGTTCCAGTCTTTTGCACTCACTTTTTTTTTCATCTGATTTCCTCTGAGAACCCAGGTGCAGATGGAGTAGCTCTAGTGGAGCTAATGGGTCTCAGAGGGAGAGAAAGCAAAAGACACACAATTGATGGACGGAATGGGTCTCAGAGGGGCAGGTTTATCAAACGCAGCCGTCAGCCAAGTATTCAGATTCACAGTATCGTGGTCGGGGTTGTCCGAGAGGAGAGGCCTTGAGCCATCCAATAAAGGACCTAGTGTTTCAGGGGTGGCCCTGCTCCAGTTCCTTTTGACTTCCTTAGGTCGGATTGTGACCCTTGATGTGGCCTTCAAGTGGAACCGGAAAGTGACAAGGCAGTGGTCTGACCAGATAATATGTATCAGCTTGTCGACCCCCACCTCCTGCATATTCGAGCAGATGAGGTCAAGCGTGTGTCCGGCTTTATGGGTGGGAGAGGAGACCAATTGGACAAGATTGAAGCCAGCAAGGGTCGATATGAAATTCGTACTATGAGTGCAAAGTGGGTCGTCCACATGGAGGTTAAGGTCACCTAGGACAGTAAAGTTTGCGTACCGGGTGGATGCCTGGGCGATATAGTCTGCCAGAGTCGGCGTGACACTGTGACAGCAATCAGGCGGCCGGTAAAGGAGAAGTCCCGAGGAGGTGGGGGATAGTTTTATACAGAAAGGAAGTCCTTCAATGCTGCCGATTTGACAGAGGTTGGCGGTGGAAGTCTCCCAGGTGTCTTTTTAAACAATAGCCACCCCACCCCTATGCCTGTCGCCCCCCCATATTGGTGCAGACTATGCGATATCCCGGAGGAATTTCCAGGGTAACCACAGGGTTCGTGTCTTCACGTAGCCTAGTATCCGTGAGAAACATCTCATTTGTTATCTTCAAGGGATTGGTAGATTTCAAGTGCGTGTTTGGGTAAGGATCTACAGTTAATTAAACAGGCTTTTATTTCTTTGGGGCTGGAAATCTGGGGTGGGACGCGACCAGCCTCAGCGTCCTGATTGGTAAATTCGGAAATGTGGGTGAAATTACAGGCTGGGCAGTAATATGCTTTGTCCCCCCCCCTCTCAGAGTAGCACGTGGAGTGTCAGAGCATTTATTAGTCCTAAGCGCCACCAACTCATCTCTTCCCCATCTTGCCATTCTGCCGCTGTCTATTTGGGCAGCATGGCACGCGCTGGCTGCGATCTGGACTCTGATGGGCGCAGACGGGTTTGCCTTTGGTGCGCCAGTGGCGCACCCACTGCGTGTACGCGTAGCCGTGGTGATTAAGTAGCAGCCAGGCGAGCGTGCTGGCCTGCTAACCTGGTCAAAATGGCGGATGAGAGTGTCACCGGAGGAGCGAGGAAAAAATGGCGCTCAAGCGGGACATCTCCACGCCGGTCAATGGCCGCTCAAGAACTCCGCTCTGCTTGACCCAGAGAGGGGTGTCAACACCGTGGAGCGATCAAGCGGCGAGACAGGTGAGCAGAGGAGTGGGCAGGAAAATTAGCGCCCCCTTTGAGGCAGAGTGGATCAGCAGTTTAAAGTCCAGCAAATATGCAAAAAGTGCAAAGTGTAATGAGAAAATCGAATTAAAAACCTTTAAAACCAGCAACAAAAATAAGAAAAAGAGGGGCTGTGCACCCTGCAACACGCAGCAGTGCACAGCGCAGTAAAGGCAACTACTGAATATCTCCTCATCGCCCACCCCTAGTGTCTTCCCAGTCACTTGAATTAACTAGCCCACCCACTCTAACAATGTCTGTGCAACTTCAGGGTATGCTTGGAGGTGGTGTAAGGAGTTGAGTATTTACTAACACGAAGGAGTAAAAACGGTCAAGCTTTAGACTCCTGTGAGTGTGCTGTTCGCCGTCCAACTCCTGTGTGCCCTGTGATTACCACTACCCGTCTCAGTCACTGCAATTCTATACAAGGAAGGAAGAAAAACAATAAAAACCAAGGATAGAATAGCAAAAAGGGGTGGGGGGTGAGAGGTCGGGCCAACCAGTTTGCGTCTCCAGGCCCCATGAATAATGGCCCCCCCATGCCCAGTTCCATCTCTGTCCGCAGGACCCTGTGGAGGTCGAACATCCCCAGGGACCACATCAGTCCAGGCCGAAAACTCAGTTCCACAGTAGGATAGCAGGTGTCCTTGTCATTACTTGGTGCCTTGTCCGGCTCCCACTCCCACACAGGACGAGTCTGCGTTTCTTTCAGACGACTGCGATAGAGGCACCCCATCAAAATTCAGATTTTGCCCCCATGTGCTCTTTAGGCCACAGCAGTATCTCCTACTGTGCGGCCAGGGTCGTCCATCTGTTCTGGCTCCGTACCCTAGGACGCAGCCGTGGGGACCGTCTCGACCAAAGCCCTGGCCTCCTCGTGTTCTTGGCTCTGCGTCTCCAAGTCTAGCACACCATCTGGTTGCACCACCACTTTCGCACCAGATCGTGACCATCGCCTACGTCTGTTTCTCCTTCGGGGGTTGAATCCCCCACCAGCCCCCTGTTGGGGGACCTCCTGGTCCCGTCTGGATGGTGTCACAGGGATGTGGTCACTACCCCGGACCTCCAACCAATCCCATGTTTCTTCGGGTGTTTCAAAGAAGTGAGCGCGACCATTTAGGATCACCTTCAATTTGGCGGAGTATAGCAGCATGCACTTTAATCCCATTTCTCTCACCTTTTCCTTTACTCCACTAAAGGATTGTCGCTGTAACTGAACTGCCCTGGTGTAGTCCTGGAAGATGCATATGACGTGGTTTTCAAACTTCGGGTCTCCCTTTTTTCTGACCGTCTGGAGTACTCCGGCCCGGTCTCTGTAGTTGAGGAATTTGACAATTACAGTCCTGGGTGGAGCTCCTGGCTGTGGCATCGGGGCCACAGATCTGTGTGCTCTCTCCACCGCAAAGAATTTCAACAAGTCTGCGAATGGGAGCGCCGTCACAATCCATTCCTCTAGGAATACCTCTGTTTACCTCCTTCAGCGCCTTCATGGAATTCCACAAATCTGTGATTACACCCTCTTGAGCTCCCCTCTGTCTTCCAGCCGTGCTTCCATTTTACTTGAGCGAGCTTCAAGCACTGTAACCACTGCCTTCAGCTGGGAGAACTCCTCTCACATTTCAGTGACTTGGTTCTCTGTTTCCACTGCTCTTTCGGCTACTTTACGAAGGTCAGTTTGAAGCAGGTTAACATTGAGAGCCATGGCCTCAATTTTTGTTTTTACTGCGAGGCCCGAGGCTTCAATGCACCCGACGGCTCTAGAAGATCGCACCCTCCATAGCAGGTGGTTCTCCACTTGAAACCGGGGCGGTAAATAGATCCATTTTCGTTTGTTGGGTGCCTCCTGTCTGTCTATCCTTACCCATCCTGTAGTGGAGAGTGGGTACGCCGTGTATAACCATGCAAACTGGGCTCTGCCGCCTGTGGTCTCCGGTCAGCTACTGGACTGCATTGCACCTGTAGAATGAGTACCTCTGTGTCCACAACCGGCAGCTTCGTAGTTTCAGGATCTCAGTCCAGACCAACAGTATTCTAAGGGGAGGGGGGAGGGGGCATGGGGCCGACCAACAACCTCAGTCTACTATCAGCTACAAGTACAGAGGGCCTGTGTACCCTTCCGCTGCTGTCTTTCCATTAGACATTCCTGTGAAGAGCTTGCGGTCTTTGATGTATCGAGCAGACTGCTCTACAATACAGAGCCTCTATTGTTAGTATTTATTTGAAAATATTCAACCTTCACTTAAAGTATTCAACAAAGTGGTCAGTGCAAAATCTATCAGTCTGCTTGCAGCTGCTGAATCAAGATTTCGTGCTCTATTCTAAATAAGCTAGATTATTGATATTCCATATATTCTATCTACTCTATAAATATCCTTCTACATCATTGTTACTATTAAGGTAGTCAACATTTATAGCGTGGATTTCCTGAAGAAGGCGGTACGCCCGCCAAAACACGCGTAGATGTCTATGATCATCACAGAATTTATAATTCAATCCACAGCCTATTTTATTCTTTATGTATTGAATTGTCTTTGTGTATTGTATTATGTATAGTTTGCTGTAGGTCTGTTAATTGTTTTTATGTGTATAAAATGTCGATATGTTTGTTTTAACTGAAGACTTGACTGAATTGTGGCATGATTCTTCATTTATAGATAGTACTGATATGTTGTGAGAAAATGTTATGGAAATGTATTTTTCTTCAAACCCTAGATGTATGTAACATAGGGGATGAAATAATGTTTTTTTTATCCGCTGTGGGGCTAGCAGGATCAGCGGGCAGCAGGCCCACTTGAGCACACTGCTCCTGCGCCACTGATCTCCACAAAAAGTCAGTCACGAGGCCTGCGAACGCCTTACTCCCCAAGTGGGGGGAAGGAGGGGGAGAGTTCCCAGACGGCACACCCCTCACTGCACCTCCAGATCCACCCCGGGCAGCACGGTCTTGGGCTCCAGGTGCCACTGCGGCCGGTACCCTGCATCCGGCACAGCTTACTGCTCACCCGGTCCCGGCTTCTCTAATGGTCATCTCTGCTCATGCAGGTGGGCAGCACCCGCACCTCAGCTCTGGTCCGCCACCGCTGCACTCCTCCAGCACTCCGGGCACGTCGCAGGGCTCCGTTCTCCCTCGGGCCTCAAGCTACCAGGGACGGGTGGCCAACTCGCATCGGTTCCAGCTGATCAGACGGTGCCCAGTCATCCCAAGGGGCCCTCAAATTCCCCTTGTGTGCAACCCGACCCTGTTACAGGCGGTATGGGGGCTTGGGGCAGCAGGATCTCACTAATGGGGCCGTATCACGCGTTAAGTTCTGCCGCTCGGCCATCTTGCTGGCTACGCCCATCCATGACATGGTATGTTTTGACCATTTCTCCTGAAGACTTTGAAAACGCTTTCACCCAGAGTACCAAATGGCCTGGGTCCAATGAAATCTAGTTTGAGATCCAACTTGGATATCACTGTGCTGCCCAGGCTATAGGTCCCCCAGCCCTGTTATCAGAAGCTCTGCATGAATGCGTGCAATCAGATATTTTGGAGATGTTCAAGTCTCACTCATGGACATGCCCTTTGATGGGGCTAGTTTGTTTGGTGAAAAGGCACGTTTAACCCTAGAACAATTTAGGCATAGCAGAGTTATCCAATTCTCATTAGTTCTCCTCCTCCTCCTCGTCCAGCACTGCAAAGACTCTAGTTTCTCGCCATCAGCCACTGGGACATATCCAGCGATATGTACTCCACTGGCACTATTTTACATCAGACCAATGGTCCTTCTAATTATTCGTCAAGGCTATGCCCTTCATTTTATGTGCTACCGCTTACATTCATCCAGTTTATCCTTGGATGTCAGTGGACCATGCAGCTGTTCTTTCAAAATGATTAATGTTGTTGCTCGCACACGGATCCGACAAAAATTGTACTCTTATCTGAGGCTGAGAGACGAGGGTTTGGGTTGCTATTCTATGTACTTCTTGGACCCCAAGAAGAACAGGGAAGCTAAGGTGCTGCTGGACTGGAACCTCTAGGAAAGGATGATTTCTCACGACCTGCAGCACACACATTTTCATTATACCCTCCCCATCCAACATTCAAACCCTTTTTTGGATTCTTCATCTGCAGTGAGCTCAGCATTGGGCATGCCTCATGGGCAAGATTCACAACGGAGTCAGCCAAGAAACTTGAGTCGTGAATGTCTGATTCTAACCTGACTTGTGGTGGACATCTTCCCGTGTAGGTCTTGGTGACGACTGAAGTGTCCCTCAGTGTTAGTGAGGTCACCTAAGAGTCTTTAGGATCTGTCTGGCCCTTTGGGCCTTTCTGCCTTTCATCAAGGGTAGGTTGATCCAGGTGCTGACAAACAACACAACCTCTATATATCATTGTAACAAGGAAGGAGAAGAGGGGTCTCATGCCCTCTGTTTGGGTGCTGGGACACATGGTCTTGTTTGAAACTCCATTGGATCTCCTTGACGCTCAGTCACCTGTCAGGACCCCTCAATATAAGAGCAGACTACCTCAGCAGGTTTATTGCGGATCATAAGCGGCATCCTCATCGAGAAGTGGCACTGGATATTTCTACCTAGTGGCTTTTTCTCTGCATCTGGAAATACTCAGTGACTGGGCTCCTGTTTGTACCCTTCTCTTTGATTTTAAGTTCAGCAGGATCTGCTTTTCTTGCAGTGGAGCACAGTACTGTATCTGAACATTTTACAATCTTCAACTCTAAGCGGAAGAAGCTTGGAGACTGTGATCTTACATCAGAAGTGGTGAATTACATTCTGGCTGATTGTTGGCCTCCCAATGCTATCTACTCAGTAGTTGGTCAAAGTCTGTTACCTGGTGTGAGAAGCAGGTTGACCCTCTACGAACTGAGTTGCCTTATGTCCTTTTGTTAGTACGGTCTTCATCTTAAAAAGGCTTTGTTGTGGGCATGTTAAAGGTTACGTACCGAACCTTTCAGTTTTTCTGTCGTTGCCAGATTCAAAGCACCTGTTTTTATTCCTTCTTTTAAAAAAAAAAAGGTTTGACTTTATTTTCCTGCCTTCTTCATTATGCTGCAGCGGAACCGGAATTTAGTCTTCATTTAAATGATGTGTGGGCCCTTTGAGACTCTGCCTGCCTGTCTGAGGCAGTTAACTCTGAATACCAGGTTTCTCATTGCAACCACTTCTGCACTTTGCTATAATTAGCTACGGACTTAATTAGTCTAGCCTCAGTACTCTACCTTCTTCCCTGACAAGATGGTGCATAGGACTCATGCATTCTTTCTTCTGAAAGTGGTTTCTTCCTTCCATGTGGGGGCATTTCATCACACTCTACGTTCTTCACTCTGCCACATCACTCTAAGGCACAGGAGAGGCTACACTCTTTGAATCCATAGTGCGCCATTCAAGAACTATCCTGTCACGGTGGAGAAGTCCTCTCCATCGAAGTCTGGTATGGCGTGAGTACAAAAGGGCCCTCCTGAAGTCCTTTGGGCTTATTCAATCAGTATCCCCATCTGTAAGGTTATCTGCCAGCTACCTACTGGGGCATATGGCCATATTTTTGTCAGGCACTAGTGTTTTAACTCCGAGGTCTGTAAGGAGAATTATTTAATACTTGTGCAAAATAAATGAAGACATTGCTCTTTAATAAATTGTCCCCATTATTTTGTTCTGGGTAAAACATTCTCTTGTTTACTACAAGTTTGTCTGGTAATTGAACATCTGGACACCAGGAACATCTGAAGAGGTTTTCCAGGAGAAGGCAATTAAAAAGATTTTGTATTTATGGTATAAAATAAATATTAGACCAGTTCAGATTCCAAGAGGAAGCTTTGGCCATATTTGCTCCCCCTACAAAAGCACGCCTGAAGTATTCTTTGCCGAGTTCCTTTCTGAACTTTCATGCTTTCGGATAAGAGAAAAGCTTTCTTTCCAAATGTTGAATTCCTTTTAGAAGATTTATCTCCAGTGAGAAGACATCTAGCTCTTAGCTCAAATTTGTTTTTTTACCCTATGTACAATGCAAAGCTATAGTACAGTAAATTTTATTTAATTATGGTTGTTACTTTGGTTAGGAGTATTTATGGGATAAACATTTTCTGCATTGTCTGGCCTTTCTTGATGATCCACAGGAGAAACCTAGTAAAGCATATACATTTTGTTTTTCTATTAAACATTTTTGTTATAGCCGAGAAATGAGGCAGTACATGTAACAGGATTTTTTTCTCTCACGTTTATTTGTTCTCTTGTATCAATCTTTAGGCTTCTTTGAAGTCCAGATGGCCTCAAAATGGTGCATTTTCAAAACAAATAAAATATTGAAGACCATCTACTACCAGATAGCACTCTGTCATCATGCTTTTGTCCTTTCCAGTGGATTGGCAACTGCCTGTGCTTTGTGCAGGACCCCATACGTTTCCTTAAAAAGATGCTGTTAATTTAAATGTTTTGCTGCGGAAGTCCAGACTGAGTGTTATTAATTCTAAGGTCCACCTCTACCCTTGAGTCACTATAATGTTATGTTAAATAAATGTTTGAAGAAGAAAATGTACATATAATTTATAAAGAGATTTGGGCCATGTAGAAAAGCACAATTTTAAACATAAGTATGATTTATTATATTTTAAAATCCTAATAAAAAGTTTCAGTTGACTAGAAATTGAGACGATTTCATAATTAACTTTCCTGTCAGTTTCATTCCATCTGATATTTTATTATCAACCGGTAGAAAGAGGATGTTTACAGTTTCGTATCATTTTTTCTAAACTGCTTTGTTAGTAAAATGTAATGTCTTAACAGAATATGAATGGTACATGCTAATAAATGTATGAAGTCAGATTATGTACCCGTCACAGTGCTTGAGGTAGTCATTGAATGCATTGCAGACCAAATTATATTAAGCCATGGCTTCTTTCCATCCATTTACATGTCACATGAAAAATGTTACTGTTCAATAAGTGTTGTTTTGAGTCTTATGTTTATTGTTTTATATCTACAGCAACCGCCTCAGTTCACCAACCCGGAAACCCCAGGGTATGTGGGGTTTGCCAACCTTCCAAATCAAGTTCATCGAAAGTCTGTCAAAAAAGGATTTGAGTTCACGTTAATGGTAGTAGGTAAGATTCAAGCTCTTCTGTTCTTTCCCCCTTTTCTTCAAGACCTTGCTTTCTAGCAACCATTAGGCCCAATTATGACTGCTCTGCCACAAGGAATGTTTAATTTATACACTTCTTAAATATGATCTTTCAGATAGAGATTTAGCAGTATGAACCTCTTCTTGGTCCCGTGCCGTGCAATATTTGCCTATCTAGTATTTGGGTCTGTAAGTGTTTCTCATTTTATAAAGGTTTTTTTGCTTTTTGGTCGCATCGTTGCTGGAGTCCATACGACTCACTATGATAACTGTGCACATACATTGCCCCTTTGCTTGAACTCCATTTTAAATTCTTTTTTTGTCTGACGGTGTGAAGGAAGAACTCACAAAAAAAAAAAGGAGAATGTCGATGCTGATTTAGATAATTCAGAATATAATTGTTTCAAAGGTTTTAAGTCCGAGCATTAGGATTTTTCAGATTTCAAGCCAAAAACTGTAGGACATAAACATAAGATGATTTTGGTAAATTGGACAAAAATAAACATGCCTGGTCAGTACTCTGAGAACAGAAAAGGAGGGCAGGGTCTATAGATGAGATGCGTGTTTCAGGGGAAGAGGATGTTATGGCATCTGAGGAGACTTTGGGAGAGCATTATTCTGGTTCTCACCTCAGACATTGCCCTCTTAAGTTTGGACCCAAGTATTTGTTACTAATATTTTCCTGAAGACTACAGACCTTAAGTATACAGTGCTGTAATAAATAGGCTTCAGGAGCTGTTGACAGCAAAGGTTCTCGAAGTGAAAATTTTTGACCGAAAAAGAAATGTTGCAGAATGACACACCCTTGACGTCTAAGGAATGTCCTTTGAGGATTATCTTGAGGAATCTCATCCTTCGAAGTCCAAAGTAAAGGCCACTGGAAAGTAGCTGATGAAAGGTGTCCACTCTAATCATACTAGTCAAAAAGAGGGGCAACATTGGTGTTGGCCGTAAGACACAGGCAAGCAGATGAAGATTCATGGTACCTCCTTAGGGACCCAGCACTTTACAATGCAAATTAAATTTGTAATAATTACAGAAAACAGACCCCAACTTTCTCAGTACTAATTGTGAGACACTTAAGACACATGCCGGAGTGGGCTCATTTTTATACGCCTGTGCAAACAGGTAACACTCACAAGCTAGTAACTGACTGAATCCTTAAAGACGAGAGGGTGCAAGTGCAGGGATCTAGAGTGCAGGACAGGTAAGAAAGATAAAAAAAGATATATCAACTGAATGGAGAATTTCTTATTTTTGTATTTATTATGCACAATTCACGCCTACTACAGATACTACTAGTGTTCTTGCTGCAAGAGTGCAAACCATTTATCAAATGATTCTCACCATTGCATTAGGTGAAATTTGATAATTTCCTTATTTTGCTTCCCCTGTCTTACATGGTTAGAGAGGGGTAAGTATAAAGAAGGGTAGATGTAGACAGTCAAAGTGATGACATAGTGAAAAAGTGACAAATGCAAGTTAGAGAACTGTGAGATAGCGGAGCAAGAAGAGAAGTGGTATAGCGGATGGGCCATGTAGAGGCGGTGTAGGAAACTGGCTCTGTATATACTATACCAAAGTAAGGTATAGTGTGCACAGAGTCCAGTGTAACCTCAAAGGTAGGCACAGGTAAAAGTAGATAATACGTTACTCTCTATTTGTGGTAGTGTGGGCGAGCAGTAAGGCTTAATCCGAGGGTAGTGTTAAGCATTTATTGTACACTCAGGCAAGAAATGGCACCCACTCAAAGACTGAACTCAGACCAATTTATTTGTATCAAAAATATTATTTAGTTGTGTTTTATTTTCCAGAACCAAGTCAGGCCTGGTACAGGTAAGTATAGTAATACTTTGCAAGAATAATGCAGTTAAATACAGTTTGAATGCAAATGGATTGGTCACAGGTAAGTCATTTGTTTATAAAACAGTTTGAATTACTTTTCAGATTACTTTTTAAGTTACTTTTTCTACTCGGTGTGATATGCCTAGATATCACACTGGGACATTTCCTAGATAAAAGGTAAGTAAATCAGTTTTTGTACATATGCAGCTTCTTAAGGTTCCATACCAACCAACTTCACAATTAGACCAATTTTCACAAGAAATCAGTCAATGCAGTCCTATGAGAGAAAACAATATTATTGACTTAACGGTAAGTACTTGGGTTGGGAAGTTGGTTTTCTGGGGTTAGAACAAGGGTTCCCCCAGGATCAAGGATGCACTCTCAAAGCACCCTCAGCGGCACTAGGGCAGCCGGGTGCAGAGTACGGAGGCCTATTGTTATCCAATGGGGGATAGGGGGCCTCCGGGTGGTGGCTGCTCACGAGCTGCCCACAAGGCTGTGGGAGCAAAGCTCCTGGTTTTAGGCTCAGGACAAAGGGGGATCCGATTTAGCTCACAAAGTGCACCCACAGCGGCAACCGGGTGCAGGGTGCTGTTTTGGCGTCTGGTGCCCTGTTGTTTTCAATGGGAGTTGCCGGTTTGGGATTTTTGCTGCAGGCTCAGTCCAGGAAGTGTTCCGGGAGAAACCAACAGCTGGGCAGGTAAGTTGGAAGGCTCGTGGACGTAGGTGTACCTCGGGTCCTCTTCTTCAGGGCGGCTGAATGCTGGGGTATCTTTTGAGTTTGGATTTCACCTTACCAGGCCACTCGCGGTTGGGGGAGGGGTCTCCGTGCAGAGGCTGCAGGCGACGTCGGGGAGTCCTAGAGGGGGTCAACCCACAGTGGACTCGGACTGTGGAGCGCTGGGGACCTCGTTGGGACCGGTGGGCCACTGATTCGGGCCGTAGGCGTTGGTGCAGTGGTGGTTCCAGGCGTCGGGTTTCTTTGTTCTCAGCAGGCTCGGAATCTTTCTTTGGTGTTTCTTTTGAACAAAGCTGCTGTTCACAAGATATCCGGTCTTTGTTGAAGGCAGTCAGTCCTCCCAGGGATTCTGGGGGTCTCTGGCTGCAGGACAAGGCGTTTTTTGGCGCAGCATCTCTGGAAACTGCAGACGGGCCGGTAGGGCTGGGGCCAAATAATTTCTTCTCTGCAGTCTCCTCTGCTGGGCGTCTTCTTTCGTCCTTCTACTTTGTAGGTTGCGGGAATCTCCCTTCTTGGTTCAGGGCTACCCCATAAATAGTGTTTTTAGGGGGCATTTTAGGGGTCTCGAGGTCAGTAGCCAATGGTTTACTGACCTTAGGGTGACTACACCCTTGGTGTGCTCACCCCACGTGGGGGAGTGGGCACAATCCCTAACCCTGATTGGAGAGTGACTGCCATCTGCAAGATGGTGGGCACTGAAGAGTGGGCTTCACCTCGTCTCCCCCACCTGAGGGGTGGGTTTGCCCAGAGGTGGGCACACCACCTGGGCTGTTGTAATTTTTCCCGCCTGTCTTCCCGTTGAAAAGGAGGGGAGATAGGAAGGAGGCCTGCTCCTGATAGCAGGAGAGGCTTGGGTTCACTGTTCAGGCAGTTAGGTGCTGTACAGGCATTAAATGCTTAGGCTCCTGGCTGCCTGAGCTGAACTTTGCCAGGCTGGAGATTTCAAAGCCCTGAGAGTGTGACCTCCTCAGCCTGGCAAAAGAGCCTCAAAGCCCTCGCAACAAGGAGGGTGTAATTGATTGCCTCAGACCTGGGCACTTCAGTTTTAAGCCCTGAAGTGCCCAAGGGCCGAGTGTCAACCCAGTGATACCTTGTCACGGAGTGGGGTGGGGTCAGCAACTCTTACTTACCAAGCCCAGTCTGTGTCGAGTGAAGGGCTGCTGCCTTCCCTCAGTGGCTGACTTAAGTTCAGCCAATAAGGGAAGGCAGCAGTCCTAACCTTCTTGGGACCTCCGAGGCTTCCCTTCCAGGGAGCTGCAGTGAAGGTAAGTTTTATGTTTTTTTATGTTTTTTTATGTTTGGTATGTGCATGTATGAATGTATGTATTCATGAGTTAGTGTTGTGAATGCGTGTGTATAAATGCATGGGTGCAAGTGAGCGTGCATGTATGCGTGGGTGGCACCCAGCCCTTCTCTGCTAAAATTACTGGCCGCCACTGGATTGCAGTGAAGTGGATATGAGGCAGAAGTCATAGAGAGAGGTATAGTTGTAGGCACAGTAAATGGTAGAGATATGAGGTCATGAGAGAGGTGGAGTAGAACTATATTGAGAAAGGTGAGGTAGACCAGACCTAGTGTTGAGATAGCAAGAGGGTATAGGTACAGAGAGATGTACAGATACAGAGGTTAGAAGAGAGGGAGGAGCTTGAAAACGGGAGACGAAGGAAAGCTGAGACAAGACAGGTGGTTGTTAGCAATTAAATAAAAAATAATCGAGCATGAAAGGGTTACGTTTGTTAGTCCAGGAATGGACAAGAGTTTCTGCATGCCCATCTGTCACATTAAAACATATTCTGTTTTTTATACACAGGTTTATTATTGCAGGACTTTGACTGTCCCATCCACTTTACGATGAGGGCCCCTTGTTAGGTGGGGACCCTGGGTAATTGCCCACTTTACTGCAGAGACGTTTTAAGGCTTAGGCAGAGTAGTGTGGATAAATCTAAGGTTTGAGTGAGGAGGATCCTTTGTGCTATGCCTAGCATCGAGTGGTTTTGGGGTATAAAGTAAAGAAAATGTACCTCTGGTGAATTCTTGGGCAGGAGGAGAAATTAAGAGATAGTTGTCCGATATAAAGTGTGTCTCTTATGTTATAGAATAAATCCTCTTTCTTTCTTTTAGGTGAATCTGGACTTGGCAAATCTACTCTCATAAACAGCCTGTTCCTTACCGATCTGTACCCTGAGCGAATAATTCCTGGTGCTGCAGGTGAGCATACATTTGGCCTGAGTGATTATTAAGCGTACTACATTTCCCAGACTTTCCTAGCTCTTGTTCTAAATCTACATCCCTCTCCTACATTTCTCTTGTCAACATTTCTTCGGATCAATATGCATTGTCTTCCGCTACATAATCTTTCTCTTCATCGCCATCATATCCTCTTCATTTCTGTATCCTCCTTCTCTTCCTTACTGATTCTCTAAAATAGAAAGCTCCTAAAGTACGCGACTAATGGTATTGCAGAAACCGGCTGTATAATCGCTGTGGTCGTTCCTACTATTGTAGTTGGATTAAGAGTAGGGGATCTTTGTCCTCAGCTTCCCAGCCCCTTTGTTCTTTTTCTGAACAGCAACTCCTGCCACGTCTGATTAGAATTGAGCCCATCAAGAGGCAGCAGCAAGAAAGCAACCAGTACCAAGAGGCTCCAGAACTTAAGGGACCCGCCTTCAGAAGATAGCCATACTAATATTGTTTTCCTTCCCAAAGAAGAGAACCCTTTTGAGGAAAGTTATGGAGGGTGAATGGCCCTCTGTCATCTGTAGCACGCGATTGACCTTTTACTAAAAATAGTCATGAGTGATTCAAAGGATAGAGCCAAACACTATGGGCCTGATTTAGAGTTTGCCGGATGGGTTACTCCGTCACAAACGTAATTGATATTATGTCCCCTGTATTACAAGTCGATTAAACTTGATGACACTCAAAGTACAGCGGACGGGTTATCTGTCACGTTTGTGACAGAGTAACTCGCCCACAGAACTCTAATCAGGCCCTAAATTTGTAACGTAAATAATATATTACTCATGAAAACAAAGGAGAGTTAAAGAAGCAGCAGAGCAAATGGACTTGGACGTCTCCTTACATTGCTTTTTCAGCCCTTGGATTGGGTCTGTAGTGGTGAACAAGGAAGACTTGAATGAATTGTCACCGGGCATTGGAGCCAGTAGGGGTTGAAATTAATCACCAACAGCTTGTTTCATGACAGACATCACTTACCTCATCAGGTCATACGAGAATGACTTTAGAGGACTTGAAGATCATGCAGTTTACACGTTTTAAATTCTGTTACCCTTCCCCTACAACAGAAAGACCTCCATTGAGTCTTAACTCTAAATTTGCCCAATAAACCTCATGATGGTAAGCATAGAGCATGTCGGGGAATTTTGGTGCTAAAGATTATTTTGAGGAAACAAAGGTGCGTGACACATTTCTCTGTGGCAGTGAGCCATATTTTTTGCTGGTAATCCCAACAAGGCTTTTAGGTACAGTAAAACTAATATATGGCAGTGTCAGGTAACTGCTATTTGTAGGTCTCCACTGTACTTTGTGTAGATGAGAAGTCCACAGCCATCTAAAAATATGGGCTGAAAGGTCCAGCGTGGACGGACACAAACTTGAAGCTAAATACAACATTGAGTTGAAGAACGCCAGTTCAACCTTTACTCAAATCGCAGCCTCAAAAGGAAGCCTTGCCTCAAACCAAGACACTGTTTCCAGTAGAACAGAGTTCATGGCTCTAGATAGTTAGGCAGTGCACCATCAGATAAATTTGAATTTGTCTTTTGCTGGAGAAAAGTTGTTCAGCTCCAAGGCCTTTTATAATTTAAATGACAGTCATGCCATTTGAGGGTGGTCTTGAATCATTGACCCTATTTTCATAGGCTACTTTATAGACATCTAGCCGCTGAACAAAGACCACAATTTCATGATAACCTATATTTTGGCAAGCAGCTCGGAGTGAAAAGCCTTCCTTCTTGGGCCCTTGGGCTTGCAAGATGGTGGCCGGCATTTAGTTCGGTACTGTGCTCTGGCGTCCCCAAACCCACCTAGTCTACCTGGCGTCTGAAATGCGGCCTGATCCCTGTCGTTAAGGCTGCCCCTGGATCACCAGACCCTCCCAATTCACTTACCAGTAACTTCTGATTGGGGTTCCACTGCTTTCGATTTCCAGCCCAGCCAGCTGCCAACTGTGAGGCTAGGAGCCGGCAGCATCGGGAGCAGTGATTGGCTCCTGCTGGAGCTTGCGGGAGAAGCACTTAAGCATGTTATTGGGTCTCGGTCGGCTGGTCTTAACTGACTGCATTTGCCTCGCATGTCGGCTGAGGAGGATCATGAAATTTTGGCGCTGCAGCCCTGTGGGAAATCTGTGTGTTCCCCAAGCCACAGGGGGAAGGAGTGCTTCTGTCAGTTAGCGGTGCTACTTTATTGTGGGACTAAATCTTCAATCACCGTACCTTCATTTCCGTCATGGGAGAGCCTCCTTGCTGGATAGATTGTTGCTAGCTTGGCGGCGAATGCATAGCCTGTGGGTGGCTAGAGTACAGAGGAGGAGGAAGGCTCTGGCTCAAATGTGGGGACGCTGTAGAGGTACAACAAGGATTTCGAGTAGATGCCTGCCAAAGGAGGGCCAAAGAAAATATGTCCAGCAGGTATGGATGCCTCCCCTAAGACGGAGAAAAAGCGCCTAATGCCTGTTAAGGGGGGGGGGGGGGGTGGAGTTGGGGGTGCCTGTATGAGCACCAGTAGTGGGCTCAAAGGCGATGAGCCTTCACATCAAGATGCTTTTTTTCCCTCTACAGATCTGACAGTGACTGGGATGAGGGTCTGGACCAAGCCTCTCTATCGGCTCTGGCCTCTAGTTCTGGCTGTAGCCGCTCTGAGCTTCTAAGCACGATATCTGGGGGCTGTGATTCCTCAGCTACTTCATCTCAATGGAGGGGCAGGTGTGGCAGCCTGCCAGTGGATCAAGATGAGGGCCTTGTGCTGGCGGCATTCGATCAAGGTGTAGTCAATCCTGATGCCTCATCAGAGGTGGAAGACGAGTTGTTATGGGATCCTGATGGGATTCAGCTGACTCCAAAGAACCGCTCTCCCCTGGGGGCGGCTCCCCCAGCCATACCATCTTCACTTTCTGATCAGGATGCGGAGAGGGAGCCCCCATCCTCCTCTGGGTGCCCCACCCCGCTGGTTCGGTTCAGGATTCCCAAACACTGGGGACTATCTATAGTCTCCTTTTACAGCATTGAGAGGATTATCTCAAGGATTCACTTGCTCTGAAGGCCGCACTCTTCAAGACTCAAGTGGTTCTCAGGAAGCGGTCTAAAAACATGGATATTGTTCAATCACAACTTGGAATAGTTGAAGCTTCCCAGCCAGCTCTTCAAAAGGTAGTGGAAACCAGTAGCTCGGGGATTAATTAGCATGAAAGATAGATTACCACTCTATCCTCAAGGGTGAAGGACTCGGAGAACAGGTCTCGTCGGAATCTGCGGGTACTGGGTGTTCCTGATGGGTGTTCATGAGTGGGCAGAAGGGGATGATCCCAATGGCTTTATTTGCCTGTTCCGAGAGGCCTTTCATGCATTGAGCGATTGGGATATGGACTTTGTGCTACAACTTGCACATCGTTTTCCATTCCGACTTACCAGCAAGTCCTCCAGGCACCCTCGGGCTATACTGATCTACATCGGTAATTTTATTCTGCAGCAAGAGATCTTTTGGGCTGCTACTCCTAAGCAGCCGGTGAAAGCTAGCGGCATTGACTTTTTTGTTCGATCAGATTTTTGCTACCAAACAGTCATGAGGCTCTGGAAGCACATTCCTTCACTTCAGAATCTTGGGGACTGTTTGTCTCTCATGAAGCCTGCAACTCTGCGAATTCGCAAGGATGACCAGACCCTCTATTTCTGTGACCGTTTAAAAGACCAGGAACTTTCAACTAAGTGGCAACCGGGGGGCTAAGCATATTTTATTTTTTTATTTGTGTTTTGAGTGTAAAAGGCTCCCTATCTGTCACCCACTATGCTGTTTAGTTTTGGTTGGGGGGGAAAATTAGCTTTTGGGTTTAGTAGAGGAGGGACTGACTCTTCCAGAGTCGGGATTGCAAAGGGCATCTATGGCGGATCTGTGGGTTGATGGGCTGGTCTTTCTCTCGTCTGTAGGAGTCATTTTCTCTTTTTTCTTATTCTTGGACCTTCTCTTCTCTTTTGGGATTTTGTTGAATTGTTTTTGGCAGGCTCTTTCTCTCGTTTCTCAAGCAGACTTTCTGGGTGGATGAGGAGTTTGGGCCCTGAGCAGCTCTCTCATGGGACCCCATTGTCAATCAAATCCTAGGAGTAGGGGCACAAGCCCTAGGTGTATGGGGCACATCATCGGGTCGGGTGTCTTGCCACACTGGGAGCCAGGGGTGGGAGCTTGGGTGGGTTTGGGGGGAGCCAGGGGTGGGGGAGGGGGGATCACTTGTTAGTCTTACTGAGCATTTGGGGCAGTATTCTAGTCAATTTGATTAGGAGTAAGGTTGTCTGTAGTGGAAAAACCACTATCAGAACATTTAAATACATGGTTTTTCTCAAGTTGTAAGGTGGAGGAGTAACTTGTGGACCTCATGTGGTAATGGTAACAGTAAAGGCGGCGGTCCTGTTTAGCAGCTGCATATCCTCTCAATGGCGTTAAAGCGCTGCATAAGGGTAACCTAAACTTGTACGGTAAGGACTTAACACGCTTAGGCCCCTAATTATGTCTCCAGGAGACCCATCTGTCTGAAACTGAACGTTTACTAAAAAAGCTAGGTTATCAGATGTTATCCCTTTCTTGTTATACTCCCCCCCGAGGGAGATCTCACTTCTAGCTTGGGACAGTAGGTGGGGGGGGTATTGCAACAAATGATGGGCACGATGCTGGTTGATAGCGACGATGCAGAAGAACAGTCATCAGTTCACTATCTGTGTTTTATACTGTACGAACACGGATGACCCGAAGGTTCTTGATTTCCTTTTATCAGAGCTGCATCTAAGGAACCCACCTTACATAGTCTGTGGCGACTTCAATGTGACGCTGTGTCCCAAAAATGACACGCCATCTCAGCGTGTATCCTCTGCCCAGTTTTCAGATGACCCTGCTAGATGGGGCAAATATCGGCTTTGGGGGGCAGTTTACCAGCTGATTTACTAATATGCTCTGGTCGATCTTTGGCGGCTCTAGCATCCTCAGGATCTGGGGTTTACATTTTACTCTGTGCTCCATAAAGCTATGACAAGGCTTGATATGTTCCTGGTGAGTAGTACTTTTGTTTCCTCTTCAAGTATTGCACTCAACCTGCGGGTTCTGTTGGCTCACAACTCTGTCATTGTCTATTTCACTAGGGGCTTCTATGCAGGCATCAGGTCACAGAAGGTGGACATTTGAACACAGGCTTCTGTTGAAGATGGTTATGTTAGCTCTGTGAATGCACACTTAAGTGAATTTCTTGAGTTTAATGACAGATCAGCACCACTCCCAGTGGTCTGGGATGCCCTTAAGCCCTTGTGAAGAGGACAGACCCTCCAATTTGCCTCCCGTCGACGGAAGGTGGCACTGACCGAGGAAATTGCGGCCCGACGGACTCAGCTCTTTAGAAACCGACTTGGGATATTGTCTTATGGTAAAGAATGTGCCACGGACCGACTGGCTCTGAGAGCAGGTTACAGTTCTTAGAACCTCCCTTAGGAAACTAATTTGGGATAGAGCGGTAAAAATGTAAGGGCTCAGGCAGGTGGCCTACTTTGAAAAAAATGAGGAAATGGTGTGAATCGTATCATTTAGGGTAAGGGAGAGATCCAGCTTAAATGGCATTTGGCTGATTAGGGACTAGAATGGGTCCTCAGTTACCTATCCAGCCTCAATCTGTGCAGTTATTTGTAGATTCTGTCAGGACCTATATAGAGAGGACTGCTTATACTCCCCTGAGGATAATTCTCGATTTATTTTAGCCAGCAGCATCTAGATCACATGGCAACCCTTACCTAGCGGTCTACGTTGGAGGTACCCATTGCTCTTGGGGAGGTTAATGATGCCATTAGCTCTTTGGCCACGGGGAAGGCGACCAGATACATTTAGGGTTCTATGCTACCTTCTCTCAGTATCTGGTGCCGATGTTGAGGGACTTGTTTAATTCTCTGATTGTCGGATAGGGTTCCTGAGTCTTGGAGCGACACAAACATTGTTATCTTTACTAAAAAGGGAAAAGATCCTACAGTTTGTGGGTCATACTGCTCAATTTTGTTAATCAGTACAGACTCAAAGATCTATACATGCATTTTTGCTAATCGGTTCCCTCTAATCATTGCGGTATTGGTGGACCCAAACCAGCATGGATTCATCCCAGGCCAGGACACAACATTGCATGTCAAAACTGCTTTTATGGCTCTGAAGGTCGGCTCAGTTGGGGGTGGTTCATTCAATATGAAATGTTTGGATGCAGAGAAGGCCTTTGATAGGGTCTCCTGGCTGTGGGGGGGGTCATGGAAACCGTAGGCTTAGACCCAGTCTTTATCTCTTTAAGCAGGTAGTCCCTACTTGGGCCTTAAGGCTAGGATATGCAGCGTGGGGGAATTATCAGATCCTATTTCCATATTTCGCGGTACCAGGCAGGGGTGTCCTCTTCCCCTCAGTTATTTCTCCTCTACATCAAACCGTTTATTCAGTCCCTCAAACGAACTGTAGAAATACAACCCCTGCGACTGCATCACTTTGAAGTGAAAATCCTAGCATATGTGGATGACCTTGCCTTCTTGAACCCCGCCCGATGTGCGGTCTACGTGCGGTAGTGGCAGTGGCCCAGTCTTTTGGAGAAGTCGCCGGTTGCAAGGTAAACCAGGAGTAGACTTGGATCCTATCAAATGTGGCTTCGCCTGGCCGAGACAGGAGTTAGGTGAAGTCTCTAGTATATCTTGGGGTTACCTTAACGATTAATACTCTTGAGATTTTGGAAAACTACGGTAAGTTGTTTTGACATTCAGCGGAAGTGTTTAAGTGGAACTGTTAGCATTTGGGGCTCATCTGCTGCTGTAATTTTATCAAGATGATTATCCTCCCTCGGTATCTTTATTTTTTCCGTTGTATACCACTTTTTCTTCCTGTTGCCTTTTTTACGAAAGTGGAAGCCTTATGGCAGAAGTTCATTTGGTTTTATCAAAAGCCTCAGTGTAAGATACAGTTTCTACAGCAGTCTAAGGAAGAGGGGGGTCTCATTCCTGGTCCTCAGGTTCTGTTATCTGACATCTTTCTTTTCATGACTTCGGTTGTTATTGGGATGGGGGCAATGGTTTCTGGGTTGTATGTTAAGTGAGTTCCTCCCGCTGGTGGAATCGTTAGCCCCCTGCGTGGGCATTGTGGACACAATATACTTAAAGCGAACCAGGTTCAAGAATTTAAAAGTCTTCCATCTTATCTGGGGTTCCTTTAAGAGAATATTCCCCGGCACTACCTCCTTCAACCAGCTCACATACTTATAACCCCAATTTTTCCAATTGTATTCATGAGGGTTTCAGGGAGACTCGGGTAAAGGCTGATCTCCTGACGTTAGGCCAACTTTTTGATAGTATAGTTTTCTCCTCATTTGGTGATCTACAGCAACCGGTTCCTCTGCTGTCAACTGTCTTTTTTAGACCCCTGTCTTGCCATTATTAAGAATGGCCCGTTCAAGAGAAATATTGGACTGGTGTATAAGTCAATCTATCTGTCATCTCATAATCAGGTGGACGACCTGTTTCAGGCAAGGGCTAGTAAGTGGAGTGCTCGGCTTAACATGGAAGTCATATGTGCGGACCTTCGGTTTAGCAATGTGTTTCATTCAGCTTTGAATGTATCCTGTGTCAAGGTACATCATCTCAAATGTATTAATGACCGGTATTGTACCCCGCATCATCTGTTCATTATGAAGTTAGGGCCGGACGATTATTCCTTTTGTTGTGGACTTGCGAAAGCTGACGCGGTTCTGGAAATTTGTCTTCCGAAAATTAGGGAGCATTTCTAAGTTACTGATCGTGGCGGATCCAAAGCTTATTATGTTGGGTCATTCACTAGTTATTTCTTCCTACTTATCTGGGCTATATTTTATCTCTATAGCATTAGCTAGTCTGTTCTGGCAAGATTCTGGCTTTCTAGCAAGGTTCCCAATCCATGGATCTGGTGGTGGGAATTTCTGAATTTAAGTCTATTTGAGGTGGTGTTAATTGAGAACGATCCTCGGAGGAAACAGTTTGGTCGGATCTGGGATCCAGTGCAGTGCAGGGCTGGTTGGCGGAGGTGGCGGTTCCTCAGGACCAGTCTGCTCCGTTTTATAGTTCTAGGTTTTTGTGTATTCCACGATGCTCTCCCCACCCATTTATCTTTCTTTTGCTAAATGTCATGGTCTCTGTTTGGTCTTTAATTTTACAAAACGTGTATTAGATTATTAGGGCAATTTTGTTTTTTATTTAGGTCGCTCTTCTCCTCCTTATCTGCCTGATAAGTTTTGTCATTGTCCCCTTGTGTTTGGCTTTTGTCATTGAAAACTTAATAAAAATAATTTCCTTAGTGACCAAGGCTTGTTGGAGATACCTTTTTAAAACATGTGCTCCCTAATCTCCTGTAAATACCACACATAGGCATAAAATATGTTCAGTGGTACTGTAAGAGAACATTGCAATCCCCTTCAGAATACCATGAGGATTTAACAACACTCAAGCTTTTCTGTGGTACTTGGTGAATCACAAGACCCCTATGATGGACCCTTTGCTATACGCCTTATCCAATATATATAATTATACTTGTAATTTAATCTGCAAATTGATTTTCTAATACTATTGCTAAACATTTTTGTAATATGGACAAATTGTCTGAAATGCGACTATTATGATGACAATGGATGATCACGAACATGTGAGTGCTTACAGTCGGTATAAACAGCAGCTAAGCCTAGATCGTTTTGCTACTACAGAAACTAGTCTGTGCAGGGTCCCTTTTTGAAGGTCATGTTGCCAGAACGCTGAAGCTAGATTTGAGGCATCAAAAACAAGGTGATGGAAGGAATAATTTTTTTTATTTAAATAATGCCTTTTTGCCAGCAGCCACTGTCTCTTCCTAGTGGTTACTGGCCCATAATGACACACATTGATGGACAACATTACTTCCATTCAGGCCGTAAAATTGTTGAAGGGCTCCTGCAAAGCTAGAATAGGCCCCAAATTGGACTCGTCCCCCACCACTTAAATAGTAACATGATAGCCCGTGGTCAAAGTTAGGTCTTCCGTCTGTATCTTTTGCAGAAATCCTGAATCCCTTGCAGGTGAGAAGCTTCTACTATTGATTTGGCACTCAAGTCATTTCAATGATTCCACAGTTGACTCTGAGTCCTATCCGATATGTAGGTCAAAGGAAGCCTAATGTTGTGAGGAAAGAAGCACAAATGAGCTGTAGTAACATCTGAAGTTGTCTCATTCCAAGAAAGAACTGGCAGTTTTTTGTATTTTATTTGGCATTGATGGGGCATTGATTTTCAGTGTTTACTGTCTCCTACTGAATTTTCTTCTAGCCAACTGAACATGCTGAAGTAGTCTTTAACTGGTAGTCGTAGCTACCCAGAGACAGCCAAGCTTTTATTTGGGATAACTGTGCTATCCATCTGGAGCGCACCAATATTGTGATGCGCAATCTATGGGCCAAATACCCACTAACTGCCCAGGACCCTAAAAAATGATGGCAAATAATTGAGGATTTTCTCAATGGACAATGAATAAAGGGTATGGAGAGGGTAAGATTGAATTTACCTAGAAGGTTCATGACTTAGTGAGTAGTTCATGAGAACATAAGTCATGAATGTGCATGCTTTTTTAGGAGGAAGAAGCAGAGATAATAGTCTCTCAGGTGTTTAGTCAGGATTGGGGAGGCATATGGGTGAAACAGTGCAAGGTTTGCAGTCTCCATCAGGAAAAAAAGATAGACCGGCTTTGGGGCAGTTCATTTCTCTGTAAAGTTTTTCCTGCACAAGATGTACAGAGCACTGATGTTAGTTCAGATGAACAACACAAGAACATCCTAGATTAAGCAATTTTTGATAAGGAACCAATGGTCTGCCCCACCATATGTGGTATGGGATGCATTATAAGCATATGTAAAGGGGCTGGTGACAGCGATGGATGCGGCGAATATTAAATGCCAGAGAACAGAAGCAGATTTGATAAAAGACTGCACAGGAAATGCATGATAACTTTTTAAGACAGTCGTCTGCGGCAAATAGAAAAGAGCTGGAGAAGGCTTTGCTGGGGTTAATTGACTTCTATTATACTAAGTGCTGTGCATCTAATCAGGCCTATATGGTATTGTATTGTAATTGCATTTATATAGCGCTTACTACCCCTGTCGAGGCGTCTAAGTGCTTTTCGACGAGTAGCACGCTACTCCGGGACCCATAGAGGATTAGTGTTGAATTAGTATAGTGAAACATGCAAGTAAATTTTAAGTGGTGGATAGGTTAGTCAGTTATTTGGGTTCGGAAGGATAGCAGAAGGATAGAAGAGTGGGGGAAAAAAAAAAAAAAGGTTTGTATGTATATAGTGCTTGTTACCCCTGATGGGGTGTTGAAGCACGCTTACTCTGGAAACCCATAAAGGATTAGTGCTGAATTAGTATGGTGAAATATGAAAGTAATTTGAGTGGTGGATATTAGTCAGTTATTTGGAGTGAGAAGGGTAGCAGAGGGATAAAAGGGAAGAAAGGTTTGCATTCATGTAGCACCTGTTACCCCTGATGGGTGTTGAAGCGCTATTCTCGCGAGTAGGACGCTACTCCGGAACCCATAAAGGATTAGTGTTAAAAATTAGTATAGTGAAGTATGAAGTAATTTGAGTGGTGGATATGTTATTCAGTTATTTGGATAGAGAAGGGTAGGTTGCGGGATAGAAGAGGGAAAGAGGATTGTATTTATATAGCGCTTGCTACCCCTTGATAGGGTTTTGAAGCGCTTTATTGGCGAGTAGCACGCTACTCTGGAACCCATAAGGATTACTGTTGAATTAGTATGGCAAAACATGAAAGTAATTTGAGTGGTGGATATGTTAGTCAGTTATTTGGATTGAGAAGGGTTGGGGAGGGGTAGAAAAGGGAAAAAGGTTTGCGTTTATATAGCGCTGGTAACCTTGATGGGGTGTTGAAACGCTACTCTGGAACCCATAAAGGATTAGTGGTGAATTAGTATAGTGGAATATGGAAATTGAGAAGTGAACATGTTAGTCTGTTATTTTGATTGAAAAGGATAGTGGAGGGACAGAAGAGTGAGATTTTTATTTTATTTTTTGAGGTCATTGCAGTAGGAGGAGGCTTTTGGATGAGTAAAAGGGGTTTTTGAAGAGAAGAGTCAGAGGGGAGAGTTTATAAAGGTTTGTTTTGGGGGATCGGTATGGTAAAATAGGTGTCAGATGATGCAAGGAGGGGTAGAGTAGGAGAGAGTCTAGAAAGGGTTATTTTGGGATCATAGTAGTGGTATGGGGTTTGGGATAAATGAGAGAGTGGATGTAGAGTATATATTGATAGATGTATAGGGTGAGAGATGGGGTAGTGCATTGGAAAGAGTAGTAGAAAGAAGTTTGAGATGAGTCAGAAGGTTGGGCCAGGATATATTGAGAGAAGTATAGGCTTAGAAATTGGGTAGTGCATTTGAAATACTAAATTCGAAGAAAGTGATAAATATATAGATCCATAAGTACATTGAAAGTATATAGATGCATAAAGGAGGTAAGTATATATAGATTAAAGATATTGATAGAGGTACAGGATGAGAAATAGGGTAGTGCATTGGATATGCTTTTTCAGGAGAAAGGTAACAGACACACAGATCCAAGAACATGGAAGGTACATAGATGCACAATGGAAGTAAGTACATGTAGACCAAAGATGATTTTTATTTATTTATTTACAACAACATAATTATTCTACATGTTTATACACAGCAATACACAAAGATAGGTACATATCTATAGTGAAAATAAATGCTTATATACAGAGGAATATGCTGTAAATTTCTGTTTGCGTATGGTGCTTATGTGGGGAAGAGCCAATTCTTGAGTAGTTTTCTGAAGATAAGGTGGTTGTCGGTGGATCTTATGTTGGGGGTAAAGAGTTCCATAGTTTGGCTGCTTGAACAGAGAAGGATGTGCCACCCATGTTTTTTTTTCTTGTATCTTGGGATTTTGAGGCGAGATGCCCCTTTAGAGCGTAGGTTCCTTTGTTGAATGTGTTTGGTGATTTTATTCCTGATGAAGAGCGGTCCCATCTCATGTATTGCTTTGTGGGTGATACAAAGTAGCTTGAACGTGGATCTTCTGGCAACCGGTAACCAATGCAGGGCTTTCAAGGCAGGTGAGATGTGGTCTCACGGTTTGATATGCAAGAGTAGTCTGGCAGCCGAGTTCTGAATCCGTTGTAGTCTTTTCATGCTCGTTAAAGGTGATCCGTGGTAGAGGCTATTGGCGTAATCGAGTTTGGACAGAACAAGGGAGATGGTAGCTTGGACCTTGTGTGGAAATCCCAAATGAGGGAAAATTCCTCGCAGCGTTTTTATAGTGACAAAGCTTGATTTTGCTAGTTTGTCCACTTGGGCATTCATCGACAGCTTGGAGTCAATGATTATTTCAAGGTTTCTTACTTCCTTCGATAATTTAGGTGGTGATCCCAGTACATCAGGCCAGGCGGCAAGCGGGTCGTAATGTTTCCAATCGCCACAAGTGAGTATTTCCGTTTTTGAAGCATTCAATTTAAAATGGCTCCAAGTCATCCACTGATCCACGGCTCTGAGACAACTGAAAATTGGGCATTTTTCAATGTCTTTGGGGCATTCCAGTTGAAGGAGTATTTGCGTGTCATCTGCATAGTTATAGCACGGGAGGTGAAATTGATTGATAAGTATCGGTAATGACTTCATGGTAATGTTGAAAAGCATGGGCGAGAGGATAGAACCTTGAGGGACCCCTGCTTTTGTGGAGTATGGTTTGGACGAGAAAGGTGGGGTATGGATGACATTAGTTCTGTTTCGAAGGTAGGACGTGATCCAGTCTAGAGCAGTTCCCTCTATGCCGGCTTCATAGAGTCTTTGTTTCAGAGTGTCATGGTCAACCGTGTCAAAGGCAGCTGAGAGGTCCAAGAGAAGTAGCGCAGCAACCCTGCTGCGGTCAACTGTATTCTTCAGGTCATCCCAGATGGCAAGGAGGGCAGATTCAGTGCCTCTTCCCGGATGGAATCCTGTTTGGAAGTCTGAGAGTATGTCATTCTCTTCAATGAATTGTGACATCTGGGCGAACGCTGCTCTTTCTATCAGTTTGCCCAGGAAAGGTCCATTTGTAATGGGTCTGTAGTTGTCAGGGTTCAGCGGGTCCAAGTTTGTTTTCTTCAGTAAAGGGCGGATGTGTGATTTTTTTTTTGAGTTCTTCTGGAAATATTCCGGTAGTTAAGGAATCATTGATGATGATTCTTACTGGAGTGGCAGCAGAGGTTGTTAAAAGAATAGTCTTGAAAGTTTGTGGTGGACAGGGGTCAGAAGGGCTGCCGGCAGGCCTGCTTGTTTTGACCAGGTCCATAAATTCATCGTGTGAGATGTCGGAAGGAACGGAGAGGCTGGGTTGGAGTATTCTTGGATTGTTGTTTTGTACAGGGGTTAGTGCTGGCGCTTTGTTTCTGTTTTAAGTATGAGTCCAATGTGTCTGCTTTGTCTGTGTAATGATTTGCCAGTTTGTCTGTGAAATCTTGAGTAACAGGATGAGTTCCTTCAAGGCAATTTGTTTTGCGAAATTCCTGGAGTATTTTATAGAATTCTTTATTTGCACATTTAGCATTTTGAATTCTGTCTGAATAGTACCTTTTCTTAGCTTTTTTGATAGCCGACTTGTATAATCTGTTAATTTTTTGTAGGTGAAGTTTGTCTTGTTTGGCGTTTGTTTTGAGCCAGGTACGTTGAAGCTTTCTAATTTGTTGTTTTATGTCTTTTATTTCTAAGTTTCTCCAAGGCGCTTTTTTCTTTTGTGCTGTTGTGTGGTTTTGAGTGGTATCAGGATGTCAAAAGCTTCCTGTAGCCACTCATAGATTTTGAACCGAAGTTATTGTTTCCAGATTTGTACTTGATGTTAGTTGTGTTTCTAAGTGTTCCAAATTGAGTTGGTTCCATGGCCAATAGGTGGATGGATGTAAGCTAGTTTTAGGTGAGTCCCTTAGTGTTTTATGTTGGAAAGCAAGCGAGTGATGGTCTGACCATGTGACTGGAGTTCTAGTTTGAAAGGTAACTAGTTCAGTATTAGCAAAAATGACATCTAGGATATGTCCAGCGATGTTTGTGGACAATCTGATGCAGGTTCAGTGCCTCTAGGCCAGTGATTATTGTTTTTGGATGGGTCATATTGGGTTTGTCAAACCAAATGTCGAGGTCACCCAGAACGCATAAGTTGGAGTGTATTGTTATCAGGTTAGAAACTGTGTCTAGAAGTGCGTCTGGGAATGTCGCCTTGCTAGGTGGAGGTCTGTAAAGGAGCAGAAAGTTACCGGATGAAGAGGGTGTATTATTGCATCTTGTTAGAAGAACCTCACAATTCTTTATGGAGATGTCATCAACTTTAGTGATATGTAATGTTTGCCTGAACACAACAGCTAGACCACCTCCTTTTTTGCCTATACGATTTTGGGTGATCGTTTGATAGCCTAGAGGAATGGCTTCATGCAGGACTGGAGCCATATCATCTCCCAACCATGATTCAGTTATGAATTGTATGTCTGGTTTTGCATATGTGAGAAAGGTCGTAGATGTGATGTTTGTTTTTAGAGAGGGATCGAGCATTTATTAGTAGACAGTTTAGAGAATGGCCTTTGGTGATAGTGAGACTTTGTTTTGCAGTAGAGTGAACAGTATTGTGTGTGTTTGTAGCAGGTGTGTTTTTAGTGCTGGCATTCGCTGTATTAGGATAGCAAGCTGTTCTGTATCATGTTCCTCATCCAGCATGCTAAGAAGCCATTTTGATGGGTCTGCGTGTGTATGTGGTGGAGATGGTATTTGAGAGTGAGTTGGTGTGCTATGTTGTTTTTGTGGTGTAACATTGTTGTGCAGTACACATGGGGAACAAAGTTGTGAGGTATGGCACGTCGCTTATGATGTTTGCGTGTGTTTTTGGTGGAAGGTGTAGGAGTCAGGGGTGGTGGTGAAGCATGTGGGTCATGTAGTAAGGTTCTAAATTGTCCAATGGATTAGAGGCGGTTAGAAGAGAGTTGCTGTGTTGCTGTATCTGTGTTAGGTATGGTGGAGGAGAGAAAGCTTGGCATTGGAGTTTGTTCCTTTGTGGGGTTTGAAAGATGGTGTTTGCAGGGTGAAGGTTGTATGGGCAGAGAGCGGGCAGCGCTGGCAGAGAGCAAGTATTGTTTGCAGAGGGCAGGCAGACTGATACAGCCAGGGCAGGCGGATAGCTGGCAGAGTCTGCAGAGGGAAGACAGGGAGGACCGACAGTGTCTGCAGCGGGCCCATGGTGTATGCAGAGAACAGGATGGTAGAGGAGCCCGGGCAGGCAGAGGGGAGGTAGCACTGAGAGAAGGCAGGTAGCGTTTGCAGAGTACAGTCAGCTCAGGCATATGACAGATGGTGTCTGCAGATGGCAACAGTGCAGACAGAGGACGGGGCCGACAGAAGGCAGACAGGTAGGGCAGGCAGATAGCAGTCAGTGCGTGCAGAGGGCAGTTTCAGGCCAGGCAGTGCCTACAGTGGGCAGTTCGTGTCTGCAGAGAGCAGTCAGATGGTTGAGGGTCGGCAGGCAGAGAGCGGGCAGCGCAGTCAGAGAGCACGTTTGTTTGTAGAGGGCAGACAGGCTGAGATGGCAAAGGCAGGCGTGCAGCAGGCAGAGCTGCAGAGGGCAGGTTGGGGTCAGGAATTGCCGGCGGAGGGCAGATGGTGTCTGCAGATGGCAGACAGGGAGGGCAGGCATTGCCAGAAGTTTGAACATTTAGTCAAAACAAGGTGTTTTATAATAGCCGCATGTCTGCAGCCTGTTCATAAATCACACCCTCTCTCTCCCTCTCTAAGTCAGGGAGGGGTGAGATACAGCATCCATTGCAAGGGAGGGGGGGCGAGCTGCTGCCACCCCCCTCGCCGCCCCTTCCTCCACAGCTGCTTCAGTCCCTGGGACTGAGACCTGCCTCGCTGATTGGAATTCCTTGCACCATCCCAGCTGCCTGCCTGCATCACCGATGCTCCGATAAGAGGGTGACGTGCCTGCCCTGCTGCCCTGCGCAGCGCTTCATTTCCCTCAAGAGGGAAAGGGCGGCCAGGCAGGCAGTGACAGCGGAGCCATTGATAGAGACCCACTCTGTTTATGGCACCAGGCCAGCAAGTTATCGGCGGCGTTGCCATAAATCCTTCAGTTTTGGTTTTCAGTGCAATCTCTGGAATTCTGCCCTGGGATGCGGGTGCCTGCGCCTTCTTTTTCGGCTCTGGACGTGTGTAAAGAATAGTGCGTCACAGCGCAATTCCTTCAAGGTTATTAGAAACAGAGGGCGCTATTGCTGGTGTTTTTCGTGTGGGCAGAAAAGGAGACTAAAGGTTGCACAATTTTGCCATAAACTGAAAAAGGAAGTGGAATAAACAGTGTCTCTAAATCTGCTTATAAATGGAAGAATGTCACTGAACAGGAACGAATATTTAACAAGCGCGGTCCCGAAAGTGAAAGAGGACCACGCTGCAGCCGGAGCATGGGGATCTCTTGTCTTTATGGGGCCATGTGTTTCTAATTAGAAGGTAAATGAGGAGAGACATTTTACAGAAATATTTTTAGCTTAGCAGGCATGAGAACAAGCTGCAAGTAACGTGATCCATGCTCTGAATTGCCCAGTCTCTGGGGCTAGGTTCAAGGAGCAAGGGAAACTGGGAGAAATTGTGCTTGAACACTATGGGCAAATTTATAATCGGACTCAAGAGATCGATAAGGAAGCTATAGGAAAGTTTTGGGCAGGGCTGACTATTCCTACTCTTACTTAAGAGGATGTTGAAAATATAGCTTTCCTCTTTTTGAAATAAGAACTGGAAGAGGTGGTTAAAAGCCTCCCAAACTGCAGGGTATGTGGCCCGGTTGGCTTGCCAGACAAATTTTATAAATCCTTCCTGGAGGTGTTAGTGGATTATTTAAAATTAGTTGCTAATGCCATGTTGGGAGGATGCCCCATACCCCTCTCATTTAAAGTTGGGAATGTGGTTAGTTTTTTTTTTTAAAGAAAAAGAGGAAAGTATGGCAAAGAACCCAATTCTTATTGTCTGATCACATTGTTAAATTCAGAATATAAGATCATAATGAAGTTATTAGCTAACCGATTTAATTCCGTAGCGGCAAAATGAATACACCAGGACCAAAGAGGTTTTATAGCTGGACAGCAGTTAGGAACAAATACACACTATTTGGCTGAGGCATTGGATTATCTCTCAGTCAATATTACTCCTGCCGTAGTTCTTCTATTGGCTGCAGAGAAGCTATTTGACCTCATGGTCTGGGAGACACTTTTGTATTCTAGCTATGTTTGGGATATCTACCCAGATGACAAGGTTGATATTCAAGATGTACAAGAATGCCAAAGCCAGGATTATAGTGCATGTCACTAGACTGCAAGTCTGTTGTGGCACTCGGCTGGGATGTCCTCCATCACCGGACATATTTGCTTTTTTTTATCGAGCCATTAGCTTTTGCGATTAGGGAGAACAGAGATATTCACCCTCCTATACCACAGATGGGGAAGGTAAAACTGTATGCCAATGGGATAATGTTGCTTCTGGATGCTAATGGGTGTTCCCAGGATAAAGCCTTTGAGAATTATTCTCTCCATCAGGAGTTAGGGGGCTATAAAATTAACAGAAAGAAAACTGAAGTTATTTTTTGTAGCTGTAATTTGGATAGATTACTTCCAGATATACCCTCCTCTGTAAATGATCAGTCAAAGAGACATCTGGGCATTAGATATTCTTCAAAGATTGAAGATTTGTACGATCTTAATTTTGCCCCGCTTCTTTTAAAAGTTAAAGCGATGTTTGCACGATGGAGTAGGCTTCCTTTGACTATTCTTGGGAGGGTAGCCCTGATTAAAATGGCGGTTCTCCTGCTGTTTAACTTCCACTTTTCTGCTATACCATGTTTAGTATACTTTATTAATAAAGTGGAATCTCTTTTTACATCTTTATCTGGCAGAATAAAACCGCTAGGTTAGCACTTGGCACTTTATATGAAGGCCTGGATGAAGGTGGTTTAGCACTCCCCAACTTGAGGGACTACTATTTTGCTTATTTTGCACAATACATGTCCAGATTTAATGCAAAACTGAGATCCGGTGATATTTTTAAGAAGAATCTTATTCGACTGATATTCGAGATGTATTAAAACTAACAAAATTACCTAAGAAAGTTTGTTATAAAAGCCGGAGGGGGTTTCTTAGGAAATGCAGGGATATGCAATTCCCCACATTATTGCGGCTACACCCTCGACAGAATTGGCTGGGGATTCAGGGGTCAAGATGGATCCTAACATCGTCCGAAACAGGGAGAGAATGGGAGTTAGTAAGGTAGCGAATTTCATGATTGAAGAAAGGTGGAAGAGTTTGTCGGAAATCCAAGAATTAGGTCAAGGGAATTTTCTGCTCCTATAGAATTCTGGCATGAAAACTTAGTAATCTGGAGATTGGACAGATTTGGGGTAGCCAAAAACTAGTAGCAGAGTTAGTGGAAGCCCCTGATCTTAAGCAACCAGGAGAATGGAAAAGATTGCTCGCTTCTAGGCTGGGTCCCGATTTGTGTCTAAAGGCAATTAATAAATGGGAGACGTACGAAGGGCTCACATTAATAAGATGTGGAATGAAATTAATATATTGAATTTTAAGATCTTAAGAGGAGCTAATTGGCGGGAAATGCAATTCTATACGAAATTGTTGCTTTATAAAACCCTGCAATTTTTAGCCAAAATTAACCCTACATGGTCAAGTTCCTGTTTTAGATGTGATTTTGGGGCTACTGCAAACTGGTCCCATGTAATTGGGCAGTGCGCTGCCATCCAAGAGTTCTAGAAAGGAATATTTGGATTCTTGGAAAAGGTTTGGCAGATAGTTAGCTCCCAGTACGTGGTGGATGGTTTTGGGTTATGATGCTGCCACTCGATTAGCTGCCAGATTCAAAAAGCTGCGATGTGTTGCAGTGGCAAGATCCTTATTGCTTCAAAGGTGGAGAACGTGGCTGATTCCCTCGTAGGGGAGTGGGTGGCGAAGGTGAAGCAAGTAAGAGATATAGAGTGCTCTTCGTTGCGGGAGTAATAGGACATTTGGTAGAATGGGCTGGCAGTTATGGCAGAAATCCCAGGATAGAGTAAAGAGGTAGACTGTCCTTTTCCTATTTCAATGAAATGTGCAATTTTAAGATTGTACAATCAAAAAACGGGGGAGGTTAAGGTTAGGTTCACCCTCCTTACTGAATGCAGTTCCACAACATCCGGAATTAGAAACCTAACCATAGGAAGAACCGGGATTCCACTGAACATGTGTGAAAAACCCTCTTTCCAGAAAAAAATTCTTTTCTAGAGTCCCCTCACCCACTAGGGTTACCCCTAGGTGGCATGCTTCATCATTGGGGTCCTCTCAATCCGCTGCGGATTGAGGCGTGCTGCGACTTGCGAACTACGTAGGAGCACTTAGTTTTTGGAAAATATGTGTGGTGCAGTGATGTGGAGTGGGAAAAATAGATTAAAAATACCTAGCTAGTGAGCTAATATTTTATTCCTGCTCCTAGTCGGTATGTTTTAAAATCAGGGGTTAATACTAGGGAAAGGCCTAACTGTAATGAGTATGGAGTCCCTAGTACTGAGTCGACATGATTCGAGCTTTCCCCTAAAGCTCTTCAGGACCACACGAGGGCCAGCACCGTGCGTATCACTCCTAAAGAATCCTGTGAATAGGAAACAATGGGGTGCACACCTAATGTGTGTTCACCTGATACTTAATACATACGGTTGTACACTGACACACTGTATCCGTAGGAAATAAAGCAAAAGGAAAATTAAAAAAGCCTGCCTACCAGCCAAGCTGGCAGGCCCTATATATATGCGGCGTCGTATCTCGATCAATGTACTCCTCTATAGTGGGTGTACTTAACAGCTATTTTGTGCGATCATCTGTGGTGGAAGAAATCAATCACACACGATGTCTTTGTGAAGAAAAGTAGTTATGTACAAATTGCAGTTTAAAAGCACTCGTGAAAAAAGACACCACATGACATACAACATATAACAAAAAAATAGTATTACATATCAATGACACATAGTTTTGTTTAGGCAGAAATATGCCTCATGAACTGCAGGGGTAGAGGGGCTTGTAGTCACTCCCTAAAATGGTAATGGGGACATAGAGATGGTCATTAGAGTTTCCTAAAGGTAAATGAGATAGGAACCTGGGGAGAAACTCCTGGTGCCAATTTTAAAATTGACCTGTGTCTCAATATATTTTAATTGCTATGAAATTTGTTATATATTTGTATTTAAGTGGTGGTGTTTGGTATGTGTAAAATGATTCTGTGCTTTGTTTTTTCGGTATGGTGGATCTAAAAAAAAAAATATACAACACCCTAGATCAAAAAATGGTGCAACAAGATTGTGCTTTCTGTATGGGCTGAGACATTGGTCTATAGAGATGGGTTCATTTCAGACAGTACGTTGTTTTCGTGGAGAGCAAAGCATGAAGACAGTCATTTAAGGATGGAGTTCTGGGAAGTGCACATATGGTTGTAAATTGAAGTTGTCAGCACCTTTTCTGTGTCAGTGAGGTTTGCCACTTAAAAGCAAACTGCTCGGGCTTCGTCTTAAGTTTACATGATTGGGTTATTTTCTGTTAATTAAGAGAGAGTGTGCAAAGTGCCTAAAGATTATCACAAATTTCCTGAAACTAAATCTATCCACAAGAAAACAAATTGCAGAAAAGATTCACATGCAGTAGCTTCGGTAATTAAATGCATTTTAATGATCTAGTAACATTTCTTGACTGGTAGTTTAGATCTCTTGATTTCAGCGATGTAATCAAGTCTTTTCGGTCTGTTTGCCTTTAGATGTGGTGTATCTGTTTGTCCTTGCTTTTTGGACTGGGTGTTTTGCAGTCAACACTTTTCACCCCTGTTACACTGTGTTGAGCTTGAAATTGTTCAAGACTGGAAATATTTCGTTGACAGAATATTAATAAGAAATAAACACAGCAAGTAAGGAATATCTAGAGCATTTTTACTTGTGATGCGAAGCGTCAAGCACTTCAAATGTGAGCCAATCTAAAAAGTGCAAAGGTAAAGTGCTCGGGAGGAATGAACATAATGTTCAAAAATAAAGGATTCAGAGCGATCCAGATACATATCAATTTCCTGTATTATGAAAATAATGAAAAGGTCAAACAGCAAGGGAGGGCAATATAGTCCTTTCTTGTGTCGTCCGATCTTCTGAGAGGGGTTTTTTACCCACTTGGACACTGCAACTGGACGCACCCAAACGACACATCGCATGCCTGTCCCAAGCTGGATGACACATTTTTGGGAACATTTCATTCAGGTTCAACACATGGTGCCAAAGTTAAAAAGAATAACGACAGACACGGATTGACACAGTGCGTCTGTGTTAGTACCGTAGCACAGAATTTCTCACTTGAGAAAACACTGCTTTAACGACTTGGATTTCTTTCTTAAATCACTTTAAAGAACAATGCAAGTGGGGTCCTGCGCACACAGGCTTGTTCCGAATTTCTCGCTGCATGGATTTATGTTTGACCACATTTTTTTTTAAAACGACTGCACATGCACAAAATATCATGGTATGAACTATGTGCAGGTCTGTTGAGTGCATTATGCCGGTTATTACCATTGTTGAAGGAAGGGAGAGGGGCATCATGACCATTTACGGTGTCGCCTCGCATGAATTGTGGGCCTCTTTTACATTTTAAATGGTAAAAAATAGGCCTTTACACTATGTGCATTTGAGCACACTCACTCACTCTCTCAAGTGCACACTCTTTGAGATATGGTTACTGGGAGAAAATCCCTCCTTTTTGTGTGATTACACTCGTATTTTACTGACTGACATTTGAACTCTGCACGTTGATCTCTGAAAACAATGTCTTTAAGATTACTGGAATAGCTGTAGAGAAGTGCAGCAGCCTGAGCAGGACTAACCTCTTCAAAATTGCCACCCTGCCAATCCGGGACAATGGCAGCTGACACCAGAATTGAAGAGACTGTTCTATCAAGGCAATAGCCTTTTCCCAGATTTCCCTCAAATTATTTTCCATGTGGTATACATGTACGTCCAGATATTTTATTGTGTTTCCATTGAAACTCGGGGAGTATTCATCTTAGTTTGTCTGCTAGTTTAATCAATGGAAAATTGAATGATTATCGCAGTTAATTCTCAAGCCTGATTTCTGACCAAATTTGTTAAGAAGTTCTGTCAAGGACTACACCACTGTGGCTTCTGCTCTGAGGCATATCAGTGTCAGGCGCACACAAGGATATGATGTGGGTTTGACTTTCAATCACTGTCCCCGAGTTTGGGCCCTTCGACCGCAGCACAGAGATCAGCTGTTCCATTGCTAGTGGTAAAATTATTGTGAGATCTCACCACCCTTGCAGACACGTCCCACAGGCTCCGTATACAGTAGCATTACCCAATTTAGGAAATCTAGACCTATCCCCCAACTTGTGGATTATTGCATGAGAAAGGGCCAACTCAGAGTATCAACAGCTCTTTCAGTGTCTATGGAAGCTACCCAGAGATTAACTTCTTTTGGCTGGACCCAGTCCAAATTGTTTCTGCCAGGAATAAAACCAATTTAAACATGACTACTATGGTGTGTTAAGCGGCTAGCAAATATCTTACCAAGTACCTTTAAATCAAGGTTTAAGAGAGAGAGAGTGGGTGGTATGACCGAACTTTGAGGGGGGTCTTGACCCCATTTAAGGAGGACCTCTGTCATTGCTTCCCTCCTAGAATCCGACCTGATTCCCCTGGTCTTGGCTGTCGTGTACACCTGCAGCAAACGTTGTGCCAGATAGCACGTATGCGTAGCATACATCTCAGAAATCCATCTATTCCAGGCATCTTACCACATGCTATGTGTATTTTTATCAGTTGGATCTCATCCAGAGCTATTGGGATTTCTATATCTAGTCTTTTTATTACATTAATGGACAGCAGTTTAAGCTAAGCCAAGAATGGATTTCTGATCTGCCCCAGGTGGTGCCCTATACAGGTCCCTATAGTAGGTCTCCAAGACTCAACTAGTCTCCATTTGGAGTGAACTCTCAGACATTCGTGATTACGAATTTCGCTTAGTGTGTTTCTGGTTGTGTCTGACTTTAACAATCACGCAAGCAGACTACTTGTTTTATCACCAATAGCATGTTGCTGTGTTAGATATTCTTCGTAGTCCAGGTGGCACCATCTATCTAATGTCATTCTTGTTCACGCCGTAATTCGCTAAGTGCTTGAACTGATTTTTGGTCTGGCATTTTTTAATCTACAGCTGCCTAATTCATCCCTCCTTACTCTCCAAGTTATCCCGCAGTCCCTCTTTGTCCTGTTTATCATCTCAATGCATATTCTTCACAACAAAAACTTAAATGCATCCCATTCTACAGCAGCGTCCGCATCTGTGCCTGAACTTTCTGTAAAGTATTGTTCTATAAATTCTTACTTGTGCTCGAAAGGCCATGTCTCTTAATACCTCTGTCAGAAGGCACAATGTGCGTATATGTTTTTAAGCTATACCAAGATAATGTGATCTTCAGCGAAGTAGGCTCGAACAGCGTGTCTAGATATGTATTATCTACCATTTTCAGGCCAATCCCCGTTGTGCAGTAAGCTACATTAACTAGTGTGCAGGGCGTGTTCTCCAAAATAGTATGAGTACTCATTTGTTCCTCAATACATTAGCCTCCTGATGTAATTCGCCTGTGTGTTTATTGCCCATTGTTGCAGATTGCGAGTGGTCGTGAATGATTGGGCACCTGTCACCTGTGGGACAGGTCTATCCCAATCGAAGTCTGGTACACAATTGAAGTGTCTTCACTAAATGATGTGAATTTGTGTGTTATTCAGGAGGAAGTGTGTTAGCTTCACAAAGAAGGGACCCTGATTCACATTGGGAGCTTATACCGCAATCAGAGCTAATAGCTTTCCATCCAGCAGTACTTCAACTACCACAATCTTCCCTTTGGGCCAATTTTCGAGTGCAGTAGTGTGAACGGGTCCCCAGAGGCAATCTGTATTAATGGAGTGCGGAGAACTCCACACATAAAAAGATAGGAAGGCCTATCTTTCCTCATCTGCAGAGTCTCCGCACTTGTAAAATTACTATTAATAGGAGTTTGTGAATATAAGGAAAAAGAGTAAACTTACACAAAAGAGTAAGTTTACCTTTGTGAATCAGGCACGGAGTATGCAGTTCCATAGACTAAACCCCACCACCTTTTGTGCAGTTTGTGTAGTTCTCCAGCCGTAATCTGTTCCTGACTGATGTCCGTTCTCCTTCAGAGTCCCAAGAACCTGGTGGGGGTACCTTTCACTAGCCTCCAACCAGGCTCATGCCTCCGTAGACATTAAGAAAACATGAGCTTTATCTCTGTTGGGTACCTGAAGCTTCTTTGGAAATATCAAAGCATATTTTGTGTTTAGTTGTTGGAGCTGTTGTTTTACTGTATTGAATGATTTCAGTCTCTGTTGAACTTAAAACGTGTAGTCAGGCAAAATAGTTACTTTGCTGTTGTCGACCAGCCATGAACTGTGTGATCTGGATATTTGGAAGATATTGCCCGCCAGTGGAGGTGCACATGGGTGCGGAGGTATGATGATTACCCTATGGGCGCATTCCACTGAGGAGAATCTGGATGTGTTGCCCCTTAGCACCTTGTTGGCGAACCATTCTTTCAAGAATAGATCCCTACCCTGGCCCTCCCAGTTTTCGAGCAGGCCAATCACCCTAATATTTTTGCAACGCCTTTTCTTGTCTTCCACTTTTCTGCTCAAGAACTGACCTTCGTCTTGCAATGTTTTATGTGTGTTTGCACAGCGTTCACTGTAGGTCCTATTGTTACCAAAGTGGAGTTGATGCTGTCCATGTGTTCACGAGTGCATTTGTCTTTGGTTCTTGGGAGAATATAATGTCCAAAACAGCATGCAGTATTAACTCAAATTTGCTGGTGTGTTCATATAACATTTGTTCCACTCAGGTGATTATCTGGGCTTCAGTTTCATCTTCGGGGCCTGCCGCCTTGCTGTCTCCTGCTTGGGAAAGCTTAGGCTTCATTTTTTTTGCAGCCCAAATGTGTATTGGTCCCAGATTAATTTATTCTTAGCATGTTTTGGCAGTAGACATATATGTTTAGCATACTCCTGTCATGTAGTGTTGGGCTCGAGCATTTACAAGTTGTTTTTCTTCGAAGAAGTTCTTCGAGTCACGGGGTATAGTGACTCCTCCTATAGTCTGTACTGCGCATGTTCATCAGCTCCTTTGTTAGATTGTTTTTTTCCGCCATCAGGCTCGGTCTTCAATCTCGGAGCTCCGTGACGAAGCTCGATTCCTGCCACGAGGCCTTTTCAGTACCCTGTTTCTTTGTCAACCGTTGCCGAAAACCTTGACAATCACTACACCGACTGCCGTTCCTTTACGTTTTCGATCCGCCTGCCCGGGTCCGGTTCCGGTATGATGCCTCTTTCTACTTTAGGATCAAATCTTTTTTTTTATTGGCAAACCATAAAGCAAGTGACATACACAGTAAGCCGCCTACAACCCATTAGGGGCCGGCCGCGAAAGTCACTTGTTTACCGATGAGCAGATCCAAACACGTAAAGTTAGTAACCGCTGAGTGGGAGTGGTAATACACAGTATGTCGCGTACAACCCACAATGGGCCGATTTGTGTATAGGGAACATGAGATAGCGGCCGTCCAAGCTTATTAAAAAAAAATAGGCCATCATAATCAATTTAACTTTGTATAGCAATGGCCTTAGCACAGAATCGCTCAGTGCAGTAGAATGCTTTGCATGCCAAGAAAAACAGAAAAACAAAGAAAAAAAAGGAAATTGGACAAACCCTTGCCCACCCACACCCTCTCCCCTTCCGACTAGACTATACCAGGTTTGTAAATTGTCTCATTTGGCCTGCCCCTATTCAGAGTCCTTGAGTTCATGAGGACCCGACCTCCCCCTGATCGTGAGGCAAAAGTCTGAGGATACGCAGGTATGATAAACATGACAGTTTCCTGAACTCTTTGGACAGGATAGCGATGAATGGGGACCATATTTTCGCAAATGCTGTAGGGTCAAAGCTGGCTGCCATTGACAACCTCTCCATTCCCAACAAGGACCTGAGCTGATGGAGCCATATTCTGTGGTCCGGTATTTTGTCTGAACCCCAGTTTGCCAAAAGTAACCTGTGCGCTGCATTAAGGGCCAGAGCGATCTGTCGGCCTCTAGTGGACCGGAGTGGGTATGTAAGGGCATTGGGGAGCCCCAGGAGGATGTATGCCGGGAACCGGGGAAGTTCAGTTTTAAAGGCGCTGTCAATGTTGCCCAGGACCGTCTCCCAGAATCTCGTGAGCTTGGGACAATTCCGCAGGAGGTGTATCAGAGTCCCGGGGTTGCCGCAGCCTCGCCAGCACTAGCCGTCGCATAGCACGTTCCATTTCTGAATGCGTACGGGGTGTAGTACCAGTATGAGCTAATTTTGTATGATGTTTCGGTGTGACCTACGTTCTGCATCGTGTGGTGCGTCCTATAGAATAAATCTCCCCATTCTTTGTATGTGAGACTACGTCCAAGTTCCTTCTCCCATCGGATCTGGCCTGGAGTCTTGTGGTTGTGGGGTGTTTTCATCAAGTAGCGATAAATTTCAGATATGAGTTTCTTGTCATCCTCTCTGAGGAACAACCATTTCTCAAAGGGGGTCATATGTCTGCCAGCTTTAGGGCGCGTCTGTGTGGAGCAACCAATGGGTCAGCTGAGTGTGGGTGAATCTGTCTTGCTCTAGCGAGGCGTATTGTGTCTTGAGTAGTTCAAATGGAATGAGACCCTCGTGATGAAAGAGGCAGCCAACTCGCTTGCAGCCACCCGCCAGCCAACGCTTAGCAATGCCCGGAGGCAAACCGGGGGGAAACTCTGGGTTTGCAAACAGAGGGGTCATGGGGGAAGGGAAGGATGAAAGCCCGGCAGCCTCCAATACTTTATCCCATATTTTCAATGTAGGGCTGTTGACTGGGGATGAGTAGAGACTCCAGGATCTGTGGGCATGGGGGAGCCAGGCCTCTCTCCAAATATGTGAACCCGCTACTGTTTGGTCCATGAAGACCCAGTGCTTTTCCGTCATTAGGCGATTCCACTCTATTGGGTATCTCAGCTGCTCGGCTTGGTAGTACCGTGAGACATTAGGCACTGCCAACCCCCCCTCTTGCTTAGTTCCTTGCAGCAATTGTTGTAATCTGGGCTTTGTCTTTCCCCAGATAAAGCGATTGATCTCTTTTTGGAGATTGCGTATCATTCCCGGTGGGGGAGAGGGGGGAAGTGTCTAGAAAATGAAGAGGGCACGGGGTAGGGCATTCATCTTCACCGTGGCTATTCTGCCCAACCACGAGAGAGGTAAGCGTTGCCATTGATCCTAGGTCCCTACGAATTGTGGCCAAGAGTCTGGAGTAGTTAGCCTGCGCAGTTTTAGTGAGACTCAGAGCCAGCGCTAATCCCAGGTAGGGGAGATCAGCCTCCACCCACTGGAGGTCGTCCTGGGAACGTAGAATTTGCTCTGTGCCTGGGTTTACGGTGAGGTTTAGTATTTATGATTTCAGCGAATTTACTTTGAAGCCCGAAACAGCTCCAAATGCGCTTAGCTCCGAGATAATGGCTGGAAGCGAGGACAGGGGTCAGTGATAGAGAATATGATATCGTCCGCCTAGAGACTAATCAAATGATGATCGTCCCCAAACGGAATGCCCAAAGCCCTGGGGTCGTCTCGCAGCCTCTGTGCGAAGGGCTCCATATATAAGGCAAAGAGGAGCGGGGAGAGCGGGCAACCCTGCCTCGTGCCTCTCCCCAACGTGAATTTGCTGGAGCTCACGCCATTGACTCGCACCACCGCGCTATGAGTACTGTATATGCTTTTAATCCACCTCTCGAATCGCTCCCCCCAACCCGAAGCGCCTGAGAGTTGCAAACAAATAGGGCCAGTGTACTCCATCGAACGCCTTCTCGGCATCAATAGCCAGTAAAAGGGCCTCTTCCCGTGAGCGCTGGACTTTATCAATGGGGTGACACACGTGTTTGATATTATCCCCACATTGACGTGAGGGAATAAAACCAGCATGGTCTGGGTCTACGAGGCCGGGCATCAAGGGGTTAAGGCGATGTGCCAGGATGTTGGCAAACAACTTTGCATCAATATTGAGCAAGGAAATCGGGCGGTATGAGCTGCATAGCTCAGGGTCTTTCCCGGGCTTCGGGATAAGTGAAATAGAATCCTGCAGCATTGTATCTGTTAACGTGCCCGTGTCAGCGAAGGAATTGAAAAAGCGAGTCAGAAGAGGAGCCAATTCCCTACAAAACGTCTTAAAAAAAGATGGCGCTGAGCCCATCCGGGCCTGATGATTTTATTGGCTTCAGCCTTGCAATCGCCGAGATTACTTTGTCTATTTTAATAGGTTGTTCGAGTAGCTCTGATTCAGCGGGTGGGAGAGGTGTGATTGTTGCAGACTGTACGTAGGTCTGGGGGTTCGATACTATCGTGGAGTCCCCCGCATATAGGTTAGCATAGAACGCCCGGAATTCGGCTGCGATGGTGGAGGCTTCAGACATTGCTGAGCCCGCGCGCGTTTGTATAGTCTTGACTGCATTCGCGTGTTGCTTGCTGCGCAGGCAGTGTGCCAGCATCCGCCCTCCTTTGTTGGTCCCTATATAAAATTTATGTTTGAGGCGAAGCATCGCGTGTTTGACCCTATCCAAGTTGAGGCGTTTAAGTTGCAGTCTCTCCTGTTCTACTTTACGTCAGTCTCTGGAAGCCCCAGTGCGCTTGTGAATGGACTCCTGTTCCAATACTGACTTCTCCAGCTCCTCCCTCTTATCTCTCCGCTTTTGCTATGAAAGCTCCTCGGGCTACCAATTTGAGAGCTTCCTAAACCGAGGCGAGGGGGACCTCGCCCTTGTCGTTATGGGCCAGATAGTCAGTAATCGTCTGCCTGATTGATAAAACCACTTCAGGGGAGTGCAACAGCGTTGCACGTAAGCGGCATGGCGGGGGCTGGGTGGGGGTATGTGGGCTTTTAAGGTGAGTGTGATAGCAGCATGGTCAGATAGTGAGCGGTGCTTAATGGAAGAAGTCATTATCCAGTCCCAGGCCGCAGGGAGGCTGCGAAATGGTCTAGGTGAGCGTAGGTTTTATGCGAAGCCGAGTAAAAAGTATAGTCCCATTCATCGGGGTGGTGCAAACACCAAACATTGCGTAACCCACAGTCAGCTAACCAGGCCAGCCCTTCTGCGGAAACGGCCCCAGCTTGCCCAGTTCTTTGCCCAGAGCGATCCTGTATTGCTTCCATTACTAAGTTGAGATCTCCTCCCACCAAAATTGCCTTGTCAGGGGACTGAAGGACCTTAGCTAGTGCATCAGTTATAAAGTCCTCCTGTTAGTTTGGAGCGTAGAGTGAGGCTACCGAATTGCACCTGGATGGCCAGCAGACGACCCTTGATCTCAAAACAAGTACCTAAAACCACCCCATTGAAGCATTTGGAGAAAATGATTGCCACGCCCATCCCTTCCCCCCTTCCCCCCCTTCCCCGCCCCTTTCCTGATGACCAGAATTGTTGGGGGAATCTCTTGGTGTGCATTCTATGTGCGTCTTGAGAGAGCAAATGTGTTTCTTGAAGCAGGCATATATCCCCTTGTGAGTATTCTAAAAAGGAAAGTATTGCTGACCTCTTAGTGGGGTTGTTAAGCCCTTTCACATTAAGACTAAGTATTTTTGTCTCCATTATCTAGAATGAGGAGAGGGCTATGCAGATGGAAGCATACAATACGTGAGGCTGATTTTAAGGTGTGTGGGTGCAGAGCGCTCGAGGAAAGGTCATAATGGTCCACAGATGTCAGCCCGCACAGATACAGTCAGTCGGAAGGGGAACCCCAAAACTACGCCCCTAAAACCAAACAGAAAATACAAAACTAAAGTAAACATGTAGTCCATAGAGTCCTTCATGACTTGGAAGTCCGAATCTGTGGGTTCTCCTAGGGCGCAGTCAGCCAGCAAGGAACAGTAGGATTTGGCACACCCGTCCCCACCCCAAGGTTAACCTCCTTTTTACAGATGCACAGTCCCTCATGTGGGGGGGGATCAGTATCAGGTTTGCTTTCGCCGGAAAGGAAACGTAGTATCTCTGACCTTTCTTTAGCCATGGTGGGCCGATCTGGGCGGACAAGCTCCGGGCGCAAACCTCGCCTGGTTCCATGATTGTTCCTGCCCAGGACTTTCTCGTTGGTCTGTGGGCATCTTGGTAAGGAAGTTCGAGATTGAGAATCTTACAAGCCTCCATCAGGGAGCGCAGTTGGTAGGTTTTACTATTGAGGCGAAATGGGTGGCCCCAGGAGTAGGCGATGCCCTGGGAGCGAAGGTGGCTGGTGACTGGGCAAAACTCTTTCCTTTTCAGCAGGGTGGAGGCCGCTAGGTCCTGGAATAGTTGGAGTGCGTGGCCTCAGAATTGCGTTTTCTGATCGGGTCTGGCAGCCATGAGGATCTCCTCTCTTTCCATAAAATTGTGGACACAGACCAATATGTCAGCTGGTGGGCGAGTAGGTGCACGGGGGGCCGACTCTATGGCATCGGTCTATCTTGGTGCTGCTCGGCGCATTGTCCCCAAGAATGCTGCTGAATAGGGTCTGGATATAGCCCTCGAGGTCCGTACCTTCTGCGCCTGTGGGGACCCCCCGAATGCGTACGTTAATTCTTCTCGACCTGTTTTCCAGGTCTTCAGTGTGGGCCTGGAGGTCAAGTTGCTGGTCCTGCAGTCGAATGATCTCCTGTTGAAGGGCTTCAGTTTCTGTCTCTCTGGTCAGGGAGCTTTCCTCAAGGGCCACCACTCTCACCCACCTCATTGATGTCGCGACTCACTTCCCTGAGCTCTATCGTGAGGTCCTTATAACCGTCTGCAGATCTTCCCACAAGGACACGAACAGCGCATCTGAGAATTCATGGGTCACTGAACTCTCTCCGCGCCATCTCCGCCTCCCATGTGCTTAGGGTCCTCCGTTGACGGCTTCTCCTGCTGGGCTTCTACCGTAGCATGTCTTTGACAGATCTGTCTTTCTTCCCTTTTGCTGTGACCATAGCTCCCCAATTCCAAGCCCAGGGACCAGGGGGTGCAAGACAAGGGGCTGCACAGTCCGAATCACAGCCTGAACACGTTCAGGGGCAGTAACTGGGCCAGGTCAGAGCAAGTTTTGTCAGGGTGGGCTTACGGTCGCTATTCCTCTGTCGTTGCTCAGCAGCCGGGCCCACGGCGGTGTGCTCGGCTGTGTTTGCCGCATCTAGAGCTCTTAGCTTGGGACGACTACAGTGACAGAAAATTAAAGGCCACAGGAGAATGAAGGATGGGGAACACTCGGCCACCTGTCTGCAGAGGCCGCAAGGTACTGGACAGTTCTCTGGGGGGCCTGCGGGAGCACAGATGGGGCCGATCAGGGAAGCCGCAGCCGCCACCTGAGTGAGGATGGTGCTGTCCTCGTGCTTTCTTCTGCGGTCGGCCTGCTTGAGAAGGAGCGGTTTGGGGCCGATGGGGGACGTGGAGCTTCAGGGCACCGCCCGAATCCCAGCCCGTAAAACGGGGACCCCAGGCCTCCGCCAAATGCAGGAGGCGCAGGCCAAAATGTTGCTGTGTGCCTCTTAGTATTGCTCCCAGTAGGCTGTGGGCTGAGTTGTTTGTAGGTGGCAGGCCCCACACCGGATCTGTGCCAACAGGCCTCACCTCCGCTCTAGGCCTCAGATGGCGGCTCCCGCCTGTCGCGGTATTCCGTGATGGGAGAGGGATCGGTACAATGGCGTCACGGCATACAGCCACTTACAGTTTAATTCAGTGGCCTACGGCCCACCCGGGGCTCCAATAACGCTGCGGACTGAGGAGATGAGGGGGTGGATATGGGAATGCTGTGCCGGGAGGAGCGGGCCGTAGCGCCAAGCCTCAACGCGTGTGGTTCACTCACTGCCGGAGGCCCCAGGCCTCCCCCTGGTTGCGGGCCCTTGTGTGGTCGGCCTCACCTCAAGAGGCCTCCGGAGGTCCGGGCCCTGATCGCGGGGGCCCGCACACAAGTGCAGATGCGAGCCTCCTCCTATTTCCCCATCTCTTGTAAGCCTCCGGGCCGGCGCCTCTTCTCCGCTTCTGCCGTCGTCTGGATGTGTCGCCGCATGCTCACGGTTCAGGCCGCTGTTCGCTTCGGGCCTCCGGTCCCTCTGTGAGACCTCCAACCAGGCTCGGCCAGGCCACTGGATAGTCTGTTTGCCCCTGATGTTCTGTGATCCCCTCACCTGCGACACCAGCCAGGGGAGTGCGTTGAAATGTGCTTTAGCTCAGGCGGGGACAGAGCGCCAGCAACGCACGTCCGGTCACTCCACCATCTTGGCCACCCCCCCTCTTTCTACTTTGGACACCAACTCCAACAACGAAGAACTCCATACACTCAACAGCGACGAGGGATGGAAAAGACTCCATTGACCTTTTGCCCTAAGTGTCACACAAAGTATTCCAGGCAGGACCAGCACAAGGTGTGTAATCTTTGCTTGTCCCCAAAGTATGACTGTGACGTATGAGGCATGTCTGGCTTTTTGCTCTAAGAAATCGCTTCGACAGCAAAGGGAATGTCGTTGGGCCCACTCCACCATGCAGACACAACATACTGAAAATACACCTGATGTTATTGGGGAGCAGGTGATTTTAGCCAGAGCAAAAGACCGAGGCACAGGCAGTGCTGATGGATAGCCCTATACTGTTGGCTAGCAGTGGCAAAAGCTTCGACTCCGACCCTGAACTTTCCACACAAGGGCACATGAGTACACAGGCGAAAGCCTCCCATACCCCGACAAAACCAGCCAAGGTGGCTTCCGGAACCCCACTGCTCTTTGGCCATGGTGGTCTCCGAAAACAGGCTTAGGAGCAGGCCCACGTCCCTCTGCCTGCTAAACACTTAACAAGCGTCAAAGTTTAAAGCCCTGAGAGACTTTTCGGTGCCAGTACCGAAAAAAGCAGACTTGGCACCTCTAAAGCACCATAAGACTTCGGAGCCGAAATGGCCACTATCTGATCCAGAGACACCCTCCACACTGAAAGCATCACTCGCCTAAGCCATCACCAAGGGCTAAAATCCTCTCGCCGCTGAAGATACCTTCAACGTCGCAGCACACAAAAACTATTCGGGGCCTAGACAGCGGCTTGTACAACCAATTCTTGAAAGACTGCAAGATAAACTGGACAAAAGATTTTGTTTATTCACCCCGACATTGTGATGGTAGGGTCAAAGCCGCCTCCAACTATATCGGAGACACTTCCAAAGAGGAAGAAAACCTCTGAAGAGATCATGGGGCCAGATCTGCCTAAGGCTCCCGAAAAGAGAAGAAAGGACAGAGTGCACTAGCCCTATTATTTTTCCTCCTACTTTTCATAGTCGTCCTCCTTCACCTACGTTAGTGATATTACAGCCAGGTGCACAATCACCAGTTCGTCTGCAGGCGCCAGAATACCTGCCTTCAGAACAGTCTCGCACATCACCTGCACAGTCATGAACGGGTGACGTTGATACAGGGGAGGATTTGCCAATCCACCGCTAAAATTGATTTCATATTTCACTATAGTAATTCACCACTAATCCTTTATGGGTTCCAGAGTAGCGTGCTACTCGCCGAAAAAGCGCTTCAACGTCTCGTCCGTGGTAGTAAGCGCTATACAAATGCAAGTACAATACAATATGACGCACCATATTTTCCAAATCCCCAAGGGGACCCAGACAATATACAGGATCCTTGGGATCAATACGATGCAGATCCAGTAGATGATACAGATCCAGACCTATACCCCTCAAAACCATCACCATCTGATACCACATCTTATCATGAGGTGATCAGTAGAGCAGCTCACTATCACTGAGTGGGCCTCCACACTTTAGAATATGCAGAGGATTTTTTAGTGGGGACATAAGTAGGTCACACAGAACTGTGCAATCCCTTCCTGTGTTGAAGGGCATGCTCAAATCCAGACAAGAAATCTTTAAGCAGCCGGTGAAGTCTAGGTCATAACTCCTAGGGTGGTAAAAAAAAAATAAGGCATGTCCGTCAGACCCAGCGCTTATCAGGTGACAATTGCCCTCTGACTCACTAGTAGTCCACACTGCCAGAAAAAAGGCTAACTTACAAGGCACTGGAGATGCCCCACCGAGAGATAAAGAAAGCAAAACATATGTTGCAGGAGGGAAACGTGTGGCTGCACAAGCAGCTAATCACCTAGGCATCACAAACTCTGTGGGATTAACATCCCGGTATAACCGACCGGACCAATGGGATGAAATGCGGTAGCTACTGCAACACCTCCCAGAACAATAACACCAAAAAGGGGCTCAGTTGGTAGAGGAAGCTAGGGTTATATCAAATGCCACTATACAGTGTGCACTGGATTCTGCTTTTACCAATGCAAGGAAAATAAACACCAGTATCCTCATCTTGCGCCATGCCTGGCTTAGGGTTTCGGGTTTTTAAGCACGATGAACAATATTTTTTAAACTTACCCTTTGATTGCCAAAATCTGTTTGGAACTCAAGGGTATGACATGCTAAAAAAATACTAAAAAAAGATACTGATACTGTCAAGGCAATGCGTGCCCTGCAAACCTTCCAACATAAGAGTTCCTTTCAGAGGGGGGCATTATAGCGATGCGGCAAGGCCTGGTATATCAACCGATTCAGGTAATGCACATAAACAGGGCTCATATCGGGCACAATATTCCATAGGAACCTGCTATAGGTCACACTACAAAAACAAAGGTAGGAGGTCGTGGTTCTACCTCCAAGTCTACCACACCTACTAAATAGTGACCAACTAAGCCTCCCCTCAGCATATAACACCAGTAGAGGGACGGCTACAGCAGTTCCATCAACAATGGACTCAAATTACTAGCGATCAGTGGTTTCTCTCTATCGAAGTCTGGCATGGTCTAGAGCTCACAAATACTCCACCCATAATAACACCACAAACACAAAATATGTCATTAGAACATCTTACATTTCTCCAGGAGGATGTTCAAGCTCTCCTTCAAAAAGGAGTTCTAGAAATAGTCCCAAAACAACACCAGGGACTCTAAGTATACTCTCTATACTTCCTCATTCCCAAGAATGACTTAACATTAAGGCCTGTTCTAGACCTCAGGCCACACAACAGTTGCATCCCATCAGAACACTTTCACATGGTCTCACTACAAGACGTGATACCATTGCTTCATCAAAGATTTCATGACAGCATTAGACCTCAAAGACGCTTACTTCCATATTCCCATTCCAGCACACCAGCGCTATCTTCGTTTCCAAATCAACAGACAGCACTACCAATTCAAGGTGTTACCATTCGGGTGCACTACAGCTCCAAGGGTATTCATCAAATGCCTCGCAGTGGTGGCAGCTCATCTCGGAAGGGGGGGATACATGTTTTCCCCCATCTAGTAGATTGGCTCTCTAAAAGTCGTAAAAAACAGCAATGCCTACAGGACGTGCAGCAGGTAATCCGCCTTCTACACAAATTAGGGTTTACACTCAACATAGCAAAGTCGCACCTCCAACCTTTGCAAATACCACCTTTTCTAGGCTGAACATTAAACTCTGGCACAGCCAAAGGCTATCCCAGCCCAGAATGTGTACAAAAAGTCCAGCTGAGAAAATACCTTTTTTTCAACCACCACGATCATCCATTCGCTGTAAAAACACTCGAGCTTTCTAGGAATGATGGCATCATGCATATACATACTACCAAATTCTGTACTATATTTGCGTCCCCATCAACACACTCTTCAATCACAATCCTAGTACACATGGACTACATGACTGCAATGCATTATGTTAAAAATCCAGGAGGGATGCACTTCTTACAGCTCTCCCTACGAGGAGAGGGGCATTCAGCATTGGGCCATACATCACAAAATTCAACAGCCATTACAGGTCAGACTGGCAGCTTCCCTGGGAGTTCATGGTGATTGTGGTGTTAAATGCTGAGCAGCCCCATTTTGGCATTTTCTTTTTCACCTGTATGAGAGATTTTACCAGCTGACAGTTCAGCTGTGGGTCCCCATGCACAATGCAGGCCAACACGGCCGGTCTCTGCAAGTGTATACCTTTTTGGTTGAAGAGGACTCTTAGCAGCTGTCTCCTTTCCTCCAGTGACTCCTTACAGAAGCATAGTAGATGCAGCAAGTCTTCTTTTCCGTTGCCACATAAGCGACAAAACTTTGCCTCCAGCTTTCCCCAACTCCAATCCAAAGGCAATGCCCTATGGACCAGTTGGTCAGGGATATTTGGTTATGCTTTTCCCCCTGTCCCATATGTGGTGCAAAAGCTAACACAAACATCCCTCAGACTCTTACTAATAGCCCTAACATGGGCACGTCCGGCATGGTTCACAACCCTACTGCAACTATCAGTAGTGCCACAAGTGAAATGACTTCTCTGGCCACATCTTCTATGTCTGGATCAAGGGAGGGTAATGCACCCAAATCCCACACAGCTCAATCTAGTAATCTTGCTCCTGAGGTCTTGGAATTTGGACACCTTAATCTACCACAATAATGCATGGATATTCTCAAACAAGCATGTAAACCAACTACATGAGAATGCTATGCAGCAAAATGGAAAATGTTTGTTATTGTTTAAATAAATCCAACAACCTCACTAACGGTGCAAGATCTTATTGGTTATCTCTTTCATCTACAGCAAGCAGGCCTTGCTTGCATATCAATCAGATTACATTGAGCAGCTTTAGCTGCTTATATCCAAAACAGACCATACATGACACTCGTTAAAAGTTCCAGGGGTTAAAGCATTTATGGAAAGACTCAAGAGCCATTCCACCTTCCACCCCACCAGCAACAGTCTGGAACCTTCATATTTTCCTCACAAGACTTAAGGGTCCACCCTTTGAGCCACTCCATTCCTGTGATTTTCCAATTTCTCACATGGAAGGTGACCTTTTTAGTGGCTTTCGCTTCTCTTAAAAGAGTAAGTGAAATTCAAGCCCTTACATTTAGAAGCGACACCAAAGGGGATGATGGACGGAGCGCTTGAGCTAATCAAACACTCACCCCCAGTCAACTGATCTGGGTTTAATCCATCATCATTCTTTAGCTCACTCCACCACCCCAGTTCAGACATGGCCATATGCAAATCAGTCTGACCCTGTGCCTCATGGGAACAGTCCAGCCCGAACTGCCAAGCCATGTCTTCCCTGGACCGGAAACAAGCATCCTGGGACCGGTTTCTGGCTATTCAGCCGTCATCAGCCAGGCTAGCTTGAATCCAGTGGCAAAGTGAGCAAGGGACCCACGTCTGGGCATACCCCGCCAACCTAGGGCGAACAAAGCGACACCAAAGGGGATGATGGACGGAGCGCTTGAGCTAATCAAACACTCACCCCCAGTCAACTGATCTGGGTTTAATCCATCATCATTCTTTAGCTCACTCCACCACCCCAGTTCAGACATGGCCATATGCAAATCAGTCTGACCCTGTGCCTCATGGGAACAGTCCAGCCCGAACTGCCAAGCCATGTCTTCCCTGGACCGGAAACAAGCATCCTGGGACCGGTTTCTGGCTATTCAGCCGTCATCAGCCAGGCTAGCTTGAATCCAGTGGCAAAGTGAGCAAGGGACCCACGTCTGGGCATACCCCGCCAACCTAGGGCGAACAAAGCGACACCAAAGGGGATGATGGACGGAGCGCTTGAGCTAATCAAACACTCACCCCCAGTCAACTGATCTGGGTTTAATCCATCATCATTCTTTAGCTCACTCCACCACCCCAGTTCAGACATGGCCATATGCAAATCAGTCTGACCCTGTGCCTCATGGGAACAGTCCAGCCCGAACTGCCAAGCCATGTCTTCCCTGGACCGGAAACAAGCATCCTGGGACCGGTTTCTGGCTATTCAGTTGTCATCAGCCAGGCTAGCTTGAATCCAGTGGCAAAGTGAGCAAGGGACCCACGTCTGGGCATACCCCGCCAACCTAGGGCGAACAAAGCGACACCAAAGGGGATGATGGACGGAGCGCTTGAGCTAATCAAACACTCACCCCCAGTCAACTGATCTGGGTTTAATCCATCATCATTCTTTAGCTCACTCCACCACCCCAGTTCAGACATGGCCATATGCAAATCAGTCTGACCCTGTGCCTCATGGGAACAGTCCAGCCCGGCTTGGCAGTTCGAGCTAAAGAATGATGATGGATTAAACCCAGATCTGTTGACTGGGGGTGAGTGTTTGATTGGCTCAAACGTTCCGTCCATCATCCCCTTTTGTATCGCTTTGGTCGCCCTAAGTTGGCGGGGGTATGCCCAGACGTGGGTCCCTTGCTCACTTTGCTTCTGGATTCAAGCAAGCCTGGCTGATGACGGCTGAAATGCCAGAAACCGGTCCTAGGATGCTTGTTTCCGGTCCAGGGAAGACATGGCTTGGCAGTTCGGGCTGGACTGTTCCCATGAGGCACAGGGTCAGACTGATTTGCATATGGCCATGTCTGAACTGGGGTGGTGGAGTGAGCTAAAGAATGATGATGGCTTAAACCCAGATCTGTTGACTGGGGGTGAGTGTTTGATTGGCTCAAACGTTCCGTCCATCATCCCCTTTTGTATCGCTTACATTTAGAAGAGCTTTTCTTTCAAATATTTTCAACAAATGTAGTACTTTGTACCAACCCTAGATTTCTACCAAATGTATTGTAAGCCTTCCACACTAATCAAACAATTGAACTACTGTTTTTTCCCTAAACCGGATTCAGTAGAAGAAAGATCTCTACTCACATTAGATGTTAAAAGGGCGTTAAAGTACTACATAGAGAGAACTAAATCTTTTAGCAAAACACAACTCTTTGTTGCATTTACAAAGCCACAGCAAGGATCTCCAATATCCAAAGCTGGATTAGCCAGATGGATTGTTAGATGTATTCAAACTTGCTACCGAAAAGCAAACAAAGTATTAACTGTGACTCCAAGGGCTCACTCCACGCGCAAAGTAGGAGCCTCAATGGCCTTTTTAGGAAATATCCTCCTAGCAGATACTTGTAATCCAGCTACATGGAATAACCCACATACATTCACAAAACACTATTGTGTTGATGTCTTAGCTAATCAACAAGCTAGAGTGGGTCAAGCTGTATTATGAACACTATTGAAAACCTCTACGTCACCCAGTAGCTAACCATTACTTATGGGGAGCACTGCTTTACATTCGATGCTAAGCATATGTATCTACAGCCAACACCTGCTACGAATGGAAAAGGTTACCCTGTAAGCATCTTTTTGTAGTGTGTAGTTCAGTAGATTCATATGCACTCACCCTCCTCCCCAGTAGCTATTGGTTCAAGTATATAATTTCTTATTACCTTTCACATTACTGTACCTTTCACTCGCATGCTCATCTTTTGTGTCACTATATTCCTCCTTTCCTAAAGCTCATCCGATGAGCTAAAAACAAATCTTAAAGGAGACGATGAACGTGCGCAGTACAGACTATAGGAACAGTCCCTATACGTTGTGACTTGAACAACTTCTTCGAAGACAAACCACTTGTAAACGTCTGAGCCCAACAATAGATGCCTGGACTATGCTCAGCATATGCATCTCTGGCATTACAGGATATGAATATATACTTACAGGATAAGTAACATATTCCTACCTTTCTATAGGTTATGAAATGGCTATATCGGGGGCTGGATCAATGTGACTGCTGAAAAACAATGTGGGACAGGTAGGAAGTGAGAACTATCCAATATGCATTTGTTTTTCAGTTCTATATCACAAGCAGTTATTGGTTTGGGATCAGCATCCTCCAATTTACATTAAAAAGACGTGGGGCATTAGCAGTTTAGGGCTGGGAGCCTGGTGGCTCAAGTTCACTATAACTATATTCTTCTGGTTTGAGCCTGCTGATCTTCCTAATTACCATAGCAATGTTTTTGTGGCAGAGAACCAAAGGGAAGGTCCCTCATGCCCACAAAACCAAGAACTCGCCACTGTGTGTGCTCAACACTCAACGCGCATGAAGTTCTTTTCGGAGTGTCTGCTGAGTCCTCTCCGAATGTGCTCCTCCCAGTGCTTAGAGGCAGTATTGCCCCCTAGGGACGTGTGCGTGCTGCTCCTCCGTGACTCGCTTACCTTCTGCGCTTGTCCGTCTCAGCCGGAAACCTGCCACTGTGTTGCTGATGTTAGGACCTACGTCTTATCCAGACCCTGGAAAAACACAGCGGGCACCCATTCCACCCACTTCACAGGCTCCGCCTGTAATGGCGGCCTCAGATGACCAAAGGCCTCACTACGCAGTCCGTCTCAATGGGGCTGGTAACCAGATTTGGGGTCCCTATTCATTGGTTACCACCGTATAACATTGAAGCAGCCCTTAGGGAGGATTTTTTCTGTGTAGATCAGAATGATTTAATGGGTGCCGGGACGGAGCTCGCTACTGTGTGACTCTCCAGGTCGCCATCTTAGTCATGCCCCCAAACTCTGCACACTCGAGTGCTGTTATGCTCAGACACATAAAACAGGGTAGGATCTAATCCCCAGTTGAAATATTTACCTTTTCAGTAAAGTGATCGCATATGCTACATGGAAATACACCATTGGCACGTGAAGTTAAATGCCATCTGTAGACTGCACCCCATGTTGTGCCATCCACCAGGCTGACAGGGAAAACATGGCTTCAGGCCTTTCTGTGTAGCCGGACTTCTGCAGCTTTTAAACCTGTAGGCGAATCTGTCAAAAATAACCTATATTGACAGGAAAGAACCCTACTTTTAAATACTAAATAGTCAACCTAAATAGGACTTGTAGCTCACATGGTAGGGTACCTAGTATTTAAAAGTGGTAAATGTTAGAATTGTGTTGGCATGTGCATATAGTGACTAGCCTTCAAAAGCTATCTTTCCAAGAAAGGGCTGTAGCTGGCTATGAGAGAACTGTGTTAAAAATGAAATACTTGGTTTGCTATCTCCGCTTTGGGATAAGCTACAGGAATGATTCCTCTACTATTTCCAATAGGTATAAAATATGTAATTCACTGGTGCAATTGCTTTTTGATAAATATTTACGAAAATTAACTTTTAAAATGTTAAACTTTGTCCACCTGAACCCCCAGTAAGCTAATTTCATTAGCCTGCTAGCTGCTAACCTGTGTGAGTTTCCCCTTAATGAAGTGTGTAAATTGCTAGATTTAGTCATTTTGGCGTCTTTTTTCTCACTTAACACTTTTTTCTCTTATTAGAAAACTGTTTTTGGGTTTGTATTGTGGTGTTTTGACTTTTTGTTTTGGTACTGCTAAATACTTTACACACTTTTCCTTAAGTTAAGCCTGCCTACTTTGTGCCGTAGCTACTTGGGGGTTCAGCCAGGTTTATTTATTGCATTAGAGCAGGCTTCTCCAATGAGTAGTTCTTGAGCTACTGGTAGCTCTCCATCTACCTGTAAGTAGCTCTTCTGTATGCAGCCCAGCGTATTACATTTGAAGCTTTTGTTTGGTTGAATTAATGTGTATACTAAAATTGAAAAGCTTGTATACAAGATGAAAATGTGTGTATTTACAGAACTCATGCTGATGTTTGAACAACATTGGTTGAATTTGCAAAATATATTTAAAGCTGATATTTTAGTTAGTGGATTTTGAGGCTCTGGGAGGCTTTTTGCTCATATTATTACCTATGTTCTAAAGGCATTTTAGCTGTGGTATTTATTAGTACAGGCATTTCAAATTGACAAAGCCTTCTTTACATTAAAAAGGGTAACCCTCCCTGACACACTGAGGGGATTTACTGCTGGTAATCTTGCATGAGGTGACCACCAATGTAATCTTGACTGAAGCAGTCACTCTTATAATGCTAATAATAGTAGCTCATGATGATTTTCATTGAGCGTAAGTGGCTCATATTACTTAAGTTTGCAGACCACTGAATTAGAGTGTGGCATCTGGGAGGAATTTGGACGTATTGCTTGGAAAGGCCTCACATTCTCCTCAACTAGTAACCCATTTTCTTACAGTTATTAACTTGTAGTTTTGGTTCTGCATTGTAAGAATCTTAATTGAAGTCATAAATATTACACTAATTCTCTGCTGCATGTATGGGCCACTTCTTAAATATGTATCCATTATTTATAGCTGCACACAGGGTGCTTCAAAAGCCTATCCCAAGCAAGTTTTTCTGAAATGGAGAAAGTTAGAAGCCTTAAAGAGCATGTTTCAAAGCTGCATTGCAGCAGCTGACTGCAAAATGTAAAAAATCAGTTTACCAGTGTGAGATAAACAGCCTGGTAGGCATAAATTGTAAAGCTGTGAAATACTCATATTCATTTTGAGGCTCTAGGAGCTCCCACTACCCATGATACATTAAACTGAATTTGCCTTCAGTGTCAGTTCTTTTTTGTGGATGGAAGTAGGGACAGAATATGTTAAAACAGTAAAAGTTTTGAGTGCTAAATATAACCTAGCTGAGCGAGTTTGACTTCATTGGAGATTCCCACAATTGAGAAGCTGGACTACAAGTAACAATTTCTTTGACATTATAGAATCTACAGAAGCCTGATCTTCTGTGTTTCCAGCAATAGCTGTTTTGACCTTGTGCTTTCCTGCTTGTTTAAATAGTTCATACTTGCGATGTCTGTATGAATTATGTTCTTTGTCATCAGAGGCGAAAGGAAAGCTTTGAGACCTAGATGGACTGTTCTCAACTACAAATAGTTGATATGGTAAGAGCTCTCCTTGTCTGTTGAACAGCCTTGAAATAATAGATGTATCTATGACAGTACTATATAGCGGTGTTTCATGCTGCAACGGGATTCCCTACAACAGATTTTCATCTGTAACACCCAATAAGGTAATGTTTATCTGAATTTGTCAATTGCAGCTTATCGTCCTAACTGTCACATCTTTACAACCATTTATCTTCTAGGCACTGCCACAGGGGTTTCATATGCAGTCTTAAATTAGGACAGTTTAGATACAGGATGCCTTATGAACTGAAAAGAGGACATCTCCAGAGCTGTTGGTTTGGTGGTGTTCAACAGGAGATAGCTGTTGTCTTGGATAGATGATAATCTTTCCACCGAAGGAGGCACTTGTCCTTCCACAGTGTCTGTTTCCCCTAGACAAGACAGGTGAACCAACAGAGCAGAGTTGACAATGACTTTAGTAGATTGATCAGGAGACATAGTTGTCTTGAAGTCCTGCTTCTCTTTAACTCTCTGTAAGCTTTGATAAACTGATTGTACAGGTAAATATAGACTAATATTCCTTTTCTTCGCAGATGAGCACCCACAATGGCCATATATTTGGACAACGTGCAATGGGCTATCTTTAGGTGATATAGTAGTATTGTGTATTGGAAGTGCAAGTTTCCAACCACAATTCTTTGAAACTTCCTGTGATGACTTGCTATGGGAATGTAAAAGTATGCATCTTGTAGGTATATTGCATGCATCCAGTCCTCTTCTTCTTTTTCATTATAGTTTTCCTTTAAATGTGGATAGGTTTGATGGAGAACCAGCATCTGAATCTCTTCTGATGTACTTGTTGGTAATAAGCAGATCTAGCGTCAGCCTGAACTCCGATTTAGGATCTTTTTATTCAGTTAGGAAGTATCTTGAGTAAATTCCATGCCCTTTTTTGTTGAGGTGGTATGAGCTCAATTGCTCATTTCTGTAATAGGACAGATGTAGGTAAATGTATTATTGTGTGGTTGTGAGACCACACCATATAACAATGTCACAATCTTAGGCTTAATCAAAGGAATAAGTGTAAAGAAAGCATTTAAAAGTACCAACCAAAAGAGGCCAGTAAGAAATAAGACACCATAAAAATCCAACACCAATTTATGAAAATAGTTTATTTTTTGCTTTAAATAGACAAATCTTTTGAGGAAAACTATAGGGATGATTTTTTAAAGGTAAGTCAAGTTACTTTGACTTTGTCTTTAGAGGCAATAAATTGTTGCAAGCGTTTTGTAGTCAGTAGGCTAAAATGCGTGTTAGAATTTTCTTGTACTAGCAACAATAGGTTGGGAGCCAGTCACAGGGACCGTTCAGGTCTAGGGGGAAAGTTCGCATCACAAAAAAGCAACTGCTGTTGTCTATATATCCCTGGGGATATCTAGACTGTAAGAAGGAAAGAAGAAAAAGTGAGTGAAAGTGGTCCCGCACAGTTTGCTTCCCATCCCAAAAATCTTTGGCTGGGATATCCAAAGATATTATAAAAGACACCTCACTCACTTATCGTGACATGCTTCATCATAGACGTCTTTCCACACCCAGGTAAGATGATACTACCTGGGCGGACTCAACCAAAGTTATGGGAGTTCTTATATAAAGCATAAACTGGCCATGCAGGGAACCAGCTGAGTGATGTTAAAAATACCTCCAGGTATACCCAAACAGTACGTTTATTCGGTGGGTACCTGGGGTATAGGATAAAAAATATAGACGGGGTTATGGCTGAATTTATTGATTCAGTTATACCCTCTTCAGAGTGTCAACATGTTTCAGCCCGCAACGTGAGCCCACATGGGTCTGGGGCCTTCTTCAGGGCTGGATAATCTACTCTTCAGTATCCCTGCTCTAAAACAAGCACGCATTCCATGCAAAGAAATGAGGCCTAATGCGCTCACCTGTGTATTCTGTTTTTTAGTAGAATTTCTACAACAAGGGAAACAAAAACAGTGTTATAGTGGGACTTTACACATAGCCTATGTTTAGACAGGTTACTTCCACCGTGATTTCTTCAATTTTTATATTGGGGTTTTCTATCCATAAACACCTGTTATCCACCATGATAACGAGTGTAAAATTCTTCAATACTATAACTGTAATATAGTGCTCTCCGTGCGACTTAAAAACATGTTAACTGACACCATACCCATAGTCTGACGTGAACCATAGTTAATAGTGTATAACCGGAACAAATTCTACCGATTTTATTCCATGCCATTCGCATTTCATATAGAGAAAAAAAACAGATTTTACTGTGTATCTGGTATAGCCGCGATCATGCCAGTGGAATCTCATCTTTTACTTTTTTATATATGCTTACCTACTGTGGTATGCTAATTAGCACCATACGGTCAGGCGGTTGGTACTGTCTTTTAGTCACACACTGTAAAAAAAAAGGCAAAACATATCGCAAATTACGTAAGGATAGGATACTGTCTGGTCTCTCTGAGCAGGTTCAATAATGACTTTCAATAGGTGCCAACCCCTCCCAGGTACTCTGGTTGATATTTGGCCCTTCCTGAACTAACGGAAAATGAGAGGCGACGCAACGTGTTATATTTGCACACTCCCTTGTCTTGATGTTTTGACTTTTTTTTTTAAAAACAGTTTTTTTTTATTTGTTGTATTTCTAGGTTTTCCGAGATCGTTACTTTTATACATTTGCGCATTGGATACAATCAACCACACTAGTTTTAAGGTGAGAGCCCGTAAACATAGCCCCTGTGCCACTCAAGCCACGTTTCAGATCCAATGTTATAATGCCCGACTCCATGCTTCAACACACATACGACTTACTTCATCAAAGTCCAGTCACCGTTGGGGTACCTATATGTCTCGCTCTGCCCGCCGCCGAGTGCCAGGTGTTGCTGCGCGGTGCTCTATGTACCCGTGGTGTTCTATTAGTAACGTCATCCCTCCCCGCGGGCGCCTCAGTAAAGCTACTCCTGTTGGGAAATGTAGTGTCTTGTCCCCGTGGGGTTACTATACTCCGATTCTTTATGCCGGAAAAGCTTTATTTTAAATAAGTGTTAAAACCCTTTATGGCATTATGTATTCTTACGAGCGGTATTCAGTTGTGAACCGGGCAAATCAATTATTGACTCTTTTTTCATGTACATAACCTCTTAATCGGACATGGGTTGTTCCGGATAATCAAGTTTTATTGATGCAATGATGTACGAACACCCAGTGGCCAAGGGCTCGATAAACGAGCACCCAGCCATAATTTGTTGTGTACTTTGGTCTCGAATATGTATGGAGACATTCGCCTGTTGTGGAGACATGACCGAGGGAGGTCAAATCTGCTTGGCACATGTAGAGTTTTTTCTACTCCGATTCGTATGCAACAATGCTTTTGTATGTATACTAGGATTTTTTCTTTGCTTTGCGCGTTAGCGTAAGTGGTGTTCATTTTTGAACCAGGCAAAAGAATTATTCAAACCATTTCTCATGTGTATATATAACCCCTCGAATGAACATAAAGTGTTCCGGACAATAAAGTTTTATTGAAACAAGATGTACAAAAACCCTGTAGCTAGGTGCTGAATAAACCGAGCACACAGTCCTAATTTTCTGTATACAAAAGTGTCGGGTATGTATGGTGCCATTGGCCTGTTTTTTGGAAAAACCGACAAAAAAAGGAAGACAAAGAACGAGATAGAAGGGGCAGGTCTACTCGGCATGTATCCATGATGGTAATTGTCTGTCCCAATTTATTTCTAACTGTTTATTGGATCAAAAAATTCCCCTCATGATTGCTTGTCTCTCCCCATTCGGTAATGGGAGGTGCCTGTGTTCACTGGGTGAACATCCTAAGTAGGGGAGTAAATTTCTCAGAGCGGGATTTTCATTCAATAGACCTCGTGTTTTTGGTCTATCTGTGTTATGTTAACATTGTTCATGGTATATCTTCGTTCAGCCCGTTTGCTGAGCTGGAAAGGCGATATATCCAACGCTGTTCTAGTTTCAACAGTTGTTTGTCACTGCAGGTGTTTGGCATTTTTTCAATAACTGACCAGGTAGTTCTCATCATGTCCCGTTGTTTGGAAATGGCGCATCATTTTGGTGACTGTCTTGCCACATCGGAAGGTGCTACGATGTTCATTCAGTCGAATCTTCACTTTCCGTGTCGTCATTCCTATGTATCTCAGCTGGCACTTACAGGTACTGACATAAACAACGTTGCTGCTGTTGCAATTTGAGAACCTCCTTTGTTCCCACGGGGTCTTCAGGCCTAGATAAATTTCTTTACTTGCTTTCGTTAGGCGGCACACATTACATGTTCCGCATGGAAAGTGCCCCTCTACCTCAGGGAGGTTCCACAGTGTGTTCCTCAGTCGGTTACCCTCATCCATCTTTTTCGGACGTGTATGTACCACCAAATCTTATAAGGATCTTCCTCTCTTAAAAGCAAACATGGGTTTTTCTAACTTCAATGATCCTGAGTTCAGGGTTTTCCAATGACGCAGAATTATCTTTTTTAGTGTGTTAGACTGTGCCATATGTAGTCACACACGCCAATCTTGTATTTTTTGATTTGGGGTATGTCTCCAATAGTGTCGCCCTGGGGTTATTCTTTGCCCTCTTGAATGCTTTCTTTATCAGTTTTTTAGGATAGGATTTCTGTTCCAGTTTCTTTGTCAGTTTCTTTGTCAGTTTCTTTGCGTGGACCTCATAGGCTTCTTTCTCCGTGCAGTTTCTTCGGAGTCTTAGAAACTGTCCCACCGGTAAATTGTCTTTCAGAACTTTGGGGTGAAAACTGTCGTATCGGAGAAGATTGTTCACATCCGTGGGTTTGTAATACACCTCTGTTTTTAGTGATCCATTTTCTGGCCAGATTCTTAGGTCTAGAAAGGTTATAGAATCCCTACTAATCGTCATAGTGGATTTCAGGTATTCGTCTCTAGTATTGAGCCAGTTCAAAAACTCTGTGGCCTCTGTTTCCGTCCCCCTCCATATTAAGAAGATATCCTCTATGAACCTTCTCCACACCATAAGCTTGGTGTGGTAGGGGTTGTTATCTTCATAGATGAATTTGGTTTCAAAATTATGGACGTATAGACAGGCAATACTGGGGGCAAAAGTACTGCCCATCGATGTTCCGTGGGTCTGCAGAAAGTATTCCCCTTCAAATTCAAAAAAATTCTTGGTAAGGGCCAGTCTGGCACAATCCATGACAAACATTTTTGGTGTAATTGATGTCCAGTCCTCATTTTCCATCAAAGCTTCAATCACTTCTAGGGATGACTCCTGTGGAATGCTGGTGTACGGCACTTCCACGTCTAGAGTGATGAAGATGTCGGTGTTCGTATCGAATGACAGAGTTTGGAATTTGATGAGGATATCCCTGGTGTCCTTGAGGTATGATGGCATCCTTTGTACCATTGGTCTGAGGAAATGGTCAGTAAATTTTGATAAGGGTTCTAGTACTGATCGATCCCTGATACGATGGGCCTACCGGGAGGGGGATTCTTGTTCTTATGCACCACCTGCAAAATATAGAAATAAGGCATCCTTGGATTTTCTTCTTTGAGGAATCCTGTTTCTGATGACGTAATCCATCCTTCTTCTTTGGCCTCATTCACCATCTCATGTACAATTCTCTGTCTCCTCAGTCGGATCTCTATGCAGCCGTTTGTAATTTCGAGGGTCATCCAACAGTTTCTTACACTCGCAGCGGTACATATCCAGTGGCATTACCACTGTCGCTCCCTCTTTATCGGCTGGTTTTATTATAATGTCCCTCATCTTGTCAATTTCGGTGATGGCATTCCGCTCGATTGCGTTAGATTGTTGAAGACCCGTTTCTCGTTGTCCTTTAAATTGCCAATTTCCAATGATACTGCTTTTTCAAAGGCCAGCAGTGCTGGTGGCATCGTATGATTTGGTGGAGTGAAATTAGACTTTTTCTTGAGGCCAGTGTTTTTATCCTCCTCGACCTGCGGTAACACATTCTGTTCTGCAAAGAAAACCGATAATCTCAGTCTGCGAAATAACTCAGCCAATTCAATTCTGAGGTCAAAGAGGTTGGATTTTGTGGTGGGGACAAAACCGAATCCTCTATTGAGCACTGTTTGCTGTGCTGGAGTGAGGATTTTTTCGCTGAGGTTTATTATTCCCGAGGGCTCTTGCTGGTACCTGGTCGTGCATCCTGCATCATGGGTAAAGTTATCTGTTGCTTTTAGCAGTCTTAGGGTCCTCAGTGCACTTATCTCCTTTTAATGCGGCCCTGTCAGAAAGTGGTCCCAATGCTGGGGATTTACGATGCTGAAGATGCTGGACATGCTGCTGAGATGTAGGGAGTTTTTTTATCGGGGGCCACCCGTGCATCCAATCCAGTGCAAATCCCGTCACTGCTGGTCATCTTGTCTCCTGGTTCCAGGCTTCTTCACTCATTGCCTGTAGGTACGTTTCTCCTTCCTGGTGGGCAACCAGAGTCCACTTCAACGTCTGTCATGGGTCCCACGGATTGTGGACACCTTGGACAGGTCAGGAATCCCAGCAGGCACTTCAGCGTCCAGTGGTGGGCAGGTGTTCTTGGGCAGCTAGGCTCACAAGAGGGCAGGCTTCCTTCCATTTTTGTGCCCCTGGTGCTAAACATGAGGCTAGGTAACTAGCCCTTGTAGTCACTTCTTCTATCCTGGCACCAATGGAGCTTTTTTCATGAGTTTGTATAGCAGGCTCAGCGATCCTTGCGGGTGCCTTTGGTGCAGCATGTACAGTCCAGTGTTTGGTGCAGTCTCTCTTTGCTAGGTCCAGAAAATAGCAGAGCAGTTCTCCTTCTGTCTTCTTTTAAGTCCAGTAGTGATCTGAGGACTGTGGCTCTGGGGTGCCACTTGCATACTAGTTACTTAGCCCCCTGTTTAGCACATGTATGCCAAAGAGCCTGCTGGGATTCCTGACCTGTCCAAGGTGTCCACAAGTCAGTGGGACCCATGACATGCCGGCTTCTCACTTGTGGGACAGGAGGGCTCACTCGTCAATGGGGCAATAGTTCCCACAAGGCAACCCTTCCCTCCTGGGAATTTGGACACCAAACAATCCCAGGGTACCCCTCTATTTCTGAATTTAAGATGGCGCAAGCCACCTTCTCCTGTGAAGGAGCCCATGGCGCACACCTGGGGAGGGGGAGGGGGTTCTGCCATTGGTGTTCTACTATTGGTGGAGTTGCCAGCTTGTTTGCCTATACAAAGGAGTGGGTAGGTAAAATAGTAATTTGCTTCGCTGAGGCTGTAGCCTCTTTGAAGCTTGGCCTATCTCTGGCCACTGCCTGATAGTCATCTGCTTACTCCCTTCAGCAATTCTTTGTTCCTAGGAGCACTTCACACTTCCAAGTTTGAGCTGGGGCAGCATGTTGTCTCAGGGCACAATTGCTGCAGATAGTAAGGAAAGGCTACAGGAGGTTTGGGAAACTAAGTGATGGCTTCCTAAAATTACCATTCCATTAAAAGTTGCCACAAATCTGATGTCTGCAATGAGTTGGTTTTAAAGAAAAGATTAATTTGATACCTTGGAGTAGGATCTTTAGTGGTCCCAGGTGGAAGTTGGCACTTAGCACGGTGGCTAGTGTAACTCCATGTTAGCTAATGGGACCATTGGCCTTGCTACAGTGTAAATGGCACTTTCGTGTTTTTACTGTCAAGGCATGTTAAAGACAAAAAGAGCATGCCCTTTTATTATTTTTTATTTATTATTAAGCACCTGCCTGCTGGGCTACCAAGGCCTTTCCAAGGGGTGGTTTATTAATAATGAAAAGGAAGGTTTTGAACTGGCAGTAGGGTTTATTTTCCCATGTCGAGCTGGCAGGTTTAAAACTGCCCTACTAGACTGCAGTGGCAGGCCAAGAGTCCCGTTACTACCTGGTCACAGCAATGGTGTCAGAATTTAGTGCTGCAATCCACTAGTGACATTTAACATACTAGCCCTAGGTACCTCTTGTGCCCTATACTAGCGAATTTTAAGTAAGCTAAATGAGCCAGTCTGGTATTAGCCCATCGTGTGCATACTTTGTTGGTCAGAGCACATGCAATAGGACCTGGAGCCTGGCACCTTTGTTTTCTTGTGTGGGGAGGCAGGAGCCTAGAACCCTCAGCAACGCCCGTGCGGGACCTCGTCATTCAACGCCCGGAGGCGCTCTTTAACAGCGTGGGTCTCCCGGGCCAAGGCCGGGCCCGTCTGCGCACATCCGCGGCTGTACAAGGCTGGGCAGGGCCCTCTCTCTTGGCTCTGCGTTGAGGCCCTGTTTCTCCTGCAATTTTGGGCCACAGAAAAGGTAAGAGGATGGGGAAGCGAAAATCTGTTATGCCTTCCACCAAGGACCACCCATTAACCTCTACTATCACCAGCTTTCTCACCACGGCCATGAGGGCTATTGATAACGAGATTGAGTGTGTTGAGGAGAGGCTGGGGGCTACAAAGAGGGCATTACATACGAGTCCTCTGGCAGATTCACTCAGTTTATCACAAATCCAGCCCTCGACTGGCCCTAAACCCTCTGTGGCAGACCCATACTTCTGTGATCCGGGGTCTGCCATTAATATTCCTGCATGGTTCTCAATCTGATATTTTTTGCCCCCCCAAAAAAAAGAAGTCAAGAGCCTGTAACAATGCCAAAAGTAACCCATTGTCATGTGCAGTGCGGATAAAGAACTCTGCAACCACTGCAAGGGAGACTAACTTGGGAGTTGAATCAGAAACCCATGGTCAGGGCGAGACTTTATCTTATGCTCAGTTTGTTAGCTCTTAGGAATTAACTGTGAAAACACTCCTCGATCCCTTTTTCAGTGTACTCAACAGCATTGATACTTCTTTGAAAATTCTGATTGGCTCAAATTTCTCCAGCTTAACCAGTGGGACCAACAAGTCACCGGACTCGGAGCCTTTGCCAATGCGGCATACCTCTTTGCCCGCTCAGAGGCTTGCCGTGTCAGATCATCAGCTCATATCTGCCCATCAGCCTAACATCATGGCTACCAATATTTTGTCTTGTCCATCTCAAACTACAGCAAATGCAGCCCAAATTCCAGATTTTAACTGGGACAAACCTCGCTGGAAACATTGACACAGTTTGCAAAAGTTATTTGGAAACGAGGAGAAACCCTGACAGTGTTCTTCACCTTCCACCGGAATCAACCCCATTGGTTATAGTCCTCAACAACGTCCCACCCCTGTCACTTGATAAGGAAGAAGATATGCTACAACTAAAGAATAAAACTGTGCACTGGTTAGCGCAAACCACAAATTGGCCGAACTGTGAGTATCTATTTAGAAATATAAATAATGTCGAACGAGTATCATGGGTGGGCTCACAATTTAAAAATGATGTTGGTGACTTATCAATTTCAAAAATGTCATGGTACACTCTTATTGAAAGGTTTTCTAGGCTCACAAAATCAAGGGGCTCCATTATGGCAGTACCCCTTGGCTATTTCTATAAACCAAGTACACAGGCACATTCGAAGTCACATCATGTTAATCACAGTGCGCATCAGCACTTCGTCATTCCAACCTCTAATCTATTTTCTCCCCTGGAAAAGGTAGATTTACTACATCAGTGGGGGCCGGGAACCTTATTGGATACTAATTGTAATTTAGTCATAATACACACTGAAGGTAGCATTGGTATGCCTGTGACCAACAACCCGGTATATGTGGAAAAGCCAACTATGTTGGATTTGGCAATGGCAGTGCCTGTGGAAACTTCGAACACTTTAGCAATGGGCCAGAATATGATGCTCCCAAATATGGATCAGAAGCTCCACATTGACTGCCAGGTATATGGCCATGCAAGTAGTTGGGGCCACATCTACCAGCAATAATTTTACTGTTCAGGGGGGCTTGTTTTGGAACATTGCAGGATTACTAAATAAAGTGAGGAATGAGGCCTGGCATAAACTTGTGAAAGATTATAGCATCATATGCCTCCAAGAAACTTGGACCAGACAAATAGTCCATATTGATGGTTATGTTTCCATTCATACCCCGGCAGGTGCAGCACTGGGTGCTCACCTCAAGCGGGGCTTACTTACTTTATTGGCAACTACCTTAGCAGACAAGGTTGGCAAGATGCAGCTTGAATCACCGCATTTTCAAATTATCAATATTTTATATGAACAGAGTATAACATTGGTCATTGTCAATTTTTATCAGAATAATTTTGTTGCTAAAAACACAGTATTGCTGAGGAGCTAGAAAAATTACTCAGTAGACACCTACAGGAACTTAACACAGATTTTATTCTACTTTGGGGGGAGATTTTAACTGTAGATTATGTCCTTTGTCTAAGCAGTCCGCATGCAGCCTGGTAGGTGGGAATAATGATGGTGGCTGCCATTTTGAGCATTACCCTTGTGGGAAAATTTTTAACTCTTTACTTTCTAAATTTTCTCTATTTTTTTAATAATAGATCTTATTAAACTAGCGGGTTCAGATCACGTTTCCTATGTGGGCAGAGGCCAAGGTAGCTTCATTGACTTTATTGCCCTTTCTGATCTTTATAAACCTCACTCCGTGGCATTCTCCATCCTAAAGGTCTGCCTTAGTGATCACTTCCCCTTAGCCATTCGTTTTAAGACCCAGACAGGTCATTCCCTCGGTAGATCAAAACTACATCCCATAACGCATAATAAAAATAAGGGTTTCCTGCGTAAGTGGGCCTTGGTGGACCTGGACTCTGTTCTTCAGCAGATTTTGATTGTAAATATGGCACACATTTTGGAGTGTCTAGAATGTAGAATAAATCCACCATCCATGCTAACGGCTTTTGCCGAAATAATGGAGACAATTAATGTATTACGATGTTATAGGAAACAGACTCCATAGGCCCCACAAATAATTCAACAGTGATTGCTCACTAACTCACAGTAACCTTATTAAGGCACTAAAAAAAAAACTAGGGATAACTTAGTGGTGAGACCTCTTCGAAATTAATATAAACAGGCTATCCTGAAATGTAAAATGGCCATAAGAAAAGAGGCATGGGAACAACTGCATGAAGCTAGTCTCAACAAAGACCCTAGACTTTTTTGGAAAACTGTCAATTAGACTTTTTTTTTTAAGTTCCCACAATAGCAGTATTGATGCCACAATTATGCCCGATGCATGGGTTCCACATTTCTCTAGCTTATATAGCAATGAGGGTGAACACTACTGCACTTTAAATCATAGTGACAAGCAAATTGGTCCGGGCCTCTAGACCTGGTGCCCCCGACTTTTGAGGAAGTTAAAAAAGCCTTAAATCAAACTATAAAGAATAAGGCATCTGGCCCGGACGACGTCCCTCCTGGCCAATCCTGTCCTTTGGCTCCCACTGTTGACTAATATTTTAAGCTGTATAGCTTGCCAGGGCCCCCCAAAATCATGGACCACTGTGATCATAGTACCGATCTTTAAAAAAGGGGACAGGCCTGACCCGAGGTACCCTCGCCCAATCTCGTTTATTGATTGTACTTGTAAATTGATGGACAGGGTCATTTTAGATCGCCTGGAGACTTGGGTAACGGAAAGTGGGAAGTTCTCTGATATATAGTATGGCTTCAGGAGGGGCCTGGGAACTGTTGAGCAGTGTCTCAACCTCCACCTGGTCATAAGCAAGTACACAATAGTTAAGAATGGTTCCCTCTATTTGGGTTTCATGGACCTTACATCGGCATTTGACTGGGTGGAGAGAGGGAAACTATTGAAGAAAATGCTGGATCTGGGCATAGACACATCTCTAGTCCATTTCCTAGCACAAATGCATCAGGGTGTGACTGGGAGGGTCAGGTATGGGGCGGATGGGGAACTTACCTCTCCCATTAAAATGAACCGTGGGGTACCCCAAGGGTGCGTGCTTGCCCCTTTTTTATTCTGTCTTTACATTAATGATTTGGAAAGTTGTATTAATCAAGGGCATGTTGATGTTCCCAAGATAGGCACCAAAAATCTTCCGCTGTTCCTCTACGCCGATGATTGTGTGTTGATGTCTAGAACCGGTGTAGGCTTGCAAACGCTTGTCAATAGATTTAATGATTTTATGTCTGATTTGGGTCTAAAGACCATTACCTCAAAGTCTTATACCACGGTGGAGGTAAATCCCCCCCCCCCCCCTTTAAAATAATGTTTTATCAATAATGAGAGGATGGTTTATGTTCCAACTTTTTCATACTTGGGCATCCCCTTTGACCAGAAAGGTACTTGGCATCATTTAGTTGAAACTGGGCTTAGTAGTTTCAACCAACATTTAGAGGCATTGTTTAGGTTTACAAAGAAATTAGGATCCATACCTATTGATTCAATAATTAAGATCTATAAGGCTCGCTCGTGCTCTGTAACCTTGTATGGGGCTGGAGTGTGGGGCTTCTGCAGTCCGTTTCGCCTTCAGGCTGTGGAGAATAATTTCCTTAGACGATTAAGTCCCAAGTAGTTTCCCAATTATTTTATGTCACACTGAACTTGGTCCGACTCCTTTAACCCGCTGTACACAAATTGCTCGAACTTTGCTGTGGCACGCAGTATGGGCAAAAGATGAGCCTGCCCTTAATCGTGCAATAATACTGGATTGCTTTAGCCTTGATCATATGCAGAAGATACCATGGCTTAATTACATAAAAAGGCAGCTGGAGACAGTGGAGATGGTGGATTGATTTTAGAACCCTGAACGAATTGCCAAGATTTCAAAAATCCAGTTAAAAGGGGATCTTTTATCTTTCTTAGAGCCGACCAGTGAGCATCTGGAGACTGGGAAAAAGAGTTTTGGAATATTTACCTCTAGTACGTTCCCCATGTGCAGAGCCTTATCTCTCCTTTTTCTTTTGTCATACGAAAATGTTTTATCTCATTAGATTTAGGTTCGGCATCGCATATTTCCTGGTCTCTTATTTGTAAAGTCTATTGTGATGCTGAACTCGAACCATGCCAGTGTGACTCTAAATCAACTCGGAACATGTTGCACTTTTTGTTCTTCTGTCGACTCTACACTAAACCGAGGAGGGATTTTATTATCCCCCTATTAAGATTCTTAAATATCAGGAAGTGTAGGCCGGATTTGTATCATCTCCAGCTTTTGAACGACGAATACACATGTTTAATGGTGTATAGATACATTTCTACTGCAGTCCGTTTACGGAATTTAGTTGGGAAATGACTTTATTCGTAAATGGTATTTTTACTTAATTTATTGCTACCACTACACCATGTTCTGGTCACATATCTTTTGTTTGGTTTTATATGATTCTTGATGATTTGTCTCTGAATATCATGGTTTTTTGGAGATACAGCATTGTTTTTAGCATTTATATTTGTATTGTCTGTGTACTGACTTATGATTACGGTCAAATTGTAATCTTTGCCTCTTTTTGGAAATTAGTGATTTGCTGCTTTGAGACTATTAATTTTTATCATTATGAACTTTATTATATATTGTCGGTTTCTTGTTTTAACTTTTTGATGTCCTCTTTTATGGTTGCAAAAAGAACCGCATAAAGAACACTTGACTGACTGACTGTCCTGGACAGCATTGCCAGTGTACTACAGAGTAAAAAAAAAATCGTCTTCAGTCCAAAATCTTTGAGCGGGTTGGTCATACAAAAAAGAGATCCTTTCTCAAAACACATTGCCTTTTACAAGATAGTAATCTGGTGCTTCAGTGTTGGTTTTGGAGTAACTAGTGGCAGTTTTGCCTTGAAACGTATAGAGTATCCAGTGGTTATCACCCACTTTTTCATTGTGACTCTGTTCCACTCTTCCTTTTGTTGAGATACCGCTCCACCCACTGACGTGGTAAACGGAGATGAGGGGAAGGTGTAGGACGTCACTGTTGGGTATCAGAGGAGTGCGTTCGTTGTGAGTTTGATCTTGATGGTTGTTTTTTGTTTTGTTTGTTACTGGTGCCTCTGGCATTTCTGGTGGTGGTGTTTGGGCTGGTATGGCAAGCGAGTAGATTTAACCCTCTTAAGGTAGTGTAGGTTTGTATTTATGCTTGGATGACCTTTTTCTTTCTTCCATTCATTTTAATCATTTCCTCTTTTGTGCTTTGGCCAAATAAGGCTGTGCATGAAAAGAAGATTCATTATTTTTTTGTTGTGCATCTAGTTTCATAGTGGTCAGCTTCAGTCAAGATGATCTTCAAATGGAGAAGCCTCAATAGCAGTACCTTATTGCTTCAAGCTCTACCCGATCAGCAGCAGCGCTGACAACCCGATCAGCAGCAGCGCTGACAACCTGATCAACAGCACTGCTGATAAGCTAGTTTGCTAACATTGAGCTTTCCTTTACTATTTCCTCAAAATCCTCATGTCTGTGTCTTGGAGTGCCTTATTAGTGTAGGCACACATATATTCACTTTTTTTTTTTTTGTTTCTTTTCTTTTTAAGTCCTCATTTGTCTATTTTTGTATGGATGTCAGAAAGATCTAACCAACTGTAACAAAAGGTACCCAGACTCTCCACAAGGGAGGGATGTTAAAACATCCCGGGCCTGAAGATGTACAGTTGAAAAGAACTGACTCCTCTATACAGGTGCGATAGATGACCATAACCAGGGTGGGTGGAGGCAGGGCTCCACCAACCATGCAACCTGTACATCATACCACTAATCATTGAACCAATAGTTTATCACCAAGAACAAAACGAGAGTAACAAATGAAAAAGGCAGACAAACGGAATAAAATTCTGGGGTTTAGGTCAACCACATGTAATTTTAACCCAGTCATCCCAGAGTTCCCAGAACTTTGTTCTCTTAACTTGAAAGGTGGCCCGATCAAGATTCGATGTTTTTTGGATTGATCTTATCCATTCTGCCTCAGTGGGGGGACAGGGTAATATCCACTTAATACACAGCTCTCTTCGTGCAAGAAGAATTAATGTAAAAATAAAAGCTTTGTGAGATTTAGGAAAAGCCCTGTTATCCTCCCCTCCCGGCACCACTCCAAAGATTACCAAAGCCAGGCTCACCTTAATTTCTTGACCCACGATTCCCGAGACAGGTTTACCCACTTTCTGCCAGAAGATCTGGATTGAGGGACACTGCCAGAACATGTGGTCTTCATTGCCGTTGATTTCTCCGCATTTTGGACACTTCTTCACCGCCCGAGTTCCCGACTTAGATAGTTTCTGTGGTGTCCAGTAGGCCTTGTGAACAGTAAAAAGATGGTTCTTCTTGAATGGGCAGACTTCACATATGACCACATGTAACACATAGATACTTGTCATAATACTTCAAGGTCTTGGTCAGGCAGTACCCTCCTCCAGGTCTCCATCAGCAAAACTTGGACCGCTTCAGCGGCCTGGATCAACATCCAGTACCATTCTGCAACTTCTTTCCACAGAAGAGGCCGTGAACATATCCTGGTCTCCGAATACTGGTTTCCCTTTCCGTCCTTTCCCAAAGTATTTGCCCAGCTTGTTAGTTGATGATATTTAAATCTGGAAAACGAGCCCTCAGAGATCTCCAACAATCGCTGCCACTTCTAAAAGTTGTCCCTAGTGATAGATACCACACTCCCGCAGAGGGGTTGCAAGCGAGTAAAGAAGGCAAGCAGGGGTACCAGGAGAGTCCCAGATTGGAGCTAGTTCGCTAAAGTAGGGTATTTGTAAGGATAATCTTACTTGGTACTAGACTTTACATACACCCTCTAAAATCTTTAGCCTGACTTTTAAAATTTGGGATGGCCGAATTTAAAGAGAAAGGAATCTACTTGTTCTAGGGTGCCTGCGGTGAGAGCTCTGAAGAGAGGAGACAAAGAAAAATTACCCATCAATAGCTGTCGGAAAATCTTCAAATGAAAGGCGCGGTAATACTGATAGAGATCCGGGCTAGTAATACCACTCTTTCGAAGCTTCCTCCAGGAAATTCTAGACCTTTTGTTTCCCCAAATAAAACTAGTAAACTCCCCTTGCACTTTCATAAACCACTCTTTCTTAAATTCTATGGGGATGGTGTTGAACAAAAAAGTAAATTTGGGAAGAATGGACCTTTTCAGGAGGTTGGATCTACCTAAAAAAGACAGTGGGAGGGCTCCCCAGGCCTGTAATTGTTTTCTGGTATTAGAAGCTACATTTTCAAAATTTACTTGTGCTAGTTTCTCCAAATTATGCACTACTTGGATGCCCAAATATATTATTTCTTGTCTTGTTAGATCACTCATATAGTGGGTATTCCACTGCATTACCTCCATTTTTTGCTGGTTGACAGAATAACCTGATACCCTTCCGAAACCTTCGAGAATCTCCCAGATTACAGGGAGAGACTTGGGGAGATCTCTTGTAAAGATCATCAGATCATCTGCGTACAGCCCAATTTATTTCTCCCAACCAGTACAAGCGAAGGGGAAGATGTTCCGGAAAGCCCTTAATTTACAAGCCAACGGCTTGATATAATGGTTAAAGAGAAGAGGGAAAAGGGGACATCCCTGTCTAGTCCCTCTGCCGATGTTTATTATTTTGGTAAGGTTCCCGTTAACCAGTACCTTGGCTGAGGGGTTTTTGTATAGGGACCTAACTGCTGCCAAGAAAGTCTCACCTAAATTAAAACGCTGGATCATCTTATATAGAAAGGGCCAGCTGACCCTATCAAATGCCTTTGCAGCATCAAAGGTCATTCCCAGTAAGGGACTCCCGTGCTCCCTGGCCAGGTCGATTGCCCCTATTAGTTCGTGAGTTAGTTCATGGAGCTGTCTTCCTTTTATGAAGCCTTTATGATCAGTATGTATCAAAGTTCCCACTACCTTATCCAATCGTTTAGTTAATATTTGGGAGTATATTTTATAATCACTATTGAGGAGAGATATGGGTCTATAAGACTCACAGGCCCTTGGATTCTTGTTTGGTTTAAGAAGTATAGTAATAGTAGCGACATCCCAAGAAGAGGGAAGGTCCTGATTATATATGAAGGCTGAGTTGGCACGCTGAAGCAGAATAGGGGCAAGCTCGTCTTTTAGTATTGAATAAATCTCATTGGGAAGGGAGTCCGGCCCTGCGGCTTTCCCTTTTTTTTAAACTGTTAACAACATAAAGGATTTCCTCAAGACTAATAGGGCTATTCAGGGCGTCTCTTGCGGCCCCCTGCGGAGATGCAAGGTCAAAGTCTTTTGAAAATTCTCGATTTGATCCCTACCAACGACTAGGTCTTCAGTGTAGAGATCTGGGAAGAACTGTACAAAGGCGTTTTCAATCTCGGTTTCATCTGAGATTATATTACCTGAATTATGACATCTAAGGTCCTTGATCAGGTTCCTTGTCTGGTTGGCTTTAGTCTTCCAGGCAAGCAGTTTGCCGCATCCCTCCCCATATTCATGATGCGACAACTTGCTGGCTTCCCATTTCCTCCTAGCTTTTGCCTCCAAATAGTCGGCAAGCTCAGATCTTGAATGTTGCACCTTCTGCTAATTTGTACTGCACTTGGGCCATTGGGGGACTGTTCCAAGGCTTGCTGAAGATTGTATACTAAGGCTTCAAGATTATTGATATCTTCCCTGACCATCCTATTGTGTGCAGTGTTTAGACTAATTAGAATGCCTCTTAGAAAAGCTTTGTAAGTGTCCCATACAATATTCAAGGGAGCTGAGTCTAGGTTAGAGAGGAAAAATTCATTGGTTGCTGCTTTCAATTTTTCCACTACTTGAGGGTGCAGAAGTAGAGTGCGATTTAATATCCATCTCTGCGGGGAGGGCCTATGCCTAAGAGTGATCTCTAGAATAACTGCAGAGTGATCAGATAAATGTTACGGGTCGTGGGTGACTCTAATGGTATTCTTGCTAGTGATTAGATCTACAAGAAAAAAGTCTATCCTAGATCGGTGGCCATGTTTTTTGTTGTGGAAGGTAAACTTCCCCCCTACCGTCCCCTCTCTGCGTTCCATAAATTTCCAAATGTCAGTGAGACCAATATCTACCATCAACTGTTTCAAGGCCATTCTCATATTGGACGTCGCAGCAGCTGCCCTCTTAGATGTTGTATCTTGAGCTGGATCTATCACTACATTGAAATCACCTCCTAAAACGATGGATTCGTTTATATCGACTAAATGAAGATGTAAGGCACGAAGAGGGGCAGGGTCATCTAAGTTGGGGCCGTAATAACCCACAAAAGTCAGCCAGGTCCCGTAAACTCTGACCTTAGCTATTGCCCATCTACCAAGAGGATCAACCACACATTCCCCTAACGTGGCTTGGATAGATTTCCTGAAAAGAAGCGCAACCCCCTTCACGGAACACGACTGAGTAGTACACACACAGTGATGAATCCACCTTTTCCCTTTGAGTATCTCAGCCCGTTCCTTTTTAAGCAAGTGAGATTCCTGTATAAAAAAGACATTTATATCTGAGAGTTTCAGGTATTCCAAGATTTTCTTTCTTTTTGGAACAATCCTAAGGCCGTTAACGTTCCAAGATAGGATTTTCAGGTGTCTAAGCTTTTCTAAACTTGCCATAAATAAGATAAACAAAAAAGAAAGAACAAGGTTCACTATGACCTAAATTTGCTAAACATGTCTGGAAACCTGAAACAACTAAAGAGACTACTTGGTCCAAATTGACTAATGAGGAAATGTTTTTTAACATTTTTTTTACCCACATGCTCCCCCACCCGGTGAAAGAACAAATTATAATTTTTTCATGTTATTTCTTTTTGCAAGTGAAACACCCACCCCACCCCGGGCAACCCTCCCAAGTAAATAGAGGTATCCTGGAGGTTACCTCAATTGAGCTCTCTCGCTACATTACTGCAATGTCAGTAGATTTATTTTTGCTGTGCTTTAATCTGTTCAATCAGCGTGCTGACATCATTGGGGTCTCTAAAGTTATGCATTTTATTGTTCCACATCACCTTTAGGGAGGCGGGAAAATGAAGATTTGCAGTGGCCCCAGCCCCCTCAACTCTTGAATAAACTTTCCCAGCTCCCACTGTCTGTCTTGTGTGGTACGTGAAATGTCTGATCTAATACGGAAAGACCAATCTCCTTTTTGGTATGTTCCTGCTTTGAGGGCTTCGGCAAGGATTTTCTCCTTTAAGGAGTACAACTTAAAATTCACCAAAATCCTTCTCGGATTTTTCTTTCCTGGTCTTCTTAAGAATGAGTCATGGTGAACTCTTTGGATGTCATCTTCTAAACTGCGTCCCTCCACGTCCATATTAAATTCTTCTAGGAGGCTGATCGTGTAACCCCTAATGTCTTCCCCTCAAGGCCCTCTGGAACATTCAGGATTCTGATGTTTCTCCTTGTGCTGTTTTCAGGATCTTCTAGTTTGTCCCGGAGGTCCTTATCACTATTCTTCAACTTCTGAATCTCTTCTTTGGTAATGTCGACCTTTTTGGAGAGATCGCCCAGAGAGATCTCCATTGCCCCAACTCTTTCCATCAGATTGTTGATCTTCTCCTCCAATGCCTAACACGTACTTTGGATCTTTTGCTGATTTAACTCCGATGTTGCAAACTTTTCCCTAACCTCTGTTAGCAGGATAGATAGAAGCCTCTCCGTGTCAGTTTGCTCGACCTGACTTATAGCTGAGGTAGGAGATACTCCTTGATTTGTGGTAAATGTGAGGCTGGGGATATTCTGTTCCGACATCGTATTCTCCTCTGTTACTAGGGGACTAAACCTGTTCTCCAGGTGCAGTATATCTTTCCCTCCCCCAATGGCGACAGTATCTTCCATATCCCCAGAAAATCACTGCTCATGGATCCACACTGTCGCCAGTCGGACCCATTCGACCCTCCCCGATGCCGCATCCGATGCCGAGACCCTGGCGACGCCACCCCCATCCTAATTCCGGAGGATACCGAGCCGGCCAGGCGTCCGCCGAGGCCTGCGCCGACGGAGACTTTAGACTCTGTTGTATCCTCGGCCTTATTCAGAGGGGCTAGGATTGGATGAGGATTGGGAGGGGCCGCAGGGCCCCTTAGTAGTTCCGCTTTACACAGAGTAAATGGACTGGTATGAGGAACTGGGTGATGCCAGTGGCTTGGATACCTCTCCAGAGCCTGACATGCTTTCTTCTCCCAACCTTGCAATGGAGTAGGGGGCTTCCTCCGCTATGGTGGTGCGCAGGGCTGCGGAGGTCTTGGATCTGCAGCTTCTTACTGTGGCCATCAACACCAATGTCTTGACGGAGGTCCTGCAGCCTTGTGTCTCCACTACGGAACCCTTGCTGCCATTTAAAGAGGCGTTAACTGACGTTCTTTTGGGCACCTGGTCCAAGCCCAGCACAGGGGTCGTGTGAATAGAACCATCGCCCGCTGTCATTGGCCTGCACCGGGTGACCCAGCTTCCCTCTCGTCTTACCTGACCCCGAGAGCTTGGTGGTCCAGGCTTCTACTTTCTGTGGCGCGTTCCCTTCCGCACCCCCGGATAGGGAATCTAAAAGGCTGGATCGATTTGACATGAAAATCTTCTCTTGCACCAGCCTCCCATTGCAGTCGGTAAACACTGCATGCCTCTTGGGCTGTTACTCCCATTCGCTATGGGAGACAGTTGTGCAACCTCTGCCGCAAGTCCCAGAGGAGGCCCAGGCTGTCCTCTCCCAAGATGTTGTAGACGTGAGTGATGCAGCAAAGTTTACAATACGCTGTGACCTTGACACAATAGACTCCCTGGGCAGAGTGATTTCCTCGATGGTGGCCGTTGGGCGTCCTGCCTGGCTGAGAAAGTCTGGCTTCTCTGGGGATGTCTAAGCTAACCTTATGGACAAGCCGTTTGATGGCTCTCGTCTCTTTGGAGACCAGGCGGACGCAGCACTAGAACATTTCAAGGAGTCGCGGGCTACAGCCAAGTCCTTGGGCCTCTCAGTGTCATTCCATCCTGCGTCTGCCTTTCGCTCCTTTCGTGGCTACAGAAGGGGCTTCCAGCTGCGCCAGCCCTACCTTAGCCAGAGGACGCACAAGTTCTGCAACCTTGGTGTGCCCATGGGCACGGCTCGCCCCGACCCCGTGGGTCAGGCAGCCAGAAGTCAGGCCACAGCCCCCCCCCTCGCTTCTCCGCCTCCAAACCTTCCTAGTCAGATCCACCCAGATCATGGACATCCAGTTGGTGGCAGGATACGCCATCACCTCCACCACTGGCAGAACATCACCTCGGACAGGTAGGTTTTGCAGATAGTCTGAAGAAGCTACTCCCTCCCCTTTGAGACTACCCCTCTCTCCATGCCTCCAGCATTCGATCGGCTGACGGAGGATCACCTTGCTTTGCTTCAAGAGGAAGTCGAAACTCTCTTGGCCAAAGGAGCTATAGAGAAGGGTTCCTGGGCCAGGAATAGGCTGTGGTTGTTATTCACGCTTTTTTCTGGTTCCCAAAAAGGATGGAGGTTTTCATCCTGTTCTCTACCTCGGAGCCCTCAACTATTTCCTCAGAAAAGAGAAGTTGAAGAAGCTCACTCTTGCTCAAGTCCTGTCTGCCCTGGACCCGGGAGACTGGATGGTATCTCCATATCCCCGTTCTGCCTGCCCATTGCCGCTACCTGCGGTTTACGGTGGTCCACGAGCACTTTTAGTTTACGGTGCTCTTCTTCCGCCTCACCAGTGCCCCTCGGGTGTTCACCAACCTGACGGTGGTGGTCGCAGCTCATCTGCGGAGATCAGGGCTTCCAGTCTTCCCCGATCTCCCACCTCCAGACTACAGCGAACCTCCTGCATTCGTTGAGGTTCACTATCAACATGCCAAAGTTACGCCTGACTCCTTCTCAGATGATCCCTTTCTTCAGAGCCGTTTTAGACAATGTAGTTTAGGCCTATCCTCCCGAACGGCGAGTCCAGGATATTCAGGCTAGAATACCGATGTTTCCATCCTCTATCCTGTATTTCAGTGAGAATGACTGAGGCTGCTGTGCCTCATGTCCTCCTGCATTCTGCTGGTGAATCATGCCAGATGGCACATGCGGGCTCTGCAGTGGGATCTGAAGTTCCAGTGGGTGCAGTATCGGGAAATCTTACAGACTTGTCCAGATCTCGGAGGGAACAGAGCACGATCTGCAGTGGTGGCTGACAAACCACGAATGGGTCATGGGCAGACCCCTCTCCCTTCCCCACCCAGATCTCAGTGGTGACAGATGTGTGACTCCTGGGATGGGGTGGCCATCTGGGAGAGGTGGAGATCAGAGGACTCTGGTCTCCGGCGGAAGCCGGGCTCCACATTAACCTGTTGGAGCTTTGTGCGATCTGATTGGCACTGAAAGCCTTCTTGTCATCTTTAAGGGAAGGCTGGTTCAGGAGTTCATGGACAATACCACCACCATGTGGTACTGCAACAAGCAAGGTGGGGTGGGGTTGTGGACCCTCTGTCAGGAGGCTCTGTGTCCCTGGACTTGGCTGGAACAACAGGGCATATCCCTGGTGGTTCAACACCTGCGCTGTTCCCTGAATGCCAGGGCGGATGAACTCTGCCGTCGGTGCCTAGCAGACCACAAGTGGCGTCTCCATCCAGAGGTGGTGCAAGGACCCTTTCAGCGGTAAGGAGAGCATTGCTTAGATCTGTTTGCCTCCGCTGAGAATGCACGATGTCAACAGTTTTGCATGTTGGAGTTTCCAAGGCGGCTCTTGCTTGGCGACGCTTTTCGTCTTGAGTGGAGCTCAGGTCTCCTTTCCGCCAATACCACTCCTCTCAAGTGCTCAAGAAGAACAGAAGCGACCAGGCACAAGTCATTTTTGTGGCTCCGGACTAGGCACGCAGAGTTTGGTATCCCGATCTTCTACAAATGAGCATCCATCCTCCGATCCGGCTGCCCCTTTGGGAGGATCTTCTTTCGCAGCAGAGGGGAGTTTCTTCCACCCGAACCTGTCAATCCTCCGCCTCCTTGCGTGGAGATTGAGCGGCGACAGTTGACACTATTCGACCTTCCTCCCGAAGTTTTCGATGGTATTCTGGTAGCCAGGCTGCCCTCTACTAAATCGATATATGCCTGCTGATGGCAAAGGTTTTGTAAATATTGTACAGAATGGTCCATTGACCCATTTTCTGCCTCCCTTGCTGACATTCTCCTTTTCATCCTCTCTTGCCCAGCAGGCTCTGCCCTGCCCACATTGAAGGTTTACCTTTCGGCCCTTTCTGCTTTTCTATGGTTGCCAGACCAACTGTCATTATTCAGGTCCCCTATTGTACATGGATTCCTGAAGGGGCTTACATATTTGTTTCCCCCTTCCCCTTTTTTATCATGCCTCAGTGGGACTTTAACTTGGTCCACACTTAACTGATGTGTGCACCTTTCGAGCCGCTGCACAATTGCCCCTGCAGGCTGCTCACCTTAAAGACCGCCATTTTAGTGGCCATAACTTCTGCCAGAAGGGTGAGCGAATTGCAGGCTTTTTTTTCCTCAGCCTCCTTACCGGGTCATTTTTTCAGACAAGGTAGTGCTCCGCACTAAGGCTTCATTTTTGCCTTAAGTGGTGATGCCTTTCCATCTAGGACCATCTGTCACCTTGCCCACCTTCGATGCTCATCCGCATGCTTCTAAGGAAGAACGTCTCCATCGTTTGGACCCAAAAAGAGCATTATTGTTCTATCTTGACCGAACTAAAGAGTTCCGGGAGTATAACCAACTCTTGGTGGGGTACGTTGGAGCAAAGAAGGGCTGTGCTGTACTAAAGAGGACTATTTCCAGATAGGTTATCCTCTGCATTAAGATCTGTTACACTCTAGCAAAGAAACAGCCTCCTGAAGGTCTCAGAGCTCATTCCACCAGAGCTAAGGTAGCCACCATGGCTCTCCAGCGTGGGTTCCCCAGTACTTGACATCTGCCAAGCGGCTTCGTGGGCATCCCTGCACACGTTTGCCAAGCACTATTGTCTGAACAATCAAGTCTGCAGGGAGGGCCTTTTTGGCTGTTAGGTCCTACAGGACTTTCTGGTTTAAACGCTTCCGCAGTCCCTCATCCAGGGATTGTATTGCTTGGGTAACTGTTCACAGGTAAGGAATCTGCGGCTAGATGTCTCTATCAGATGGACAAGTTCCTTACTTCCATTAACGCCTTATCTCGTAGAGACATGATCTAGCTGCACATTCCTTACCGACCCACCCATCCTCCCCGCACTGCGGATCGGTTACTGCTGTTCCCCTTCAGGGCCCTAGTTGTTTTAGCACACCACTGTCAGTTAACTTCATGGCTCCGCGCTTCTGGTGTGTAAAGTCATGAAGAGTACTGATGTCAGCACGCCAAGGTGGTGCCTATATAGACAACGCGGATGTCACGGCGACTATCTTGACGCCTACGACGTCACACGGAGTCGCCCGACACCACCTGTCAGTGCGCAGGGGTACTGCTAAGAAATCTTCCGGGTCCAGCCTGACTCTTGGAAGTTCACAGGTAAGGGATCAGCGGCTAGATCATGTCTCTACCAGATAAGGCGTTACCAAAGGTAAGTAACTTGTCTGTCTGTTTAACATTGAATAAAAAGAAGGTACAATATTAATATTCCTCTATCTGAAAGAGACACGTTAGTGACAGATTCCTTACCTTAGAATATCCCCAGGCGTCAGGCTGGATCCGGAAAGTTTTTTGCGTAGCAGTACCCTTGCGCGTCGGTAGGCGGCGTCGTGCAGCTCCGCGTCCGTCGTCGGCGTCGTGATCGCCGGGATGACGTCGCGGGCAGTACTTAGGCGCCGCCCCTGCGCGCTGACGTCAGTTCTTCTTTTTCCGCGCCAGTAAGCGCAGATCCGGGAAGAGCAGTGCCCTAGTCACTTTTTGACTATCTTTTTTTGTGAAATTTTTCACTGTTTTCTTCAACGACTCTTCACGACTCCTAAGGTGTCGTAGGGATGCCCGGCTTTAAGCCCTGCGAGGAATGTGGTCGTATGATGTCCATCACGGACCCCCACCTCGAGTGTCTCTTCTGTCTCGGCCGAGACCACGACACGAAGTCGTGCCCTGACTGCCGGAAACTTCATCCGAAGGCTTTGCGAGAGCGGTCTAGAAAGCTCCTTGAAGTCCGGCAGTCGGCTCCGCGCCGCACCAAGCCCCGGTCCCGGGAGAGGTCGAGGGGCCGGACGCGGAGTCCCCGCCGTTCGTCGGAATCCAAGTCTTCGCGCTCCTCCGGTAAGTCGAAGCACAAGAAGTCTAAGCGGCGTCATCGCTCTAAGACTTCGCCTCGCCGGTCGCGCGACTCGGCTGAGGTCCCTGTCGGCACCGTCCCCGCGGCCCCGGACGTGCCTGTCGAGTTGCCCCCGCATTACCCGTCCTACCCGGGTTCGGGGGCGACTCCGGCCGAAATACAGAGATTCCTCTCGGCCATGGCCCGCCTCTTCGGGCCTCAAGGTCCCTCCGGTGCGCCTTCGGGCCCCGCGGGCCCTGATGGGGTTGCTCCGGCGTCGCCGTCGACTCCGGTCCCGGCGTCGCCTGTCCCACCAGCCTTCGTCCCGGCCTCGGCTCCGGCCCCGGCCTCGACCCCGGTTCCGGTGGTGCCGCAACCCCCATCGACGCCGGTTGACCTAACCACGCCTCCGCCGACGCCGATGTCCCCGGTGCCGTTTCCGACGCCGTCCGGGGCTCCGGGCGGCGTCGTTCCCCGGTTCTCCCCGGGTCCGGACATGGAGCCGGACCGGCGTCGCCCGACGCCGGTTCCGGCGCCAATGAGACCTTGGGTCCCTTATGTCCCTCCTCCTCCATCTTTTCAACCTGAGGAGGACCAGGAGAGCTGGGAGGGGTCTGACGACCCTCTCACACAACAGTGCGAGTTTGACCCGGACTGGGTTGAGGAACTTGGGGATGCCAGTGGGCTGGATACCTCCCCCGACTCTGGCATGCTGTCTCCTCCCGTGGCAACGGAGGAGGGGGCTAATTTTGCAACGGTGTTGCGTAGAGCTGCTGGAGCCTTAAATCTCCAGTTGCCTACAGTGGCCGTCAGGACTAACCTCCTGACTGAAGTGCTTCAGCCGGCGGCCTCCTCTTCGGAGCCTGTGCTGCCGTTCAACGATGCACTCACTGACGTTCTTTTGGGTGCCTGGTCCAAACCCACCACAGGGGCTCCTGTGGATAGGAACGTGGCCCGACGCCATCGCCCGGCTCCGGGCGACCCCCTGTTTCTCTCCCAACACCCCACCCCTGAGAGCTTGGTTGTCCAAGCCTCTGCCTCCCAAACAGCCTTCCCTACCGCCCCTCCGGATAGGGAATCCAAGCGCCTGGATCACTTTGGGAAGAAGGCTTTCTCTTCCTCCAGTGCTGGCTTGCGGTCTGTTAATACCGCTTGCCTCTTGGGCCGATACACCCACTCCCTGTGGGATTCGGTGGCTGATGTTTTGCCGCAGTGTTCTGAGGAGGTCCAGACACTGCTTACCCGCGCTATTGCGGAAGGGCGTGATGCGGCTAAATATACCATCCGCTGTGGCCTTGATACCGCCGACTCGCTGGGCAGATCGCTTGCAACGACGGTGGCGCTGCGTCGCTACGCCTGGCTGAGAACCACTGGTTTTTCAGGGGATGTCCAGAATACTCTCATGGACATGCCCTTTGATGGAGTCGGTCTTTGTGGTTCGAAGGCAGACCATGCGCTGGAGCGTTTCAAGGACTCACGGGCTACTGCTAAGTCCCTGGGCCTTGCTGTTGTGCGCCCTCCGCAAACGTCTGCTTTTCGCCCCTTTCGTGGCCACGGAAGGGGCGCCCAGTCACGTCCACAGGCCGGCCAACGGCCCGCGCAGCAAGCGCCTTCGCGTGGCCGAGGACATGGATACCGCCGTGGCGGTTCGGGCAACCAGCGTGCGGGTCAGGCCACCACCTCCAACCCGTCCGCGGCCTCCAAGCCCTCCTAGTCCCTCCTTTCAGGTGCACAGAACGCCAGTCGGGGGCAGGGTCCGCCATCACCTTCACCACTGGCGTCCCATCACCTCGGACAAGTGGGTCTTGGACATTGTCCGAAGGGGCTACTCCCTCCCCTTCGAGACCACCCCCCAGCCATGCCACCTCCATTCCACCGCATGTCAGGGGATCACTTGGTGCTTCTACAGAAGGAAGTCACGCCCTCTTGGCCAAGAGGGCCATCGAGCGTGTTCCGACCCCAGAAGTAGGGCGTGGTTGCTACTCCCACTACTTTCTGGTGCCCAAAAAGGACAAGGAGGACATGCGTCCTATCTTGGACCTCCGGAACGTCAATCGCTTCCTCCGGAAGGAGAAGTTCAAGATGCTCACCCTAGCTCAGGTCTTGACTGCCCTCGACCCCGGAGACTGGTTGGTAGCGTTGGACTTGCAGGACGCCTATTTCCACATCCCCGTCCTGCCGGCCCACCGGCGTTACCTTCGGTTCACGGTAGGCCTCGAGCATTTTCAGTTCACCGTGCTCCCCTTTGGCCTTACCAGTGCCCCTCGGGTGTTCACGAAAGTGATGGCGGTGGTCGCAGCTCATCTGCGCCGGGCAGGGGTTTCAGTCTTCCCCTACCTCGACGACTGGCTGCTGAAGGCGGGCTCGTCCCAGGCAGTCGTCTCCCACCTCCAGACTACGGCCGAACTCCTGCACTCGCTGGGGTTCTCCATCAATGTGCCGAAGTCGCATCTGATTCCTTCTCCACAGCTCCTTTTCATCGGAGCAGTTCTGGACACGACGCAGTTTCGGGCCTATCCTCCCGAACGGCGAGTCCGGGATATTCAGGCTATGATTCCGATCTTTCAGCCTTTATCCTGGGTTTCGGTACGGATGACCCTGAGGCTGCTGGGCCTCATGGCCTCCTGCATCCTGCTGGTCACTCATGCCAGATGGCATATGCGGGCTCTGCAGTGGGACCTGAAGTTCCAGTGGGCGCAGCACCAGGGCGACCTGTCCGATCACGTCCAGATCTCGGAGGGGACTGCAAAACAGTTGCAGTGGTGGCTCTCGAACCGGCAATGGGTCATGGGCAGATCCCTCTCCCTTCCCCAGCCAGAGCACACAGTTGTGACGGACGCGTCCCTTCTGGGATGGGGCGGTCACATGGGAGAGGCGGAGATCAGAGGCCTCTGGTCTCCGGCGGAGTCCCGGCTCCATATCAACCTTCTGGAGCTCCGGGCGATCCGACTTGCACTCAAGGCGCAAGGACTCTTTCTACAGTGGGGAGAGCCTTGGTTAGATCTATTCGCCACCGAAGAGAACGCGCAATGTCATCAGTTCTGCGCGTTGGAATTTCCAAGGCGGCACTCGCTCGGCGACGCTTTTCGTCACGAGTGGAGTTGCGGTCTATTGTACGCCTTTCCGCCTATACCACTTCTACCCAGAGTGTTGAAGAAGATTCGGCACGACCGGGCCCAAGTCATTCTTGTGGCTCCGGACTGGGCTCGAAGAGTTTGGTATCCCGAGCTACTCAATATGAGCGTAGATCCCCCGATCCGTCTGCCTCTTCGGGAGGATCTTCTGTCGCAGCAGCAGGGGACGGTCCTCCACCCGAACCTGTCCAGTCTACACCTGCTTGCGTGGAGATTGAGCGGCGGCAGTTGATTCCTTTCGACTTGCCTCCCGAAGTTTGTGATGTGATTCTGGCAGCCAGGCGTCCCTCCACTAAAGTGGTATACGCCTGCAGGTGGAACAAATTTGTGGCATGGTGCACAGCAAAGGCTGTGAATCCCCTTTCTGCCCCTCTTTCTGAGGTCCTTCTGTTCCTTCTCTCTCTGGCCCACCAGGGTTCTGCCCTGGGTACCATCAAGGGTTATCTTTGTGCTATCTCGGCCTTCCTCAGGCTCCCTGATCAGCCCTCCCTTTTCAAGTCCCCTGTTGTTAACAGGTTCTTAAAAGGCATTACTCACCTCTTCCCTCCTGTTCCGTTTGTGATGCCTCAGTGGGACTTAAACTTGGTTCTTACCTTTTAATGTGCGCTCCCTTTGAGCCTCTACATAACTGTCCTCTTCGTCTTCTGACTCTGAAGACAGCCTTTCTGGTGGCCATCACCTCCGCTCGGCGGGTGAGTGAGCTCCAGGCTCTATCTTGCAAACCTCCCTTTCTGTCTGTTCATCCAGACAAGGTTGTTCTTCGGACGCGTCCGTCCTTCTTGCCAAAGGTGGTTACTGCTTTCCACATTGGGCAGACCATCACTTTGCCCACCTTCTTTCCGCCTCCGCATCCTTCCAGAGAGGAAGAGAGGCTCCACCGTCTGGACCCAAAACGTGCGCTCTCTTTCTATATTGACCGCACAAAACACTTCCGGGTGGATGACCAGCTCTTTGTTGGCTACGTGGGCGCCAAAAAGGTCGGGCGGTGCACAAGAGGACCATCTCCCGCTGGGTTACCTTGTGCATCAAGACCTGCTATTCTTTGGCTAAAAAGGAGCCTCCTGTTGGGCTGCGTGCCCATTCCACCAGGGCAACGGCTGCTACCACGGCCTTGGGCCGCGGTGTTCCGCTGCCGGTTATGTTAGGCAGCTACGTGGGCCTCGCTGCACACGTTTACAAAGCATTACTGCCTTGACAGTCAGGTCCGGAGGGACGGCTTCTTTGGCCGTTCTGTCCTCCAGGACTTCCTTGTCTGATCTTTGTTCGCAGACCCACCACCGGGGTTGGTATTGCTGGGGTATCTATTCTAAGGTAAGGAAGCTGTCACTAACGTGTCTCTTTCAGATGCACAAGTTACTAACTTGTGTAACGATATATCTGTAAGAGACAGTAGTTAGTGACAGATTCCTGCCGCCCCACCCATCCTCCCCGTTCTGCGAACTGATTTCTAGGGTTAAGGACATCCCTTTCAGGGCCCTAGTATTTTTCAGACACCTATGTCAGCTTCTTGCATGGCTCTGCGTTCCTGGCGCGGAAAGTCGTGTACAGAACTGACGTCAGCGCGCAGGGGCGGCGCCTAAGTACTGCCCGCGACGTCATCCCGGCGATCACGACGCCGACGACGGACGCGGAGCCGCACGACGCCGCCTACCGACGCGCAAGGGTACTGCTACGCAAAAAACTTTCCGGATCCAGCCTGACGCCTGGGGATATTCTAAGGTAAGGAATCTGTCACTAACTACTGTCTCTTACAGATATATCGTTACACAAGTTAGTAACTTGTGCCTCAGGAAGCACAAAAAGCAACATTTTTGTTGAACACATGCCAGGCCAGGACAGCAGCTTGGTAGAGGGACTCAACAAAGATCCATCTGAGTGATACAAGTGGGAGCTAGATGTCTGACAAATTCTAGTGTTTCATGACTGGGGGTTCAGAGCATTATAACCCATTTGTCACCCTTCACAACAACAAATTCCCATTCTGTTCTCACAAGCTTTGTTTTCTAATAACTTTTTTTTTTTTACTCTTTTTATTAGTTTTCAATTAACAGTGTGCCGAACAATGGGGCATGGTAGAAAACACATCAGTGACGCACATTTATACAAAATTCACCATCACATAATAAGAAAAAGAGCAATAATCAAAACAAGAACTATAACATATAGTGGTACAGTCGTTTTGCTTCACTTTTTAAACATCCATAATATTGATACGTTTCAAGGAACACAGTCATGCGTCTATCTCCCTTTGTCCACTCCCTCAGTGGTTCGTCCTCCCCTTGCTTCCAGTGCAGTATTAAGTAGCCCCCAGGGGTGTATGCCCACTAGCTGGCTTGCCTGCCCCCTTTCTTTCCCCCCTCCCCACCACTTCTCCTGGTCCCACTATGCACTGTGATACTAGGTGTCATCCACCTCCATCTCCCATTCCCCGGTAAGTATTGTGCTATTCCGTTTGGCAGATGGTTCCATGCACTGGGATTGCGTTTGCGTATTCCGTTCCTCGTCCCCCTCCCAGTCTCTGCATGTTCTCCATCGATGTGGCCCAGGCTTCTAGGTCCTTCTCCAAATTGTCGTCCCTGCAGGTGAGTTTCATGTGTACCTCCTTGGCAGTCACCCACTCAGCCACATCCCTGCACCACAGCGTGATGGAGGGGGCTCTGTCACCCAACCACCCTATGGCCAACCTCTGTCTGGCCAACACTAGTGCCAGCTGTAGGAACCTCCAGTGCATTTTTCCCCCTTCTAGGTCATTTGACAATACCTGCTAAGGAAACGCCCCAAGTGTGGTTTTTTGGTATTCAGTGATCTTTTCCCCTGGGGCCTGCCTAAATGGAGCATCTGAAAGTACTTCCGGCTGCATTCGCGAGTATTTGTCCGTCCCTAGTCCGCATACCACTCCTCCCCAATAGCAGGGGTGGGGGGGGGAGTGATCAGATAACAACCTGCCCAGATAGGTGGCTGTCTGCATGGCAGCCCTCATGTTTGCTGTGCCTAAGGCTCGGACCAGCCAACTATAGGTTCCGTGACTGGCCGAGTAACAGGAATACTCCATCTTCATAGGATGGCATTGCCACCACACATCCTCACAGCCCAGATTATGCATGACTTCAGTCAATGTGCTCACCTTCCCTGGTTTGGCCAATGCCCTGGGGGGGTGGTCCCTGGTCCCCTGTCCAAATTTGCATCTATAAGACAGTTGAAATCTCCCACCCACAAAAATCAACCATGTTATCCATCACCAGGGACTGCATGTGCGGGAAGAAATCCCCGTCATCGGTATTGGGGGCATAGACATGCAAGATGGTTACGTCCTCTCCATCCAACACCCCCTGCACCAAGATGTACCGACTCTGTGTGCCTGCCTCTGTGTGCCTGCCTCTGTGTAGATCCTGCGAAAGGGTACCCCGGATGCCACCCAGGCTGCCACTCTGCGAGCGTAGGAGGAAAACATGGACGTGATCAATTGCCCCCTTCATCTTTTCTTCAGTTTCTGTCTCCGTATCTGTGAGGTGCGTCTCCTGTAGGCATGCAATGCTCACTCAGATTCACCTTAGATAGGAGTAAACCCTATATCTGTTTACATAGCTGCCCAGACCCGAACGTTCCACGTAACAATCTTATAAGTTCGTACCATGCATGCAACCACTACCCCACCCACATCTCATGTTTGCACCTCCTCAGGTGACGACCTTCACTCTTTGCCCTGATTGCATCCTTGCATGTGTGGCTCACACTTTCCATAGCATGACATGTACCGTAACATTAACAAAATCGACCCTCCCCACCCCACAGTCGTTTGACAAGAATAAACAAACCTTTCTAGATTGCCACCATTATGAGCAACGATGGCCCCTACTCACTTCCCACTGTGAATTAACGGTCTGGTATGCTGTCCCAGTGATCAGTCCCCAACCCTTACACAGTTAACTAATCTATACCAATGCAAGGGTGAGTCAATCCGGTGTTCTCCCTGCCCTGGATGGGGTGAGGATCCACACCAGGTCTTGCTCCTGCTGCCCCAACTGTTCCCTAAGTGGATCCCCACAGAAGAGTCCGTGCTCAAAAGCAATATCGTTCAATGACACAACAGTTTGTTAGGGTGAGACACCCAGTCACCTGCTGTATTGGAGTCTTATGTGGCTCTCTCATGGCGTGCCCCCCTCCCTCCCTCCAATGTACTTGCATACCGGGACCAAGGCCAGGAAGCCACCCCAAGATCTGGACCACATCATCACTCTGAACGTGGCTCTGTAGACCCAGACTGAGTTGGGCCCACGCCCTCCTCCCCACTGTCCTACATGTTTATCAGGCCATCACCGTCCATCTGCACCTCCGCCAGCGTGCCGTCCTCCTGCACCTTGATTGAGGAGTCTGTAGCATCTCCTGCCAAAGACTGTCTCTGGGAGACACTCCAGTGCGCCGCTCTTTGCCTCTGTGTGTCTACCCCGTCCAGTCCTCAAAGAGCCACGCTCTTCCTTTGGTACCTTGTCCCATTGTTCTATCCAGGCCACAGCCTCCTCTGGTTGCTCAAACATATTAGTTTTTCCCTGTGCTACCACTCTGAGCTGTGCCGATAAACAGTAGATTGTTGACAGCCTCATGGATCTAAGATTTGGTTGACTGCCACTAATGACTTCCTCTGCTATTGTACTTTCCTGGTAAAGCCTGGGGAAAATGGTGATGCTGTGGTTCTCATACTTCAACTTCCCTGCCTCCCGGGCCATTTTAAGAATGCAGTCCATGTCCTGATAGTTAAATATCCGTGCAATGAGGGCCATCGAGTTGAGAGATTAGTCTTCTCAATGTTATCATAAGACTGTCCCTACTAACTTAAATGTTTGTTTTTTAATATAATGACTAAAATGTACAGTAAAGTTATGATAGATTCCTTTACAATAGGTAGCCAGAATTTGGCCTTGTCAAACCTGATCCTTTCTTTTCTTCTAGATAAAATTGAAAGGACTGTAGAGATTGAAGCCTCAACGGTTGAGATTGAAGAGCGTGGAGTGAAGCTGCGCCTGACAGTTGTTGATACCCCAGGATATGGCGATGCAATTAACTGCCAAGACTGGTAAATACTTCTGTGTTCTGATAGTTTTGGGGAAGTGACCATTCCAAGCAAGTCTTTCTAGGTCTGTGTTAAATAAACCTTCTTCCAGTACAGATGTGGATCTTGGACTTTTGAAAGAAAACCTATGGATCATTCAAGATCTTTACGTTCTTAGTAAGACATGGGTACATATACAAGGTTTGTTCATTTTTCTCTTCTCCTGAGCGTGAGACATGACTTTCTCTTTTGTCCTGTTCAAATCTGCTTTAACAGTAAGATAGAGAATATCAAATAATTCAGGACGGTTTAGTTCCATGAATATCGACCGTACATATTTTAGCCAGGGGATCTTATGTCCGCTCTTAAGATTTATACAGTTCCTTACTATCATGTGATTTAGCTCATTCTCCTGATTGAGCCAAGTTGAGATTCAAAGCAATAAGGGGTATTAGGGAAAAGTGTCTGCAATATATCTCAGGCCTAACTATTCATGTATGTTGAAACAGGAGACACCCTGAAGTATAGTTAACAAGTGTGTGAGAAATGTTTTTTCTACCACCTGTAATTCAGGAGCATCAATATACTCTCCCTCCTAATCTCACACCCATAAAAAGCAGTTGAGACACATTTAAACTGGTAAATCTTAATGAGGACTTTAAGTGGCTTGCTCCCCAATCTTGAGGCACAGTCCGCAACAGCAGATAAAAGTCTTGCCATCAAATTGTTTTTACTAAGTAGGAGCCCTTAAAGTCAAACAGCACTCCTAAATAAGGAAATGCCTCTAGAGCACCTTCTATAAACTCTGAGAAAATCATGATCCACACAGTTTTTTTTAAACATGGTTCATAAAATAGCAGTCAGCATTTCTTACAGGGTAAAATCACCTGAGAACTCACCAGAATTTCTAATATGAATAGAACACCACCAACAAAGTATTACTATTGTGACTAAAATCCATTATCACCCTTTCAATGTGCTCCTTTTCATGACCCCAAAACCTTTAATTCACTATAATGCATTCGAGTCCTGTAATAGTTTCCACAGCGTGTTGTCGAAGGAGTAGCCCGCCATTCAAGGAAGTTCATTTGGGATTACCTCTTATATGCTCCTGTGGTCAGGGTGTGCTCACAGTGCCCCCTTTTTATCATTTATTTTCAGGACTGCCGTTTCTAAATCCTATAATGGCTAACACCACATATAGTTCATGTTGTGGCCAGCCAATGAAAACTGACTAGTCCCTTTTAAATTGGACTATCAGAACATATCTGTACACCAGCAGTCCAGATGTAGTGAATGTTTTAACCATTTCATGCCCATCCTAAGCTCCTCTTTGAATTCTAATTTCTCAAAAGTCTAAATGGATTAGCACCAGATGGCAAGACACATACTCTCTGAGTAAATTTCTAACTTGTTGCCAGTTTTGTTGTAAATCTATTTAGGCGGCAGTTGTCTATGGGTAGTTATAGCTAGGACCAAATTTTCATAGGAAAGGGGGGTCTAAAAACACGTTGCGCTCAGACGGTGCCTCGCTAACAAACACTGTCACAGACTCACTCCCACATAACATTTCAGAGAATGTCTTTTAACTTGCCTTCAGCTGCCTGTATGTGTCCAACTCTAGTTTATCAGCTGCATATGGTCCCAAAGCGGCGGCACACACCCCCCCCATCCATCCCCCCCCCCGCACCAGTCCGAGTTCTGGCCTCAAGTTGAAACCTGTAGTGCTTACAGCATATGACATCTGGTCCAGGCTGATGCACAGTTCCGGCTCGTGCTATCAGCTACCTGCAGAGCAGTCTTGTTCTTTTTCACTCCATCCTTTTCTAGCTCATCACAGTGGGGTGACAGGCTGATAGCCTATAGTGTCGAGCTCTGCAGGGGTGTAAAGCCTAGCACTCTTGTGGCTACCTTTACAAGCGGTGTTGCATAGCTTATTCAAAGGGGGGAGAACATTGAGGCCAGAGCTATGACTTTGGCAGCTATGAAAAACGGATGATGAGTGATGCAGGCAAGATGTATCATACACATTTTACTGCCTTAGACTGCTTGACCATTTCCCATATAAAAATTTCTGCATTTTTTATCATACTAATAGTGAGTTATAGTTTATTTCTCACTATTAGTGTGGCACAGTAACAATTTTAAGAAAATAGAGCGGACAGAACCCTGACGCCTATATGGACAAACTGCCCCTGGCTTCAGTGCTTTTTCTTTAACTATGTGGCTGGTGCTGCTCGCCATTTAGAGCAACTGACCCACAGAGACTCTTTGGCCCATGTCTGGTGCAGTTATCCAGTGCATGCCTGCTTTCTTTGTGCTGCCATCGGTACAGACTCCTTTGTCAACTACCTGGTAAACACGCATAGCACAGTGCTGAAAGACACATTGGATGACCTCACTAGGAAGAAGAGTTAAGAGCTAAGTTCATGAACTCTGCACCCATTTGTCTGGAAAGTAGGAAGTGATCACCCATCCCTTGGGCCCCTCCAACTTGAAGATCATGCTTATTATCTCAACACAAATGGAGTCGGTAATTGCCATGAAGATGAAAGCACTAGCTAAGATAATTAATCTGCATCCCAGTGCCAGACGACTTATTCCATGCAATTCTTGTTGTCATGGTCCAGGAAATGTGTGAGAAGCATCCAGAATAAGAGGCTACCAAAAACAGCAGAAGCATTATGATCAAAGTTTCCCATCACTGAAGCCTATGCTAAAATCTTGACATAAATCTGGCAACTTTTCCACTGCCAGTTCAGAGCATCTTGTCGGCAGTACCCATTTCCTCCTCTGGTAGGTAGAGTATTATTTTGGAACTGAGTCATAACTTGAGAAATCTGTGAGAAGTATCCATCATTAGAAAGTTCCTACCCTTTGGTAACAATATTTTTGGAGGATAATAACATATGGGGCCTCATTTCGTGTTTGGAGGAAGGGATACACCGTTGCAACGGTGACAGACTGCTATCTCCACCAAACTCTCCTTGGTCCACCTACCTGATTTTGAGTCGGATGTACTGCCAGGTTTACGCCAACAGAGTAAAATGTGCTCTGCCGTTGTAAATCCTCCTTTGAAGGAGTGATCTGTTGGATGAAGCACAACAAACCTCCGCCCTGTTATGGGTATGTGGCATTGTGTTTTTTTTCTTGTGCTTCACCATCCGGTACAAAACGAAAAATAAACCTTGGAAAAGGTTGATGGGTGGCAGTCATATTTGACCATGCAGTTTGTCAAACTTGGCTAACATGGACATGGACCACCTTGACGGTGGTTCCTGACCTGTCCATGGTTTTGGCAGACGCCTCTCAAATTGGCAGGTAGGGTAAAGGCAGGGTGGTGGACTTAGTCCTCTGACACCCTATCCGCTGTTACTGCACCCGCCAAACCCTCAATCAGGCCCTTAGTGTGCTGTTGATGCTTTTTCACTTCCTTTCCACACACCTTCATAGGGCATGATGCTGGCATGCCAGTTGGTGCTTTATATGTGCTGATGTCATCACATCCTGGGCAGGCAGATTTGCGGCTAAAGTGGTGTTGTGCCATCTGGCATTAATGAGGTGTTCTAGCTAGGTAAAAGGTTTCTGGGTCCAGGCCTATGTCTGGAGCATATTCATAAGGTGAGTAAGCTATGGGAAAACAAAGTATCCAGCAAGCTGTAAAGAATAACAGGTGGCACAGAACTAAGATATAACGCATTTCTGGCGATGACTTCCTGCAGCACAGCATTCTTCAAATTCGAGAGCTCACAAGTCTGATAGTGTAAGAAATTAAGCTGTTGGTTGACTGAGGTGTACTCCTTGGTCAAGCAGCAACTACAATCCTTGTCAGGGTGAGTCACAAGGCAACCCTAAATTAACCTGTTCTCAACCCTCTGGCAGCTTGGCACAGAGCACTCACGCTTAACTTGGAGGCAATGAGTAAAATATTTGTGCAACACTTCAAAAAGTGAAACAAGCATTGAAAATGCAATAGGTCTCGCCTTTGATTAAGTTAAAGCCATTTGCTTTGCTAATGGTATTGTATAGCAACGTAAATGGCTTTAACTTAATGAAAGGCGAGACCTATGCATTTTTAATTCTTGTTTGTGGGTGTTTCCCTAATTTGGTCAGCTCAGAGGTGTCCAACCTGCGGCTGGTTTCAATACAGGCCAGGATTCCCTCCTGAACGATCCGAGGGACTAAAGCCCACCCCTCCCCTCCCAAGTAGGCCTCGTGCACGGGGGGAGGAGTTCTCCACCGAAAAAATAAAAAATAATGGGGCCAAATGGTGTATGTTCCCAAAAGTCATTAGTTTTATTTAAAGGTACACCTGAAGATGCAATCTTTGCATTATATACATTTGATGATCCTCGCAGTGCACGTGACTCTCTGCCATCACTCCTTGGTGAATGAAGGTGGGCCTAAGTTGTGTGTTTTTAATTTACTAACAACTTGTTACTGCAATGATGGAGTGTTGTACTAATCTTGAAGAGCACAGCAATGCCTGTAATCGGCAGGTCTCTGGTTCTAATACTAGTGAGACAGCTCAGTGGGTGTAGAGTTCCTTATTTAAGCTGCATGTAACTAGTTCTGAGCCTAAGAAACAGACCAGAGAGTTGTAAGCATGCAGCAAATATCTCCATGTCTATGTGGTGTAAGCTTGCATCTGTGCAGGGCTTGCATCTTCAGCTTTCGATCACGTGAATGTCATTTAGTTGGACAATATTATTATTAAATGTCAACAACAATTCCTATTACTATATGAGATAAGTAAAAGGTCATAATTAGTCTAGGAATAACTAAATGCATGAAATAATGCATATTATTCTTGAACACAGACAGATATTATGTGACATATTTCTCTTGTGTTCTTCTTGTATAAACATGTTTGTTTGTAAATCACATTTCCATGGACCGCAGCAATATCCGCTGGGATTGTTCTCGACACACAGTAAATGCAACATATGACGCTGCCCATCCAGTTCTCCAGATGGTACCATGTCTAAACCACAGCACGTGCTGTGGCTGCCAACTCTGAGCAGGGAGATTTTAGGAGCAAGGAGGCCGTCTAGGGTAAACGTGGGATTTGAACTCAATGTATGGCCTCCACGTGGCTGTCTCGAGTAGGGCCACAGTGAGGGTTGTTGAAACAAGGCAAGTGGAGATAACTCAGACAAATTAGTACTCTTGTTAGAGAAAATAAAAACTCAGAAGAATCAGTATCTCAATAACGTCTTGGAGACAAAGCAGTCTGTAATTTAGTCACAAACCCTTCAATCGGACATAGCCCATCCATTATTAAAAAGAACACTGAACTATTATAACAAGATACACTACAAACTGAACAACAAGATAATGAGGGTTTTGAAAACGTTGTGAGCAAACGTAGGCTCAAGAAATTAAGAAAAATCAGAGTCTTACAACAAACAATAATTTGCTAATCTAATTGAACCAGGATAATGCATTTTGGCTGTGTAAACCCAGATTATGTTTGGACTATGTGTCAATTTCAAGACCAAGATAAGTATATTACATCACTTGGCCTATCCTGTTGCCCAAAGTTAAATTAGCTTCGACACAAAGGGGTAAAAATAAATAAAATCACAGGCAGGAGTACTGCAACCACTCAAGCCAGTAAGAGATTTGCAAACAATTACAGAGGCGGGGGAAATCTTCCCCACAATCAGTTTTAAAAACCAAATTACTTCTAGTTCTCCTATACACCGCAATATTTTTTTAAGAAGCAGAATATAACAAATCTAGAAAGAGTATTCGTCAAACTGGTATGACAAATTTTTATTTTAAGATATTCATCTCCTCGCCATCGATTGAGACTACAACTGGGTTTCACACACTGAGAAGTCTTAAATTCCATACATTTGCTAAACTATTTCTGTGATTGTCATTGGGCGGATACATCAACATTAAAAAATATCTTAAAAGAAGAGCTGGAGTTACCCCTAAGAGTGGGCTTTATGATAATGAATTACGATCTTACACAGTTACTAAAAACTCGAACCTTCCCCCATATAGAATTTGATCACCGTAGGACAAAAGGACCCATATGATATATAAGAAAGTCAAGACATGGAACCCACTTATAAACATAAGAACTCCAATTAATTTATAAATACCTATAAAAGACATAGGCAAGCCTATTTGGACTCCAGCTCGGTCGCGTCTATCAAAACTGCATTTCTGAGCTTTAAGACTGCTATATATTCCCTTTTTTGCAAATTGAAGGATCTTAGTTACACCCCTCAAACAGTGTCTGTATAAACGGCCCATGGAAGCAATTGAGCACATCTTCTTCCTCTGCCCTGATCTAACGTCACTGAGGAATAGGTACTTGAAACCAGTGTTTCTATCGAATTGTGTGAGGATAGTTAAAGTAGTTGTGCTACCAAGGATCCTCTAACAGACTCAGCTGCACAACGACATTTTCAACTGCATACGTTTCAAGTGTACAGAACAAGAACAGTTAATCGGCACATAACAAAAGTACTTTTGACGATCAAAAGTCGTTTATATCTTTTTTAAGTTGTTTAGAATTGAAAGTTGTATTATGAGCATTTTATTTTGCTCTTTGTACATTTTGTTATGGTTTTGATTAATTGACACAATAAATGAGTTATCTCCAAAACCAAACTTCCAGGCCTAGCGCGGCTGGACAGAAAGAGGGGCTCTGCAACAGGAGCCCCGAGTGAGTGCCCCCTGCAGCTCTGAAGGCCGGGTCGGTCCTGTGAAGCTTTTAGTTTGGTGTCGAGGCAGTTGGCATCGAAGAAGGGTGAGAGAGCGCGTGCCCGGCCCGCTGCCTTCAAAGGAACAATGCTCCCAGTGATTCTCTCGGAGCCATCTCACCTTGCAAACAAACACTGACCAAGGAAACATCACCGGGGAAATGTAAACACCTTTGCACGGCGGTCAGGGAGCCAGCAGTATATTTCCGATTGTCGCTCGTTAATTAACGCCTCGCCCAGGGCTGTAGTCGGGTGTTAATAGGTGTGAACAGGCTCACTAATCTTTGTAATCCGAGCTACCAGCATTTGTGTGTTCCTCCTTACAATTACAGAGTGGGGCCTAAAAGAGCCACAGCATCATCATTTAAAGTCCTGTCTAAAAGGGGTCCGCGTCACAATAGGGTCGGGCCAAAATGTGTCACCGCGTAGAGTCAACATGGAACTCTTTTCACAGTAAGAGAGTCCTGCCTAAAAGTCACCTGTGTTCCTGTCACACAGCAGAGAAGTGTCTCCATATCGCAGCAGTTAAAGAATAAATCCTGAGGTTCCCGCAACATTTACATAGTCCGGTTTAAAAGTGCCCTTGGGTCACAACTACAAAGTGAGGCCAAGTGCCCCTATATCACAATTACGCTGCCCAGCTTAAGGGTGGCCCTGTGTTACAATCAAAGGGATGGTCTAAAAGTGCTCCTATGTTACAATTAAAAAAAAATAACGCCCCAATGCTCCCCCACGTCACAATAGGCTGTCAAGCCAATGAGTTCCCCTGCATCACAATTACAGACTAACTCCAAGTCTCACCACATCACAATGTCAAACCCAAAAGCGCCCCTATATCATGTTGCAGCGGATACAATAAAAACAATTTCTCCCAGGTCACTTATCGGTCATCCAGGCGCGACTTATTTTTACATCCACATGACGATGGGGCCCATGACATCGCCAAAAACAAACACACACACACACACACACTCTCACTCACCTGGATTTCCCCTTTTTATATCTACACTTTACAAATTATACTCCTAGGAGAAAAGAACGGTAATGAAAACACAATAATGATGTACCGCTGGAAGGAGCCGGGATACCTTTTTACCATAATCTGTCGCTTCTTTAGTTCTTTCATAAGGTATTCCTGCTCATTGTTTTGTCGATGGATCATCTAGTAAGTATTAGTTGATAGTGATCAAGACCAGCTAAATCACAATAACTTATTACTAATTTTGCAAACATTTAGTAAATAATCACTGAGTCATTTGGTTTAAGAATCTTAAAGTTTATATATTTTAAAAGGCATGAAAAGAATTTAGACTTTATTATTCAATTATTCATACATTTATTTAAATCAAATATTAATTAAGCAAAATCAATTTTACTGCAGAAAAGAATTTTGTCATGAGGAAAATCCTACTTAACCTACCTATCTCCCTAATTTAACCTAATGATTTCTAAACTAAGTTTAAAGTTGGAAAATAATATGATTCTCATACTCAACTGGAAAATAAAGACAGCAACAGAAACTTCAGCTCGTCAGCATCAGCTACCGCAACTCGTCTCATCTAACAGTCTCTCAGCAATTCTAACTCCATCAGCATCTCCCACTCAGTAAATGGATCGATCGTGTGTGTCCCTCCCACCAAGAGTAGGTCTTCTTATACCCTAATTCTAGCTTTGCTAACTAAATTGTTGCAACATTAGTAACGCGCTTCTCTCTCATTGGTCAATTCAGTTCATCATTTTAATTCTTAATCAATTCTCCCGGATCCAGCTAGTTCTTCTGGAATGCATATGTTCATTTCCTTTCTCAGTTCATGTCATGTTTCCATCCGCTTCGATCAGTACATTTGTAACTTCTTTCGATACATTCGAGAACTTTGCAGGCATTGTCCTTTCTCTTAAAGTTGTTCCCACGATTCTCTGCTGATCACCACGGCACATTATCAGTTCAAATAGGTCATCTCAACCTTGACCATTCTTGCATCCTAGCCTTTCGGCACCATCACGTGGTCAGTCTTTCTCCAGCTTTTTCTCCCTTATCACGTGTCTTTTCAGCGCATGCGTACTCTAGTAAACGGCAGCCATTTTATATCGCCACTCGATTAGACTTAAAAGCACTATTTAGAAATAAACAAAACATAATTAAAATAGAGAAATATAGCCTTTTCGTTTCCCTCCCGTCTTCTACGTACCCCAATTAGTCATTACCTAGCAGAAAGCAACATTTAAGCTGTTCCTTACTCACCATCACTATTGTTTTGCAACGTCACGTTTTTGTTCTAAGAAGCACGGAGCATGCATTTATTATTTAATTAGTACGTAATTTATTATGTTATTATTAGACACACAGACGTTTGTAAATAGATTATTCAGCACATATATTTGCATGTTATCCTTCCCCTCACACATGACATACATTGTTGATTAATACACTCAAAACGAACATGTTTATTAATTATTTATAACATTTGTTAGGGGTTAAAATTTTTCATTTACTCTGCTCCATCAACTCCCCCCTTTGGTGATTTTTAAATCGCCACATAAAACCCAAGTTATACTTCTTTTTCAGGCAGCATATGTCTTTCATCCTTTTGCTTTTTGTTAGTTATACATCTGTGTCCATCTCATCTTGCCTTCTTGTCTCTTTGTACATACTTTCTTTCATTTCCTCTAACTCAATTTCACCCATTTCTCTCTCTTTCTTTCATTATTCTGTTATCTCTTTTTATCTTATTTTGTCTTCTTTTTCTTTTTATACATGTTATTACAATTTTCAGCATCATGACTAATATTATTGCTATAGTTGCTATTATTATAACTTTCCCTATCACTAGTCTACTCATTCTTGTTAACCAATTTGCTACCGAAGAAAACCCTTTACCAAGTTTCCCAAGTACACTCAACCTCCAGTGGAACTAGTTCTTTGTGCAAACTTGTAATATTTGTGATATACTTTTGTATATTTTCACTCTTATCAGGAATGTAAGTGCAACAATGTTGGACTTTCAGCATTCCACAGACTCCACCCTCTTTTGCCAAAAGAATGTCAAGGGCAAGCCGATTTTGCATCACCATAGCTCTAATGGCAACCATTTCGGTATTTACCATCAAGAACCCTCCCGCAGTATCTGTAGACAAACGATCTACTACTGTGGATAATTTCCGAATTTTAAATGCATTCAAAGATATTCCCACTGCTGGTATCAATGCTCCAAAAATATCACCTACAATTTCTGAAAAACTTTCCCTCTTTCTACGTGTAAAGCTATTGATCATCTTGTATGTTCCTTTTTCTTCTCTGTCCATATGAAAGATTTTAGGAAAGACCAGGCCTACATAACCAGTTCCATACCAATGGTCCGGTAACCTGTAATAAGCTCTATTCCCACAAATATAATAGATACCTGGAAATATTGGATCCCTTCCACCTTTGAATCCCCAACCTCCCAAAATTTGGTAATTGTCATGGCAGATACTGGAACCTACAAAATAATTGTCATAGACTGTCTTATTTCTCCTAATACACAACTTTCCTGTTTGCGGCCAATCTAATGTCATTGCTGCATTTATCCTTTTCCCTTCATGATTCTCTTCCTCAAACATCCATAGATGTGTTCTTTTCTCTTTTATTGCTTCTCTCTGAAATTTTTCTCTTCTTTCTTCAACCATTTCTAAAAATACCTTTTCTTCTTTCTTTAACTCACAGGTAAGGTTGTTTTTAGCTATTTCCTCTAATGTTAAAATTCTATGCTCTAAAAAGAATTCTCCTAAAACTTTTGCTTGTTTTACTTTGTTTAGTTCTGAAACTACAGGAATATTTGCAAAAATCTTATCTACGTCAGTGTAATAAAACTCTAATCTACCTGTTTTATAAAATAAACTTGCTAGAACACTACATGTTATTCCATAAGTTAGAGGTAGGTGATGATAAGTCACACCTTCTGTCACTGATGCAGGCAACTGCATACAAACATAACAATCTCTCACATCCATTGTCTCTACATATTCGTACAACAATTTTGTAAAAACATTTTTAGAAAAATCTGCTACTGACTTATCCTTATGTAATTCTGCACTACTTCTTAAAATAACTGGTTCTTGAATATTAGCTTCTTTTTCTGGTTTAGTATTATTCTTTGCTTCTACTACAGCTATACTAATAGGAATTGTGATTGCCAAAACTATCCATATTGTCATTAATAATCCTGTACAAAAGCAGCACATTTTACACCATCTTTTTAGAAACTCACATTTATCTCTTCTATCTCTAGTATTCTCCATTTTTGTTTTTATATCTTGTTAAATTTCAGAAAATTGTGTCACTACACCTCAGAAAATGACTTAGACGCCACTCTGCATTCAAAAGTCTTTGCTTGGTACTTTCTTTTAATTCTTTTCAGAATTCTTTCGTTGTCACATCCGGTGATTTGTCACATCCAGTATTTTTGTCACATCCAGTAAAACTGTCACATCCGGCAGAAGAACTTTAAGTCTTCACTTCAGGTTTGTTGCACTTCACTTCCACCCATTCGGTTTCTTCTTTTCGGGTTCTCGTGAGTGTTCTTTTCTTCTTTATAATCAGTTAGAGCGATGTACAACCACTCAGGTGACTTGTATTTTGAATTCACTTTCCTTATTCTTTTAGACTTTTGCAATCGTTTTCCACTGTTTTTCTTGTTCCTTTTGACTTATTTCATTCACCTGTTCAGCACTCTTTTCACCTGTTCTTATTATTCTGTATCTTAATTTTCTTATATTGCTGGGCCAATTATCTCCTTTTCTTGGCCTTTTGGCTCCACTTTCTTTTTCTCCTCTTTCTGATTTCCAGTTTCTTTTTCTTGATTCAGTTCTTGTTTTCTCTTCTTCTCCGCTTTCTTCAGATTCTGTTTCAACCTTCTGAAAATTGTCTCTTATTTTGAAACTTATGATCTCACTTTCTTTTACTTGTGGTTCTGTTTTCTCCTTCTGTTGTTCACCTATTTCTGTCCCTCCTCGAGGTTCTTCAGAATTGGTGTTTATCTCACTCTGTTTCTAATTTTCCCTGTTCTTTTATTTTACTGTCTGTCCCTATTGCTCCTCGGGGTTCTTCTAGATTTTATAGCTTTCTAATTGTCTCTTTCCCTTTTTTGTCTATTAATATTACTTTTGAAGGATTTCCACCACAACTTGTACTTGGTTGCTCATTTAGATCATTTTCTTGTTCATTCTCTTCTCTAATTGTTTCAAATTTCCAAGTTTTCCTTCGAAATTCTTCACAGTTTTCAACTGAATCATCAGATCCTGAACTTGTCAGATATTTCCAGATGTCGACTTACAGGTCGATCTTCAAGTTCTGGAATTTCTGGAATTTCTCCTTCCTCTTCTTCTCCTTCCTCTTCTTCTATAGAGGTACTTGTAGTTGGGTTTTCCAGATGTCGACTTTCAGGTCGATCTTCAAGTTCTGGCACCCTTTTTCTTCTTCTTTCTGTCTCAGACGCTGAACTGTCATCCCACACTTCCAGATGTCGACTCACATGTCGATCTTCAGGTTCTGGAACTCTGATTGTATGACTGGCATGGACCCAGTTTTTCACTCCTGCACACTTGACTGCAGTCGTTGCCACCAGGATTACCTGTCGTGGCTCGTCCCAACGAGGAACTAGACAGTTTCTTCTCCTGTGGACTTTTATGCGGACCCAGTCTCCTGGATTCAAGTCGTGGGCTGGTTTTCTTTCAAGAGTGGTCGCATCCGGTCCAACCTGATGAAACACAGAACGCACCACATCAGCCAGTCCTTTGCAATAATCCAGTACTAGATCATCAGTTATAGTCAGTAACTTGTTGACAGGTACTTGTGCTTGTCTCATTGCTCGTCCCATGATCACTTCATGAGGACTAAGTCCAGTTTTCTTTTCAGGAATACCTCTGATGGTCATCAGGACAAGGGGCAGTGCATCGGGCCATTTGAGTCCTGTAGCTTGACACATTTTTCCTAACCTGTTCTTAATTGTTCCATTTATTTGCTCTACTACCCCAGAAGCCTCTGGTCTGTATGCACAATGCAGTTTCTGTTTAATACTTAATGCTTCACAAATTAATTGAATCAGCTCATTTTGAAAATGTGTTCCTCTGTCTCAATCGTGACTGGAAAACCATACCTTGGAATGAATTCTCGGAGCATAAGCTTTGCTACTGTTATTCCATCATTCCTTCTTGTCGGGTATGCCTCCACCCAACGAGAAAACAAACAGACGACCACTAGAACATATTTTAGTCTGTTACAAGGGGGCATCTCAATGAAGTCCAATTGCATTCTAGTGAACGGACCTCCTTCTCGTCCTATTGTTCCTAGACTCACTATTGTTTTTCTTCCTGGATTGAACTGCTGACAAATAAGACATCTTTGACAAAGACTTTCAGCTATTGCTCTGAATTTTGGGTTATACCATGTTTGTCTAAACAGTCTGATCATTGCATCTCTCCCAATATGAGCTTGTCCATGGTACATCCGTGCCATGTCTGAAATCATGCGATCAGGCATAACTGGTCTTTCATCTCTGTAAACCCACACACCATTGTTTTCTTGTCTTCTACATCCTGCTTTTATCCATGTATCCTTTTCCTCATCATTTGCAACTTCCTGTAACTGTCTCACCTCATCCCATGTCTCGACAGTGCTAGTAAAAAGCAAAGGAGAAGAAATATGCTCCCTTTCTCGATTCTTATTCAGGGATACCATGTTCTCTGCACAATATCTGGCCATCTCGTCGGCATAGTTATTTCCGACAGTTATGTAATCTTCATTTCTCTTATGTGCTTTGCATTTCACTACAGCTATCTGCCTAGGCAGCTGTATCGCCTCAAGCAGTTTCTTCACAAAATCTCCATTTCTGATAGGTGTTCCTGCAGATGTCAAGAAACCTCTTTGTGACCAAATCTGACCGAAATCATGCACTATACCGAAACCGTACTGGCTATCTGTCACAATCGTAACTCGTACATTTCTTCCCAACTTACATGCTTGAATTAAAGCAATCAGTTCTGCAACTTGGGCAGACCTTATTCCTTTCAGACAAGACGCTTCCATCACAGTCGCCACTGTGCATACTGCGTAAGCTGCGCTTAAAACTCCTCCTGTTCTCAAGCATGAGCCATCCACAAACAGGACATAATCTGATTCTTTTAAAGGCTCATCTTTTATGTCAGCTCTTGGTTTTGTGCAATATTCCAACACATTCAGACAATCATGATCTACTTCATCTTGTTCAATTATACTCTCTTCATCTGGCAATGATGTTGAAGGATTCACATTCATGCATCTATCTATGGTCACATTTTCTGCACTCAAGATTACTTTTTCGTACTTAGTCAGCCGACTATGTGTCATGTACTGTGTTTTTGTTCTTGTCAAAAGAATTTCCACTGAATGGGGAACATATACTCTCAGTGGATACCCCATCACTATACCTTCACTTTGTTCCAGACTTACACAAGTAGCAGCAACAGCGTTCAGACATCCAGCTAACGCTTTTGCTATGGGATCTAAAACAGCTGAAAAATAAGCAATTGGTCTCTTCATTGTTCCATGTCTTTGTACCAGAACTGAAAATGCACATCCATCTCTTTCACTGCAGTACAATTCAAAATCCTTCTCGTAGTCAGGCATTCCCAAAGCAGGGGCCTCACACAATTTCTTTTTCAATTCTTTGAAAGATTTCATTTCTTTGTCATTCAATTCAAAAGGATCTCTAACATCCTTCTTGGTCAGTTTTTGTAATGGTTTAGCAATCAATGAAAAACCACTTATCCATTGTCGGCAATATCCAACCATTCCCAGAAACATTCTTACCTCTCTTTGCGTCATTGGTGCTCTCATTCCTTGAATCATTTTTATTCTCTGTCGTTACCTTTCGCACTCCTTTCTCGATTTTATGCCCTAAATATTGGACTTCTTTTTGACAAAACTGCAATTTTGAAGGGGACACTTTATGTCCTCTTTTCTCTAGATGGTTCAGTAAAGCAATTGTATCACTGACACATGCTTCCTTTGTTTTCGATGCCACCAACAGGTCATCGATATACTGCACCATCAGTGACTTTTCTGGCATTTTTAAATCTTCCAGGGACTTCTTTAAAATCTGATTAAAGATTGAGGGGCTTTCTGTATACCCCTGAGGAATTCGGCACCATGCCAAAATACGCTCTCCGAACCGGAACGCAAATAATGGTTGGTTATCTGGATGTAAAGGAATAGAGAAAAATGCGTGACACAAATCTATCACGGTGTACCACTCTGCTTCATGTGGAATTTGGTATAGAATTACTGCAGGGTTTGGCACTATTGGACAACAAGGCACAACTGTTTTATTGACCTTTCTCAAATCCTGTACTATTCTATATGTTCCGTTTGGCTTTTTCAATCCCATTATAGGTGAATTACATGGACTGCTCATTATTTCTTTTAAAATTCCCTATTCAATCATTTTATTTATTACAGGAGTTATTCCTTCAATTATTTCTGGAGTCAATTTATACTGTGGCGTATTTGGGTAAGTTGTTCCTTCTTTTACTGTTACTTTTACGGGATCTACTTCTTTCATCAATCCAATATCTTCTCCTGTAAAATCCCATACATTCTCTTTCACTGTCTCTTTTAGTTCTTTTGGAAGCTTTTCTGCATCAAATGCAGGAAACAAACCATTTATTTCTGGTTCCTGATTCATCAATGTCACTTTATACAATACATCTTCATCTGGGGTCTGAAATCCAATTCCATCTGGCGTACAATAAATTGTGCAGTTCATCTTACACAAAAGGTCACGACCTAAAAGATTTACGGGACTACAATCGCAAACTACAAATTTAAGCATTTTACTGAAAGGACCAATTTTTACTTCCACTAATTCAGTAAGTGGTGTTTTAATCTGCTGATTCGCTACTCCAATTACTTGGATATATTCACCTGAGAGAGGAAGGTTTGGAATTTCCACTGACCTAACAGTAGAACGGGTAGCTCCAGTATCGACAAGGAATGTTACATTTGCACCATTCACTTCTCCATCCACAAAGGGACCAGACTGATCTACCTCTAGAGTTGCGCCAAGTACGCACTCTTTTCCCTCTCCTAGGCACCGTCAGAAACTTTCATCCGACTCATCCTCATTCTGACGCAACCAATACTGAGAAATATTAGCTGCTCGCGGCAACTGTGTTACCTGCTCTCCTCCGTAGAATCCTGTTTCTGTACTGTATCTCTGCTGGTTAACACTGTTGGGAAGTGGTGGTTGTGGCACCTGACCTTGTTGAACAGCTACCTCATTCTGCACCTGTGGATTTAATGATTGATTTTCTGGATTAGGTTTAGGCGGGAACTTACACTCGTTTCTCCAATGCCCTATCTTTCCGCAATTATGACATGGCCATTTCTTCTTTGCTTCTTCTAGACTCATTTGACCTTTCCCTTTACCTATGTTAGGTCGGGATTTATTCTGTCCTGTTTCATTCCCACTATTATTCAATTGAGCTTCCTGTTTCTCTGCCACTTTCACCTGTGCCCACATTGCTTTCTCTTTCAATTTACGCTGTCTACTCTCAATATCATCACTACAATACTTAGCATACCTCAGTACTTCATCGACAGTGCTGTTTTGCCAATTAATCATATGCTGTTTAATCATTTCACTTATCTCTGGTTTCAGTCCAAATACAAATCTATATACAAAATGACTCCTATCCTTTTCACTCAACTCCTCATAACCACTATACTGTTTGAAAACCAACAACAACCTCTCATAGTAGGCATGTACTGACTCCTTACTTTCCTGTGTAGTTCTGTCTATTTTTACCCAATCTGTTTCTTTAGGAGGAATCTTATTTTTCAAAAAGGTAATCACCTGATCATATTTCCGCATCACCTCAGGACCTGGAGCTCCTGTCTTAAGATCTCTTGGATATTCTGTAGTTGGCCAGTCAACTGTAATTTTACATTCAGTCCACAAATCAGTTGGCACCACTATGTCAAACAATCCATCTAAATCTATCCACAACACCTTTGAAACTTTCACAAACCTCTCCACTTGTCGGTACCATTCAACTGGTTTCTCTCTCAGCTTCGGGAATTCATTTGTAAATGACAGTATATCCTGTCTAGTCCATGGAACATGCACATAACTACCACCTGGAGTTTCTCTCATAGGGTATTCTCTTGCAACAGGTTCCTTTTCAGTTATCATAAAAGCTAAAGAAGCTTTGTCTGCAGTTTTCTCATTCTTTTTCGACCATCTGACTTTCCATCTGTCCACATCACCCCATTTTCTCAGTAAAACAATTAACTCTTTTATCTGTGTCAGCCTTCCTGCTGTGTTCAAATTTTCAATATCTTTTTCACAAAAGTCTACTCTGTACGGTTTCTGCAATGTTTTCACTTTCGCAAAATCCACTCCAATTTCACTTGCTACCTCTTCCAGCTTGTCATGTAAATTTCTAGCTTTCCATGTAATACTTTTGCACAGAAACATAATCTCATCATCCTGGTAATTTTTCAGCTTTTCTGTACCAATTGTTCCCAAAATTAATTCTTCCATGTCAATCTTTAACCTAATTACATCTAATGGTTTTTCTTCTGGTTCTTTCATTTTAAATGTCTTCATCCACTCATTTAACTCATCAGGAGTCGGACCTACAGGCGTATTATTTAGTTCTATCCAATTTCCACTCTTTTCAGGTGTCACTGTTGCAGACTCTGTTACCATAGGCATTTTCCTACCGTTGCACTCATTCACTGTCAAATTTGTAGGTGGACTTGGTCTATAGGTACTAGCCAAATTACTTGTACTTGGTTCCATCCTTTCTTTTTCTCTCTGAAATTGTGAATTCATAGGAATCAGTAAAGCGCGTTCATCAATTTTCTGATTCTCAAAAACTGGTATTACTGGACCTATTGTCACAGGTACAGTTACAGCTTCCATGTTTTTCGTTAATTCTCTAATTTTCTCAGTCAGCTCCTTTGTCGTTCTTGCTAATTCAGTTGCATTGTCACTTTCTACTCCTTCATTTGGTGAAGTTCTCATTTGATCTTGTGACCTATTTATTTCAATTCTTCTTTCAGGACTTTTATTTTGCACAGTCTCTATTTGCGGCGCATTAGGTGTCACCACTGTAGAACTCTGCTGATACGGAGGGGGATTTCTATTTAAAATATCTTCCAGCAATTCATCATCCGTTTCACTCCCATGCATATATTTTTCCCTCTCCATATGTTTCTTTTTCTCAGTACGCTTTCTCTTAGTCCCTTCCTCAACTGTAAAAGCCGGAAACAAACCTCCTGTCATGTTAGCACATCTCCATCGTTTTATTCTATCCTCATGATTTATTCCCCACATTCTTCCAGGTATAAACTCATGATTCCTCAAACCTCTGAATCTCTCTCGCTCATACATCTCATCTTCCCATTCCGTCAATGCTTCAAACTGTGTCGGTCTAGGTCTAGGTTCTAAATTTGTCATCTTTTCTCTCGAGTTCCGCAAAACCGCTACATTAAATGAACCATTCTCAGGGAAAGCCAGTGCTCCATCATTCTTCGTATACTTTGCCCAATTTTCTAACCATATGCATGTATGATATCCATACTTCAGCATCATGTGTGAAGCTGGCGATTTCGGCGGAGGAATTACTTGTCCCTCTCTAGTCACAACCTTTTTGTCTTTCTTAAAGAAATTCTTAATTTTTGTCATCCATGACGTTCTCTCCCTTTCATACTCATAATACGACATGTTTTCGATTGGTTTTCTCTTCAAAACAATCTGCAATTCAGCACTGTTCCGTGTACGGAACTTTAACCAATCACAGTGCGATTCACACCAACACACCAATCAGAACGATTTTCTATTTCCGCGCACCAACCAATCCCAGCGCGGCACTTTTCTACGTCACTCCTGTCTTTGCGTTCACGTGACTAGCGCACTATCCAATCCTAGCGCGGCACTTTTCTACATCACTCCTGCTCTTTACCCCTCCTTTACAAAAATTATCGCCAATTTTCTTTTCAATGTTTCTTCGTTAGTTACAACATTTAAAACAATTCCATAGTCTGATTCGCTAAACAAAAGTGACAGCTTTGTCCTTTTACACAAGAAATCCTGTATTTCCAGTAGGCAGCGCTTACCTCTACCCTACCACAGAATTATTAACTTTCGCCGATAAAGTAGCACTTCCCTCTACCTTACCCTTCTTTCAAGCAAACAGTAAACCCGTTTCTCTGGGGATAAGACACATGTGGAGACTATACTGCTCCTGAGAATTAAGGCCAGAGTTTCACAAGAAAACGTGATTGCTATTTCAGTTATACACCTGTCATACAGAAAATCCCTAACATAACACAACCTGTGTTATTACCAAAATGAATTCAGACCATGTACCAAATTCCATGTGACTTCTCTTGCCACACGTGTTCCACTTCCTACATCCCAGAAGCGTGAAAACTCACATATAACATAACGCGACTCAACATATAGTTAGTCATCAAATAATCAATAATCAATAATCACCAAACTAATCTATAGAAACCATAACTCTGCTACCAAGAAATCTGTTGCAGCGGATACAATAAAAACAATTTCTCCCAGGTCACTTATCGGTCATCCAGGCGCGACTTATTTTTACATCCACATGACGATGGGGCCCATGACATTGCCAAAAACAAACACACACACACACACACTCTCACTCACCTGGATTTCCCCTTTTTATATCTACACTTTACAAATTATACTCCTAGGAGAAAAGAACGGTAATGAAAACACAATAATGATGTACCGCTGGAAGGAGCCGGGATACCATTTTACCATAACCTGTCGCTTCTTTAGTTCTTTCATAAGGTATTCCTGCTCATTGTTTTGTCGATGGATCATCTAGTAAGTATTAGTTGATAGTGATCAAGACCAGCTAAATCACAATAACTTATTACTAATTTTGCAAACATTTAGTAAATAATCACTGAGTCATTTGGTTTAAGAATCTTAAAGTTTATATATTTTAAAAGGCATGAAAAAGAATTTAGACTTTATTATTCAATTATTCATACATTTATTTAAATGAAATATTAATTAAGCAAAATCAATTTTACTGCAGAAAAGAATTTTGTCATGAGGAAAATCCTACTTAACCTACCTATCTCCCTAATTTAACCTAATGATTTCTAAACTAAGTTTAAAGTTGGAAAATAATATGATTCTCATACTCAACTGGAAAATAAAGACAGCAACAGAAACTTCAGCTTGTCAGCATCAGCTACCGCAACTCGTCTCATCTAACAGTCTCTCAGCAATTCTAACTCCATCAGCATCTCCCACTCAGTAAATGGATCGATCGTGTGTGTCCCTCCCACCAAGAGTAGGCCTTCTTATACCCTAATTCTAGCTTTGCTAACTAAATTGTTGCAACATTAGTAACGCGCTTCTCTCTCATTGGTCAATTCAGTTCATCATTTTAATTCTTAATCAATTCTCCCGGATCCAGCTAGTTCTTCTGGAATGCATATGTTAATTTCCTTTCTCACAGTTCATGTCATGTTTCCATCCGCTTCGATCAGTACATTTGTAACTTCTTTCGATACATTCGAGAACTTTGCAGGCATTGTCCTTTCTCTTAAAGTTGTTCCCACGATTCTCTGCTGATCACCACGGCACATTAGCAGTTCAAATAGGTCATCTCAACCTTGACCATTCTTGCATCCTAGCCTTTCGGCACCATCACATGGTCAGTCTTTCTCCAGCTTTTTCTCCCTTATCACGTGTCTTTTCAGCGCATGCGTACTCTAGTAAACGGCAGCCATTTTATATCGCCACTCGATTAGACTTAAAAGCACTATTTAGAAATAAACAAAACATAATTAAAATAGAGAAATATAGCCTTTTCGTTTCCCTCCCGTCTTCTACGTACCCCAATTAGTCATTACCTAGCAGAAAGCAACATTTAAGCTGTTCCTTACTCACCATCACTATTGTTTTTGCAACATCACGTTTTTGTTCTAAGAAGCACGGATCATGCATTTATTATTTAATTAGTACGCAATTTATTATGTTATTATTAGACACACAGACATTTGTAAATAGATTATTCAGCACATATATTTGCATGTTATCCTTCCCCTCACACATGACATACATTGTTGATTAATACACTCAAAACGAACATGTTTATTAATTATTTATAACATTTGTTAGGGGTTAAACATTTTCATTTACTCTGCTCCATCAATCACAAGTAAAGAAGACTAAGGCCTAAAAGTTTCCCTGCATCACAATTAAGGTGTCAGGGTTAAAAGTGCCCTGTATTACTACTAAAAGGCCCAGCTTAAAAGAGCCCGCTCGTCACAGTTACAAAGCGAAGCTGAAAAATGTACCCACATTACAGTTCAAGAGCGAGGCTTAATTTCCTAGTGAGGAAAAACAGAACAATAAAAAAGCAGAAGGATGTTAACAGTGTAACTAGACTGGGAAAATTCAGTATTTCTCCCGGTGAAACAAAAACTACAGATTCTGTGAACGAAACGGATTTGTGCCTATATAAGTATGACAAGAGCACATGGGACGATAAGATAACATAAGGTAAGAAAGCATAAAATAGACAAATCCAAAAGTAACAAAAGAAGTCAACATAACATAAGAAACTACAGTGTTAACGTGACATAACGTATATATTAATACATATTGCAACAGTATAAAGCATGCAACAAGACATCGGGCATTTCTTATCGGATTATATATCACAACATAAGGCATATCAACACATAACGATCTTATCAGTTTAGCATTAGCCAACACTGGCCTTGAAGTGGCCCAACCCTGCAACACTTTCAGGCTTTCCATGAGACAACTTCTGTCAAAGGAAATATTCTGCATCACTCTCCTGAACCTTTGGTGTGGATTCGTTTTTTGTGGCCAAAAAGTCAGTCTCGACACTCGTGAAATCTGCTCAAATCACACAAGACAGGAGGAAGGTTGCAGTGTAAGTGGCACAGAAAGAGAAATCCAAATATATATATACACAACGGCAGGAGCACTAACCATATCAGGGTTCATTAAACATAGAGTGCTTGGAAGCTGCAGTGACCGACAGAGCACGTAAGCGTCACGAGAACACACAGCACAGCGGAACCACAAGAGCTGCTTCCTGTGCAGAGTACACTATTAGCAGTCAGCCGCAAACCCCCTAACAACCCCCGCCGGTGGGGGAGGGAAGGCAGCTCAGATATCCAAGGATATTATTCGTCTATAACAAGAAATGGTTTCGCTCGCTCTCTACCTCATGCACAGCAGCACGTTGTGGCAAATGCACTTTTTTTGAACGTTCAACCCACTGTTTTCACATATTTCATTAATCATAAAAAGCATAGCGTTTAAAAGGTTACAAAGCAAACTCTAAGTACAGGTTGTTCAATAGAAAGGCTACGACAATTATTTGGTATAACCTAATGGATAAGTCTTGCAGCTCAACGCCCCAAAATATAAAATACTAATTCGGAGTAAAAATAGAAACCGAGCACCACCAAACAAATACTGTGGGGTCTTGGAGCGTCTTTCTGATTCCAGAGGACCCTCGCTTCACTTTAACGCTGCAACCAAGCATCATCATCAAATCAAAGTGAGTCAAGCGAGGCACGGCGCTCAGTGGCAGGGAGTCTGCTGACCCCGTGGAGAGGCACCGCTGAGATAACAATTATAAATCTGGTCGCGCGCCAAAAACATAGTGCTTACCGACATGGAGACAGTGTATAACACCGCAAGTAAAGGATCCAGTCCCGGTGGGCGGGGCTAAAAGTGGACAAGGCGGTAACAGGGAAGGACTAAGAAGCTTCCTTTACAATCAGAAGCCAGCGTTTCGCATGGAAGATGATGTTACCCAATAAAAAAGATGGGCGGGGCTTCAAGTCCCCTTCCAAAAGCGTATTGATTACAAAAAGCCCTCTCATGGCGAGAGCAGCGCGCATTCATGGCGAGAGCAGCGCATGCGCGCTGCTAACGCCAGGCGAGACCTAAAAACCACACAAAATGAATCCTACATCAAGTTAGAAGAATAAAACTTTCTTTCTTCAGGGACCCAGTTAGGCTTACTTTAGACAGTACCTTAAATCCTGATTTGCAGAGCGTTGGGAGGATCTGCGTCAAAAATGCATCACAAAGCCTGAGCGATGCATCGGTTCCGAGATGCAGTGAGGCTGCAGTACGAGGTCCTGCGTCGTCGTCTGAACCAGTCAACGAGGGGCTTGCGATGCAGAATCCGTTGTTGGGTATGCACACAGTCCTGGGCAATGCGTCGGTTGCGAGGAGCTGCGATGCGGAGTCCTGCATAGTTGTTGAGGCTGCTGTCGACGAGGGATGCGAGGGCCTGCATTGAGGATATGCCGCGCAGTGGTGGTTCTGATGAGGCTGCGGCAGCGATTCCGGTCTTTGCAACAGGTCCAGTCCATGCAGCAGCGATGCGTCTGTTCAACCCGGGTTTGCACCGCGCAGCAGAGGAGATGAGTTGTTTCCACTAGATCCACAGAGGCTGCCAGAGCACCTTAAGCTCACTTCCAAGGGTCCAAAACTGGAGTGGCACCACTTGGCAGTGTAGAATCAGACGTCAGAGTACAGGTGCTGGGTCAAGGTCAGAATTATTCCTAGGAATTGGTTTCAGAGGTTCAGTATTCATACCCAGTTGTGCCTTTGAAGTGGGGAGAAACTTCTAGAGGCATGCCTTTAAAGTGCACATTGTGACCTTCCTTCCTGACCCTGGCTCCTGACTAACTACAGCCCTTTTTAGGAGGCAGGGCACAGCCTATCAAAGTGTAAGTGGGACTGGGTTTAGCTGCTCTCTCCCATCCTGCCTATTGTGGTCCATCCAGTCACATCTAAGCTCCCCTTTGTGTGTGGCTGTCTAGGGGGAATACACAAAGCTCATCTGTCAACTACATCCACCGAGTCATGGGATCCAGAGACCGACTCCAGGCTCCAAATGCCTAAGGCAGGAAAATGCCAACTTTCTAAAAACTGCCATTTTCATATTTTTTATTTAAAATCTGACTTTACAATAAATTAGTATTTCTCCTTACAATTCCAGAGACACCAAATATAAACTGGTTACATGTTCCCATTTTGAAATTACAGCTTATTAAACGCTATAAGGTAATTCTGAGGTAATCCTATGGGAGAGTTGAGCCTTGCAGTAGTGACAAAACGGATTCAATAGATTTTTAGTACCTTGACATGTAAAGCTTAAAAGTACGTGTCAACTTTTTAAATACAATGCACCCTGCCCTCTGGGCTGCCCAGGGCCTAACCTAAGGGTGACTTAAATGTATTAAAAAGGAAGGTTTGGGCCTAACAAAAGGTTTACTTTGCCAGGTCGAAACAGCAGTTTAAAACTGTACACACACAGGCTGCAATGGCAGGCCTGAGAAATGTTAAAAGAGCTACTTAAGTGGGTGGCATAATCAGTGCTGCAGTCCCACTAGTAGTATTTAATTTATAGGCCCTGGGTACATGCAGTGCCACTTCACTAGGACTTATAAGTAAATTAAATATACTAATTGGATATAATCTTACCATGTTTTAAGGCGTTAGCACAAGCACTTTAGCACTGGTTAGCCGTGATCAAGTGCAAAAAGTCATAAGGCCGACAAAAACGAATTCAGCAAAAATAGGAGGAGTGAAGGCAAAAGGTTTGGGGATGACCCTGCAGAAAGGGGGATGTCCAACAGATGGGTACATCATTTGTAGAATGTTCTTCATAATGAAGCCTTGATTGAACCCAGGAATAAAAAAGCAGATATGATGAAGCCTCGGAGCCCTCGAAATCCACTGCACAGGTTGAGCACATATGGGAACTGAAGATGAGAGGCAGTTTCTAGTCGAAGAGATGGCAAAAAGCCCCAGGGCCTTACCTCCTGCTGAATATCTTGCCAAATAAACTGTTCAAATGCTCACAGCATAGTGGATCAAAATCTTGCTGAAGCATTTTCATCAGTGCCTAGAAACCTGCAACTTCCAAATAGCCTCATAGTGTCCATATGCAAGAACATTAGGACACCACCCCACAATTGTACAGCCTATCAGGCTAATAGATTTAAAAACCAGGCTGGAAGAAAACTCCCGTAATCCACCTCTGATTTTATTGAGAAGCTATAAACATACAGAGCTGCACAAGTGAGGCATGCGGTTCATGGTCAGCTTGCCCCAAAATTCACAATAGAAAGGTTAGGCAAGGATGGTTGGTGGTTGCCAACATCCCCCCCCCCCCCCCCTATTTTCATTATGTGCGTAAATGATTGTACTGGCAATCTTAAGAAAAATGTTTAAGAAACACAAAAATCCAGATGTTCCCAGTTGCATATTTCTACGTTATGCTAATGACTCTGCTTCTATCACACAACACAAAAATGCTCTCTAGAAATTGTTTCACTTAACAGAAAAGTTTGTTAGACTATTAATCCGGATTAACAAAGATGAATGCAATTTCATGGTCGGATTTCCCATTCAAAGAAATCTAGAGCCGAGCATTTCTATTTGGAAGGGTGACTCAAAAGAATGAGTGCAGACCTTTTTATTTGGCATCACCTTGGCTGCTTAAAACTCCTGAAAAACACACCTGTAGAGATCCACAAGGACGACTGAAACGATTGCAATCCTTCTATTGACTCAATATTTTCGAGTTGGAGGTATGCTTTACTCCCATAATCAAAGAAACATTGTACTCAATTATTGCCTGTAATACACAGGTTTGGTCAGCTGTTAGTTCACAGGGAACAATGTGGAACGCTTTGTTCTAGATACCATATGTCCCCCCCAGGTAGTTCTCCAAGCGGATTGTGCTTAAGCCTCAGTAAAACTATGATGCTGCAAAAGAATGACGAGAGATATGGCCAGACGTTACACAGCATGCTCATCTACAAGATTATTTCATCTATCAACAAACAAGTCATCAATCCCCACAATGAATCCATCAAGGCAGCCCATAATACACACCCACCACACTTAAACCAATTAGAACACGTTGACTGTGGACACTAAGCCTAGTAGTATCTGAAATCTTTCAGATAACTGGATTGAGACAGCCCATGAGTGTTTGGATATGGCAAACTTTCCGGTTTTCTCTGGTAGCCTGCCTTGACCGCTATAAAGAATACACTGGCCTGTTAAGAAGATGCACTGTCCCTTTTTACTGGGAAGAACTGCACTAGTCCTGGTGACTAGAAAAGGACCTTCATAAGGTCAGTTCAATAGACTGTAATATCTGCCTCCATCTTCTGCCTGTTTGGCCCTTGTTCACATGCACCCTTATTTTCCTGGTCCAGCATTGTTGCTGCAGCAACTCTGCGAATTTAGGGCGGCCATGGGCAAACTTTGTGGTATTCGACCTGGTCCCTCTGGAGTGCCTTTGGGCCCTAGGTATCAGAGGTGGACCCCAGTCAGTCTACTGCCGTGGATTCGTCCCCGACTCTGACTTCACCTCTTTTTTTTTTTTTGTTTAAATCTGTTTTTATTGTATTTGTTAAAATGAACATAGGCATGAAAGGCAACATACAGTCGGTATTCAATTGTACATATATCCCTCTGCTGTACCTCAGTATGCAGGTCTCTAGTATAGGCGTGGAGTAGAACATTACATGATATTAATATCTGCAGTGCCTATTAGTAAGGAATCGGACCAACGTGTGTGGCCCAATGTGTCCAGGCAGAGGTTAATGGATCAGTTCAGGCGTTTTGTCGACATGTTGTTGAAAGTCCTTTCAGTTCATACCATGCGGCCAGTTAAACAGATAGCAAAGTTGAGACCACGTGAGAATAATAATAACAACAACAACAACATCAGCATTGACCGACACATTTGCAATGTTCCCCCAAATGCCTCCCTCCCGGGATGTCACAACAGCAACTATTATACTGTCTGCGCCTCTCCTCGCCAGCACTCACCGCAGTCCGTCTGCATATCACGGTTGTGTAAGGAACAATACGGCAGGTTACTGACAGGGTGTTGGCCGCTGGCTGTCATTCACTCCCTTCCTACGTGGACGGACTCCCCGTAGGGTCTTCCTCCCCATCTTGCAGACTGCGATATAGTCCCTCCCAGCTGGCTGCTATGGGCTCCTTTCGTAGCCCCAGTGTTTCCTCTCGCCGGAGGGCGATTCCTTCTGCCTTAGCCCACGCTAATAGTGAGTACCGCCATGCCTGTGTAGGGGGGTCTCTTGCTTTCCATCGCTTGGTCAGGAGCCGCTTAGCTACCACTAATCCAAAGTCCATGAACCGAGAGGTAACCTTTGTGGCTGGGGTTCGTCTGAAGTGATGGAGTAGGCCTACCGTCCATTCAAAGGGCATGTCGCGGCCCGTGCACTGCTGCAGGAGCTCACTGACTTCGCGCCAAATGGTGAGTATGCTGGGACAGCTTCATAGCATATGTATCAGCCCGGCTCCAGGTTCATCACATCTAGGGCACACTGCGTCCGTACGGTGAAAGTACCTATTTTAAAGTTCAGGTGTGAGATACGCTCTATGTATGAAAAATAGTTGCATTTGTCGAAATCGCATGTTCCTGGGTATGCACACCGGGCTGCTGAGAATCTTTTCCCACTCCTTATCCGCTAGTTGTCGCCCCAAGTCCAGTTCCCATTTTTGGCGGAGCGGATCCAGTTTGACCGCTACATGTGTTCGGAGTGACGACGCAAACCAGGTGTCTGCCCCTCCCCATAACATGGAGATACTGAATGGTGAGGTGTTGGGTCGGCTCTGTGTGTATGTCCCCCCCCATCTGGCTGTTAGCGTTGCCAACAGCGAGTGATACGTTAAAATTTGCCCTGGTGGCAGTCCCTCTTCATCCACCAAGGATTCATATGACATAAGCGCACTGTCCCTGTATAAATCCCCCAGGGTTTGTACCGCCGCTGCCTGCCAGTCCGTAAGCGACACTGCTGATAGTACCCCCGGTCCGCTAGGGGAGCCCTCCAATGGTATCACGGGTACATAAGGGATGACGTCTCTTGTGAGGTATAGACATCTACGGTAGCACCGGTACGCCACTGCCAGCAGCAGCGGTGTCGGCCGCGCATTCCTGCAAGCTGGGTGGAAGAGGCTGGTTATTTGTTCTAACTAGTACGGTGGCAGTGTGGTCGCGGTATCGTCCCTGTCTCTGTCCGCGAGCCATCTGGCTATCCATTGTATCTGGGCTGCCAGGTAATAATGCTCAAAGCAAGGTACCGCTAGCCCCCCCTGGTCAGTTAGCAGGTACAGTTTCGTCAGCGCCACCCTGTGCCGTGCAGCCCCCCATATAAAATCCCTGAGCAATTTAGTAAACGTGGTGAAGAAGGCGGCCGGAACATAGAGAGGTAAATTTACAAAGTAATACAGGAGCCTAGGGAGAATCACCATCTTGGTCAGTGCCACTCTGCCCGTGACTGTCAATGGGAGCGTGCCCCAGAAGCCCATTTGCGACCGAATCGCCGTCCCCGCCCTCCCCAGATTGCCATCCATCAGATCTTTGGGGTGGCGATATATCTGGATCCCCAGGTAACGAAAAGTACATTCTTGCCACTGTACCCGTGTATCATTGAGCGTATACCCTGGATCCTGAAGTCCCTCCTGGAACGCGTAAAGACAAGATTTACCCACGTTGACCCGGAGCCCCGAGAGGACAGCGAAATCCTGAAGGATGGTTGCCAGCTGAGGTGGTATGTTAGCTACGTCCCGCACGTAAACCAGCAGGTCGTCCGCGTACAAGGACACATGGTGTACTGCGTCTCCCAGCGGTATGCTCCCTCCTGCCATATCTCGCAGTCTGGCCGCTAGCGGCTCTATGGCCAGCGCAAATAACAAGGGTGACCGGGGGCACCCCTGTCTGGTGCCCCTGCACACCGGTATGGCGTCAGATATGCGGTCCCAGCCGTACGCGGACTGTGGGGGCTCTGTAGAGTAGGTCAACCATCTGAAGAAAGTCAGGGCCTAAATTCGTATTTCAATAGCACCCCCGCCAAGAAGCCCCATTCCAGGCAGTCGAATGCCTTCTCTAAGTCTAACATGAGGCACCCCGCCCTAGGCCAGGCGTGTACGCTGTCAGTTGCCACCCTGAAAAATCGTCGCAGGTTCAATGACGTGCACCGTTTGGGGACAAATCCGTTCTGGTCTGTGTGTATTAACCCAGGGACCACTAGTGCCAATCGGTCCGCCAGAACTTTGGCAAGTAGTTTGCAGTCCACGTTCAATAACGCCAAGGGTCTGTATGAACCAAGGGACGTGGGATCCCTGCCAGGTTTCAGCAAGGACACCAGGTAGGCTTCTCTCATCGAGGGGGGTAGTGTGTGTTCCTCCAGTGCTGTTGTGTATAGCTTGCGGAGGGGCTGCACCAAGGACTCTCTGTAGGCCTTATAATATTCAGCCGGCAGCCCGTCCGGGCCCGGCGTTTTCCCTGATGCCATAGCGCCGATTGCATCCCCAATCTCCTCCAATGTAAGAGGGCCGTTGAGTGTGGCCTGTTGGGTGGCTGAGGCCGTGGGTAATTGGACCGGGTCTAGGAATCTCGCTAGGTCACTGTCAGAGCAGCGTCCTCGGGATCGGTACAGTTGTGTATAATGGTCCGTCATTGCCCTGTGTATTTCGCTCTGTGTGTGCACTAGTGTGCCGTCTGGCAGCCGTATGGCGCCAATCGGGGCCCGCTTATCTTCTTGTGCTAGCAGCCAGGCCAGTAAGCGGCCTGCCCGGTCGGCTGAGGCGTGGGTGCGTGCCGTGTGTGCCGCGTAGTTATGACACCGTAACCGCTCTAGGAGTTCCGCGTGCTGGGCGCGTAGTTCAGTCAGCTGGGTCGAGCACCCACCTGTCTCCTCCCTCCCACCCTAGTGTTGTAATAGTTGAGATTCTATGCGGGCGAGGAAACATGATAGTTGTCTGCGTATATTCCATGTGGCCCCCAGACAGTGTCCCCGAACTGCTACCTTAAGGGCGTCCCATTCCACTAGGGCGTTACTGGCCGTGGCTTCATTGAGTTCAAGATATGCGAGAATAGCCGTCCCCAGTGACGCACGAAACTCCGGGTCTTCTAGTGCGGCCACCTGGAGTCGCCATATGGGTATGGGTGGGCGGCCTGCCGCCCAGCCCAGTTGTATCCACAATGGATTGTGATCCGAATGCGTCCGCCCCATGTATTCAGACTGCATGACTAATGGTAGTAGGGATTGGGATCCTACCACCCTATCCAACCTTGCATGCAGACCGTGTACTGCTGAGTAATGAGAGTAAATACGCGCCCTAGGATTTAAGACGCGCCATATGTCCGACAGTGCCCAGTGTGAAAGCCAGTCCTCTAGCGCTCGCGCGTTTGATGTGGCAGGCGTCTTGTGGAGGGGGGGGGGGGGGGAAGGATCTATCTAATTGCACATTGAGTACCGAATTGAAATCCCCACCTAGGAACCAAGGAAGCCCTACATAGGGGGTCAGGGCCAGTGACAGTCTTGTCAGGAAGGGTATCCGATCTACGTTCGGGGCGTATATTGATCCCATCAGTATTGGTTGTCTATTAAGTTTCCCACGAACCAAAGTGTACCTGCCCTCCCGGTCTATTACCACCTCGTCACAGATGAACGGGACCCCCGCCCTCACCCAGACTAACGTGCCCCTCGCATGCGCAGAGTACGTTGTGCCGTATAACTGCCCCCTCCAGCGCCTACGCAGCTTTTCAAGCTCCGTCTGTGTCATGTGTGTTTCCTGCAAGAGGGCGATGCTGGTCGAGTGTCGCTGGAGATATGCAAATATGGAATAGCGCCGTGAGGGTGTGTGCATTCCTCGTATGTTCCATGTGATTACGTTAATTGTCATCGTTGGGGTGAGTGTATCGCTGTAGCAACAGGCGCATTATATCTGTCAGTGTGTCCCGGCTAGGGGTGTGTAAGGGTGTGACGGTCTGCTGCAATAAAACCCGTGGGTCAACTTTAAACATCATAACAGGTGGGGCGAACTCCGCGAGGATGTCCGTCCAAACTTTGCAATAGCCTGCAAGTATGAACTAGTTCAGTATACTGCCTGGTGGGGTCGTGTATCTAAATATCGCTCCTCACTAGCTACCCCCTTGTCGCATGTAAAGAGAGCGCCATCTGAATAATTGCCCAGGGCAGCACATCGAGCCCGTCCTTTGTGGGGGGCGACCGCCACCACGTCTCTGCCTTGTCATTGTGGGCGAGTACGTAGCATAGCCAGGTATGTTGCGTATTGCTGTCTGGTTAGCCCCCAGTGCTTGTACGGTGACCACTGTCCCACCTGTGCCCCTCCATCTTTAGCGTCCCATAAAGACATTATGACCCATAGACAACATTGTACTTGCGTGGGCGCCCCATGACAAAGTCCAGCGCCTCGGCCCCCCATCAGATGATACCATCAGCAGTCTGTGGGGTCACTGCCGGCATGCAGAGATCTTCCGACATCGCCGTGGATGGAGACGACGCGCCACTGGCCGCCAAAGAGTCGCATCTCCTTGTTCCTTGGCGCTCCTTGCTGTGTGGGGTTCCAAGGGTCGCAACCGCATCCAGGACTCAACGTCGTTCCATTCTGCTCTTCTCCGGACTCGGAGCCGCCGTCCCTGTCCTGGCATAGCGTGTCGTCCCGCGTTTGCCTCGTCGTCGCGGTCTTCTGCCTGTGGGTCCGCCTTCATCTTGTCCAGAGGGTCTATTTCCTGTCCAGAGGCCCGTCTCCTCCAGCCAGTCCCACGTCTCTGCCGGGGAGTCAAAGAAGTGGGTCTCTCCTTTTGCAACCACTCGCAGTCGAGCCGGGAACAGGAGGGAGTAGGGCAACTCCAGTTCCCGGAGTTGGCGCTTTACCGCCATGTAATTGCTTCTGCGGCGCTGCACAAGGGCAGTGTAGTCAGGGAACATCATCACTTGGCTGCCACTCACTTTGAGGTCGCCCAGTTTCCGGGTTTCGCGTAGCACCGCATCCCTGTCCCGGTAGTTGAGAAGTCTGAAGAGGAACGGGCGGGCCTGGCGCCCGGCTGTGGTTTCTGTGCCGGTACGCGGTGTGCCCTCTCCACCACGAACTGGGGCGACAGTGTTCCCGGGGGCATCAGTTCCCTTAGCCAGTGCTCGGTGTACTGTTCCGGATTTCTCCCTTCTTCTCCCTCCGGTAGTCCCACCACGCGAACATTGTTGCGGCGGGAGCGCCCCTTTGCGTCTTCGACTCTGTCCTCCAGAGCATGCATACGGTCTATCATGTCTTGCAGCGCCGCCGCATGACTTTGGGCGACGGGCTGGAGTTCTTTTGAGTGTCTGATCGTGAGCGGTCACCTTCTCGGCCAGTTTCCGATGGTCGGCATGTAAAAGTGTGAAGTCCGACATTACCTTATCAATTCGGGCTTCCAGGCAGGTCCTGGTGTTATCTAGCGCAGTCCCAAGTTTCTCCACCGCGGCTAGCACCGAATCGAGCTTGGTGGCCACCGCCATGGATGCCAGCTCCATCTCCCCCTCCTCTCGTATGCGGACAGGGTCCAACCCCCCCCGCACGCAGTGATCCCTGTTGTATTTTCGCCCGCATTCGGCCCATCACAAGCTGCTGCGCAGTCAGCATTCGCCTACGAGGCAGCGGGGTGAGATCTCCTCCGCGCTAGCGCCACCGCTGCGCAGGCCCCTAGCAATGCGTCTCCTCTTTGCTTCTCGCGGAGCAACGACCTACAACTTCACCAGGCGGTGTAGTATCTCTTCTCTTGTGACCGCCACTTCTCAGTTGCGTGGTGTCAGCCTCCCCACCGCCACGGGCCACATCCACCGTGTAGATGCTTTGCTCCAGCACTGTCTCTTCCTAAGCGCACTCTCCACGTCTCGGGGGGCCAGGCCTGTAGCTGTCCCGCAGTGTTGTGGGGTCCCCGGGTCGTTCCCGGCACCAGCGGCGGGGGGGGATCACGTCCCCATCCCCTGCCCCTGATCGCGGGTCCACGTCTAGGGGCCGACTCGCGGCGGGTTATTGGTCTGAGGGCCCTCCTCACAGCAAGCCAGCCACCGCGCGCTCAGTGGGCACTCCTCAGTAATTCGATGTCCCAGTGTCTTCACTCACTGCCCCCACGGCGATGCCACCACTTCAGTGGGTCGCTATAGCAGCGCTTGTCCACTGCGTGCTCGTTCCGCACCGGTTACAGGCCACTCTATGCTTCACCACCACGGCCCAGGGCTCCGGCCCGTCCGCCTCCCCGCGCTGCGAGTGCCCAAGGCCTCCTCCACACTGTCTTTGCTCCGGGGCTGAGGTTTGTCAATCCGGCCTAGGGTTTCCAACTGGGGGACTCGCTCCAGTGGGTCAGGGCCACAGGGGATTGTGCCGGGCTCCACACGCTGTTGCCTGCCGCCTCCTGTCACCGCTGGTCCGCGGTGTAGTGTGCCTTTGCGAGATGCAGACCACCCGAAGACGCTGCAGTCTCCCGCCCAGGGCCCCGCACCTTCACGTTATCTCGCCGAGCCGCAGGGCGCCGCAGCTCCGATCCAGGCGGCCTCACACACGCCGCTGCTGCTCCCGCTGTCTGCAGCTCCTCAGACGGCTCAGCTGCCGTGGCCACCCGAGGATCGATGCCCGCTTCGCTCCCTCATTACTTCTCCTGGCACGCTGGGCCTCGGGACCGTCCGGCGGCAGTCGCAGTCGTCCGCCCCTCCTCTGCTTCGGGCGATCCTCTCGCCGCGGCGTCCCTTCACTTGGCAATCGCTGGTTCCGGCAGCAGGGGGCTGACTCGGCCGGGGAACCCCCCCCCTCCGCAGCGGGCTCGTCCCGTGGGCCCCACCGGGCGCGCTCCCTCTCTCAGGCGCAGCCGGGCCTTACCTCCGTCTTCGCGCGGCGGTCTCCCAGGCAGGCCGCAGCGCTTCTCTCGGCGGAGGGCGATCGCGGGCCCCAGCAGCAAGGGGCCAGCCAGGCCGGAGAACCGCCGCCGCCTCCGTAGGCTCGCCTCGTGGGCCTCACCGGGCGCACTTTTCCCCCTCAGGCGCAGCCGGGCCTAACCTCCACCTTCACGCAGGTAGGCCGCTGCGCCCAGCATCGATGGCGCCCACAGCTCCTGTTTCTGCCTTCCGCTAGTCCCATCAGCGGCAGCAACCCCTCACCGTATCGGGCTCACTCTTTTCCGGCAGTGATGGCGCTTCTAAAGGGGAAATATGCCGGATAACTGGGGGATATCAGTCGGAGCTTCACGAACTCGCGTCCGCCATAGTGGCTGGTTAGCGACGCCCCCGACTCTGACTTCACCTCTTGACCTCTTCCCAAAGAGCCTCGACTTTGTGCATGACATCGAATCCTACATATCTTACGCCACCACAATCCACGCCACAACCCCGCATGTCGAAGCTGGTACTGACGCAGCTGTCTCTAGCGACTGAAAGATAGTCCTCTTCAATTCAGAAGCCCACCCAGATCCATCTATGTTATATAAAACCAGAGTAATTTCTCGCTCCTATCCGCGACTCAATACTATGAATATGATACTGATGACGATAGGTTTTCCTTGTCCTATAAATTACTATTTCTTTACTTGCAGGGATGCCAGTGGGCTGGATACTTCTGGCACTAGCCTCCACTCCCCTTTAACTGATTTGGCTACTGAAGATTCTGCCTCCTTTGCCACTGTAATTTGGAGAGTAGCAGATGTGCTAGACCTCAAATTAGCCACCAGTGAGGTCAAGACAAACGTCTACCTGGAGGTCCTCCAGCCAGGACAGACTGCGTGATCCCCTCCCACCTTTTAATGAGGCCCTCAGACACCCTGCTGGGCACCTGAGCTAAACCATGATCTTGCTCTCCAGTAAACCGGCTGATTGCAAGGCGGCATGTGCCTGCTCCAGGTGACCCTGCCTTCATCCCTCTTCCAACATCCATCCCCAGAAAGCCTGTTGGTGGTAGTGCAGGCCTCCACTAACAGATTGATCTGGTCTCCCCATCGAGAGCAGCAGCAGGGTATAATCCTGCACCCAAGCCTTCGCAACATACACCTTCATGTTTGGAGGCTGAGTGTTGGTAGTTGATGGCTTTCGATTTTCCTCAAAAGTGATTGTCATTCTGGCAGCCAGGCATCCCTAAACTGTTTATGCGGGATGCTTGTAGAAGTTTGTTCTATGGTGATGCTCCACGCAACATTTAGCTTTTACAGTTTACTGTCATGCTATTATTTTGTTTTTCATTAGCCCAGCAGGGCCTTGTTTTGGAATCAATTAAAAGTTATATATGGGCCCTTTTGGCCTTTTAATGTCTACCAGATCAACCATCTCTTTTCCAATCACCTGGTGGTGTGTTTCTTGCAAGGGCTGATTCATATGCTCCCTTTAACACCATTTGTGACACTTCGTTTGAAACACAACATAGCCGTCAGTAAAATTCTTGATGGATGCGAGGTGCCTAGCTCGTTTACGGAGGCAGCAATTATCAGCTTCCTAAAGAAGGATAAACCATCGGATAAGCCTGGCTCTTCTCATCCAATCAGTCTATTGAATAGTGACTACAAGCTCTTCACGAAAATTAGCTCAAACTGTGGTCTGCAGGCAATAGATTAAATTTCAGCAATATGATTAAGACAGTCATCATCATGCTTGACGCTGCAAAGGCCTTTGAACTAGTGCAATGGCAGGTACTATTTGCCATCATGCTTTGTTTTGGCTTTCCCTCGAAATTTGTAGGCTTACTCGAAAGTCTATATATTAACGCGAGGCAAAAGTGGTAGTTAAATTACAAATGGCAGGATCCATAGTCATCAGAAGAGGTACACGGCAGGGATATCCTGTGTCCCCGGTTTTATTCACCCTCTTCATTGAAACATTGGCAGCTGCTCTGTGGCAAGACGCCCTGGATAGGGCTCCCCTGCAGGAGCACCTAAGATTAAGCTCTTCGTGGACGACATGATCCTTTATTTAGTTGCAGAAGAGCAGAGCATTTCTAAAGCTTTTGCCAAAATCCAGACATTTACAGCTATCGGGGGCTATAAAATCAATCATGCTAAATCTGAGGCTCTTTTGTTTAATTGCCCCACCTCAAATTTGCCTGCTGAAATGAGGCTGCATTACTCAACCACTCACCCTGTTAAGTTTCTGGTCATTTATGTCTCGCATAACTTTGCAGGCTCATTTCAATTGAATTTTAATGCCACCCTCAAACAAGGTACATTGTTTTACTGCAATGGCAATCCCAAGCCCTGACAATTCTAGCTCATACGGCATTAATTAAAATTATCACTCTTCCGTTGTTTGTTTTGATTTTTTCTAACATTATGATTAAAATTCATCAATCTTATATCTGAAAGAGACCCGTTAGTGACAAATTCCTTACCTTAGAATATCCCCAGGCGTGAGGCTGGATCCGGAAAGTTTTTGCGTAGCAGTACCCTTGCGCGTCGGTAGGCGGCGTCGTGTGGCTCCACGTCCGTCTTCGGCGTTGTGATCGCCGGGATGACGTCGTGGGCAGTACTTAGACGCCGCCCCTGCGCGCTGACATCAGTTCTTCTTTTTCCGCGCCAGTAAGCGCAGATCCGGGAAGAGCAGTGCCCTAGTCAATTTTTGACTAAATTTTTGGTGATTTTTTCACTGTTTCTTTTCGAGTCATCTCGACTCCTAGGTGTCGGTAGGGATGCCCGGCTTCAAGCCATGCGACGTCTGTGGTCGAATGATGTCGATCACAGACCCACACTTAGAGTGTCTCTACTGTCTCGGCCGAGACCACGACACGAAGTCGTGCCCTGACTGCCGGGCCTTACACCCGAAGGCTTTGCGAGAGCGGTCTCGAAAGCTCCTCGAGGTCCGGCAGTCGGCTCCGTGCCGCACCAAGCCCCGGTCCCGTGAGAGGTCGAGGGGCCGGTCGCGGAGCCCCCACCGGTCGTCGGAGTCCAAGTCTTCGCACTCCTCGGGTAAGTCGAAGCACAAGAAGTCTAAGAAGCACCATCGCTCTAAGACTTCGCCTCGCCGGTCTCGCGACTCGGCTGAGGCCCCTGTCGGCACTGTCCCCGCGGCTCCGGATGTGCCTGTGGCGCCGCCCCCGCAATACCCGTCCTTCCCGGGTTTGGGGCGACTCCGGCCCAAATACAGAAATTCCTGTCGGCCATGGTCCGCCTCTTCGGGCCTCAAGGTCCCTCCGGTGCGCCTTCGGGCCCCGTGGGCCCTGATGGGGTTGCTCCGGCGTCGCCGACGACTCCGGTCCCGGCGTCGCTTGTCCCTCCAGCCTTGATCCCGGCCTCGGCCCCGATCCCGGCTCCGGTGGTACCGCAACCCCGATCGACGCCGGCGCCGATGTCCCCGGTGCCGTTCCTGGCGCCACCCGGGGCTCCGGGCGTCGTCGTTCCCCGGTTCTCTCCGGTTCCGGACATGGAGCTGGACCGACGTCGCTCGACGCCGGCTCCGGCGCCGATGAGACCTTGGGTCCCAGATGTCCCTCCTCCTCCATATTTTGAACCAGAGGAGGACCAGGAGAGCTGGGATGGGTCGGAAGACCCTCTCACACAGCAGTGTGAGTATGATCAGGACTGGGCAGAGGAACTTGGGGATGCCAGTTGTCTAGACACTTCCCCTGACACTGGCATGCTGTCTCCTCCTTCCGTGGCTACGGAGGAGGGAGCAAATCTCGCAACGGTGTTGCGTGGAGCAGCTGGAGCCTTGCACCTCCAGATTGCCTACTGTGGCTGTCAGGACTAATCTCCTGACGGAAGTGCCTCAGCCGGCAGCTTCCTCCTCGGAGACTGTGCTGCCGTTTAATGATGCACTGTCTGGTCTTCTTTTGGGCACCTGGTCCAAGCCCACCACAGGGGCTCCTGTGGATAGGAACGTGGCCCGACGCCATCGCCCTGCTCCGGGCGACCCCTTGTTTCTCTCTCAACATCCCACCCCGAGAGCTTGGTTGTCCAAGCCTCTGCCTCCCAAACCGCCTTCCCTACTGCCCCTCCGGATAGGGAATCCAAACGCCTGGACCAATTTGGGAAGAAGGCCTTTCTTCCTCCAGTGCTGGCTTGCGGTCCGTCAACACCGCTTGCCTTTTGGGCCGATATTCCCACTCTCTGTGGGATTCGGTGGTGCCAGTCTTACCCCAGTCTTCTGAGGAGGTCCAGACACTGCTTACTCGCGCCATTGCGGAAGGTAGGGATGCGGCAAAATACACCATACGCTGTGGCCTTGATACTGCCGACTCGCTGGGCAGATCGCTTGCAACGACGGTGGCGCTGCGTCGCCACGCCTGGCTGAGAACAACTGGTTTCTCGGGTGATGTCCAGAATACACTCATGGACACGCCCTTTGATGGAGTCGGTCTTTTTGGTTCCAAAGCAGACCATGCGCTGGAGCGCTTTAAGGACTCACGGGCTTCTGCCAAGTCCCTGGGCCTTTCTGTTGTGCGTCCTCCGCTAACCTCTGCTTTTCGTCCCTTTCGTGGCCACGGAAGGGGCGCCCAGTCATGTCCGCTGCCCAGCCACCGGCCCGCGCAGCAAGCGTCTTCGCGTGGCCGTGGACGTGGCTCCCGCCGTGGCGGGTCGGGCAACCAGCGTGCGGGTCAGGCCACCAACTCTGCCCCGTCCGCGGCCTCTAAGCCCTCCTAGTCCTTTCTTTCAGGTGCATAGCACGCCAGTAGGGGGCAGGGTCCGCCATCACCTTCACCACTGGCGTGCCATCACCTCGGACAGGTGGGTCTTGGACATTGTCCGAAGGGGCTACTCCCTCACCTTCGAGACCACCCCCAGCCATGCCACCTCAATTCCACTGCATGTCAGGGGATCACTTGGTGCTTCTGCGGAAGGAAGTCACGGCCCTCTTGGCCAAGAGGGCCATCGAGCATGTTCCGACCCCAGAAGTAGGACGTGGTTGCTACTCCCACTACTTTCTGGTGCCCAAAAGGACAAGGAGGACATGCGTCCTATCTTGGACCTCCGGAACGTCAATGGCTTCCTCCGGAAGGAGAAGTTCAAGATGCTCACCCTAGCTCAGGTCTTGACTGCCCTCGACCCTGGAGACTGGTTGGTAGCGTTGGACTTGCAGGATGCTTATTTCCACATCCCCGTCCTGCCGGCCCACCGGCGTTACCTATGGTTCACGGTAGGCCTCGAGCATTTTCAGTTCACCGTGCTCCCCTTTGGCCTTACCAGTGCCCCTCGGGTGTTCACGAAAGTGATGGCGGTGGTCGCAGCTCATCTGCGCCGGGCAGGGGTTCCAGTCTTCCCCTACCTCGACGACTGGCTGCTGAAGGTGGGCTCGTCCCAGGCAGTCGTCTCCCACCTCCAGACTACGGCCGAACTCCTGCACTCGCTGGGGTTCTCCATCAATGTGCCGAAGTCGCATCTGATTCCTTCTCCACAGCTCCTTTTCATCGGAGCAGTTCTGGACACGGCGCAGTTTCGGGCCTATCCTCCCGAACGGCGACTCCGGGATATTCAGGCTATGATTCCCATCTTTCAGCCTTTGTCCTGGGTTTCGGTACGGATGACCCTGAGGCTGCTGGGCCTCATGGCCTCCTGCATCCTGCTGGTCGATCATGCCAGATGGCATATGCGGGCTCTGCAGTGGGACCTGAAGTTCCAGTGGGCGCAGCACCAGGGCAACCTGTCCGATCACGTCCAGATCTCGGAGGGGACTGCAAAACAGTTGCAGTGGTGGCTCTCGAACCGGCAATGGGTCATGGGCAGATCCCTCTCCCTTCCCCAGCCAGAGCACACAGTTGTGACGGACGCGTCCCTTCTGGGATGGGGCGGTCACATGGGAGAGGCGGAGATCAGAGGCCTCTGGTCTCCGGCGGAGTCCCGGCTCCATATCAACCTTCTGGAGCTCCGGGCGATCCGACTTGCACTCAAGGCATTCCTTCCCTCTGTCAAAGGGAAGGTAGTGCAGGTGTTCACAGACAACACCACCGCCATGTGGTACTGCAACAAACAAGGCGGGGTGGGGTCGTGGACCCTATGTCAGGAGGCTCTGCGCCTCTGGACATGGCTGGAACATCAGGGCATATTCCTGATGGTTCAACACCTGGCAGCTTCCCCTGAACGCCAGGGCGGACGAACTCAGCCGCAGGTGCATGATGGATCACGAATGGCGTCTTCACTCGGAAGTGGCGCAAGGACTCTTTCTACAGTGGGGAGAGCCTTGGTTAGATCTATTCGCCACCGACGAGAACGCGCAATGTCAGCAGTTCTGCGCTTTGGAATTTCCAAGGCGGCACTCGCTCGGCGACGCTTTTTGTCGCAAGTGGAGTTGCGGTCTGTTGTACGCCTTTCCGCCTATACCACTTCTACCCAGAGTGTTGAAGAAGATTCGGCGCGACCGGGCCCAAGTCATTCTTGTGGCTCCGGACTGGGCTCGAAGAGTTTGGTATCCCGAGCTACTCAGTATGAGCGTCGATCCCCCGATCCGTCTGCCTCTTCGGGAGGATCTTCTGTCGCAGCAGCAGGGGACGGTCCTCCACCCGAACCTGTCCAGCCTCCACCTGCTTGCGTGGAGATTGAGCGGCAGCAGTTGATTCCTTTCGACTTGCCTCCCGAAGTTTGTGATGTGATTCTGGCAGCCAGGCGTCCCTCCACTAAGGTGGTATACGCCTGCAGGTGGAACAAGTTTGTGGCATGGTGCACAGCAAAGGCTGTGAATCCCCTCTCTGCCCCTCTTTCTGAGGTTCTTCTGTTCCTTCTTTCTCTGGCCCAACAGGGTTCTGCCCTGGGTACCATCAAGGGCTATCTTTGTGTCATTTCGGCCTTCCTCAGGCTTCCTGCTCAGCCCTCCCTTTTCAAGTCCCCTGTTGTTAACAGGTTTCTAAAAGGCATTACACACCTCTTCCCTCCTGTTCCGTTTGTGATGCCTCAGTGGGACTTGAACTTGGTTCTTACCTTTCTCATGTGCGCTCCCTTTGAGCCTCTACATAACTGTCCTCTTCGTCTTATGACTCTGAAGACAGCCTTTCTGGTGGCCATCACCTCCGCTCGGCGGGTGAGTGAACTCCATGCGCTCTCATGCAAACCTCCCTTTCTGTCTGTCCATCCAGACAAGGTTGTTCTTAGGACGCGTCCGTCTTTCTTGCCAAAGGTGGTTACTGCCTTCCACATTGGGCAGACCATCACTTTGCCCACCTTCTTTCCGCCTCCGCATCCTTCCAGAGAGGAAGAGAGGCTCCACCGTCTGGACCCAAAACGTGCGCTTTCTTTTTATATCAACCGCACACAACACTTCCGGGTGGATGACCAGCTCTTTGTTGGCTACGTGGGCGCCAAAAAAGGTCGGGCGGTGCACAAGAGAACCATCTCCCGCTGGGTAACCTTGTGTATCAAAGCCTGCTATTCTTTGGCTAAGAAGGAGCCTCCTGTTGGGCTGCGTGCCCATTCCACCAGGGCAACGGCTGCTACCACGGCTTTAGGCCGCGGTGTTCCGCTGCCGGTTATTTGTCAGGCAGCTACGTGGGCCTCGCTGCACACATTTACAAAGCATTACTGCCTTGACAGTCAGGTCCGGAGGAACGGCTACTTTGGCCGTTCTGTCCTCCGGGACTTCCTTGTCTGATCTTTGTTCGCAGACCCACCACCGGGGTTGGTATTGCTGGGGTATCTATTCTAAAGTAAGGAATCTGTCACTAACGAGTCTCTTTCAGATGCACAAGTTACTAACTTGTGTAACGATATATCTGTAAGAGACAGTAGTTAGTGACAGATTCCTTCCCGCCCCACCCATCCTCCCCGTTCTGCGAACTGATTTCTAGGGTTAAGGACATCCCTTTCAGGGCCCTAGTATTTTTCAGACACCTATGTCAGCTTCTTGCATGGCTCTGCGTTCCTGGCGCGGAAAGTCGTGTACAGAACTGACGTCAGCGCGCAGGGACGGCGTCTAAGTACTGCCCGCGACGTCATCCCGGCGATCACGACGCCGTCGGACACGGAGCCGCACGACGCCGCCTACCGACGCACAAGGGTACTGCTACGCAAAAACTTTCCGGATCCAGCCTGACGCCTGGGGATATTCTAAGGTAAGGAATCTGTCACTAACTACTGTTTCTTACGGATAGATCGTTACACAAGTTAGTAACTTGTGCTTTAATAAGATAGATCAAGCACTGCACCACTTCCTGTGGCATGGGAAGAAGGCTCGTACTGGTTTGATAGCTATACAACTTAGTATCGAAGACGGGGGCCTGGCGCTCCTGCATATTAAGAAATATTATCAAGTGACATTCCTCAATAGGAATATTTGGGCCACAACACTAAGTAACTTCCAAAATGGTTTTTATCTCCAGCAAATGCTCAGAGAAGTTGATATTCTGCTTTCCATCTTTTTTAAAATTCCCAAGCTTCCGAAGCGTACTACGTGTAAGTTTCCACAGATGCTGGATTTCAGATACATTAAACTTGGAGAGGAGTTCCAGTTTTATCCTTGTATGCGTATCAGAGAATGTGCCCTGTTAGGTCTTTAGGTGGAGATTGGGGCTATAAGGCGTTGGGAAAATGGGCTACTTTAGATTTAGTGACTTCATGTTGGCAGGGACAATTAAATCTTGGGAGCAACTGTTAGCAGGCAACCCTGCAATTCCCTCCAAATTAGCTTTTTCGTACTTCCAAATCAACCGCTATATAAGAAATATTCAGCCGACAACCAACTTACTAGTGGCAAGTATTTGTCAAACTTATTTCATCAATGGGTTGTGAGGAGTTGGCAATTGGTACCATGTGCTTCATCAGCAAATGCGCGAAACTGATGTCCCTACGGCTTTGACCAAGATTGATGACGCCACATGTTGTGAGATTGATCGCGTACCTGGGTAGGTTATTATCTAATGGTCGATAAAGCCATCATGGGCGCAAATTACAAAAGAATGGCCTTCTTTTGTAAGTGGATGCTCTATTACACATCTTTTTGAATTCAAACAATGTTTCCTTCTAGCTCAGTGGCGTGTTTTAGATGTGGGTGTAATAAAAGTGACTGGCTTCACATATGTTTCACCTGCCCTGCTCTAGCCCACTTCTGGATAAAGGTATTCCAGTTGATCAGCGCAAAGCTACAATCTTGTTTGACTCCGGATCCCCTTAGTGCACTATTTGGATTTCCAGCTCTCCAAAGTTAAACTACCCTAGGACAGCAACAGTTCTTGTTTATTGCTACATTGGTGGCCAGATCCCTAATCTTGCAAAAGTGGAAGTCCTCCGAAGTTCCTTCTTATGATTTGTGGGTGAACAAAATGAAGTGATTCAAAAAGAAAAGTTCTACATACATAGTTGGGGCCTTTAAAAATTTCGGAGCATTTGGCGCAGAGCGCTCGACCATCTAAAATATTGTAACAGTAAGTATTTGATCACACTCACATTAGCCAAGTCTAAGACCTCCCAGACAATTTGGTAGCGTATACAAGAATTTTCTTCTATGGCAACTTACTGGTATCAAGGGGGGGACCCCTTTGCATGGTGTTTTTTTAGCCCTGCATTCCATGCCCGAGAACTATAATTATGATAAATTTACGTAATTGTAACAAGGTATTAATATGCTTAGGGGTTTGCTTCATTTGTTCCACTCAGAAATGCCGGGGGCGACTATACATTTATTTAATCTAGAATGGAAGAATACATCTTAATTTATTGCTGTATTTAACTTATTATGCACTCGTTTAGATTGCAGTATGAAATCTGTATTGTGGTAATGCCTGTGGAGTACTTTTTTCTTCCTGATCAATAAAATACATTTATTTAATAAAAAAAAGCATAGGTGTTCCCTACATCTCTGGATGTTGATAACCACATTCCTCATTGCAATTACCTCCACTTGTTGCATGAGTCAAATACAAGCCCTGTTGTTACAACAGCTGAATACCAGGTTCCACCTAGCAAGCTGGTTCTTTGGACAAAAGCGGTCTTTTTCCCCAAAGTGGTCATAGATTTCTACATAGCGCAATCCATCATCCTATCAGTATTCTGTCCCGTCTCATCCCTTCACAGAGGAAGAAAAACTTTATTATCTTGTGTCAGAGAAGGTCCAGGGCTTCCACATTGACTGCCCCAGGTAACAATGGGTGGACGACATGCTCTTTGTAGACTTCTCTGTAGCGAAACAGAGCAAAGCCATTTTGAAGAGGACCACCTCCAGATGGATTGTCTTGTGCATCAAGATCTGCTATGGCCTGGACAAAAAGCAGCCTCCGAAAGGCTTGCATACTCATTCTATCAGAGTGAAGGCTTCTAAAACTGTGCAAGCGCGCAGTGTGCCAGTGTTGGATATCAGCCAGGCTACTATATGGGCGTCAGTCCATACGTTTGCTAAGCACTACTGCCTGGATAGCCTGGTCCAGCGTAAGGGTAATTTTGCATGATCTGTCCTGCAGCATTTCCTGGTCTGAGCCATTCCAGGGACCCACCACGTTAAGAGGTTCTACTTTGTATCTATTCACAAGGTGCAGAATCTGCCGTTTGAAGGATCCTTCAGAAGAAAGTTACTTCCCTTCGAAAATGCTCTTTTTGATGGGCACTCTATTACAACCTCTAATTCATCACCAACTGACCTCCCCAGTCTGTTGAATGGACTCCTCTCATCCAGACTAGGATTGCAATCTAAAGATCTGCGCATTGGCACAATCTGATTGACCGCTCTGTGTCCGAAGCCGCAGACAGATATCAGAAAGAAGCGGACGTCAATGCGCGGAGGTGGCAGCTCTGTAGGGCCCTGATGTCTCATTCAGGCTGGGGCAGGGCGGTGCTGGACGGACTCAACGCGGATCCACATGAAGCCACTTGGCGACGTGTGAGTGAATTGCTGAGATCTGTCCAGATCCAGTCTGGGCATTAGGATATTCACAAGGGGAGAAATCTGCAGTTAGTCTCCACCAGTAAGAGTTTTATGGAGAGTAAGTAACTTTTACAACTGGTCCATGGACTCTGGTGAACTGGACTGTCACAGCTGGACACCAGGTCACTGAAAGCACCTATGACATTTTTGAATGAGGAACGTATTGTAAATGTGTTTTTTTTTTTTTTACAAATTGTTGTTTTTATTTATATATACACACTGGGAATTGTATACTGGACATGCTCTAACTTGTTCCTTAGCCTTCCATTGAGTACAAGGGCTGTCGCATTAAAGTTAATCTTTAATCCAGCATACCTTGACTGTATTCCAGTAATCCCCTAAAAAATAAGAGGGAGTGTGAAGATCCCACACTCCACCTCACTGGAAATCAACCACTTAGGATAACCTTGGCCGTAGGAACAATGTTAAAGAAATGAAAATACCAAGGGAATTGTGAAATGATTTGTGCCAGAAGGTACTAGGACCTGTTAGTTTTAATTTTTTTGTCTGGTGTTAACCTTTCCAATTCACCTACCTTCTAATTAGTATTTTTCCTTTTGCAATATAAAGCACTGATGGCACATAGAGACTTAGTGCTATTTAAAGTGTCCCACTGAATTTGAGTTTCTGATGGCTACTTCTGATTTCAGATTCCTCACCCTGAGAATACTTGCAAATGCCAGACTGAATCCAGAGAGATTTTCCAACAGTGCGCCCTTGTAACAGTAGGTGGTGCCATGTGGCTCTGTGGTTAATCTTTACTGCTCCGCAAATAAGTGAATCTGTGAAAAAGGTCCACCCCTACAGCTGACATCCGTTAATTTCTTTACATGCGCTTTGGTGCAGATCCGGAGCTTTGAATCCTATTTTTTCAGTCTTCTGGCTATTTTAATGTGTTTACAATGACGGTGTGCCAGGGAAAATGACCCCACCAAAAACTACTGATTTCAAACTGCTGAGATTGCACAAAGCAGATGTTCGTCATGGACTCCAATACGTGTTTGTTCGATAACGATTCGAAGTCATACGATAAGTGTGCCGTTATACATCCAAAGGTGCTCCGGCAATAAGGGGCGAAGCTCTACATCTCTGAGCATAAGAATAGGTCAAAACAAAAGTCCTGCTCCAAGTCGTGGGCTCCTTGCTTTCCTGGTCGAAGGCCTTTCCCTCAGATTTTCCAGGTCCTGGTCAAAGTGTTCATGTAACCCCAAGTCAAAGACATACAAGAAAGACAAGCAGGGACTTGACCCTATCCTGCGATTCGAAGTCTGGTGAGAAGGCAAAATGGCGCTAAGCTAAAGACCTTACCCTTCCACTGTCACTTGAATCAGACCTGGTCTCATCATTTGCTCCCAGCGTACCCCAAACTCCCTGGCCTGTCATTGACTCAAATCAAAGAGCTGCATGGGCCCCAAGTCAGACTTTCAGTGGTGGGTCCACCCTGGATGCAGACTGACTCCTTGGGACCCTTTACCGGGCCTGTACTGATACTAGTTCAGGCTTGCTCACTGGCACCGAGGTCCATGCCAGTTTTTTCCATGCTGGTACAGACTCTGCCTATCCCAGATCCATTTCGGAAACTAGTCTCTGACCCTGAACTGACACTGGCCAGCTCCAGGCATATGTTGTCATTGTTATTTTGTAGCTCAACCAGTCATTGTATAGCGAGTATTGGACTTACAATTGACTACTGTTGAAACAAAGGCTAATTTGGTAACTGAAATTCTCTAACCATGCACATCTTCATCTGACCCAGTCCAGTGACACCCCTACCGAAATGTTGATGGTGACATGGGCTAAGCCATGTTCTGGCCTTCTGGTTAGACGACCTGCTGCTTCGGGACCTAAACCAGCCCCCGGTGATCTGGATTTCAATACTCTGCATCCTACGCCTGAAAGCCTGATAATTCAGGCATCAACAAGTTAGGTGATTTCCGAATCCTTTTTCTACCAATAAAGTCGAAACAAATTGATGCTTCCAGAGAGAAAATGTTCTCCATGGCCAGCTTGACCTTTAGATCTCTCAATGCAGTATACCTTTTCGGTAAGTGCACCGGTATTTTGTAGAACATGATTGTGAGAAAGTGTCTCTTTTGCATGATTAGCCCCCCACTTTTCTTTCTGGTTTTGATGTGGTTCCAAATGTAGTGCACAAGGTCCCTGCCAACCAGGTGCCCTGTGCCAATGCTCCTTCCCTAAAACAAACTCCCAATTGGTACTTCTGCCCCCTGTATGTCCCTAGTAAATGGTACCCTGGGTACCTAGGGCCTGAGAGCTGAAGAGGTTCCCTTGGGACCCCCCTCACGGGGACCATGCCACTGCCCTTGCAGCCTGCATGCCCCTGTGAGGAAGAAAACGACAGTCAACATGGCACCCTGACTGGGTGCCATGCCAGCTAACACTGCCTGGCAGCCTAGGTAAGTCACCCCTCTAGCCTCAGAGCCCTAAGGCAGGATGCACTAAACTACAGACGAGGGCATATCTGCATTAGCAGATATTCCCTACAATTTTGGGCACCATTTCCCAATATTGTAAGTACCAGTGAAGCCATAGAGAGTTCATGGGCTGGGAACTCAAGAACTTGAGCTCCACAGCACCGTGATGGCTTTACTGAATATAGGAGTGTTTGGTACCACACTACTCCTTTCAATAAATCCACACTGATGCCAGTGTGGCCATTTATTGTACCATGTATCCAGAGGGCACCTCAGAGGTGCCCCCTGTAACCCTACCAAAACTGGTGTGGTCTCTGACTGGCTGTAGGCAGCCAGCCACAACCAGACATGTTTCTGGACCCCTGGGTGGAGAGCCCCTGCTCTCTGGGACCAGAAACAATGCACATCCTGGGCAGAGGTGGCATGCCTCCTCCCCCAGGATGGGCCAGTGCTCGAAGAGGGAAGCTTCAATGGCCTGGCGCCTTTGTAATGTGACCCCCAGCCTCTGCTGCTAGCAGCAGATGGCAGCCCCTGGTTTACACCCCCACTTTGGGCGAGAAAACCAGCGGGAAAATTAAAAAAGATAGGTGTGCCCACCTCTGCCAACCCCCCTCCCTCCCCCCCAGGGTGGGGGGAAGGGAGGTGAAGCACAATATTTTGTTCCCGCCATCTTGAGGATGGGGGTACCCCTCCAATCAGGGCTAGGTCTATGCCCCCTCCCACAGTGGGGGCATAGACCTAGCGTAATAGAGGTTGTAGTTACCCCAGGTGAGGTGCCCATTTGCCCTACCTGCTACTCCCCTTAAGCCTCCTAAATTTAGTATTTAGGTGGCTCCCTCAGACCTGGACCCCAGATCTGCGATGACATAAGAAGCAAGAAGACACCCTGCAGCAGAAGACAACTGCCTTGGCCCCAGCCCTACCGACCTGTCTCCAGCTTCGACTAAACCTGTGACCTGCCTTGCATCACAACCTCCAATCCCCCTGGGAGGACTGTTGCCTTCAATAAAGACTCCAATCTCCCGAGGACAGTGGACCTGTCCAGAAGAAATCGACTCCAAAGACCCCGCATCCAGGCGGATCCGCGACGCCAGCCCACTCTGCACCCGACGCCCATGGCCAGATTCTAAGTGGCTCACCTGAGCAGTGAAGTCTCCCCGGCAATCCTGACCTCGTGTCCAGCGTTGGCTGCCCTCCATGACGGTGCCTGCAGTGTGAATCCAGAGCCCCTCCTCACCACGACAGGCTCCGTAAGAAGATTCCGACGTCCACAGGCACCCCTGCACCTGAAGCCCCTGGACTTTGGTGAGCTGAACCAACGGTGCCCCTACGACTCCCTAAATCTCAACTTATCTCTGCTGTCATTGGTGTTCCTCCTGCAACCTCCGGTGCTAGGCCTGCAGCCTCTTTGCTGTCATGAAAATCCAAATTGAAAAGCATTGGATGCCCGATGTCGAATTTGCACCCTGTACACGGCAGCCCCTGTACCTCTGGTGGTGTATGTTTGGTGCTGCTTTATGGCCCCGCCTGTGCTTGTGCTAACCCCCAAAGCTTGGGCCCTGCAACCGATTTACTTACCTGCAAGCAGTGTGGTTCCTCTCACCCCCTGTCTCCATTGGGCCGAACTCCGATTTTGACGTCTGCACCCGGCCGCCCTTGTGCCGCTGGGGGTGCAGTTTTGGTACTTACCTGACCCCTGGCCCTTGCTGACTTTTGGCTCCGAAGACTGAATTTGTAAGTTCGGTACTTACCTGTTTAACCACAATATTTGTTTTCCCCATAGGATAACATTGGACAGTGTGAAAAAGTTATAAAGTGTTGATTTTTTAAAGTGAAAAGTATTTTTAATTAAAAATGTACTTACCTTATTACGAAGACCTGTGTCTTTAAAATAAAGGACAAACAAAGTATAATTTTATAAAATTGGTCAGGATCTCCTTCTTGAGTTGTCTTTTATTGATAATGTGTGTGCAATAGAGGTCTTACACGAATGTATGTCGATACTTCGCATACCATTACTTCGCATGATTTTAGTGCAATGTTTTTACTTAGCATAAACCATTACTTTGCATGTTTTTACTTTGCATAAACCATTACTTCGCCAGTTTTAACTGCGCATGCATTTATAACGCAAATGGTTATAAATGTACTATGGTTTATGCTAATTAAAAACATCGCACTAAAATCATGCTTACACTACACTACCTTACACTACTTAAACATCACTACACTACCCGAAACCCTAATACACTACCCCCTACACAACCTTCCCCCTACCTGGACCCTACACTCTAACACTACACTTCACCACCCCCCCAACACTACCCTAAACCCTATAACACTGCACTACACTATACAAACACCACACCACTACCCTAAACCACTACTCCCTGCACGCCCCTCACCCTTCCCCCAGTCCGCTCCCTACACTACAACACTACCCTGTGGATGAAAATGAGTTTCTGTTGCAGTAACCCCCCCACTTTTTGCCTGATAACTGATGCACTTTTCCTTGGTGTGCCCTGGGTCCCTGCCAATCAGGTACCCAGGGCCTGTGTTCCTTCCCTAAAAACTGTACTAAAGCCTAAACCCAATTGGCATCTCTGGCCACAGGTAAGTTCCTGGTAAATGGTACCCTAGGTACCCAGGGCACTGTGACCAGAGAAGGCCCCTAAGGGCTGCAGCACTTATTGTGCCACCCTTAGAGGCCCTGTACCCTGACACACCCTGCCTTTGCAGGCTGTGTGTCTTGGTGCAGAACTAAACAGAAAGTCGACATGGCACACATCCCTGGGTGCCATGCCCACAAACACACTGCCCTGGTATACCTCAGTCACCCCTCTAGCTGGGTGAACTATGCCAGTGGTATGCACACAGGTGCATGAGCCCTGTGCCCCTACAGTACCCAGGGCCATTCCTGGGCACTGTAAGTGCAGTGATGCCATTAAGAGTATATGGTGCTGGGAGGTTGTCATTACGAACTCCACAGCACCATAATGGCTACACTGAAAACTAAGAAGTTTGGTATCAAACTTCTCAGCACATTAAACCCACACTGATGCCAGTGTGGGATTTAATGTAAAATGTACGACAGAGGGCAACTTAGAGTTGCCCCCTGAACCTAACCTACAATCCACATCTGAAAGCGACACGTTAGTGACAGATTCCTCACCTTAGAATATCCCCAGGCGTCAGGCTGGATCCGGAAAGTTTTTGCGTAGCAGTACCCTTGCGCGTCGGTAGGCGGCGTCGTGCGGCTCCGCGTCCGTCCTCGGCTTCGGGATCGCCGGGATGACGTCGCGGGCAGTACTTAGACGCCGCCCTGCGCGCTGACGTCAGTTCTTCTTTTTTCCGCGCCAGTAAGCGCAGATCTGGGAAGAGCAGTGCCCTAGTCAATTTTTGACTAAATTTTTGGTGATTTTTTTCACTGTTTCTTTTCGAGTCATCTCGACTCCTAGGTGTCGGTAGGGATGCCCGGCTTCAAGCCATGCGACGTCTGTGGTCGAATGATGTCGATCACAGACCCACACTTAGAGTGTCTCTACTGTCTCGGCCGAGACCACGACACGAAGTCGTGCCCCGACTGCCGGGCCTTACACCCGAAGGCTTTGCGAGAGCGGTCTCGAAAGCTCCTCGAGGTCCGGCAGTCGGCTCCGCGCCGCACCAAGCCCCGGTCCCGTGAGAGGTCGAGGGGCCGGTCGCGGAGCCCCCGACGGTCGTCGGAGTCCAAGTCTTCGCACTCCTCGGGTAAGTCGAAGCACAAAAAGTCTAAGAAGCATCATCGCTCTAAGACTTCGCCTCGCCGGTCTCGCGACTCGGCTGAGTCCCCTGTCGGCACCGCCCCCGCGGCCCCGGACGTGCCTGTGGAGCCGCCCCCGCAATACCCGTCCTTTCCTGGTTCGGGGGCGACTCCGGCCCAAATACAGGAATTCCTGTCGGCCATGGCCCGCCTCTTCGGGCCTCAAGGTCCCTCCGGTGCGCCTTCGGGCCCTGATGGGGTTGCTCCGGCGTCTCCGACGACTCCGGTCCCGGCGTCGCACGTCCCGCCAGCCTTGATCCCGGCCCCGGCCTCGATCCCAGCTCCGGTGGTACCGCAACCCCCATCGACGCCGGTTGACCTAACCACGCCTCCGCCGGCGCCGATGTCCCCGGTGCCGTTCCTGACGCCGCCCGGGGCTACGGGCGGCGTCATTCCCCGGTTCTCTCCGGTTCCGGACATGGCGCCGGACCGAGTTCGCTCGACGCCGGCTCCGGCGCCGATGAGACCTTAGGTCCCAAATGTCCCTCCTCCTTATTTTGAACCAGGGGAGGACCAGGAGAGCTGGGAGGGGTCGGATGACCCTCTCACACAGCAGTGTGACTATGACCAGGACTGGGCAGAGGAACTTGGGGATGCCAGTGGTCTAGACACCTCCCCTGACACTGGCATGCTGTCTCCTCCTTCCGTGGCAACGGAGGAGGGAGCAAATTTCGCAACGGTGTTGCGTAGAGCAGCTGGAGCCTTACACCTCCAGATGCCTACTGAGGCTGTCAGGACTAACCTCCTGACGGAAGTGCTTCAGCCGGCGGCTACCTCCTCGGAGCCATTGCTGCCGTTTAATGACGCACTTTCTGACGTTCTTTTGGGCTCCTGGTCCAAGCCCGCAACAGGGGCTCCTGTGGATAGGAACGTGGCCCGACGCCATCGCCCCGCTCCGGGCGACCCCTTGTTTCTCTCTCAACATCCCACCCCCGAGAGCTTGGTTGTCCAAGCCTCTGCCTCCCAAACCGCCTTCCCTACCGCCCCTCTGGATAGGGAATCCAAACGCCTGGACCAATTTGGGAAGAAGGCCTTTTCTTCCTCCAGTGCTGGCTTGCGGTCGGTGAACACCGCTTGCCTTTTGGGCCGATACTCCCACTCTCTGTGGGATTCGGTGGCGCAAGTCTTGCCCCAGTGTCCTGAGGAGGTCCAGACACTGCTTTCCCGCGCCATTGCGGAAGGAAGGGATGCGGCAAAGTACACCATCGGTTGTGGCCTTGATACCGCCGACTCGCTGGGCAGATCGCTTGCAACGACTGCGTCGCCGCGCCTGGCTGAGAACAACTGGTTTCTCGGGTGATGTCCAGAACACAATCATGGACATGCCCTTTGATGGAGTCGGCCTTTTTGGTACCAAAGCAGACCATGCGCTGGAGCGTTTTAAGGACTCACGGGCTACTGCCAAGTCCCTGGGCCTTTCTGCTGTGCGCCCTCCGCTAACCTCTGCTTTTCGCCCCTTTCGTGGCCACGGAAGCGGCGCCCAGTCACGTCCGCTGCCCAGCCACCGGCCCGCGCAGCAAGCGTCTTCGCGTGGCCGAGGACGTGGCTCCCGCCGTGGCGGGTCAGGCAACCAGCGTGCGGGTCAGGCCACCAACCCCGCCCCGTCCGCGGCCTCCAAGCCCTCCTAGTCCTTCCTTTCAGGTGCACAGCACGCCAGTAGGGGGCAGGGTCCGCCATCACCTTCCCCACTGGCGTGCCATCACCTCGGACAGGTGGGTCTTGGACATTGTCCGAAGGGGCTACTCCCTCACCTTCGAGACCACCCCCCCAGCCATGCCACCTCAATTCCACTGCATGTTAGGGGATCACTTGGTGCTTCTGCAGAAGGAAGTCACGGCCCCCTTGGCCAAGAGGGCCATCGAGCATGTTCCGACCCCAGAAGTAGGACGTGGTTGCTACTCCCACTACTTTCTGGTGCCCAAAAAGGACAAGGAGGACATGCGTCCTATCTTGGACCTCCGGAACGTCAATCGCTTCCTCCGGAAGGAGAAGTTCAAGATGCTCACCCTAGCTCAGGTCTTGACTGCCCTCGACCCTGGAGACTGGTTGGTAGCGTTGGACTTGCAGGACGCATATTTCCACATCCCCGTCCTGCCGGCCCACCGGCGTTACCTTCGGTTCACGGTAGGCCCCGAGCATTTTCAGTTCACCGTGCTCCCCTTTGGCCTTACCAGTGCCCCACGGGTGTTCACGAAAGTGATGGCGGTGGTCGCAGCTCATCTGCGCCGGGCAGGGGTTTCAGTCTTCCCCTACCTCGACGACTGGTTGCTGAAGGCGGGCTCGTCCCAGGCAGTCGTCTCCCACCTCCAGACTACGGCCGAACTCCTGCACTCGCTGGGGTTCTCCATCAATGTGCCGAAGTCGCATCTGATTCCTTCTCCACAGCTCCTTTTCATCGGAGCAGTTCTGGACACGGCGCAGTTTCGGGCCTATCCTCCCGAACGGCGAGTCCGGGATATTCAGGCTATGATTCCGATCTTTCAGCCTTTATCCTGGGTTTCGGTACGGATGACCCTGAGGCTGCTGGGCCTCATGGCCTCCTGCATCCTGCTGGTCAATCATGCCAGATGGCATATGCGGGCTCTGCAGTGGGACCTGAAGTTCCAGTGGGCGCAGCACCAGGGCAACCTGTCCGATCACGTCCAGATCTCGGAGGGGACTGCAAAACAGTTGCAGTGGTGGCTCTCGAACCGGCAATGGGTCATGGGCAGATCCCTCTCCCTTCCCCAGCCAGAGCATACAGTTGTGACGGACGCGTCCCTTCTGGGATGGGGCGGTCACGTGGGAGAGGCGGAGATCAGAGGCCTCTGGTCTCCGGCGGAGTCCCGGCTCCATATCAACCTTCTGGCGGTCCGGGCGATCCGACTTGCACTCAAGGCATTCCTTCCCTCTGTCAAAGGGAAGGTGGTGCAGGTGTTCACAGACAACACCACCGCCATGTGGTACTGCAACAAACAGGGCGGGGTGGGGTCCTGGACCCTTTGTCAGGAGGCTCTGCGCCTCTGGACATGGCTGGAACATCAGGGCATGTTCCTGATGGTTCAACACCTGGCAGGTTCCCTGAACGCCAGGGCGGACGAACTCAGCCGCAGGTGCATGATGGATCACGAATGGCGTCTTCATTCGGAAGTGGCGCAAGGACTCTTTCTACAGTGGGGAGAGCCTTGGTTAGATCTATTCGCCACCGAAGAGAACGCGCAATGTCATCAGTTCTGCGCTTTGGAATTTCCAAGGCGGCACTCGCTCGGCGACGCTTTTCGTCGCGAGTGGAGTTGCGGTCTGTTGTACGCCTTTCCGCCTATACCACTTCTACCCAGAGTGTTGAAGAAGATTCGGCACGACCGGGCCCAAGTCATTCTTGTGGCTCCGGACTGGGCTCGAAGAGTTTGGTATCCCGAGCTACTCAATATGAGCGTCGATCCCCCGATCCGTCTGCCTCTTCGGGAGGATCTTCTGTCGCAGCAGCAGGGGACGGTCCTCCACCCGAACCTGTCCAGCCTACACCTGCTTGCGTGGAGATTGAGCGGCAGCAGTTGATTCCTTTCGACTTGCCTCCCGAAGTTTGTGATGTGATTCTGGCAGCCAGGCGTCCCTCCACTAAGGTGGTATACGCCTGCAGGTGGAACAAATTTGTGGCATGGTGCACAGCAAAGGCTGTGAATCCCCTTTCTGCCCCTCTTTCTGAGGTCCTTCTGTTCCTTCTCTCTCTGGCCCAACAGGGTTCTGCCCTGGGTACCATCAAGGGCTATCTTTGTGTCTATCTCAGCCTTCCTCAGGCTTCCTGATCAGCCCTCCCTTTTCAAGTCCCCTTGTTAACAGGTTCTCTAAAAGGCATTACTCACCTCTTCCCTCCTGTTCCGTTTGTGATGCCTCAGTGGGACTTGAACTTGGTTCTTACCTTTCTAATGTGTGCTCCCTTTGATCCTCTACATAACTGTCCTCTTCGTCTTCTGACTCTGAAGACAGCCTTTCTGGTGGCCATCACCTCCGCTCGGCGGGTGAGTGAGCTCCATGCGCTCTATCTTGCAAACCTCCCTTTCTGTCTGTCCATCCAGACAAGGTTGTTCTTCGGACGGGTCCGTCTCTTCTTGCCAAAGGTGGTTACTGCTTTCCATATTGGGCAGACCATCACTTTGCCCACCTTCTTTCCGCCTCCGCATCCTTCCAGAGAGGAAGAGAGGCTCCACCGTCTGGACCCAAAACGTGCGCTCTCCTTCTATATCGACCGCACACAACACTTCCGGGTGGATGACCAGCTCTTTGTTGGCTACGTGGGCGCCAAAAAGGTCGGGCGGTGCACAAGAGGACCATCTCCCGCTGGGTTACCTTGTGCATCAAAGCCTGCTATTCTTTGGCTAAGAAGGAGCCTCCTGTTGGGCTGCGGGCCCATTCCACCAGGGCAACGGCTGCTACCACGGCCTTGGGCCGCGGTGTTCCGCTGCCGGTTATTTGTCAGGCAGCTACGTGGGCCTCGCTGCACACGTTTACAAAGCATTACTGCCTTGACAGTCAGGTCCAGAGGAACGGCTACTTTGGCCGTTCTGTCCTCCAGGACTTCCTTGTCTGATCTTTGTTCGCAGACCCACCACCGGGGTTGGTATTGCTGGGGTATCTATTCTAAGGTAAGGAATCTGTCACTAACGTGTCTCTTTCAGATGCACAAGTTACTAACTTGTGTAACGATATATCTGTAAGAGACAGTAGTTAGTGACAGATTCCTTACCGCCCACCCATCCTCCCCGTTCTGCGAACTGATTTCTAGGGTTAAGGACGTCCCTTTCAGGGCCCTAGTATTTTTCAGACACCTATGTCAGCTTCTTGCATGGCTCTGCGTTCCTGGCGCGGAAAGTCGTGTACAGAACTGACGTCAGCGCGCAGGGACGGCGTCTAAGTACTGCCCGCGACGTCATCCCAGCGATCACGACGCCGACGACGGACACGGAGCCGCACGACGCCGCCTACCGACGCACAAGGGTACTGCTACGCAAAAACTTTCCGGATCCAGCCGGACGCCTGGGGATATTCTAAGGTAAGGAATCTGTCACTAACTACTGTCTCTTACAGATATATCGTTACACAAGTTAGTAACTTGTGCTTTAGGGTTTTACATTGAGCTCTGTACACTTTTGGGGAACCCCTGGTCTCTGTGCACGGTATTACCACCTAGTGATAATATTATATACAGAGCCAGCTTGCTACAATGACATGACCAAGTATGCACTGGGTGCTGCAGTGGACACTACACACTGTATATTTAGATCTATTGACACCAGTATTGTACTTAAAAGGCCACTTTAGTTTGCTTGTGCACATGCACAAGCCAGTAGTAGGCAGTGTACGGTGTTTCCTCCCTAGCTGGAGCTCCATCAGACAGATGGGTCTTGCAAATCATTCAAAGGGGCAATGTCATGCTTTTTATTTCCTTCTGCCCCATCGTCTCCCCACTCACCAGAGAGACCTTCGGAGGATCACTCTGCAATCTTCATGCACAAAGAAGCCTTCTCTTGATCAAGGGTGTCATTGAGCGGGTGATGGACTTGGAAAGAGGAGGGGGTTGCTACTTCATTGTAATTAGAAAAGCAGATGCCTCTGGCCTATACTCTACCTTTGGCCGTTTAATGTTTTTCCAAGAAAGAAATTCAAAATGCTCTCTCCCTCAGATTCTTCTGCTCTGGACCCATGAGATCGGATGGTGTCCCTGGACTTAGTGTTCTTATTTTCATGTACACATTCAGTCCAACAGGCATTAACCTACCGTTCACAATGGGATTTTAACACCTCCAGTTTGTCATGCTCCCTTTTGGCCTTACTTCCACCCCCAGCCCCCCAAAGCCCCTGCTCAGGTGTTCACAGAATTGATGAGTGATCACTGCCCACCTTTGGCGGTCAGGTACACGTGTTCCTGTACTTTGATGCCTGGCTGGCTGGCTGACTGGTTCATCTCATTCCGTTGTGGACCACCTCTGGAAGACGACCAAACTCCTGACTTTGCACCCACAAAGAGAATTCCCCTAATTGGGGCTATGCTGGACATGATTGAACCTCGGACTCTGTCTCCATTGAGATCATACAGGTGGTTTCTGAGGATCTTCAATGGTGGCTGACAAGTACTGACCTGTGGCAGGCCACTCTCCCTACGCCCAGATTTCTAAGTTGTAACAACTGCATGGTGGGGGTGGGGGGGCGGCACCTGGTATAGGTGGCAATCATAAGCCTTTGGTCTCCAACGGAGAGCCAGTTTCACATAAATCTTCTGAAGTGATCAGTTTGGCTATAAAAGTCTTCCTCCTGTCTATCAAGGGGAAGATGGTGCAAGTCCTCACAACACGACTGCCAAGTAGTATTGCACCAAGCAGAAGAGAGGTGTCCTGAATTCTTTGACTGGAGGCTAGACCAGGAGGACATCTTTCTGGTTGCCAACCATTAGCATTGTGCCTGAGCAGGTAAGCTGAGCAGACAATGTCTGGCTGACCACGAGATGAGTCTATCCTGAGGGGTGTAGGGCGTCTTAGACCAGTGGGATACTCCATGACTAGATTGATTTGCTTAAGTCAACACACTGTGTTATGTTTGCATGTTAGTTTCGTTTATGGCACTCATTAGGAGATACTTTCTGCCTGAGATGGTACACTGGGCACCTGTATGCATTTCCACCAATAACTCTCCTGCCTAGAGTTATGGGGAAAATCAAGACTGACTAGGCCCAAGTCGTCTTAATTCTCCAAGACTAGACCAGGAGATTTTAGTAGTCCAAGCTCCTGCTCCTGAGCATTTACCAACCTATCTGGCTACCGCTGTTGGACGATCTGCTGCCTATGCAATAGGGCAAAATCCTGCACCTGAGCCTCGGCAACCTAGACAACCTTGCATGGAGATTGAGCGGCAACTGTTGAATTAATTTGATTTGAAGACTCGGGTAAGTGATATTGTTCTTGCACCCAGATGCCTTTCCACAGAGTCCATCTACACTGGCTCTGAGAAATGTGCTTGGTTTGGCGCTTGACACACCAAACCTCTACAGCAAAACCTTTGGTTGAATTCATGTTTTCTTTCGTTGGCCTAGCATTCCCTTGCCATACGCACTGTGAAAGATTATTTATCACCCACCGTCCAATTTTTTGTTTACCTGACCAAGCCGGGCTAATTAAATTAATGGTTGTGATTCATTTTCTAAAAAGCCTGACTTGCATGTTTCCCCTGAACCAGTTTGCCATTCACCAAAGGGATCTCAATCTAGCTTTCACATTTCTCATTTGCTTGCTCTTTGAGCTGATGCACAGTTGCTCATTGCAGCTCTTGGTGCTCTAGAAGGTCTCCCTCTTCGCTTTCAGTTTAGCATACTACAGGAGTGAACTGCAGGCATTATCTGTGCAACCACCCTCCACCATCTTCTCAGTCAAATTGGTGTTCAAGACCCAGATGATCATCATATGGGGTTTTTTTAGAGTGAAAAAAGGAAAGGCGGTGCCAAAAGAATCTTAGCAAGGTGGCTATACCTTTGCATCTAAATCTGCTTTGGATGGACAAGAAGCACCCCCTTAAGACTTGCATGCTTATTCTACCAGAGCCAAGACTGCTGTGACAGCATTGGCGTAAGGAGTACAGGTGTTGGACATCTGCTGGACTACAAAATGGGTGTTGGTGCACAATTTCACGACAGTCCAGTCTGATGGGAAGACCACTTCACCTGTTCAGTCCAGCAGAACTTTCTGATGGATACTTTTAACGACTGATTCCGCACCTTAGAATACTTCCCCTGGCGCCAGACTACATCTGCAAATTTTTCTTAGCAGTGACTCGAAGTTGTGCCACAAATGTGCCCTCATGCATTCTAAGGCGATCGGGGACTGGAAGGAGAAGCTGCATGTTGCTGAACCCAAGAAGATGCAGCCTTCGCATAAATCCTGCTCCCACTCAAAGTTGCGGGCACTGAATCCGTCTGTCTGAGTCTGTTCCAGCAAGAGGTAAATGTTGCGCTCTTAAGTCCACCTTCAAGTCCAAATATAAGTCCAAAAGCAGACACAAAAAAGTGAAACCGGACTTGACACCATCCCGCCACTGAATTAAAAGGGACAATGCAAGGGCATTGTGATGCGTCATCACTTTCGATGTCTTTGGGCATGGTTCAGTTTCCCCAGCTAAAAGCTGTTCACCCCTAGCTTCATGGACCATCAAGCGATGCTGCATCAGATTAAAGCCTTCAAGAAGGCTATGCTAGAGATTTTTTGGTGCATTTCTGGTTCTCTCTGGTGTGCCATTAGGCCTCAAGGAACCGCAGTGGTCCCCAGTCGGGTTACTGCTGGTGGAGCATTCCTGTGCATGATCTGACCCCTTGGAACCCGCCTCACGACCCATACTTAGATCAGTACAGGCTTTTGCCTCAGCGCTGCTATGGAAGAGGGTACAGTACTTATATCAATGTTGGACACTGAACCTGCTTCAGCTTGATCTCGACTGATATCGTGTAATGAGATTACAAAAGTGCAACTGTTCGTCATGCACCCTGACTCTGACCTGCTACCTCTTCCAGGGCATACACGCTAATAGAGGCTTCAATATCTTTTCGTCACTGTTGCAGACCAAGGGACAATGCAGGATGTTGATGATGGAGATGACTCTCTTCCCGTCCCTCACTATACAAATTATGCCTTTTAAATGGATTTGCTGGAAGCCAGTGGCCTTTACACCTCTCCTGAGGTGGGGATCAACTCTCCACTTGGTCGCAACGGAAGAAAGTGACTCTTTTGCAGTGGCAGTCTGGAGGGCAGCTGATGTTCTTGATTTTGAGCTGTCCTCAGTTGAGACCAAAGTCTGAAATTTTGCTGCCTGTTCCAGCTACTTCTCTTCCAGGGGATACTCATCAATAGTCATAAGCACTGAATTATCTCCGCCCACGTGCGAGAACCCGGAGCATATACAAAAATACATATATATGTGTATGTAGTAGAAAAAGAGTACATAGTACGAAATAAACACACACATATACATGTATAACATAAAAAATATGCAGCCCCAAACATATCCAATAGGCTAAGAAGCCAGAGTTACATGTATTTCTCTAGTATGAAAATAACATATAAACATATAATGTAAGAGAAGGACATGTACAGTAATAGCATTCCGCAAAAAAACTTTTATTTTCATCAAAGAAAACAGTTAATGCCAGGCAATTAGCCTAAAGAAGGCTGCATAAATAAATAACATCCCTGTACAGAAAAGGAAACTGGCACCTCGCCTTTAAGGCCTCAGAGACCCTGAGCACTTTGCCTTTAAGGCCTCCAGGAGACCCCTGCTCCCATCATGCACCACAGGTGACAGTTAGGTCAGTTCTTTTTTCCGGCTCCTTCTGTGAGGAACCTGGAGCTTGAGCTTAACTGATTTTGACTTTTTCCAGTCAGAATTTATATTCTAACTACTTTTTTCGATATTTCTTGTTACTGGTTGTATTTACCAGTCTTTTTCTGACTAATTGGTCATTCTTTTTAGTCAGATATGCCACCTTTATTTTATAAATGTCCTTCCTGTGGGAAGAAGATGGCCAAATCCGATCCTCATTCGGTCTGCGTCGTGTGTCTACCTTCTTCTCACGACACAGAGACATGCTACCACTGTCGTCAACTTTCAAGAAGAACATTGAAAGACAGAGAAGATCAGACTTCTAGGCTTGATGGAGAGAGGAAAACATCATAAAAGTGGCCCAGAGAGTCATCATTCATCTGGAGGCCCCTCCTCTCTGAGAAAACGGCGAAGATCTACATCACCAGAAGCTAGAAGTAAGAAAAAACATCACAGCATGTCGTCGACGTCGAGACCAACTAAACAAGTAAGGTTGACGTCGAAGACAAGAGCGCCGTCGAGAAGTAAGTCGACGTCGAGACCTACGACGCAAGCGAGATTGACGTCCACGCAAGTGAGGTCGACCTCGATGACCAGATCGCCGTCGAGGAGTAAGTCGACGTCGAGACCTACAAAGCAAGTGAGATCGACGTCTAGGACAAGATCGCCGTCGAGAAGTAAGGCGTCGAGACATGCTTCGGGCTCGAAGCATGATAGACCTCAGTCGACGTCGAAACGCCCGTCGACATCAATACAGAGGTCGACGTCGAGATCTCCGCCCCCTTCTCGAAGGTCGGCGTCGAGACACTCCAGATCACCCTCTCGGACCAGTCAGCGGTCTACGTCGAGGGCAGGGTCGACGTCGAAGATACCACATGAACACCAGCGGTCGACGTCGAAGAGACCGACGTCGAGGGCTTCGTCCCATAGATCTCCGCTGTCAAGAGTGTCACCTCCACGGTCATCGTCGATGGTGGCTCATTCTGGTTCGACGTCGAGGGACAGGCGAGTTATTCCTGCTGAAGGCTTAGAAAGACCGACGTCGAGATCATGGCGCTCGACGTCGAGGGAAGCTTCTTCCTCGCCTGGTATAACTATCATTCAAGTTACACCGGAGGGCTCTCCGGCGAGTGGGAACAAATCTCCTCTCATCAACATGTCACCCAGATGGTTGGAGGACATTAGGCACTGGAAGATCCAACCCAGACCTACTGAGAGACCTCCTCCCACGGAATCCTCAAGACCTTCCGCTGGTAGGTCCCCGAGGCGTTCCAGATCTTCATTAAGACGGCGCTCACGCTCAAAAGAGCGCTCAAGGTCCCACCGATCGCATACGCCAAGGAGAAGACGGAGGTCTCCTACAACGACCTCATCAACAAGGTCATCGTATAGAGACTATTCCCCTACTATATCTTCAACTCCACCATCCAGGGTTTCCCCTGTTGATGATATTGGGACATTCAACGAGGTGCTCTGTAGAGGTGCCAGCAAGTTGAACATAACCATGACTGTGCCTCAGGTGACTACATCCATCATATTTGAAACTTTGCACCATCGGGCTTCGGCAAAGCCCCTTCTACTTTTGGTGCCAGGATTGTTAGAGCCTGCGATGAAGACTTTTTTGACACCTGCCACAGTAGGCTCGTGTCCCGCAAGAATTTCAAAAAAGTATAAGGCCCCAGACCAAGATCCTTTGTTTCTGCGGTCTGATCCGCCACCGTATTCTCTTATAGTCGCCGCTGCCAGGAAAGCACATTCCAATACCTCTCATCTGCTCCTCCAGAGAAGGACAGCAAAAACATGGATTCTTTGGGACGGAGAATGTGCAATACGTCAGGATCTGTTATGAGTGGCTAGTGCAGCCGCTCTACTGGGACGATATGATCGGTCTTTATGGGTCTCTTTAACAAGATTCACAGAGAAATTACCCAAAGAAGATCAAAAGGATTTTCTAGAGATTGTGCAGGAAGGTGGCCTGGTAGCTAACCAGATCATTAGTACAGCGGCCGCTTCTGCAGATTTGGCAGCTCACGGACACGCACATGGCATTTGTTCACGAAGATCAGCGTGGCTTCGACTCACGGGTCTCATGCCCGATGCTCAAAGAAAGATAGTTAATCTGCCCTTTCATGGATCATCGTTGTTTGGTTCACATGCGGACGACGAAATGGCAAAAATTAAAACTGAGTTGGATACTCTCAAGGCTGTAGGCCTTGAAAAAAAGAAGGAATTTCGTCATCGCTTTCGTCCCTATGACAAACGCTCTTTTCAACAGTGAGGTCAATCATCTAACTGGTCATCGCAGAACCAAGGTCAGACGCAACAAAGGTCCCAGTTCCAACAACGTAGCCCGGGACTTGGCAGAGGTGGAAACAAACAGCAGTCAACAGCACCAAAGCAGCCACAAAAGCAATGAGGTGTGTCTTCCTCCAAAGCTGTTGTCCACTCCGGTGGGAGGAAGTGTTTCATTACATCTGGAGGAGTGGAAACGTATAACAAAAGACAAATGGGTCATCAACATTGTTCAAAATGGCTATCTTCTCAAGTTCAAAACTCCTCCTCCATCTATACCTCCGAGAGGCAATTCTCACCGCGACCAACGATTGTTGCAAAGGGAGGTAAACACCTTATTGAAGAAAGGAGCTGTAGAAAAAGTCCCCGCTCCTCAAAGAAATCAAGGAGTCTACTCTCGTTACTTCCTTGTGCAAAAAAGAGGCCCCACCACAGAATGCAGACCTATCCTGGACTTGAGACTGTTGAACAAATACATTCACAGAGAGAAATTTCGAATGTTAGCACTCCATCAAATTTTCCCACAGCTTCATCAAGGGGATTGGATGTGCTCCATCGACTTACAGGACGCATACTTCCACGTACCAATATCAAAGAAACATCGCAAATTTCTACGCTTTCGAGTGTCTTTTCAACATTACCAGTACTCAGTTCTCCCGTTCGGGCTCAAATCAGCTCCCCGAACATACTCCAAATGTATGGCTGTGGTGGCCGCTTTTCTCCGCAAGCAGAAAATATTCATATATCCTTACCTGGACGACTGGCTCCTGAAGAGCTCATCTCCAACTCTGCTGCAGGATCATCTCTCGTGCTGCCTTCAGCTTCTCCACAACTTGGGCCTTCACGTCAATTTCAAGAAATCCATACTAAATCCAACGCAAAAGATCCATTACCTAGGCTCCTTCCTGGACACCGAAAAGCATGCGTGTGTCCTTCGGAGGAGAGGTTGTCATCAATCCAAGGAAAATGCCTGACCCTTCTTCACACGCATCTCCCGACAGTTCGACAGGTGTCATCACTACTGGGATCGATGGCGTCGTGCATCTTTATAGTACCAAACGCACGATTACACATGCCTCCACTACAACAATGTTTGGAGGACCAGTGGATGCAAGTATCAGGGCGCTGGGAGGATCATGTAATTCTCCATCAATCAGCCAAAGACTCCATCCGGTGGTGGATGAAGCGATCGCACCTGATGAAGGGAGTCCCTTTCCACCAGGACCCTCCAACCCAGACTTTAGTCATGGACGCTTCTCTCCAGGGTCCTCTGCAAGTACAAGGTCTATGGTCCGACTCCGAAAAGAGCTACCACATCAACCTGCTAGAGCTGAGAGCCGTACATCTAGCTCTCAAGTCCCTGTTTCCATCGTTCAAGTCTCGCGCCATTCTGATCCAAACGGACAATACAACGACGATGTATTATTTGAACAAACAGGGAGGTACCCGATCAAGAACACTCTCCATAGTCTCAAACCATATGGAACTGGCTTCTAGCGAGAGACCTGTCAATAGTAGCCATTCATCTACTGGGCTCTCTCAACTCCCAGGCGGACTTCCTCAGCAGAGACTTCGTCGAAGCCCACGATTGGGTTCTCAACAACGAAGTCGCTCACAGCATCTTTCGAGAATGGGGAACGCCAGACATCGACCTGTTTGCAGACGCGGTAAACGCAAAATGCCCCGTCTTCGCATCCAGGTTTCCCCAACAAGGATCTCAAGGGAATGCCCTTTTGATCGAATGGTCTCAGAGCTTACTGTACGCTTTTCCACTGATTCCGTTGATACCAGTTGTAATCAACAAGCTGTACAGGACCAACTCCAGGATGATCCTAATAGCCCTGGAGTGGCCTCGCCAGTGGTGGTTTCCGGACCTCCTTCAACTATCGGAAGTGCCACACAAGAGGTTGCCATGCCGCCCGGATCTCCTATCCAAACAGGCAGGGAGAGTATTCCACCCCAACTTGTCCTCCCTCCGGTTGACAGCATGGCTCCTGAAGTCATACAATATGGACACCTACAATTGAATCCAGACTGTATGGCTATTCTCAAAGAAGCGAAAAGACCTTCCACAAGGAAATCATATGCCTTCAAGTGGAAGCAGTTCTTCCTATGGTGTGTGGACAATGGACATGATCCCATCCGGGGTCAGGAACAGGTGATTTTACCCTATTTGCTGCATTTGGCTAGATCTGGTCTTCAGTTCGCTTCTATCAAAGTCCACCTTGCAGCAATCACAGCCTATAGGAAGTCCCCCAACCAGACTTCTTTGTTTAGAATTCCGGTGGTAAAGGATTTTCTTGAGGGCTTGAAAAAGGTTTACCCACCAGTCAGGTCTCCCTCTCCTCCATGGGAGCTTTAACATTGTGTTAACAAAGTTGATGGGGTCTCCTTTCGAGCCTATTCATAAAGCTTCATTACAGCATTTAACATGGAAAGCCGCGTTCCTGGTGGCCATTTCATCTGCTCGCAGGGTCAGTGAGATCCAGGCTCTTTGCTGTAAGGAACCTTATACTGTGTTTCACGCTAACAGAGTAGTTCTCAGAACACATCCTAGTTTTTGCCTAAAATAGTCTCGGACTTTCATATTAACCAGACTATCACTTTACCTACCTTTTTTCCAAATCCTTCGAATCCTCCGGAAAGATCTCTTCACTCCTTAGATCTCAAGAGGGTTCTGAAGTTTTATTTGGACAGAACAAAGACACTGAGGAACTCAGAACGTTTGTTTATTAACTATGGTCCTGTTAACACAGGTTCTGCAGCTTCCAAGAGATCCATTTCTAGATGGATAGCTTCTTGTATTCTACTGTCATACCAATTGGCCAACAAATCCCTTCCGGGGAAGCCTAAGGCCCATTCCACTAGGGGGAAAGCTTCTACTACGGCTCTCCTGAGGAATGTCCCCATGGTAGAGATTTGTAAAGCAGCTACATGGCGATCAGTTCATACCTTTACTCGCCACTACTGTTTAGATGCTGACACGCAGGCAGATGCTCAGGTTGGGCAAGCCTCGCAGAGAAACTAGTTTGCTAATACTGTTTAACATGTGTACGTCAATTTAGTTCGCTGTTTTTTGCTCGTCCGGGCGGAAGTGGGTATGGGCTTGCTACTCTATTCAGCGCTTATGACTATTGATGAGTATCCCCTGGAAGAGAAGGATAAGTTACTTACCTGTAATCCTAGTTCTCTTCCAGGGGTATACTCATCAAAGTCATAAGCAACCCTCCCGCCTCACCGGACGAGCATTAACAGTTTACTCGGTATTCTTGCATCTTTGATGCAGGTTCCTACAGGTTTCTTATACCGTACAAAAGAACTGACCTAACTGTCACCTGTGGTGCATGATGGGAGCAGGGGTCTCCTGGAGGCCTTAAAGGCAAAGTGCTCAGGGTCTCTGAGGCCTTAAAGGCGAGGTGCCAGTTTCCTTTTCTGTACAGGGATGTTATTTATTTATGCAGCCTTCTTTAGGCTAATTGCCTGGCATTAACTGTTTTCTTTGATGAAAATAAAAGTTTTTTTTGCGGAATGCTATTACTGTACATGTCCTTCTCTTACATTATATGTTTATATGTTATTTTCATACTAGAGAAATACATGTAACTCTGGCTTCTTAGCCTATTGGATATGTTTAGGGCTGCATATTTTTTATGTTATACATGTATATGTGTGTGTTTATTTCGTACTATGTACTCTTTTTCTACTACATACACATATATATGTATTTTTGTATATGCTCCGGGTTCTCGCACGTGGGCGGAGATAATTCAGTGCTTATGACTTTGATGAGTTTACCCCTGGAAGAGAACTAGGATTACAGGTAAGTAACTTATCCTTCTGAGCCCTAGCTCCCTTTTAACAAAGCCCTCAATAATACCTTGATGGTCACTTTGTCAAAGCCCTCTTCATTTCCATCATTAAAGAAGAAGGTGGACAGGCGTCACAGGCCAGTGCCTTGTGATCCTGATATCCTTACCAAACATCCTACTCCAGAGAGCCCTGGGGTTCAGGCCTCTAGTAATTCCCAGTTCATTCCCCACAACTCCTCCGGATTGGGAATCCAAGAGGACTGAGGCTTTTGGCAATGTATCTTGTCCTCTGTAAGTCTGCCATTATGGTTGGTTACTGCAGCTTGCTTACAGGGTGGTCGTACACATGCCCTCTGGGGTATGGCCAGCAAAATCTTGCCATAGTCCTGGAAGACCTGGAGTGCTTTAAAGATAGTCTCCATCAGGACTGACTGGGCCCAAGTTATCTTAATCGCCCAAGACAGGGCCAAGAGTTTAGTATCCAAAGCGCCTAAGCATTTACCCGCCAATCCAGCTACCACTGTTGGACGACCTGCTCTCTAAATAATAGGGCAAGTTTCAGTGCTCGAGCCCTGGCAACCTGGATCTGCGAATGTTGAAGGCATTTGATTTGTTGACCAAGGTAGGTGAGATTGTCCTTGCACCCAGATGCCCTTCCAAAAATATCACCTACACTGGCTCTGAGAAATTTGTTGCCTGGTGTGACGCTTGACACACCAACACTCTGCAGCAAAACCCTTAATATTTTTCTTTCATTAGCCCAGCATGACCTTGCAGTAGACACTGTGAAAGGCTGTTTGTTAGCCCTTTCATTCCTTTTGTCTTTACCTTGAATGCCCCTTAGGTTCATTGACACCTTCCAAGAAGTTTCCAGTCGAATTCAAAAAGTTCATTGATTACTCCAAGAGGGTTGGTGTATAGGCAAAAACAACCTTCTGAACCGGTACAGCATTCAACCCAGTTCTTTTGAGGCTGTGAGTTTGGTAGGCAGCACGTAAAGCAGGGACATCAGTCTTCCCATTCCTCTTCCCCTGCTGCAACAGCCACCATACTGCTTTAATGTGCCCTTTGTTGCGTGTGCCCACCCAGTAAGGGGACAGGATTCCTTCTTTCCTCGCATGGTGGCAATCCATTACTTCTGACCATGGGTCTTTTCAAACGTTCAACATTGCTAAACCCTACCCATTCTTTTTGACCCACCAGATATTCCGCCCACTTCAGAGTGAATTTCAGAGGAGCCCCTGTCCATGCTGTTGTTGCAGGAGGTGGAAATGTTTGACTTCAAGGGTGCTATTGAGTGGATACCAGACTCCGAAACAGAAGAGGGTTGTTACTTTTGCTCTTTCCTTGTGCTGAAGAAGGATTGTGGGTGGGGGGAGGTCTCAGGCTAATTTAGGATGTTTGACCTCTACCTTCATGTGGACAGACAAACTCAAAATGCTCACGCTGTCCCAGATCCTGTCTGCCCGATACCCAGACGACTGGATCGTGTTCTTGGGTCTGCTGCTTGTGCATACTCGTATACCCATCCTGCATCACCTTAGTGGCTAGGTGCATTTTCTAGAGATTGTGCAGGAAGGTGGCCTGGTAGCTAACCAGATCATTAGTACAGCGGCCGATTCTGCAGATTTGGCAGCTCACGGACACGCACATGGCATTTGTTCACGAAGATCAGCGTGGCTTCGACTCACGGGTCTCATGCCCGATGCTCAAAGAAAGATAGTTAATCTGCCCTTTCATGGATCATCGTTGTTTGGTTCACATGCGGACGACGAAATGGCAAAAATTAAAACTGAGTTGGATACTCTCAAGGTCTGGTGAGGTTATCAGGCAGAGGTGGAGATCACAGGAGTCTGGTCTCCGATGGAAGCAGAAGGTTTTCTACCCATCCGTCAAGTGGACGCTGGTGCAAGGTTTAGTCTCTCGGACAACGCCACTGCCTTGTTGTAGTGCAACAAGCCGGGCGGAGTGAGGTCCTGTGCCTGGAGGTCCTGTGCCTCTAGAGTTGGTTGGGTCGCTGAGACACTTCCCTGATTGCGAACGACCTGGCAGGGTCTCTGAATGACAGAGTGGACAAACTAGGCAGAGGCAGCGTCTGACAGATTACGAGTTGCGTACATCATCCCTCATTGGGGAGATCCTTGGCTAGATCTTTTATCCACCGTTGAACTTGCAGCGTCAAAGCTTTTGAGTGTTGGAGCTTGTGCAAGAACATTCATTAGGAGATGGCATTCCAGCTGGAATGGAATATGGGACTCGTGTACACTTGCCGGTCATGTGCAGAGTTAGGAAAGATCAAGAACGACTGGAACTAAGCCATCCAAGTTGCGCCAGATTGGACCAGGAGAGTGTGGTACCCAAAACGTCTGGGCATAAGCATTTGTCTTCCAATCAGGCTACCACTTTGCAAAGATCTTCTGTGAAAGCAGGACAAGTCCTCCACCCATATCTGCCTAATTCTACACCTACGTGCGTAGAGTGAGCAGTGAAAACTGACTGTTTAATCTGGCGCCTGAAGTGGTAAATGTCATCTTTACTACCTGGTGTCCTCCCACAAATTCATTATGCCGAACTTTAAGACAAATTTGTGGCCTAATACAGTGGTTGTGAAATTGATCCTTTACATGCAGAGCTGTCGGATATTCTTTTGTTGGTTTTACTTTTGGACGAGCAAGGCTTTGCAGTGGGCACTATTAAGATATTTGTCTGGCCATTCTACGTTTAGCAGATCAACTGTCCTTCTTTAAGTCCCCTGTTTTGATTAAATGTATTAAGGGTTTGACTCGCATGTTCCATCCCAAGTTGTTTGTGACATCAACGTGGTATGTGATCTTGACGGTGCTCATGTGTAAGCCCTTCGAGCCGATGCATAGTTGCTTACTGCGTCTCGTGACTTTGAAGACTGTCTTCATCATTAAGATAATGTCAGCTTGTCGCATAAGTGAATTATGGGCACTTTCAATGCAACTGCCCTACACCACCTTTTTCCTGACAAGTTGGTGCTGAGGACTCTGGCAACATTCTTGTCAAAAGTTGTGACTCCCTTGTGTAGGAAAGTGGGTTTCTGCTGCAGTAACCCCCCTACTCTTTGCCAGACTACTGATGCACTTTGACTTGATGTGCCCTGGGTCCCTGCCAATCAGGTTCCCAGGGCCTGTGTTCTTTCCCCAAACCTAACCCAATTGGCATCTCTGGCCACAGATCAGCCCCTGGTAAATGGTACCACAGGTACCCAGGGCACTGTGACCAGGGAAGACCTCTAAGGGCTGCAGCACTTATTGTGCCACCCTTAGAGGCCCTGTACCTTTACACACACACACTGCCTTTGCAGGCTGTGTTTTGGGGCAGAACAAAGTGAAGAGTCGACATGGCACACATCCCTGCGTGCCATGCCTACAACCCACTGCCCTGGCATAGATCAGTCACCCCTCTAGCTGGGTGCCCTATACCAGTGGTGAGGGTACAGGTGCATGGACCCTGTACCCCTACAGTGTCTATGTCCATTCTTAGACATTGTAACTACAGTGCTGCCATTAAGAGTATATGGTGCTGGGAGCTTGTCATTACAAACTCCACAGCACCACAATGGCTACACTGAAAACTGAGAAGTTTGGTATCAAACTTCTCAGCACATTAAACCCACACTGATGCCAGTGTGGGATTTAATGAAAAATGCACTCAGAGGGCATCTTAGAGATGCCCCCTGAAAACTGACCCACCTCTAGTGTCCAGGCTGAGTGACTGCTTTCAGCTGCCACCACCAGACATGTTTTTGGACCCCTGGGTCGAGAACATGCTGCTCTCTGGGGCCTGAAACAATGCACATCCTGGGACTAGGTGCCAAGCCTCCTCCCCCAGGATGGGCAGGGTTCACGAAGGGGAAGCTTCAAAGGCTTGCCGCCTTTGTGAGCTTCCCCAGGCCACTTGCTGCTTTCAGCAACTGGTCCCCACTGGTTCTGACCTCCACTTTGGGCGGTAGAACCGGCGGGAAAAACAAGTGAGGAAGAGAGGTGTACCCACTCTGTCAACTCCACCCCTCCGGTGGGGAAGGCGAGGTGAAGCACAACGCTCAGTCCACGCCATCTTGAAGATATGGGGACTCAGCCAACCGGGGACAGGCACATGCCCTCCTCCCACTGGAGGGTGGCATAATAGGGGGTGTACCCACCCCAGGGAAGGGACCCATTGGTCCCTGCCTTTTACCTACCTGTAACACCCCTAAATCTAGTATTTAGGGGCACCCCTGAACCTTGCTTGCTGAGATCCAGACAAGAAACAACAAGAAAAGGAGGACCGAACAGCCGTGCAGCAGCTAACAAGAGGAAGATGCCCACTGACTTGGCCCCAGCCCTACCGGCCTGTCTCACCCTCGAACCGGCTCCTGCGAAATCCCAGTGTGTCCTGCAGCCAGCAACCTCAAAAACCCCGGAGGGCCTGCCTTCACTTCCAAAGACTGCTTCTCCTGTGAACATCGGATTTGTTCAACTGCACCCTCTGGCAGCAGCCGGAGAACGCGAATCCGCCTCACTCTGCACCCGCCGTCCACGGCCCGAGCTTGAGTGGGCAAACACCACGAGGAGGTCAGCCCGGCGATCCTGAACTGAGATCCGGCGACCCCTGACCTGCCTCAAGCCTGCAGCCGACGCCTGCAGCCTAAATCCAGACGGCCCTCCTAACCATGACCAGGAGCTGGTAAGAAGATCCGACCCCAAAAGGCACCCCTGCACCTGACGCCCCATGGCCTTGTGTGCCCAAACCAACTGTGCTTAACCAACCCCTAACTTCCCAACTTACCTCTCGAAGTGGTGGTCGCACCCAGAAGTCCTTAGTCTCCCTGCCTGCAGTGCTTTTGCAAACTGAGGCTCTCCATTGGAAACAGGGCATCTGATGTCGAAACAGCACCCTGCACCCGGCCGCCCTAGTGCCGCTGAGGGTGCACCTTTGGTGCTGATTTGTTTCCCCATTTGCCCTGAGCTAAAGTCCAGGAGCTTTGCTCCCACAACGCAGTGGCCTGCTTGCCAGCAGCCACCAACCGGAGGCCCCCTATCCCCCATTGGATAACATTGGGCCTCAACACTCTGCACCCGGCCGCCCTACTGCCGCTGAGGGTGTAACAAGAGTGCATCACTGACCCTGGGGGACCCCTGAGTCTAACCCCAGAACCTAAACTCCAAAGACCGATTACTTACCTAAAATCCGATAACCATATTTTCCTCCATAGGATAACATTGACACTTTTTCCTGAAAAAGTTTTTAAGTGTGGAGTTTTGAAACCTAAAGAAATTCTTTAAAATTGTACGATTTAACAAAAACGCTTTTACTCACCTGTTTACAGGAAATGTCCCAGTGCTGCATCCAGGCATACAGCACCGAGTAAGAAAAGTCATCCAAAAGTAACTTACCTGCTATTTTACTGAAAATCCCATTCAAGACTATGTACTGTATTTACAAGTGATTGCATTTCTCTGAAACAATACTGTAAGTCAAACCATAGTACATTTACAATTGCAATTGAACTGTTTTACAATCAGCATTTACTACTGTAAAGTATTTATTGCTTACCTGTGCCAGGCTTGCTTGGTTCTAGAAATAAAATAACTAAAAGAATATTTTTATACAAAAACAATTGGTCTGAAGTTGTCTTTGAGTGTGTGAATTAATTTGCTGACTGAGTGTGTACAACAAATGCTTAACACTGTCCTCTGATACTGCCTTACTGCTCGACCACACTACCACAAATAGAGAGTAAGGTGCTATCTAACTTGGCCTCTGCCTACCTTTGGGGTTCCACTGGACTCTGTGCACACTATACCTCACTTTGGTATAGTATATACAGAGCCAGCTTCCTACACCTTCCACACTGGGGGAATCCAATGCTCTTCCTGTGTTCTTTGCCCTCCTTCACCCCTCGAAAGAAAAGAGGCTCCTTTGGCTTTACCCCAAAAAGGCATTGACCTTTTAAATTGATCATACCAAGAAACTCCATGTGGACGATTAGGTTTTGGGGAGTTCTCAGGGACCAGGAAAGGGAAAGCTGTGCAAAAGTGGACCCTGTTGAAGTAGATAATCCTCTGAATTAAGATCTGCTACGCACTGGCCAGGAAGCCTCCCCCAGAAGGTCTGAAATACCATTCCACCAGGGCTGATCCCTACTTTGGCTCGTGGAGTGCCTGTTGAGGACATCTTTCAAGCGTCGACGTGGAGTTGTATACGTTCACAAAGCGCTACTTACTTGAGGGCCAGGCCAGTTTTGCAGCGTGAATCTTTCTGGATTCACTATGCTGTGCATTATTCCGCCATCTCGTGGTTGGGTCCGGATTCGTAGTCTTTTCTTTGTTTTTGTGTTTTTTGTTTTTTTGTTGGCCCAGGTGGGCGGCGACGCCCACCATTTGGTGTCTTCGGTGACGTCGTCGCGCTTCGGCGGAAGCTCCCACCTTTGGTAGCCATCTTCAGATTCTTTTTTCCGCCGTGGGGTCTGGATCGTTGCCGAGAAGTTCCAGAAAATTTTGGACGAAGAATCTCAAAGTCGAAATATCACAGAGGATGGATTCCTGAGACACCGGACGACGACACAAGTACCGGAGACAACAAGAAGGACGACGAGGTAGAAGGTCCACGACCGAAATCTCGACGCCTACGGAGAATGCGCTCGCAGGGGGCTCCCTGAGCGCGGTTATGGACAAGATTCCGTTCAAGTTTTGCAAAAACTGCCACCACAAGTACGCCCAAAAAGACCAGCACCCAGTCTGCAACCTCTGCTTGCCGCTCGACCACATCAGCGAAGACTGCAACGCGTGCTCGGCGTTCACCCCGAAGACCCTCCGGGTGAGACAGACAGAGAAGGGCGAACTACAACATGCAGGGCCAGGGACCAGCACCATCGCTCCGAGACCTGGGCCTCTCGAGCGGAGAGGAAGACAACATCGCTGAGGGACCAGAGGACTGCGCTGTCGTCGAGGTCCTTAAGAAAACGTCGAAGGAGGTAAGGGAGTCGTCGACCCCAAAACACCAAAGCGACGCTCGAAAGAGTGAAGCCAGAACACCTAGCGACACTACTAGAAGTGTAGCAAAGTCCTCGAAAGGGAGCGTTGCCGCCGAAACCCTCGACGAAAGCAACAGCGTCCAAGGACAAGCAGTCGAGCGGATCCTTTGACAAGGACTCACAATCGGCGAAAGCTTCCGAAAAAACAAAGGCGTCGAAGGTCACCTCCGAAAGGAAGCCTCGGCACCGAGGAAGGAAGGCCCGGCGTCTGTTTCGACGACCGCGAAGAGAAGCACTGCACCACTCGACGCCGAAAAGGCCCACGAGATGGCGAAAAAGAAAAGGAGGCTCGAGGCAGAGATGGCGAGCATCCTGCAACGGAAAAAAGACTTCGACGACAAGATGAAGCAATACGCTATCCCATCGAAGCCAGCCCACGAGGCGCTCGAGGAGTTCGAAGCCGAATACATCGAGCCCCCGACAACACCTGAACAACTCGAAGACCAGGACGAAGAAGACTACTACTTCGAAGCCGAAGGCGAAGAAGAGATGCAGTCTTACCGGGACTCGGCGTCCTCGGAGGTACAAGACATAGACTGGCAAGACCTCGACGCAGAGTCACCAGAAGAAGGGGTAGACTCTTACCCCTCGAGGCCTTCGCCGCCAGACGACATCGGAGTCTACAATGAGGTCGTCCAGAAAGCTGCAAAGACATATGGGGTCGAAATGCAGGAAGAAAAACAAAGGCAGGTTTCCTCTTCGAAACCCTGCTCCCTCAACAGACAAGGAGCCAATTCCTACCCATGTTGCCTGGCGTCCTCGACCAGGGAAGGGAGGCCTTCAGGGAACCGGCAGTCTGCAAAGCGGTTACACCTAGAAGCGAGAAGAAATATTAACATTCTACAAAAGTCCCGGCGTACATCCAAGGGTCAGTACCAGCGGACTCCATTATCGCTGCAACGGCCAGAAAAAGGGCCGGTGTGCCCACCAACACAGGCCCACCTCCAGACAAGGAGAGCAAGCGAATAGACCTCACAGGACGAAAAGTGGAGAGGAACGCAGCCATACACTGGCGCATCGCCTGCTCCAACGCCCTCATCAGCAGGCATGCGTACCAGCATTGGGCAGAAATGAGTCAGCTCATTAAACACCTGCCAGAAGAACACCAACAAAGGGCAAATTACCTAGCGGAGGAAGGCAAGGCCATCGCTAACACTTGCTTAAAGTCAGCTTTGGACGCAGCAGAGAACTCCAGCAGGCAAATGATGATAGGAGTCACTGAAAGGAGACACGCATGGCTCAGGATCTCCGGCTTCAAGCCAGAAGTACAGAGCAACATCATCAATACACCTGTCGACGGTGAGAAACTGTTTGGGGCAACAGTTGACAACAAGTTGACGCAACTGAAAACTGACAACGAAACTGCAAGGTCCATGGGAGCGCTGCAGTTCAGGGGCATGAGAAGAGGAAACCCCTCAAGGCGACCCAGTGGTAGAGGGGGCAATGCACCCACCACTTCACACCAATTACCCCAGCAAGGATATCAGGGGAACAACCAGGGCCAAAACCTGCAGGGACAACAGCAGCAAAATTGGCAGTACCAACCAAGAGGACGGTCCTTTCGAGGGCGCGGGTACGGACGGGGACAGGCCCGAAGAGGGGGCCAGCAACCCACCTCGAAGTGACTCCAGACACAAACCACACCCTCCCCAGTTAACACCAAGGAGAGGAGAAGTCCACAAAGGAACAAAATAAGGAACACACACATACAACAAATAACCACCGAGCATACAACACCGGTGGGAGGAAGATTAGGAAAATTCCTCACACAATGGAGGAAAATTACCACGGACAAGTGGATACTAAACACCATACAGCACGGGTACTGCATAGACCTCCTAAAACACCCGCCGGGGAAAAACCAAGACATCGGACAATACCCGCAAGGGAACTCGCCCTCCTCCGTCTAGAAGCAGAGGAGCTGCTACAAAAAGAGCAATAGAACTAGTCCCAAAAAACCAAAGAAACAAGGGAGTATACTCAACATACTTCCTTGTGCCAAAGGTAGACGAAACACTAAGACCAATACTGGACCTCAGATTCCTGAACAAGTTCATAAAAACTCAAAAATTCAAAATGACTTCACTTCAGGAAGTAATACCACAAATCCAAGAAGGGGATTACATGGCGACCTTAGACTTGAAAGATGCATATCTGCACATACCCGTCAACCACAAACGTCTATTAAGATTCGTGATAGGCCACGAACACTACCAGTTCACAGTGCTGGCCTTCGGACTAAAGTCCGCACCAAGGGTGTTCACAAAATGCCTAGCAGCAGCTGCTGCGCACCTTCGGAGAAAGAGCATACATGTATACCCCTACCTCGACGACTGGCTTGTGAAAGCAGGATCATACAAACTCTGCAAAGACCACATCGAACAAGTCATACAAACACTGTCCACACTAGGTTTCTCAATACACTGGGAGAAATCGTCAACAGAACCTCAGCAGATCAAAATATTCTTAGGGGCGCTAATAGACAGCACACAGTCCAAGGTGTTCCCCAGCGACAAGAGAACTATAGCGCTCCTGAGGGAAACACGTCATTACCGCAAGGGGCAAGTTCTGACAGTGAGGACAGTGAGCAGACTAATGGGAATGATGGCATCATGCATTCACCTTGTCCCACACATCAGACTGCACATGAGACCGTTCCAAGAATGGATACAGCAGCAGTGGTCACAAGCGACAGGGAGTTGGGAAGATCTAGTGGTTGTCACACACGCAGTGCAGCAAGAAATAGCGTGGTGGAAGGAAAAGAACATATTACAAGGAAGCCATTCACACAGCCAACTCCAACAGTGACCATCACAACGGACGCCTCACAGCAGGGCTGGGGCGCACACATGGACAGACTTCGCGTCAGGGGGCTGTGGTCACAACAAGATGCAGTGAAACACATCAACGTCCTAGAACTAAAAACAGTGTTCCTAGCCTTAAAAGCCTTTCAAAAGCAGCTTTACGGGAAGCGAGTGCTGATACAAACAGACAACACAACAACGATGTTCTACATCAACAAACAGGGTGGAACACAGTCAACACCGCTATCAAGCCTGGCACAAGAGATCTGGAGATGGGCCATCCCTCTAAGGATAGACCTGCTAGCAATACACCTTCCAGGAATACACAATGTGGAAGCAGACCGACTCAGCAGGCAGACGTCTGCATCCCACGAATGGGAACTCAACCAGCAGGAGGTGCAGCGGCTGTTCCAAAAGTGGGGAACACCACGGATAGACCTGTTTGCAACACTCCACAATGCAAAATGCCAACATTACGCATCCAGACAACCGGACCAAAGGTCCCTAGGGAATGCGCTATGGATAAGTTGGTCGAACAAATTTGCATACGCTTTTCCCCGATACCACTGTTACACAAGGTACTCAGCAAATGCAGGAGCAGCAGCATGACACTGATATTGGTGGCACCTCAGTGGGCCAGACAATCATGGTTCTCACAGATAATGGAAATGGCGCAGGAACCAGCACACAGGTTCAGCAGAAGGAAAGACCTCCTCACAATGCAAGACGGAAAAGTGCTCCACCCAGAACCAGACAGCCTCAGCCTAGCAGCATGGCTCCTGAGGACCTAGAATTCGCACACCTCAAACTACCTCCAAGCACCATGGCAGTACTCAGAGAAGCAAGGAGACCCACTACAAGAAAATGCTACATTGCAATGTGGAAAAGGTTCTCACAATGGTGCATTACAGAGGGACTGCAACGAAAAGTCACAAAAGAATCAACAGTACTGCGATACTTGACACACCTACTACAAAGCGGGCTGAGCTACTCGTCACTAAGGGTTCACCTAGCAGCCATAGTGGCCTACACCAGGGGAGAAGCGGTGAAAAGCTTCTTCACCTCCCAAGTGGTAAAAAGATTCCTGGAAGGGGCTAAAAGAATAGCCCCCCTAAAAGGATGCCAGCCCCAAGCTGGAACCTCAACACTGTATTGACACAGTTGATGAAATCACCATTTGAACCCATACACAAGATCACACTGCACATGCTCACACTAAAAACGGCTTTCTTAGTGGCTATCACGTCACTGCGAAGAGTCAGTGAACTGCAGGCTCTCACACTACAAGAGCCCTACTTGCAAATACACAAGGACAGAATTGTCATGAGAACGGACCCACACTTCCTGCCAAAGGTGGTGTCGCGGTTCCATATCAATCAAACAATACAGATACCAAGTTTCTTCCAGAAACCTTCAACACCCTCAGAAAAGGCGCTACACACGCTGGACGCCAGAAGGGCAGTGATGCACTACATAGAAAGGACGAAGGAATGCAGGAAAACAAAACAACTCTTCGTTTCCTTCGCAAGCAGTTTCCTGGGACGACCAGTAACAAAAATACCATTGCACGGTGGATTGCACAAGCAATACAACTCTGCCACAAGCAGGCAGGACAGGAATTACAAGGAGCCGCCCAGGCTCACTCAACAAGGAAAAAGGGAGCAACGGTTGCGTTCCTAGCGAACACACCTATACAAGACATTTGCCAAGCGGCAACATGGTCTTCCGTGCACACGTTCACCAAACACTACTGTGTTGATATCCAAATGAACAAAGAGGCACAAGTAGGACAGAAGGTCTTACAGCACATTTTCAGCAACCAATGCTCATCTTCCACCCAACCACCGCAATAACAAAACCGCTACTAAGTCTATGCACAGCATAGTGAATCCAGAAAGATTCACGCTGCAAAACGAATAGTTTCTTACCTGTCGGTGTAGTTTTGCAGCTTGAAGACTTTCTGGATTCACTAGCGATCCCACCCGCCTCCGCCAGGAAGATAACATAGGAGGTTAAGGGTACAACTAGACTACATACAAGGTTTAAAGGGATCAAAGAATAATTGAAGGATTAAAGGTTAAAGACATAGACAACAAAAAACTGTAAGAGGAAAAGAAAAAAGAATCCGAAGATGGCTACCAAAGGTGGGAGCTTCCGCCGGAAGCGCGACGACGTCACCGAAGACACCAAATGGTGGGGCGTCGCCGCCCACCTGGGCCAACAACAAAAAAACAAAAAAACACAAAAACAAAGAAAAGACTACGAATCCGGACCCAACCACGAGATGGCGGAATAATGCACAGCATAGTGAATCCAGAAAGTCTTCAAGCTGCAAAACTACACCGACAGGTAAGAAACTATTCGATACTGCTTTTGGTATCTATTCTAAGGTGAGGAATCTACTGTTAGAAGTATCCATCAGAAGAAGAAGTTACTTACCTTCGGTAACACTCTTTCTGGTGGATACTGTGTCTAACTGCAGATCTCTCACTGCCTTCCCACCTCCCCGTTCTCTGGAGTGACCTCTTTTTAACATCTGAAAAGATACCTTGTGAGTATTCAGCACAATGGTATCTGAGGGTGTGAATAGGGAAAAACATAAACTGAAAGTTCAGGTGTGGTGCTTAAGTTTCTCCTTTCTGTTTCTTATGGGACTGCATGGAGCCAGTGCAGAACTGCTCTGTGCCACCTAGCGGCACTCTGGAGCATTGCTGGAAAGTTTCTCCTAATCAAGTCTCCTGCCTGGGAGTATTCTCCAGTGAGTTATCTGCTGTTAGGAGGATCCATCAGAAGAAAGATGCTTCAGTGGATACTCTGTCGAACCTCCGACTCCTCGTTTCTTGTGCTCTGCTCCGTTCTCTGGAGCGGACTCCTGAACATCATTATAGGTTCTAAGGTAGATTTTGGCACACTGTCACATGCAATTTACTTCAAGTACTCTGCATCTTAGGCCACTCAAGGGACAAGGTGAAAAACCTGACGTCAGAGCACAAGAGTGACACTTACATGCAGCTTTGCCCCATCCATTCTGTGACATAACAGAGTCACTGTAGAGCCACACTGCACCACCTTCCTGTGCACTGGCGCATTGCTGGAAAGTTTCTCCTGATCAGTCTGACGTCTGGAAGTATTCTGAAGGTGCAGAATCTGCAGTTAGAACATTCACCAGAAAGAGCGTTACCAAAAGTAACGGACTTGTTCTTTTAACCCCTTCCACCCCTGCTTTCCTACCGGCCTTGCAATCAAGTGCCTAAATGGAATAACTTGGTTTGGCTGCCCATTTGGACTTCACTATATTGTAGCCATAGTGAACCGATTCCCAGACAGGATACTGCTCCACTGCACCAGGGCGCATGACCCTTGAAAAGCCTCGTATCTCATTTCTGAGCCTTACTTGCTTTCTCAGCAGGGTATCGCAGAAGATTTCGAGCCAATGGCCTTACTCTCACATCCCGTGTTCGTGCATTTGGCAATAATAAAATAGGAATAAGGGAAACCAGTGGCGTTCACACAAGCTGCAAGGAGGCAGTCGCGTACCAGAGGCAAGCAATGCTGTAAGATGAAATAGAAACGACCCGAGCAGAAGGATTGGGAACATTAACCCCCTGAAGAAGGGCTTGGGGTAGAGCCCGAAATGCATCGGGGATTATGGTGATAAACTACACATCGATAATTGAAGTTTGATTAGTTTCCAGTTAAACATTTATTCATATCAAAGAAAACTGAACAGATCAGAAAAAGTGGGAATTATTTATTTACAAGATAGTTTAATGAATATAAGTGATGAACAAATATAGAAGAAAACTGTGAGATCGTTCGACACAGTTAAATATTTCTGCAACAAAAGGAATTGCAATAAAAAGGATGACACCTGCCCTCTAATTGAAACACAATAATCAGACAAACAATTGCACACAAAATAATAAGAACTGGTTGAATAGGCTCATTGAATCAAAGTGAAATGTTCGAAGTGCTGATGGAGTTAAAACATTTTGCATATGATTAGCAAATAAATACACAATATTGTAAAGGTTTATGGACCGATTCTGGGAGGTGTTCATGTTGGGACCTCCTGTGTTAGCACTGTAAGAGCAAGAAATTATCTGGCAAGTCTGTCCGATTAAAAAAATCTGTCACTCCTGTAAGCATGAGTGAAAAATGGAAGAAATTGTCAGTTTTTCTTTTCTCTATAAAGGAAGCATCTTCTTGGAGTCTTGAAAAATGTATTGGGTGTGATCCCCAGCAGAGTGTATGTGTGGGTGGCACCATTGTTTTACATTGACCTCCGAAGCAGACCGCACTTCACTCTGTACGTATGCCAGTCAGCTCACGTGAATACAGAAGAGGAGCCTCAGAGAATCCGGGTTTATCATCAACCGAAGGGGAGAAATGAAATCCATTGTCTGCTTTCTTCACTGCGAGAGACTGGGTGGTGTCGCTGTGTGAGCTTGGGAAGGAGATGCATAGGAGAAGAACATAAAAGTACAAATGAATCCATTGAACAGTCACTGTTTTAATGTGGTTTTGGGGAGTAGAGAAGCATTTTCCATGCAGCCGTTTATCAAAACCATTATGTGTATATGGTGTTCTTCCGCGAGTTAGCTTCTAGCTGGTTGAAAGTGCTCTGCCACCCAGTGCACTTGCAGGGCAGGATTTGACTTCAGTGTACTAGATTCCTAGGTTGGAGAAGTAAGATTGCAAGTAAATAACTTTTTTTTTCTTCTTTGTCTTGCTGGCATAGTTAGTCACTTTCCGAGACAAGGTCTGACTAATGTTGCTTAGCAGCGTCAAGGAGGTTTAGCAGTGTGTTGAATCTGTCATTGGGGTGTAGATCTTTCAGTTTGACTTTTGTGTCTTTTTCAGTTTTAGGACCATAATCTCCTACATTGATGAGCAGTTTGAGCGGTACCTGCATGACGAGAGTGGATTGAATAGACGTCACATTGTTGATAATCGGGTGCACTGCTGCTTCTATTTTATATCTCCCTTTGGACATGGGTAGGTATTGTTTGTGTTTTCAGGAATGTGGAATTTTATAAAATATCTACTTGTCGTAGGGACGGGATGGAAAAAAAACCTGATCCCCTTTAGTAGGATGCAGCAAGGTAACAAATTGTCCCAGGGTACTAATGCCAGAGCTTTGATAATAGCCTCTCTGATTGCTGGGGCTCATGAGGCTTTGGATTCTAGTGCGGTTCTGATTTTGCTCCCTTTCTCTAAATTTGCATACTGAGGTTAGAATTGTTGATCAAGCAGTAGGTACAGGATTGAAATACCCTGCGAGTCCATGCACACTGATGAACTAACCTATTTAGGGTATTCACCAACTCCTCTCCAATGACTTCCCACAGTGGAAAAGGCTGGAAATTTACTCCTGCCAAGCGTTGGGAAAAGAGCTGGATGGAAAATGAATTAGTAGTCGCTCACTGGGTTTTTGCATGAACTAATATTTGCTTGTATATTTTGTGAAGTGAAAATGGAGTTTGCAAAAGTTTGTTAGGAGGAGGTTTCCAGGCCTGCTTTTGTAAAATCTTGTTGATTCTCGTAAGTCTTGAATCTGCACCAATAGAAAGACTTGTACCTGCAGGTACACCCTTCCGCATTTGTTATATATTTGTTTAAAATAAGAGCCAGGCCCTTAATTTATTTTCATGTTGTCAAAATGTCTGTATTTCCTTTCCTTTCCTTTTTTTTTTAAAACTTCTATTTGTTTAGTGGGCGAGGCAGCCATTTTATGCTAGGCACTCCACTACACAAAGAGCACTTCTGCGTACTTAGTTTTCTTTTTTTAATTTACTGATCTAAGAAAATTTTGCGTGCATTATTACATGGTGTAGTGACACATTGATGGGCATAGTTCAGAACGTATGCATGGGCCTGTAGAATAATGCAGCCGGCGATAGCAGCCACATTACCCAATCCCCTCACCCCCACCTTCTTTTGCTTTTTTTCCTCCGACCTGCATTGGCATAGCCAATATATCCATCAGGCAAGACTTGGAGGTTTTGCCAATGCTTGTTTTATATTCGCATGCATCAAACATGTTTTATTAACTGATGTCTCGCAGAAATTGTGTTTAAACTTGCATAATACTTTAGCGAAAGTCTTCTTTTAAGTTGGACATTTTTGATGTATAAGGACTTCTAACAGCAGATTTTGAATATTCCCCAGGCATCATACTGAATCTGGAAACTTTTGAACAGTACCGGTGCGTGGCGGTAGGTGGCGCCGTGTGGCTCCACCCGGACACCATTCCTCTCCGGTAATGACGTACAAGGCCTATATTAGTGCCACTCCAGCGCGCTGACGTCATTTACTTTCTGGCTGCGCCACCAGATGCTGCTTCGGAGCTACTTCTTGTGTCTTGGAGACAGTTTTTCAATCAAAAATCTTTAAATCTGTAAGGGAAATGTCATTTCCGAAGACTGAGAGGTTTCAAACCTTGTAAGGATTATCGCGAACAAATGTCTTTGACAGATCCTCATGAATACACAGAGTATGCAGTTCTTACAATAAAGTAGTGATAAGGTAGCACTTAGTCAATTGTAATATTTCCCTCATTTTCCCTCCAATTTACACCTTTAGTACCCTCACTATAGGCTTGCTACGGCGAATCAGTTTAAAAGATCTCTGGCAAAGAGCTCCCTCGAGGGGCCTGTTGGGCATTGCAGCTCAGGCCCAACCAGGAGCTGCCTGATGAAGCATGCCACCCATTTCGTGGATGAGGGATCTTTCTCCTGAATATTCGTACTCCACCGAGCACCTCTTCGTGGAAATGCACTAGTGGTGTCCCTCCATGAAATAATTTTAGGAACTGCATACTTTGTGTATTCATTAGTATATACAGGGGAGTGTTGTTTGCTGGACCTTGATTGCTTCCAGTCTCTTCTTTGCTGATGATTTGACAGATCCTTATCAGGTTTGCCTGAGGACTAGCCACAACTCCAAAGTCTACAACAATTGCGCGTTGAACCCAAAGGCTATACAAGACTGTGAGGTGAAACATCTGTTGCCAAGCACCGGAAGACTCTACGACAAGACCGGTCCAAATTGAAAGGTTGGTCCCAGTCCTGTTCGAGATCTAGAAGTGGAATCGTTCTAGAGGTCAATCTACATCAAGATCCAAATCCTGGGGAAGTCGAAGAAAAAAACCACAAGAAATGTAAGCAGGACTTGGCCGCTTCCCGCCACTCACATACTTCTGAGAAGGCTTGGGGGCAACACCATACATCTCGATCTGTTGCAGGGATTCTGCTCTGGATCAGCACTATGCTTGGAATCATAGGACTTCAGTATGTAGGGACTGTCACTATACCACCTCCTTATCAATGAGTCCAAGTCCGACTAGCTCTAGTGTGTCACTTGCCCTCTTAACCTTACCAGAGAAACAAGTGAATTGGCGCCCCAGAATACAACCCTCTCAGGGATTGTGGTAACAGGACACACCCTTTCGCTCTCACTCGTACTTGTCCACAATAAAATAACCAGGAGACACAAAGGAAGTTTAGAATATTTATTTAAACTATCGTGCTCTAAAATGCAGATTATGTGCCACACTTAGAAAACAAATGCATACGAAAAATACTGTCAGCATGGTTAATAATCCATAGGCCATAAAAAGCCATTTCATTTTATAGGACAGAGGAACCTAAACCTCCTTCTCTTGCTGCTGAAGCTAAATGTACTTTTGGAGTTCTAGATTTTTGCAGTATTAGAAAAATACAGTCAAATAACGGTTTTGAGGTTTGTGCCTTGAACGCTGTAATTTATCCTATGGGAGAAACATTCACTGCATAGATACACTTGCAAACGGTTTTGGAAGATACTTTTAGGGACTGAAGGTGCTTAGGTGATAAGTGCCAAGAAACACCTTCCCTGGTAGGTCCCGGGTGCAGGGGTGCTGGTCGCGTTGGTAGTTTTGAGTGATACGCGTTAAAGTCAATGGCAAAGGTACCTGCAAAGAAAGGCTGCAAGTGGGGACTTGGGAAAAAGTCCGGCAGAACCCAAGGGGTGGCTCGGCTCTTTAGGGTCTATGGAGCACAGGGACTCTGCTTGTTTACATGGGCAGGGGGTCTCAGGCGCAGAGGTGTTTTGTCCAGCAGGTCACTGAAGTTCGAGGCTCTCACTTGGCTTTATTGAACTGGGGAGGGAAAGAAAACAAGACTGCAGGGCCATTCTCTGTGCTATACTTGTAGATCCTGACGTTCTTCGTCGGCAGGTCGGTATGTGCGTTGGTGGTGTCCGGGCTGGGCACTCAACAAGCCTTGGTGCTTGCAAGGGCTCAGGTACCCGGGGTATTGGTGCAGGGAGGTCCGGGAAGGCTCAGCATCTCGAGACTTTGTGAAACGACGGGGCTGACCTCCTGAACTCTTGATGATCTCCTCCTGAACTCTTGATGATCTCCTCCTGGCGAGTTGCTCCCTCGGTGGACTTGATGGTCAGCAAAACGGTGAACCAGGCTGGTGCAGTTGGTGCCTGCAGGATACAGGGAGATGACTCCTCCACCTCAAGGTAGATGCTGCTTGGTTGGCAAAGTACTGGGCGATCCTTTAAGGGTTTGGATAGTCTCTTCAGCAGCAGGACAAGTTATTTCTTGCAATTCTCGGGAGAGCAGCAGCCAGGCAGGGTTTGGTGCCAATTTTGGTGCTGATCCATAGGTCTTGCATTGGCTTTTCTCTGTCCTCCTTCGGTTACCAGGTAGATGAATCTGAGTTTCTGGTGTCAGGGAGCTACCTAAATATTGAATTTAGGGACGTTAAGTGTAGTGTAAGGTAGTAGCCAATTGGCTACCTACCCCTGGGTAGACTCCACCCCCCTATATGATCACTTCCTGTGGAGAGTGGGCATAAACCTGACCCAGAGTTCCTACCTGCACCAAAAACAAGATGGTGAAACCCTTTGAGTGTCCACTTCAGGTTGCCCACCTTAGGGGTGCACCTAGCCTGATAGTGCAACATGCCTACTGACTGGCTAATTTTTCTGCCTGCTGTGGTGCCAAACAGACCCTAGGGAAGGGGGTAGCATTCTCCAGGTTTGGAGGAAGCCAGGGTCGCATATCAAAGGTGGCAGAAGCTATGAAGCCTCTGGACTTTGCATGCTAATTCACTAGCAAGTCTTCTGGAGGGGGTGTCGTCTTCCTCTGGAACAAGCATTGCTCCTAACCTCAGAGCATTGCTCTCCCGAGCAGGGGGTCAGAAACTAGTCTGTGCTGGCAGGGGGGACGGTACTAGTCAGCCAGCACACTAGATAGTGGTAGGTTTTCAGGTGGTACCTTTAAGGTGCCCTCAAGGTGCATGTAATAATAAATCCAACACTGCAAACTGTGGATTTTTTTAAGACAATAATTCTCAGTGAAGCCATTATGTAGCTTGGTAACTCGTAATGACCAGTGCATATGCTTAAGATGGCTTCCTGATCCCTTGAAATGTTGTGGCAATGGAACATCACAGAGGAATATCTGCTCATACACATGTCCTCGCATATAATGCACTCTGCCTTGGGGCTCTAAAGCCTGATGTAGGGCTGGCTTAAATATAGAATGTGCAGTGGGCATAGTGTAGGAAAGTGCCCTTTTTTGCATGGTTACTCCCTAACGTTTTGCCAGATACCTGATGCCAACTTGACTGAGTATGTGCTGGGATCCTGCTAATCTGGTCCCAGCACCTGTGTTCTTTCCCAAAACTGTACCTTTGTATCCACAATTGGCACACCTCTGGGCCACATGTAAGTCCCTTATAAAAGGTACCCCTGGTACCAATGGTTTTGTGACCAGGGAGGGCCTCTGAGGGCTGCAGCATGTATTATGCCACCCTCCGAGACCCCTCACCTTAGCACACCTATCCTGACACTGCAGACGGGGTGTTTTGGTGCAGACCAAACTAAAGAGTTGACATGGGACACACCCCTGTGTGCCATGCCCACCTACACTGCCTGTGGCATGGGTAAGTCACCACTCTAGCAAGCCTTACAGCCCTAAAGGTAGGGTACACCATACCACAGGTGAGGGCCCCCAACATTTTGCTGCGATCAGCAACTGTCTCTCCCCGGTTCTTACCCCCATTTTGGGCGTGAGCACCGGCGGGAAAACCTAGCCAGGAAGGGAGGTGGGCCCACCCTTGCCAACCCCACCTCTCAGGTAGGGGAGGGGAGGTGAAGCACACATCTCAGACCTCGCCATCTTAATGATGGGGGACCCTCCAATCAGGAAGAGGCCTATGCCCCCCTCCCACTGAAGGGTAGCATATTAGGGAGTGTAAACACCCCAGGGAAGGGACCCATTGGTCCCAACCTGCACACCCCTGTAACGCCACTAAATCTGGTATTTAGGGGCACCCCTGAACCTTGCCTCTTCAGATTCAGACAAGAAGAAGGAGGACCAAAGAGCTGTGCTGCAGAAGAGGACAACTACTACTTTGGCCCCAGCCCTACTGCCCATCTCCTGCTCTGAACTCCTGTGAGCTGAGCCCGGCTTGTCCTGCAGCCAGCAGCCTCCAAGAACCCCGGAGACCTGCCCTGCCTTCACAAACAACTCCTGTCTGCCGTGGACACTGGATTTGGCCAATACCAGCCCAAGCCAAGGACTCCAGAGCCGGCCAGATCCACGCGTTCTCACCACTCTGCACCCAACTCCCACGGAGTGAGTCAGAGTGGCCCAACACCCCAGTGAGGTCTCCACCAGCGATACTGACCTGAGTGCCAGCGCAGGACGACCTGCACCGACCTTCACCTAGATGCCTGCAGCCTCAATCCGAAGGGTCCTCCAAACTGCGACAGTAACAGGTGAGAAGAATCTGACATGCAGCTCCTGAGACCTGAGGTACCCGACCTACAGTGTCCAGCATCTCTTAAATTTCATCCCGAGACGTTGGTTCCATTCGCCCAGTCTTCTGGCTCCAGCCTGCAGTCCTTTTTTGTGACCGACGTCCTCCTTTGAATTGAATTGGTCTCCCGACACCTCGTAAGCACCCTGCACCCAGCCGCCCCTGTGCCACTGGTGGTGTGGACTTGGTGCTAACCTGGGATCCCCTTTGCACTGATCTTAACCCTAGGAGCTTGGCTCCTGAGACCGAATGGCCTGCCCGTGAGCAGTCCCCAACCAAGGTGCTCCCTAGCCCCATTCCCTCATTCTGGATAGATAGCTGGTGGCCGATCCAACTTGGTCCTTTACCTAAACCAGTGCTCAAAGCCAAAAATTTAGGAGTTACCTTTTGACACCAAGCTTTCCTTTGAAGCGCAAATCAACTCGGTCACCTCAGCTTGCTTTTTTATCCTGAAAATGTAGAGGAAAATTCTTCCGGCAATATGAACCTGAGGAAAACGGTGGTATCGGTGCTGATATCCTCAAGATTGGACTATTGCAATGCCCTTTTTCCAGTGCTCCCAAGCGCAGCATTCAAAAGTTAGACTGCTTAGAATGCAGCAGCAAGAGTACTCCTAGGTATTTCTAAATTTGACTCTGTCTCCACAGCTTTACTCCATCTTCACTGGCTACCGGTAGCCAAGAGGATCCAATTTAAACCACTCTGCATTGCCTTTAAATCACTTAACAACCTAGGGCCAATGAAATTGGCCAAATCTTTTATGCCATAAATCCCTACAAGATCCTTTAGATCTGCTGAACATGGAAACACAATTGTTCCTAGAGTTAGCAGGGCTAGGTGGGGTGACAAGAGTTTCACTGCTACAACAACCAAGCTGTGGAACCCCTTTACCAACCTCGCTAAAAAAGAGTCTAGCCTATTAAAATTTAGAAAGGGCCTAAAAACCTGGCTGTTTAAGGCATAATTTTCACGTTCAGTCTGTCTTGATCTGTATGTGTTAAGGGCAGCGCCTAGACACTCTAGGGTATTTGTTGCGCTTTATAAATTCTTCTTCATTATCGTCTAACATTGGCGCCCTGTGCACCCAGCCGTCCTAGTGCTGCTGGTGGTACCCCTTGAGTGCCAACCTGAAACTTGTAAAACCTTGGTTCTTCCCTCCCCAAACTCCAGTCCCAAAACAGATTTACTCACCTGTAAATTAACACTTTGTTTTCTCATATTACTGAATTGTGGGGTTTTCTCTCAAATTTCTTCTGAGGGTTGAAATGTCTTGTACTGCACAAAAAGTAATCTATTGCTTACACAACAGTTAACCTGCTTACAAGTGTCCTATGTTGTGTAAACTGTGTGAGGAGTATGTATCATACCAAACCAGAATTGTAATCTGAAAGTAATCAAAAGTAGTCGAAAAGTACTTACCAGCATTTTTTAACTGTTTTCTCAACTGCAAAAAGTAACCTAAATGTTCCTGCAAATCCAGCTTTCAATGTTTTACTGAAAGTAACATTGTATGAGTAGGTTTACTTAAGTGCTACTAAGTGAATCTTGGTTCGTTCTAGGAATAAGAATAACAAAATAGCTTTTTATACGAAAAAATTGGTCTGGATTCAGTCTTTGAGTGTATGACATCATTTCTTGCCTGAGTGTGTACAACAAATGCTTAAGACTACTCTCTGATAAGCCTGACGGCTCAATCACACTACCACAAAAGAGAGTAAGGTATTATCTACTTTAGCCTCTGCTATACCTCTGGGGATCCACCGGACTCTGAACACACTGTACCTTACTTTGGTATTGTATATACAGAGCCAGCTTCCTACACATGGCATTCGGAGTATACCATGTTGTGTTTTCAAAATGGTTTGCGCCATTTCACTCAGCCTGCAATGGCAGTCTGCATGCAATTTGTGTATGGGTCCCTTAGGGTGGCATAATACATGCTGCAGCCCACAGGGACCCTCTTTAGTACCTATGCCCTGGGTACCATTTACTAAGGATTTACAGGGGTGCTAAACTCCTTGCCATTTGGGTTACAATTAGACATTTACCTGTTTTAAGGGAAAAAGCACTGGGGTCCTGGTTAGCAGGGAACCATTACACTTTCAGTCGAAAAGCATCAGTACTAGGCCAAACAGTGTGGGTGATCATGTCAAATGGGGGAACTTTCCGACGGGGGCAGGGGGGGACACGTGTAAGACCAGTCAGTCTTCAGGTGGTCTTCCCCCACCCAACATTTTGCCTGCTTACCTCCTTTTTGCAGAATCTTTTATTGGACTTGGGACTCTGAGCTTTTTGCCAGTGTTAAAGTGCATGTGCTTTCCTCCTAAACGTTGTGACATTGGTGTATACACAATTGGCATATTTAGTTTACTTGTAAGTGCTATGCCATATAAGCAGAGTCTGTAACTTAAATGCTACTAGTCGGCCTTCAGATCAAAGTGAAAAAAAGCTCAAATTCCATCCAACATTCAAGAAAAGAAAGAAAGAAAAAGAAAAACACCCTGGGGAAGTGTTGAAAAGAGCGTGGATACACCACTTAGTTTTGGTGCAACTATCTGCCCAAGGGGCATTGAAACGAACAGACGATCAAGACACGGCGGAAACGAAGGAGACGAAAGATTAAGAGGTTTGTCTCGCTACATGAACGGGTGACGAGATTTAAAATGCATTGAAAGGTAGATCGTCTGAGCCCAGAAGGGTAGTTCCCTTCTCCTTCTTCTTATAAAAGTATCGTGTATGGAATTTCGATCACAAAATTTATTGATGTACAGCGGAAATTGAAAAAGTAGCAATTGGTTTCAAGTCGGTGATTCGACAGAGCTTTTGCTCACATTCCAGGTCCTGAGGATAACCCATAAACAAAAGTCTGGGTTTGAAACGCGTAGACCATCTGGTTGTGTCCAGACAAGTGTTTTTGTTAAAGTGCAATATCGGGTCGCTATTGTAATTTGTTAAATTAAGGGAATTCATTTTTCTCCTCGACCTGAATACAATACTGTTTGGCCAATCTTTTTCCCCTTGGGCAGATAGTTGCACCAAAACTAAGTGGTGTATCCACTTGTTCACTGTAAAAAGACTGCCCTCACTCACAAAATTGTGACATGCTTCATCATAGGGCGTGCTACAGACACCCCTGCGCAGACCAACGCCTGGGGTGGAGCAAAAGTCAGGGGAAGACAATACAAACAATGAAATTCTTGGGATCACCGAAGGAAAGTGCAGCCAGTGAGAGTTAAAACTACCTCGGATGTGTACCCACTCGCAATTTTATTCTGGGACCATCCGGCTAGGTTTAAAAACGTGAAGCTTGGGACTGAAAGGAGAAAGTTAGGATTCCATCACCCCTCCTTAATGCCAAGGTGTCGACATGTTTCTGCCGTCAATGGTGTGCCCACAAATACGGGTCACTCCGGCATTCATCAGGACACTCCGGAACCCAAAAGAGGAGGTCCCCTCTGATCCTCTGGTATCTGTGGAGGATTTTCTTTTAGACACATTTGAACAGTCCCAAAAAACTATTCAAATATTGCCAATGATTAAAGGGGTCATTAAGCATGCTCCCGACATATTTAAAGATCCTGTAAGCGCCAGGATTCTTAATCCCAGGATCGATAAAAAAATATAGGCCTGCCCCTGACGATCCTGCGTACATCAAAGGTCAGCTGCCTCTAGATTCATTAGTAGTCTCCAATGCTAGAAAGCGAGCTAATTCACAAACCTCAGGGGACGCACCGCCCCCTGATAAAGAATCTAAATTATTAGACGCATCTGGCAAAAGAGTAGCTGCGCAGGCGGCCAATCACTGGCGTATAGCCAACACTCGAGCACTGCTGGCTAGATATGATCGGGCCCACTATGACCAGCTGGAAACCCTGTTACAGCATTTGCCTGACCAGTATAAAACTCAAGCAGAAGACCTAATCCAAGAGGGCAAACTAATCACCAACGCATCAATTAAGTGTGCCCTTGATGCAGCTGACACTGCCGCTAGGTCTGTCAATACTAGCGTACTGCTCAGAAGACATGCATGGCAGCGCATTTCAGGCTTCAAGCAGGAGGTCCAAACAACTATTCTAAATCAGCCGTTCAATGAAAACCAACTTTTTGGACCGGCTGTGGACACTTCTCTTGAAAAAATGAAAAAAGATACAGAGACTGCCAAGTCAATGGGAGCGTTGCAGTCTCCGCAAACGCGTGGCTCCTTTCGTCGCTCCTTTTATAGAGGAGCCTCCAAGAACATGGGCACAGATAGCTCATCTTCCTTTAAAAACACCACCCAAACATCCCCCAATAGAGGATATTTCAGAGGAGGTTACAGAGGGAACAACAGTAAAGGGAGAGGCCGAGGTAACACCAACACTCCTACCTCCCCTGCTGCTAAACAGTGACTTCCCTCCACTTCCCCCCGACCATTCCACTCCTGTCGGGGGAAGATTAGCACAGTTCCTACCTGTCTGGAACTCAATCACAACAGACAGGTGGGTGAGACAAATTATCCAATATGGTTACTGCCTGGAACTTACAGCTACCCCCCCCAAACATACCACCCAAGCAGCGTCCAATGTCCACAGACCATCTTACACTTTTAAAACAAGAGTTTCTCTCACTGCTTCAAAAGCATGCCATAGAGCCAGTCCCTTTGCTACACCAGGGAACAGGGGTTTACTCCCTGTATTTCCTAATCCCCAAAAAGGATGGGACCCTACGGCCAATTCTCGACCTCAGACCCCTCAATCAGTATATACATTCGGATCATTTTCACATGATCACTCTCCAACAGGTGCTTCCCCTACTACAACAGGAAGACTTCCTTGCCACACTAGATCTCAAGGACGCCTACTTCCACATTCCCATACATCCTGCTCACAGGAAGTATCTAAGGTTCGTACTCGACGGACAACACTATCAGTTCAAAGTCCTTCCATTCGGGGTCACCACTGCTCCAAGAGTGTTTACCAAGTGCCTTGCAGTAGTAGCAGCGCACCTACGAAGACAACAGATCCATGTCTTCCCGTATCTGGACGACTGGCTAATAAAAGCCAGATCATTCAACCAGTGTATACAACACACTCATCAGACCATTCAAACACTACACAACTTGGGGTTCACAATCAACTATACCAAGTCGCACCTCCAGCCCTCCCATATGCATCAATATCTGGGGGCCACAATAAATACTTCCACAGCTCTAGCGTATCCCAGCCCAGCCAGGATAGCCAGTATAGAAGCTCTCATCACCAAATTTCAAGTCCAACACTCTCTCCCAGCCAGAGTGTTCATGCAACTCATAGGTATGATGGCGTCTTGCATTTTCATCGTTCCTCACGCAAAACTTCAAATGCGTCCCTTACAAGAATGTCTAGCACATCAATGGAATCAGGCTCACGGACAACTTACAGATCTGGTGTTGGTGGACAGCCGCACACATCGCTCTCTGCAGTGGTGGAACACAAAAAACTTGTCCAAAGGGCGGCCGTTCTTCGAGCCTGTTCCACAAATAGTACTAACAACAGACGCATCACTCACAGGGTGGGGAGCCCATCTCTTAGCTCACAACACCGGGCAAGTGGACCACTCAGCAAAGACTGCTCCACATCAATCATCTAGAACTACTAGCAATATTCCTAGCTCTAAAATCGTTTCAACTCCTTGTACAAAACAAAGCAGTCCTGATCCGAACGGACAACATCACGGCCATGTATTACATACAAAAACAGGGGGGGGGACACACTCTCTACAACTGTCCCAACTTGCACACAACATTTGGAGGTGGGCCATCCCACAAAACATATACCTTCTCGCACAACACCTTCCAGGAGTTCACAATCAGATTGCCGATCTGTTAAGTCGACAGACACAACAGATTCACGAATAGAACTACATCCACAAACTCTTCTACCTTTTTTCCAAATGTGGGGCCAACCAGACATAGATCTGTTTGCCACACACCAAAACGCAAAATGCCCAACATTCGCCGCCAGGTTTCCACACCCACTGTCCAAGGGCAATGCGATATGGATGAATTGGTCATGCAGATTTGCGTACGCTTTTCCGCCACTCCCACTCATTCCGCTAGTGGTACGCAAGCTCCGACAACAGTCTCTAAAGATGATCCTAGTGGCTCCCACATGGGCACGCCAACCATGGTTCACAACCCTACTGGAACTCTCACTAGTCCCACACCAAAAACTGCACCTCTCCCCATCACTACTAACGCAGAACCATGGAGAGATAAGGCACCCCCATCCAACTCCACTCAATCTTGCGATCTGGCTCCTGAGGTCCTAGAGTTCGTTTACCTTAACCTTCCACCGGACTGTATGAACATCATTAAAGAGGCCAGACGCCCTACCACCAGAGCTTGCTACGCAGCAAAGTGGAAAAGATTCGCCACTTACTGCAATAACAATAATATCCAGCCACTAGATGCCTCCATCCATAACATCATTTGTTACTTACTACACTTGCAAAGATGTAATTTGGCATACTCATCCATACGTCTTCATCTAGCAGCACTTGCCGCTTACTTACAAAACAGACAACACTTATCACTTTTTAGGGTCCCAGCAATTAAAGCCTTTATGGAAGGCCTTAAACGAATCATACCTCCCAGATTACCACCCTCTCCAGTGTGGAATCTTAACATTGTGCTTACTAGGCTCATGGGACCCCCATTTAAACCTCTGCATAAATGTGAACTTCAGTTCCTCACATGGAAAGTAGCTTTCCTTATTGCAATCACCTCTCTCAGGAGGGTGAGTGAGATCCAGGCTTTAACCATACAAGAGCCTTTTTTACAGATACATCGTAACAAAATAGTTCTCAGAACAAACCCAAAATTCCTTCCTAAAGTAATTTCTCCTTTTCACCTTAATCAATCTGTGGAGCTACCCGTGTTTTTCAAAACCCGGACTCCGTAGCAGAAAGAGCTCTCCACACCCTAGACGTCAAAAGAGCTCTAATGTATTACATTGACAGAACCAAGTCATTTCGCAAAACAAAACAATTGTTTGTAGCTTTCTCTCCACCACATAAGGGTAATCCCATCTCAAAAACTGGGATTGCAAGATGGATCGTTAAATGTATCAAAATATGCTACCAAAAAGCCAAGCGCACATTAACAATTCTCCCTAGAGCGCACTCAACACGCAAACTAGGGGCTTCCATGGCATTCTTAGGGAACATTCCCCTAGAGGAAATCTGTAAAGCAGCCACATGGTCTACAACACACACCTTCACTAAACACTATTGTGTTGACGTGCAAGCCAAGCAACAAGCTTCTGTAGGCCAAGCTGTTCTTAAAACACTTTTTCAAACTACTGCAACACATACAGGTGACCACCGCTAGGGGAGATACTGCTGTACAGTCTATGCTCAGTGTGAGATCTGCAGCTCATATGCCTCGAACGGAAAATGCTACTTACCAGTATGCATCTGTTCTTGGCATGTAGAGCTGCAGATCCTCACACGCCCACCCACCTCCCCGGGACCTGTATGTGTTCCAGTCCTATCTTACTTAGATATACACACATGGACATCTTTCTTTTCTACTAACTCCATCATTTCCCATCATGGCGAAAAACAATCTGAGGATGGAGTCGATGCCCATGCGCACTATCGTCCAAGGGAGGAGTCACCTATCTCCTAACTACAAAGACTTCTTCTAAGACAACAACAAAGTGCAAGCATCTGACACCAGATGGCGATCTAATGCTCAGTGTGAGGATCTGCAGCTCTACATGCCAAGAACAGATGCATACTGGTAAGTAGCATTTTCCTTCCCATAAGAGCTTGGGGGAAAAAAAGCAATAGTCCATCCAATCAGGACGCTGCACCACCGTAAAATCAACCAGGGGACTCTCTGTCCTCCTCTTTCTTCGCTGCTCCTGCAGTCTGCAGATAAGTGCATTTCACTCTCTGGTGTTCTTTGCTTTTACAGTGATTCTATCGCGGAGCGACCGAGCAAGAGATAGAAATCCCGCTGGTTCGCCTGCCGCGCTGTTTGTCAGTGTATTGTGTGCCTCAATTGTACTTGTATCTTTCAGCACGGTCGTGGGAACATTCCTCTGCTCTTACATGGCCGCTTCAGTTGGCCTGGCTCTGGTGCAGTTAGCCTGCCGCTAGCGGTCCCGCTCAAATCTACTGAACATTCTTTGCGCGTCCCAACCTCCCGGTGCTTCAGTTTAGCTTATTGTCAATTACAGAGTGAAGCGTGACCGGCCACAAGTTTATACAGGGTAAGTTTTATGCTTTTGATTGTGGCCAATCTATTATCTCAGAACCACTGCCCGGACATTAATGCGGGTAAGACCAGCCTCGTTAAGAGGAATTTCAGTGGGACGAGTTCCCAGGTGGCAATCAACCTCAATTAACAGGGAGGTGTGTCCCAAGATCTTCAAGGCCCATTCACTACACTGTTCCCTAACGCACCAGATCCGATCCAAACAGGGCTTGCACTCTTTAATTGCTCCCTATACATCCTCACAGGACTAACCGTCCTTTTGGAATCCTTTGGGGAATCTGAAGAATATTTGGAAGAGAAGGAAATAACCTGCCTCCCTATTGATGACCAGTTTTGTCAAGTTATGGACGCCTCAATCTTTCGGGTGGCACCCTTGGAGAGGAAAATTCTGGCACTACAGGTGCAATGCCAACAACCCATTAGGCACAGGGAAGACTTTTCCAGGTGCCCGCATATCCAGGGCAGCCACCCACCCATAAAGTGCATGGTAAACGTAAGCTTGCAAACACCCTGTGGGTTGACCTCGACACTTTCGCGTGCCTCATGAAGGGGTTTATGGATTTGCAATCCCCTCCCCCAGATCCTCAAGTACCTATTACCTCAGGGGACACCCATCTTTCCCCTGCACCCACGGATCCCGGGGATGGGGGCGATTCTCCCAAAACGTCCACGGGGATGGTGACTCCACCAAACTGTGGCGTCCAACTGCCTCTCTCTTATCTAATGAGCCCAAGAAAGAGGGTTCTTTCCTGCTCCCTGACTCAGATACGTTGGACCTGAACTAACTATTACACCCGCATTCTGCACAATGGTGTCCGGCTCATAAGATGGCCTTTTACATGGCAGCCAGGCTGTGTAAGCCCTTGGATAAGGAGGTGAGGAGTTGCTTCGGGCAGATTGCCCTAGGCCATCTTTGGAGGGTAAGGTAGCCCTCACCCCAGAGGTGAAGTCCAAAATGGCCACTTTGTTCGTGAAATTGTTCATGACCCCAAGAAAGGCATAGACGGGTCCTGACGCTCCTGCCAGGACAAACTTCTGGAGGCCCCCTAGCCAACATATTTGTACATGGCAGAGGATGCGAAGGCATCTGGCTCCCTTTTCTGCCCGGAGGCTTTGTCTAACTGGGCTGAACGGGTCATAATTTTCCTTTGTAACACTAATTGAGCAATCTCGATGGAACAACGCAAATGGATCTGAATTAAGGTGGACCCGAAACTAGGGGAGCTCCCTACTTCAGAGGCTGGCCCTGTTTCTCTAGGTAATCTGTTTGGGGATCCATTTATTAGAGAGATGAGTAAATTCATCAAGACCTTCAGTTCTTTAGACAAGGCCAAACCTCATTCAAACACATATTCACCCCTCATGTTTTTGCTGGAGCCGGTCGTGGCAGGGGGCGCTTGGCCGGTCGGGCCTTTCATCAAGCCCCCGCCAGAGGTGTGGATTCCTGCCATGGACAGTGGCAAGACGTCTCCAGGTTTAGCACTTTCTTTCCTACAAGGACCTAGCCCTGTCGGGGTGCCAGAAGCTGTTCCAAAGGCAGCAGTGCTTGCAACAACTCAATAGGTGAAGGGTACATAGTTCAGAAGGGTTGAAACTTGGGGGCCGGTTGGTGCACTTCATGTAAAACTGGGAGGCTCTGTCTTCTGATGCATGGGTCCTTCAAACTGCACAGGGGTTTCAGATAGAATTCTATAGGGTTCCCTTGCAACCATACCGCCCTCATCCCTTGGTTTTCTCTCAGGTCCAGTCTGAATTGGTAGATCTGGAAATCACCCAACTCTTGGCGAAAGGTGCGATCGCTTCGTCCACCCTGCATCCCAGGGGATTCCTCAGCAATTTCTTTCTGGTGGAAAAATTAGATGGGAGCCAGCGGCCGATGATAAATCTCAATGAATTCAACAAGTGTCTTGTCTACTGCCACTTCATGATGGAAGGTATCCATCTTGTCAGGGACCTTTTACAAATTGCCGATTGGATGTTACGCTTAGATCTTAAAGGCGCTTATTTAATGGTCTCCATCTTTTCTCCTCACAAGCGTTTTTTACAATTCCGATCGAGATCGCAAATATTAGAGTTCACCTCCCTTCCTTTTGGTCTGTCTTCTGCTCCTTAGTGTTTCACCAAGGTGATGGAACCGATGGTCGAACACCTCAGAGCTCAGGGAGTCTGGTTGATCGTCTATCTGGATGATATTCTGCTCATGAATCAGTGCTCAATACATCTAATAGAGCAGTTAAAGATGACCATCGATCTACTGGAGGGTCTTGGATTCGTAATCAACGAGGGGAAATCCTCCCTCACTCCGACACAGAGCTTACAATTCCTGGGGTTCAATGTGGATTCGGTGAAAGCTACCCTCAGTCTACCGTCCCGCAAACTGACCAAGATCAAGCACAAGCTCAGAAAAACATTGTCCAGAATGCAGATTTTGCTATGTCAGTTGGTACGAATCGTCTGTCTTCTCTCGTCCTCCATTCAGCCCATCTTCCCGGGCCCTCTCCATTACCAGACGCTTCATCATCTAAAAATTTCTCATCTGCAACGGGGACTTACCTATTCCCAGTCAGTTCCCCTCTTAGCGGAGGCAAAGGAAGAGTTGCAGTGGTGGGTTTCCCACATGGAAGCCTTGAATGGGTCGAGCGATTTTTGGTTCCCAACCAGACCTAGTGATAGTCGGATGCCAGCGACTCAGGTTGGGGGGCTCGCTGCTGACAATCACAGGCGGAAATTGGTCCTCCACAGAAAAAGACCTACATATAAACTGCCTGTAAGTAATGGCGGGGTCATTCGCACTCTAATGTTGGACCAAAGACAAGGCTCAATGTTTTGTCCTTTTCAAGATCAAAAATGTAGCGGCGGTTCGCTACGCTAACCATCTTGGAGTGACGAGATCGAAGGTTCTTTCGGATCTGGCTCGCACTCTATGGAATTACTTCCTGGCTCATCAGATTTCAGTGTCAGCAGAGTATCTACCCGGAAAGTCCAAACAGGTGGCAGACTGGTGTTCTCGGGAGAATGTCTGTGTATGGAAGTTAAATCTGCGGGTGTTTCAACAGATTCAAGACAGGTGGGGACCATTCTCCATAGATCTGTTTGCCTTTCGGCTGGATTTCCAGCTGGACAGGTACTGCAGCTGGAGGCCAGACCTCAATGCGGTGTCAACACTCATTTCTTCAAGATTGGAGCATTGTCGGGATATGCTTTTCCCCCCTTTGGGATGATAATGGAGTTATACACCCAAGTCTGGTGGTGATTACCCCGATTTGGAGGTCTCAAGTATGGTTTCCAGCTCTGATGGAACTTTCTTGGGATTTTCCAATCCCTCTACCCCTATTTCCGGATCTCCTTCAAGATCCCCAGGGCAATCCTCACCATCTGGTTCTTGCAGGTTCCCTGTATTACATGGCCTGGATGATTACCAGGAACGGTGGAAAGTCCCAGGCATTTTTCACGAACAGCTTCCTCTTTACTTCCCAAGGCGTGGGCAGATAGTACAAATAAAAGGTATCGGTCCGCCTGGACACGATGGTTGGGTTTGTCTCTCCAATGCCAGGTGGATCCCTTAGGGTCAGAGATTGTCCACATCCTGAACTTCCTGGCAGATTTAGCCTCGGATGGCTTGGCATACAGATCCATAAACACTATCTGAAAGAGACACGTTAGTGACAGATTCCTTACCTTAGAATATCCCCAGGCGTCAGGCTGGATCCGGAAAGTTTTTGCGTAGCAGTACCCTTGCGCGTCGGTAGGCGGCGTCGTGCGGCTCCGCGTCCGTCGTCGGGATTGCCGGGATGACATTGCGAGCAGTACTTAGACGCCGCCCCTGCGCGCTGACGTCAGTTATTTCTTTTACCGCGCCAGTAAGCGCAGATCTGGGAAGAGCAGTGCCCTAGTCATTTTTTGACTACGTTTTTTGGTGATTTTTTCACTGTTTTCTCGAAGTCCCTCGACTCCGAAGGTGTCGATAGGGATGCCCGGCTTCAAGCCATGCGACGCCTGTGGTCGAATGATGTCGATCACAGACCCGCATCAGGAATGTCTCTACTGCCTCGGCCGCGACCACGACACCAAGTCGTGCCCCGACTGCCGGGCCTTGCATCCGAAGGCTTTGCGAGAGCGGTCTCGAAAGCTCCTCAAGTCTGCTCCACGCCACGGTCACGCGAGAGGTCGAGGGGCCGGTCGCGGAGTCCTCATCGGTTGTCGGGGTCCAAGTCTTCGCACTCCTCCGGTAAGTCGAAGCATAAGAAGTCGAAGAAGCGTCATCGCTCGACGACTTCCCCTCGCCGGTCTCGCGACTCGGCTGAGGGTCCTGTCGGGAACCGTGGAGCCGCCCCCTCATTACCCGTCCTTCCCGGGTTCAGGGGCGACTCCGGCCGAGATACAGGAGTTCCTGTCGGCCATGGCCCGCCTCTTCGGGACTCAAGGTCCCCTCGGTGCGCCTTCGGGCCCCGCGGGCCCTGATGGGGTTTCTCCGGGGCCGCCGGCGACTCTGGTCCCGGCACCACCTGTCACACCAGCCTCGGTCCCGGCCCCGGTGCTGCCACAACCCCGATCGACGCCGGTTGACCTGACGACACCTCCACCGGCGCCGATCTCTCCGGTGCCGTTCCCGACGCTGCCCGGGGCTCCGGGCGGCGTCGTTCCCCGGTTCTCTCCGGATCCGGACACGGCGCCGGACCGACGTCGCTCGACGCCGGCTCCGACGCCGATGAGACCTTGGGTCCCGCATGTCCCTCCTCCTTATTTTGAACCAGAATTGGAGGACGAAGAGAACTGGGAGGGGTCTGATGACCCTCTCACACAGCAGTGTGAGTTTGATCAGGACTGGGCTGAGGAGCTTGGGGATGCCAGTGGTCTGGACACCTCCCCTGACTCTGGCATGCTGTCTCCTCCTTCCGTGGCAACGGAGGAGGGAGCAAACTTTGCAACGGTGTTGCGTGAGAGCAGCTGGGGCCTTACACCTCCAGTTGCCTACAGTGGCTGTCAGGACTAACATCCTGACGGAAGTGCTTCAGCCGGCGGCTACCTCCTCGGAGCCACTGCTGCCGCTTAACGAGGCGCTTTCAGACGTTCTTTGGGCACCTGGTCCAAGCCCACCACAGGGGCTCCTGTGGATAGGAACGTGGCCCGACGCCATCGCCCTGCTCCGGGCGACCCCCTGTTCCTCTCCCAACACCCCACCCCTGAGAGCTTGGTGGTCCAAGCCTCTACTTCCCAAAGCGCCTTCCCTACCGCTCCCCCGGATAGGGAATCCAAACGCCTGGATCAATTTGGGAAGAAAGTCTTTTCTTCATCCAGTGCTGGCTTGCGGTCCGTCAATACCACTTGCCTCTTGGGCCGATATTTCCACTCCTTGTGGGACTCGGTGGCGCAAGTTCTGCCCCAGTGTTCTGAAGAGGTCCAGACACTGCTTACCCGCACCATTGCGGAGGGAAGAGATGCGGCAAAGTACACCATCAGATGTGGCCTTGATACCGCCGACTCGCTAGGCAGATCGCTTGCAACGACAGTGGCGCTGCGCCGTCACGCCGGGCTGAGAACCACTGGTTTCTCAGGTGATGTCCAAAACACTCTTATGGACATGCCCTTTGATGGGGTCGGTCTTTTTGGGAACAAGGCAGACCATGCGCTGGAGCGTTTTAAGGACTCGCGGGCTACGGCCAAGTCCCTGGGCCTTTCTGCTGTACGCCCTCCGCAGCCATCTGCTTTTCGCCCCTTTCGTGGCCACGGAAGGGGCGCCCAGTCACGTCCACTGCCCAGCCACCGGCCCGCGCAGCAAGCGTCTTCGCGTGGCCGAGGACGTGGCTCCCGCCGTGGCGGGTCAGGCAACCAACGTGCGGGTCAGGCCACCAACCCCGTCCGCGGCCTCCAAGCCCTCCTAGTCCTTCCTTTCAGGTGCACAGCACGCCAGTAGGGGGCAGGGTCCGCCATCACCTTCACCACTGGCGTGCCATCACCTCGGACAGGTGTGTCTTGGACATTGTCCGAAGGGGCTACTCCCTCCCCTTCGAGACCATCCCCCCAGCCATGCCACCTCAATTCCACCGCATGTCAGGGGATCACTTGGTACTTCTTCAGAAGGAAGTCCCGGCCCTCTTGGCCAAGAGGGACATCGAGCGCGTTACGACCCCAGAAGTAGGACGTGGTTGCTATTCCCACTACTTTCTGGTCCCCAAAAAGGACAAGGAGGACATGCTCACCCTAGCTCAGGTCTTGACTGCTCTCAACCCTGGAGACTGGATGGTAGCGTTGGACTTGTAGGACGCATATTTCTACATCCCCGTCCTGCCGGCCCACTGGCGTTACCTGCGGTTCACGGTAGGCCTCGAGCATTTTCAGTTCACCGTGCTCCCTTTTGGCCTTACCAGCGCCCCTCGGGTGTTCACGAAAGTGATGGCGGTGGTCGCATCTCATCTGCGCCGGGCAGGGGTTCCAGTCTTCCCCTACCTCGATTACTGGCTGCTGAAGGCGGATCCGTCCCAGGCAGTCGTCTCCCACCTCCAGACTACGGCCGAACTCCTGCACTCGCTGGGGTTCTCCATCAACGTGCCGAAGTCGCACCTGATTCCTTCTCCACAGCTCCTTTTCATCGGAGCAGTTCTGGACACGACACAGTTTCGGGTCTATCCTCCCGAACGGCGAGTCCGGGATATTCATTCTATGATTCCGATCTTTCGGCCTCTATCCTGGGTTTCGGTACGGATGACACTGAGGCTGCTGGGCCTCATGGCCTCCTGCATCCTGCTGGTCGATCATGCCAGATGGCATATGCGGGCTCTGCAGTGGGACCTGAAGTTCCAGTGGGCGCAGCACCAGGGCAACCTGTCCGATCACGTCCAAATCTTGGAGGGGACTGCAAAACAGTTCCAGTGGTGGCTCTCGAACCGGCAATGGGTCATGGGCAGATCCCTCTCCCTTCCCCAGCCAGAGCACACAGTTGTGACGGACGCGTCCCTTCTGGGATGGGGCGGTCACATGGGAGAGGCGGAGATCAGAGGCCTCTGGTCTCCGGCGGAGTCCCGGCTCCATATCAACCTTCTGGAGCTCTGGGCGATCCGACCTGCACTCAAGGCATTCCTTCCCTCTGTCAAAGGGAAGGTAGTGCAGGTGTTCACAGACAACACCACCGCCATGTGGTACTGCAACAAACAGGGCGGGTGGGGTCGTGGACCCTATGTCAGGAGGCTCTGCGCCTCTGGACATGGCTTGAACATCAGGGCATACTTCTGATGGTTCAACACCTGGCAGGTTCCCTGAACGCCAGGGCGGACGAACTCAGCCGCAGGTGCATGATGGATCACGAATGGCGTCTTCACTCGGAGGTGGCGCAAGGTCTCTTTCAGCAGTGGGGAGAGCCTTGGTTAGATCGGTTCGCCACCGAAGAGAACGCGCAATGTCAGCAGTTCTGCGCGTTGGAATTTCCAAGGCGGCACTCGCTCGGCGACTCTTTTCGTCGTGAGTGGAGTTGCGGTCTGTTGTACGCCTTTCCGCCTATACCACTTCTACCCAGAGTGTTGAAGAAGATTCGGCGCGACCGGGCCCAAGTCATCCTTGTGGCTCCGGACTGGGCTCGAAGAGTTTGGTATCCCGAGCTACTCAGTATGAGCGTCGATTCCCCGATCCGTCTGCCTCTTCGGGAGGATCTTCTGTCGCAGCAGCAGGGGACGGTCCTCCACCCGAACCTGTCCAGTCTACACCTGCTTGCGTGGAGATTGAGCAGCGGCAGTTGATTCCTTTCGACTTGCCTCCCGAAGTTTGTGATGTGATTCTGGCAGCCAGGCGTCCCTCCACTAAGGTGGTATACGCCTGCAGGTGGAACAAGTTTGTGGCATGGTGCACAGCAAAGGCTGTGAACCCCCTTTCTGCCCCTCTTTCTGAGGTTCTTCTGTTCCTTCTTTCTCTGGCCCAACAGGGTTTTGCCCTGGGTACCATCAAGGGCTATCTTTGTGCAATCTCGGCCTTCCTCAGGCTTCCTGATCAGCCCTCTCTTTTTAAGTCCCCTGTTGTTAACAGGTTTCTTAAAGGCATTACACACACCTTTCCTCCTGTTCCGTTTATAATGCCTCAGTGGGACTTAAATTTGGTTCTTACTTTCTTAATGTGCGCTCCCTTTGAGCCTCTGCAGAACTGTCCTCTTCGTCTACTTACTCTGAAGACAGCCTTTCTGGTGGCCATCACCTCCGCTCGGCGGGTGAGTGAGCTCCAGGCTCTTTCATGCAAACCCCCCTTTCTGTCTGTTCATCCAGACAAGGTTGTTCTTAGGACGCGTCCGTCCTTCTTGCCAAAGGTGGTTACTGCCTTCCACATTGGGCAGACCATCACTTTGCCCACCTTCTTTCCGCCTCCGGATCCTTCCAGAGAGGAAGAGAGGCTCCACCGTCTGGACCCAAAACGTGCGCTTTCCTTTTACATCAACCGCACACAACAGTTCCGGGTGGATGACCAGCTCTTTGTTGGCTACGTGGGCGCCAAAAAAGGTCGGGCGGTACACAAGAGGACCATCTCCCGCTGGGTCATCTTGTGTATCAAGGCCTGTTATTCTTTGGCTAAGAAGGAGCCTCCTGTTGGGCTGCGTGCCCATTCCACCAGGGCAACGGCTGCTACCACGGCTTTAGGCCGCTGTGTTCCGTTACAGGATATATGTCAGGCAGCTACGTGGGCCTTGCTGCACGTTTACCAAACATTACTGCCTTGACAGCCAGGTCCGGAGGGACGGCTTCTTTGACCGTTCTGTCCTCCGGGACTTCCTTGTCTGAATCTGTTCGCAGACCCACCACCGGGGTTGGTATTGCTGGGGTATCTATTCTAAGGTAAGGAATCTGTCACTAACGTGTCTCTTTCAGAAGCACAAGTTACTAACTTGTGTAACGATATATCTGTAAGAGACAGTAGTTAGTGACAGATTCCTTACCGCCCCACCCATCCTCCCCGTTCTGCGAACTGATTTCTAGGGTTAAGGACATCCCTTTCAGGGCCCTAGTATTTTTCAGACACCTATGTCAGCTTCTTGCATGGCTCTGCGTTCCTGGCGCCGTAAGTCGTGTACAGAACTAACGTCAGCGCGCAGGGGCGGCGTCTAAGTACTGCCCGCAACGTCATCCCGGAGATCCCGACGACGGACGCGGAGCCGCACGACGCCGCCTACCGACGTGCAAGGGTACTGCTACGCAAAAACTTTCCGGATCCAGCCTGACGCCTGGGGATATTCTAAGGTGAGGAATCTGTCACTAACTACTGTCTCTTACAGATATATCGTTACACAAGTTAGTAACTTGTGCTTCCGGTCGGCTATTTAGGCGGGCCCCCTTCTCGTTGATGGTCATCCATTCGTGGAACACCCTCTGATTTGCAAATTTAAGAGGTGTATTCATTTATCAGTTCCTCCTGAGACCAGATATTCAATCTTATGGGAATTAAACAAGGTTTTGCAGCATGAATCCTTTTCTAGATTCACATGCTGTGCATTATTCCGCCATCTAGTGGCGGGGTCCGGAATAGTCCTTGTTTTTTTTTTTTTATCCTTGTTTTGGACGTTGTCGACCACCATTTGGTGCCAGGTACGTCCCTTGTATGTCATCAGACGGGGCCCTGGAGGTCATTGTACGTGGTAGCCATCTTCAGATTCTTTTTTCCGCCATTAGGTCTGGAAGCAAGACCGGGCGCTCCGAAAATTTTCAGAAAGAACCCCGAAAAGAAGAGAAAAAGCCGAAAATTCGAGTGGACTCCACCGACCATCGACATCGCAACCGGAGATAAGAACAGAACTCCGATATCGACATCACAACAACAGAAGACTTCAAAGGTTGACAAATGGCGAGGTAGGGGCTATGGAAAATACCCCCTTCAAATTCTGCCCCGAGTGCCACCACAGGTTCGCACAACGCGACCCACACGACGTGTGCAACCTCTGCTTGCCCAAAGACCATAAGGACTGTGAGGCCTGCGTGGTGTTCCTGCCAATAACCCTCAGGACACGCCGAAAGCAAAGAGGCCCACTACGCAACAATGTCCCAGGCTTCGAAGAAAACTTCCCTGAAAGATCTAGGCTTTTCAAGTGATGAAGAGGACCAGGGAGTTCCGGCAGAATCGACGCATGAAGGATCGGACGTCGAAATTCTAGAAGGAGACTCCGAAAAACCACACGCCCACAAGAAGGCGAGCGATACAGGGAAGAAGACGGATAAGGTAAGACACTATACACATCCGTCGGAACCGAAGGGCCACAAAAGCAAGTCGCAGCCTAAGGCAGCCCCGACGCCGAAGAAAAAGGCGATCGAAGGCCAGCCGCGATCCAAGGAACCCCACCGAACCCTACCAAGGGACACCAAAGAGGGAAAATCGCACTAAACGCCGAAAACGAGGGTCGAACACAAACTCCCGAAGGGAAGTGTGACGCCATCAAAGCCAGAGGCAAGCGTGAACAAGAAAAGAAAGTCTGGTCTCTGGGGCCGAGAGAGCCCTCGAAGTCGAGGAAAAAAAGAAAACGACTTGAAGCCGAAATGGCAACACTCCTCCTCCTGAAGAAGAATGAGTTCTACGCTTCACTAAAGGACTTCCGGATTCCGAAGGTTCCAGTCCCTGAAGTGGACAACATCGACGCCGAAGAGGCATAAGACGCCGAGGTGGAAGAAGAGGAGGTTCTCGAGTTACCTCCAACCCCCGAACCTCGCGATGAAGATCTCGGAGTACATAGACGCTCCTGAAGAGTTGGAAGTCTCAGAAAATTTCGAGGACACATGGAATGACCTCGACATCTAAAGTCCAGAGGAGGAGATATGCTGCTATCTCTCAAAGGCATCTCTACCAGTTGATATAGCCATCTACAACAGCCTAGTTAAAAGGGCAGCAGACACTTTGGGAGTTCCCCTTGAAGAGGAGAAGGGAGACACATGTTTCCTTCTAGAAACACTAGCCCCAGCAACAAGGGGACACAATACCTGCCAATGCTACCAAGCATCCTAGATCAAGGCAAGGAAGCCTTCAAAGAACCAGCCTCAAGCAAAGGGGTAACACCAAGGGTCAAGAAGAGGTACAAAGCCTACTCCAAGGACCCTAAATATATTCAGGGGAATACTGTGCCTGACTCCATCATCGTCACCACGGCCAGGAGAAGAGCAAATGCACGCTCAAACAGTGGACCACCCCCAGAGAAAGAAAGCAAACGGATGGATATAGTGGGCAGGAAGATGGAAAAGGAGGCAGCGACGCAATGGCGCATCGCAAACTCTAATGTCCTGCTGAACAGGTACGGACACCAGCAATGGGATGACATAGAGGAGCTCATCAACAAGCTCCCCAAGGAAGACCAGAAAAGAGCTAAGTCTATTGTCCAGGAAGGCAAAAACATCGCAAACACATGCCTTAAATCTGCACTAGATGCAGCAGACACTGCCAACAGACAAATGTGCACAGGCACCACCCTAAGAAGACATGCCTGGCTTAGAATTTCAGGATTTAAGTAGGAGGTTCAAACCTCCATCATTAACAGGCCTTTTACAGGGTAGGCACTATTTGGTAAGGAGGTGGACGAATCTCTCCAACAGATCAAAAAAAGTAACGAGACTGCAAGAGCTATGGGAGCCCTGCAGCAAAGAGGTACCTTCAAAAGAGGTGGTTTTAACAACAGAGCCCACAGGAAGAGGAGCATTTGTTCAAGTGCAACAAATGTCACACCAACAACAAGGCCAAGGGAATGGACAACAAACAAGCCAACAAACAGGATACCAAGGTTGGCAGCAACAGCCGAAGCAGTCCTTTTGAGGACGAGGCAGAGGCCAGACCTCTAGAGGAAGAGGAAATGATTCAAATTGACTCCTACACAGAGAAAGACCAACACCAGTGGGAGGCAGACTATCACAATTCCTACAACAGTGGCGAAAAATCACCACATACAATTGGATATTGAATTTGGTAGAATACGGGTATTGCATAGAGCTAAGAAAAACACCACCTGCAAACCCACCAAAAATATGGAGGTTCCTCAAATCAGAACTCATACTATTAAATTCAGAAATCAAAGATCTTCTTCAGAAACGAGCAATAGAATTGGTACCAAAACAAGAGTTCTTCAAAGGAAACTACTCACCGTATTTCCTAGTCCTCAAACAGGACCTATCACTAAGACCAATCCTGGACCTAAGGTTCATAAACCAGTTCATTTTAACACAGCATTTCAAAATGGCTACTCTTCTAGAGATAATCTCACAAATTCAAAAAGGGGATTACATGGCATCAATAGACCTCAAGGACGCCTATTTACACATACCAATGAACAAGAACCACCGAAAATATCTCCGGTTACTACACTAGGGAACACACTACCAGTTCAAAGTACTTCCTTTCGGAATAAAATCAGCACCACGTGTCTTCAAGTGCCTAGCCGCAATCGCAGCACGCCTGTGAAAGGATGGAATGCGCGTCTACACCTACCTGGACGACTGGCTCATAAAGGCAAGCACAAAACAAAAATGTCTCTGCCACATTCAAACAGCAATTCACACGCTACAAAGACTAGGCTTCTCAATAAATCACAAGAAACCCTCCACAAAGCCAGAAAGAGAAAAGGCTTTCCTAGGGGCAAGACTAGACTCCAAGAACGCGCAGGCTTACCCGACGCAAAAAAGGATACAAGCTATCAAACAAGAAACCTCACTCTACCGGAAGGGTCAATCTCTGACAGTGAGGAGAGTCATGAAGCTTATGGGCATGATGACGTCATGCTTCCCACTCATCCCTCGTGCCCACCTACATATGCGCCCAGTCCAGGATTGGCTTACCAACAACTGTTCTCAAGCCACAAGGAGTTGGGAAGATCTAGTGATTGTTACGCACAAGCTGCAAGCAGAGATACAATGGTGGGCATCCAGCAACATGACACAGGGCAGACCTTTCAAGAACCCAACTCCTTCTGTGACTCCTCAACGGATGGGGAGCGCACTGCAAACGACAAAGTACGAGGTCAATGGAACCAGCAAGATTCCATAAAACACATCAATTACTTAAAACAGTATTCCTAGCATTGAAAGCTTTCCAGAAACACATTAAAAAAAGGACTGTCTTGATTCAAATGGACAACACCACCACAATGTTCTATGTCAACAAACAGGTGGGTACAAAATCATTCCTGCTAAGCAACCTAGCACAGCAAATCTGGCAATGGGCAGTCTCTCAAAAAATCTATCTGCAAACAATACATCTACCGGGAGTATATAACACAACAGCAGATCTTCTGAGCAGGCAAAACAACTGCTCCCACGAGTGGGAATTGAAGCACAAGACAATACAATACATCTTCAAGCTCTGGGGAACCCCAGTGATAGACCTGTTTGCAACAATACAGAACAAGAAATGGCAGTTCTTTGCCTCAAGGTTTCATCACCACCTGTCAAAAGGGAATGCCCTGTCGCTAAATTGGTCAGGGACATTTGCATACGCTTTTCCACCAATACCCCTAATTCAAAGAGTACTGGAAAAGGCAAGACAACTGGGGACAAACCTAATTCTCATTGCCCCACAATGGCAGAGACAAACATTGTATTTAAGTCTGTTAGAACTGTCCATGGGACAAATAATCAAAATCAGAGCGGACAAAGACCTGTTGACTATGCAACAGGGCCAAATTCTTCATCTGGAACCAACAACGCTACACCTAGCGGCTTGGCACCTGAGTACGTAGAGTTTGGTCACCTCAACCTGCCTCAACGAACAATGGAAATTCTAAACGAAGCAAGAAAACAAACTACAAGGAAATGCTATACTGCAAAATGGAAGCGATACACCACTTGGTGCACAGCTAACAACCAAATGAACTCAATCAAGACACAGGAAACAGTGATCATATATCTAACTCCTCTCCTAGACAGTCACATCAACTACTCAGGCTTAAAGGTACACCTCGCTGCCATTGTAACATACACCAGGGGAAAAACATGCAAAAGCTTCTTCACAAGACCGGTCATAAACGATTCCTAGAAGGATCTAAAAATTGCTCCCCCTAGAACAGCTCCAGTTCCCATGTGGAGTTTAAATACAGTGCTCACACAACTTATGGCAAGACCCTTTGAGCCCATGCATAAGGCAGAACTCAAACACAGCACTTTAAAAACAGCATCTCTCATTGCCATTACATCCTTACGAAGAGTAAGTGAGTTACAGGTGTTAACCATACAGGAACCATACATGCAAATCCACAAGGACAAAGTTATTTTAAGAACAAATCTACAGTTCCTTCCAAAACTGGTATCCAAATATCACTTAAATCAAAATATTCTCCTTCCGGTTTTCTTCAAAGATCCAAAAACTAAAGGGGAAAAAAGTCTCCATACCCTAGGAGAGCACTACTGTATTACCTACAGAGAACGGAACAAACCCGCAAATCCAAACAGTTTTTTGTTGCCTACGTACATACTAACACAGGGACGCCAGTCACAAAGGCGACACTCACGATGGATAGTCCAAACCATCCAACTATGCTACACCGCCACTAACAAGAAATTAACGATACAACCAACAGCTCACTTCACTAGGGAAAAGGGAGCAACTTTGGCATTTATGGCCAATGTGCCCATAGACACTATATGTGCAGCAGCTACATGGGCATCACCACACACCTTCACCAAACATTACTGTGTGGACATACAAATAAATAAGGAAGCACAAATAGGACAGAAAGTACTTCAACACCTGTTCGCAAAGTCTTCCTCTTACCACAGCCTCCCCAAGATGGGAGAAACCGCTACGTAATCTGATGCACAGCATGTGAATCCAGAAAAGGCTTCATGCTGCAAAACGAAATGGTTACTTACCAGTAGGAGTAGTTTTGCAACTTGATGAGTTTTCTGGATTCACATGCGACCCACCCGGCCTCCCCTTCAAGGAATAAAAACAGGTGGGGAAGCAAGTTATAATAATTATCTAAAGGACTATAGACTAAGAACACAAAAGAAAAAAGAATCCGAAGATGGCTACCACGCACAACGACCCCCAGGGCGCCGTCTGACGTCACACAAGGGATGTACCTGGCACCAAATGGTGGTCAACAAGACCCAAAACAAGAAGGAAAAAAAAAACAAGGACTATTCCGGACCCAGCCAGTAGATGGCGGAATAATGCACAGCATGTGACTCCAGAAATCTCATCAAGCTGCAAAACTACTCCTACTGGTAAGTAACCATTTCGTTTTAAATCTTTTCAGATCATGGCCTTTGAATAAATACCTGTTGAGGAAACTACCGTCGGCGAAGTTAGCCAATATTATTGGGCTTAATTTCCTGTCGAAGGGTCCCGGATGTTCGAGCATTAGGCCTAAAAGGTAGTTTTCACCCCGGAATGAGTACATTTTCATATTGCTCGAAGAGTAATTCAAGGATTGCGTCACATCCAGCATTTCCAGATGTTCCAAAATTGTGTGTTAAAACATGAAAAGCACATGGAGTTATGACCAAGGACCTTCGTCCTCATGGGGAAAGACAATTGCTGATTGCCCTCACTAAACATCATAGAGCAGTTTCTTCCTGTACTATTGCCAGATGGTTCAGATGGGCGATGCAAAAGGCTGGTATTGATGTGTTCAAATTTAAAGTTCACTCTGTGAGAGGTGCTATCACTTCCAAGGCTTTTTCATTGGAGCCTAGATTGGAGGATATTCTCAAAGCAACTTATTGGTCATCCGATTCTACTTTTAAATGGTTTTATTTTAAACCAGTCTCCAATCGGGCTACCCTAGTGATAGAAAAGCTTTAAACTAGCCTAATCCGCGCCTCAGCGTCCTGACATAAAATGAGCAATTTCCTAGCTATCGTAACGGAAAGTTTAAATTCTATTAAGGACACGGAGGCGAGGATTAGCCCACACAGTCTTTATCATGTTAATTAACCCACCCGTTCATTTATAGGAATTTGGTACTGTTTCTTATGTTTGTACTTAGCCAAGCTTCTGGTCACATGTTCATTTTGTTGGTTGTAAACTGACTTTCTAACCTACGAAAGCAGGCCTCTTACACTCTGTTTCTCGGAAACAGAGCTCTTTAAACAAGAGTCAATTTTCAGAGACGACAGCTGTGTTCGCAGGAAGAAAAAGAGGGATAGTCTCTCCCCGGGGCTGATTTGATGGTGATGCAGCGTCCTAATTGGATGGACTATTGCTTCTTTATTCCCAAGCTCTTATTGGAAATGTAGATTTTTATTAAAATCTTTGATGTTAAAGGCTGCTGGGAATAAAAAGTGAAGAGAGACCAGCCTAATCCTTTCCTCTGTGTCCTTAATAGAATTGAAACTTTCAGTTATGATAGGGAATTTTTCATTACATAAGACAAATCAAAATGCTAATTCCATAGACTGCACGATAGTCGTAAAGAATGCGCTATTCCTTTGTAAAGCTTTGCATTGGTTTGTGACCCATAGCTAGGATGGGGGTTGAAAATTGTACTCTGCTGAGAATAATAGTTACTTTATTAAGCATGTGCATAATTGGTTTTTCCTTATTTCAGACTCAAACCCTTAGATGTTGAATTCATGAAGGCCATCCACAGCAAAGTTAACATTGTCCCCGTGATAGCTAAAGCAGACACCTTAACACTGAAGGAACGCGAGAGGTTGAAGAGGCGGGTAGGTTTACTGATTTACTTTATTTACCTTGATGAGGGATCCAGCTCAAAGTAGAGGATTTCTTGCACTCATTCAACCACATTTGAGAACAAAGTATGTCATTGTGTTTTTGCTTTTACGTAGGTTGTTTTGCTCTGTTTCTCAAAAGCTTTTAGAAACTAGTATTGTCGTCACCGTTACAAATCCATAACTTTGGACTACAGTATAAGTTTATTAGATTCTTGCTTACATGTGTCTTTGAAGTTTCGGTTGGCACCCTATAATTAGTGGCATCATTAAATAAAGTTTGTTTTGGTTTTATTGTATTACTTTAACAAAGCATATCATACATTCAAAGTGCTGGGAACCACCATTATTCCCTCCTTTCCCCTTAGTGGCCTCTGCAAAAATCTCTATTTGGGGGAGCAGTTAATTGAGTGAATATTTATCATAAGCATACAGTCTTAAGTTCTAAAACTATATTCACATTTCAAACAAATGCAGTTGTAAAATGCTGAATGGAACAGAAGGTATGTATGCACTTGGTAGTACTGATCCCTTTTAGCACGTGCAGGCATCAAATTTCTCCTCGTCACTCAAGCAAGACTCTTTAAATATCATTGTTGAGTGTGATTCGCCATCTTTTGAACCTGTTTTTAATTTTATCAGGTCAGTTATCAAAATAAAAGGGATCTTCCTCTCTATTTAGATCCAAACAATTAAACAAATTAGCCTACCCCCTTGAGTTTCCCTTTAGAAGTCACCACATCACACTTCTGCCTTCAAATTGTCCTCTCACTGTGGCGTTTATCATAGGCGTCTTAATTGTGCTGTGGGATTTGAGTCTTGTCTGATGGTACTTGTACGATACAAAAGGGGATGAGGGACGGAACGTTTGAGCCAATCAAACACTCACTCCCAGTCAACTGATCTGGGTTTAATCCATCATCATTCTTTAGCTCACTCCACCACCCCAGTTCAGACATGGCCATATGCAAATCAGTCTGACCCTGTGCCTCATGGGAACAGTCCAGCCCGAACTGCCAAGCCATGTCTTCCCTGGACCGGAAACAAGCATCCTAGGACCGGTTTCTGGCATTTCAGCCGTCATCAGCCAGGCTTGCTTGAATCCAGTGGCAAAGTGAGCAAGGGACCCACGTCTGGGCATACCCCCGCCAACTTAGGGCGACCAAAGCGATACAAAAGGGGATGAGGGACGGAACGTTTGAGCCAATCAAACACTCACTCCCAGTCGACTGATCTGGGTTTAATCCATCATCATTCTTTAGCTCACTCCACCACCCCAGTTCAGACATGGCCATATGCAAATCAGTCTGACCCTGTGCCTCATGGGAACAGTCCAGCCCGAACTGCCAAGCCATGTCTTCCCTGGACCGGAAACAAGCATCCTAGGACCGGTTTCTGGCATTTCAGCCGTCATCAGCCAGGCTTGCTTGAATCCAGTGGCAAAGTGAGCAAGGGACCCACGTCTGGGCATACCCCCGCCAACTTAGGGCGACCAAAGCGATACAAAAGGGGATGATGGACGGAACGTTTGAGCCAATCAAACACTCACCCCCAGTCAACTGATCTGGGTTTAATCCATCATCATTCTTTAGCTCACTCCACCACCCCAGTTCAGACATGGCCATATGCAAATCAGTCTGACCCTGTGCCTCATGGGAACAGTCCAGCCCGAACTGCCAAGCCATGTCTTCCCTGGACCGGAAACAAGCATCCTAGGACCGGTTTCTGGCATTTCAGCCGTCATCAGCCAGGCTTGCTTGAATCCAGTGGCAAAGTGAGCAAGGGACCCACGTCTGGGCATACCCCCGCCAACTTAGGGCGACCAAAGCGATACAAAAGGGGATGAGGGACGGAACGTTTGAGCCAATCAAACACTCACTCCCAGTCAACTGATCTGGGTTTAATCCATCATCATTCTTTAGCTCACTCCACCACCCCAGTTCAGACATGGCCATATGCAAATCAGTCTGACCCTGTGCCTCATGGGAACAGTCCAGCCCGAACTGCCAAGCCATGTCTTCCCTGGACCGGAAATGCCAGAAACCGGTCCTAGGATGCTTGTTTCCGGTCCAGGGAAGACATGGCTTGGCAGTTCGGGAACTGTGCAAACAAAGTGGGTCATCCAAGGTGTCAAGCAACTTGTTACATTAAGTCCGACTTGATTCTCAGGTCAAAATAAATTTAATGTGTTGCAATGTGCAACTTAAGCAAAATTGTCACTGTTACCTTCAGTCCCCTGTGCCCATACCAGCTGCACACGGGGACCTGTAGCCCAAACAGCTTTTGGTCCTACTGGGGAGACGTGCTAACGGCTCCCAGGAAAGGTTACAGTAGGGAGCCTGCTCTGGAAGGTGGTGTCACCTCCTTCCTGCAGGAACTCCCACAGGTGTTGGCCCAAAAGACGAGCTTCAAAGGAGAAGCAGCCTTTGATAGAAAATGAACAACACTTGGGATAGGGGCTGCTCCATTGTTCAGATAGATAGGCTGGCACCTGGGACAGGCGAGGGGAAACCGGTTGCCAAACCGGTTTTCTAGTGGCGTGTAGCGCCCTTGGTAGCCACACCTCTGGGTTGGGCTAGGGAGCTCCACACGCTGGGAGAGGGATCCTTCCATTTTGGAAGTGGGCAGAATGGTGCATCCTGGGATGCCCAGATGCCACACTTGGCAGGAAGTGGTCATCAGGTGGGAGGGAACCTGGTAGCCCATTAGCTGCCAACTGCATCCTCCCCTGAGGGAATTTTCTGATCATAAGTAGGGCAGCTCTGGCACCCCAAACTCAGTTCTCCACTGGACTAGAAGAAGGATCAAAGGACTTCACTGCTGCACCGTGGAACCAGCAAAGAGGCTGCACCGGCAGGGACTGCACCTGTTGAACCGGGTGGCTAGTAAAGGAGAGGGACTGTGCCTGCTGTGTCCTGCTCGAGAAGTCATCTCCAGAGCCCAGCCAAAGCCAAGAGACTACAAGGATCAGCAAGCTGGCCTCATGTTCACAGCACAGGGACACAACAGCTAAGAAGACTGCTGGGGCCATTTGGTAGCCCAAAGTCTTCAATCAGCCCCAACTGGTGCCTTGCATCACCAGGGACCAGGACCCAAAGCACATAGTTGTACACAAGTTCACTGAGCCCGGGAGTGTCGTCTGAGTGCAGCAGGGACACCCACAGGGCGAGTTATCCACCCAGGAAGGATTGGCCTGTAACCGTGATACTCGACGACCAGTCGTCCATGGGTGATTGGACTTCTGCCATTACAGAGAGGACTTCGCGGGATGTTGACCGTGTGTCCAGGACCGCCTCACCACCTTAGTGGACCAAAGAGTTGTCTGAGTAAAACCCCCGTCTACCGCATTGGATCGATAGCATTCTTTGAGCATCTTCAACATCCTTCATCTCTTGCATCAGGAATACTTTCATAGTAAAGCTCTGCAACGGATAAAAAAAAAGTGCCTGGAACTGACTGAGGACTGCTTAACATACTGAGGTAACGGTCTCTGAGGACCTCGCTGGTCCCCCTGACTGACTCCCTGCTGGAGTTGGTTGCATCAAGTGACTGGAAGTGACCGCTTTCCTAGATCAAACTTTTTGGTGAAAAGGTTTCCAAGTGCCAAATTTGCCAATGCTTGTAAGCGGTTGAGTGAAATAACCTTATTTACTGTACCTTGTAAATTCTATATTTTAGGAACCCTCCGGTGGGTCTTTTTCATTGTGATGTACAAAAATACATAAAAATGCAGTATTTTTCTAAAGTATTGTCGGATTTCTTTGGTGTCTTGTCAATTTATTTTTCAATTGTTTTGGGGTTGCTTAATGCTTTACACTTGTTCCTTTGTGTAAGACTTGCTGCTGAGAGCCACAGCTACCGAGGGTTGAGCCGAAGGTTTGAGAAAAGAAACCGAAGGGTTTAAAAAGGGTTGATAAGTGTATTACAAAGTGAGGTTGCTTAACAACACCATATAATACACACCATTTCCACACAATACTCTTGTGTGGCACCTCTGCATGACTCCGTTGAGGCTGCCCAATGTTTGTCCTCCTGCACACGCCTGACTGTAAGATGACCCTCAACAGCTATTGCCCTTTTTTTGGATTGTTTGCTTCTAGCCTCACTCTGGCTGCTTCAGTCATTGGGCCTGAGCCAGTGATGCAGTTGTTAGTTAGCTGCAATCACTGTTGCCATCTGTGGGGTCCAGACTAATCCCTTCCTACTTGTTGGGCTGGAAGAAATGAGACAATATTGCATGCACACTGCAGTGCCCAAGCACACTTGTTGGGTTTCGCTGTCTTACTCTTAAGCCTATCCTCTCAGTAGCAGGTCCCCTTGCACTTCTCACACTTAGGAGCCGCGCCCCATTTAAAATAATTTTCAACAATCTGCACTCTGAATGGATTCTCCCTGTGGTGTATGGAAGAAAAGAAGGGCCTCTAGGCTTCGTGGCACTCTGCCTTTGTGCACTTGTAAGATTGACTCCCAAAGGCAAGCAGTCTATACCTAGTCTCTCCCCAATCAAGTTCAGACCACTACTCTAGCCATGCCTTCTCAGTGACCGGTCAGAACCCCTCATAGATCTCCCAAGAAAGCAACTATCTTTGTTGGCAGCTGGCCATGACCCCAAAGTTTATCTTTTTAATAAACATCTTATCAAAAGTTTTCTTTTTAACAAACATATTATCAATAGTTTTCTTTTATTTCCGGTAGTGGGAGAGCTATCTGCCTAAAGTTTTCTGTCAAACGTGCCTCCCTCTTTAATTTGTCTCTCTAGTGCTGCTTGTCACATGGTGTACAGTGTGGATCATAGTTTTCAGCAGTGGTCCCACGATCAGTTTTGTCATCTTTTCCCAGTCAAGATCTGTTGAGTTTGAGTCTACTGAAGAAGCATTCACTCAATGTTTTGCTCTACAAGGTGATATCGTACATCAATAAGAAGAGATGAGAAGTCTGGTACCAGATCAACCTGGTCATATTGTTTCCAGCTAGAAAGATAGACATCTGTAATATTTATAGTGAAAGATAAGGGGACTGTTGGGGCAAAAGTCATCTACAAGGATTTAAGCTGTGCCACCATCTCCTTGTACATTTCTGATTGTTTTTGTGCCTATTACCCTAATGAGCTTGATAATTATGTTTGCCCTCTGAGATTTCTTTCATTTATTCAACTGAGACCTCATGCTAAGCTCTGATATGAGGGTGGCAATCAGAGTTGACCCCCTTTCGGTGATGGCGATACTGTCCTTTGTAACCCAGCTATGCATGGCTGGCCATGGAGGTAGTGTTTTTGTACTCTGGGACACAGGCATTTTTTACCTCTACCCATGTGAGTGGATTTTCCACTTGCTCCTGCTGTGTAAAATTCTACCCAGTCCTCACAGTATTGGTTGTTTGTATGTTTGAGGCATGTGTGCTGTAGATACACAGGCTTTGCATACTCTCGCCAGCTAGTGTTGGGTCTAGATGTTTGCAGGTTGTTTTTCTTCGAAGAAGTCTTTCACAGTCACGAGGTAAGGTGACCCCTCCTTTCGGTGATAGTGCGCATGGGCCTCGACTCCATTGTTAGATTTTCTTTCTGCCATCGGGTTCGGATGTGGTTTGCGGTGCTCCAGTTCGAAACCTTCCTTCAGGTTCCCCTCGGTGCACAGTACCCTCGACGGTATTATCGTACGCGTTTCACTATTCTCAATGTGTCGAATCAATCTGGAAACTCCATCTTCTGTGGAAGACCTCGTGGGCGGCCTTCGGGCCTATCTGCGTCGGTTGACTTCTACTCTGTTCCGTACTAGCCAGTCTTCCGCCGATGGAATAGACTCAGTTTCATTTTTGTCCTCGGTGCCACTTGAAGTACCCTCGCACCGACTTGCATAAAGTCTGCAACTTGTGCCTCTCACCGGAGCACAAAGAAGAAGATAGTGAGGCTTGTTGGTTGTTCCAATCGAAAGACTCTACGGGATCCTCGGGCTCGATGAACAGAAATGCAGCGACAGAGCATACAGCATACTCCGGATATCTTCGGAGAAGAATCCGAACATGAAGAGGTCAAAGCATGGGCAGCAGAAGAGGAGGAAGCGTTCTCTATCCCAGAATCAGAATCCGAGCTGGAAATCGAGTTGGAGTCCGAAGACGTTCCACCAGGACAGGGTACTGTGAGTACAGAAGCCCCTTTACCTCCCAAACTCTCTTCGACCAAACAAAAGGCTTCGGGCCATGGTCGGCACTGAGACACGATGTTTCCCACGCCCCGCCCTCGGGCCCGGAACCGAAACAACCAGTCAAGCCTTCCGGCTCAGGATCGAGCCGAGAAAAGCCGTCTTCGGAACCCAAAATTTCCGCTCCGAAAGACCAGTCTGGTTCAGAACCGAAACCTTCTGCTTCGAAGGACAAAAGACTAGCCCGGTTCGGCACCGAAACCTTCGGCCCCAGAAATTTGAAAGAGGGCCTTCCAAAGCCTCCGGAACCAATCCTGGAACTTATGAAAGAAAAGCTAGGCCCCAAGCAGAAGAAAATCTACATCAATCCGGATACTGGACATATTTTGGCAAAAACACCATCCAAAAGGAAAGTTAGCTCAGAGGACACTAATTATAAAATTCCTCTCAAGAAAAAGGACATGGCTACAAGTCCTATTTACCCTAATCTCCAATCCCCTCCACCATCTTCACCACTACCACAATTGCCAGGCTCAGACCCTTTACGCATAGCACCTCAGGGGTCTCAACATACACAGCCTGATATCGGAGATGATTATGATGATGATAATAGTCATTTACCTGTAGACCCATGGGATGACTATAATATTGATCCACCCATGGATAATAATCCGGATTTATATCCTGCAAAGCCTTCACCTCCAGATGATAATGTAGCTTATTAAGAGCTGTTTTCGAGAGCAGCAGCTTACCATGGGGTTACTTTACACGAATAGTCTTTAGAAAAAGACTTTTCTTTTGAGACACTAGGCTCTACACATAGGACAAGTCAGTCTACCTATGGTAAAAGGCATGATGACATGCAGATGACATCTTTAAAGACCCTGTTCGTGCCCGCATATTAACACCTAGGGTTGACAAAAAATATAAACCTACAACCGTCTGATCCCGTTTTTATTCAGGGACTGGTAGTCTCTAATGCTCCTAAACGAGCAAATTCTCAAACTTCTGCAGCTGTACCTCCCCCAGACAAAGTCTAAATTGATTGATGCATCCGGTAAAAAAGTAGCTGCTCAAGCCGCTAACCACTGGCATATTGCCAACACACAGGGCCTACTAGCCAAGTATGATAGAGCCCACTGGGACAAAATGGAATATCTACTTCAATACCTCCCAGAGGAGCATAAGAAAAAAGCACAGGAGCTAGTATGGGAAGGTAAACTCATATCTAGTTCCTCCATTAGGTGTGCTTTAGATGCTGCTGACATGGCAGCAAGGGGAATTAACACCAGCATTCTCCTACGACGACATGCATGGCTTAGGAGTTTTAAACCAGAAGTTCAGCAGTCTATTCATTTTTTGATCCACTTTTATTAGATTTTTCCAAGAACGAAAATACATTGGTAGCAAATCAGACACTTTATTCAAATACAGTATGTTTAAAAACACAGGCTCAAGTTGCATTTGTGGACTGAGCATCGGCCCTCATAAAATTCCATATACATAACCCGTTTGAACCCTTAAACTGGCTGCAAGTTAAACCATTTGCCCCATATTTTGCCGAAGAGTTCGGGGCAGCGTCGGGCCTCGAAGAGGGGCTCCTCTTGGGTGCCACACCAGTCCACCCCTCGCCTCCATTTCCGCATGGTGGGTGGCTTGGCTTGAGACCAGAGCGCAGCAATATCACGCTTCGCCACTGCCACTGCCGTTCCCAAGAAGCGCTTATCGGTCCGGGATCCATTGAGGCCGTCGAACACCCCCAGGATCAGGCGCAGCGGATCATGAGGGACATCCCATCCCAAGGCTTGTGTAAGCTCACTTTACACCCCCGCCCAGAACTGCGCTAGAGCGGGACATTGCCACACCATGTGGTAGAAATCAGCTGGAGCGTGATTGCAACGTGGGCAGGACGGGGAGGGCCGCAGGCGGGAGCTGTACAAGCGTGCGGGGTGAGGTACGCCGCGTGAAGATAATAAAGCTGGACTAGACGCAACTTGGAGGAGGTAGTCAGGTTCTTAGGTGCCATAAGGGCGTCCCTCCAATCCGCGTCCTCCAGGGGAAGTGGGCCCGAAGCAGGTATAGGGATGCGGGGCCGTTATTCACCAAGGTGCAATAAATCCGCGACACCCCCCCTCCGCCCAGGCCCCCCATCAGCACCTGGGCTTCTAGGGGGCTGAACTCGGGGAACGAGGTGGGTGATGGAATATGGGCTTGGAGGGCATGCCTTAACTGTAAATACTTGTAAAATTGGGAGGAGTGAAGGGAGTGGCGGTGCTGTAGGTCTGTAAACGATCTGATGTGATCCCCCACCCAGATGTCTCCCAACAACGAAATCCCTACGTGGTCCCATTTACGGAAGTTCTGGAGGGACGAGACCTCGCCCAACCATGCCCCACTCCAAAGAGGCGTCTGCCCGGTGAGTTTCCGGTCCCACTTTACGTGGCGTAGGGCAGTTCGCCATGCCGTGAGCACCGTTCTGGTAACGGGGGGAAGGGCCTGTGGTACGGGGCTCCCATACAGGTAAGCCTGGATCAGAGCAAAGTCCATCGATCGGAGCTCCACCCAGTACGCCGGGTCGGACCAGCCGCCTGCGAACCAGTCGTGGATCACATTGAGCCTCGTGGCCAGGTAGTAGAGGTGTAAACTGGTCACCCCCATCGTAGGGGGGTATGCCACAATGTGCTAAGGACATGCGCGGTCTCCCTCCTCCCCACAAGAATCGGGTAAGAACACCATCCAATTCCCGAAACCAGCTGCCCTGGAGATGAGCGGGCACATTTTGTAAGATGTAAAGGAAGCGGGGGAGGACCATCATTTTGAAAAGGGCACTCCTACCAAGGGGGTTGAGAGGAAGGGTTTGCCATCTTCTAAGGTCTGCCTTGGCCCTGGAGACCAGGGGCGTGATATTCAGGGCCCACTCGAGTTCCGGGAGAAGGGCCACCCACACCCCCAGGTATTTGAATGATTGCCTCCGTAGGGGGATGGTCGTTTGCCAGTCGAAGCATGCCCGGGATGGGTGTAGGGGAACCAGGGTGGACTTCGTCGGGTTGAGCCTGAGGCCAGAAATCCGCTCGAAGGCAGAGAGGGCGTCCAGACATCGTGGGCCGGAGTTCTCCGGATCTGCCAGAAAAAGGAGGACGTCGTCGGCATATAGTGCAATCTTGTCGACCTGGCTCCGGTCCCAGGCCCAGCCGCGGATGAGAGGATCCTGTCGGATGAGGGAGGCCAGGGGTTCCATTGCTAGTGCAAATAAAAGCGGCGAGAGCGGGCAGCCCTGGCGAGTACCCCTTTGGATAGGGAACGCCTCCGAGACCACGCCATTGATGAGGACCCTCGCCTTGGGGGTAGAGTAGAGGACTCGGATGAGGCGTCGGAATGGGAGGCCGAAGCCCATCCTCTCCAGCACATCCTCAAGGTAGCCCCAATCTACCATATCAAATGCTTTTTCAAAGTCTATGAAGAGCAATGCTAGATAAGGGGTAAGGAGATGGCGATGCGCCAAGGCAAGATGGAGACGGCGTATGCAATGCCGGGTCCCCCGGGCAGGCATAAAGCCGCATTGATCTGGCTGCACCAGCTCCTGCAGGTGTGGGCGGAGCCGCTGGGCCACCACTGTGGCGAAGATTTTGACTTCCGTGTTAAAAAGGGAGATGGGACGATAGTCCGTGCAAGCGAGGAAGGGCGGCTGTGTCTTCGGGAGGACTACGATAGTGGCTACATCAGTCTCGGGCGGGAAGGATCCCACTTCAATTACGTGTTTAAACAGATCCAATATGTGTGGGACCAACGTGTCCCGGTAGGCCGCATAATACTCTTGGGGGTACCCGTCGGGCCCGGGCGTTTTGCCGGGGTGCAACAGTGAAATGGCCCCATGTATCTCTTCCGGCGTGAAAGGCCGATCTAGGGTCCGAGTCCATCCGGGAAAGGCATGGCAGCTGAGTCCCGGTCTCGGCCAGCAAGGCCGCCAGAGAAGTCTGGGGGGGATGAGCCGTGTAGAGGGTTGCGTAATAGCCCGCGAACGTCCGGGTAATGTCCTGGGAGGTGGTGTGGTGGGCCCCGGTCCCGTCCCGAATCTCGGGAATGATGCGATTGGCTTTGGGGTAGGACACCAGGTTATGGAGAAGCTTGCCATTTTTGTCACCCCAGCCGTACACGCGTGCCACTGAAGAGCGCCAAAGCATTTTAGCGGACTCCAGCGAGATCTGGCGAATTTCTTCCCGGATCAATGTAAGCTGTCGGGCGGAGTCATCGCTATCATTAGTATCCCGAGTCTCTTCCAACTGTGCCGCCTGGGCCTCCAGCTGTGTGAGACGGTTAGATTGTTCCTGGCGTCTTGCGTGGACCAGACCCCTTGCCAGCCTCCCACAACGTGCCCGGCGATGAGACCGATCCCGTGTTAACTGAAAAGTAGTGCCTCAGTTCCTGCCCGAGGGACCCAACAAGTTCCGCATCCTGCAGGAACCAGGCATTCATTCGCCATACCGCTCGGGCACCGCCAGGAGGGTGACCGAGACGGAGGGAGATGGGGGAGTGGTCTGAAATACCCCTGGGCAAGACCGTGGCCCCGGACATCAACTGACAGTCCACAGCAGACAGTAGGAACAGATCAATACGAGAGTGGGTGCGGTGAGCCGCTGAGGTGTGGGTGTATTGTTCCTTGCGGGGATTCCACACCCTCCAGGCATCGCAGAGACCCAGGGCCGAGGACCAGTCAGATAGACGTTTTGGAGAGGCAAGGCGGGAAGCCGATGGAGCACCTGTCGTGTCCCGTGAGGGCTGCATGACGGCGTTGAAATCTCCCCCTACCACCGTCAGACCCTGTGGGAAGGAGGAAAGCACCAGTGTGAGGCGGCGGAGGGCAGGGGCCATAATGGCAGGCGGAATGCATGTACACAGGAGACTAAGGGGGTGTCCCTCGATCATACCCGTCAGGGCTACGTAACGGCCCAGCTTGTCTGTTTCGGCCCGTACCAGGGTGAAAGGCAGCCCCTTCCGAAGTAGTATGGCCACCCCCCGTGAACCCCGCGAAAACCCAGAGTGCCAGACCCTATCAAACCCATATCGGGCAAGGAAGTTACATTGTGAGCCCAGAAGGTGGGTCTCCTGCAGGAACAGGATATCTGGCTCGTGTCGGTGGGCACTACGAAGGACAGCAGTGCGTTTTATACGGTCCAGTAGGCCGTTGACATTCCAGGAGATAATGTGGAGGGCCCTATGTAGGGTGGACGCCATGAAAGTGGGTAGCGCGGGGAAGATAGGACACAGGCACAGGCTGTGCCGAATCCCAGTGGAAGCAAAATCCCCTAGTTGGGGTTCCTGGGCAATGAGTGTGCCATGTAGTGAGTCGAGTGTCATTATCAGTGACATGCCTAGATGCATAGCTACCAACGAGAACAAAGAACAGCGGCCCGTAGGCGGCTAAAAACAACAAACTAACAGGAGACAACGGCCTCCCCCCTCCCCTTCGCCCCCCAACACCCCCCACCCTACACTTCTGAACTTGAAGCATCTGTCGCCCTGAAAAGGAAAAACAAATTAACAAATTTAAACAACCCCCAGTGAGACTAGTTGCTAAGCTAAAACGATTAGCGGAACATGAACATGGCGGAGATGGACCCCCCTCCATTTGATCGGATAAAGGTTTGTCAACAGCTGCAAGAGTACGTGGGACAAATAAGTAACAAGGAGTGCAGTTAAGTCCAGGGAGTGAAGGAGGAAATAATTTGTGGATCTCAGGGTTTCGTCGGTATCGGAACACCCCCTCGCGGGGATTGCAAAGGCAGTCATACTGCAGGCGCCGCTAGGAATTGGGATGAAGAGTTCCCGTTGTGTATCGTCGTTCAAGTATCTTCGGCCTCCCGGGATCCACGGAGCGCAGGGCTCCTAGACAGATCAGAGTCTGAAACGGCGTGATGCAGGTTGGCCGACGGCCCTGGGAGATCGTTCAAGTCGATCAACGAGGTGGTTGGGCTGGGAGAGGCAGATCTCCGGGCTGAAGCAGAGGGTGAGGGACGCCGGAGTGTGGCGCCCGGCGATCGGGATGGCTCCCCGCGATGGTCATTTTTCTTGCGGGACCTTGTCCGACGCCTCTGGGACCTAGGGAGGTTCGGGCGCGGCTGCTGGAGAGCCCCCTGGGTGGGGGAAGGAGCCCGCCGGGACAAGAGGGGCCGCTCCTCCGTGAGCCAGGTCCAGGCCGCCTGGGGGCTATCGAAGAAGAGTGTCTTATTTTGAAAGATGACCTTGAGCTGGGCCGGGAAGAGGAGACCATAGCGGAGACCCATGGCACGAAGCTTCTGCTTGACCTCATCGTAGGACCGGCGCTGGGCCTGCACCTCCCTGGTGTAGTCGGGAAAGACCATGATTTTGCCGTTTTGATATTGGAGAGGTCCCTGGCCGCTCCCAGGATGGCATCTCTATCCTGGAAATTAAGGACCCTCAGGATTATGGGCCGGGCAGGGGCCCCCGGCGGAGGTTTGGGGGCCAAGGAGCGGTGGGCTCGTTCAAAGGCAAACCAGGGCGACAGGGCGTCTTTGGGCATCCAGGATCGTACCCAAGTTTCCACGAACGTGTCAGCATGACCCTGCTCCACCCCCTCGGGAAATCCCAGAAGACGCAGGTTGTTTCTTCGCGACCTGTTTTCCGCATCCTCGGCCCTTCGGTGGAGCTCCGAGGTCTGGGTCTGGAGGCGGGCCACCTGGGTCTTAAGTTGGCTGATATCATCCTCCGCCGTGGAGATACGGGATTCCGCTTCTGTAATGCGTGCTGTGGCATTACGCAGGTCTTGGCGGATGAGAGCCACATCCACCCTCACCTCGCCGATCTTATTTTCCACTGAGGCCTGTGATGTGCTTATCGCCTGAAGAATGGTGGAGAGATCTCCCCCTGTGGCGCCCTGTGTGTTGGGCAGTCCGCCCCCCCGAGTCTCGGTCCGACGTAGTAAACTGGTCCATTTTGGTTTGGGTTGGGGAGCAGGATTCTGAACGGGGCGAGTTCTGCCCATTGCCGCTTGTTGTGTACTTTGGTCCTGTACGGCCGGGGCGAGCAGCGGACCCGCAGAGAGACGTGCGGGGGCCCCCCCCCGGTACCCAGGCCGTCAATACTCTGGCCCGGGTGCCTGAGATAGACCTACTGGGGGCGAGATGCGACTTCCGTCTTGTCTCCACCAGACAGAGCGCCCCACCGTTGGATGACCAGGCCAGGTCAGGTACCCACCACCACGACAGTTCTCCAGCCCTCGAGGTCCGGTGGTGGCGGCCTCACCTCCAAAAGAGCAGACCGGAGCGGCGGAGTCCGCTCCCGCACTGGACCGCCCAGTGTGGGTGGGGGTGGAGCGATGTCACCGCAGAGTAGGACTCCGTGTCGCCCCACACACCAGATTCAGCGGACCCAGGATCCTCCCGGCTGGTGCAGCGACCAGCAGAAGGCAGGCCCTCCACGGCCCCAAGGGAGCCCGGGTGACCCAGGGCCGGCGGCGGGAGGGAGGCCCTCACCCCCACGTCTCCCCGGCGCAGCTGCGGGAGGTGGAGAGAAGCAGTTAAGCGGGGGGAGCGGACTCGATGAGGCGCCCCCTGATGAGAGGTGTGGCGAGAGAGGGGGGAGTGGGAGCACCGACGTCTCCGCTCATCCACCACCCGACTCGATGGCCGATCCTCCCCCTCCAAGGCGATCAGCGACCCGGGCCAGCACTGTGGGCAGGACGCCCCCGGAAGCCCCTGCAGTCAGGAGGGCCGTCACCCCCCCTCTAGTCTGGTGCAGCCGGGGAGACGGAGCGGGGCAGGTCCAGTAGAGCCCGCAGGGCAGCACCTCATGAGGCCTTCGTAGGAAGAGATAAAGGGGGGGGGGGTAAACTCCAACCTCCTCACCCCGTCCGCCACCTGACACAGTGGCCGATCCCCCCCACTCACCCGATTTTAGGGCTGGTGGTCCGGCTTCCCCACAGGCCGCAGCTTCACGCACCGGTCCTGGTGCGGCAGGGAAGAGGTCGGGCGGGTCCGCGAAAGAGGGGTCACAGGCCCCGCAGGTCACAGGTGGGTGCGAGCACCACCGGTCGCCCTGGAATGACGCTCCTGCCACGGACGGCAGGCCCCACTCCCGCCGGCCCACCAGGCAGCCTCCTCCACGACTGGTCCGGGCGGGGGCAGCGGAGGCGGTCAAACGGGAACACCGCTGCCCGACCTGGCAGCCGAGGGATAGCGAGATATCAGTGCGGCCTCCAACCGCACCGGGGTCGTCCCCCCGCAGCCGCCCACACCGCGCCCAGCGCCAGAGGGTCCCCAGGGGAATCCCTGCAAAAGGGGGTGTCCGCGGCGCGGGCTCGGTGGCGAGCGCAGGCAGGCTCCACCCGCAGCACGTCAGTGTCAGTGTCGTCCGAGAGGGCGCCCGACCCCGGCGCGGAGTGCCTCCAAAAGCCGCCATTTTCACTGCGGGCCGGCGGGAAGAAGGCAATCCACTGCAGCGAGGGGCCCGATCCACTCGCGAGAGGGATCAATGCGGTGTACAGGTCGCGGGGAACCCCGCAGTCAGGCTGGAGAGGTAAGTTGCAGCTGAGAACGGGCGGATGCCAGGCGGATGACGGAGGGGGTCCGGAGCACTCTTGGAGTGCGACCGCCATCTTGACGCCTCAGGCTACGCCCCCCTCAGCAGTCTATTCTTAATACCACTTTTAACAAACGACACCTTTTTGGGCCTCAAGTAGATGAGGCCCTAGAGAAAATGAAAAAAGACACTGAGTGGCGAAGTCTATGGGAGCGCTTCAGTCCCCATCAAACAGATGCTTCTTTTGCCGCTCATTTTATAGAGGAGGGTCCAAAAGTACATCCTCAGACCCTAATGCTTCCTCCTATAAATCGAACACACAACCCTCTCCCTCTAGAGGTTTCTATAGAGGAGGATACAGAGGAAACAACTTTAAAGGTAGGGGTTAGAGCATGCCAACGCGTAACTCCCCTTCCCCCAGTAAGCAGTGACTTGCCAACATTTCCCCCTGATCATTTAACACCTGTCGGGGGGGAAAACTTCAAAAAAAATTCCCAATTTGGCAGTCGATAACATCAGACAAATGGGTACTAGACATTATCCAACATGGTTATTGCCTAGAGCTCACCAGCAATCCTCCCAATATTCCACCTCATACTCACAAACTCTCGTCAGAGCACATACAGCTCCTCAAACAAGAGTTTCAAGCTCTTTTAACAAAAGAAGCCATAGAACCAGTTCCATTACAGTACCAAGGTTCTGGGGTTTACTCTCTGTACTTTCTAATTCCCAATGGGAAGACATAAATCTGTTGTTCAAAGTACTCCCATTTGGAGTAACTACTACTCCCAGAGTGTTCACAAAATGTCTAGCAGTAGTGGCAGCTCATCTCAGAAGACAACAGATTCATGTCTTCCCAACCCTAGACGATTGGCTCGTCAAAGCCAGCACACACGAAAGGGGTTTGCAACACAGTACGACTACATTAGACCTACTCCACCGATTGGGTTTTACGGTCAATACGTAAAAGTCTCATCTTCAGCCTTCACAAATGCATTCCTATCTGGGAGCAACTCTAAACACTCACACAGCTCTAGCCTCTCCCAATGCAGCCAGAATTCGAAATATTCAAACTGTTACTACAGTTTCAGACCAACCAATATTTAGCAGTGAGGACTTTAATGCAACTGCTAGGAATGATGGCCTCATGCGTCACAATAGTGCCTCATGCGAGATTACACATGCGACCCTTACAAGAGTGCTTAGCATGTCAGTGGAATAAGTCACAGGGTCAATTAACAGATCTAGTGTTGGTAGACAGCCGCACCCATCGCTCTCTGTACTGGTGGAACACACAAAACTTATCAGAAGGGCGGCCCTTAATCGACCCTGTTCCACAAATCGTGCTAACAGCAGACGCATCTCACAGGTTGGGGTGCCCATCTACAAAACTTGACAATTCAGGGTCTGTGGGACAAGCACAAAAGTCTCCACATTAACTATCTAGAGCTTCTAGCTGTGTATCTAGCACGGAAAGCTTTTCAGTCTCACCTCATAGGGAAAGTTGTCTTAGTCCGCACGGACAATATGACAGCTATGTACAAAAACAGGGGGACACACACGCTCTGCAACTATCACGCCTCTCTCAGACCATTTGGGGTTGGGCAATCCATCACAGAATTAATCTTCTGGCAGAGCACCTCCCAGGAGTGAACAATCAAATTGCCGACCTCCTCAGCAGGATGCGGCAACAAATACACGAGTGGGAACTTCATCCTCAAATTTTTCTTCCAGACATTCAAAAATGGGGATTCCCACAAATAGATCGGTTCGCCACAGTGGATAACTCAAAATGCCCAAACTTCGCCTCCAGGTTCCCACGCCCTCTATCCAAAGGCAATGCCCTATGGATGAATTGGTCCGGGATATTTGCCTGCGCTTTTCCGCCTCTCCTTCCGTTTCTGGTTCGGAAGCTCAGGCAAACATTACTCACACTGATTTTGTGGCTCCCACATGGGCCCGTCAACCGTGGTTGACCACACTCTTGGAACTATCAGTGGTTCCACATCAGACTGCATCTCAATTCCAGCCTTCTCACTCAGAACCATGGAGAAATTAGACACCCAAACCCCAAGGAGCTCAATCTAGCGATTTGGCTCCTGAAGTCATAGAGTTTGGATACTTAAATTTGCTGCCAGATTGTAGGATTATTCTTAAAGAGGCAAGAAAGCCTACCACCAGATCATGCTATGCAGCAAAATGGAAAAGATTTGTTGTGTATTGTAACAACAATATTGATCCGCTAGATGCCTCTATCCAAAATATTATTTGTTACCTTTTGCATCTACAGCGAGCTGGCCTAGCCTACACATCCATTCGATTGCACCTTGCAGCAGTAGCTGCATATTTGCAAGACAGACAACATTTATCTTTGTTCAAGGTTTCAGTAATTGAAGCCTTTATGGAGGGTCTTGAAAGAGTAATACCACCCAGAGTACCTCCTGCGCCAGTTTGGAACCTGAATATTGTGTTTACAAGATGCATGGGTCCATCTTTTCTTTTGAGCTGTTACACAATTGTCCATTACAGTTTCTTTCATGGAAGGTTGCCTTCCTCATTGCCATCACTTCATTAAGGAGAGTTGGTGAACTACAGGCATTAACCTTCGAAGAACCCTTCTTTCAGCTTCATAAAGATAGAGTAGTTCTTCGCACCAACCTAAAAGTCCTTCCAAAAGTGGTTTCTGCTTTTCACATTAATCAGTTGAGCTACCTTGTTCTTCCCTCAAACTGATTCAGTAGCAGAAAAAGCCCATCACAAACTTGATGTCAGAAGAGCGTTATCGTACGATATTGAAAGGACAAAAGATTTTCGTAAGACAAAGCAACTGTTAGTTGCGTTTGCTACACCTCACAAAGGGAATCCTATCTCTAAATCTGGTATTTCAAGATGGATTGTTAAATGCATTCAAACTTGCTATGGTAAAGCTAAAAGAACTTTATCTATACCTCCTAGAGCACATTCCACTCGGAAAATAGTAGCATCTATGGCCTTTTTAGGTAACATTTCTATAGCTGACATTTGTAAGGCAGCAACACGGCCCACACCACACACATTTACTAAACACGATTGTGTGGATGTGTTAGCACATCAGCAAGTCAATGTAGGGCAAGCAGTACTAAAGAGACTTTTTCAAGCAACTGCAACACCTACCGGTTAGCCACCGCTTTAGGAGAATACTGCTATATAGTCTATGCAAAGCATGTGTATCTACAGCACACATGCCTCAACAGATTATGCTACTTACCCTGTAAGCATCTGTTCCTGGCTTGTAGAGATGTAGATTCACATGCGCCCTCCCACCTCTCCGGGCACCTGTAGTTGTTGCAGTTCTCATAATTTACATTACATACGCATGGACAGCTTTATTTTCACTTACTCCATTCTCACCCTCTTGCGGGAAAACAATCTAACAATGGAGTCGATTCCCATGCGCAATATCACCGAAAGGAGGAGTCCCCTTACCTCGTGACTGGGAAAGACTTCTTCGAAGAAAAACAACTTGTAAACATCCGGATCCAACATTAGATGGCAGGAGTATGCAAAGCATGTGAATCTACATCTCTACATGCCCAAAACAGGTGCTTGCAGGGTAAGTAACATAATTCTTTTTTTTGTCTGGGATATACAGGTAGAATGCCTGTAGTTGTATAACGAGATGGGATTACAGTGTGACTGAATGAAGTAGAGTACTGGCATCATTGGACTGTATGTGCATGTACTGCATGGGATGTTCTCTACTGTATTGAGCCCGTGATTACCTTTTGTACACCTACACATAGATATCTCCAGTCCTGCTCCCCAATAACGGATGAGGCTTGTGGAAAGGTGGAAGTAGCCAATCCTGTATTTGAAGCCCATTTCCTTTGAGGTCACAGTCTGCCAGTGTTACCTTCTTACTCCCATTTCTTGTTCTGTAGAGTTGGACTTGTGAAATGACTTTGCCCATCTGCACCCATTCCTCATCTACCTGAGCCTGCCTAAAACAGGATACGGTGTGACAGCCAGAGCAACTTGCCAATTTCACGAGGATTTCATGCTGGTAAAGTGCTCCTTCAATATGGAAAAAGTGTGAGTGAGACTGCAAATCAGAAACTGCACAGTGAGACCTGAAAGCAGGAGCAAGAGACAAAGGTCTGCTAGAGATTCCAAACCCCACCAGCAGCTGTCTATGGTCTCTGTTCCACTTTGCTCCTATTCATGCTGCTGCTTAGGTATCCCTCTTAGCTGCAGTGTGTGCAGAGGGCCATTTAACAGATGCTGCAGTGCTTGCTTGTTCCTACATGGGTCTTTCTTCTGTCTCTGGCCAAGTATCCAAGATTTTTGTATTAATCCCTACAGCACACCCCACAATCCTCCACTCGGCCAACTTTTCTCCTTGAGACAGCTTTTTTTACCCACTCACCCAGAGCCTCCAGAAAGACTCCTCAGCATGAAAGAAAGTAGGCAATGATCTAATTTCTGGAAAGGCTATAATCTACAGCCCATGCAGGAGCACCAAGATATTACAATTACAAATCTCTATTTGGCCAGTCTTGGCTACCAGAGAAAGTTGCATACTGGCCTTTTCAACTTTAACTTAGCTCCTATTGGGTCCCATGCACCAACACTTGGACAGAAAACACTGAGAGCTAGTAGTGGAACAGCCGTGTAGACTTTCTTCCCAACTGCCTAGGAACCATCTTCACATCAGTGTCAACATGCGGTTTGATTACATTAACCATTGAGAAGGGTGAGCCTTTATCTTCCTCTGATCCTCTCTTATCCTAGGGTGCCAATATGTACCTCTCTTTCTGTTACCTATAGCCCTGAGAAATCGGGACTTGGTCTCCAGCCTCGAATCCCATCTCTTCAGTAGGAGAAAGTGGCTCTCTTAAACCATTGGAATCCTTTTCTACTTAGTCATTCCAGATATATTGCTGGTTAAATCTCCAGTCAAGACTCCCTTGTCCAAGTCAGTAACCTACTAACCACCAAACCCCCTTGTTCCCCCTTTTGAGTGGCCCCGACCAATTGGTGCCTCTTAACAGCGATTGCAGCTTCATAGATAAAAACCCCTATTCCTTACAAAGTGGTTTAGCGAGTCCTGTGGTGTACTGACACACCAACCAGCCCAATACCCGTAGTCTAGAGCTCTGTGTGCCTCTGGACTGCTGTACCAGTAGTAAAGAAGCAAATGGAAAGCTGTTCATACTCTCTGGAAAACACCCAGACATGGTCTCCGTAGCATCATCAAAACTTTTATCTGGTGGCTGGTCACTTCTTTGCTGGGATGGTGGGTGCTTTTGGTTTAGAGAATTGTAGTATGGACATTGTTTGCTAAGCATGCATTCTTTGGAATGTTATTCACATCCGGAGTTGTCGATTCAAAGACCAGACAGAAGAGTTACAAATATTGTAACATTATGTTCGAGGCATGTGTGGCTGTAGATACTCATGCCTTGCAAACCTCTGTCATGTAGTGTTGGGCTCTGATGTGTGTAAGTTGTTTTTCTTCAGTCTTTCAAACCACGAGGTACTGTGATGACTCCTCTTTCTGGTAAAGCGCATGGTCATTGACTTCATTGATTCCTTTCTACCGTCTGGTTCGAATGTGTGCTCCTGTGCTCTTGTTCAACACAGTTGCGGTGCTCTGTTCGGTCTACACGGGTTCCTTCCCACCGTCGGTATTGTTTCTCGATCATGTTCCTCTTTTCTCTTTGTCTCGGGTTGACAACTCTAGCTTTGACTGCGTGGCTTTCGGGTCGACTTCAGGGCCTACTTCCATCTCACGACTGCGTCTCCCCCCTGTAGGAAGCTGGCTTTTTATGTCGTAGTGCCAATGTAAGGTCACACCATGAAAAAAGTGCAAACGACCCATATAGGTTTACAGGGCTTAAATTATTAATCCCAAGTGCTCTATTTGTGGTAGTGTGGTCGAGCAGTTTAGGCTTATCAGAGGGTAGTGTTAAGCACTTGTACACACAGTCAATAAATGAGACACACACACACACTCAAGAAATGTATTTAGAAAAAGTTGAAAAATAACAGATTTTTATATAATTTTAGACACCAAGATTGGAATCCGGTAAGTCTTGTCAGAGTTATAGATTTTAGTAATAATAGAAAAATACAGTTGAATAATGGTTGTGAGGTTGGAGTATCGAACGCGGCTAAGTTATCCAATGGGAGAAACATACACTGCATACATATACTTGCAAGCGTTTCTTGTGGGTGCCTTTTGGTGCTTAGGGGCCAAGGTCCAAGAAAACACCAGCAGTTCGGTTTTACCTGCCCTGGCGAGTCAAAGTGCGGCGGTGATGGTCACGTTGATAGCCTCGAGTGCTACCCGGTAAAGTCAATGGCAAAAGTTCCTATAAAAAAGAGGCTGCAAGTGGGGACAAGTTTGGCAGAACTCAGGTGCAGAGGTGTTTTACCTGGCGGGTCGCTGTAGTTGGAGGCTCTCACTTCGGTTTGGTGACCTGGAGAGGGAGAGAAAAAACAGGGCAGCAGAACCACTCTTGGTGAAGGCCTTGTGGCTCCTGAAGTACCTTGATGGGCGGTCTGTATGTGTGGTGTCTGGGCTGGACACGCAACAAGTCTTAGTAGTTACAAGGGCTTTGGTACCCAGGGTATTGGTGTTGAGAGGCTCCGGGAGGGGTCAGTTGGTCGAGACTTGAGAGCGATCGGGCTGACCTCCTGGACTCACGACAACCTCTTCCTGGCGAGTTACTCCCACAGTGGGCCTAATGACCAGCAAGACAAAGTGCTGGGTTGATGCAGTCGGTGCCTGCAGATGCAGGGGATGGCTCCTCCACCCCAAGGGAAATGCTGCTTGGTTGTTGAAGGTAAGAACAGTCCTCCAAAGGTTTGGGGAGGCTGTTCAGCTTCTGGATGAGTTGGTCTTTGTGATTAATTGTGCAAGCAGCCAGGCAGGGTTTGACGCCAATCTTTGTGCAGGACCTCTGTTTTTATAACTTAGGCTCTTCTTTGTCCTTTCTTCGGTTTCCAGTAGACCAATCTGAATCTCTTGTGTCAGGGGGGGGGACCCCTAAATACTGAATTTAGGTAAGTGTAGGGTAGTAGCCAATGAGTGACTGCACCCTCTATAGGACTACTTCTTGGAGAGAGCGGGCATAATCCTGACCCAGAGTTCCTAGTTTCACCAAATTCAAAATGGTGAAACCCTTCCTTGGCTGTCCACTTCAGGTGGCCCACCTTAGTTAGAGGTGTGCCTAGCCTGAAAGTGTCACACGCCTTCTGACTAATTTCCCGCCTGCTGTGGTGCCAAATGGGCACTAGGGCGTGGCATTCCCCAGGTCTAGGGAGAAGCTGTTGTCGCATATCAAGAGCGGCAGAGGCTTTAAAGCCTCTAGCCTTGACATGCTTATTCATTAGCCATCCTGCTGAAGTAGGTGTGAGCACCTTCCTCCAGAGCAGGCATTGTTTCTGGCCTCAGAGCGTGGACTCTCACCTACAGGAAGTTAGAAACTTGTCTGTGATGGCAGGCTGGACGATAAGTCACCCAGCACACTAGAGGACCAGTAGGTTTTCAGGGGGCACCTCTAAGGTGCCCTCTGGGTGCATGTCATAATAAATCTAGTACTGGCATCAGTACAGATTTATTAAGACAAGGTCTTTGATACCAAACACCATTGGTATCAGTGCAGCCATCATGTAGCTGTGTAACTTGTAATGACCAGTACCCAGTACGTATCCTTAAGATGGCTGCCTGATCACTTTTAATATCTAGTAATGAAACTAGACATCACAGGGACCTATCTGCTTGTGCAGATGTGCCCTCACCTATAATATATTACACCCTGCCTTAGGGCTCTTAGGCCTGCGGTAGGAGTGACATTTAGTATATGCAATGTACCTTGGAATGGCGCACAGGAAGTGCGCCATGTCATGTTTTCACAATAGTTTGCACCATTTCACGCATCCTGCAATGGCAGTCTGCATTCAGTTTTCGTGTGGGTCCCTTTGAGTGGCATAATACATGCTGCAGCCTAAAGGGACCCTCTGTAGTACCCATGCCCTGGGTACCAGGGGTACCATTTACTAGGGACTTACAGGGCTGCTAAAGTCCTTGCCAGTTGGGTTACAATTCGACATTTACCTTGTTCTTGGGGAACAAGGGTCGTTCAGCCTCTCTGGAGCACCAGAGACTGGACTCCAGGCCACCACAGCCTTCGGGCAATGCTCAGCACCGACCACCACATTCTGATGTAACGCCCAGCTCTGGCTCGGAGCTGAAGAAACCATTGAGGCTGACTGCTTCAGGACTGCCCACCTCGGGCGCCAAACCGACCGACAGAGCTGTTACCGTTGGCATCGAAATCGGTGTCCGAGCTGAGAGCTTCGGCACCGACCACCAAAACCGGCCTCGGCTCGGGTGCCGTTGGGCCGATCCTCCATAAAGTTCAAGAGAAGATCGACACCTGGCAGAAGCACTTAATGATACATCCCCACGTGTTTTGGATTCTCGCCCACCCTCCGGAGCCTGTTGCTTAGCTGTCAAAATGTCAGCTGTCCTTTGAGAAAGCCTTTAACATGCCACCTCCACTGAAGCAGAGCAGGAAAATGGACTAGGCTACTAGCCATTTGCCTGTCACTCTGTTACCATCACCGCACCCTGCTCCACAGCGCTCACCTTCCCCACCCACTTCTCCAGGCTACTGCCTTCCCTGTACACCTAATGAGTCACCTCACTCCGATATGGGGGGGGGGGAGGGGGGGGGATCAGGGGGGAAGTGGATCCCTTCGACATTCCTCCACAGGGCAATCCCTGGGACTTCTATGATGCGGACCTACCGGGAGACACAGACCCTGACTTGTACCCTACCCGTCCCGCCCCACGACTCCATGTCCTACCATGAACTCATTGGCAGGGCTGCCTCCTTCCACAAGGTGGATTGCCACATTCAGCATTTGGAGGAGGCCTACCTTTTTAAGACCCTATCCTACACCTGCTGCTCAATGCAGTACCTCCCCATGTTCAGGGCATGTTGCGTCACACCCCTGACATTTTTCAGGAACCTGTCTGTGCCAGGGTCTTCACACCCAGGTTGGACAAGAAATTCAAAGCTTTCCCTAATGACCCTCTTAACATTTTAGTCCAGCTCCCGCCAACCTCCCTGGTTGTCACTACCACCCTTAAGAGGGTTAGATTGCAGGTTACTGGTGATGCCTCTCCACCAGATAAAGAGAGCAAACGTATAGATGCTGTGGGTAAGAGAGTAGCTGCTGGCAGATTGCCAGTTCTACTGGGCTGCTCTCCAAATATGACCATGCCCATTGGGATCGGATGGAGGAGCTCCTTGAACATCTCCCAGAGGAGCACATGAAAAGGGGCTATGAGAAAGTCTCCTAGGGCATGCAGATCTCCAACACCACCATCCACTGCGCAATAAATGCAGCAGACACTGCTACTAGAGGGATTAACTCCAGTGTCCTCCTGCACATGCATGCCTGGCTCTATATGTCCGGTTTCAAGCCTGAATTCCAGCAAAACTTGCTCAACCTGCCGCTTGATGGGCAAAATCTGTTTAGGCCGCAGGTTGACCAAAGGCTAAAAAAAATAAGAAAAGATATAGAGTCGGCTAAAGCAATGGGCGCCCTTCATATTCTACCCCTCTTGGCTCTTTTTGTCGGGCACTCTATGGAGGCTCAAAGACTACCCTCCCCAGAGGCCTCCACTTCTTATCAGCCACCACAGGCCTAGCAGTCCTCTCCCAGAGGCTACTTTTTAGGTTCCAACAGAGGCAACAACTCAAAAGGTAGAGGTAAAGGTGGCTCCCCCAATGGAACTACCAACACCACTAAGCCCTGACTTGTCTCTCCAACCCCATCACACGACATCTGTCTAGGAGTGCCTCCAAAGGTTCTTACTGCTTGGCGGAACATCACCTCTGACCAGTGGGTGTTAGATATTATCCAACACAGTTATTGTCTGGAGCTCATTTCCACACCTCCCAACCTCGCAAACACAAACTCTCCCCAGATCACCCAAGGCTACTCAAGGAAGTGGTCAAGTGCCTCTTCTCATAGAGACTATAGAACCCGTCCCCTATCATCAGCAAGGCACTTCTGGATCCCCACAAACAGCTGTTCCCTCCGACCCATTCTGAACCTCACCCCCTAAACGAATACATTCTTTCAGAGTGCTTCCACAAGGTTACGCTTCAGGGTGTCATCCCGGTACTGCAACAAGGCAACTTCATGGCCACTCTAGACCTGAAGGACCCTTATTTTCACATACCAATCTACCTGGCAAATTGTTGTTATCTCCGGTTTCTAGTTAGCAGAAAGAATTACCAGTTAAAGGTGCTCCCCTTCACCACTGCCCCCCAGGGTGTTCACCAAGTTTCTCGTAGTGGTGGCCACTCATCTGCTCTGACAAGGCGTCCATGTCTTCCCCTATCCGTCTGACTGGTTCATCAAGAGTGCTACTTGTCCGAACTGCCGCGAAGACACACAGGTCACGATAAACCTCCTTCACAAGCTAGGGTTTACCATCAATGCTACGAAATCCTCCTCCAACCCCTCCAGATACAGCCCTACCTGGAGGCAATCCTCATCTCAGAAGTTGATATGGCCTATCCAAACGCTGATAGGTTACAGTTTTTCCAGGCACTAATATCTAATTTTTAAACAGACTACGAAGTCAGTCAGGACAGTCGTGCCTCTTTGGCATGATGGGCTCCTGTATTGCCATAGTGCCACATGCCAGGTTACACATGAGTCTGTTGCAGGAGTGCGTATCACACCAGTGATCTGAAGCGTAGGGTAATTGGGACGATATAGTGTTGATCGGCTGCTGCACTTGTCGCTCTCTGCAATGGTGGAATACCATCAACCTGTTACAGGGGCGACCTTTCCTTGTCACAGTTCCGCAGAGGATCATTACAACAGATTCCACCCTTACGAGATGGGGTGCGCACTTTTAGGACCTGACTTTGCAAGGCCAGTGGAAACCCAGTCACCAGCATCTCCACATGAACTACCCCTAACTGCTAGCTATTCACCTTGTGTTGAAGGCTTTCTTTCCTCATTTGACTTGCTAGGTAGTCCTCATTAAGATTGGAACATGACAGCCATGTATTATCTTCAGAAGCAAGGTGGCACCAGATGTTCCCAGTTCGCTCACCTAGCCCAGAGCATTTGGCGGTGGGTCTCCACCACAAGATCCATCTGCTATCAGAGTATCTTCCGGTAGTGAACGACTTTGCTGACCTCAGCAGGATGTGGCAGCAAGTCCACACGTGGGAACGCCACCTGCAAGTCCTTATCCAGTACTTCTGCCGATGGAGATTCCCAGAGATAGACCTTTTCGCCACGGAAGAAAACGCCAAATGCCCATGCTTCACCTCCAAGTTTCCACACCCACAGTGCAGGGGCAATGCACCCTGGATGAATTGTTCAGGGACGTCTGCCTACACTTTTCCTGAGGCCTTCCAGCTGCCTATGTTTGATCTGTTCAAGGCACCCCTGTACTCGCATAGCTGCCCACAAGTGGTAGCACACTCCTGGAGGATTGGTGACCCATACAGAATAAACAGGAGGAACCATTAGATGTCAAATGGAACATGGCTGTGTCCATCAAGAGATCACCTTTAAGATTTAGTTAGTCAAATTATATAATTTATACATCACGATGAACAGGGTGCTAGTGACCTGAAAATAAAACACTAATTGTGATAAGGCAAGATGTGTAAGGTAATGGCACGCAGTTACCCATCATATCGGTCTAAGAGGATCCGGGGAATAATTCAAAAAGGGCAAGTAACTCCAACACCCGTGTGTGTCTATTTCCACACACTATTCCCATGACAGCACTACTTGTCAATCACCTTATCTCACATGGCCAAACAGAGAGTGATTTAAAATGGACAGTTTTGAAAGTTACTATTCCTGTCCTGTGAAGTTGAAATTTGGAAAGGATGCTAAGAAAAATGCAGACCTTATCCTGCATTTCAATACAGCCATTACTGGTTTAAATAAACTCTGCAAAATCTATAAAGTCCATGAACGAGCTCATGTCCCACAAGGATTTTTTGTTTTACCAACAGTTCAAAATCATGCCAACCTACACTTTATATGCCCCAATTGCAGTGCACATTAATTCTGCTTAACAAAAATCTTTTTGCAATTCACACCATGAATGTTATTGAGTGTTTTAAATTCCATTATCCCAATAGATGATGTCGGACGTACAACCCCTTACATGTAGGTATTCCGATACACACTGAGCCTTCAATTCAAGACGCCGCAGTTCCAGAGCGTTTGTTTTAATGGCAGATAACGAATTGAAAAAATATGCTTTTACTGAGCAGTGGTAAGTGGGAAAATTTTTTGCTGACTGAGTATCACTACAGATTAATCAACAATGGAATGTTTTCATGTACTCTGAGAACGAAACAGTCTTAATGTTAATTGGGGGAATGGGCTTCTGAGTTGCCACCTTTGGTTACACCTCCACGGCATGTCCACTAAAAAGGTACTGCAACAAATAGATAATCAACCCATCATTTTCGGCTTCTTCGCACTTGACGTACAAGACAACAGGAAAAAAAAGCTAACAATTTTTTTTTGTCACTACTCAACAGTTTTTCTCTGCAGAATACAGTAAAGGTACTGTGCTAATTAAACTTCACAAACTCATTTGGGTGGCACTCCAATTCATGTTTACTTACCCTACATTTTATTAGTATTTTCTAGCACAGGGGCTCCAGGCCCCAGTCCTGAGGCGCCCCCTTCCCTACCCCCTCACCTACACACCCACCACACGTACATACACACCACACTCGCGTCGAAACGCGTCAACTCTACCTGCCAGGGTACTAGGTTTGAAGGGCTTCCATGGAACATGTTAAAAGTAGAGGTCATTACTAACTTTGGGTTTTCCTATAACTGAGCCTTAGCCCCTGTTGATCCGTCTTGATTAAGAAGGAATAGCACACAACTTTGATAAACTGTTTTTATAGTCATTTCATGCTTTAAAAAATGGTACTGGAAATGCAAACTTAAATCTTATTTATTATATATTTTTGAGGAGTATTCCATAGTCCGTTTCATAAATTGCTGGTGATAGTTGATGACACTTTAAATAATTTTTTGACTATTGAAGCTTATGAAATATATTCTAGACTCTTTGATTTGAAAGCTATTTATGATCTACTGTGTATGACAATAATAAACTAGTAGATTAATTTTAGACAATTTAAATTGAAAATGTACTTGTTGTGTATGTCATGTCTTTAAATGTTTAGGTCCAGATAAAAAAAGATAAGGAAGATATTTCACTCGAGGTATTTTTGTTGATATTCATACTGGTCCAACCTCTTTTGAATGTAAAGACTCAACCCCTCTTCATTTTTGCACACAATTGAAGCACAACAGTTTGGCGACTTTGGTGAACCTGACGTCACACCTCCACACTACATCCAATAGGAAGTCTAATCCCGCCAAGGTGCAATCCCACATTCAGTTGGAAACACCATTGGCGTAGATGTTGCCCTTTAAAGCCGTTTTTCGTTCGAAAAAATTGTGTGGCAAAAGAGAGTTACGGTGAACTTTAACGTACATGTTAGATTCCTGAACTGTTGAGTATCCCAGGTGTTAGACTGGCTCAGGAAACTTCTACTGTAGCTATCTCACGACGGCAGGGGTGTTGGCTCCATGTTGACCCTGGAAGTTCAATGTTCAATCACTTGGATCCAGAGCTAATCTCCTCACTCGGTCACTTTTGTGACTCTCCTCAGATATTTCTAAAAAAAAATACAGCACCCTCAGTGAAGTGGAGTGTGACATCCCCTTAAATCAGGGACTAAGCCTTGTTGAGACTGCTACAGGGAAGTGTCCATTACTGTCTCGAATAGACTATACAATAGCATCGTTGGACTTATTTCATAAAATTTCGTCTTATCAGATTGGAGGAGCAAATGGGAGTGATCATAATCAACAAATAATAGAGTTGAACCTAAATGGTATAAGGCATGAAAAATATACAACACTTCCGGGAGATATAACAACGGTAAACTATAGGAAACTTTATTGGTCAGAAACTTCTAAAGAATCAATCATAGCTAGGGCGCAAGCAACTGTTGAGACTTATTTTAAAGGAGACTTCTCTAATGCTATTGAAAAATGGTCCCTCTTTACAAAAAAATTAATCTCTGGTCAGATTCAAAAAGATGGAAATAAAGGACATCAGAAAAGAAAGTCACTGGCACTGGTTAAATTATCTTCTGAATGTCATCTATTAAAAAAAGAGCGTAATAGAATCCTAAGATTGGTAAAGAAGCACCCAGGTAATCAAATCTACGGAGAAAAAGCAGATGTAAGGAAATTGACCTGGAACGATAAAATGCAAGCAAAACAAGCGCTCTGGGCAAAAGCTTTATATACCAGTAAAAAGAATAATGTAAGAGAATTCTGGGCACTAGTCAACAACATGAATAGATCTAGTAGGAAAACTACTTCTTCTACAGTCACTGAATCAGAATGGGTTAAGTTTTTACACTCACATTTGAATTACAACCCAGGCACGGATATGAAACCCGTCGCTGAGAACATAAGTAGAGCAGAGGACAACAAGAATACTGACATATCTATAACTGAAAGTCAAGTATGCAAACTCATTAAGAAACAGAGATCTAATGGTGCCCCTGGCCCAAACGGGATTCCAGCTGTCTTCTATAAGGAGAATGCGTTAATTTGGTCCAGTTACCTAACACCAGTATTCAATCAAGCATTGCAGACATTGACCATCCCAGAGTCCTGGAAGGGTTCTATAATTTCACCCATCTACAAAAGCTGGGAGTGGTCACTACCAGATAACTACAGATTAATTACGCTGCAAGACATTGAAGCTAAGCTCTTTGCATCAATTCTCCTCAAAGAATTAACAGAGTGGGCAACAGATAAGCATTTAATCCAGCCGAATCAATCGGGTTTTATACAAGGCCAAGGGACAGCAACTAATATTTTAATACTGGGAATATTAATAGAAAAATATAAAGTGAAAAAACAACCACTATATCTGTTTCGTGGATTTTAAATCGGCTTTTGACTGTGTGGATAGGCAAATTTTATGGAGGAAATTGGATAACTATGGTATTAGTCCGGGTCTTTTAAAAGCAATTCAATTATTATATACCGAGACTTGGACTAGGGTTCGACTAGGTAATGGCTCACGGCTTTCTGGAAGAATTAATACATCCCAAGGTTTAAAGCAAGGTTGTGTTTTAGCACCGTATTTATTTAATTTATTTTTATCCGACCTTACGGAAGCGTTGGACAACGAGTTGGCTCATTTATCGAAACTGGCAGATAAGCAAATTTCAAATTTATTATATGCCGACGATGTTGTTTTGCTTAGTCAAAGATAGGGCTGCAGCGACTTATAAACAAAATATCTATGTATTCAATTAAGAATAAGATGGTAATAAATTAAACAAAAAGTAATGGAAGTCAGCAATAGGGTATTGACCCACAGTAAACATAAATGGTATCTTCAAAAGCGGCAGCTAGAAAAAGTGAAATGCTATAAATACCTTGGTATACTGTTTGACGAGAATGGCTCTTTTTCACAACATAAAACAGAGATGAAAAAAAGAAGCAACTGTTTACGAGGGGCCTTTCGTTCACTACATAGCTCTCTGGGAGGTTCAACCTATCTTCCACTACTAAAAGTAATAAAAGCGTAATTGCTCCCTAGCCTTACCTATGGAAGTGAAGTTCTTTGCGGTACGGACTCTACACTATTGAATAACGCTATAACAAAAACTTTCAACTATTTGTTTCGACTTCCGGCTAATGCATCGCCAGCCCAGATTCGGCTGGAATTTGGCTTCAGGAACCAGCAAATTGCAAGGATGGGTCAATATGTAAAGAAATGGAAACAAATTAAAACCAATATTTATAATCCAATGTGCTGTCTTCTTTGGCAAGAGTTGCAACGGAATCAAACTTCTGTCTTTTATAAATATCTTCACATGGCATTGAAAGAATTGTCAATTCACGAGATCTGGGAAATGTCGCTAACACCACAAGCTTTTAAGAAAATAATTTATAAATCAACAAAACATCTATCCCTTCTGAAAGATAAAGAATTGTTTATTAAGCGAACGCATGCCCCGATGATAGTGAAAGAATATACGATTCTTAAAGTTCAACCATATCTTGAAATACTTTGGACAGTACAAATCAAAAATATATTTATGAAAGCAAGATTTGGCAACCTGCCAGGCCTAATGCATGCAATGCCTTGGCTGAGACCAACTATGCCGATTCCCTGCAGACTATGCAATCAGTGGGAAGAAAATATTCATTTGGTTTGCATATGTGCATCAATGAAGGTTGAAAGAATGAGATATTTGAAGAATTGTTTTATTGATAGAGGTGTTCGAACATGTAGACAAGCCGTGGTAGTTTGTTTTAAACCAATGGACATTATAATGAACGCTAATTTTACCAAATTTCTGATACTTGCAAAAAAGAACTTGGATGCCAGTGATTCGAGCATAGTAAATTCGGAAGTTTTTAATAGCTAGGGATGAACTCTGTATTGCACATGCAAATTTGCACATAAGTAATGAATTTATAACTGCTAATCATTTATATTAAGTTTTGCCTAGTTGTCTTGCAAAAATGACTGACTAAATTAATGTATATAATGTATTCTCTAGTATGAGCTGTGGAAATTGTCTGATTAAGGTTATGAATTTTAGATTTATTGAAATGTTTTAATGGGTGTGTATTGAAGATTTTTCTAATTGTAAGATTTTAATTAATCATGCAATAAAATTATTATTATTGACTCACATGAGATGTCTGTTGTGCATTGTCTCAAGATGTGATGTGGGGTCCTGCAACCAGTGTCCTAAAGCCAAACATGTAATGGCCGTGATGATCATGGGGCTTAATGTTTGCACTCCAAATTAATATTTCCTTCTAGTTTTTCACTTTCCACCAAGCTCAGTAGGAAAATGTGGGAAGCACGAGAAGAGGAGGAAGTGCTGGGATTCACCTCTGCATCACTCAAAATCTAATGCTGTGCCTGTACTTCCCTCCTCTGGTCTAGTTTCTTAAGATCCAGAGTTAGTAGCCATAACTCCTAAGGAATGTTCTCCACCGGGACTGTTTCAGGCACCAGTTCCAGTGACCTTTCGAGACCACGAATGCCCTCCTTTGAGCTGGGGTAACTAGAGTTCACGACGCTAGAGGCTTCAGCCTTTTTTAACCAAGCCATGTTGGAGATGTCTAAGCGTGCATTGGTCCCTGCTGGAGCAATGTTAGACCCGTGGGAGGGTGTGAGGCTCCCTTGGGAACCACCTGCGAGTTTCCCCTGTAACTCCGTGTCCGCTTTGTGCAATTAGGTTCTCTGGCGGCGTTGTCTGGAGTCATATCTGAAAGAAACAGTTAGTTATAGATTCCTTACCTAAGAATTACCCCCAGGCGTCAGACTGGATCCGGAAAGTTTTTCGTCAGCAGTACGTCTGCGCGTCGAAAGGTGGCGTCGGTCGGCTCCGCGTCCGTCGTTGGCGTCGTGGTCGCCGGGATGACGTCGCGGTAGCTACTTAGACGCCGCCCTCGCGCGCTTACGTCAGTTCTTTCTTTTTCCGCACCAGCCAGCGCAGATCCGGAGAGAGCGGTACCTCCAGTCACTTTTTGACTGAACTTTTTGAGCGACTTATGTCAACGTCTTTGAGTCCTACCGACTCCTGGTGCACGTAGGGATGCCCGGCTTCAAGGCTTGCGGTTCCTGTACCCGACTGATGTCGGTGACGGATCCGCACCGCGTGTGCCTCTTTTGCCTGGAGCGCGACCACGACCCCAAGTTGTGCTCCGGCTGCCAGACCATGGCTCCGAAGTCTTTGCGGGAGCAGTCCCGAAAGCTTCTTGAGCGCCGGCAGTTGGCTCTGCGCCGTTCGAGGTCCTGGTCGCGAGGGAGGTCGAGGGACCGGTCGCGGAGCCATCACCACTCGTCATCCAAGTCTTCGCACTCGGGGACAGGTAAGTCGAAGCACAAGAAGAAGTCGAAGAAGCATCGTCGCTCTTCGACTTCTCCCCGTCGGTCGGCTGACGCAACGAGGGATGCGGGCGGTGCCCCTCCCGCGGCTCCGCGTGCGGAGCCTGAAGGGTCGACTCCGAGTTTCCCTCCCTTCCCGGGATTCAGAGCGACCCCTGCCCACCTTCGTCAGTTTTACGAGGCGATGCATGCCATCTTTGGGCAGCCCGACTCCGCTGGCGCACCTTCTGGCCCCGCGGACTCAGTTGGGGGTACTAGGCCTTCCCTGCCGGCAGGGATCCAGACCTGGATCCTGATCGGCGTCGGTTGACCTCACTACACCTCACCGGCGCCGTTTCATTCGGCACCGCACCCGACGCCGGTTGTGCCCCCAGCCAGCGTCGACCCCGGCCTCCATCCTGATGTGGACACGGAGCCGGACTGGCGTCGCCCGACGCCGAATCAGGCGCAGAGCGGTGTCTTTGTGCCCCTGTTCACTACTGGGGTCCCTTTCAGGCCAGATTGGCACCCAGAGGACGAGGAGGACTGGGAGGGGTCAGGTGACCCTCTGACCGACCAGTTGGATTATGATCCGGACTGGAGAGAGGACCTGGGGGATGCCAGTGGTCTCGATACCTCCCCAGACCTTGGCATGTTGTCTCCTCCTACCGTGGCTACGGAGGAGGGCGCTTCCTATGCAGTGGTGTTGCGTAGGGCGGCCGAGGCTCTCCACCTCGAGCTCCCTACGGTGGCGGTCAGGACTAACCTCCTGACAGGTGCTTCAACCGCAAGCGAGCTCTTCGGAGCCCCTGCTGCCATTTAATGAAGCCCTAACCGACATACTTTTGGGCACCTTGTCCAGGCCCAACACGGGGGCTCCCATGGATAGGATGATTGCCCGACGCCACCGCCCTGCCGACCCCACTTTCCTCTCCCAACACCCCACCCCTGAGAGCTTGGTGGTCCAAGCCTCTACTTCCAAGAGCGCATTCCCTAACGCACCACCAGATAGGGAATCCAAGAAGCTGGATCATCTTGGGAAGAAGATTTTCTCTTCCGCCAGCTTGGGACTGCGGTCGGTAAACACCGCATGTCGATTGGGCCGTTATTCCCACTCTGTGTGGGACACGGTTGCGCAAGTGCTGCCTCAGTGTCCGGAGGAGGCTCGGACTCTACTCTCCCAGGCTGTTGCCGCAGGGAGAGACGCAGCGAAGTTTACCATCCGCTGTGGGCTGGATACCGCCGACTCTCTAGGCAGGACGATTTCCACGTCGGTCGCCCTTCGACGCTACGCCTGGATGAGATCGACTGGCTTTTCTGGGGATGTCCAGAGCACCCTTATGGACATGCCCTTTGATGGCCGTCACCTTTTTGGCGACAAAGCAGACAACGCTCTAGAGCGTTTCAAGGACTCACTGGCTACGGCCAAGTCCTCTCCAACTGCCCTGTGCAGTCTGCTTTTCGCCCCTTTCGTGGCTACGGAAGGGGTGCCCCACTACGTCCCGCCAGAGCCACAGGCCGGCGCAAGCTGCACAACCTTCGCGCGGCCTGGGACGTGGGAACCACCGCCGTGGTTCTGGGGGCCACCTGTCCGACATTTCAGGCCCATCAATCGCCAGTGGGCGGCAGGATCCGCCAACACCTCCCCCACTGGCGCACCATTACATCGGACAGGTGGGTTTTGCAAATAGTCCGAAGGGGCTACTCCCTCCCCTTCGAGGCTACCCCCCCAGCCATGCCACCTCCGTACCATCGCATGTCGGAGGATCATCTGGGCCTTCTCCAACAGGAAGTTACGGCTCTCTTGGCCAATGGAGCCATCGAGCGCGTTCCTGCCCCAGAAGTAGGTCGTGGTTGCTATTCCCACTACTTTCTGGTACCCAAGAAGGACAAGGGCCTGCGTCCTATCTTGGACCTCAGGAACGTCAACCGCTGACGCTATCTCAGGTCTTGTCTGCCCTCGACCCTGGAGACTGGATGGTAGCATTGGACTTGCAGGACGCCTATTTTCACATCCCCGTCCTGCCGGCCCACCGGCGCTACTTGCGGTTCACGGTAGGCCACGAGCATTTTCAGTTTACTGTGCTCCCCTTCAGCCTTACCAGCGCCCCTCGGGTGTACACGAAAGTGATGGCGGTGGTTGCAGCTCATCTGCGCAGATCAGGGGTCCCAGTCTTCCCCTATCTCGACGACTGGTTGTTGAAGGCGGGTTCGCTCCAGACAGTCGTCTCCCACCTCCAGACTACGGCCGACCTCCTGCATTCGCTGGGGTTCTCCATCAACGTGCCGAAGTCGCACCTGATTCCCTCTCAGAAGCTCCTCTTTATCGGAGCGGTTCTGGACACGACGCGGTTTCGGCTCTATCCTCCCAAGCAGCGAGTCCGGGATATTCGGGCTTTGATTCCGATCTTTCAGCCCTTATCCCGGGTTTCGGTCAGGATGACCCTCCGACTACTGGGCCTGATGGCCTCCCGCATCCTGCTGGTGGATCATGCCCGTGGCATATGCGGGCTCTGCAGTGGGACCTGAAGTTCCAGTGGGCGCAGCATCAGGGGAATCTGTCCTATTGTGTCCAGATCTCGGAGGGCACTGCACACCAATTGCAGTGGTGGCTCACGAACCAGAATTGGGTCAACAGCAGATCCCTTTTCCTTCCTCAACCAGAATTCACAGTGGTGACGGATGCATCACTGCTGGGGTGGGGCGGCCACATGGGGGAGGCGGAGATCAGAGGCCTCTGGTCTCCAGCGTAGTCCGGGCTTCACATCAACCTTCTGGAGCTACGGGTGATCCGTCTTGTGCTAAAAGCATTCCTTCCCTCTGTCCGGGGAAGAGTAGTGCAGGTGTTCACGGACCACGCCACCGCCATGTGGTACTGCAACAAACAGGGCGGGGTGGGGTCGTGGACCCTATGTCAAGAGGCCCTCCGCCTCTGGACATGGCTGGAACATCAGGGAATATCCCTGGTGGTTCAACACCTGGCAGGTTCTCTGAACGCCAGGGCGGACTAACTCAGCCGCAGGTGCATGATGGATCACGAATGGCGTCTTCACTCGGAGGGGGCGCAAGGTCTCTTTCGTCAATGGGGAGAGCCTTGGTTAGATCTATTCGCCACCGAAGAGAACGCGCAATGTCAGCAATTTTGCGCGTTGGAATTTCCAAGGCGGCACTCGCTAGGAGACTCTTTTCGTCGCGAGTGGAGTTGCGGTCTGTTGTACGCCTTTCCGCCTATACCACTTCTGCCCAGAGTGCTGAAGAAGATCAAGCGCGACCAGGCCCAAGTCATTCTTGTGGCTCCGGATTGGGCACGAAGAGTCTGGTATCCTGAGCTACTGCATCGAGCCATCGATCCTCCGATCAGTCTGCCTCTTCGGGAGGATCTTCTGTCGCAGCAGCAGGGGACGGTCCTCCACCCGAACCTGTCCAGCCTCCACCTCCTTGCGTGGAGATTGAGCGGCGGCAGTTGACGTCATTCGTCTTGCCTCCCGAAGTCTGTGATGTAATCTTGGCAGCCAGGCGTCCCGCCACTAAGACGGTATATGCCTGCAGATGGAACAGATTTGTGGCATGGTGCGCAGCAAAGGCTGTGGATCCCCTTTCGGCCCCTCTTTCTGAGGTTCTCTTGTTCCTCCTTTCTTTGGCCCAGCAGGGCTCTGCTCTAGGCACTATCAAGGGCTATCTCTCGGGCATTTCTGCCTTTCTTAGGCTTCCTGATCAGCCTCCTCTCCAAGTCCCCGGTTGTAAATCGTTTCTTAAAAGGCATTACTCATCTCTTTCCTCCTATCCCCTTAGTAATAGCTCAGTGGGACTTGTGATTGATCTTGACCTATTTGATGTGCGCTCCCTTTGAGCCGCTTCACAACTGTCCTCTCAGACTCTTAAGACTGCATTCCTGGTGGCCATCACCTCTGCCAGAAGAGTGAGTGAGCTCCAGGCTCTTTTATCCAAGCTTTCTTTTCTGGCTGTACATCTGGACAAGGTTGTCCTAAGAACTCATCCATCCTTCCTTCCCAAGGTGGTCACCTCCTTTCATATTGGGCAAACCCTCACTTTGCCCACCTTCTTTCCGCCTCTGCATCCTTCTAAAGAGGAGGAGTGTCTCCACCGTCTGGACCCAAAACGTGCGCTTTCCTTCTATCTAGATCGCACCAAACTGTTCCGGGTGGTTGACCAGCTCTTTGTTGGCTACGTGGGCACCAAGAAAGGTCGGGCCGTACACAAGCGGATCATCTCCAGATTGGTCGTTTTGTGTATTAAAGCCTGCTATTCTCTATCAAAAAAGGAGCCTCCAGTAGGGCTACGCGCCCATTCCACCAGGGCGAAGGCAGCCACTACTGCTTTGGGACGAGGAGGCCCTCTAAATTACATCGGTCAGGCAGCTACGTGGGCATTGCTGCACACGTTTACGAGACACTACTGCCTGGACAGCCAAGTCCGGAGAGATGACTTCTTTGGCCGTTCTGATCTCCAGGATTTTCTGGTGTGAACTTGGTTTGCAGACCCACCTCCGGGGTTGGCATTGCTGGGGTATCTATTCTAAGATAAGGAATCTATAACTAACTGTTTCTTTCAGATGAACAAGTTACTTACCTTCGGTAACGATATATCTGTAAGAAACATAGGTTAGTTATAGATTCCTTACCGCCACACCCATCCTCCCCGTTCTGCGAACTGATTTCTAGGATTAAGGACATCCTTTCAGGGCCCTAGTCTTGTGCACCAGTGGTCAGTGTCTTGCATGGCTCTGCGTTTCTGGCGCGGAAAGTCGTGTACAGAACTGACGTCGGCATGCAAGGGCGGCGTCTAAGTAGCTACTGCGACGTTATCCCAGCGACCACGACCCCAACGATGGACGCCGAGCCGACCGACGCCACCTTTCGGCGCGCAGAGGTACTGCTGACGAAAAACTTTCTGGATCCAGTCTGATGCCTGGGGGTAATTTTAAGGTAAGGAATCTATAAGTAACCTATGTTTCTTACAGATATATCGTTATCGAAGGTAAGTAACTTGTTCGTCTGCGCCAGATTCCTTACCACTTGTTCCTCCGCAGACGGTTCTGCTATTGGCTTCATAGATGCTAGCCCTCCTCAGGCTCTAGCAAAGGCCGGTGAAAACTCTTCAGTCCTGAAGAGAGGCACAAAGGGTTGTGGAAGAGAGACATAGGGAATTAGTGCTGGTTCAGGCAACTATATATGATCTCTTTGGCTTTGACCCTATATAAGTGCCTGAGGGTCCCGCTGCATGTTGTTGATGACCGGAGTGAAGTGGCCCATCTGCTGTAATCTTTTCCATCTGATATAGCCTATTACTTGGCACTAAAAAATGGCAGTGGACTGACCATTATATTGACCCTCCCTCCTTCCAGGTCTCGCACCTGTGAAGATGGCTTCTTTCCACGCTGTCTAAAATAAAATGGCTGAGGTGATAGAATTGCTCCTCCCAACCGTGGGATTGAAATATAATAGTCTGACTGAAGCCCAACAGTACCTGACTACTTCTGAGGGGGTGGAAGGTACCCTTTAAATAGGCACTAATGTAGATGATTTACCAAAAACACCTGTGAGAAGCCTATTTCTGTTTGAGACTTATAACAGCAGATTTCTCACCTACTGAATATTCCCCAGGCATCAGACTGATCCAAAAACGTTACTTGTAGCACCTCTGTTCCCTGGTAGGTGGCGTTGTGTAGCTCTGCACTGACACCGATCTGCTCCGGAAATGACATGTGGAGCCTCTATAGGTGCCACTACCGTGTGCTAAATTCAGTTGATTTTTTCTGCTCAATCAGATGTGGATCCAAAGCTACCTCATCTTTTTGAGACCTTCACCTGAAAACAGATTGCAGTGTGCAAGTAAAATGTCACCTCCCAAGAGAGTCTTTAAACCTCTTAAGGTTTACCTGTGGTGCCTGGGATTAAGCCACAACTCTAAAGCCTACAGTGACTGCTAATTGATAAACACACAGGCCATACTGGACCTCGAAGTGAAATTTGGATGCCAAGCTCCGGTAGACTCCTTGTCAACATTGGTTGAGTCCAAAGGTCGTGGGTCGGTCCCGTTGCTCGAAGTCGCAGGAGTAGATCGTAGATCCCAAGGTTGTTCGTCATTGCGCCCCAAATCTTTGGGTAAGTCGAAGAAAAAACATAAAAAATTCAGGTGCGACTCTGCCCCTTCCCGTCACTCTTGTACTCCAGGGAAGGTGCAAAAAAATATATATATATATATATATTTTTTTTTTTTTATACATATTTATTTATATATATATATTTTTTAATTATTAGATTTTGCACATAAAAACCATCAAAGAGACAAACAATGCAAGCAAAGAAAAAACAGACTTACAGTGTAGGTGTTGTATACTCCAAAATGTAAAACATTGTGGCACGAGAATGGGCATCATGGAAGTCTCTTATATCATGTTAGAAAACCAGCGACACCGGGCTGTGCAAACCCTTTGCTCATACCTAGGCTGTCCGGTTTTAGGTTTAAACCTGTAATAACTGATAAAACCCTACTGAAAGAGAAATAGCCCTCACCAGTGAAAACATATAAACACTGAAAAAACACGTGCACAACCACAAACTAAATGCCATTCAAAGAAAGGAAAAAGAGTGAAAGTCATTTTTTTTCTTCCTGAAGGGGCCAATACAGTGTAACTTTGTTATACAAGCTAGCAGTAAGAAAGACTGGGCTAACATTATTCTGCTTGAGTTTTGTTGTTTAGGGATGCCACTAAAATATTGTTTCTTCTCCCTTTTACTTTTTTCGAATTTGTGGTCTTTGGTCTAAAGATGCATGGTTTAGAAGCATGTTTTAGGTCTTGTTTAATTATTTTATAAACTGTAGAGAATCAGTAAATATCAAAATCATATTTGATATTTTAGCTGCGTTTGATGCTTTCACTGATAGGTAAAATGGTTGGTTTCATAAGAATCTTTCCTAATATGTCATCACATTTACCCACAGAGAATGGGTAAAAACCCTTAATACATCAGCCCCTAGTTTCTAGTGAGTCAGTATTGATAGGTGAATTTCCAACACCTCAGGCTTTAAACATTCAATGCAAGGTATAGTGACAAGTATATGTGAAAAGAGCGCGATCACCAAGTATCTGGGATAGGGGTGAAAACATGACACCAGACCTTTGGAAAACATGGAACGCAGTGTCACTTGGAATGCTCTGCAAAAAAGGTTCTTTCCAAGTTCAACAAAGATTGGAGTGATATTGTTTGTGTAGCGCTGGGACGCCCTTTTGCTGAGGCAGCTGTGCGCTATACAAAACTCATAACATAACATTTGCAGTGATTCAGCTACGTAGATGAAAAAGTTGTGTGATGACCTGTCAAAATTGATACCTGAGCTGAAGTGCTTCCCTGTAAGAGATCCTTGCCACTTATTAAATGATATGCTGAAAGCATCTTTACAGTCTTCAGAGTTAATGAGATGCTATTGACTTTTTAGTCCATTCTGGTGCACTGTTTTCTTATGTACAGGAACTAAAACGCAAATATTTCTCATTTCGTGCTTTGTGTGGCATCAAAGAAAGAGTCATCCCAACTGTGTCCCTTAGCTGATGGTTCTCAGCCCAAGGGGCTATGAATGCTATATTATCCATGTGGCAACCGTTTACAGAATTTTTGCTGAGTGATGATGCCAAAGGCAAGAAATGTGAGGATCTTTGGTCGCATATTGATAGTGATGTGAAAAAAGTACACTCTACTGCATTCTTAGATTTTTACAGGAAAACATAACTGCTGTAGTGAACATAAAAGAAACTAGAGTCTGAAAACACCCTTGTCTGCCAAGTGTTCAGCATAATTGGTGTAGATGTGAAACATCTCCTTGAGTAGGCTGGGCGACACCTTTAGTGACTTTGGCCCTGCAACATGTTCCATGTTAGAGTGCTTGCCACTTGGTAAGCAAAGCAATGTTGAAGAGCAATTCAGGAACTTTTATTTTACAATGTATGAGAAATGGCTTGCAATGATGCATAGAAATGTCCCTTCACCAACCATGGTATTTGAAGTCAATGAAACCTCACTAGATCCCTTCCGTAAAGGGGAATTTCCTCCGCAGTTTCAAAAGTGCTGCTTCATTTTTGACCGCTTCAATAACTCTGAGGCAGAAATGCCCAGTTCAACGCAAATGTTGCAGAACCTGCCCTGAGAATCACAATCTTCAAGTGCACCAGTATTGGCATGGAAAGCTGTCGGTGGCCAGAGTTAACAAATTGTGTACTGGCTGTTTTGGCGTTGCCCGTCTCAAGTGCCAATGTTGAGAGGGCCTTTTCACAGAAGTTTACATGGGAAGGAAAGAGCGAGCGCACATGACCAAGGACTCACTGAAAAAGTATTGTATGGTACACTACAATAAGTTTAATTTGCAAAAATCTATTTGGACCTCATATACACTATACGTACACTGTCTATATACCATGCGTTATCAGTGCAGAAAGCACGCAATAATAAAAGCAAAACGTTCCATAAACACCAGAAAAACACTGTTTCTGTTGTTTTTAATGGCTCGAAAATGTGTAACCACTGATAACCACAGTTTTTTAAGGTATTGAAATCACTTGAAAACACTGGAAAAAACCCCACCAGAATTTACCAAAAATAGAAACTGAAAACAGGAAAGCCTACTCATACCCCTCGTACCATCATGACCTCATCACGCTCTCACTATCTGTCTTCATCCACTTGTTTCCAGGGACTCCATATTTTGTCAAATTTGTGAGGACAGCTGTGGGCCTTGTAAACCAGTTCTTCGGACCTCATCCACCACCTCCTGGTCAGTGCGCCGCTCAGCCCAGTGAGCCAGCTCTTCTCCCCCAGCCTCAAGGATGCCGGTTCGGTCCTAGGTGACCGCTGCCACTGACGTCCCCAAGCTGCCACTCCTCTGCCTCATTTTATTTCTTTTCTATTTCGTTTTGTGTTTTTGGGTTAATTTTTACTGTGGAATTAGTTATTTTTTGTGGATTGGGTTAGGTTTGCTGGTTGGGACCAGTCCAGTAACCATCCCAGCTCCCGCCGTTTCCCGATCCCCGCCCTCCCACCTACCTGCTAGCCCCTCCCACCTTCCAGGACTACAAATGGAGGCCACTGCACAGCCGTGCCAATGGCAAGCCCATCCATGCCTGGACTGAGCCCAGTTCCAGGACCCCAGGTCCTCCCACCACCTGCTGATACACCGTCAAGGAACTCCTGGATCTGGACCCCGGACACCGAAACGACTGCTGCTTCAGCTCCTAGCCTCGATCAACCAAAGGACCCTTTACCTGCCGACACTGCCACCTCTCCTGCAACACAACCTACGAAGGACCTTGCGCCACTCCCGCTCAGAGTATCACGAACATCCCAGAACCACTCCAATGCATCCTGCTCAACACCCGCACCCTCTCTGCAAGCATGCCACAGAAATCTGGGACACCATCACCAACCTCTCCACTGACGTCACCATCACCGAAATGTGGCTCAACCCCTCCTCAAGCCCCGACATCTCCATCACCACTCAAGACGGCTAAAGGATGATACACCGAGACCGCACTAACAAACAAGGTGAAGACATTGCCATCATCTTCAAGGAAGCCATCAGATGCACTGTCACCAATGACGATCCCACACCTCTCATGGAACAAAGCAACTTCAAACTACAGACCGGCACGAACACCACAATAAGAGGCACCCTCGCCTACAGACCCCCAGGACCCGGACCAACTTTCTGCGACGCCACCTCCAACCTCATCTCTCTCCCCCCGGCCATCGGGTCCCACCACTTCGTCCAACTCGGCGACCCCCAACGTCCACATCGACATGGAGTACCTGAACAACATTGGCCTCACCTCACTGGTAACTGAACCCACCCACAAGGCTGAACACACACTCAACCTCATCTTTCCCTTTAGCGACTGAATCAAATTTAGCCTCACCACAGAACTCACCTGGACTGACCACGCTATTGTACCCTTCACCATCTCTGATGCCCAGCATATCCTCACCAAGCATCACACTGCTTCCCACCGTAGCTGGAGCAAGGTCACCGAAGCTCAGTGGACACAGGCCCCTCAGCACCACCCAACCCCAACCCTCAGCAGTCCTCGACCAGGCCGCACAGAATTTCTCCACCTGGTTCAGAAACTGTACACTCAGTCACCCCACTGAAACCTACAATAGCCAACAAAACCACAAAGCAAGCCAGCTGATACACCCCGAGCTCAAGAGCATCAAGCACAACTGCTACCAACTGTAGAAGCTTTGCCACGTCACAAAAAACTCCTCCGACTGAGCCGCTCACAAAACAGCCCTCAGCATCTATCACCAGCACATCAAGGAAGCCACAAAAGCAGCCATCACCAATTATCAACTGATCTCCCTGCTTACCTCCGCCTGGGACCACAGCTGGTGGCCAGCTGAAATCAAACCTACTCCATCACCAACTGACCATGCAAGCAACCTAGGGATCATCTTAGTCAGCCAACTGACCATAAAACGGCAAGTCAACGCAGTTGCCACCTCTTGCTACCACACTCTTCGCTTGCTCTGCATAATCTTCAGATGGATCCAAATCGACACCAGAAAGACCGTTACCAAGGCCCTCGCCACCAACCGCCTTGACTAAGGCAACGCTTTCTAAGCCAGCATCTCCACCCAGTTCCTCAGGAGACTCCAGACCATACAGAACACGGCAGCCAGACTCATCCTGGACCGTCCCAAAAGGTCACACATCACCTCCCACCTCAGAGACCTCCACTGGCTCCCCATCCAGAAGAGATGCCAGTTCAAGATCCTCACGCTAGTCTACAAGGCCCTCCATGATCAAGGACCATCCTACATTAACCATCGACTAATATTCCATCAACCCTCCAAACACCTGCGTTCCCCCTCCGTTGCCCCCACCCCCTGCATCTGTGTCAGCTGTAGTGGTTGCCGCTCCTTCTCCTACATCGCCTCCAAGATCTGGAACGACCTACCCCCTCCATCTCAAAACATCACCCTCCTTAACAGACTTCAGGAAGAGACTCAAGACTTGGCTTTTCGATGGAGTCATGGCAAGCTCAGCACCCGGATACCCTTAGGTGTGACAGTGCTGCGCTTTACAAATGCAACTGATTTGAATTCCTATTCCTTATTAGGCGGGGCAGAAATATTCTCCCAGTATGTGGCAATATCTTGCCTCGCTATAACCAGTGCCAGATTGCAAAAGCGGAGCGTGTATTTATCTACAGTCTGGTCATGCTAGATGCCCAGAGCCACCAACTGTGAAGTAACTACTACAGATGTGCCCACCACTGTAAATATCTTTTAGCACATCCTCCCTTAGTATTCCTGGATCCGGGGGCATCCCCTAATGGTGTGCAGTAATGTACCCTGCTGTCGGCAGCCCCGCCGGCATAGATCAGTCGTGCTACGTCCCATTCGATATAGTCTGTATAGTAGGCTCTGTGGAGTATTTTTAACTGGACCAAGCAACAGCTCTCCTTGTGTGGCAATCTCCCCTGGGTATCTACAGGCTGCACTCCATGCTTCTTCTTGCAGCCTACCTTGGTCTTACTCCCACTTGTCCCTCAGTGCTTCCATCTGTGGAAGACTATGAGAGAGTAGGGTAGCTTATATGTGTGAGACTGCATGTTTGGTCAAGGGCCCTCAAGAACCCTATACTCTAGGGGAGAATCCTCTGCCATGTCACACATCCGGTCTTCATACTCCACATGATGTGTTTTATCTGCAAGTATTTAAGGGAATTGAATGTCAGTTCGTGTAAGTCTTGTAGCTCGGAGAAAGGTATCAGCTCGTTATTCTGCCAAATGTCGTCCACTCTGGCGATGCCCAGCAGGCCCCCTCTCCTGTGACCCTCCACCACCCTCATTTCCCTCGAAGCGTCTGCCTCCCATAAAGACGTCTTCAGCGCTAGCTTCCCTTTACAATCTGTGGCCTATGTTGACTTTCTCCATGTCATTAGTGTCATAGCTGTCTGGATGGGGAGTGTCGTCACCCCACCATACCAAACAGCTGATGAAGGTAACGTTGCGGATCCAATGCCTGGCTGTCCGCCATCAGGGAGGGTTCTTGCTATGTTTAGAAGATCAGTTGTTCAGGACCACAAGCTCAGCCGCCCAATAGTAGAGCCGTAGACTTGGTAAGGCTAAACCGCCCTCTGCAGGGCTTCCTGGCTAGCAAGGCAAGCACTATCCTGTGAACCCTCATTCCAAAGCAACTGTCTAGTTAAATCTTTCACTTTTTGGAAATTTTGATCAGGGGCCTCAAAGGGAGTATTTTGCAGAATGTAGAGGAACTTGGGCAGGTAGATAATTTTGTAGTGAGCCGCCATGCCCATCAGAGAGGGGCAGTCGGCGACAGTGTCCCACATCTCTTCTGTACTCTGCAAGTATCCTATCAATATTTTTTGCTGAACAGCTGCTCTTGATTCATAGTGACATAGATCCACAGGTACATAAAACCCTTGGCCTCCTATTTCGAGGGACAAGTACATACCCCTGTGGGCTTCCTGTCGGTTAACGGGTATGCCACTTATTTGTTCCAATTGATGCAGAACCCTACATTGGCTCAGAATACCCTTACAATTTCTAAAATCCTTGGAATTGAGCTGTCCGGGTCTGCCAAACACAGGAGAACATTGTCCGCATATAAAGAGATCACACACTCCCCTCCTATCACAGTTCATGCATTCTACCACCCCAGAAGTCCCCCAACACCCCCTCCCGGGCTCCACCACGCTGACTCCTTCTATGTGACAATTCAGATACGTATTCTCCTCTCCACCCTTATAAGCCTGCAAGACTCCACAGAAGTAGCATTCCACATCTCCCTTTCCCTGCAAAGCACCCCCTCACCACACATTGGCTATGATACTAGCTACCGAATTTCCAATTCTGATATTTCGTGCCATTGCTCAGTTATCCTCATCACTCGCTGTATTGCCTCCATCCCCACCCGCAACCTGTTAATCGACTTGATTCTTGTTGTCATATCTTGTGTTTTGATATAATGCTCTAATGGGGCTCTAATTGCCCACTGTAATGCATAAAATGCTCGCGAAGTCTAGTAACAGCTGTTATTATCAATCTCTGTATATGAGCATATTATGTTGTATTGTTGATCGCTTGCTTCAATGAAAAACCCCAGTAAAAAGAATATTAACAAATAATAGAGAGCACACCCTCCCAGTCTGGATCCCATTTCAGGCCCCAGATCAGTACGTCTCAGTATCCATTTTGCCAGTGGCTCAATAGCCATAGCAAATAGCAGGGGGGGGGGGGGAACGGGGGACAGTGGTCAACCCTGTCTGGTGCCCCTGCTGAGTGCAGATTCAGCCAAGACTATATCATTAACCCTGACTTGCGCAGTTAGGCCTTATAAAGCAATCTGACCCATTTTAAGAAGGACAGACCAAATTCAACTTTGTTCAGGATGGCCATCAAGTCAGAAAAGAAAGGGGCACCCTGAAATCGCTAGAACAAGGGTAATGTAATTGTGCATAAAGAAGTGTTCTACCAGGAAATCATTCATAAAACATTTTGATCAGGAAACATAAGTCATTAAAGTTCAGCAGTCTTTCCACTAGAACCCGTGGCAGGTTGCCCGGGGGTGATGGTAGCCTCTCAAGCACCCTGTGGGCCAGTTCCACTGTGAACAATTTTGAGGTCTTGTCGACCATAATTGTTGACACCTCAGCCATTCCTTGAGGAAAATCTCCATGCTCGGTCTTGCTGCCCTCTCGGTAATCCCCCCCACACACACACACAGCAAAATGCTATTGTGCCTTGAGCGTGCTTCTGCATTGTTGAGTTTTTTTGGTCAGAGTGCTGATCTCTTTTTGCAGGGCTTGCAGGCAGTTGCTCCCGTCCTTCACTATGGGTTTCTTCTTTGCTCACATGAACTCCGTCTCGCCCAATCTCTCCGACAGTATCCTGTTGTACGCCTTTAAGATGCCAGCATTCTGGGCCACTGCGTCAATCTTGATGGCTGCCAAGTTCATGGCTGTATGTGCCTCTAGGCTCCGGTCACTAGCCTCCTGCATCTGTTTCCCCATTTCCTCCATGTGGTTGGAGGCACTACGGGAATGCGCCTGCTTAGCTGCTTTAGTTCAGCCCATCATCAGGATCTAGTCTGCCGGGTCAAGATCTCTAGTGCCATCAGTATCCAGCAAGTCGCTGCAGTCGTTGCAAGGCTCTGAGGATCTCCTCTCACCAGTGGCTGATTAACCTTGTCCCCCGTCCCTGCCACCACACTGGCACCACCAGCCACCACATTACACTTTGGGTCCAGGGCCACCCCACGTGTGGTCAGCTTCCGCTCTGCCTCTCAAGCACCAGCCAAAGACGACCCCCATGCCCCCCGATGGGAGTGAGGTACCTGACACCTGTGTGGGCAGGGCCTAGGCTGAGAGAGGCACCAGCCCTGCACAGGTCACAACAGCCTTCCCTCCGTGAAGCAGGAGCACCCCAGTCTCTGTCCACCACTTTCATGCCAGTAGCAATTACTCCAGGTCTCGCCTCCCGCAGTCAGGTCCCGACCATGCCCTTGGCCGGCTGGGCAGCCAGCCAGACTGGGTCAATCCTCTGGGCCTCAGGGCTGCACGTTCACCTCCAGATCCAGCTCCTCCCAGTCAGCCAGAGCCCTCACCCCAGGACCGTCCGCTCGGCCAACTCTAGCTCTGTATTGTGAAGGAGGGAACTCCGCCGGTGTGAATGTCCACCAGATGCAGCAGGGCCTAGACCCGGCCGTCATCTTGGAGGTCTGTGGCTGGGCCTGCAACCGCATCCTCTGGACTGGCTCCCTTGTCTTCGTACTGCACTGTAATGGAGGCTCCAAGACTTGGGCAATCTCAGGTTGTCTGTGTAGCTTAAAATCTGTCCCTAGAAAGCAAGATAAATGCCTGTTCGTGCCGTGGCTGCTGAAGCTGAGAATTTTGCATCCTACTTCATGCGTCCCAGCCCGGGTAACCCTACGCACCCTTTCCAGGCATCACCCTTCTTCCTGATCTCACTCTTGAAGCCGTTTAACTTCGGAGCAAATCCCGCAACTTGTCACGGCACGTCCCAGGACTTTAGCGCCGTCTGTGACAGAGGCCGATCCAAGAGTTCTGCAAGGTCATGCTTCGACTCTTCTGATCCCTTCCCAAAACTTTGGCGTGCCTGCGGGCTTTAAGGAGCTGAGAGGTCTTCTATATGGGATACTGCCAGCGGGTTCGCCCTCGACACCAGTTGGACCCTCCAACACCTACACTGGCATTCTCCTGCTCCTGTACCCATTCTGCCTCTGACTCCACAGTCCAAGACTTCGGCCTCTGCTGACCCATGCCACACAGGACAGTCTGTAGATGGCCAAATTCACAATTCGTTTTGTCTTTAACATTACTTATACAATGGGGTGAGCCATTAGCACCAGTGTCTCCATTCGTTGCGACGCCCGACTGCTGTTGAGGGGTTTTTCAGGCTATGTCCAACTGTCCCTTAGGATCATGCCCTTTGGGGCTTGCTTTTTTGGGGACAAGACCGATTCTGCTCTGGAGTAGTTTGAAGCCCCTGGGCTTATCTGCTTCACCTCGCCAGCTGAGCTGGGGGGCGGTGCCCTGACTTAAAAACTGTGTGTTTCATTGGCTTATACCCAATTGGCATCTGCTAACTTGTTTGTAAGTCCCTGGTATATGTTACACAGAGCCTGTAAGTTAGATGGTCTCCCCAGGGGCTGCAACACTCGGTGTGCCACCCTGGGTGTGACAAAGGGTAAAACATGTCTCCCAGTCTGCCACTGCAGACTGGAAGAGTAGTTTTCAACTGCTAACTTGACTTTGCTTTTTAAAGTAATGGCAAAGTCCAATCTTCCCTCTCTAATATAAGTAAGTCACCCCTAGGGCAGACCTAATGAGCCCAGAGGCAGGGTGCTGTATATTAGACAGTGGAACATGTACTTCTACGTGTTCCAACAGTAAAAACCTGCAATTGTTGATTTTACAGTGAAAAGAAGAGTAGCCTCATTGGTGGGTACTGAGTTCCATGCTGACACCTTAGCCTTGCTAACTTCTGATTGGGACTACTGAAGTTGATACTGTAAGGTGTGAAACAACTTGTTGCATTAAAGCCGTCTTGATGCCCTAGTCGAAAGTAATGTAACTTGTTGCGGCGTGCAACTTTTACAAAGTTGCTACTTTGTTGCCCTAAATCCTCTTTGCCCGTCCATTGTTGAACACGGGGTCTGTCCCTGAAACAACTTTCTGTACTTTTGGGTAGACATTCAAACGACTTCCAGGAAAGGACGCAATAGAAGCTTGTGTGGGGCTGCCCTATTGTTTAGGTAGATAGGTTGGCACTCAGAAAGGAGAGCGGAAACACATTCCCAAACGTTTTTTATGGGGCTTGCAGCCACACATCTGGGCTGGGCTAGTGAGCTCTACACAGAGAGAGAGGGGTTCTGCCATCTTCAAGGTGGGCAAAATGGATAATTCTGGGATAGCCGGATGTTGCACTTTTTGGGAAGTGGTCATCAGGAGGGAGGGAACCTAGTAGCCCATTAGCCACTGACCACGAACAACCCTGAGGACAGTTTCTGGCATTAAAAGGGCATCACTGGCACCCAGAACTCCGATCTTGACTTACTGGAGAAGAGGACCGAAGGACTGCCCTGCTGCACCAAGGACCTGGCGAAGAGATCGTGCACTGATGTGGACTGCACCTGCTGAATCTGGTTGCTAGCAAAGGGCAAGGGACTGCCTGCTGTGTCCTGCTTGCGGAGACGTTGACTCATGAGCCCAGCTGAAGCAGGAGATTCTAAGGGTCAGTGGCTGACCACCTGTTCAGAGCACAGGGCCACAACAGCTGAAGAAACCTGCTAGGGCGAGTTGATAGCACAGATCTTTGAATCGCCTCTTGTCTCCACCCTGCAGCACTAGGAACTGATGCTCAAACGTTGCCCCTAAGTCTGCTGGACATGGGAGAGCCGTAGGAGTGCAGCCTGGTCTCCCAGAAGACAAGTTATCTCCTAAGAAAGGACTCCACTGTCATCGCGACACCGGGTGACTGGACTCCTCTAGGCCCTGGAGGGTTTCACTGGCGCCTCACCAGGACCATAGACCGAAGAGTCGCTGTTGGAAGACCCCCCGTTGACCGTACCATATCCACAGCATCCTTGGACAACTTAAGCTACCTGAATCCCTTGCATCAGGACCACTTCCACAAGTGTATAGCAAGGAGGTACAACAACTGGATCTGACAGAAGACTGCTCCTTTCCTTGAGTAACGGTTTCTGTGGCTCTTGCTGGTCCCCCTGACTGGCTCCCTGCCTGAGTTGGCTACCTAAAGTAAAGACTCAAAGTAAACGGTTTGATACTTACCAAAGATTTTCTCCAAAAAGTTTCTAAGTGTCAAATTTGCCAATGCTTGTTTCTGGCTAAGTACAAATTCTGTATTCACTGTACCTGGTAAAATGTGCATCTCCCAAACCCTTCCGTAGATATTTTTCGTTTTAGTGTCTCAAATTACATAAATGTACAATCTATTTTTATAAATTTGTGTTGGTTTTCTTGAGTGTCTTGTGTATTTCCTCAATTGTTTTGGTGCTGTTTAAATACTTTACAATTGTTCCTTTGTATAAGCTTCGTTACTACACAGGGTCGAGCTAAGGGTATAACCAACAAAACCTACTGGTCCTAAAGGTGTTGGGAAGATGAGGTTGCACATCCACACCATATAAAACAGCGTATTTCCTCACATCCTCCCCGTTGTGTGACTGGACTTTATGCATTCATAAGATCCCAAGTCTAGGAATCTGCATACTGACTACCAATTTGCTTTTGGGGCTCTACGTCTGGGGCGCAGACGTTCTCGAAAGTAACTGAAGTCGGCGTGTGGGAGTGGCGCCTATATAGGCCCCCCCCCATGTAATTTCTGGTGCGGAATGGCATATGTGCGGAGCCACATGACACCACCTTCTGGCGCACAGAGGTACTGCTGAAAAGTTTCTGACTCCAGTCTGACACCTGGGGAATATTCAAACGATGAGGAATCTGCGGCTAGATAGTCTCTACCAGAAAGAACATTACTGAAGGTAAGTAACTTGTTCACGATTACCATTCCTGCCTTGAGTTCTGAAGAAAGTTTTGTCTGTCCAGGATTGGGCCACGAGGGTGTGGTACCTAGCTCTTTTGAGCCTGACCATTTGCACTCTAATCTGATATGCTATTTAATTGCTTTCACCTTTTTGAGGAAAAAGCCAAATCTACTTCACTGTTTCAAAGACAGTAGGGCCACAGCATGCTTCCTGGATTTGTTAACCTCTGCCACGTAGTTCCTTCATCAGTTAAGAAATTTGAGGCTACTCCAGGAGACTGGCATATAAGCAACAACTGTCTTCTGAATTACTACAGCACTCCCACCAGTCCTTTTGTTCCTGTGGACACTGTGTCTAGCAGGCAATGTGCAGGCAAGCAGGGGCATCAGTCCTCCCAGCCACCTAGAAGATGACTTGGCAGAAGACCCCAAAATACTCTGTTCTGAAACCACTGAAAGTTTCTACTCCCACAACAATGGATGAGGATAAGAGAGCACTTGCCCCCATGAGACGGAGCAATCGGGGAAAGTAAGCATATTCAAATTGTTGACAATATTCCACCGGTGCTTGATGCCATGCATGCCATCTTGAAAATACTGGACACCATCTTCTTCGCTAGTGAAGCAAGCATCAAGGGCTGAAAAGCAAGGTGTGAAACAGAGAATTATAGTAAATACTTAAGGCAAACTACTAGCAACCTTTGAACTAGGCCCTTAAACTATGTCTGCACTTTCTAACCAGTTGAAGGCTTATTTTAAATCCGTATGACCTAACAGCGCAATTTAGAAGATAATGTTCCTAACCTTTAAATTAGCCAGCCTGTTGAACAAGGAAAAAAATTGACTCTCAGGTACTCAACTTGTAGCCGAAAAGGCTGCTGGCTGGCACGTTACTGAAACATTCCCTTGGCAGAATGACAAGGTGTCATATTTAAGGACGACATCATGGATTGTAGGAGTTAAAAGATCTTTGTACAATGAAGATGCTTACAGGTGTTTACCTCCACAAAGCCAACATATCCTTTGGCTCCAAAGTTGCTTGTTTCGCATTGTGTTCAAATGGCAAAAGGCTACTCCAGTCTCAAGATGGTCCCATAAAAAGTTTTATCAAATTATATTACAAACTTATAAAACCAGCAAATAGCATCCTACAACAAGTGTACTAAACCTGATTTTCCCCTCACCCTCCCCCAAAGTCTGATCAGAAGAGGAAGTTGAATGTGTATTTGATAAATAGATGCAGTTGCTTGGGGGAGAGCAGCCATCTTATTCAGAGATGTTCCCCAAACATTGACAAGCAATATTATCAACCTATCTAAGAAGTCTTGGATTTTGTTATGTTACTTTGCTGCAGTTGTCTCCTTTTACTATATCACTGTCTACAGATTTGGAACCCTAGATATCAAGCAAAAGCCTTAGCTCCACTATAGGGGTTAAATCGGCTGTGGGCGGTTTGCCTACGATGTGAGAATAATTAAGTTGCTGCAATTGATTTGGAGCACCAAAATCTCCCCCAAAGCGTATGATCTTGTTGCTACTGGGGACAAGTTCAGGCCAGGAACTTTAAAATAAAGGAAGATATCATCCACATAATAGCTCAAAAAAATGGGGGGGAAAGAGGAAAAAATTGGGAACAGGAGGGCTCGTCCTCCAAATCAAACATGTAATAATCATAGAGAGCCCCTCTGTTACATGAAGGGTCTTTTTCTTTCCACTAAGATGTTCTTCTAAAGGAAAACAATGCGTTTTCCTTAAATAACCCTCACCCACAAGGGTTACCGCTTGGTGGCATGCTTCATCATTGGGTTCTTCCCGTCCCGCTGTCGAAACGGGGCGTGCTATGACCTACGGAGACGTGGGAGCACTTATAGTTGGTACTATGTGTTGATGAAGTGTTGAAGTCTGAGTGGAGGGAAAAACAGAATTTAAAAATACCTGGATAGTAAGAAAAATGTTCTTTACTGTTACCCCTATCCGGTATGGTTAAAATAAGGGGACATTTGGGAACTTGGAGGATACAATGTGCCTAGGTTCCACTGGTCGACATAATCCTAGCCCTACCCCAAGGCTATTCTTCAGGACCAAAGATGCGAGGGTTCCCTGATACCACTCTTATTTTAGTAAATACAATAATAAATATATACAACACCCATTGGTGTCAGAATCTTGATAGATATCAACTACAAGGGAAAGAAAAAGGCATGGTTATGTTAAGCACATCCAGAGCACTACACTCCGTGCCCCAACAGCAAAAGCGATTCACCTGTGTGAAAAAAACTTGATATATTTTTCATAGTAAATTTGATCACTTCTAGTACTACCATCAGCGATGTTTCTCTTTGAAAATGAACATACGAGGCACTCACAAGACATACAAACACAACATAAAAGATCAATGGAGATAACCACACGTACATGATTAGTTGCCTCTAATTACAACATGAGATCTTACGGGGAAAGGGACGGCTGTAGTCACACTCCGAATCGAGAACCTGACTAGTCATACTAGTAGACGATTTGTAGGTGAATTCAACACACAGGACTTTTCTACATATTAAAGTATATTCTCTTTTGGATTTTGAATCCCTTCACAAGACCTTTTCCAAGCACCTTTCCACACATTGCTGGGTTCCAAAGCTAAACACTTTAAATTCCACTTGTTCATTGCTCAGTTTAACAACGTTCTTCAAAACCTCAACAACTTCTTCAGGTTCATAAAACTGACTCATTCCCTTATACACACATCCAGGCTTTTCAACCCACAGCCAGTCATCAACTTTAACATTCACCAAAGTGAAACCTTTGTTAGAATCATAATGATTTATTTTTCCTTTTTCCATCACAAATCCTGTTACAAGCATCTTCCACAGATCAATTTTTAACACCACTGAAGCAACCACCCAGGATTTCACTTAGTCCTAGGGTTCCTTCCTCTCATCAAAACAACTGGAGACATACCTGTAGCTTCATTATTAGTTACTCTGTAAGTCCATACACACTTGCCACGTTGAATGACCCAGTCCTCATTCATTGCCATGACTGTATAACCCCCCCTCGGTTAAACTTCTCCACCATACCAATCACTGCAGGATTATATAATTAAGTTATTATATGTTTCAGTCCAGCTTTTTTTCAATACTCATTGTGGTCACTGGAATAACCTCCAATGTAAAAACTTGATTAGGAAACTCCAAAACTGAATCCGTCTCAGCTTTTTCCACAACTTGCCAACTAGAAAACAAATCTACAAGATGTACATTTTTGGAGATCCTATAGGCCCTATAATGCCCACTGCAACATATTTCCATGGGTTCTGTGGATTTAAACCACAACACAGGAAGTCGCAAAGTTTTCAATTATTTGTCGGCCTTAGAAAAGTTAAGACACTGTCCAACAAACCATTCCACAGACACGTCCATATCAGGCCACCAGAATAATTTCTTTACAGCAGATTTGGTCCTGGCTATACCAATATGTCCCTCATGTCACAGGATAATGAACTATTGTAAAGCCTGCGGGGGAACCACTCGCCCCTCAACAGTGTACCAAGTCCACAGTCAGTTCTGATCTAACCTCCCAAAACGGTTTCACAGTCTCATCCATAACACTTTTCTTTGGCTAACCCCCATTTAAGTAATTCAAAAGAAGCTCTTATTCTTACACTCCGTCTTCCATTCATCCACTTACACAGCAGGAGTACCACAATCTTGCACAAATGCTACTTGAAATTCTTTCCATCGCTCATCCTCGCACTCCTCCAATTGTGTGGGCATTCTTAATAAAATATCTGCGACAACATTATCCTTTCCTGGCACATCCTACATGTGCATGGACAACCGGGCAACCCCAGCTGAACCATTCATCATGTCATCCGTTGTTGGAAGTCAAGGGGTTTGTGATCACAGCGTAAAGCACATGGTTTACCTTATACAAAGGCCCTAAATGGATTTAAGCATCATGCACAAGCTAATGCTTTGCGCTCGATGATAGAGTACTTCAATTCAGTCGGAGACAATGATCTCGAAGCATAGGCAATTGCACTTTCCTTGCCACTCATCTACGTGAGCGAGTACCACACCTAACCCGTTGCTGCTAGCATCTGTAGCAATGATGCTAACTGCATTTGGGTCAAAACCCATTAAGGCAGATGCTTTTGCGATAGCAGTTTTTATAGTGCGGAAATCATCCTCACAATGCTTTGTCCACTCAAACTTGTTTCTGCATTTTAATAACTGTCTCAAATGATATGTTTTGTCTGCAGATTTAGGGATATGCTTAGAACATTATTCTGCTGAACCCATAAAGGAGTGGACATCATCTCTACAAATAGGTGCAGATGCGTCCTCAATAGCTCGAAGGAGAGTGGTTTAGGTTTAACTCCATCTTCACCAATAACATGACCCAGGTAAACAAAACTATTTCACAAAATGTACATTTCCCAAACTACTGTCAAACCCTTTGACTCCAGAATTTTTAACACCTTCTCCAATTATTCCTCATGTTCTTGTATAGTTTTCCGAAAAACCAAGTTGTTGTCTTGAGATACATCAAACCAGATTCTTTAGAAAACAAATAGAACATGAAAGGTTGAACACCGCAGCTGCTGATGCCAACCTGAACAGCATGCGAATAAACTGGAAACACCCTTCTGGCATGACAATCATAGTATATTTTCTGCATTCTGGGGATAGAGAAAATTGATGGTATGCCTACGATAGATCAAGAGTCGAAAACCACTTAGCATTCCCAACACGTCACCATCTCATTTATTTTAGGTAAAGGAAAATGATTAATAATCATTTTGTTAAGGTAGCCCAGGTCAACACATAACCTGATCTTACCATTGTTATGCCTGGCCACAACCAAAGGTGAAACCCAATCAGAAGCTTCAACCAGTTCAATCACTTCTAATGAAACCAGTCTCTTTAACTCTTCAGAAACATCTTCACGAACCATGAAAGGTATACTTCTCACTTTATGGATCCTGGAACTGGCGTTATCCTTCAAAATAATTTTATGCTCAAAACCTTTCAAATTACCTAGATTCCCACCAAACACATCTGGAAATCTGCTCAGCACATCATTTCCTACTTTGACTCCATCATCCACCACCTGGTCGTTACTGTTTGGATCAAGCACTATATGCAAATTCTTTTGGTAAAACAGGGGTCCTTTTTTGCCACATAACAATTTACCACGTGTACACCTATTCTTGAATCTGAATGTGAACCAACAGATCCCAAGCGTGTCTGTTCGTTTACCACTGACTCCTTCTGGATAGATATCCGGCGTCAGAAGACGTCCACCTACTTTATCCTCAAACCTTTCCCTCCATAACTCTTCATTAATAATAGTAAAAGGTGAACCGGAGTCTGCAAAGATTTTTAAAGGTGCTCTACCTATAGTCATCAAACATTCAGGTTTGGTTTTGATCATCTTGATGTTCAGAACAAAGGGCCTGATTGCTACTCACAATGGCGCAGGGGTGGTGGTCCACCGCATTGCTGATTACAACGTACAAAGTCGTATCGGTGGTGGACCGCCTGCTGCCCCAGGGAACAGTCGTTCTCTGGCGGTGGCGCAGGAGCGCTACAACGCAATATGCTGAGCAGGGACTGGCGCAGTCCCGCTCAGCATATTTTGAGTTCTTGCACCGCCAGCCTTTTCATGGCAGAGCCCCGCTATGAAAAAGCTGGCGGTGCAAGAACAAAGGGGGCCCTACAGGACCCCATGTCCCGCACCCCATGGGGATACATTCAGGGGGGCACAACATGTAACCCCCCCTGTTTGTATTTCTCCCCCAGTTCCAGCACGGCATGGACTTCACAGTCCATGCCGTCCTGGAACTTTTTGGCCATTCCCATTGCAGTGCCTATTTTCAAGGCACCGCCATGGTAAAGGCCAAAGAACCGCCGACCGTATTAACAGTTGCACTTTTGCAACTCGTAATATGGTCGGCGGTGCTTGCGCGGCTTTGGCTCAGCAGAGGCGGCATTGCGCCTTGGCCGCTGCGCCAAAGTCATAATCAGGCCCAAAATTGTTACACAAACTTGCAACATTACTGCCACTAACCTTCTCACATTCAACAACCTCCATCTCATTATTTCACATCTTTACAAACCCACTTGATGTCATTATTTTTCTTCCTGCATACTTTCCAAAAATGTCCAACAATGCCGCAATTGCTACAATTTTGTTTGGCAAAAGGACCATTCTAGCTGTAAGCCAAATGCTCTTTACTGTCGCAAAGATAACATCTGGGCTGATCGTTTAACTTCCTTTTTTCTTTCCCTGTAAAGGTTCCGTTACTCCCTATAGTCTCAAGTTTACAATTTTGCTTTCTCTCATTTCCTGTTTCAGAGTCTCAGCACATCTACTTGTAATCTCAGCTTTTACACACTATAGCTAGTCCATTTAACTACAAACTCTCCTGAATAGCAGGAGTGCTATCATGCATCACTAATTGATCCCGTATGAGATTGTCCTGCAATAGACCAAATTTACTATCAGTAGAAAGTGTTTTTTAAAGTTGGATATATAATTATCAACCGATTCTTCCTTTCCTTGTTTACGTTGGCAAAAATGTAAACCTAGCTAGGCCAATGCAATCCTTGGATCTAAAATATGTTTCTAAATCACGCATTGCTGCGTTGAAAACATTAACATCCCCTGTAATACTAGCTTTAGACATTTGAGAATACACTTTCAAGACTTGAAGTGCAAGGTAATGCAATTATCTTTTTTTTTTTGTTCAGTAGATATTGAGCTAGGCTCATCCACTACAGCTGTATATTTTAGAAAAATTTATTTCCACTCCCCCCCATTGTGCCACCCTGAGTGTGACAAAGTACAACATGGCTACCAGCCTGCCACTGAGCCTGGAAGAACAGTTTTAAACTGTTAGTTCGCCTTTGCCATGTCAACCAATGGCAAAGCCCACACGCCCCTTAACCATACATATATATGTGTGTCCTCCCCTAAGGAAGGCCTATCGAGCCCTATGGCAAGGAGCTGTGTATTATTAAGGGGGCCATATATTTTCTAATGTCCTAACAGTAAAATCCACCAAACTATTGTTTTTACTGTGGAAAGACTAGTAGCCCCATTGGCCAGTAGAGAGTTGCAGGCTGACATCTCAGCTCTGCTAACTTCTTATTGGGACTCCTGAAAATAGTACTTCAAGGTGACAAATTAATTGTGTCATTAAACCATACTTGATGCCCCAGTGAAATTTAATGTCACTCCCCCACTCTGGAATCCACACAGGATGTTGGCGTAAAAAGCAACTTCAAATGAGAAGCTGCCTTTGATGGGCAAATGCCAAATACACTCAACAGGTGCTGCTACTTTGTTCTGGTAGACAGGCTGGCAGCGGGAACAGAGAGGGTAAACCAGATCCCAAACCGATTTGTCTGTGGGTGTGTAGCCCACAGGCAGCCACACCTCTAGGGTGGGCTACCAAGCTCCCCACACTAGGAGTGGTTCAGACATTTTGAGAATGGGCAGAATAGTGTATTCTGGGTTTGGTAAGATGGCACACATAGCCGTAAGTCGCCATAATGCAGGAGGGAACCTTTAGCTAGTGACTGCTTCATCTCCCCGGGTACTTTCTGCTCATAAATATGGCACCCTGAACCTCCGATCACATCTGGACTGGAGAAGGGACGGAAGGACTGCCTTACTGACCCCAGGACCTGGCCAGAGGGGCTGCATCAGCCACTGTACTGCACCTGCTGCTCCTTGGGCTAGTGAAGATAGGCCTGTAGTGCCTGGCTTGTGGAATAGTCACTTCAGAGCCCCGGACAGAAAAGGTGAACTCCAAGAGTCAGCCGGCAAACACCCTGTTTCAGCACCAGGTCCATTACAGCTGAAGTAATCCAGTCTCTAGTCACAGCAGGTCCAGCGGTTTCCTTTGGGTAGGGCTAGTGTCTGTCTATGGTGCTTAATCTGCTCTCTGGTAACTCTCCCAGGTCCGGCAGACTCGGGTGCAGCTTTTGTGTACTGAAAAGTGGTGGTCTTGGTTGCACATTGGCCTTTATTGCTGATTCAATGAACATGGTAGCCATATTTAAAAAAGCTATATCTCTGGAACCATTCGGTTAATTTGTTGTCTAAAAATTAATAAAAATATCTGTTTTTATGGATCGTGTCGGATTTATTTTGTGCTGTTACTTTCGTTTTCTGTTTGGTGCATCTAAATGCTTTACACATGTTACTTTGTTTAAGCATTGATACTGGAAGCCACAGCTGCCCAGGTTTAAACAAGCAGTTTTACAAACGAGCATGACTGTGCCCAAGATGATTTTGTGAGTGTTTTATATGGTGTGGATTTGTGACCTCGCCATGTGAAGCACTAAAATCCTCTCAGTATTCCACTTGCTCCTTTTTTTTTTTTTTTTTACAACTCATTTTTATTGTTGACAGCCGATACAGGTTTGGAGTCACGCGGAACACCAGCAATATACAGTGACAAGCAATGCTGATCTCTACATTTCCAATAATAACATATCTGTGTTGATGTATTTAACACGTTTGAAAAGAACTCTTAACATCAAACGATAGTGCCTTAACAAAATCACAAAAAGCACCCAGCGGTCTAGAACATGCAGGTCCAATCAAGTCAGTATACAAGCAGGTATGATCTACATCTACATCACAACACAACACAGTCATCCCAACATCTCCTCCACATGCTCCTTTTGATGTTTGGTAGAATAGCACATTGACAATTATGTCACCGTGCATTCGGGCCCAACTGCATCAAGATCAGTCACTCGCTTCACTACTTTCTTCTTTTTATATTAGTTTGGGTGTGGAGCCTGAGCACTGGCACCAGTTACTCTCCATGCTATCTGTAGATTATTCCCTATTTGTCTCAAAGACGCTGATGGGCCTCCAGAACCTTCTAGATAAATTCAATTCTTTTTTCACATCAAAAGTGCTGCACATCAGTACTTACAAAACTAAGTTCATGACCTTCAGACCATTCAAGGTCTTCATAAAGCTGCAGAGAAGGTACCTGCTTACTCTATTTCTTCAAAGACATTTTAATCACTTTTTACAAAAAATACTTTTTATCGCTTTGTATTAGTTTCTGGGTAGTCCTTGATGAGGTAAATACTGGCTGTTACAAACATAGCCATTGGGGCTATTTACTTTTATTCAGAACTTACCGGCCGCCAGGGCTAGCAGCCGCGTGCCTCCATTCCTCCCCAGTCCACCGCAGCACCTGCGTGCCAATTGAGTGGAGGGAGGACTGGTTGTCGTACCCCCTTCCGGTGTGCCATTTCTCAGACGCCATCTTGGGAGTGAGACGGTCTAGTCTCCCTCCCAGGCTCATTTCCTCCGAGCTTAAAAACAGAAGATGGCGCCGACGCGCAGCAGATGCAACGAAGGGGCTCCAGGGTCAAGCCTCTCTGCGCCTTTCCACGCCTGGATCGCGCCTAGCGCCCGGCCCACTGGTCAGGCAACTTCAGACGCAGTGAGGAACATCAGTTATTCACGAGAAGTCTTATTAGCACGGATACCCCGTGGTAAGTGCCCCCTGCATATTATGCCTAATGCTTCCTCCCTGACCACACCCCTCCACCTTCGATATCGAGTTCGTAACCGACACATGGCCCAGAAATTGTTGCGTTCCCCCCTTGGATTTACCATCCATCGGCTTGATAGGCAAACAAAAAAGGGAGGGGGGCTGGCTGTTTCTTATCGCAATTATTTTAAAGCTACTTTTGAGCCATCTACATCCTTTGGCTTCAAGGCTCTAGCATTCTCTGCAACCGCTTAACATGCAACCATTTAATGGTCTGATAATTTACTGCCATCCGGGCCCTAGATGCGGCTTTGTAAATAAGCTTAGCAGGACTCTTGAATTATCTATCCTCAATTCCAATTTTTCGGTGCTAGGTGACTTTAATTTCCATCTGGAAAACGAGACTGACTCAGATTCCACAAAGCTGATTGACGCCATGAACGCGTTCGGACTATCCTTTAATCTCTAGAGGTCCGACGCATAGGGCTGGACATATGCTGGATGGTATTTTTTCCAATCATCCATCTATTAATATATTACCATCCCTCCCTCTTACCTGGTCCGACCACTGGGCAGTCAATTGGCAGATAAAGACTCAGGAAACATCTGTGCATAGAGAGGTAGTGCAACAAATCCCAAGCAGAGCCTGGCATAAAATTCAGCTGGCCGAACTGATAGCCATCCTTACAACCACATCCTGGTAACCAGCCGACAACCTGGTGCGGAGTGTTGAAAACTTTTTGCTCTGGTTAAACTCTGTTTTTGACATCCTAGCCCAGTCAAACAAAAAACTACGTCAAAGAAAGTTTCCCAGCCATGGTACAATGAGACCCTTAGGACACCAAGGCGGGACTGGACTGCTGTAGGCAAGAACAGAAGTGGAGAAAAAACTGAGGTCGAAGAGAGAACCATCTACAAAAATAAACTAGCCGAAAATAAAAAATTTATTCTAGCTGCTAAAACTTCCCATTACTCTGAGCAGATAAAATTAGCATGTGATGCAAATAAAACCCTCTTTCAGGTTATAAAAAAAACTGGTAGTACCAGTCAGTCCCAATCCAGCCGTAATGAATCAAAATTTCTGTGATGCCCTGGCAGACTTCTTTCAAGAAAAAGTAGCTAACATCTTCAACAAATTTGCCACAGGTAGGACAGCCACACAACCTAAAGGACAAACCTTGAATGTGGCATCAGGTCAAGCCAGATTGTCTACCTTCAAGGTTCCCTCTGAAGAACAACTTATGAATCTAATTCCATTAATCAAATCTGGTGCTGCGCAAGACCCTTGCCCTCCAAAAAATAATGCACATGATTCCAGCACAAGTGGCATAACATCTGGGGTAAATTTTCAATGCTATGTTTGCGGTGGGTGTTTTCCCTGCACATTGGAAATCTGCCTCTGTTTAAAAAGGACAATCTTAATGCTCTGGATTTGAATAACAATTGCCCTATTTCTAGACTTCCCTTTGCCGCCAAGCTGGTTGAAAAAGTAATGAATGAACAGCTATCAGAGTACATTGAAGAAAATTGTCTACTGGATGATACCCAATACGGGTTCAGGAAAAACCATAGCACAGAATCCGCATTGGTGGTAGCCACAGAAGATATCCGTGAAATGCTTGATAAGGGGGAGGACTGCGGCTCTGATTTTGCTGGACCTCTCCGCAGCATTTGATACGGTCAACCATGAGATCCTGGTTGAACGTATGCGGAGTCTGGGGATAGAGGATTCAACACTAGGTCTCCTCCAATCCTTTCTAGCCAATGGACAACTAAGCGTGGCGTTGGGCAAATTTTTATCCAGGCCTTTTTCCCTGCGCTATGGAGTACCCCAAGGCTCAGCACTGAGCCTGACATTGTTCAATCTTTGTCACGCCACTGGCTTCACTTATCAAAAAATCTGGCTTCTCTTTAGCATCATACACAGATGACACTCAAATCGTGATGTCACTAGCGAAACTTGAGAACAACTCAGGTTCTGCATTTAGAACTTGCATGAGCAATGTAAGCAATTGGATGAACAACAATTGTCTTAAACTGAACGCTGCCAAAACTGAGGTCATCACCTTTGGCAATAACCCTTCATTCTGGACACCGGAATGTTGGCCACCTTCCTGAACCAGCTAATAAAGTAAAAAATCTAGGCTTTCTGCTGGAAAAAGAGCTGAAGCTTAAAGGCCAAGTGAATAAAATTACATCTGCCTCAGATTGCTCTCTGAGGCTTGCAAAAAAAGATTGAAAAATTCTTGCCATCTGAGCTTTTGAAGACAGTAATCATTGCACTGGTACTTTCAAGGATCAATTACTGCAATAGCCTATATCTTAATCTTGCCCTTGGTTCGTTGAATAAGCTTCAGACTCTGCAGAATGCAGCTGCACGATTTCTCTTTAAAATCCCTAAATATGAATCAGCTAAAGGAGCTATTGGGAAACTCCACTGGCTCCCAGTCAAACAGCGTGTTAGGTTCAAGGCTCTCTGCCTGGCCTACAAATCACTGCAGGGACTGGGGCCAGTCCGGTTGAGGGATAAGCTCAGTGGTATTCCCCAGGCCGGACGCTTCGCTCTGGCCCAGCGAGGAACCTTGTAGTCGTCCCCCCCCTTTTAGGAGGACAACCTTGCTTGGGAAGAGCTTCTTCAGGACCACAGCCTTGCTTTGGAATAGCCTACAATTAGACTTAAAAGCTGCTCCACCGCTACTTGCCTTTAGAAAGGCCTTGAAAACCGGGCTCTTCTCTCAGGACTAGGAGATATCAGAGTATTTGCAAGAACTAATAGCTCTGGAGCTATACCCGTTTCTACAGCACCAAGACGCCCTAGGGCAAGAGTTTGCGCTTTGTAAATCACTTTCATATTCATATTCAGGAACATCTTCTGAATGGGTAGATCTGATAGAGACTTCTAGCCGCAAATTCCTTACTTTAGAATTATCCTCAGAAATCTTTATTGAGTACTAACTACGTCTGTGCGCCAGCAGGTGGCATTGTTCGGCTCCGTGTGGCGTCGTCCATGTCGGAAGTGACGTGTGCAGTGCCTATTTAGGCACCATCCCAGCGTGCTGACGTCAGTTCTTTTCGGTCACCGCCAGTGCTACCACTTGATTAATTTTTGGTACAATTTTTTCGAAATTTTTTAGATTTTGTTTTTTTCCCTACTGGTGTGATAGGAATGTCATCGAAGAAGGCCAGCTTCAAGCCCTGCTGCATCTGTCACCACTCAATCAGTGATGGACCCGCTCCTTGTTTGCCTTTCGTGCCTCGACCATGACCCGATTGCCTGCTCTGCTTGCCGTGCCATGAACGCGAAGGCCTTGAGGGAGCGTTCCTGCAAGCTCCTGGCAGCTTGGCGTGCAACATGACTGTCCAGATCCCAGTCGAGAGGGAGGTCCTGGGAGCGGTCGCAAAGTCCAAGATCCTCGTCGCACTCAAAGTTGTTAGGCCATTCGGGTAAGTTCCGCTTCTAGAAGAAGTCGTCGAAGCATGCTTTGTCTGAGGCGAGGGAGCGTCGACACACAAGGCCTGGCCTGGCTCCACTGTTGAGCCAGTGCCTGAGTCGTCTCCGTGCCTCTGAGTTTCTGAGAGCCGGTGCGACCCTAGCCCAATTAAAAGAATTTTGAGGCTATGCACCTCATATTTGGGCAGCCCGTTCTCTCTGCCGTGCCTTCAGGCCCCTTGGGTTTGGGAGGATTCCCTACTGGATCCACGCCGCCGGCAGCTCCTGCGCCAGACTGGCCCCAGGGATCCACAGATGGATCAGAATCGGTGCTGATTGTGCCATCTTGACCTTCCCCGGCGCCCGTCTCGAGTCCGCCATCCCCATATATTTCACCGACTCCGGCACGGACTGGGGCCATGCCCTCTAGGCTGGTACCTGAGCCCCATTCTCATGGGTTAGACCTCGGAAATAATAAGAGGGGTTGATGGACCCTGACGTATGAGGATTTGGCGCACGCCTGCAAACTGAATACATCTCCAGATACTGCCATGCTTTCTATCCCCCCAACCATCCCAACCCCCCGCAGTGGTGGTGAGGGTGGCCGAGGTCCTGGATCTTCGCTTGCCCTCGGTGGCAGTCAAGACTAATGTCTTGACTGAAGTGCTTCTGTTGGGAGTGTCTCTTTCAGAACTGCTCTCCTGTTTAATGAAGAAGTTACTGATGTCCTGCTTGGGACCTAGTCCAAGCCCAACACAGGGGCTCTTGTGAGAAGTACAGAAGCCCATCGCCACCACCCGCTCCAGGGGACCCCAAATTCCTCACAGAATATCATACTCCAGAGAGCTTGGTGGTCCAAGCCTCCACTTCCCACGTAAATCCTAGCACATTCCCAGCTGCACCACCAGATCGGGCATCCAAGAGGCTGGACAACTTAGGGAAGAAAATAATGTCTTCCACTTGAATGGCATTGTGGTCCGTGAACAACGCATGCCTTTTGGGCCACTATTCCCATGCACTGTGGTATACGGTTGTGCAGGTGCTGCCAAAGGTTCCGGAGTAGGCCGCGCTGTGCTCTCCCATCTGTTGCCAACTTGAGGGATGTAGCTAAGTTCACCATTAGGTGTGGACTGGACACCACTGACTCAATAGGCAGAGCGGTTTTGTTGAGGGTGGCCCTGCGGCTCCATGCCTGATTGTGGACTACTGGCTTTTCTGGGAACGTCCAAACATCACTTATGGACCTGCCCTTTGATGGCTCCAGTCTCTTTGGACACAAGGTGGTGTCAGCACTGAAGCGCTTTAAGGACATCAGGGCTACGACCAGGTCCTTGGGCCTTTCCATGAACCCTCGTCACCCCCAATTCTCCTTTCGCTGCTTTCGTGGCCACGGAAGGGGTTCCAGCCGCGTCTTTACCCGCCCCGCCCAGCCACTGCGGTGCGTAAGCTTCCAAGACTGCGTTGCTAAGGACGCAGTACCCACAGACCCCATAGGTCGGGCAGCCAGAGGTCTGGCCAGTCCACCACTCCCTCTGCAGCCGCTGTCTCCAAAACCTTATAGTCTGCCCTCTTACCGTCATGGGCACCCAGTGTAGGGCAGAATCCGCCATCAACTGCCGCACTGGTGGTCCATAACATTGGACCAGTGGGTTTTGCAGATCGCCCAAAGGTGCTACTCCCTCCCCATTAAGACTGGCCCTCCCTCTATGCCACCTACGTACGACAGGTTGATGGAGAACCATCTATCCCTTCTCCACAAGGAAGTAACTGCTTTCATGGCCAAGGGAGCCATAGAGCGAGTGCCAATGCCAGAAGCAGGTCATGGTTGCTATTCCTGCTACTTTCTGGTGCCCAAGAATGACAGAGGTCTTTGTCCTATCCTCAACCTGCGCTTACTCGATTTCTTCCTCAAGACGAAGAACTTAAAATTCTCACTCTCGCTCGGGTCCTGTCTGCCCTGGACGCAGGAGACTGGATGGTAGCATTGTATTTGCAGGACTCATGTTTTCACATTCCTGTCCTGCCCGCCCGCAGACGTTACCTGTGGCTCAAGGTAGGTGTGGTATTCTCTAGGTTGCCCTATGAGCAAGGCACCTTAGAGAATGCCATGGAGATGGAATGTGATGTATGTCATAGGAGATTCTCCTACTGGCGGTTATTGTGAAGCTGTTGTCCTGGGTGGATGAGACTTTTTACTTATGTCTTCATTAAACTTCATTTTGGATATTCTACATGCCATGAGGCGGTTTTATTCTTGGATTGCACCTTTATATCACTGGTGACGAGCGGAAGTCTCTATCCCACTCAAGTTTGAAGACCATCACAGAATTTAAGTTTGGATACTTAAGGTCTCAACACCAAGTCTTTACTCTCAGCTTGGGTAAGTCTCTCAGCTGAATGTCTGGAGTACTTGGCAAACTTTGCTGCTAGTGACTTTTTTATCTTCTAACGTTTCAACAAGTGCGTCTGAGCTGTATGGCATCTCTATCTGCAACTTCATGGACATAAAAGCTTCGATATTTACTTTTCTTACAGTTTGAGTTGCCTCACGATTTTAACTTGGTGTCGGCTGGTTTGTGGATGTGAAACTTGTTAATTCTACGTTGATTTTCAACTGTAAACATCGTGCATGCATCCCGGGCGTGAGAGGGCAGCTCTGCTTACCTCGCTCCTTCATTGTTATTTGGGTTTCTGCAACGTCATCTGTTATTTCATTTGTCTCCATGGTGACATCTTGTGCAACGGTTGTCTTGGTGATGCTTCATCGCTGACGTTGGGAACGCCTTCTCCATGGTAACGGCTACGGCGGAGATCGTGATGTTTGTTGGTGACGCTTCATCGCTGTGCCATTGTTACTGCTACTCCATGGTAACTCCCTCTGCTACGTCGTTTACGTGAAGACAGTGACGTTGGGGACGCTTACGCCAATTTCATTTTTTTCTTCTTCATTGCTGACGTTGACGCCCATCCAACAACGAGAAAGTCCTTCATATCGTTGTGTGCGGACAACCACCTGCGGTGATACACACACCTGATTTCTTTGAGGTTGTCTTCATAACGAGCAACTCCTCCATGTTGGTGTGTGCCTACAGCCATCAGTGATGATACGCTCACCAGTTTTCTTCATGTTGGTGTGTGGGTACAGCCATCTGCGGTGATACGCTCACCAGATTTCTTTTACGTTTTCCTGATGTCATCCATTGTGAACAACCTCCGGCGGTGATACGCACACCAGACCGCTACTATATCACTGGGTAAACGCTGCAATTTTTATTTACTATGTTCATGTGTCTACATCTATTACGGTGATAGGCACACCATTCCTTTTCTACTTCATTGTGCGTGTAATTTTCTACGGTGATACGCACACCACACTCGTCATGTTTTCTCTGCAGTTGTTTTGTTTTGCCAGTGTTAACTCTGGAGTTTCATTTTCAGGATCCATTTCTATTAAGTGATGCGTACTCTGTACACCTTCTGTATTGACACCATTAATTAGGTTTATTTCCACTCAGTGATGCGCACACTATTAATTGCTGCACCTTTGAATTTGCTTCATCTATGATGTGCCCTATCTGACATTTTGGCATGTTTCATTGTTTGTTTCTGCGGTGAGTTCAACAACTGACTGTTAGGGGCGCATGCTGCAAGATTATTTTCATTGTGTGCATTCTATAATTTATTCTTTTACTCCATAGCTATAACTTTGACGTGTTTAATATGCAAAACGCACCAGCTCCCCCTTTCTTTTTATCTACGCCTGGAGATCCTCCAATTAGCTGGCAAAAATGGCGCAAAGTATTTGAGAGATGCGCCAAAGTTTGTGGAACTTCTTTAAGTGCCGAACGCAAAGCCGCCCTTCTCTTGCATTGTCTTGGCACAGAGGGACAAGAGGTTTTTGACCATTTACCCGAGATTGTGGGTCAAGATCTCAATGAGTATGAGTTATGTATTTTGAAACTTGATAGACACTATCTGCCAAAGGTTAGCACCATTTTAGAGAGGTTTCCTTTTGGGCGCAGAAATCAAAAGGAAGGGGAAACAGTGGAAAACTATGCATCGACTTTAAGGAAATTAGCTTCCTCATGTAATTTTGGTGGGTTGGTATAGGAAAAGATTCGTTATCAATTTATGTTAGGGTGCAACATTGAAAAGGTCAGAGACGAACTATGGCAGAAGGATGATCCTTCTTTTGAAGAAGTTTTGCTCCTTGTCAAACAAATTGAACACTCTCTCAAGTGTGTTGCGATTATTAAGAAAGATGAGGTTAAATCTGAGGCTGTTCATGTGGTGACAAAAAGACCTGATGTGAAAGTCAATGAAAAAAAGTAATTACTGCTCCTCTTAAAAAAAAAAAAACATTTTTCATGCCAAGTGCTTTAGATGTGGAAAAGATGGACGTTTAGCCAATGATAGATTTTGTCCAGCTATTAAAGCAGTGAGCAACAAGTGTAACAAAAGGGGGCATTTTGCAACTGTTTGTAAGGCCAGGTTGGGTAAGAAGGATGTCAAGGAAGTTGATGACATGTATGGTGACAATGATGAACTGCGTGAGGATTTTGATTGTGGGCAAATTGTGTTGCAAGTCATGGGATGCAAAACCAATACTCCTGTGGATGAAGTAGTAATTGAGGGAGGATGTACCAATGTGTTATTTGATTCTGATGCCAAAAATCACCATTGTCTCTAAAGAATTTTGTATGAACAATCTCTCTGGTAAAGTTAAAATAGAGAAGCCTGACATCAGACCTTGTGCCTATGGAGGAGAGCCCATAAAACTGTTTGGTTACTTCTGGGGACTTTTGGAGTATAAAGACAGATTTACAAATGCTAAAGTCTGTTTCACAGAAAGGTGACAGCATTCGAAGCTGGTTTCACCAGAGAGATTTGGGCATCATTCTAGATCCCAACAGCGTTCCTCCCATAGTTTTGAAAGAAGACTTTCTAGTCAAAGGGATAGACCTACAGTCAGGTGAAGATTTCAGATTGAGTCTTAGTCACAAATTTCCAAAAGTGTTCAGAGATCAACTTGGTTGTTTAAGAGACTATGTGCATCACATAAAATTGATAGATGGTGCCAAGCCATTTGCAGGGAAGGTACGTACTGTTCCTGTGGCTGTAAGAGATGTGGGCATCGCTCAGTGGAAACGCTTTTCTGATTCTCAATCTGCTCTATATCAAGCCCCGACCCCCACGTGTAGGGGGTCGGGCCAGTCCGACCCTGTGCCACAATGCTTCTTATGCATGGACGTGCAGGGTGCGGGTCTTGGTCGGTTCCAAAGGCCCCACTGACCTGCAGTGGGCTGGGCTGACATAAATACACGTAAGATTTGTCATGTGTCCAGGTGACACGCAGTGGGCTGGCCGTGGTGCCCTTACTTGCTACGGTTATTTTAATGATGTATTTTAGTCTATTTGGTGTACTTGAAATGGCCCAGAAAAGACTATAATTCCCAGAATGCAATGCATTCTTAAATGAAAGCCTGTAGCCAAGGGAAGGGGGTGCTTTAGAGTTTCTGCTATCAAATTCTGTTTCGATGATGCCCCGTAAGAAATGCAAGACAGCAAACAACAACTGTTTTTAAAGCTATATTCTTTACAACACAGCCAACGATACGGATGAATTGGTCTCCGGCAAGAGACTAAAATTGTAATGAAAATGAATGGACATTTCTCCCTGCGCCGTCGATACTATGATTTAAGTTTCCATTTGAGGTGCACGGCCTTTATCATTCTGAAACCCATCTCTGAAGTTTCCTATTCTCAGCCCCATTAACACCCGTTTGAGAGCACAAACATTCCATTAAAAGAGAGGGGGCGGGCCCCTCCCCGACAGCTGGGGGGCTTCATTAGTTTTTGCAATTAAGGCGTAATCTGGCGGAATATTGCATAATGGCCGCGGTACTTACCACCGGTGGGCAGGCTGCCCCAACCCGGTGGGCACGCTGCCCCAACCCTGGGGCCCTTGAGGTGTGGGAGCCCAGGCTCCCTTTATTATTGATAATGTTCGGCACAGCAGGTGATTGGCTAATTAATAACAATGGCACTCGTTAGCAAGTCAATCGCTGCTGGCCCTGGTCACCCCACAGAGTGTCTGGAAGTGAAGGGCTCCCAGGCCGGATGTGTATTGGCTGTCTGGGTCGGATACACAGGCACGCTGGAGGAGTTGGGGTGGGTGGACACCCCTATTCTGAAAGTGAGGCGACCCCAAAACAGTGAAGTGCACAGAACCTTATATCTGGTTCCCTCGAGGTGTGCCTCGTCACCATAACACACGTGTTCTGAACCTGTTCTTACATTATACAAATCATTGTTTTCGGGTGTGCTTCCCCAACCAATGAGGTGCACCTACATTACAGTGCCCACAATGCATTCATTTATTCAATTCAGGCTTGGAGTAGGGACAGGAATCAAAACATCCCAGGGGATGGAGTTATCTGGTAACTCGAGGTGTGCAACTTGGCGGCTTAAAACCAGAACCCCCCTCCCAAGGCTGGCGCGAAAGTCCTCGTATGCACTGCAACCCGGAGCTAAGGTCGGATGTAAGTGAGAAGAAGCGCCTATTGGAGCAAGGTGACAACTGCTGGGGTCTCTCCTGGACGCTGCGTCTCCAAATGGGCAAACAAGCTGAGGCGAGAAATGATGGGATCTCGTGTGGGGTATGCCACGTACATTTATGTATTCTAGTAGAAGACAGTCCTGCTCCCAAGCTTCCCAGCTCATCGTCCAGTCCTGACTTTGTTCTCCGTATTCTTAAACTTTTAGCTCAGAGTATAGAATTGGATAAACAGTAGTACATGTACCAGGGCTTTAAGTGAGATTAAAAAACTGGGGGGGTTTCTCAGAGGGACGTGGCCGATGAAATTAAGGGCGTGGCTTAAATAACGTAAACTTAAAATCTGTGCTTAGCATAGTGTGCCGCCCGACTGGTATTTTACTGTTTGTCTTTGCAGCTCACCTTTACTAAGCGCCATCATCTGTCTTAAACCATGCTTTACAACTCACCTTTACTAAGTGTCATCATCTGTCTTACACCATGCTTTACAGCTCACCCTTACTAAGCGCCATCATCTGTCTTTGTGCTCTTGTACAATTAGGCATCTTAAAGTTAAACAAACATTGGCATAGCCAAAAGGTCTCGCCTTTGGGACCTTATAAGTATTTAATTATGCAGCACAATATCACTGGTGCAACATCAACTGTTGCATGGCTAAACATTTATAAAGTCCCAAAGGCGAGACCTATTGGCTATGCCGATGCTTGTTTGAAATGCCTTCTGTTCTTGCCATTTAGTGCTTCCTCTGTCCCCCTGCTGGTGGGCCTTTGCATTGTCCATATATCCTCCATAGATAAACCCTGCCTGCTCTGCTGTGAGGCTTGGGAGTGGTGGACTCGAGAGTTAATCCATTACAGCGATTGCTGTGACATTTTTAGCTTTTTGGTAGCAGGGATTAATTTGTTAGGCTTATTTAGATATATTCATAACCTTGCTATACAGCTATGCATGCCCCAGTAAAGGACTTCCCTAGAGTCTACTTTCACCAGAATGGCAGTTAAAGTCAAAGCCACGTTCAAGGTATGGCTACAGAATAGACTGTTTACAAATGCTTCCAGAGGCTCTTTGATAGATTTTTCTTAATGCATAGTAACACTCCCAAATTGGAGGCCTTTGTGAATGAGGATAAACCCCCCCAATAGCAAAAAGGTCAGGGGTATACCACACCGAAGGCAAAGTGGTTTGGTCATTTCAGGAAAAATATGGACACCTGCCGGTTAAAGCAGTTTTTGGAATGTACAAAATGGATAAATCTAGGAAGATGGCGTTTACTGTGTCATGCTATTGACAGTAAATTTGATAAGGCGTTGTTGCATATAATTTTGTCATGATAATGAACAATTGTGCTAATTTCTATAACTTTTTTATTGTTTTTATCTGATTTTATGGCTTGTTAAAGTAAAGTTATTACTGACCATCTTTACTATCTTTTGGAAACATGCTAAGAAAATATAACAATGTTCAGCTGTTGGTAGCACAAAATAAAGACTCATAATTAAGAAATGTTCAAACTATCCTCACTAAATTATGAACTTTGTTGTTCCAAATTTGCTATATAATCATGCATAAAAAAGTTTGAATTACTTTAATTTTAAAAATGGCGCTGCTGGTGCTGATGTGGCAATGTTTTCTGTTGTCAGGTCGGTTTCCTTTACTCACCTGCTTTCCTTTTTCTCGAACATCCTTTTAGTGATTTCTCGTCTATCTCAGCTACTTTTTTCTTAACTCCAGTGTTCTTTTTTTTTTTAAGCAAATTTACGCTATTCAGCAGTAAGCAAGTAAGAATGTATGAACTGAGTATCTCATTGCTCATAGTCAGTTGATAATTCATTGTATATACTTTGTACCATTTACTCTGCTTTGTACTTCAGATTCTGGATGAAATTGAAGAACATGGTATCAAGATATACCACCTGCCAGATGCAGAATCTGATGAGGATGAAGACTTTAAAGAGCAAACAAGACTGCTGAAGGTAAGGCTCAATACTATTTGTTCTCCAGAGTCGTGAACCCTATATTGCAAGCAGAGGATTACTTGCACATTTAGTTTTGGAAAGTCCATTACTAAAGTAGGTAGTAAAAGAGCCTAGCCGTATATAACATTTTCTAAAGGATATTCCTTCCTTCTGATTCCGCCTTGTAAACACATCCCTGAACTCAGGCTGATTGGAAATGCTTCATCAGTTCTGTTTCCCTACTGATAATTGATGCTGTTGGAGTGTCTGACATGGATCTACATGACCTCCTTACCGTAATTCCGGAAGTGGCAAGTTGCCCCAAAAAAACTACTAGTTGTCCTTTTTCTGATGTTTTTTTTTCCTTCTCATTTTTTCATGAACTCTGGAGACTTTATTCCCCTGGACATGAACCCTTTTGACACAGTCCCAGGCAAATGTTTGTTTCTTATGGATACTTCTAACCACAGATTTCTTGCATTTAGAACATTCCCAGGTGCCCAACTGGAGCAAGAGATTTTTTCAGCAATGCTCCTTTCACGCCAGTAGATGACACCACATGGCTTTGCAGAGATCATACGACCATGGAAGTGACCGAGCAGAGCCGCTTATAAGCCACAACCCTGCACGCTGACGTCAGTTCATTGCTTTTCAAACCATGTGTCGTGGGTCCCGAGCTCTGCTCCCAACTTTGTTGGCTTGCCAACGAATCCAAAATGTATCTTACATTATGCCTAAGATTTGTTCCCCCTAAAAAAACAGGATTCAAATAGTACTTTGACTACAGGGAGCAAATGTCTGTCACTGACCCAGACAGTGGCCTTCCTGTAGTGCTGGGACTCAAGTGGCGACTTGAAGCTGTGCAATTAGTGTATCCGAAGGAAACTAGTGAGCAGATGGCGACACCTTCTGTACTCTTTCAGGGAATCTCCATTGATAATCATAAGCACTGAATAGTCCCGCCCACGTAGGGGATTCTGGAGCAGTTGTTTCAAAGCCACATTTTCTACAGTATCTTCACTTTACTTCGGAAAGGTCTGGAAGTACATGGGACAAAAAATTTAGCATTTGCAGCCTTAAAACAAGGCTATATTGCCAATTACAATAATTTACTTTAAACAATTAGGGAAAAACTGCATAAGCCTTTAAAAGCCACTAAGAATAATTAAAAGATACTTTTTTTAAACTGGCTTCACAAACATTTTACATCTTTTAAAGTAAATGTTAGGGGGAAAAAAGGGCAATGCAACGGTATGGGCCAGAACATTAAAATAATGAGAATAGAGCACTGCACCTTTAAGGGCACCCCCAACCTCTAGTGTTCCATAATGCCCTGCAGGTGGCAGGTTATCAGGGTCATGTTGACAGGATCCTGGAGCAGAGCTCTACTTTTTCAAGGTTTTTTCACTCAAAAGTCGTCACTTTTTTTTTTTTTTACCATAAGTGATTCACTCGACGTCCTTTAGGGTGAAGAGTATTCTCTGATTTTTTTTTCTTATACAAAATACATCTATTTGTTTGCACAGTGGCTTCTCTTTTTGCGAAATGCCCAGAATTTGACAGGAAAATTGCAAAAACCAACCCGCCCAGGATCTGTATCCTCGGTTTGCCAGACTCTCATGACCCAAAGATGTATCTCCACTGCAGGACCCTCTACAGACAAACTTTGATAAAGAAAAGATTTGCATGCATGGCCAAGTGGAACACCCATAGAAGGCAATATTCCCTGGCTGGAGAGACATCTTAGGGTCAAGGAGTGATTGTATCCTCTACCAGTGACTTATCTCATTGTCTGAGAACGCCTGCAGAGCGAGATCCAAAAGGCGATCATCTGGTGAAAATGGTGTTCCAGTTCAGCGTCAAACATAGACATCGAGATGAGGTACTGCTCCTAGTCGCATGCTGTCGAGGGCTGGTTCGGCGTCTATAACACAGGACGTCAAGGAGGAGGGCACCGTCAGCGTTGAGACAGAACGTTGAGACATCATTCCACTTCCCAGACTATATTGACGGAATAACTTTCACACATGAAAGCTTGCAGACTTTTATCTGAATCGGACTCGGAGTACTCAAGCCTGCTCGCCATCCAGACTGGCTTCTCCAGTCACCGTTCGGATTCACCAATGCCTTTTCAAGTTCCAGCGGAGTCTTCTCCTCCACCTCCTCCTTCTGCACCTCTGTCTCCTTCTACACCTCCACAACTAGTGCTTCTGACAGTAATTACGCCATCAATTCCGCCAACCACTCCTTCTCAACTATCAAGTTTCCTATACCAGCGGCATCTCCACCAAGGCATCATAGATTTTGCTTCCGTCATACAGGACCTTGCAGAAATGGGTCTAGGTCAAGGACAAGATCAAGGTCTCGCCATCATCCCCTTCACTCAAGATCTTCCAGCCGATTATGCTCAAGTCGAAAAAGGTACTCTTCTTCCACATCAGTCTCATCATACAACTTACTCTTCGTGTCGGTATTCACCTACTTTATCAGACTCCCCACCAGTGACAATATCTACTTTTACCTTTAAGGAGGTTCTTTTCAGGGGCACCAACAAATTAAATATTGAGTTACCAACTACCATGGCCACCATGTTGGCAATCTTTGAAATGCTCAATCAAAGGTCCACCTTTAGACCATTGCTACCTTTGGCTCCTGGTCTTTTAGAACCAGCTAACAAACTATGCTTGACACTGGCTTCTGTTAAGGCTGGTTCATCCCACTTATAGAAAAATGCAGACCTATAGATGAGGAACCACCTTTCCTTTACACAGATTCTACACCAGACTCCGTAATTAATTCTGCTGCCCGAAAAGTGTATGCCACAGCCCCTTCATCTAATGTTCCTCCTGACAAGGAAATAATGTCAGTGTGTTAGATACTTTACCTGAGACACTAAACGGGACTCACCACCTCGTCCACCATTGGAATAAAGTTCCTCTTTTGCCGTAGAGTGCTAGATTTGGTATTGCCTACTTAGGAGCCAAGTGCAAATTTATTGACTGAAATTCTTCAACAAGGTCTGACATCATCTGATCCACTGATTTAACTCCTTCTGAGCAGGTAATCCCATTTCTTTTGAGACATGACTAGCAAGATCTTCTGACTGTTGCAGAGGGCCAAACGATACGGACAGCAAAGTAAGTGTTGCATAAATGCCTAGATACGACTGACTGCAAATGTTGAGTAGGTGGCACCAGTATAGTGCTTCAGAGGCATACCTGGATGTGATCAACTGGGCTTTCATGGGATATTGATGGATTAGACTGGTAGGAGAGAATGCTGACTTTGCACTCAAATGGTTCAGAGATAGTTATGCCACAGCTCAGTCCATGGTTATTGTTCCTAGTCACACAATTCCACCAACACTGAAGAAAATTCATGGGCTATTCCAGTCTAGCTTATGGGCAACGTCAACCTTCCCTGACTGTGCAACAGCAAGCTCTGCCCTTTTGGGGCATAAGGCGTGGTGGCAGTCAATGTCATTCACTCCAATCTTCCAGCTCTTCCTCCACTATGACAGTAGTTCCAATCCACATTGAATTGCCCTCTCAGGCCCACGTTCAGCCATTAGGGGGTAAGGTGTGATACTTCATCCCCAGCTAGAGATCTATACATTAGACTGATAGGTTCTACAGATTATTCAAAGGGGCAATGCCTTGCCCTTCATATTTTCCCTACCCATTATTCCCCCCCTCACCAGTGCGATTTTCGGTGAACCAATATTTTTCGTTATAAAGTGCCCATGCTCCAGTCCCTTAGGCGTTGCCTACGGTTTACAGCCAGAACATCTTCAGTTTTCCCTGCTGCCCTATACTATCATCTTTGGTGGCTGGGGTACCTTGATAGTGGCTGTTTAACACCGGTTCGCCATAGTGAAGTCACGGACCAGTATCCAGACAACGGCCAGGCTCTTGATCTGCTCAGAGTTTTCCATGACTGAGACTAAGTCCCACCTGAGCCCTCGGCAGAGGGTTTCCATCACAAGAGTCTAAGCTTCTGCGCACTGGAGTTTCCTCCAGAAAAGTGCCTGAGAGACACATTCCCTCTGGGATGAGCCTCTTGCTCTCCTGTAGACGTTCCACAACTTCCTCTCTTGCATTACTTTCTGAAGAAAGTAAGCACTGTTTGGGCCCATGCCATCTTAATAGCCCAGTAGATTGTAATACCCTGATTTTCTGAGCCTGAGCATTGGTCCTCCAATCCGGCTACCCGTTTAGAAAGACCGCCAGTCTCTGTAACATGGGATGCTCCTACGCCCGAATATGCACAACTTACTCTTCCATTTATGGAGATGGAGCTGCGGCAGTGCATTTCTTTTGACTTTCTGCCTGAGCCTGACGAGCCATCCATCCATCCATGACATCAATCTACGCCTGATTCTGGGAAAAGTGTGTTGCCTGCAGTGGTGTCAGTCAGCTTGACGCTCTGCAGGCCAAACATTCTGATATTTTTTCGCGTTGGCTCAGTAAGACCTTGCAGTGGGCACAGTTTAGGGTTGTTTGTTAGCCCGTTCAGCCTTTTTATGTTTCCTGGATCAATGCTTTCTTTAATCACCAGTTGTGAGGTGTTTTCTGAAGTGCCTAATTTGTATGTTCCTCCCCCAACACCATTTCTCATGGCTCAGTGGGACATAAAGCTATTCATGACATTCCATATGTGTACACTATTTGAATCTGTGTAGTTGCACACTACGACTAATGAAAATAAGGACAATTTTTCTTTTCACTATCATTTCTGAGTAAACCACAGGATTTTACCACTGACAGTCAGCTTCCCCATACCAGTGCCAAGGAGCTTTGATGTTTCTACATTTAGTCTGACTGATTCCTTGGTTAGTTCCAGGTGTGGAATCTGCAGGTAGAATTATCCATCAGAAAGTATACAAAGCTGCCTTCAGTGTTCCTTACACACCAAAAAGACATCGCTTCTTTGTACGTCGGTCTTGAAATCCGAAGCAAATATTCAAAGTTGAACTTGGCATGGCATTCGGCCTGTGATTTTAGTGTCTTAAGTGTCCATTTTCAGCCAGAATCCTGCTATTTCTGACAGGAAAAGAAGAAATCTGCTTTATCTGAATTGCGGATCGGAAAGAAACAGCAGTGTTGGTGTTCTCTGTCTCAAAATTGACACTAACGTTCTGGTGCTTTGTTAAAAACCTTTCCGATATGTAATTGCACAACATTAATCAAACATAATCTACTAAATTGTGGTTTCAAATTAGTCCGCTATTTTGAATAATGGTAACTAGCCTGTAGGATAGATACTTGGGAAGAGCCATGGAAAACAAGACTATCACACCACCAATTCGACACACACTGATCTCCGTGTACAGTTTCACAGCTTTCGTAGTGACCTGTCTTCGATCTGCCTACCTGCAAGTCCAGTGCTAAATATCCGCTGCTAGGGTGACAGGACTTAATTGGCAAGTCGTAGGTAGGCAACAGCTCAAAGAAGCAAAGGAAGGTCTCTGTTCGCAGTAGTGTTCTCAGTCTAGCTAAAGCTTTAAGCATTGGCACGTTGTGATTCGAGGGAACATAAGATGAAATTGAACAGAAGCTGAATGGTCTCCTCATCCTCAATGTCCCCGTTAGACTTCCCGAGTGTGAATCTGAGCTTGAGGGTGCGAGTATTGCGCTCATTGATCAAAACTTGGGATTTGGCAGTGCCATCAGAGGAATGTGGTGCATGGAAGCTCCTGTCTCAGGATTTGTGTATTTTATATGTATTCATAAGCCATATGGTCTGCAACATTATCGGCCAGGCTACAGAGGATTTGACGTGCGTTACGTACTCTAAGATTGTTATAGATAGAGAGATTGAGAGAGATAGAGATAGAGAGATAGAAATAGATAGATAGAAATAGATAGATAGATAGATATAGATAGATTATAGGTATAGATAGATTATAGGTAGATAGATGGAGTGAGAGAGCGATAGACTGAGAGCGAGATGGCGACGGAGGGCGAGATGGTGACGGAGGGCAAGATGGCGAGAGGGAGCGAGATGGCGAGAGGGAGCGAGGCGGCAAGATATATAGAGATAGATAAATATAAATAATATGTGTATTCTATGCTTGACGTGTTTGTGGGTCACTGCGTAGTTTTTATATTGGTTGTTTTATTGGATGCTCATGGAGTCTGTTCTGTTTGTTACAGTATGTAAATATGGTCATGTCTATTCTGTCTACAGGTGCTTCGGTGTTGAGGAAAAGATGAAAAAATAAATAGTTATAAAAATGCATAGATGAATTGGCTTCAAGTGCAGCACTTGGAGGTTTGAGTTTATGCAATACAACTTTTAATCTGTGTATTGTCTTCCTTATACATGTATACCCTTTATGTGTGGTTTTGTAACGGTTTGTTGCTTTACTCCTACTGTAGAACAAATAATTTAAAACAAATCTTTGACTCTCTCAAGTGCACTACTGACTCATCCTATACCTCTCTCAATATACCCTCTACCTCCACTCTCGGACTCAACCCAAACCTTATTCTGCTACTATGATCTCCAAAATAACCCTTTCTGGACTTTTCCTTCCCCTATCCCTCCTTGGCTCACCCCGAGCCTCATTTTACTATTGTGATCTCCCAAAACAACTCTCTAAATTCTTCCCTCATAAATCTCCTTGAGGCATTCCAAACCTCATCTTACTACTATGATCTCCTAAATAAACGCTTTCTAGACTCTTCCTTTTTCTATCCCTCCATTATCCTACTCAGTCCAACTTACAGACTTACATGCCCACCACTCAAATTAACTCATATTTCCCTATATTCCCTATACTAATCCACCTCTAATCTGTTTTGGGTTTCGGAGTTAATTGCTACTCACCAAAAGCGCTTCAACACCTTGTCGGGGTTAGTAAGCGCTAAATAAATACAAATACAATACTGCCATACACTTCAAAAGAGGACGAAAGTCTCAATTTGCTTGACCCTAATAGAGTTTCAAATTTTTACACTGACCATACAAGACACCATTTTGTAGATGATCAGTTCTTTATAGAGTTTCCCTGGGACAAAGAAAAGCGAGGTTGCACAAAAGAAGATTCCCCTCCCCAACAATCTGCTCCCAAAGAGGACCTGCCAGCTCACTCAACCCGGGTCAAGGCTACAACCGTGGCTATTGTCGGCTCTGAATGTCTGCCAGGCTGCAGCTTGGGAGTCAGTGCACTCTTTTACAAAGTACTACTGCCTTGACAGTCTGTTCTGATGGGAGAGCCATTCTGCCTAGTTGATGTTGAACCATTTGGCTTAATTTAGTCACCGGTTTGGTTGAAAATGACTGTTCTGACACCAGGGTCTTGAAAAAGCTGTGAATCCTTAAATAGTAAGTTATAGTAGATGATCCAGGAGAAGACAATGGCCAGGATGGTTATTATGAAGGGTTTGCGGTTGTAGGTGCTTCAGTGCATTCAGCAGCTTCATGAAGGTAAAATGAGGGGCAGGTATTTTCTGGACATGTGGAAGAAGGCTAGATTTTATGGCGTGGTCTTCGGTATATCAGAATAAGGTTCAAAGTTAGATTTTGGCACATAAGCCGTTTATTCAGAGTGCTCTGTGCCTGAGGACATGGATGATGAAAGTTTAAGTAGCTGATGTCATCACACAGGGGTGGCGCATATATGTGGCTCTGCTGAGTCACTTCTAGGGCTGTATGCACACACTGCAGAGACATATGGTACTACCTACCATTGCAAGGGTATCATTCCAGAGAAAATCTCTGGATCCAGTCTGGCTCCCGGGAATAGTCTAAAGGTGAGGAATCTGCAGTTAGAGTATCTACCAGAGCGTTACCAAAGGTAAATAACTTGTTTGATTGGGCCACATTAGTACTGCTTGTGCTACATGGGAATGGAGTAGGTAGGTGCAAGCTCTTCTCCTCATGCATTCAAAGATATCCACTAAAAGATGAAAAAGTTAATTATTGCCTTATGTGGAGAATTTTGACAATTAAAATTAAATTATTTTATCCCTTTTTTATTGGATAGTATAAAAATGCCGAAATCACCAATATTACATTAAGAAACATATTGAACAACATATGGTACATACAATGCTTCTAAAATTCCATAGCAAAAAGAAATTATACTCTCCAAATACACCTCAGAAATAATGTGTAACTGAATGCCTGAAGCTGATCTTAGCAATTACTTCTCACATATATATATATATATATATATATATATATAAACGCTCGAACCGCCGCTCACCCGTGATTGTGCCCTGCCATCAATGTATGGACTGCGACTACACAGGGGGTTGCTACTTACCGAGGTGGTGCCTGCGGGTGGAGACCGGGATGCCAGCGGCGGGGTGAGGGTTTCGGAGAGCTGCTCACTGCCACACTTAGATCTCGACAGACATTGTAAAAGGAGCAGACACCGCCCACTGGGGCTAGTACTGACTTCTAGTGCCTGCTCCCACACTGACTTGGAGTTCCGAGTCCGTGTCTTCCAGTGAATCTGTACGCTGTGCTCCGACCAATCATAGAGGGGCATGTTGCTTTTTAATGTGTGGACCGGCAGAACATTTGTTTTGTGACCGCATCTGAAGAAGTCTAATTTTATGACGAAACGCGTCATGCTGATGGTCATAATAAAGGAGCAGCCCTCTGTAAGACCCGTGTGTGCTCCACTTTCTTGTGCCTCAAGGAAGTATGGAGTGGATATATATATATTCATTCCTTCGGTTTTTATGTCAAGAAACCAATGCCGAGCCCAATTCCTTCAGTGCGAGTGATGTTTTATTACTCCATACAGCGAAAACACCCTCCAAAGAAATTATACTCTCCAAATACACCTCAGAAATAATGTGTAACTGATTGCCTGAAGCTGATCTTAGCAATTACTTCTCATATATATATATATCCACAACGACTCCCACCTCTTCCAGGTCAATCCAGCCGCACTCTCCCTCTTATACGTTAGAAAAATGACAGCGTATCCACCGGTGCAGTGCTCGGTAATTTTTATTATTTTTTTTTACTTCATAGCGACACTTCCCAACAGAAAAGCCTACGCGTTTCGGCTTGCGCCTTCGACTGGGCTATCCCATCCATCCCGCAACCAGTGTTTTAAAAAGCAACAAAGGACTTATTCGTCCACGTTCCATACTTCCTGTTGACAACATCTAGAATGTTTAAAGATCTTTGTCCATGGGTGTCGGCCATAATGAAATTGTCGTTACAAAGGGCAATATAAAGCGGTCTCATGGCTTCACTCCACAAAATCAATTAAGATACACAACATATACATAAAATATGAAAATAAGTGTGTGAAAGGGCGGGATAAAGGAAAATATGAAAAATAAGCACAAATATATAATTTACCATGACTGGAAACAAAAATATTCCTGCATACAAATCAGACACTTAGCATTGTAAATACCGAAATAGTAATGTTTTGAATACAAATGATGCAATGGGTTCTATGTGGACATCAATCTGCAGGACCTAACCATATCAATATAATTACTGTATGAATATCCTCAAAAACAAACGTTTGGGGGCGATGGAACAAATACAGGGGTGAGATATGCGTTTCCCCGACGGTGGAACTGAGAAGAGAGACATTGGTGGAGTTGGAAGGAGCGGATGATGAGTGGAAAACATGCATTGAGAGTACTAATGACTAGACTAGCCCGCTATCACTTCCCCACCCGTTGGCGGGTACATGACCCCCCCCCCCCCCCGATAGATTGTAATGTACTGTTTAAGAGGCACTGCGCTTCTACTGGGTCGAGGACTGGAATTAATATGATGTAATTTTAATAACATTCTATTCAATGATGTCAATGTTGCTGCATAATGTTTTAATAAAAAACTGTTTAAAAAAAATTTAAAATAAACGTTGATCCTGTAGAGATCAAGGTCCAAAATGTAAAGTGCTAATGCTTCTATCATATTGCACAAACCCCATAAGGTGCACTGAAATGGCGAACCTCTATGTAAAGGGCTCATGCTGCTTATTGCACAAAGTTCTAAAGTGCAACGTGCACTGAAATGGCGAACCTCTATATAAAGTGCTCATGCTGCATATTGCACAAATCTCTAAAGTGCATCGACATACATTAAGTTTTTCCATAGGCCAAAATAACCCTCACCATGCAAAATCCTCCACTTCCTGCTTAAAGGAATGTAAAGTGCAAGTGCATCTGTAAACAACCAACTTATCATATTTAGTCACCTTAAGAAATATCCAAATAAATCTATAAGGATTAAATATGTTCACTTACTTGATCCGGTCAGGAATAAATAATGCAATGCACGGTGCCAATACCAATAAGTATAAATAAATCCCTCCCTAATCCCCTAAATTATTGAATTCAAAAGACTGCTTCAAATTATCCCAGTAGCCCATGGCTGCACCCCATAACAGGAAAACTCTCAATAGATGTGCCTCAGATGTATCAAGATCCCATTACTTTATAATCTGCTGTTGTTCAAAGTGCAAGTGCATATATAATTGACATCCAATAGTGGTATCCATAGGTCAATTTAGAAACAAATTCATAATATACATCACTGCTTTTATGTGCAAGATAAAGCGAGAAAGCAAAGTATTAGGAACATTCCAGGGAATAAAAATTGTTATAGAGGGGTTCTCTCTACTCATGTGTTTAACACACCCCTAACTAGACTTGTTGATGCGTCAAGCAACATGATACAAATCAAAGCAAACTCATAAATGGACATGAAGTTTGGCATCAAAGTTATGACCCCATGGTTTTTCTGTACCAAGAAGGATGATCATACGTGATTCACATTTGCACAATTCTAATTCCCTGTTGCCTCTATGTGGATGCGCTTTAATGTGTTTCAAACCACAATATTGAAAAGAGGTCATGACACCTTGATGCTGGTCCTAAAAATGCTTGGCCATGGGGTAGGTGTGATCCTGATGTTTGATGGCCCTAATGTGCTGCAAATTCCTGAGTTTTAGCAGATTAATTGTGCTACCCACATAGCATAACCCACAGCCACATTGCAATACATATGCAACATATTCAGTATCACAAGTAATCAATTCTTTGATTTTGATTGTTCTACCCTCAAATGTCTCATATTCCGTGCAATTCAGTCCAAATTTACAAGCCTTGGAAGTGGCACATTTTCTGAACCCTAAGTTTCTTTCGGTCAGCTAATTGCATTCTGAATGATACATAGATCGAGTTAACAAATCCCCCAAGGAGGGTGCTTTCCGATATGTAATCTTTAGGGTGCTGACCAACTACATCTTTCAGATGCTCATCAGGTTTCAAAATGTGCCAGTTCCTGTTAATCACTGAGCTAATCAAGCTATGTTCCATATTATATCACATAAAAAACATATAGTTTGATCCTGGTTTCCATTTGCCTTCCCTGTAAAAGCAGACGATGCTTGAGTACTCAACAACTGTTCCCTGTTCTTTGTTAAAACCCTTTGTTTGGCTTCCCTGAGGACCCTCATTGGATACCCACTTTCTGCAAATCTTGTGAACATCTACTTGGCTTCATTCTCAAATAATTCATCAGTCAAGCAGATTCCACGGTCCCTCAACAGTTGACTGTACGGGATACTCCACTTTAGATAGCACAGGTGTCCACTGTTGCCATGTAAAATCGAGTTACAGGCAGTCTTTTTGTGAAAAAACCTTGGTTTGTAAAGGGTCATCCGCCACTCGCAATTTTACATCCAGGAAATCAGTTTCTTGCGTACTCCAATTCGCAGTCAATTGTATATTGTAGGGGTTGGCATTAAGAATCGCAATGTATTCACATAGGGATGCTTCATCTCCCTCCCATATGATGAACAAATCGTCAACAAAACGTACCCACATGGCAATCGTGTGGTTATACTCCATGTTGTTTTCTGCCCAAGCAACTTCTTTCTCCCACCATCCCATGTAGATGTTAGCATACGTGGGTGCGAAGGCTGCCCCCATCGCAGTCCCTTGCCTTTGGAGATAAATTTTCTTTTAAAAAAGAAAAATGTTTTGGGTTAGACAGAAAGAGAGCATGGTGAGAAGCATCATAGTGTGAGTGCCAGAGCCCTGGACCTTAAAAAAATACTGACATGCTTCTATCCCAAATTGGTGCGAGATGGATGTATAAAGGGCACAGACATCTAATGTTACCATGATGTACCCACTACGCCACAGTATATTGTTCACCTTCCTTAAAAAAATCATTGGTGTCCTGGATGTATGAGGCAAGGCCGGTGACATAATGGCAAAGAAATAAATCCAGAAATCTGGAGGGGTTTTCTAACAAGGACCCATTCATGCTAACTATCGGTCTACCAGGAGGTTCCTGAAGATTTGTATGCATCTTCAGCAGACAGAATATGACCGGCATCCTAGGGTGGTCAGTTTTCAAATATTGAAATTCCTCCTGTGATAGCAGCCCTTGTTGAGCCCAACCCTCTAGCAAGGTGTTATATTCTCTTTGATAATCACTAATAGGATTGGTTCTTAATTCTTGATAGTGATCCTTGACCTTTAGTTGCTTTGTCATTTCTTTTGTGTATTGATTGGTACTTAAAATAACAACATTCCCACCACCCTTGTCGGAGGGTTTGATGATAATGATCTTGTCGTTCTGTAATGCTTTTAGTTCAAGCCAATCTTGTGCAGAAAAATTACTCTGATTGTTTTGACGTCCTGCTGTTCTCAACTTGTTGATATCATCAATTAAAAATTCATGAACGACATCAACCAGATTGATGCAATCTCTTCTTGGGCCTCAGGCCACTGTCAACAGTTCGATCCGTGGTAATCCTATTTGATTAAGCAGAGAGACCTCCATAGTTTCAGACAAAATACCAGAGTTGCGAATTTCCTCGCCTGAGTCCAAGGCATTTATTTCCAAAATACTCTATGTCCCCAACAGTAAAATCAGTGGATCCACCTGTCACTGATTGTATGTTACTGTAGGTTCAGGAGTTCTTCATCGCAAAATATTTACGCATTTTCAATTTCCTCACACATTTATATGCTTTAATCCGTAAATTGACAAAATCAGGTCCTACCAAGGGGCAAAAGCTTAAACCATAATTCAGCAACTATCACTTCAAATATTCACCAAATGAATGCCAGATTCCTTGAAATTTAGCGAAGCCATTATTCCTCATTGCGTATAGGTGTTCAAATATTCTCACCTGAATCATTTTGGGATGCCAGTGTTCCATTGTGGGTATTTCACTAATTTTCCATTGTTGGAGAATGAGGGCTGACACTATAGAGATAGTAATAAATTAAAAATACTGTGCACATTTAGCAAGATCTCACGCGTTCCCAGAGTAACCAAATAATACTATATATGGATCTGGCTGTAAATTAACCTAAGCTTATGATTAATGCATTGAAAAACTCTCAGATAGAAATTAGTTAATATGGGACAAGTAAAAAAACATGTAGCCAATCACCCACTTCACTACTGTGGCATCTGAAGACTTTTCCTGGCACAGAGGGATAAATCTTGTGCAAAGTTCAAGGCATATAATATAGCATCCATCTAGATAAAAAAAAGTCGTCCTTTTAAGTTGGGCAGCCCAAAGGTCTTGGTGGCCCATTGTGGAGATCACCTGCCATTGGCTCGACGTAATAGTACAATCAGTATCATTTTCAATTTTGCCCAAAATATTGAAGATTACTAAGGGATGCATATTTATATGCAACACCTTGAACCAACTTCTGCTCCCTAAAATATTGTTTTTAAACAAAAGTTTAAGAATTGTTTAAGCCAATTCATTTATCAAAGCTGAAACATTTTTGAAAAAGCTAATTATCTGAAAACAGGTTAACCACATAATTGGATTCCTTCCCTCAATAATCTGGTCCAGGATGTCCAGGCTTGTTTTATCATGAAATCCCTTACATGGATAAGTCCTATTTAAATCCATTTCACAATTTAACTTTTGATATTAACAAACTGAAATGGATACAATACTTCAGGGATAGAAAAGGATGACAGCTGAGTAACTTATATTATTTAAAAACCTGTTTAGACTAACACAAATTGCATGCAAAGACTTATTCCTAGTTTTTGTGTGTGTTTAGCTGGTTTTAAGAAAGCTGGCAAATAGATTTCACATTCTTTACTTATTTGATCTAAAAAATAGATATCTTCAAATGTTTCTTGATGGTTGATCCATGAAAACTATCTTACAACGTTGCTTGGTAATAAAGTTTAAAATGCGGCAAGACTAATCCCCCTTGCTCTTTATTTAGTTTTAGCATTGAAAATTCTACCCATGGATGTTTATTGTTCATATCAAAGAAACTATTTCCTGAAAATAATCATAATTTACCTTTATTTGAACATTAACAAAAATTGCTATATATAAAGGCATCTTCAGAGCCACGGGCGAATGGGTCTCTTCCCAGTGAGGGAGTAGCCTTGATGAAGGTTTGACTACAGGCGTCCCTTCTTCTCCGTTGGACTCGAGGCCAATTTATGGTCCCCAACATGATTTTTGAAATTTAAACAGACCAATTAGGTGCTGTATAACTTTATTTTCGCACATTATGTTTACTGTGTTCATTGTAAGTCATTGTGTGACTCGGAGTGGGAACATTCCCCCTTTTTGGTCCCGAAGAAAAGCCTTGGGGTAGGGCTTGAAACTAGTAGACCAGGGAAACGGCGGGTCATATACCTTCAGCATTTCCCTACATCCCCATATTTTAATATATCGACTAGGGGAGGGAATAAAGTTCATTTTTTCCCATTAGTTAGATATTTTTAACCTCTTTTGTGTATATATAAGTAGCCCACTCCAAAATTCCGATCAATCAGCATAGGTGTATAGGAACATCATTTATCAGTGCTCCCGCGTCTCCGCTGGTAGTAGCATGCCCATGTCCGTAGAAGGTCAGGGATGAACTCCATGATGAAGCATGCCACCATGTGGCAACCCTGGTGGGTGAGTGTTATTTAAAAAGAGTTTCTTTTCCGTCCTACAAGGAGGTTGCAGCTTCCTTCCCCTCGTCCTTATCTTCGTTCTTCTCTCACAGGATGGACTCTTTTTGTGGTTATTTATAAATAAAGGCAGAATTAGTTTTTTCCATCAGCGATATTCTGCCAATCAAAGATAGAGGTAACAAACGCCATTGGTTTAGTAAATGCTTAACCTTGTTACGAGTTACTACATAAGGAAGTTTGAAAATGTATCAGAGATCAATATTCCTATGTATCGAACAGGGCTTGTAGGGGAAAGCTGATCATGTAATTGCTTGGGAAGATTACTTGTTCGTTACTGAATTAAAAAATCTCAGACTTTGAATGATTCTTTTTATAACCCCCCATCTCACCTCAACCACCGTAAACTCATAAATTCTATTCAATGCCCTTCGAATATTAGCTTCATCTGCTTCTAAATATAAAATAATATCTATAAACAATTTCAATTTTGACATCTATGATAGAAGTGGGTGACTTTGGACATCATTACTGAGTATAATGTCCAAGGGCTCAATAAAAAGTACAAATAATATAGGTGACATCGGGCACCACTGACGAGTTCTTCTTGTGGTAGTTATTGTCCTTATTTCCTAAAAGGAATTGTAATTCTTGCTGCTGCATCAGTATATGTATTTTGAAGGACAGTTAAAAAAAAATAGGTCTTTTATTGCTTTTTCACAGGTAAAGCAGAACAGTGTAGCCAGGGTATCATTGTTTACAGCATTTTGTACAGACATTAATGCAGGTAACCTACATCACATAAGTGTCTCATCAGGCCTGTCAGTGGAGGCTATAAGGGGCCATCCTCAGCTCTTGCCTATAGCCTGACGTCTCCTCTACACGTCCTCACTAGTGGCACCGCAGGTGCCTTCCAGTGCATAGCTATAGCCCGGCACACCAACGCAAGGTCTAGGAGTCTGTTTCCTGCTTTATCCATCTTAGGACGAGGCATCAGTCCCAGGAGGCATGTCTTAAGCATATTGATGTTGTTCCTACCCATCAGCTGTGTAAGGTATGCACACACTTCCTTCTAAAAGGGGCACAGCCCCGCCATGTGGTAGAAGTCTGCCTGTTCGTTGCAACACCTGAAACAGTGATGGGATAACGCAGCGAACATCCTATGGAGGCATGCTGAGTAAGTTATATGCAGTGCACGTACTTAAATTGCAGTAATTTTAAGCCTGCACTCCTCGATACCCGTGGGATATGCCCTAGGATCTTGTCCCAATGAGTACCAGTTAGAGCAATTTGCAAGTCTTGACTCATTTATCCTACAGGTCAAGCAGCATCTGGCCCAATGCCTTGCCCATCGCAGTGTACACATTAGTTATGCATTGGTGTTTTGAGCCCCATGTCAGCTGTACCTTCAGTGCAGGATCAGCCTCAGGCTTTTTGTCGCTACTATAGCTCATTTAAGCGCTGTATAGGTCAAAAATTGTCATGTTGGTATATCATAGAAATCCCAGAGGTCTTCCAATTAAATGGCGGTCCTGTTCGTGAACAGCTGACCCAGTGTGAGCACCAAGGCTTGACAACCTGGTGCGTTAGCCTGACCTTAGTGAAGGCTGAGAAACACCAAGGCGGTAGATCGGCGAATATACCGTTCCCTCACACAGTCTGTTGGTAGCGTCCAACATTACCGGGCCACCCGGAACAAAAGTGGAGTGTGCTTCGCTTGCGTTGCACCCCAATCACACCTCTAAGGGCTTCCTCATTTGTCCCTCGGGCCATAGGTAAGGTTCCTCCAGTGACGACTTCCGGACCAACCATTTAATCAGCCACTGCAGATCACTTACTAGATAATACAGCTCATAATCTGGGGCCCCCAGACCTCCGGCTGCATGGGATAGGCACATTTTGTTCAGTGCCATGCATCCTGGTCGTCCTGAAGCCGAACAAGTTGGGAGAGCCAGCTGTTCAGATCTCAAAACACCTTCTGCTGTAGCAGCAGCGCTACATTAGCCAGCACGTGCAAAAGCTTCAACAGCACCAGGTATACTCGTCCCATCTGGGAAAACAGCATTGACCGCCTGAACAATGAAGATGCATGCAGTCACGTGACCACCTTGCCCAGGTTGCCTCTAAAACGTCCGCCAGGTCTCTGTACTTCTGAACTCCCAGGTATCGGAAGGTTTGAGTAGCTATCTGCATACCGAAGGACTTTGCCTCCAAGAGGGCAGCCATGCCACGGTCCAACAGTGAAAAGAGGCACGATTTTGTTACATTCATATGCAGACAAGATAGCTCGCCAAACAGCTTCAGTGTCCGCATGATGAGTGGCAGCCCGGTGGTGGCATTGTATAGATATAGCAGGATGTCATCTGCTTAGAGGGATATAATGTGCATTTGGCCTTTCAGTGTCAGTCTGTGTTCTGCATGTAATGTGTGTATTACACATGCCAACGGTTCCATGGCAAGTGCGAACAGCAGTGGGTCCGGCTGGCACCCTTGCCGGCTGCCCCTGTGTATTTGCCACCATTCCGAGTACTCGCGGCAAATGTGGACCCTTACTCTGGGGTCTGAGTATAATACCCTTATCCACGCTATTAGGGAACATGTAAACCCCATGCGACATAGGACCTCAAATAAGTAAATCCAAAATACGCTATCAAAGGCTTTTTTCATGTCTATGGACACATCTGCCGCTTGGTCAAGTCCGGCTGGCAGTCCGTCCATGATGTGGAATAACTGTTGTATGTTCATGGAGACTGAGCCGCACTGGTCTGAGTGGACCAGAGTCGGCAGACAGATAAGTATTCGGCTTGCAATGATTTTTCCTAGGGTCTTGCAATTTAGGTTAAGAAGGTGTTAAAGGCCCTCCTGTCTGTCGAGTCTCCCCCTGTGTTCGGGATCATGACAATGACTGCCGCCTGGGAGGTCTCCGGTAGAGAACTAGCCTCCTGCATAGCCGCATACATTTTTGCCTGAAAGTTTAGTCATTTCTGCTCGAATACATTTTAAAAATTATAGGAGGGGGCTGTGTCTGCCCGGCGTCTTCTCTGTCACCAGCTGTTTAATTGCAGGTATAATCTCTCTCTCTGTGGGAGGCCCATCCAAGGATTGACTTGCCTCTGGGGTCAGCATGAACAGGGGAATGTGTGCCAGGAAGATTGTCCACTTCTCCGCTGATGCTTCTGTGGCCAGACCGTACAGGGACTGGTAGTAGTCCGAGACCACAGCCACTATGTCGGCTTGCCTGTGTACATGGTGTCTTTCTAGATGTCGGATGGTCGTGATTGTGCTGGGGTCACCCTACCCACTCAGTAGGCCTGCTAGCAGAGTGGGCCATTGACAGGTACTCTTCACACATATATAGGGCTAGCCTGAGCCCCACTTCTGCATGTTCTCGTCTAAGACGGATTAAGTCGTGGCGGGCCTCTGTCTCCGAGACTGGGTGAACCTCCAGACTGCGGAGCTTCTGCTCTGTCAGGTCTAGCTGGGTACTCTGGTCGAGCACACCCCGCTCAAGGTCTTAATGCAGAACCCCTGATGATAGCCTTAAACTCGTCCCACTATATCAGTGGCAATGAGTGTTCGCGTTGTGGGTAATTTCTTCCTTTACTGTTCCACGGAATGCGGCGCCTTCCAGCACAGCCAAGTCACCAGGAGGGGATGTGATTAAATATTTCTCCAGCCCCAAGCTCGTGCTGGCTTATGGAGGGTTTCAGTTGGACTTGGTACCAGTACTCATTGAAATCAGCATGTTAACCAAGCGAGATCCATATGCGGCCTTTCATGGCTTTACACTTGAAAGCCCCCAACCCGAATGCAGAATCTATCCATGTAGTATGACGGGAGCTCACACGCCCCAGTAAAAGTCAGAATTCTACTCATCTGTTGGGGGATCTTATCCCAGGGCTCATTACTAAAAAGGATCCTGCAAGAAGCACAAGTACTCTTGATCTTGATCACTACTTGGTCCGGGTTGTAAGAATGCATTATGAATACTAAGGAAAAACACTTGGACCTTCACAACCTGTCCTGATCCTAGACGAGTGTAGCAGGTGAGCATTTCCTTGAATATCATTAAGTAAGCAAATTACAGCCTTTCGGAATACGTTGTCCATTTTTAACGTTCCTCACGTAAGACTTTTTGGTCCTCAGTGCAGTGCTGCAACTTTTCCAACGGTGCTTCCTGGCAGTATCTGCTTCTATTCAGAAGAACCAGCTCTGCCTTTGGCATCTGACGACTTCTGCTTTCATTTATTCTATTCAGGAAGAGTGTAAGGTGGCTGCATCAATTAGAGTTCCTGAAGCGTCAAGCTGTACAAAAGCTCTTCTGCTCTCAGCTGATCTGATCCTTCAAACTAATTTGAAGAGATCTGTAGAAGATTTAACAGATGAAGAAAATACCTCTTTTAAAAGGATATTGAAAACTGAGTCCATTGAAGATTTTCATCTTTTCAGATGAAAATCGAATGTGTGGGCTTGCTGAAGCCTTTTCTCTCATGAGAAGAGGATAGTGGAGCACATTGAACTGTGGGCTCCCATCCTCCTTCTGTCTGAAAGGCTCCCTTAAGCTTCTGAGCTGATGAGCTTGTGTTGATGCACGAGTACCAGGTTAGTGGTACAGAAACCTGGGAAGACTTTGGGAAGCATTTTCCAGCACCCATAAATGACTTGTTGCTCTCTATTGGTGAAGGAATTAATCCAGAAACCCATGCCTAGAGTTACACAGCAGGGTGGAAAATTAAAGACTATTGCTGAAGTAAGTGTTATCATTGGGTTCCGCACCTGGGTACTCGCTTCTCCATGTGAGTGCTGCCTCCATCTGGTGGAACATACTGGTGGGATCTGTAAAGAAAGTGTATAAAATGACCACCCATACCTCAAAATGTAAAGTTTAATGAAGATAAAAATTATAGGACATTTCTAACTGCCAAGTTTCATATGGCCATTCCTGATCATTAAATGGCAGCCACTGGATGTTGCCATTCAGGCCTTTGTTGATTGTTTTCATCCGACAGATCATTACCTTTTTGGAACAGTATCCTTTCTGCATTGGCATCGACCTTAAGACAATAAGATTTAAATATATGTACACAGGAATGTCATGATATGTACAAACCACTCACTAATTTTGATTTTCTTCTTTCTAAACTTTTTTCCCTAGTTATAAGCTCACTTTAAGCCTGTACAAACACCTGGTTTAACAACCGATAAGAAGACGCATGAGTAACTATACTTGCAAGATGTACAATGGAACGATTGTGAAAGGGATCTGCTTACTATTAAGGGGTCCTTATGAAGGCCTAGACCTGTTAGGGCAACAAGGCCGAAACATGTTGACTGCTCACGAGTCATGTTAAGTGTAATTCGCAAGCCCAAACAACATTACCACCTGATTTTTATTCTTAACCTTAAACTTTTTATCTTCATTAACTGTTACATTTTGGGGTATAGGAGGTAATTATAAAAGACTTTATTCACAGATCCCACCTGTACCATCCCACAGATGAAGGTAGCACTCACCTGGGGAAGCAAGTACCCAGGTGAGAAACCCAATGATGACGCCACCTAATAACAAATCCATAGTGGTGATCACTTACCCCATCTTGGTAATTGGTAATTACTGGTTAAGGGTTTTGGATTGGTACTCGCAGCACCCATGCTCCAGTCACCAGTGCAGTAAGCTCTCTTTGATTAGTAGGGATTTATCTATGGAAGCTGAGTGAACCTTCTCCTGGCTTCTTCCTCCCCGTCTTTGATTCCTGAGTAAGTGTCATCATGCTTTGCATTTACTATGATTCATTGGGGCAAATTGAGTGCTGGGATGTGAGGCAGTGTGCTCTCAGCCTCCTTCACATTGAGAATACTTCTGCTGGACCTGGAGATAGGGTGTGGTGTAGCTAGATTGACTGTACGGCATTTCCCAAATCCAGAGTCCTCTAATCGTGGGCCATGCAAGCAGTGAGCAGGGATGTTAGTTGTTGCTGCCCTTCAATGACTCTTGTAGATACATCCATGCCATGTGGAAGAAACTCTATTCTGCTGCTGCTTTGAGCACACAGGTTGCAGTGAAACCTTGCGCACTTTACTTGCTACTACTACCCCTCCTGGGATACAGGCCATCAATTATGTCTCTCCAGCCATGAGGCCTTGGCGCCAAGTGTTTCTTGGCCTTCCTCTTTGCCTGATGATGCTTGATGCAGGCTTGCGGAGGGTTGACATATCCAGTCCCATTGTATTTTTCTGATTTCTTCATGAGCAGGGAGTTGGAAATTCTGCTGCCATAGGTGGTTGTTGCTGATTGGGTTTGGCCAGCGGATTTGGATGATTTTCCTCAGCCAGGTGATGATGCAGATCTGGTCTTCATTGGTGGTGGTCACTGTAGTCCTCCAAATTTCTCCTCCATACAGAAAGATATAGTTTACGTTGGTGTTAAAAAGCCTGATCTTGGTTTGCAGCATTTGGTCCTTGGAGCTACAGATCTTCTTTAGCTGAATGAAGGCAGCCCATGCTTTGCCGATTCTTGCCTTGACGTCAGCGTCTGTGCTGCCCTGCTTAACTAGGACACTGCCCGGGTAGGTAAAGGCCTCAACCTCTTCTAATGCATCACCTGCAAGAGTGCTGGCCGTGTTAGCCTTCAGGATCTTGGTTTTTTCCCTGTGAATGTTGAGGCCAAGTTGTGGCAAATACCTTGTCTGTATTGTCTTGCATCTGAAGATGGGCATGGAAGAGTAGGGCCGCCAGGTTGTCTGCAAAGTCCAGGTCGTCGACCTGCATCGAAGATGTCCACTGAATCCAGTTTCTTCTCAGTGCTCTAAATGTCTTCATGATCCAGTCTATGACCAGCAGGAAGAGAAAAGGCAACCCTGCCAGACTCCCGTCCTCACTTGGAAGGCTCCCATGAGTTGTCCTCCATGGACTATATCAAAGATCATTCCCTCAAAATAGTTCCTGATGATTTTTATGAGTTTATCTCGCACACCATAGTAGTTTCCAAAAGGTCTCTCTGTCCACGCTGTTGAATGCCTTCTCATAGTCGAAGAAGTATACTTAGAGGGGGAGTTCCATTCCATTGACTGCTCAATGATGATGTGCATTGTTGCAATCTAGTCTGTACAGGATCTATTTTTGCGGAAGCCAGCTTGCTGGTCTCGCAACTGAACGTTAACTTGTTCCATTATTCGGTTCAGGATGACTCTGCTGAACACTTTGTCTAAGGTTGATAGAAGATTCATCCTTCTGTAGTTTGCGCAGTTACTCAGGTCACCTTTCTTGGGGATCTTGATCAGGTATCCCTCCTTCCTGTCTGAAGGCACCTTCCCCTCTTCCCAAACATGGGGGAGAGCATATCTACTGATGACTCAACGCCTGCCTTCAGTGCCTCTGCAGGAATGTTGTCGGGTCTTGCTGCCTTCCCATTTCTCAGATGTTTGATGGCTTACCGTATTTCTTCTTTGGGTGGTCTGCTGCAGTTGATTGGTAAGTCGTTTCAGCTAGCTGTATATCTGGTGGAGACTGCGGCTCGGGCTGGTTCAGCAGTTCTTCAAAGTGTTCCACCCATCGTCGTTTTTGGCCTTGGTTACCCATGATTGTGTTCCCAGCTTTGTCTTTAACAGGTCTTTCTGGCTTGATGTATCTGCCGGGGAGTTTCCTTGTTATGTTGTAAAGTTCTTTCAAATGTCCATAGCTTGTTGCTTCCTGGCTTCTGTGACAAAACCATTGATGAGTCTTCACTTGTCTGCTCTTAAGCTTCTCTTTACCTCCTTGTTGTTTTTTGTGTATTCGCCTTGAGCTTTTGCTTTTTCTGGTCTTGTTCGGCTGGTGTGACTGCAGCTTTCTTTACCTTTCACTCTTGGATTTTGCGGAGAGTCTGGGTGGAGATCCATTCTTTATGCTGGTGTTTCTTGGGACCAGTACCTCCTCGCAGGTTGATGTCTCTGTTTCTTTGATCTTCTCCTACTGACTTTCTGCTGGGTCTCTGTCGTCCTCTAGTTCTGCCAAGACTTGAAACTTGTTACTGAGGGTGACTGAGTATTCACTTAGTTTCTGTGCATCTGTGATGAGGGTGGTGTTATATTGCATGCATTGGTTTGTTGGCTCCATCAATGCTTTCTTCAGCTTTAGCCTGGCAATGACAAGGTGATGGTCCGATGCCACGTTCGCTCCTCTCACCACTCTCACATCCTGCAGGGACCTCCGGAACTTCTGGTCAATGCAGACATGGTCGATCTGATTCTCTGTGTAATGGTCAGGTGACACCCACGTTGCTTTGTGTATTCTTTTGTGTGGGAATACTCTACCGCCTATCACCAGACTGTTTTGGGCACCGAGATATGCAAGCCTTTCACCATACTCATTAATGTCGCCAAGGCCATGGTGGCCCATGACTACTTTGTACCCAGTGTTGCCGCTACCAATCTTGGCATTGAGGTCTCCCACCAGTATGGGGATGTCTGTGAAGGCATTTCTCTAGGATGGACTGGAGTCTGTTGTGAAATTGTTCTTTTTCCTCGTCTTTGCTGTTATTTGTAGGTGCATAGCACTAGATAACATTCATGTTGGTCCTCTTTTTCTTTATTTTGAAGGCTGCTGTGATGATTGTGGGCTTCCCATCCAATCCCAGAGCTCTGCTGGTGTCAGAATCAGTGCTACTCCCAGACTATGTGGGGCGTTCTCTTCCTCCTGTCCAGAATACAGCAGCATTCTCCCTGGAGCCAGTCTTTTCTGTCTGGGCTGTGTCCATCTGGTCTTGCTGATGCCAAGCAGGGCAAGGTTGTATTTTCATCTCAGCTGCCACTTGGGCTGTCTTGCCTGTCTCATAGATGGTCCTCACATTCCATGTCCCGGTGGTGATGGTCTTGGTTGAAAGCAGGTAGATTGGCTTTGTGGCTTCCAGGAATCTCTGGCTATCGCCACAAGGTGTCATAACTCTGTGAAGGAGATTCCCCTCTCCCCTCAAGGCTGGGATGTCATTTGGTTGACATTTCTGTAGCTGGGATTTTTTTTTTTTTACATGGTGGGGTAGCTCGCCCCATGCATAACTCTTCCTGTCCACTAGATAGGGAGTCTAAAGTTCCCCTGGATTGTTAATTTGAGATTGGGTATTTTAGCTGCACCTCGGTCAACTGTGCTCTAAAAGCTTATAACTAAGATCGTCTTATAGGCCGATATTCACATTCCTTTTTGAAAATGGCAGGACTACCTATCTCACGTTTGCTTCATCACCTCTTGGGCTTCATGCATGAAATATTTTATCCATTTTTTCCAGTGACATACATGCTAGTGTGGTGAATATGCCCTGTTTTGGTTAGTGGCTATCTGGCAAGAAAGCAGATAACCTAAAGGAGAAATGTAAGTAAAGAAGGACCATGGGTTCATAAATGGTAGAGGAAGGGTTGCTCAGCACGAATTTGAGGCGACTGTCGGGCCTCATCATTGCAGTGTCCATTCCTTTATCATGATCAATTAAATTAAGGGACGTAGAGTAATTAATTGGCCTTTAGTTCAATAATTTGTTTAGTTCCATAAAAAGTAAAAACTATTTAATTTTTCTGCATTCATTATAATAAAAAGAGAAGCCAACTTTTTTGCAACACTTGTGAAAAAACTGCTAATTTCTTCAAGGTTTAACTGTTTTTGAAATTTACGAAGTATTTTAAAGATTATGTTCCAGATTCTCAATACAGTTTGGCCTGGGGGGTACCATGCCTGCCATTCCTCAGATTTTTAATTATTGAAAATCACAAATCGAATTTTTATCTTTGAACCTTTCATAATTGGAGCCTACTTTCCATGAGAAGTATCAGTTAATATAGCAAAACCAAAGGGGATGATGGACGGAGTGTTGAACATTGCAAGCACTCACCCCCAGTCAACTGATCTGGGTTTAATCCATCATCATTCTTTAGCTCACTCCACCACCCCAGTTCAGACATGGCCATATGCAAATCAGTCTGACCCTGTGCCTCATGGGAACAGTCCAGCCCGAACTGCCAAGCCAGGTCTTGCCTTACGGTCCCTGATGGCCTTGATGTTCTTCAAGGCGCAGGTGAGGAATCTACAGTTGGAGTACCTACCAGACAAAGCATTACCAAATGTAAGTAACATGTTCTTCTGATTGATACTTATTATCACAGATTCATCATCTTTTGAGCATATACCAAAGCAGTATCTCCCAGGTGTTGGGTCTGTTAACTGTTCAAACCAAGAAGTCATGCAGGACCAAGCAGGCAAAATGGCCATCTTGACAGACCTGGCTGTCCAAGCAGTAGTTCTTCTTGAATGTATGGTGTGCCTCTTACATAGCAGCCTGGCAAATATCCTGAACAGGCTCTCCACATGCTCACGCAGTGTTAACAGCCTTGGCTCTGGTAGCGTGTCAATAGCTTTACAGCAATTGTCCAGTGACACACTCTGGATGCTCCCTCTTGCCTGAAGATTAAAGTGAGGGCCATGCGTTTATTAAAAAAAAAAAAAGGCCTTGGGTACTGGGGCGGATAATTCTAAAGCTGCTATAGAAGTCTGGGCAAACTCACCAATATGTAGTTTAGTCTTTTTCTTGAAATGCTGTATGTATCAGCTATAGTAGTTGAGACATGAATTTGAGCATTAGAAACCTAGGACTCCAGGCTGCATAGCTTAGTAATATGTACGATATTTCTATTTAAAACATCCAACTCCCACAGTGTCATTCTAGGTAGTTAGGATAATGGAGAAGGAGTGTTGGAATTGGAGGGCACTGCAACAGTACGATGTTAATTCTGGTCATCGAGTATATAATCAAAAACATTATTTCAGGAACACATATTGATCTGCTATTTATTTTATCCACGACCATTTATCTAACTAGGAGCAGCCCCGTACAGCAACTAGAATGTCATGGTCACCAGGTAGTCACTGAGAGCAATACCTCCAAGCCCAGCTTGTTCACATTGTTGTCTCTTTGAGGATAGTTTCTCCTACGAAGCCTCTGTATTTGTGAACAACAATGTTCTGAAACAATCTCTGATTCACAGACCTGATGCAAACCACAGAAATGCCTCAGACTGTAATGAGATTAGATTCTTCTTGATGGTTTGCTGGTCGTATTTATGCTGCTGGGTACCAAGGCTAAGATTTGAAAAAATATGTGCTCTGGAACCATTTTCATTTATTTTCTGTGCTGCAAATTACCTGCTCTCTCTGCTTCAATTCAGCCAACTCTGACAGCGTTTTCAGAGACACCCAAGCCTCCCTGATGGATATGCCCTTTGATGAATCCATACCCTTTGTTGAGAAAGCAGATTTGACCCTGGAATGATTAGAGATAAGTAAAGCCATGAGCTGCTCTTCAGGCCTAATTTCTTCCCCTTACCAGTTTCACCAACGGTACCAGAAATTCTGAGGTTACTTAATTAACTTAACTGTGAGCCCAATTAGCTGTCATATGCCTAGTGAATCTTGGGAGGCCCATTTCTCTGAAATGTAAACGCCATGATCTACCGATATCAATTCCTCTCTGGTTAACAGTTCAGGCGTTCAGGTAACTCTGAGAAAAGTAGAGGATGCCATTAGCTAGAGTTTGCATGTTAAGGCCCCAGGTCCAGACGGGGTAGCTATTGATCTTATAAAATGCAACCTGGAATTTTGATCACCACTATTAACGAATGTCATTAACAACCTTGTTACCTCCCCACTGCCAGAGTCCTGGAAAACCTCCATTATTGTACCCATCTTTAAGAAAGGAGATCGCTCTCACCCGGGATGCTACAGGTCCATTTCCTTAATAGACACATCTGTTAAAGGTTTAGGGAGGGTGTTGTATAATAGGATTAAAGAGTGTATACTGGAAATACCTATTCTGTATCCTCCTTTCAAAAAACAAGAGCAACCCATATGTTCATGCGAACTGGATGTTTGAGTATCAACTTACAAAAAGTGTTCACATGGAACTCATTTAGAAAATAATTCCATGTTGTCACAATTTCATTGTGTGGATATAATCAAGAGAAAGAGAGGTGATAATGACAGAACATATTTTCAGAAGTTAATTCGTACAAAAATAAATTTGCCCAATTATTGCCTTTCTTCCAGCTCAATTCAGCCAAACTGAGTAATTTATTTTGATTATGACAAAAGGATTATATTTTAACTTTATACATATTTTTCTTGGCGCATAAAGTTTTGTGAACGGTGTTTTAGGAAAAAGAGGTGATAGAGAACCCCAAGTAAAGTAACATAACCAAACAAAAAAAAGTGAAAATGAAGTGACTTGTAATTAGAGACGGGTTATTGGTATGTACAAGGATGTCTGAATAATCATTTATCAATATACAAAAGAGATCAGCCAGATTGCTCTCTAGTGTTTTTGCTCTTAGAGTATCCTTTAGTATTGTCAACGACGTTTCAACCCTTCCTGCAATGTGAGGGTCTCATCAGGACAAAGATGACCTGGGGACTACAAATGGCGCTGTGTTAGATGGATGTTTTTCCAAGATGACACTGATAATACAGTATGGCTGAGGGGCTACACAGGCTAGGAAGATATGCTTACCCAAGGTGGATGATGATCTTATTAGTTCTTTCTTTTCTAACGAGGATTAAAATTGTATGGTTTTCTTTACATCATAGAAGATCCAGGATAGTGCTCTTCCTTCATGGGGGCTTAATAAAGCCTAGGGAGGATGAATAAACAATTGTTTCTTATTAATAATAATTATGAATTTGGTATTGGAGACGTGCCTCTTTAGGAAACTCGCCATGAGACCGGAGTCAAAAGTACTCCTGTATATTAAACAAGTATTTTCATTTATGGATAATCCTGTTATCATGGAAGAACCTTGGGATATGGTCTTCCTTCAAGTGGATAGTTGCTGCCTAAAAAGGAGGTGAGAGAACGCAGTGTTGCCGATCTGGTCCAGTAGCTTACAAAAAATCAAAATATAAGTAAGCAGGGACTTTTGTTGTAAGGTCTCTTATTTGTGACTCCCCGTGATTATAGAGTGATAGTGTACTTTGTCCGCTGGCTTCTCGGGTCGGCCCACAGTACGCACATGAAGAGGATCAGGCACTTCTTGTGCGCGCTCCCAGTCGGAGGCACATCCGTGCTAGACGGTTTGTGTGTGCACCTGAATCTACTAGCTGTATCAGACCTCTGACCTTGCTCACGTGATGTGATGGCAAGCGTCCATACACAGGAGCAACAACAAAGAGACCTGTAAATCAAGAGGTTTACGGTGGTACGTAGTGCGCATGTACCACTTGAGTCAATAATGGTTCTTGCCAGTGTCGCTATTTCATCCGCACAGTTATCAACGTGGATTTACCATACAACTCATTTTTCACGCCACATTCCATGTTAAGTATGTACAAATTACAGTATGCATATATATTATTCATATACAAATAAACTAAAATTATTACAATTAAAAATAAAGAGCATGCAATTGATCAACAATAACACTTTTTTGACGAGTGTCTTTCAATCATCAACATTATGTACAATGAATCAAACAAGTGTATATACAGATATTAATACAATTGGTACTGTTTGGAGGATGTTTTTAGTGACGGTTTCAGATTTATGCATTTTATATACAATATATTGCTGACTTCATGGTCATGTTAAAATAACAAATCTGATTTCCTCACATGTGCAATGGGAAGGCAGATTCTATATTGTGGATAGATAGCACAGTAAGTTACTTAGAGTAGCAAACGTGCGCCGTTCCTCCAGTGTGTTTAAACCTTGTCTGATAGTTACATCTATCTATCCATTTGCACTCTAGGCTCTGTAGGGTAAATGAGACATCTCCACCTTTTGGAGAAACAATGGCCTTTTCAATAATCTGCCACCTCAAGTCATCAGCTGTGTTTATTTCTCTATGTAGTGTTGCACTAGTGGGACATTCTCCCATGGCAACGAATGTGGCTTGTATGTTGGCCAATTCTTGCCTTGATTGGTTGCGATGTTTGTCCAATGTATATCAAATTGCAAGGACACCAAATGTAACAGATTACGTTCATGGAGGCGCAGTTGGTATGTTGCTGCAGAATGATTTTTATGTCTCCTTGTGTGAAGTCTTTGGTGTTAGTAGTCTGTTTGCAAGCAATGCAATTGCCACATTTATAATGACCCTTAAAGGGGAGTAAGCCCCACATTTCTAGTATGGTAGTGCTGTGCTTGGGAACACAAGTGTTTGAATACATCAGATGATCTCTGATGTTTTTCCCTTTCCTATAAAAGAAAAGGGGAAGTTCTTTGAATATACCCATGGTGTTCAAAACAGGCCAATATCGTTTGATGGTTTTGACAACTTCAGTGGTATGTGGGCAGAAAGTCGGAACACAGATAATCTTATCACATGGGGTCTTTTGCTTGGCTTTGAGTATTTCTTCTCTGGGACTGTACCAAGCTCTTTTCATAGCTATTTGCTTGGCATATCCCCTTTCCCTTAGTTTTCAACTAAGAATGGGCCCTTCTTTAAAGAAGTCTTCTTTTTGAGTGCAGTTCCCACGCAGCCTTAAGAATTGGCCACAGGGAAATCCATAGGGAAAGCTGCTGTATTGTAATAGTGTGTTCTGTTCCGGCAGTTTCCTTTAGAGGCTCACAATTAGATGATTATCTTTGTTTTTGATCTCTAGGTCTAAGAATGGAATACGTTCTGTGTTTATATCATATGTAAATTTCAAACATGATTCACAGGTATTCAGATACTGGGAAAACTGATGTAATGTATATTCTGAGCCTTTCCAGATCATGAAAATATCTATGTAGCGCTTCCAACATTTGATGTTCCCTTGGAAGGGGTTGGCCACTGTATTGATAAACACAAGTTCAAAATGGCTGACATAGAGATTCTCCAAATTGGGAGCAAAAATTGCTCCCTTTGAAGACTCCTCTAATACCAAATTCATAATTATTATTAATAAGAAACACAAACATTTGTTCATTCATCCTCCCTAGGCATCATTAAGCCCCCATTAAGGAAGATCACTATCTTGGATCTTCTATGACGTAAAGAAAACCATCTAATTTTGGTCCTAATGAGAAAAGAAAGAACTAATAATAGGAACATCATCCACCTTGGGTAAGCATATCTTCCCAGCCTGTGTAGCCCCTCAGCCATACTGTATTATCAGTCATTTGTAGACCCCAGGTCATCCTTTTCTTAATGAGACCCTCGCTCTACAAGTAGGGTTGAAACATCATCGACAATACTAAAGGATAGTCTAACAGCGAAAACACTAGAGAACAATCTGGCTGATCTCTTTTGTATATTGAAAAATTATTATTCAGACATCCTTGTACATACCAATAACCCGTCTCTAATTACAAGTTACTTCATGGTCACTTTTTTTGCTTGGTTATGGTTAATTTACTTGGAGTTCTCCGTCACCTCTTTTTTCCTAAAACACCACTCACAAAACTAAATGCACCAAGAGAAATATATGAGTAAAGTTAAAATATAATCCTTTTGTCCATAACCATAGATGAACTTTATTTCGGCTCATTTGAGCCATAAAAGTGCACAAAGCAGAACAGTATATATAATTGAAAAACATAAAAATCATCCAATTCATAGCAATAGATTAAATATTCATACAACATAATTCGTCAAATAGAATGCCACAAAGCTCAGATAAAACCAATGGAACAAAAACCTCAAAAGAAGTCCTAAAAGGAAACTCATTAGGGGTTCGCCATGTCCCCCTGGGTTATCTAAGCAGAAAATCAAACATACTGATGACAGTCAGTTCTACGATGAAAAGCATGACGATCTGTCATAAATATCAAGATAAAATTCATAATAACTACATAAAATTCCTAAAACATCATATGAGAACTGTAGCCCTTTGCTTAATACCGCGTTCAATATATGTAGCAGCAAAAAAGCAAATCTTGATCATGGGTAAGGTTTGCAGGTAAATAAAGGCAGCTCTGCAGTAGCAAATGTTGGCCGCCCCAAAAATGGGCAGCAAATAGCGTTTCCTCAGCAACAAGTAAAATTTACAAAATAGTATAAAATGTAAGGTAGTCTATGGAAAAAGGTCGTCACATGGGCATAATGAGAGTTGTGAAAAATAAGTGCCTTGTGACAGAAAAGCAGCAAGAAAGTGCACCATGCAAAGCCTGAGTCTCATCAATAAAAATGTATGGTGTACATTTCCCACCCATACTAATTATGACGCATGACTTTCAACCGGACAAATCCCCATAAAGGACTGGACAGTCTGTTTGTCTACAGCACTCCCCATTCTGTTCTCCAGGCATCCCTCTAAAAACTCATACTTCAAAGTCCTATTAGAGCTGGCTAAAGCAGTGCGAGGAGAGGTAAACAAGTCCTCCCGTCCCATGCTGCAACATAGATTCTGTATGTACTTCAGCCAAGGAATACTCAGGCAGTGGTCAAGTATTAAGCAGTCTGCAAGCACAGCCCTATTAAAAGATGTCTGGCTTTTGGTCCAGATTCTAAGCCACAAAAGGAGCGGTTGAATTTTAATAATGTCGCTAATATAACCAATCCCTACCTCAGTGTGGCAAACAAAGGAACTAGTGCTTTGGGGGACAGCTAGCAATCTCTTGAAGAAAATACTCTCTAATTTTTTTTTTCCCAAGTGCCCCCTGATCTTAAATGTCCCACACCCCTGCCCCATACGAAGCAATAGCACAGCATTTGGCTTTGTAGACTTTCGAGAGTTCCTTTATTGGTTTCTGACCAAGTTTACGGGCAAAATTAAGGACAGCCTCCACTGATTTGGAGAAGGCAGCAGTTCTACTGATCTTCAGCGATCCCCATGAGAGTTGAATATCAAAGGGGATGCCAAGGTAGGTGAAAGTGGGAACGGAACCAACCTTCTTGCTGTTCACTACAAAAGAAATGTTATCCTTCCCCCCAAAAATCTTTAATGGTCTTGTTTTGGTTGACCTTAAGATCTAAACTGGCCATAAACTCGCAAAAACCATCAAGCAGACATTACATAACGTGTATTTGTAAAGCACACGTTCACCTGTAGGTATCTTGGTGCTGAATAACATGTTTGTTACCCAACTCAATGGTACTCAGTTTATCGACCTCAGATGGATGAAAGGCTGAGTGGACCCGCCAGGATTTGAACCTGTGACCATTAGGTCAAACACAGGCCCCTGCAGTGGACACATCAGTCCACTGAGCCACCAGACCCGAGCCACCAGACATTGTAAGCCATTTGCAGTCCTAGCAATTAGGACTATCGTCCGCATAAATTACTGTGGGGATATTCCGAACACCTACACGAGGGCAATCAACCCTGAGAATAACAAATTTATCCTCCAGGCTGTTGATGTAAATGGAAAACAGAAAAGGAGCCAGGACGCAGCCTGGTGTACGCCCCTTGCCAAGCTGAAAGATGGTGTCATTTCTCCGCCTGGGCCGTACCTTACGCTAGCAGTGACATCATTGTGCAGATCTCTAAGAAAGTTAACAATATAGCTATCTACCCCCATATCAATCATGATGTTCCACAGTTTGGACCTGTTTACAGAGTCGAAAGCAGAACTCAAATCCATAAAAGCCAAATAAAACTTTCCACACTTCGCCACAGTGTATTTGGCAATTAGCAGATATGGATTTAAGGACTGCTCGACTGTACCAAGGCTGGATTGGGAGCCAAATTGAAGATCCAAGAGTATGTTACACTCCTCGGCCCACAGCTGCAAACGGTCCAAAAGAATTCGGCCCATAATCTTCGCGTTGGAATTAATCAGTGAAATAAGGCGATAACAGTGGGGGGGGGGGTCACTTTTTGAGCCCCTTTTAAAAATAGGAACAATGGTCGCATGGGAGCTGTTCTTAGGAGGGCCAGTCACTAGGGCTGCATTAAGGACGTTTGTCAGTAAAGGGGCCCACAGTGGAGTGTTTGCTTTAAACATGCCTGAGGGAAGCCCATCTTGACCAGGGGCGCATCCAACCGGACAGCTTGCCACAACCCGCATGACCCCTTCCAGTTCAATTACTGGACCCACAGAATACTTTGCGGAACACTGGTGCACATTTGAGCTGCTGGTCCGAGGCTGAGGAGGGACTAAAAGATTGTAATCAGGGATCTCTCGATTTCCTGAATAAGGGTCAGCATAAAGCTCAGTGAAATGGGCAATCCAAGATTCAGATGGAATAACAGTGTCAATGCCTGGTTCTCTTTTTGCCTAAAAAAACTGCGATTAACTGTTTCCCATAAGGGTCCTACAGTCCCTGAGTTTGCTTGCCTGGACCAGTGATAAAAAAGCTGCCTCTCTAATCCTATTCTTTCTGACTTTGAGGGCATCTCAATGCAGAGATCGACTTCTCTGCACCGCACCCTGATCTCTGGGGTATTGTATTAGAGCAGCGAGTAACTGGTTGTGTGCCAGGGTACAAATGGATTCAAGCCACTTTATAGATGGCATGCGTCCCCTATTGTGTGGGACTAAAAAGATCGAATGCTGCTCCACAGATCTGATTAAAGCTGTTGAGGAGTGCAGGACCCAACCCCTGTGGGTAACCAGCTGATGGACAAACCAAGAAGTCCGGATAAGTGGAGACCACTAACTGTCCTAAAAAGAAGGGTTCGTCAACCTTGGACCATGCTTTAGTTGCCCTGTGATTCTTAGAAGATGATAAACGGGTATTGTGAGCCGCTACAGGGATCCTAGTGATCAATGAACCATGAATAGAAACAGACAAAAGTCTGTGGTCACTAAGGGGAGAATCAGCCAAACTATAGTCCAAGACCCAATCTCTTAATGATTTAGAGAAAAGAATAAAATCGATTTGGCTAGGTGTACCTCGCCCCACAAATGACGTTTTTTCCTAAAACACCACTCACGAAACTTTATGCGCAGAGAGAAATATGTATAAAGTTAAAATATCTTTTTGTCAAAATCAAAAATAACTCAGTTCGCCTGAATTGAGTTGGAAGAAAGGCAATAATTGGGCTACTCTATTTTTGTAAATTAACTTCTGACAAATATGTTCTGTCTCATTATCATCTCTTTTTCTTGATTAAATCCACACAGAATGAAATTGTGACATGAAATTGTTTTCAAAATGAGTTCCATGTGTACACTTGTAAGTTGATATTCTGTATCCTTGTCTATACGGGTTCAGAAATCTGGTGGGAACTGTTGAGCAGTCCTAATTTGTCACTGATGATTGGAAAATATACTGTTGCTAAACGTTCCTCTCTATACTTTGGATTTATGGACCTGTCTCAAGCATTGGACTGCGTCAATTGCACCAAGTTTTGGGAATCTCTTCTCCTATAGGATGAACGAAGCACGGGTGCACTTTATGGCGTATTTGCACAGAGATATGTAAGCTGGGGTTAGAATAAGTACGGATGGACAGGTGTCAAATATAGAAGTATTTCACGGGGTGAGACAAGGGTGTGTTTTGGCCCCTCTTTTATTTATATTATAGATTAATAAGCTTCACCCGTTTTTAGTCTCTGCTATCACAGATAAACCCAGAATCCAAGGGCTAATGCCCCCTTCTTTTCTTTACCCTGATAACGCAGTGCTAATGGCGCGACCACCAAAAGCCCTGCGTCAGCTGGTGTACGCCTTTGTGAACTTTATGGGTTCCTTGGACTTACAAACTAACTTTGTTAAATCCTACATTATGGCATGCAGTCCAAAGAGTAAGCAGTTAGCAACCCTTTTTGTAGGTACTAACAGTTTAAGATGCACCAGCACTTTTTCCTATTTGGGAATTACCTTTGCTTCTTCTGGGTCCTGAATGCCTCATAGCTCCGTCTAGTTCTAACTTGTGTATTTAGTTTGCCTCACTATGTAATCTACCCCAGCCGCCAGGAGGAGGTGCTCTTGGCCCTTGTTGCATATTTACAAAATTCAGTGCACTCCTGTTGCAACATACGGAGCTGGGATATGAGGTATCTCCAACTGCAATGCTATACAGATCGAAAAAATTAGGTTCTGCAGGAAGTTGGTCAGTCCCTATATCATCCTCCTTTGTAATCTACCATGAAGAACTGGGCTTACCATATGTAAAAGATCACATTAGAGCATGCCCATCATTACTTTGGTTAGCAGTATGGAAAAATGCAGAAGCCACTTTAACCAGGGATATTATTAGGGACTGTCTTGGGTGTGAAAGGGGACACTAAATCCCATGGTTAGCAGCTGTAGAGTCTGTTTTTCAAACAATTGGTTTACAGCGTGTCTCCAGACCCTGAAAATATTGTGAATGTAAATAAGAAATTTGTGCAGCTAACCCTGTTTAATTTTGAGCGTACCACTAGATTGAACGTGGATAGGGAAAGTCAACAGTGACAGCTTATTTAAACGTGTCTGTAGTCAGCCCTCCTACCAGCTTCCTCTTTACAGCAAGAGGACGCTGGGAACATAGTTTGTTGTTTTGGTTTAGGGCTGGCACATTGAAAGACTTATTATGCTTCCCCCTGGCTTTTCAAACTAACCTGGGTGCATGCCCTTGCTCCTGGGATGGGAGCTCTGGGCAGTCCATGCAGCACTTTGCACTTTTTTTGCAAATTTTATTTAACTCTTTTACCGCGGCGCAAATTCCGCCGCGGTGCGGGCGAAAAAAAGAGTGGACGTGGTTCGGACGGCCCTCGGCCGTCCTCCGCACACGCCCACCGTGACGTCGGATGGCCGGGTGCCGTCCGACGCATCGAACGGGTTAAGGTATACGAAAAACTTTATACTTCCGCTCATTAAAAAAACACAATATTAGGTATTTTAAGGTGGCATTCAGTTTTCTCTTACAAATGCTGGATGATGAGACAGGCTTATATGTAGGCCCTTTTCTTAAAGGGCAGTTCGGGCCCGGCGTACTATCCTTTCTGATTAAGATGTCCCTGTTGTAATTGTAGTGATTATATATGCCGCCCTAGGTTGGTTTTTATTTTTGTTTGTAATGAATTGTTTATTTTTTATAATGTTTCCTGATCAAGACTGCCCCATTGAAACTGTTTTCCTTTTATATATTGTGTGTGATGAATTGTTTATTTCATATTTTATATGTGAATTTTCTTATATGGATATTTTATTATCCGAATAAAGATGTTTTTGACTGACTGACTCAGGTAGTTACTTGAAGGGCCTTGCCTGCCATCATAAACGTCCCTCGCAACCTGTCCAGCAACTGTTCCAGCCTGTTCAGGACTCTGAAGGAAGAGGTGGTGGCAGGGGTCATGTACACCTGCAGCTTTCCTCTTAATCCTCCTTGTCTGCATTAACTGACATCAAGCACTTTAGTTCTTGCCCCATCGGTCATCTCCTTATGAAGGGCAAAATCAAGGTGGTGTCCGAGGAGGGGGAAGGGTACAGGTGCCACTTATGGTTCCCAAGATGCACTTGGGCTGAGGCCTATAATAGACCATAGGCTTCTGAACACTTACCTAAGAAAGGACCAATTCAGAATGCTTGCGATGGCCGAGATTGTTTAATGTGTTGATCCTGTAGTTCCACAGACGCAATCTACGGTGTGTGGTGAGGCAGAACATTTCCAGTTGAGCTTCCTGTTGTTCGGTATCACCTCTGCCCCCCTATTCAGAAAGGCAATGTCGATGGGTGTGACCCATCTTCACAGGTCGGGAATATATGTATTCCCAAACAGTGATGACTGGCTGCTGTAAGCATCATGTACCCAGGGATTCTCGGTCAACAAACCAACATTAATCCATGCTTTGGGCTTCCTTTATAGGGCTCATCCTAGACACAGTGGCATTGAATGCCTTTCCACCCTGCACCAAGTCATAGGCATAAAACCTATGATACCCATATTTCGGGCCTGAGTCCTTGTTCTGGTCCAGATAGTTATGAGGCTTTTGTCTCCTGGTCTAGTGCCTACTGCTGGTATTTCATGCCAGTTTGCACATGTCGCTCCTGTAGTGGAACTTTTGGTGGGCACAACAGTGGGGAGGCGGCGTGGAGCTGTTTGGACAACAACCATCTTATCCAGACCTCACAAGCATGTCCTCTATGTAATGGTGAAGAAAGCAGGGCAGAATCACCTGGGCGGCGTGAAGATCAGAGGATTATAGGCTCTGGGCACCACCACCATATAAACCTAATGGAGTTGAGCATCGTCATCACACCCGCATAGAATTTCTGTCGTCCATCAAGGACATTTCTGTCCAGGTTCTGACTGACAACATGACTGCCATGTAGTTCCTCAACGGGCATGGCTATATGGTCTCCCTATCCTCTATCTAGAGTCTGTTGTGGAGATGGCTGGGTCATCTTGGGATCTCTTTAACGGTCAATCTCCTAGCAGGTTTCCCGAATATCAGAGCAGACAAACTCGACAGACTGTCTTACTGCTCGAAAGTGGCTCCTGCTCCTTGTGGTGGCACAAAGTATCTTCGTCCAACAGTGTGTGCCCCTAATAGATCCGTTCACTGATGCAGAGAAAGTTTGATGTAAGGCCTTTTGTGACCTGGTGTATTTTGGGGCAACACGTTCCACCTTCGATGGGACTTGGGCTTCCCTTACACATTTTTGCCCTTGCCACATATTGCACGAGTCCTAATTGGGGCCAAATATGACTGAGCACAGCTCATCTTACTAGTCTCAGACTGGGCTTGGAGGATGTGGTACTCTGACCTGCTGAGTCTGAGCATATTCGTGCCACTTTGACTGCCTCTTCAGTTGGACCTGCTATCCCAGCAACAGGGCATGATTTTGTAACGGAGCTTCCCATAATCTACACCTCCATAATGGGAATGAGCCGGGCCTTTGTTCTTCTGCCTGGGGGGTAAGGGGGGTTAATGAATGAATGGAGGTATTTTGTAAGCACGCAGCTACTTCAAGGAGTTTCCCAATGCTAAAGAATGAAAAGTTCATGCATACTCTGCCACAAATTTAGCATGAAGAAAACAGCCATGTCTTGTTCTATTCTAGAGGCACTTATTTAGCGCATGGCTACCCGTAGGAATCCCAGTGCTGTTATTGCTGCACCGAAGGAATTACATGACCGCACCATGGGATTTACAACCATATGTTCTGGAAGAGCTGGGTTTTTAAAGATTTGCGGAAGGAAAGTTCCTTATCAATGGAACGAAGAACGGGAGGAGGTGGGGGGGGGGGGAGCTATGCCACAATTTTTCTGCATTAAAAGAAAAGGATCTTTCTCCCCATTTTTCTCTCCTGATGATCTGTGTCGTAGCCAAATGGGCATTAGAGGAGCACAGAGATCTGCGTGTATAAGGGGAGAGCAGATACCAAGGGTTCAGTGGCCCTTTATCAAAAAAAGCGCACAGATGTCAAGTGATTTAAATGCTATTCTCTCTGCCACCGGAAGCCAATGAAGAAGACGAAGGGCTTGCCGTACAGGTTGGTTTCTTGGAATGTTATACAGGATTCATGCAGCAGAGTTCTGGACCATATGTAATTTCTTTATAGTAGCTTTAGGCGCTCCCAGATAAAGTGAATTACTGTAGCCCAGATGAGAGAGGATGAGCACTTGGACTACCAATCTTTTTGAGGTAAAGCGGATGAAGGGAAGAACTTTGCGCAGCATCCTCAATATGCTGCAGCAGTTGGCAGCTAATTTAACAGCTTGGGAGTAGAATTTAAAAGACTCAACCAGCCACATCCCTAGGCTCCTAATGACTGGTTTATGAGTAGGAGGACGACCCAAGTGGCTTGGCCAGCCCAGATGTAAAAATGGGTCAAGGTTATTGCTCAAGAGCATCAGCTCTGTCTTCTCCCCATTAAGATTGAGACACAAGCTCTCCATCCACTTAGCGACCTTCCCTAGACAAGGACCTTGAGCAGGGGAGGTGAGACCCCGGTCTTTTTCAGTGAAAAGACAAGCTGCGTATCGTCTGCATACAAAATAAGTGAAATCCGAAAGGGAGAACGTCGGCCACCAGTGGTCTCCTATAGAAGTTAAAAATGGTGGGGCTCAGTAATGAGTCCTGGGGAACTAAAAATTTGAGGGGGAGGCTCTCTTAGGAACAATCTCCTTCCATAATCTGAAACGTTCTATCTTTCAGGAAAGACTTAAGCCAGGCTAAAGATGATCCACCGATTCCAGCACTCCGTAATCTCTCCGCAAGAGTATTATGGCTCGTGCCTCTTCTGGAGTGACAGTTTGGACCTAAAGGTTTGAAGTTCAAAAGGTAGCTGATTCCAAGCCCTAGCTGCCAGAAAATAGAGTGCGGCCCCTCTTCCTTAACTGCCAAACCCTTGGCACTACCTTTGAGGCGGCCGTGGCTGAATGAAGTCCTCTAACAGGATGACAATCCTGAAATCTTGCAGATAGATAGCACGGACCAGCAGAGAGAAGGGCCTGATGAACCAGGGCCAAAAACTTTAAAGAATCCTCTTCTTAATTGGCAGCCGCGGAGAAGTCTAAGATGACTAGAAACCAAAGAATGCCAAGGCAGTTTCATAATTAGCTGAGCAGGAGGGCATTGTGGACTACTTCCAGCTGGTTCACAAGGCCTTCTGACAGCCCAAGATAAAGAGCATTGGCAAGATCCAATGTAGAAGGTATCGATGCATAAACCACTACCTTTCTAGAATGCAGTGGTAGAAAGAAGAGAAACTTAAGTAAGTGTACGGAGCAATGCAAGTTAGACCACCTGAGGGGAATAAGAAAATGGTCTGACCAAGCAACCACCTGGGGTTCTTCAACCAACGTAGGAAGATTAGATAATATCAGATAGATATTATGACTGGCTTAGTGGGTAGGGGCAGTTACTACTTGTGTTAGATAATCCCTCAATCTTTCTGAAGCTTAAAATCTCTAGCAATGTAAAGTTAGCATATTGAAGGGACAGGTGAGTTAGTGAGGTAGAGCTTCAACCTGAGAGTTGATAAAGTACCCAACATAACCTGATGAAACACAGTTTTGTATGAGAAGAACAAATGGACTACTAAATATTTTTTTTTTAAACTCATCAATTTCTAACTGGATGTTTAATAAACTTTTACTAATAGACTTTAAAAAAAGTCTTTTAGCGAGATTTCTACAAACAGAGCTGTCTGTTTTTATTTTATCTCTGGCCTAGGAAGGGCATTATTAAAAGTGACTTAGTAAAAATTTCAGCCTTTCTTCATTTGCCTGATCAGTCCTTTTTGTTCAAGTCTTTCCTTGTAATGCATTTCTTAAGGAGGCCCTCCTGTTTTCCCGGCTTCATTCATTACTCTGCAATCGGATGTTAATTTGGTTCTTACCTTCTTGATCAGCATTTGAATCTTTACAAAGTTGCACCATGAACTTTTGACTCTCAATTCTGTCTCTTAATGTTATCACTTCTGCTCGTCACATCAGTGAGTTGTAGGCGTTGTCTGTACAGCCACCATATCACCCTTTTACCCTCAACAGGTTACTACTTCAAACCCAGGAGTCTTTTCTCCTAAAAGTAGTGTGTCTCACTTTATTTTGGGGCCATCCACACCATCCTTGCTTTAATCCCTCTGAGTATGAAAAGAGGCTCCACTGGTTGGGTACTAAACATGGCCTAAAGGGCCAAACATGGCCAAAAAGGAGCATCCTAAGGCCTCTGAGCTCATTCAGCCAGGGCAAAATCACTACAGTGCTTAGCTAGAAGTGTTCAAGTGTTGGATATCTTCCAGTGTCCTGCTTTGGTGTCAATCCATACCTTACCATGGATTGCTTTAGATACTTTCAGGGTTGCAAGGGGGTCATTTTCTTTCACTTGTTCCTGCAGTCAACTTCTTAAACCCACCAACTTAATGAAGCCACTGTTATGGTATTTATTCAAAATATGAGAACTATGTGGGTAGACATATCCAGCAGAAGACTTTGCTGCTTATCTTTGGTAATGCTCTATTTTTAGCATGTATAGTTGTAGATCACATGCTTTGCACACTACTGGCATCTGTTAAGTACATGTAAGTTGTTTTTCTCAGACGTATTAAGTTTTGGGGTAATTCGTTAACGCTCCCTGAAATCTACAATGTATTAGGACAAAGACTCCATCTCAATTTGCTTTTTTCTCCCCTCCATCTTGTTCAGACGTCTTTTTTGCAACTCTGGGACTGTCGAGTTACAAAGAACAGGTGTTTGATTCCAGTTCCCGGAATTGCCTCCCAACAACTTCAGAAGGCCTCTTCAACTGACAAACGTTTTTTCTTCGCTGCAGGTCGAATGAGTGACTTTTAGGGTGTGGATTCTAAGTGCACACTCTCCCAGTTTTGCCTCAACTACAACAGTAATTTTCAATGGTCACCACCAGGTTTACATTCTCTCCCTGCCCAGACCACACGAGAAATTGAGCTGTTCGACTTGGCAGTCTTTCTAAAACAAAGACAATGTGATATGGAAGGGAACGTCAATGGATGCATTACAAAATGCAAGCCATTACCCTACAGGCTAATTTGTGGTCCTCTGATCTGAAGAACTCAAGGGAACCTACTCAGAGGTGGGAGGTTAGTAGTGTATCCTGTGGGGTGATTTAGATCGGTGTCCCAAAACTCTCTCCTTGGAGGGCTCGGAATATAAAGGGGAACTGTCTTCGGGGTGCCAGTGGAACTTGTTCCTAGGACACAGACTGCATAGAAGGATCGCTGACAGTGTTCTGGTGTTCGAGTCTTGAACTCAGGGTCCAGTTCCAATCTCAAAGGAACCATGCTTTGAGCCCCAAGACTGTGCTAAAGTCCTTGACATTTGGCTTCTGCCACAGTTCTCAAGCCCTCTTTGCTCTGACAGCCAATCTTAGCCCTGGAGAAGCCTAGAGTTAAGGGCACTGAGCCTTGAAGCCAGACCAGACCCCCTCCACCCTGAAGCGTCAAACGGCCACCTTCAGTGCCAAAGTGGACCATGAAGTTGGCTCAGGGACCAGTTTTGACGCAGGCCTGCAGGCTGAGCAACACACCCCCAATCATTAAGCTGCCAGACTGCATGATGTCCGGCAGAGAAAGATTTACATCCATCCTCAATCTGTGAAGGTTCTGGTTGACTCTCTACAACAAGAGCACACCCAGTACCTCTGAAGAATAGGAAACTAATATTTGGTAATTCTATCTCTTGAAAAGGTGCACATGTTCCCTGTACCAAAGAAAAACGGATAGTACAACAGCCATATCCCTCCACCACCAACAAGCTTTGTTTATCCACCACCATAGTAACCACAGCGCTCACCGTCCCGGCAGCGCTCTATACACTGACAAATCAGGACCTTTTTGATCCACAGACTCATACTATGAGTCTGTCCCGGCAGATGGTGGGAAAGAATCATACTATATAAAGAATGGGAACCAGGAGCGATAAAGGTCCAGCACACATGCTCCTTGCATTATTCAAAATATAAATGAGGTTTTCAGTTTCTCGTGAAAGAAGACTAAGGTCCATGGTTCCAAGGAAAGGAATAATCTCCAATAGGAGCACGGGCCCTCACACGCCCAAATGGGTGTCATGCGTCATCATTGGGCTAGCTCCTCGTCGGGCTGGCGCTGCAATGCCCGGGCACCCACAATGGGGCTCTTTGCCGGAGATCTTTTAGTTAGCCGTAGGTGAAGTTGAAGGTGTGTGGGCTAAAAAAGTGTATTGTAGAATGGTGACGTAAGTAAATTAAAATGGGTGCAGTGGTACTCCGGATCAGTTAATGAATGAGCTTGCTGACCTAATTGAAAATGTATGTGCCACCTTAGGATATAATAGTCCTAGACAGCCTAGTGGATTAATTGGTCTAATTGGTCAACATGTTTCTTGCCTTCGTGGAAGCTGGACTGGGTAGGTCTTGCGGTGTACGCCTCTGTGCATCCTTGATACTAATAGGCATTCCTTCTGCTTTTGCCTCATGGTGCTTGATCCTATACCCTAATTGGGATGACTTTACTTGTTCAAAGGTACAATATTTACCATATTACTTGTTGTGTGACTGGTTATCGTTGTCGGAGTATTCATACTCCCTGAAACCAGACACAGTGTAGTTTAGGGTAGTTTCTAGGTCCTGAAGAATCGGCACTTGATCTTTCTTGACATAACTAGGCGAGAAACATGTTGTTCAATTAGACCAATTAATTCACTAGGCTATCTAGGACCTTTAATATCCTAAGGTAGCATACAAGTATGTTTTTTGTTTGTTTGTTTAATCAGCAGAAATCAATAATTGAAGACCGAATAATGGCATTAAATATATGAGGAATATAAAACTTTTGAAATAAATGGTTGATGAGATAAAATAGAATTGAGAGTATGCAGAGAAAGTAACGGTTTACGGTGATTTGACATTTTTTGAGTGTGTATAATTAGTATGTTGTTTAACAGTAATGAAATGCGTTAATTGCATCCAATACAAATCTCTATCAACTTGTGGAATATAAGAGGCAAAAGCTGTATCTAATCTATGATGATGACAAACATTATACTACCATTTAAAAAAAAAAAAATGTTAACAAATTTTATTAGGTTTTACAGAAGATTCCAGTCGTCAACAGTACAGTATTAATATCATTGATCAGGATCAAAATTGACCAGTCTTTAATACAGATACTTCAGTATCAATCCCCAGGAATGGTGGTCACTACATTGAGCATAAATTCCCGACCCCCTCCTAACAACCCAATGGCCATAAGCTGTTCAGTGTTCGATACTGGAGCTGCTATACATGCTCTCAGTCTTGAGCTTAAACTCCCTTCCCGCAACTATCCCCCCACCCTCCCCTCTCCCCAGGCGTGTCACTTGTGGGCAGATTACTAATTTGCAATACACTTCCGCTCCCACTTAGGTTTCACATTTGACTGAGAGAGCTCTTAAGGATCCCTCGATCAGTAAGGGCGGCGATGTACTGTCTGTTGCCTACCTCCATGGTACCATAATTTGCTCAGGGGTATATAGCCTAGCCTACTCCTGCCGGGGGTTCCCTACTAACTCCTCCTCCCCGTCATCATCTGGGGTCTTAAGTAGCACAACTAAGTTTTCCATGCTCTTGCTGCCTCCAACGCCCTCTCGCTCACCGTTCGTTTTGCTATTTGCATCCTGATTATCCCTTCACATTCTGCCCACTTAATGAATTCTTTCTTCCATCTGGTTGTGCTTGGGCCCTGTTTTGCTTTCCAGTGCATGGTGATGTCTCTTTTGGCTAGGAGTAAGCCCATGTCTAAGAATTTATTCGTGATTTTATTTTTGGTTTTGTGAGGGAACCAGTGTAAAAGGCAATACTTAAGCGTTGACTCAACTTCCCTGTCGGTGATATCAGCCAGCAGCGTAGTTACCTCTCCCCAGAAATTAGCCAGGTATGGGTAGTCCCAGAACATGTGTCTAAAGTCTGCTCCTTCTCTATTACACCGCGGGCAAGCCGCTGATTGGGTCGTGAAAAACTTGTTAATTTTCTCCGGAGTGAGGTATGCTCTATGTAAAATATAACACTTTACCAGTTGGAATCTGGCATTTCTAGTGCTTTTCCAAGCCCTCTCCACCAGTTCCCCCCCCCCCAGTTTTTTCTGGAATATCCTCTCCAAGGTCTGCTTCCCATTTTAGGCGCAACTCCGATGAGGGTAGTAATGTTTCCCGCGTTATGCGCCTATACAGACACGTAACCGCCTTAAATGTACCCGCCGCCATCACCACATATTGGCAGCCCAATGACGTCAGTGATTCAGTGAGTCCCCCCTCCCCAGTGTTTTCGTATGGCCGCAGTGAGGGCAGAGTGCAACAAAAAGTCTCCTCTGGGTAAGTCATAACGGTCCTGTAGGTCGTTGAATGGGATCATGGCCCCTTCCTCATATAGGTCTCCCATTGTAGCCAGCCCTTGTTCCACCCAAATCGTCAATCTCTGCCAACTACCCCCATGCGGCAAGGCCTCACACATAAGTAACGGGATTTCGGGAGCATACGGGCTGCTAAGTTTGGCCCGTCGCAGGTACCTGTTCCAGCATCGCCATGCTGTACTTGGCTCAGAGGGGAGGACCGGGGTTCGAACAGGAAGCCTCAGCGTAATTTGGGATAACAGTCTTAAAGTCGCAGAGTCTTCTCTAATTTCTTCCGTCCCTCTGAGGCGACTCGCCACCCATTTTGTGAGCCATTGTAATTGTGCCGACAGGTAGTAGGCCTCAAAATCGGGCACCGCCAAACCTCCCTCCGCTCTCGGACGCATGAGAATGTTAAGTGCCACCCTCCTCATGCCCTTTCCCCACAGAAACCCTGTGATCATTGATCTGAGTTGGGTAAAATATCTTGCCGGTATCCAGATTGGCAAGGTCCCAAAGTAGTACAATAACCTCGGTAGGGTCACCATTTTAAGTAGAGCTACCCGGCCGGCTACCGATAGTGGCAGAGAGCTCCAAAAGTCAAAATTGCCTTTAGCGTCTCTAATGGCTCTCCCTATATTGCCCTCCAGTATGTCTCCCTGAGTGTGGTATATTTGGGTGCCCAGGTATGTAAAGCACCGATCTTCCCCTCTCACTTACTCAACTTCTCGTGGGCCTGTCCTGTCCGCCATCGTTGGGAATAAACAAGATTTTGCCCAATTCACCTTTAGCCCCGCCACTCTGCCTAGGGCCTGCAGCAATTCTTTCGCGCCCCGAAGTGCTTCTCCTGAATCTGCCAGAAACATCAAAAGATAGTCTGTGTAGAGCGCAATGTGGTGGATCTGTCCATCAACATTGAGGCCCTGATAGGGCTGCCCTGTTCTAGCCCTAATAGCAAGCTGCTCTATCGCCAGGCCGAAAAGTAGGGGGGAGAGGGGGCACCCTTGTCTGGTTCCCCGCCCCACGCTGCAGGTATCAGATATTAGCCCACCTGTTTTAACCCTAGCATTGGAGTCTGAGTATAGGAGAGCAGTCCATCCCACAAATTTGTCTCCCAACCCAAACTTCCTCATCACGTGGAACAAATAAGGCCATTCTAGGCTATCGAATGCCTTTTCTATATCCACTGCAAAGACTGTCGCCATATCTTTCCTATAGGAGTCTGCCTCCAGCACTCGTAGGAGGTGCCGGACGTTAAGTGCTCTGTTTCTGGTGGGAATAAGCCCGGACTAGTCCTTATGTATTAGCGTTGTCATGCAGGAGTAAGCGAGTGGCTAGTATACGACTCAGGATTTTGTAGTCTAAATTAAGCATGGAAAGCGGGAGATATGCCGCTGTATCCCATGATGGTTTCCCCGGTTTAAGCAACGGTATGATAATCGCTTCTCTGGTAGAGCCGGGCAGGTGCCCCGCTTGTCTTGCATCATTATATAGTTTTACCAGCCTGGGGGCCAGCAAGTCAATGTATTTTAGGTAAAATTCAATTGGTAGGCCATCTGTTTCTGGAGTTTTGTTTCTTGCCATATTTTTAATAGCCCCTCTCACTTCCCTAATTTCCACATCTCGACCTAGGGTATCTGCGAGATCCTTGCCTAGTTCTGGCAGCTCCACCTCACCCATGAATCCATCCATGTCTTCTTCTACTGGGATCAACCTGCTCTTGTATAGCTCAGTATAGTATTCTAGAAACAAGTCATTAATACCCTGTTGGTCATACCTCATGTCACCACTCTGCCCTCTAAGCTCTAATATAACTGTACCTCTCATAGCTGGATTAGCCAACCAAGCTAGTAGGGCCCCTGACTTATCCCTCTCCGAGTGGGCACGAGTTATGTATTTTTTGTAGTCGAAGCAGCGAAGGCGTTCTACCTGCACTGCCACTGCTTCTCTAGCTTCCAAGAGATCCCCCTGCTTGTCAGCTTTCTCTGGCCTTTCCTATTCTAGTCCCCCTAGGCGCTGGTCCGCTCTCTGTATGTCCTGAAGTAGCACCTTCCGTGTACCCATCATCTCTGACATACAGCGTCCCCTGATGACTGTTTTAAACGCATCCCACTCTACTAATGAGTTCGTTGCTGTGTTAGCATTGTCTTGGAAATAATGTTCAATAGCCGTGCCTATCGCTTCGTGGAACACCTGGTCCTCTAAGGCCTCGGGCCTCAAGCGCCAAGTGGGTACTTTAGGCCTCGCGCGGGACCACTGCAAACTTATCAACTCTGCATTGTGGTCCGATATCGGCAGAGTGAGGTATTCACTGCTGCGTACCCCCTCATGTACATCAGGGGAGCACAGTATGGCATCTAGTTAAACATGTAGTTCGTGTATTGCCGAAAAGGATTAATCCTGGGGTGTTGGGCTCTCCAAGAGTACACCAATCCCCACCTCCGTTGCCAATTCCGCCGTGCTTCTGCTATTTTATGTGTGGGTGCATCAGGGAGTGGAGGATGAGAACGGTCAAGAGCAACATCCGGTATACAATTAAAGTCACCTCCCAATAGAACTGATCCCGTAAGTATGGAGGCCAATTTCCCAGAGAGGTGTGAGAAAAAGTTTGGTTGGTCCGAGTTAGGTGCATATATACTCCTGAGTACTATATCCCTGCCATCTAATCTCCCAGAAATTAGCACATATCTGCCGTCTGGATCTATAATTTGTTTGGTGCACTGAAAGGGTACTCCCGCCCTCACCCAGACCAGGACCCCTCGTGCAAATGCCGAGTAATTGGTATAAAATACTTGACCTCGCCAGCGAAGCTGCATTGCTGCCCCCTCTTTCGCCATTATGTGGGTCTCCTGGAGTAGTGCAATCTGGACACCCCTACGGACCAAATAAGCATGTATTTTATGCCGCCGTACCATTGAATGCATCCCCCTTACATTCCACGAAATGCATTTTAATTCTAGGGAGAGTCCCATTGCATTAGGTAAACCTCGCTCCTGCAAAAATAATCCATTGGGACACGCCTGTCCCCACATAACATTACAACCAAGTAAAATCCCCAACTCCCCCCTCCCCAGGACAGGTACTGGTGAACTAGTTCCCATCCAAACGTTATCTGAACACACAAACATTCACTAGTGGTTACAGGGGTGATCAGCCTACGGTTCTGGACCCAGACCCCCGCCACGCCCTACCCCCCCCCCCCAAATTCCTGCGACAATTAGTTCGCCCCGGACCAGTCACCTGCAGTCTCTTACTACCATAATGCAGACAGAGGATCCATTACTCGCCCCTCTAATTCAAGTTTATATCGTGCCTCAGTAGTTTGCCGTTTGGAATGCCAGGCCATAGTCCTCAAGCAATCTGATCCGCCGTCTGGGGTGTAACCTCTGGCAATTCCGTCTCCGAGGTATCATTGTCACTAGGAGCTGGTGAACCTTTTGATCTTTCCGCACCCATTCCACTTTTACTTGAGGTGGGGCTGGAACCTTTTTGGCTATGATTCGCTACCACCTGTAGCAGTTTGCGACGCTCTAGGCTAAGCTCCCTAAGAGATGGGGCTCTGTACCCAGTTTGATTTCTGCGAGGGCTCTGTTGAAGTGAGTCTGTTTGGGAATCGCGACGTTGCAGGGGCTGCCGTGTGTCCAGCCATTCCCAGGCCTCTTGAGGTGTAGTGAAGAATCGTGGTCCGCAGGGTCTGCTACTCTGAGCTGCGCAGGAAACGGCATCGCATACGGCACTTGTAATTGGCGGAGTTTCTTTTTGACAGCTAGGAAGGAAGCTCTGTTTCGCTGGACCTCCCTTGTGAAGTCCGGAAAAATCATAACTGCATTATTATCAATCTGCAATCCTCTTTTTTTGGCGAGCTTGTTGTAGAATATAGTCTCTGTCTCTGAAATGTAATAGGCGCGCCACTATTGGTCTAGGAGGGGACCCAGGTCTAGGCGGTCTTGCCGGAATTCTATGGGCCCTTTCCAGAGCATAGAAGGATGACAACCCTTCTGGGGCTACCTCTGTTCGAAGCCAATCTTCCAAAAAACGCACCATATTCACACCCTCCGCTTTTTCCGGCACTCCGATGACTCGAATATTATTCCTGCGGGATCTTCCCTCGCTATCTTCAGCCCGCACTTCTAACACTTTGACTTTAGGTTCCAGGTCCGAGAGTGTCTTCTGCATCGCGGTCACCTGCTCTGGAAGGCCACCCAGTTCTTTCTCGGTAGTGATCACCCTTTCTTTGAGCTACTGATGGTCATCTTTTAATAGGCTCAAGTCTGTGCGTATTGCATCGATTTTCTCCTCCAGGGCCTCTCTGGAGGCCGTGATCGCCTGCATGATGTCCGTCAGCGTTGGCCTCCTGGGAGTCGAATCTTTACCCACTTCCAGCACTTCTTCATCATTATCGGTCTGGGCCCCAGGGGCATCTACACTGAGGATAGTATATCCTCTTTTCTTTTGGGTTCTCCCCATCTTTCTGGTCGAGTTCTGGTTTCTCTCCTCTCTCCTCGGATGGATTCTGCCATTCAGAAGGCTGTTTTGTTTTATTGTGGCTGCTTGCTGTTCTTAGCGTATCTCCGGATCTCCTCAGACCGTCACCAGCCACTAAGTCTGCAGCAGACACTCCAGGAATCTACCTGCTCGCTGTTATCCACTTCGGCCTTCGTAGAAAGCACTTATATTCAGCCCAGCGTTGCGTGCTCAAGGTTGCTCTCGTCCAGAAGTCTGTAGAAGGGGCTTAGCGGAGCCTCATGACTTGCGCCCTGTGAATTTTGCTCTATAGCTGTAGGTTTTCTAGGTGCCAGGAAGGCGCCCTCCTTCACGGGTTGTTCTGCGCCTCTGTTGTCCAGTGTACTAGCGGACCATCAGGTGCCCTCGATCTCCTTTATGCTGCTGGTGTACCCTTCCTCGGGCTACTGCGCTTGGGTAGTCACTGTGCGTGACGTCTCCTTTCTCTCCTCTGGGAAGCACCTCCACTACTGCTCAGTATCGTGGACTTCAATTATTGAGCCTTTCCGCCCTGATTATGCACTGGGCACCCCAGTGCTCGTAGCGCTTGCTGCTGCTGGGGCCTGTTGCAGTTATTTCGGCCTGTGGCACCTGTGTACTACTTATTGCGGGGCGAGCGCCATCTTGCTGTCTGCTCTGCCGCGCTGCTGGTTTCCAATTTTGGGGATTGGGGGCTTCCCCTTGACCCCATTGTTCGTTATAGTGGGCTGTAGTTATTGAGGCATTCCACCCCAGTTGTGCGCTGGGCTCCCCCAATACTCATGGGGCTTACCGCTGCTGGGGTCTGTCTGTGTGTTCGGCCCGCAGTGTCTGCGCACGGTTCATTATGGCGCAGGCGCCATCTTGCTGCTGGTTCCGCTGTGCTGCTTGCGTTCGAGTTCGGCAGTTGGGGGCCTCTTCCCGAGGAGCCAAGGCACTCAGCTCACTTCCACTTGCTCCCGGGGCCCCTCTGTTCCCTCACTGTGCTTAGGGCTCTCCTGCGGCGTAAGGGGCTCCCCTCCACCGGGCCTCGACTCTCAGCTATTGGCCTGCCCCGGCTACACTGGGCTTTCTATGGCGCGGGCGCCATCTTGCTGGCTCTTCCGTGGCGCTGCCTGACCTCAATTGCAGAGCTGATGAGTTTCTTTCTGAGGAGTCAGGACTCGCCTCGCATTCCCCTGCTCTCCCGGGTTCCCTCCGCTTACTTGTGGTGCGCAGGTCTCTGTGGGGTGAGGCACTATTCCTCACCGGGACCCGTCTCTCTCCCGGCCGTCCTTTACAGCTATGCAGGTCAGTTCATGGCGCGGGCGCCGTCTCTGTGGGTCCCAACCCCGCTTTCGGCGATTTTTGGCTTTTCGAGGCGGTATGAAGCCCGCCTCTCCGCGCTCCCAGCTGCCGGGTCCCTCCGGTCTGCAAATCTATGCCCGCATCTGTGTCCGGGGGTCAGGATATGTGGCTATGGGGGAAAGCGGCGGACGGAGCTCCACAGCCCGCGTCTGTTCACATCGGCTTCTAGCCACGCCCCCATGACAAACATTATACTACCGTGCTTTAAACTAAATATCCAAGGATTTTTTTCCAGTTAGTTGTAACTTGCTGAAAGGCTAAAGCCAACATGAGATCTAGCAATCTATTATGCATGCCTAAAGTAGTAACATGCGATAGACTTCCTAGAAAATGTAGTAAAGGGGACATAGAGCATTGTATATTAAAGATTGTGAGTTGCAACCAAACTTTCCCCAAGAAGAATGCAGTGGGTGGACATAGAAAAAGAAGAAGCATCAGATCCTCATTGTGATGACCGCTTGACCAGCAGGTGGTGTCAGTCTTGGAGAATTTGGCTATAGATGCAGGCATATGATAGTCTACGATATAAAAAGAATAAAGATTGAGTAGTGGTAGTGGTAGCTGTTCTGGAAATTCTGTGAAGTCTAGACCAGATTTTATCACAGAAGGGAATGGGTCAAGCACATCCTAAATCTGCTTCCCAGCGAAGTTCTACCATTGTTTTAACTTGAGATGAGTCCAGGGGAAAAAATATTTATAAACAGGGAGGCTTTAGGAGTAAAGTTTAGAATATTTTGCAGAGAGGATTCAGGTAGAGAAGATGTAGAATCTAATGGCAGCAAAGGAAGAATTTCCAAGTGATGTAAGAATATTCGAAGTGATATTTATAAGAATAGAAAATGTATACCCGAATGTATGAGGATAATTGTGATGCCTGGAATTGAGGGAAGCAGCTAGGGTTACTACTGTCAAATAATTCCCCAACCCATATTATACCTTTTACCTCCAAGACTTCCAATTTAGGGGTTTGTTCTTTATAGTAATTAGACGATTATACTATAAGGGAGACAGTAAAAAAAGAATCAAAAGATAGTTTATGACTGATAATAAGGTTCAGCATGAAACCAGTATGTTTAAATAACGGTGAAGAGGTAGTGATGTTCTTTGAAGAGAAAGAGTTCTTCTCTAGGAAAGAAAGGTGCTAGTATGGAATGTTCAATATCGAGCCATAAGGGAGTAAACGAGGAAGGTAATGTGAGGAGACACTTAGAAGCTTGTCTGAAATAGAAAGTTTTATGATAAGTCCAAAAGGCCAGAAAAGTAGTACCACCCTCTGCCTTGGTTTTCTTGAGATGCTTTCGGGAAATTCTGGATTTTTATTATGTCTAAGAAATTTGAAAGTAGAGTCCACTTTTTAAAAATATTTAAGTGGTATATATTTTGGGATCTTAGACAAAATATATAACAGAATTGGTGTAATCCTCATTTTGATTGAGTCAAGACGACCCCACCAAGATAGGAACAATGGATTCAAAGAAGACGAGAGGTTTTTTTTTTTTTAGTCCTTCCTTCATATTTATTGTAACAGCTTCTTTAATAGAATTGATTAACCAAATACCCAAATATTTAATCTTAGAATTATTCCAATGAAAAACAGTAAAATCAAAATAATGTTTAAGACAAAATTTGGAAATGGGCAAGATTTCTGTTTTTCCTGAATTCATTTTGTATCCTGATACTAAAGAGAATTGAGTTATTTCATGAAGCAAAACTAGAATAGTGAGATCGGGGTTAGAGAGAAAAAGAAGACTGTCTGCATATGCAGAGAGTTTCAAGTGTTTATCTCCATTTTTAAACCTGTTATGAGATTATTATTGCGTATTCAGGACAAAAAGTGTTCAAGGGCTACAACAAATAAATAGGCATATAAAGAACATGCTTGTCAAACTCCTAGTTTTAATGGAAAATATTGGGAAACTCGTCCATTGACCAACACAGAAGCTGTTGGAGCTTTATAAAGAAGAGAAATAAGTGAGATGATAATGGGTTTTAAGTTAAAAGGCTCACTTGATTCTGTCAAATTCCTTTTCCGCATCTATAGCAACAGGAGCCAAGGGATATGAAAGAAAACAAGCCTTATTTAATACTTTAAAAAAAAAATTGCCTAGATTTATCGGATGCAAGTCTACCCTTAACAAATCCAAATTGTTTCTTACCTATCAATTTGGGTAAAAACTTTTCGATTTGCAAAGCTAGTAATCTGGCAAAGATTTTATAATCTACATTTACTAGTGAGATAGGCCGATAATGTTTGCACTGCGAAGGATCCCGCCCATCCTTATGAATAAGACACGTGGTCGCTTCTTGAAAATTATCTCCAGCTGTACCAGTGTTATAGAAAAATTTAAAAAGTTGCAAAAGATTAGGGAAGAGTATATTAGAAAATGTTGATAAAACTCCACGTAAAACCCTCTAGTCCTGGAGTCTTGCCCTTTTAAATAGAGTTGAGAGGTTTGAATATTTCTGAGAGTGATAAATCATTTTCAAAGGATGGGAAATTTAAGATTTTCGTGGCCAGGAGGAGTGGTGTCTTTCAAATAAGCCTCAATAAGAGAAGGGTATGCATGGGATTCTGGAGTATAAAGGGTTTGTTAAAATTTCATAATTTCCTCTAAAATGTCTTTGGTACTTAAACATCCGCTTTCCTGTGGACGAGTCAATAGACTCAATATTAGTACATTGTTTCCAGACCTTCAAATAATTAGCTAGAAGCTTTCCCACTTTATTACGTCCTCCATAGTAGCGAGGACTGCTTCGGAGTAATATGGATGAAGCATTGTATATAGTTAGTTTTATTTAAATGAAATTTAGCCCGAACAAGTTCTTGTAGATTAGTTCCAGAGGCCGAGGAATACAATTGATTTTCTAGGCGTTTAATAGTAGATAATAAGGACATGTGGTGTTTGGCAAATTATCTCCTTTTTTTTTAGGTCTCGCCTAGGCAGCGCGCATGCGCTGCTCTAGGAGATGACCTTTAGAAATTGGTCAGCTCTTTTCAAGCACTCGTGCTTGTGCTGGCATCCACCTTGCGGGAGTGAGCAGCGGCGGGCACGCTAATTGAAAACAGATGACTCTCGCGCCGACGCTGCTCGCTCCCGCAAGGTGGATGCCAGCACGAGTGCTTGAAAACAGCTTGCACTTGCTTTCCCTTTTCAGCTGTTTGCATTTGGCTGGTTTTTTTTTCTGATTAATTTTCACTTTCGTGCTCGTTTTAAATCATGCAGTGCTATTTCTGGGTCTCAACAGTGAATCACTAACTTTGATGTGACAAGCACCAGAAAGGAAAACAATGGTTCCCATTGTGTGTGCATGGCACTCCCTCAATTCCGAGCTGAGGTCCTGTTTTGACATGCACTCCTTCGCCAAGACAAACATTCCCATTGTACACTTAGAGGGCATATATAGAGTCCAGGAGCACCAGCAGTTATAAAGGAACACTTACATGTTTCGAGAACTGCCGCATCTTGCCACTTAGGAGAGCAGGGTGTGAAATGAAACCAGTGCCCATCGTTATATTTTGGAAAAAGGGGTGTCTGTATCTCTGTCCGCAAATTCTATATAGAGCTCACCAGGAATTATATTGCGGCTGGCGAGTTATTTGTCACACTTCCTTTTCTGCTGGTGAGCTAATTTGTAGGCAAGCACTTTTAATTATCAGTTTTGTTTAACTGACAGTAGCCTGAGATGAGAATTATGCATTTTAGGAAAATTTTAAAGGTGCTCCTTCGGGAACGAACATAGACACATTTTGCAAGTAAGGAAAGGCTGACAGTATTTGGAGATCAAGTAACTTCTTTATATTTACAGCATACTTTGAAATTGATTCACTAGTTAAGCCTTACGTGCCTTGAATATCTGAAAAATTACAAATTTCAATTGTAGCATTTGCTGTTTTTTTTCACGCGGGATTCCGATTCTGTAATACGAACTCTGGGGAAACCGCTCTAGAGAGGACTTTTGTGGGAAATCCACTAAGCTTTTATCTCAGCGTATCAGTATAAATCCAAACACCCATATGCCAACAACGGAATCTGGTCAAAATGGGTGGGTAGGGCTGGGGAAGGTCAGTCTCGGAGACTGAGCGGGGCGGGACTGAAGTGGCCCGGCGCTGCCTCATGTCTATCAAGGCTGCAGCGGACTGCCCCAGGTCTCTCCGCCCCTGGCACCCGGGCTTTAATGAGTAATTCCCACAAAGGTTGCTAATCTCCGTTTATCTGTTGAGGGAGGCAAGTCTCACACTTCCCCGAGCTGCGATAGCAGAGGGGCCGCTCTTACAGATGCCTGTTTGTCGTCCACCTCTGCCTGGCGGCAGGAGTCCACTTACATTTTTTTTTACCCGCGTTTGGGTCTACCAAGCAGTGTTTATTCGCATTGGACGGGGGGGGGGGGAGTTTTTCGACATTGGAATGACAGGCCACACACAATGGACTTGCAGCTATTCGAAATTGTGATCTGCAGGTCACATTACACTGAAGAGACGCGCTCTATAGCCGAGCTGTCATTCAGATTTTATTACTTTGTAGCACTGTAACATAAGAAAGGGACCCCGAAAGTGCCGTGTGGAGCCCCAAGAGGCAGAATTCTTTTGTTAGAGAAAAACATCCCTCGCCGTGTTTTTAACAAGAACATATTTTGCAAAACGGGAAAATGAATGAATGACTGACAAACAATTACTTTACCAATCAACAAGTTACAGTTCTTGTCAAATATTAATGCTCCCCATACAGAGTAGGCTACACTAGAGATATTCATTTTAACCAGCACGATTCACAATTTTCGTGAGCTCAACATGTGACTCCTCTCTGGGTTCTTAAAATCCCCCAACACCAGATAAGAGATCCCATCCTGTAGTCTGAAGGTCCCCCAAAATGTTCTGACTGACTGAATAGCTCTCACTGACTGACTGAATCTCTCTCACTGACTGACTGAATCTCTCTCACTGACTGACTGACTCTCACTCTCTCAATGACTGACTCTCTCACTCTCTCACTAACTGACTCTCAATCTCTCTCTCACTGACTCTCCCACTCTCTCTGACTGACTCTCTCACTGACTGACTCTCTCACTGACTGACTCTCTCACTGACTGACTCTCTCACTGACTGACTCTCTCACTGACTGACTCTCTCACTGACTGACTCTCTCACTGACTGACTCTCTGACTGACTGACTCTCTCTCTCTCACTGACTGACTCTCTCTCTCTCACTGACTGACTCTCTCTCTCTCACTGACTGACTCTCTCTCTCTGACTGACTCTCTCTCTCACTGACTGACACTCTCACTCACTGACTCTCTCTCACTCACTGACTCTCTCTCACTCACTGACTCTCTCTCACTCACTGACTCTCTCTCACTCACTGACTCTCACTCACTGACTCTCACTCACTGACTCTCTCTCACTCACTGACTCTCTCTCACTCACTGACTCTCTCTCACTCACTGACTCTCTCTCTCACTGACTCTCTCACTCACTCTCTCACTCACTGTCTCTCTCACTCACTCACTGACTCTCTCTCACTCACTCACTGACTCTCTCTCACTCACTGACTCTCTCTCACTCACTGACTCTCTCACTCACTGACTCTCTCACTCACTGACTCTCTCACTCACTGACTCTGACTGGCTGGCTGACTGACTCTCACTCACTGACTGACTCTCTCACTGACTGACTCTCCCACTCACTCTCACTGACTCACTGACTGACTCTCACTCACTGACTCTCTCACTCACTGACTCTCTGACTGGCTGGCTGACTGACTCTCACTCACTGACTGACTCTCACTGACTGACTCTCTCACTCACTGACTCTCTCACTCACTGACTCTCTCACTCACTGACTCTCTCACTCACTGACTCTCCCACTCACTCTCAATCACTCTCACTGACTCTCTCACTGACTCTCTCACTGACTCTCTCACTGACTCTCTCACTGACTCTCTCACTGACTCTCTCACTGACTCTCTCACTCACTGACTCTCTCACTCACTGACTCTCTCACTCACTGACTCTCTCACTCACTGACTCTCTCACTCACTGACTCTCTCACTCACTGACTCTCTCACTCACTGACTCTCCCACTCACTGACTCTGACTGGCTGGCTGGCTGACTCTCACTCACTGACTGACTCTCACTGACTGACTCTCTCACTCACTGACTCTCTCACTCACTCTCACTGACTCTCCCACTCACTCTCACTGACTCTCCCACTCACTCTCACTGACTCTCTCACTGACTGACTCTCTCACTGACTGACTCTCTCACTGACTGACTCTCTCACTGACTGACTCTCTCACTGACTGACTCTCTCACTGACTGACTCTCTCACTGACTGACTCTCACTGACTGACTCTCACTGACTGACTCTCACTGACTCTCTCACTGACTGACTCTCTCACTGACTGACTCTCTCACTGACTGACTCTCTCACTGACTGACTCTCTCACTGACTGACTCCTCTCACTGACTGACTCTCTCACTGACTGACTCTCTCACTGACTGACTCTCTCACTGACTGACTCTCTCACTGACTGACTCTCTCACTGACTGACTCTCTCACTGACTGACCTCTCACTGACTCTCTCACTGACTGACTCACTCACTGACTGACTCACTCACTGACACTCACTCACTGACTCACTCACTGACTGACTCACTCACTGACTGACTCACTCACTGACTGACTCACTCACTGACTGACTCACTCACTGACTCACTCACTCACTCACTCACTGACTGACTCACTCACTCACTCACTCACTCACTGACTCACTCACTCACTCACTGACTCACTCACTCACTCACTGACTCACTCACTCACTCACTGACTCACTCACTCACTCACTCACTCACTGACTCACTCACTGACTCACTCACTGACTGACTCACTCACTGACTGACTGACTCACTCACTGACTGACTGACTGACTCACTGACTGACTGACTGACTCACTGACTGACTGACTGACTCACTGACTGACTGACTCACTCACTGACTGACTCACTGACTCACTCACTGACTGACACTCACTCACTGACTGACTGACTCTCTCACTGACTGGCTGACTCTCTCACTGGCTGACTCTCTCACTGGCTGACTCTCTCACTGGCTGACTCTCTCACTGGCTGACTCTCTCACTGACTGACTCTCTCACTGACTGACTCTCTCACTGACTGACTCTCTCACTGACTGACTCTCTCACTGACTGACTCTCTCACTGACTGACTCTCTCACTGACTGACTCTCTCACTGACTGACTCTCTCACTGACTGACTCTCTCACTGACTGACTCACTCACACTGACTGACTCACTCACTCACTGACTCACTCACTCACTGACTCACTCACTGACTCACTCACTGACTCACTCACTCACTGACTCACTCACTCACTGACTGACTCACTGACTGACTGACTGACTCACTCACTCACTGACTGACTCACTCACTGACTGACTCACTCACTGACTCACTCACTCACTCACTCACTCACTGACTCACTCACTCACTCACTGACTCACTCACTGACTGACTGACTCACTCACTGACTGACTCACTCACTGACTGACTCACTCACTGACTGACTGACTCACTCACTGACTGACTCACTCACTGACTGACTCACTCACTGACTGACTCACTCACTGACTGACTCACTCACTGACTCACTCACTCACTGACTGACTCACTCACTGACTGACTCACTCACTGACTGACTCACTCACTGACTGACTCACTAACTGACTGACTCACTGACTGACTCACTGACTGACTCACTGACTGACTCACTGACTGACTCACTGACTGACTCACTGACTGACTCACTCACTGACTGACTCACTCACTGACTGACTCTCACTCACTCACTGACTGACTGACTCACTCACTGACTCACTCACTCACTCACTGACTCACTCACTCACTCACTGACTGACTCACTCACTGACTGACTGACTGACTCACTCACTCACTGACTGACTGACTCACTGACTGACTGACTGACTGACTCACTGACTGACTGACTCACTCACTGACTGACTCACTGACACTCACTCACTGACACTCACTCACTGACTGACACTCACTCACTGACTGACTGACTCTCTCACTGACTGGCTGACTCTCTCACTGGCTGACTCTCTCACTGACTGACTCTCTCACTGACTGACTCTCTCACTGACTGACTCTCTCACTGACTGACTCTCTCACTGACTGACTCTCTCACTGACTGACTCTCTCACTGACTGACTCTCTCACTGACTGACTCTCTCACTGACTGACTCTCTCACTGACTGACTCTCTCACTGACTGACTCTCTCACTGACTGACTCTCTCACTGACTGACTCTCTCACTGACTGACTCTCTCACTGACTGACTCACTCACTCACTGACTCACTCACTCACTGACTCACTCACTCACTCACTGACTGACTCACTCACTCACTGACTCACTCACTGACTGACTCACTCACTGACTGACTCACTCACTGACTGACTCACTCACTGACTGACTCACTCACTGACTGACTCACTCACTGACTGACTCACTCACTGACTGACTCACTCACTGACTGACTCACTCACTGACTGACTCACTCACTGACTGACTCACTCACTGACTGACTCACTCACTGACTGACTCACTCACTGACTCACTCACTGACTGACTGACTCACTGACTGACTGACTCACTGACTGACTGACTCACTCACTGACTGACTCACTCACTGACTGACTGACTCACTCACTGACTCACTCACTCACTGACTCACTCACTGACTGACTGACTCACTGACTGACTCACTCACTGACTGACTCACTCACTGACTGACTCACTCACTGACTGACTCACTCACTGACTGACTCACTCACTCACTGACTGACTGACTGACTCACTCAGACTGACTCACTCACTGACTGACTGACTGACTGACTCACTCACTGACTGACTGACTCACTCACTGACTCACTCACTGACTGACTCACTGACTGACTCACTCACTGACTCACTCACTGACTCACTCACTGACTCACTCACTGACTCACTCACTGACTCACTCACTGACTCACTCACTGACTCACTCACTGACTCACTCACTGACTCACTCACTGACTCACTCACTCACTCACTGACTCACTCACTGACTCACTCACTGACTGACTCACTCACTCACTGACTCACTCACTGACTCACTCACTCACTGACTGACTGACTGACTGACTGACAGACTCACTCACTCACTGACTGACTCACTCACTGACTGACTGACTGACTCACTCACTGACTGACTCACTCACTGACTGACTCACTCACTGACTGACTCACTCACTGACTGACTGACTCACTCACTGACTGACTGACTCACTGACTGACTGACTCACTGACTGACTGACTCACTGACTGACTGACTCACTCACTGACTCACTCACTGACTGACTGACTCACTGACTGACTCACTCACTGACTCACTCACTGACTCACTCACTGACTCACTCACTGACTCACTCACTGACTCACTCACTGACTCACTCACTGACTCACTCACTGACTCACTCACTGACTCACTCACTGACTCACTCACTGACTCACTCACTGACTCACTCACTGACTCACTCACTGACTCACTCACTCACTGACTCACTCACTGACTCACTCACTCACTGACTCACTCACTCACTCACTCACTGACTCACTCACTGACTCACTCACTGACTGACTGACTCACTCACTGACTGACTCACTCACTCACTGACTGACTCACTCACTCACTGACTGACTCACTCACTGACTGACTCACTCACTGACTGACTGACTCACTGACTGACTGACTCACTGACTGACTGACTCACTGACTGACTCACTCACTCACTGACTGACTGACTCACTGACTGACTGACTCACTGACTGACTGACTCACTGACTGACTGACTCACTGACTGACTGACTCACTGACTGACTGACTCACTGACTCACTGACTGACTGACTGACTCACTGACTGACTCACTGACTGACTGTCTCACTGACTCACTCACTGACTGACACTCACTCACTGACTCACTGACTGACTCACTGACTGATTCTCTCACTAACTGACTACCTGACTCTCTCACTCACTGACTCACTCACTCACTGACTGACTCTCTCACTGACTGACTCTCTCGCTCTCACTGACTCTCTCATTCTCTCTCACTGACTGACTCTCTCATTCTCTCTCACTGACTGACTCTCTCATTCTCTCTCACTGACTGACTCTCTCATTCTCTCTCACTGACTGACTCTCTCATTCTCTCTCACTGACTGACTCTCTCATTCTCTCTCACTGACTGACTCTCTCATTCTCTCTCACTGACTGACTCTCTCACTCTCTCTCACTGACTCACTCACTCACTCTCTCTCACTGACTCACTCACTCACTCACTCTCTCTCTCTCACTCACTCTCTCACTAACTGACTCTCTCACTGACTGACTCTCTCTCACTGACTAACTGACTCTCTCACTGACTGACTGACTCTCTCACTGACTCTCTCACTGACTGTTATACAGGTACTATTTCCCAACCTTCACCCTCCTTTTATTTATGCCCCCCATAAGAAAAAAAACCATAACAAGCAACCATTGGGACAGGCAGATAGAAGTTGCCAGCATTAAAAGGACAAAAAAAACCTCAAGACATTTATTGTTAATACATTTTTAATATGGTCGTTCATTTGTACATAATGCTTTCTTGGTCATATATAAGGTAACAAAAATGCTTCTCAGCATAACTTTTCAGCATGCTGCAGACTTCTGTACAGCACAGCTTAAAGACATAGGCAAAGTCAATATCTCTGGCTAAACACTTATAAGGTCCCAAAGGCGAGACCTATTGGCTATGCCAATGCTTGTTTTTTAAACAATTATATTGTGAGAAGGTGGCTTGGTATATGCTGTCCACTGGTTAAAGTGGGCACCCTGTACCAATCCACACGACCCTTATGATGTATGAGGTCAAAGATAACCTTTATGAAAGCTATCCTAGTGGTAGCTATGGAGAGCAGCCTTCAGGCTTAATCTTGAAGGAATGTAAAGCAGCTTGTTTACCAGAATATCACCTCCTGAATGACTAAATGAAGGAGAACCCCACAGTAGTTATATAAAAATATGTATTTATTAATATAACACTCTCTACTATCCTCTACACGAGGATAGAACACAAAGCACACAATACTGGATCAATAGAACAGTTGTAAGTAGCACAACACACAGCGGGATCCAGGGGGAGACCGAACCATATACTAAAATCGTGGTATAACAATCACGACTTGACTAGACACAGTGCCTAGTGCACGTAGAATCTCTGGGACCCCAAGGAACCACCCAAGGTGATGACACAGGAGACCCACAGAGGACGGGTGCAGTGAGGAAACACGACCGCGTGCTCCGTACAACTCTATGGGAAAGTCGCGGTTGCAAAGTTAAAGTTTAAGGACCCTTCTAGGAGGACTTCGAGCCATCCCTTCGGAACTTAAGAGTTTAAAGAGCCACCCCACCCGTGCATACCGTAGTATCAGAGTTGCCTATCCCAGGGGAGCCGGGTGCATAGATCTGAAGTGGCGTCGGAAACTCTCGTTATCTATGGAAGGAAAAGAAGATGTACTGCTGCCGTGAAGGTGAAAAGGGTCCGGTGGAATCCAAGCCTGGGTTCTGGATGGAAGGAACCTGAAAGCAGAGGGGACAAAGTCTGGGTCACGTCAGAGTGTCCAAGGGCTCGGTAGACGATTGCCCACCGATTTCAGGTGCGAAGAAGGGATGCTTGACTCGGCAGCCACAAGGACCAGGAGATGTCTAGGACGACCAGGAGCCGGAGGTGAGCTGTCCCAGGAGTGCGGAGGGGTCGGTGTCCGGCGGGAGCACCAACAAGCCTTGGCAACAGCAACCCACGAAGGAAGGACAAACGGGTTACTGTGTGGACCAGCAAGGTCCAGGGGACTCTCTAAAGCAATGGAGAGTCAGGGCCTGTCTGGAGCAACCAGGAAAGCCCAAGAACAATCACGATGACCCTCAGGGGGACCCACAGGCTGAAGGACCAGGCGTCGCGAGGGGACCTCGAGCAAGATGCAAGGCACCAGTCCACGGTGCGAGGCGGCCAGAGTTCTTTGGTGCAAATGCTGCTCAGGGTCAGAACTACACGGAGACCAATGCACAAGCTCGGGAATCGACAACAAGCATATGCACTTGCAAATGGACGTGGTGTACAGGGGTTCGGGTTACGCAGCCCCCACGAGGGATACTGGCCTCAAACTCGGTGAGAGGGCAGATCGACCTCGGGGACCTTCAGGAACCCACCTCTTGTGTTGCTGAAATCTTCGGAGTCCGCAGGAGCTCAGGAACAGCTACCGGTCAGTTGCGCTTTTAGGTGCCTGCGAAGCAGGGGAGTGACTCCTTCACTCCAAGGGAGATTCTTCAGTTGTCTTAAGTGCCCCACAGGTCCTGCACGGAGCCTGTATGGAGTCACGGCAAAAACTAAGCTTTGGACGGAAAGGGGGACGAAGTCAAGCCTAGTCGAGGTCCAGCGAAGTCCAGGTGTCCAGACGGTCGAAGGTCAGTGGTTTCTTCTTTGTAGAATCTTGTCCACGTAAAATCCAATGTCCTGTAGCCAGGTAACCCATTTTATACCCACGGGAGAGGGTTGGACAGATTCAGGGGTCCCTCCTAGGGGAGGGGCAGGACAGAGGGGTGGCTACACTCATGTCCTTTGTCCAGTTTCGCGCCAGAGCAGGAGCCAACTGCTCCCAGAACTGGTTTGAGCTGGACTATGCACAGGGACATCAAATGTGCCCCCAGTGCAGACTTTCAGGCACTCTGAGTGCACCCACCCAGCCCCAATACACTAAACCCTGTCTGGGAGGTGGTCACACCTCCCTGTGACAGGATGCCTATTGTGCTGCCTTTCTCTGCTCGAGCTTGGCTCAGCAGCAGGAGGGCAGAAACGTGTCTCTGGCTGGCAGCATTCATTTTGTGCTGTCCGGGTCGAGAAGGCTGGTACGGGGTAGACCGGTGACCCCACGAAGCTCGCTTCTGAACCAGTTACTGGTGTGGAGGTATGACTCCAAGGTGTTTGATACCATATGTTTCTATGCAGCCGTTTTCGAGATCGCATTTACCGCGAGGTTATAATGCACCTCTACCTATGTCCGGCTGAGTCACAGACAACCCGGGAAAATAGTCTCCGAAGGCTGCAAAGGGGCTCTGCTCATGCAGGGGCACCCTCTCACTAAAAACCCAGCACCCTGCCTTCAGGATCGAAAAGGCCTGCTATAGGGGTGACTTATAAGTTTTAAGTGTAGTGACCTATAGATATAGTGAACCTATATCTAAAGTAAGTGGTGCAAGCACCTTCTTACACAGGCTGCTGTAGCAGACCTGGAGTTCCATTTTGCATGGCCTCATGGGTGGCATAATACATGCTTCAGCCCATGGGAGGCCTCTGGGGTACCTATGCCCTGGGTACATGGGTACTATATACTAGGGACTTATAAGGGTACCCAGTATCCAATCTGGAGTGTACCAAAGTACAGGTATGTCAATTTAAGGGAGAAAGCAGATAGACTGGGGTCCTGATTAGCAGGATCCTAGTCAGACTAGTCAAAAACAGTGAGACATCAAGCAAAAAGTGGGGGTAACCATAAGAAGCAGATCCTACTTTCCTACAGGTATGACCTCAAGCTGCAGCTTTAAAATTGTCCCATAATAATTGGGGATTTGCTTAGTTAGCTAAAGAAGCAAAGGAGGAAGAGAAAGCTGGGTCAAGTAAAAGAGAATTATTAAACCTCCATCTACTGGATTTGGATGTGCTGGGAGTAGATCTATATCTGCAATAACAGAGGCATGATCAGAAATAACAAAGCGGTTCAATAATAGTTAATGAGGTTCTGGGATAATGGTTTCCTAACAAAAATAAGACTTAGTCGCTTGAGGGAACCATGTGGGGGGGGGATAAAAAGAGAACTCCTTTGTAGAAGGGTTACAAAGTCTCCATACATCTACCAGGTGCCTTTGGGAAATAGAGGAGGTGAATTGTTTGTTTTATGGGGAACAAATCTAACCTGAGGCTGTCTATAAACGGGTCTATAATTTGATTGCAATCACCACCTAAAATTAAAGTATCACTATATTGAAATCGTAAGGAACAAGAGCAGGCCAATATGGCCTCGTGAACTTGGGTATAAACTTAGTAATTGAAAACAAGTGTTCACTTGGAACTCATTTATAAATGCAATCTAAATACACAGACTTCTGTGCAGACTGAATCTATATATGCAGATTTCTGATAAGACAGACATATTATTCTGTAAAGACTTAATCTTTTCTCAAATTCAAGTGACAAACAAACAACCAGTATTTCATTATTTCATTGTTCAATTTCGATTTAGCTGAATCGAAGTTTGTTTAAAGACACACCACTGAAATTGTCATTGCAATTGTAATGAAGTAAAGTGGTGAGAATATTTTAAGATGCACCCCAAGTGGAAAATAAATCCAGAGAAAGAGGAAGGGACCAATTAAGTGAGCATAAATGGTAAATAGGTTTCATTGGGGAGACATCCAGTATTTTTACAAATAATGAACCGCAAAGGGTAGATACCCAATGTGTTCCATGTGCATGGTTATGGCCGGTCTCCTGTTTTTTAAAACTTCGATTCGGCTGAATCGAAATTGGACAATAAAATAATGAAATACTGGTTGTTTGTTTGTCACTTGAATTTGAGAAAAGATTTTCTTTACAGAATAATAGGTCTGTCTTATCAGAAATTTGATATATAGATTCAGGGCCTGATTAAGAGTTTGTCGGTGCAGGAGTGGGGCAGCACGCCACTGCCGCGCTCCTGCACTGCCAAACTCGACTGCCCGCCAGATTAGGAGAATTTCTCATGGTCTGGCGGGCGGTCCTTTGGTGTTTCCACGGCGGTGCCTTTCAAAAAGGCACCGCAATGGGAGCGTCAAATCCCGTTCCTGCACAGTATGGACTGTGAAGTTCATGCCGTGCAGGAAAGGGGGTGTATGCACACAGGGGGGCACACCATGTGCCCCCCTGCATGCATCACATGAGCAATGAGGAACTAGAGGGCCCTGTAGGGCCCCCTTTGTTTCCTCACTGCCACCCTAACAAATGCGGTCTCACTGCTGTGGTTAGGGTCGCAGTGAGGAATCTTGTAATAAGCTTGCCGGTGCTGCAGCCACACCTCCAAGCATATTGCTGCCTCCAGACCGCCGCGCCAGGGATCGCAAATCCCTGGCGGCTGCGGCGGTCCATTCACGGTCTGACCGCTGTACTGGTAATACGGCAGTCGGACCACTGGTGCGGTAGTCCCTGTCTGTGTATTTAGATTGTATGTATAAATGAGTTCCAAGTGAACACTTGCTTTCATTTGCTATATCAATTTATTGGAGATATTTCTTAGAGACATTGGGCCAGAATAAATAGTCTGGTTGGGTAAGGACCATAAACATTCAAAACAGTTAACGAATGTCATTAATAAGCAATTTAACAATCCACCATCTAACCTCGGTATCCATTTCTTGAGTGACGGTTGTACATTTCAACTTTTTGTGACATAAGGTAATTACTCCATTTTTCATATCAGGCGAAGGTGAGACGAAAACTGAATCTGCCCAACTACGTTTACAGGTCTCCAATTCTGTGAGCTGTGAGGCGAGTTTCTTGAAGGAGGACTAAGTCTGGATTGTAATTGTATTGTATTCAAACTTCTAAAGCGCACTGTAACCCTACGGGCATCCTGGCGCTGCGGTATATATGCACTGTCACCATAGTTCCGGAATCAGCATGTTGCTAAGCTGACCAAATGAGATCAAATTCTCTGCCCTTTTATAGGATTAATAAAACCTTTTACGTTCCAAGAAATAACCCTGAATGTTATAAACAACCAATATATATATAACTAAGCGGTCTACAATAACAAGAAAATGTAAATTGCAAAATATAGAGAGTATGGGAGTTTAGTGAGAATAGGAGTAAAAAATGGAAGGGAAAAATAGAAAGATTCTTAAATACCTGCAGGGGAAACAGAGGAAAAAGATCAACGTAGAAAGAACATCCGGTAAGTGACGACCTGTCAAGGAATCAAGAAAAGTTAGGAACACATTACGACATAGCATGAAATATTTGATAGGGCTGGTCGCAATGCGCTTCATTAAATTCACCCGATGTGGTAAAAAACCAAGATGGCAGCCACGATAGAGCAGCGCTATCTTCTCTGGTGAAGAAAAAACTACAATAGAGCGGTCGGGCAAAGGTCGCGCTGCTCCAGAGCATTCACTGTATAGAAACTTTGAGTTTCCTGAAGAGAGAACTATGAAGACTGCATTTGTAACATCGGCGGATCTGATAGACATCTAGCCGCAAGTTCCTTACTTAGAGTACTCCCCAGGCACCACACTGGATCTGGAAACTTTTTCCCCCACAGTACGTCTGCGCGCCGGCAGAGGGCACTGAGCGACTCCGCAGCGACGTCCCCCGGATGTGACGTCAGCGGAGTCCATATAGCTCCCTCGCTGACGCCAGTTCCTTTTTCGCGCTTCTGACGCAGATCCGGAGCGGAATTCGCGCTGTTATTGGGCCCTTTTTCTGCTCTTGTCTGACGGAACAGTGTGCCAACTATGTCATCCGGGTTTAAGCTCTGTTGCTCTTGTGAGAGACAGATGTCGATCAAGGATCCACATATTGTCTGTTTATGGTATCTTGGTGAGAACCACAATTCCGTCGACTGCGCCTCCTGTCACCATCTTAGGCCGAAGGCATTGAAGGAACGCCGTATGGAACTCCTCGCAGCACGGCTTTCGGGTGAACCGCGACGTTGTCCATCGTTACCAAAGCCAAGAGACCGGTCGAGGAGTCGCACGGGTGAGAAGCCACCACCTTCGCAGAAGGTGCTGAAGACCCAACATGCTAAAAGTAAGTTGGACATCTTCTTGCAACTCCCAGTTACGGAGGCCTTTCGGGCGCCCCCGTGCCTCCCTGCATACCCTGGAGCGGTAGCCAGCTTCAGCCAAATGAATGAATATTTTCTTTCACTGCAACGGGTCTTTGACCCTCTAACTCACTCTGGTGCGCTTTCGAGCCCTAAGGAGGCAGCTGAATCCTCACCAGCGGCTTCGGCCTCGGTCGCAGCAGGCCCTCTGAATCAGCGGATTTGACGAGGCTCCAGTGCACAGCCCTTCGGGGTTCACACCTTCAGTGTCTCTTCATCCGTTGACATCGGCAGCACCGCTCGATGCGGATCCCATTGCCATTTCAGACGTTGTCCACGCCGCACCGGTGCCGGGCGACGTCTGGTGCGGCGTCAGCGCCTTCGCCTATTGTGGACAGTGCTAATTCAGACCCTGTTCGGTCGCTTTCTGGTTTTCCTGTGGGAAATCCTTGTTCTGCAGGCGGAGAGGAGGATGTGGGGCACACTCTTTTGGGTACTCTTGCCCCTCCTTCCTTGGAAGATGCTTGGCTGGTTGATCTGGGGGGTGCTAGTGGCCTGCAGTCCTCCCCAGCTTCAGATTTGCCTTCTCCTGGCATTGCCACGGAGGACAGTTACTCTTTATCTGAGGTGTTGAGAAGGGTGGCTACAATTCTAAATTGCCAATTTCCTTCTGTACAGTTATCCACGGATCCCTTGATGCAGGTTCTCCAATGTGGGACGGAGGTCGTCCCTTTACTATTATTGGGGGCTTGGGCACAACCTGTCACAGGGTATCCTGTTGACGGGGCAGTGGGCCATAGGCATTGTCCTGCCCCAGGGGTTCCTCCCTGCCTCTTACGACACCCCACAACTAGAGGGCTGGTGGTTCAGGCTGCTACTGTGTCAGCGGATCTTAGTGCCCTTCCGGTTGTTCCGCCTAGCAAGGACTCCAGGTGGTTGGATACTTGTGATCGTAGTCTCTTTTCTTCTGCTGGTGCGGCCTTGAGATCTTTAAACACTACCTGTGCTTTAGGTAAAATGTCTCATGCCATATGGGCCTCTGTTGCACAGCGTCTGCCCTCTGTATCGGAGGAAGCCAGACAGGACCTCCTTCCGGTGATACAGGATGACCGAGAACCTGCCAAATTTACTGTTAAATGCAGTATGGGCAATACTGATTCTGTCAGTAGGATTATGGCTCAGGCTGTAAAGTTGCGCAGGCAGGCGTGGCTCCGACTGTCTGGGTTTTCGCAGCCTGTCAAAGACACTTTTCAGAATATGCTGTTTGATGGTGTCCATCTGTTTGGGGAGCAGGCTGATTCAGCTTTGCGTCAGTTAAAAGCTAGCCGTTCTGACAAAACCTCTTCATAGTTATTCGTAGTTGTATCTAGTTCCGGCCTCAGGTCCGTTTTCTCCTGGTCTATGTTTCGACCTGTTTTTCTCCTGGTTTTTACCAGCACCTTTCTTATGTGAGGAAATGGACGTATTCTGTTTCTTTTTGCCTTGCACTCCTTTCATGGTTTTACCTCTTCATTCCGCTTGCAATGTTTAAGTGGCTGTCACAAAATTAGTGCGGTTATCCTTGCTCTGCTAGGTGCAGCAGTGCTCTTCTTAAATTGTATGCAGCAGATACTGCTGCTTATTCGTATGGTATTTCCTTGCGTCATTTTGACCAGTTTTCCGTGTTGTACCTTTGCGGTATATACTATCCCCTATGTGGGGTGTTACTAGTATGCTTTCATTCAGCGTCTCTACCTATGCCTATAAGCTCGTTCGTTCGAAAACCTTTATTTCGGTCGTTAAGACCATAAAAGTATGTATACAATACAATCAAAATCTTGACAGTATAAAATTAATAAGAACCAATCCATCCGTCGTATGAAAATACATGTGCATCATCTTTGAGTGCCAAGGTAATTAGCTGCACTAACCTATGGGCAGAGCCAATAGGCTCGGGAAAGTGCAAATGCATTAATAACAGGGGAAGAAAAACACAGCATGGGTTCAATGGAAATAAGATCGAATACAGGGACCAAACAGTACTTGGCAGAAAACATAAAATCAATAAATCCGGTGGAATCAGTACTGGTCAAAATGTTCGTACAAAAAATTACACATATGGTATAAGAATAAAAATAATTCATCTCCATGATTAGAAATTTAAAACAATAAAAAGGTTAAGACAAATTTTTCTCTCTTTTTTGCTAAAAAGTCAGAACAGTTTATGCATTTGCATCTGGTGTGATTATTATTAAGAGAGTCCAGCGCCTCCGCCACATTGCATTTAGAAATCGAGAGACAGCAAAAACAATGGGCTTAGAGGTGTCAAACTTCAAAATTCTAATTGCCTCCTGGGAGTGCACAAACCCTAGATTCCTGCACAACTGTATGAGCCAGCGCTGTCTTGCAGATTTGTAGCCTGGACAAAAGAATAAAACATGGAGCTCTGACTCCTCCTGTTGGTTGCAGGCTATGCACCCATGTGGGGCAGTTTCAGACCATTTACAAGTAAAGGCTCGTAGTGGAAGGGTACTAAATCTAAACTGGAGGTATAGTTTTCTTGCTGGGAAAGGTAGAATGTCATCTAGGAAGGGTTCAAATTTATACTAGTCTTTTATTGTGAGGAATTCGGCTGTCAGATGACCTGGGGCTGGATTCCCATGGATGACTGCCAGTTTATATGTTCGATAAATTGTCACCAGTTCAGCACGTGAAATTGCAGAACACACTTCCTCATGGTTACTCCAGAAATTCAATCAATCAATCAATCATGTCACTTATAAAGCGCACTACATACCCGCGAGGGTCTCAAGGCGCTGGGGGAAGAGGGGGGTGGTGCTGCTACTGATCGAAGAGCCAGGTCTTGAGGAGTCTTCTGAAGGCCAGTAGGTCTTGGGTCTGCCGAAGGTTGGTGGGGAGGGTGTTCCAGGTCTTGGCGGCGAGGTGGGAGAAGGATCTGCCGCCGGCGGTCGTTTTCCGGATGCGGGGACTGTGGCGAGGGCGAGGGTGGTGGAGCGGAGCTGGCGGGTGGGGTGTAGAAGCTGAGTCGTCTGTTGAGGTAGGCTGGTCCGGAGTTGTGGAGTGCTTTGTGTGCGTGGGTGAGGAGCTTGAAGGTTATCCTCTTGTTGACCGGGAGCCAGTGCAGGTCTCTCAGGTGGGGTGTGATGTGGCTGCGTCGGGGGATGTCGAGGATAAGACGTGCAGAGGCGTTCTGGATGCGTTGCAGCCGTCTCAGGAGCTTAGCCGTCGTTCCTGCGTAGAGGGCGTTTCCGTAGTCCAGCCTGCTGGTGACGAGGGCCTGGGTGACTGTTTTTCTTGTTTCGGTGGGGATCCACTTGAAGATCCTGCGGAGCATTCGGAGGGTGTTGAAGCAGGATGAGGAAACGGCGTTGACCTGCTTAGTCATGGAGAGGGTGGGGTCGAGGATGACCCCTAGGTTGCGTGCATGGTCGGTGGGTGTCGGGGCTGTTCCCAGTGATGTCGGCCACCAGGAGTCGTCCCAGGCTGAAGGGTTGGAACCAAGGATGAGGACCTCCGTCTTGTCCGAGTTCAGCTTCAGGCGGCTGGTCCTCATCCATTCGGCGACGGCCTTCATTCCTTCGTGGAGGTGGGCTTTGGCGGTGTGAGGGTCTTTGGTGAGGGAGAGGATCAGCTGGGTGTCGTCGGCGTAGGAGATGATGTTGAGGTTGTGCTGTCGGGCGACGTGGGCGAGGGGTGCCATGTAGATGTTGAACAGCGTTGGGCTGAGGGAGGAGCCTTGGGGTACGCCGCAGATCTTGGTGGCCTTGGATCGGAAGGGGGCGAGGCGGACGCTTTGTGTTCTGCCGGAGAGGAAGGATGTGGTCCAGTCCAGGGCCTTCTCTTGGATCCCGGCGTCGTGAAGGCGTGTTCGTAGTGTGTGGTGGCAGACCGTGTCGAAGGCGGCTGATAGGTCCAGGAGGATGAGGGCTGCTGTTTCTCCGTTGTCTAGCAGGGTCCTGATGTCATCGGTGGCGGCGATGAGGGCGGTTTCGGTGCTGAAATTTGGTTTGCCTATCCTACTGCACTCATCCCTTATATGAGCAAACCAAGCAATTGTTTCCACCCCCGGGAGACCCAGTATCTCTTTGTTTCTGACCGATATTCTGCCAGTTTCCGGGGTCACCCACAATCTACGCCAGAAAGTTAAGGGTCTTAGGCCAATCTCATCTCCAATCGGTCTAATACCTAGATCCAGCTGCAGGGGGGTTAAGGGGGTACTAGAAGGGAGACCCAAAATCTGTCTTAAGAAGCTGTTCTCAACTTTGCTTACATGACTGCAAGAACAATGGCCCCCAGAGTTCGGCTCCATACATTGTGGCACCCCTAGCTTGTGCCTTGTATATTTCAATAATAGTAGGTTTAGAGGAGGAATCTGAGTAGTTTTGCAATTCCTCCGCTAATCTGGGCTAACTTAAGCTTGGCTTTGGCAATTTGTGGCCCCCACTCCATATTTTCTGTGAGGGTGACACCCAAATAGTCAAATACAGAGACCCTTTCCAGCACAATGTCGTCTAAACGAGGATTAGGGCGTGTAGTCTTGGCTGGGTTGAAGACCATAAACTTGGTCTTCAAGGTATTTATCTCCAGCCCCCTGTCGTTGCAAAAGATGACAAAGCTGGCCAGGATCCTCTGTATTCCCATCGGCGACTTGGACATTAAAAGGGTGTCATCCGCAAACATCAGTGCTGGGACCTTTTGAGTTTACTAGCTTTGGGGCATCATTGTCCTTAACCGCGATGAGTTGGGCAATCAATGCGTTGACAGAGGCAGAACAGGGTAGGTGCAAGCACGCCACCCCTGCCTCACTCCTCTGTCAACTGGGAGTCGTGGAGTTAGTTCTCCCCCTTTCCCACATCTTACTTGGGCGTAGTTGGCATTGTGCAGCTTGATAAGCATGTTTAGGAGGTAAGGGATCCCCATATCTCTTAGTACCCCACATAATTTATCTCTGGGGACCAAGTCAAAAGCCGTTTTCAGGTCCACAAAAATTAGATGGAGGCTGCCACCCTCCATTCTCACCGTTTTCCAAAATATAAGTTGAAGTCTATATATTTGATCAATGGTGGAAGTGTTCTTCCTAAATCCGGCATTGTATGGGCTCAAAATTTTGTTGTCTTCCATCAAATCCTGGATGCGGTCTAGAAGTACCCGTGCAAACAGTTTTTGTGTGACATCGATCAGACTGATCGGTCTATAGTTTGCAGGGAGTAGTGGAGAGCCCTTTTTAAAAACTGGGACAATTTCTGCCCCTGCCCAGGTTTCGGGAATCGGCATGCCTTTCATTATAGCATTAAATAGTACCCACAAATAAGGGCCCCATATTGTTGGTTCTTCTCGGAAAAGATCCCCTGGAAGCTTATCTAATCCCGGTGCTTTACCGGCGGGAAGTTTCTTAATTGCATTTGAAACTTCGAGAAGAGTGATCCCAGCAGCTTCTTCATAGGTGGACCTTGATAAGGAAGTAGTTACCTCGGCTACCAGGCCGGTATCTGCACACAAGATCCTTTGGGGAGTTGCGCAGATGTCGTTGTAAGGGCCGGATGCTGCCTTCGAGTACAGCGCCTGAAAATGGTCTACCCACTTTTCTGCTGGTATATTCCGCTCAATGGCTGAATTACCTTCCCTACTGCCTGTTCTGTCTATGGCCCAGAATTCCTTCATATCTTTATTCAGTAGGGCGGATTTTATGTCCTCCTCCCATTTATTTGATTCCCAGGACTGCTTTGCTCGGCAGATAGCCTCTTTGTATAAAACCCGCTTGCATTTAGTTAATAGCTTGTTTTTGGCTTTAATGGCTGCTATCAGGGCCCGTTTCGCCTTTCGGCAATTATTATTATACCATGACTGAGTGACCCATTTTTTTGTTTTGAAGTGCATTTTTGGGTGGAATATATCGTCCAGTTTGGATGCCAGGCTTGCATGGAGTCCTGCGACTTTGTTGATAGGAGCTAGATTGCCCACTTCAGCAGGAACACCACTGAGTTCTAGGAGGACTGGGACTACAACTGCATAGAGTGCACTCAACTTCTCGCGTGATTGCTTTATTACCCCCCCATTTTATTCTTCTTCTATTATTAGAAAGTATGTCTGTTCTCGGAAGGGGGGCTACTGGCCGGGGCGATACCTGAATCCGGCACCTTCAATACCAAAGCCAAGGCGTTGTGGTCGCTATCATGCCACGAAACAACGGCAAAATCGAGAACCCTGGGCCATGATCTAGTCTCCACTAAGATGTAGTCCAGGAGAGAAGCATGGCCAATTCTGTTAAATGTTGGTTTCCCTGGCGTGTCTGATATTGTGCGGCCATTACACGCTCTGTGAGTGGGTTAACGCGATGGCATTGATTTGGAGTGCCAAGGGGGACCAGGCCTTGATCGGCGGAATTTGTGGATCAGGGATTGACCATTGGGAGTCCTTCATTGGAGATTGGATCAGGAATGCCAGGAAGGGGCTCAAATTGACAATTAAGATCACCCCCAACGATCAACCTCATGTCCGGGGGGAAGTTCAGTACATCAAGGGTTGGCGATTCCTTGCTCAAACTTACAGGTCTAGAGTAGACGTTAATAAGAGCAAGCTTCAGCTTAGTTGGGAAGTTAAGTGTTACACATTGGATATCACTGGACGAAATGTTCAGAGGACTAGCTATACAGCCCACATGTGAGCCAACCCAGATACATAAACCCCCAGACGGTCTCCCCCCTTTCTCTTATAGTAGCTGGAATATTAAATGACGCAAATCCCACCCTTGTGTAGTCATCCCATGCCCACGTTTCCTGGAACATACAGATGTCATACTGGTCCACAAAAAGCCCCCATTCGGGGCAAGACAGTTTACTTTTGAGGCCAGCAACGTTCCAGGACAGGATCTTTAACTTGCTTCCCGTATATGGCATTTCTCTAGGGGCATCAGGGGGGTAAGCGTCAGGGGTGGAGGTACCATCTGGTTGAGTCAAGGTGGGGCCATCAGATGTTGCGGTGGGTTGGTTTGCCCTAGAAATATTAATATTGGGAGGAGCAGAAGGTATGGAAACTATGAGTCCGGGGAGATGTCGTGGACCTTCTAGCCCCTTAGTCACCTGTGGGGTGGTTGCGACCTGGTCCTTTATTTCTGGCCCTATCCCAGAGTGGGAGGACTGGCTTAGATAACCGTGGCCAGGCTCCACTCGTCCTCCCGGGGGCGTCGGGGTGCTCTTTCCCTGACCCGATCCTATTATCCCTGGTTGTCAGTCCACTTCTTCCAAGGCCCCGTATCTGTTGGTTACAGGTAGGTTAAAGAATAGAGGATACCTGTAGCCAGTATTCTGATGTTCTATAGTCCGCCTATCATAATCTGAGGTTGCATTGGCCCTACCAGAGTTGTAGCAGTGGGAATAGAAATGGTCCAGCGGAAGGGCTCTCACCTCTGTGTGGGGCTCGAAGGGGCTACATTTCTGAGTTCTTAGCCTACGTACAGTCTGGGGATTTTTTAAATTAATGATCACGCAATTCCCTTGGATTGTTTTTTTACTAGATCCCACCCAGGCGACTCTCCGGACCATTAAAATTTCCCCAGCCCTTTCATAGGGAAACTGCCTATGCCTTGCCAGCCATATTAAACTTTTATTCCTCCGGTCCAGTTGTGACTCGCTCTGGCCATTATTGAGTACTGGTACCCCTGCCAAGATGATCACGTAGGGGGATGAGGCTGGAGGTAGGTTTATAATTGGCTGGGTCGTTGCTTCTATCCTACCCAATGGGCACTGTTCCCCCCGACCCTTCTCTACTTGTGGTGGGCCCTGTTGCGATACTAGTTCTTTGATGGATATTCTGCATGGTGTGGGTTGTAGCATCATTCCCAGCCTCAGAGTGGGGTTTCCTAGTAGCTAGATGCATGGTATGATCTTGCCCCTGTTGAGCACCAGAGCACTGAGGGGCGCGACTGGTGTCTTGGCTAGTGTTCGTGTGGGTAATGGGGTCGTGAGTCCTAGGTGTCACTTGATTATCTGAAGGTGCCCGACTCGCAAGATCTACCTGGCAACTAGAATCACCCCCCCCTCAGTGCAGTTTGTATTGTGCTAGCACTGAAGTGCGTTTGCCTTGAGTCCCCCATGGTTGTCCGGTTATGTATTCGATCAGCTAAGGAGGCAACTTCTTCCCTCACAATGACTCTAAGTTGGATCAACAAGTCTGCTAATAGGGTCTGAGCCCAGGGTGGATAATTTGGGTCTGTACCGGTGTTAACAGTGCCTTCTGCAATTGCATTTGGGTTGATCGTAGATTCTGCACTTGCCTCAGGCCCCCCTTTCGCTTTCTTGCTTTTGGGTGCCCCCCACTTGTTTGCTTTCGCTTCCCATTTTTACGAGTACCTAAGACAGCGTCCCCCTTTCGGGTTACAGTTATCGGTGCATTAGCTTGTTGCGGTGGGGACGGGGAAACATTTCCCATGGATGAGGGGGCTGCAGAGGTAATAAGAGTAGGCGATACTGTTAACGGGAGAGAGAGATCTGGAGTTATTGACAGACGCCTTTCAGTGAGTTCTATTTCTATTGTAACAGCGCCTATAGCCCTTTGTAGCGTTCTGTCAATAGAAGTTGGGAGGGGTGGAGAGGAAAGGTTTACTTGGGGCCGAGACTGTTTAGTAGCACAAGTACGTTTCCCCATTGTTCAACCTAGGAGGGAACCAGAATAAAACCACCCTATACAGTGGGCGATAGGCAAACACACGAGCCTATGAGCAATATGATTAATAAATGGGCCAGAAAGATTAGTTAGGCCCGTAACTAAAGCTAACCGTTTGTCCCCACCCCTTGGTATCGTAGTAGATGGGGTCAAACAACCACAGTCATGCAGCAATTGGTGTTGTGTTGGCAAAGGAGGCGCCAAGGATAGTCCAGTCTGCTTGTAGTGGGTAGATGCTTGTCAGAACTTTTCCCATGCGGTGAGATAAGTTACGGCACTGTCCTATACTCCGGAGCATATGTTCTTCCCGGGCAAAGTTCTTCGGGCTCCACTACAAGTTAACCAGTTAGTAACGAATACAAGAAATTTGTTACTGGGCGAGCTGAATGGCCACAATGCGACAAACAAAGTCTTACCCTTGGTCTACGTCGGAGGTCGAAATCAAGAGGGGTGGCCCTGCCCTGCCTCTTCCTGGCAATGACGTGCAAGGACGGGCCCGCCCTTCGCCCGGGCGCGTCCCGCGCCGCAGGGGGGGGGTGAGGCAGCGCTTTATAGCGCGACGGAGGCGCCTCCGCCTCACCTGTGGCAGCGGAGATGCGGTGGGAATGCTTCGCGTTGCACCCTGGGACTGGGAGTCCCACCAGGGTGAGTAGCAACCCAAGTGAAGCAAGGAAACGGAACAGATGGTGGCAGGTGTAACACCCTGGGCTTAGGCTCCCGCCAGGGTGTTTTCAACAGGAGTTAGTGCCCAGCCGAGCCCCGCAGACAGACAGCGTCCCGCGCCGCAGGGGGTGAGGCAGCGCTTTATAGCGCGATGGAGGCGCCTCACCTGTGCCTATATGCATGTATGTACGTATATAATCCTCTGTATCTATACCTAGATATGCAGGTTACTCTGCTTGCATGTGTGATTGCATGTGCAGTTATATTCTCTATTTATCACATGTATGTATATATGTTTTCAGAGGCTCTGTGATCCACAGGACCTATTCAGTGTTCTGGATTACTTCTACGATCACTTATGGCCTTGGTTAGGCCATTTATTGGCGCTTTCTTCTTGCCATGGGTATTTTTTCCTCACACTGTTGGGATTTGTTTGTCTTCTCCTTGTCATGGGTGTTTTCTCTTCTTACTTTCGTGTTATTTTGTCTGTACTGTGACTTAGTTGTCACATTATGTACCTGGATCAGATGCCGTCGAGGTCGAAACTTTCTTGTTTCTCCTGTTGCATTCTTTGACATTGCTGTGTCCGGTTTACCGGCTTTCATGCTCCCATGGTTCTTAGGTGTACGATTCTTCTAACCCTGGTCACTATGCGGGACTTATGTGGCTGAGTGTAATATTTTTCCTCAGTCGTTCTTGCTCTCCAATCTCCTGGACCGGGTTTATTCTGCTTCTGCATTCTTTGGTAGTCTCAGTTCGCAGTCCCTCTTCCGGGGATGGTATGGCTTGTGTATCTGATTCTAAGTAAGGAATTTTTGCGGCTAGATGTCTCTATCAGATGACCAAGTTACTTACCTTCAGTAACGCTGTGTCTGGTAGAGACAGGATCTAGCTGCAGATTCCTTATGCCCCTCCCATCCTCCCCGCACTGCGAACTATTTTCTTTTTTTTTTTTCTCATAATGAGCCTGATAATGGGATATTCCTCCTTGCAGATATCCTTGTTGTGTTGGAGGTTCTTCCTACTCCTTCTGCTTCATATCTGGATACTCCTCCATCCACTACGGTTGTATTCTTGGAGGTTATGTCTATCTCATTGGAGGATTATCAGGACATTGCAGTGCCTCCTTTCTGCCCTGAGTATTCTTTGGTCTCTTGCATTTGTTGGCTGTTTCTCATTGAATTTTGGATTCAGTAGATATGTGAACCTTGGTATCTGTGATCTTGGCACACTGTTCCAATAGGCAGTTTCTATATGTGGCTCCACGTTTGAGCGCAGACAATAGTCACGGAAGAAACTGGCATCAGCACGTCGGCAAGGGAGTAATATGGACTCCGCTGTCCTCGCATCCGGAGGACGACGTCGCTGCGGAGTCACTCAGGACCCTCTGCCAGCGTACTGTGGGGAAAAAAGTTTCCGGATCCAGTCTGGCACCGTGGGAGGAATCTAAGTAAGGAATCTGTGTCTAGGTCCTGTCTCTACCAGATACAGCGTTACCGAAGGTAAGTAACTTGTTCTTCCAGTGAGGTAAGGAGCCCCACAGTTATGCAGCCATCTTGAGTGGCGTTCTAGCCACGCCCCACCAGTATGCTTAAAGATCCAATGTAAGTAAACATAACCCACCCAACTCTTCTATCTAGTAAGCATCTGTCATCAGATCTTGAACATCTCCCCTTCCCTACCTACGGTAGGCAAAAAGGCATTAAACAAAATCTTTAAATACTCAATAAATGAAGCAAACTATAATCACATATTCCCTCGTCTCCAGTGATGACTGCAGCATCAACATCTTGGTAAAAGTACATAGAAGTGCCTAAGTGAGTGGGCGTAACTTACAAGCAGCCTTTTTCTGTATGTTAAATCTGCTGCTTTGAGTGGTGTCTGCACTGGAACGTTTGGTATGTTTCATCCCTGTGTCTCAAATCCTTTGGTTATACCCCCATGGCTCCCCCCCTGCCTCTTGACACTGACTCAGGTGGGTGTACTTCTGATAAGTGCAGATTCATATACTACCTGGTGGATGAGGCACACTGCTTATAATTTCTGTCAGTCTCTGTGCTTCAGGAACTCCTCAGATTGAGGTGCAGGGTGGCACCCAGGGTAGGGAAGGGGATGGCTTAGGTATCGGCATCAAGGGAGTGTGCTTCAGAGTACTTCCCCAAAGAAGGGTGCAACATGCAAATGCAGGAATTGCTTGGGGTTTTAACCCTGTACACCCTCCCCACTTTTCTTGCAAGCTTCACAATTAGAGATTATTTAGTCATGCACACCCATCTTTGTTCCCAACTCTTTACTATAGGCCTTTGGGTGAGTATTCCTGTTAGCAAGCCTTGTCCTCTGTGGTAGCATGCTCCAGTTCAGATCTTTTATTCTCATTCAGTGACCCTCTCCAACACCCCATGGAGAACCTGGTGGAGCAGTGCCACATCCACACCCATCTGGCGTATTTACCTTTCAAATGCTATTAAAATGTCACTGATAGCTTTGAGTATCATTTTCCTGATGGTAGAGGACAATGAAAGCTCTCGGGGTCTATCTGCCTGCTCGTTCTGAGTGTAGGCCAGTAGGTTAGACCTGGACCACAACTTTGTTTCAGTTTACCTTGTTCTCTGTTACTTAATCTTACACCATGACACCTAGCGTACATCTGGTTTATCCTGAAGGAGAACAGAGTCCCACAGTGGAGTAGGAGTTTTACCCCCCACAATAATAGGTCTGTGAAAAAACGAGCGGCAGAAAGCCAAGAGTGCACTTGAGAAAGTTCTCAATGTGAGACACTGACTTCAATTCACAATCGGCAGAGCAGTAAGTCCCCTTTCTTTGACGTGTTGAAATTTAAGTGGCAAGTGCGCCAAGCCGTATAGGGCAAGCGAGCACAATGATACAAGACTGCCAGGCAGGAAAGGGGTGGGTGGTGCAACATGACTGAATTAGATCAGCTGCCTTCCCAGCCCCCTTCCTCTTCATGTTCCCCTCAGATACCAGGCCAGAAGTGTTGTGGTGGCCCACAACATCACTCTTCATCGATTTAGAGTACAGGCAATGTTTAGGTGCCACACGCAGGAACCAGAGGGGAGGTGGAGAGCAACTGGGACTGAACTCCCCGACCTAGGCAATTGTTCCAGTAAAATAGTCAGCCCATAGAAAAAACACTTCTTTGGAGTCCTCTGCCGCTGCTGCAGGTCATCAGCTCTGCTGTGTAGCTGGGATCTCCTCCATCTTTAGGGCTGTCATTACAGGTTCTGTCCTTCAGTCCATCTGAAATAGCACTGCATCGTCCACCTCGCCCCTGCTCAGCACTCCATCCCTTCTACATGAACACGGATGAGGGTGAACTCACAGCCTCTGAATCCCCTGATCGAGGTGTGTTATGACCCAATCAGAGCCCCAGTCTACTAGGTTCAGCAGCTCCAAACCCGGATGAGCAGCTGGCCTCCAGTGCTACCTTTGGCCCCACAGCTAGCATGGTTCTCCTCTCCATGTCTCCTCCTCCAATCATTGCAGATTACTATCTGCAGCATCCCTGTTTCAGATGATACTTCTAACCACTTATTTGTCATCTTGTGAATATCCCCAGCTACCAGTAGATGGCCTTGTGTGGCTCCAATTAAACTCCATCCCACCCCAGAAATGACGCTGAAGACAGTCTCCACCCCTGTGCCCTGATCTCAGTTACTTTCTTTCCATGCCTTCCTATGCGAATCCAGACGACTCTCCCTCGTTTAGTGTGCAAAGGACAGGTTTCCTTCTAAATCTACGAGCTTTAAATCCTGCAAGGACTGCCATAAACCAATGTCGCGAGGGACCCCCTCCCCTCACCATGTATGTTTCTGGTGTTTGGGTTCCACGCGCAACTCTTAAGTTGTGTGACAACTGTGCCAGGAGTAACCCAAAGGCCATTCAGAATTGCTCAGCCAAGCTGTACATCACTGAACACAGTGGGAAAACACATAAGGCTTGGTCTCGCTTAAAGTCGCGAATGTCTTCTCTCTCTCAGGGCTATTTTTGAAAGAAGTCCTCTTCCCACTTGAAGTTGTCAAGTAAGTTGAAGTGCAAGAAGAAACATAAGAATAAACTTGACTCCCCTTCTTCCTACCACTCAAGAGAGGTCATACGGGTGCCTCCGCAGTCTCAGTCCCCCCACTGCAGAGCCGATCCCACAGCTTAAATCCTAGCCGAATTCCTAGGTTGTTTTGCGACGCCATAATCGGTCAAAGCTATCAGATGCAATGTTGAGTATATTCAGCACCCAACCAGCTTCTTCTGGTACACCTAGTGGTCCTAAGGATCTGAGGAGGGCTCCTGTTGGACTACCTCCTGTGAATCAGTCCTCAATGCAGACTGTGCCTCTTGATCAGAATGTGCAGCATGTCCTGACTTCTGACGCAGTGCTGAGATACTCGCCAGTTTCCTGAGTGCCGACTCTGATATCAAAGCCACTGATGCCAGACGAAAAACCCTTTCGGACCCGAATCCACTTAACCTAAGTCACTCCCACTTTCACTGCAAACACAGCCCATGCAGCCCCATTCAGATTCTGTTGGGACATTGCCAATACCAACACAGTTTTTAGATGCGGACTCCCATGATTTGGATCCCCAGCTTTATGAGGAAGAAAATCTGTTTTTGGATCTCCAAGATGACAGTAGGATAGATCTGACACTAGCCTGAACTCTCCTCCTGGTCTTCCGCTGAGGAGTCTGCATCTTTTTCTATAGTCATCAGGAGGGCCCCAGAAGTCCTCTACCTCCAACTGCTGTCAGTAGAGGTAAAAACAAATGTTCTCACAGACGTCCTGCAGCCTGGGAAGACTTCCTTAGAGCCACTCTTTCCGTCCATTCGATGAGGCTCTAACAGATACTCTAATAGGCATTTGGACCAAACCTGCTTCTTGGTCTCCTGTGAATAGGCAAATTGCCAGATGGCACAGAACTGCACTGAGGGACTCAGATTTCCTCCTCCAGTACCCTGCTCCCTTGAGTCCGGTGGTGTAAGATTCAATAAGCAGGTTAAACCTCCAACTCTTTCCATTCTACGTCCCCAGATAGGGCTTCCAAACATATGGAGGCCTTTAGGAAGAAAATGTTCTCATCTGCCTGGCGATAGGTTCAGAGTTTTCAAGCCAGAATCTGTTCTATTGTCACCTCATTTCCATTTATTAACTGTTTGGAAGAGGGTAATATAATACATCTGTTTGAATAAGTACCTACTAAAAGAAGTATTGTCAAAGAGACTTCAAACCAATGATTTCTCACCTTATAATAGTCCCAAGGTGTCAGAGTGGATACAGACAATCTTGAGCAGTACTTCTGCACGCTGGCAGGTGGCATCAGTTGGCTCTGCGTCAGTGGCATCGGCGTCCGAAGTGACGTGCGTGGTGCCTATATAGGTGCCATCCCAGTGTGCTACCATCAGTTTCTTTCTTTCCGTGCCAACAGCACGGATCCGGAGAGCTATCTCGGTCATTTTTCTACCACTTTTTTTTACTTTTGTTGACTCTTTATTTTGAGCTTTTCTCCCAGTGTGCTCGGGGTTTAAACCTTGTGAGCCATCAAGGTAAGGCTGGTTCAGGTGTTCACAGACAACACCACCATCATGTGGTATTGCTAGGGCGGTGTGGGGTCATGCACTCTTTGCCAGGAGTTCCTGCTGCCCTGGGCTTGGCTGGAGCGCCATGTCATCTTCCTAGTCGTGCTGCACCTGGGAGGATCTCTGAATGCCAGGGCAGACAAACTCGGCCTTCGACTCTTTGTAGATCACAAATGGTGTCTACTTCCGGAGCTGGCGCATGGTCTCTTCCAAAAATGGAGAGAACCATGGCTCAATTTAATGTCAGCACTTCTGCGTATTTGAGTTTCCAATGTGACTCTCGCTTGGAGACGCGTTCCATCTAGACTAGAACCCAGGACTCCTGTAGGCCTTTCTGCCGATATTGCTCCTGCCCAGAGTTTTCAAGAAGATCAGAATCCACCAGATACAAGTCCTCTTAGTGGCTCTGCACTCGGCATGACTGTATACACCTGCTGTTGTGAAAAATGTGTGCCTTGGCGTCAGGTTGACCCTCTTTCTGCCTCCTCGTTGGAGGTGGGATTGTTTGTGCTGTCAGCCAGGCAAGACTTTGCCTTTCGCACCGTCAAGAGTTATCTTTCTGCCACTGAAGCTTATTTGCAGTTGCTGGATTAGCCTTCACTGTTTGTCACCTGTTGTGACTCGTTTCCTTAAGAGTTTGCAGCATTTATTTCATCTTATACCGTTCTAATTCCCCAATGGGACTTTGTTTGGCCCTGATGTTTCCTATGGGCTCCGCATTCGAACCCCTGCATAACTGTTCTCTGAGACTTCTGACCCTTAAAACGATCTTCTTTGTGGCCATTACATCGGCCCGGAGGGTTAGCAAGCTTCAAGCGCTTTCAATTTATCCTCCATACACCAGCTTCTACCCAGACAAACTGGTTCATGGGACTCGTGCCTCCTTCCTCCGAAGGTGTAGACTCCATTCCACATCGGCCAAACCATCTCGTTGCTGACATTATTCACGCTACCCCATGCTTATAAGGATGAGGCAAGGCTCCACTGTGAGGATCCCAAAAGAGCTGTCATTTTACGCTGATCGTACCAAAGACCATTGAGTGGGCAATCAGCTCTTTATCGGATTCACAAAAGCAAAAAAAAAACCAGGCTGGGCAGAAGAGAACCATCGCTCGATGGATTGTACTTTGCATTAAGATATGCTACGCAATGGCCAAGAACCATTCTCCTGAGGGCTAACGGGCCCATTCCACAAGGGTCAAGGCCGCTTCTGCTGCGTTAGCGCACAGGATGCTTGTCCTGAACATCTGCCAAGCTGCTATGTGGGAGTCCCTCTACACCATAGATATTCAAACTGGGGGGGGAGGGGGGTGGCTGGGGGCCCAGTGGGGGCACAAATTTCCCAGTAAGTACTTGTAATTGGAGATGGCCTGCCAGAACTACTTCGCGTTTACAGGCTGACTTCATTTATATGCAGCATTTGAAGTGTCTAAAAATGTGTGGGAACTGTGATCCTGAGCACTGGGATCAAAGAAGTGGCTAAAAAGCGCAAAATGTTCTCCAAGTATTTTGTTTTTTTCAAATTTAGACATCTGCATATAAAAAATGCATACAAGTTAAATAAAAAATAAATGCAAATCTGTGGGAGAGGCACTCTTTTACATTATGAATGCTCAATTGGTTCATGGAATCACTCTAGATGTCTGTCTGTGAGACCAGAGAGTCACAGAATTGAAACCTGGTTGGCACAGTTTGGAATAGTGGAGTGTTTTTCTAGTGCTACGAGGTCCCAGCCTATAACAGAAAGCTCTGTGAATATGTCAGTATTTTTAAACTGTATTACATACAGTACAAGCAGGGCCACAGGAATTATGTGACCAGGGAGGACCAAATTATGTGGCAGGGCTGACTAAATTATGCAGTAAGAAAAGGCAAATCATGTGGCATAATGCAGCATGTTTTGTGATGGTATTACTTCACTTTTTGTCATTTTTTCACACGTGGTAACACTGTCTGAGCAAACATTTCACCTCATTATTAGAAGTTGGAACCAAAGTACAGCAATAAGCAATTGAAAGATGACCAGTCAAAATTTGAGAAGGGCTTACTATTGCGCGGTGACACGTCGCTACGTTCTCAGTAACTTTTGATCTGTTCAAGGTAGAATTTTTTGGGGGGTAAAATCTGCTGATTATGCATCAAAACTCTGCATCCGCAGATTGGCATAATTTAAGTGGCCCAGAGTATAAGATAGACTTCAAGAAAATTATTTAGTGTTTAAGATACAACAAGTACTTTCAAAGAATTCATTTTAGTGATAGGTAATCAGATTGTGCTTAATGCAAACATTTTTAGAAGTCCATTAAAAGCTTGCTTTCTGATTAGTGAAACGGGTGCAATGGCGCTGGGGTCCAGAAGTGTGCAGGGCTTATTTTGCAAAAAAAGGCATAGCGGCTCATTCTCCTTGGTAGCGCTAGGGCTGAGGGCACCCATGCTGAAAAGAGACTGGCAAAATCTGGGAACTTTTTTTTTTTTTTTTTTTTTTGCTGAGATGGTCTGTTTCAAGGTTGGAGTGATGTCTGGCGTGGTGGGGCAGGGGTGAAAATGGCAGAAGGGACAGCCTGTTACTCATGTCCACAGCTATCATTAATACAGCAGGTGCATTTGCCCAGGAGCATGAGGGGCTCACAACACCCCAATTATGGAAAGTAGTGTTTTTTGGTCAGTTTCTGTTTTTATTGTATTCATTCTTTAACAAGTCTAATTTTTAGTGTGGATTATGAGCTAAAGAAAAAGTACCAGTGCAATGATGTCATAAACCCTGCTCTCGGCAAATAGGCCTGCCCCTACCGCTCCCCCAAGTCCTGCCACAGTTTTGGAGGGGTGCCCGACTTCAAAATGTTTTGCTTAGAGGGGCTCTGAGCAAAAATGTTTGAAGACCACTGCACTACACGTCCTCAAAGTACTGCTGCTTAGACAGTCAGGTCCATTAAGACTGTTATTTTGCCTTTTCTGTCCTCTAGAGTTTCCTGCTTTGAGCCGGTTCCCCGAACCACCTCCAGGGAAGTATTGCTAAGTATCTATTCTCAGATGAGGAATCTGTGGTTATTTATCTTCTGTAACACTTTTTTTTAGTAGAGGTTCTATCTAACTGCAGATTCCTCATTGACCCTCCCATCATGCCCGCTCTGCAAAATGGTCCCTTCTTGAAGCTCCTGTTAGTTTCTGCTCACTGGGCATACATAATTCAGTCATGGCTCTGCGTTTTTGGTGAGGAAATAGTCATTAAAGAAACATGTCAGCACACTGGGGTGGCGCCATATAGGCCCTGCACATGTCGCTACCGACGTGGAGCCGATCGACTCCACCTACCAGCACGCAGAGATACTGCTCAAGAATTTCCATATCCAATCTTGATGCCTGGGGAATATTCTAAGTTGAGAAATCTGTGTTTAGATGGAGTCTGTAACAGAAAAAGTGTTACTGGAGGTAATTAACTTGTTATCTGATAGAAACAGACTTCTAGCTGCAGATTCCTTACCTTAGAATTATCTCCAGGCATCAGACTGGATCTGGAAATTTTCCGTGAGCAGTACCCCTGCGCTCCAGTTGAGCTCCACATGACGTCTGCGGTGTCTGAAGTGACGCGCGCAATGCCTATATAGGCGCCCCCCCCCAGGGCACTGACTTCAGTTCTTTTCTTTACATGCCAGTCAGCGCAGATTCAAAGAGAGTTACTCCCAGGCAACTTTTGACTGAACTTCTTCGACTTTTTGTCAGTCTTTTTGAGATTTTTCACCTGGTATTGTAGGATGGCCACTAGGAAGGCCGGCTTCAAGCCCTGCAGCGCCTGTCATCAGCAGATGTTGTTGACAGACTTGCATACTACTTAAAACGAGCGTAATCACAATGTGATGACCTGCATCGCCATGCACCCCAAGGCCTTGGTCTCGATCCCTCTTGAGAGGAAGGTCCTGGGATCAGTTGTGGATTTCAAGATCCTCATCACACTCCAAGTTGGCAGGTAAGTCCCACAGACGCAATAAGAGTAAGAAGTTGAAAAGGTCTTCTTCTCCCCTCCTGCCCTCACCCCCCCCCCCCTCAAAATCATCCGACTAGATGAGGGAGAGTAGTCATTCAAGGCCTGGCTCCACCGTTAAGCCTGCGCCTAGATATGCTCTGCGCCTCGCCGAGTTTTTGGGAGCCAGAACGGCCCCCACCCACCTCCATGAGCTCCGAGGCCATGCAACTCCTATTTGGCAGCCCATTTCCACTGGTGCGCCTTCAGGCCGCACAAATTTGGGAGGGGCCCCCACTGTTTCTTCAATGGCAGCTTCGCCCCCTGCTCCAGTCGGGCCCCTTGGATCCACGGATGAATCTGGATAGGCGCTGGTCATACCACCTCGACCTTCCTCGGCGCCGGCCTTGATGCTCCCAGCCCCTCTGGCAGCGCCGTCCACATTCTCCTCTCTGACTCAGGAGGGGCATCGTCCGATGTCGACTGGAGCCATGCCTTCCAGGCTGGAGCTTGAGCCCTATTCTTATGGGCTGGGACTCCGGGATGATTGGGAGGGGTTGTTGGACTCCGAAGAATACCAGTGCCCTAGCCACAAACATGGACTGGTGTGAGGAATTGGCGTACACCAGCGGACTGGATACCTCCCCAGATACTGGCATGCTCTCTCCTCCTACCATGGCTACGAAGGAAGGGGCTTCTTTTGCCATGGTGGTGAGAAGGGCGGCCGAGGTCCTAGACCTTAGCCTATCCTCTGTGGTAGTCAACACTAACGTCTTGACAGAGGTGCTTCAGCCGGGAGTGACCCCCCTTCAGAACTCCTCCCATTCAGTGAAGAATCCTTCTGGGGACTTGGTCCCAACCCAGGATGATTGCCCGCCTCCACCCTGCCCCACGGACCCCAGTTACCTCGCACAACACCCTACCCCGGAGAGCTTGGTGGTCCAAGCTTCCACTGCCTCTGTAAATCCTGGTGCATTGCCTACCACCCAGCCAGATAGGAAATCCAAGAGGCTGGACACCCTATGAAAGAAAACGTTTTCTTCCATCAGCCTGGCATTGCGGTCCGTGAACAGTGCGTGCCTTTTGGGCCGTTACTCCCATTCTTTGTGGGATTTAGTTGTGCAGGTGCTGCCTATGGTCCCGGAGGAGGCCCGGGCCATACTTTCTCAAGGTATGACTGATGGGAGAGATGCAGCTAAGTTCACGATTCAATGTGGGCTGGATGCAACTGACTTGCTGGGCAGACTGGTTTCTTCGTTGGTGGTCTTTCGGTGCCATGCCTGGCTGAGAACTGTTTTTTCCAGGAATGGCCAAGCGTCGCTTTGAACATGTCCTTTGGCTCCAGTCTCTTTGGAGTCAAGGCGGACTCGGTGTTTGAGCGCTTCAAGAGTAGCAGAGCTACGGCCATGGTCCTTGGGCCTTTCCATGGCCCCTCGCCAGCCCCAGTCTGCCTTTCGCTCCTTTTGTGACCACGGAAGGGGCTTCCAGATGCATCTTTACCAGCCCAGCCACCATGGTGTGGAAGCTTCCCAGCCTCCGCGTGGCTGAGGCCATGGTATCCACAGACCCCGTGGGTCGGGCAGCTAGAGGTCGGGCCAGTACCACTCCCCTAGCAGCCGCAGCCTCCAAACTCTTTCAGTTTGCCCTCTTACCATTATGGGAACCCAGTGGGAGGCAGGATACTCCATCACATGCCCCGTTGGAGGTCTAGAACATCAGACTGCTGGGTTCCCTACCTTTCCTGACTACCCCTCTACACATGCCACCCACTTGCGACAGGCTGACTGAGGATCATTTCTCCTTGCTCTGCCAGGAAGTAACTGCTCTCTTGGCCAAGAGAGTCATAGAGAGGGTGCCAATGCCAAACGTATGTTTTTGTTATTCCTGCTACTTTCTGGTGCCCAAGAAGGACCTGCACCCTCTCAATTTCTTCCTCAAGAAGAAGTTCAAAATGCTCATGCTCGCTCAAGTCCTGTCTGCCCTGGTCCTGGGAGACTGGATGGTAGCATTGGACTTGCAGGACGCATATTTCCACATTCCCATCCTTCCTGCCCACAGGCGCTACCTGCAGTTCACGGTGGGCCACAAGCACTTTCAGTTCGCTGTGCTTTCTTTTGGCCACACCTGCACCCCTCGGGTTTTCACCAAGGTGATGGTGGTGGTTGCAGCTCATCTGAGGAGGTCCGGGGTGCCAGTCTTCCCCTATGTCGACAACTGGCTGTTGAGGGCGTCTCACCCCAGGCTGTTGTCTTCCACCTCCAGATAACGGCGTACCTCCTCCACTCACTGGGGTTCACTATCAATGTGCCGAAGTCAAACTTGACTCCCTCTCAGATGCTCCCTTTTCTTAAGAGCTGTCCTGGACACAGTGCAGTTTCGGTGCCTATGACCCCGAACAACGAGTCCAGGATTTTCAGGCTATGATGATGATGTTTCAGCCTCTATCCTGGATTACAGTAAGACTGACTCTGCGGCTGCTGGGCATCATGGCCTCCTGCATCCTGCTTATGACACGTGCTCAATGGTATATGCGGGCTCTGCAGTGGGACCTGAAGTTCCACTGGACGCAGCATCAGGGGAATCTTTCTGACATGGTTCAGATCTCGGACGGAACTGCAAAATATTTGCAGTGGTGGTTAACGGACTGCCTTTGGGTCAGCAGCAGACCCCTCTTCCTTCCCCCAACTAGATCTGGCAGCGGTGACAGATTCATCACTCCTGGAATGGGGTGGCCATCTGGGAGAGGTGGAAATCGGAGGTCTCTGCCGGAATCCAGACTCCACAGCAGCCTACTCAAGCTCCAGGCGATCCGCTTGCATTGAAAGCCATTCCACCATCCTTCAAGGGAAGTCTAGTGCAGGTTTTCATGGGCAACACCACCACCAGAAAGTACTGCAACAAACCGGGCGGGTGGGGTCGTGGACCCAATGTCAAGAGGCTCTGTGCCTCTGGACATGGCTGGAACAGCAGGACATATCCCCGGTGTTGCAACACCTGGCGGGCTTTCTGAACACCAGGGCAGACCAACTCAGCCGAAGATGCCTAGCAGATCATGAATGGTGTCTCCACCTGGAGGTGTGGCATGGTCTCTTTCAGTAGTGAGGAGAGCCTTGGTTAGATCTGTTCGCCCCCTGCCAAGAATTTTCAATGTCAGCAGTTCTGCACACTGGAGTTTCCAAGGCTGCTCTAGCTTGGAGACTCATTTCGCCTCGAGTGAAGCTCATGCCTCCTGTTCACCTTTCTGCCTTTACTCCTCTAGCCCAGAGTTCTCAAGAAGATCAGGAATGACTGCTCCCAAGTTATCCTTGTGATTCAGGACTGGGCTCGAAGAGTTTGCCGTCCCGAGCTGTTGAGCATGGCCATCAGTCCTCCAATCAGGCTGCCTCTTCGGGAGGATCTTCTGTCACAGCAGCAAGGAAGGGTTCTCCAAGACTGTATATGCCTGCCGTTGGGGCAAGTTTGTGGCATGGTGTGCAGAGGAACAGGTTGACCCTCTTTCTGCTCCTCTTTCTCAGGTCCTTCTCTTTATCCTTTCTCTTGCCCAGCAGGGATCTGCTCTGGGCCCCCTAAACGGCTATCCTTCTGCCATTATAGCATTTCTGTGGTTACCTGATCAGCCATCCCTCTTCAAATCCCCTGCTATAAATTGCTTCTTGAAAGGTTTGCAACACATATACCGCTTCGCCATTCAGCATGCCTCAGTGGGGCTTTAATCTCGTCTTAACGTTTCTGATGTTCACTCCCTTTGAGCCATTGCACAGTTGTCCTGTCGGGCTCCTTACCATCAAGACTGCTTTCCTGCTGTCAATAACATCTGCCTGGAGGGTCAGTGAGCTTCAGGGTTCGACAGCCCAGACGCCATACCTGAACTTCTACCCCGATAAGCTGGTACTTTGCACTAGAGCTTCCTTTCTGCCGAAAGTGGTCACTCCCTTTCATGTAGGCCAGTCGATAATCCTGCCTACTTTTTACGCTCTGCCATATCTCGCCAAAGAATTGGAGTGACTTCACTGTCTGGACCCAAAAAAAGTGTTGTTGCTACCTTGAACGTTCGAAAGAGTGCTGGGTGGACAACCAACTCTTCGTGGGGTATGTCGGAGCATAGAAGGGAAAGCCTGTGCAGAAAAAGACCAACTCACGATGTATCGTGCTCTGAATTAAAATTTGTTACCATTGGCCAAGAAGCAACCCCTTAAGGCATGCATGGTCATTCCACCAAAGCCAAGGCTGCGACCACTGTTGGCACGCGGAGTCTCGGTCCTGGGCATTTGCCAGGCAGCAATGTGGACCTCTCTGCACACATTAACAAAATGCAGCTGCCTGGACAGTGCGGTCTGTCGGAAGGGGTACTTTGCCCGTTCGGTCCTGCAGGACATTTTGGTGTGAAATTGTTTTTCAGACCCACCTCCGGGTAGGTATTGCTTGGGTATCTACTCTAAGGTAAGGAATCTGCGTCTAGAAGTCTCTATCAGATGAACAAGTTACTTACCTTCGGTAACGCCTTATCTGGTAGAAAGACTATCTAGCCGCAAGTTCCTTACCGTCCCACCCATCCTCCCTGCTCTGCGAACTGATTTCTAGGGACAGGGCTTTCCTCTTTCAGGGACCTAGTTTTCCACACCAGTAGTCTGTGTTCTTTGTGGCTCTGCGGTCCTGGCCTGCAAAGTTGTGAAAAGAAACTGATGTCCACGCGCTGGGGTGGCACCGATATAGGTGCTGTGGACATGCATTTTCCCCCAGATTCCTTAACACCTCTCCTGAGGGTGTAAATTCTGTGTTTTGTATTTTTTATTTCGCCTCCATTAATCTCAAATTGTAACTTTTTCTCACACCTACATGGCGTGGAAATAATAAACTTAACTGACTTCACCAGTGTCGATAGACTTGCATGGGATCCATGACATCACAAACTATGGGGTCCTACAAATCTGTGACTGGAGTCTATTGGCCCTGGTGATTGGTAGTGCTGCAAATAAATTCCAGATGAAGTCTTGCGCCTGGTGATAGGTTTATAGAAGGAGCCTCCCTTAAACTAAGTTGCCATCTGAACGTTACTGAAAGTATCATATTTGCAGGTGTGTACAGATGAAAGTTGTATCATCTTTCTTATGAATCAATTGAAATGCTTTTTTTCTACCAGCCCACGAAATGCTGCTGAGAAATCTCTTCAGTCACCTAGATAAATAAGCAGTTATGTGCTACACTGACTGCATGAAACTGCCTCACTCAACTAGACCTATATTTGGTGGTGTTGAACAATCCACTGCTAGGGAGGGCAATTTCCATGTTTTGCGTTGCCAGATAAATTGGCTGTTGTTCACAAGTCTGTTAGGTCCGAGGCAGTTCTACTCAAAGTGGGGGGTCATCCCCTTTTAAAAATGGCCCTTGTTTTCTTATGTTTTCCCGTCATCCACTGCTTTACTTAAGATGGGATGACTGCTTTACATTCTTATGTATAGCATGTAAACCTGCAGTAGACTAAGTTATGATAGTGTAAAGTGTTACCTGCCTGTAATCATAAATTTGCAGCTCACTCTGGTTGCGGATTTACCTGTGACTATCCCAGCCACCGGACTTAGTGGAAGAGGAGGGTCAACTTTAGCCTAGGAATACGCATCTATCATGAAGGTGAAGGGGCGAATTTAATATGAGATTAAGTATGTGTTCCAGTCTTTTGTGGGCTTAAAAGGATGTAATGAGGAGTCAGTCAAGTCGCACCTTAAGCCAAAAACAGATTTCAAAGAAAGTTATTGTTACGTTCCAAATCTAAGCATTAAATGGCAGAAAAGTGATTTTAAAGTGATTCTTTTAAAAAAAATATTTTTATTCATTGCAGTAAACATCAAATAAACATTTGGCACATAGAAAGTCACCCTGCATTTTACATCTCTCCATTGTTTACAAAGTTCTCGCAATTCTAGCAACATCGATATACACACATTTGAGATCATGGCAGTAAGTCCACACTAAGCACTTCGTCCCTCCTCCCCCACTGATGTATGTTCATTAGAATTTATCCCTTCCCGAGGTCTGTGTAAAGTCGTAGACCCATCCTGGTCATCATCCAGCTCTAGTCCATAATGTCTACGGATTTTAAAGTGATTCTTGAACAAAACAGACTGCAAACCTAGTATTGCATACCATTAAATCAATATATGTTTGCAGTACCTTGTTTGACAGTCAGTTTTTTCTAAATGTTATTGTACTACTTTGCATTTATTATTAAATACCATTACTTCTTGACAGTAACCATTGTTCATGGTTGCTACCAGTAATTGAGCTGCTTAATTAACCCAGTGCCTGAATTAAACAGCTTTTACCTGGACTTCTGGCTTGAGGCGACTCTGCCTTTTTATCTCCCTAAGCATTACCTGTGAAAGAAAGATATTCAAACCCCCTTACATGGTTTTGTTGTGAATTGTCACTATTAAAGCTCTGTGTCTGTTCATTGAAGTTTCTTTCTAATTAATTATCAATAGTACCCTCACATATGAGCTAAAAAAAAATCCCCTGCAGTGTTTTCTTGGTGCAGTGTTTTCTTAGTACACTGTTTCCAGTAGTTCTGCTTCGGTCAGGTGCAATTTGAGTGTTCTCAAAGTCCCAAGAGCCTGAGGCAATTTCCACTGGCCAGAATGTGTAATCACATATGTTCAAATCTGACGCATTAAGTTTAATCTTTTTAATCTCTTCTAGGCCAGTATTCCATTCTCTGTGGTCGGCTCCAACCAGTTGATTGAGGCCAAAGGTAAAAAGGTTCGAGGTCGACTTTACCCCTGGGGCGTTGTTGAAGTGGAAAACCCAGAGCACAACGACTTTTTGAAGCTGAGGACAATGCTGATGTAAGCACACCTAGACTCTCACCCAAAATCAACAGTTCCGAAGGAAATAATTTATAAATTGTGTCCAAGAGTGCAGTGGTGCTCTAATGCTGCAATGGTGCGGTTTGGCTGTAGGATTGCAGTTAAAGTGGCAGGTCTAGTGTGACACCTGTTTGCTTGGTGGGAGTATGTAAACTATTGTGAAGATGCACTTGCTACATTTTACTTAAACATTTTATAGTCTGTTGTAACATTTCCAGTTAAGAGTGCCCACTTCATATAATTAGATGCACTTAATGTATTACATTTGCATGCATTTTTTCTACTTATGTCTGCGGAGAGACAAAGATCGTTCATTGTACTTTTTCCTTCATTGTATTAAATGGTTGTATAAGGTTCTTTCATGAGCTATTTGTTTATAGATCTATTATATTTTTGTGTAATTACTCTGATTAGCCTCTTCACCTCGTAAGCCATGTTAATAGCACTAATTGTGAACTTATCATTCCTAATTAATTACATTGAATTGAAAAAATGTGTCCTTCTGCCCAATATTCGATTATTCGGTGCATGGGGTGCTTCCGGTAAAAGCAATTCCCACTCCAACCCTGCTGCTGTCCACAGAAGATAACACTGCTTGTGTATTGTGGCTCGGACGCTCCTCTCCACACTCTCCTCCTCTCTCTGCAGAGAAAGTCCTTTGTTGGAGCCCTCACAGCGTATGTTATAAGATCCTAGGATTCCAGGTCTATGGGCTCTGCTCCATCACGTTCGGCACCTGCCTGGGAATAGACCAATCATGTGAGTGGTTGGCGGGGCAGAAGACTTTTCTTAGATATACCGGCTGATATTCTCCGCTTCCGTGGTTGGGCCTGCCATGGGTAAAGGGCGCTACACAAGCAGTCTGCAGCTGGAAATATGTGCGGGTAAAGCATTTCTCTTTGCAGTACTACTAGATCGATCTTCCCTGGTTTCTGCAGGAATTCCATCTGATATAATCTACATGTTTGTATATTACAATGGCAGACAAAGAAGGGTGTCATGCCCTGGATTATGAGAACTCTATGAAGGACTTCCACACAGAGCAATTTAGTCAAATGTATTTCCTTAGTTATTATGCCTACTTTCTCTGTTTAGTCACAGTTTCTAAAAAAAAAAAAAAAATAGGTGCTAGAAGTCCACAACAATGGCAGTTATGTCTGGGAAGCACATAACAAAAACAATTGCAGCACCAACAAGATCAAATGCCCCAAAGAGAAACTCATTGCTTGTTGGATCCATTTCATTATTTGTTTTTTTTCAAGAATCCTCCTCAAGACATTCCAGGTACGATTGCACTTTCCTGTCCAGTAGCCCAAGACGGCCTGCCTGTGAATGAGGATATGGAGGTCGCAGGGGCAATAAGTTACCCCAGATGGGCAATGTGGTGCGGTAATTCCCCTTGCTTAGAACGGAAATGCATGTTCGCAATGTGCTACTCGAATCTAGAAGATGTGTTGCTCCCATCCTCTTTGAATGTGAAAAATACTGATAAAGGTACAGTGGAAGTGTTCCATAGTATACCAAGTGACAAGCTTTGAAATAAATTTGATCTTCCAGTTACAGAGGATTAAAGCTTGGAGGGCTCGTTTAACTTTCCAGGTGACTGGCCAACTTTCGGAAGCCTGTCGCGTCCTCCAATGAATTCATGAATCTATTCTTGCAGGAGAAGACAAGGTTCAGTTTGTATCACATTATTCGTTTGCTCTTATAGAAGGTAATTCTTGCAAGCACACCAATGGATGAGAGTAAGCTCTCCTCTCTTTATTGTGTTCTTTACAGGTCGTCTCGATCTACAATGAAGCCAATCTAGTTAGTTTGTCAAGCGTTAGTAACCCCTTGAGTTCCTCAGGGCTTTTATTCACTTTGTTTGGGATATATTTGTAGTACGAGTGCATTTTTTGCTTAGTTTATATTCCTGCTGTCAAATTGAGTGAAGGTCAGACCTTCTTTGCTCCTCCTCATCATTCGAGAGAGGAAGAAAACTCCATTGTTTGGACCCCAATAGAGCACTCCGCTTTTTCATCGATTGCACCGAAGAACATCTAGTGGAGAGTTAGCGGATTGTGGGGTTCTCCGGTACAAAGAATGGCAAGATAGTGCAGAAGTGGACCATGTCGCAATAAATCGTCCTTTTTATTAAGATATGCTAGAAGCATCCTCCAGAAGGCCTCGGGGCTTATTTCACCTTAGCTAAGACTACTGTCACTATTTTGGCACTTTAAGTTCCCATCCTGGATATTTTTCAGGCAACTACCTGGCCACCAGTGCACATAATCACGAAGCACTACTTGCTTGACAGTCTGGTTCGCTCTGAATGGAATTTTGCACGTTCGGTCCTGCAAGACTTTTTGTCTGAGCCATTCCTCAGTTTCATCACTTTTGGGAGGGAGGGGGGGGTGTTAGAAGTTATGAAGTATCCATTAGAAGAACAGGTTACTTACCTATTGTAATACTTTTTCTGGTGGATATTTCGGACGAGACGCGGATCCATTGGCACTAGAGGCCTAGCTCTGTGATGCAGCCTGCACCTGGGACATCTCCGTACCTCCCTGAGGTTCTGGGAGCTCGGGCGAACCTGCCCAGCGAACGTAATTCTACGTGGCTGTGCACTTAATCTTTGGCGGCCATACCCTTCTAAAGCGCACTCGGGGGCCCCATTGGTTCGGTGGGGCCCCCTGCTGATTTTCCACCCGCGTGACTGCCCGGCGACACAGCCCCCCCCCCATCAGTGGTAGCGCCCCCTTTGTCATTCCGACTGCAACACAGAGCCGAATGGCTGTTATCTGACACCTGTTCCAGCGCCGTTCGGGGACAGACACCCCATGTTGCAGCCAGTGCCTTATTCTTATGGCAGGCCTGGATTGGTAACAAATGGGAGGGATCTGAGGACCCCTATCGTTACCAGCCCTTAGAAGACCCTGAAGACACCTGGTATGACGATCTTGCTGATGCCAGTGGAGGGTGCCTTGTTCGCTACAGTGGTGAGGAGGGCAGCTGAGGTATTCCACCTTCAATTGCCCTCATTGGCAGTCAAGACTGTCTTGACTGAAGTGCTTCAACCGGGGAGTCACCCAATCTGAACCACTTCTCTATTTCAATGAGGCCCTCACTGGCTTGGGGCCTGTTCCAGACCCTGCACAGGGGCTCCTGTGCACAGGACAATTGTCTACTGCCATCGCCTCGCCTCAGTGGACACCAGTTTCCTCACTAAGCACCCCACCCTGGAGAGCTTGGTTGTCCAGGCTTCCACCTCCAAAGTCATCCCCGGCATGTTCCATAGCACCCCAGCGGACAGGGACTCCAAGAGGCTGGATTCTTTTGGGAAGAGGATGTTCTCTTCTGCCACCATAGCGTTGTGGTCGGTGAACACTGCGTGCCTCTTGGGCCGATATTCCCATACGATCTGGGACTTGATTGTGCAAGTGCTGCCTATGGTCTCGGAGGAAACACCCCTAAAACGCCCCCCACCCCACCATAGACCTAATGGGAGAGGTAGCCACAGGTGGGGCTGATGCCAGCGGCAGCCTCCCAACCCCTTTAGTTTGCCCTCCAACTATTATGGGCATCCAGTGGGGGGGCAGGGTCCGCCATCACCTGCACCACTGGAGGTCAATAACATCTGACCGTAGGGGTTTGCAGATTGTCCAAAGGGACTACTCCCTTCCCTTTGTGACCACCCCTCCAGCCATGCCATCCACTTACGACAGGCTGACAAAGGACTCATAAATCACAAAAAGGTAGGATGCTAAGTAGAATAGGGTAGGCAAAGAGGAGTTTCTAAAGACCCTTGTTAGTCTGTCAACTCCTATTGTGAACACAGTGTTGGACCATTCAGAACAGGGAGGCCATCCTTAATGGAAGAGGAAGCCTCACACACAAGTGTCATGCTTCATCATCGGCAGCCTCTTCCCCACCCCGGTAAGATCCACTACCAAGGTGGACTCAACCTCCGCGAAGACTCGGCAGTAGGAGTGAGTTCGTACATAAAACTACTGGACAAAAGCGGGATCCAGACAAACTAAAAATACCTTAGGGTTACTCGGTTATCACCTTTATTCGTCAGGACTAGAGGTTTATTCAAAACAATTCTTTTTGATGGGTATCAAAGAGTACAATGGCTCAAGCAAGTCTCTTATTTTGCCAACAGACCGAGGACCACCTGTCCTTACTCTGTCAGTAAGTGTCGGCTCTCTTGGCCAAGGGAGTCATAGAGAGGGAGCTGGCATCAGAAGTAGGTTGTGGTTGCTATTCCTGCTACTTTCTGGTGCCAAAGGACGACAGAGGCCTCCGTGTTATATTAGACCAGCGCCTTCTCAATCTCTTCCTCGAGAAGGAGAAATTCAAAATTCTCACGCTCGTTCACGTTCTGTCTGCCCTGGACACAGGAGACTGGATGGTAACGGAGTTGCAGGATGAATATGTCCACATCCCTGTACTGCCTGCTCACAGATGTTAACGGCGGTTCACAGTGGGCTAAGAGCACTTTCAGTTTGCCATGCTCCCCTTTGGCCTTACCAGCGCCCCTCTGATGTTCACCAAGGTGATGGCAGTGGTTGCAGCACACCTGCAGCGATCCAGGGTGCCATTCTTTCCTTATCTTGATGATTGGCTGTTGTAGGCGAGCTCGCCCCAGACAGTAGTCTTCCACCACCAGACTACGATGGACCGCCTGCACTCGCTGGGGTTCAATTTCAACGTGCCAAAGTCAAACCTGACTCCTTCTCAGATGCCCCCCTTCATCTGAGCAGTTCTGGATACACTGCAGTTTTGGGCCTATCGTCCTGAGCGGAGAGTCCAGGATATTCAGGCTATGATACCAAAGTTTCAGCCTTTGCCCTGAATTTCAGTGAGACTGACTGTGAGGCTGCTGGGCCTTTTTGCCTGCTGCATCCTGCTTGTGACGGATGCCTGTTGGCATATGCAGAATCTTCAGTGGGACCTGAAGTTCCAGTGGGAACAGCATCAGGGGAATGTTTCCAACATGGTCCAGATCTTGGTGGGAACTGCGAAAGACCTGCAGTGGTTGCTAACGAACAATGATTGGGTCAGGACAGACCCCTTTCCCTTCCCCAAACAGGGCTGTCTCTAGTGACAGATGAGTCACTCCTGGGATGGGGCCGCTATCTGGGAGAGGTGGAGATCCGACGACTCTGGTCTCCAGTGGAATCCGGGTTCCACATCAATCTGTTGGAGCTTCGGCCGAACTGTTTGGCATTGAAAGCCTTTCTTACTTCAGTCAGGGGAAGGCTGGTACAAGTGTTCACGGACCGCACCACCGCCATGTGGTAATGCAACAAACGGAACGGATGGGGTCCTGGACCGTTTGTGTAGAGTCATTTTGCCTCTGGACGTGGCTGGAACACCAGGGCATATCCCTAGTGGTTCAACACCTAGCGGGCTCTCTGAATGCCAGAGCGGACAAACTCAGCCATCAATGCATAGCGGTTAACGAATGGCATCTCCATCCGGAGGTGGCGCAAGGACTCTTTCAAGAGTGGGGAGAGCCTTGGTTAGATTAGTTCGCCACCGCAGAGAACGCGCAATGTCAGATGTTTTGAGCACTGGACTTTTCAAGGCAGCTCTGGCCCTGAAACGCTTTTCATCTCGGCTGGAGCTCTGGCCTCCTGTATGACTTTCCGCCAATACCATCCCTGATTCTCAAGAAGATCAGGAACGATATGGCCCATGTCATTGTTGTGGCTCCGGATTGGGCACAGAGAGTCTGGTATTCGGAGCTGTTGAGCATTGGACCTCCAATCAGGCTGCCTATTCGGAAGGATCTTCAGTCCCAGCAACAGGGCAGTGTTCTACATCCGAACCTGAAAACACGTTGCCTTCATGCGTGGAAATTGAGTGGCAGCCCAAAGTCTGCAATGTTATTTTGGCAGCCAGGCGTCCTTCCACCAAGACGGTATACGCCTGCTGTTGGAGCAAATCCGTAGCATGGTGTACAGATGAACATGTTGATCCTCAATCTGCACCCCTTTCCCAGGTTCCTCTGTTTATTCTTTCCTTGGCCCAACAGGGCTCTCATTTGGGCACATTAAAAGGTTATCTTTCTGCCATTTCTGCAGTTGCTACACCAGCCATCCCTTTTCAAATCCCTTATTATAAATAGGTTCCTGAAATATCTCCAGCAGATGTTTCCACCAGCACCCCTGACCTTGACTGGTAGGTCGCTCCCCCACCACACAGCTCCGTCTGTGTGCCCTGCTGCTGCCCCTGATTGTGCTCGTTTTTTCCTTTCTGTGCCCCCTTGCTGCCCCTGATTGTGCTCGTTTTTTCCTTTCCGTGCCCCCTTGCTGCCCCTGATTGTGCTCGTTTTTTTTTCCTTTCTGTGCCCCCTTGCTGCCCCTGATTGTGCTCGTTTTTCCTTTCTGTGCCCCCTTGCTGCCCCTGATTGTGCTCGTTTTTTCCTTTCTGTGCCCCCTTGATGCCCCTGATTGTGCTCGTTTTTTCCTTTCTGTGCCCCCTTGATGCCCCTGATTGTGCTCGTTTTTTCCTTTCTGTGCCCCCTTGCTGCCCCTGATTGTGCTCGTTTTTTTCCTTTCTGTGCCCCCTTGCTGCCCCTGATTGTGCTCGTTTTTTCCTTTCTGTGCCCCCTTGCTGCCCCTGATTGTGCTCGTTTTTTCCTTTCTGTGCCCCCTTGCTGCCCCTGATTGTGCTCGTTTTTCCTTTCTGTGCCCCCTTGCTGCCCCTGATTGTGCTCGTTTTTTCCTTTCTGTGCCCCCTTGCTGCCCCTGATTGTGCTCGTTTTTTCCTTTCTGTGCCCCCTTGCTGCCCCTGATTGTGCTCGTTTTTTTCCTTTCTGTGCCCCCTTGCTGCCCCTGATTGTGCTCGTTTTTCCTTTCTGTGCCCCCTTGCTGCCCCTGATTGTGCTCGTTTTTCCTTTCTGTGCCCCCTTGATGCCCTGATTGTGCTAGTTTTCCCTTCTGTGCCTGTTTCCCGCCGCTGCGCCCCTGCGGCCCCGCCCCCTCACTGCCCATTCGCTGCCCCATTCCCTGCTCCTCCCTCCCACCTCCCCATTTATGGCGGCCGCTGGCGCGCCGAAGGCGCGCCTAAGGCAAGCCCGTCTGCGCCCGTCCGCGCCGTGACCGCGCCCAGCGCCAGACCCCCCGGTCCGGGCATCCCCCGCGCCCGCCACATCAACAGACGCCGATACGATGCCAGCACCCTCCACGCACTCAACCCCGGAAAAGATCACGCCTGCTACCAGGCCACCCCGAAGCGCACCCAAGGGCCCTTCACCTGCCGGAACTGCAGCTTGGCCAGCACCCGCCCCGCCAAACCACCGCCCAGGAAAGAACCCAACTAACTCAGATGCATCCTCCTCAACACCCGCTCCGCCCGCAAACACGCCATCGAACTCTGGGACCTTCTCGACTCAACCTCCCCAGACGTCGCATTCCTGACGGAGACCTGGCTGAATCCCGCTTCAGCCCCCGACATCGCCATTGCCATCCCGGACGGATACAAGATCACCCGCAGGGACCGCACCAACGGAGTCGGAGGAGGCATCGCCATCGTCCACAGGAACACCCTCCGAGTCTCAACCAACACCTACGACACCCTCAGCACCGCCGAACACATGCACTTCCAGATCCACACCGATCCCAACACCACCCTCAGAGGAACCCTCATCTACTGACCCCCGGACCCCGACCACAGTTCAGCGATTCCATCGCTGACTTCGTCAGCACACACGCCATCGCCTCCACGGACTACATCCTCCTCGTGGACCTGAACTTCCACCTCGAGAACAAAAAGGACACCAACTCCACCACCCTGATCGACAACCTCGCCACCCTCGGACTCAGACAGCTCGTGACTACACCCACCCACGCCGCCGGCCACACGCTAGACTCCATCTTTTCCGCAAGCCCACACGTCTCCTTCAACCACACCTCCGAACCCCACTGGACTGACCACCACTGCATCCACTTCACCTACAGGAAGCCCACCACGCACCACCGCACCGAACAAATGCCTCGCCGCTGCTGGAGCAGAGTCACGAAAGACCAGCTAACCACAACCCTCGCCCTGAGCCCACCCGCCGAACCCTCCGACCCCGACACCGCCGCCCGCAACCTCAGCCAGTGGATCGACGACTGCGCCAACACCCTCGCCCCGCTCAAGAATCCGCCCAACAGCCACACCAGCAAGAAAGCCACCTGGTTCACCGAAGACCTCCAGGCCTCCAAACGAACATGCCGAAAACTGGAGAAGATCTGGCTCCACGAACGGACAGCGGACAGCTACGCCGCCCACAAGAGCGCCACCCGCAGTCACCATCACCTCATCAGATCCGCCAAAAGGGCCTCACTCAAAGACCGCCTAGACAACAACGCACACAACAGCAAAGAGCTCTTCAACATCGTGAAGGAACTCTCCAACCCCAGCTCCAACACCAACGACATCCAGCCGTCGCAAGACCTGTGCGACTCCCTGGCCACCTCCTTCCACCGCAAAATCGCCGACATCCACGACAGCTTCAACACCATGACCGCCCCGGCAACCACCGAGACCACTGCCCCCACAACCACCAACCGCCTGCTCTCCTGGACCAACATCAACGACGAGACACCAGCGAGATCATGAACACCATCCACTCCGGTTCACCGCTAGACCCGTGCCCTCACCACATCTTCAACAAAGCCAGTACAGCCATCGCGCCCCATCTCCGGAAAATAATCAACATCTCCTTCGAGACAGCAACCTTCCCGGAAAGCTGGAAGCACGCCGAGATCACCGCCTTACTCAAGAAACCCAAGGCAGACCTCAAGAACTTCCGACCCATCTCTCTGCTCCCGTTCCCCGCGAAGGTCACCGAGAAAATCGTCAACAAACAACTGACCCGCTACCTCGAGGAGAACAACATCCTGGACCCTTCCCAGTCCGGCTTCCGCAGCAACCACAGCACCGAAACCGCCCTCATCGCCGCCACCGATGACATCAGGACCCTGCTAGACAACGGAGAAACAGCAGCCCTCATCCTCCTGGACCTATCAGCCGCCTTCGACACGGTCTGCCACCACACACTACGAACACGCCTTCACGACGCCGGGATCCAAGAGAAGGCCCTGGACTGGACCACATCCTTCCTTTCCGGCAGAACACAAAGCGCCCGCCTCTCCCCTTCCGATCCAAGGCCACCAAGATCATCTGCGGCGTACCCCAAGGCTCCTCCCTCAGCCCAACGCTGTTCAACATCTACATGGCACCCCTCGCCCACGTCGCCCGACAGCACAACCTCAACATCATCTCCTACGCCGACGACACCCAGCTGATCCTCTCCCTCACCAAAGACCCTCACACCGCCAAAGCCCACCTCCACGAAGGAATGAAGGCCGTCGCCGAATGGATGAGGACCAGCCACCTGAAGCTGAACTCGGACAAGACGGAGGTCCTCATCCTTGGTTCCAACCCTTCAGCCTGGGACGACTCCTGGTGGCCAACATCACTGGGAACAGCCCCGCCACCCACCGACCACGTACGCAACCTAGGGGTCATCCTCGACCCCACCCTCTCCATGACTAAGCAGGTCAACGCCGTTTCCTCATCCTGCTTCAACATCCTCCGAATGCTCCGCAGGATCTTCAAGTGGATCCCCACCGAAACAAGAAAAACAGTCACCCAGGCCCTCGTCACCAGCAGGCTGGACTACGGAAACGCCCTCTACGCAGGAACGACGGCTAAGCTCCTGAGACGGCTGCAACGCATCCAGAACGCCTCTGCACGTCTTATCCTCGACATCCCCCGACGCAGCCACATCACACCCCACCTGAGAGACCTGCACTGGCTCCCTGTCAACAAGAGGATAACCTTCAAGCTCCTCACCCACGCACACAAAGCACTCCACAACTCCGGACCAGCCTACCTCAACAGACGACTCGGCTTCTACACCCCCACCCGCCAGCTCCGCTCGACCAGCCTCGCCCTCGCCACAGTCCCCCGCATCCGGAAAACGACCGCCGGCGGCAGATCCTTCTCCCACCTCGCCGCCAAGACCTGGAACACCCTCCCCACCAACCTCCGACAGACCCAAGACCTAGTGGCCTTCAGAAGACTCCTCAAGACCTGGCTCTTCGATCAGTAGCAGCACCACCCCCCTCTTCCCCCAGCGCCTTGAGACCCTCGCGGGTATGTAGTGCGCTTTATAAGTGACATGATTGATTGATTGATTATGCCCCTGTGGGGCCTAAATCTGGTTCTTACATTCCTGGTGTGCCCTTCCTTTGAACTGCTCCATAACTGCCCACTCAGATTTCTCACCATCAAAACGGCCTTTCTAGTGGCAAGCCCGTCTGCGCCAGTCTGTGTACGGATCGCAGCCAGCGCCAGCCATGGTGCCCAAATCAACAGCGGCAGAATGGTAAGATGGAGGAGAAATGAGTTGCTGGTGCTTAGGCTTAATGAATGATCTGCCACACCTCGCGGCACTCTAGGAGGGGGGTCAAGACCTATTGCTGCCCGGCCTGCAATTTCGCCCTTAATTCGAATTTACCAATCAGAACTCTGAGGCTGGTCGCGTCTCACCTCAGAATTCCAGTCCCAACTAGATAAAACCCTGCCTAATCAACTGTAGATCATTACCCAAGCACGCACTCGAGATCTACCAATCCCTCAAAGATAACAAATGGGCAGTTCCTCCGGGATATCGCAAAGTCTGCACCAATAGGGGGGGTACAGACACGGGGCGGGGTGGCTATTGTATATAAAGACACCTGTGAGACTTCCACCTCCAACCTTGATCAAATTGGCAGCGTTGAAGGACTTCCCTGCTGTATTAAACTATCCCCTACCTTCTCGTGGCTTCTACTATACATGCCGCCGTATTGCTGTCATAGTGCCAAGCCGATTCTGGTAGACCATATCGCCCAGGTATCCACCCGGTACGCAAATTTTACAGTCCTAGGTGACCTCAGCCTCCATGTCGACAACCCCTATTGCACCTATAGTGCGAATTTCATTTTGACTTTTGCTGGCTTCAATCTTGTCCAACTGGTCTCTTCTCCCACCTATAAAGCCGGACACACACGCTTGACCTCATCTGCACAAATATGCAGGAGGTGAGTGTCGACAAGCCGATACATATCTGGTCAGACCACTGCCTTGTCCCTTTCAAGGTCCCCATGAAGACCACACCAAGGGTTACTACCTGACCCAAGGAAGTCAAAAGGAACTGGCGCAGGGCCACCCCTGAGACCCTAGGTCCTATACTGGATGGCTCAAGGCCTCTCCTCATGGACCATCCCGACCACGACACTGCGAGCCTGAATACTTGGTAGACGGCTGCGCTTGATAAACTTGCCCCTCTGAGGTCCGTTCGCTTCGCTAGAGCTACACCATCAGCCCCTTGGTTCACAGAGGAAATCAGATGCAAAAAAAGCAAGTGTAAAAGATTGGAACGTGAATGGAGAAAGTCCTACTCACAAGATGCCAAAACATATATAAAAATGCCTTGAAAGAATACCACAAATTTCTCAACTCCAAAAGAAGGGATTTCCTGGCTGATCGCATCGCCAGCGCAAAAAGCTCATCTAGGGAAGTTTTCAGGATAGCGTAATCTTTCACTAATCCCACAGTCCTAGAGCACGAAGCTCGACGGTCTCAGGACCTGTGCACTAGCCTTTCGAATTTCATCGAAGTAAAAATTATGCAGATCTATGCCTCCTTCCTCCCGGCTCTGGATCCCAGAGCTTCAGGTGAAATCCACAGCCCCCCCCCAAGAACCAGCCATTTTTTGCTTCCTTTTCCATGATTCCTCCAGAGGTGTCTCTGGCTGAACTGTGGAAATGCAAATCCGAGTCGCCTGGGGACCCTTTCCCAGCTCAGCAGTTCAGGCTTCTAGCCGACTGGCTTAACCCGGTCATTAATCAGATCTGGAATACCTCACTTAGGTCTGGGACCTTCCCTTCTGCATGGAAACATGCCTACCCATTTCCTATCCTGAAGAAGGCCAGTGCCGACCCTGAAGTACCCAGCAACTTCAGGCCCATCTCCCTACTATCGGCTCCGTCCAAAATACTAGAGAAACTGGCCCATCTTCAACTAGCTAACTTTGTGGAAGCCAATGAGCTACTGCATGATTCGCAATCTGGCTTCTGTACAGGGTACAGCACGGAAACTGCGCTGCTCAAAGTAGCAGATTCCATCCGCCTGTCTGTGGACAGAGACTCATCGGCCATGCTTGTGCTCCTTGACCTTTCAGCAGCGTTCGATACAGTGTCACATTCGATCCTGCTAGAAAGACTGAAGTAGATAGGTGTCCAGGGGACGGCATTGGAGTGGATTACCTCCTATCTTTACGGCCGCGGCCAGCTAGTCTTTCTCCGCCTGCACACCTCCTCTGTGAAACCGCTCAGATGTGGCGTTCCTCAAGGCTCTGCCTTAAGCCCGCTACTTTTCAAAATGTACTTGACTCCACTGGCAGCTCTCATCGTTAGGAGAGGGGTCAAGGTGATATCCTATGCGGATGAAACACAACTGGTATTTTCCTTTAAAGATCACTCTGCCGCAGCTTTCGATTCTTTCGGAGACTGTCTTAAAGACATAGCGATTTGGATGAAAGGAAACTTCTTAAAACTTAATGCCAATAAAACAGAGGTCTTATTTATTAACCAAGCCTCCCCCAGCCCGCAGGCCAATGGTGGCCTGGAGAACTCGGCGCCCCACCTGTGCCTAAAGACTCGGTCAAAAACCTAGGTGTCAGGTGGGACAAAGACCTGACCCTTTCGGCCCAAGTCCGACAAGTCTCGGCTGCCTGTTTTGGAAAGATGAGAACCATCAGAAAATTCCTGGACTTCCTGCCGGAAGAAAGCCGAAGGATCACGGTTCATGCCCTTGTGCCCTCTCACCTTGACTACGCTAACGACCTCTACCTGGGCTTGCTTAGGTGTCTGATCAGAAAGCTGCAAATGGTGCAGAACGCTGCAGCAAAGCTTGTCCGCAAGGTCCCACTGCGCCATCACATCTCCCCGCACCTCAAACAACTCCATTGGCTCCCAGTCGCCAGGAGGATTGAATACAAGGCCCTGACGATTGCGTTTCGCGCGAACCAGGGCAGGGGCCCTTGCTACCTGAGGAAGAGACTTCGCCCGTACCACCAAGAGCGGTCCTTAAGATCCAATCACCGACGCTACCTCACTGTCCCCCGCTTCTCCAAAGCTAGGCAGGGGGGTAGGTCATTCTCGGTGGGGACCACCAAACTGTGGAATGACTTGCCTCCCCACTTACGCATGCTGAACTCTGAGCATGAGTTCAGAAAGACACTGAAAATCTGCCTTTTTAAGCTAAGGGATTAGTGGCCCAGTTCTTCTTCTCTGCTGTCTTCCGCGCTAGCGCCGGGACACCTCACTCGAGGTAGCTGTGCGCTTTACAAATGCCCTTTATTATTATTATAACATCTACCAGGAGGGTCAGGGAGTTGCAGCCACAGTCAGAAAATCTTTCATACCTTCTGTTCTACCCAGGCAAGCTGGTCCTTAGGACTCGAGCATCCTTTTTACCGAAGGTGGTAACTCCTTTCCACGTAGGCCAGTCCTTCACTCTATGCACCTTTTATGCTCCACCTCATCCTTCTAAAGGAGAGACTCCACCTGCAGGACCCAAAAAAGAGCGTAGTCATTCAACCTTGATCATACTCATGAATTCCAGGTGGAAGATCAACTCTTTGTGGGGTATGTCAGGCCAAGAAAGGGAAGGCAGTCAAGAAGCAGATCATCTCAAGATCAATAGAGCTCTGCATCAAAATCTGCTTTGCATGGCCCAAAAAGCAACCCAAGGTTTTGTAGGCTCACACTACCAGAGCCAAACCTGCGACAACTGTTAGCTCACGGAGTTCCTGTCCTGGATATCTCTCAGGCAACAACATGGGCTTTCTTGCACACGTTTACAAAACTTTACTTCCTCTACAATCTGGTCAGGCATGACGGTCACTTTGCCTGTTGAGTCCTCCAGGACTTTTTCAGCTAATCCATATTGTAGCCCCACCTCTGAGGAGGTATTGCTTGGGTATCTATTCTAAGGTAAAGAATCTGTGGCTAGAAGTCTCTGCCGTATGAGCAAGTTACTTATCTTCAGTAACACCTTAGGTGTTAGAAACTCTGTCAAGCCACAGATTCCTTACCGAACCTCCCATCCTCTCCACTCTGTGAACAGATAATAATGTAAAGGGTTAACCCCTTTAAGGGCCCTAGCTTCCCACACCATTGGGCAATGTTTCTCGTGTGACTGCGCTTTTGGCGTGGAAAGACGCGAAAAGAAACTGACGTCAGCACACTGGGCGGTGCCTATACAGGCACCGCATACGTCACTTCCGGTTTGGACTACACTGATGCGGAGCCAGACGATGCCACCTATCTGCACAGGGGTATTACTCCTCAAAAGTTTCCAGATCCAGTCTGACGCCAGGAGAATATTCTAAGGTTAGAAATATGCAACCAGACAGAGTCTCTACCAGATAAGGCATTACTGAAGCTAAATAACTTGTTCACCAAGACAGCTCTAGTGAAAATTGCGCTTCCCGCAAGAAGTCTTTTTGTAAGATGAAGTCAAGGACTTGAGCTCATCCTGCCATTCAAAGTCTACCAAGATGGCACAAGGGCTTCAAGATAAAGATTGCTCTCAGTGACATCTTCTTAATTTCACAACAATCCTGCAATTGGTCCCAGCACTACCTTAGCTCCACAGACCTTCATTGAGCCCACAGCAAATGGTGCCTTTTAAAGAGGCCATGTTGCAGGTTTTTGATGTGGTTCTAGCTCCCTCTGGCGTGCCTTTGAGCTCCACAGAACCGCTGAGGTCTTCAGTCGAACTTCAGTGGCCCTTCCCGTGACATCGCCTCCTCAAGCCCGCGGCGCAATGTACCAGCTCTGGTACTTACTTATGTCATCTAAGTCTACACTGTTTCCTTCTGGGCAGACACCAATTCTTCCAGTGTTGATCGATGAGCCGATCCAGGGATTGATCTCCAATCACAAACTGATATTGTCCATTCCATGCCTGTGTTGCGCTGTGAAATCACGAAAGTGCAGTAAGTAGTAATACAACTGTATTCCAGGCCAAGACCTCTGTCTTGATGCTATTGACAAAAATTGACAAAATGTTAAATGTTTGCCAATTAATTGGTAGAACCAAGAAAATAATAAATTTTCTTAGTCTGCTTTAAATAAAATAGCAGCGACTAAAAAAGTGGTCAGATAATTCCTTAATTTTTCAAATTGATGCTATTACCAGCATAGGATTTCTCTTTTGGGTCGTATTCAGACGCCGTTCAGGAGGCACCCACTCTCCCCGAGGACACAAATGATGACGAAGGGGACATATTTATGCCTCCTCATTATACAAATGATGCATTGCATTTACACCTTTAAACTGCCAGTGGGATAGTCTTCTCTGGAGTCATGAATAGAGGAAAGTGCTTTGTTTGCAGTGTTTTTTGGAGAGACGCTGAAACACTAGTATTGCAGTTGCTTACTATCAAAACAAAAACAAATGTATTGACTGAGCTATTTCAGCCAGGGCCAGCTTCATCTTTGCCACTATTGTCATTTATTGAGGTCCCTAATTATGCCCTTCAGGCTATATTGGCAAACCATGCTTATGCCTGTCAGTTAGTTGGCTTGTGACTAGCTGAATAGACTTCCTGACAAATAGACCTACACTGGAGAACCTGATGGTTAAAGCTTCAACGGACACCATGAGTCCAATCTCTGAGTCTAAAAAATTTGATGTTTTTCCAAAGAGAATGGTTTCTTTGCCTTGTCTATCCCATTAGATCTACCATAGCAGTTTGGCTTTTGGGTTGGTATACCCACGAAACTTGAGGTATGAAATACGACATTCTGCAGGCTGCCCCGGACCACTTCAGTGCTTCCTTTGCCCAAACTATACATCATGGTCAGGATGCAGCAATGTATGTGCTCAGATCTGACATAGACATTACTGATTGCATAGGCAGAGCTATTGGGCACAAGTGTCATGCCAAGTAGGCATGCCTGGATTTAGATCAATCAGGTCTTCTGGCAATGTGTGCAGGCGTCCCTAATAGACATACCCTCAATGCCTGTAGGTTCTGCTAAAAAAAAAAAAAATTCTGACGACTTGGCATTGGAAAGAGCCATGGACAGTTGTGCCACTGCATGATCTTTTAGGCTGTTGACAGCAGCTAAACAATTTCCCCACCATTAGAGATAGTTAGGACACTATTCCATGGCGTTATCTTATAGACAATGCCAACACTCACTCTGTACTGCAGCCAGTGACCCAGTCCTTTCTAGGCTGTGGCACCAGTAGAAATAGTTAAGTAGGAGTAGCAATCCTCAATCTTCCTCCCCTACTGCAGCAGCTACAAAGCCGCTTTAGTTTGCTTTCTGGCTTATGCCTCCCTGGTAGAAGGCAGAATATGGTATTTCTTCCCTGGCTAGAAATCCATTAGCTCTTCTAGGTGGGTCATAATTGTTCAAAGATCTATGACCGGTCCTTCAGCTATTCACCACCCGACATTTCCTCCCACATCTGCAGTGACTTTCAGAGGAGCACTTTGGAATCCTGATGCAGGAGGCCAACCTTCTGTTGTCCAGGGGTATCTAAAAGAAGTTACTAGATTTGGAGAAGGAGGGAAAGCTGCTACTCTTCTTACTTCCTCGTTCTGAAGGACCGAGGCCTCGGGCCTATTTTGGACCTCTGCTTGCTGAATGCCTTAAAGACAGGTTAAAAATAATTTCTCTGGCTCAGATCCAGCCAGCTGTGGACGCTGGAGAGTAGATGGCATTTTTGAACTTGTAGGAAGCGACTGACTAAATACCTGTGCTGCAGTCCCACAGGCATTACCTGCAGTTCAAGGCAGGCCAAGATCACTTAAAGGTTACTGTGCGCCCCTTTGATTATACAGTGGCCCCTTGAGCGTTCACGGCCAATATGACTGTCAAGTGCAACTACAAATGCAGGGCAGACTGGGGATCTGGATTTTGTGCAAGGAGACACTACACCTCTGAAGGTAACTAGACCTGCAGAACAACTTCCTGCTGCCAAGATCCTAGCAAAATCCCAGAATGCCAGGACGGACGAAAAGAGCTTTTGTCCTATGGCAGACCTTGAGCGACTCTCCTCCCAGGGTGGTGGCACAGGGTGCCTTCAATCAGTGGAGTATGCCATAGCTAGACAGTTTTGCCACTGTAGGAAAATCCCCCTCTCTGACATGGTCACCCCACTTTTTGCCTGGTATCTGATGCAATTTTGACTGAAGTGCACTGGGTTCCTGCTAACCTGGTCCCCAGTGCCACTGCTTTTTCCCTAAAACAAGGTAACTGCTCAATTGTTCCCCAGTTGGCAAGACCTTTAGCACCTCTAAGTCCCTAATTAAATTGTACCTCTGGTACCTAGGGCCTGGGTACTAAAGAGGGTCCCTAAGGGATGCAGCATCTATTGTGCCACCTTAAGGGATCCACCACCAAACTCATGCAGACCTCCGTTGCAGGCTGTGTGAAATGGTACAGACAAAAGTGAAAACATGACATGGCACACACCCTGTGCGCCATGTCCGTAGACATTGCATGAAATATATGTCACCCCTTCATCAGGCCTTACAGCCCAAAGGCAGGGTGCATTATATTACATTTGTAGACAAATCTGCATGAGCAGATATGCCCCTGTGCTGTCTAGTTGAATTACTAGATAAAAACAAGTGAACGTGGAAGCCATCTTAAGTATACGTACTGGGCACTGTCATTACGAGTTCCCAGCTACATGATGATTTCACTGAAACCTATGGTGTTTGGTATCAAACACCTTGTCGTAATAAATCCATACTGATTCCAGTAGTGTATTTATTAAGACATGCACCAGAGGGCACCTTTAGAGGTGCCACTGAAAAGCTACCAGCCTCTAGTGTGCTGGCTTACTGTTGTAGTCCAGCCTGCCACCATAGACAGGTTTCTGACCCCATGCAGGTGAGATCCCACGCTGTCTGAGGTGAGGAACAATGCCTGCTCCTCAGGAAGGTGTTCAAACCTCCAGCAGGATGGCTAGTGATTTAGCATTTCAGGGCCAGGGACTTGAAAGTCCCTGCCACGTTTGATATGCAGCCCCAGCTTCCCCCTGGCCTGGGAGATGCCAGCCTCCTTCCCTGAGGCCCCTTTGGCACCAGGACAGATGGGAAATTAGATATGCCGGGAAGCATGGTGCACTACCAGGCCAATCACACCCTTAAGGTGGGCTGCCTGATGTGATCCACAAAAGAAAGATTCCACCATCTTCATTTTGGTGGAATTAGGAACTCTGGGGTAGGGTTATGCCCACACCCTACAGGAAGTGGTCATCTAGGGGGTGCAGTGACTCCAGGGGTAAAAGTAGCCCATTGGCTACTACCCTTCACTTCCCTTAACACCCCTAAATTCAGAATTTAGGTAGCCCCCTGACACCAGGAACTCAGATTCGACGGGCACAAGAAGAAGACAAAAAAGAGCGAAGAAGCAAGAACTGAGGACCAGCTGCTGACTTTTTGGCACCAAACCCTGCCTGCCTTGCCTGCACCTGTCCCGACATTCGCGACACACCTACTAGTCCTGCTGCTGTGCATCTGCCAAGAACCCCAGTGGATTTTCAGCACTTCGCAAATTGCCGAGCAATCTCCCTTTCAGTAGAAAAACTACTCCCCTGCTGCTTGCAGGCGCCAAACAGCTAAGTCCGTTCCACCGTTCTGTCGTTCCCTGGTCTCATTAACGCAGCAGCCACCCAGGAAGAGGGCGCCGTGCTCCAGTAGGTCAGATCTGTATCCCGGCCAAGTGAGAAGACGTCGGGACCACCGCAGCCTCTCAGCAACAATACCCGGGGTACCGGACCCCTTGCAGCAACCAAAGACTGTTTGAGTCCAGTCCGGGTTCTTACGATTCCAAGATCGAAAAGCCCTCGAGGGATGTCGGCACTGCAGAGACCCACTTCGCGAGTGGCCCAGCTGTTCTGTTTTTGTCCCCTCAACTGGCGAGACTGACAACTGTGAGTGCCTGTGACGCACAAGCCCAGCTGACTTAACCACTCTGCTCCCCGACTCGGGTTCCCGAATACAGACTGTGCTTTCTTGCTCATGGGTCCCTCACAAACCGAGCACCCCGTTGGGGGCTCCCGGACATGTCCCCAACTCCCCCCTCTGCAGCTTGTTTCTCGGCGGCACCCCTCTCTCATTTGGTGTAGCACGCAAAGCTACCAATCTGAGCAGCACCTCTGCACCTCGACGCTCCAGGGCAAGTAAAGAAGAACTGCTGGCGGTTCTTTGGACCTTGGCCCCCTACCACCTTAAGTCCTGAAGGGGCACCTGGCAACCTGTTGCAAGTAACTTTATGCAGTATATGCTTTTTTTCTCCATAGGAAAGCATTACCACGTAAAGCCGCATTTAGGTCAAGATTTTACTTACCTGGAAAAGTAAATATCTCAAAGTACTTACTTGACCCCGAAGTTCTTGGTGTTGAAATTTACATAAAAATAAGTGTTGTTTTTCTAAATTGATCTCCAGTTACTTCGTGTGTGTCTCATTTATTGCCTCTGTGTGTGTTAAACAAATGCATTTACACTACCCTCTGATAAGCCTAAAGAGCTCGTCCACACTACCACAAAAGGAAGCATTTGGGATTATTAATGTAAACCCTGTCAGCCAATAAGGGTCTTCTCGACTTTCTACATAATGTACTTTTTTTTGGTAAACTACATAAAAAGCCACATTGAAGAATATGCAGTGTCATCAATTCTGCACACTGGAGTTTCCTCATAAGCATGTCTTAGGAGACACATTCTGGCAGAAATGGAAGGACAGACTCTTGTACACATTTCCACCACGACCGCTCCTGTCTAGAGTTCTGAGGATGATCAAGATCGACCAGGCCCAAGCCGTTCTCATCGTCCTGTTCTGGGTAAGGAGAATGTTACTCAGAGCTTTTGAGTATTTGTCCTACGAAGTGGCTTTTGCTCCTAGAGAACCTTGCGCTTCACCAAGAAGTCACAGTCCTGCATCTTAGTCTACACAACCTACACCTCCAAGCTTAGAAATTGAACAGCAGCAACAGGTGGTGATGTACTTGTATCTAGAAGGCATCTGTGCTGGGAACTGGACACATTTGTTGCTTGGTATGGTGATCAAAACACCAACCCCTTGCAAGCCAAACGTTGTCATTAACTTTTGTGTTTTTTTCTTTTGTTAGCCCAGTAAGCCCTTATGGTGGGCACAGTGAAAGATTACTTTTTCGCCCTTTTGGAATTACATCTGTATCCCACATGAGTGAACTGCAAGTGCTTTTGGAGCAATTGCCTTACACCACCTTTACGGACAAATTGATGATGAAGACCGGGGCGGCTATGGTACCATAGGTTGTGACTCCATTCCATGTTGACCAGTTGATTACTCTGCCAGCATTTTTGTCCTCCCTCATGCCTTGAAAGAGGAAATGAGACTGCATTGTGTTGACCATAAGAGGGTGCTGTGCTTTTACAAAGACCACTCAAAGTTCCATCGCATGGATGATCAGTCCTTTTTGGTATTTTTGGAGGCAAAGAAAGTCAAGGCAATGCAAAAGATGACCCATTGAAGGTGTATAGTCTTCTGTATCAAAATCTGTTACGCACTGGCCAAGAATCAGCACCCTAAAGGTCTGTGGGCTCATTTTACCAGGGCGAAGCTGTCTGACAGCTTTGAGCTTTGGCTTGAGGGGGTGATTGTTCTAGAAATCGGACAGGCTGTGACATGGATGTCAGTGGATATGTTTACATTAATCTACTGGCTTGATAGTCTGGTTCAAAGGAAAGGTCACTTTATCAGCTCTGTTCTGCAGAGCTTTTTGGTCTGAGTCCATTTTCCAAACCTTCCACGTTTTGGAGGTACTGCTGTGGTATCCATTGGTGCTGGAATGGTTTTGAGAGTTGGGATGCTGGTCGGCTACATCAACCAACTAAAGACAAAGGGCTGTAAACAATCCAAATATTACTTTACGATCACATGTTCTGAATGAGGAATTCCTGTTTAGTGAAAGGGGAAGAGTAGTACCTGTCCAAAAGTGCATTTAGGAGAACATGTTAACATATACATGGCAAAAATGTGGAGTATAGGTATTGTCATTAAATTTGCGCTTGGATCAGGATTTCAATTTGTGTGGAACTACTGCACTTATTCCCAGTACACATTTTGTCAGGTAAAACCAGGCAGAATTTGTATGATAGAATCCCGCAACAGTTGGAGACTTGCAGCTCAGAACTGGGTATCCCACGTTTAGGGGTGTAGAACTGTGAATGGGCTGGGAAATACAGTACCACAACTGCTTTTAAAGGGTCTTACCTCCTCAGATACAGTGGGTCACCATAATGACACAGCATTGCGCTTGTGCGGCTGGAATTTCTTTTAATGCCAGAAAAGATTTGTTTGTAATCAAAGCAGATTTGTACACCTGTACTATAAAATACTGACCTGCTGCAGTCTTCTGCCTTTAAATTCTCTTGTAACCCTACAAGAGTGCCATTAGGATCAAGTTCAAAAACATCGTCACTTTTGAATTACACTTTGTTAAAAGAATTGTCAGCATCTAGTTAAAAAAGCCCTCTGACATTTGACAGACTATCTCTGAAAAAATATTACATCATAAGGCAGATGTGCAAAGGCCTCTTAATTTTCAGTGAAATCCTTCAAGGATATCTGTTTGTGCTACATCACCTCTCGTACTCTTATTTCCAGTGCCACTGATGTCATCTTGTCTAAAGATGAGTAATCTGTGGGTAGACGTATCCATCATAAGAATGTTAGCCTTGGTAACTCATTTTCTGTGGATACTTTAGGTAACCTCAGATTCCTTACTCAGCTCCCAACTCTGCGTTCTATGGAGTAGTCTCTTTGGCCCCTAGAAAGGTCACAAGTTTGGAATTCAGAACTCTGTCTGTGTTCTACACTTCTCTTCATAGAGCAAGGTCAGAAAAAATACAAGAAACTGACCTCTGCGCACAGGTGTGGGTCTTATTTGTGGTTCCGCTCCATCACTTCTGGGGTGAAACAGTCACTCGGTGCCACGTGCCGGCTCGGGTGAATTGCTGTATGAATTCTTTGGATCCAGTTTGGTGCCTTGGGATATTCTAAAGGTGAGGACTCTGCATCTAGAGTATCCACCAGAAAGAGTGTTAACTAAGGAAGTAGCTTATTCTTCTTCCCCCTCTGTTTCATGACGGATATCCTAACTGGATTTATCCCAAAAACATGGGTAGGCAGCATCCTTCCTTTGTATAAAACGGGCCCCAAAGAGGCCCCAGATAGTTACTGCCAAATAACCTTCATAGACTCCATGGGGAATATCTTGTTAAAAGTTTTCTTGAGCAATTTGTCTTGGGGGTCTGGAATCATCAATGCTCTCTTGTGAGCAGTCTGGCTTTAAAGCTAACTGCTATGCATTGGGGATCAATGCTGTTGTTCATTTTATTTTAGAAAGGTACATAGGAGTAAGAACACTACCTGGATATGCAATGTTAATCAACATTTAGACCGCATTAGATAGTATACATATTCACTTGGAGAAAATGGGCAGCTTTAAGAATCCCACTGGGGTTTCCTGAGATTGATCATGGCAGTCCAGTCTATAAACTTGTGTAAGATGGGTTATGCATGGTGACAGAGGAATGTCTCTGAAGATTCAGACACTGGGCAGTGTTGCCTATTTGCTCTGCTCTTCTCTTTGGACTGTCTTTACAGACTCACTGAGAGGACCTCATTTTGTATGATTCACCCTCTTCCCCCCTCATCCCACCAAGGTTTGTGGACTGATGCTGCTGGTTTTTCAACTTTGTAGTGCACTGGGCTATGCTGTCCATGTGATCTGCTCCCCAAAATATGTATACGATTGGCTGAATCCTGATTGGCTTATTTAACTTACCTGTAAGTGGCTAGTATATGATACAAGAGGTACCCAGGGCTAGTAAGATAAATGTAACTAGCAGACTGCAGCACTTATTTGTGCCACCACTACAGTGACAAAGGTGAAAAAGTGACTCTGAGCCTGCTACTGCAGCCTAGTCAGGCTGCATTAAAACTGCCAACTCGTCAAGGCAAAAGAAACATTTTTGCCACGTCAAAGCCTCCCTTTTTAATATCAAACCACCCCTGTGGAAGGGCTCGGTAGCCCATGTGCCAGGGTGCTTGATACTAAAAAACATAGAAGGGCATGTTCCTTCGGTGTTTAACCATCCCTGGAAATTAAATATTGACTTTGCCATTTTCACCGTTGCATGGCTGGCAGTCCCATTGGCTAACATGAAGTTTCAGTAGCCACCGCGTTAAGTGGTAACTTCCATTTTCGTCCACCGAAGATATTACTCCAAGGTTTGAAATCAATCATTACATTAAACCCAATTCATTTTTGGGATCGGATTTAAGGTAACTTTTTTTTATTGAAAAGTGACTTTAGGAGGTCCCCACTTTGTTGTCCAAACTTCCGGTAGCTCTTCCTGTCTCTCTGTAGCTGTTGTCATCCGAGACAACATGTTGCCCCTGCAAGAAAGTGTGAAGTGTTCCCAGTAACAGGAAACAGTTGTTAGTGAAAGGTGGTGTGACCTCCACTAGCAGGATGACTACCGGGCGGTGGCCACAATTGACCCAGCTTCAAAGAGGCTACCGCATCAGTGAAGCAAATCGTGATCACACCTTGAGAGGCCCTCTCCTTTATGTAGGCAGACAGGCTTGTATCTCCTCTAGAGGGGGAAAACCGATTGCAGATCCAGTTTTATACGGGGAGTGACTCATTATGCTGGGTACACCCCAGGGGACGGCACCTTGCGCCATCCTTGATGTAGGTAGAGATGGGTACCCTGGCATTGTTTTTTGGCCAAACGTCCCGGAAGTGATATAAAGTGGGAAGGGTTGCTTCCTGGGAACTATTGCCCCATTGGCTAGTGATTCCTCCACTACCACAAAAGCGAAGATGTTATAAAAGTGTCACCCTGAGACACAGTTCTCAGATCACTACTGGACTGGTAAGAAGACAGGAGGAGGACATCCCTGCTGCTCCCTGGACCCAGCAATGAGAGGCTGCTCCAAGACTGGATTGCACCTGCTGCACCCAAAGAACCGACAAAGAGGACCGTCTGCTGGGTCCACTTGTAGAAGACAGATCCTCTTGTGCCAAGTTGGAAGAAGTGACTCCAAGGGCTAGTTGGCTAGCATCCTGTTAAGCTTCAGGATCACCAAAAGCTAAGGAACCCTGCACTCCTCAAGAGTCCAGCTGGCCAGAAACACCTGCCCACCACTGGATGGCCAAGGGCCTGCTGGGCAAACAAATCCTTACCTTCCTGAGGTGTTTCCAAGTCTGTGAGACCCAAGGTCGTAGATGAAGTGGGCTCTGCTCCCAAGAGAAGTAGCTGTTCTAGCCAGTTAGCTAAAAACTTCTAGAAACCCTAACAACGATTTATTGCATTTCCTAGTAGTGAACTACAGTGATTATTTAATGTTTGAAAATTCCCATCTCTGGTTTCCTCACTAGATGTTGGTCATTTTTGTGTCTATTTTAAAATAAAAATGCAACTTATTGTTATAAATTGCTGTCAAATTTTTACTGTCGTGCTTCTTATTTAACTCTTTTGGTACTTGTAAATGCTTTACACTTGTTCCTTTGATCAAGCCTGACTTCTCTGTGACATAGCTACCAAGGACTGAAAAAGGGTTTTATTAAAGAAACCTAACTCGACCTGATAGATTGTGACATGGTTATATGGTATGGTCTCACAACGACATCACATAATAATCCTCTTTCCTGCACCCCAGACTTGCCACCGAAGCTAGGATCATGCCCATTTAATTCTTTGATGAATGCTCATAAGGTGATCAAGTGGCATAAAAAAATGTGAGGGGGGCCCCCTGAAAGATATGCTGAAGGGGCCCCTCACAAGATATGATGACGGGGCCCCTCACACCAGTAGGGATTTAGAGTGCCCCCTCCAGTATGGGTAAGCCTGGGGGCTGCGGGGGCCTTTGTTACGCCTCTGAGGTGATCCTCTTTAATCTCTCACCTAGGGGTCTCCAAAATGTTTGGACAAATTGTAAGTTTATGGAACTTCTCATTCACTATACATTAATGTACAAAAAAGTATGGTGTTTTTTCAGAGGGGGAAAAACAAGAAGGGGAATGGTTACCTGGAAATTAGGTGAGGAGACTGGGGAAATATACAAACATACCTTTATTTAGGAAGGAACTTCTTTTCTGACCTGATCAGTGCATCATATGATCCAAGTAGGTGAAGCGGAGAAAATTTAGGCTCTCCATAAATCTGTATTACAGCAACATTTTAAACACCTTATTTCCAGCTGTAACGTTAAGATCCTAGCTGTGCTACTGTGCCCAATTAAATCTATATCCCACGCATCATGATAATATCTAAACAAAGTGATGGGGAGAATCTTACATAGGTAATATGGCATTAACTCTTCAGTTCGAGTTCAGGCTCTACGGTTGGATCGAGGTTTATGGAGGGAGTTTGTTCTGGCTTTAACTGCAGTGATTCATTGAGGCTGTTTACTGTTACATGCCACATGGGGCTCTCTTCAAGAGCCTTCAAGGCAAGATTGGCTTGTGAAGATGGGGGCACCCAGTTCCATCCACAAAAGCCTTGCCTATGCCGTGCAACTCTGCGGCTTAGTTATAAAATGTTTGAAATTTTAACTAGATAAAGAAATCTTGGAGCTATCGAGACTTGTGATATTAACTATTGCTTCATAATTATCTAAATGTGGAAGAACAGTGGAACCGGCCAGAGTCCACAGAATGCACCCCTATTTAAAATTGCTACTTGAGCAAAGAGTACAGAGTAATTTTGTTGCCATTTAATGGCCTCCCACTAAAAACCAGTTTGGGACCATGGGTGGATGTTCCTTTTATCAGAGCAAATTTGCCCCCTCTGAATGAGTGGTATTTGGAATTTTAAGCATGTTTTTCTGTCCGTCCTTAATAATATAATGTAGAGCCACTTAATGTCCTCTGTTTCTAAATTGTAGTGTAATTTCAAGTGTCGCTTTACACATTTGTTATAGATCTATTTTTTTTTATGTAAACGATTCTTGTCTTTGCACTGATGGTGCGTTTTATCTTATATGAATTGTGTTTTTTTGTTACTATGTTGATCTCAGGTGAGGTCTAAATCAGTAAAGTTGCATGGTGCTGTAAATGTTTTAATGGTTTCAATTACATTAGACTTAATGTTTACCATACTTAGCTATTAAAATACTATTGTATACCTGGTAGCCTTTTGAGAGAAGTGCTTGGGAAAGAGCACCTAGCCGAATGACCTTGGCCTTTTTTTTAGGTGCTTTCCTCTTCGACTTTCCCCCTTTGTAAGTGATCTGTAGAAATACATTTCGTTGGTCCAGCGAGGGAATGCAAAATGACATGGGTATGTGCTGGAGCAAGGTATACTTCACAGCATGTACACAACATGTGTTTAAAGGTAAACAAGAACTCCTGTTGGGCAAATGAAATATTTTATAAACAAGATACTGTGACCGGGTCCATTCTGCAGTCAACAGTGTATTTCTATAGTCCCACACTGTCAGTGTCCCTTGTTAAGAGGGGGACAAATCTCCATTTTTATTTCAACATCATTCGTTGAAGCTATTTAACATTTATGTAATGGAAGTATAATGAATCGTGTAATCTGTGTGCAAAGAAGCATTATTCAGACAGAACAGTTGAATTTTAAAACAAAGTAATTTTGTTTATTTGGCGTATTGTAACATCCTGAAGATCAACGAAAGGGTCGGGCACTGAGATGTTTCATTCAGTCTTCATTGAGCCTGTAGTGTGTTGTATTGGGTACTGAGAGTACTCAATTAATTATTTTGCTTTTAGCCTATTTATTTGTTTTGTAATGGGCCCACATTTGCCGGCAAAACCCCTACTCAGCTCCATTAGTAAAGGATTGTTAATGACAAAAATCTGTTGTTACTCTGAAGGACTTGAATAGACCAGGATAGGTGAAAGGTGGGACAGTGCGAGGATGACCAGCTCTATCCCTACAACAAAGGCGGTGTGCGGGATGCGTTCTATCCATCTGTTTCAGTGTTGTGGTTATTGTAAAATACAATTTAAGTTTTCATGGTTTCATTAACTCGAGTAGAACTGACAAACTATTTAACACCCTCAGTTCTTGCTGTATTATGTTACCAGTTTTCACATTATTTTTTGGCCTTATTGTGAGCTGAGGAAGAGCGTCATTTGCTGTACCCTTATTGAAGAGTAGATCAAATGTATATGTACTGACACTCGTGCATGGTAACCGACTGGAGCATAGATGTTGCATGACTTTCTGTGGTAGAAGACTGCAGATTATAGTTTTACATTTTTTTTTTTTAACAGCCATTACTTCTAGTTTATTATCTTTCAAGCATAACATTGATCTCTTCTTTCCTTTGTCAGCACCCACATGCAAGATCTGCAGGAGGTAACCCAAGATCTTCACTATGAGAACTTCCGCTCTGAACGACTGAAAAGGGGTGGCAGGTTTGTATTGTGGTCTCTTTCTCCTTTTCTCTCTCCCTACTTTTTCGGCCCTGCCTCTCCCTTAAAAGCGTATGGTCACAGCAGTACCACAACCTCTCATGAGATGTGTCCTGCTCACACTCTGTGCAGGCTTACTAGTGATTTTACAACAGACTTTTCAATATAGTGAGCGCTCTGTTTTTTGTGGTCCTAGGGCAGTCGCTTATAAATGTACAGTATCATGATCATATTAGAACACTTTCTCAAACCCCATCTCTTTACAATGTACCGACCTAACTGACAGTCCCCGTAGGCCTCTGTTAATTCCTGATCATTGTTGTGTATTACATGTTCCCTTTTACAGTTTCATAAGAGGCACTCGTATGCCATTGAGACTAATCTGTCATGTATAAATATGACAAATAAATATTTTGTGCAAGTGCTTTCTCTTACCACTGGTGTTGCAGAACCACCAAACCAATAACTTGGCTTTCTAATTGAACAACCAAGTTACTCTCTTCAGACATTTTACTCTTCAGGAGTAGTGAAGTCAAGGCTTGTAGTAGGGAGTGGTTGGGGTTAAAACTTCAGATACTTTGTTAGACAGTAAGTAACACTGAATACGTTCAATTTCCAGTCAGTGCTATGAGCTCAAAAGTGAATAGGACTTCATCAAAAGTAAGTAATAATATTAGTTCAAATGAAGATCGTGAAGTGATATCCGGTGTTGACATACAGTGCTAAACCCACATTTTTGACCTTTGTATATTATGTTGTTCTGATGGTTGCTTCTTTCCCAGGCCCCAGCCTCTAACTGGAGGATTTCAACAGTATTGCTTACAGCTGCGCGTTGACTTTGTTCTGCCCCTAAAGTGATGAAGAAGGCGCTTATAAGTGCTGTAGGAAAGTGCCCATTTATGACATGGTCACCCCCACCTTTTGCATGTAAGTCCCTAGCAAATAGCCCCCCTGCTACCTAGGGCATGGGTACTAAAGAGGGTCCCTAAGGGCTGCAGCATGTATTGTGCAACCCTAAGGGACCCACCACCAAACTCATTCAGACTGCCATTGTAGGCTGCATAAAATGGTGCAGACAAATGTGAAAACACGACATGGCACACCCCCTGTGTGCCATGCTCACAGACACTTCATGCAATATATTTAAGTCACCCCTACAGCAGGCCTTCTATCCCTAAGGCAGGGTGCATTGTTACATGTGAGAACCTATCTGCATGAGCAGATATGCCCCTGTGCTGTCTAGTTCAATTGCTAATTAGTACAAGTGAACAGGGAAGCCATCTTAAGTGTGTGTGCTGGCCACTGGTCCTGGTCATTACGAGTTCCCCAGCTACATGATGGCTTCACTGAAACCTATGGTGTTCAGTATCAAACACCTTGTTTTAATAAGTCCATACTTATGTCAGTAGTGGTTTTATTAAGATATGTACCCAGAGGGCACCTTAGAAAACCTACCAGCTTCTTGGTGTGCTGGCTGACTGGTCTGGTCCAGCCTGCCACCACAGACAAATTTCTGACTCGCTGCAGGTGAGAGCCCGCGCGTTCTGAGGTGAGCAACAATGCCTGCTCTGGAGGAAGGTGGTCACACCTCATCCAGCAGGATGGCTAGTGATTTAGCATATCAAGGTCAGGGACTTCAAAGCCCCTGCCACCTTTGACATGCGACCCCGGCTTACCCCTGACCTGGGAATTGACCCTTCCCTGAGGCCCTAATTGGCACCAGGACAGACAGGAAATTAGCTATGGAAATAGGCGTGTTGCACCACCAGGCTAGTCACACACCTAAGGTGGGCTACCTGATGCGCTACACGAAAGAAGAGTTCCTCCATTTTGATTTTGGTGGAATTAGGAACTCTGGGACAGGGCTATGCCCACTCCCCAGATGAAGTGGTCATCTAGGGGGGTGTATTGCCCCTATTGGCTACTTGGCTAGCCCATTGCCTACTACCCTTCACTCCCCTTGACCCCTTGGGCCACCTAAATTCAGTATTTAGGTGGCCCTCTGACATCAAGAACGCAGATTCACCTGACAAAAGAAGGACCAAGAAGAGCCAAAGAATAAGCAAGAACTGTGGACTGCCGGTGGACTTTGGCGCCAAACCCTGCCTGACTGCTCCTGTCCCGACAGCGGCAACAACCCGACTCGTCCTTCAGCTGTGCAGCCTCCAAAAGCCTAGGAGGGCCACCAGTACTTCGCCAAGCCATCAGCATCTCCCTTGAAGGGTAGGGGCCACTTACCTGCAACCTGCAGGCACTGACCATAACGCTCTGGTTCACCGTTCTGCTGACCACCGGGTCACCGATTCAGCAGCCGCCCAGGAGGAGGTCACAATGCTCCCAGAGATCAGATCCGTCTCTTCACCGAGTTTGGAGACGCCAGGACCCCCAGAAGCCGCCCTGCACCAATACCTGGGGTACCGGACTCCTTGCAGCAACAAACCTTTGTTTGAAGTCCAATCCGAGTTCAACACCGCAGAGACCGACCAGCCGACGAGGGACATCCGCATCGCAGACACCAGCCCCGAGAGTCACCCAGCTGTCCTGTTTTGTCCCCCTTTGCAGGTCTGACCAAGAACAGTGAGTGCCTTTGATGAACCGGCCCAGCCGACCAAAATCCTCTGCGCCCGAGCTCCCTGGCCTTGGTCCATGAACGCCAACTGTGCCTCCCTGCTCTCAAGATCCTCACGAACTGAGCCCACCATTGGGAGCGCCTGGACTTGTCCCTAAGTCCCCCTCTGCAGCCTGTTTCTAGGAGGCCCCCCTCTTTGCTTGCGGTGTAGCGCACAAGGTTACTAACCTGTCCAGCACCTCTGCACCCAAAGAACCCAGTGCAGGTAAACCTGAACTGCTGGTGGATCTTTTGACCTTGACCCCCTACCACCATAATAGAATCAAAAGAGACTTCCTACCAAGATATATTTGGTTGGTGAATCTCTCACCATCTCATAACTGCTCGCAAAGAGTCCTAAAGCAGCCAAGTAACAAACATCTCTATACACTTATTTGGATCTTATTTTTCTAGTTTTCATTTGTATTATTTTGGTAAAAATATCTTCTATAGTTTGTTTGCAGAGACATACATATTTAAATGTAGCAAAATAACAATACTGTGGTACAAACATCAAAAGAGAAGAAATATACCTCTGCAATACAAACCTCACATACTCTCGTTCATACCTCATTCATTACTCACTAAAACACAAACATTAAATATAATGGACATCAGAAGTACAAGATGTGTATTATGCCCGTATGGATCTAAAGAGACAGTCAGCTTTTTCTTTGGAGCAAAAATAATCTTTTCTCCCAGTGTGAAGGGTTAACACTTTCTCCAATCAACCTATTAATAGATTCCAAGCAATAGTTGAATAATAGATCCTCTCTTGTCTTCTGATATCTGATAGAGACATCTAGCCGCAGATTCCTTAACTTAGAATATCCCCAGGCGTCAGACTGGATCCGGAAAATTTTGCGCAGCAGTACCTCTGCGCGCCGGGGGGCGGCGCCGCCTGGCTCCGCCCTGACGTCGTCCCCGGACATGACGTCAGTGGAGCCATATAGGACCCTCCCGGCGCGCTGACGTCAGTTTCCTTCTTTTCCGCGTTACAACGCGGATCCGGGATTCAGCTGTTCCTCTGGCCTGTTTTTATTCAGGCCCCTTTTTTCGACGTCGTTGGCGTCGGGGAACAGTGTGTGATGCCTTCGGGCTTTAAATTGTGCGGGACTTGTTCGCGTCAGATGTCGGCGTCGGACCCGCACGCCATTTGCATGTGGTGTCTTGGGTCGCACCACGACTCCGAGGAGTGTGACGCCTGCCGGCAGATGCGTCCGAAGTCCCTACGGGAGCGGCGGATGAAGCTCTTTGCCGCCCGGTTGACCCGCCCGGCGTCTCCCCGACGTTCTCCGGTGGGTTCGTCTCTCCGCGCCCGCTCCCGGAGTCGATCAAGCGAACGTCGATCTGCAGGTAAGCACAAGTCACGGAAGTCGAAGTCCTCGCTTCCACGTGACGGTGGGGGCCATGGTTCCCTCTCCTTCGCGGAGCCGTGCCCCCCGGAGTCGGCCCCCTTTTACCCGCCCTTTCCGGGTACTGGTGCGACTCGGCCCCAGATGGAAGCCTATTACCAGGCTCTGCACTCCATCTTCGGGTCACCTCCACTCCCTGGTGCGCCTTCGGGTCCCACAGTGGAGGTAGGCATTCAGGTCGGGTCTCCGCCGGCGGGTTCGCCCTTGGCGCCGGCCGAATGCCTCGACTCCGGCGTCGTGCCGGCGTCGGTTCCAACCGATGGGCGTTCCAGCCCCACGCCGAGCCATTCTGCCTTGTCCCCGCATAGCCCCTGGCGGCTCCCTGCGTCGACCTCGGCACCGGCGGCACTCTGCCTGTCGTCTCCTGGACCTCAGGCACTTTCTCCGCACCTCTCGGTGGTGGAGACGTCGCCGCCCACTCGTCCCACCGTGTCGCCCCTCATGGGGCTCGACGACGCTTCGACGCCGGAGGGGTCGCCGGTTCCTCTTGGCTCTCCGCTTCCAGAGGACACGGAACCGCTGTGCTTGGGCTTGTCTCCACGCCCGTTGGCTCCACCGCCATGGAGGCAGTGGCCCCTTCCTCCTCCTGCTGGGGGACGTGTTAGTTTGCAACCGCCCCCTACCGATGGGCTCTTGTCCCCCCCGTCCCCCCACTGGACGCCCACTGAAGCTGGTGCTTTCTTTTACGGGGTGTTTGCAGGGCGGCAGCTGTTTTGCACTTGCACCCTCCTTCTGTCCTCTTGTCCTCTGATCCGTTGTTGGATCTCCTCCACCAAGGTGCGGTGGATCTTGAGCCCTTGCTGCCCTTTAGCGGCTTGTTGTTCAACGCCCTTCTCGGGGCTTGGGCGCGTCCCTCTTCAGGTGATGCTGTCGACAGGGACGTTGCGCATCGGCATCGTCCGGCCCCTGGGGGCCCATCCTGTTTGTCCCTTCAGCCTACTGCTCACGGTCTCGTGGTGCAGGTGTCTTTCGCCATGCAGCCTTCTTCTCCGCCTCTACTGCAGCCTCCTACTAGGGAGTCTCGTTGGCTGGAGACATGTGGACGCGGCATTTTTGCGTCCGCTAGTTCTGCATTACGTGCTCTCAACACAGTTTGCGTTTTTGCCAGGGCTTCTTCTGCCCTTTGGGACTCCGTAGAGTCTTTTGCCTGCCCTCCCTGAGTGTCCTCGAGCTGATATGGCGCATCTCATTCACGAAGGCAGAGAGATGGCGCGGTTTACGGTTCGGTCTGCCGTTGATTCTACCGATTCAGTGGGTAGGACAATGGCGCGGTCCGTTGCCTTGCGCCGCCATGCCTGGCTGCGCGATGGGGGTTTCCCCGACAATGTCCGTGACCGTCTCCGGGATTTGCCTTTTGATGGTGTGTCCCTGTTTGACGCACATGCGGACTCTGCGGTTCGCCGCCTTCTGTCTCACCTTTCGTAGTTTTTGTTCCGGTTGAGGTCCTTGTCCTCCCCCTGCTCTGTTGTCTTGACTCATGTTGGGCCGGGTTCATGCTGTACTGCCTGGACGGCTCCTCGCCGTATTTTCTTTCATTTATGCAGCAGTTTTGCTGCTTATCCTTCTCAGTTCCTATAGCCTGGTGGTTCAGGTTGCACCCTTCCTCCACGGGTTATGTGTTCGGAGCCTGTGGTTTCTAAGTTCCACTTTTACGTCCTCTGTCCTGAGCTTCCGCTCCAGAGGAGCCCCTGGTTGGGGTTGATACTTACCCTATGTGGGGTATTTGTTTGCTATTGTATAGCTGCCTTCCTCGCTTCTGTGGGGTCCTTTTCACTCGGTCCTCCTGCGGCTGTGCCTGTGTGTTTTGCACGCTGCTGCTGCGGGCCCTTCAGGGGCCTTCTTGCGTGCCATTGGTGGGGTGTCGGCTAATGGCCTGCATTTTTCCCAATACCTTTCTTCCGGACGGAAGGGCTTTCTGCACCTTCCCGTCCCCTCATGGTTCTTCGCTGCAGCTGTTCCATCTGTGGCTGCCCTATCGGAAGGCCCTGTCGTTGTCCCCGAGCACTCCTACGTAGCTCGGCACTCTCCCTCTGTGTTCTGTCGGCGTACCATGCCTGCTCCCTAGTGTCTCCGGCTGGTACGTTTTTTCTCTGGTGGCTTCTGTTGCCTCGTTCTACTCTGCTATATCCATGCTGAGTAGCCCTTTCCTGGTGGACTTCGCTCTCCATGGTGGCGTTCTGGCTCCAGACGTGGTTGATCATCCTTGTCTTGTGCCTTGCCTTTGGCACTTCCTCTGCCACCGTTTCTCATGCCCTTTTGCGTTCCGTGCAGGGTTGGCGTGCTTTCCTTCGGGCTGCGGTTGCTGCTCTCAGCGGGGGCGGTCTCCTCAGAGCATTGTTCTCTCATGGGGCGTGTTAGGGGAGCTGATGTGGTCTCCCGGCTAGATGCCGATTTTCGAGCTGGAGCGCGAGGTTCCGGTCTCAGGGTCGACTCTGCGTCCTGTGATTCTGGACACATCACGGCTGGCCTGGCCTCCTTGCCTCTCTCCCGATAGCCAATGGGTCTGCTCCACCGTCGGTGGCTGTTGCTCTCGCTCTGGGCATTGTTCTGCCCAGTGCCGCTGCTGCGTGGCTGTTGGGGCTCTGGTGTTTTCTCTTTCTCACCAGTGTGCTACCCACACATACGCCTCCCACATGCTTACTACTCCAGGTAGTCGCCGAGGTCTGGTCCCTCACTTTTCGTGAGCGCCGTTCACACACTGCGCCTGGTCATGCGCCTCTTGAGTCTCAGCTTTGCTCGTGGCGCTTCATGGGGCTTTCTCCTTCCATGGTGTGGTTCTGGCGGTACATCCAGGTTTCTTGGTGTACTTCTGTTGCCCACGTGCGTGGCACTGGTTGTTACCGTTCTTTTCTGCCTTGGGCTGTCCGCCCTTTTGCGTAACTGGTGCATTGGCAGGTTTTGTGTTTCTTGTAACACTAACTCATCCTGGGCGTAGTCAGCATCTTCCCGCTGCTGTTCCCACTCTCACAGTGTTTCTTCACTGTCATGCATGGCCCTCGGACTCGGTACGTCCTTGTGCCCTAGTTAACCCTTCCTCTTTAAACGGTCCATCGGATCCTGTGGGTCCCTCACATCCTGCATTCGTACCTCTCCGGCTACGGCAGGTGTCCACTCTTATTCCACATCCCCCCTTTTGGGTTTGTGCTCATTTTCTCCGCTGTTGACCAACAGGGATTTCCTGCCGCCCTCGGCAGTCTTTGATGCCTTTTGCCTCTCATTGTTGGCCACTTCCTCCGGAGTATCCTGGTCCGGTGTTGGCCTTTCTGGCAGCGCTGTCCCCACTGTGTTTAGTCAGATGGTTGACACTTCTGTTCCCGTGGGAACTTAGTGGGGTTCTGTCGCAGACCCGCCTCCAATGGGGTATGGCTTTGGTATCTATTCTAAGTTAAGGAATCTGCGGCTAGATGTCTCTATCAGATGTAAGAGTTACTTACCTTCGGTAACGATGTATCTGGTAGAGACGTTGTCTAGCCGCAGATTCCTTAACGCCCACCCATCCTCCCCGATCTGCGAGGACCTTTTCAGGTGGGGTTTTCGGCTTTCTCCTCCTTGGGGGTGGCTTGTCCTTCTACGGGACTGCGTTTTTTCGCCTTGCTCCCCGTTGGCCTCTTCCTTTGGTTCACTTGTTCTCCCCCCCCCATTTTCATGCTGGGGCGGTGGATTCAGGTGGCCTTCCGCGTTTTTACGCATCAGTTTCTTCCAGTATGGTGCCTACTGGTGTTCTCTAAGCCTCCCACCCGCCTTCTCTGTTGACACTCCTGCAGTCAATTGGTGTTCCGGTCTCTTTTGGGCCTGTTCCTACGACTGATAATTCTCTCGCAGGGGACACGGTCTCCCTATTTCTTTCTTTCTTTTCTTAATCCTATGGGTGGGTGCTTTTTTGCCTGTCGCTCTCGGCTCATTATTGCCGTCTTGCCTCAGGAGTGGGCCCTCTCTCGCTTTTGCGGGGTTGCTTCTCGGTTTACTGTTCTGCCCTCTTCATTTCCTTTCATCCGATGCAGACTCTGTCGTCTGCCTCGGTCTTCTTTTTGTAGGTCAATTTCCCTCAGGGGTGCAATTCACTTCGCTCTTGCGAATTGGCTTCTCAGAGTATTGCTCTGCTCTTTCCTTTTCGACACCTTTCAGTCGACAGTGCTTCTCACTGTCGCTCATGGTGCTTTCTCACCGATTCTCCTTTTTTATTCACACACTGTTCCCATACTCTCACAGTTTTGCTGGGGGCTCCGCGTTGTAGCGCGGAAAAGTTCCTCCGAAGAAAACAGACGTCCGCGCGCCGGGAGGATCCTATATGGCTCCACTGACGTCATGTCCGGGGACGACGTCAGGGCGGAGCCAGGCGGCGCCGCCCCCCGGCGCGCAGAGGTACTGTTGCGCAAAATTTTCCGGATCCAGTCTGACGCCTGGGGATATTCTAAGTTAAGGAATCTGCGGCTAGACAACGTCTCTACCAGATACATCGTTACCGAAGGTAAGTAACTCGTACATTGCTCCTACTACCTTAAGTCCTAAAGGGGACCCCCGAAATACGATTGCAAGTACATGTATGCAGTATGTTTCTTTCTCCATAGGAAAGCATTACGGCATAAAAACGCAGTTGACATTTTTACTTACCTGTCAAAACTGATATCTCGAAAAGTACTTACCCAATTACAAAGTTCTTGGTGTTAAAAATATATAAAAAGACCTATTATTTTTCTAAATTGGTCTAGAGTTTCTTCTCGAGTTTCTCATTTATTGACTGTGTGTACAACAAATGCTCAACACTATTCTCAGATAAGCCTAAACTGCGCGCCCACACTACCTCAAGAAGAGAGCATTTAAGATTATTAATTGAAGCCCTGTAAACCAATAAGGCTTGCCAGGACTTTCTACATCGTGTACCTCGTTTTGGTACACTACATGAAAACCCACCTTCCTACAAGTGCCACCCCTGGACGTCTATGTCCATCACTTTCTTTCCATGTTTTTGTACACCAATTTGGAGCTAGCTCCTACTTTTTCCCTGTTTCCTTTTCTCAAAATTCTTCGTTTCTCCACTATGCAAGGGAAGTATTCCCCTCCTAAAACTAATGGTTTTTAATCGATTTAGTGACTGTTGCAAACAAATGTGTATGATAGGCCGCCACAAGTTATTCCTCTGGTGTTTGGATTTGGGGCAAGACTTCAAGTCCTGAGTGGAGTGTGCCCTTATGAATCCGAAGGTGATCCGGTCCTTAGACCTGCAGCTGATGTATTGGAGTTACAGCTTCATTCTATAGAAATTCAGACTAACGTGTTAAGACGTTTTGCGACCTGGGCAGGCTTCCTCTGAGCTATACAACCATTCACTGAAGCCCTGACTGACACCATAATCAGCATCGGTCTAAGTCTTGTTTCAATCCACCATTGAACAGGCAGGAAGCCAGGCACCACAGGCTAATGCAGAGTACCCCTGACTTGATGCAGCACCTTACGCCAGAAAATCTTTGTGGTCCATGGTTCCATCGGCAGGGTAAACCCCAATTTATTCCATAAACCTCCTCAGAGTCTAAGAGAAGTGAACCATACAGTTGAGTGAGGTTTTCATTGGTCAGCCTAACCCTCTTGTCAGTCCATGCCAACTGATTTGCTGAGGGGATATTGCCACTCTTTATGGGACATGGTTAGCAAGATCTTGCTGGCAGTCCCTGAGGAATTTAGGGCCAACCTCACTCAAACCATCCAGAATGGTTAGGATGTGGCCAGATAAGTCCCCTTCTCTGGGCTGGACAGTACTGGCTTTTAGGAAGAACAGTTGGCACTGGCGTGGTGCTTTGGCGTCACTCATGGATGACATCTACAGGTGATATGCAGGGCTCACCGACAGATATGCCGTTTAACGCATCTTGCCAGTTTGGCAAGAAGGCAGATTCCACGCTAGCATGCTTCAAAGAAAACCAGTACACTGCACATTCCTTAAGTCTCTCTAATCCATCAAGACAGTACCCTCAGCAATTTTGCCCCTTTTGAGGCTACTCCAGAGATCTGCTAGTGACTCGCAGCTGCAGATTACTTACCTTTTGAATTTCCCCAGGCATTAGACTGGATCTGGAAGATTTTTCGTGAGCAGTACCCCTGCAGGCTGGTAAGCATTGTCCACACTGGAAGTGACGCAACTGTACCTATATAGGCGCCACCAAGGCGCGCTGACAGTTCTTTTCTTTCCGTACCAGCCAGCGCTGATCCTGCTACCCCTCTGCTGTTTTTTGACAGGTCTTTTCGATGTTTTGAGGTTTACCTCCTGGTGTGTCGGGGATGTCTTAGCGCAAGTCTGATTTTAAGCCCTGCGGCACCGATCACCGACTGATGTCGGTGACAGACTCGCACCTCATGTGTCTTTGGTGTCTAGAGCACGACCACGACACTAAGTTATGCTCCGATTGCTGAGACATAGCCGGAAGGCTTTGAGCGAGCGGTCCTGGAAGCTGCTAGCGGCCCAGCATGCGACTCCCCGGAAGTAGAGATCCCAGTCGAGGAGTAAAGGTCCCGGGATCATTTGCGGAGCCCGAAGTCCTTTTCGTCCCATTCGAAGTCCTTGAAACACTTGGTTACGAGGCACAAAAAGAAGGGTATGAAGTCGAAGCACTCTTCGATTTCCCCTCGTCAATTGGCTGACGAAACGAGGGTGCCTCATTGTTCTAGGCCTCGTGCCCTGGGAACCTGTGCCTTGGCTGATTCCGTACTTCCCCGAATTTCCAAAGGCTGAAGCCCCCCCTCCCCCTAGCCCACTCCCCCCCCCACCCCAGCGGCCAACTGAAAGAGTTCTTTGAGGTCATGCCCCTAAAATTTGCTGACCTCGTGGACGTGCCTTCGGGCCTCACGGGGTCAGAAGGGGCCCCACCTGGTATCTGGTTCCACGCCGACGACCCCGGGTCTGGTGGGGCCCCAGGGATCCATTCTTGGACCCGGACAGATGCCGGCCGTGCAATTTTCAACCTTCCCTTGAGAGCGCCGATGCTTACGGCGCTGGCATCCCCATTGTCATCCGGACTCCTACACAGAGCTGGGTCGGCCTCCTAGATCGGAATCTGAGTCTTATTTGTATCGGCTAAGCCTTGGTGAAGACTGGGAGGAATCACTGGACCCTTTATAATACCAGCCCTATGAGGAAGAACAGAGTGTGGACTGGTGTGAGGACCTGGGTGAGGCCAGCGTCCTGGATAAGTCTCCAGATGCTGGTCTTTCTCCCCCTACCATGGCTATGGAGGAGGGAGCTTCTTATGCAATGGTGGTGCAGAGGGCGGCTGAGGTCCTTGATATTCAGGTACCCAAGGTGGCAGTGAAGACTAATCTCTTGACAGAGGTGCTGCAACCGAGAATTTCCACGTCGGAGCCCTTACTCCCATTCAATGACCCCCTCACTGACGTCCTGTTGGGTACCTGGTCCAAACCCAACACAGGGGCTGCTGTGAATAGAATGATTGCTTGCCACCATCGCCCCACACTTGAGGACCCAAACGTCCTCACGCAACACCCTACTCCTGAGAGCTTGGAGGCCCGAACATCCGCCTCCCAAGGCGCTTTCTCTACCACTCCCCCTGATAGGGAATGCAAGAGGCTGGACTGATTTGGGAAGATGTTTTCTTCGCCAGCCTGGCGTTGCAGTCTGTGAACACTGCATGCTTTTGGGACGTTATTCCCACACTTTGTGGGATACTGTTACGCAATTGCTGCCACAGGTCGTGGAGGAGGCCTGGGCTGTACTCCCCCAAGCGGTCACAGACGGGAGAGACGTGGCAAAGTACACTATTCTATGCAGACTTGACACAATCGACTCGCTAGGCAGAGCAGTTTCCACGACAGTGGCCCTTAGGCGCAACGCCTGGCTGAGGAAAACTCGCTTTTCGGGGGATGTCCAAGCTTCCCTTATGGACATGCCCTTCGATGGCACCCGTCTCTTCAGAGACCAGACAGATTTGGCGTACAAGCGCTTTAAGAATTGTCGTGCTACGGCCAGGTCCTTAGGCCTCTCTACAGCCCCACGTCCACCTCAACCTGCCTTTCACTCCTTTCGTGGCTACGGAAGGGGCTTCTAGGTACACCAGTTCCCACCCAGCCACTGCGCACGCTCCCCAGCCTCTGCCTGGCCGAGGGCGGGGTACACACAGACCTCATGGATCAGGTGGCCAGCGGTCTGGTCAGTCCGCCACCCCACTACTGCAACTGTCTCCAAACCGTCCTAGTCTGCCCTTTTACCACCATGGGCACCTAGTTGGCGCAGGATTAGACATCACCTGCCCCACTGGCAGTCCATAACATCGGACGGGTTGGTTTTGCAGATTGCCCAAAGGAGCTACTCTCTCCCCTTCTAGACTCCTTCTCCCTCCATGCCACCATCTCATGATCGGCTGACGGAGGATCATCTGTCTGTTCTCTGTGATGAGGTCACTGCTGTCTTGACCAAGGGAGCCATAGAGAGGGTTCTGGTGCCAGAGGTAGGCTGTGGTTGTTATTCCTGCTACTTTCTGGTTCCCAAAATGGACAAGGCCCTTTGTCCTGTCCTCGATCTCTGAACTCTCAATCTCTTCCTCAAAAAGGAGAAATTCAAAATGCTCATGTTAGCTCAGGTCTTGTCTGCCCTGGACCCAGGAGAGTGGATGGTAGTGTTGGACTTGCAGAACGCTTATTTTCATATTCCTGTCCTGTTTGCCCACCGGCGCTAGCTGCATTTTGCGGTAGGCCACGAACAGTTTCAGTTCTAGGTGCTTCCTTTTGGCCTTACCAGCGCCCCTCGAGTGTTCACCAAGGGGATAGTGGTGGTTGCAGCTTATCTGCGGAGGTCAGGGGTGCCAGTCTTTCACTACCTCAAAGACTGGCTTCTGAAGGCGGGCTTGTTCCAGGCTGTTGTCTCCCTCTTACAGACTATGGCGAACCTTCTACACTCGCTGGGGTTCATTATCAACGTGCCTAAGTCATACTTGACTCAGTCTCAGATGCTCCCTTTCATTGGAGCTGTTCTGGAGATAATGCAGTTTCGGACTTATCCTCTTGAGCGGCGAGTCCAGGATATTCAGGCTATGATACCGATATTTTAGCCTCTATCCTGGGTTTCGGTAAGATTGACTCTGAGGCTTCTGGGCCTAATGGCCTCCTGCATCCTGCTGGTGATGCATGCCAGGTGGCATATGCAGGCTCTGCAGTGGGACCTGAAGCTCCAGTGGGCGCAGCATCAGGGGAATCTCTCCGACTTGGTCCTGATCTCGGAGGGAACTGTGAATTATCTGCAGTGGTGGCTAACAAACCGCGATTGGGTCAGAGGCAGACTCCTCTCCCTTCCTCAACCGGATCGCAAAGTAGTGACAGATGTGTCACTCCTGGGATGGGGCGGCCATCTGGGAAAGGTGGAGATCAGAGGACTCTGGTCTCTGGCGGAATCCGGACTCCACATCAACATGCTGGAGCTCTGTGCAATCGAACTGGCATTGAAAGCCTTTTTACCCTCCATCAAGGGAAGGCTAGTGCAGGTGTTCACGGACAGTACCACAGCCATGTGGTACAGTAAGAACTGGGCAGGTGGGTCATGGACCCTTTTTCAAGAAGCCGTACACCTCTGTACAGGGGCATATCCAGTGTGGTTCAACACCTGGCGGGCTCTCTGAACACCAGAGCAGATGAACTCAGCCAAAGATGCCTAGCGGATCACGAATGGCGCCTCCACCCAGAGGTGGCGCAGGGTCTCTTTCAGTAGTGGGGAGAGCTTTTGTTAGATCTGTTTGCCTCTGCCGATAAGGTGCAATGTCAGCAGTTTTGCGAGCTAGAGTTTCCAAGTCGGCACTGGCACGGAGACTCCTTGCATCTCGAGTGGGGCTCAGGCCTTGTAGGAGGCTGGCTTAGTATATGATGCTCACTTATTTAAGTGATGCACCTTGCGCTAATCAAGGTAACTCTTATTGTGATTTTAGTGGTCTTTGATAACCATAGAACGCTCTCAAAGTGGTAGCTGTGGAGAGCAGCCTTCAGGCTTATCTTGGAGGAGTGTTAAGCATCTTGTTTCACCAGTTTAACCTTAGGATGCCCTTTAAATGTAAGAGAACCACACAGTGTATACATAAAAATACTTCTATTTATTACACAACATTCACTAACACATTAGTATATCTCCTACCCGAGTTATCAACACACATACACAATAATACTTCAAATGCAATAAGGTAAATAGCACAAAATACAGTGGTCGCCAGGGGGAGACCAAACCATATATTAAGAAAGTGGAATGCGAACTGCAGAAGAGGACAGGACTTGGACAAGAAGACGCAGAGGAGCCGGGGACACAAGGACCCACCCAAGGTACGTTCCCAGGAACCCCACGGAGGCTGTGTGCAGAGGGGGAACACAGCCGCATGACCAATTAAAGTCAATGGAGAAGCCGCGGTTGCAGTTTTGCAGACGAAGGACCCTTCCAAGAGGACCCCGAAGAATTCCCTTGGAGGACGGAAGGTTGGAGAGCAGCCACACCTGTGGATACCCCTGAGACCAGGTTACCTACACCTGAGAAGCCAGGTACATAGGAGTTAAGAGACATCAGGCACCTTTGTAGATGATAGTGAAAGACTTGGAGAAAAGTACCTCTGCAGAAAAAGATGAAGAACTCTGGTGGAATCCAAGGGTCGAGTCTGGAAGTGAAGCATCTGTAAGCGGAGTGACCAGGAGGCATGGAAGAGCAATGCCCACTGATGTCGGACGGCTCAGGAGAGTTGACAGTGTCCTTGTCGCTGCAGCTGTGAGGCCCAGGCCACGCTGAGGAAGACCAGGAGCTGTGCATGAGCTGTCCCACGTCTCATGTCGGTGACTAGGTGGTCGGTGTCCGGCGGGAGCACCAACAAGCCATGGTAGCCACAACTGACACAGAGAACAAAGAATGAGCAATGTTGGGACCAGCAAGGTCCAGAGGATTCACCAACAGCAGGAGAGACAGAGAAGGCCCCGTGCAAGCAGGGGAGCCCACTGAAGCAGGAGAAGACCCTAAGGGAGGACCCACAGGCCAAAGGCACAGGCGTCGCAAGAGGACCTCGAGCAGCTCACCAAGAAGGAAGGCTCACGGTTGCGGTGAGGGCGCTGTGCCTTGCAGGAAAAGATGCTGGAGGCTGGAGCTTCTTGTAGCCCGAAGATCTCTGGAGTGCAGAGCCAACAAGCCTTGGTAACAGCAAGTCGATGTGGTGCACAGGGGTTCAGTTCCAGCGGTTCTGTCAATGTGATACTGGCCTCAAAATTGCAGAGAGGACAGGTCGGGCCTCGAGGGAGTTGCAGAACCACCACCTGTGTTGCTGGGCCTCGGGATGTCTGTGGGACCACAGGAGCAGCAAACCGGTCAGCTTGGTTGCGGTGCCTGCAGATGCAGGGGAGTGACTCTTTCACTCCAAGGGTGAATACTTCGGGTGTCCTTAATGCCCACAGGTCTGTCAAAGATCCTGGAAGAAGCACAGCCGACGAAGACTTGCAGAACAGCGAGACCAGGAACAGCAGAAGTCCTCCTTGATGAAGTTTCGGTTCCAGGCCAAGTTCAGCGAAGTCCAGATGGTCGAAGAGTGATGTTCGAGGCTTGAGCCTTGTCCCATGACAAATCTGAGGCCCCACCCACAGGTAAGTCCTCAAGTACCCTAAGGGAAGGGTTGGAACAACTCAGGGGTACTTCCCAGAGGAGGGACTGGACAGAAGGGAGGATACTCCAATGTCCTTTGTCCAGTTTTGTGCCAGAGTGGGAGCTAAGGGCTCCCTGAACTGGCTCAAACTGGAGTATGCAAGGAGGGCACCCAATGTGCCCTTCAAAGCAGTCTGGTGGCGCTGGCAAGCGCCCCTACCCCAGCCCAATACACCAAGTCCTGTCTGGGAGGTGGTCACACCTCCCTGCGACAGGGAACCTATTATTCTACCTTCCCCTACTCGAGCTTGGCTTAGCAGCAGGAGGGCAGAATAGTGTCTGTGGTCAGCAGCAGCACTAGCTTGCTGTCAGTCCCTGAAAGGCTGTTACCGGGAGTGCAGGGGGGTACCCCAAGGAAGCCCCCCAGGACAAGGGATCACCAGATTAGCAGGATCCAAGTCAGACTAGGTTAAAAACAGACTGATATCAAGCAAAAAGTGGGGGTAACCATGAAAGCAGATCCTACTTTCCTACAGGCTTCCTGTCCGCCTTTCTGCCCATACCACTCTTACACAGAGTTCTCAAAAAGATCAAGAACGACCTGGCCCAAGTCATCCTCGTGGCTCTGAACTGGGCATGGAGAGTCTGGTATCCCGAGCTACTGAGCATGTTCATCGATCCTCCAATCAGGCTGCTCCTTTGGGTAGATATTCTGTCGCAGCAGCAGGGAAGGGTTCTCTACCCAAATGTGTCCACTCTCCGACTTCTTGCTTGGAGATTAAACGGCGAAGGTTGACAGCTTTTCACCTTCCTCCCGAAGTCTGTAATGCCATCTTGGCAGCCAGGCGTCCCTCCGTCAAGACGGTGCATGCTTGCCGTTTATAAAAAAAAAAATTGTGACATGGTGTGCAGAAAAATCCTTTGTGCCCCTCTTTCTGAAGTTCTGCTTTTCATTCTTTCTCTTGACCATCGGAGCTCTGCTCTGGGCACTCTTAAGGCTATCTATCTGCCATTTCTGTCTTCTTGCAGTTGCCTGATCAACCCTCTTTGATCAAGTCCCTATTGTACAAAGGTTCCTCAAAGGTCTGTCATCTCTTCCCTCCTTCTCCATTCATTATGCCTCAGTCGGACCGTAATTTGGTTTTGACATTTTTGATGTGCGCTCCTTTCGAGCCTCTACACAGTTGTCCCCTCCGGCTTCTCACGCTGAAAACCGCCTTCCTTGTGGCATTACATCTACCCGTAGTGAAAGTGACCTGCAAGCCTTATCTAAGCCACCTTACCTCTCAGTCTATCCTGACAAAGTGGTGCTTCGCACAAGGGTCTCCTTTCTACCAAAAGTGGTCACCCCTTTTCATGTAGGCAAATCTATCACCTTGCCTACCTTTTATGCTCCTCCACATCCCTCTAAAGAGGAGCGACTCCACCGTCTCGGCCCATAAAGAGCGTTGTCGTTCTAACTTGACCGCACACGAGCTCCAGGTGGACGACCAACTCTTCGTGAGGTATGTTTGTACAAAGAAAGGGTTGGTGATGCAGAAGCAGTCCATTTCCAGATAATTTGTGCTCTGCATCAAAATCTGCTACGCACTGGCCAAGAAGCAACCTCCTGAAGGCTTGCGAGCTAATTCAAGCAGTAGCTAAAGCTGCGCCCACTGCATTAGCTCGCCAGGTCTGTGGGGATGGGCACTTTGTCTGTTTGGTCCTGCAGGACTTTCTCATTTCAAATTAGTTCGCAGACCCTCCGGAGAGGGTTTTGCTTGGGTATCTATTCAAAAGGTAAGGAATCTGCGGCTAGAAGTCTCTTTAAGATGAACTAATTACTTACTTTCGATAATGCCTTATCTGGTAGGGACTATATCTAGTCGCAGATTCCTTACCAACCCACCCATCCTCCCCAGTCTGCGAACGGATTTCTGAGGGCAGGGGTTTCTCCTTTCTGAGCTCTAGTTTAGACACACCAATGGTCTGTGTTCTTCATGGCTCTGCGCTTCTGGTGTGGGAAGCCTGGGTGGCATCTATAATGGCGAGTTGACTAGAGTTAGTAGGTCTTCGTACCATGAGATCGCCTTTAGGTGTCTGTTGAATACTTTTTTTCCAGATTTTAAATGGAATGTCCCCTTCTTGGAGGGCTGTTTGTTCAATCTGGAGAGACTTCATAGCATTTCTTACTTGGGTGTGTCAAGGATTGCCTGGAGTTTCGAGGATGAATCTTAAGTGGCCTTTTAATGATTGTGTGTAGGTCTTCCTAGTCCTGATGTAATATTTCAGCGTGGTGGCTTGGCAGTCTAGTGTTCAGACTAGAGCGACCAGCGTATCGTGGTTGTTGGAAATTGTTCTTGTACGCTCTACAGTGGGATTGTTCCAGGGCTGAGTCTTAAGGCCAAGGTGGCCTTACAGTAAAGCTGGGAGAAATGTTGCCTTCATTACCCTTAGTATTGGAGCTGCCGATGCACTGCTTAATCGCCGGTTCAGTTGGCCAATCCTATACGTAATTGCGGCACCTTTTTTATAAAAAAAAATAAAAATAAAAAAATTGGGTTTATCTGTGCCACTGCTGTGCTATTTTTACTAAACCAAAGGCCGAGGTAGTTGTACTTCCTTGCTGGGCTGATGATAATACGACCAATTCACAGGAAATATTCTTATTATTGCAACTTCCAAATATAAGGACTTTTCTTCTTTCCTGATTGAATGTGCTCCGTGCATTCAATGACCGCTGTAGACCGATTTTAGTGCGATCCATAATCACTGTCATCCACATATTGGATTATTTGTAGCTTGATGTTTCCTAGATTTGGCAGGGCCAGGCAGCCGGGCTCCAAATTTTTCCCTAAATCGGTTGTGTACAGATTAAACAGCAGGGGGCCAGGACACAACCCTGCTTTAGACCACGATTGTTTTCCGATTTTTTTAGGTGACTGAACAAAGTCCGGTTTTCACTCGGGCCCATGTCCCTGAGTACAGTGAGATTAACAGCATAGGGGGTGTGTCTAGCTTTATCCATAGTGTTGCCCTGTCTACCCTGTCAAATGCCGCACTGTAGCCAATGAAGCAGCAAAAGAGCAGTAGACTTTTATTTTTGACTGTTTGATGCCTCAGAAAAGATAGTGTTAGGATATTGTCCACAGTTGACGCCCCTGCTCTGAAGCCAGATTGGAAAAACAGTAAGATCTGTTGCTCCTGAACCCACATCTCTAGCTGCTGCAGCAGGGTATCTGCATACGCCTTGGCCTCTACGTCAAGGAGCGCAATTAGTCTGTCGTTTGAGGCCACTGAGCGGGCCCCCTATTTATATATGGTAGAAAAGATAGACCTTCTCCAAGCATCAGGGACTATCACAGTTTGAAACACATTTCTTAACAGTGGGATCAGTATCTTTGCCCAGTTATCTATCAGGGGCACATTTCAACAAGGACGCAGGTAAACCATTGGGACCGGGAGCCCCGTCCTTTCTCATGTTCTTGATGATGCTTTGAACCTTCCTGCTGCTTGTATGTTCGGCTACTGCATGATGGGCTTTGCGTGGTTGTAAGGATAGATCATGCCCTGAACTGTCTCTGTTCTTCAGCTGGGTGGCTGGCTCCCCAGTAGAACCCTCAACTGAGGAGGTTTGCTTACCGACCATTGCCCGGAATGACTGGTGACCGACTGGGTGACCAGATTGTCGATGTAAAACTCTGTTGTGCCTGCCCCAAGCAGCTTCTGGGATGCCATTCTCCCTCGATTCCTTGCAACTTTTTAATTTATTCACGTACTCCCAGAAGCGAGCATGGTTTGGGTCTTTCAGCAGCTGAAATATGGTTGTCCATTCCTTTTGGTTCCTTGCCACCTTATGTTCTTAAACGGTTTTCTTATGGGTTAGTCTCTTACGTTTGACCTCCGCGGCTGAATTTATTGTAGATTTTTGTTTGTGGGTCCACTGAGCTCTGCGAAGGGCCCTTTTTGCAACGAAAATGGCTTTGTCTTGAGTTGAGAATCTCCATCCCCCCACCTAGTTGTGACGCATAGGGCCTGATTTCTTCTCCCTTCAAGAGCCTTCTAAGGTCCTCCACGGACTTCTCCGACCACTGGAGGGCCGAATCCTGTTGCATCGAATTTGCTGCGGTCTCTTGTTTGCTTAGCCTGGCGATGACTGGCGCTGTATGCTCTGCTCTCCACTTTATTCTTTTGACTAGATTTACATTCTCTTCCCCCAGTTGACGAACCCAGATGCCTGCTCACCTTGGAAGGTTGTGCTAGGAGATTCAAGGTACATTTTAGTGTGTTTTGATCACTTTCTGGCCTTTCTGTGATTTCGAAATGCGCTAGCTGCATGGCAAGGCGCTCGGAAAGGAAGACATAATCAATGGTTGATCTGCCTTTGCAGGTTGGGGGAAATGACCACTCCTTCTCTTTTGCTAATATCTCACATTCTGCCGATGCCAGTTTGTAAGTTGACAAAAGTTCCTGTGTGATATGCCTACCTCTCTCCTGGACGGCACAGACACTGATGTTAAAATCACCCACCATGGCGATTTCTTGTCTAGGGTGATCCAGAATGAGCGATTCTAGACCGTCCAGCAGTCCTCAGATAGTAGTCAGCTTGGACTTCTTTGCAGCGTTGATGTAAACATTGACCAATATCAGATCGGTGGCTTTCCGATTAAGTTTCAGACCTCTGATAGAGACTGCTTGAGCCGCGTTACTGCAGAGGACAGCCTCTAAATTGGTTGTGTGCTTGATAAAAATTGATAGTCCCCCCAGACGGGCGCCCGAACAGGCTTGTTCGTAGTGCAGATATAAAAGTGTCATAGAAGCCTGGCAAGGACATGGGGGCGAGCTCCCAAGTCTGCTGAAGGCAGAGGATGTTGTAAGTTTGTTTCCAGGTAGGTCAGAGCTTCCTTGCTCGACCTGATGCTCTTTAGTCCGGCCACATTCCAGGAGAGTACTGATAGCAATTTATTTAAACTCTGGGTCAGTTCTGTGTGGCATTTTACGAGGCTAGGGCCTAGATCTGTCTTTTGGGTACGGCGGACCCATGGGCCCCGCCATCCTGTTTGTGACTCCTTGAGTGTCTGAGTGAACCTCACTGTGGTTGTGCGTGCAGACAGTTGTTAGCGCACGCAAGCCTTTTGGTGCCGAGGCCCAGCCTAGTTTGCCTCCAGTTGGACCCATCAGCACATTCATTAAAGTTTCCCTGGGGTGTGGATTTAAGAGTACATACAGGCATTTCACGGGCGAGGGTATGTGTAGATCAATGCCCCATTCCTCAAAGATGGCTCTTTCTGCCCAAATTGTGTCTTTGAGCTTCTCTCTTCCATATTGACTTGGTTACTTCTTCAGTTTAGTTTTAGAATGGCAGATCAAACCTTCTCCAGTTGCGGTCCTCGTTTATTTGCATTAATGCGGGGACATGACTGAACAGCCGTAAAAGTTTTCCTCTGTTGAGGGTGTTCATAGGACCTTCAGGGGTGTATCGGGGGATAAAAAGCTCTGAGCGGACACACCCGTCCTTATCACTTATGGGCTGAATGGCAGGCTGCTGCACTCCGGAATGAGCAGTAAGAGGACCCTCTGCTGGTCAGCCCCAGTTAACCTGTATTGATATTACCAATGGGGCCTTTGCGCACTCTCCCATGTTTCAGACCAGTTAGAGCTTCCCAGCTGGTAGTGATCGATTGTAGCCCTGTGTTCTCAACGGGCTGTGACAGTCTCTTGCTACCTGTCCACAAGGACTCAACTGTGTGCCTGCCGTTTGCAGGGCATCTGGGAGAGGTTGTCAGATTGCAAACTTACATCTTCCAATCAGATTGTGTTCCTTGATCCAGAACTTCTCTTTGTGTTCCTGTGAGTTCCACTGAACTGGTCATTCCACCTCTGGATGTAGTGAGGGGGAATGCTTGTCCAGCTACTGGACCCACCAAGCGATCCGTGAGGGGCTGGCGGGGGGGGGGCATGAGCACTGGAAGTTTGGGGCTGAGGTTTTGTCTTCGTCGGTGGGGCAAAGATTGGAAAGAATTTAACGGGATCGTGCCCTCCTGGATGTCGGAGGTTTTGAGCAGTTTGTACATCGTTGATGATCTTTTTAGTAAGCATTGTTTCTTAGTTTGCTTCTTTAGCCTTTTTTTTGCCCTTCTTCATAGGCTGCTAGACTTTGGTTTAGAGTCGAGGGCTGGTATGTTGACGGAATCCACATGTGGCCCCCTTGTGTCTGGAGGGTCTTCGGTGGAAGATTGGGACCCTCTCCTCTTGGGGTCCCCCTGACTTTCTCTCAGGTTTACAGCTGGGGAACTGCAGGTTCTCTGTTCTGAGGTGTGTAAAGGCGGCATCATGACTTCCAGGGTGGTTTGTGATGTTTGAACTACGGACCTCGGATGAGGAAGGGCTTAATATTTTGGCCTGAGGCTCTGTTTTCCTTTAATTTTCCTTGAATGTACCCACTAATGCTCCTAGTGTCTCTGGTAAGGAGCTTAGCTTGTCGATGATTGGGGAATATGAGCAGGGTTTTTCCTTCTCAATAGCTTTTAGTTGGGACTCCATGCGATTTAGCTTAGCCCCAAATTTAGGTGGGTAGCCAATGGCTGTATCAGGTCCAGTTGTAGCTCCATTTGGTTTGACTGCCAGAAAAGGGACCTAGCGTAGTGTCCTGTGAAGCTCTTATTGCCACCAGCGCTTGTGTGTTAGGTGTGGATGGAATGCGCGGGGCCTACTCAGAGACCTTTCCTTATGTCCCCTGCCCCACTAGCGGGGTTTTCTCGAGTGTTTGGTTTAATTGTGCTTCTATGTTAGAGAGGAATTGAATCCTAGTTCCTTGTCTGAAAAGCTCCCCCTTCTGGGCAGGATGAGAGGGCTGTTAATATTAGAAGACAATCTGCTGGTTTGCTGTGTTGTGGGCGGTGGGCTCATCAGCTCTGGGGTCCACTCTAGTGCTCCATTGACTTGGCCAGCACCAGTGATTCAGTTTGGATTCAGTTAGACTCTGATGGGATCTTTATGGTAGGCAATATAGAAAAGCGCATAGAGGTGATGACTATCAGCTCCCCATTAGTACAGTTGTGCCATTAACAGAAGCTCTTTGGCGTGTGGGATTGCGCTGATGGCTCTGTGCTTGACTCAGTTGTCAGATCGCCTTCTCTCAGGCTAGAGTATGAGATCTTAGTTTTCTAGATTCCCCGTAATTGGTGCTTCATAAGTAGAGAGTTGAGTGGCGTTGAAGAGGCTACTAGCCATGCTGCTGGTTTGCCGGTGTGGATGCCCCAAGCTGTTTGTTCCGTTTTGCTGTACTTCCCCATCCAGAGGCCCCTCTTGCACTGCATCTGGGTCCGCTTCCGTGACTTTATGGAAGAATCGCCAAATTGTGTACTAAACCAAAGATGTCTCCTGGGGCGGTGTGGAACGGCAGCTCCAACTTGACTCCGCCAGGTCGGCGGCCTGAGTCTGAAGATGGGAAGGGAACACTGTGTGGGGACTTCGGTGCCGGGTTATCTGCCAGCCCCTGTTTACTGGTTTGATACCTACGTCTTGGCATCTTCTATTTGATTAGGCCTGTGAGCTGTGTTGGTACTGTTTCTTAGTTGTTTTCCTTGGTGGTCGCCAGTGACAGTATAGTGTCAAGTGGCTTAGTTGTCTGCCTCCACCGCCTCGCCTTCTAATGGTTGTACTACAGCAGAGGGGCATGAGCACGCAGCTGGTGATCTTTACTTGATCTGTTGAATGAACTGTAGGGCGCAGTGCACTGCACTGCTTGCCCTTACGATACCGGGTGGGAAGGCGGCGTGGGGGTACTCATCCTGGCTGCACCCGCCCTAGGCAGGCTGCTTCTGTGGACCTCTGGGCTCAATCGCTCTTGTGGAACTTTGCCCATGATACCCACTGTTCGCCTCCCATGTGGGATACTGAAGAAAGAGGGCTCCCTTGCTGGTTTTATTTAGCTACCACACCCGGTACCCCTTGGGTCCTTCTTGTCTTAACGTGGTGACCCTTCTTTGTTATTCTTTATTATGCTGTATCTTCCGGCCTCCTGGCTCTCAGACTAAGAGGTTGCAGGAGTGTTTGAGAAGGCGCTGAATTCTGACGGCAGAAGGCTAATGTCACTGCTGGGGGTTACCACCAAGCAATGTGTTCATTGAGTGCTCAGTGATGGCTTCGTGAGCTGATGGGACGCATGATTGGTGCAGTTTGGTTCGGCAGTGTAGTCTGGCTTAACAGGGCCTTGCCAAGTGTGGGAACTGTGTGCTTTACAAGGTGCTACAAAGTGGCGGCCCACCCAGACTCACTTCCACTTCCTCTGGTGACTCAAAGCCGCAAATCGCCCCACTGCATGCTCACAGCCCTATCCGAGGGCCGTTATACCGCATTCGGGTGTGTCACCAGTGTGGGGGCAACAACAGGGCAGTAGCGGAGGCTGTTTTGGTGGTGCCGCTCCCCGCACGCCTCACCTAGCTTCTCTACTCGCAGCCTCGAGCCTCCCAGCACAATGCTCCTCGTCCTAACACAGAGGTCTTCAAACTTTTTGATGCCGAGACCCCTTTGTCAAAATATTTTAGGCGTAAGGACCCCCTTCTGACAATTTCTAGAACCTGGTATTCCTCTTCGACAACTATAAACGCCCCCAATTACCACAGCAAATAATTTTTACAGTGGGGAGATAATATTAAACAATGTTTAGCAAACCAAAGGTCAGTGAGCGTGGGGGTGTTGTCAAAAGTGTAGCTAAAAACAACGGGCCTCATTTATGAGGAATTGGGGTAGGGCAGCGCTGCAAGCCTTCTTGCTGCGCTGCCCTATGCCAATGTAAAAGGGCAGGAATGCACTGTATTTATGAAATACGGTGCATTCCTGTCCTTTTCCCTTACTTTGGCGCACAAATTGCTGCCTAGCACCAACCTAGGCAGGATTGTTTTTGTACAGCAAGGGGCACCTTCCTTCACCAAAACAATGCCGAGAGGCGTTTTCCTCTTTCTATGTGAGCTGCAGAATGTAGCACACCCAGAAAGAGGAAAAAACTAGGATAAATGAAAAAATGTCTCCTCGTTCGCCTCCTCTGGGGAGGCGTCCGTTTTTGGAGCTACCCCAGGTTTACGTGATTTTGTAAATATGGGGCAGCATCAAAATCCATGGGTGTTGCGTGGGAACCCCACGCAAAGCCCATGGAGCCCCTCCTTGACGCAGAGTAAGGCAATGCAGAAACTTGTGCTTCTATGTCTTACATTTATGAGGCCATGCAGGTGGTTTTGCACTGCTTCATAGGTATAGTTGAGAAGCCTGCGCTGCCGAGGCATCAAAAAAAGTGATGCTCTGGCAATGCAAGCCTCTCATAAACAAGTAGCAAAATATTCTGTACGTTTTTTAGGTCTTTCACCATCAGGTATCTACATATAAAATAATGAAAAGCGTAAATGAAAAATAAATTTTAAAAAGTTGTTACTCAGTGGGAAATGCACTGTAGTACATTATGAAACCTCTATTAGTTGATGCACTGCCGAGATCAGTGTGTAACCAGAGAGCCACAGAATTAAATCTTGATTGGTGCTGTGGAGAATAGTGATGTGTATTTTTAGTGCTACAAGGTCACAGCCTGTGACAGAAAGCACTGTGAATATGCAAGTCATTATTTTAAACTTGCATTACACACAGTGTAAGATAGAATACTGAAAAATGTGCAAATAGTTTTACGATAAAATGGTGCTTCTAAAATGTAGATTTTAGTAATACCAGTGTGTATGTAATGCAATATTATTTTTTTTACACAACTGTAACTTCAACACCTCCTTAGGGGTACTAAGGGCTGTGTAAATGCAGTTACAATTAAAAGCAAGCACTTCACAGCCCAGTTGTTATCTTTTTGTACTATCACTCAAAAAAAACAAATCTTTGTCATCTCAATTAAAACCAGAACCAACTCCCACGCACCCTTTGCACTTGCAGATTAACTAACAGCCCATATTTGTATTTCATTCAGTCAAGCAGGCACCCTGGCACACGAGCTTTTCACAGCATAATACGCTCAACTGATGAAACTTCAGCTGATAAGCTGATAACGATCTAGGACGGCTGTCTTTTTCCTAAAGGAAAGCAAACATTTTGTATTGCAGGCAGGAGTGAAGCTGGGGAATGTGCGACCCCCTTCCCAGGACTCCAGGGCCCTCTTGGGGGGTCATGCCCCACAGATTGAAGACCTCAAGTCCTGCAGCACACCCATCAAAGATGCTGCATTATGTATGAAGTGGTGCATGTCTGTTATTGCCTCCACTTTGGAAGTTGTGTCCCTCTTTTTGTGTCATTCACACCAGTGTCCTGGATTGGGAATGTCCTGGAGGGATTGATTCATCTTTGTAGTTACTTAGCGACAGGACAGTTTTAAAAAAAAGGTGGAACACTGGGAGAACCAGATTTGAGTTTCTTGCTGACTATGTTCAAGCTTTATTTAAGTGCTTTTATGGGGAGGACAGTAGTAAGATGGACAACTTTCTCACTTATTATAGATATTGTCCTTAGTGTAGGAGCCTTCCTAGAAGTAATCATCATTTTTTTACAAAAAAAGCGCAATATGTATGTTCAAACAGAAAACTTTCCAGTATTTAGCAAGCCTCCTACACATCAACTTTTTTCGTGTGCAATATGTAGTGATGAATCTCATCACCTTTCGTGTCTTTAGAAAACACCTTCTTATCTTTGAGTAAATCACTCCTGCTGATTTTACTCACTCGACTTTTTGCCAGATCCAGAATTCTTTCTTCATACCCCCATTGTAAAAAAACCTTGTTTCATCATTATCGCTTGCGTCAGCGAATCTTAGTATGATGTATAAAGCAATTTGGAGAAGGACAAAGCAATGCAGGTCAAAAAATAATGATCACCACAAAGCACAAGACCTGGTTACTAGAGAAGACTATTCTTCTTTAAGATAACCGGGGCAGTCTGAAACTAACTCTGCCCAGAAAAGCTGGCTTTGCCAGAATGCCAGTCATATCTCATTCACAGTGCTCACATTTTTAAATTGTTTGTCAAAACACCAAAGGAAACTGGAGACAGGTAAAAAAAGGTGTGAAAGGTCAGAAAGTACCTCATGTAAGCATCACCAAGGGAGCTGATGGTTGGTACTCACCAGTTTGCTCACACTATCATCACTGGTAACTTTCATGACCGTGAAAAAGAACAAAAGATAGTGTCCTAATTTTGAAGGTGAAGAAAAAGAAAAGAGGTGAAGGGTGAAAGAGAATGCAGTATTATTATTTTTTTTATTTTTTTTTTATTTATTTATATATACCCAGATATTTACAGAGTTTCATATATTATAGAAAAATAAATAGGATTTTTTTTTTTTTTTTTCAGAATAAGCAAATAATTACATTATAATAACCATATATATACGCTTAACAGTGATATTTGATACAAAGAGTAAATAGAAATAGATAAATAAATAATAATATACACCAGAGAGAAATACCGCAAAATCCTAGTTCATATATAACCTAGGCCTGCACTGAGATAATTTATCAATCTGTAAATCAAGAACACTAGGATTAATATTGCATATTACAAACCTCAGGTGCAGAAAATACAGAATACACATATTATCGTACCCCAGTCTCAATTTACACCTCTATTCCGCTACTATTGATTTCATGTCGTCTCAATCCCTTCCTCCAGCTATCTAATGGTGACCATATCTCCTGCCCTAGTTTCCTTGCCCCCTCCCCTTACAGGTATAGAGCGCGATCTCTTGATTGTATACTCCCATAAGTCGCGCTAGCCACAATGAAAAGGTAGGGGGTCCGCGTCTTTCCATCTTGCGGCTATTAATAATCTTAAGACTGCTGTACACATAAATAAGAAATAATTTTCTGCAGTATTCAGGCCAGCACTACTATCATAACCCGTTAACAACAATGTAGAGGATAGGTTAATGCTCCTTCCTAACAGCTTCTCACAAAAACTGATCAACTCCTTCTTAACGAGTAGCAATCTATCGCAATCAAAAAACATATGAACTAGCGTTGCTGGCCCTTGACCGCACCTTGGGCATCTATCATCCTCCCTCATACCCCAGCTAAACAATTTAGCTGGGGTGAAATAGAGGTTAAATAACGTCTTATAGTGCTGAGCCTTGAGGTTTGTTGAGCGAAGAATTTTGCCTGCTATTAGCAGGGACATATATACATCTACATCCGGATCATGTAATTTCCCTGCCAATCCTGTTTCAGTTGTCTCAAGATCATCCTGGATACTTTTGAGCAAAAGGCCATAGATATTCCTAATCCTATTACCGCTCCCGGCTCCTAGCTCTATTAATGGAATTTTTCCCCCGGGGATATCGTTGATCCTTGACCAATAAAGTACTCACGGATTTGAACATATTTAAAATATTGCCTGGGCGAAATTCCATACTCCTGCTGTAAAGCATTGAACGTGCGTAGCTGACCTGCTTCAAACAGGTCGCCTACCCTTGTTAAACCTAGTTGCTCCCATTGCCTACCCATCACGTCATTAAAGGAATGTGGAAGATCTTGTGCATGCCACAGTGAGGTATAATAATTTATTTTGGGGATTGTCATAACCTTCTGCACCTTTTTCCATACTTCCCAGGCGCTGTACATAACCTTTGATCTAAGCTTCCTAAAGTAACTTGGTTTGGTCTGACGCATGAGCACCCCTTTAGCACCCGTCCCAATGATAAGTTCAAATATAGTCGGGATCTTATCCTCCTCCATATCTTGGCTCAGAGGGGAGCTGAATAGTATCGACATCTGGTGGAGTAGACAAGCCCAATGATAGAATCCAACATTGGGAATTGCTAACCCACCCTGAGATTGCGGAAGTGACATGTATTTTAGAGAGCGCCTGACTTTCCCATACTGCCAAATAAACCTTGAAAAGATACTTTCCAACATTTTTAGGATTTCTAAATCTATCATAAATGGGATAGCGCGAAAGAGGTACAAAATTTTCGGCAGCATCGTCATTTTAAGAACATTTCCCCTTCCAATTATTGACAAATGCAGTCTATCTATTCTTCTCAGATCCGCGGTAATAATCTTGATCATTGGCTCAAAATTAATTTTTAATATTGTGTTAGTTGCCGAACTAATACTTACCCCAAGATATGTAGCATTCTGTACACACCTTCGGTCATTAAAATCTAAGTTATTTGTACAGACAATGAGAGTCTTGTCTACATTAAGGGAGTAGCCTGATAGCTGCCCAAATTCCTTTGCGATAGCAGTAGCTTCTTTTATCGCATTAGCAGGATCCGTTGTTAAAATAGCAACATCGTCTGCATATGCCAATATCTTGGTTTCAAAACCACTGGAGACTACAGGTTTAATTATCTGGCTCCTTATAAGTTTTTCTATCAGGGGTTTATATATAGGGCAAACAATAAGGGGGAGCAGGGACAACCCTGTCTCGTCCCCCTTGATATAGTGATATTATCTGAAGTCTCCCCCATCATACGAAGACGAGCCCTGGGGTTAACATACATTGCCCTTATTGCCCTAACTATTCTTGTTCCAAAACCTTTTTGCTCTAACAACCTCCATAAAAAACCCCATGCCACCCGGTCAAACGCCTTTTCCGCGTCGAGGAGGATCATGGCCATCTGCCCCCCGTTGTGGCCTGGATATCGAATAATGTTATCATCCGTCTGATATGATCGGTCGTTCCCCTACCGGGAATGAACCCGTGTTGCCAGGGCGAAACCAGGCGGCCAATGATCCTCCCCAACCTGTTAGCCAATATCTTGGAATATAATTTGGTGTCTGAATTAATCAGGGATATGGGCCTATATGATGATGGATTATCTGGTGGTTTGCCTTTTTGAGAAAAATAATGATATCGGTCTCTCTCCAGGATTCCGGTACCTGTCCACTATGTTGTATCCCTAAAAATAAGTCTAGAAGTAAGGGGGCTATCACCTTCTGAATCTGTTTGTATAGCTCCAACGGAATGCTGTCGGGCCCAGCTGCCTTCCCTGATGGTAGCTCCTGCAGCCCTGCTAACACCTCCTCCAGCGTAAAATCACTGTCCAGTTCCTCTTTAGTTTGGCTATCCAGAAAAGGCCCTACCTCAGTTTCTACAATGCTTGATCTACCTGCTTGGGTTGTCCCTCCCTCTTCCTTATACAAAGATTGATAATACTCCTGAAATATCCCAAGAATATCCTTGGTCTCAGTATAGGTCTGCGCCTCCTTCCTAATAGCTACTATCCGATTTTTAACAGTCTCCTGCCTAGTTCGCAGTGCCAGCAGTTTCCCTACTTGTTCACCTGTCTCATACAATTTGCTGTGTTGTGATTGATATATTTCTGCCGAATTCTGTGTGAGCCAACTATTTATTTCTGCTTTTAGAGAGACCATTTGCAGTTGTGTAACTGTAGCTTCTTGTCCCTGTGCTACCAAGGCTATATGATCTTCCTCTACCCTTGCAAGCTCTGCTAGCAAACGTTTGTTTTCTCGTTGATTCTCCTTTTTTTTTTGTGCAACAAAACTAATAGTCTCCCCCTTAGGGCAGCTTTAAAAGTATCCCATACCACATTGCGGCGGGCACTATATCTATTAATATCAAAGAATTCTTGAGCCCAGATCCTGATATATTCTATGTAAGGCTGACTAACCAGGAGTTTCTTATCAAAGGTCCATTTATTATATTTCTTGTTAAAAGTCTCTACCTCGATATCAAGAACTAACGGATTATGATCCGAAATAACTTTCGGTATCTTTCTAACCCCAACCTTGTTAATGAGTAGCTCAGATACAAAAAAATAATCAAGCCTTGTATATTTCTTATGGGGAAAAGAGTAGTAGGTAAATCCCGGATCGTTACCTTTTTATTCCCCCATACGTCTATCAAGCCATGACTGTCAACCAAGGAGGTTAAAGCTCTATACACCCTGGGCTTCCGCCCCAAATATTTCGTTCTACTACCTAGATTAACAGAAATATTAAAATCACCACAGATGATTAAAGGACCTGACCAGGTAGCTAATTCTATCTCGAGGTACTCTAAAATCTCAGGGTCATCTTGATTTGAGCCATAGATTGCACAGATGGTAACCCCCGCCTCTAACTCAGCCATTGCCCAGCGCCCCAATATATCGGCTGACTTCCGTTTAACTCCCCTATGGTAGTCTTTACAAATATTGCTACCCCCTAATGCTTGAAGTCTGAGATGTACAAGCCACCATGCTATAACCTCTCATGTACATCAAAGTCCTTTTTTCCCAGGGAACGTGGGTTTCTTGTATACATAAAACATCTATATTATTCGTTCTAGCAAGCTCGGCCAACATTATTCTTTTATTCCGATCTTTCAATCCCGCGACATTTATCGTACAAATATTTAACCTACCCATCTTTCCCTTGGTTCCTTGCACCATCCATATCTGCCTGCCTAGTCTTAATTACCTTACTCTTTTTAGAACATTTTCTATTTTCGTGAACCTTATGTTCAACTCTGGGTATATAAAGTTTATCTTGCTTTTTACCCCCTCTTCCCAACACCCCCGCTCCCCTCGAGCCCCACCCCCCTGCTGGAATCCAGCCCCTCCCCCTCCCTTCGTCCCCTTCACCCCTCCCCGAACACCACCCTGGTGAAGCGCTCAGACCTGTGTCTGTGCTTGTGATGATTGCAGCGCGACCGACTGAGGCTGCAAAAAAAAAAAAAAAAAAAAAAATTTAACTAAAGAAAAACACCTAAATAAATAAATATATATATAAATACATAGAATAGTATACATACAGATATATTTACATGATGGGCCTGTGGCTAATAATTCTAACGTGTGCCTAATTTAGCATGTAGTTCCCCCATCCACCGCCCCATTTATATTTCATACAGCATTATCAACTACAGTTCGTTATTACGTCCGTATATTACATCCATCTGAACTAACTTCAGAAGCTTAATCATGAACCTGATGATTTTGGTCTATCCAGTTTATCCAGGAATTCTTTCGCCTTGATTTCTGAAGAAAAAAGAGCGTCTGGCCTTCCCAGTAAATTTTCAGTTGCGCTGGATTAATTAAATATACTTGGATATTTTTATCCTGGAAAGGCTTGATCATTTGCCTCAATCTCCACCTCCTCTCCACCGTAGCATGACAAAAGTCGGGCGCACAAAAAGGACACCCCCCGCTTGATCTTTTTGACTCAGGCCTGGCTTTTTCTGCAATTGCCTGGCGAAGCAGAAAGTTTCCAAAATAGACTAGAATCGCACGGGGCCTTGAGTCTTCTTTCAGTGGATACCTTGGTTTAAAAGGGGTGCGGTGAGCCCGCTGAACTTCATGCGACCAGTTCCAATCAGTAAGTTCTGGAAATGCACCTTTAAATGTCTGGATTATATAAGCCCTAGTGTCCGATCCCTCGCTTCCTTCTGGGATCCCCAGTACACGAAGATTATTCCTCCTCTGCCTGTTCTCGTGGTCCTCCAGCTTCCATTGAATGTCCTTCAGCTTGGCGTCATGTTCTTCCGTCTTTGCTTGAGTGCCTGTAAGATCTGACTCTGCCGTAACCATTCTAACCTCCAGTTCAGACATACGATCCCCAATGATGTTACATGATTTGGCGAGTTTCCTGACAACCCCTTGCATCTTTCGCATAGCGGACTGCGCTTTCCGGCTGTCCTGACGTGTCTCCTCTCTGTGCATCAATATTGCCTGGTATATAGCATCTAATGATGGGGAATCTTGATTGACTACTGTATTGGTCTCACCTAAGGGGAGCCTGCCAGTTGAGTGGTCAGAGTATAGTCCCAGTTTAGGTCTTTGCCTCCCAGTCTTTGTGTATTGGATTTCCGTCTTCGTTTCCGGGCTGTGCGAGCTTGAGCTCCTTCGCTACCTTCCAAATCAGTTTCAATACTGCTAAGATCAGAGGAGGAGTCGAGACCATCCTCTGACCATCCTGCCCCTTCAGAAACTGAGAAGAAACAATCACTGGGCTCTTTATCGGGGTCTACTTTATTGATTTTTTCCCTCTCCTCTTCACCTTGCTGCTGATTGGCTGATGTTAGTACCATCGGTTGATTACTTTTGCTTTTATTTTTGCTTCCTGGCTTTTCTGTGGCGGTTTCTGCCAGAATGGATTCTTTATTCCATGATACAGCTTGGGTTACCACTTGAACCTGACCTTCAATCAGATTCACACCCCCACTGTTTGAAAGCTCATCGATGTCGGGGGGCCGTTCTACATCCCCCCCCTTTTGGGCACAGTCTACTTGAGAGTTCTGCTGAATAACATCTGAATCCATGAGCCTACCTTCAACCGTCTCACCCAGTGAAGCCCCCTACCGACACCTCAACTGAGCAAGATGGCGGCCGCTTAGGAGGCCGGTAGCAGCGCGGACCGAAGGGCTGCAAGTGTACTATGAAGGATCTGCGGTACACATCGGAAATCAGACGCATTTAGAGTGGATTAACAAAGCTGATGTCCCCCAGGCTTTGCTCTCGATCCTGTCATTGCTGTATGTGGGCGGATCGATTAAGGCTCGACCTGTTGGTTTTAAGGCTGGTAAGGCAGTACTTACCGCGAGCGGATTGGTGTTGGTGGACCTGGCCTTTCTACGCGATGGGTCCTAAGAATCCAGGCCCGGGAGCTGTCCCCAAAGCGGGAGGATCTGGTGGAGGTCGGCAGACACGGGGTGATCCCGCTGGGGAGGCAGAGAAACTGGTTCCCGCAGAGCCGGCTTCTGCGCGCGGACGCCGGACCCAGACGCAGCCGCAGTTCCAGCAGGCTGAGGTGCCATCAGAGAAGCGAGGGAGAGGCGGGGTTATGGGTAAACAGTGCCCCGCTGGCCCCACAGTGATAGACTTGCTTCAGAGGTCCCGAGAGCTCCCGTCGGGTGGCGGAGGAGCCGGTAGACTTCCAGCAGTCAGGCAAGCCTCCGAAACGAACACGAAGGCGAAGACAGGAATGCAGTATTATTATTACTGTCATTCTTAATCAATCGGACCCCATAGTGAAAAAGAAAGAGTTGCTTCTCCAAGCTAAAATGAGTTGTACCTACTTTATTGATCGCAGTGATCACTCTCAGATTAAAAGAACGGCATGTGTTAGACCATTTCACTTAGAAAGGCCGACATGTTTCATTGCCACTTATTTCCGGCAATTTCATCAGGGCTAGGGGACCAGTCTCCACCTCACCGATACTTCACGCACCTGTGGTGAATGACAAACATTAAAAGAAAGATGGTGCCAACCACTTAGACACACATTCGAATTGTGGTCTGCTAGCAATATACATATAGAGCCATATTTACCCGGTGGTTGCTACCCAGGTTCGTACCAGCAACCCACCAAAAGGGGAATACGTCCAACTGTTAGCCACGCATCCCTTGTAAAACGAAGCAGTCGCCGCTTGTCAACCTGTGGGGACACGTGCACACACTTTACTTAACAAGTCTCATTTACACTACGTGGGTGCCCACCTCACATTCACAAGCCCGTCCGGCTGGGAAATATTCCAACTTTCAAAACCTCGCAGTGTACCGCGTTCAACATTGAAAATTACAAGTTACTGCCTGTGTATTTCACTGATCCAATCTCTATAATGAGTGAGAGCCCACCTCACATTCATAATCCATCCTGCTGTGAAATATTCCCATCTTACATGGCCACGCGGTGCATCGCGTTTAGCATAAAAAACTGACTGCGTGTTCCAATCTTTCAATTTCTGGAGCATTCGCAGTCATGGTATAATGATACCCAACACCAAAAACACTAGTTAGAGGCATGCGTGGCTGTGTGTGTGTATGTATGTGTGTGTATATATATATATATCTCCCAACATTGCTCAGCAATTGAGGCCGCACACCACAGCAAAAAAGGAAACATCCTTTTATTTACAAGGAACAGGCAGCTTCTGACCCCGTAGTAAAATCCTTTGGCCTGACGCATTTCAGAGGATGTCTTCCTCCTTCCTCAGAGGCCGTCACGAGCATTCAGTAAGTTGCATGCACCAAACAAAGTTCCCTTTGTGCTTTTAATAATTTTTAATTGGCCTCAGGTGTGCCTTTAGTTTGTTGCATTTGCGATGCACTCTGGTCCTTGTGGTTCACTACTGCATAAATTATACCCTCCAGTGGGTCCGAAAGCTCTGATTAATTTCAGGATGTTTTCAGCAGCCCTCCATTGGGCCCCCGGATCGGACTATGCCTGCTCAAAATAAGGTTATTGCTGTGTCATTCACAGGGGGAAACTTTCCCCTGTATGCATCCACGTTGCTTCTCTGGACGGTGCGATCCCTCCACGGCCTGGAGCCGCCGTGTCACATGTCCCAACATTGCTCAGCAATTGAGGCCGCACACCACAGAAAAAAAGGAAACATCCTTTTATTTACAAGGAACAGGCAGCTTCCGATCCCGTAGTAAAATCCTTTGGCCTGACGCGTTTGAGGATGTCTTCCTCCTTCCTCAGAGGCCGTCACGAGCATTCAGTAAGTTGCATGCACCAAACAAAGTTCCCTTCGTGTTTTTAATCATTTTTAATTGGCCTCAGGTGTGCCTTTAGTTTGTTGCATTTGCGATGCACTCTGGTCCTTGTGGTTCAATACTGCATAAATTATACCCTCCAGTGGGTCCGAAAGCTCTGATTAATTTCAGGATGTTTTCAGCAGTCCTCCATTGGGCCCCCGGATCGGACTATGCCTGCTCAAATATATATATCCAAATACAATCCTGCTCCACATCGGAAGAAGGCACGCACTCAAGACTGTTGGAATAAGGCTTCTTTTATTTCCTCTGGTCTCCCTCGACCCCGCAACTGAAAAGACGCGTTTCGGCTGTCACAGCTGCCTTTCTCAATCTGGCAAGCGCCATATACATGCAAGCATTTATAGCCCATCCCCCTCATAGGCAGAGAAGAAAGTAACAAACATGAAACAAAGATATCCCGTAGTGCAATGTAACATTTTACACATATCATAATGGTCAAGGACTATCATCAAATTAGAGTCTTTGGCTAATAAAGCTTAATACTGTTGTAAATATAACCATGCGCAATGCAGTGTTTTCTGAAAAACAACTTAAATGCGTAGTGCATAGATAGCCTAAATTGCCGATAATGATACACCCGAGCCTAAAAAGGAGCACACAGGAAAAAACATGTTGCCTGCCTATGGGTTGGGCTAATACTAAAAAACACATCTGCAAGAGACACATTAGTGACAGATTCCTTACCTTAGAATATCCCCAGGCGTCAGGCTGGATCCGGAAAGTTTTTGCGTAGCAGTACCCTTGCGCGTCGGTAGGCGGCGTCGTGCGGCTCCGCGTCGGGATCGCCGGGATGACGTCGCGGGCAGTACTTAGACGCCGCCCCTGCGCGCTGACGTCAGTTCTTCTTTTTTCCGCGCCAGTAAGCGCAGATCCGGGAAGAGCAGAGCCCTAGTCATTTTTTGACTACATTTTTGGTGATTTTTTTTCACTGTTTTTCTCCACGAGTCTCTCGACTCCGAAGGTGTCGGTAGGGATGCCCGGCTTCAAGCCATGCGACGCCTGTGGTCGCATGATGTCGATCACAGACCTGCACTTAGTGTGTATCTACTGCCTCGGCCGCGACTACGACACAAAGTCGTGCCCCGACTGCCGGGCCTTGCACCCGAAGGCTTTGCGAGAGCGGTCTCGAAAGCTCCTCGAGGTCCGGCAGCCGGCTCCGCGCCACACCAAGCCCCGGTCACGTGAGAGGTCGAGGGGCCGGTCGCGGAGTCCTCATTGGTCGTCGGGGTCCAAGTCTTCGCACTCCTCCGGTAAGTCGAAGCATAAAAAGTCGAAGAAGCGTCATCGCTCGACGACTTAGCCTCGCCGGTCTCGCGACTCGGCTGAGGCTCCTGTCGGCACCGACCCCGCGGCTCCGGGCGTGCCTGTGGAGCCTCCCCCGCATTACCCGTCCTTCCCGGGTTCGGGGGCGACTCCGGCCGAGATACAGGAATTCCTGTCGGCCATGGCCCGCCTCTTCGGGCCTTAAGGTCCCCCGGTGCGCCTTCGGGCCCTGATGGGGTTTCCCGGCGCCGCCGACGACTCCGGTCCCGGCGCCGCCTGTCACCAGCCTCGGTCCCGGCCCCGGCTTCGTCCCCGGCCTCGATCCCGGCTCCGGTGCTGCCGCAACCCCCATCGACGCCAGTTGACCTAACTACACCTCCGCCGGCGCCGATGTCTCCGGTGCCGTTTCCGACGCTGCCCGGGGCTCCGGGCGGCGTCGTTCCCCGGTTCTCTCCGGATCCGGACACGGCGCCGGACCGACGTCGCTCGACGCTGGCTCCGACGTCGCTGAGACCTTGGGTCCCGCGTGTCCCTCCTTCTCCTTATTTTGAACCTGAGGAGGACGAAGAGAACTGGGAGAGGTCGGATGAGTAAGAACAGGACTGGGCTGAGGAACTTGGGGATGCCAGTGGTCTGGACACCTCCCCTGACTCTGGCATGCTGTCTCCTCCTTCCGTGGCAACGGAGGAGGGAGCAAATTTTGCAACGGTGTTACGTAGAGCAGCTGGGGCCTTACACCTCCAATTGACTACTGTGGCTGTCAGGACTAACCTCCTGACGGAAGTGCTTCAGCCGGCGGCTACCTCCTCGGAGCCACTGCTGCCGTTTAATGACGCACTTTCTGACGTTCTTTTGGGCACCTGGTCCAAGCCCGCCACAGGGGCTCCTGTGGATAGGAACGTGGCCCGACGCCATCGCCCCGCTCCGGGCGACCCCCTGTTCCTCTCCCAACACCCCACTCCTGAGAGCTTGGTTGTCCAGGCCTCTGCTTCCCAAACCGCCTTCCCTACCGCTCCTCCGGATAGGGAATCCAAACGCCTGGATCAATTTGGGAAGGTCTTTTCTTCCTCCAGTGCTGGCTTGCGGTCTGTCAACACCGCTTGCCTTTTGGGCCGATATTCCCACTCTCTGTGGGACTCGGTGGCGCAAGCTTTGCCCCAGTGTCCTGAGGAGGTCCAGACACTGCTTTCCCGCGCCATTGCGGAAGGAAGAGATGCGGCTAAATACACCATCAGATGTGGCCTTGATACCGCCGACTCGCTGGGTAGATCGATTGCAACGACAGTGGCGCTGCGCCGTCACGCCTGGCTGAGAACCACTGGTTTCTTGGGTGATGTCCAAAACACTCTTATGGACATGCCCTTTGGGGTCGGTCTTTTTGGAAACAAGGCAGACCATGTGCTGGAGCGTTTTAAGGACTCGCGGGCTACGGCCAAGTCCCTGGGCCTTTCTGCTGTACGCCCTCCGCAGCCATCTGCTTTTCGCCCCTTTCGTGGCCACGGAAGGGGCGCCCAGTCACGTCCGCTGCCCAGCCACCGGCCCGCGCAGCAAGCGTCTTCGCGTGGCCGATTAAGTGGCTCCCGCCGTGGCGGGCCAGGCAACCAGTGTGCGGGTCAGGCCACCAACCCCGCCCCGTCCGCGGCCTCCAAGCCCTCCTAGTCCTTCCTTTCAGGTGCACAGCACGCCAGTAGGGGGCAGGGTCCGCCATCACCTTCACCACTGGCGTGCCATCACCTCGGACAGGTGGGTCTTGGACATTGTCCGAAGGGGCTACTCCCTCCTCTTCGAGACCACCCCCAGCCATGCCACCTCAATTCCACCGCATGTCAGGGGATCACTTGGTGCTTCTTCAGAAGGAAGTTGCAGCCCTCTTGGCCAAGAGGGCCATCGAGCGCGTTCCGACCCCAGAAGTAGGTCGTGGTTGCTACTCCCACTACTTTCTGGTGCCCAAAAAGGACAAGGAGGACATGCGTCCTATCTTGGACCTCCGGAATGTAAATCGCTTCCTCCGGAAGGAGAAGTTCAAGATGCTCACCCTAGCTCAGGTCTTGACTGCCCTAGACCCCGGAGACTGGATGGTAGCGTTGGACTTGAGGGACGCTTATTTCCACATCCCCGTCCTGCCGGCCCACCGGCGTTACCTGCGGTTCACGGTGGGCCTCGAGCATTTTCAGTTCACCGTGCTCCCTTTTGGCCTTACCAGCGCCCCTCGGGTGTTCACGAAAGTGATGGCGGTGGTCGCAGCTCATCTGCGCCGGGTAGGGGTTCCAGTCTTCCCCTACCTCGACGACTGGCTGCTGAAGGCGGGCTCGTCCCAGGCAGTCGTCTCCCACCTCCAGACTACGGCCGAACTCCTGCACTCGCTGGGGTTCTCCATCAACGTGCCGAAGTCGCATCTGATGCCTTCTCCACAGCTCCTTTTCATCGGAGCAGTTCTGGACACGACGCAGTTTCGGGCCTATCCTCCCGAACGGCGAGTCCGGGATATTCAGGCTATGATTCCGATCTTTCAGCCTTTACCCTGGGTTTCGGTACGGATGACCCTGAGGCTGCTGGGCCTCATGGCCTCCTGCATCCTGCTGGTGCAACATGCCAGATGGCATATGCGGGCTCTGCAGTGGGACCTGAAGTTCCAGTGGGCGCAGCACCAGGGCAACCTGTCCGATCACGTCCAGATCTCGGAGGGGACTGCAAAACAGTTGCAGTGGTGGCTCTCGAACCGGCAATGGGTCAGGGGCAGACCCCTCTCCCTTCCCCAGCCAGAGCACACAGTTGTGACAGACGCGTCCCTGCTGGGTTGGGGTGGTCACATGGGAGAGGCGGAGATCAGAGGCCTCTGGTCTCCGGCGGAGTCCCGGCTCCATATCAACCTTCTGGAGCTCCGGGCGATCCGACTTGCACTCAAGGCATTCCTTCCCTCTGTCAAAGGGACGGTAGTGCAGGTGTTCACAGACAACACCACCGCCATGTGGTACTGCAACAAACAAGGCGGGGTGGGGTCGTGGACTCTGTCAAGAGGCTCTGTGCCTATGGACATGGCTGGAACATCCGGGCATATTCCTGATGGTTCAACACCTGGCCGGTTCCCTGAACGCCAGGGCGGACGAACTCAGCCGCAGGTGCATGATGGATCACGAATGGCGTCTTCACTCGGAAGTGGCGCAAGGACTCTTTCTACAGTGGGGAGAGCCTTGGTTAGATCTAGTCGCCACCGAAGAGAACGCGCAATGTCATCAGTTCTGCGCGTTGGAATTTCGAGGCGGCACTCGCTCGGCGACGCTTTTCGTCGCGAGTGGAGTTGCGGTCTGTTGTACGCCTTTCCGCCTATACCACTTCTACCCAGAGTATTGAAGAAGATTCGGCGCGACCGGGCCCAAGTCATCCTTGTTGCTCCGAACTGGGCTCGAAGAGTTTGGTATCCCGAGCTACTCAGTATGAGCGTCGATCCCCCGATTCGTCTGCCTCTTCGGGAGGAACTTCTGTCGCAGCAGCAGGGGACGGTCCTCCACCCGAACCTGTCCACTCTCCACCTGCTTGCGTGGAGATTGAGCGGCGGCAGTTGATTCCTTTCGACTTGCCTCCCGAAGTTTATGATGTGATTCTGGCAGCCAGGCGTCCCACCACTAAGGTGGTATACGCCTGCAGGTGGAACAAGTTTGTGGCATGGTGCACAGCAAAGGCTGTGAATCCCCTCTCTGCCCCTCTTTCTGAGGTTCTTCTGTTCCTTCTTTCTCTGGCCCAACAGGGTTCTGCCCTGGGTACCATCAAGGGCTATCTTTGTGCAATCTCGGCCTTCCTCAGGCTCCCTGATCAGCCCTCTCTTTTTAAGTCCCCTGTTGTTAACAGGTTTCTAAAAGGCATTACACACCTCTTCCCTCCTGTTCCGTTTGTCATGCCTCAGTGGGACTTAAACTTGGTTCTTACCTTTTTAATGTGCGCTCCCTTTGAGCCTCTCCATAATTGTCCTCTTCGTCTTCTTACTCTGAAGTCAGCCTTTCTGGTGGCCATCACCTCTGCTCGGCGGGTGAGTGAGCTCCAGGCTCTATCATGCAAACCTCCCTTTCTGTCTGTCCATCCAGATAAGGTTGTTCTTAGGACGCGTCCGTCCTTCTTGCCAAAGATGGTTACTGCCTTCCACATTGGGCAGACCATCACTTTGCCCACCTTCTTTCCGCCTCCGCATCCTTCCAGAGAGGAAGAGAGGCTCCACCGTCTGGACCCAAAACGTGCGCTTTCCTTTTATGTCAACCGCACACAACACTTCCGGGTGGATGACCAGCTCTTTGTTGGCTACGTGGGCGCCAAAAAAGGTCGGGCGGTGCACAAGAGGACCATCTCCCGCTGGGTAACCTTGTGTATCAAAGCCTGCTATTCTTTGGCTAAGAAGGAGCCTCCTGTTGGGCTGCGTGCCCATTCCACCAGGGCAACGGCTGCTACCACGGCTTTAGGCCGCGGTGTTCCGCTGCAGGATATATGTCAGGCAGCTACGTGGGCCTCGCTGCACACGTTTACCAAGCATTACTGCCTTGACAGTCAGGTCCGGAGGGACGGCTTCTTTGGCCGTTCTGTCCTCCGGGACTTCCTTGTCTGATCTTTGTTCGCAGACCCACTACCGGGGTTGGTATTGCTAGGGTATCTATTCTAAGGTAAGGAATGTCACTAACGTGTCTCTTTCAGATGCACAAGTTACTAACTTGTGTAACGATATATCTGTAAGAGACAGTAGTTAGTGACAGATTCCTTACCGCCCCACCCATCCTCCCCGTTCGGCGAACTGATTTCTAGGGTTAAGGACATCCCTTTCAGGGCCCTAGTATTTTTCAGACACCTATGTCAGCTTCTTGCATGGCTCTGCGTTCCTGGCGCGGAAAGTCGTGTACAGAACTGACGTCAGCGCGCAGGGGCGGCGTCTAAGTACTGCCCGCAACGTCATCCCGACGACGGACGCGGAGCCGCACGACGCCGCCTACCGACGCGCAAGGGTACTGCTACGCAAAAACTTTCCGGATCCAGCCTGACGCCTGGGGATGTTCTAAGGTAAGGAATCTGTCACTAACTACTGTCTCTTACAGATATATCGTTACACAAGTTAGTAACTTGTGCAACAGTGTGTTTATATGCACTCTAAACTAAGGCGCTGACCCCTTCAGGAAAAGATGCCCGCATACGATAAAACTACATTACTTAAAAATGAAAGTGAACATGAAAATGTGCTGCATACATCTTTAAGAACATTTGTAAGAGACAACTATTGTCTCAAGTATAAAAAAAGAGGCTGACGTAGGCTGTATTACCAAGCTTGCACTCTGACCCTTGCTAGCGGGGCACTACGGAAAGCGATGTTCTAAAAAGCCAGATGTATAACGCTTTCCCAAACACCCTGAATAAATCATGACAATATAATATCAGGCTAGTATATAAAAAATACGAGGCTGACAGCACAAAGTGTGTATACCATAACCAAAAAGTAACAGCCTCCTTGTTATTTTTAATGGCCCAAACCGGACTACTAGCCCCATAATGCCACTGGATATAACGTGCAAATGCCGAAATCAGTAGGCCTCACAAATACATAGCATCATACATTTCAGCACAAGACTGTTAAAGACTTATGAGATTATCGTATACAATGTCCCACTGGGTGCACAAATAAGCACTTCAATCCCGAAGGGAACATGAATGATTCCTGAATTCCAAATGCCAACACCTGGTGCAAGACTTGTCGGATAGAATGGCAAATCACGGATCAAGCCTCTTGTCAGAAATTGTCCCAGAGTCACTTTATACAAAGCAGCATACAATATTATTGTTTTAATGGGCACAAAAACGGGGTTGGAGGAGACCAGTGAACAAAAAATTTCGTACGCCAAAACAGACCTCACCGCTTCAGCATCGGCTTTCACGGTGCCCAGTCACCAAAGATACGCCGGTCTGTTGAGCAAGGCATTTCTAGACCACTGTCCTCGTGCTGGCAGTCGACAAACTGCCTCGCTCAGAGATTATTGACTTCCAATGCTGTCATCCTTGTATCCTCTTTCCTGCGAACTCCCTGGGGGCAGTCCCCATAACACTACCATGCTCCTCCAAACCAACTACGATCAAGGGGGGAAAAGCCACAAAACCGACTGGTGTTGCATATATATATATATACATGCTGTGCATACTCCTGCGATCTTGTGTTGGGTCCAGATGTGTGCAAGTTATTTTTATTTGAAGAATTCTTCTCAAGTCACAAGGTAGTGTGACTCCACCTTTTGCTGGTAATGTGCATGGTCTACGGCTTCATTGTTAGATTGTTTTATTTCCGGCGTCGGGTGTGGACGCGTCACTGAGCTCCATATCGACGCACTTGCGGTGCTCTCTTCTGTCGGTATTTTGCTATCGCAGATTTTCTTTCTCGCATTGTCTCTATGCACGCAGCTTCGATCGAACAGGCATCAAGCTGACTTCAACACCTGGAGGGGCCTCCCCCGTCTGTTTCGCTCCATCCTAGCCATGCCTTGCCTGTGATGGAATGGATGCCTTTCTGATACTGTCCTCTGTGTTGTGCAAAATACCCGTGGGCCAATCTACATCAGGTCTGCAACCTCTGTCTCTCGCCCGAGCATGAAGAGGCCTCTTGCGGCACCTGTCTCTCCTTCTGGTCGAAGAAGATTCTTCGAGACCATTGGGCTCGTCACTTGGGTATGTTGCGCAGAGGTGGAGACAGCACCCCAGACCTCTTCGTCACCGAGGACCCTTAGGGGGGACATCAGCCTGAGCCGTCTGCAACCGAGGAACGCGTCTTCTTGACCCAAGCAATTTCCTGCTCCGACTTGTAGTTGGAAGACCTCCTGCCTGCTTAACTTGTCTGGAGTACGGTCCCTCCTCCTCCTCTACCCCCTCAACACCACTTGCACTCCGAGCAATTCACTTCCCTCCTCCCCCATGGGCCACAGCCGTGCTCAGCTACAGGCTTCCGGGCTACCACTGCCATCGGGCCATGGTCTGCACCAAACTTCCTATTTGGACCCCACACCCAGCCATGGCTCAGTGCTGAAGAAAATCCTCAAGCCGACTGTTAGAAATGAGATTTTTGGTAGGCTTGGGCGTGGCCCCAAAGCCAGGCAAAAACCACCACTCTAGTCAGGATAAGGGAGTTACACGTCTAAAATAACCCCTGCTCACCCCCTTGGTAGCTTGGCACGAGCAGCCAGGCTGATCTTGGAGGCAGTGTGTAAAGCATTTGCACATAACCAACAGTAATACAGTGTACGCACTACAAAAGGACACCACACCAGTTTAGAAAAATATCCAATATTTTTATATAATTAAAACAAGACCAAAAACGATAAAAAGCCACAATACTATCCTTAAAAGTTCACAGTTCAAAAATACGTTGATTAAACAGAGTTCCTTGTGTGGATAGCTCTGTCCGGGCTACCACGGCGTCGTGAACACACAAATCCAAAAACAGTTCTGGCTGACCGCGGGGTCGCAGGCCAGCTACGGTGTCGGGAAGACCCGCAAACAGTACCTTTCAGAGATGCAGGGCGATGGGGCCCTTGAAGTCACTCGCGTTGCAGGTCGAGTTCCTTTCTGATGGGATCAGGAGCGCTGGCGCCAACAGGCGTCGGGTGCGAAGGGCAGCGGTGCGGCGTGCGGTGCCCCCAGGTCGCGGTGCAAGCAGCGGCTCGGTGGCGGCGTCAGATGGCGGCGTCGGTGAGACAAGGGTCGCGGTGCTCGCCACGGTGCTAGCAGGTCACGGTGCAAGCAGCGGCGTCATCGTTGCTGAAGCGCTGTCGGCGGACGAACGGAGTCGATGGTGCCGGCGTCGGTGGGCCAAGGCTGCAGTGTGGGATGAGGGCGGTGCGTCATGTAACTTACGAGCGGTGGCCCCGAACCACGGTGCAAGCAGCGGCGTCTATCTCGGCGGGAAGTGGCGGCGTCAGGAAGGCCAAGGCGTCCTCGTGAAGCAAGGCGGTGCGGAGTGCGGTGCCCACAGGTCGTGGTGTGAGCAGCGGCTCGGTGGCGGCGTCAACAGGCGTCGCCGGTGAGACCAGGGTCGCGTTGCGGCGGTGCCAAAGCTTCGGCGTGAAGCGGTGCGGAGTGCGGTGCACACAGGTCATGGTGCAAGCAGCGGCTCGGTGGCGGCGTCAACAGGCGTCGTCGGTGAGACCAGGGTTGCGGTGCCTTCAGGTCACGGAGTCAGCAGCGGCGTCGTCGAGTTGGTGTTCTTCGGGTTGCAGCACAAAACACAGTCCCCAGTGCTGCGGGTCGAAGAACTTGAAGTCTTTGCTGTTCCCGAGACTTCGTGAACAGGGGGCAAGCTCTACTTCAAGCCCTTGGAGAGACTCACAAATTAGGCTGCAGAAAGTCCAGTCCAGGCCATTCACTGCCCAAGACAGAAGCAGCCACTGCAGGTCAGCCCAGCAAAGCACCCAGCAAAGCAGTCGTTCCTTTTTGCAGCTTCTCCGGCTCTTCTTCTTGGCAGTCTTCTTGTTCCAGATGAGTTATAAAATTCAGGGGTCTGGGACCCAGCATTTATGTCCAAAAATCCTTTGATCTCTTAGGCAGAGAGGGCCTGTGCCCGGTCAGGACCAGTTCTGCCTTCTCTGGTGTGAATTCCTGGCAGGAGGTGGAGATGGCATTTGTCAGAGGCAGAGCAGGCCCTTTGAGGTGCAAGGAAATTTTCTCCCCCTTCCCCCATCGTAACCCAGGTCTCTTCAGCCCTTTCCTGACCTACCTAGACCATCTGGCGCCCCTCCTGCTCCCCCAGCCTTCTGTCATCCAAAACCCAGACAGGCAATCCACATTCCAGCAGAGGCACACGGGATGACTGAGCAAGAAAATACCACTTTCCAAAAGTGGTATTTTCAAACACAGAATGTAAAAATCACCTTCACTAAAAGAGGCATCTTTAGATTCTGAGTTCAGGCATAAGAAACTTCATTTTCTTACCGAATTCCCTGGGCCAGTTATGTTCATACGATGTTATGAACAAACCTCCCATTCTGTCCTATGGGAAACTGGTAGCCTTGCAATAGTGAAAAACGAAATTGGCTGTAATTCACTATTAGGGCATGCTACACACACCGGGGCATGTCCTACCTTTCACATACATTGCACCCTGCCCACAGGGGTACCTTGGGCCTACCTGAGGGGTGCCTGACATGTAAGAAAAGGGAAGGTTGGGGACCGGCCAGTGTGTACACAGGCCAAGTCGACATGGCAGTTACAAACGGCGCGCAGAGTCTGCAATGGCAGGTCTGAGTTACCGTTTTCAGGGCTACTCACGGGGGTGGCACAACCAGTGCTGCAGGCCCCCGGGTAGCATTTGATTCACATGCCCTGGCACACGCAGTGCACTTTACTAGGGGCTAACAAGTATATCAAGCATCCAATTACGGAAACACCAATTCATAACGCAATTTACACAGAGAGCATATGCACTTTAGCACTAATTAGCAGTGGTAAAGTGCCCAGAGTCCTAAAACCAACACAAACAGGTCAGGGAAAAATAGGAGGAAAAAGCAAAAAGTTTGGGGATAACCCTGCGAAAAGGGCCATTTCCAACACCGACCACTTCCATCTTGGCACCGAAACACTCTTTAGAGCCAAAACCTTCGATGTCAGAAGCCCGCTCAGCGGAGACGACCCATATGCCGGCACCGAAGCCCTCGTCAACGAAACACCTTATGTGACTTCATGGAACCTATCCTTCAGAAGCTGCAGGACGATCTCGATGCCCACCTGCGGCACATCATGATCCACCCCCAACCAGTAAGGATGCTCACCCAGCCACCAACGCCCCCCGTAGACATACAAGAGACAGCTTAGCTTTGAGGAGGCTCTAGAACCTCCACCACCACCCAACCAGAGGAAATGACACAACAAGGCTAAAAGCACTCTTCCTCAGCCACTTGTCTCTTCCTACCTTCTCCTCTGCCTTAAACCCCATCCTCACCACCTTCTCTGCCCGCTGACTCCCTTCTTTACACACCATAGGGGTCAACACTAATTTTAGGGATCAACACATAGGGGACCTTATGACATGCCCTGCCCGCACAAGTTAGATGCTTGATTCCTATGATGTGGACTCTCCAGGGGACACGGACCCCATTCTTTTCCATGCCCGTCTCTTACCACCAGATGACACTACCCCATGAGGTCCTTGGTAGGGCTACCTCTTTCCATAAGTAGACATGCTCAGGGATGCCATTGAAGAGGTCTTTCTGCTAGAAACTCTGTCCTCCTCACAACGTTCCATGCAGTACCTCTCAGTGCTGAAAGGCATGCTCAAACTGGCTACAGACATCTTAAGCAGCTAGTTAAAGCCTGTGTAGCCACCCCTAGGGTAGACAGAAAATACAGGGCTTCCCCTTCAGAACTGGTCTTCAACTGGGCTCAGCACCGTCCCAACTCCTTAGTGGTGCACGTTGCTAGCAAATGTGGCAATGCACAGGAGACACGCCACCACCCGACAAAAAAAAGCAAGTGTATCACCCCACTGGTAAGCACGTTGCAGGGCATTCGGACAACCACTTGCGCATCACCATCTAATCGGCCTCCTTTCTAAATATGACAGTGCCCACTGGGATGAGATCTCCCAGAGTAGTACCTCGAGAGGGCATGGGCTAGTCTCAGAAGGCAAGCTCATTTCGAACACGGTCATTAGATGTTCCCTTGATACCGCTGACACCACCACTCGAACCATCAATTCCAGCGTGCTCCTATGCGGACACGCTTGGCTCTGTCGCTGGCTTAGAGCCAGCCAGCCAACAGCTTCTCCTCAACCTACCCTTTGATTGGGAGCACCTTTTCTGGCACCAGGTTGATGAGATGCTGGAAAAGATTTTTAGAAAAGGCCTCTGAGAGGGCAAAAGCCATGGGTGCCCTTCAGATTCCGACCCCTCGTGGATCCTTTTGCAGATCAGTGTGTACCGAGGTGGCTCCAAAACCACATCCCCATACCCCTCCACTCCTTCTAGCGTCAGCAGTCTCAGCAACACTCCACTAAGGGCTACTCTTGAGGAGCATGCTGTGGTAACAGTTCCAAGAGGCAAGGGCGACTCCAACCCCGCCCCCCACCCCCCAAAGAACTGCTCCCACCAAGCAGTGACTTGCCCCACCTTTAATGGGTATTACATATCAAGTCAAAGAAATACTTTATTTCGGCCTATAAGACCTTAAAAGCAAAGATAAAACAATTACAAGTTCATTCAAATTTATCAATATAACATTATTTATATGCTAATAAGAAAGATAAAAACATCTAAAAAGTTAGCAAAATTTGCAATATCGAATAGCTTAAACATTAGGTATCTCAATCATAAAATACAAAATCGAATGTCAAGGTAAAACTAAAAAAAACGATGTCCTAAATTTTAAGAGATGCAAAGAGTAGGCAATATAAACTTGATCTTTCTTTAAGACTACACGGCGAGCGCACCACATTGAGAACAAATAACGGGCAACAGAGTATACAATTGGCATGCCAGTATCATATTTCAGGATTCTATAGGCCTGTAGGCAGTGGGAAGTTCCAAGGTTTCTACAAAGCTGTTGTAACCAACAAGCCCTTATAGCCTTGTAGGTGGGGCAGAAAAACAACACATGCAGGTCGGTCTCCGTACAGTTTATACAAGACGGACAAACTTTCGTCGGACTGCCCCCCCACTTGTAGGTAACAGCACGTAAGGGGAGTACGCCATGCCTGAACTGCATGTAGAGTTTTTTAGCTAGGGACGGCTGTATGTCATCAATGCTGGATTCTAGGAGATATTGAAATTTGACGTCTAGAAAAGATGTAGTAAGTGTACCTATCCTATGCCCCCTCTGGAGTAAGTTGAGATGGTGATCCTTGAAATTGTTTATCAGGACCTTTCTCGATGTCACCAAAAAACTTTCTTCCGGGCGATCCCATAGGTCTCCCATTCCAATGGCTACAAAAGAGTTCTTAATGTAGGTGAGCCAAGGAATTTTACTTGCCCCCCTGATATTGGCCACTTCCCTCAACTCCTCCTTATACATGGATAGCTCTGGGGTGCTCCATAGGCGGCGCCAGTAAAGTAAGGGTCTGAGCGCAACCTCCTGTGCCATTGGGCTGACGCCCAGATCCATTCGGAGAGGAGTTAAAGGGGTGCTATTGGGAAGACCCACCAACTGTCTAAGGAATGAGTTTTCAATCCTTACAAGTTGTTCGGTTGGCCTATGTCCCCATAGTTCGGCTCCATACATGGCAGCCCCTCTAACTTGGGCCTTATAAATTTCCAACACCGGCCCCAGCATCTTGTGTACACACTTCCTCTGTTGTTTCGCAAGGCCCCCTCATGTTTGCGTCAACTTTAGACTGACCTTCCTGATTTGATCACCCCACTCCATTTTCTCGTTGATGGTTAAGCCCAAATAGTCACAAGCAGGGACTTTCTCTAGAAATTCCCCGGCAAGTTGTGGATTAGGACGCTCTGAGTGGCCTGCATTGAACACCATATATTTTGTTTTCTGGGTGTTTATTTCCAGGCCCCTGTTCTTGCAAAATAGATAAAAGGTATCCAAAGCTCTTTGAATACCCATCGGTGATTTTGACAGCAGGAGGGTATCATCTGCGAACATCAAGGCAGGTACCTTGCGGCCCGCTAGTTTAGGCGCATCTATGTCCCCTCCCGCTGCCAATTCTCCCACTAGACCATTTATAAAAAGACAAAAGAGGGTTGGGGCTAAAACACACCCCTGTCTCACCCCTCTCTCTATGGGTATACGATCAGTGAGATCTCCATTCTTCCCATATCTAATTTGGGCATAATTGTTCACATGCAATCTTTTCAGGATCTCGCACAGATACGGAGGCGCCCCTAGGTCAGAAAGAATATCCCAAAGTTTTTCTCTAGGGACTAAATCGAAGGCCGATTTCAAGTCCACAAAGATCATATAGAGACTGCCACCCTCCAAGATTACTGTTTTCCAGTGCAATAATTGCAATCTGAAAACTTGATCGATTGTGGACATTTTTGTGCGGAAACCAGCCTGATAGGGAGTAAGAATGGAAAACTCCTCCATCCAAATCTGCAAGCGGTCCAGGAGCACTCGAGCAAAGATTTTTTGTGCAACTTCAATAAGGCTAATGGGCCGATAGTTTGCAGGATGGAGGGGTGAACCCTTCTTAAATATGGGGATGATTTCAGCCCCTAGCCATGTTGTTGGGAACTCCATTACCTGTAGTATAGCGTTAAAAAAAACTCCATAGGTAGGGAGCCCAAACGCTGGGTTCATTTCGATAAAGATCCCCGGGGATCTTATCTAACCCCGGGGCCTTGGCAGGTATTACTCGAGCAATTGCGGCTGTTTCCTCTTTTAGAGAAATTTCCAAGCCGGCTAGATGTATAAGGGGGGTGGGGGTTTCGGCTTGGTCAGGAGTACCCTCTACATTGGAGTAAAGTGACTGAAAATGTACCCTCCAGACCTCAGCTCCCAAGTTTGGTTCGAAAGCATGTTTGTCCTCCTTTGTATCTGAGCTTACATATCATTCAGCTCACAGACCTGTCCTCTCCCCAGAAAACCAACGCCTGTTTTGGGAAGAGGTTCAAGCACTCCTTCTCCAAGGGGTCATAGATCCTGGGCCACAATAAATAAAGGCTCAGGGTTGTGTATTCCTTGTACTTCCTCGTTCCCGAGAAGGACGGGTTCCTCAGGCCTCACAACGAATGCATCCCATCAGAACATTTCCACATGGTCACTTTTCAGGATGTCATTCCACTGCTACAGCAAGACGTCTTCATTGCTGCACTTGGCCTCAAAGACTCATGCTTCCATATCCTGTTTCATCCAGTGCATCAGTGCTACCTCTGGTTTATGGTAAGTGGCAAACACTGCCAGTTGAAGGTGCTGCCATTGGGGGTCACCACTACACCTCGAGTGTTAACAAAATGGCTTGCAGTAGCCGCTCACCTGCAAAGCCAGGGCATCCACGTTTTCCAATACCTGGACAATTGGTGGATAAAGAGCGCAATGCAACAGCAGTGTTAAGCATGCAAACGCGGCACCATAAACCTGTACACAATCTGGGTTTACCTCCAGCCCCTAAAAATCCATTCCTTTTAAGGGGCAATCCTCAGTGCAGAGGTGGTCAAGGCCTATCCCAGCCCTGCAAGGGTCGTGTCTTTCCATGCGTTGCTACATCTTTTTCAGCAAGATCAAAAGGTCACAGTCTGGATGGTCATGCGTCTCATCAAGATGATGGCCTCCTACATCACTATAGTTCTCCCGCCAGGTTACACAGGCGCCAGCTGCAACAATGCTTAACGCATCAATGGTCTCAGGTGAAGGGACATTGGGACGATCTAGTGTTGATCAGCCACCACACCCATCGCTCTCTGCACTGGTGGAAAACCAACAATTTGTTGCCAGGGTTATCTTTTCTAGACCCAGTTCTGCAGATTACCAATACCATGGACATATCGCTTACAGGGTGGGGTGCGCATCTATAGAACCTGATTAATCTGATAGAGACATCTAGCCGCAGATTCCTTACCTTACAATTTCCCAGGCGTGAGGCTGGATCTGTAAGATATTTGCTTGAGCAATACGCTTGCGCACCAGTAGGTGGCATCGGGCAGACCTGCGTGCCGCCTGCGCCGGAAGTGACATCCGAGTCACTTATATAGGCGCCACTTCAGCGTGCTGACATTTTTTTTTTCTGCGCCAGCTAGTGCAGATTTGTGAAGAGATCTACCCTCTGTCAGTTTACAGCCTTTTTTCGACGTTTTGTTGACTAATTTTCTTGTGTAGGTTTCTCCTCAATGTTGAAGAAGACTTCTGGATTCAAAACCGTGTGGCGCCTGCCTTCGCACCATGTTGGTGATAGATCCACACTTAATTTGTCTTTAGTACCTGGAGCGCGACCACGACCCAAAGTTGTGCTCCGACTGCTGGGTCTTGGCTCTGAAGGTTTTGAGGGAGCGGTCCCTAAAGCTGCTTGTTGCCTGGCGTTTCGCCCCGGAGGTCTCGTTCCCGGTCGAGAGGAAGCTCTGGGCGCCGCTCCGGGAGTCCTAAGTCTTCACCCCTCACCCTCCTGCTCGAAGTCGTCTGGTCAGTCAGGTAAGAAGCACAAGAAACACAAGAAGTTGAAGCGTGCTTCACCTTCTCCCCATCTGTCGTCCGACGTTTTGGAGGAGTCTCAACGCTCTAGGCCTCGTTCTGCAGAACCTATGCTTGGATCAGCTCCGCGCTTCCCTGCCTTTACAGAAGCCGGAGTGACACCCCCCAGCTTAAATAATTGTGTGATGCCATGTGCCTCATATTTGGGCGGCATGACCCTCCCGGTACGCCTTTGAGCCCTGGAGGCTCAGAGGGGGCTCCATCGGGTTCCGCGCTGGCGTCTCCAGCGGCCCCATATGGATCCGGTGGTGGATCCGGACAGGTGCCGGTTGGGCCCTGCGACTTTCCCCGGCGCCAGCCCCTGCGCCTGACTCCAGACGACGGTGTCCCCGGAGGCGACAGCCCTATTCTTATCCCGAGCGACCCGGATTGGGATCGGCACCAATGGCCTCCTTGGGTCCTAGGTCGGTCCCTCAGCCTTATTTTGAGGGGCTAGGAATGGAGGAAAATTGGCAGGGATCGCTGGACCCTTTACAAGACCAGCCTGAGCACGAAATGGACAGGTAAGAGGAACTGGGTGAGGCCAGTGCACTAAATACCTCTCCAGATTCTGGCCTGCTTTCTCCCTCTACCGTGGCTATGGAGGAGGGAGCTTCGTATGCTTTGGTGGTGAGAAGGGCAGCTGAGATCCTAGACCTTCAGCTCCCTTCGGTGAAAGTCAAGACTAACATCTTGACAGAGGTCCTGCAGCCGGTGTTTCCTCCTCAGAACCCCTACTGCCTTTCAATGAGGCCCTTACTAATGTCCTTCTGGGAACCTGGTCCAAGCCCAGCGGCTCCTGTGAATGGGACAATAGTCTGCCGCCATCGCCCTGCACCGGGCGACCCAAAATTCCTTGCCAATCACCCTTACCCTGAGAGCTTGGTGGTCCAAGCTCTTTTCCTTCCGCACACCCGGACAGGGAATCCAAGAGGCTGGATAGTAGGGGCAAGAAAATGTTTTCTTCCTCTAGCCTTGCATTGCGGTCAGTGAACACTGCATGCCTATTAGTCCGCTACGCCCACTCTTTATGGAAAAAGGTTGCACAGGTCCCGGAGGAGGCCTGGGCCATTCTCTTCCAAGCAGTATCAGACGGGAGAGATGCGGCAAAGTTCACCATTTGTTGTGGGCTTGACACCACTGACTCGCTGGGCAGATCGATGTCATCGGTGGCTGTTCTACGCCACACGCCACAGCTGGCTGTGAACCTCTGGCTTTTCTGGTGATGACCAGGGTTCCTGTATGGATATGCCCTTTGATGACACCCGTCTCTTCGGACACCAGGCAGACATGGCCCTGGAGCGCTTTAATGACTCGCGGGCTACGCCAAGTCCTTGGGCCTCTTGATGACCACCCGTCCCCTATCTGCTTTTTGCCCCTTTAATGGCCACCGAAGGGGCTTTTAGCCGCGCCAGCCATATCCCAGCCATAAGTGCACAAGTTCAGCAACATCTGCGTGGCTCCTCTGACTTATGACGGGCTGACAGAGGACCACCTCAACTTGCTTCAGGGAGAAGTCACTCAATCAATCAAGTCAGGACTCTCTTGGCCAAGGGAGCCATAGAGAGGGTCTGGCGCCAGAAAGTAGGCTGTGGTTGCTATTCCCGCCACATGTGTTGCAGGGATTCTGCGGAGTCAGACTGTTTTATGCCAAAGTACACTTTGGCATAAAACAAAAACGTGTGCAAAGCAGAGGACAGTCAGCAACGTGCTCATGCTAACAAAGGGAAAATGACAATGGGCCTGCACAGGCCTCAACTACCTCCTCAGGCCTCAACTACCTCCTCAACAAGCATTTGCAATGCAATTGGTCTCACGTTTCCGAGAGTTTAAGCTATTGGCATTGTAAATGACAATGCCTCTTATTTATGTTTTTATAATTAACACACAAATAAAAGGCATTGCGCGCTGAATGTTACAGGAAAGCATGTCGTGCCTGCAGAAGGAGAAACTATTTAAAGAAAATAGTGCTTACAGACTAAAACAAGCGAACAGATGCATTCAGAATCGCACAATAGGAGAAACGTCCCATAGTGCCCACGAGGTGCCCTTGTGGCGACTCCAGGTGCAGTTTGCGTCATCACAGGCGAGCTTGTTCAAAAAGCGATCTTACTCTGAATATGCTTAGCCTTTGGAGAGAAGAGCTTCACAGGGGTGGGAGTAACAGGGGGGAGGGTGCAGGGCTGACCTCCTAAAGGGCTGCTGGCACAGGGTGCTTTGGGTCGGATGCCAGATTTCTACACACATATTCCATGACGGGTGAGAAGTGGTCTGCGCTAGGACCCAGACAACTGCTTGCAAAAGCTACAGTGTGTTGCTGGCTATGATGGGCTGCAATGGTTCCCGTACATCCTTGCTGTGGTGCCATGCATAGTGCAATAAGCCGCCATGCAGTGTCTCTGCGCTGTGGTTACGATGTACACGGATATCATAGGAGTATGATAGCATTATAGACAGCGTCACTTGCAGAACAAACATCTGCAATGCAATAGGTCTCGCATTTACGCGAGTTTAAGCTATTGGCATTGTAAATGACAGTGCCTTTTATTTATGTTTTAAAAACCAAAACATAAATAAAATGCATTGTCAATTAAAATGGCAATAGGTTAAACTCTCTCAAATGCGAGACCTATTGCATTGCAAATGCTTCTGTTCAGAAAATAAATAGGCCAGATCTAGCGGAATTTACATCACGCACCTTTGACCTCCCTAAAGGCATCGCTGAGTTGCCCCCTCCTGTCTCCCATGGCCCCTGAAGAGCTCCCCGTTTCCTACGAGTTAAACAAGCCAGTGCTCACAACTGAGCATGAGAACCTCCTGCAGTAAGAGAAACTCATTAAAGAAAATAGTGCTTATGGACTAAAGAAGATGTACTGTGTAACAACCTAAGTAAAAGGGCGGGTCCTCATGGGAGGTTACAAACGAAGACAAGGCGGTACTAAGGAGGGACTAACAAGCCTATGTACGAATCAGAAGCCAGCATTTAAGAAGGACAATGACACAAGCCAATGACAAATATGGGCGGAGAATGAGCGGAGCTTCAAGTACATACTCCACTACTGCATGCCTCGCAGCAGCGCATGCGCTGCCCAGGCTTGACCTAAAAGGGAAAAGTTAAAAATCCTCACTCAGGTCTGGTCTTCCCTAAATCCCGGAGACTGGATGGTAGTGTTGGACTTGAAGGGCTCCTATTTTCACATTCCCGCCCTGCCTGCCCATCGGCGCCACCTGCGGTTCACTTTAGGCCTTGAGCACTTTGTTTGCAGTGCTCCCCTTTTGCCTTACCAGCCTCCCCTCAGGTGTTCACCAAGGTGATGGCAGGGGTCGCAGCTCATGTGCGCAGATAAGGGGTGCCAGTCTTCCCCTATCTCGACGACTGGCTGTTGATGGCGAGCTTGCCCCAGACTGTCCTCTCCCACCTCCAGACTACGGTGAATCTCCTGTTTTTGCTGGGGTTTATTATCAACATGCCAAAGTCGCACCTAATTCCCTCTCAGATGCTCCCTTTCATCAAAGCTGTTCTGGACACTGTGCAGTTGAGGGCCTATCCTCCCGAGCGACAAGTCCAGGATAGTCAGGCTATGATACCGATGTTTCAACCCCTATCCTGGATTTCAGTGAGACTGACTGAGGCTGCTGGGCCTCATCGCCTCCTCCATCCTGCAAGTGACACATGCCAGATGGCATATGTGGGCTCTGCAGTGGGACCTTAAGTTCCAGTGGGAGTCGCACCATGGGTAATCTCAGACGTGGTCCAGATCTCAGAGGAAACTGCACAGGATCTGTAGTGGTGGCTGACCAACCGCGATTGGGTCAGAGGCAGACCCCTCTCCTTTCCCCAACCAGATCACAACGTAGTGACAGACGCGTCACTCCAGGGATGCGGCGGCCAACTGAGAGAAGTGGATATCAGCGGACTCTGGTCTCCTGCATAATCCAGACTCCACCTCAACTTGCTGGAGCTCCGAGCGATTCGCTTGGAATTGAAAGATTTTTTTCCTTCCATCAAAGAAAAGCTGGTTCAGGTGTTCAGACAACACCACCGCCATGTGGTACTGCAAGAAACGGGGCAGGTGGGGTCCTGGTCCCTTAGTCAAGAGGCCCTGCGTCTCTGGACATAGCTGGAACAGCAGGGCATATCCCTGGTGGTTCAACACATGGCAGGTTCCCTGAACGCCAGGGTGGATGAACTCGGCCGTCGATGCCTAGAGGATCACAAATGGCGTCTCCATCCGGAGGTGGTGCAAGGTCTTTGAGGAGTGGGGAGAGCCTCCGCCGAGAACGCGCAATGTCAGCAGTTTTGCACGCTGGAGTTTCCAAGTCGGCACTCGCTCAGCGAAACTTTATCTCGAGTGGAGCTCAAGCCTCCTGTATGCCTTTTCACCAATATCACTCCTGTCCACAGTGCTCAAGAAGAGCAGGAGTGACCGGGCCCAAGTCATTCTTGTGGCACGGAGAGTCTGGTATCCCGAGCTTCTCCAACTGAGGCTGCCTCTTCGGGAGGATCTTCTGTTGCAGCAGCAGGGGAGGGTCCTCCACCCAAACATGTCAACTCTGCACCTTCTTGCATGGAGATTGAGCGGTGGCAGTTGACCGCATTCGACCTTCCTCTCGAAGTCTGTGATGTGATTTTGGCAGCCAGGCGTCCCTCTGTGAAGACCGTGTATGCCTGCCAGTGGCAGAAATTTTTTAAATACTGTACAGAAAGGTCTATTTATCCTCTTTCTGCTTCCCTCTCTCAAGTCCTTTTGTGCCCTGCAGGGCTCTGCTCTAGACACTCTTAAAGTGTACCTTTCGGCCTTGTCTGCCTTCATGAGGCTGCCAGATCAACCCTATTAATTTGAATCCCCTATTGTAAACCGATTTCTTAAGGGGCTTGTACATATGTTCCCACCTGCCACATTCATTATGCCTCAGTGCGACCTTAATTTGGTTCTTACCTTCCTATTGTGCACTCTGTTCGAACCTCTTCTCAACTGCCCCTCCAGCTGCTTTCCATCAAAACAGCCAATTTAGTGGCAATAATTTCTGCCATGAGGGTGAGCGAATTGCAGGCTCTGTCATCTAAACCTCCTTACCTGACCATCTTCCCATATAAGTTGGTGCTTCTCACTAGGGCCTCTTTCTTACCAAAAGTGGTAACACCATTCCACGTGGGGAAAATCAGTCACCTTGCCCACTTTCTATGCTCCTCCACACCCCTGTAAAGAGGAGTAGTACGTCCACTGTCTGGACCCAAAAAGAGCGTTGTCATTCTACCTTGACCACACTAAAGAGTTCTGGGTGGACAACCAACTCTTCGTGGGGTACGTTGGATCACAGAAAGGTTGTGCGTTGTAGAAGAGTACCATCTCGCTATCGGGCATCCTCTGCATCAACATTTGCTACTCTCTGGCCAAAAAACAACCTCCTGAAGGCTTAAGAGCTCACTCCACCAGAGCTAAGGCTGCAACCACAGCATTGCAACATGGTGTTCCAGTCCTTGACATTTGTCAGGCAGCAACGTGGGCATCACTGCACACGTTCACTAAGCACTACTGCCTGGACAGTCAAGTCCGCAGGGATTGTCTTTTTGGCCACTCGGTCCTGCAGGACTTCCTGGTCTAAACTTGTCCGCTGTCCCTCCTCCGTGGATGGTATTGCTGGGGTGGGTATCTATTCTAAGGTAAGGAATCTGCGGCTATAGGTCTCAATCAGATGGACAATTTACTTACCTTCTGTATTGCCTTATCTGGTAGAGACATAATCTAGCCGCAGATTCCTTACCGACCACCTATTCTCCTGCACTGCGGACAGGTCTATAGGGTCAGGACTAATCCCTTTCAGGGCCCTAGTTGTTCTAGACACACCACTGTCAGTGCACTTCATGGCTCCGCGCTCCTGGCGTCGAAAGTCATGAAAAGTAACTGAAGTCAGCGCGCTGAGGTGGCGCCTATATCGGTGACGGGGGTGCTGCCGTCACAGTGAGTTGACTGACACCACCTACCGGCGTGCAAGAGTATTGCTCAAGCAAAAGTCTTCCGGATCCCGCCTGACTCCTGGGAAATTCTAAGGTAGGGAATCTGCGGCTAGATCATGTCTCTAGCAGTTAAGGTGTTACCAAAGGTTAGTTACTTCTCCTTCAAGACCAGTGGAATCCCAGTCACCGGGGTCTCTGCATCAACTAATTAGAGCTGTAGGCCTTCCTCCCTCACATTGTGGGCAAGGTAATCCTCATTTGGACGGATAACTTCACAGCCATGTATTACCTACCGAAACAGGAAGACTCTTGGTCAAGCCAGATGGAGCTGGGCTCTGCAACACAGCATCCATCTCCTAGCAGAGTACCTTGCAGCGGGGGGGGATGGACAACGACTTTGCCGACCTCCTTAGCAGGATGCAGCAACAAGACCACAAGTGGGAACTGCACCTGCGAGTCCTCCATTTCCCGACGTGGATCCCTTTGCTACTGCAGAAAACTTCGCCTCCAGATTCCCACACCCACAATACATGGACTAGGCACTAGGGAAGAAATAGAAAGAGATATTTGCCTGCACTATTCTGCCTCTCCCCCTCCTACCGTTTGTGGTTGGTAGGCTTAGGCAAACCTCTCACCCTCATCCTAGTGACCCCCTCTTGGGCCAGACAGCCATGGTTCACCGCTCTCATTGAGCTTTTGATGGTTCTGAATGAGAAGCTCCCCAACAGTCCAGACCTTCTCATGAAGAACCATGGAGAAATCAGGCCCCATGAGTCTCAGCTTTGCGCTCTGGCTCCTGAAGTTTTAGAGTTCGGTTACCTCATGCATTATTATACTCAAGGAGGCACATAGGTCATCTACTCATGCCTGTTAGGCTGCCAAATGGGAAAGGTTTGTCTGCTACTACCTGCCAAAACACATTGGCCCTTTAGCAGCTAGCTTCCTGGACATTGTCTGCTACCTACTACACTTAAAAACCTGTGGACTATGCCACCTGCTACACCTACAAACCTGTGGACTAGCCTTTACCTCCATCTGGCTCACCTTAGCTGCTGTGACTGCTTATCTCTAAAATAGGCAGCACGTTTCCCTCTTTAGAATTCCAGTCATCAAAACATTTATGGAGGGCCTCAAGAGGGTCATTCCCCCACGGGTCCTCCTGGCCACAGTGTGGAATCTCAATATCGTCCTTACAAGATTCATGAGTCCTCCATTTGAGCCCCTCCATTCATGCGCCCTTCAATTCCTCTCTTCAAAGGTGTCATTTCTTGTGGCTGACCTCACTCGCGTGTCAGTGAGCTCCAATCATTAACATTGGAAGAACCCTTCTTTCATGTTCATAGAGATAGGGTTGTCCTTCGCACTAACCCTACATTTCTTCCTAAGGTCCATTCCACCTTAATCAGTCTATAGAACACCCAGTTTTCTTTCCTCATCCTGACACAGTTGTCGAACGGGCCCTTCATACCTTGGATGTTAAGCAAGCCCTAATGTATTATGTGGATAACACAAAACCCTTTCGTAAGACTCAACAACTCTTTGATACGGCTTTCCCTTTATGTGGTTTGTAAAAAGTAACAGTCAGGCATAGCCAGATGGAGAGTTAAATGTAACCAGACCTGTTATGCAAAAGCTAAGAGGGTTTTGCCTGTTCCTCCAAGAGCCCACTCTATTAGGAAACAAGCATTTGCAATGCAATAGGTCTCGCATTTGCAAGAGTTTAATCTATTGGCATTGTAAATGACAATACCTTTTATTTCCGTTTTGATAATTAACACATAAATAAAAGGCATTGTCATTTACAATGCCAATAGCTCAAACTCTTGTACATGCGAGACCTATTTAATTTTAAAGAAGCGTCAGCCATTGTCCCGGGCTGCTTGAAAAGTGAGAGCGCGCATGGCGGGCTGAATGTTGCAGGAAAGCATGTTGTGCCTGCAGTAGGAGTAACTCGTTAAAGAAAATAGTGCTTACAGACTAAATAAAACATGCCGTGTAACAGAAGTAAAAGGGCCAGTCCTCATGGGAGGTTACAAATGAAGACAAGGCGGTACTAAGGAGGGACTAACAAGCCTATTAACGAATCAGAAGCCAGCATTTACAAAGGACAAGGACACAAGGCAATGTAAATATGGGCTGAGAGTGAACGGAGCTTCAAGTTCATACTCGAATACAGCATGCCTTGCAGAGCAGCGCATGCGCTGTCCAGGCTTGACTTAAAAAGGGGCCCTTTATGGCTTTCCTGGGAAACATCCCCATGGCTGACATTTGCAAAGCAGCTACTTGGTCTACACCACACTCTTTCACTAAATACCATTGTGTGGATGTACTAGCATGCCAACTTTGGTCAGGCTGTACTCTGTACCCCTTTTCAATCTTCGGCAAAACCCACAGGCTAGCCATTGCTTAAGGAGTACCGATTTACAGTCTATGCACATTATGTGTATCTACAGCCACACATGCTTTGAGCTGAAAATGTTACCCTGTAAGCATTTGCTTGAGGCATGTAGTGCTGTAGTTTCACATACACCCACCCTTCTCCCCGGAGACCTATGGCTGTAGCAGTTATCTTTCCTTCTCTTGCATGGTCATCTCTTTTTCTCTCTACTGTATCGTTTTGTTTCATCTCCATCCTCACCTGCAGCGCGATAAACAATCTAATGATGGAGCCAATGACCATGCGCATTATCAGCACGAGGTGGAGTCACACTACCTTGTGACGCAAGAAGAATTCTTTGAAGAAAAACAACTTGTGCATATCCGAACCCAACACTGGAGGACAGGCGTGTGCACAACATGTGAATCTATTCCTCTACATGCCTCTAACAGATGTTTACACAGTAAGTAACATTTTCCATCTGAGTTTGTAATCGTTTTTAAATATTGTGGTTCTTTATTTTGATTTCCAAACTGTTTCAATGTTTTAATGATTGTATTTATTTTGCGATACAGGTCTGTCCTTTAGTATCATTTATTTTTACACAATACAGTGGAAAAGCACTTATTGGATTTTCCTTTTTTTTCTTCTTTTTTTTTGCACATACTGTTGCACTTTTCCGTTTTTGATGGTATCGTATTTTTTGTTGCCTGGATATTGGATTGCCAAATGTATTGCTTCAAACTCTTCCTGTTTTATGGTCAGGTAGAGCGTAAATATGTTCTCACACAAATCAATTTAGAGTTTAGTGATTCATTTAACTGCTGTTGATTTGAGACCAGAACGTAGGAACTTTTATTTTTGTCAGTCTCCTATCTGGATTGAGCACTTCTTTATGTAAGCGTTTTGAATAGCTTAGTTTACAGTGCACGTATGCATTCTTGACTACTGTTTGGTTTAGTGATATAGAGTTTAGCTCATCTTCAGTTAGTTTGGAACAGCTGATGAGACTACCTGAAGTATCCGGAAAGGTTAGTATCTTTGAAAATGGTGTGTGGAGTGAAAGTGAGGGGAGAATGTGGCAGTGTTTTGTGTACAAATTGGAAGGCTTTTGGCTACACTTAACATGTCTGCGGAAGCCTGTGGAAACGTACTATGATAGTACAATGAAACATTTCCTAGCTAACGTAACGGAAAGTTTCAATTCTATTAAGGACTCTGAGGCCACGATTATGCTTTTATCTTTCTTCACTTTAATCACAGTGGCCATTTTAACAAAGTAAGAAACAAACCACATTTCCCAGAAGTCCAGGGAAATTGGAGAAACAAATAGACAAGCCCAGCCCATGATGGGCCACTGACCAATCAGTGTCCAGGATCCAGCATATAGACCATCTTCAGTGTCCTTGACTTCCTCTTTCTTCGTTCAAGTCACGCCATCCATCTTGTCCTACGCATCTTGTTTTCCAGAATCTCCTCCTTGAACCAAAGAAGAGGGATCAGAACTAGAAATCAACCACCGATGATTTGAATGCATTTCAGACAACCGTCCCACAACCAAGAGAACAGCATGGCCTCAAATCACAAGTCCTAAACCAATTTTTAAGCCAAGATACATTTCCATCTACCACCTCTCTGGCAGTATGACACCAGCCAAGATTGCAAGAAAAAACACTTAATTCCCAAATTTGTGCGTCGCATGCCATAGAGTTATTGCACTACCAGAGCACCACCAAGCGGTTGGAGGTCACCACCACACTCCACCGCAAAACACAGGGCTAAATCAATAAACGGAGTCGCTTAGGAATGCAAAGCGGTCCCATGACTAGCATCATCAACATTCAGTAGCAAACAACATGCCAAATACTACCAACAGAAGAGAAGGAAAAAAGTTGCACTCATTTGTAGCTGCGAGCAGCGAAGAAAGAGGAAGACCAGGACACTGAAGAGATGCTGCATCCTGGACACTGATTGGTCAATGGCCCATCATGGACTGGGCTTGTCTGTCGTTTGTTTCTCCAATTTCCCTGGACTTCTGGGAAATGTAGCTTGTTTCTTACTTTGTTAAAATGGCTGCTGGGATTAAAGTGAAGAAAGATAAAAGCATAAACCGAAGCCTACGGTCCTGACATAGAATTCTAGATTGGAGCTAGGAAAAGCTGCATTGTTGTGGCGAATTGAAATTTATGATGAGCAGAGTGGCTGATACACTGCTAGTACTCAAGGTCAAGGACGTTGTAAGATTCCCTGACATTTTCTTTGCTATTTGTTGCGTTTGATCGTGGTTCTCCTGTAAGAATGAGAGCGAAAATAAAGTAGTGGAAACAGATGCACAGTGTCCCTATGGTAAGAGAGGGGGTTAGTCCTGAAACCACTTGGCATGAACTAATAAGCCTTTAGCTCCAACCTTTAAGTTTCCTGTGCAGGTGCAATATGGCTTTTCTTACATGAGATCTCCCTTTGTTATGGAGGCAGTGCGGAAACTCTGAGCACTCCGATTTGTGCACCTACTTTGATCACCTCTTTGTTTCAGAGTTGGAGGAAAGAATTAAAATTGGAGGATGCATGAACCTTGCTGAGTAGTTGACTTATTGGTTTAAAAAATTCTCTAGGGGGGCGTGGCCAACGATCATGGCCGACCGGACGTAATCCCGTTCGGCTCTGCTCCAGGCCCGGCCAATTTAGCCCATTTTCAGGCGCTTGGCACCCAGGAAGTGGGCTGCCCGAGTCTCCTGAGCACCCAGAGATGACGAGACCCCCCCCCCCCGGCGAAGGAATCCAGAGCCGCTGATGGTGTGAATGGCGCGGTGGAAACCCGGAGCCGGGGGCCGCGAGGAACAAGACAAGATGGCGGCTGGTAGTGAGACGCGATGCGGCAGCCAGCTCGACGGTCCTAACGGGCGAGGAGGTGACCCGTTGCTGCGGAGGATCAGGGGCTTCCCCCGGCGGGACGCGTGAAGCCCTGAGGATCGGGCCCGCTGCTGTGGGGACACATACAGACACTGCGGCGTCCTTGGGAAAGGACGTGTACTTCGCGAGAAGACCCCCAGGTGAGGGACGGGGCTCCGTGTGTGGCGGAGACGGGCCCCGGGAGAATCGGCTCACGCAGGATGTTTGTGGGAGTGCTGGGGTCCCCCCTCAAATTTGCAGTACCCATGGTGGAGCCCCGAGAATGCGGTGCCTGACCTCAACATGGCGCCGGTCAGGCACCCAATTCCATGCATAGAAACCTCGTGCCTGGGCCTCCAGTTGGGGACTTCATAATCCCACACAGAATTCAGCTTGCGCGTCCTGCCTCCTCGCCTGAGAGGGCTCCAATATCGACAGGGCCCAGGCATTAAGGGCTCTGTACATCTCCCGCAAGGTGCGGTGTGGGCCCCCGATGGAAGATTCCGGGACAGATCTGAGACGCCCCTGAGGAGGTATCCCACAAGGCCCCTGGCCGTTCCTGCTGCTGGGGGGGACACCCACAGAACCGCAGTATTCCTGGCAAACCCCTGAAAATGTAGTACCTGGCCTTCACATGGCACCGGTCAGGCACCTGATCCCTTGACAAGCAACACTGTGCCGGGGCCTCCGGTTGGGGACCACATAATCCCTCAGAGCATCCAGCTCACGCATCCTGTCTCCTTACCTGTGAGGGCTCCGGATCCAGCAGAGTCCAGGCATTAGGGGATCGGCGCATCTTCTGCGACGTGTGGTGGGGGCCCTTGGCGGAAGATTCCGGGACAGTTCTAAGGTGTCCTTGCGGAGGGATCTCACGTGGCACCCGGTCATTCCTGCTGCAGGGGGGCCCTGGGCTGACATTGCGCCTTAGCCCTTATGCCACCAAAAAAAGGCCCAACTCGCAAAGGTCTCCAGCTTCTTCACCCCAGCGACCAGGGGGGCGGACGGTGAAGGGACGGCCCAGCCCAGCTGAAGCATGGCGCTCACAAGGGAAGACCTGATGATCTCGCTGAGAGAGTTTAAGAAGGAGCTCCGAGATGATATAAAAGCTGACATGGGGGCCTCGTTCGATGCATTCAAAGCTGAGATGGGGGCCGACTGGTGGCCCTGCAGGCAGATGTTGACTCGATCGGAGCCCGCACCCTGGACCTCGAGGCGCAGTGCCAAGAACTATCTGACTGGATACAACCGCTTGAAAGCCACTCTGGAGACCTGCGTAATCAATTGAAGGCCACAATGCTCCGGTGCGAGGACCTCGAGAATCGCTCCCGCCGGGATAATATCCGTGTGAGAGGCCTGGAGGAGAGTTGCGAGGGCCCAGACCTCGAAGCATTCATGGTGGGACTTTTCTCGACGGTGTTGGGTGAAAAAGGCCCGGAGGTCCAGCTGGAGAGGGTGCACTGAGTGGGACCACGATCACCCAGAGACTCCAGAAAGCCCAGGGATGTGCTGGCGAAATTCAGTTCCTTCAAGACCAAGTAATTGATACTCCAAAATGGCACGGGCCCTTGATGGGGTGTCGTTCCAGAACGTATCCTGTTCACTGTTCCAGGATGTGGCCCAAGCCACACTTGCTAGACGCCAGCAGTTCAGGCCAGTTACAGAAGTCTTGAGAGAGCGAAGTTGAAATATCGCTGAACCTATCCCTTTGGTTTGGCTTTTTCCTTGGACAATAAGAACTTTCATTTTACAGAGTTGGAAGACGCAGCATCTGCCTTGGGAATAAAGGTACCCGCACCGAAGCAGACGACAGAAACAGGTGAAGCAGGAACCGACTTGCGATTGAGGAAACGGGGTGGGGGACCTTGGCTGCAGCAGAAAAGGAGCGGCAAGAGCGCCTCGGTTTGACTCTGGCACAATCTCGACGTCTGGATACAAGTATACTCTGTCCAGGTTTCCCCAGACGACTCGTTGAAGGCTGGACTCTGCCGGTGGCCGGATACCACCTGAGACGGTCGCTGTCTAATCGGACTGTCATGCTGGGGATGAGGGGGCTGGGGCTTGAAGGGGTGAAGTTATGATTGCTCGTTAGGGAATTTGATGTCTAATACTACAACCATGCCAAGTAGACGTCCCATGGGCCATGGAGGCGGAACTTGGTACGCCCCAGGAAACGCTCAAGATGAGGTTCTCTTCCGAGATTGAGAGCCTCGGAGTGTAAAGTTATGGTTTGTATTAGGTTTTTTTGAATTTGTTTTGGTATCACGGATTGCTTTGTGTTTACTGCAAATATTTGGTTGCGGGAGGGGCTGAGGGAAGGAGGGGAGAGAATTGGCCTTCACGAGAACATTCAACAGGGCAGGTGGGTTGGTCCCGTGTAGAATAATGGGGGTTAACTGTTTGACGTGGAATGTGAGGGGTCTTAACTCCTCCAATAAGAGGCAGCGGATTTGGAAATTCCTGTTGGACCACCAGGTTAAAATAGCTGCTCTGCAAGAAACCCACCTCCGGCGCAGTGACGAGCAACGGCTGAAGCATAGGGCCTTGCCACAGATATTCCGCTCCTCAGCACACACTAAACACAACGGGGTGGCTCTCCTCTTTCATTCCTCCGTCCCGTTTCTTCTTCAGGCTTCTAGAACAGATAAGGCAGGGTGATTCTTGATGGTCAGGGGTGAATTAAGGGGAAGACTATGCAACGTTGCTACAGTCTATGCACCCAACACAGGGCAACATAACTTCTTGAGTTCATTTATGGCTGACCTAGAGGAGTTCGCCAGGGGTGACATACTGCTGTTTGGAAATTTTAACTCAATTTTGGACCCGTCCCTAGACACTACCCACCCACCCAGGGCGATAGGGGGGGTGTTTAGTAACTCTCTTAAGGCCACGCTACAAGGGGGCCTTCTCGATGCATGGAGGGGTTGCCACCCCACAACAAGCGATTACTCCTTCTCGCACTCACATAGAACATACTCCAGGATCGATCATGCTTTTATTAGCCAGTCACTCTCTCATGCACTTTCAGGATGTCAGTTCCACCCGATTTACCTCTCGGACCACCCCCCTCTGGAATTGGTCCTGACGTGGCCCGCCCCGTGCTCCAAACACGCTAGGTGGTATTTCCCCAACTTCCTCAGCAGGGACCGTCTTCTCAGGGATGAGTTAAGGACGACAATCAAGGAGTTCTTTGAGCTTAACGATCCCGCCCAAACCTCTTTGGCTAACAATTGGGATGCCTTTAAGGCAGTCATTAGGGGGAAGTGCATTGAACTAGACGCCACTCTTAAAAAAACAACGCAAAGGGGAAAGACTGTTGTTAGAGGGGGAACTCCGAAATGCCGAACATGATCACAAGACTAACCCCTCAGTTTGCTCCCTACGGAAAGTTACGCAGATTAAGGGGAAGCTGCAGGCCATTTAACTAATGGGGCCGAAAAAACCCTCCTGTGCCTGCAGGCCCGGAGCTATGAGGGAGGAAACAAGGTTGGTACCCTTTTGGCGCGCCAATTTAGGGTGAAGCAGGAAAAAGATTATATTGCGCAAATAGTGGATATGAAAGGGATCTCCCAGAAAAGCCGGAGCCTTCGGGGAGTTTTACCGCTCCCTATATACCGCTGACCCGTTGGTACCTGCAGCCCAGGAGCAATATCTAGAGGTTCTTGCTCTGCCTCAGGTACCGGCTTCCACGAACGAAGATCTAAGCAGACCTATTTCTAATGAGGAAGTTCAAAAAGCGATGGACACGCTTAAGCTTCATAAGGCACCTGGTCCGGACTGGTTGAATGCCCACTTCGATCGTACCTTTGCGCCAGAACTGGTGCCCTGTTTGGTGACGCTATATAACGACATGGCTGCCTCACAGCAGGTGATCCCCTCTATGGGGGAAGCACTGATCTCCGTCATCCCCAAACTGAGAAAAGACCCCACAAGCTGTGCCTCTTACAGGCTTATCACACTCTTGAACCGGACGCCAAATTGTATTCTAAAATATTAGCCACTCGCTTGGAGCATGTCATGCCGTTGCTCATTAAGCCAGATCAAGCGGGCTTCATCAAGGGGAGGCAAACCCACGATAATCTCTGGAGGGTGGTACACATTATTGAGAAGGTTCAGAGGAAAGGAATCCCAGCGGCCCTTCTCTCGCTAGATGCGGAGAAGGCCTTTGATCTGGTCGCCTGGGACTTTCTGACTCGAACATTGAGGCGATTTGTGTTCAGCGAGACCTTTATAGGTATGGTGCGTGCCAATTACTTTGCCCTGAGATTCCGCGTTTTGGTGAATGGGGTGGCTTCCGAACCTTTCGATCTCTCCCGGGGAACTAGGCAGGGCTGCCCTCTAGCTCCCCTGCTTTTTGCTCTCAGCATCGAGCCCCTGGCGGAACGCATCCGGTCCAATCCTAGTATAGGGGGGGTAACGTTCGGAACGGATGATGTGCTGCTCCCAATCACGAGGTCGTTGTCCTCTCTCCCAGCCATCCAATCAGAACTCGCCCTGTATGAGCAAGCCTCTGGGTTTAAGGTAAATCTTTCAAAGTCCTATCTCCTTAATCTAACTCTACCCGAGGAGACTATGCGGAGCATAGACATAATGTCCCCTTTCCAAACCACATACAAAGACATCACATACCTAGGTATCAGACTCACTCCCAAGCTAATACACCTCTATGGAGCTAATTATCCTCCATTACTACGCCAGCTTAAAGCGGACCTGGCCAGATGGAGAACAGCCTACGTCTCTTGGATAGGGCGAATCAACTCCGTCAAAATGAATTTTCTCCCTAGGCTGCTTTATCTTTTCCAGGGTCTTCTGATCCCGGTAGACGGGGCTCTCTTAATCGACCTGAAAAAAATGATCTCCAAGTTCATCTGGCAGGGTCAGAGAGCGCGGTTATCCTATTGTGTGTTAACTAGGGCGCGGGAGGAGGGGGTCTGGCCTTGCTGGATTTCCTGGGGTACTACAGAGTGGCTCAACTCAGTGATCACTGACTGGTCACTCCCTGAATCCGAAAAACTCTGGCTTCACATGGACCGACAAATAGTGGGCAGGACAATTTGGGATCTCTTGTGGAAGCAGAAACACAGTTGACCACGAAATGCCTATATTAGCACCCCCACGGCTACCACTCTGAGGGTTTGGGATGACCTTGCCAGAGCCACGCCCCTTACCACCTTCCGGTCCCCCTATACCCCCGTTCACTTCAACCCTGAGTTCCCACCGGCCCTTCAGGAGGGGCCATTCGACTGATGGCGGGAGGGAGGTTCCCTTATGATCTCTGACCTTTATAAACAGTGGAAGCTACTGACTTTTGAGGACTGCTCTAAAATATTTAAACTCCAGCCCTCCGACAAATACCAATACATACAACTCAAGCACTGGCTTCAACAACCACAAGTTCGGTTAGCCGCAACCAGGGAGCTACTCCCTATCGAGAAGCTTGCACAATCTGGGGCCTCCACGAAGGGTACCATCTCCTTCCTCTACTCACTCATACGGGCTCTGGGGTCTCACTCAACGCCTAGACACCAAAGGTTCTGGGATTCAGTCTTGACCATTCCACTGGAGGGTAAACAATGGAACTTCCTATACAGGGACATCCCCAAATACAACCGGTCTAAGTTCTTTAGGGAAGCTCACTATAAAATTATGTACGACTGGTACCTGCACCCTCAGAAATTGCACACAATCTTCCCTACTGCCTCAGATGTTGGAGGGATTGCGGGCTCCTGGGGGACTTCAGGCACATCTGGTAGGACTGCCCAGGCATCAAGCCTTTCTGGAAGGAAATACTATCCCAAATCAAGCTGATCCTGGGCTATCCAATTCCTGCAACCTTGGAACACACCCTCTTGGGGGTTCGGGATCCCAGCCTGAAACGTCAAACACAAGGGGATCGCTCCGTGATGTGGCTGTGCCTAGGGGCGGCCAAGATGGCATTAGCGGCAGCTTGGAAGAAGGTGGAGGCCCCCTCCCTCACACAATGGCACACCAGGTTATGGCGGGCTCTGGCGATGGAGAGAATGGCGGACATAGTGGAGGACTCGAAAAAGGGGTTTGACTATGTTTGGGCCCCTTTGGTGGAATACCTGTCGAAGGGTCTACCCTTGTTTGCATGTGGGTCTAGATTAAGGGCCTTCACCTCTTCCATATCTAGTTTTCCCCTGAGCGGCCCCTGGCCTGGGGGTGGAGTCCCTGGGGGTTCGGGGTGTCCCCGGTCCCTGTCAACTTATCCTCACTCGCGACCAAGCCTGAAATTTTTTTTTTCTTTTCCGACCGTGATACCATAGTTTTTCTTCTTCTTTTTTTTTTTTTTTTTTTTTTTTCTTCTTTTCTTCTTGTTTGTTAATTTTTGAGGGTGGGGGAGAGATGCACTTACTAAAGAAAAACATGACCAACAATGTGAGCCACTTGAATAGTGATACTTGATCTACCCGGTCGGGGCCGGCAGGGGTCATGAAATAAGCAATTCTCGCAGATTGAGTCCTAGTACACAAACTGAACATTGGACTCTAGCTTTCTGTAACTCTTGATCTGTAAGCTATACTGGTGTCTCCCACCAATGTTTGTCTTGTACTGTTTCAGCTTTAAAACCATTTTGACATAAAAAAATTCTCTAATATGCCTTGAGCCTAGTGTTCTAGGGGATGAGTGGAAGAGCATGCCGTTAGTTTGGAATGGTAAAGCCATTGTTACATTGACCACAGTGTCGGTATGAGAAAGGCTAGCCCTCCTACACCGAATTGGGTGTTTAGCCCAATTACAAATGTATGATTTCCTTCCAGTTCAGCATCTAGTGAATAATGGTTCCATTTGATAGACGGGGCTCCTTTTTGTCTGTGGTCATTTTAGCGGGTGACTCTGGTCCTGACTAAAAGATAACTGATTTTGAAACGGGCATTTTGCAAATGTTTCCAGCCTTCTTTGCTGTTCCTAGTTGGCTTATTTTTACACTGTAGACCTATTTGTTGCATCAACACTAATTTGCAGCTGCAGAATTGTGCTTAATTGAATTGAATGAACACTACAGGTGAACCACTCTGGCATGTAATCTCTGTGTGAGGGATAGATAACTCCCTACTGCCTGTGCCTTACTTTTGAAGGATAGGATGTAGTAAACCGGTGTCTGTCCACTTTACAAGTCAGCCATCGATAATAAACTGATACTGAACCATTGTTGCCTTATTGATGGAACTTTACGCTGTTAATTGGTGAAAATCTACGTCTATGGATAGCAATTCATTTGAATCTTTCAACAGAACTGGCTGTTCCAGAAAGCGATTTCTTAGACTTCTTAAAAGCATATTAAGCATGGAAGTATTTTCTCTGGAAGATATTGGTGGCGTACCTTTTTGCTCTCCTATTTATCCTGATTTGTCCTGCAGTGTATTTATCCTGTAATGTTTACTTGCCTGATAAACATAAGCTGTTTTACTGCTCACTGTGGATTTAGCTTATATTTGAAGGCTTTTAAAACCACTTGTTGCTTAGACTCAAAGGTATTGTTCACCTACTGCCAGGTATCTTCAGCATGTAAGTAAACAGTTATTGAAAGGTACTCTGAGCTACTTTAGAGGACCAGTCTTGATCCCTTTCAACGATGGGGGAGTCAGTGACTTTTGCAGCTACTGCGCCATTCATCTTCACTTTGGCGTACATACACTGCTTAAGCCTTTGATACTGCTGTGAAACGTAAAATATAATACATGGAAGTCTTTGATTAGGAAAGCTATATAAATTCCAATCTGGCAATCTCTGCCTGCTATTGGCATACCCAGGGGCGCAACTAGATCCGAACTTCAGGGGGGGTGGGGGATTCTAACACTCCCAGCCAGGGCTGGCCCTAGCACTGGTCGCACACGGTGCAACAGTCTTTTTTGGTGCTCCATTTCCTCCTTCTCCATGAATTCCCTCAGTACCGCTCACCAACAATGCACCTCATCTTTCTATAGCCCCTTTCTGACAAACATTTCATTTTTTTATAGCGCTACTCATAGTTTACTCACACTCAGTTCTGTGATCTGCATGGTAGACGTTCTTTGTAGCAGCACATTAACCCTCTGAAATGCATTCTCACACTATGGCAGTAAATGTAAAATACAAATGTAAGGAATAGGCAGAGTGGGGGCCCAGGGGGTCCAGCAACCAGAAAAAAAATCTATGCCTCAGTAATCAGTTTACAAAGGTATGTAAGTATGCAAATGGTCTTTAAAGACCTGTGAAAAACTCGGGGGTGCCGGAGATAAGACTTCAGACACTGCCCAGCTTAGCCCACAGCAGCTCGAGCTGCAGCAGCCCGGGCTGAGACACAAGACAGGGGAGGGGGGGGGGGGGCTGAAGCCCTCTTAGCCCTATGGGCGTTGCGCACCTGGCCAGACCTGCTTTTACAGAAACGTTGGGGACTGGTCTACTCAGCTAAATTTCCTGACGATGTAAAGAATAAAGCCAGCAAATGGGAAATCTTGAGATCTCAGTGCAAAGCAGTTCATAGCATTTTGTCATTCCTAATAACAATTCAACTGTTGATGTATACTGGAAAGTAGGAAGAAACTCCAGTTATAATAGTTTATCCTGTTAAAGTATAAGATGCTGCCAAAAATGGCCCTTTACATTCAAACCAAAAATATCTTCAACATTTGTAATTATTTATTTCAATATATAATATCCCGAAACCTCAGGTCTGTCAAAGTTAAGAGGTTGTTACTCTTCATGTGATATTTTCATTCAACTGTGCTATTTCTTTGACAAGAGAAACCGGATTTAAAGTGAAGTTCTGATGCAGTCAGAATCCGGTATGAGGTTCCAATTCAGGAATACAGACTATTGCCTTGTTCAGCATTCTATTGCAAAGAGAGTTGCAATTTCCGCTTTTTATTCCCTGCTGCTGCATCCGTGCCCGCCTGCAGGCAGTTTTCCTACTTCCGGTTTCATTCACTCCCAAAGGTGCGGTCAGACACAGAGTACTGGGTCTCTTTGAATACTGTTGCTGTCTCCTTCATGGTTTGGATGCGGTCAAATAGTCTACGCCCAGACCCTGTACCTCGGATTCTGCCGATTCTACAGTGTCCCATGAATCATTTGTCCCCCATCACATGCTGTGCTGTTATCTGCTGCCTGCAGTCGGAACAATTTTGTACCACAGGGGCAGTGGTCCTACTCACCTCTCCTTACTGGTCTGGCCTTACAATACTATAACCATTACCCAGCAAATGAAGATTTCCATGGTTGCAACAGCTCAAATTAATGTCGGTTATCTCACCATTCATTCTTTTTGAGTCAAATACCAGTTCACTTTATGGTCGGGACGAAACTCCAGGAAGGAATTCAACTTTGACTACTAGGAACGTGACTATAGAGATGGATAATTCTTTTGACAATCTTGATCTAACTGACGAACTAGATTTGATGGCATGCTGTCAGATTCTAACTTTGTCTCAGACCCAAAACCAAACATAGCTGGAGAAGACTGAGGCACCATCTCAGTCTCAGACACAGGCACTCGACCTCAGGGATCATTTATACACACACTCAGACCAAAATGAACGCCTATACCAATATCACAGGAAGTGGACATTGGTATCCTCCCGCCTATCCAGTCCTTGCTGCAGTGACTGCAGTAGGTAATACACTAACTCAAATATCAAACTTTGACTGCACAGTCTGTCTGTCAATGGTCAGACAGGCCGCAAAATTGAATGAAATTTCCCTAGAGTACCCACTCCTTAAAGGAATGCTACAGAGAAACTTAGCAGTAGGCATTTTTACAGAAAAATGTATTTTAAAAAAATCAGTTACTCCGAATTTATGACTTAGTTCATCTTCTACAATTTCTACTGCACAATATTTTTTTTAAATGTGCATAACATCAAGTACAGTACATGATAAAATACTACATGATCAGTGCACCGAAGAATTCCATATCAAGAACCCACCGGGACACAAAAACGTTTTTAAAAAAACACTGTGGTCTGCTCTATTCATATGACTTACAATGTTTAGAATACAACTTATTGACTGAAATGTTACCAACAAATTCCCCAAAAGAAACAACAGACTCGGATAACAATAATGGTCACGAGTGGCGGCATCGAGACTAGCATATTGGGCCGCACACAAGAGGCGGACTGTTGTTTAGGCTGTTCACAGGGACCGGGCCGTCCCGCGACGGTGATTGCCGCCGTGTTGCAGTCGTGTTACCCCGCGCCCAGCACACCCTGCTTCCCTCGGCAGCCTCTAATCGGCACCTGGGCCTGTCCGGAGAGGAGAGGGCACGGAAGCCTGACTGGCCCGCATCACAACAAGCCGTGAGACCCGCTGTGCCAGGCGGTGGGGCTGGCACCATGCACTAGGCTCCTGCACCACACATCGCACGGAGGCGCGTCATTAGGCCGGTGCGGCTTGTGCATGTTGCGGTGTCCTCTGATCCCGCTGCTCCCACCACCAGCATCTACTACTACCACTACTCATCTCATACCACTAGCACGAAACATGAACGCACCGCCAATACAGTAATACAGCAAACTAATGGGTGCTCTATTAATAGGGGGCGGAGCCAGGGCTTCTATACGGCACAGTGTGAAGAAAGGAAGAGTAGAGCTCCCTATGGAGATGTTTGCAGCGCTTTAACCCGCGGCTTCGGAGCAGCTCTGGAGTAGCCCAACTCAGTCAGGCGCTCTGCGTCAATTTAGACCATATCCTCACCCTCAGTTTTGTTAGAAACGTAGTGGAGGCAATGCCTGGAACTTGATGTAAGGTTTCGGGGGGGTGGGGTCGATCCCTCAGAAGCACGCATGTGGAGGCACAGTACCAGAAAGGAGGAGTGCTGACTGTGCTGAGCCTGGGCGGTGCCTGTCACCTGCTTACCAGCTCTTGAATGGTAGTGAGGATCTTAATGGATCACTAGGCACCATTAAGGCGCTGACGTCCGTGGATAGTGGGTAGGCCTAACCCGAGTGCGGCCCCTCCTCCAACCCTCTGCTGATTAAGGATCCTAGGAAGGCTGATGAAATACCTGGAGAACCTGGGGGCTCTCTAACGAAAGCTTCCATATAATCGAACCAAGACAAGGATTAGCTTTGCTCCTGGCTGGAAAATCTGAAAGAGACACTTTAGTGATAGATTCCTTACCTTAGAATATCCCCAGGCGTCAGACTGGATCCGTAAAGTTTTTCGTCAGCAGTACCCCTGCGCACCGGTATGCGTCGTCGTAGGGCTCCGCGTACGTCGCTGGCGTGGTAGCCGCCGAGATGACGTCGGACCTACTTAGACACGCCCACGCACGCTGACGTCCGTTCTTTCTTTCTCCGCGCCAGCAAGCGCAGATCCGAGAGAGAGCGGTACTCCTAGTTAATATTTTAACTTGGTTTCTGAGAACTTGTTTCTCTTGTTTTGTCGAGTACTCGACTCCTGGTGCAGTAGGGATGCCCGGGTTTAAGTCCTGTAGGACCTGCCGCCGGAACATGTCGGTGGCGGACCCGCACGACGTGTCTCTTCTGCTTGGGGCACGCCCATGACCCCGAGGCGTGCCCCGATTGTCGGGCCATGGCGCCGAAAGCTTTGCGGGAGCGTTCCCGAAAGTTGTTGGAGGCCCGGCAATCGGTTCCGCGCCCATCAAGGTCCCGCTCCGGTGGGAGGTCAGAGGACCGGTCGCGGAACCTACACGGGGAAAGGTAAGTCACGGCGCCATAGGAAGTCGAAGAAGCGACGTCGCTCTTCGTCTACCCCTCACCGGTCACGGTGGAGGGGGCGGGTGGTCACTCCACAGCGGCTCCAATGGAGCCTCCGTTGTTGCCTGCGGCCTACCCGCCTTTCCAGGGCCCGCACGCGACTCTGGAAGAAATGCAGGTCTTCCTGTCGGCCATGGGCCGTTTGTTTGCCCCATCGGGTCCCTCCGGCGCGCCTTCGGGCCCCGTGAACCCGCTGGGTGGTTCTGCCCCCGTGCCGCCGCCTTTGGCCCCGGCTACGCCGGCAAGATACCCTGGAGCGCCGTTGGCTCCGGCCTCGGCGCCGCCGCTGGCTCCGGCCGCACCGCCGCCGATGGCTCCAGCCACGGCGCAGTTGCCTCCACGGCCGGGCTACATCGAGCCTGGATTGGCCTCTTCTCCACCGCTTCCTAGTCCGGGAGGGGCAATTTTATCCCTTTCCCCGGGCTCCTCGTCCTTCTCGGCCTCTCAAACAGTCCACGGACGACGGCAAAGACTGGGAGGGGTCTGAGGACCCTCTCACAGCTCAGTGTGAGGATAACGACGGCAAAGACTGGGAGGGGTCCGAGGACCCTCTTACAGCTCAGTGTGAGGATGAATCAGGGGGATGACACTGGGGAGGATCCAGGCAATCTGGATTTTTCTCTGGTAAACTGTTCCCCTTCTTCCGTGGCTACGGAAGAGGTTGGAATATTTTATGTGGTGTTACATGGGGCGGCCGGGGCTCTTCACCTCGAGCTCCCGACAGTGCCTATCAGCACCAATCTCCTCTGAAGTGTTGCACACAATGGCCTCCTCGGCGGAGCCGCTACTGCCCCTTTCACGACGCACTTACACACGTTTCTTTACCCGCCTGGTCCAAACCTAACACAGGGGCTCTTGTGGGCGACCCCAGTTTCCTCACTCAACACCCAACGCCCGGGAGTCTGGGTGTCCAGGCCTCTGCCTCTCCAAGCGCATTCCCTTCCGCACCTCCGGATCGGGATTCCAAACCACTAGAGCAGTTGGACAAACAGATCTTCCACTTCCGCAGTTAGACTGCAATCGGTGACTGCTGCTTGCCTTTTGGGTCGCTGTTCCCACACTGTGTGGGATGCAATGGCCACAAAAGTGGCACTCCGCCGTTAAGCCTGGCTCAGAAGGCTTCTCGGGAGATGTCAGGACCACCTTGTTAGGCATGCCCTTTTGATGGCACGCACTTCCTTGGTGACAAAGCGCATTGCACGTTGGCATGCTTTAAGGACTGCCGGGCACCGGCCCGGTCCTTGGGCCTTTCCGCCACGCGCAGTCTCAGCGCAGCCACGGACAGGGGTCCCCCTGCGGTAAGTCACGGGGCCACCGGGTGGGTCAGTCCACCACTGCCCCGGTCGCCACAGCCTCCAAACCTTCTTAGTCCGGTGTTTCAGGCCCACCTCACGCCAGAGGGCGGCAGGATTTACCATTGCCTCCTCCACTGGCGCACCGTCACTTCGGACAAGTGGGTTCTGCAGATAGTCCGAAAGGGCTCCTCCCTCCCCTTCGAGACTACCCCTCCAACCATGCCTACTCCGTTCCACCGCATGTCGGGGGCTCACTTCGAACTTTTCCAGCAGGAAGTTGCGGCCCTCTTGGCCACGGGGGCCATCGAGCGCGTTCCAACGCCCACAGTGGGTCGTGGTTGTCATTTCCCACTACTTCTTGCTTCCAAAGAAGGACACAGGTATGCGTCCTCTCTTAGCCCTCCGGAATGTCAATCGCTTCCTCGGGACGGAGAGGTCCAGGATGCTAATTTCCCCTAAGACGCTCCTCTTCATCGGAGCTGTTCTGGACACGGCGCATTTTCGGGTTTCTCCTCCCAAAATGCGAGTCTGGGACATTCGGGCTATGATTCCGATCTTTCAGCCCTTGTCCTGGGTTTCGGTCAAAACCACACTGAGGCTGCTGGGCCTCATCGCATCCTGCATCTTGCTGATCCCTCAATCCAATTGAAGTATGCGGGCTCTGCGGTGGGACCTGAAGTTCCAGTGGACGCAGCATCAGGGACACCTGTCCATCTACGTCCGGATCTCGGAGGGCACTGCACAACGCTTGCAGTGGTGGCTCCCGAACCAGTGTTGGGTCAGCAGCAGATCCCTCTCCCTTCCCCCACCGGAGCACACAGTGGTGACGGACGCGTCCCTCCTGGGATGGGGCGGCCACATGGGAGAGGCGGAGATCAGAGGCCTCTGGTCTCCGGCGGAGTCCAAGCTCCATATCAACCTTTTGGAACTCAGGGCGATCCTACTTGCACTGAAAGCATTCCTTCCCTCTGTCAAGGGGTGAGTAGTGCAGGTGTTCACGGACAACACCACCGCCATGTGGTACTGCAATAAGCAGGGCGGGGTGGGGTCGTGGACCCTATGTCAGGAGGCTCTACGTCTCTGGACGTGGCTGGAACGTCAAGGCATTTCCTTGGCGGTTCAACACCTGGCAGGTACCCTAAACACCAGGGCGGATGAACTCAGCCGCAGGTGCATGTTGGATCACTGATGGCGTCTTCACTGAGAGGTGGCACAAGGTCTCTTTCAACAGTGGGGAGAGCCTTGGTTAGATCTATTCGCCACCGAAGAGAACGCGCAATGTCTGCAGTTCTGCGCGTTGGAGTTTCCAAGGCGGCACTCGCTCGGCAACGCTTTTCGTCGCGAGTGGAGTTCCGGTCTGTTGTACGCCTTTCCGCCTATACCACTTCTACCCAGAGTGCTGAAGAAGGTCAGACGCGACCGGGCCCAAGTCATTCTTGTGGCGCTGGACTGGGCTCGAAGAGTTTGGTATCCCGAGCTACTCAGTATAAGCGTGGATCCCCCGATCCGACTGCCTCTTCGGGAGGATCTCCTGTCGCAGCAACAGGGGGCGGTCCTCCACCCGAACCTGTCCAGCCTCCACCTCCTTGCGTGGAGATTGAGCGGCGACAGCTGATTCCATTTGACTTGCCTCCTGAAGTCTGTAATGTGATTCTGGCAGCCAGGCGTCCCTCCACTAAAACGGTATACGCCTGTCGGTGGAACAAATTTGTGGCATGGTGCACAGCGAAAGCTGTAGATCCTCTTGCTGCCCCTCTTTCTGAGGTCCTATTGTTCCTTCTCTCTTTGGCCCAGCAAGGCTCTGCTCTGGGCACTATCAAAGGCTACCTTTCTGCTCTTTCAGCCTTTCTTAGGCTGCCTGATCAGCCCTCTCTTTTCAAGTCCCCTGTTGTTAACAGATTTCTCAAAGGCATTACTCACCTTTTCCCTCCTGTTCCTTTTGTCATGCCTCAGTGGGACTTGAACCTGGTTCTCACATACTTAATGTGCGTTCCTTTGAGCCTCTTCATAACTGTCCTTTGCAGTTATTGACTTTGAAAACTGTCTTCCTGGTGGCCATCACTTCCGCTCGGCGGGTGAGTGAGCTCCAAGCTCTTTCCTGTAAACCCCCTTTCCTGGCGATTCATCCGGACAAGGTTGTGCTTCGAACGCGTCCCTCCTTTCTACCGAAAGTAGTCTCTGCCTTTCATCTCGGGCAAACTGTGACTCTGCCCACTTTCTTTCCGCCTCCGCACCCTTCAAGGGAAGAGGAGAGGCTCCACCGTCTAGACCCAAAACGTGCGCTTTCGTTCTATCTCAACCACACACAGCAGTTCCGGGTGGATGACCAGCTCTTTGTTGGCTATGTGGACGCCAAGAAAGGCCGGGCTGTGCACAAGAGAACTATCTCACGATGGGTTGTCTTGTGCATTAAAGCCTGTTACTCTCTGGCTAAAAAGGAACCTCCGGTTGGGCTGCGCGCCCATTCTACCAGGGCGACAGCAGCTACTATGGCATTGGGACGCGGTATACCCCTGCAAGACATCTGTCAGGCAGCCACTTGGGCCTCGTTGCATACTTTCACTAAGCACTATTGCCTTGACAGTCAGGTCCGGAGAGACGGCTTCTTTGGCCGTTCAGTTCTCCGTGACTTTCTGGTGTAATCTCACTTCGCAGACCCACCACCGGGGTTGGTATTGCTTGGGTATGTATTCTAAGGTAAGGAATCTATCACTAACGTGTCTCTTTCAGATGCACAAGTTACTTACTTGTGTAACGATATATCTGTAAGAGACATTAGTTAGTGATAGATTCCTTACCGCCCGCCCATCCTCCCCGTTCTGCGAACTGTTCTCTAGGGTTCAGGTCATCCTTTCAGGGCCCTAGTTCTATTGCACCAGTAGTCGGTCTCTGGCATGGCTCTGCGCTCCTGGCGCGGAAACGTTGTGTACAGAACTGACGTCAGCGCGCGTGGGCGCATCTAAGTAGCTCCGACGACGTCCTCTCGGCGGCTACGACGCCAGCGACGTACGCGGAGCTCTACGACGACGCCTACCGACGCGCAGGGGTACTGCTGACGAAAAACTTTCCGGATCCAGTCTGACGCCTGGGGATATTCTAAGGTAAGGAATCTATCACTAACTAATGTCTCTTACAGATATATCGTTACACAAGTAAGTAACTTGTGCATCGTGCACACATGTTCATTCAGAGGAGAATGGCAGCGATGACCAAAAGCAACATGCACACAAGGAACAGCGGGACGAACGGGACAATGAAAAACAGGGGCATGAGGATGACTGGCCATTCAGAAGGGGATAGTGAATGTCGGTAGAGCCGGTACCATTCACAAAGACAGCAGATCAGGGAAAGTGACTGCGGTCAGAGAGCAATAAACGGGAGCTAACAGGGAAGTACAATTATGACTGAGTATTTTCCCAGACTACTTAATGGAAATCAGTCCACGGATAGCATGGACTTCACATCAAGCACACCCATCCACCCGATAGCGAAAATAACCTTAGTAACCTAATTAGCGCTCGAGCTAATCCTCAAACTGGGAGTAAGAGCAGGCAGACCCATCCATGCCCAAAGATGGGAAAGTATCTACAATCATTGAGCTTGAGCTCTCTTCAACCTCAATGGAGTGCACAGGACATACAGACCATCAGAAACCGTCCCAAAAAGGGCCTGAGACGGGGTGACAATCTTGCAAGAGAGCAAACTGCAATAGAAAAACAACTAGCAGAAATACAAATCTGAAAGAAACACGTTGGTGACAGATTCCTTACCTTAGAATATCCCCAGGCGTCAGGCTGGATCCGGAAAGTTTTCTGCGTAGCAGTACCCTTGTGCGCGGTAGGCGGCGTCGTGCGGCTCCGCGTCCGTCGTCGGCGTCGTGATCGCCGGGATGACGTCGCGGGCAGTACTTAGACGCCGCCCCTGCGCGCTGACGTCAGTTCTTCTTTTTCCGCGCCAGTAAGCGCAGATCCGGGAAGAGCAGTGCCCTAGTCACTTTTTGACTATCCTTTTTTGTGAATTTTTTCACTGTTTCTTCAACGAGTCTTCACGACTCCTAAGGTGTCGTAGGGATGCCCGGCTTTAAGCCCTGCGAGGCCTGTGCCCGCATGATGTCGATCACGGACCCGCATCTCGAGTGTCTCTTCTGTCTCGGCCGAGACCACGACACGAAGTCGTGCCCTGACTGCCGGAAACTTCATCCGAGGGCTTTGCGAGAGCGGTCTCGAAAGCTGCTCGAGGTCCGGCAGTCGGCGCCGCACCAAGCCCCAGTCCCTGGAGAGGTCGAGGGGCCGGTCGCGGAGTCCCCACCGTTCGTCGGAATCCAAGTCTTCGCGCTCCTCCGGTAAGTCGAAGCACAAGAAGTCTAAGCGGTGTCATCGCTCGAAGACTTCGCCTCGCCGGTCTCGCGACTCGGCTGAGGCCCCTGTCGGCACCGTCCGCGGCCCCGGACGTGCCTGTCGAGTCACCCCCGCATTACCCGTCCTTTCCGGGTTCGGGGGCGACTCCGGCCCAAGTATAGGAGTTCCTGTCGGCCATGGCCCGCCTCTTCGGGCCTAAAAGTCCCCTCCGGTGCGCCTTCGGGCCCCGCGGGCCCTGATGGGGTTGCTCCGGCGTCGCCTGTCCCGCCAGCCTCGGCCCCGGTGGTGCCGCAACCCCCATCGACGCCGGTTGACCTAACCACGCCTCCGCCGACGCCGATGTCCCCGGTGCCGTTCCCGACGCCGTCCGGGGCTCCGGACGGCGTCGTTCCCCAGCTCTTTCCGGGTCCGGACATGGAGCCGGACCGGCGTGCGCCCGACGCCGGATCCGGCGCCCGTCGAGACCTTGGGTCCCAAATGTCCCTCCTCCATATTTTTCACTAGAGGAGGACCAGGAGAGCTGGGAGGGGTCAGAAGACCCTCTCACACGGCAGTGTGAGTATGATCAGGACTGGGCAGAGGAACTTGGGGATGCCAGTGGTCTAGATACTTCCCCTGACACTGGCATGCTGTCTCCTCCCGTGGCTACGGAGGAGGGGGCAAATTCGCAACGGTGTTGCGTAGAGCAGCTGGTGCCTTGCACCTCCAGTTGCCTACTCTGGCTGTCAAGACTAATCTCTTGACGGAAGTGCTTCAGCCGGCGGCCTCCTCTGCGGAGACTGTGCTGCCGTTTAATGATGCACTCATTGACGTTCTTTTGGGCACCTGGTCCAAGCCCACCACAGGGGCTCCTGTGGATAGGAACGTGGCCCGACGCTATCGCCCTGCTCCGGGCGACCCCGTGTTTCTCTCCCAACATCCCACCCCCGAGAGCTTGGTCGTCCAAGCCTCTGCCTCCCAAACCGCCTTCCCTACCGCACCTCCGGATAGGGAATCCAAACGCCTGGACCAATTTGGGAAGAAGGCCTTTTCTTCCTCCAGTGCTGGCTTGCGGTCGGTGAACACCGCTTGCCTTTTGGGCCGATATACCCACTCCCTGTGGGATTCGGTGGCGCAAGTCTCGCCCCAGTGTTCTGAGGAGGTCCAGACACTGCTTACCCGCGCCATTGCGGAAGGTAGGGATGCGGGCAAAATACACCATACGTTGTGGCCTTGATACCGCCGACTCGCTGGGCAGATCGCTTGCAACGACGGTGGCGCTGCGTCGCAACGCCTGGCTGAGGACCACTGGTTTCTCGGGTGATGTCCAGAATACACTCATGGACATGCCCTTTGATGGAGTCGGTCTTTTTGGTTCCAAAGCAGACCATGCGCTGGAGCGTTTTAAGGACTCACGGGCTACTGCCAAGTCCCTGGGCCTTTCTGTTGTGCGCCCTCAGCTAACCTCTGCTTTTCGCCCCTCTCGTGGCCACGGAAGGGGCGCCCAGTCACGTCAACAGCCCAGCCACAGGCCCGCGCAGCAAGCGACTTCGCGAGGACGTGGATACCGCCGTGGCGGTTCGGGCAACCAGCGTGCGGGTCAGGCCACCACCTCCAACCTGTCCGCGGCCTCCAAGCCCTCCTAGTCCCTCCTTTCAGGTGCACAGCACGCCAGTAGGGGCAGGGTCCGCCATCACCTTCACCACTGGCGTCCCATCACCTCGGACAGGTGGGTCTTGGACATTGTCCGAAGGGGCTACTCCCTCCCCTTCGAGACCACCCCCCAGCCATGCCACCTCAATTCCACCGCATGTCAGGGGATCACTTGATGCTTCTACAGAAGGAAGTCACGGCCCTCTTGGCCAAGAGGGCCATCGAGCATGTTCCGACTCCCAGAAGTAGGGCGTGGTTGCTACTCCCACTACTTTCTGGTGCCCAAAAAGGACAAGGAGGGACATGCGTCCTATCTTGGACCTCCGGAACGTCAATCGCTTCCTCCGGAAGGAGAAGTTCAAGATGCTCACCCTAGCTCAGGTCTTGACTGCCCTCGACCCTGGAGACTGGTTGGTAGCGTTGGACTTGCAGGACGCTTATTTCCACATCCCCGTCCTGCCGGCCCACCGGCGTTACCTACGGTTCACGGTAGGCCTCGAGCATTTTCAGTTCACCGTGCTCCCCTTTGGCCTCACCAGTGCCCCTCGGGTGTTCACGAAAGTGATGGCGGTGGTCGCAGCTCATCTGCGCCGGGCAGGGGTTTCAGTCTTCCCCTACCTCGACGACTGGCTGCTGAAGGCGGGCTCGTCCCAGGCAGTCGTCTCCCACCTCCAGACTACGGCCGAACTCCTGCACTCGCTGGGGTTCTCCATCAATATGCCGAAGTCGCATCTGATTCCTTCTCCACAGCTCCTTTTCATCGGAGCAGTTCTGGACACGACGCAGTTTCGGGCCTATCCTCCCGAACGGCGAGTCCGGGATATTCAGGCTATGATTCCGATCTTTCAGCCTTTATCCTGGGTTTCGGTACGGATGACCCTGAGGCTGCTGGGCCTCATGTCCTCCTGCATCCTGCTGGTCGATCATGCCAGATGGCATATGCGGGCCCTGCAGTGGGACCTGAAGTTCCAGTGGGCGCAGCACCAGGGCAACCTGTCCGATCACGTCCAGATCTCGGAGGGAACTTCAAAACAGTTGCAGTGGTGGCTCTCGAACCGGCAATGGGTCATGGGCAGATCCCTCTCCCTTCCCCAGCCAGAGCACACAGTTGTGACGGACGCGTCCCTTCTGGGATGGGGCGGTCACATGGGAGAGGTGGAGATCAGAGGCCTCTGGTCTCCGGCGGAGTCCCGGCTCCATATCAACCTTCTGGAGCTCCGGGCGATCCGGCTTGCACTCAAAGCATTCCTTCCCTCTGTCAAAGGGAAGGTGGTGCAGGTGTTCACAGACAACACCACCGCCATGTGGTACTGCAACAAGCAAGGCGGGTGGGGTCGTGGACCCTCTGTCAGGAGGCTCTGCGCCTCTGGACATGGCTGGAACATCAGGGCATGTTCCTGATGGTTCAACACCTGGCAGGTTCCCTGAACGCCAGGGCGGACAAACTCAGCCGCAGGTGCATGATGGATCACGAATGGCGTCTTCACTCGGATGTGGCGCAAGGACTCTTTCTACAGTGGGGAGAGCCTTGGTTAGATCTATTCGCCACCGACGAGAACACGCAATGTCATCAATTCTGCGCGTTGGAATTTCCAAGGCGGCACTCGCTCGGCGACGCTTTTCGTCGCGAGTGGAGTTGCGGTCTGTTGTACGCCTTTCCGCCTATACCACTTCTACCCAGAGTGTTGAAGAAGATTCGGCACGACCGGGCCCAAGTCATTCTTGTGGCTCCGGACTGGGCTCGAAGAGTTTGGTATCCCGAGCTACTCGGTATGAGCGTAGATCCCCCGATCCGTCTGCCTCTTCGGGAGGATCTTCTGTCGCAGCAGCAGGGGATGGTCCTCCACCCGAACCTGTCCAGCCTCCACCTGCTTGCGTGGAGATTGAGTGGCGGCAGTTGATTCCTTTCGACTTGCCTCCCGAAGTTTGTGATGTTATTCTGGCAGCCAGGCGTCCCTCCACTAAGGTGGTATACGCCTGCAGGTGGAACAAGTTTGTGGCATGGTGCACAGCAAAGGCTGTGAACCCCCTTTCTGCCCCTCTTTCTGAGGTTCTTCTGTTCCTTCTTTCCTGGCCCAACAGGGTTCTGCCCTGGGTACCATCAAGGGCTATCTTTGTGCTATCTCGGCCTTCCTCAGGCTTCCTGATCAGCCCTCCTTTTCAAATCCCCTGTTGTTAACAGGTTTCTAAAAGGCATTACACACCTCTTCCCTCCTGTTCCGTTTGTGATGCCTCAGTGGGACTTGAATTTGGTTCTTACCTTTCTTATGTGCGCTCCCTTTGAGCCTCTACACAACTGTCCTCTTCGTCTTCTGACTCTGAAGACAGCCTTTCTGGTGGCCATCACCTCCGCTCGGCGGGTGAGTGAGCTCCAGGCTCTTTCATGCAAACCTCCCTTTCTGTCTGTCCATCCAGACAAGGTTGTTCTTAGGACGCGTCCGTCCTTCTTGCCAAAGGTGGTTACTGCCTTCCACATTGGGCAGACCATCACTTTGCCCACCTTCTTTCCGCCTCCGCATCCTTCCAGAGAGGAAGAGAGGCTCCACCGTCTGGACCCAAAACGTGCGCTTGCTTTTTATATTAACCGCACACAACACTTCCGGGTAAATGACCAGCTCTTTGTTGGCTACGTGGGCGCCAAAAAAGGTCGGGCTGTACACAAGAGAACCATCTCCCGCTGGGTGACCTTGTGTATCAAGGCCTGCTATTCTTTGGCTAAAAAGGAGCCTCCTGTTGGGCTGCGTGCCCATTCCACCAGGGCAACGGCTGCTACCACGGCTTTAGGCCGCGGTGTTCCGCTGCAGGATATCTGTCAGGCAGCTACGTGGGCCTCGCTGCACACGTTTACAAAGCATTACTTCCTTGACAGTCGGGTCTGGAGAGACGGCTTCTTTGGCCTTTCTGTTCTCCGAGACTTCCTTGTCTGATCTTTGTTCGCAGACCCACCACCGGGGTTGGTATTGCTGGGGTATCTATTCTAAGGTAAGGAATCTGTCACGAACGTGTCTCTTTCAGATGCACAAGTTACTAACTTGTGTAACGATATATCTGTAAGAGACAGTAGTTAGTGACAGATTCCTACACGCTCCACTCCATCCTCCCCGTTCTGCGAACTGATTTCTAGGGTTAAGGACATCCCTTTCAAGGCCGTAGTATTTTTCAGACACCTATGTCAGCTTCTTTGCATGGCTCTGCGTTCCTGGCGCGGAAAGTCGTGTACAGAACTGACGTCAGCGCGCAGGGGCGGCGTCTAAGTACTGCCCGCAACGTCATCCCGGCGATCACGACGGACACGGAGCCGCACGACGCCGCCTACCGTCGCGCAAGGGTACTGCTACGCAGAAAACTTTCCGGATCCAGCCTGACGCCTGGGGATATTCTAAGGTAAGGAATCTGTCACTAACTACTGTCTCTTACAGATATATCGTTACACAAGTTAGTAACTTGTGCGACTGCCCGCAAGAAAGAGCACCGGGAAGTCCATCGCCAGAGAGGGTGGAGGTTTGATATCAAGTACAATCGAATAAAGGACATCTAAAGTACAAGTTATATGAAAATCTACATGACTGCACCATCTCATCGAGCTGCGACTTAACAATAAACCAAGACAAATAACTCACGCCCATAAATTCCTCTGACAGCTGTGATAAATGCTCTTACATGGCAGTCGCATAAACTTGAAATCCAAATAAACTTTAGAAACTATAGCCCTCAGCATAGATAACATTGCTAAGAAATTAGATAGCATCGGCAAAAGGGTTACATCCAATGAATGCCACTGTTCAGATATTGTGGCGAAACTATCTACCTTGCCACAAGTATTGACAACAATGGTAACAGATTTGAAAGGCATCAATCGGCCAAGAGCATGATCACAGAAACAATGGGGACAAATGGGGCAGAGAGCCAGTTTTGAAAGACAAACTGCAGCGCAGCTGTTAAAACAAGCCCACAACTTCTATCAAAGTTGGAAGAAAGAGGCTCCGAAATAGAGAAAGCTCGAGATAACCCCACAGATCTAGCCCATAGTATGGATGGAAAACCAAATTGAGCTGACACAGAAAGATCTGAAGCTTGGGTATTAAACTGCTAACAAGGCATGCAAAAAATGGTCAGAGAAACGACAAAAGACAAAAAAATGCTCAATTGAGAATGAGCAGAGGACATCTTTGCCACGATGCGCTAGGACAATTAGGTCCACCAAAACAGAAAGACAAAGTCATATCGAATATCAACCTCTATCCGATATTTCATATAAACAAGATTCAAACTCCTGACCAGAAACTCACTGAGCATAGAGAACTAACCACACAGGTACATCGAATCACTCCGATTTATGCACACGTCCTACAACTTGAGAGGCCGGATAAAGCCCACCTAGGAGGTAGAGAGCTGGACCGAGACCATTCTGAGGATCACCCTGAAGAACAATACAGCAAAAAGAGTGCTGCAAGAGAGCTAATGCAGGAAGCAGTGAGCAGAAAACAGCAGCACAAGTGAATCAGACAACTATATCAAGAGATCACAACCCAGGACATATCCACCCACCAGAAAACAAAATGGAGGATGGCAGGCTAGATTGGGATGTAATACTACATAAAATAAAGTTCCTGCCTCAAAATAGCTCAAGGGGCACGCAAGATATACTCAATTAGGCAAATATTTTAAGGTTCATGCAAAATATCCCTTCATAAGTTGAAATAACCAGCAAGGACATTCTTAGCATCCAATCTGAAGCAAGTGTCAAGGACACCAGACAGGAGCACCCCTATAACAACATAGAAAAATGCAGCCCTGTCAAAGGGTCGTTTTGTAGAAGGAAAGGTTCATGGACTGGTGCATCTTGGAGCAAGAAAAGAAGAAAGAGAAATATCCATATGTGCTGAATGCACAAGCTAGAGCACAAACCGGCACCTAGAACGACCAAGAGACCAGGAAAGGCCTGCTAAGGCAAACCCAGAGAGTCCAACTAAATCCTAATTATGACAGCTTAAGCATATATTGCCAGCCACATGAGGGGGCAGCCCAAACGAGGGTAGTTCGTCCAATGGCTAGGTCCAATGAGTATGAGGAGGGCTGGAGCTGAATAATATCAAACCTGAGTGGCAGAAATAAGAGACATACCTAGCATAAAAGCTGTCCACCAGGACACCCGCAGTAAGAACATCCCCCTCACTGTGCCCACTACAATGTTTAAAAACACCACTACAAAACTTATGTCCTGGAATGTTGCTGGCATAACTGCAGAGTTTTAAACCGCAAATCAGTAATCAAAGAGCTGCAGGAAGCAGATATTGTTTGCTTCCATGAAACCCAGGCGGTAACACCAAGTCACCTGGAGGGATTTTCAGAACTGCACAAATCAGCCAGAAAATGACACCTTTTTGGAAGACCATTGGGAGAAATAGTGTACATAAATCACTCAATAGAATTAATCATCAGAGAAATAATGTGGACTCAGACATGATGCAGGTTGGCATCATGGAAGGCTACTCAGGCGAAGGAGGTAATGTGGCACTTCTCTTAATAAATGTATACCTCAATGTGCACGGCCCTAAGAAATTTGAAACAGAAAATTTGATTTCCCATCTGGAAGACTTACTGTGTGAACACCCAGCATTATATGTAGCCCTAACAGGCAACTTCAGTATACGTAATCTTGGTGCGGACATCACAAACAATGGAATTAGCAACCCGGCAGGAAGAAGATTCAACAACTTTCTCCAGACGTACAACGTCGCCTCCACGAAAATACTAGCAAGAAAGGCTCAGCCAATTGCCCCCTTGTGCCCATTCCTCCAACAATAGTGCAATGATCAACTATATCTTCCTAAGCCCAAACCTTAAAAAAAAAATCATGACAGGCTTTAGGTTAGCTCTACATGAAGAAAGTGACCATGCAATGCTCCGTGTTGACCGCAATCTTCACAGAAGATTCGAGAACAAGTAATAGCTGTTGATCAAACAAAAGGAGTCGAAGAACACACACTGGTAAAAAGGATTAAATTGACAGCCATAATAGAGGTTTGGAAGAGTAGATGGGAATGCAGACCAGCGCAAACACAAGGAGATGATGGACGGAGCGCTGAAACTTTTCAGACACTCACCCCCAGTCACAGATCTGGGTTGAATCCATCATCGTTCTTTAGCTCACTTTGCCACCCCAGTTCAGACACAGCTATATGCAAATCAGTCTTGACCCTGTGCCTCATGGGAACAGTCCAGCCCGAATTGCCAAGCCATGTCTTCCCTGGACCGGAAACAAGCACCCTGGGACCGGTTTCGGGCTAACAGCCCTCATCAGCCAGGCTAGCATGAATCCAGTGGCAAAGTGAGCAAGGGACCCACGTCTGGGCATACCCTGCCAACTTAGGGCGAACAAAGCAAACACAAGGAGATGATGGACGGAGCACTGAAACTTTTCAGACACTCATCCCCAGTCACAGATCTGGGTTGAATCCATCATCGTTCTTTAGCTCACTTTGCCACCCCAGTTCAGACACAGCTATATGCAAATCAGTCTTGACCCTGTGCCAGTCCATCCCGAATTGCCAAGCCATGTATTCCCTGGACCGAAAATAAGCACCCTGGGACCGGTTTTGGGCTAACAGCCCTCATCAGCCAGGCTAGCTTGAATCCAGTGGCAAAGTGAGCAAGGGACCCACGTCTGGGCATACCCTGCCAACTTAGGGCGAACAAAGCAAACACAATGACAGGCTTTAGGATAGCTCTGCATGAAGAAAGTGACCATGCAATGCTCCGTGTTGACCGCAATCTTCACGGAAGATTCCGAGAACAAGTAATAGCTGTTGATCAAACAAAAGGAGTCGAAGAACACACACTGGTAAAAAGGATTAAATTGACAGCCATAATAGAGGTTTGGAAGAGTAGATGGGAATGCAGACCAGCGGCCACACACTCTACAGCTATAATCAATGACTTGTCCGGCTGGATTAAGGATTTATGATTTACCCTGCTGGGGGAAGGACACGGGAACAAATCAAAAAGGACCTGACGGAGAATGTACAGATTTGGCTATAATCGCAAGCTAAAGGAATGTACCTGCAAGTTAGGAAGAGGGTGGGGTGGGGGGGCTATACAAGTTCATCATAGATCAGGAACCGCTGCTTCAATGAGAAAGCTAAAGGGTTAAAACAGGAACGCAAAACCCGTTTTTGGAACCTAAAGAAACAAGCATTTGCAATGCAATAGGTCTCGCATTACTGAAAGTTTAAGCTATTGGCATTGCATTATTATTAGCAACGCTAATAGAGTGGTTGCAACTGTAAGCAAAGGGATAATGTAAAGTGAGATATGTGTTCCTAAAGGGAAATCTGGAGCCTATTTTTGTAGATTAAGTGGAAATTGTAGTGTTTGTTTCTTGTAAGGAGAAGCAAAGCAGTACACATACAGACAAGTACACGCACACATAGAAATAGACACTGAGACATAGAGATGCAGACACAGACATGCACACACAAAGACAGATAGAGCAAACAGAGACGCATATACAGAGATGTACATATAGACAGACACAAGGAGATCAAAAGTAAACACAGACACGCCCATATAGTAACGAGATGTACACAGTTAAACAAAGATACACATATACAGACAGACACGTACACACAGAGACAGAAACACAAGCAGAGATGCACATATAGAGACTATAGAAACAAAAGTGCATACACATAGACATACACAAACACATTCATGCACATACAGAGACATATTGCACATACAAAGACAGTAAGACACATACACACAGTGATGCACACACTGAGACAATCATGCACACAAAGGCTTGATGCACGTCCTGAAACACTGCTGTACAGACAGAGACAGTAATACACATACAGACACAGTGATGCACAGACAAAAACAGTAATATACATACAGAGACAGTCATGCACACAGATGAGTGTTGCACATACAGAGGCAGTAATGTAAATACACAGTCAAACACGTACACACACAGTGATGCACTCACAGAGACATAATGCACTCACAGAGACATAATGCACACACAGGGACACAGAGACAGTAATGTACACACATACACAGTGATACACACACACATACACAATGTATCGAAGCAATACTTGTATGCGATCTTTACAGAATGTGTATATCATACATTGTTTCATGTCCTGCATATCCACTTTTACTGTTTTTCTTACTATTAGCTTACTTGTAATGCCTATCATGTATACATTTGCAGCGAGCGCATTAACAAAGCGAACACGCGCTAATTAAAAGCACATGCTTAATTACGTATAGAATAACACTGCTGCACGTTAGACACCACTGAGCATGAACGCTTACATTTCTCAAGAAGCTACAACATGCACACGCCTCCAACTACATAATCGTGGCTTTTAAAGATGTACTCGAGATTCTCTTATATACACTATGATTGTTATCACAAACATACAATAATAACGTCACTATCCATTGCATAACCCTGCCCTCCTCGGGTGGTAATTAACAATTGCGCTCAGAAACAAAGGTAACTTTTGCAGGGGTTTAGAACAGGGTTTTGAATAATAGAGTGAACGCCTGGTAAGCTCACTAGATATGCGGCAGGGGAGGTAAGGGGGCATTCATCCGGTTCTTTGTGTAGAGAGTCCGAGCACAGGGCAGGCACTGTGGCGCTAGAACGGGCTCACACAAACGGGCACTGTAAAGAAACGGTGTGTCAGCAGCAGCGGGCTGTGCACACTGGACAGTGCGACTAATTCCCAGAAACTAAAAGCTCGTGAACACTAAAGCCACTGCGCGTAACAATATTCATTTCACAGTTGTAAGAAGCAGGTAGTTTTACACAGTCTACAATTTAGTGCGCGCATTCTTAATTATTTGTAATTAAAGCACTAAACACTACATTGCGTAAACAGCGGTGTCATCGTGCCAGCATTATTGTACGAGGACGGCGTTTGTTTTATTTGCGCATACATAGACGACAAAGCAAAACCAATGGGTGCAGCGCACACAAAGAAGCAAGGGAGCGCGGCAGCGATGAAGGTGAACGCACGCGCTGCTGCATTCCTGGTACTACAGCAACGGAAGTGACTAAATCTCCATGTTATTAGCTGCTGTCAGGGTTTCTGCTCGGCGAGTCTCATTTCAGCAGTTTTCGGTGGTAATGGTGGCAGCTTTCTGATTAACAGCCATGTAACTTGTTTCTCCGGTGAATGCTATCTCTTGCGCGCTTTACAACTCTCGTGCTTTAACTAATGAACTCGCTGCAGCGTGAAATGCACGGACATGCAGACTAATGATCACGCCATGATATAGTGTTCCCTTAATGGAGGGCTCATAATTCGCTTTGCGATTTTCAACATGAAACTAAACAGTGGTGCGCGCGCACCACAGAGGAGCGGGGGAGGGGGAGCGCGACAGGCGAGGCGAACGCACGCTGCTGCGCGTGCTAGACACCAGTGGGAATGGGGAGGAGCAAAGGCGGGACATGCGCCGCCGCAGCCCACTTGTCGTGTGCTTGTATTTTTTTTTTTAAAACACGTAAGAAGCCAATAACAGCAGGCGAGTAAGCCACATGCCACTTGGGCCACAGTGTTGGCTTTCTAAAGCTCTGTACAAGAGGTCTCGCGCTGCGCGAGCAGTTCTGCGCACTGCAACGCGCGAGACCTAAAAACATTATGAAGCAGAATGGATCAAACTTAATGATCTACGAAGAATTTGTCTTTGGAACCTAAAGCAAAAACATGAAGCAGAATGGATCAAAATTCATGATCTACGAAGAAGCAATAAACAGTAATTTTGGTAATATTTAACAAAGCTAGATAATGAAAAAACTGACGTGCAACTCAGTGGACACGGAAGTATGGCTAACTCACGTGGTGTACATGTACATCGAGAAACCAGGAATTCTTTCATTTAAAAAAAGATGTGACATGCCTATAACAAGGGAAACTGAGGATGGCCTGCAGCCGATAAAGAAGGGTGCTACACTGCTTGACAAGCAGTCAGTAACAAAAATAGTAAAAAAGATAAGAAAAGAAGGGGCGCCAGGCCCAAATGGACTCCCCGGAGGAATGTTCAGTGAGGACCCGACGTGCTGCGCTGCGATCCTCTTTCCTTTGTTTTCAGCATGTAGAATTAACGCAGAAGACCCCGTTTCATTGAGAGGGTTGCTGCTCCACCCAATGTAAGGCAACAACACTGATCCGAAAAAATACAGACGTATCGCCCTCCTGAATATTGAAGGTAAGGCATACACAAACACATCATTGATAGAATTAACAAAATGGATTGAAGACGAGATACTGCCCTTCTACCAAACCGACTTTCGGAAGGGAGGCACAACTGTTGACAATATAGTTGCCTTGTCCTATATCGTGCTGCAAGCCTATAGCAAAAACAACATGCCAGTGTTTGCCACTTTGGTAGACTACTCTACCGCATTTGACAGGATAGTGCTCAACAACCTCTGGAGGAAGGTCCATAATTGGAAAATTCTGAACAGCCCCCTGAACGCCATCATACCATAACGTGTATCTGTAAAGCATACGTTCACTCAGAAGGGTATCCTGGTGCTTTATAACAGATGTTTATTGTTAACCAACTCAATGGTACTCATTTTATCGACCTCAGAAGGATGAAAGGCTGAGTGGACCCGCTGGGATTTGAACCTGTGACCTTGAGGTCGAACACAGGCCCCTACAGTGGACGCATTAGTCCACTAAGCCACCAGACTCTGCTCATTTCCCTCTAAAGTGAGGCTTAAGTACAAGTAACACTTGCAGGGGACACAGTCTCTCCAAAACTCTACACAGACAGGGGTTTAAAACAAAGATGTTTCCTTGCCTCAACATTTTCCAATCTATACTCAGTGGATTTGGACAAGGTGTTGCAAAAAGCCAATCTAGCTACCCCGAAGATAGGTCAGAAGAAAGTGTATTTAATGCAGTATGCGGGTGACCTGGTAGACGGCACAAAAACAGGTCTTCAGAAAGGGCTAAATGCATTTCACACTTACAATGAACGTAATGATGTGATTGATAATCCAAATAAGACTAAAGTGCTGATTTTTGGATGTTGCGCAAGGAAGAGTTCGCAAAGATGGACACTGGGCCCCAGACAATAGTAACTGCAAGAAATCGCCATAATCTCTGGGCGTGGTTTAGCAAAACCAGGAAGGCGACAGTACATCAGAACAAGATGAAAACGAAAGTCCAAGCAAACATATATGCCCTGTGTAAGCTTAATGCAAAACTATATAGCCCAACGACCATGGCGATCAGGAGGGTCATTAATTGCAAAATTGCTGTCCACAGTAGGCTTTGCTCAACATGCATTTCCTGGGCGATGTGAGATTCAACTAGAGAAAAGTCAATGGCAGGTGCATAAGCGCATCTTCTGAGTGCAGCCAAACACTCATAACAGACTGATAGAATTTGAGTTCGGCCTTACCTAGCAAAATTACGAATGCATGGGCAGGTATGCAAAGTATTATTGTTGGGTCATGAATGTCCCTGCAGGCTCCAGAAAGGGGTACTAAAGCCAATATACACAGGCGTAGGAATGTGCCCCTTTTTGCATGGTTACCCCATAACTTTTGCCAGATACCTGATGCCAACTTGACTGAGCGTGTGCTGGGATCCTGCTAACTAGGCCGTAGCACCTGTGTTCTTTTCCAAAACTGTACCTTTGTACCCGCAATTGGAACACCTCTGTGCCACATGCAAGTCCCCTAGTAAAAGGCACCCCTGGTACAAAGGGCCTTGTAACCAGAGAAGGCCTCTGAGGGCTGCAACATGCACTGTGCCACCCTTGGAGACCCCTCACCAAAGCACCCCCACCCTGCAGGCTGCATGTTTTGGTGCAGACCAAACTAAAGAGTCGATATGGCACACATCTCTGTGTGCCATGCCCACCAACACTGCCTGTGGCATGGGTAAGTCACCCCTCTAGCAGGCCTTACAGCCCTAAAGGCAGTGTGCACCATATCCAGGCGAGGGCATAGCTGCAGAAGCAATACTCCCCTACAGTGTATGTGCCATTCACAGACAGCAGTGTAGCCATTTTGAGTGCATGGGTTGGGAGTTTGTCTACACGAACTCCACAGCTCCTTGATGGATCTACTAAACTCTGGGAAGTTTGGTATCGAATTCCCAGCACATTAAACCCACACTGATGCCAGTGTGGGATTTAATGAAAGATGCACTCCGAGGGCATCTTAGAGATGCCCCCTGAAAAGTGACCAACCCTGGTGTGGTTCCTGACTGGCTCTCAGCTATCTGCCACCACCAGACAGGTTTCTGGACCTTTGGGTAGAGAGCCTTCGTTCTCTGGAAACAAAGCACATCCTGGGCAGGTGTCATTCCTCCTCCCCCCAGGACGGGCTACGTCCTCGAAGAGGGAGCATCAAGGGCCTGCGGCCTTTGTTAGCTGCCCCCAGCGTTTTGCTGCTATCAGCAACTGGCTCCCACCGGTTCTGACCCCCATTTTGGGTGCGAGAACCGGCAGAAAAACCTAGCCAGAAAGGGAGGTGTGCCCACCTTTCCCAACCCCTGCCCTCAGGTGGGGGAGGTGAAGGGAAGGCCACCTCTCAGTCCCCACCATCTTGAAGATGGGGATACCCTCCAATCAGGAAGAGGCCTAGTGGGAGGCACTGGAGGGTGGCATACTAGGGGGTGTAGATACCACAGGGAAGGGACCCATTGGTCCCAACCTGCAGACCCCTGTAAAGCCGTTAATCCTAGTATTTAGGGGCACCCCTGAACCTTGCCTCTTCAGTTTCAATGTATATTTCGTAGCCCTCTTTTATCCTCTCGCATCATCACTCGACCCTCGCATCTCGCCCACCTCAGGTACTCCCCACGCCAGGTTGCTATTCTAGGGCCCCCTCTTTCCTTCCAATTGTTGGTTATCTCCCTTCTAGCTAAGGTGTATGCCAGGTCTTGGAATCTGCTTGTAACCTTTACTTTAGACGAATGTGGAAACCAACCCAGTAGGCAGTGTGCTGGAGTGCATGTTAGTTTTTTGTCTATGATCTTGCCCACTGTTTGTACCACTTGTGTCCAGATTTCTTCTAACTGAGGGCATTCCCAGAACATATGCATTATATGGGCCTGTGGCGTGTCACATCTTGGGCAGGCCGCATCTGCTACCTGAAAGTATCTGCTCACTCTTCAGGGGTCAGGTATGCCCTGTGTAGGACATAGTAGTTTATTAGTTTGAAGCATGCATTTCTGGACATTTTCGGTGTCCCAGCTAGTATGTTATCCCACTCTTTGGTCGGTATGGGTATGCCTAAGTCCCCCTCCCATTGGAGTCGAAGCTTCTCCAATGGTCGCAGTCCATCTGCGCGCAGTGCTCTGTATAGGCATGATACTGTTTTGATAGTACCCGCTGATAGAGCCATATAATAGCAGGTTCGCTGCGTCGGGGGTTCCGTCAAACCCGTCCGCCAGTGTTTGCGAATGGCTGTCGTTAATGCCCGATGCAGCAAGAAGTGTCCCTGTGGCAGTCCGAAACGTCTCGAACGGCAGCATCTCAGAGTCCCTATAAAGATCGCCTACTTATGTTGCCCCCATTTCCATCCACACCTCTAGGTCTCACCAGTTCCCGCCATGTGGAAGGGCTCTCAGCATGTCCAGAGGGTTGTCTGGTGAGTATGGGGTCCGTACTCTCATCTTCTGCAGGCCCGACCCCAGCATTTGGTTTGTACTCAAAGCTCCTGAGTGTCTCCTCTTGGGGGTCTGTGTACTCTGAGAAACACTCTCAACAGGTCATTTAGTAAAACTCCAGAGTGCCCGGGGTCTTCTCGCTGCCGTCGTTCTGAGGCTATGTTGTGCACTAGCCACTGTAGCTGAGCTGCTATATAGTATGTTTCAAAGTTCGGGGCTGCTAGGCCTCCCTCTGCTACAGGTCTTTGCAACAGCGTAAGGGCCACTCTGCGGCGGCCATTGCCCCATATGAATGTTTGGATTTGGGACTGTAGGTCCCTGAAAAAAGTCGCCGGGATCCAGAGCGGTAGTGCGTTAAAGTAGTATAGGAGAGGGGGCGTGGCCAAGATGGCAACCTGGTAGGGCGCATCTCCGTGGCTCTCCGCTCCCACCCGGCGTAGCTCTGCAGATTCTGAAACGGGGGGGGGGGCTCCAGAGCCTGCCAAACCTTCCCTGTGGCCCGCGCCAGCAGCGGGGTGCCCCGGAGAACAAAAACCCCGGAATTAGTAGCCGGCGCGGAGGCTGCATGGAGCGGCCTCTGGTGAGGAGACGGCCGGCTGGAGGTCGCCCATAGAGGCCGGTGTGGTTTAGCCGCTGAAGCTGTGTAGCAGTTGGTGCTAAAATTGGCGGTCCCTCAGCCCTGAACTGGGACTGTTGCCGGGACCGTACACCGAGCGACGGCGTCTGCCGCACCTGGAGCGGGTCTTCACTGCACAGGCCCGATGGCGGAGGAGCCGGACCGCGTGGGTCTACGCGAGTCCCCGGCTGCGGAGGCCTAGGCGGGCCCCTCCCGCCGGTGATCATCACCACCGGCAGCATTTAAGGAGTGGCCCTGTGAGGCGAGGTCCCCGGCTGGAGGACACCTGGAGAGGCCAGTAGGGTGCAGCCATCGGCACTGCGGGCAGCGGCGCTCTGAGTCCAGAGGGGGACAGCGAAGAAACGGGCCCCCGTGCAGCGGATCGGCTGCACCCGGACGGAGGACTAGCTGGCCGGCCTTGAAGCGGGGGGACCTGGACTAAAGAGCACATACGAGGCCTCGGCTGCAGGGGCTCGGGCGGATCCTGCCCTTCTGTGGTCCTTACTGTTTGTGACCCCTACCGCCTGTTTTTGTGCTAAGGAGGCGGATGCAGCAGAGAAAGGAGCCCAGGCCCAAAAGACTGAGCGAGGAGGAGAGCGGCTAGATCGCGGGGGTAGGAGGGACTGGCGCAGAGGTGATCTAGCCGCAGTTACCCCAGTGAGTGCGAGGCATCCCCTGGCGACCTACTTAAGGCCCGGTCATTGGGGAGCAGCCGAGGGTGAGAAGACACCACCCCCCCTCCTGCGTGCCTCCTCCCAAGTATCGGGGGCAGACCAGAGCGAGTCGGGGGCGCACATGAACTCTAAAGCCTAGATTAATTGCCAATCACCCTCATGCTGTGAGGAGCCCCTCTACATCAAGGCGAACCAGCAGAGGTGACCGTGCGGGGCCCCTGGTTGGGTGGACTCCGTCCTGGCCAAACCTGCTGTACGAGGGTCACCCCCACGCATCACGACCACGGAGGCCCGGGCCTGGGCTTGAGGGCTGCCCTGACTGACGAGAGAGCCCAAAGGGGCGAGAGGACAAACACGAGGAGGCTACGATTTAGCAGGCGCGGGCGAAAGGAATTACCTACGCACCTCTGTGTGGTGCGGTCATGCCCACAGGACATCCATAGAAGGCTTGCACATCTCCTAGACAGAAGCAACGCAGAGATATGGCAGCCGCCAAAGGACAGATCGGTGAAAGACATGCTGCTCAAATCAACGGCTCCGCAGGTGGAGGGCCAACCCATAACGAAGGGCATGGAAGAGGCGGAGGGACCGGAGGCCCCAGCTAGCCGATCTTTTATAGAAGCGCTTTTCACCTCTCTGCGGGAAGACCTGTCCGCCATGAAACGGGATCTCTCAGCGGATCTGCGGGAGATCGCCGAGACGTAGACTCTTTGGGAGAAAGGGTTAATACCCTAGAGGAGCACGAAACTGGGCGCGACGAGGAACTAGAGCGCCTCCAACAAGAAGTCTTCAAGCTGCAGGAACAGAACCTTGAACTTCAGGCCCACACCGAGGACCTGGAGAACAGGTCCCGGCGGAATAACATCCGCATCAGCGGCATGGCACAGGGGGAGGGGGACAGCGACAACGAAGCACTGGTGGCGGACCTCTTCCGCTCAATCCTATGTGAGCCCTCGGAATTCCCAATCAAACTGGAACGCACCCATAGAATTGGTCCTAGGAGAGTAGCCCCGTCCCCTCCAGCGGCCATTTTGACCTGTGTGCCTGATTACCAGCTAAAAGAACGTATACTTCGTGAAGCTAGAAATAACACAGATTTCCTATACAAAGGTCAAAAACCGACACTATACCAGGACTTGGCAGCCTCTACCTTAATCAAGCACAAGTCATTCCGCCCAATCACAACCCACCTAAGAGAATCCGGCATCAAATACTCATGGGGGCACCCTTTTAGACTGATCTTTCACTTCAAGGGCGTGCTTAGACAGATCCGCTCTCTCTCAGCGGCTTATAAGCTTCTGAACATCGAGGAACCCACAGCGGACGGGCCGCGGCAGAACCATCAAAGCCTCAGACGCTGCAGTGGTCACGGATGGACCACTATCAAGCCGCCCAGCCCGTCGTTGCGCCCTGATTTAGACACTATGGCCAAGGAACGGCAGGCAGTTCTGGCATCCCTAACTGGAGTGTCTTCGGAATAAGCACAGAGAAACCAAAGAAGAGAATTAGCGATCAGTTATTGGCTCTCTGCCCGTTGTTGAAACTGCTTCACACATGCGCATGGCCTGTGCAAGGGGTGTGTTGGGTGGGGGGAGCGGGGAGGCACCGGCTACTGGTACCCCATACTCTTTTTCCCAGGAGTCGTAAGCTCCGGACATTGACTGTCAGACCATACTTTATCATACTTTATCATATCCACGCAGTTATGTTTGGGTTTTGTTATTAATTCTTTGTGGGCACCTGTTGGACCCAATCCCCACACATATGATCTCACTCACCTGTAGGCATCACAGATACATATCAACGCCTTGGTTTAATAGCGCACCCAGTCCCCAGCTCATATATCGATGAGCGTTAAAATCCTAACCTTGACTGTAAAAGGGCTTAATAACCCTACTAAGCGCAAGGCCATCCCGTCTTACCTAGAGAACTCAAACGCGCATATATGCTTACTGCAGGAGACACATTTATTGCACAGTGATACCCACAGACTCGGCTCCAAGGCCTTCCCACAGCAATATTTCCCTTCCCACCAAGAGGGCTGGTGTTGCCATCCTTATATCTCGCAATTTCAAAGGGGTGGTGGGAGCAAAGATGGCCGAGATCAAAGGGAAACCTTTGGCTCTCTCTATAGTCATAGGCACACACGCATTCACGTTGGCCACTATCTACGCGCCCAATGAGGGACAGGAGATATTTCTTCGAAAGGCAGTTACAGATCTAACGTCCTCCCCGGACCGGCAGATACTTATAGGGGGCAACCTGAACACAGTGTTCAATAGTCACCAAGATCGCTCAACTCAGAGACGGGGACAGACTGGGGCCTTGTCCGAGAGTGGCAACAGTGGTTACACGACCTGTGGTTAGTTGACATCTGGCGCCACTTCCACCCTGGCACAGCCGATTACACCTGCTAATCCCACGCCCATAAGACCTATGCCAGGTTGGATTACTTCCTAGGTTCCCGGTCCCTCCTTTCCTTGACGCAAGATCCAACTATCGAACCTAGGGCGCTATCTGACCATTCAACATTACCTCTAACATTGACACTCTCCCCTACACCCCGGCCATCATATTCCTGGAGGCTAAGGTATACGCTCCCCCATCGCCCTGAAGTCATCGCACGCTTAACTAAGACGCTTGAGGACTTTTTATTGATTAACGACACTCCGGATACTTCTATAGAATCCTTATGGGAAACACTTAAACTAGTAGCGAGGGGTGACTTCATCGCCACGTCCTCAGTAGACAATAAGATGTGCAGAGAGAAAAGGGAGGAGCTCTCCAAACAGGTTCAACAATTAGAAGGAATACACAAACGGACTGGGGCTCCTCGGGTGTGGATACAGTTAGAAGCTGCGCGAACCCAACTAGCTAGCCTAGTCCTGAATACGCTGCCTTGCGCTTAAAACACCTGTTCTATACAGGGGTAGACCGATGCGGCCGCCTGCTGGCCCACAAATTGCGCGCTCAGCGCCGGGCAGCGATGGTTCTAAAGGTCTGCGACACCCAGGGTGTCTAATATACGCAAGAAGTGGACATATCTCCTGCATTCTGAGACTTTTATGCAGAGCTATACTCTGCGCAGCAAATACCAGAACAGGATTCCCTTAAATATCTTGGAGGTATAGCCCACTCCTGTTTAACGTCGGACCAGGCCTCCTCCCTCGACAGCCCAATCCGTGTTGAGCAAGTTATCTCCGCTATAGCCCGGCTTAAGCTTCTCAAATCCCCAGGCCCGGATGGGTTCACCGCCATTTTTTACATTTTGCTCCATCTTAGCTCTGATACTGACATGACTTTTTAACGTAATCAGAGACACCTCTGAGATCCCGCCCACGATGCTCTTAGCATCGGTAGTCGTCCTCCCTAAGCCTGGCAAGGACAGTCGGTACTGTTCCTCCTATAGGCCTATATCTTTGTTGAACATCGATCTCAAGCTATTCACAGGGATCTTAGCGGCTAGATTAGGGCTGTTGATGCCGGGACAAAAAGATCCTGACCAGGCCGTATTTTTGGCGACCAGACAATGCAGCGGTAACACTAGGAGGCTGCTCCACCTCCTGGACAAGGCTCATCGCCAGTCAGTCAGTCAAAATCACTTTATTCAAAATCATAAAAGCATGTTAAAATACCCAGCACGTACAAAACATATAACACTCAAAATCCATCATTAATAAAATACAGCTCGCCAGTCAGTGGAGCGAGTGGTGCTGTCGACGTTCTCTTTGCAACCGCCTACTATTGCCATACTTAAACAGGCCTGCCCCATTCGATGGGATCAGACAGCCATACCTTATCTAGGCATCAAACTGACGGTATCCACTCCAGAAACAGTCTCCCTAAATTATTCTCATCTGTTAAAGCAGATCTGACAAGACTTGCACCGCTGGCGACCGTTTGGCCTCTCCTGGTTGGGCCGGGTGGCAGCCCTTAAGATGAGCGTTTGTTAGAAATGGGGGTCTCTAGTTGGCAAGGGCTTGCACCTTTGTCCAAGTAGGGACCCTTCTTCCTAGTCAGGATAAGGGAGTTACACTCCTAAAATAACCCCTGCTCACCCCCTTGGTAGCTTGGCACGAGCAGTCAGGCTAATTCTAGGGGCAGTGTGTAAAGCATTTGCACATAACCAGCAGTAATACAGTGTAAGCACTACAAACTGACACCACACCAGTTTAGAAAAATATCCAATATTTTTATATACTCAAAGCAAGATCAATACGATAAAAATCCACAGTACAGTACTTTAAAAATCTTCCAGTTATCACAATGTCCTTAAAAACAGTTCCTTGATGTCGATAGCTCCATCCAGGGCTATCCCGAGCGTCGTGAACAAACAAATCCAAACAGTTCTGGCTGACCGCGGCGTCGCGGGTCAGCTACGGTGTCGGGAAGACCCGCAAACAGTACCTTTCAGAAATGCAGGGCGTCGATGACCTTGCGGTGAGCTTCCGAAAACGCGGCTTCGGTTCCGGAGGTCGGTGCAGGCGTCGTCGGGGCCCTCGAAGTCACACGCGTTGCAGATCGATCTCCTCTCTGTTGAAGTCAGGAGCGCAGGCGTCGGCCGGCATCGGGCGCTGCGGTGCAGCGTGCGGTGCCCTCAGGTCGCGGTGCGAGCAGCGGCTCGGTGGCGGCGTCGGATGGCGGCGTCGGTGAGACCAGGGTCGCGGTGTGAGATGAAGGCGGTGCTCGTCACGGTGCTGGCAGGTCACGGTGCAGCAGCCGCGTCGTCGTTGCTGAAGCGCTGTCGTCGGCTGACGAACTGGAGTCAATGGCACCGGCGTCGGTAGGCCAGGGCTGCGGTGCGGTATGAGGGCGGTGCGTCGTGTAACTTACGAGCGGTGCCCCCGAACCACGGTGCAAGCAGCGGCGTCGAGTCCGGCGTGGAGCGGCGTCGTCTGGGATACCACGTGAAGCGAGGCGGTGCCCACAGGTCGCGGTGCTAGCAGCGGCTCGGTGGCGGCGTCAGCAGGCGGCGTCGGTGAGACCAGGGTCGCGGTGCCCTCTGCGTTTCCTTCAGGACACGGAGTCGGCAGTGGCGTCGTAGACGGCGTCGGGCTTGAAGTCTTTGCTGTTCCTGAGACTTCTTGAACAGGGGGCAAGCTCTACCTCAAGCCCTTGGAGACGCTCACAAATTAGATTGCAGAAAGTTCAGTTCCAGTCCTTTCACTGCCCAAGACAGAAGCAGCCACTGCAGGCCCACACAGCAAAGTGGTAGTTCCTCCTCACAGCTTCTCCAGCTCTTCTTCTTGGTAGTCTTCTTGATCCCAAAGAGTTCCCTGAAGTCTTTTCTATCCCTGAGACTTCCAACAGGAGGCAAGCTCTACTTCAAGCCTTTGGAGAAAACTCTAACAGCAGGATGATGAAAGCACAGTCCAGTCCTTTCCCTACCCAAGACAGAAGCAACCACTGCAGGCCAACCCCACAACACGCAGCATAGGGGCAGTACTCCTCCTCCAGCTTTCCCGGTCCTTCTTCCTGGCAGGTTCCTTAGTTCAGAAGTAATCTAAAGTTCTGGGGTTTGGGCCCCCCTTTTTATCCTCAATTTCTCTTTGTTCTCTGAAGGCAGAAAGGCCTTTGCCTAGTCCAAACCAGTTCTGGTCAGTCCTGAAGCACTTTGTTGACAAGACTCCTTCTTTCCTTTCACAGTGCAGGCCAGGGACATCAGACGCACCACAGGAGGTGGAGCCAGCATTGTGGAGGGAAGGCCCAGCCCTATTCAGGTCCCAGGTGCATCTCCTCCCATCCATCTACATGTAGATCTTGCTATTCAGCCCTGTGCTGACTCACCCTGTCTCCTGGCATCCCCCAGCCCCTGTCACTCACACTCCAGACAAGGAATACACAACCTAGCAGAGGCAGGCTTGGATGGTTAGACAAGAAAATACCCACTTTCTAAAAGTGGTATTTTCAAACACAGAATGTTAAAACCAACTTCACTAAAAGATGCATTTTATCATTCTGAGTCCAGGCATACTAAACTGAAATTTCTACCATGTTCCCTGGGTCAGTTAGGATTATAAGCTGTAATAATCAAAACTGCCCATTCTGGCCTATGGGGAACAGGTAGCCTTGCAATAGTGAAAAACGAAATAGGCTGTAATTCACTATCAGGACATGCCACACACACCAGGGCATGTCCTACCTTTCACATACAATGCACCCTGCCCACAGGGGTACCTTGGGCCTATCTTAGGGGTGACTAACATGTAGAAAAGAGAAGGTTTAGGGACTGGCAAGTGTGTGCATTTGCCAAGTCGACATGGCTGCACACAGGCTCTGCTATGGCAGGCCCGCGTTCCACTTTACGGGCCGTTTGCGTGGGTGGCACAATCCAGTGCTGCAGCCCACCAACAGCATTTGATTTATAGGCCCTGGCACTCGCAGTGCACTTTACTAGGGACTGACACATAAATCAAATAGGCCAATCATGGAAACACCAATCCATAACACAATTTATACAGAGAGCATATGCACTTTAGCACTGATTAGCAGTGGTAAAGTGCCCAGAGTCCTAAAACCAACAAAAACAGGAGGCCAAAAAGCAAAAAGTCTGGGGGTAAACCCGCTGGAAAAGCCAAGTCTAACAGCGTTCTTTCCAAAATCCTGTACCTTTTTCAGACATTGCCCGTAGAACCCCCCCAAGCATGCTGAAACCGCTTCAAAGTGAGTTTCTTTCCTTTTTTGGGGCAGATAAGAAACCAAGGATGATCAAAGACATGAGCTTTAGACACCCTGGCACGGTGGGCCTGGGGATCCCGAATCTAGATCGCTATTATAAGGCCACTCAGCTACGACCCTTGCTAGAGTGGTCTCAGAAGGAATCTGAGAAACACTGGCTATTCATGGAGCGAGCACTGGCTGGCCAGTCCCTCTGGAAGATTCCTTTCCTCCGCAAAGCCTCTCGGGGCCCCCTGGGCCATATGGTTCGCCGATCACAAAGGCCACCTTAAAGGATTGGGACGCAACAGCTACACGCAACGGCCCTACTACTTTCCCATCGCCGCTCACCCCCATAACCAATAACCCTGATTTCACCCGGTGTCTTGACCTGGTAGCTTTTAGACAATGGGACGGGGAGGGACATAGATCAATAGGTCACTTTTTAAGACTTCCGATCTGATTTTGCAATGCCCGAAAACGAACGATACCACTACCAGCAGATACGCCACTGGATAATGCAGCCCCAGATACGCCAAGGCGCGGAGAGAAGGCTTACTCCTCATGAGAAGTGGCTACTCTCCAAGCAGTCAAATGAACGGCTTATTACGGCCCCCGGAACAGCCAACCAAATTTGCAGGCCAGAAGAGATGGGAGATGGAACTGGGGAGGACACTATCGCCGAAGGAATGGGGGGATATCTTTTACAGGGCCAGACACTCGGCGCGCAATATTTCTTGCATAGAGTCTGCCACTAAGATAACGACGTACTGGTATCTCACCTCCCCCCCCCCCCCGACAGCACAAGAGCAATCCTAGCCGCTCCTCGGGATGCTGGGCGGAAGGCACACTGATCCACCTGCTATGGGAATGCCCCACACTCGCGCAGTACTGGGAACAAATCTTGGATGAGTTCGACAAACATTTCGACACTACCTTATTACGCTTCCCGGCATACTTCATCTTGGGGTTGCCCGATAGGCTCACATTTCCTCTCAAGTCCCGCAAGGGCAGGCAGATGGGAATAGCTCTGGGAGCGGCACTACAGAACATATTGTCCCACTGGGCCACAGACAGAGTCCCCGCACTACATGGGTTTCTGCACAGGCTATGGTATGTGCTAGGTATGGAACGCATCTCCTTCTCACTCCAGGGGGATGGGGCCACCTTTGCTGAACTGTCATCCTTTTGTAGCCCTGCTATGTTCTGAATTCCGCGAGCTAACTAGCCCCAAATACCTGTGACTGCTACGTCTCACCGCGCTGCGGCAAGATCCAGCCCAACCTCCAAAACACTAAAATGCCTTGCACCATTCACGCTCCCCTTCTGTCAGGCCTCACGGAATAGAGGTGTTTTGGGGGGGGGGGGGGGGAGTTGGGTTGTTGTTTCTTTTATGATGCGCTATATAGCACTGCAAATGCTTACGGCCCCCAAATGGGGCTATGTATATCTCATTGTATCTTGTTATGTTCTTTAAATGAATAAACAGATTTAAACCTAAAGCTTTATAGGAGACGAGGGAGTGCTACCATTTTGAGGAGTGCAATCCTGCCAGCGTCCGCCAGAAGTCCATAACCGCTCGCAAGCTGCGGAATGCCCTTCCGATATTCCCCTCGTAGAGGTCCGACCAGTCGTGATAGATGTGGACTCCCAAGTATGGCAAGCAACTAGTTTCCCACTACAAGCGTGCCAAGTCTCTCGGGGGTTCGCCCGTTCGAGTCACCTGGAAGAGGCGGGATTTCGCCCAGCTCACCTGGAGTCCAGATATGGAGCCAAACCTCTCCATCAGATCCCGGGCTCCCATTAAATTCTCATCTCCTCCTTTTAGGAATAATAGCAGATCGGCCGCATACAATGCTATATGATGATAGTCCTGTTTGACTCTTAGGCCCTCGTATGGTTGCCCCGTTCGGGCCGCTATGGCAAGTGGTTCCATAACCAGGGCGAATAATAGCATAGAGAGCAGGCATCTCTGCCTGGTTCCGCGCCCTATCGGCCAGTTTCGTGATATTGCTCTTTCCGTGCGTACTCTGGCACTGGGATCAGTGTAAAGCAGCCTAGTCCACTTGAGAAACCCCTCCACCAGACCCATGCGTCTCATCACTTTGTACAGGTAGGGCCATTCCAAGCTGTCAAAAGCTTCCTCAATATCAATTGTGAATATCATGTCGTGTTCCTGACTATCCTTGTGCGCCTCTAGTATAGCTAGCAAAAGCCTGATATTCCCTGCTGTGTTGCGCGTTGGAATGAACCCCGCCTGGTCCTTGTGCACCAGTGCGGTCATGAGGGGCAATAGTCGTGTGGCCAGGATCCGGCTTAGGATCTTATCAATATTAAGCATTGATAACGGGCGGTAGGCCATCCTATTATGTGGAGCTTTATTTGGTTTTAAAATGGGGCTATTACCGCTTCCCTCGTAGTGTCTGGCAGGGAGCCCGTCTCGGCGGCTGCTTCGTAAAGTGCCAGGAGGTGGGGGGTTAATTCAGCTGAGTATGTGGAATAGAACTCCACCGGGAGCCCATCTGTACCAGGTGTCTTATTGCGTGCCATGTGATTAATACCCGCGGCTATCTCGTGGGTTGTTATATTTCCCCCTAGGTCGTCCGCTTCGTCCTCTGTAATCTGCAGTATCTGTAAGTCAGTCAGGAATGTGTGCGTCTGCAGGAACCCCCTGTGGCTGAGCTTGTGTAGAGGGTGGAATAGTATTGCACAAAGATGTCACTAATTTCCGTTGGTGTGTAAACCCTTGTCCCTCCCGGAGTCTCTAGTTCTAGAATGTGGAAGCCCCGTTTATTGGGGTTAGCTAGCCACGCCAACAGTGACCCCGATTTGTCTTTTTCCACAGGCGTTTCGTCCATATAGGTCTTATAGTCAAAGCATCTCAATCTTTCTACTTGGGTCGCTATTGCCTCCTTGGCCTCTAACATCTCCGGTTGGAGCTCTGGGTGTTCTGGTCGTCTACGTTCTATGTCTCTTAGTTGGTCCTCAGCTCTCCGAACTTCGGTTAATAATGTCTGTCGGATCCCTCTGGATTCAGCAATGCAGTGCCCACACGTTAGAGCCTTGAAGGTGTCCCATTCTATTTGGGGGTAGATGCTGTCCCCGGGTTCTCCGTGAAATATTGGTGTATTTTAGCTCTGATCATTTCACGGAAGACCAGGTCCTCCAGCAGTTTTATTTTTAACCTCCAGGTGGGTATTGAGGGTCTCGGGCACGCCCATCGTAAGTGCAGTAGCACCGGATTGTGGTCTGAGATAGTGCGGGATAGATATTCGATCTATCCCTGAGACTAGTCTTAGACCCCTAAACTAATGCATTCTTTCAGGACACTCTCACATGGTCACTCTTCAAGATGTCATTCTATTACTACAACAGGGCGATTTCATGGCTGCTGTCGGCCTCACCTAATTGGAAAGGTAGTCCTGATCAAAATGGACAACATATCTACCATGTGTTATCTACAAAAACGGGAGGGAACTAGGTCACCTCAACGTCTCATCTAGCTCAAACCATTTGGAGGTGGGCCCTCCAGTACAACATTCACCTGTTAGCGGAGTACCTCCCGGGGGTGGATAACGACTTTGTAGATCTCCTCAGCAGAGGTCCAGAAGTGGGAATTCCACCCACAAGTCCTCCTTCTATACATCCGGCGTTTGGGTCAACCACAAATAGACCACTTTGCCACAACAGGAGACGCAAAATGCCCAAACTTTGCCTCCAGGTTCCCACAGTCCAGGCAATGCACTATGGAAGAGTTGGTCCGGGATATTTGCTTACGCTTTTCTGCCTCTCCCGCTGCTTCCGTTTGTGGTTCGCAAACTTCGGCAGACATCTCTCACACACATCTTAGTGGCTCACATGGGCATGACCACCATGGCTCACCACACTTCTAGAGCTCTCAGTAGTGCCTCACGAGATACTGCCAAACAGGCAGAACCTTCTCACGCACAGCCAAGGGGAAGTAATACACCCAGACCCCAGATCACTCAACCTTGTGATTTGGTTCCTGAAGTCATTGAGTTTGGTTATTTGAAGTTACCATAACCTTGTATTGACATTCTGAAAGAAGCATGCAGGCCCACTATTCATGCCTGTTATGCTGCGAAGTGGAAAATATTTGTCCATTGTCAGTTTAAACACCTTGATCCTTTAGCCGCTAAAGTTTAAGAAGCTCTCCGTTACTTATTTCACTTGTATACTTCTGGTCTAGCCTTCACACCTTTAAGACTATACCTAGCGGCAGTAGCAGTGTATTTACAAAACAGACAGCACACTTCCCATATTAAAAACTCCTGTCATCAAGGCCTTCCTTCAAGGTCTTGAGAGTAATTCCTCCTAGGTTGCCTCCAGCTCCCATTTGGAACCTTTATTGTATTAAGAATAATGGCCCTCCGTTTGAACCCCTCCAGTTTCTATCCTGGAAAGTAACATTCCTAGTTGCTATCACTTCACTCGGACGTGTCAGTGAGTTTCAAGCATTACCTTAGAAGAACCTTTCTTCTAACTACATAGAGATTAGGTGGTACTACGTACCATTCCTTCCAAAGTTGGTGTCTCAATTATTAATCAATGTATTGAATTGCCAGTATTCTTTCCTCAACCAGACTCCGTTGCGGAAAGGGCTGCGCACACCATAGATGTAAAACAAGCCCTCGTATATTATATTGCCAGAACCAAATTGTTTAGGAAACACAACTGTTGCCTTTTCAAAGCCACTCAAGGAAGGGCCATTTCTAAATCGGGCATAGCACGCTAGATTTTCAAATGAATCCAAACTTGTTATGCTAAAGCTAAAAGAGCTGACCTAAGAAATATACTTACTAGCTGATATATGTAAAGCAGCTACATGGTCTACACCTCATACATTTCCAAAACATTACTCAAATAATGAACAAAAAGAAAACTCTACAGTCTCTACACCTATTATAGAGAGCCAGGATAGTCCAAAGAATTTGAGGACCTCAATTACTATCACTGAATTAGGAATTTATAGAGCGCTGCTACTCACCTGTAAGGGTCTCGGGGTGCGGGGGGATGGGTCTGCTGATCCGTCTGGGCGTTGAGGTTTGGTCGAAGAACCAGGTCATGAGATCTTTCTTGAATTGGGTCAGCGAGGGTGATTGCCTGAGGTGTAGGGGCAGGGTGTTCCAGTTCTTGGCGCCTGGGTAGGAGAAGGATCTTCCTCCGATTCTGGTCTTGTGGATCTGTGGAATGGTGGCCTGGGCAAGTTGGGTGGAGCGAAGCTGTCTGGCGGGTGCGTGGAAACAGGCGGAGTTCCAGATATGCTGGTCCTGCGTTGTGATACCAAAGGGGATAATGGACGGAGCGTTCGAGCAAATCAAACACTCACCCCCAGTCAAATGATCTGGGTTTAATCCATCATCATTCTTTAGCTCACTCCACCACCCCAGTTCAGACATGGCCATATGCAAATCAGTCTGACCCTGTGCCTCATGGGAACAGTCCAGCCCGAACTGCCAAGCCATGTCTTCCCTGGACCGGAAACAAGCATCCTGGGACCGGTTTCGGGTTCAAAACCCTCATCAGCCAGGCTATCTTGAATCCAGTGGCAAAGTGAGCAAGGGACCCACGTCTGGGCATACCCTGCCAACTTAGGGCGAACAAAGCGATACCAAAGGGGATAATGGATGGAGCGTTAGAGCAAATCAAACACTCACCCCCAGTCAAATGATCTGGGTTTAATCCATCATCATTCTTTAGCTCACTCCACCACCCCAGTTCAGACATGGCCATATGCAAATCAGTCTGACCCTGTGCCTCATGGGAACAGTCCAGCCCGAACTGCCAAGCCATGTCTTCCCTGGACCGGAAACAAGCATCCTGGGACCGGTTCCGGGTTCAAAACCCTCATCAGCCAGGCTATCTTGAATCCAGTGGCAAAGTGAGCAAGGGACCCACGTCTGGGCATACCCTGCCAACTTAGGGCGAACAAAGCGATACCAAAGGGGATAATGCGTTGTAGGCATGTGAGGAGCTTGAAGTTGATTCTCTTATTGGCTGGCAGCCAGTGGAGTTGACGGAGGTGTTGAGTGATGTGGTTGCAGTGGGGGATATCGAGGACCAGTCTGGCTGCAGCATTTTGGATGTTCTGTAATTTCCTGAGCTGTTTCTGTGTGATGCCGGCGTAGAGTGCGTTGTCGTAGTCTAGTCTGCTGGTGATGAGTGCGTGGGTGACTATCTTTCTGGATTCTGTGGGGATCCCTCTGAATGTATTTCGGAACAGGCAAAGCGTGTGGAAACAGGATGAGGATACAGCGTTGATTTGTCGGTTCGTTGAGAGTGAGGAGTCCAGTACGATGCCGAGGTTGTGTGCATGGTCCCTGAGGGTAGGAGTGGTTCCCAGAGTGGCGACCCACCAAGTGTCGTCCCAGGCTGAGGGGGCGGGCCCTAGGATGAGTACTTTGGTCTCAACCGAGCTGAGCTTGAGGCAGCTTTTTTTTTTTAACCAGGTGGCCACGGCCTTCATCCCACTGTTAAAGTTGGTTCTGGCGGCTGTAGGTTTGTTGGTGAGGGAAATGATCAGCTGGGTGTCGGCATATGAGATGATGTTGAGTCAGTGGTTTCGGACGATGGCGGCGAGAGGGGCCATGTAGACTTTGAATGAAAAGGGTGGGGCTTAGGGAGGATCCCTGGGGCACTCCACAGCTGATCTCTGTAGGTTCTGAGAGGAATGGAGGTAGTCGGACTGGCTGTGTTCGGCCGGTAAGAAATTAGTGGATCCAGTCCAGGGCCTTGTCACGGGTGCCAGCGTCGTGTAGTCTAGTGATTAGGGTACGGTGGGAGACTGTATCGAAGGCGGCCGAGAGGTCTAGTAGGATGAGGGCTGCGGCTTCGCCGTGGTTGGGGAGAGAGCAGATGCAGTCTGTGGCGGCGAGGAGAGTGGTTTTGTGCTGTTTGCTTCTGAAGCCGGATTGAGAGTGGTCCAGGACATGGTTTTCCTCTATGAACTCCGAGAGCTGGGCTTTGATGGCCTTCTCGATTACCTTGGCTGGGAAAGGGAGGAGGGAGATGGGTCTGAAGTTCTTAAGGTCCGTCAGGTCCGCGGATGGCTTCTTCAGCAGGGGGTTGATCTCTGCGTGTTTCCAGTCGTCTGGGTGAAGCAGGGTACAGTTGAGCAGGATCTGTTGGGGTGCAGCGTGGTTGCATGCGGTGGTGACTGGTTTTGAGGCAGGGTCTTTGGTGTCGAAGCTGTTGTAGATCTTCCTGATCTTGTGGTGGAAGAAGGTGCTGAGTTTGTTGCAGAGGTCTTGGGAGGGTGGGGACGTCTGCGGTCTCGCTGTTGGGCCTGGCGAACTCCTTGACAATGGCGAAGAGTTCCTTGCTGTTGTGTGCGTTGGAGTTGATTCTGTCTTTGAGGGCCGTTTTCTTTGTGGCTTTGAGGAGGTGGTGGTGTGCATTGACAGCAGTTTTGAAGGTTGCGTGGGTTTCCAGGGTGTTGTTCCGCCATCTCTTCTTGAGTCGTCTGCAGGTGCGTCTGGACTCGTGGAGGGCGGGAGTAAACCAGCTGGCTTTCTTGGAGTGTTGCTTGGGGCCCTCTTGAAGGGAGCCCAAGTGTCGGCGCAGTTGGAGATCCATCGGTGGAGATTACTTGCTACGGTGTTGGCGTCTGTTGATGTTGGCGGGCTGGTAGTGCTGAGGAAAGCGGTGAGGTGTTCCTAGGCGGCCTTGTTCCAGCTGCGATGAGCAAGGCGGTGAGGGCAGTGGTCGACAGTGGGGGTGGCGAAGGTGAAGTGCATGCAGTGGTGGTCGGTCCAGGGGAGTTTGGTGGTGTGGCCGTAGATGATGTTCCCGCTGGCGGTGAAGACTTGGTTGAGCATGTGTCCGGCTCCTTGGGTCGGGACGGTGAATAGCTGCTTGAGTCAGATGTTGGCCAGGTTGTCCAGCAGGGACGTGGTGTTCTGGTCGCTGGGGTTGTCCAGGTGGAAGTTGAGGTCACTGAGTAGGATGTCGGTGGATACGAGAGCCTGGTGCGCGATGTGGTCTACGATGGCGTCGGTAAAGGGCAGGCGGGGTCCTGATGGCCTGCAGACGAGGGTGCTGCAGAGGTTTGTGTCGGGGTTGGTCTGGATCTGAAAATGGAGGTGTTCCATGGTTGTCGTAGGGTCATTAGAGGGTGGTCAGACGGAGGGTGTTCTTGTGGACGATGGAGTTGCCGCCTCCTGGTCGGTCGGTGCCATCCTTGTGGGTGATTTTGTAGCAGTCGGAGATGGCGGTGGCACTGTCCGGGCCGGAGCAGGGATTGGTCCAGGTTTCCGTGAAAAAGGCGATGTAGGGAGAGGCGGCATCAAGGAGGTCCCAGATTTCAGTGACATGTTTGTGGAGGGATCTTATGTTGAGGAGGATGCAATTGAGCTGGTCGGTTGGGCAGCAAGAGGATCTGGCATGTTGGCGTGGGTGAAGGTGTTGCTGCAGTTCCGGCAGGAGAAGGGTCCTTGGTTCTCCATCGGCAATGCGTGGTGGCAGGTGGTGTGGCGTCCTGCATTGAGAAGAGGAGGGTGCTGGCGTCATAGCGGTGGAAGGTCCAAGAACCAGGGTCCCTGACTCTGGGCCCTGTCCAGGCGTGGATGGGCGCAGACGGGCTTGACTTTGGTGCGCCTATGGCGAACCAGCGGCCACCATTAAGTAGTGCTGCGGGGGGGGAGGGGGTGCTGGACAGCTGGGAGGCAGGAAACGCGGGAAGAGTCACTGAAGGGTGGCTGGGCCATGGGGGGTCGCTGCGGCAGGGGCAAGAGTGGCAAAATAAAAGAGAAGTAATAGGAAAAAGCTGAATAAAGGCAGAAAAAGAGACAGAGGGGCAGCCCAGCAATAGAGCATTGACCCTCTGCCACTAGACCACCAGGGATGAGGCGCAGGCAGGAGCTTGCGGGTGGAGGAGGGCCTCGAACTCCTGACCAGGTGTTAGCAACAGGGACAGCAGCAGCAGCTACCAGGCAGAGCTGCGCCGTGAAGGGAGCAAGTCCACTAGAAGGTCAGTGGACACATTTCAACCCTACTTAAGAAAAAGAATGTAATAAAACCTACGTACATTAACCAGAAACTTCTTAAAACACAGGAAACTTATAGTATGTCAGCATTGCTAAAACAAAAATACTATTCCGTTTTTGGTGGGATCCAAAACCAAAAAACAAGACAAACTTTTAGCTGAAAATATGTCCAATGTAGAAATTAAAGGTACATTGCTAGCATTGATACATGTCAACATCTACAGCAGCATCTATCATTGACTCTCAAACACTGCTCCAGCAAAAAAATAAAAGTTCGTATAATCTGCTACGGTATGGAAACGCTCAGACTATTGCATCTGAAACTGTGATTCTACTCGAACAAGTTAGTATAAGCTATTCTCAATACTTGTTTAAACTTAAGTCTACCCCTAGGAAATCTTTATAGGCCCAATCATGAAGCCACAACTGCTATGAAGTTGGGCACAAAGGTGACCTATTAGATCCTGGAATGTTCATTAATTTTTCAAAGACCTACTAACGCAGATAGATCAAATTCAAACTGACTAGCTCCAGAACAAACACAACTGTTTTAATAATGGAGGACCTTATTAATCACCTATTGCATTCAATTGAAGTTAACAACTTTGATGGTTCAGTGGACGGTGTTTATTCTATACCAGAAGCAATATACAAAGCTTAAGTGCAAAACTGGTTGGGTAAACTGAGCTCGGCACTGTCCGACTTAGGCTACCATCACCTAAGTTGGAGACACATAAATAATCAACCAGTCCAATATATATCTTTACTGCAATGGCCAAAAATCAATAATTGATTACACCTTACATATCACAGAGTTTGATAAAGTGCAGGATTTTAAAATAGTAAACGAGACACCAAAAGTGTCTACCAGCCGCAGCAAATGATAGTGCATTAGAAAATCCAGAAATTATAAACAGACAAGCTGTATACAGAGAAAATATTAACAGTAGTAGCAGGGAAAGGACTCGCATGGAATGCTTCTTTCGACGCTCAAGTCCTTAAACTCTGGGATCAAGGATTTAGTACCAAGTTCATGGAAATAACGGATAACTGAGCTCCCAACCCTACTTGGGACACCAGCCTGTGCTCTCTGCTCTTCCAACAAATATGTAACTTTCTATCTTCATTGGGCAATTTGAATCAAGCAAGTTATAAATGACAACAATCAATCTATACTACTGTCCAAACCCTAACAAAATGTATGGGAAGAAACAGGCCATTATTAAAGGTCAGATCAACTCCAACAAGAGGTTTGACTATAAAAAATAAACTTAAAAATGAGTTAAAGTAAATTGCCAAGATCAAGCAAATCATCAAGAATCTGTGTGGACTCCACTTCAGTACTCCATAGTTACAAGAGAAACACAAAAATGTTGATCCCTATTGGGCCTTGGAACTAATTTGTATAAGAAAAGATGTGACTACCACATTCCATATAGAACTTGAAACGACAGGCTGTAAAACCTTTGACAGGACCCAATTAAATTCAGTAAGTCCAAAAATTACATTTGTCTTGATTCTGAATGACAAAAAAGGTAACAAATATCAGCAAAGAAAGTAAGATTATACACTCTGAACATAGAGCACTAGAGCTTCCTGTAGCCAGCTATATTCAACTTAGTAATACAATGTGGGCAGGTCTTGCCATCATGGAACGGTTCCATGTTGCAACCAATATACAAACGGGGTCCCAGGCAGTCAAAAGTTAATTGCTCTATTGGAGATGCAGACATGAAAGTTTTTGCAAAGCATTAACTCTGGTCTAAATTAGACCGTTGGGGGTTGGGTCCGGGTTTATTACATTTAATCATTTAATTGTACAGCAATACCTAGGTCAGGATAAAACGATGAGAGAGGAATGACACCACAGATGAATAAAAAATATCAGAAAAAACGGTTGAATCCTGGCATCGCTGCTTTTTTCTATTTACATAATCTGACTTCTGAACTACTGCAACAGAGCAGCACTTAAACTAGCCTATGTTCAGATTCCATTTCTAGTCTATGCAGATTACCTTGTTATCCTCTCCACTACTCAGTTGGACTAACAATCTTGACTGACACCTTCATACGGACTTACATACATTTAACATAAAGAATCTTAAGATAAATTCCAATAAAATGATGGTAATGTCATTCTGTTACAAAAGGCCAAAATATAACTGGGTAGTTGGTACAGCGAAGATTGAGTACCTACAGCAATACGTATGTTGGAGTCATAGTTCATAAAAACATTAACTATATACGACTTATGCAACATCTACGCTGTAAAACTTCAATGGTAACCAGAGCTATAAAAAAGAAAATAATGGAGATGGGGCAATCGGACCAACCCTAAATTAATTCCGGTTCTCTCTTATGGTTGCCTAAATTAGAAATCAAATGCAATTGAAAAACCTTTTCCTAAACTGTATTAGATATCTACTCAGTCTAAGAATGGAAACCCCATAAAGCTGTTTGACTTGAACTAGGGCTTACATCCTTGAAGGCAACCATATGCATTAATCAATTAATTCCTATTTAGACTCTCACTCCTCTGGGATTAACGCTTTAAAACACTAATCAAAGAAGAACTGGCCAGACAAGACTGAAACTGTTCTCTCTGGGTGCAACTTCTAAAACAATTTATCAGATTTTAATCTTCCATCATTGAAGAAACTAAGAGAGATGACTAGCCTTTGGCAGGCAGGATGATTGGGGATTTAGAGTCTGGTGTGCAGGAGCTCAGCACAGCGCGGCCATCTTTGTGCACAGCCAGCCACGGGTACCCCTCCGATGAATGTATATCTAGTAATGGAATTGACCTTTTCTTTTCATTGAGGCATCAATGTCTATCTTTTATTTGTTCTCCCTTACAATAGCGTGAATCTGAAATTGATACCACTTTATTTCTGAATCATGTATCTGAAAGAGACACGTTAGTGACAGATTCCTTACCTTAGAATATCCCCAGGCGTCAGGCTGGATCCGGAAAGTTTTGCGTGGCAAGTACCCTTGCGCGTCGGTAGGCGGCGTCGGTGCGGCTCCGCGTCCGTCGTCGGCGTCGTGATCGCCGGGATGACGCCGCGGGCAGTACTTAGACGCCGCCCCTGCGCGCTGAGCGTCAGTTATTCTTTTCCGCGCCAGTAAGCGCAGATCCGGGAAGAGCAGTGCCCTAGTCACTTGTTGACTATCCTTTTTGTGAATTTTTCACTGTTTCTTCAACGAGTCTTCACGACTCCTAAGGTGTCGTAGGGATGCCCGGCTTTAAGCCCTGCGAGGCCTGTGCCCGCATGATGTCCATCACGGACCCGCATCTCGAGTGTCTCTTCTGTCTCGGCTGAGACCACGACACGAAGTCGTGCCCTGACTGCTGGAAACTTCATCCGAAGGCTTTGCGAGAGCGGTCTCGAAAGCTGCTCGAGGTCCGGCAGTCGGCTCCGCGCCGCACCAAGCCCCGGTCACAGGAGAGGTCGAGGGGCCGGTCGCGGAGCCCCCACCGTTCGTCGGAATCCAAGTCTTCGCGCTCCTCCGGTAAGTCGAAGCACAAGAAGTCTAAGCGGCGTCATCGCTCTAAGACTTCGCCTCGCCGGACTCTGCTGAGGCCCCTGTCGGCACCGTCCCCGCCCCCGCGGCCCCAGACGTGCCTGTCGAGTCACCCCCGCATTACCCATCCTTCCCGGGTTCGGGGGCGACTCCGGCCCAAGTACAGGAGTTCCTGTCGGCCATGGCCCGCCTCTTCGGGCCTCAAGGTCCCTCCTGTGCGCCTTCGGGCCCTGCGGGCCCTGATGGGGCTGCTCCGGCGTCGCCGTCGACTCCGGTCCCGGCGCCGCCTGTCCCACCAGCCTTCATCCCAGCCTCGGCTCCGGCCTCGATCCCGGCTCCGGTGGTGCCGCAACCCCCATCGACGCCGGTTGACCTAACCACGCCTCCGCCGACGCCGATGTCCCCGGTGCCGTTCCTGACGGACGGCGTCGTTCCCCGGTTCTCTCCGGCTCCGGACATGGAGCCGGACCGACGTCGCCCGACACCGGTTCCGGCGCCGATGAGACCTTGGGTCCCAAATGTCCCTCCTCCTCCATATTTTGAACCTGAGGAGGACCAGGAGAGCTGGGAGGGGTCTGAGGACCCTCTCACATAACAGTGCGAGTTTGACCCGGACTGGGTTGAGGAACTTGGGGATGCCAGTGGTCTGGACACCTCCCCTGACTCTGGCATGCTGTCTCCTCCCGTGGCTACGGAGGAGGGGGCTAATTTTGCAACGGTGTTGCGTAGAGCTGCTGGAGCCTTAAATCTCCAGTTGCCTACTGTGGCCGTCAGGACTAACCTCCTGACAGAAGTGCTTCAGCCGGCGGCTTCCTCTTCGGAGACTGTGCTGCCGTTCAATGATGCACTCACTGACGTTCTTTTGGGTGCCTGGTCCAAACCCACCACAGGGGCTCCTGTGGATAGGAACGTGGCCCGACGCCATCGCCCTGCTCCGTGCGACCCCTGTTTCTCTCCCAACACCCCACCCCTGAGAGCTTGGTTGTCCAAGCCTCTGCCTCCCAAACCGCCTTCCCTACCGCCCCTCCGGATAGGGAATCCAAGCGCCTGGACCAATTTGGGAAGAAGGCTTTCTCTTCCTCCAGTGCTGGCTTGCGGTCCGTCAACACCGCTTGCCTCTTGGGCCGATATACCCACTCCCTGTGGGATTCGGTGGCGACTGTTTTGCCGCAGTGTTCTGAGGAGGTCCAGACACTGCTTACCCGCGCTATTGCGGAAGGGCGAGATGCGGCTAAATACACCATACGTTGTGGCCTTGATACCGCCGACTCGCTGGGCAGATCGCTTGCAACGACGGTGGCTGCTGAGTCGCCACGCCTGGCTCAGAACAACTGGTTTCTCGGGTGATGTCCAGAATACACTCATGGACATGCCCTTTGATGGAGTCTGTCTTTTTGGTTCCAAAGCAGACCATGCGCTGGAGCGTTTAAGGACTCACGGGCTACTGCCAAGTCCCTGGGCCTTTCTGTCTGTGCGCCCTCCGCTAACATCTGCTTTGCGCCCTTTCGTGGCCACGGAAGGGGCGCCCAGTCACGTCAGCAGCCCAGCCACCGGCCCGCGCAGCAAGCGTCTTCGCGTGGCCGAGGACGTGGATACCGCCGTGGCGGTTCGGGCAACCAGCGTGCGGGTCAGGCCACTACCTCCAACCCGTCCGCGGCCTCCAAGCCCTCCTAGTCCCTCCTTTCATGTGCACAGTTCGCCAGTAGGGGGCAGGGTCCGCCATCACCTTCACCACTGGCGTCCCATCACCTCGGACAGGTGTGTCTTGGACATTGTCCGAAGGGGCTACTCCCTCCCCTTCGAGACCACCCCCCCAGCCATGCCACCTCAATTCCACCGCATGTCAGGGGATCACTTGATGCTTCTGCAGAAGGAAGTCACGGCCCTCTTGGCCAAGAGGGCCATCGAGCATGTTCCGACCCCAGAAGTAGGGCATGGTTGCTACTCCCACTACTTTCTGGTGCCCAAAAAGGACAAGGAGGACATGCGTCCTATCTTGGACCTCCGGAACGTCAATCGCTTCCTCCGGAAGGAGAAGTTCAAGATGCTCACCCTAGCTCAGGTCTTGACTGCCCTCGACCCTGGAGACTGGTTGGTAGCGTTGGACTTGCAGGACGCTTATTTCCACATCCTCGTCCTGCCGGCCCACCGGCGTTACCTACGGTTCACGGTAGGCCTCGAGCATTTTCAGTTCACCGTGCTCCCTTTGGCCTTACCAGTGCCCCTCGGGTGTTCACGAAAGTGATGGCGGTGGTCGCAGCTCATCTGCGCCGGGCAGGGGTTTCAGTCTTCCCCTACCTCGACAACTGGCTGCTGAAGGCGGGCTCGTCCCAGGCAGTCGTCTCCCACCTCCAGACTACGGCCGAACTCCTGCACTCGCTGGGGTTCTCCATCAATGTGCCGAAGTCGCATCTGATTCCTTCTCCACAGCTCCTTTTCATCGGAGCAGTTCTGGACACGACGCAGTTTCGGGCCTATCCTCCCGAACGGCGAGTCCGGGATATTCAGGCTATGATTCCAATCTTTCAGCCTTTATCCTGGGTTTCGGTACGGATGACCCTGAGGCTGCTGGGCCTCATGGCCTCCTGCATCCTGCTGGTCAATCATGCCAGATGGCATATGCGGGCTCTGCAGTGGGACCTGAAGTTCCAGTGGGCGCAGCACCAGGGCAACCTGTCCGATCACGTCCAGATCTCGGAGGGGACTGCAAAACAGTTGCAGTGGTGGCTCTCGAACCGGCAATGGGTCATGGGCAGATCCCTCTCCCTTCCCCAGCCAGAGCACACAGTTGTGACGGACGCGTCCCTTCTGGGATGGGGCGGTCACATGGGAGAGGCGGAGATCAGAGGCCTCTGGTCTCCGGCGGAGTCCCGGCTCCATATCAACCTTCTGGAGCTCCGGGCGATCCGACTTGCACTCAAGGCATTCCTTCCCTCTGTCAAAGGGAAGGTAGTGCAGGTGTTCACAGACAACACCACTGCCATGTGGTACTGCAACAAACAGGGCGGGGGTGGGGTCGTGGACCCTCTGTCAGGAGGCTCTGCGCCTCTGGACGTGGCTGGAACATCAGGGCATGTTCCTGATGGTTCAACACCTGGCAGGTTCCCTGAACGCCAGGGCGGACGAACTCAGCCGCAGGTGCATGATGGATCACGAATGGCGTCTTCACTCGGAAGTGGCGCAAGGACTCTTTCTACAATGGGGAGAGCCTTGGTTAGATCAATTCGCCATCGAAGAGAACGCGCAATGTCATCAGTTCTGCGCGTTGGAATTTCCAAGGCGGCACTCGCTCGGCGACGCTTTTCGTCGCGAGTGGAGTTGCGGTCTGTTGTACGCTTTTCCGCCTATACCACTTCTACCCAGAGTGTTGAAGAAGATTCGGCACAACCGGGCCCAAGTCATCCTTGTGGCTCCGGACTGGGCTCGAAGTTTTTGGTATCCCGAGCTACTCAGTATGAGCGTAGATCCCCGATCCGTCTGCCTCTTCGGGAGGATCTTCTGTCGCAGCAGCAGGGGACGGACCTCCACCCGAACCTGTCCAGTCTACACCTGCTTGCGTGGAGATTGAGCGGCGGCAGTTGATTCCTTTCGACTTGCCTCCCGAAGTTTGTGATGTGATTTTGGCAGCCAGGCGTCCCTCCACTAAGGTGGTATACGCCTGCAGGTGGAACAAATTTGTGGCATGGTGCACAGCAAAGGCTGTGAATCCCCTTTCTGCCCCTCTTTCTGAGGTCCTTCTGTTCCTTCTTTCTCTGGCCCAACAGGGTTCTGCCCTGGGTACCATCAAGGGTTATCTCTGTGCTATCTCGGCCTTCCTCAGGCTCCCTGATCAGCCCTCCCTTTTCAAGTCCCCTGTTGTTAACAGGTTCCTAAAAGGCATTACACACCTCTTCCCTCCTGTTCCGTTTGTGATGCCTCAGTGGGACTTGAACTTGGTTCTTACCTTTTTAATGTGCGCTCCCTTTGAGCCTCTACATAACTGTCCTCTTCGTCTTCTGACTCTGAAGACAGCCTTTCTGGTGGCCATCACCTCTGCTCGGCGGGTGAGTGAGCTCCAGGCTCTGTCCTGCAAACCTCCCTTTCTGTCTGTCCATCCAGACAATGTTGTTCTTAGGACGCGTCCGTCCTTCTTGCCAAAGGTGGTTACTGCCTTCCACATTGGGCAGACCATCACTTTGCCTACCTTCTTTCCGCCTCCGCATCCTTCCAGAGAGGAAGAGAGGCTCCACCGTCTGGACCCAAAACGTGCGCTCTCCTATATCGACCGTACGAAACACTTCCGGGTGGATGACCAGCTCTTTGTCGGCTACGTGGGCGCCAAAAAAGGTCGGGCGGTGCACAAACGAACCATCTCCCGCTGGGTTACCTTGTGTATCAAGGCCTGCTATTCTTTAGCTAAGAAGGAGCCTCCTGTTGGGCTGCGTGCCCATTCCACCAGGGCAACGGCTGCTACCACGGCTTTAGGCAGCGGTGTTCCGCTGCAGGATATCTGTCAGGCAGCTACGTGGGCCTCGCTGCACACGTTTACAAAACATTATTGCCTTGACAGTCAGGTCCGGAGGGGCGGCTACTTTGGCCGTTCTGTCCTCCGGGACTTTCTTGTCTGATCTTTGTTCGCAGACCCACCACCGGGGTTGGTATTGCTGGGGTATCTATTCTAAGGTAAGGAATCTGTCACTAACGTGTCTCTTTCAGATGCACAAGTTACTAACTTGTGTAACGATATATCTGTAAGAGACAGTAGTTAGTGACAGATTCCTACCGCCCACCCATCCTCCCCGTTCTGCGAACTGATTTCTAGGGTTAAGGACATCCCTTTCAGGGCCCTAGTATTTTTCAGACACCTATGTCAGCTTCTTGCATGGCTCTGCGTTCCTGGCGCGGAAAGTCGTGTACAGAACTGACGTCAGCGCGCAGGGGCGGCGTCTAAGTACTGCCCGCGACGTCATCCCGGCGATCACGACGCCGACGACGGACGCGGAGCCGCACGACGCCGCCTACCGACGCGCAAGGGTACTGCTACGCAAAAACTTTCCCGGATCCAGCCTGACGCCTGGGGATATTCTAAGGTAAGGAATCTGTCACTAACTACTGTCTCTTACAGATATATCGTTACACAAGTTAGTAACTTGTGCAATGCAGATACACCTTCTCCTGGGAAACACGACCAGAGGTTTTCAGGGAATTTTGTACCTCGGCAACTTGTTTATTAGTTTTCCTTTTTCTAACTGAATTCCAGTAGTTTGTGTTCCATTTTCTTGTTTTTTAATGGCTGCTTAATTTTTTCATGCTGTAGGAGGCTTGTGTCTCACCTACTATATGCAATGTTTTATGAGGGATTAAGCCAGTAACCAATTACATGTGACCGATTGATCTACATAATCTAATGCTCAATTGTTTGATTGTAGGAAAGTAGAGAATGAGGATGTGAATAAAGACCAAATCTTGCTGGAGAAAGAAGCAGAGGTAAGCTATGCTAACTTAACGTACATGTTTGTGTGCCAGATTTAATAAAACCTGTCTAAACTTTTGCCATGGTTTAAAATTGCTCTGGCAATCCATCAAATGATATACATATGGCAGTTGAGACACTTGCAAGATACCACACATCATTATCCACCATTTGGAGTTAAATTGATACATTATTTCGAATGAGGTGCATAGCTAATGAGGGCGCAACCACCACAATGCCCATTAAGGACAACCGGAGTTGTCTTCTGCAATACATTCCAGTAAACATCACACTGCACGCTCATAGGTATTTCAAACATTAGTATAGAAACACTGGCACTACGTAAGACAGGATACAATCAATGCCAATATGAGTATATTTTCTTTTATTTACTGACAATAGAAGCTCACTAGGAGAAACAGAAAGATCGGCAAGTTTGCTCTCCAAAGCAGTTGCTGTATCTCAATGACCATGCGGTGACACAACCGTTGAACACTAAAAACATTCTAATTCCATGTAGTACTGCACATGTAATTAGCGCATTAACAAATTTGGTACATGTTCCTTTTATGTGCATTTTATTTAAACAAAACCAACAAATGTAGAAACAAAATACATATTGCACAACCAGCATAAATTAGTATAGAATATAATCATTATACTTTTCAGGCACTTTGACATCTCTTTTTGAAGCATTTCCAAAGCTGGTTTCACCTAGGGTACCTGACACATTAAAATACTGATACGTGATATTACGTTGCACCATCTTATCAGAACTTGTATCACCAACTGGAAACTGTACAGAGAAGAATTGTTTTCAAATGAGATTGAATTATTTATATTCATTGCTAAATCAGTAAAATCTTTCTCATTTGAGGTCTCCATAAGTTTTTCATGCCAGAGCAACCCTCTCTCAACTCAATTTTATGAGGCCATTCATCTAATTTGAGCGGCCTGTTCCCACCGGCGTGCCTTCTGGCCCTATGGGTTCGGGAAGGGCCCCTACTGGTTCCACCCTGGCAGCTCCAGCGCCAGTCTGGCCCCTTGGATCCACGGATGGATCCAGTTCGGCGCCAGTCGAACCATTTTGACCTTCCCCGGCGCTGGTCCCGATGTCAATGCTCCCGGCGCCCACTGGCTCTGCCTCCCGCCATTCTGATTCCAGACTCTGACATGGAGCCGGAGGGGTGTCGTCTAATGCAGACTCTGGCGCCGACTGGAGCCATGCCTTCCAGGCCAGAGCCTGAGCCCTATTCCTATGGGCCAAGACTTAGGGAGGATTGGGAGGGGCCACTGGAACCTGAGGAATACCAGCCTTTAAATCCACAAATGGACTGGTGTGAGGACTTGGCAGAGGACAGTGGACTAGACACTTCTCAAGATCCTGACATGCTTTCTCCCCCTACCTTGGCTATGGAGGGAAGCATCCTTTGCTGTGGTGGTGAGAACGGTGGCCAAGGTCCTGGACCTTAGCCTGTCCTCATTTGCAGTCAAGATGAAGACCTTGAAAAAGGTGCTTCAGCCCGGAGTGTCCCCCACAGAACCTCTTCTCCCATTTAATGAAGCTCTTACAGACGTCCTTCTTGGGACTTGATTCAAGTCCAGCACAGGGGCTCCTGTGAACAGGACGATTGCCCGCCACCACTGCTGCACCCCAGGGAACCCCAATTTCATTACACAGCACTCTACCCCTGAGAGCTTGGTGGTCCAAGCCTCTACCTCCCATTTAAATCCTGGCGTGTTCCCTACCACCACGCCGGATAGGGAATCCGAGACTGGACACCTCAGGGAAGATGATGCTTTCTTCCACCAGCTTGGCACTGCGGTCTGTGAACACTGCATGCCTTTTGGGCCGTTACTCCCATGCTCTATGGGATTCGGTTGCAGAGGTGCTGCCCATGGTTTCAGAGGAGGCCCAGGCTGTAGCCAACAGGAGAGATTCAGCTAAGTTCACGATCAGATGTGGACTGGATACCACTGACTTGCTGGTCAGAGCGGTTTCCTTGACTGTGGCTTTACGGCACCACGCCTGGCTGAGAACAACTGGCTTTTCAGGGAATGTTCAAGCATCACTTGTGGACATGCCCTTTAAGGCCTCCTATCTCTTAGACCAGGTGGATTCAGCACTGGAGCGCTTTAAGGACAGCAGGGCTACAGCGAAGTCCATGGGCCTTTCCTTGGCCCCTCGCCACCCCCAATTTGCTGTTTGGGACCACAGAAGAGGCTTCCAGCCGCACCTATACCTTCCCAGCCACCGCGGCGCGCAAGCTTCCCAGCCTCTACGTGGCTGTGGGCCTGGTACCCACAGACCCAGTGCATTGGGCAGCTAGAGGTGGGGCAGTAGCACCCCCCCCCGACAGCTGCTGCCTCCAAACCCTTATAGTTACTCTCTTGCCATCATAGGCACCCAGTGGGAGGCAGGATACACCATCAGGTCTGCAACATCAGACCAATGGGTTCTCCAAATTGCCTGGGGGGAATACTCCCTCCCCTTCGTGACTACCCTCTACCCATGTCACCTGCTTGCGACAGGCAAAGGACCATCTCTCCTTGCTCCCCCAGGAAGTGACATCTCTCTTGGGCAAGAAAGCCATTGAGAGGGTGCCGATGCCTGAAGTAGGTCGTGGTTGCTATTACCGCTACTTACTGGTGCCCAATTAAAACTAGACCGGCGCCTTCTCAATTTCTTCCTCAAGAAGAAGTTCAAAATGCACACGCTCGCTTAAGTGCTGTCTGCCCTGGACCTGGGAGACTGAATGGTAGCGTTGTACTCGCAGGAGACATTTCCACATTCCCGTGCTGCCTGCCCACAGGCGTTACTTGCGGTTCAAGGTGTGCCACGAGCAGTTTCAGTTTGCTGTGCTCCCTTTTGGCCTTACCAGTGCCCCTCAGGTGTTCACCAAGGTGATGGCGGTGGTTGCAGCTGATCTGCGGAGATCACCATTGCCAGTTTTGCCCTATCTCTACCACTGACTGTTGAAGGCAGGCTCGCCCCAGGCTGTCGTCTCCCACGTCCAGACTATGGCAGACCTCCTGCATGTGCTGGGGTTTACTATCCGGGTGCCAAAGCTGTTGTGGACACAGTGCAGTTTCGGGCCTATCCGCCCGAACAGTGAATCTAGGATATCCAGTCTATGATACCGATGTTTTCGCTTCTATTCTGGATTTCGGTGAGGCTGACTCTGAGGCTGCTGTGCCTCATGGCTTCCAGCATCATGCGTGTGACAAATGCCTGCTAGTATATGTGGGATCTGCAATGGGACCTGAAGTTCCAGTGGGCGCATCATCAGAGGAATCTCTCCAACATGGTCCAGATCTCGGAGGGTACTGCAAAATATCTGCAGTGGTGGTTAACAAACCATGATTTGGTCAGCGCCGGACCCCTCCCTGTTCCCCAACCAGATCTGACCGTGGTGGCAGATGCGTCACTCCTGGGATGGGGTGGCATCTGGGAGAGGTGGAGATCAGAGGGTTCTGGTCTCATGTGGAATCTGGACTCCGTAACCTTATGGAGCTCAGGCCGATCCTGCTGGCATTGAAAGCTTTTCTACCCTCCATCAAGGGAAATCTAGTACAGGTGCTCACAGACAATGCCACTGCCATGTGGTACTGTAACAAACCGAGCAGGGTGGGTTCGTGGACCCTTTATCAAGAGGCCCTGCGTCTGAAGACATGGGTAAAATATCTGATAGAGACATCTAGCCACAGATTCCTTTCCTTACCTTTGAATTTCCCAGGCATCAGCCTGGATCCGGAATATTTTTCTTCGAGCAATAACCTTGCACGCCGCTAGGTGGCGTTGGTCGACTCTGTGTTACGTCGTCGGTGTTGTCTCCGCCTTTGTGCAGTTTGTGTTGCCTATATAGGCACCACCTTGGCGCGCTGACGTAAGTTCTTTTCTTTTCGTGTCAGCCAACGCAGATCCGTGAGGAGAGCTACCCTCTGTCACTATTTGGCAGGCTTTTTTCGACCAAGAAGACTTCTGGGTTCAAGCTGGACTGCGCCTGCCACCAAGCCATGTCGGTGACGGATCCACACTTGGTGTGCTGTTGGTGCCTGGAGCACAAAGACGACTCGAAGTCGTGCTCCGATTGCCAGGCCATGGCCCCAAAAGCTTTGAGGGAGTGGTCCCTAAAGCTTTGAGGGAGTGGTCCTTTGAGGGAGTGGTCCCTAAAGCTGCTTGCGCTTGGCACCACGTAGTTTGCCCCGGAGGTTTTGTTCACGGTCCCTCTCGGGAGGAAGGTCCGGGCACCGCTCCGGGATCCCCAAGTCTTTGTCCACCCACTCGAAGTCATCGAGTTGGTCAGGTAAGAAGCACATGAAACATAAGAAGTTGAAGTATGGTTTGACTTCTCCCTGTCTGTTGGCTGACGCGACGGAGGAGCCTCGGCGTTCTAGGCCTCATTCTTCAGAACCTGTGCCTGGGTCGGCTCCGCGCTTCCCAGCCTTTCCAGAAGCCAGAGCTACCCGCACCCAGCTCCAGGAGTTTTATGACACCACGTGTCTCATATTTGGGCGGCCTGACCCTACTGCGCATTCTGGCCCTGGAGGCTCAGAGGGGGCTCCATGGGGTTCCTTTCCGGCGTCTTCACCACTGGCAGACAACACATCGAACAGGTGAGTTCTTCAGATAGTCCGAAGGGACTATTCCCTTCCCTTCAAGACTACCCCCTCCCTCCATGCCTCCAACTTACGACAGGCTGACGGAGGATCACCTGACTTTGCTTCAGGAGGAAGTTATGACTCTCTTGGCCAAGGGAGCCAAAGAGAGGGTTCCGGTGCCAGAAGAATGCTGTGATTGCTATTTCAGCCATTTTTTGGTCCCGAAGAAAGAAAAGGGCCTGTGCTCTATCCTAGATCTGCGAGCCCTGAACTACTTCCTCAAAAAGAAATGGCACAAAACACAACGTAGACACATCACATTTTTGCAATGAAAACTGACCCTTTTTTAGAGTTCAAGACTCTTGCTCAGATCTTGTCTGCCCTGGACCCGGGAGACTAGATGGTATCGTTGGACTTGCAGGACCCCTATTTTCACATTCTCGTCCTGCTTGCCCATCGGCGCTACCTGCGGTTTACGGTAGACCACAAGCACTTTCAGTTCATCATGCTCCCCTTTGGCCTTACCAGCACCCCTCGGGTTTTCACCAAGATGAAGGCGATGGTCACAGCTCATCTGCGCAGATCAGGGGTGCCAGTATTCCCCTATCTCGATGACTGGCGGTTGAAGGCGAGTACTCCCCAGGCTGTCATCTCTCGCCTCCAGACTATGGTGAACCTTCTGCATTCGCTTGTGTTCTCTATCACCATTCCGAAGTCACACCTGACTCCTTCTGAGACACTCCTTTTCATTGGAGCTGTTCTGGACACAGTGCAGTTTCGGGCCTATCATCCCAAACGGCCAGTCCAGGATATTCAGGCTATGATTCCAATGTTTAAGCCTCTATCCTGGATTTCGGAGAGAATGTCACTGAGGCTGCAGGCTCATGGCCTTCTGCATCCTGCTAGTGACATATGCCAGATGACATGTGCGAGCTCTGCAGTGGGACTTAAAAGTCCTGAGGCGCAGCATCAGGGGAATCTCTCCAACATGGTCCAGATCTTGGAGAGTACTGCACAGGACCTGCAGTGGTGGCTAACAGTCCCCGATTGGTCAGAGGCGCACCCCTCTCCCTTCCCCAACCAGACCACACAGTAGTGACAGATGCATCACTCCTGGGATGGGGCGGCCATCTGAGAGAGGTGGAGATCCGAGGTCTCTGGTCTCTGGCAGAATCCGGTCTCCACATCAAGTTGCTGGAGGTCCGAGCGATTCGCTTGGCATTGAAAGCCTTTCTTCCTTCAATCAAGGGAAAGCTGGTTTAAGAGTTCACGGACAACACCACCGCCACGTGGTACTGAAACAAACCGGGTGGGGTGGGGTCGTGGACCCTATGTCAAAAGGCCCTGCGTCTCTGGATGTGGCTGGAACAGCAGGGCATATCTCTGGTGGTTCAACACATGGCAGGTTCTCTGAATGCCAGGGTGGATGAACTCAGCCGTCGATGCCCAGCAGATCACAAATGGTGTCTTTATCCGGAGTTGTTGCAACATCTCTTTCAGCAGTGGGGAGGGCGTTGTTTGGATCTGTTCGCCTCCACCGAGAACGCGCAATGTCAGCAGTTTTGCTCGTGGGAGTTTCCAAGGCGGCACTCGCTCGGCGACGCTTTTAATCTCGAGTGGAGCTCAGACCTCCTGTATGCCTTTCCGCCAATACTATTCCTGTCCAGAGTGCTCAAGAAGATCAGGAGCGAAGGCCCAAGTCATTCTCGTGGCTTCGGACTGGGCACAGAGTCTGGTATCCCGAGCTTCTCCAACTGAGCGTCGACCCTCCGAACAGGCTGCCCCTTCGAGTAGATCTTCTGTCGCAGCAGCAAGGAGAGTCCTCCCTCCGAACCTGTCAACTCTACGCCTTTTTGCTTGGAGATTGAGCGGCAGCAGTTGAGCATTTTACCTTCCTCCCAAAGTCTGTTATTTTGGAAGCCAGGTGTCCCTCTACCATGACCATGTATGGTTGCCGGTGTTCAAATTTGTAAAATACTGTACAGAAAGATCTATTAATCCTCTTTCTGCTTCCCTCTCTCAAGTCCTTCTCTTTATTTTGACCCTTGCCCAGCAAGGCTCTGCTCTGGGCACTCTCAAAGGATACCTTTCGGCCCTGTCTGCCTACTTGAGGCTGCTAGACCAGCCCTCTTTATTTAAATCCCCTATTGTAAATGGATTTCTTAAGCGTCTTGTACATATGTTCCCTCCTGTCCCTTTCATCATGCCTCAGTGTGATGTTAATTTGGTTCTCACCTACCTGATGTGTGCTCCGTTCGAACCTCTGCACAACTGCCCCGTCCAGCTGCTTAAAATCAAAAGTCTTTTTAGTGGCATTAACTTCTGCCAGGAGGGTGAGCGAATTGCATACTCTGTCATCCAAGCCTTCTTACCTGAACATCTTCCCTGATAAGTTTTGTGCTTTGCACTAAGGCCTCTTTGTGAGAGGCTGGCCTGGTATATGATGTCCACTAATGTAAGTGGGCACCTTGCACCAGTCCAGACAACCCTTATGGTGATTTAAGAGGTCTCAGACAACCTTAGAAAGCTATCCAAGTGGTAGCTGTGGAGAGCAGCCTTCAGGCTTAGTCTTGAAGGAGTGTAAAACAGCTTGTTTTACCAGAATGCAATCTTATAGTATAGATTAAATTAAAAGAGAACCACACAGTAGTTATAAAAATATGTATTTATTATATAACACTACCTAGTACGTTACAGTATCTCCCACACGGAGATACACAAAGCACACAATACTTTAGCAAAGAAATCACAGTAGATAGCACTAACACACAGCAGGCCCGGGGGGGGGGGGGGGAAACCAAACCATATACTAAGAAAGTGGCATAAGAACCACGACTCGAGTCAGTACAAAGTCAAGAGGACGTAGATTTGCTGGGACCCCAAGGAACCACCCAAGGTGAGTAGACGGGGACCCCACGGAGCGCTTGTGCAGTGTGTGACACTGCGTGCTCCGTACAAGTCTATGTGCAAGTCGCGGTTGGAATTTAAAAAGATTAAGGACCCATATTGTGGTACCAAAGTTACCTATCCCAGGGAAGCCGGGTGCACAGGTGTGAAGTGGCGTCGAAAACAGCTGTCGAACCCAATGGAGGACTTCAGGAAAGTGCTGCTGCTGGAAGAGGAGAATGTGTCTGGAGGAATCCAAATGTGGATTCTTGATGGAGAGTACCTGAAAGCAGAGGGGACAGAGTCTGGGTCACTTGGGAGTGACCAGGGGCTCGGTAGACGAACGCCCACCGATGTCTGGTGCCTCAGGATGGATGTTGATGACCTTGACTCTGCAGCTGTAGGGACCAGGCGACGCTGAGGGCGACCAGGAGCCGGATACAAGCTGTCCCACGAAGGATGTCAAGAGCTGAGGGTTGGTGTCCAGCGGGAGCACCAACAAGCCTTGGCAAAAGCAACCCACGCAGGAAATCTAGAAAGTGTATGCTTCGGACCAGCAAGGTCCTGGAGACTCACCACAGGCAGGGGAGTCAGAGCAGGCCTGAGCAATCTGGGGAACCCAAGGAGATCAAATGTCACCCTCAATTGGACCCACAGGCCAACGGCACAGGAGTCGCGAGAGGACCTCGACCAGCTCACCAAACGAGGCAGGCCACGATGCGGTGTGGCCGAAGATTCTGGTCGCAGGAGGTGCTCGGGGTTGGGACTATTTGGACCCCGGAGATCATCTTGCAAAGATGTCAACAAGCCTTTGCAACTGCAAAGGTGAAGCAGTACCTAGGGGTTCGGTGATTGCAACCCCCACTCGAGCTGCTGGCCTCGAACTTGGTCAGAGGGGAAAGCAGACCTCAGGGGCTGAGAAAGCCACCACCTCAGTTGCAGAGCCCACGGAGTCCGGAGGAGCTCCGGATCTGCAGACCGGTTGTCTTCGTTGCGGTGCCTGCGAATGCAGGGGAGTGACTCCTTCACTCCAAGGGAGATTACTTCGGTTGTCCTTGATGCTTCACAGGCCTTGGAAGGTTCCTGGAGGATGCACAGGCACAGACGATGCAGCAGACTGAAAGGGAGAAGAAGTCAGGCCCAAACGAAGTCCAGAGTGCCCAGACAGTCGAAGTGCAGTAGTGTCAATTCTGAATCTTGACCAAGACGAATCTAAGGTCCTACAGCCAGGTAAGCCCTTAAGTACCCACGGGAGAGGGTTGGAAAGATTCAGGGGACCCTCCCAGGGGAGGGTCTGGACAGGGGGGAGGTTACTCCCATGTCCTTTGTCCAGTTTCGCACAGAATGGGAGCCAACGCCTCCCAGGACTGGTTTGAACTGGACTATGCACAGGGACACCAAATGTGCCCCTCATGCAGACTTTCAGGCGTTGGCCAGTGCACCCACCCAGCCTTAATATACTAAATCCTGTCTGGGAGGTGGTTACACCTCCCTGTGACAGGATACCTATTGTTCTGCCTTCCCTTGCTCGAGCTTGGCTCAGCAGCAGGAGTTCAGCAATGTGTCTCTGGTTGGCAGCAACCATTTTGTGCTGTCCGGAGCTAGAAGGCTGGTACCAGGAACACCAAGAGCCCCACGAAGGGCCTTCCTGGTGGGTGGAATCATACCTCCCACACCGGTTACCGGTGTGGGGGTATGATTCGAACATGTTTCACACCAAACACGATAGGGTTTGTTGCAGCCGTTTTCTAGATGGTCATCATGCTGTCGCGTAATGCACCTCTATATTAGTATATGGCTGCTTCACTGACAACCCGGGAGAATGGACTCCATAGGCTGCAGGGGTGTCCTGCTCATGCAGGGGCACCCTTTCACTTAGAACCAAGCACCCTGTCCTCAGGATTGTAAAGGCCTGCTATAGGGGTGACTTATAGGTTTCAAGTGCAGTGACCCTTAGATATAGTAAACCTTTATCTTAAGTGGTGCATGCACCGACTTACACAGGCTGCAATGGGAGGCCTGTTGCTCCATTTTGATTGGTCTCTCATGGGTGGCATAATACATGCTGCAGCCCATGGGAGACCTCTGGGGTACCTATGCCCTGGGTACCATATACTAGGGACTGACAAGGGTACCCCAGTATCCAATCTGGGGTGTGCCTAAGTTCATTACAGTTTAGGGAGAAAGCAGATAGACTGGGGTCCTGATTAGCAGGATCCTAGTCAGACTAGTCAAAAACAGCATTACATCAAGCAAAAAGTGGGGGTAACCATAAGAAGCAGATCCTACTTTCCTACAGTCTCTTACCAAAAGTGGTAACACCAATCCACTTAGGCAATCTGTCACCTTAACCACTTAACCACTTACTATGCTCCACACCCCTCTAAAGAAGAGAAGAGACTCCACCGTCTGGACCCAAAAAGAGCGCTGTAGTTCTAAGTTTAACTGCACGACAGAGTTCCGGATGGACGACCAACTCTTCGTTGGGTACTTTGGATCAAAGAAAGGTCATGCAGTGCAGAAGACTCTCATGATGGTTCATCCTCTGCATCCTAATTTGCCACGCTCTGGTCCAAAAGCAGCCTTCTTAAGGCTTAAGGGCTCATTCCACCAGAGCTAAGGCAGCTACGACGGCATTGCAACATGGTGTTCCAATCCTCGACATTTGTCAGCAGCAACGTGGGCATTCCGGCACACGTTCAGCAAACACTACTGCCTGGAGAGTCAAGTCTGAAAGGATGACCATTTTGGCTGCTCTGTCCTGCACGACTTCCTGCTCTAAACTTGTCTGCAGTCCTTCCTCCGGGAACGTTATTGCTTGGGTATCTATTCAAAGGTAAGTCATCTGCGGCTAGATGTCTCTATCAGATGGACAAGTTACTTACCTTCGGTAACGCCTTATCTGGTAGAGACATTATCTATCTGCAGATTCCTTACCGACCAACCCATCCTCCCCGCACTGTGGACAGGTTTTTAGGGTCGGGGCTAACCCCCTTTGTGGGCCCTAGTTGTTCAGAAACACACCAATGTCAGTGCTGTTCATGGCTCCGTGCTTCTGGCGTGGAAACGTGTGAAACGTAACTGGCGTCAGCGCGCAAAGGTGGTGCCTATATAGGTGATGCAGACATCACAACGGCAGAGACAACGTCACGCGGAGCCGATCGACGCCACCTACTGGCACAAGGGTATTGCTTGAAGAAAAGTCTTCCCGATCTAGTCTGACGTCTGGGAAATTCAAAGTTAAGGAATCTGCGGCTAGATCATGTCTCCACCAGATGAGGCATTACCAAAGATAAGTAACTTGTCTGTCAGGGCATTTCCCTGGTGGTTCAACACCTGCCGGCTTTCTGAATGCCAGGGCTGACTAACTCAGCCGACGATGCCTAGCGGATCACAAGTGGCTTTTCCATTCAGAGGTGGTGCAAGGTCTTTCAGCAGTGGGGAGAGCCTTGGTTAGATCTGTTTGCCACCACTGAGAACGTGCAGTGTTACCAGTGCTGCACAGTGGGGTTTCCAAGGAGGCTCCTGCTCGAAGAAGCTTTTTGTCTCCAGTGGAGCTCTAGCCTCCTGTACGCCTTTTTACCCATACTGCTCCTGCCCAGAGTTCTCAAGAAGATCAGGAACGACTGGGCCGAAGTCATCTTTGTGGCTCCGGACTGGGCTCGAAGAGTTTAGTATCCTGAGCTGTTGAACATGGCCATCGGTCCTTCGATCAGGCTGCCTCTTCGAGGGGATCTTCTGTCACAGCAGCAGGAGAGGGTTCCCCACCACCCTATCAATGCTCCGCCTTGGGTGAAGATTGAGCAGCGACAATTGACCGCTTTAGACCTTCCGCCCAAAATCTGCAATGTCATCTTGGAAGCCAGTCATCCCTCCACCAAAACGGTGTACGGCTGCTGTTGGGGCAAGTTCGTGGCATGGTCTGCAGAAAGAGGTTGACCCCCTTTCTGTTTCCCCTTTTTCCGGTTCTTCTATTCGTTCTTTTCCTTGCACAGCAGGGCTCTGCTCTGGCCACCTTTAAGGGCTACCTTTCTGCTATATCAGCCTTTCTGCTGTTGCCTGACCAGCCATCCCTCTTCAGATCCCCTATTGTACATAGGTTCTTGAAAGGTTTGCAACCTAGGTTTCCTCCTTCATCATTCCTCAGTGGGATCTTAATCGAGTCCTGGCATTCCTGATGTGCGCTCCCTTTGAGCCCTTGCACAACTGTCCTCTCAGGCTCCTTACCATCAAGACAGCCTTCCTGGTGGCAATAACATCTGCCCGGAGCGTTAGTGAGCTTCAGGCTTTGTCATCCAAGCCTCCATTCTTGAACATCTACCCAGACAAGCTGGTTCTACAAACTAGGGCTTCCTTTCTGCCAAAATTATTACTTCCTTTCATGTAGGCCGATCCATCACCCTGCCTACTTGTAGGAAGCTGGCTCTGTATATACTATACCAAAGTGAGGTATAGTGTGCTCAGAGTCCAGTGGATCCCCAGGGCTATATCAGAGGCTAAAGTAGATAATACCTTACTCTATTTTGTGGTAGTGTGGTTGAACAGTCAGGCTTATCTTGAGGGGTAGTGTAAAGCATTTGTTGTACACACTCAGGCAAGAAATAATAATACACACTCAAAGACTACATCTGATAGAGACTTCTAGCTGCAGATTCCTTTCCTTTGAATTTCCCACGCGTCCGGCTGTAACCGGAAACTTTTGCTGAGTAATACCCCTTGCGCGCGACGTCTGGTGGCTCCATTCGGCTCCAATTGTTTGTATAAAAGTTATTTTGTTGTTTTATTTCTAGAACCAAGATTTACTTAATAGCAGGTAAGTTAAACTCTTCATACAATGTGACTTTTCAAAGTACAGTGAACACTGGCTTTGTAGGAACATTCAGATTACTTTTTCAATGGAGAAAACGAGTTGTAAACTGTTAAAAAAATGCTTGTAATTACTTTTTGATTACTGCTGTAGTTTGGTATGAAACACACTCTTAACACCGTTTAAACAACACAGGACATTTGTGAGCAGGTTAACTCTTGTGAAGGCAATCGGTTACTTTTTGTGCATTACACTTAAAAGAATTTTCAGAGAAAACCCATCATTCAGTCCTATGGGGAAAACGAAGTGTTAAGTTTGCAGGTGAGTAAAACGGTTTTGGAGTTTTGGGGGTAGAACCAAGGTTCCCCAAGGTTGGGGTTGGCACTCAAGGGGCATCACCAGCGGCACTAGGGCGGCTGGGTGCAGGGTGCCAATGTTCGCCAATGGGGCACCTTGGTTGGGCGCTGCTCACGAGCAGGCCACTCGGTCTCAGAAGCCAAGCTCCTAGTGTTAAGGTCAGGGCAAAGGGGGTTCCAGGTTGGCACCAAGTCCACACCACCAGCGGCGCTGGGGCTGCCGGGTGCAGGGTGCTCAGGAGGTGTTGGGAGCCCAGTGCTTTCCAATGGAGGATGTCGGTCACGGAAAAGGACTGCAGGCTGGAGCCAGAAGACTGGATGAAGGGAACCAACAACTCGAGGATGAAGATGACCTGTATATAAGATTTTGCCTGGACTGCCTGCCGTTAAGATCCTTTATCACCTGGGTTAGTATTCACGACACATCTGTGTGTCCCGCCTGTGGCTTAGGGACAGAGACCAAGGTACATATTTTGTTCTTTTGCACTGAATACCCCCATGTAGAAAGCAAGTGGATCAGACCAATCAGTTTAAATTTGGGAACAAGACATTAGCAGGTTGCTTATAGGATCCCAAAAAAGGATACTTCAACTCCTATTTTTTCCGTAAGTCACTTTTTAATGAATGTCTGGTTTAGGCGCCAGAAAGCTGTAACTTCGATCGAGAAGGAGGCACCCCCATCAGAGAAACCATTAGGTACTAGGCATTACTGTTGTCAGCTCGAGTGGAATTTTCTCCCCCTTTTCTTATCACACTGGATATTTGCAAAATGCACTTTTTATCAGAAGAGAAAACATAAGAGCTGGGTATTTTATCTGGAATAGCTTTTATGGTAGTTTTTATTTTCCTTTATTACCTTTTATGGGAATCTGAGAGAGTATTATAACTATTGATTGTTATTCATGTGTGCTTTGATGGTTGAACTAATCGAACAAAGGCAAGCATAAACATGGCGTACACTTTCTGGCCCACTTTCGGGCTTTTTTTGAGGTTTTTGTTGTTAATTCTTCGCTGAGTTGTAGGAAGTCGTGTCATATAGGACCTACATGATGCCTATACATGTGATACTATATATGTGTTTTTTAATGTTTATAATTTTAAAATGTACTTTTTCTGCACTTTTATGGTCATTCGACCAGAATAAAGTATTTCCACCAAGACAGCAGGCTGGAGCCAGAAGACTGGATGAAGGGAACCAACGACTGGAGAATGAAGATGAAGAGTTGCTGGACACCGGACACCGTCGGTCGGGCACCTCAGGACTCAGGAGCTGCGGGTGCAGGGGTATCCTTTTGTGTCGGATTCTTCTCACCGGTTCCGGTCGCTGTTGGGGGGGCCTTAGAGATGAGGCTGCTGGAATCAAGGAGAAGGTCAGTGGAGGTCGTCCAACGCTGGGTCTCAGGTCAGGATCGCTGGGGGGGACCTCGCTGGGGTGTTGGGCCACTCGAACACGGGCTGTGTGCATCTGGTGCAGAGTGCAGGGGACTTGTGGATCCGGCTGGATCTGGAGTCCTGGCTTGGGTTGCTGTTGGACAAATCCGGTGTCCACAGGAGATAAGAGTTCTTTTAGAAGGCAGGGCAGGTCCCCGCAGCTCTGTGAGGCTGCAGGACATGCTGGGTTTAGCTTGCAGGGGTTCAGAGCAGGAGGCTGACCAGTAGGGCTGGGGCCAAAGCAGTTGTCGTCGTCCTCTTCTGCAGCACAGCTCTTCGGTCCTTCTTCTTGTCATGTCGAATCTGAAGATGCAAAGTTCATGGGTGCCCCAAAATACTAGATTTAGGGGCGTTACAGGGGTGTTCAGGTTGGGACCAATGACCCCCTAGTATGCCACCCTGTAGTGGGAGGGGGGCTTAAGCCTCTTCCTGTTTAGAGGGGTCCCCCCATCTACAAGATGGCGGGGACTAAGATATGTACTTCACCTCGCCTCCCCCACCTGAGGGGTGGCGTTGGCAAAGGTGGGCACACCTCCCTTCCTGGCTAAGTTTTCCTGCTTGTTCTCACACCCAAAATGGGGGTTAGAACCGCTGGGAACCAGTTGCTGATAGCAGCAAAAGGCTGAGGGTAGTTAACAAAGATGGCAGGCCTTTGAAGCTCCCTCTTTGAGGACCCTGCCCATCCTGGGGGAGGAGGCATGACACCTCTGCCCAGGATGGGCTTTGTTCCCGGACCCATAGAGCGGAGGGCTCTCTACCCAGGGTCCAGAAACCTGTCTGGTGGTGGCAGATGACTGGGGGCCAGTCAAATACCACACCAGAGTTGGTTGTTTTTCAGGGGGCATCTCTAAGATGCCCACTGTGTGGATTTTTCATTAAATCCAACACTGGCATCAGTGTGGGCTTAATGTTCTGGGAAGTTTAATACCAAACGTCCCAGACTTCAGGAAAGCCATCATGGAGCTGTGGAGTTCGTGTTGACAAACTCCCAGCCCATGTGTTCAAAATGGCTTCATTGCACTTACAATGTCTGTGAATGGCTCAGACACTGTAGGGGCATATTGCTCTTGCAGCTATTTCCGCACCTGGACATGGTGCACCCTGCCTTTAGGGCTGTAAGGCCTGCTAGAGGTGTGACTTACCCATGCCACAGGCAGTGTTGGTGGGCATGGCACACAGGGATGAGTGCCATGTCGACTCTTTAGTTTGGTCTGCACCAAAACACCCAGTCTTCATTGGCAGTGTGGGGTGTTAAGGTGAGGGGTCTCTGAGGGTGGTATAATACATGGTGCAGACCTCAGAGGCCTTCCCTGGTCATAAGACCCATTGGTACCAGAGGTATCTTTTACAAGGACTTACAAGTGGCCCAGTGGTGTGCCAATTGTGGGTACAAAGTTACAGCTTTAGGAAAGAACACAGGTGCTGGGCCTGGTTAGCAGGATCCCAGTGCACACTCAGTCAAGTTGGCATCAGGTATCTGGCAAAAAGTTAGGGGGGGTAACCTTGCATAAAGGGGCACTTTCCTACAATACTTTTTACGCTCTGCCACATTCCTCTAAAGAAGAGAAGCGACTTCAGACTGGACCCAAAAAGAGCGTTGTCGTTAGCCATGACCACACGAGAGTTCCAGGTGGACGACCAACTCTTTGTGGGGTGTGTCGGAGCGAAAAAGGGAAAAGAGGTGCAGAAGCGGACCATCCCCCAATGAATCCTGCTCTGCATTAAATTCTGCTACGCATTGGCCAGGAAGAAACCCCCAGAGGACTTGTGTGCTCATTCCACCAGAGCCAAGGCTGTGACCACTGCGTTGGCACATACAGTCCCAGTCCTGGACATCTACCAGGTAGCAATGTAGGCCTCTCTGCACACGTTCACCAAACACTACTGCCTGGATAGTCGGGCCCATCAGGATGTGCACTTTGTCCGTTTGGTCCTGCAGGACTTTTTGGTATGAAATTGTTTCGCAGACCCACATCCGGTGAGGTATTGCTGGATTATCTATTCTATACTAAGGTAAGGAATCTGCGTCTAGAAGTCTCTATCAGATGAACAAGTTGCTTACCTTTGGTAACGCCTTTTCTGGTGGAGAGACTATCTAGCTGCAGATTCCTTACCAATCCTCCCCGTTCTGCGAACCAGTTCAGGTTTGACACCCTTTGCAGGGCCTTAGTCTTTGCCACAGCAGAGGTCAGTTTTCATCGTGGCTCCAAAGTCGCAAAAGTAACTGACGTCAGCCTGCTGAAGTGGCACGCACTTCACTTCCTGCACGGAAGACTCTGCCAGTGCAGATTCGAGCTACTCCAACTACCAGCGCGCAGCGGTACTGCTCGAAGATCTTCGGTTCCAGTTTGACGCCTGGGGATATTTAAAGGTAAAGAATCTGCATGTAAATAGTCTCTACCAGATAAGGCATTACCGAAGGTTAGTAACTTGTTTTTCAGTAAATTACTATCAAAAGTGTAGTAAATCCACTTAGAGAAATTATCAGTTAAGTACAATCAAAAACCCTTTGCGATTGAAATGAGTCCTAAGGTGGGTTGTCCTTACTTGCATATGCCCATATACAACTTCAGGTGGCTAACCGTTAAAGGTTAATCGCTCCAAATATAGTTGCATAAAAACTAAGGTCCGGGCCAAAAGTGTCTGAGTGTTCTGAGTCAGTCAAAGAACCTCTGTTTTCCTGGGAGTATAGCATAGTGTCTTTAAACGCAAGTTGGCTGTTTAATGCTGTTCTTAGATGTCCCCCCTACCTCATCAGGAGCATTCCACAGAATTGTTAGCCCAATTTCTCCCAGAGTCGTTTTTACATACTTAATCCAAGGTATTTTACGGGAGCCTGCAAGACTTAAGTATTTCTACTGAGCCTGCCAGATACTGAAGGATTTCTGGGGTAGCCCAGATCCTCCTCCAGTAAAGGATGGTGTGTTAGCAGATTCTGTCCGACAGTGCTCTCAATCCAAGATCAAATCTAAGGGGGAGTAGAGAGGTATTTATAGGAACATCCACTAGCTGTCGGATGAACCAATTTTCCACTAGATCTAGCAGGGATGCATCCAAATGGCCCCACAGCTTTGCGCCATAGGATGCTGTCCTCAAGGCTTGTACTTGGTATGCCTGTAAGACCGGGTAAGCAGGTCAAAATTGGGAGCTATGTGCCATCTTTGATATAACTCGCACAACTTGCTCTAACTTTAACCTACGCTGAGTAATATGCGCCAGCCACCCCAGATGTTCAGTTAATGTAATGCCCAGGTACGTGAAAGTATGTACTCTTTTTTTTTTTTTTTTTTTTTTTAAACGAGCCTGAATCAATTACTTCCTCTCCTTTAAACTAATGTCAACTTCAGTGGCCGGCTTGCTTTTCTGCTTTGCCGACTTCTCCTTTCTATGATGCTTAGTCTGTCCACTCCATTCTGTCATTTTACTGTCCCTAGAATCCCCAGAATCTTTTAAAGAACAGCCTTTCTAATTTTAGTACGGTCCCTCAGATTATATCCACCTGTACTGGACTCCTGCGTTGAAATAGATCCAGTTCTTTTTTTGGGGTCTCTTTTTTCACTTTCTACTTTTTTAGGCCCCCGTCCAGCTTCCTTCTTACCGGAATCCTCATTCTCGTTTTTTGCTTTGAGTTCCTTTTTTTCTGTTTGAGAACCTAAAGCATCACTGCACACAGAGGTGAAAACTTAATCTTAGGAAGTTCATGATCTTGAACAGGAACCACTGCCAACTGCTAGCAAACTGCCAGAATCGTGGCTTCTCCTGTAATGTTGCTCACAACTTTTGAGGAAACTGTCTCAAAATGACCTATTAATTTAATTCCTAAATCGAGAGCAGGTGCAGCTCCATGCTAATTTTTGTATTTGTTTTAACACCTCCGGTAATACACTTATGAGGGTGTGCCATGCATAGTAGTATAAGTACTCGCAAATATTGTTCCCCAAGCAGTACACAGTTCTACAGGTGGTACCTACCAATTGCAACATACCTAGTTAACATCCTATGTTTATCCCAGAGTGTTGTGTGAGGATCGACTGCTTCAAGTTGGTTAGTTTTACGAGCAATCTAAAATAGAATCTAGTCTAGTTTTGTAGGCACTTTGCCCATAATAGCATTAATTGTCTATAGACTAATTAATTTCCTGCACAGCAGGATGCATTTGTAGTGCTAGTCCAGAAACAAATGCTCCTGTAGCAGTTGATTTTAGACATACTATTATAGTCAACTCTAAATGGCCACTATCTGGTTTCATAATTGTCTTAGTTCTGGAGCTGCCAGATTTGCTGGGTCAGGATATGGTTTATATCCAGCTAATACTGCCCAAGTAGCCCCTTCATTACTCAAGACACCTATTTTACCATTCTGAATTGAATGGGGTAGTTGACCAGCAAACCATGCTTCATGTTCTTGATATTCTAACTGGACGTTTAAGTTGCGATAAGGTTCATAATTGGCATGTATTGCAGCAGCTTTGTATGTATGAACATTTCTCATGTTTGGATCTACGACATCAAACTCTACCCATGAGTAAAATACTTCACAAGGGTATGAACATGTGCATTTACAATAAGTTACAATAACCCCACCCCCGGAAAGGAAAATGTTGTGTAGCTGGTGCCCTGAAATATTCCGCTTTCGGAATAGGTTGTGCCATTATAAAACTGATTCGGGACATGAGACTGAAATCAAAACCGGGATTAACCTTTTATAAATCAAAACACCAGGCAAAGCCACAGCAGAAAGTAAGCACCCATGTGGACTGAAGGGGATAACCAGTATAACTACGGATGTCTTTGTTAATGCTAGTAGTTGGTATCTTGTGTGTGTTCACCAAAATTACTCAAAGATGTTGAAGATGTGCCACACATTTAGTGCCATTGACACGATTTCTTTCCAGAACATTGCCCGGAATAGAGTTTCTAGACCCTCTGGTACCAAGGATTTAGTCAATGTACGAACCTGAGTCAAACTCCAGTGACTGCTGCCATCCTTCAACCCTCTAAGCATTACTTGAGTGAGATGCATTCTTGCCAAAAATCACTCCTGTGATATTTCACAGGGATTATTAGTGGAACCCAACCCTCTTTCACCATGGAAAGGCGCAAAAGAACACTAGGTGATCGGAAAAATATATACAAGATTTCTTTTTTTTTTAATCAAAACCTGTTCTAGGACATACAATTTGTAACTATTTAAAAAAAAAAAAAAAAAGCAAACTAGTGCAATGGTAGGATTAAAGAGGATAAATAATAGAATATATTGTCAAATTTTGATGATATCATAAAGCTTCTTTATATCAATATCTTCAAACCAACCTTCCATTCTGCTAACTAAGCTAAACATTAATACCAAATGAGGCCTACTTCAAGTTTCAGAATTGGTTCACGCCCACATTCCTTTTTTGAACAAAAGAACCAGTGTTCAGCAAAGAAACAGCATCTGCTGTTCTTATCTGCAGGCAAATAAGCCTGCCAAGTGGAGGCTGGATTTGCCTTCCCTTTGGCCTCCAACAAAGGACGATAACAGCTAAAAGATAAAGTCCCTGGTTCGAAGTTCCTCTCTATCTTAATACGCTCTGTTCTAGTTTTTATATTATATCTGAACATTACTAAATATTTTCAGAATTAATGATTATTAGTAAAACTCTTGTAGCCTTTCACTTAAGTTATGTTAAACCTTGCCTACTGTTAAACAGCAGTAAGTTGCTAGCTTTAATGATTATTTTAAAGCAATCGCTGTACATGAGAATGCATTACAGAAAATCATTAATCTATTCAAGCAGACTTGGTTATCAAGTTACAATGAATAAATGTGCCTTTATATTTTAAACCTACATCTAAACAGCCAGCATGTATAATTCAAGAAGAGGGATACCTAAAAGAGAAACTATAGATTATAACAAAATCATGATAAAACAAAAATTACTCCTTTCTGATTAATGTTGCAGAGGGGCTATAACCCACTGAGCTTGTTCTATAACCAGGAGGGGAAGAGGTGGTGGATGTATTTTTTATAATATCATTTAGAGGTGGGTTCATAAATAACAATGTAGTCCGAAGGAGAGTAGTGTGACGTTTTAGTATGCCTCAGTGTAGTGAGACTCTTGCAAACAGAGGGTATACTGACAGAAATAGGTTACAAAGTGACACACCTAAAACTGTTCAAAGTTAGCTCTCTGCTGGCCAAACAATACACAAAAAAACAAATACCTAAAACTGCATGAATGTTGCCCAGATTGTGATGTAGTCTCATAACATGCCCAGAATCGAATATAAATTTACAGGAGTTTTTTCAAATTCCGTGATCAAAGCGTAGCCCAAATCTGTCAAGTTTATTAGAAGTGGCAGGGAAGCATGCGAGAATGTAACTACTAGACTCAACTAGGATTGTGCTATTTCCCAGAGAAAAAAATCATCAGTTTGTTCATGTTTTGGGTTTCTGAATGGGCCAGAAACTTGTAATTTAATAAGAATTTTTATATCTCTCCTTTATCTTCTTAAACATTGCATTTCTGTATTTTTTAATAATTTATCAAGATTTTATGTGACTCTTAAATATGTTTAAGTGATTTGGGCTTGTTTTTACTGTTTTTAATGTGTTTCATACAGGAAAGATATTGACTTGTGCTAAATTTTATAAGTATTTGACTGCCTTGGACATAAAATGCCGGATAGGCCAGTAAAATACTTGTCCTGTGTTAACAATAACCTTGTTGGATGCTTAGAAAGCCTTTAACTGGATAGAATGGGACTACTTGTTTGATGTGCTCTGGAAATTTGGCCTTGGTGATGACTTAATCTCCAGAGTGAGATGTCTCTATGACTCCCCCCTCAGCGCAGGTCAATTGTGGGGTCTTCCTTTCTGACCCCTTCCTGGTCCTCTAGGTTCCCGCCAGTGTTGCCCACTCTCCCCCCCCCCCCCACCTGCTATTTCTCCGTGCGATGAAGCCTTTAGCCACGTCCTTGCGCCGATCGGATCATAGGTATGCCCACTCCCAGAAGTCCCTCAACGCTATATTTATACGCAGAGGACATCTTACCTTAGTGGCCTTACCCTCCTCCATCCCTGCGGTGCTGGAGACAATGTTTTTGCGGTAATATCCAGCTACAAGGTGAACTGGGGAAAGAGCGAGGCCTTGCCGCTGTCACAGATCACCACATGCGCCGCCATCATCAGTTACCCATTCCAGTTAAAGAATTGCCATCTTGGGTATCTGCGCATTTTAGTTACGAGGGCTGGAGTGCATGGTGGTGAATAACCTAGACCCACTTATGGAGCGAATGCGATTGGACTTTGCAAAACGGTCCCAGCTGAATTTCTCACTCTGGGAACGGACTCAAGCGGTGAAAATGGTTACTCCTCCCCGATTCACGTATGTGCTGGGCATGCTCCCCAACTAATACCCCTCTCAACCCTCCGTCAGATAAATAAGACCATTAAGGCCTTCATCTGGGCTTCAGCGAGACCACGCTTGGCATTCGGAAGCTTATCGCTCATAGATCAGCAGGGGGACTGGGCCTGCCTTCTGTGAAGCATTACTGTCTAGCCCTACATTTGGCACAAATGGCTTACATGCACTCCCGGGTCCAAGACCCCCTGTTATGGGTTGCGATCGAGCACAGACTCCTGGAGGCCTTGTTGGAATTATAGGCCCTCTAGCTTCCAGGCCTTGCTGCAGCCGGCTTCTCCAACCCCGTGCTGAAAGCCATATAAGCCGCCTGGATGTGAGTTCACAAGCTCTTTTCAGTGGACGTGCATCTCCATGACAAAGCTCCCCTCTGGAACAATACTGGTATTCGCATGGGGGGAGGACCATGCTTGATTGGGGACCCTGGCGCAGAGCTGGGATCCTGACTCTTACACATCTGATCTCCGGCAGTAAGCTCAAGTCCTTTGAGATGCTATGAAACTAATTTGGCCTTTTGCATAGTAAACAGTGTGCTGTATACAACTATGTAATTGCCTGTTGTGCAAATTGGGTCCCCAGCTCTGGACCATCCCCTGTTCTCCAGTGCGCTCTTACCTTAAAACTTGGAGTCAGTTTAAAATTGTGGTGTCCGGATTCTGTAACCTCCTGATTCGCCACCTCTACTCCCAGCCACAATTGGCTAGCGTCAGGACTACCTGACAGGCTCGCCTGCAGGTGGAATATGATGAGGAGAATTGAGCAGAACGTTTGGAGCCCCTGGAACGGGGAGTCCGGGAGGCATAGATGAAGCTCAGTCTTTTTAACATCCTTCAGGGCTGGCGCTGGCCACCGGCACGGCTTTGGGTTGCAGGGTTGCTCCCTCAGAGTGCCTGCTGGCGATGCGGCTACACACCCTGTGATATTGTTCATATCTTACTGGACTGTTCTGCTATTTGCCCCTTCTGGCCAGCAGTTAGGTCTACACTCCAGGAATCTATGGATTTGCCTGCACCACTTCCAGACCCCCTAATTCTCCTCCATGACTTATTGGATCTTTTCGAGCTGACCTGCCATGCCCGTCGTCTGCTCATCACTGCCTTGACAGCTGCCAAGATCTGTATTCTGCGACACTGGCATTCTCCACAATTGCTGTTGAAGGAGAAATAGCTCGCGGAGATGTACAAAATTTAACTGCCTCCTACGAAAAGGTCATTTACAATTTAATGGACAAAGTAAATATTTTTCTTCTCACATGGACCCTTTTTCTGCAAGATGCCCGCCCCCCTCCCCCCATCTAATTTGCAGTAATCCTTGATTTTTCTTAATCACGATCATTGCACCCCGCCCCCCCCCCCTTTTATTTTTTTTATTTCCCCCCGCATTACTATACTTGGGCTTCCCCTGACTGACAGACCTCGTCCATGCTTTGTAGTTTCATCTTCCCTCCCTTCTTTTCTTTCTTTCTTCCCTTCTCTTTATTTTCCTCTTTCTCTAGCTTATTTTCTTACCCCTCTCTTTGTTCTCTCCCTTTGTTCTAGATTAGGATTGCTTGTTATTGGTGCATGTATCGCAATCAACATTTATATCTCAATAAGGGTCCATGCTGGACTTGCATGTCACTGTATTCGCTGTTATCTTTCAGTACTTGATTTATTCAAATAAAAATAATTGCTACAAAAAACACAATAGCCTCATTTGAGCAAAGAAAGAAAGGGATTTTGGCATAAAGTAGCACACTTGCTTTTGGGTCAAGCAACCTTTTTAAAAACGATTACACTTCTCAAATTTATATATGCCCTACATAACGCAGCCTATTTAATCTTGAAGGGTTAATTTAAATAGAAGCAGAGGTGTAATTACTGTTACTGAAAGCCTGTTATAGAAAAACGTATTATTCTGATGGATATATCTGCCTGTGGATACCTCACCTTTTGAATTATCCCAATGCGCAGCATACCACTGAAACTTTTCTCCTCCGCTCTCCCACGTCGACAAAGACATCAGAATTGAACGGCTCCGCACGCAACTCAGCATGACGTCATTGGAGCCATAAGAAGACCTCGTAGGCGTGCAGACTTCAGTTCCCTTTTTTCCGCGCTGCAAACGCGTAGCGGTTTCCCAGGCTGTCCATTTCTGGGAGATTTCTTCGATATTGTTGCTGTGACTTTGTTGCTTCTGAAGATGTCTCCTCCTAGAAAGTCGGGAATCCAGCCGTTCAAGGAATGCGGAGGCCAGATGTCCATCACTGACCTGCATGATGATTGTCTCTGGTGTTTGTCTTCGGGTCATGACATCGGGACATGTTCTTCGTGCAAACGGATGAATTTTGATGTGAAAGCTCAGTCTATAATTAGCTGGATCGCTTGGGGAACCTTTCTTATACATTGGATGCACCACGAGCCTTGCCAAGACTCTGAGATGAAGGTAATGAAAATGCAGTTACTAAAAGCATAATGAAACAAATTGGTATTAGGCAGCCCTGGCACACCATCCAGTCTACTCTTCTTGCTCAAGCATCTAATCTGCTTCTGTTTGCACAGTAGCTCAGCATAATAACCTTTATCCCTTATGGGTATTAATTGAATCGAGCTACTGGAGTAGAGTGAACTAATGATATCCAACGATCGCGTGCGACATGCAGCAGAAGAGCCCAGGGATTCTTTGCCTATCTTCAGCGTTCAAGTGGATAGCAGCAAAAAATGCTGAATTTGAAGTTCAGGACTGCCCCTCTGGATTTACTAGGAGAAAGTGTTATTTAATAGCCAACAATTCTAGAGCTTAATCTGATCTTTTACCTATATCTGCAAATTTCACATGGTGGAATGCTTTTGTTAACAAAGAGGAACAATACAATGGTTACATGGTGTTATAAGCTGTGTTTATGCTATAGCACTGCCCATGATTGGCTTTTGAGTGATTGTGGCACACAGAGGGTAGTTGGTGTGTAAGTTAGCCTAGTCTGGTCTGAGGAAGGTCTTTTACTACATTGTTGCATTCTGCATAATCACCTGTGATTGTTTCTGTACTTTGAGTCTGGCTTGCACTGTATGCATTAGGTTTTTCTTTGGAAGGAGAAGGTGGAAGGAGAAGGTGGGTGTTCGTGATGTAAGGGTACAAATATCAATGTAACCATGAGACAGCTTGCAGAAATGAAATCTTCATGTACCAAAACAGTATGAATTTTTCAATCCCCAAATGTGCATTTATCTTTACATCTCTTTCCACATTAGAATGTGTGAAATTACACAAGTGGATGTCCTTCATGGTTCTTTCTTTTGCAGCTTCGTCGCATGCAAGAGATGATCATGAGAATGCAAGCCCAGATGCATGTCCAGATGCATGGTGGCGAAGGGGACAGTGGCGCGGGGCATGGCCATCATGTGTAAAGATCCAGGTGAGTCCTTGCAACATCATTGGAGGTAGAAACTTTACTGTCCTAGAGAAAGATCATTCAGAGGCATTCCCTTGCTCAAGGAATACATTCCCATTCAACTTGGTAGGCATCTCTTGTTTGAGAGTGGCCGCAATAAGGCACTGAATAACTTTTTATTGTTGGTCTTTTTTCTGTTGTATGTTTAATCTTGTGGTATATTCATGTAATTTATTGATTACCCTGAATGGAATGCCTGTCTAACATTTGCTCAAGATTATTCCATCTGGAAGAGTCTTCATGATGATGACACCGCCATCTTTGCCCTTGATCGGTCATTTTTTTAATCCCCATGTTTTTCAAACCAGTAATGAACTTGGAACAGGCGTTCACATTGAACTCATGTTTAGGAAAAATGTAAATACGGCAGAGGATAACTGTCTAGAATTAATCTCAAGACACAATTTTGATAAGACAGAAGATACCTGTCATGAGTCAATCTATTTCAAAGGCAAAGAAGCCAGTATGACATAATTAGGGTCAATACATCTGGATTAAGATTTAATCAAAGGTTCAAGCAATAACAAAAGTGCATAAAGCAAATAATGTATAGTAGCCCCAAATTGAAGACCATACCTATAGTAGAAATAGGGGACAAAAATAGTGAAGGTCAATGGTAAATTGGTATTTACAAGACATATTGGCATGTGATGTAACACAACACTGGGCAGTTCCCACAGTGTGACGATTTGGGTGCAAGGTCTGTCGATAATGGTGTTTATGGCATTTCGTCCCTGTGCCGGATGTGAGGGTCTCTTCAGGACTGATGATAACCTGGGGGGCTAATAATATGAGCAGGGTTAGCTATGTGGGTAGCATAATCATAGGTGGATGTGTGTGAGACTGTGGTGTAGCTCCTATTTCCCTAATAGGCTCTGCGCATTGGAATATTATCCCCTATAGGTTTGACATAGGACTAAGGTCAGTATGTCCCTATCGAGTATATTAAACTTAATTACTTGTGCCAGCTAGTTCAGAGGCCACTAGAAACTCCTTGATAAACAAGAAGGGAGTAGTTTCTGGCAGCTGCAAAACATGACAACTTTTGTTTCCCTTTAAAATCAGAACGTGTCCCAGAGTCGTGGAAACAATAGAGAACTATTTCACTCAGCTCAATCGTGCATGCTTAGTTTTCTTCAAAGTTACACAGAAAGAATAGACAGGCGTTTCAATAAAAGGTTTATTGAACAGTCTTGTTTCTTGTGTAAGAAATATGTGCTGTTACGATCACAAGACAGTATGCAAGATAAATAATGTACAGCGTAAGCAGTAGAAATAAATAATACTGCGCTAGCATGATCTTTAGTAGATATTCATTTACATAAATAACAGACTAAAAATGCGAGTACTCATACGATGCGTTTCTAAGCTAGTTCTACCCCAATGTACCTAAGCTAACCTAGGTGTAGGGAGAGGTATGAAGTAGGTGAAGTATTCCTTACTATGGTATACTAAGAGTATGTTAAACCTAGTATGCCAAGAGTCCCTCTAGGTTCTAGTCAGCCCCATACCTTAAGAATGAGAGAGGTAGGAATCTCTTGCCAGACTCTAACTCCAACACCCCGCGAGGGAAGTCAGATCACTGGAAGCTGGACTCTCTGCGTGCAGGGATGACAGCGTCTTCTCAGTGCGTCAGGCCGGGAAACGGGCTCCTCTGAAGTCGAGGTCTCCTCTAGTTTACAGGGGCTAGGGAAGGTATATTTATCCCTCAGAGGTACCTCAGAATGTTAGCATTGACGTGAATCGGACAGCGGAAGACGTCATGAATGAACCCCTAAGGTATAACGGTTCATGCATAATAGATGAGTCCTTGAAGAAATCAATAGTCCTGTGCCAGGGAAACTCCCGAAGCCTAAGGGTCTGTTCTTCAAGAACTCGTTGTGACGTTAGGGTGGACGGATGTCGGAGACCATGCCTGTATTTGGAGTGCACGGTTTAATGCCTAAATAAGGACTGGGATTTTATGCCTATATAAGGGCAGGGCGAATTGTGCCTATATAAGGACATGATACAGGAAAACCTATATACGGACACCCTAAGAGGAATACAACAAGACCAGCTAAAAATACATACTGGCATTCTTCTTTGATGGAGTCTGAGTGCAGGATGTAGCTCCAGGACTCCACAAGGCCTCAAGTAGCCGGCTGATAGATAAGCCTGTGTGGGGAAATGTACATGTCAGGCTCATTCGAGGGTTGTATTGGTAAGGTGTGTTTTATGTAGGGATATAGCCGCTTACCTGGAGGTTAGCAAAAATGTAATGGTTAGCATTCACCACTGTGCAAAAGGATAAAAGAAATTATTATACTCACTGGACTGACCCCACAATTATAATAAGAAAGGGTTCAGGATGGAAAACAGTAAACCGCAAGGAAATAAGGAACATTTGTGCTTGATATAAATATTGATCGGCACACTGTACCTTTTGTTAACTGCCAAGTAACTACTGCTGTGCAGTTGCTGAAGATGTCAAATGTTGGTCCCCACAGCAGCCTAGCCACCAGTGCACTCTGTTTCCGTAATACAAGAATCTCCAGCACCCCCAGCAAAGCATGCTTCCAGGACTAAGGCCTCATCTCGGATTTCGGGCCTCGAAACCTAGGAACGATCACAATGCCCCAGTCTTAAAAGGCTGTTGTCCGCACACAGGCCAAAGATCATCCCCCAAGTAATCAACCTCAAAAGTTCTCAACTTGAATCCAAGAAACGGCCTAAGAAAGAACACCATTCCTTGATTGAAGAACCACCTTCCAAGAAAGCTTGACCTCAAACGTTGATGCCATCCACAAAGCCCCAAAACGACCTTCAACTCTGGAGTAGTGTCAACATGAAAATGATTTAGACAGATTTGGTGCCAAAATAGGTTTCAACACCCACAAGTTACTAGATTAGGGGTTAGGACTCGACTTAAAGGTAGGAAGGCATTGATGTCCCTTAAACAACAAAGTCCTATTTATGGCAATGTACGCGTTATATAGATCATCACAGGCCACGTTGTGGCCTGGTCTCCACACACCTCACAATCACTCCATAAAAAATATAAGCTTGCATTTCATTAAGCCATTTCTGGATTAAGAAAGTGGCCACAATTGAAATCCCTCCACCCCCACACAAACATCCACTTCACCATTCACTCTCCTATTCAGATAGAGCGATCTCTTTAGTCCCACCTCCCTCATCAAGTTCCATGCACCTTAGAACAGAAGGTATGGTATGTGGATGTTTATAGGGTTGCTTTGCATGATGAAGCATTAGAGCTATACCTTTTGAAGACTTGTCCACAAAACAACACTTCTCACGCCAGATAGAAAAGGATTTCCTCAAAGTGAGACACAGTAAAAAATTGGGTTATGGGTTTTGGGGGCTGGGGAAGGGTCTTCTCGAACAGCAACCACAATTCTTCTCGGGTGAAGTCAGAAGCAAACACTAAATTAACCTGTGCTCAACCCTTGAGTAAATTGGCACAGAGCAGTTAGGCTTAACTCCGAGGCAGTGTGTAAAGTATTTGTGCAACATTTCCAAATTAACATAGTGAAAACACACCACAAAAAGGATCCCACACTAGTTTAGAAACAGAGTAATTTTTAATGAGCAAAATAAGACCAAAATGACAAAACTCCAATTAGTAGAACCGGAGATACTCCATTTGAAAGATTTTAGTGAAAATAGGGCCAAAAGGCGTAAAGCGCAAACTGTGGATATCTTGTCGTGTTGGACCAGGACAAAGTCATAAGTTCAGGCCAAACGCGATGGAGTGCGGCCGGCTACAGGGAACAAGCCAAGCCCGCTGAACAAAGTACGTTAAACCCTTGTTTGCAGAGCGTTGCGAGGATCTGCTTCGAAGATGCATCAGGCAGCCTGTGCGATGCAGCGAGGCTGCTGTCGTCCTGCGTTGTTGTCCGGGATCCCGTCTATCAGGGCTTGCAATGAGAAGTCCGGAGTCGAGAATATGCCGCACAGTCAGAGCGGTGCGTCTGTTCCGAGGAGCTTCGATGCGGAGTCCAGCGTCGTTATGGCTTCTGTCAATGAGGGATGCGCCGAGGATGCATCGCACGGTGGCAGATCCGATGCGGCAACGGACTGCAGTGCGATATGGATCTTTACGATGGTTGCGACCCACGCAGTAGCTGCGCTGCGTCTGTTCTGCTCAGGGTTGTTGCTGCGTCGATTCTGCTGGATCCACAGAGGCTGGCAGAACAACTTAGGACCACTTTTAAGGCCCAAAAGTACCCAATTCCGATCACGTCTTCTATAGTATATGCCTTTAGTTCCGGTCCTGGGTCAACAGATTAGTCCCAGGACCGGAACTAAAGGCATAAACTGAAGAAGACGTGATTGGAATCGGTAACTTTAGAGCCTTGAAACAGCCCCAGGCTAAATAGCCGCACAGGGGGCGAATCGTGTGTCGGCTGTTTGCAAATGTTTGTCTATAGATCATGTGGAATATTGAATCTTTAAGAGAAATGGAACCAAATGTCCAACAATAAAGTAGCATATGAAAATTAGGAAAAATAGGAAAGATATTGAAAATACGTTACCTTGGTTTACTTTAAAATGAAGGACACCCCAAATATTCTCTCTCAATATATATTTTTTCATTAAAGATGTAAAAATATACAGATACAGGGAAGGCCATAGATGAACTTCAGCAACAAAAGTCATCTTTCCTGCAAAAACCTCAGCCTGCACCGAAAGTTCACTATAGTCCATCAACTTTAGGAGAGCTTTCATACCTATGGCCTCCAGTTCTAGGAAGGCCGGAACTCTTGGAGATTCCTTTGAGGTAATTGCCACACAAGATTCGAAAATCCCATGAAAAAGTCACCTCTGCCACCAGTGACCTCTTGTGTATTCCTCCTGAATATGTATCACCTATTGGGAAAGACTGAGGTTTTTTTTCCACTCACAATGGAAGAGCATAACCTCAAATCTGTGGGTTCTGTCTACCTTTTCCTGCCATTAGTCTTGTGAATTTTACACTTGCCATTTCAGTCACCAACCATCCCAGTCACCCACCAGGCTCAAACCAATTTCTTAAGGGAAACTTGCACTCCGGTTGGAAGAGGTCAAGGCCTTACTCAACAGACTTGAAGTTGAAACAGTGATTATACAAAGCAGGGATAAGAGGTAAAGGAGTGGGGGTTCCCTGTATTTTCCTTTTTCAAAAGAGGGACAAAAGTTTGCACCTCATCCTTGACTTGCGGGCACCCAACCAGTACATTACTTTCGACACTTCAAAATGACAACCATTCTGGACGTCATTCCACTAACGTGAATGTTAGATTCTACGTCACACTCTGACCTAACACCAGTTCCTAAGGTTTGCGGTAAGTGGAACACATTACCAATTTAAAATCCTCCCTTTCTGAGTGACTAGAGCCCACAAGTGTTAGGCAAATGTTTAGTTGCTCTAGCAGCACATCCTGTCTGTGTAACATCCAAATGTGTGCATACCCGTGTCTGGGCAATTTGATGGTTAAAGGAGCAAATCTCACTTCATCATTCCGTCATCAATGTCAAAACATCTCACTTTTGTCCTAAAAAGACCCAAATGTTCTTGGGGCAACTATCAATCAGTAGCATGCAAGGCGTATCCTAACCAGAAATGAAGAATTTTATTTCAGAGGTCACTTCCCCTTTATAGGATGTCAGGTCCACTGACCGTGAGAACAATGATAAAACTGTTAGGAATGATAGCGTCTTGAATTGATCGGCTTGCCTGTTCCCATCGGAGCAAGGTCTAGACTGTTTTGCATATGGCTGGGTCCAAATTGAGGTGTCGGGGTGTGCTAAATAATAATGGACTGAGATGTGGCCCGAGTAATTGCCTGTGGCTGAGATTAATTCAAGCATTCCATACATCACTTTTTATATACTTTAGTGTGTAGTCCTCAGCAGGACGGGAATGCCCAGACGTGGGTTCCATGCATACTCTCACTGGCTGATGAGCCCTAACTAGGGAGAAACCGGTCCTAGGTTGCTTGTGTTCCGGTTCAGGGAGGACCTAGCATGGCAGTTTGGGTGGATGGTTCCCATTGGGGCAGGGTCAAGACTGATTTGCATATGGCTGGGTCCAAACTGAGGTGGCATGGTGTGCAAAATAATAACGATAGACTGGGATTTGGGCCGAGTAATTGCCAGTGGTTGCAAGTAATGCAAGCATGCCATCCATCACTTGTTTGTATACTTTTGAATTGATTGGTGGCAGATGTGTAGTTGCACTTGGGTTCGTTACAGGAATGTCTCGTTAGGCAATGGTCTCAAGTAATTTTACCCCATAGGCTATAGTATTTGGGGGGAGCCTCATGTTCTGCACATACTATGTGGTGGAACACCAAACTTGCTGCAGTGCAGATAGGTTTTTGACCCACAAGTACAGGTGACAAGCAACACAGACATATCTGTTAAGGGCTTGAGGGCCCACATTAGCAGCCTCACTGTTCATATGTTCCTACAGGAAATTCTCCTATACATCAAAGGCATACAAAAGCAAAATACCAAAACTTGGAATACCAAAACTTTGCATCCAGGTACCCACATCCATGGGCTTTGTCTAATGCCCTGTGGCTAGATCTGTTGGGGATGTTTGCTTATGCTTTTCCTCCACTCCCATTGATCCCTTATGTAGTGTGCGAAATGCACCAGGCACTTCTGACACTAATTTTGATTGCACCAACATGGGCCTGCCAACTATGGTATTCCTTTCACTTGAAAATGATCATCAATCAACATTAGGAACTGCCTGTGTGTCCAGGCTTTCTCAATCAACGCCAGGGTTAGTTAACACCCCTTTTGCACTACACACCACCAAATTGCTCAATGTGGTACTTCAGGTCTTAGAATCTGGGTACCTGAAGCTTCCTCAAAAATGTGTGGAAATTCTTCGAGAAACTAGCAGACCGATTATGCGAGGAAGTTATGCCGCTAAATGGAAAAGTGTCATAAATTAACTGTGCTCATAATAAATGGGTTTTTTTTTTAATACATCTTTTTATTGGTAAACAAAACAGTAGGCTTCAAATATCGTTCTGCAGTGGTATAATTTGGTCATTACACATACATATTTGCCTTGGTGTCACAGAACCCCATAAAGTACATGATCCAGACGGATTATCAGGGTGCTTTTACGGCCATGCCATTCGATTTGCTTAGTGTACCCCGTAATTTCCTTTCAGTACGAGCAATCTCCCTCCCGCCCTGCATCCCTAACTCCTATAAGTTCTCCAATCGCCCCACACACACTCCCATTTCTTGGGGCATCCTCTAGCTGTGTAAAGTAGTCCTCACTATGTTAGTAGGTGCACCTTTCAAACCCCTCTGCTCCCCACCTCGTAGGTCCCGACCAATGTTCTTACGGAAGTTCTTCAGCCAGGGAAAACCTCTACTGTGCTCCTCTTACCTTTTAACAAGGCCTTTATGGATACCTTGCTGCGGGAATTGGCCAAACCTTGCTCTGGCCTCCGGTCAACCACCAAAATGCACAATGCCACAGCCCTGACCCAGGCGATCCTGCATTTTTTTTTGGGTTTAACATTTTTTATTGAAATCAATCAATAATCAATAATAAGCTTTATTCGACTGTTACAAAGACCATCATAAAAGCATAAAAGGCACATAAAATCAAATTCATGTCACTGATTACATACAATCATAAATACTAATACGTTAAAAAAGATGTATCCAATGTACTTGTCACCCGAAGCATAAAAGATCACATAAAAACAAGTTCATAGCACTTATTGGATACAATCATAGCGGTTAATACATTTAAGAATGTATGTCCAAAGTCCTAGTCAACAATCTCGATCCTGACCCATCATCTCATTGCTATCCCAGATCATAGTTTTTCTGAGCCGTAGGACTCTTTTAATATATAATGCAATCCTCCATGCAGTATGAACATTTTCCAGAAATTGCAGGCGGATTAGTGCTGGGCGACACTGTTTAAGGCCGGAAGCTTTTAAAAATGGGATCAGTAACTCTTTTCTTTGCTTCATATAAAATATTGAAATCAAACTTGTCACATTCAGAATTACAAATGCATATATTCCGTTATACATAAGGCAGTCATATATCAACATTTATCATGCACATTGTGTTAGACCATCTATTCATGTTCATGATCCCCCCTTTTTGACATTTCCATTCCTACCGTTGGTGAAATACACAATTCTCCTCTATATGCATTCCACCCTCCCCATTTTTTGTCCCATTTTTTAGGACAACCTCTGGATCTATAGACCTCTTTTTCAGCAATCATACATTTGTCAATTTCCGCCACCCAGCCTATTGTCAATGGTCGATATGCTGCCCCCCATTTCATAGCGATTGCTCTCTTCACCAATGTGTAGCCTAGGGTGGCTAATTGCTGCTCTATTTCTGTTAAGTCAGTGGCCTCCCAAATATTTAGGATCCCCATTAGTGGCGTTAGAGTGATTTGTTTCCCTAGCGCGTCTTGCAGTTTCTCCGTGGCCCTCTCCCACAGGGGTCGTATCTGGGGGCAGTCCCAAAGAATATGATAAAATGTTGCCTCTTGGTTACATCCATGCAGGCATAGTGCGTCCTGCCTTGTTCCTATTTTAGCTAGGGTTACTTCGGTGAGGTATGTTCGGTGCAGCACTTTCAGTTGAATCAATCTAAAACGATGGTTTATGGCTGCCTCTCTTGGGGACATCAATGCCGCCTGCCAATCCTCATCTTCAATCGGCCCTAAATCTGCTTGCCAGCGGTTTCTGAGAGTGTGGAAGGGGTCTGGCAAATTGTTACACAATTTACGATATGTGAGTGAAATGGCTTTGTCTGGGATAGGTTCTGACAATAGCCGGTCTTCCAAGGGAGATGACTCTGGTAATGGTGTTAAGTCTGGGAGTGCTGTCTTAAGAGCATGGCGAATCTGTAGATATCGAAATATCTCCCCTTGTGTTAGTTCGTGTTTCCCTTGTAATTCTTTGAATGTGAGAATCTTACCCTTATGTATGAGATCTCCTATGGTGGATAGTCCAATGGTGTCCCATTTATCAAAACCCGCATGGTGACAGAGCAACCCTAGCTGTTGAGAGGACCATAAGGGTGTAGCTTTTGTTAATACTCCTGTCCACCCCAGACGCTTAGTTGCCCGATGCCTGATGGTGATCGTTTGAGCCATAGGGCCTAAATATCTCCCTTTACGGGCCTTGGTGTATAAGGCCCCAAGATATCCCTCTCGTCCCGGCTGGTATCTCTCTAATCTGTATGCTGGGTTCGTAGGATGGCCATACAGTCATTGGTTAATTGCCACCAATTGTGATGCCCAGTAATAGAGCCGTATATCTGGGAGTGCAATTCCCCCGTCGTACCACCCCTTTGTCAATTTCCCTAGAGCTATTCACGGTGTACCTCCATCCCACAATAATGTGCGGACCTCCGCCTCCACGCTATTAAAATATGAGTCGGGGACCCGGTATGGGCAATTCTGAAGCAGATAAAGGAATTGCGGTAAAGCCAGCATTTTAAATAAGGCAGCTCGACCTAGTAGCGACAATGGTAGCTACCTCCAATGTTTGACATCTTCACGGAGTCTTTTTAAGGGGATTGCTAGGTTCTTGTCATAAACATTTTGGGGGTCGGGTGTAATGAAGATCCCCAAATACCTGAATCCTTCATAGGCCACTTCGGGTTCACATCCCCGGGACAGTCTAGGTGTGGGGCCGTGTAGAACAAATAGCACTGACTTAGTCCAATTAATAGCAAATCCCGAATATCTGCCGAAATTTGTGAATATATTTAGTAATCTGTGTATTGAGGCATATGGGGATGCTAAGTAGATCAGGATATCGTCTGCATACAATGAAATCCTGTCTTCATTGCCTTCCTCCCATTTTAGCCCTCGAAGAGCCACGTCGTGTCTCACCCAAGATGCCAGTGGTTCTGGTACTAAGGTGAAAAGCAGGGGGGATAAGGGGCAGCCTTGTCTTGTCCCTCTGTTCAGCTTAAACGTTCGGGATGTGCGGTTATTCAACCTAACCTGACCTCGTAACTCAGTGTAAAGCAGCCTGATCCATTTTACAAACCGAGGGCCAAATCCTAGGCGAGCCAGAACTTCGAAGAGATAGGGCCATTCTATAGAGTCGAATGCCATAGAGGCATCCAGCGACAGTATTACCGCATTCTCTTCTATACATTGTTGACGTGCCAAGACATTATTTACTCGGCGAATGTTCAGTGCCGTGTTCCGTCCCGGCACAAAGCCTGACTGATCTGCGTGAACCAAGGAGGGAGAACGGTATTCAGACTGGACGCTAGTAGTTTCGCTAGAATTTTAGCCTCCGCATTGATCAAGGAGATCGGTCGATAGGAGCTACAGCTGTCCGCCGGTTTCCCGGGTTTACGGATTACCACTATGGAGGTCAATCTCTGGTCTTCAGGCAGAATTCCCTTCTCCAAGCTTTCTGTGTACATATGTTTAAGATGGGGTGCTACCCGTAGGGCCATCGATTTGAGGAACTCAATTGGAGCCCCATTGCCTTCCCTGATTGGATGTTGAATATGGCTTTACAGATTTCGTCATCCGTTATGTCTGCATCCAGCTCGGCCCGTTCTGTATCTGACAATGAGGGCAGATTTATGTCCGTCAACAGCTGACGCGAGTCTTCAGATGTATATGTGGTGGAGGAGGAATACACCGCCTCCAAGTAATCCGCAAACGCCTCTGCTATCTCTTGGGGATCAGAGATCCTTTTATTCTCGTTAACAGATAATTCAGGTACCCATCGTTCCCCTTGTTCCCGTCTCTCTAGCCATGCAAGCATTTTCCCCGCTCTATCTCCCAATTCGTAGACCCTATGACGTGTGTGAAGTAGTTTCGCCCGTGTTTTTTCCCGTACCGTATTTTTATATTCGAGTTGCTTAATAGTTAAGCGGTGTGTGGCGGCCTCACTAGGTGAGGAGTTATTTTGTGTCTCTAGTTGTTGGAGCTCACTCTCTAATTGCAATATCTGTTGGTTGTGTTGTCGTATATAGCCTGTCTTTAATGCCAGAGCATGCCCCTTCAGCACCACTTTATAAGCTTCCCAAATGGTTTGCGCCGAGGCCACTGAGCCTAGATTTTCGGTGAAATAGTAGTCTGTCTGTTTAGTGAGATCCTCTTTTATGTCTGGGATCGTCAGGAGCCATCGATTAATAATTATGGAGCTGCGCTGTCTCTTTTGGTTGAATGTGAGTTCAAGCCATACTGGGGAATGATCTGATATACCCTTGGAGAGTCCGCGAGGGTTTTGAAAGTGGCCAAGGTCTACCAGATGCGTAAGGAAGTAATCAATGCAGGACATACTATTATGTGCATTAGAGTAGTGGGTGTAATACGTCATGTTTGATTGCAATGAGCGCCATATTTCTGTCAGTCCCATGGATTGAGTAAACTCCTTCATTTGAGTGCTGTGCAGTGTTGGGGGTCGTCGAGGACACCTATCTAGTGTATCGTCCATAGTCATGTTAAAATCACATCCCATTATTAATGTACCTTCGGGAAGATCAATCAGGATGTTGCCCAAATCACTGAGTGCCTCTTTCCCCAGCGCTGGTGGGAGATATACTGATACCACATTTATCGGCTTCCCCTCCCAACTGGCCGCCATCACTGCAAACCTGCCTTGTGGGTCAGCCCATGTATGAGTGGGCGTGAGAGCTAGGTTCTTTCGCACTAAGATACCCGTGCCTCTGGAACCGGTTGTAAACCCTGTGTGAACCAAAAGTTTGTATCCCCACCTGTTGAGGGCCTTGCAGTTATTACCTACTAGGTGGGTTTCCTGCAGTAATACTAAATCAGGTGTCTGTCTCTTGAGGTATTGCGACACTACTCCCCTCTTTATTTTGTCTCCCATACCGTTCACATTCCACGTCATAATGGACAATTTCGTTTCTATTGTGCTATCCATGAGAAATCGGCGTTAGGGACTGACAAAACTTCTGCGGAGATCATTGGAGGGGTGATTGTCTCCCCTAGTAAGTTAGTAGCCCTCTTTATAAACTTGGGACTATCGTAAGTTCTAGAGTGTTCCAGGAACTCTATCTGTCTATACCATGCCATCTCAGGGGGGACACTTCTGTTCAAGTCTGGTTCAGAACATTGTGTTTTGTGACATTCAACATTAAAACTAACAAAAAGAAACCCCCTCCCTTCCCCCCGCTCCACCCCCCTCCCTGCCCCCCTGCCGGTGGATTTCCAACTACCCACACCCCAACAAGGCAGAGTGCCTGTCGCCCCCCCCCCCCTCCATTTGTGAGGTGCTTGGTTACAACCCTCCCCCCGCCGTAATTTTAGGATATAAGCATGTTACACATTATGTAATACAAACTTGTCCAAGTCCCTTCTTATGTCTTCACTTCGAAAGCAGCTCGGTATTGGCTATCTCGTCTAGATCGGTGTTAGTGGGGCATACCCTGTCAGCAACGGGTTGGTGGTACGTACCCCAATACTTTTCCCACGTGTCTTACCCTACACCCAAGGGCATCAGTTGTCTCTCCGTCCTCACACCCCGGAGTCCAAAACGCTGTATATCTTTAACCCTTCGTTGTTAAGTTCAGCTTGCCCAGGGTCGGGTCGTCTCGCGATTTGTCCATGTTGTTTAGTCTATTGCTACTGGTTCTGTCGTTTCGGTTTTCATTCGGCTTCCCAGCTCTTCGCCAGCCCTCCAACCATTCCCATGTCTCTTCTGGGGATGAAAAAAAACAGGTTTTACCCTCCGATTCAACCCGGAGTCTTGCCGGGAAGAGCAATGAGTATTTTATCTCTCTATTCCGCAGTGCCCTCTTGACCGTTATGAAACTTCGTCTTTGGGTTTGGACTTTAGTGGTAAAGTCCGGGAAGAAGGTGACTGCACTGTCCTCCAGTTTTAATGGCGGGTTGGCTCGCGCTGTTTGGAGTATGACATCCCGGTCACGAAAGTTGAACACTCTTGTGATAATAGGTCTGGGGGCAGGGGGGTTCCTGGCTTTGGTCTACCCCCAGGGACTCGATGGGCGCGTTCAATAGAAAAGTAACTGGATAGACGCCTCGGCTGGAGTTTCTTCAATACTAAGTCCTCGACGAAGAGGTCCGCTGCCGTCCCCTCCGTCCGTTCCGGAACTCCCAGGATACGAATGTTATTCCTGCGCGCTCTTCCTTCGTACACATCCAGCAGCCCCTCCATTTTCATCTGTTGATCACGGAGTTGGGTCACTTGTTGCTAAAGAAGAGCCGTGTCTGAGGTTAGCGTTTCGGTAGCCTCCTCCACTTCCTTCACTCTGGAGTCCATTTTACACAGGTCGGCTCTGATGAGGGAAACTTCAATATTGACAGAGTCAATGCGAGTCTCTAGTGAGGTCCGCACCCCGGCAATGGCCTCCATGACATCTTGTAGGGTTATATCTGGGTGGGGAGTGTGAATTTGAGGGCCCTCTGCTCCTCCTGTGGAGGTGGTATTGTCCTCCTCACCCGTTTTGCCCCAGGCAAATTTGGCTAACTTGCTTTGTGCCTGCGTCTTGGTTCCCATTCCGCTGGCCATTGATGTGCAGTGTCGAGTAGACACTCTCCAGTTACTGAGGGCTACGCACCAGTACTCGCCGCCGCCTGCGCAGGGGGGATTCCCACCTCTGCCTGCCTGTCGGGTTTCCCAGGTAGGTGAGTGAACTGCGCTCCGGGGAAGCAGTCACGATGAGGCGCCACCTGGGTTCATGGCGCTTCGAGTGAGGGGCACAGGGGGGCGCGGAGTCGGAAGGAGCCTGCGCTACTCCTCCAAATCCCCTCAGTCCTCACCTCCTGTTCGGTGTAGTGTAGCCAGTGACAATGACGAGGTGACACTGGAGGGCTGTTGGGCCTCGGTACACCTTCGGTTTCTAGCCTCCGTGGGCCCCCTCTGATTGGGTAGGTTGCTCCCTTGTGTGTTTCGCCTCTGGTGCCCGTGGGACTTTCCGTGTCTGTCGCGGTCTGGAGACACTCACTCCGGGTCAATCACCATTTGCGACCGGCTCCCTGGCCTTGCATTCTCTGTGGTTTCCAATTTCGTAGGACTTCCTTTGCTTTTTGCGAGCTATGCGTCAGCGCGTTGCTTCAGTCGCGCCTCTCGTGTATTCTCTTGCCCCTCGATCAGGACCTAAACGGTCGCTTGAGAGTGACCTCTCCGTCCGGTGCGTGAGATACTGGGCCCCAAAGCCAGGGCCTCGATTTTCCTCGTCCCGCCGCCTTAACCGCAATTGGCGCTCAGGCCCCTCCCACTGCCGGGGTTTCGCCACTTCCCGGGTCGCCAACAGATCCGGTTGTGCCGCGTCTGCTTTCGTACTGCAGTCGCAGCGTTCCCTCGCTCTCACCTTTTTCAGCTGGAGGAGCGAGGAGGGGCCGCCATTTTCGTCCCGCTTGGGCTCCGAGTTCTCCGACGGAGCTCCGGTTCGGCTGCACATTCCACGGCGGGATGCACAAATCTGCTTTCCTGGGCTTCTCTGGAACTTGGACCCCCAGTTGCGAGGGGATACTTTCAGGTGAACTGCCTAATATTATCAGGCGAAACGGCGAGGGCAGCGGAGCCGCTTCAGAGTGCGGCCATACCCGATGGCTGCTAGCCACGCCATCCTGCATTTCTAACCCAAAACCCTTCACGTGAAAGTTTAGTGATGCAGGCGTTTGTGGGAAAAACTTTGCTTCGGCCTGTTAATGCCAGCTGTGTGCTAGGGCACTATCCCACACCCTTTGGGATTCAGTGGCTCAAGTACTCTCAGGCGTCCCTGAAGCTCTCTGACCTGTCCTCACCCAGGCCATACAGGACTGTTGTGATTCAGCAAATGTTATGATTCTTTGTGGCTTAGACACCACCGATTTCATCGGGCAGGGCCCGTGGCACCAGTGTCGCTATTCGCCACCACGATTGGCTGTGGTCCATCTACTTTTTAGGGGTGTCCAGTCGTCCGTCATTGACACGCTTTTCAGTGGACCTCGCCTGTTTGGGGACTAGGCACACCCTGCTCTTGAGCGTTTCAACTAGAGCTGCAAGGCCACTGCACGCTCCATGGACTTATCTGCCTCACTTCGCCAACTGCAACCGTTTCTTCTGTAGGTTTGACAGAGGTTCCCCATACCAGCAGCCAATCCACCCCCCACAAGGTACCTAGCCCAGTCCACTACCCCCACTTGCAGACCCACCTGGAAAACCCCTTTTAGTGTGCCCATAAGAATGACGTTGCAACACAAACATTTCCAACGCATGCTTTTACATCGCAGTTTTTACATCGCAACTACCATTACATCGCATGATTTTACAACGCATACTATTACAACACATTTTTTTAAACTACCATTACAACGCATTCCATTACAACGCATTCCATTACAACGCATTCCATTACAACGCATTCCATTACAACGCATTCCATTACAACGCATTCCATTACAACGCATTCCATTACAACGCATTCCATTACAACGCATTCCATTACAACGCATTCCATTACAGCGCATTCCATTACAGCGCATACCATTACAACGCATACCATTACAACGCATAATACTTTTAGTGCAACAGTAGGGTAAGTGTTGGATAGCGTAGGGGTAAAAATTACTATTCCCACTCCCGTGAGTACAACAGTAGGGAAAGTGTTGGATAGCGTAGGGGTAAAAATTACTATTCCCACTCCAGTGAGTGCAATATAAGAGAAAGTGTTGGATAGCGTATGGGTAAAAATTACTATTCCCACTCCCGTGAGTACAACAGTAGGGAAAGTGTTGGATAGCGTAGGGGTAAAAATTACTATTCCCACTCCAGTGAGTGCAATATAAGAGAAAGTGTTGGATAGCGTATGGGTAAAAATTACTATTCCCAACTACCCCAAAACCCATACCCACCCTAAAACTTAAAATTCTCCATTACTCACCTTTAATGCGTTGTGATGGCATGCGTTGTGATGGCATGCGTTGTGATTGCATGCGTTGTAATGGCATGCGATGTAAAGGCACTTGTGTTGTAAAAGTTGTGTTGTAAAGGCATTGCGATGTAATGCCTGCGTTGTAATGGACGTTTCCCGCCCATAGTGCACCGCTGCCACCTGGTTAGAGGCATTGCCTGACTATTGTTGCCAGGTTGGCAGGCCATAACATAAGACAGATGGGTCGTTCAAATTGTTCAGAAGAGCCACGCCCTACCCTTCCTTTTCACACCGCCGCAGCTTCCACCATCTCCCCGCGACTGAGGACCATCTATCTGTTTTGCAGCAGGAAGTGCAAGCTCTTTTGACCAAAGGGGCTATCGAGAAGGTTCCTGCACCAGAAGTAGAGGAAGTGGTTGTTATTCCTGCTCAGGATTCTGGTGCCCAAGAAGGACGGAGGCCTTCATCCAATTTTAGACCTGCGCCCTGTCAACACCTTCCTCCAGAAGGAATAATTTGAAATGCTCACATTGGCCCAGGTTCATGTCTGCCCTCGACCCTGGAGAATTGCTGGTGGCGTTGGACTTGCAGGGTATCTAATTCCATATACCTGTCCTGCTGGCCCATCCTCGCTACCTGCGGTGTGTGGGGGGACAGGAGCACTTTTTTTGCTGTGTTCCCCTTTGGTCTCCCCATTGCTCCTCAGGTGGTCACAAGAGTGATGGCGGTGGTAGCAGCACATAGTCAGAGGTCAAGCGTACTAGTCTTCCCCTTTCTTGAGAACTGGCTTTGAAGGCAGCCTCACCCCCAGGCAGTAGTCAACCACCTCCAGACTACACGCAAACATCCTGTTAACTTTGGGGTTCACAATCAACGTGTGAGGATGTGGCGTAACGCCCTGAGCTGCTGACTTCGGAGCCGGTGGGAACCATGTGGGGCCTGTCAAAGGCAGATGTCTGTGACAGACTCCCACTTGGTGTGTTTGTGATGCTTGGAGTGAGACCAGGACTCCAAGACCTGCAAAAAGTGGCAAGCCATGAACCCCAAGGTGCTGAGGGAGCACTCCCTCAAGCTCCACGTCATTCGACTCTGCGACGCTCAGGGTCCCGTTCACACAAAAGGTCCCGGGACCTTTCATGTCGTCACACTCGAATCCGTCTGGTAAGTCCCACAAACACAGGAGATCTTCGTCTTCACTTCATCCGTCAAAGTCTTCTGACAAGATGCAGGAGCGTCAGCACCCCAGGCCCCGCTAGTCGGCGGAACCTGAACCTGTCTCTGCTCCACGCTACACTGATTTTGCTGGCGCAACCCCCGCCCAGCTCAGTTTTAAGACCTTGCACCTCCTCTGTGGGCGACCCGGCCTCTCTGAAGCACCTTCGGGCCCCATGGGCGCAGGAGGGGCCCCTACTGGATCCACGCCAGCGGATTCGCTCTCTGTGCCAGTCGGGTTCCGTGAATCCCTTGCTGGATCCAGAATGGAGCAGTCAGCGCGACTGGGGCCTTCCCCAATGATTGCTCCAGTGCTGACACCCCTAGGCAGCGCTGCCCTCATTGTTATTGTTGACTCCAACACTGAGCTGCAGCGGCGTTGACCCGGTCCATGCCTCCAGACGTGGAGCCGGTGCCTTATTTACTTGATTAGCCTGGAGGAGGAGGGGTTTGGGAGGGGTCTAAGGACCCTTATGATTACCAGTTCCCTGTTGAAGAACATAACTGGTATGAGGAACTGGCGGAGGCGAGTGGGTAGGACACCTCGCCCAACACTCTCCTGGTCTCTCCTCCTACTGTGGCTACAGAGGAGGAAACCTCTTTTGCAGTGGTGGTACGTAGGGCAGCTGAGGTCTTGGACCTTCAGTTGCCCACAATGGCAGTCATTTAACAAAACTTTATTTCAGCTGTCAAAGCCGTAAAAGTACATTCAAAGCACAGTAAAATGCATGTAGACACAAGTAAAAAAATTAAAGATTAACAATTCATAAGATTATCATAAGAGTTACATGTAAAAGTTAGCAAAAATGTATGTTACATTAAAAGCTAAAAGCAATTAAAAAGCTATTATTCACATACACAAAGAAAGGGCCCGCTTGCGGGCTAACCACATAGCACCCAAAACCTTGGCTACAGCACATGCATATAAAGGCCGGCAGTCCGATGTATGTATGTGGAAAGCGGTGCTTGGCTACTTGTGCCTAGTTCTTTACATAGGGGCGAAAGCCAGAAAGAATGGGCATAGGCAGTACAAGCATAAAAAACATCAGCTACAGTTTCCTTCAAATAATTGCATGCAACACAAGCTGGGAAGTCAAATGGTGCCCATTTCTAAGTAAGCTTTAAGCGGTAATGTACCTACTCGATACTGGAAATATAGTTTTCTATCTAGTGGTACTGTGATATAACCAGTTTTACTTTTGGCTGATGATACCATCTTAATATCACAAACACCTAAGGGTCTGCAAAACCTCTTGGACCTTTTTAATGACTTCTGTATGGGAAAAGGCCTTGAAATAAGCTCTAATGAAACTAAATATATGGCCATAAACCCGCATAAATCTTTTAAGAAAAATATTTGTGTCCAAAAACAAACATTGGAATACGTGGTCAATTTTAATTATCTGCGTATTACGTTAGATACGAAATTGACATGGAAACAACATATCCAAAAAGCTAAAGTTACTTTGCTCCAAAATTCCATGGCAATTGCGAAAAAACTACGGAATAGTAGATCAAAAGCAGTGTCACCTGCCTTGGAAGTCTATAAGTACAGGGCTAAATATGCAACCATTTATGGTGCGGAACTCTGGGGGGCCAGCAGCCAGAACATACTTATCTGGGGGTAATTCTAAGGTAAGGAATCTATAACTAACCTATGTTTCTTAAAGATATATCGTTACCGAAGGTAAGTAACTTGTTCGTTAGGGATGAAAATAAATTAGTAAGAATGCTATTACAACTAACAGAACGTACACCCATGATCCCCATTTTCCAAGACATAAACATTAGGCAAATTGAACATCAAGCTGCAATAAGACCCTTGTTGTTTTGGGTCCGGTTGTGGACCACTCAGGAACTCAAAACCTATAAAGAGGGATGGATAGAGTTATTGAAACTTGATTATAATGACACACTCCTGTGGGTCCGATATGTTCGTACTTGGTTTTATAAATTATTCCCAAGTAGTTTTTGGTTTGTTCCCTATCTATTATCACACTTGTCAAAAACAGTCCTTAAGAAGAATACTTATTGGATGTACATAGAAAATAGTATGCACCACTCTCCAAAAATAGGAAGGCTGACGTCGCAGTTTTTGTGCATAAAACCATCTCTTGCCTTTGAGGTATACCTAGATGAAATACAACCCCCGTTGGCTAAGAACATGAAGTTCCGTTTTGATGTCCTACAGATAAAATGCAACACATCCAAGTGGATGGGCAGCAATAACGATGATAGAGAGGTTTTCTGCACTCTGTTTTGAAAACTCCATCAAAAAGGATTCCCATATATTATTTTTTTGCACTGCATATGCCGTTCCTAGAAAAAAATGGATTAAACCAATTTGTCGTAACATGGATATCGGGTTACGGGTCGTGGCCACGGAGCAGATGAGGGAAGACGCCTGAGCTCGGAGCTCCGCACCGACCCTGCCAAAATCCTGTCTAATGGGCACGTAAATGAGCCCCTGAGCGACCCACAGATTGGCGAGGGACAGACGCCATAAGAGGGAGTGACGGCTGGCGCTGCCGGTGCCGGAATCACCGCGAAAACGGGAGAAAAGTGCGGCGGACCCAAGATGGCGGCGAGGATGTAACCCTGGCGCCGGGAGAGGAGCAGCCTGAGATCGCGCAGCCTGCCTGGGACCTGACTGGAGCAGCGAGTTACCGGCTCCTGGCGGCAGAGCTGGTGCGGAGGTCGGAGCTTGAAGGCAGTGAGCGGAGGAATCGTCGCTGGGGCCGGAGATTGCGGCAGTGATGACTGGAGCGGCCCACTAGCGCCCCCGCGCCGGAGTCACACGAGGCGGCCAGCGGAGTGGAGAGGCGCTGGCGGCAACAGCACAAAGGCCCTGAGAGTGGTAGGCGGGATTCAGGAGATCGAGCGATGGGGCAAACACCACTGCGATGAGCAGGAAGAACTGCCGAGCGCCTGGGTGCGGACTGGAGGAGCACTGGTGAAGATAGGCTGTGGAGCGCGCTGGTTCCCGCACGGGCCTCACAGCGCAAGTGGGCCCCTGGGAGTGTGAGAACGCGGACCTTAGCAGCCAACCGCACCAAACGCATTGGGGATTGACGGCGGGGGGCGGCCACCCCCGGGGAGCAGTGCAGAAACCAGGCAGGGAGAACAGCGGAACAGAGCCTGGGGAGGAACGGCCCCAATAGCGGACGCTGCGGAGGGGAGACCGGGTGATAGCGGGGTCCGGGGAGCCGCCCCAAGAGGAGCGTGACGGAGGACTAGCCGAACTGTGATGGGCCTGCTCTGGTGATAAGAGGGATCGGCCCCGGCAACTGAGAGGCTACGGGGAATTGCTTGGGGCAGTTTACTGGGCTCCAGTTGTTGGACCAGGGGCGCTGCCACCACCCACTCGGAGTCAGGCTGGCGACTGGACCTATAACAGGGCTGTAATCGGACAAAGGACGCCTGAGGCACACGCGACACTGTGAGTGGGGGTGTAGTAGAGTGACATTCGAGAGAGCGGGGACGCGCACAATGCGCCTGGAACACGTGCGGGGGCCCAGGTCGTCGCTGATTACTGCGGAGGCCGCAAGCGTGGCAAGACTACGACCGTAGCCATACAGTGGGAAGCGACCTGGGTGGAGCGGAGCCCGCCGAGGGAGCCTGGCCGGGAGTTTGCACTGGGAGGCTGTTGCATAGCGTCTGGAGGGCCCATTGATAGGGCGTTCAGGCCGTGGGACTATTTGAAGGATAGACAGGAACGGAGAGGGCAACAGGTGAGCGGCCCCTTGCAGGCAGTGTGCACTGTTCATTCCCACAGCGGAAGTGATACCTAGGACGGTGGACTGGTGTTTCTCTGCAGCCGCACGCATACTATTTGCATTATGGGGAAGCCTAAGGGGAAGACGGGGGTGCGACCCCTGAGCGCGAAGACGATTAAGGCACACCGACTACCCAGGGGGAGCCCACACGAGGGGTTGAAGGGATGCAGCAGAGGCAAGTGGACCAGATCCTTAAAGCTATAGCGGATACCAGGGAGGCACTGCAGCAGGACATAGCGCATGTGGCGCAGGGGCTGGGTCTGCTACGAGCTGACCATGCCAAACTCGCAGACAGAGTGAAACAATCGGAAGCCACTATAGAGACCCTGGTACCCGCCCAAAAAGAGATGGCAGCTAAAATGGAGGATGTGCAACAGCGGCTGCGGACCCTAGAACGGCGGGCAGAGGACGCCGAAGGCCGGAACCGCAGGAATAATGTTCGGGTGGTGGGATTGCCAGAAGGAGTGGAGGGTGGCAACATGATGGACTACCTGGAGGGCTGGCTACGGCGGGAGGTCGCACCCGAAGGACTAACGTCCTTCTACACGCTGGAACGTGCGCACAGAGTGCCTTCGCGGCCGCTGGCACCTGGACGCCCTCCTCGGCCAGTGATAGCTAGGTTGCTCCACTATAGAGATAGAGATATACTGTTGCACAAGGCACGAACTTCAGGCCCTTACATAGTGGGCAACAGCAAAGTGACGCTTTTCCCCGACTATACGCTTGATGTTCAGCGCCGCCGCAACTCTTTTCTGGAAGTCAAGAAGGCGCTCCGCTCCGAGGGGATACAATACTCACTGATGTTTCCGGCGCGCCTCAAAATAGCGCTAGACGGCAAAACGACCTTCCACGACACTCCGGATGATGCCTGGACTTGGCTGGAGATGTACAAGGCGGGAATGGGGGAAGCGGGCCCGCGCCGTTCGCGGAGGATTCGACGACATGGGTCAACAGCACGGAAGCCTTCGGAGTCACAGACAGACAAGGAACGCATGGCTGCTCTGCAGGCGGTAGCATCCATCTCATTAGAACCGAGCTCAGCATTATTGGCGGCGACGGGATCCGAGAAGGGGTCACCACGGTCGGACACTGAAGAGTCCGAAGCGGGCAGTGTGGTGCTCCCGCTTGTGACCGCTGGGACAGCCGACGAGACCGTGGATGCGTGATGGGGTGGCAGACCCGGGACAAGTGGAAGGTTTGACGGGGCGCTGGGGCGCAGACTGCCGGTGCCTCCCCTGCCGGCAATGGCGAGGGTTTGTGGGAGGGGAGAGGAATGCTCGATCGGATCACTGAATGTCGAAGTAGCCCTACTACGTTGCAGCCCCGGAGGGGCTGATTAACAGTATAAGGGTCAGGTGTCTGGGGGGCAGGAGGGCATAGAGTTTCTCTCTCTGAAGGTTCAGGTCATCCCCCCTGCGTTTGTGTGGGTGTAGCTCCCAGAGTTTGCTGTTGGAGCGGTTTGATTGTTAGTTTGGATGGGTACTAAAGTTGTAGCGCCTGTTCTGGGGATGGGGAGTTGGGGGGAATTTGGGGTTTGGGTAGAGTAATTAGAGCCACCGGTGTGACAGGAAGTAGGGGACGGAGAGGGAGGACTTGGAATTGACTCATGGGGGGCTAGATAATCTGAAATGTATCACCTGGAATGTGCGGGGGCTCCATACAATGCAGCGGCGACACAAGGTGCATGCTTACCTAGTGCGGCGAGGGGCCCATATCGCCCTACTCCAAGAAACGCATATCAACAGGGAGGAGGGGTTGGCGCTGAAACGGAGATGGAGGGGGCAGCTATATTATACGACCTACTCGGCTTTTGCCAGGGGAGCGTTGATTTGGGTTAGGGCGGGGATCCCCTTTCAAATGACGCAGCACTTCTCAGACCCGGAGGGAAGGTTTGTAGTGGTGAGGGGCCGCCTCAATGGGATAGACGTGACGCTGTGTAGCGTGTATGCCCCCAATGCAGACCAGACCTCCTTTTAGACCGGCTGTCACGGAGTATAGCACCGTATATGACGAGCTCGGTATTGATGGGAGGGGACTTTAACACGATAGTGGACATAGAGAAGGATAGGTCCCACCCACCGCTTACTGGCGCCCCTGCCCACAGACTTTCCAAAGCGCGACGAGCATGGCAAACTAATTGGGGGCTGGTGGATACTTGGCGCGTCCAGCACCCGGAGGAAAGGGATTACTCCTACTATTCAGGTCTTCATGACCTGCATGTAAGGCTGGATGCAATGCTGTGCACTCCAGAGGTGCACGCCAAGGTAACTCATAGCGAGTATCTGGCTCGAACGATATCGGACCATAACCCGCTCCTAGTGCAGATACGATGGGCCTGGGAAAGGTCATCCATACCGACCTGGCGTTTGAGACCGGAATCGCTGGACGATCCGGTATTTAGGGCGGAACTAGGGGAGTGCATAGCACACTACTTCCGACAATGAAGGCACGGCGGCAATGGCGGCGGTGGAGTGGGATGCTTTTAAGGTTGTGATTCGTGGAGCGTGTATTGCCAAATTAGTAGGGGTGCGGAAAACATTGCTACAAGACATAGAAGAGGCAGACAACCGCTTGCGGCAGGCTGAGAGAGCTCGCCGTGACGCTGCTGGACAGCAGGGGAGGTCCTGGAGGCCAGAGAGGCAGTGGCGGTGCAGGTGGAGCGACTCCGGGCCTTCGATTACAAACAATACCAAACACGGGTGCATGCAGAGGGCGATAAGACGGGGGCATTACTGGCGTGGCTGGCCAGTCCCAATCCCAGGGGGTCGCCTATACTGGGGCTAACGGCACCAGCGGGCGAAGTGGTGCATACACAGCAGGGGATAAACGAAGTGTTTCGGGACTACTATGCCGACCTATATCGTAGCCAACTACAAGGAGGGGAAGACATGATAGGGGACTACTTGGTGACACTAACCCTCCCCAGGCTGGAGCGGGATCAGGCGGACGACTTGGGGCGGGACATCACATTAGGAGCAATCCGTAGTGCAATCAAGCATCTGGCGCGTGGTAAAACGCCTGGAGAGGACGGCCTACCAATAGAATTTTATACAGTGTACGTGGACTTATTAGCCCCTCGGCTGCTGGAAGTATACCGAGAAGCGCGGACGCTAGGTAGATTGCCGATGACAACTAGAGAGGCCATTATAATCCCGATATTGAAGCCTGGCAGAGACTCACTAGATAAGACAGCGTACTGTCCTCTGTCAATGCTGACTACGGACTATAAAATATTAAGCAGGATCCTAGCGACTCGACTCCTGCCCCATATGACGCACTTGGTGCACCCGGACCAGGCGGGGTTCATCCCCAAACGGAGCACGACGGCTAATGTGCGGCGACTGCTTCGAGTTCTGGAGCAAGGGGATCGCTTGCCAAACACTGCGACGATCCTCTCGATTGACATCGAGAAGGCCTTTGACAGCCTGGAGTGGCCGTTCCTGTTCCAGGTGATGCAAACGATGGGTTTGGGGGATGCCTACATAGGGTGGACCCGGATCCTCTACAACCTGGCGACGGCGCGAGTACGAACGGGAAAGACGATCTCCTCCACCTGCTGTGTGGAGCGGGGGACGCGGCAGGGGTGCTCTTTGTCTCCCCTATTGTTCGCCCTTGCGATGGAACCCCTGGCGGCATATGCAAGGTCGGGAGGGCATTATGCAGGGCTAGAGCTTCGTGGCGACATGCAGTACATATCCCTCTACGCGGATGACCTCCTTATGTTCCTGGCTGATACTGGGGATGGCTTGCCGGGGGTGATGGCATTGCTGCAGACCTTTGGGGAAATGTCAGGGCTCCGGGTGAATTGGGCAAAGACCTGCCTGTTCCCGGTGCGGCGGACAACGGAGTGCCCCGACCTGATGGGAGATATACGATGGGAGCCCCAGTGTTTGCCTTACCTTGGGACCAGAATCTACCACACACAGGAAGATTTACTGGAGGGCAATGTACGCAGGGCACTGACTGGGATCAGGGGAAGCATGACCTTTTGGAGCACACTGCCACTCTCGGTGGCAGGGCGCATAGCACTACTGAAAATGGTGGTTCTACCCCGGCTTTTATATTATTTCCGGACGTTACCGATATGGATCCCGGGCTCGGTGTTTAAAACACTCCGCACCTTAATGGTGGGATTTATATGGGGTAATGGTCGACGGCGGGTAGCGCTGGCCACGCTGATGCGCCTTCGCGCCGAGGGAGGATGGGCAGTCCCGGACCTAGAACTGTATTACTTGGCCGCTCAAATGCAGTGGCTCACGCAGGCTGTTGCAAGGGAATTCCGGGGACCAGACGGCCCGGAGGGTAGATGCCTTCCGCGCCATGTGTTGTCGTTTATAATACTCAACCAGCGGCTGCGGGTGGGACTGTTGACACATGAGGAGCGAGCGCTGCGGCAATGCTGGCTCCGCAGCCAGAGACGGGGAGGAATTGAACGGCCTTATGCCCCGGAAATTCCATTGGGCATGTGCACTGCCCTGCCGCATGGAGGGGATTGGACTGACCTGGCCAAATGGGAGGAATTGGGGGTGCAGATGATTGGGGATCTATATGAGGATGGTATCCTCTTGCCCTATCAGGAGTTGCAAGATAGGTATGGCCTCCCAAGGGGCCACTTCCTGCTGCACTCGGCCCTTGTGTCGGCCATACAGCGTTACTGGGGAAGAGGGTTGTCGGAGCCGCAGACCACGCCTACATGCCAGTACGTTGTAATGGCAGCAGGGACTTTCAAGGCTATCACCTGCCTATACCGGCGCCTGCTGGGCGAGGGAACACAACCGTTGCATCGACTGCAGAGGAAATGGGAGGTAGATCTGGGCAGGGAAATTCCGGAGGTGGAGTGGGCAAAGATAGTGGAAAGAGCATGGAAAAGTACGCGTAATGCTAGATTTCAGTTAATCCACCACTACATACTGCATAGAGCGTATCTTACGCCGGCCCAGATTAATACATATTTTAAGACGGATACAGCTACTTGCCCTCGATGTAACTCCGAAGGGGCGGAGCTTCTGCACATGTTATGGAGCTGCCCACAGCTGGGGACATACTGGGAGGACGTGACAGAGGTGCTGAGCGAGGTAACAGATAGACAGCTTGAGCCGGAGGTGGGGGTCTGCATTCTACACTGGTTCCCACATACAACTAAGACGAAAGTAACGAGCAAGTTTATAGATCTAGGCCTATTATTAGCTAAGAGGGAATTAACTAGGCGCTGGCAATCCAGACAAGGGCCTACTAGAGAGAACTGGGAACAGGAGTTCATTAAGTGGGCAACTAGCGAGAGCGCTGTCAGGTTACAGCTAGCGAAAAGAGCAAATAGCGAAAGAGCACTGGATACGGCCAGGGCATGGGAAGCACTGGTTGCACTGCTGCGAGGGCAGGCCGTGGACTCGGACGAGGAATCGTCCGAGGAGTCAGTGGGTCTGATACCTGCCACGGGGTAAGAGGGCGAGAGCGGCCCCAATTCTGAGAAAGGCAAAAGGGGAGCCCAGCAGAATATGGACCTCAAGGTTGCCATCAGGGAAGAGAAGAATCTGGCCCTAACTTCGGAACCTACATAGAGAGTGGGTAACCTGCATGTGCAGGCACACCTAAGACACTTAAACACACCGGTGGCAAGGGTTGGGGAGGGGGGTTGATAGGGGGAATATATGCATAGAAACAAAATAGTAGATTGCTCGCATTCAGAATTGAGAGAGATGGACGATTAGGAAGATCGAAACATTATCCGCCAGAACTACCAAATATCCAGGCGGCCTATGCAATATGAGCGGATTGAAACGGCAAATGATACTGACATTGCAATGGAAGATGCGAGGGACGAACAAATCAATGTGCAACTATTACTGCGATAAGCAGGGAAATGTTAAGTATCTAAATATGCATGTAATTGGGAGAAAACCAATAAAATATGTTTAAAAAAAAAAATGGGTATCGGGTTACATTTAGAAGCTTTAAGAATTTTAAAGAAGGACACATTCCAGAGAATAGCTTTTAGCTTAAGTCGCTATCTATTCGCTGTAAGCCTAGTACGTAAGGGAAGGGGCTTGAAATTTTAGGGTACCCTGCTCAGTTTTTATTTATAATTTTTTTATTACATTTTAGCATTATATTTTGTTTGTCGCACTTGCACTTTGATATTTTATGAATTGAATATGCATCCTATCCATTATAACAGAAAGCGAATATTGTGGTAGTTACACCTGCACTTTTTTATTATATGGCTCGAACTTGCACTTTATTGATAATCGAATTGACATTATAGTATTATCTTCGGATGTACCTTGAATCGATAATTATTTTATATATGGTAGTGTATGTAAATCTATGTTCTTTATTTGTTCGATGTGTTTTAAATATATAATTTGTATATTTGATGGTTTGTCAAACCGAAATAAAGATTTACTACTACTACCACTACTAAATCACAGTGGCAGTCAAGACGAACATCTTGACAAGTTGCTTCAGTTGGGAGTCTCCACTTCTGAACTCCAATTCCATGAAGCTCTTCAAGATGTCCTACTTGGGGCCTAGCCCGCTGCCATCGCCCCAACCCTGGGGATTTCCAGTTTCCTCACCCAGCACCCCTCCCCGGAGAGCTTGGTAGTTCAAGCCTCCACTTCCAGCAATAACCCTGGCACATTCCCTACCACTCCACCGGATAGGAAATCCAAAAAGCTGGACACCTTTGGCAAGAGGATGTTCTCTTCTGCCAGCCGAGCACTGAAGTCAGTGAACAGCTCGTGCATTTTTGGCTGTTATTCCCAAACGATGACAACTCAGTTGCACCAGTACGGCCTATAGTCTCGGAGGAGGCCCAAGCCATACTCACCCAGGTTATTGCTGTCAGGCAAGGTGCAGCGATGTTCACCATAAGGTGTAGGTTCGAAATGACCGACTCGCTGGGCAGAGCAATTTCCTCGTCAGTGGCCTCACAGCACCACGCCTGGTTTTTCAAGGGATGGTCCAGTCTTCCCTCATGAACATGCCCTTTGATGGCTCTCGCCTCTTTGGAGAGAAGGTGGATTCAGCACTGGAGTGCTTTAAGGACAGCAGAGCTACGGCCAGGTCCTCGGCTGATCTATGGCCCCTCGCCAACCCCAATCCGCCTTCTTCCCCTTTCATGGCCACGGCAGGGGTCTCCAACCGTGCCCTTTCCCTCCCCAGCCACCACAGCCAACAGGCTTCCCAGTCTTTTCTTGGCTGAGGGCGCGGGTCCCACAGTCCGCGTGGGACAGGAGGCCAGCAGCTGAGTAAGTCCACGACTGCCCCGGCAGCCACTGCCTCCAGCCGCTTTAGTTCGCCCTCTGACCACCAAGGGTACTCAGTGGGAGGCAGGTTATGCCATCACCTGCCCTACTGGTGGTCAATGACATCAGACTGCTGGGTTCTCCAGTTCATTCAAAGGGGCTACTACCTTCCCTTTGTGATAACTCCACCACCCACGTACAATGGGCTGACAGAGGACCCTCTCTCCTTGCTCCATCAAGAAGTGCAGGCTCTCTTGTTCAAGGGAGCCATAGAGAGGGCACATGCATTAGAAGTAGGTCGTGGCTGTTATTTCCGCTACTTTCTGGTGCCAAGGGTCAGAGGACTGTTCTATCCTAGATCTGTGCCTTCTCAGCCCCTTCTTGAGGAAAGGGAAATTCAAAATGCTCATGCTCGCCCATGTCCTGTCTTCCCTCGACCACGAAGACTGGATGGTAGCGTTGTACTTCCAGGACGCATATTCACACAGACGTTACCTGCGGTTCACAGTGGGCCAAGAGCACTTTAAGTTTGACATGCTCCCTTTCGGCCTTACCAGCGCAGCTCGGGTGCTCGCGAAAGTGATGACAGTGGTTGCTGCTCATCTGCAGAGGTCGGGAATTTTAGTCTGCCCTTACCTGAACAATTGGCGGCAAGCTCGCCCCAAGCAGTCAACTTCCACCTTCAAGCCTATGGCGGACCTCCTGCATTCGCTGGGGTTCTCTATCAATGTGCTGTAGTCACATCAGACTCCCGCTCAGACACTCCTCTTCATCAAAGGCATTCTGGACACAGTGCAGTTTCGAGCCTATCCTCCTGAGCAGCGAGTCCGGATATATTCAGGCTATGATTCCGATGTTTCAGCCTCTGTCCTGGATTTCGGTGAGACTGACTCTGAGGCTATTGGGCATCATGACATCCTGCTTGTTAGTCATGCCTCTTGGTATATGCAGGCTCTGCAGTGGTACCTGAAGTCCCAGTGGGCACAGCATCAGGGGACTCTCAAACATGGTCCAGATCTCTGAGGGAACTGCAGAAGATCTGTAGTGGTGGCTAATGATCCGCGATTGAGACAATAGCAGAGCCCCCTGCCATCCTCAGCTGGAGCTCACAGTGGTGGCCAGTGCATCACTTTTGGTTTGGGTGGCCACTTAGGAGAGATGGAGTCCAGAGGACTATGGTCTCCCACAACCTTCTGGAGCTGCGGGCTAGTCACTTGGTATTGAAGGCCTTCCTCCCTTCCATTAAGGGAAGGCTGGTTCAGGTGTCCTCTGTTGCAGTACAACATGACAGTGATCTTGTCTAACAGGTCAGAGTGGGGGTAGTGGACCCTGGCCAGGAGGCCCTGCGCATCTGAACGTGGCCGGAGCGCCAGGACATCTTCCTGGTCGTGTGACACCTGATGGGGGTCTCTGAATGCTGGGACAGACTGATTTAGCCATCGATGCCGCCTTCCAGATCATGAATGGCATCTATATCTGAAGGTGGTGCAAGGTCTCTTCTGAGAATGAGGAGACTCTATCAATTCGCCACCGACAAGAACGTGCAATGCCTGCACTTCTGCGTTTCCAAAGCGGCTTTGGCTTAGAGACTCGTTTAGTTTCTACTGGAACCCAGCACTCCTTTCCACCGATACCGCTTCTGCCCCAAGTTAGCAAGAAGATCGGGACAGGCCTGGCCCAAGTCATCTTAGTGGATCTGGGCTAGGCAAGGAGAGTTTAATATCCAAAGTCCTGAGCCATCTGTCTTCCGATCAGGCTGTCCTTTGGGTAGGAAATTGAGCGACAACAGTTGAATGCCTTTGATCTTCCTTCCTCGATTTGTGATGCCATCTTGACAGCCAGGAATTCCTCAACAAAGACTGTATACCCCTGCGTTGGGACAAATTTGTAACTTGGTGGTCCTCCCGTCATGTCGAACCGCTTTCTGCTATTGTTTGTGCTATCATTAGCCCGGCAAGGGCTTGCCTTGGGCACTGTTAAGGCTCATCTTTCTGCCATCTCTACATTATTGCTGCTGCTGGATCAGCACCCACTGTTTGTCACCTGTTGTTACTTGCTTCCTTAACGGTTTGCAACATTCGTTTCCTCCTACCCCTATCATCATACCTAAGTGGGAGCTTAATTTGGTCCTGATTTGTCTTATGGGCTCCACATTCGAGCCCCCTACATAGATGTTCTCTGAGACTTCTGACACTTAAACTTGTGGTCTTAGTAGCCATTCAGCCTTAGTAGCCATTCAGCCTGGAGGGTCAGCGAGCTTCAAGCTCTTTCAATTCATCCTTCATACACCAGCTTCTACCTGGACAAACTTGTTCTTCGGACTTGTGCCTCCTTCCTTGCGAAGGTGGTGACTCCATTTCATGTCTTCCAAACATCACATTGTCGAAACTGCATCGTGGGACTTAAATAAGCTTCCTATTTTATTCATGTTTGACTATCAATGAAGAAAAGGTTACTTTTTCTTCATTGAAGTCATAAACAACCCACCTTCCTCTACGGCTTTTATTGTTGGCCATTGGAAAGCGAAAATCAGCTATAAAGCCAATCCATATTTTACAGTAAGAAAACTGGCTCTCTGAGAAACTGCCTGTAGTGTGCACAGTAAGTGGAGAATCTTCATGGATACTTAAAGGGATAGCTCCCTCTTTTCTTTCTATACAATGGAAGACTATCGGCTGCATTTTCTTTTTCTCTTCATACAGTTTCACCTTTTTGAGAAAAAATGCTGCAGTGCAGGTTTTCAAATTGGTATTCCGAGTCACTATTCTCCCAGAAAACGAAATTGAGCCCCGGGTTGGCTGTCACAGGGTTTACTTCATCAAGAAATCAGATGGACAATAACATCCTATGCTATTTTAAGATGGTTTATACATATGTTTAAAGACGTTCTCTGGGTGTTCACGCAGACAGCATGGAATTAGTCTGATTCATGACTTCAATGTAGATTCTTCCTTACAAGTAAGTTACCATTTTTCCTCACAATACAAGTCAGTGAAGCTTAGTCACTTGACAGAAACTTGTTACTATCAGCAAAAACGTATCTAATGTGCAGGTGGCAGGATCTTCCCTTCGAGGAAGTGCAAAACATCATTGAAGAGAAGAAATCATTCAAATACGCAATACCAGCTTTATTATTCTCTCAAAATCTCTTATACTCTCCTGGTTTGCAAACCATATTGCGCTGTTAGGGAATGTGCACGGTACAACCCTCAGCCCTGCGGCTTCTGGGCCATGATAATTTGCAAGCATATATCTGAAAGAGACACGTTAGTGACAGATTCCTTACCTTAGAATATCCCCAGGCGTCAGGCTGGATCCGGAAAGTTTTTGCGTAGCAGTACCCTTGCGCGTCGGTAGGCGGCGTCGTGCGGTTCCGTGTCCGTCCTCGGCGTCGGGATCGCCGGGATGACGTCGCGGGCAGTACTTAGACACCGCCCCTGCGCGCTGACGTCCGTTCTTCTTTTTCCGCGCCAGTAAGCGCAGATCCGGGAAGAGCAGTGCCCTAGTCATTTTTTGACTAAATTTTGGGTGATTTTTTCACTGTTTTTCTCAACGAGTCTCTCGACTCCGAAGGTGTCGGTAGGGATGCCCGGCTTCAAGCCCTGCGACGCCTGTGGTCGCATGATGTCGATCTCAGACCCGCACTTAGAGTGTCTCTACTGCCGCGACCACGACACGAAGTCGTGCCCCGACTGCCGGGCCTTGCACCCGAAGGCTTTGCGAGAGCGGTCTCGAAAGCTCCTCGAGGTCCGGCAGTCGGCTCCGCGCCACACCAAGCCCCGGTCACGTGAGAGGTCGAGGGGCCGGTCGCGGAGTCCTCATCGGTCGTCGGGGTCCAAGTCTTCGCACTCCTCCGGTAAGTCGAAGCATAAAAAGTCTAAAGAGCGTCATCGCTCGACGACTTCGCCTCGCCGGTCTCGCGACTCGGCTGAGGCTCCTGTCGGCACCGTCCCCGCGGCTCCGGGAGTGCCTGTGGAGCCGCCCCCGCATTACCCGTCCTTCCCGGGTTCGGGGGCGACTCCGGCCGAGATACAGGAATTCCTGTCGGCCATGGCCCGCCTCTTCGGGCCTCAAGGTCCCCCCGGTGCGCCTTCGGGCCCCGCGGGCCCTGATGGGGTTTCCCCGGCGCCGCCGGCGACTCCGGTCCCGGCGCCGCCTGTCACACCAGCCTCGGTCCCGGCTTCGGCCTCGATCCTGGCTCCGGTGCTGCCGCAACCCCCATCGACGCCGGTTGACCTAACTTCACCTCCGCCGGCGCCGATGTCTCCGGTGCCGTTCCCGACGCCGCCCGGGGCTCCGGGCGGCGTCGTTCCCCGGTTCTCTCCGGATCCGGACACGGCGCCGGACCGACGTCGCTCGACGCCGGCTCCGACGCCGATGAGACCTTGGGTCCCGCGTATCCCTCCTTCTCCTTATTTTGAACCTGAGGAGGACGAAGAGAACTGGGAGGGGTCGGATGACCCTCTCACACAGCAGTGTGAGTTCGAACAGGACTGGGCTGAGGAACTTGGGGATGCCAGTGGTCTGGACACCTCCCCTGACTCTGGCATGCTGTCTCCTCCTTCCGTGACAACGGAGGAGGGAGCAAATTTTGCAACGGTGTTGCGTAGAGCAGCTGGGGCCTTACACCTCCTACTGTCTACGGTGGCTGTCAGGACTAACCTCCTGACGGAAGTGCTTCAGCCGGCGGCTACCTCCTCGGAGCCACTGCTGCCGTTTAATGACGCGCTTTCCGACGTTCTTTTGGGCACCTGGTCCAAGCCCGCCACAGGGGCTCCTGTGGATAGGAACGTGGCCCGACGCCATCGCCCCGCTCCGGGCGACCCCCTGTTCCTCTCCCAACACTCCTCTCCTCAGAGCTTGGTTGTCCAAGCCTCTGCTTCCCAAACCGCCTTCCCTACCGCTCCTCCGGATAGGGAATCCAAACGCCTGGATCAATTTGGGAAGAAGGTCTTTTCTTCCTCCAGTGCTGGCTTGCGGTCTGTCAACACCGCTTGCCTTTTGGGCCGATATTCCCACTCTCTGTGGGACTCGGTGGTGCAAGCTTTGCCCCAGTGTCCTGAGGAGGTCCAGACACTGCTTTCCCGCGCCATTGCGGAAGGAAGAGATGCGGCTAAATACACAATCAGATGTGGCCTTGATACCGCCGACTCGCTGGGCAGATCGATTGCAACGACAGTGGCGCTGCGCCGTCACGCCTGGCTGAGAACCACTGGTTTCTCGGGTGATGTCCAAAACGCTCTTATGGACATGCCCTTTGATGGGGTCGGTCTTTTTGGGAACAAGGCAGACCATGTGCTGGAGCGTTTTAAGGACTCGAGGGCTACGGCCAAGTCCCTGGGCCTTTCTGCTGTACGCCCTCCGCAGCCATCTGCTTTTCGCCCCTTTCGTGGCCACGGAAGGGGCGCCGAGTCACGTCCGCTGCCCAGCCACCGGCCCGCGCAGCAAGCGTCTTCGTGTGGCCGAGGACGTGGCTCCCGCCGTGGCGGGTCAGGCAACCAGCGTGCAGGTCAGGCCACCAACCCCGTCCGCGGCCTCCAAGCCCTCCTAGTCCTTCCTTTCAGGTGCACAGCACACCAGTAGGGGGCAGGGTCCGCCATCACCTTCACCACTGGCGTGCCATCACCTCGGACAGGTGGGTCTTGGACATTGTCCGAAGGGGCAACTCCCTCCCCTTCGAGACCCCCCCCCCCCAGCCATGCCACCTCAATTCCACCGCATGTCAGGGGATACTTGGTGCTTCTTCAGAAGGAAGTTGCGGCCCTCTTGGCCAAGAGGGCCATCGAGCGCGTTCCAACCCAAGAAGTAGGTCGTGGTTGCTCCTCCCACTACTTTCTGGTGCCCAAAAAGGACAAGGAGGACATGCGTCCTATCTTGGACCTCCGGAACGTAAATCGCTTCCTCCGGAAGGAGAAGTTCAAGATGCTCACCCTAGCTCAGGTCTTGACTGCCCTCGACCCTGGAGATTGGTTGGTAGCGTTGGACTTGCAGGACGCATATTTTCATATCCTCGTCCTGCCGGCCCACCGGCGTTACCTGCGGTTCACGGTGGGCCTCGAGCATTTTCAGTTCACCGTGCTCCCTTTTGGCCTTACCAGCGCCCTCGGGTGTTCACGAAAGTGATGGCGGTGGTCGCAGCTCATCTGCGCCGGGCAGGGGTTCCAGTCTTCCCCTACCTCGACGACTGGCTGCTGAAGGCAGGCTCGTCCCAGGCAGTCGTCTCCCACCTCCAGACTACGGCCGAACTCCTGCACTCGCTGGGGTTCTCCATCAACGTGCCGAAGTCGCATCTGATGCCTTCTCCACAGCTCCTTTTCATCGGAGCAGTTCTGGACACGACGCAGTTGTGGGCCTATCCTCCCGAACGGCGAGTCCGGGATATTCAGGCTATGATTCCGATCTTTCAGCCTCTATCCTGGGTTTCGGTACGGATGACCCTGAGGCTGCTGGGCCTCATGGCCTCCTGCATCCTGCTTGTCGATCATGCCAGATGGCATATGCGGGCTCTGCAGTGGGACCTGAAGTTCCAGTGGACGCAGCACCAGGGCAACCTGTCCGATCACGTCCAGATCTCGGAGGGGACTGCAAAACAGTTGCAGTGGTGGCTCTCGAACCGGCAATGGGTCAGGGGCAGATCCCTCTCCCTTCCCCAGCCAGAGCACACAGTCGTGACGGACACGTCCCTTCTGGGATGGGGCGGTCACATGGGAGAGGCGGAGATCAGAGGCCTCTGGTCTCCGGTGGAGTCCCGGCTCCATATCAACCTTCTGGAGCTCCGGGCGATCCGACTTGCACTCAAGGCATTCCTTCCCTCTGTCAAGGGGAAGGTAGTGCAGGTGTTCACAGACAACACCACCGCCATGTGGTACTGGAACAAACAGGGCGGGGTGGGGTCGTGGACCCTATGTCAGGAGGCTCTGCGCCTCTGGACATGGCTGGAACATCAGGGCATTTTCCTGGTGGTTCAACACCTGGCAGGTTCCCTGAACGCCAGGGCGGACGAACTCAGCCGCAGGTGCATGATGGATCACGAATGGCGTCTTCACTCGGAAGTGGCGCAAGGACTCTTTCTACAGTGGGGAGAGCTTTGGTTAGATCTATTCGCCACCGAAGAAAACGCGCAATGTCATCAGTTCTGCGCGTTGGAATTTCCAAGGCTGCACTCGCTCGGCGACGCTTTTCGTCGCGAGTGTAGTTGCGGTCTGTTGTACGCCTTTCCGCCTATACCACTTCTACCCAGAGTGTTGAAGAAGATTCGGCTCGACCGGGCCCAAGTCATCCTTGTGGCTCCGGACTGGGCTCGAAGAGTTTGGTATCCCGAGCTACTCAGTATGAGCGTCGATCACCCGATCCGTCTGCCTCTTCGGGAGGATCTTCTGTCGCAGCAGCAGGGGACGGTCCTCCACCCGAACCTGTCCACTCTCCACCTGCTTGCGTGGAGATCGAGCGGCGGCAGTTGATTCCTTTCGACTTGCCTCCCGAAGTTTGTGATGTGATTCTGGCAGCCAGGCGTCCCTCCACTAAGGTGGTATACGCCTGCAGGTGGAACAAGTTTGTGGCATGGTGCACAGCAAAGGCTGTGAATCCCCTCTCTGGCCCTCTTTCTGAGGTTCTTCTGTTCCTTCTTTCTCTGGCCCAACAGGGTTCTGCCCTGGGTACCATCTAGGGCTATCTTTGTGCAATCTCGGCCTTCCTCAGGCTCCCTGATCAGCCCTCTCTTTTTAAGTCCCCTGTTGTTAACCGGTTTCTAAAAGGCATTACACACCTCTTCCCTCCTGTTCCGTTTGTCATGCCTCAGTGGGACTTAAACTTGGTTCTTACCTTTTTAATGTGCGCTCCCTTTGAGCCTCTCCATAACTGTCCTCTTCGTCTTCTTACTCTGAAGACAGCCTTTCTGGTGGCCATCCGCTCGGCGGGTGAGTGAGCTCCAGGCTCTATCATGCAAACCTCCCTTTCTGTCTGTCCATCCAGACAAGGTTGTTCTTGGGACGCGTCCGTCCTTCTTGCCAAAGGTGGTTACTGCCTTCCACATTGGGCAGACCATCACTTTGCCCACCTTCTTTCCGCTTCCGCATCCTTCCAGAGAGGAAGAGAGGCTCCACCGTCTGGACCCAAAACGTGCGCTTTCCTTTTATATCAACCGCACACAACACTTCCGGGTGGATGACCAGCTCTTTGTTGGCTACGTGGGCGCCAAAAAAAGTCGGGCGGTGCACAAGAGAACCATTCCCGCTGGGTAACCTTGTGTATGAAAGCCTGCTATTCTTTGGCTAAGAAGGAGCCTCCTGTTGGGCTGCGTGCCCATTCAACCAGGGCAACGGCTGCTACCACGGCTTTAGGCCGCGGTGTTCCGCTGCAGGATATATGTCAGGCAGCTACGTGGGCCTCGCTGCACACGTTTACCAAGCATTACTGCCTTGACAGCCAGGTCCGGAGGGACAGCTTCTTTGGCCGCTCTGTCCTCCGGGACTTCCTTGTCTGATCTTTGTTCGCAGACCCACCACCGGGGTTGGTATTGCTGGGGTATCTATTCTAAGGTAAGGAATCTGTCACTAACGTGTCTCTTTCAGATGCACAAGTTACTAACTTGTGTAACGATATATCTGTAAGAGACAGTAGTTAGTGACAGATTCCTTACCGCCCCACCCATCCTCCCCGTTCTGCGAACTGATTTCTAGGGTTAAGGACATCCCTTTCAGGGCCCTAGTATTTTTTCAGACACCAATGTCAGCTTCTTGCATGGCTCTGCGTTCCTGGCGCGGAAAGTCGTGTACAGAACTGACGTCAGCGCGCAGGGGTGGCGTCTAAGTACTGCCCGCGACGTCATCCCGGCGATGCCGACAGACGCGGAGCCGCACGACGCCGCCTACCGACGCGCAAGGGTAGTGCTACGCAAGAACTTTCCGGATCCAGCCTGACGCCTGGAGATATTCCAAGGTAAGGAATCTGTCACTAACTACTGTCTCTTACAGATATATTGTTACACAAGTTAGTAACTTGTGCTTAGTGTCACAGGAAGCTTCAAACTAACAGCAAAAGGATTTATCTTGCCACCTTTGAGTCACTGGTGGGAAATTACCCAGTTTCAGGAATTGGAAGACCAATTTGGTATTGCAGTGCAAGACGCTGACCATCTTATAGCTGTTCCAATTGCATAAGGGTTTTCTACCTCAGTGCCTTTCTCAAAGTGAGATCGAGTTACAGGCACCCCAAATATTGTGCCACAAATTAGCACAGTTCTCAGCAAAGATTTATTTTTTTAGCATATATTTGCAGTAGTTTTGATGCTCCTATTTTAAAAGCATTTAGAACTTCTCAGGCTGCTGATCGGAGGCTCTGGTGAAGCCCCAGGCTCATGACTTCGTGTTGGCATGGGACAGCGGAATGCTTGGTGCTGTGGCTTGGGTAGAATAATGATAGTGCTTTAGGACTTAGTGCTTTTCCTAGCCTATTTGACACAAAGATGTCAGTTTTGAGGAGTGTCACAGAATAAATGTAGGCAATAGTGATGGTCACAGGGGGAGTGTGCACTTTGAAGGGTGTGCCGCTGTGGTGGAGGGAGGGAAAAAAGCTCAATGAAATGTTTCTTTAAAAACAAAAGTTAATTGAGTATTGCACCATTTATTCCCTTATGCTTATAGCGTCGAAGACTGAAAACACGACAAGTGGCTCCCTCTGCCAGGATCCTGAGAATGTCACTGTCACTTATTGGGACTAACTTGCACACTCTATGCAAACATTCTTACAAACCAAGATACTGGGAAAAAGTTGTTGTTTTGGGTTGTTGAAGACCATCAGGCTCACTTCAAAGAGTCAATCAGGAAAAGGCAGTGCGACAGGAGCAATGCTTGTGAAACTGAAGGGCGACAGATGAGTAACCGGAACGGGGAAATCTAGACTTCACTTCAGTAACTTGAGTTCGTTTTCCCTGACCTCATTTGTCCAACTCAATGGAGAAGGATTGCAAGAGAACAAAAGAGATGATTCATAGGAGGATGGAAGCTTTATTGCGGTACCCTATTAAGCTCCGTATGAAGTGCAAAGGGAGACTTTACGTCTTCATCCAGGCAGAGACAGCCTGTGAATTTGTACTTATGCATGTTAGTTCTGTTCCTGGAGGGGGTCCAGAGATGCTTTGTTTGTTGTGGGGCTCCTTGTCTGGTATGTCCATTTGCATAGACCATAGGGTGCATGATCTCCATTACAGGACTGACAGAAGTTGAAGTTTGTAATGGTTTTCTCTGCTGAAGGCTCACTTTCATTTTTGATGGGTATTTCCTTTTAGATATATGTATAAAACACTTCACTAGCATTTTGGGGGTAAAAAGCACAGAGCAAAAATCCAATCAATGATGCTTTCCATTTACCACTGCTGAACAGCCTTTCTAGAAGGAGCAAATCTACATTTGAGAAAGAATCCATTGCCTCATCTAAAAGATGATAAACAGATAACCACCTAACTCTTTATTCTGGAATGCCCGGCTAGTTCGTTCTTTGCTGACAGATTTTCCCATGCTTCTTTTGGCATCCTCAGAAATTGTATATTTTCTGTCCCAGAATTCAATAATTTTTGGCACCCATATTCCAGTGAACAAAGCTTGGTGTGCCTGTAACCCTCCAGTTCTGAGATGTCTCTTTCCTGGCCATTACTTGCCTCAAGGAAGGCCCATTTGTATTGATTCTAGCCTAAATCTTCTAGGACATTCAAAAGTGCCATCTGGGGATTGAGCTCAGTCTGATGGCCTGTCACTGTCCGCATCCCCCGGGGTATCTTGTTAAGGAAGACCTTCATTTCTCTACAGTTTCTGTAATGTGTGTAAAAAAAATTAAAACAAAAATCAGCAGCAACTGAACATGGGGAAGGTAAGAATCTCTCTATGTGAGCCATAGATGTACTCCGGTAAAGATATTTGATGCTGATAGTTATCGTTCATTAGTTATGCCAAAATGGTGATTTCCCTAGGTGCTATGAAGGCCACCTCTCGGCCTTCTTCCTCCACTGCCCCTAGGCCTGACTGCCAGTCTAGCCTTAGTGCAGGGAATGTGTCTGGTATGTGTATTACTAACAATTTATATACTCTAGATATCATCTTGTCTTTCAGTTTGAAGATGGTAGGTTTGCTTCTAAGGGGCTAAAAGTAGGCAGTTTGTCAACCATAGGCAGATACCATAACAGTGCATGGCTGAGTACAAGTAACAAAAGAATTGGTTTTGGAGAAGTTCAAACTCTTGTTGAAGTTCTGCAAAGGATTTTGTATAATGTTGGGTGACTATGGCCTCAAGGGTAGAGTCCCAGTCTGTTCCACTCTTCACGCCCCTTCAGCATCATAATCAGAGGAAGTCGCACACCTACCCATAATTGGGTCTCCCTAGTCAATTTTGTCTGGTAATTAGCATGGATCAGGAAATATCTCCTTGTCTGAAGGACCACATCTTTGGCTTCTTTTTATTAGCTGGAAAGCCACACTCCAAATAAGGAATGAAGGTGAGATTGATCCCTAGTGCCAAGAGTTCACTTCTGTTCATTGGATATTTGTGGGAACCAAGCAACCAGTCATCACTGATTATTAAATGTGATGCTCATTAGTAGGAAACATTTTCTGACATTGTCAGGCCCCCTAAGCCATTGAGACCTTGAATATAACATTTCGCAACAGAAATGTTCTTAGCTATAAAACCAGCTGCTAAGTGAATGTGTATACCATAAGAGAAATTTTGCAAAGTATATGGAATTTGAGGTAGTGCCACCATCCTGTTGAACACTACTCTGCCTACCAGGGACAACAGCAAGGATTCCCAGTGAAAAAGGTCTTTCATCAGTCTATCTAGCACCAGGGAGGTATTGCCTGCCCTCACCCACAGTTCTTCCTCAGTGGTGTCCATTCCCAGGTACCAAAATCTTTAGTCCCACTCTCAGAGGAAATTTCGTAGTCTAAGCCTCTGCATCCCTTGGCCTAGTAACTGAAATTATAACCGAACTAGGCTAGTTCACCTGAAGCCTGAGTAAGTCCTATACTCTTTCAGTATCTTCCTAGTGATTGGACAGGACTGTTGGGTTGATTGAGGTATAAGAGAAAATCTTTGACATAAAGGTATACCAGGTTTTCAAACTCTAGCATTCATTGAAAGCAGATAAAACAATCCAGATTGAGCCAAGTCACCAAAGGCGTGATGGCCTGAATGTAAAGTAAGGCAGCTCTGATGGATGGCCCAGTCTATAAAAAAAGCTGTCCGGCAGCACTCCAGTCATTCTCAGCATGCTGTAGGGTCTTTATATATTAGGGTGTACATATGACAGGAAGTGTGGGCCAATATTCCTCCAGGCTAGAATAAGAAACAAGTAATCATAGTATTGTTTTAGGCCTCTTCCAAGTCTATAGAAAGGATTGCAAGAGGGTCATGGAGTCTCGCACCATTTCCAGGGCATTGAAGTGCTGTATATTTGGATGCATCTTTATCTGCGATATAAATCTGTTTTGCTCAAGATGAATGAGAATGTTCAAATTCAAATAAACTTTATTTGGGCGAAATTTCACCCATAAAAGTAACATAAATAAATACATCAGTTAAAAGAAAACATTTAAAAATATCATACAACATTTAAAAGAAGAATAGTAGCACAACTCAACACAATTAGAGGAGCATAGTGAGGATGTGAATTGCTGAGATTAAGTGGTTGGCCAAAGCTTTGGCAATTATTTTCGACTCTGTATTAATGAGGAGGATTGGTCTATAAGGCTACAGCAGTTTGTCGGACATCTTAACTTCAGAATAGCATTAATGACTGCTTGGGGACATTGCAGGGGTGAAACCGGGCTGAGCACAGGGCATACACTGCGCCAGGAGGCACTGACAAGCTGTTTTCCCGCCTTCCCATCTCGCTCGTTGGCGCTCCTTCTCTCCCTCTGCGCTGGCAAAGCCCGGCCAAGGGCGGGCCCATCCTGCGACCAAAAGAGGCCGGGCTGCTTCCCCGATCCAAAGTTCTCAGCCCCACAAGCATCACACAGTAAATCCTTTGATTCAATTTGCTCCTTTTCTTGTTTCTTTGTGACTTTGCTTGGCTAAACTCAGAGTTCAGGCTGTGCTGTACTGCAATGGGGAAGATAAAGTCCACCTCTGTAGAAGAGAATCCATGGGCGGGTAACATCTTACAAATGCCAGGGGGGCACTCGAACAGGAGATTGGTTCAGTTGAGGAGCAGCTGTGCTCTGTCCTGAAGTCTGCTGTTGGGAAGGACAATGAGACTGAGTCAATTGCCTTTACTGACACGAGCTGTAACTCTAGTGCTCCCCTGCAGCTCCCTGGCACATGAGCTAAAAACCCATGCGCAGCGAACATCCCGGAAGAAATCATTATTTAGGATCCCATACTTGAAGTATCGCCGTGCATAATCCACCTGATTCATATTGTTCATTGCCCCCAGCGAAGAAGCGTCCCCAGGGCAAGCAGTCCAGGATGTTTGTCTGATAGCTGAAGAGGCTGCATCGCACATTACGGTTCTCGAGGCCTCAGACTTAGTCAGCAAGTTTGCTCATCTGGAGGATAAACTAGAAGATGTCATCTCTGCCGTTATTGGCAGACTGGACTCTCTGGAGGGCCGTTTGCTGAACTCTAAATAGAGAGCCCACTCTCCTGGTCAGGGATGCAAGCACAGACACTAGAATGGATGAGGGCCATGCAACAGAGCAGAGTGGTATTCCAGCACCTCCTAGGCCGGCTTCACAAATACAGACGATTCAGCAGCGCACTCGTCCAGCCAGGGAGATTCATAGCACAGAGGGCAGTCGTAAGGCGGCCTCAGGTGATACCACGGCACGATTATTTGCCCAAAGAGGACCAGCAAGTAACATTATCATTATTGGGCCCGCCGATTCTCCAGTTACCCCGTCCACCCACCTTGTGCTGATTCTCAAAGGTGCACCAGGCACCTGGGAAAACTGTGATCAGCTGCTAAACAAGGTAGTACACTATGCAAGCAGGAGGGTGGACGGCCTAGGCCAACTACACCATGCAATCAACTATGTGGGGGGGGGGGTTCCATGGGTGGGCAATCTACTGAAACCAGATAGCAATGACTGGAATGTTGACTTCAGAAACGATGCTACAGTCAAATACATTCTGTAAAGGCTCAACGTACAGTCATTCAGCCATTGATGTCCTCCCCTTGGGCTATTTCTACAGACCAGCCGATATTCCCAGTTGCCCACTTCCAAGCGCTATAAACCCAGTCACTACCAGGAATAGATTTTTGCCCCTAAAAGGGTTAGACCAACTTGATTGACTCACAAATTAATCAGCTGTCCTAAAGCACTCTATGGGTAATGATGCAGGCACGGATGTGCCCGCTCTTCAGATAAGAGCTATTGACCCTCCCAAACAATGGAAGAAAACCTTGCCACTGTGCACCGTGGTGAAAACGGAGGTGAAGGCATAAGGTTTGCATCTTGGAACGTGGTAGGGCTGGCTGCAAAACTAGAGAACCTGGGCTGGCTAAATTTCATCAAACCTCACGCAGTTCTTTGTCTTCAAGAAATTTGGGTGCCAGAACCTGTTTTTATCGATGGGTTTGCAATTTATTCCACTCCTGCGATGCCTGTAGCTATGGGCAGGGCCAAAGTGGGACTAGTCACACTGGTGGTTCTTACTTTACAGGTTAAATCATGTGGACAAATCTGGCTTCGCCCTAACCCCAGATTATAGTTATAAACTATGATAGAGCATACTTACTACTTGTCAGTTATTACAATAATGTCTATTATGTCAGCAATTCTGGCATAGTGAAATCACTGCAGGAGGATATAGAGCACAGCCCGAGTAATTTTCATGGCAGCTATGTGATTTTGTGGATGGAGGATTTTAATGTCAAACATTGTCTAGCGCCCCCAATATCATTTGGCTTGATGAGTACTGATGGGGAGTTCACTACACACTTTGGCCACAACCCATATGGGGACCAACTTAATCAGCTGTTAACTAGGTACAACCTTACGTTGGCTTTTGACTCCTCTAACATTGGCTTAGTCGACACTCCTACATTTGTGGGGCATGGCCGTTTCAGTCAAATTGACTTTGTTACTATCATATAACTTGAGAGAATGGCTGGGAACTTAACTAGGTTCTGGACTCCCCCCGAGAGGTCACAGGTTGATAAGTCTTGATAAGTGATGCCTTCTTAGAACAGACTACGACCAATCCACTACCTTTGTCCTTTTCGCCTGACAACAGGGTCATTATGAGCTGGGCGGAAGTGGACAAGGACTTTCCTTTCGAATGTAATTTCTGCATCTTACAGCGAAATTATGATCTGCTTAGAGGAGACCAAGGGCGGGGGGGGCCCGAATCAGTCCACAGTTTCGACAAAATCTGAGAAACTGCACAGGAAATGCTCACCATCACTTTAAACACCTATCATAACAAATGCGAGAAGTGGTTTGATAGATACTACCTGCACTAAAGCTCACAACCTGCTACTGTTGTCACTCAAAGCTGTGCCAGGAGACCAGAAATGGGTATGTGCATGGGAAAAAGGGGGGGGGGGGTAATGGGTCCATATCCTTAGCAATCCTGCGTCAAAAGAGCATATATAGTGTGGATCACTTGTCCTTGGCAATGGGAGACCCCTTCCCCATTACTGGTATAGAACTTCAAGATGTGAGAGATCATTCTTTTTGTGGAAAAAAATTCTAATTTATTGCTTCCTTAATAATGTTACGATGCTCAACTCCTTGGAAGATTCAGAGTCATGCAGAGCCGAGGCGGATCATAGATCCCTGAGACAAAAAGAAAGAACATATATCAGCCTACACGTGTTTCGCCCCCTCACATTGGCCTTTTGGCCTGGGGCTTCCTCAGGGCTGTACATCAGACAAACAATCATAATAATCTGGTGTCCAGTGGTATATACATATTTTCAGAAATTCAACAAAACGTGTGTAAATTATATAGAAAGTCATCACCCGAGATGGTGTGGTACAGAGAGAATACATTGGAATCAAACAAGAAGGGAAAAAGAAAAGTGAAAGAGCTTGGTGGTGATAGGGAGAGGTGGGAAAAGACATGGGAAAAAGGTGTGGGAAAAGAAGTTTTTGTGGGAAAAGAAATTGTTAGGAGGAAGGAGAACGGTAACCTAGAAAAAAATCCAGCAAGATGTAAGGGCAGGGAAAATAGAAAAGTAAAGGTGGAGGGTTGGGTAGGGCAGCGGTCGATTGGAAGGGAGAGTTGCGAGTGGTAGGGAAAAACAAGGGATGTAGACGGTTAGGTAGTGACAGGAGTTATGGAAAGAGAGGGGGGGAAAAGAAGTTAGATCAGTAGAATACCAAGATTGGTCCAAGTGTCATATTAGGTTATAAGAAACATTAAAGTCATCATGGTTATCAAGGTAAATCAGATATATTCATACGAAATTGTTGTGTCCAGATCATTAAGTAATACGAAACATTAAAGTCATCATGATTATCAAGGTAAATCAGAGATATACATACGAAATTGTTGTGTCCAGATCGTTAAGTAATGTTCCATATAGGGAAACAAAAAACATACATACAACAAAGTAAAGCGCGTTAGAACTCACTCAAGGTATGATAGCCAGTGTACAAGTACTAAAGACCAAGCCTCTTAATCGTATAGGTATAATGATCATTCTTCATGGTCTAGTGATCAAGGAAATCAACAGACTTCCGTGAAGGAGTGAACAGAAGTGGCCTGTGTTAGCATTCCGTTTATAAAGTGGTCAAGGCCTTTCATATTACTGGTGAATTATGACGTGGAGGTCCTTAGTGAAAAAGGGGGACGTGAAAGGAGCTAGTCAAGGACTATCAGGAGTGTCCCTAGTTAAAGGGAAAAAGTGATCCTTCATTCTCGCGATCAGTACTGGACCGCGCTTACTGTGGTGTGTACTTTGATGCTGAATCCTAGAACAATCCTGTCTCCGTAACTGGATGCGGTAAAAAACCTAGTAAAGCGGAAGCAGTAGGACAATGAATATTTAAAACTGATTTACTATAAATTAAAGCGGACCCCTTGAAAATCAAGAGGTCCGGGCCCGGGGCCAAAAACTAGATTATGCGGGTCCGCAAGGGTCATGGAGACCCCCGCGGTGTGCTCACTTATTTTGGTGCCAATTGCGCGTGGTCTCTATCGGTCGACGAGGGCAGCCGCCTTTGAGGTAGTGGAGCCTTTTATGTGCCGTGAATGGAGACAGTAGTCTCGATTCCGCAGGTGCCCTCCTCAGTCGGCCTAGCAGGTTCCTGGTCATGAGTTCACCAAGAAAAACAGTGCACCTGAGAAATTGCCCATACTGTACTTGCATGGGATCATGCATGTCAAACCCATGGCATTAATTATGATATAGGCAGAGTTGATAAGATTTTAATGTTTGCATAATTGTTTTGTAGGTGGGTTATGTTTTGTGTTGTGTTACCCATGTCCTGACGAGGCCCGACTCAGTGGGCTGAAACGCGTCGACCAGAAGAGGAGGAGTCCATTGAATTGAAATGTGGATTTAGGAACTTTACAACACACACTATACAAGTGACTGAATAGAGGGGGAGTCTATCTCTGTTTATGTGGTGTGTGAAAAGTATTACCTCCCCTCGGATTGCTTATGTATATATATGTATCTTATTGCAACCGGGTTTAAATGGATGGGTACAAAGAGGTTGAGGAATTTGTGGTTTGTTCATGTGTTTATGTATATATAATGGTTTTTATGTGCGTGAAAATTTATAATTGTGTAGATATCTTTATCAAAAAATAAAGTAAAGATATGTGAAAGAATTGAGGATGACTTTGTGAGTAAGTAAATTGTTTACAAGTTAGAATTGTGGACTAGGCTCCCACGCAGGGGATCAATACTTTTGTCCCTATTGCTGTAGTACCTTGTGTGTATTCATCCCGGACTTCATTTTCTTTTGTCGGTTTGCTTCTGCCCAGATGTATCCTTGGGGGGATTAGGGCATAACCCGTTTTTTTGATACAATGTGTGAAACTAAGCTGGTTTGAACCGACAATTGCATTTTCCATTCTTGCACTTTCTGGCAAAATATGTTGCCTCATCATTTTTGTTGCTATCCTTTTCTACGCATTTAGCACTTTGGGTTTTGCCCAGCTAGATGCTTCATCAGCACACTTTGTATGCGTTTTACTTCATGTAGGAGCGTTATTCTCCAGCTTTATGTATTTTTTGCAATTGTACTTTTATGATTTTAATTAAAATTGAATAAAGGTTTTGATGATGCCTGCTTAGCTCTGATTTCCAGGGAATGCCTATGCCTCCCTCGCAGTGATAAACATAGCATGTAGAGGCCTCACAAAGTGCTTGAAGAGTTGTGCTGGGTATCCATTGGGCATCAAGATTTTATCAGACTGTAACTGACACATGTAGAGCCCTTCTTTTCAGCTGTATAATGTGCTGTAGCATGCCTCAACTGCTTTGGTTAGTGCTATGCTACTGCATCTACCCACAGATCCTCGCCTGTATGTCTGACTCCCCCCCCCCCCTCTTTCAGACTTAGCTGTACTTCCCGGTCTTGTTCCTGTGTATGTGTAGCCTACTGAGACACAATTCAGATTCCCCTGGCATCTTCCTTAAGTAATTGTTGATACTGGTGCTTTGCGTGCCCACGTGAAAAAGTAATTAAACCTGCAGGCTCTGGAGGACACATTCCCAACATTGGGGCTCTGTGCGTTTGTTATGTTTAAGGTTTGAGATATAATAACCCGAGGCTCTATCATGCACCACAAACTTAAGGGTTATGTTATTGGTGGCTCTAAGACCCTATTTTCATCTGGAAATAGTGTTCCATTTCCTCATAGATGGTTTCTAAGAAATCTTTCTTGGGTAGCCACCAAGCTGTGAGCCTCCACCTGTCCTCTCTTCCAGCCTTGCCTCCACCAACAACTAGCACTAACAAGATTGGTCCAAGTATCTGGATAAATTACACCTTCTAATGGTAATTCTAACTCCAGATTCCTCTCCTTTAGAATATCCCTAAGTGCCAGATTGGATCCAGATTTTTTTTCAGCATAGCCCCTGCATGCCAGTAGGCTGTGTGGTGCGACTCTGACAACTGGAGCCGCTTATAGGTGCCACCCAAGCACCCTGACATTTCCGTTCTTTCCTTACCTGTGTACATGGATCTGGAGCTAGCTCCTTTTTCACATCAGTTGACAAGCTTTTTCTCTTAAAAATTCTTTCCAGCTTGCAAGGGAATATGTCCTCACCTAAAATAACAGGGTTTAAGCCTTGTATGGGCTGTCACAGAGATGATCGGGCCATGACCCTCAAGTCATGCATGGAGTGTGCCCTGATGCACACAAAGATGATCCGGGAACGTGTCGCCTAGCACCACATGAAGTCATGTAAGGGTTGTTCCTGCTTGAAGTCGAGGACACGGACCGTTCTTGCTCTCGGGGACCTGTCCCGCAACAGGTCGTCATCATGGTCCAAGTCTTAGGGTAAGTCAGAATCTAAATAAAAAAAAGTCCCACCTGCCATCACCCTTGCCACGCCACTCTGAGAAGTCGCAAGGATGTCAAGATGCCCCGCAGTCTAGTTCCATTCCCCTGCTGAGGAACCAGCTCTCAAGCTGATTCCAATGCACCCTAAATTCCACATCAGATTGAGGCTTTTAAAGAGGCCAAGCTCTGTCTCTTTGGCATCTTACCAGCTTCCTCTGACACACTTTTGTGGCCCCATGGATCTGCAGAGGCCTGCAGTCTGGTTACTGCCGGCAGGTCCGCCCTCATCACAGTTTGTGCCTCCTGAACCTGCTTCTGGTTCAGGTCCGACTCCAGAGCCGACTCCACACACAGCACCACGATCCATACTGGTTCCTAATGCGTTATCTCTACCGGAGACCGGCGTTGATCCTGTTGTTCTGACTGACTCCGAACCAATAAGTGTCTAACTCAGCCAAAGCTGTGTTCTGGACCACATCCCAACAACAGGCATCTCTCTTTTCAATAGGGAATCTAGCACACAGCATCCAGACTAGCAAAGACAATGAGCTTTCCAGTCCCTCAGGCAGCAGCCTCCAAGCCACTTTAGTTTACCCTAACAGGCCCAGGCCCACCCCGTGAGAGGCAAGGTCAGTCCTTTTCTTCATGGGTGACAAACCATAACATCTAACAGGAGGGTCCTGCAGATAGTCCAATGAGTCTACACTTTGTTATTCCTTTATTTCCCCCCACTGCATCTTCCATTTACAGAGCGGCTTTTGAACAACTGTTTGTCCTTTTTAATGCAGAAATTGCAGGCACTTGTGAAGAAAGTAGCCATAGAAACAGTCCTGGCTCGGGGTTCGGAACTGGGTGTCACTCCGGTTATTTCCTAGTGCCAAAAAATAGCAGAGGCTTTGCCCCGTTTTAGATCTTTGCCCACTGTTTCATCCTATGGCTTGACAAATTCAAGATGATCACGCTGGCCGTGGTTCTATCTGCCCTGGACCCAGGAGACTGGACCTGCAGGATGCCTGTTTCTGTATTCCCATCCCTCTGGCCCACAGGCTCTACCTACGGTTCACGGTGGGTGACTGGCATTTTCAGTTTGTAGTGTTTCTTTTCAGCTTCACCAGTGCGGCACCGGTATTCACAAAGGTGATGGCGGTGGTAGGGTGGTCAGGGATTCTAGTCTTCCTCTACCTCGACTGGCATTTTGAAGGCAGGCTTGGGGTTCAACATCAACGTGCCGAAGTTGCACCTGATTCCTCAGACATTCCCCTTCCTTGGAACCATTCTGGACACGATTCAGTTTCGTGCCTTCCCACCAGGAGAGAGATTCCAGGATTTTAAGGCTATGATTTCACTCTTTCAGCCTTTGTCCTGTATTTCACTGAGGTAGACTCTGAGGCTGCTGAAACTAATGGCCTCCTGCATCCTGCTGGTGATGCACACTAGGTGGCATATGCAGGCTTTGCAGTGGGAGATGAAGTCTCAGTCGGCTCAACATCAAGGGGACCTCTCCGACCATGTTCAGATTTCAGAGGAAACCACAAAAGATCTGCAGTAGTGGTTGCTGGACTGCAATTTGGTCAGCGGCAGAACCCCTCTTCTTTCCCCACTGGGAGCTGACAGTGGTGACTGATTCTGGGTTGGGGTGGCCATCTGAGGTGTACATCAGACGCCTCTGGTCTCTGGCTGCATTCCATCTCCATATCAGACATCTGGAGTTGTGGGCCATCCACTTGTTGCTGAAAGCATTTCTTACATCCATCAAGTGAAGGCTGTACAGGTGCTTAAAGACACCACAACCATCATGTGGTACTGCAACAGAGAGGAATGGGGTTACAAACCCTGTGCCTGGAGTCCCTGCGCCTTTGGAAATGGCTGGAGCACCAAGGAATTTTCCTGGTGGTGAACCACCTGGCGGGATTGTTGAGTGCCAGAATGGACGAGCTCAGCCGTCGGTGTCTATCCAATTACATGTGGCAGTTAACACCCAGAGGTGGCAGAAGGTCTCTTCCACGAACGGGGAGAACCTTGTTAGCCACTGCCGAGAACGCGCAATGTCAGCACTTCTACATGTTGGAATTTCCAAGGCGTATCTCACTCTGAGGCATGTTTCACCATGAGTGGAACTCAGGACACCTGTATGCCTTTCTGCCAATGCCATTCCTGTCCAGAGTTCTCAAGAAGATAAGGACCTACCAGGTCCAAGCTGTCCTAGCGGCCCCGGATTGGACAAAGAAAGTATGTTATCCAGTACTCATGGGCTTGAGCATCTATCCTCCGATCAGGCTCCCCCGCCACAAAGATCTGCTGTCGCACCTGCGCCTTCACAATTCCACCTTCATGCTTGGAAATTGAATGGTAACAGCTAAACACCTTCGACCTTCCTCCAGAGGTGGTTGATGTCATCTTGGCAGCCAGGCATCCTTCGACAAAGTCTCTATATGCCTGTCATGGGACAAATTTGTGACTTGGTGCAGTGCTCAGCAGAAAGACCCCTGCAGCCAAAGTTATGACATTTTGATGATTTTGTCCCTGGCCAGGCAAGGCTTTGCACAGATTAAGTGTACTCTTACTGCTTTTGTATAGCTGCCAAATCAGCCCTTTTTGTTCAAATCTCCTGTTAAGCGCTTTTTGAAAGGTTTACAACATTTGTTTCCTCCCTCTCCCTTCATCATGCCACAGTGGGACCTTAACTTGGCCCTCATATTTCTGATGTGCACTCCCTTTGAGTCGCTTCACTGCTGTTCCATGTGGCTTTTCACCCTTAAGACAGTGCTCCTCATTGCCATAACATCGGCGTGGCGTGCGAGTAAGCTTCAGGTTCTGTGTAATCCTAGAGTACACCACCTTCTTCCCTGACAAGCTGGTTTTGCGGACAATGCCCTAGAATGAAGTTAAACATTGACTCTAGAAAGCCGGCCCATTGTGGGGTGAGGAGTTTTAACAATGCCTGAGGTAGCCCATTAGGGCCGGGGGCACAATCTGCCCGGGACTTTTTGATAACCTTCTCTACCTCGGTCACTGTGATTATCCGGTGTGCCACAGTGGCTTTATTGGGACAGTAGGGGCTAGTTGTGAGCGTCAAACCACGGACAATGGCATCTTTCTTCCGTAAAGTTGTGACGCTGTTCCACGCCTGTCAAAATTTCTCCTTGCTGGAGTTCTATGCTCCGCCTCACACCTCTGATTAGGAGAGACTCCACTGTTTGGACCCTAAGAGAGCTCTATTCTTTTCTATTGATCGTACTAAAGAACACCAAGTGGGCGATCAGCTCTTTGTGGATTTCTCTGGAGTGAAAAAAGGCAAGGCTGTGCAGTAGAGAGCCATCCCATGCTGGATCATGCTTTGCATTTAGATATGCTACCTGTTGGCTTAAAAACAGCCTCCAGAATGCCTATGTGCTCATTCTTTCAGACCCAGAGCTACCACCACTGCATTGGCATGCGGAGTCCTTCGCCTGGACATTTTCCAGGCAGCAATGTGGGCGCCCTTCTATATGTTCATGAAGCACTATTGTCTGGACAGTCCATTTTGCCAAGAGGGGCATTATGCCTGCTCAGTCCTGCAGAATTTCTGGTTTGAGTGTATTCACAGACCCACCTGTTTTGATATCTGTTCAAAAGGTGAGGAATCTTCAGCTGGAAGTCTATCAGAAGAACAAGTTACTTACCTTTAGTAATGGTCTTTCTGGTAGAGACTTTATCTAGCCACAGATTCCTCACCTAACCTCTCATCTTCCCCGCTCTGTGACCGGACTCTTTCCAGTAATAAGATCCCAAGTCTAGGAATCTGCACACTGGTCACAACCAATGTGCAATTAGGGCTCTGCGTTTGGGGGCGTGGACAGTTTTGAAAGCAACTGATGTCAGCGTGCAGGAATGGCACCTGTATAGGCTCTGCACGTCATTTCCAGAGCGGAACAGGGTTCGTGTGGAGCAGCACTGAAGCACCTGACAACATGCAGAGGTCCTGCTCAAACATTTTCTTATCCAGTCTGGGGAAATATTCAAAATGTGAGGAATCTGAGGCTAGAAAGGTGAGGAAACCGGTATCTCAGTTAAGCCTCCTAAAGTCACGATCCCCTACGACTTCGCTGATGACTATGCGGGCAGTACTTTTCACCAGAGTAGTCAACGAAGGAAGCCGAGTCGACAAACCAGTCGGTGAAAATGAAAAAGTGTCAACGACGTTGCCATTGACGACATCACTGTTGATGACAACTTTGCTACCAGAGCTCACTTCTCCCACCAAACAGCCACCCCAAACTGCTGCTAAACTAGTGGACACAGACTGAAGAGGAATGTGATCCGTATGATCTGTATGGGACCGCCTATAGTCCAGGTCATATGAAAATCAAATGTCAGGGCACTGAGGAAGAACGAGCACAGTCTCCTCTGCCATAGCCTGAATCTTTTCACCCCCAACTGTCCTTGAAGGCATTAAGACGTCAGGTAATTTTACAACCTCCACTATAACCACTGCGAGTATATAAAAATTACAAGCAGCGCCCAATGACTGCACCAATAAGCCGTCTATAAGACTAATGCCACATAATGGCGGACTACTGGTTCTCCACCACAGCCTGCACCTCAATGTCCCCAACAGCTGCCAGCTTTGCCTGTACCTACAGCAGAGGTACAAAGAAAGGAAGGTGAGCAAATCACACCTCCAGCTCCACCAACCAATACAGCAGTTCTCGGATGTACCTCAAATTCCTATTCAGGTAGTCTTGACAGATTACAAATATACAGACATGGTCGAGGGCGGAATATCTTCCACAGATGGCCCAAGCAACAATAAATAGGATGATAACATTCTCCCTAAGTCGAGCCACCAACACCTTCACCTGTTGATTTACCACCGGGTGATTGTCCACATAGTCCACGCCTTCAGCATATTCCACACCCTAGTGGATAGAACTGCTCAGAGGATCCACCTACCCATAACTGTCAGCGGATATTAGTTTCCTTTGCGTTTACAGAGCCAGCACGGTAATCAGTGAGGGTGATCTCTCTAGAGGGCTAAATTTGGCAGGAGGAAGTCCAGCTACCACAGCAGTGTTTCAAGAACCCAGTGACACGGCATATAATGCTGCTGGATAGAGAAGGCTGCAGGATGGAAATGTCAGGCAAAAGGTTCTCCTCAGTGGTAGCTATGTCCATTGGAACTGCCAATGGCAATTCAAGAATTGGCAGATACGACTGGCAAATGTTGTCAGATATTACCCTGTATCTGGAACTTCTACTGTAAGAGAAGAAACAGGAGGTTAAAGCAGTTCTGCATGAAGGTTAGAAAGCATCAGTGGCTCTAACCGATTCAGTGATGGATGTGGCAAACATTGGTTTACAGCAACTGTTCAGAGCCCCTGTCTTATGGAGACAAGTGCAGGTTAGAGCCGCTTCCTTCAGATCAGAAGTCCAGAATTAAATCATGGACTTGGTGTTTGGTGTCACTATTTGAGAACAATATAGAACAAAGCACTCCAGAGCATATAAGGGATACCAATATGGCCAGATCTTTGGGGGCACTACAACAAAGTAGACCTCAATCCTTTAGTGATAGAGGAACAACGCAGCCATACCTTGGTTTATCCCAGACACAAAGATATCCATCTAATCAATTTTCCAATCAATCTTAATCATACCGCCATCTTCAGACCCTGTCAGCAGCCACCCTACAGGCCGATATAGTCCGAGTCCTCTCTAAGACAGTCAACGAAATGTAAAGGCCATACAAGGGGACTTTAAACTAGTGGACACAGACTGAAGAGGAATGTGATCTGTATGATCCAAACGGATAGCACCACCACAATGATCTAGATAAACAAAAGGGGTCATTGGCTGGGTGTGATCCTGTATACTCTAGAATTAGTGTAACATCTGCCAACAACTCTTCCACCCAAGGTAGGACAAAAGCATCATAACTTGTTAAAAGCAGTAATTCACAAGATGCTACTGAAAGGAGCCATAGAAACCATCCCGAAACATCTTCAAAGTATCTCAATCTATTCCAGGTATTTCCTAATTTAAAAAAAGCTTGAAATAGTAGGCGGCCATTATGGAGGTGCTACAAGCTCTAATCAGGAATGAGTGCATTTCATCATTAGATCTCAAGTATGCTTATTTCCACATTCCTAGCAACATAAAACATTGCAAATATCTCAGGTTTGAGGTAGCTTGTTGCCACTACCAGTTTCATCCCTTTGGCCTTCACTCCACACCCAGAATATTCGCCAAAAGTATGTCACCAGTTGCAGCACACCTTCAACGTCTAGGGCACCAGTTTTGCCCTTACCAGATGACTAGATGATTAAAAGCTCATCTGTATCCTCTACAAATACCTCAACAGCAACCTGTATTAGACTGTTTACAGCTTGAGCTCAACCCGAAAACATCATCTTTAACACCTGCTTGGAAGACTTAATTCTAAGGAGCTCTAATAAACATAAAGTAGATGAAGGTATATCCATCAACAGACAGACAAGTAGCTCTCACTGCACTAGAAAGACAACTATTGAAACAGTCTGAAAAGAAAGTATGCCTCATGAAGCATCTTCTAGGCACGTCATTATGCATACTGTTAATACCATTCTGCCTGCTACACATGAGGACAATCTAGGAGGAATTGGACAAATATTGGACTACAGTGTCAGGACCTTTCAAAGACATGGTTACCATAACATTAAAAAAACAAAAGCTCTTACCTGCTGGACCATGCCAGAGTATACAGGTTCAGGACTCTGATTCCTTCAACCTTGATCTCACATTCGATGGATGGATTTGGAGCTCACAAGCACGAGATGTCTGACAGAGGCCTTTGGTCGCATTCAGTAACAAATCTGCACATAAATGTGCTTGAACTGAGTGGTCAGGAGAGCACTGCAGTTTTTTTTCTTAACCAGAACTCTTAATGTGTTGATCCAAACGGATAACACCACCACGATTTAGATAAACAAGGAGGAACACTTCCTTAAATCCTATCAGAAGCTCAAAGTGTATGGCATTGGCTGAGTTACCAGCAGAATAGTTTCCAGAGATAAAGAACGAGCAAGCAGACTACCTCAGCACAGTGTTGAAAGATTGTCACAAGTGGGAGTTAATGGACACTGTCCCGAAACATGTTCTAGATGCCTGGGTGAAACCAAAGATAGACTTCTTCGCTGGGGGAAGAAATATTACATACGTAAGCAGGCATTTGCAACCAAACTCATGCGGGGAATACCCTTGAAAATGGATGGTCCAAAATGTTTGCCTACACTTTTCCACAAATTCCCCTGCTGCCAAAAATAATTGGCAAGATGAAAAGGCAACCCTGCAAGTTGATCTTCATACCTCCCACCAAAACAGTACTGGTTTACAAACCTATAGCTGGTGGAGGTACCATCCACAACACTAGTGACAAGTACAGACCTGTTGTCTGGATGTTAGAGCTAGATCCTCCATCACAGCCTGCAAGCTCTGAGATTGGCGGCTTGGCTTCTGACTTCCTTGAATTTGGAAACTAACATATTGGAAGATTTCAGGAATATCTTGGCACAAGCTAGAACTATGCCTACAAACCAGACATATGTCACGAAATGGAAAAGGTTTAGCATGTGGTGTGTAGCCAAAGGCTTCCATCCCTTTCACATCTAAGACAGCCAAATAATTTTATATGTACTGGAGCTAGCTAAGTTAGGACAAAAGTATGTGCTTATTTGAGGTCCACCTGACCGCCATTGCGCCAAAAGATCGTCTAATGAGCAATCCTTAAGGATTGTAAAACCATTTTAAAAGGTCTCTTCATGGTGAACATCACCAACATCTTGGGAAATGAATATAGTGCTTTCCCAATGAATGGTGGATCACATTGAACCGCGTCACCAGTCAAGCTTGAATTCTCTTGCTTGGAAAATGGTAACTCTGCCAGCCATAATGTCTGCAAGAAGAGCTAGTGATATTAAGACCATCACAGAACCTTTCTGAGAGTTCTCGAATGACAAAACCTACCTTCTGACTATTAATCTAAAGTAGATACTTATTTATTTTATTTTTATTTGAAAGGGTTTATATAGCCCGAACATGACCCATCAGGGTATCAGAGCGCTGTACACAAAAGCAAGCAATATAACCAGGAGAAGATATAGAATAACCCAGGTCATGGGAGGTAAACAGCAGTATGAAATGCATTGTAGAACATTACGTACGGTGCAGTAAACGAAGTACAGTACATTTGGGTGGCTTCAGGACTATTATTGCAAATAGCTATTCAAGAGCAACCCTTTGACTTCTTTCTGGAATGTGGCGATCAAGGGGTTAGTTCTGGTTTCGGGGTGAAGAGAGTTCCATATTTTTGTAGCAAGACCAGAGAAGGATCTGTTGTAAGTTCTCTTTTTGTTGAATTTTTGAGGCTTCAGCAGTAGATTATTAGATCTCTTAGGGCTCGGTTCAAACCAGATAGTTCAAGTATTTTTGCCGGATAGACTGTAGTGTTATAGTGCAGCATTTTGTGTGTCAGGCAGGCTATCTTGCTATGAATCCTTGCTTCGAAAGGGAGCCACCTGAGTTGAATTAGGTCAGGTGTGATGTGATCACGTTTTCTAGAACCTGTGATGAGTCTGGCAGCAGAGTTCAGGGTAGCCCTTAAAGGGGCCAGACTATTTTTGGGTTGGACAGCCAGGGTCATAATTCCGTAATCTAAGCAGGAGATAAGGGACTGGACTGCTAGCTGCATGTCGTCAGGAGGCAGGAACAGTTTGATTTTCCTTAAAGTGTTGAGTTGGTGATTGGCTCTTCTAGCTGTTGCACTGATGTGGTCTTTCATGCTCAGGTGTTTGTCCAGCGTTATGCCTAATGATCTGGTGGAATCCACAACATGTGGAGCGCAATTGAAGGCAGTTAGTTGTTTGAGCCAGTGTTGAATGGGTGCAGGGTGATTGTTGGGGCAATCAGGAGGAATTCCGTCTTGAGGGTATTTAGCAGAAAGTGATTGTGAGTTAGCCAATGTTGACTTTTCACAAGATCAGAGTTAAGAGTTTTGATATTGTCAGGTGAGGAAATTTTTAGGTATTTTTGAGTGTCGTCTGCGTACATGTGATAATGCATGTTCGAACAGTTCAGAATTTCAGTGAGTGGTTCGATGTACAAGTTGAAGAGACTGGGTGATAGTGCAGATCCTTGAGTCACCCCAATTGAGACCAGGGTGTAGTTAGGAAGGGAATGTTTGACTTTGATTCTCTGTGATCTATTGTGTAGGAAGGAGGCAAACCAATTTAAAACGGGGCCTGATAACCCCATCCTTTTTTCGAGAAGATCAATCAGGTTATCATGTTTGACTGTCTCGAACGCCAAGGAGAGATCAAGGAGATTAAATAGGCAGATTTCATTCTGGTCAAGTAGTCTCAGAGCGTCATTGACAATTTGTGTAAGGGCAGATTCAGTACTGTGACCTGCTCGGAAGCCTGATTGGAATTGGTCGAGGACTTGAAACTGATCAATGTTATTACACAGTTGCCTGTGCACGCATTTCTCAAGTAGCTTGGCTAAAGTCATGATATTGGAAATAGGTCTGAATTTGTTAGGATCATTTAAGTCTGCATTTGTCTTTTTAGGTACGGGGGTGACTTGGCCAGTCTTGAGGCAATCAGGAATCATGCCTTGAAGGAGAGGTTCATGGACAATCTTAGACCAGAGTGGGAGTATGGAGGGTATAAGTTCTTTGAAGAGCTTGGCGGGCAGAGGATCATTGAAATGATTTGAAGCTTTTAATGAGTTTATAGTTTTGAGTAGCTCAGCATTGTCTGGTAGAATAAAGAAATTCCATAATTCCTGATTTGTTGGCGAGTGAACCATGGAGCCAGAAAGAGGGGAACTCAACAAGGGGAACGTTGAGGCAATGGGCTGGGTCAGGCCCAGTGTATTTTGTGAGGTGCGCTGTAATTTTTGTTCGATCTTTCTTGTCTTTTCGATGAAGTGTGCAGAAAAATCTTCACTGCTAGGGCTTAAGTCATTGAGTGTAGAGTGTTGATTAGTTGAGTGATTAGCTTGTTTGATAATTTCGAACAGTTTTTTCTGCCTGTTTTTGGCGTGGTCGAGCTGAGACCTGAAGTGAGCAGTTTTGGCACTACGGATATGTTTGTTATAGCTGCTTCTTATCGTCCTCAGCTGCTTGAGGTTTGTTATGGAGGGAGAGTTTCTCTATGACCTCTCCGCCAACCTCCGTTTGCGTCTTTTTCTATTAAGGGAGCAGTTGAACCAGGGTTTGGAGGGTTTTCTGGGTATTCTTTTGAGTTGCTTCGAAGCAACTGAGTCAAGTATATCATTCATGGAGTGAATGTAGTGTTCGGTAAGGTCATCTAGATTTGTCAAGTTCGGGGACGGGCGAAGTAGGTTATTACTAATGCTGGTTAGCTCATTTATATTGATGTTGCTTAAGTCTCGTGACCATTGTTTGGCCTTACGTGGTTGACCTTGTTTGGTCATCATCCTTTCCAAGATGAGAAATGAGATTAAGTAATGATCCGACCAGTTACAGGGAGTTATGGCATCCATTTGAATAACTTTGTCTTTGGCAATGATTAAGTCGAGGGTGGATCCCTTGATATGGGTAGGTTCATTGCAGGACTGTGTGTGGTTTAGGTCGGAGAGGAAAGCTTTGAAGGTGCACAGTAAGGGATCATTTGCGTAGTTCCAGTGTAGGTTTAAGTCCCCAAGGCAGATATGGTTTTGTTGTAGGCCAGAGTTGGAGGCTATGGTCTCCATTACTTGTTCTATGAAGAGAAGATTATCTCCTGGCGAGTGATGGATCGTGTGAAGCGTACACACTAACTTGTCATTGTTCCAGATTTCGATGTCCAGGTGCTCGCAGGTGGACATCAGAACAGTTTGAATGTGTCTCAGGGTGAGAATTGAGCGAAAGATGCAAGCGATGCCTCCCCTGACTTTGAGGTCTGTCCAATCTGATTGTCATATTCAGGAGGAACTAGAATGTCCAAAATTGGAGAGGAGGAGTCATTATGCCAAGTTTCTGTTAGGATAAGGAGGTCCAGATCTTGCGAGAGTATGAGGTCGGCTATATCTATGGCATGCCTTACTGCTGACCTGCAATTCAGAAGCATCGACTTGATGTGGGATTTGGTAACTACAGCTTCTTGGAGAGATGTGGTGACCGGGAGTAAATTATCAAGGTTCATAGTCCAGAGATTGACACTGGATTCTCTAAACAGGTTGGAGGGAATAGTCTAGATCTTGGATGGTGCGAGAGAAGATTTATTACGGGCGGCATTGTAATGAAGTCGAAGGGAGTGAATGTCAGCATCCAACATATGGTCAGTGATCCTATGTGGCCTGGCGTGATGGTTAACAAGAGGCCTTGATTTCCAGGTAAAATTTGCCTTGTTTTCCAAGGATGCCTTTACTTTGGCAGTGTTTAGCCGTAGTGGAGTGGCTAGATTGATTAGTCTTGGAGGACATGTAGAGGTTCCAGCGTTTCTCCATCATTGTAGAGAAGTGAAGTAGGTTCAGAAGACCTTTAACTAGTTGGAGATCATGCTTGATGTCTTTCAGGTCATCCTCAATAGGATGGGGGGTATAAGGAGTGGTTAGTTGGTCTGGGGGTAGAAAGAGAGTGATGCCTCCTCGCGAAGTGAACAGTGGTAGGCAATGTAGGTTCCACATAGTTCGGGTGTAAGTAGATGAGGTTTTGGGAGGTTGGGGGCTAGTGGTTGGTGTCATGGAGGCGGCACGATGAAGATGAGAGTGAAGTGGTGTTGCACAATTTTCGTCAATGGGTCTTTTGTGCAGTTGAGTGCCAGGTGTTGGGCAGCACAGTGGGTGGGATGCTCCTTGAGGTAAGGGTGATGTAGAGGAGGTGAGGTTAGTGAACTTAAAGTTATCTAGAATGCTGTTATTTACTATTATAGGGGGGTGAACATAGTATGATATGTGAGTAGCAGGAGAAGGCAAGTTTCCTCCATAGGTGAAAGGGTTGTCATCGATTGGCTTCTTGTGTTGAGGGGCAGTAGAGACCCAATGGTTAGGGGGCACAGTGGATGGGTTGGGTACCCCACTGGGAGAGGGTGGGGGAGGAAAAAGGGTAGCAATTGGAACTAAGGATCCCTACATTGTTAATGCTGGACGTTTTACAGGGGTGAGTATTAGGAACCAGTGATGTGGGTTTCAGGTGCGGGCAGGTCCGTTTCGTGGGAGTTAGGGTAGACTTTCATTGTGGTCCAGGGCCTAGGCCCGTCTACACTGGTTTCCTCATTAGAACTAGTGAACTGGTCATGTTGAATCCAAGTAAGTGAGGTAGAGGTGGTGGTGGTGGTAGAGGTGGTGGATGAGGCGAGGGATTTCTGCATGGTTGAGAGACTCCCATTTGTCGGGTAAGTGATATAGTGTTAGCCAAAGTTTTTTTAATCTTCATAAAGAGTTTGTCAAATCGATCCAGATTTCGGTCCGAAGCTTGTATGAGGATATTCCCATTGTTGTAAAATGGAAACTGCGAGATCAACATTGAAGTCTTGTGAGGGAATTATGGTTATTCTGCAGCCGTTTAGTGTTTTCCATACCGGTTTGGAGCGGAACATGTTAGTTAGGACACTTCTCCACTGGGCGCTTTTGTTAGTATAGAAGATGAAGTCGTTAACCACAGCGCCTTTAGAAGTGCAAAAGTAGGCATCAGAGACACGTGTTTCGGGGTGACGTTTGAGTAGATTATGTTTGAAGTTCTTGGCCGTGTTTTTGGATAGGTTAGGAGGGTAAACAATCTTGAATAAATAAGGACCCGCTGGCGACTATCTGTAGTCGTTGGGGAGGGTGTTTTTTGGAGCCATGGAGGCAGGGAAGCAAAGGTGAGAAGGGATTATGTTTCTAAGTAGGGAAGAGGGAGGATTGAAATGGCACAAATAATAGTGTGTAAATATATGTCGCTCTGCTAGTCAGATTTCCGTTCAACGTCCAGATGTAATTGACGTCCTGTTACGAATAGTGAGCACTACTTAATCCAATGAGTAGACAAATTGGAGAAGGACCTGATAGTCATGCACATCTTCAAGGAGACTACACAGGATCAGAGAAACAGTCTGGTCTATGATAGGCTGTGGATCCCAAAGAATAGTTCTACCTTTCTTTCAATGCAGTATCGGGTTTGACTGTGGAAAAAGTTCTACCTTTCATTTGACTGTCCTGTGAAGATGCATTGAGTCCTCTTTTCCATTCTTGCAGGACTAGATCGATAGTCGTATGTCAGTATCAATCTGGAAGCTGGGCGCCATCTTTGAGAGGTAGTCTTCAAGGTAGGGCTGGAACGAGAGAGCCTTAAAATGGAGGCTGGCTCATGTTAGGCTAAGCCACCACATTTAAGAACGGCAAACAAGAGGACAAATCAGCCAACATCATCAGTGTGAATGCACACGTAATAAAATGTTAAAGTGTTGAAATAAAACAACCATTCAAACCACTGGAAAATACCCCCTTTGCGAGTCACGGTTGACGTAGCAGCCAACGTGCACAGATCTGATCAGGCCGTTTCCAGAAAGAGTCACAGCAAGAGAAGGAAGGAAACAGACACGCCCTCCGATCGTCCGCATGAATGTTCCTTCATGAGCAGCGGCCAAGAGACCCATAGTGCCCCTCGCAATCGTCGGCAAATAACAGTCCGACAAAGCCGAGGCTCAACCGCAGTGGCGGACGGGCTGGATGCCAGAGACGCTGCCAATCTGTTCCGTGGGACCCTGATTCCGCTGTCGGCGCCCAGCAGGCTGGAAAGGGCGCGGCTGATGGTGCGTCTCTCACGACCCACTGCAACCAAAGGGACGACCAAAGGATCCTGACTATCTCGGTCGGGCAGCGCAGCAGGGTCCTCAAGAAGCTCTGCGAAAAACTCCAGTGACGTGCAGAGCACAAGACCGGTGAGTTTGTTGTAGTACCCAGCAATGTAGCAGGCAATGGCTGGGTATCACCGGGATATTCACCAGAGGGTGATCTTAGTACCCGGAGCTTGTATGCAACGCTCCCGCCCTGCAGCCATCTTCTTGATGAAGATACTTAAAGCTGCAACTGAATTTCATCAAAATGAGCCCATTGGTCTCAAAAGGTTTTTAAAATTCAACAGATGTGGCAGAGAAGGCTTTACATTCACTAGACGCCAAAAGAGGTCTCAGATTGTATCTTGACAGAAATAAACAGTTTAGAAAGTCAAATCAACTTATAGTCTCCTTTGTCATCCCATGTAATGGATTTACAGTCACAAGCAGAAATTCTCCAGATGGGTATATGCAACAATGTCATTCTACCACACAAAAGCATGAAGACCACAAGAGTAATCAAAGCCCATTACTCTAGAAGTATGGCAACGTTCTCGGCAGTTTAAATAGATGTGCCCCTAGTGGACATTTCCTGAGCTACAACATGGTTAAACAAGCACACCATCATAAGGCACTATTGCTTGGAAACAGTTGCAGACAGATGTGACAGTGGAAAAGGCAGTTCTGTGGGCTCTTTTCAAATAAGGTGAGCCTATCTATTTTATCCCTCCCTTATATATATATCTCATACATATGTCTAAACAAATTGTTGACACTGCTTACTATTCTGATAACATGTGAATGTATGAAAGATCTAGTTCTGGAAAATAAAAAACTACTTACCTGTAGATGTGGTTCGCTAGTGTTACCTTTCATAGATTCGAATGTAGCCCACCCTCCTCCCCAAATAAAGGGACATCTCATGCATTATACGTATGTACTTATACTTCCATGCCTTTGCGATAAATCTGAGGTGTAAAGACCTTTCGAAGGGTTGAGACAGAGCTCTCTCACCTCATGGCTGAAGTTTAGTTCTTTTAGAATAAGATGGCGTGCTAAGAAAGTGGGCACTGTGTGAGACTATACCTTGAACTCCTATGGTAAAATTAAAGACTGACTCACACTTTGACGATGGGTAATGGTTGAAACATGAATATGTGAAAGATACCAACACTGAAAACCACAGTTACAGGTAAGTAGCCTTTTTCTTTCTGGTACAAAGGAATTATGCACTGCGGAATGGAAAGTAATTCGGCCTTCTCTTCCGTAGGTAAGGTATTGGTGGGTTCGTCTGATCTTTCAAATGTTAATTACATCCTAGTATCTTATTGCTGTGCTCGGGTGGTATTCTTCTCACCAAAGTGATAGAGTTGGCTGAGGTGAGCTGAAACATTTGTCGTTCTGTGGGGTCTGTGGATTCTGGTTTGGAATATCTCCTTATACTGATGCTCTTTGCCTGCCTTTCAGTTTTACTTCACTTGACTGGTAGGTGCTGATCATGCTCATCTTGTATCTTTGGGCCAAATCTTATGTCCTGCCTTTCCATCACCCAGCTTCCTGCCGCTTCTGGCATTTTGAAGATGGATGACTTGCCCTGAAAGGTAACGTTAAGTTTTGCCTCAAGAGTATCGTGTAGGTTTGTTGTGCGGACCTTGGTTTTAACACCTTCAAGGATTTTCTCTCCAGCTCCACTTGCTTGAGAGAATCCAGGAACACTATAATGCAATGGGAGTCATAATTAAGTCTTGTCCTCTTACAACCCACAAAATCTTATCTTTGTCCTTATAGCTAAGTGGTTTTACAATCATAGGTCTTGGTGGGGTACCAAGGAAGGCCCCTGAAAGAGGGCATGCTCTTTCAACCACAAAGCATTGTGATAGGGCTAAGACGATTCACAGCAACCACTTCTCCAGGAACCATTTCACTCCTTACAAAAGAAAATTCACAAACCGCAGGTTGTTTCATATGCGAGTGTCTGGGGTGGTGGGCGCGAGTACCAGTCAGTTCTCTCTTCTCCACTGAGGTCTGGGACCTGAACCCCATAGTAAATTATAGAAGGCAGTAGGAATGTGCAAGGCGCATGACTGTGCCTCCCATGGGGCATTTGGTTCTCCCTGCACTTCATCCGCTTTCTGTCACAGATGGTGTTTGCTGCTTCATTTCTTGTACACTCTTTTTTTACCACAGCCTACCGGAAGGAAATCTTAAGCCTGATATCAAGCTGCCCCCATGTTCTCCCTGGCCTGGTGTCTTCCGAGTCACTTGGCCCTCAATACATGGGTACTCTACACCCCAATTTCTTTCAATTTTGCCTGCCTTTCACTCACTGGCAAGTGGGGAGGGCACAAACAGCCAGAACTACCACCCCCTGTTCAGAGTACCAATCCCAAGATAGGTAATAGTCCTCTTCACTCCCTCCATATTTGCTTATGCACCTTCCAGTGCTACCTGTCACGGATTTGTGGGGAAAGAGGAACCCCATTTCCTTTAATTAACCATGCGGGCACCCTGGAAGGCATCATTCACTTCCTTCCACAGATGCTCATCTGCCTGGTTTGTTCAGCACTCCAGCCTCCGCTCTCCCTCTAATTCCTACACTCTCTGGCCTTCTCATCTCTTGCTGGTGTGGCGTGATGTCTTCTGGGATAGCTCTGGCAGTCCCCTTGACCTCTGGAACTGCCAAAAATAGGCTTCTTTGGCCCATGGTCTCTCTTAGGCTGTTGCCATGTTAGGAGGGGCTTTTACTATACCTCCACCACACAGCTCACAGGCTGCACACCAGTCAGTGGGGATCAGCCCCTTCATCTTTTCAGGGCAGACATTGAATCAAGGGCTGTCCAGACCACTGTCTGGAACACATGAAGGCCATGTGCAGTTCTCTCCACCAGCAAGAACATATGTGCTGCAGTCATGTTGCAGCCCAAACTCTTCTGGTGCTGCAATTGCTTTTCTTCCATCCTTTGCCAAGTATCTGTTGGGATAGACCCAATCAAATAACCCCCCCTCCCTCCCTCCAAACCAGTAACATTGTCAATTGCATTTCGAGTTGAAGCTGTTGTGTGACCAGCATCGGGCTAATGTTGTGTATTCCTTTTGTTGAGAGAGAGATCTCTCTCTCTCTCTCTCTCTCTCTCTCGATCTCTCTCTCTCGATCTCTCTCTCTCGATCTCTCTCTCTCTCGATCTCTCTCTCGATCTCTCTCTCTCTCTCGATCTCTCTCGATCTCTCTCGATCTCTCTCGATCTCTCTCGATCTCTCTCGATCTCTCTCGATCTCTCTCGATCTCTCTCGATCTCTCTCGATCTCTCTCGATCTCTCTCTCTCTCTCTCTCTCTCTCTCTCTCTCTCTCTCTCTCTCTCTCTCTCTTCCCCTCGGTTCAGCGACTTCAATTTTCACGGAGCGACTCATCGCTCATGACCCGCCCAGTGCGGCCCCCCCCATGGGCCTTTAGGCGTATCCTACATACACACCATGTCCACTCAGTGATGGACAGGACACCCTTGCGTTTCTGTCCTTGGTGTCACTCTAAGTATCCTCACACCGATCACCACCAGGTCTGTAATCTGTGCCTCTCATCTGAACACGACGAGGTCAGCTGCGAGGCTTCCTGCTCCTTCAAGTCGAAGGAGACTTTACGAGACAGTCTGGCCCGATATCTCAAAATGTCTCGAAGGGGCGGGCGATACACCAGACCTGTTTGGACCCCAGTACATCCGAGAAGAACATTACGCACTGGCCTTAGTTGCGGATGAAGGGACCTTCTCCCCCGGCGACAGCTCCGGCTCTGAGATTGAGACGCAAGATCTACTTCCTACTCATGCAGCCATAAGTACCGTACCCCCACCACCTCAACATCGACCCCCGCAGACGACCATAAAAGGTCGATCTCTTGTTCCTGACTGACCAAAACACATTGCAGGCCCACCCCTACCTTCGGGTCGTGGTCGGAACCGACCGTTGTCTTTGGCCATGCTCAGCCCTAGCTCGGTGCCGAAAAAAACCATCATAGCTGTCTGCTTCAGAGCCAGCCACTGCTGCTTCGGAGTCGAGTCGACCTTCGGAGCCAAACACTTCAGCATCGAAATACCAGCCACTGTCTGCACCAAAACCTGCCCCATCAGAGCTGAGATCTTCAAAGCCGAAAATATCAACATCTGAGTCGAGAACGTCATCGTTTAGCAAAACTGTCCATGGATCGGGGTCTGTAGAACCCCTGCTTCAAAGACTGCAGAAGAAATAGACATTTGGCAGAAGCATATTAAGATTCATCTAGACCCAGGCCAAATAATCCCTCTACCTCCACACACTGGTGCTCAACCATCCAAAAGGCAGCTGTCTTTTGAGAAGGAAGAAGACAGACAAGGCCACAAGTGCTCTACACATTAGCCCACCACCTATACCAGTTGCACACCACTCGCGCTCACCACCTGCTTCACAAGCTGACCCTGCACCACATTCACCAGAACAACTCATTCTTGCATACATAGGGAGAAGAGGCAATGGGGACACTTTTGATATCCCACCAGAAGATGGCCCATGGGATACTTATTACACTGACCCACCAGCTAATACAGACCCTCATCTGTACCCTGCAACCCCCCCCCCCCACACTCACTCAATGAGTCCCTAGAGGAAGACTTCCTATTTGAGACACTTTACTCTGCACAACATTCCGCAAAGTACCCACCAGTGTTAAGGATATGCGCCGTTACACCCATGAAATATTCAATGACCCTGTCGGATCTAGGGTAATCACACCAAGAGTGGACAAAAAATATAAAGCGTCCCCTAATGACCTGCTATACATAAGAGGTCAACTTCCACCAGACTAATTAGTGGTAGCAACTGTAGACAAAAGAGCCAATTCTCAAACATCTGGTGAAGCCCCTCCACCGGATAAAGAGAGCAACAAATTAGATGCCGCTAGAAAGAGGTGTGCCGCACAGTCCGCCAATCACTGGCATTTCGTAAATTCCATCAGCCTTCTCTCCAGGTATGATAGAGCCCATTGGGGTGAAATGGAGAAACTCCTCCGATACCTCCCAGAAAAACACAAAAAAAGAGCCTAAGTAATAGCCTTAGAGAGACAATTGATGTCCAGCACAACTATATGTTGTGCCCGTATGGGGAACAAACTCCAGTGTTTTACTACACAGACATGTTTTGCTTCGGACCTCGGGGTTCAAACCCATGGTATAGCAAAATCTACTGGCCCTCCATTTGATGGGGAACATATGTTATATTATTAGAAAAAATCAAAAAAGACACTGAAACAGCCAAAGCCATGGGAGCTCTGCAGACACCCTCCCATCGTGGCTCCTTTTGCCGGTCATCCTTCCATGGAGGGTCCAAAACTACTCCAATACCTCCACCTCCCACTAACCCAAACCTCCTCGCCTAGAGGATACTACCTACGCTCATATAGGGGTAACAACTCCATGGGCAGAGGCAAGGGTGGATTCACCAAACCATCCGCCACAGCCACCAATCTCTGACTTGCCTCTCATTCCCCCTGATCACACAACACCTGTTGGGAGTAGTCTATAAAGGTTGTTTCCTGCCTGGCGGGATACCACCTCCGACCAGTGGGTGTTGAATATTATGCAACATGATTTTTGTCTGGAGCTCACATCCATACCTCCCCACATTCCACCTCGCAAACAGTCTTTCTCCTCAATATCAAAAGTTGCTCAGGTAAGAAGTACAAGTGTGCCTCAAAAAAGAAGCTATATAACTCGTTCCACTCCACCAACAAGGCGCAGGAGTCTATTCACTATACTTCCTTATTATTCACATGTGCCTACCCTCCTCCCCGGACACCTGTGCTTGTTACAGTTAATTTCACTATTTCTCACAAACTCCTTTCGCATGGACATCTCTATGTACTACGCTTTGCTTCACGTTTATTCCTCATCCACCATGCGGGAAAACAATCTTAACAATGGAGTAGATGACCAGCCGCATTACCAGCAAGAGGAGTTGTCACACTACCTCGTCACCCAAAAGAACTTCTTTGAGGAAAAACAACTTGCACAAGTCCAAGTCCAACACTAGATGGCGGGATTATGCTAAGCTTGGGAATCTCCAGCACTACATGCCACAAACAGATGCTTTCTGGGTAAGTAACATTTTCCATCCTTAAAGTTCTGAACATTCGCCTGCTGTAAACCTACTTTTTTAAAAATAAATCAGCTAGACTTTATTTTATTGAAAACATGTATATTATTTCCATAGAAACCATTGTTCCTCGGTTATCTGGCTTACCCTTGAACATTTCATTTGCCTGCTTCAAAACTTCTAAAAACAATATTGTTGGTTTACAGCCTACATGCCTTGAAAGTTGTAGTATTCACTTCCTGTATCACACTGCAATATGGGAGGGAGAAGCTACATTAGTCATGGCTTGATTAGAATGGAAGTTGTTTAATCTCTTTAGGGCTAGAAACAAATATTGCAATACATACAACAGTCACTCTGGTGACCAACGGTTAAAACAAAAATACATAATACATTTAACTTCTTGACATCACAGCAAGAAAACAATATCAAAGAAGACCTGATCGTCAGAACCTGGCCGGGGTTTGGAGCCTCTTATTCAGTCAGATCCCTTTTCATACATACCGCTTATTCCAAGCGCATAGGGCAACCTTTTAAATTGCCACGTTGTCTATTTTTGCTACCTGATCCTCGGACCCACAAGCTATTTTCATCTCTGGTAACCTTCAGCTTTGGTTTGGTGCCAACAGCTTTGACCCCAGTGTCAGCCTGCACAATGTTGTGGCTTCTAGAGCTTCATAGTTGGTTGCCATACATCTTCCAAGGTCAAAGCTGATTGCAACCCAGAGGTTGGCTCAGATTACACCACTTCTGGCATTGTCTCAAAAGCCTCTAATTTCTCAGCTGTTATTTCAAACAACAAAGTCCAAGACTGTTTCCTGACATTCCTCAAGTTTTCAGACAGGAGTCTCTACTACAAGGTTTGTGCATTCTCTTCAGATTTTGAAAAGTTCCCCATATAAACATATCCATATGATGACCACAGTGACAGGGACTTTGTTGCCCCTTCTTGATGTATGGCAGTGTATACATCTTCAAAATGGCAGCAGCTTAGACACCTCCGCTCAGTTCAAGTTTCAGTGTATTTGTGAACATCCTAAAACGTATTTGTCCTCAAATATTCTAAACAAAACAAGCATTGGATGACTTCTTGCCATTTATTGAGGCACAAATTGAACATGTCTCTTGGGCTTTGGTTTAGCTTCAGTTGACCTGGTAGCTCAGATTATCTGCTCAGAAGTACAGACCTGAACCTAGAGATTCACTTTACATCTCAGTACATCCTCATTTATAAAACCTCGTAGTGCTGGCGTCTTAATCGAAACTCTAGCTAGGCAGTATTCCTAGCATTCCACCTGATGGGGAGTACAAAAGGCTTCACTCTCCAGACAAGAAAATTAATTGATCAGACAGCTTGGACCTCAGATTTTCTAATGTTGCTTGCCTTTTAGTGTGCTACTTCTACGATGTTTTGGGGGCATGGTCTCATTGGCTATCTTAAACTTGTGGGAAAAACCTTGGAAATTATTACTAGATGTAATGCCTGATGGCATTGATGTTATGAAACAATTCATGAAACATGGCTGGCAGTGGTAGATGCAGCTTTGCGGTCCCTGGCTTCCTCTTTCTTAATGGTGCACTATTCATGGATCAACACTGTAGGCTTTTCAGCATGCCTTGATAAGCATTGTCTGTTTGTAGAGAAGATGGACATATCCCTTGAGAGGGTCACACAGCTCAAGACCTAGAGCTCTGGGATTTGTGTTGCCTTCTAAAAGATTTAATCACCAATATAGAAAAATCTGTGACTACTCACCAGTTCTGGCACCAACAAAAACAGCAGCTTTTTCAATAGTAACAGTTTTGTCATCCTTTCTAGTGAAGTGGATCAAACAGAGACCATCAGCCTAACTCCTCTTCTTCACCCTAGGCACATAACCTCTGAGCTCTGCTTTGCAGCATCAAACGCCAGTGGGCAGTTGGGTGTCTTTTCTTACTAATGGCAGAGGATAATAAATTAGAACCAACAGAAATATGCTCAGGTTATTCTCTGCCATATCTGAAGAGTGAGTGCCAATCTTTACTTTTCCAGCTTTGCCTCAACGAAATATCTTGATGAAGAAGATCCTTTCTTTTGGTCAGTGGTACCATATACATAGTTTCTCTTTTTGAGATTAGAAAAGGTTGGTTGTGCTTTATGTCTCTTGATGCTAAAGAAAGGATGTTGAAACCAATCTTTATTGCAATTTCTCTGTAAACTTCTCAGAAAGAAGAAATTCAAGAGTGTGAACCTGCAGCAAACCTGTTTGCACTTCAAAACCAAGATTGGTTAGTCATGCTTGATCTGAAAGATGCTTGTTTCCATGTGCCCGCCTCCCGTTATCGCTGGAAGCATTTGAGGTTCACAGTGAGGGGGTCTGCATTTTCAGTTTGCAGTGTTCCTGTTAAAGCTAGCCACACCCGCTCAGTTATTATTCATGATCAAGGAAGTAGTGGTGGTCCATTTTCAACATTGGGTTAATCTGGACAGTTGACTCCTAAAGTCCTTGCAGCCAGATTCTTTCTAGGTAGCCTTCATGCTGCAGCCTCCTTTTGTACAAGCTAGTTTTCCCCCCCATAAACTGTGAAAAGACAAGTTTAATACTCGGGTGACTCTGTTTTGAGTTGGTACTAAAATGGAGAGGCAGCAATGTAGTGATTTTGTCCTTCAAACATTCAGTGATTCAGTCTAATTGTAGAAAACACCCCAAAGATTCTGAACTCATTGCAAGATAAATTTCTTTAATTTTCTGCTGATGCTGGACATAAAAACATGGCAGAAGAGCTTCATGAGGGCTTAAATTAAAGCAGTTGAAATCCAATTTGGCTGTTTTTATCAGACGTTAACCCAGTCAAGCCAGTGTACGTAGAAGAAGCTTCAAAGAGAACGCTTCACATAAAATGCATGCTTTAATCTTGTTCAGAGTGCGAAGTCTAAGTGTAGCATATCCTCTGTGAAGCTTCTTCTATGTATATTGACTTGACAGGGGAAAATGTATGTTGAAAATGACCAAATTGAATTTTTAACGTTTTAACTGAAACCCTGATGAAACTCTTTTGGTGCAAGAACAGTAAGCATTGGCTGTCCTACCTTGCTTTAATGTCTAAGCATCAGAAAAAAATTAATTTATTGTTGCAAAGAGGTAAGAATGTTTGGAGTATTTTCCATAATTAACAAACTGAATAATTGAAGGGCAGAATTCACTATTTTGTTGCCTCTGTTTGTGTAATTGCTATAGGATCACGAGGTCTTGGGCAGCTGATCCATGGAGGTGGACACCACTTGTACATAATGTAGAGAACTGGTTGGCTGGTGCGGTTGGACATACCTCAGTTACCCATGTATTGTCTGTTTTGAGTGATGTTGGATACTTGTCCATTGAAAACTTTTCAGACAAAAGACGAGAATCGATTAACGTTGCTGTAAGTCAGCCGTGTGCATTGGCTCAAAGCGATGTCCGATCATTTTGGAGAGTATTACATTCAGTTCCCAAGGAGGGAAACACCTCAAAACCATCCTGGAAGTCCTTAATCACTGTCATAGTGAAAAAGATGCCTTGGTGGGTGACTTTTGATAAGCAGTGATGGTAGCAAAATGTACACTAATGAAAGAAAATTTGAGACCTAACTTTGCCAAATTAAGAAAGAAATAAGGCAATACCATCTCTTCCTTAGGTATTCTGCAGTCAGCTTGCCTGTTGATGCACCACATGAAGAACCTTTTCTATCTGCCTTGTAGGAGTGTTTTGCTGTAATGGTCATGGGGCTACTAGAAGGACAGCCATTGAGACATATCAGTGGTTGAGTGCCCACTGGCCTTCTAGAAAATGCCATCAACCACATAACTGATTTGCTGTGTATGTGTGTGTGTGTATATATATATATATATATAATAAATCTGGCAGACAAATCACTATCTAGATGGGTGGGCTCATTATGACTCATTGCTACCTGACGAAGGTAAAGAAATTACATTCTGGGGAAGAGCAATACTTGCAACTCAGTTCCTTACCAGTCCTCCTCGTGCATAGGTTACTTTCTGATAGAGACTTTTTGCCTGCCAGTCGATGGGCAGATTGCAAGGTGGCACAGGCATGCTCCGGGGGACTCTGCCTTCCCCCTAAAACAACCCTCTCCAGAGAGCCTCGTGGTACGTACCTCCACTAGCCGATTGAACTCCTTCTTTCCAACCACCCCACCAGAAGAGGAGTTGAAGCGAATGGAGACGTTTGCTTAAAGGATCTCTACTCGGCCAGCCTTGTGTTAAGGTCAGTTAACACCAGCTGTCTCCTGGGAAGATATTCCCATGCATTGTGGGACATGGTGACGGGCATCTTGCCAGCCGTCCAGTATGACATTCGGCCAAATCTACAGCACCTCATCCATAATGGCCAAGACACTGCAAAATAATCTTGCTGGTTTGGCCTGGACACAACTGACTGGGTTGAGCAGTTAGGATGAAATTTTAATCTGCTTCACTAGCTTCTCCAATGATGTCCACCAATCTTTGATGGACATGCTATTCGTTGGCACCTGTCACCCTAGAGAGAAAGCAGATACTGCACTTCAAGGACAGCGAGGCAACATTGCTTTCTCCTTGTCTGGCATAGCCTATGCGACAGTTCCCCCCACCAATTTCACTTCTGTTGAGGCTTTGGAAGAGGGTATCAGCAGAGGCAAAGCCCAAACCAGTCTCAGCATAACAGGCCTCCCAAATTGTTGAGCTAGAGGCTGGAGAGCAGGCTACCAGCGTCCAACCAACCGGGACAGTGCTCTACCCAATCCTCTGCCCTTCCCCCTCCCCCTTCATGCACCTGCCACAAAACTTCTTTAATTTGCCCTCAGCTGCAAACGATTGCCCGGTGGAAGGTCTCATCACTTTTACCTCCACAGGTGAAAGAGCATCACATCCAGCCAGTGGAGGCTCCAGATTGTGGAAAGCGCCATCCCCTTTCTGTCACACTCTCTAGATATGTCTCCCACAGCACCTCCCAGAGAATCACTTGTTCAAGTTCTCTTGGCCAAGGGAGCCGTAGAGAGGGTGCCAGCATCAGAGACTGGGACTGGCTGCTTCTCCTGTTATTTCCTGGTGCTGAAAAAGGATGGGTGCCTTCGCTCCACCCTACATCTTTGGCCTCTGAACTTCTTACTTCAGTAGGACACCCTTGCTCAAGTTCTGTTTGTCCTGGATTCTGGAGACTGGATGGTAGCATTGGATTTCCAAAACACATTTCTATTTTCTCGTATTGCAATCCCTCAGACGTGGCTTGCGGTTTCAGATATGCCAAGAGCACTTACAGTTGGCAGTGCTCCCCTTTGGCCTTACAAGTGCACCTCTGGTGTTTATGCAGGTGATTGTGGTGATCACAGCCCATCTATAGAGGTTGAGAATGCTAGTCTTCCCATACCTTGATGACTGGCTGCTGAAGGAGAGATGGGCCTTGGTCGTAAACCACCTCCAGACGGCGGCCAAGGATCTTGTGCCTGGAGCCTGTTCTCCCTTGGAGATGCTTTTTGCCTGGATTGGGGTTTGGGAAGACTTTCCGTCCCTACTCCTTCTGCCGGTAGTGTTGAAGATCAAGAAAAACAGAGCCCAAATCATCCTAGTGCCTCTTGACTGGGTGAGGAGATTGTTGTATCTGGAACTTTTAGCCATGAGCATCTGTCATCCGATTTGGCTGCACCTTCAGATGGACCTCCTGTCATAGCAGCGTCCATTCCATTACACTAGAGTCTGCACAACCTACACCTCCATGCGTGGAGATTGAACAGCGACAGATGGTGTCTTTCAACCTCCCTCCGGAAGTAGTGATTTTCATAGTCAGGCGTCCCTCTACCAAAACAGTCTGTACAAGACGCTAGGAGAAGTTTCTTGTTTCATGTTCCTCCCATAACATTCAGCATTTACTTGCTCAGTTAGCAGATATGTTACTGTTCTGTCTCTCGTTGGCCCAGCATGGCCTCGCTGTGGCAACAGTTAAAGGTTACCTTTCGGCCTTTCTACGTTTGCCTGATCATCGCTCTCCATATCACCTGTTGTGATGGGCTTCTTAAAAGAGCTGACACACGTTTCCACCAACACACTATGTAATGCCACCATGGAACCTTAAGTTGGTTCTCACATTCCTGGTGTGTGCTCTATTTGATGCACAGCTGGTCACTAAGCTTGTTGACTTTAAAAACAGTGTTCACGCAGTCACGCTCAACAAGTTGGCGAACTCCAGGCTCTCTCCGTTCAACAGCCATACACCACTTACTTGCAGACAAACCAGTCCTCCAGACAAAGGCTGCATTCCTCCCAAAGGTCATCACACCCTACAAAACTTGGATTTTTTGTCACCCTTCCTCGTAGTGAGGAGTAGCTTCACTATCTTAAGCCTAAAAGAGCCCTTAGTTTTTAAATCGATCGGACCAAGGACCATCGTTTGGATGATAAGCTGTGGTCTTTTTTCAAGCAAAAAAGGGGAAGCGTTGGAGAAAAGAACCATTTCCAGATTAATTGTCTTATGCATAAAGATCTACTTTGAGCTGGCTAAAAAGCAGCCCCCAGATAGCTTGTGTGCACACTCTACTAAAGCAAAGGCTGCGGTGGGTACAGATTATTGCACTAAAGCAGAATATAAAACAAGAGGATGTTTAAGGATATATCCGAATGCATGTGAGCCCTGGTGGGAACACTCCCGCATGACCAACATGCAGTGAGTGAAACATGACTAAAAGTATAAATGGGGGGTGGGTGGGGGATATTCGAACGGAGGCATGAAAACCTAGGACGCCCAGTTTGCATGCTGGTGCTTCGCTATGTGGGCATCTCTGTACCCCCACTTAATTTGTAAGAAACTTCCTCACACTTACTACACAGTGGTGAAAAGAGAGCGGTCACTCTGGAGTTGGATATCCACAGTTGTCAGTAAAGTAGGAATAAAAGTCTTTTATTTCAGGTCTGCGTCATGTCTGTGAAATGTAATATCTGATAGAGACATCTAGCCGCAGATTCTTTACCTTTGAACTTCCAGGCGTCCGGCTAGATCTGGAAGATTTTTTTATCTTTATTTATCTCGGAAGTAAAAAAACAGCCTGTTGGGATTAAGCCTGTCAAGGCTTCACCATAGGCTGAATGCTGGAAGTGGCCAATGTGGTCTCCCTTCTCAACTATGGTTCGGCAGACCCATGACCCACTATGTGGACATTTTGCAATATTAAAATCACCCGCCTAAATAATAAAAGCATTTGCAGGGGCCCTGGTTAATATATCTATAAGGGTGTTCAAAATCTTCAATAATCCCCACTGTTTGGATTACAATAAAGTTATAATAAAAATTACTTGAGATAATAGTGTTATTTGTCCTTCTTAAGGTTGGCTCCAAAATCAGATAATAAGGGATACATGTCAACATCTTAGCATCAAGGTGTGTTACCGAAGTGGAAACCAGGACTGATAGGCCCCCCTTTCCCCTCCCTGCCTTTGATGGAATAGCCAGGAAGCTAAACACGCGAAACCCATCTAGCGCAATGTTGTTACATGTCCAGGTCTCCTGGCAACATATGAGTCAAATTTTCCCATAAAAGACAACTAACCTTTGTTATTCAGTTTTGAGCTTATTCCTGCTAAATTCCAGGAGAGAAATTGTAGATACCATTGTTGATCCACTGGTGGATTCTGCGTTATAAACCCCACAACCTCCAGGGCCAGAGCGGCGTCAGTCTCTAAGTTGATATGTAGTAAACTCCTCTCTGAATCAGGGTGGGCATATGGGCCCTCTCTTCGGGGGGCCTGTTTATACTCAAGAGGGTCGACCCAACTAACAACTATTTTCCCGGGTATTTGTGTCAAACTTGAGAATGCACCACTCTTCACAGGTAAAAATTGAGCAACATATTCAAATCATGAAGGTTTCACAAGTCAGATTTCCATATTCGGTAGTGGTCAATAGTTAGAGATCACGTCATCATCGAGACTATTTTCTAGGTTGATTTTAATAGTCCCTTCTTAAGGAGTTTGTGGGGGTTCAGTAATTGTCTTTCTACTAAAAAGAATAGTGAAATTTGAATCGGTAAGGAAACTAAAAGGAGGAGGCGGCCGCCACTGGAACATCACAACGCTCAATTGCACTAGAGGGGGTCCCTTATAACCTGGATATGACCTGGTTATCCTGGTTTCCATTGCTCAGGGGTAGGCCTATCGCTGATATCTCACCTTTAGTTCATGGGGGTTTAAACACTAAGTGGAAGTGTCTAATGCGTTCCACAATTGAGTGTGGGGGGAGCGCCATGGAGTGAGTTGTAGAGTTAAGCTGTGTGCGCCTCTAAGAAAGGTTAGCCACTCCTGCCATATCTTGTATGAAATGCCTTTGTAATTCTTCCAGTTACATAAGATAACTTTACATGCCTAAGTCAGCATTAAGTCTAACATGTCACGGTCATTCAATCAATCAATCAAAGGTTTGTTAAGCGCGACTACTCACCCGTAAGGGTCTCAAGGCGCTAGGGGTAGGGGGGGGGTGCAGGATCCATTCCATCAAGGAGGGGGGTCTGTCGAAGAGCCAGGTTTTGAGGTTTCTTGCGAAGACTGGGAGCGATGTCTGTCTGAGGTGGCGCGGAAGGGCGTTCCAGGCTTTGGCCGCGAGGAAGGAGAAGGAGCGGCCTGCCGATCTGGTCTTTCTGGTGCGGGGGACCACGGCGTAGGAGAGCTGGGCTGATCGTAGGGTCCTTTGGGGTGCGTGGAATTTGAGTCGGCTGTTCAGGTATGCTGGTCCGGTGCCGTGGAGGGCCTTGTGTGCGTGGGTGAGTATCTTGAAGGTGATTCTCGCCTCGACGGGGAGCCAGTGGAGTGTGCGCAGGTGCTGGGAGATGTGGCAGTGTTTTGGCAGGTTGAGGACCAGTCTTGCGGCGGCGTTCTGGATGTTCTGTAGCTTGCGGTGAGGTTTTTGTTTATTCCGGCGTAGAGTGCGTTGCCGTAGTAGAGTCTGCTGGTGACCAGGACGTGAGTGACGGTCTTTCTGTGTTCGAGGGGGATCCATTTGAAGGTCTTTCGAAGGAGGCGGAGGGTGTGGAAGCAGGAAGACGAGACGGAGTTGATCTGGCGGTCCATTGTAATTTTGTAGTAAGGGGTCTAGGGGTCCCAGAAGAATGTAGGAGAATTCTCTATTTGGATTGATGTGAAAGGTGTCTCTTTTATGTAGTCAAGAATTTTGTCCCAGAATGTTTGGAGCAGGGAGCAGTGGAATAGCATGTGTGTGTGAGGTCACCTGTTTGTTTATTACAGTTCCAGCAAGTCCCTGGTTAATTAAAAATGTATGACTATTGCTATGTATCGATTACGTAGATGATACCCATGACTATGGGGATTGTAATACCTGATAATGTTTGTATTTTTGTTGTATTTTCTTTTTTTTTTTTTTCTTCTTTTTTTTAAATGTCTTAATAAAAATGATTTGAAATCAAAAATATTGAGCAGCATAAGCTGGGGTTTGGGCAAGGCTGACCCCATGTATTGACTCATCATCCTTCTTGCGCACGATCCTATCTGCTTGCACCATAGTGTTACGTGGAACCCTCAGTGGTATTCGAACAGTGTTCCTCTCCTGATCTATAAAATGAATAAGTCAATCATTAGAGTCCAAACCTGATAGCAATCTATTATACTCCAAACCTGATAGCAATCTATTATAGTCCAAACCTGATAGAAATCTATTATAGGTTAGAATCAGAGGTTCTCTCTGTGAGGCTACCCAATTGCAGTGAGGACCACCCCTTATCTCCAGGCCCTGTAACTTTATTAGACGTGGATGATAGAAAAACCCGAGCGGTGCTACACATAGTGTGGTTTGCTCATCCTTGTTTGGAGACCTCCTACTGGCCCTTATCAAATGGTAAGCTAGATCAGGATGCCTACAGTTATCACTATGCAGTCTCCCTCAATGGATTTCTCAGAAGAACCAACCCATCTGACTCTCCTTACCAATAAAATATCCTCATATTCACTTAATGTGAAGGCAGTGTTTTGTGCGAGCCAGTGACCGACTTTATTTTTTAGTTCTGAATGTAATTTTTCTTTTTAGGCTTAGATCTTGGGAACCCTAGTCAAGATTGCTACAAATGGTGTACATTCAGGTAGTAATTTCAAAATTTGGTGGGGTTTTAGCTGGATGGGCAAATTACAATTACTGGATGGTCTCCTTTGTCGGGAGTTATCTGGCGATTTATCTTTTCTCAACCCTTTCTTCCCCCTGGCAGGTGGCTCAGGACTATTTGCACCTGGTGGTCATGTCCTGTTGATGTCTACCAGGACCATGGAAGCTCCCCTCGGAGATGCTCTTCTCCCTGGAGTCTCCTTCTCGCACCTATGGCTTTCAACAGTTATGGAGGTTGCCTGCTTACTAGACTGGAGGCAGACCGTTGATGATGATTGGATGATTATCTTGGATGACAAATGTCTAATTACCTCTTAGAAGGGAACTGATCCTTTTCATAAGAGGGACAATGACAGAAGCTATGACGGTAGACAACAAGGACTGGATCTCTTCCCAGGATAGATTGGAATCCCCTTTGTTTGCATCTGGTTTCTTAATGGAGCCTGTCGCATCTTGGGGACATACTGCTTCAGGCATGCGGGACGTGTTTGCGTTCCTGTTATGAGTCTTTGTTCATTTTACCAAATGTCAGTTCTGAGTTGGACTTGATTGAAGCATTAGTTTTTCTTTTTTTTCTTACTGAGGGTCCACACCCTTTACTAGATACTGAGAGGTTAATTGGGGTTACTGTGGATGTCCTCATATTTGAAGTGGGCTCCTCCCCTTCTGCGTGTAACTCAGCATTAGCTCCTTCATTTTGTTCCATATTGGAACCACTATCTACTATTTCCACTATGGTCACTGAGTGGGCTGGGCTCCTTTGTGTCATAGACGTAATAGGCCCTTCTCCTCTTTCTAATGATAAACATCTTTCTGCCAACTCAATTTCTTTGGATACCACACTGACTGCTCTAACTAAAAGAGTCCAGTGTGGTACCAGTTAGGGAAGTTGCAGGATTAGGAGGGGCGGGATCCTTTCCAGATACAAGATTGCATTTTCCCCTATTTTAGTAACGTGGAGCCAATGGTTGGAAAATAAACACACTACTCACCAAATAGCAGGTGACAAGATGATCCGCCGGCAAAAACCAAGAAGGGTGGCCCGGCCCAGCCTCTTCTGGGCGGTGACGGGCGTCAACGGGCCTGCTCTTGGCCCGAGCGCGACCTGCACCTGCCCCGCGCTGCAGGAGTCAAGCAGTTAAATGCGCCTCCTGGCACGTTGCTATGATGCGGCAAGGACCAGGGCAGTCTGGGGCTTTGCATCCTCGCTGCCACTCCCGGTCACCGGTATTCCTCTGTGCGCATTCCGCGCAGCGGGAGTCCAACGGCGGTTAAATGCATCTCCTGGCATGTTGCTGTGATGCGTCAAGGACCGGGGCAGTCTGGGGCTTTGAGTCCTCGCCCCCACTTCCAGTCACCGGTATTCCTCTCTGCACGTCAATAAATGAGATTTCTCTTCTGTGGCTGGTTAGGCATTGAGCTATGAAGGGTTCTGCACCTAACACAGTCTTATATGATTGTCAAGCAGACAGCAGTGCTTCTGCAGCCTTCATAAACTTCACAAAGCTAGCAGCCAGTTGTACAGATTCCCCTCTCAAACATGCTTCTTCGGCAGGATCGGATATTCAAAATGCGCTAAATTGGTGGAAGCCAAAACTTCCTTAACTGGATCAACTCCTCGCAGATTTTTGAGGGTGTTGGTATCATCAGGAGAGGCAATCTACATGTAGAGTTGCGTATCATCAGTCTACATATGGTAGGAGATGTTAGAGAGCTTGAGGATTTCAGTTAGGGGTTCCATGTAAAGATTGAATCGGGTGGGGGAAGTGAAGAACCTTGGGGTACGCCACTCGTGACAGGCGTCTGATCGGATAAGGCGTGATTGATAAGGACTCTTTGAGCTCTGTTTTGTAGGAATGAATGGAACCATTTTAAGACAGTACCAGAGAGACCCATCCTGTGTTCTAAGAGGTTCAGGAGAGTCTTGTGTTTGACCGTGTCAAACGCTGCTGATCGGTCAAGTAGGATTAGAAGACAGGATTCATTTTGATTGAGTAAGCGAAGAGCGTCATTGACAATGTGGATCATTGCAATTTCAGTACTGTGACCTGGTCGAGGAGCAGTTTGATTGCAAAGCTGCTGATGAACACATTTTTCATGGAGTTTGGCTAAGGTTGGGATGGTAGAAATGGGGTGGTAGTTGTTTGGATCAGAGAGGTCAGCGTCGGGCTTTGGGTGATTGACCACTTTTTAGACAGTCTGGCATATCGTCTTGTGTAAGAGAGGCATTGATAATTCTGGTCCATAAGGGTATAAGGAGGTGTGAACTCTCATTGAGTTTGGAGGGGAGAGAGTCATTGAAGTGGTTGGAGTATTTTGTGGAAGTCAGTAGCTTTAAGATGTCAGTTATCAAATGTCTGCAATATGGACCAAGCTGCATTGTTTTTAAGTTTGAGGAGCTGGTTGCCAGGATTCATTTCCTGCACAGTGGAGATGCGATGTGGTGGGGTTTCAGTCGGTAAGAGATTCACAGCATTTTGGAGATCAGTGTCAATTGATTTGGTTTTCTTAAAGGAGAAAAATGTTTTGACGATTAGGTAATGTTATAGAGTCTGACGTGGTGGAATTGAATCTCCCATTAGTTTGTTTACCCAATTCAGTTTTTTGGGACGGGTGATGGCCGTGTTTAGTTGCTGACGGAAATATGATGATGTGGCCCTTCTGATTGTAGGCACTATGGTTTATCCGCAAGAGTTTCAGGTTCGTCAGAGAGGGGGTCTGTCTCCCAGCTCTTTCCACAAGCCTAAGGCGCAGCATTCCTCGTTAAGGCTACAGTTGAACAAGGGGTTGGATCTTCTTATCGGCACTCCTTAATTGTTATGGGCCAATGGAGTCCAGGAGCTAAAATAGTCCTTAGTGAGGTCTTGAACGTCAACCATGTCGTGGGAGGGGACAAGCGATTGTGGCTAGTGGCGGATATCAAGCCTGGATTGAGATTGAGGGTGTTTCTGACTCACTGTTTTGTTTTTACGAATTGGCCTTTAAAGATGGTTACCGTTTCAGCTATGAAGAAGGTGATGCAGTGGTGGTCTGTCCAGTCACAGGATGAGATAGTCAAATAGGATGGTGTTTTCCTTGGCTACGATTAAGTCTAAGATGGCCCCTTTAAATTGAGTAGGGCTCTTGCAAGCATGGATCAGGTTGAGGTCACGGAGAAAGGCCTTGAAACAGTTCACTTGGATAGTTTGTGTCATTCCAGCGAATGTTGAAGTTACCTATCTGTCATTCCAGTGAATGTTGAAGTTACCTAGGAAAATCTGAATATTGTGTGGTGCATTGTTGACGTTGATGATCTCCATGATTTGTTCGATGAAAGTATGATTATCACCTGGGCCAGGTAGCGTTGTCTTTGGTTGAGATGTTGATCTTCATATATTCGCAGGCAGATGTTGGTGAAGAATGTGACTACTTAACCAATAGGTTAGACCGATATATGCAAGCAAAACCACTCCAAGACAGTTAGCACGGTCTTGACGGATGATATCGTAGCTGGGTGGATGTCAAGAATAATAGAAGAGGAGTCATTTAGCCAGGTTTCAGTGAGGATTAGGAGATCAAGAACAAAGTTGAGTAAAAGGTCCACTATGTTGGCAGCGTGTTTCACTGCTGACCGGCAGTTGAATAGTGAGCATTTTAGGTAGGTTTTGGTACCAGTCGTAGAAGAATGTGCAACAGGAACAAGGTTGAGGTTAGATTTATTAAAGAGTCTAGGCTTGGGATGAGGTTTCCTTGGCAGTTGGGTGATAATGGTTTGAATCCTTTCAGAAGGCGTGACGTGGTCGGTTGGGGTTATAGAAAGGGAGCGGATATCCTTGGTCGATAAGTGTCTGACTAGTCTGTTGGTTCGGGTGGGATGGCCTAGATTCGGTTTGCATCTCCATCTAGGTGAGGTCCAGAGTTGGCAGAACTATCCGCGTGAGGGCGAATGGGGAAGGAATATTACAGTGCTGGCAGTGGATCGAATGGTTCAACAGATTAAGTTCCAGGTTAGCGGTGATGCATAGAAGACTAAGGATATCAGCCCGCAACAACCGTATATCAGATTTATAGCATCCAGCGTAGAATAGAGTAAGGAGGGGGTACTAATGTGATTAAGATTACTATTGAATAGTTTCGGAGGGTGGGAGTTATGTATTAGATTGTGCGTGAGGGAGTGGGTCTTCGGGATGACGCAGTGGGTAGTAGACTTAGGTTTATATCGAACTAAAGAGATGGGATTAAGGTCTGACATCGTACTGTGAGGTGGAGTGTGGGGAAAAGAGGGAGAGAGATCATGGAGACTGGCGGCGGAAAGATCATTGGAAGGCTTCTGTCGAGAGGTAGAAATGTCAGAGAGTAAGCACGTTAAATCTGAGGGCCTAGGTGCCATGCGGTTAGTGAGAGCCCCAGAAGGTGTCGTAGCTGTGGTTCACTGAATGGGAGTGAAGTGGCTGTTGAGCTTAGAGGGAGCAATGTTGCTAATAAATTCATTAGTAGATTGGTTAAGAGAATTGACCAAGTGATGGTTGGGGGAATGGCCAGAGAAGAGCTACTGTTCTGAGGTGTAGACATCAAAATGTGGGAGAGTGGGGGTCACTCAAGGGAGAGTGGTGGGGTGCGGTGGGGTTTAGGTTGAGTGGCCAGTGGATGTAATTAGGAGGGGATTCCGCAGGTAGTTGTGATAATGGAGGTGGGGTATAGTTAGTGTAGAGTTTGTCAATGTGAGGAAAGACATTGTCAAAGAGTTCCAGGATACGATTCGAGGACTGAATGAGCACAATGCCATTATTGTAGATGGAGATAGTGGCTTCAGCATTGTACATAGGGGATGGAGAAATGTTGAGTTTATGGCCGTGAGGTATTTTCTTGGTGGAGAGAGGTTTGAGTACTGAGGACAGTGCATTTCTCCACTGAGCACGATGATTGGTGAAGAACATAAGGTCATTATTTAACATACCCTTATAATGCAAAAGTAGTTTTCTAAAATAAGAGTTTCTGGATGTGATTTGAGAGTTTTATGCTTCAAAGTTTTATTTTCATTTTTGGATAGACAGGGGTGATAGTTGATATTAAACGAATTGCGACCAGCGGGGGATAGTGATGGGTTCAACCTGTTGATATGGGGAGGTCTAATGATGCACGACACGAATAAGGAGGAGCAAGAGAGAGAATGGGGGAGTATGGGAGCAAATCCGACTGGAGCCACTACAAGATGGTTACAAAGAAGCAATAGGGTGATCAACCATCCGTAAATTTCCTGGACTGTCCGTAATTTGGACCTCACGTCTGTTGTCCGTGAGGATCCCTTTTACGGACGCCTTTTGTCCGTAATTTTGGGCCTTGCAGGGAGTAGAGCTGTTCCCCTGCGAGAGGCCTCAGCTCCCTGATTGGGCCACTTCGCATTCATCCTCGGAGCACAAGAGCAGCCCCACCCCGCCCATTGTCATTCTGTATGCTGGCTGATTGCCACATACAGAATGACAGTGGGCCAGTGTGAGCTGTTACAGCATGTGGTGGCCTCCTGCCATGGTCTAGGGCAGGGCATTCTGTTAGGGTTAGATGGAAGAAATGTACAAAGCAATTGTACAAAAACACCCATGCAGCTATGTGCCAGTTCATGAAAAGAAGCTGGCGAAAGAAGTTAAAAAGGTTATAGTTCTTACGCAGTCTCATCACTTCAGAGCTGAAGCATTTTTAATATTATATACAAAGAAAGCCATTGTTGCTGCTTTTTTATTTATTTTATGCAACCAACATCCATTGGCAAAGCCAATAGTCGTGGCTTGTTATAGGTCTAATTTTACTGGATGCAATGATAGAAACAGCAAAATACCAGTCGGGCGGCACATTATGCTCAGCACATATTTTTAGCTTAGGTGTTTTAAGCCACGCCCTTATTTGCATCAGACACGCCGCTTGGAGAGACCCCCAGTTTTTTCATCCCACTTAAAGCCTTGGAAACAACACCATGTCACAGTCCCCTCACTTCCTGGCACTGTGCATCATGCATGACTTCCAAGTTTTCAGATTGCCTATGTGCAGGGGCTCATTTCCCAACTACATTTCTCTGCTTCACAGGTTATGGGGTAAGTCCCAATGGTTTTCTGTCCTATGCCATTAGATTCCCCCTAAGCAGATTTTTGCCTATCCTAGCGCAGTGATATCCCTTGGGATTAGTGTTGCGCTTTATAAATACAAATACAGGGGCATAGTGAACCCTCCCTGCCCCCCCCCCCTTGCTTCAGGAACTACAGCGAGGGTGAAGTTCTTTATGGACTTCTTCTGTCTGCAACTCAATAGACCAAGCACAGGTCATAATTAATGTGAAAGGCGGGTGAGTGAATAAGTGAAGGAATGGGTGAATGGCTGGATGGATTAGTGAAAGGATGAATGATTGAAGGTGTGAATGGATGTATAATTAGAGAAAGGATAGATGGATGCGTGAGTGGAAGGATGGATAAGGGTAAATAGATGGATGTATGGGTGGAAGAATGGATGGATGAGTGAAAGGGTGGATGATGGGCAAGTGAATGGGTGGATGGATGAGAGAAATGATGGATGGATTGATGAATTGATAAGTGAAAGGGTGGATGGATGAGTGAAAGGGTGGATGTAAGGATGGACGAGTGAGTGAAAGGGAGGGTAGATGGACAAAAGGATGGATAGATGAGTGAAAGGGTGGATGGATGAGAGAAAGGATGGATGGATGAGAGAAAGGATGGATGGATGAGTTAAAGGATGAATGAGTGATGGGGTCAATGGATGGATTCATGAGTGGGTGGATGGGTGAAGGGTGGATAGAAGGATGGGTGGCTAAGTGAAAGGGGAATGGAGAGAGAAAGGGAGGATGGATGAGTGAAAGCATGGATGAATGATTGGCAGAATGGATGTGCGAATGGGTGCTTGGATGAGTGAAAAGAAAAATGTAAAGATGGATGAGTGAAAGAATGCATACATAAATGAAAGGGAGGGTGGAGGGCTGGAAAAAAGGATGGATGAGTGAAAGGTTGAATGGGTGGACGGATGAGTGACTGGGTGGATGGATGAGTAAGTGAAAGGATGGGTGAAAGGGTAAATGGTTGGATGGGTGGAAGAGTGGATAGATGAGTGAGTGAAAGGGAGGTTAGATGGACAAAAGGATGGATAGATGAGCGAAAGGGTGGATGGATGAGTTAAAGGATGGATGAGTGATGGGGTCAATGGATGGATTCATCAGTGAATAAGTAGATGGATGAGTGGGTGGATGGGTGAAGGGTGGATGGAAGGATGAGTGGCTAAGTGAAAGGGGAATGGAGAGAGAAAGGGAAGATGAATGGATGGATGAGTGAAAGCATGGATGGGCGAATGGGTGCCTGGGTGAGTGAAAAGAAGAATGTAAAGATGGATGGGTGAAAGAATGCATACATGAGTGAAAGGGAGGGTGGAGAGCTGGAAGGATGGATGGATGAGTGAAAAGTTGAATGGGTGGACGGATGAGTAAGTGAAAGGATGGCTGGATGGGTGAAAGGGTAAATGGATGAGTGGATGGATGGGTGGAAGAGTGGATGGATGAGTGAAAGGGTGGATAGAGGGATGGATGAGTGAAATGATGGATGGAAGGATAGATGATGGATAGGTTTGCAAATGGTTAAAAAGGTTTGGATATGGATGTGCACAGATGGAAGGACAGACGAATGATGGATGAAAGAATTAATAGATGACAGAATGTAAATTTGAAATGGTGGATGTCAGGGATTTGATGGAAGGATGAATGGCTAGATCCTTGGACAAGAGAGCTCTTCTGGGGAGGGTTGTGATGACTTCGCTTTCTTGGTGCTATAAGAGCTTTAGTTCAAAGTGGGAGGTATTTAAATTATCTGGCTACTCCCTTGCCTATGTGTTACTATTCTGTATTTGCTGTGTGCTTATGTGTGGGATCTATACATCATGCATATGACATTTTGAGTGACCCCCAACTGCTACTTGAATGTTCCACTAGTAATTGTAAATGTTTACATGTTTTGTTTTAGGTGTAGGGTCTTAGGGAGAGCCTCATTGTGCCATGAGCTGTGCTTAAGATGTATATTGTGTTTGTAGCAATAGGCAAGGCATCAAAAATAAACTGTTAGTGTATCAACAGTGCCTTCTTTAAGAAAGCTGCAGGGAAAAGCACCTTTGTGACTTCCGTCAGCTAGTGCAACTCTGTGAAGCCCCCATAAGCAAAGTCAGATTCCATATTTTAAGTTCCACTTGCTGAAACACCCATAATGCGTTCCCTATAGTAGGTTCATCACAGCAATCCTCCCTTTAGTTCCCCTATGCGTGCCGCTGTACATCTCGCAATGGCACTCTGATATGAGATGCTAGTAACAAAGTCTATCTGAGCAGATCTTCTTGACCACTTCTCTCACCAAACATGCCTGCTCAGGACCATGAGTAGTAAACAAAATATCAGACTGGACAACCCAGTGCAGTAACCATATAAATAGATTATCATATGAAATACCACAAAAAGACCTGCACAGTTGCTCAAAGCTGCGCGCATACCGAAAAACCGTGAAGTGCATGATTGTCTTTACCTAGTATAAACTTATTTTGACTTGTACTTAAGTGATTATCTATTTAATTACTTTTATACTATCGCGCAACTTTCTCTGATGTATCTGTAAAACTTACCTTTTGTCCCAAAGTTTTGTCCTGAATATTGACCTTCTGTCCTGAATTTTTACACTTACCGTCCTTAATTTTGCACCCATGCCCGTTGGTCACCCTAAGAAGCAAGGGTAGTGAGTCTGCTAGATGGGCTACAGGAGTCCATTTTCAGTTGTTGTGCTGGCGGATAGTTGTAGTATATACTATGCGGTCCAGTCTTTATAGAATGTTAAGTTTTGTCATATTAATGTGATTTGAAGCGGAGCGTTCCCTTACTAGTCAGTTGTTTACTGACCGGTTGGGAGAGGTCGGCTCTTTTCTACGCTTCATCTAAATAAAAGGAGTTTCACTTACTCCAGTGCCCGGTGCTGCGTCTTCTTAACAGATTTTGGTGACGATCCTGGTCAGGAAAGCCACGTTCCCCTGACGAGCTGTGCTGTTTGTGCCTGTCGGGGTAGTTGTCTTCTGCGTGGAGGAAGAGAAGAGCAGACGGAGTTCGTGCACCACGGTCGCATCTCGGAAATGTGCTCTGAGGAGATCTCTCAATTTCTGGAGAACAAGCCGCGATCACCGTTGAGTTAAACGCCACCCCTGCACATCACCTTTGGTACGTCATTGTGCGCCACTATCTTGGATGGGCATTGCCAAGAGCTCACTCTGCGTAGGCACGTCGTCGTGCGTTCCACGTGCTATACGGCCATCTATGATCGGCATCGTCAAGGGCGTTGACACTTTGACTCGCTTGCAAGAATCCTTCAACGAGAGTCTGTGCCAGTGTTCACCACCCCGGACCGGCATTCTTCTACCTCGACGCACGTTACATACGAGGAGCATTTGGTCAAACCGCCTTCAACGCTGGTTGCTGGAGTTTCTTCGGTGATATACACCCCCAGTGTATATCATAGGTACTTTTCTATCTCAGCTTCCAAAGGAAAATTGTACATTCTTCTCTACTCTATTCCTTGGCTTGGGCAAGTTATAACGATTCCTATGGTGACATACAGACCTCTTGTATGCCACTGAGCAGATACGGCCTAATTATATAGTGTCATATATACCATTTAGTTTGTCTTCTGGTGGCTTCACCCTTTTGCATATTCTCATACAGTGTTTCCCAAGAGTGTCTTACCTGTTATCTCTTAACATTTTTTATTTTTAGACATTATGGCTGCCGCACAAATCGCAGTGGTGTTGCCTTCCAAGCTTCTTACCACAGCCGGGTGCTCCCAGTATACCATGGGAAGATTGGATCCTTATGTTTGAAAATTATTTAGATGCTCTTGATAATCAAGACTTTGGTGCTAAACGGAAAAAAGCGCTTTTACTTAGTACGTTAGGAAAAGAAGGCTAACATGTATTTAGATACTTACCCCAAGCTCTACAAGCCAATGGTCAACCTATGCCTGATGAATTTAAAGAAGCTATTTGTAGGTTAGAAGCCAGGTAAGTTAAAGAAGAAAACATGGTTATGAATAGATACAAGTTCTATACCCAACACCAAAAACAGCAACAATCTATGGACTAATTCATAGCTAGGTTGAGGGAATTGTCCGTTAAGTGTAAGTTTGGATTAATGACAGAAGAACTTATTAGAGATCAGCTGATTGTCCAATGTAACAACAAGAAAATACAAGAAAGGCTTTGGGCAGCGAAAAATCCTTCTTTGAAAGACGCCATTGATTTAGCTATGGTAGTGGAATAATCTGAGGGTTGTATGAGAGATTTGGAAAAATGAAACCTCGTCCATGATGTAGCTGAAGTGTCAGAGTGGTGTGTGCGAAGGAAATGATCAGGGAGAAGAAGATGGAGGAGGAGGGGCTGTGGTCAAGAGTAAGGGAAAGTTTGTGAAGAAACCAGTTTACCCCAAACAAAATTCTGAATATTGTAATAGGTGTGGTAGTAATGTTCATTTGTCTGACTCCAAATTTTGCTTTGCAGCTAAACAGGAATGCTTGAAGTGCAAAAGGATGGGGCACTATGCCAGGGTATGCAAAAATAAGTCCTGCACCAGCGTAGCCTGTGTCAGAGAAGTAGATAGTGATTACAGCAGACCGGTTGATAGGATTCTCAGTGTTGATGAGGAGGTGGAAAAAGATGAGGATGATAGAAGGAAGAATTGACCCAAAGCTTTATTTATAGTGGATGGGCGTGAGATTTGTTTGACGGTCGACACTGGGTCTAAGTACACTCTAATTCCCAAGAGTGTCTTTGTGAAAGAGTGGATGTCGAACAAATTGTTGCCCAAGGACATTTCTCCTGGTGGATATCAGGGAGAGTCCATTGATATCCTTGGATATTTTGAAGCAACTATCAAGTTTTCTGGTAGGGAGATTTTTAGCAAAATCTATGTAGCGGAACAAGGGCCCCCCATCCTGGGGTGGGTACCCCAATATGATCTACAAAGGCTATGTACATTGTATTCTCTTAAAAGAAATTGCTGTACCTGTGCAACATAAGGTGAGGAGAGTGCCTATTGTTGTAAGGGAGGAGGTGAAAAACTTAATTAAGGAGATGTTAGAAACAGGTGGGATTGAACCAGTGGAGGCATCGCCTTGGGTGTCTCCGGTGGTGATCACAAAGGAGGCTGATGGAAAGTTTAGATTCTGTGTGTACTTGAGGTCCTTAAACAAATGTGTCGTGGCTGACACGTTTCCCCTACCCAACATCAGCGAATTGTTAACAACCTTGAAAGATGCTAAGTTCTTTTCGAAACTGTACTTAAAGAGCGCTTACCACTAAATAAGTTAGCACAAAGATTCAAAATCCCTCACGGCGTTCATCACTTCAGAGGGAACCTTCCAGTTTACATGTTTACGGAAAGGTGTACTGTGTGTAAAGAGGGGAAGAAGAGATTAAACGTAGGAGGGAAGTCAGATATGGGGCACATTAGTAATCCAGGTGAGGCTTGGCATAGCATTTGCTTGGACTTCATAGGTCCCATGGAAGAAAATGGCTGGGTACAACAGGTTTGGCATTGTCGTAATAGATGTATTCTCCAAATGGCTATGTGTGAAGTTTGTGAAAGAGATTACCACTGAGAGTACCATTAGGTATTTGGGAGAACTGTTTAAGGAGGAAGGCATCCTTCCATCCTTATCACCGAAAATGGTACGCAGTTAGTCTCACATGAGATGCAAGCGTTCTTAAGGAACTGTGGCATTGTTCATCATCGCACTTCGTTGTACAACCCGCAGGGAAATGGTCTGTGTCAGAGAGCCAACAGAGTGGTCAAATGAATTATCCAAATGGCAAGTGCTAATGGCTGTGTGGTGCATAACTTGGTTGATGAGATGATTTGGGCCTACCGCACCACCAGGCAAGGTGATGGAGGCAAATCACCTTTCGAGTTAATGCGCGGAAGGGTTCCAGGTTCCAAACTAGTGCCTGCGTGGATGAAGGAGTTGGTGTCTTTGGACGGTGTCGTCCTCAAGTGAGTTCTGATCCTCGTTGTGGTGTCAGAGCTGGTGATTTAGTAAAAGTCAGGAGTGGGAGGATTGGGAGAGGTCTCTCTAAATTTAAAGGGCCGTACAAGGTCAAGAAAGTTTGATTGTTCTGTACTGTTGGAAAATGGTGAGAGGTGGAACCTTCGAAGGGTAGCTCTTTATCAGAGGGGCTATGGAGTAGCTAAAGGAGAATCTTGCCGCAGCAGTGGGTATCTGTTGGCCCAAGACTCGGATTTCTACAGCAACATGCTGGGGTCTGAGACTACTGCTGGTGGCGAGGGCTTGTTGGTACCGATATCGGAGCCTTTGGGTGGTTCAGGCAGACTTCTAACTAATGCTTCGAATCTGGGTTCTGAGGATGCCCTGATCACAAGATCTGGTAGGAGTCGCAAACCGCCATTGTATCTTGGAGATTTTGTACGATGATTCAGTTTATTTGTTTTTGGTTTTTTTGGTGGGTGGAAAGGGGGAAGGTGTGTAGTATATACTATGCGGTCCAGTCTTTATAGAATGTTGAGTTTTGTCATATTCTGTATTGTGATTTGAAGCGGAACGTTCTCTTACTAGTCAGTTGTTTCCTGACTGGTTGGGAGAGGTTCTCTCTTTTCTACGCTCCATCTAAATAAATGGAGTTGCACTTACTCAAGTGCCCGGAGCTGCATCTTCTTTACAACAAAAGTCTTATTTCGCTGTCTAATAGGTGGGAAGTGAGGGTCAATAGAGTGAGATGGGGGCCATCTTGGATATCCTGAGAACCAGGTAAGGGGTGTGAAGGAGGGAGAACCAGCTAAACCATAGAGAAACATAATGAAATATAGGTGCAATCCTGGGTAAGACCATGTCCCCACATATAAACAGCTTATGATGATCCGAGAGTGGGCAAAGCATCAGAGAGACACATGAGAATCCGGAAAAGGCAAACTGAGTGAAGAATCCTGGGGGCAGGGGAGGGGCAGCCACCCGTGAATCGGTCGTCAATTCTCCCAAAGACCGTCAATAAGAGGGGAAGCAGGCGGGCCTCGCGTTACGTAGCAAGAACACTGGCAGCGCAAAATTGGGAGGGCAAGATTCGGTGATGGCGCCCGAGCACTTCGGTACCGCGCCAATTCTACAATGGAGGAGTATATGCTGCCCGTGAATGAGGAAGTTTGTTGTCACATGGCTTATGCGGCAGGGAAAGATAGAGCGATAGACCTTAGGCGGTCTTGATGCAGCAGAGAACAGTGCAGCACTGGTGTTCTGAGGTAGATGAGGACATTAACCTGTCTTGAGGTGGAGGTGCACATTGCAGCGCAGCTGCGCTGAAATAGATGCAAACAATAGGCAGCTGTGAGGGAGCCAGGCATGGTGTGGCGTTGCAGAGTAGAAATCTATGCAAACAAAAGGCAGCTTTCAGGTAGCAGAGAGTGAGAACGGTGCAGCACTGCTGGGCTGTGAGAGATGGCATCGTTCAGATGTAGGGATGGGGACGCTGGGGCACCTTAAATCTGCAGCCATCCGTCGACATAAAAGGGGGAAACAAAATCGGTCAGTGCCAGGAAGAGGCAGGGCTGGGCTACCCCTCTTTCATCTACCAATAGTTAGTGATTAAGTGACTGAGGTGAGTGTCCCATTACTTCGAAACGGTCTTGAAGTGTTAATCATGGGGAAGCGCACAGGGATACTGACACTGCGCCCTGCTACCACTAGTATAGATAGCATGTTAGAAAGGGTTGTTAGCATTGTTTCTAGTGAAATTGAACTCGCTGAACGACGTTTATCCCTGGGAAATGAGGCATTACTGAATGGTCCAACAGCAGGAGGGTCGCCAGTAGCTACCCAATCCGCAGCCAGTCATAGGCCTATAACTACACCCAGCTCCACGATATCCCAGGGAACTAGTGCTAACAATATAGCTCTCTCTAGGGGCAGCTTCAAGGGTGCTGATGTGCCTGAATCGCAGTCAAACATGGACACATTAGCGCCCGCCGCAGTTCCAGTGGCCAAGCACAAAAGGAAGCCTGGGAAGCCCACCAGTTCTAAAAGAAAACAACCCACTCGTTCAAGCTCATCACGTACTGTCTTGAGCTCGTGGTTACAGCCTCCATCGATTGTCCATAATCCCGAGGTGGCACAAATTGGTTCTATTAGTACACAGACTGATGTTACATCTTCTATATCAACACAGTGTCTTCGGGGACGCACTTTTTGATACCGTTGTTGATACTGTTCTTGTACGAATTAAAGAGTTGATAGACGAGAACTTCACCTCGCTTTGGGAACGCTTAGACCATCTGGATATCCTAATGAACAAAATGAGTGGACAACAAGAGACTACCCAGACTGCTGCTACCATAGGGAAGGGTTTGTCCTTATTAATTGATGCTGGGTCGAGACCTGTTCCATTGATCCCAATCCCAACTCTGCTTAAAGGCTCCTCGCCTGATAACTCATGTGTAACATGTAGCAAAGTTAAGGAATTCTTTGTACCCAAGCTTAATGATGAGCATGAAAATCGACCCTCTTTTAAAAATGCACGAAACCTATCTAGGACTGCTCAAAACCTGCCGTCCAATAGCCAGTCCGACCCAGTGATTAGCCTATCCGGGGAGAACTCAGTCAGGCCGTAGCTTACCTAACCTCACGAGAAAGGGACACTATGAGTCTAATATGGAGGTCTTAGGACTGCCGCCAGAAGCATGCCCCTATGTTTTAGTGCTGGCAGGGGTGCCAACCCTTAAGAGAGAACAGGGGGAGACTTGGCATCAATTACGCAACAAATGTGTGGACTGGCTATCCAAACATAGGAGGTTTAAGGTGTCCGATATGAATAACATCATCATGGTAAGAAGAGTAGGGTGGATGGGGGTGTCATCGAAGAACATTGAGGGGGACTGCATAGTGATTAACTTTCGCAGGCCATCCATGGTTAGATCATTATTGAGGTCACAGGAAGACTTTACTACCAACTCCACACAAATCTACCCATTACCGTTGGGCTATTTCTATAAGCCGGTCCCTGGGCCCTTGTTAAACAATGCCCCCACCCATTCACGCTCAACAGGTTCCTACCATTGTCTGATCTGGATAACCAGGATTGACTAACGCCACCTTTGGTAACCAATGAATCCACTTTCACATCGAATACAGATGTGCATCTCCTAGAGCCAATTGAATATGTTAAATAAAGGAACTAATGATTGCAATTTAAAAGTACTAAGTTGGAATGTCGCTGGTTTAGAGTCAAAAATATCTTTACCAGATTGGTTAGATATAGTACAAGAGCAGGACATTCTTATGTTTCAGGAGACCTGGGCTACGCAAGATTTATATATCGAAGGGTTTGAATGTTTTAATATTCTTGTCCCTCCTAAGCTTGGTCGTCCATCTGGTGGCCTTTCAATTTGGGTCAATATTGTTGCTGGAGGTAGTGTAAAGGTTTTACACTAAAGATGATAAATTTCAAGCGTTAATATATAGAAGGGGTGTATCTATATGTTTAATACATTTTTATAATAATGATTTTTACCCTGCACCTAACATAAATTTTGTTAATTTGTTTAATTTTATGTCATCCCTACAACAACAACAGATTTGGTAATACTGTTGGTATCTGTTTGGGGGTGATTTTAACGCCAAAATTCCTAGGAATATCACCTCAATTACAGGATCTAGTACTAAGATACATCGATGTAATAGGGGCATTGAATTACGTGATCATTTGCTTAATCATAATCTGATCAATGTGATGGAAATTACTGCGGTAGCCAACAACAATGACCTCCCTGAACCAACATTTAGAGGAAGGGGTAGTGCCTCTACTATAGATTGTTTTTATTTCTTCTATCCTTGAGGATTGTTTAATGATAGCCAAGGTTGTCCCGACTACTCATGGCGACCACAACCCTATTATAAAAGAACTGAGAATTGCTCCAAAGCCGATATACAATGAGTGTGGTGCCAGGAACTTGACACCCTCTACAGATAACCTAAGATTGGTTTGGCGAGTGGTCAACTATACAGATCTCTTCTCTAAGATGGTTAGGGACTACCCGTGTTTTAGTGATTCATTTTTGTCATTACATGACTTTAACCCGGAGGTAATTAGTGCCTTCTCAAAACTATGTGAGGGAATTAAATCTATACTATCTAAACCAATACTGGGAGTACAGCATGTACGAAGACGGTTTAATGGCGAATGTTCACTAATTAATAGACCGCTTCGTAGGGCACTCTCAACAACCCCCAGAAATCCTTTCCTTGTTAAATCATTTAAGGAAAAAGTATAAGGTAGCCGTCTCACAAAGGAAAGAAGAACTTGTGAATGAGCGCTGGGACGCACTAGCACAGGCCGCCATACTAAATAATGGGAATGCTTTCTGGGCTGCGGTTAAAGACATGAGATCCCTTGGCCAACTATTGTCTTTGATGAGCTGCAATATAACTAGTGAGGCATGGGTTGCCCATTTTTCTATGATCTACTCAGTACCAACACAAAATGAGGCGTCTATAGAGTATCAGGCTTCCCCGGGAATTTCAATATCTTTATAGTAAGTTAAAGATGCTATTAATCAAAGTATGGGAAATAAAGCCCCAGGACCTGATGGGTTGCCCATTGATCTAATTAAGTTTAAACCTGAGTTCTGGGTGCCGCTTTTATTAAACGTTTTTAATAATTTAACTAATGCCCCACTTCCAAGTACTTGGTCAACAAGTACTATTGTACCAATCTTCAAAAAGGGCGATCGTTACCAGCCTAACTGTTATAGGCCAATCTCCCTGATAGATAATACTATGAAAATCTTAGGGAGGATTTTGTATAACAAGATAAAGACATGGGCCGAGGAGGATTGTATTTTACAACCGTGCCAATTGGGATTTAGAAGTAAAGTAGGTACTAACGAACAATGCCTGAATCTCAATTTAATTATTGGGAAGTATACTATAGCCCAGCTATCCCCTGTATAATTGGCTTTTATGGATCTCACCTCGGCCTTTGATTTTGATAACCGGTCTCGTTTATGGTCTACCCTTTTAGAATATGGTTTAGATGAGGTTTTAGTTCATTTTTTAGCCTACCTGCATAAGGACCTGAGAGCTCGTGTGAGGATCAATAAGAGTGTGGAGGTTTCAGATGACATCAGAGTTGACAGAGGGTTAAGGCAGGCGTGTGTCCTGGCCCCACTGCTTTTTATTCTGTATATTAATGATTTACATAAATCTTTGATCGTTCTTACTAATGATGTCCCCAGAATTAATGATAAGCCAGTCCCCACCCTACTGTATGCCGACGATGCGGTCCTAATGGGCCGAACACCTAATGCCTTACGTATTTTAGTGCGGGGCTTTGTAGATTGTATGGGTAGTTTAGATTTGTGTACTAATTTTAAAAAATCATTTATCATGTCTTGTGGGCCGAAAAAGTATCTTTTAAACCCTATTACTGTAGACAATCAAAAATTACAATGCACCAGCACTTTTCCCTATTTGGAGCTAGTTTTCTCTGCCAATAGTTCTTGGGTTGACCATGTGGTATATAGCAGGAATAAGTTTTCCAAAGTTATAAATTCAATTCTTGGTTTACCACAGCCCAAAAGGACAGGGATAATGTTAGCGCTCTCGAAAATTTATAAAACACAGTGCATCCCAACAGCGACATATGGCGCGGAGGTATGGGGCTACACAAAGAGTAATAGTATCCAGCTCGAAGAAAATAGATTCTGTTGAAAAATCCTGGGAGCACCAATCTCCACTTCACAATATATTTGCCATGCCGAATTAAAATTGCACTATGTTGAAGATTACATAAAGGCTCGCCCTGCCCTTTTTTGGCTCGCTATCTGGAAAAACCCTGCAGCGTCCCTCACCAGAGAGATAATAAGAGACTGTCAAGTGTGATAAGGGAAAAGAAATACCATGGCTTGCCGCAGTGAGGGAGAGCTTCAGTAGTATTAACCATGCATTGGTTTTTACAAACCCCACCGAAATTGATGGTACGAATAAAAAAGTCCTCCGGGGGGCTCTTTATGATCATTACAGAACTATAAGACACGAAAGGGAGGCCCAGAAAACGTCTGTAGCAATTTATATGCCCATTGCGGATGTATCAAATAGACCATCTTAGTTATCTTTTAAAATCAATAGTTCGTTGGGAGAGAGGACTCCTCTTCCGTTTTAGGGCTGGCACAGTTACATTTTTATTGTGTTTCCCTTTGGGGTACACTGCTAGTTTAGATCAATTACCATGCCCATGTGATGATAGGAGTGGGCAAACAACACTCCACTTCCTATTTTTTTGTTCTACAAAGAATACACTAAACAGTTTCTGATACCATTTTTAAACAAAATCTCGCCTATTCATTTACAGCAGCCTACATGGAAATTCGCAAGTTGGAAGATGATGAATTAACTGTTCGTGTAGGCACTTTTCTAAAAATTGCAGTACGCGCCCAAAACACAAAGTGCACTTTATGAAGCTTGTTTTATTGAACTAATTTGATATATTGTGGCCATGTTTTATATGAACTTAATGGATATTGTCTATGGATTAGTTTTTAATTAGCTCACAATACCTCAAATGATTTATAGGGCTTTTTATTGTTAACTGTTTTTACTTGTCTTAATATGTTTTGTCATGTACGATTTTACCTTATTGTTTTTATGACTAATGGATTTGTGTACTCCCTTCTGTTATTATGCGACTTGTGCTTTTATGGATATACCAATATCAGAATAAAGATTTTTGAATTGATACGATGCGGCATTGATGGTAGGCTTGAAAGGGATTAAAACCTAAATGGTGATACAGAGCGTGGAGCCTCAAGGCTCGACCTTCCAGCGGCTATTTTGGTCTGCTATGAGGCTATGGTGCGTCTATAGGGAGTTAGAAGAGGCACTTGGCCATCTAATTTATTAAGTAGAGGTGGAGGCAAGTGGATTATTTAAGCGAACAAGTGGCTTCCTCTAGCAATTAGTCTCTTGGCTAGGTATCTTTATTTTTATTCCACACCCCTGGTTATGGAGTCACGGCAGAGTCATGCAGCACTGGAGCATTTCAGAAATAATTTTCAGAATCCTTTCTGGCACGTGGAGAAATTCTTAAGTTGCGGAATCTGCAGTTGAATGAATGCATTTGAATGAATTTATATTTGTATAGCGCATGGCTACCCTGAGGCCTCCCAGCGCTGAGGACAGACGCAGATGGACACAAGGCAGAGAGTTAGAGCAAGTCCTTGAAGAGACAGGTTTTCAGGAGTTTTCTAAACGCTAACAGATTCGGCTCCTTCCGCAGATTTAAAGGAAGGGTGTTCCAGAGGTTAGAGGCGTTGAAAGAAAAGGAACGCCCGCCCCATCTAGTTCTTCGTATTTTTTCCGGGACGGCAAGATAAGAGGAGCTGGAGCGAAGTATTCTGGGAGGATGGTAGGGGGTAATGAAGGAATGGGTAATGACCGGCCCATTCTTCCAGAAGGCCTTGTGAGCCAAGCACATGGCCTTAAATTGTATCCTTGCCGTAATAGGGAGCCAGTGAAGGCTCCTCAATGCTGGTTTCGCAGATTGTCTACGAGGAATCTGAAGGAGCAAGCGAGCAGCACAGTTCTGGATCGTCTGGAGTTTATGAATAGTGAATTGAGGAGATCCCGAATAGAGGGCGTTCCCATAATCCAGACGAGAAAGAATAAGAGCTTGGACCATGATCCTTCTCGCCTGGAAGGGAAGGAGGGAGAGGATCTTGCGCAACATCCTCATCAGGCCGTAACAGGTAGCTGAGGGCTTGGTGGCCTGATAGTTGAAGCTAAGAGAACAATCAAGCCACATACCAAGACTCTTGATCTGGACTTTTGGGTCTGGGGCAGGGCCAAGACAGTCCGGCCAGAGGAGGGCAGGGTTGAAGGAGGGTGAGTTGCCGAGGAGCATGAGCTCGGTCTTGTCCCCATTGAGCTTGAGGCATGAGAGTTCCATCCACTCGGCCACCGCCTCTAGGCAAGGACCTAGGGAGCTAGATGACCTCTCGGGGAGGTTTAATGCCGCCACGAGCTGCGTGTCATCTGCATAGGTGATGATCTTTATGCCGAAAGGATGGACAATCTCCGCCAAGGGTCTCATATAGATATTAAATAGCGTGGGGCGCAGGGAAGAACCCTGGGGAACCCCACAGTTAGATAGCGTATCCACCAGAAAGAGAGGCAAATGGCGTTTCTTTCTTTAAACAACTGGTGTTGAAATGAATGAAGATTGTTTCCCTAGACATCAAATAAAACAAAAACCTCAAAACGCTTGGTGACTTCGTTGACAAAAATAGCTTTACATAAAGGATTGTGGTGAGGATCGTCCTCAGAGTGAAGAAAAACACACTTCCTGCCACCATGTGCACATGATGGAATAGTGTTGTCTTCCAAGGTTCCTGACGGAGCAGCATTTGATTTGATTTGTTTTATGTTGGGGCACAATTTCCTGCTTTATTTTATCTAAATGGTGTTTCTCAGTCAAATGTACAGTTGATAAAACGTTTTGCCTAGCTGGATAGAAAGTTAAATGCGTTTTTGGGCAGGTTTCCTTTTGATTGATTGGTTTGGGAAACATGAACATTTAATTGTGTTCTGCAATCTTGCAGAGATATTCTACATTTTATTAACATCAGAGGGAATCCCACTATAAAGAAGGATTGCATCGCACACCTCTCCTGAAGGAATGAATATCTGTCCTAACTGCAGCAACATTTTACCCTACACATCCATGTGAAACTATGAGATCCTTTGGATACTACAATGGTAGTGTGTGATTTTGATGAAAGATTCTGAAATCTGGCATAGTTCAGTGTCTTAACCTTTACACATTTATGCTTTTTCCAGATACTGTTTGAGGCCAAGTGGAAACATTCCAGTGTACTGAGGTGAAGACGAACTCGGCACAGTGAAGAGAAAGAATTGGTTACCTGTTACAGTGCCTCTAGTCTTGCAACCCACATTTCTATGAGCATAATAACTTTTGTAAAAATGTAGTCAGTAATTTCTTGTACTCTGTAGATATGTTACACACGTTTGTCACTTATTGTTTGTATGTAAAAACTGCCAGCCCTATTCAAGTATTGGTGTGTTTAATATGCAGCATGACTATACATATTGTATGTTCTAGAGTTCTCTGGGTTTTAAAGCATTTCAGCTGATATGACTGTGTCCTTTAGGGAGCCCTTCAATGTGCACATATGACCCTATTTTGCTTGGTTCTTCGCTGTGTTGAGAGATATTGAACTGGTCGGACTAATTTACCTCCATCCCTTAACTTTGTTTCTAGAGAAAGTCTGGGCAGCTTTTCAGGAAACAACAGTCATCCTTCATCGTGGAAATCTGTGTTACACTGTAGATTGCTCTAGCAGATTGCATTTTCATCTGTTTACAGAATACGGTTCCTATGTGTGTATCGTTTTTGAGTGGAATTTGTTACAGCAGTGCTTCTGGCTGGGAGTAGAATAAAAAAAACTTTTAATATCTGGCAGCCTTACAATTGATGAATATTAAACTTTTTGAAAGGAAGTATAGTGCTCCACAAGTAATTCTAAGACTTATTTATTTATCTGGGGTATGAGTAGGACCCTCAGGTGAATAGTGTGGACACAAGTCAACCAAATTGAGTTTTCTGACAATACCAATAGCCAGGAATCGAAGAACAGTTTCTTCTGTCAGTGGCAATCAAAGATATCAAATGGATTAGTATTCTTGGCACCTATGCAATCCTTCATGCATTTGATTGCAGTGCTGGTCTAGTAATTGTACTGTGCTGACACATTGTAAGTGGTGCCCCAGAATACGGTATGGTAATGTGAAGGAAAGAAGTCAAGAGCACTGTGCATCTGCGGATGAAGCACTCTACACTTTTAAATGGGGGCTTTTCATTTCCACACCAAGTAAATCTGTAACTCTGGAGTGCTACTGAAATAAAGAAATGTGCCCTCCAGTTTTTTTGTTTTTTTTTTAAGTAAGCACAGGTTTGTGAGTGATACTTTAAATGTAGTTGCTGTATGTTTTTGTGTCGTGTCTTGTGAAGCTGCATTCTGTACAACATGACACTACAGAAATGGTCCTGGTTACGGTAATGTAAGGGTGAGCAAGCTTGCCTGTGGCATTTTATCTCCCTCTTAGTGGCAAAATCCTGTTTACTCTTACCCCATGCGATCCAAAGTTTGCCATTAGTTGCATTTGTGTCTAATTTAAATCAGAGAAGCGACGTACGCTACTCCTTTCATTTTATTTGAAATGAGTCGTATGGAAAGACCCAGAAGAAAACTGGATTATTGCACAAGGACCAGTTGTCAGGAAAACAATATTATAAAATTGCTTTGAGCATTTTCAGTGTCTTGGTCATGTTGAACTAGAAATATTCTTTGTTGCTGCATCCTGCATAAACTACTTATCTCGCTCAGTCTTTGTATTTGACAGCCTGTCCACCTTTTTACTGTGCTATTTCCCCAGTCAATGTCACTATTGTATGAGATAAAGTACCCCCTGCCATACATTATCAAGATATTACAAATCATCGAGGAGTTCCATAATCATATAGAGGAACAAGGTTGACGGCTGAGTTTCTTTATAAGGTTATGGAACTCTGAAGTGACTTGCAGCATCCTTATCATGTACGCCAGGGGGTACGTTTATCCCTTATAATACATGGTCACACCATCATCTTTCCCACAAACCACTTAAAACCTTGGTGCGTAGCTCTTTTTATATGAAAGAGCGAACTTGTTTGCAAACATGAAGAATAAAAATAAAACCTCTAATGTTAAATTAAACCCATCAAAAACCTGTTAGATATTGGTTGCAAACAGATATTAGAAACATTTCAATACAAGTCAGTTTTTCATTTAAAAAAAAGCTGCAGTAGCTCGGAGTGTGTAAAAACAAGCAGAAAGATTCTAGATTTTCTACACCTATCTAAGGAGTGGAAAAAACCAATATGCCTTCTCTGCTTGTCATTGTAAGCTATAAAAATAAAGCAGAAGAAAGAAAAGCAACGTTCTGTGTTTGTTGCTTTAAAAATGCTGCTTTAATTATGCTCCTTGACCTGCCGCTCACTTTGATTGCTGGTTCTGGCAGCAGGCATTCGGACATCAGAACTCGACTGTAATCGCTTGTAATAGTTGAGTTCTGACGTCTTTTCTTTTTAATTGATGACTGGGAGCGTCACAAGTCACCGATTATAAAGAGATTAGAGACTTACCTTTATACAGGGATTACAGAATCCCATGTATTATATGGAGATTGAGTGATCCTCAGCTGTCTGTTACAATGCTTTAAGATTCTGTGTCCATTTCTTGACCGATTCATTGTCTCTTGTTTTGTTTGCGCTTGTTTTTAGTTTGGCTTGATACAGTCTGCTTCTACACATTTTTAAATGAAACTTTTTCTCTTCCCATACAAGTAGCATGGATACGGATATTTGTCAATTTCATCGAAGTATACTGTTCTCTGCACTACTTGTGAGTGCATAGAATAGACCAGTTGGAACTAGTCCTGCTTCCCCGTTCACATTGGAACCAAGCTGTGAAAATGGCTTTTGTTGCTGCTCTTGGAAGGATGGTGACCTCTTTTTTTTCTTTCTATGTTTAAACTGAAACAGTTGCTGAGGATAATGTAAATTGATTCTAGTCCTCTATCAGCCAAAACTGTCCACAGGATAACATTTGCACGCTTAAAGACGAACCTTGAAGGATCAGCAAGCAAGGAAATCAAATAAATTACAGAACGCCATTGATCTCTTTGTGGTAGAGGGAGAGACGAGTAAGTCAAAGTGGTTTTAATTTCAAACAAATGATTGAAACAAAAAACAATGCAATAAATTTATATTCACAGCTTTTGTATTGCATTTTTTTCTTACTTCCTTCTTATACCACATAATTTGGATATGGAGACCTTTGAAATAATGTAGTCAAGGGGTTGTTGTTGTTGAACATCCGTCATGACAGATGCCTGGTCTTTGAGCTTCTCACCCGTCTCTTAAATCCCACCCTCAAGGAAGCTTTGTTGAGCCTGAGGGAAATTGTGGCAGTAGCGGAGAGACTAGTCCTATGTTCTCAGGAATTCAACACCAAGCCTTGGCCTGTTGTGTTTGAGCTCCGGCTGTGAGGCAGAACCCATGATGTTGACCAGCAGGTACACAACTAATCCCTATGTGGTGGCTCAGGCTGAAGCGGCCGAGAATCACTAGTGGAGGCAAGAGGCGCTGCCCCAGACAGCAGCACTGTGGGCAGGCCTGCGAGTGAGAATAGCAGCTTCCCGCACTGTGTCTAACCCACTAAGGAGTTGGTTGCTGCCTGCATGGGGTGGGGTAGATAAGAGGGCCCGCTTGAGAAGACAACGGTGTGGTGAGGGACTCCTCTGTCCCATTTAGCAACCCCTCATACCAATGTCAAGTAATATATTTTGAATTCATAAGTTGTATGAGTCTTCTAGAATGGAAAGATCAATTATTTATATTATCGCTCTAATAGGAATCTTTTTTATTTGGGGGACATCATAAAGCCAGTGATCAGAGGGGAATTCATACATGAGGCACAGCATGTCTGTGAATGAGGGGGATCACAACGGAGCAACTGTCTGCCCCCCAAAACTAGGTATATGGCTAACCCCACGGGATCTGTGGAAAATATCAGTATGGGGTCAACTTTGTATCCTCAAAATTGTAGAACTAACTGTATTTTAACCGCAAGAGGTGCATTCTCCTAGTGAACGAATCGTATGCTGCCAAAGAATGTTGCCCGAGTGTTCTTCTGTTACCAAATCCTGAACACAAACATATCCATTGACCCTATGGCAAGTGCAGTGTGCCTTTCCCCAAACATATCACACAAGCACCTAGATGACCACATATCTAAGGAGGGGATTTTAGGGTAAAAAAAAAAAAAAGACCTGGAACGAGGCAGAGTGGATCAACCAGATGACTTTATTGCTGTGTTTTACAAACAACTTGCACTTCAGCTACTTCAGTCCTGATGGAGCTTTTCAATGAGTTTGGCAGCGGACAGGGAATCCCCGCACAGTGGCAAAGATTCCACTTGCTGTATGTCATACTGCCCAATGTCCTTGATAAACATAGAAGGAAAATATAATAGTAAACAGAATAGATAGTAACACTATACCTAACTCACTCGGATCAAATAGGGTTTATCATGGGAAGTTCGACTAACAAAAACATAAAGAACCTTCTCCACTTAGATCATATAATGAGAAAATGCAATAAGGAAGCAGTACTCCTGTACCTCCACGCTGAAAAAACATTTGACAGGGTGGACTGTGAATTAGTGAGGGATGCTCAAAGGAAATTTGGTAGAGAAGACAGATTTATGGGATGGTTTACTGCCCTTTATGGCTCTTCTTTGTCCTGGATTTAGCTGATTGGTGGGCTTTAAAAGCTCATTGACATCTCCCGAAGTAGTCATCTCTCTTCTGCTTTTCGCTATGTACTTTTAACCTTTACTGCAGAAAGTAGAGACTATCCACAAATCAATGGCATCACATTCTGCTGGGACACATACAAACTTGTCAGCGTTCTAAGATGCTGTCTTACTGATGCTGACAGAGCTGAGGCAATCCCTCAGAGAGATGATACAAATATTGTAAAATTACAGTGGGCAAATCACAAGTATGGATAAATCAGAGGGACTGATATTAGGAGTGCTGTCCCTCGCCATACAGCTATGGACATTGCCCCACTTCAAATGGTCACTAGACAGCATCCAATGCCTGGGTAATCAGTTTATGCCAGACCTGTACCTCTGTTCCAGGAGAAATTTCAAGACTATACTGAAAGGCAGCAAAGCCATCTTAGCTCAACCATGCACTATCCTGGGCCTTATGATAACTACATTTAAATTTACTTTATTGTCGAGGAGCCTCTATCTATTCCAAGGCCATCCACTTTCACTCACTTGAGATGCGATATCTCGATTGCTGGACACTTGATACAGTTATCTGGGTACAGGGGAGGCCCCAACTCTATTGGAAAATAAGCACACAAACAAATCCTAACCACGACGGACTGGCAATACCAGATGTACTCCAGTGCTACCAGATCTCTCAGCTGAGGTATGTGGTGGGATGACTCAGAAGTGACACTGTTAAATGATAGTGCTTCATTGATTTGGACCTCGCAACCTCCCCAGTGAGAAACTGTCGGCCCTCAAACGATGAGGGTGATACTGGTATATTTCCTCTATCACAAGTAAAACACGAAGTGTGGGACTATTTAAATTCAGACTTTTCTCTGAGGTTACATATTTCCATCTTTCAAGTATGGATGACAAGGCTGTTTGGCCTCAATGATAAACGTTTGAATATTTGAAGACCTTAAAGAGACATAAAATATCTAGGATGGAGCGCTTTCACAAACTCCAGGTCAGTCATTGGGCAGGGCACGCATTGGTAAAAGTGGGAGCAACACAATCTCTCACTGTTTTTGAACTCTTACTACAAAAAAGCCCTCCCAGAAACTTAGTGTCCAGAAATCCATGGGGTTATTAATACACAACAGTCCCTCAAGAAATTTGCCTACCAATGAAGTAGAAAGCAGTGTCCGATGATGAAGCATGCCGCCTTTGGTGGTTGAGGGCTTGTGCTCCTAAAGAACAAGTTACTTACCTTCGGTAATGCCTTACCTGGTAGATACTATCTACCCGCAGATTCCTTTCCTTAGAATATTCCCCAGGCGTCAGACTGGATCCAGAAATTTTTCGTGAAGAGTACCCCTGAGTGCCGGTAGTGCGGTCAGAGTAGAACGGCAATGCTCTTTTTGGGTCCAGACGGTGAAGTCACTCCTCTTCCTTGTAGGGATGAGGTGTAGCATAAAAATAAGTAGCGTGATGGTCTGGCGTACGTGAAACTGAGTGACCACTTTCAAAAGAAAGGAATCTCTTGTATGAAGCACCAGTTTGTCTGGGTAGATGTTAAGATAAGGACGCTTGGACGACAAAGCCTGAAGCTCACTGAACCTTTGGGCAGATGTTTAAAGGCCTTCTTGATGGTAAGGAGCCTGAGTGGACAGTTGTGCAGAGGCTCAAAGGGAGTGCACATAAGGAAGGTGAGGACGAGATTGCGATCCCCCTGGGTTAAACGAAGGGAGTGGGAGGGAATGTATATTGTAAACCTTTCAAAAACCTATGTACAATAGGGGATTGGAAAAGAAAAAGTTGGTCAGGCAACCGAAGAAAAGCAGAAATTGCAGATAGATATCCCTTAACAGTGCCCAGAGCAGAGCTCTGCTGGGCAAGGGAAAGTATGAACAGGAGAACCTGAGAAAGGGGATCAATATCTTTCTGAACACCATGCCACAAATTAAGCCCAACGGCAGACATAAACAGTCTTGGTAGAGGAATGTCTGCCTGCCAAGACAACATTACAGACTTTGGGTGGAAGGTCAAAAGCTGTCTGCTGTCCCTGCTGAATCTCCACACAAGAAGGTGGACCTCTGACAGGCTCAGGTTGAGAGCCTTCCCCTGCAACAGAAGATCCTCCTGAAGGGGCAGCCTAATCGGAGGACCGATAGACATGCTTAGCATCGCAGGATGGATGACTTGGGCCTGGTTGTTCCTGATCTTCTTGAACTCTGGATAGGAGTGGTAGGGGCGGAAAGGTGTACAGGAGGCCTAAGCTCCACTTGAGACGAAAAGTGTCTCAGTGCGAGTGCAACCTTAGAAACTCCAGCGTGCAGAACTGCTGACATTGTGTGTTCTCGGTGGTGGCGAACAGATCTCATCAAGGCTCTCACCATTGCTGAAAGAGCTTGGACCACTTCCGGAAGGAGACGCCATTTGTGATCCACTAGGCACTTTCGACTGAGTTTGTCCGTTTTGGCGTACAGAGAACTCGTCAAATGTTGAACCACCAGGATTATGCCCTGCTGTTCCATCCATGTCTGGAGGCGTAGGGCCTCTTAACAAAGGGTCCTTAATCCCATCCAGCCCTGCTTGTTGCAGCAACACATGGCGGTGGTGTCTGTGAACACCTGCACTAGCCTTCCTTGGATGGAGGGTGGAAAGGCTTTCAATGCCAATTGGATCACTTGGAGCTCCAACAGGTTGATGTGGAGTCCGGATTCCACCAGAGTCCTCTGATCTCCACCCGTTCCAGATGGCTGCCCCATCCCAGGAGTGATGCATCTGTCACTACTGTGTGGTCTGGTTGGGGAAGGGAGAGGGATGTGCCTCTGACCCAATAGAGGTTCGTAAACCACCACTGCAGGTCCTTCGTAGTTCCCTCCGTGATATGACAGTGTCTGAGAGATTCCCCCGATGCTGCACCCACTGGAACTTCAGGTCCCAGTGCAGAGCTTCCATATGCCAACAGGCATGCGTCAAAAGCAGGATGTCAGTCTCGCCTAAATCCAGGATAGAGGCTGAAACATTGGTATCATAGCCCGAATATCCCGGACTCCGTTCGGGAGAATAGGCCCGAAACTGTACAGTGTCCAGGACGGCTCTGATGAAAGAGCGGCTGAGAGGGAGTCAGGTGTGACTTCAGCACGTTGATAGTGAACCCAGCAAATGCAGGAGGTCCGCAGTAGTCTGGAGGTGAAAGCCGACAGCTTGGGGTGAGCTTGCCTTCAACAGCCAGTCAAGATGGGGGAAGACTGGCACCCCTGATCTCCGCAGATGAGCTGCAACCACTGCCATCACTCTGGTGAACACCTGAGGGGCGCTGGTAAGGCCAAAAGGGAACACAGCGAGCTGAAAATGCTTGTGGCCACCATAAACAGCAGGTAGCGCCTGTGGGCAGGCAAGATGGGAATGTGAAACTAGGCTTCCTGCAAGTCCAACGCATCCATTCAGGGTCCAGGGCAGAGAGAACTTGAGCCAGAGAGAGCATCTTGAATTTCTTCTTCTTGAGGAAGAAATTTTGGAGTGCATAGATCGAGGATAGGACGAAGGGCTCCGTCCTTCTTGGGCACCAGAAAGTAGCTGGAATAGCAACCACGACATACTTCTGCTGCTGGCACTTTCTCTGTGGCTCCTTTGGCCAAAAGAGCTGTCACTTCCTGGCAGAGAAGAGATCGGTGGTCCTCCATCAGCCTGTCATAAGTTGGTGGCATGGAGGGAAGGGTAGTCCCTAAGGGGAGGGAGTAGCCCCTTCGGACAATCTCCAAACCCACCTGTCCAATGTTATGGACTGCCAGCGGGGCAGCTGATGGTGAATCCTGTCACCGACTGTGTGCCCATGATACATGGGCAGACTAGAAGGATTCGGAGGCTGCAGGGGGGATGATGGACTGGCTACCTGACCCACGGAACCACGGTCACGTAAGGCTTGGGAGCTTGCATGCCTTGGTGGCTGGGCAGGTAAAGACCCAGTTGCCTGCCTCTTCCGTGGCCACGAAAGGAGCAAAAGGCGGATTCAGGGTAGCGAGGGGGTCAAAGTACCTGGCCGTAGCCCTGCTGTCCTTAAAGCGCTCCAGCACAGAAATCTGCCCCTTCTCCGGAGAGATGGGAGTTATCAAAGGGCATGTCCATGAGTGAGGACTGGACAGCCCCAGAAATGCCAGTCGTCCTCAACCAGACGTGGCGTTGCAGGGCCACTGTCGACGAAACCGCTCTGCCTAGTGAGTCAGTGATGTCAAGTCCACAACTGATGGTGAACTTCATTGCATCTCTCCCATCCGCAGCAACCTGTGAGCACACTCCAGGCCGCCTCCGGATCCGTTGGCAGCACCTGCGAAATCGTATCCCACAGCGCTTGGAAATAGCAGCCCAAGAGGCTTGCGGTGTTCCCAGACCGCAGTGCCAGGCCGGCAGAAGAAAACATCTTCTTTCCAAGACTGTCCAGCCTCCTGGATTCCCTGTCCAGGGATGCAATAGCGAATGCTCCAGGATTTAAGTGAGACGACGAGGCTTGGACCACCAAGCTCTCTGAAGTAGGGTGTTGGGTGAGTAAATTTGGGTCCCTTGGAGCAGGGTGCTGGCGGTGGGCAATCAACATGTTCACAGGAGCTCCTATGTTGGGCTTGGACCAAGTCCCAAGCAGGACCTCAGTAAGTACCTCACTGAAAGGGAGAAGTGGTTCTGAAGGGGTCATTCCTGGCTGAAGCACTTCCGTCAAGTCATTAGTCTCGACTGCCACCAAGAGCAAGTTAAGTTCCAGGACCTCAGCTCCCTCCGCACCAGCATTGCGAAAGAAGCTCCCTCCTCCGTAGCCATGGTAGAGGGAGAAAGCATGCCAGTATCTGGAGGAGTATCTAGTCCACTGATTTCAACCAGATCCTCAGCCCAGTCCAGTTGTTCCTCATAAGGCTGGTGTTCTTCAGGGTCCAGGGACCCCTCCCAAACCTCCTTGAGTCCTAGCCCGTAAGAATAGGGCTCGGGTCTGGAAGGCATGGTTTCGGTCAGCACCGGCATTAGGCGACACTCCTCCGGGTCCGTGTATGGGATGAGAATGGAGATGGTGCTGGGAGCGTCTGTCTCTGGATCTGTATCGGGGAAGATCGCAGTGGCACGACTGGCGCTGATCCGGATCCATCTGTGGATCTCTGAGGCCTGACTGGCTGCTGTTGTGTATCCAGTAGGGGCCCCTCCTGAACCCACGGGGCCGGAAGGCGCACCAGAGGGTACGGGCCGCCCAAAGATGAGGTGCATTGCCTCATAAAATTTGCACATTTCAGTAGCGGACGCGCCGGCTCCCGGAAACTTGGGAGGCTCAACCGCAGAGCCAGGCCTTGAGAGGTGACACTCCATCTAGTCGGCCGATGTGAAGTCGAAGCACGCTTGGACTTCTTTTTGTGGGACTTGAACTTACCCGAAAGCCTCGACAACTTCGAAAGAGATGACACCTCACGGTCCGCGACCGCTCCCAGGACCTTCCTCTCGACTGAGACCGTGAACATTGCTGCGTCGCACATTGAGCACCATCAGCTTGAGGGATGGATTCCTCAAGGCCTTAGGGGGCATGGCGTGGCAGTCGGGGCAGGTTTTCAGGTCACGGTCCTGCTCGAGGCACCAAAGGCATACAGGGTGTGGGTCCGTCACCTACATCTGTCGGTAACCGGTGCCTCAGGGCTGAAAGCCAGCCTTCCTCGAAGACATTCCTGCACACCAGGAGGTAAACCTCAAAAAAGACTTCGACAGAAAATCAAAAAAGCCTAGTCAAAAATTGACTAAGGAAAAGCTCTTCCCGAATCTGCACAGGCTGGTGCAGAAAGAAAAGAACTGACAGCGCGCCTGGGTGGCACCTGTATAGGCACCGTGAACTTCATGTCCAGCGTGGATGACGCCATGCAGAACTACGCCACCTACCGGCTCACACACATTTCCGGATCCAGTCTGATGCCTAGGGAATATTCTAAGGTAAGGAATCTGTGGCTAGAAGTCTCTATCAGATAGGAACTATTCCTTGATATCGAGTGGGTCCAGACCCTCAGTGTGGCCTTTGGAACCCCTTTTTTCATCTCGACGGAACTTCGTTAGCTGAATAGAAGTCTAGTTGGGGAGGATCTGTGCTAGACCAAAACTTTGTCTGCTCCCCGGGATGTCATTAAACAAATTTAATAAACTGGCAACCGGTATTAGTGATCCTAAACTCGCGACAATAGAGGCTTTTTTTTTTTTTGCCCGAGGAGACTGAGAGCTCTGTGCCTAATGGAGAGCAATCTGTACCTCCTATATGGGAGAACTAATAGTGAGGAAGACAAAAGTTAAACATGGGGACTCCTTGATCATTGTGGTTGGGACTTGTAGTCCAGAATGTAGACAGGGTATGTTTGGGAAGTTTTGGAATAGGGAAGGGATAATTCTGAGGAACAGTTTGGAGGGTATGGCCACATACAACCTACTCTTGCTAAATGCAGATAAAGATGATTGAAACTTATGTAGACCACGTAGCCCTGTACAAAAAATCCTTAAACTACCAGTTGTCTTTACTAGAGGAAACCACTTTCGACAGTCCTATCTAAAGAGGGCAAAATTAAGTTATTCAACTACTTCCCACCTATCCACATAACACGAGGCCAAGATTTTGTTTTTTGTTTCACAAATTTTTATTGTAAGATCAAAACAGAGTATAGGGGAAAGGGGGACGGGGAACTTAAGGTACCATATGTGAAACAATAATGCTGTACGAAAAAACAATGCAAGATGAAACAGAGCTAGGTACATATCATGTGGTGTTCGCACGAGGCAGGGGCCCTTGAATGACAAGGAAGGGCAATATCAAGGAGGACACACAGGATCTGTACACAGAATGGTCAGTAGGATTGGGGGGGAGAGAAAATGGAACATGAAAAAAAAACACAAATTGATGAAAAGCAAACAGGGAGTCTACTCTCATCCACATGCGGGGGAGAGAAGGGGGAAAGAGGAAAAAGATGAGGCGAAGAAAGATGTGGATAAGGCGGGAGTGGCAGAGGAAAGTAGGGGAAGTAGGTACGCACCCTCAAAGATCATGACCAGATAGGATGTCAAGGGCAGGGTGATATATCTGGTGAGGGGGGTGCGTGAGGTCATGTAGGAGGATAAGGGAGCAAGACCAATAGTCTCACTCAGTGTTGTGCCAACCGCTTCCCAAAAAGGCCATACTGGGGGGCAGACGGAGACGTGTATCAGGTCACCGCAGTCGTGGGCGCAGCACCAGCAAATTGCATGAGGTAACAGGCCCTCTATCCACAGTTTTACAGGAGTCAGAGACAGAACTTCACTAGTGCCTCCCGGGTGCGAAAATCCAATGCCTCCAGAAGGTCCGCCGAATCCTCAGTTTCATATTTGTACTGAAGTCTGGTTTGAAATGTGATACGGAAGCTGTTTAGGAGGGGCAGGAAGAAAAGAGGATGGCTCAAGAGGCTGTAGAAGCTAGACCTTATCCTGCGGAAGCGACCCCACATCCTGAGATGGATTACAGGAGAGGGCCACGATCTTAAATCTATTTCCAAATTCCAAAAAAACAGCTTTTGGAAACACTAACTGTAGATGTTCTCTTCCTTCTGTCCCTCTTCTGTGAAAGAATTTAAGTGCTTTGCATTTCAGGAGGGCTCATTGTTTGGAGCTATGGAAGAAGGGTCCCAGAAGGCCAGAGATGAAAAAAATGATGCTCCAGAGGGAAAAAAGCCATTACACAACAATGGGGAAACCCAGTAATCCGCTGGACCTGGATCAGGTAAGTTACATAGGAGAATTGGTCCAAACGGAATATATAAACTTTGAAAAATCTATAGCACCCAAAACAAACACATCTTCAAAAAGGTTTTGAAAATCAATTTCATGAATTTGTTGTACCACAATCAGTTTGTACATCATACTTATAAAGAAACAGTGCTCCAGGACAAGTGAAGAGGCAAGTGATCAAAGGAGTGCTCGTGCAGGGTTAGGGATGAGGGTAAAAAGTGCAATGAATTACAATATTTACAATAAATGGAAATAAAACCTAACAATCTGTTGTGTGCTGATCTAGCGTAATCCACAAAGAAGAGATACAGTAAACAAATTGCCATCATCTACATGTGGATGAAATTTGAGTACAGGTTGATACAAGATAAAGTTTAAGTTTCGACCCCAATGAGGATGGAAGGACCAATAGTTACTTAAAAGGGGGTCTTCATCAGGACAAAAGGAGCAACCTACAGAATTAATAAGGAGATATCATGAATTAATGTCTGGGTGAATAATAGATGCAAGTAAAAGTTATTTCGTATGTGGCGCTGCGGCTCACCTTACAGCCACTGTAACCAAAACAGTGGGACAGAAAAAGTTGGGCCCATAGGCTCCTAGTCAGAAAAATGACACTCAAAAACTTCCTCAATGGTCCATAACGTATACAGGAGACAATTGTTGTGCTGAAATTAAAGACGCACATCCACACTAAGGACAGTTTGTAGCAAGCTAGAAAATAGCTGAGAAAATCTTCGTACTTGCATAAAAAGGACTACAAAGGGCTATAAAACCTAGACTTCAGGAAAACATTTCTTTATTCTTTTGATAAAACGACATGCATGGCAATGTACGTTGAGCCAGAATTAATCTGATCCAGATCTGAAAAAACAGGACAAAGCAGAAAAGGGGAACCATCAAGTGTCTAGTATTGTAAAATAAATAGAGGGATGTCGTCTTGATCCAAGTTAAAGAACTAAAGGACCGAGCCGAGCTGCAATCAAGAAAGTTACCTCTGGTCTTAGAATTTCTCTGGAAGTGTCTCGCATCTCTGTGAGTCTCCAGGAGAGTGTGTCTATAAATAGACACCGAAAGGTCAGCGTACATGCGGCTGTGCTCACGAGAGCACAGTCACTAGCTGCTAACATGACGTGCATTAACTTACGTTGTCAGCCATAGCATGGCAATGGGAGGCGAAAAGCAGCCTCTTAAAACATAGTCAGCCATCAGGATGTGTACAATTGCTACAAAATAGTATTGGCAAATCTGATCGAGATATCTAGCTGCAGATTCCTTAACTTAGAATATCCTCCAGGCGCCAGTCTGGATCCTGAGATTTTTCAGCAGTACCTCTGCACGTCGGGAGACTGAATCGCATGGCTCCGCTCTGACGTTGTCCACGGGTGTGACGTCAGTGGAGCCATATAAGTCCCTCCCGGCGTGCTGATGTCTGTTTTCTACTGTTTTCTTTTGCGCGCTGCGACGCGGGTCCAGGAGAACCGGTTCATCTAGCCTGTTTTGTTTATTGGCCTTACTGACACCTTTTCGCATCCGGGAACAGTGCGTCGATGCCTTCGGGCTTTAAATCGCGTGAGACCTGTACGCGGCAGATGTCGGCGACTGATCCACACGTGATTTGTATGTGGTGCTTGGGCGAGCAGCATGACTCCAAGGAGTGTGACGCCTGTTGGCAGCTGAATCCGAAGTCCCTGCGGGAGCGTAGGATGAAATTGTTGTCCGCCCGGATGTCTCGTTCGGAGTCAGTGTCGTCGGTCTCCTTCTCGACCTGGGACTGGTCACGAGACTGTTCCTGAGGATGTCGCTCGCCTTCCTCAGGTAAGCACAAGAGGAAGTCACGAAGGTCATCGGCCTCACCTAGTCGTGATGTCGGGGGCCGTGGTTCCCGGTCTTTACCGGACACGGCCCCTTAGCAGTCGACCCCCGCCTTCCCACCATTTCCTGGTGTTGGGGCGACTAGAGCCCAGATGGAAGCCTATTACCAGGCTTTGCAGGCCATCTTTGGGCTGATCCTTCTCTCTGGTGCGCCTTCGGGCCCCACAGAGATAGTAGGGACTCCGATTGGGAGCTCGTCAGCGGGTTCGGCTTCGGCTCCAATCAATTACCCTGACTCCGGCTCCGGAGTCGCGGTGACGTTGGTGGGGCCTCCCATACAAACGCCAGCCCACAGTCCACCTCCAGCGTCAGGGGACAGCCTGGAGAGGCTCCCTGGGATGACGTCTGATGTGGCCGCCGCAGGGGACTTGTCTCTGAGCCGATGCCGTCCACACCGCAGTCTCCCATCGCGGTGAATATTGAGTCTACGCCGTCCCGACGCCAGTCGATGGAGCCTCCTTCGACGTTCGTCACATCGCTGCGGCGCCGCCTCGACGCCGGAGATGTCCCTTCCTACTCCTTTTCAAATGGAGGATGAGGCCCCTGGGGGTTCACCCCCTCCCCCCCCCCCCCCCACCCAGCGTTGCTTGAGCGTTCTTTGGAACATGTTGATGTGGAGCAATTGCAGGGCCTTGGACATCCTCGGACTGAAGGACTTTTGGTTTTTGGTGGACGTGTTAGCCTGCAACCGTTCCCTAACTATGATTTGCTGTCGCCCCCTAGAATGGCGATGGAGGCTAGTGCTGCATTTGCAACAGTCGTTCGCAAAGCTGCTAACATTTTACAGTTACAGCCTCCTATCTCTCTGCCCTCCGATCCCTTGTTGGATCTGCTCCTAAAGGGGAACGCGAATGTCGAGCCCTTGCTACCTTTTGGTGAGTCATTGTTCGACATTCTTCTAGGAACCTGGGCGAGGCCCTCCTCGGGGGACCCGGTGGAACGTGCTATCGCACATCATCACCGCCCGGCTCCAGATGACCCAGTCTGTTTGTCCCTACACCCTGGGCTCAAGGGCTAATTGTCCGCATAGCCTCAGCTTTGCGGCCTTTGTCCTCTCCTCCGATGCTTCCACCCACTAGGGAATCTCGATGGTTGGAGACATGTGGTTGGCAAATGTTTGCGTCCACGAGCTCGGCCCTCCGGTCCTTGAACACGTCCTGCGTGTTTGCATGGGCTATTTTTGCCCTCTGGGACTAGTTGAGCGCTTCCTTCCTTCCCTCCCTTTCGGAAGGCCCTCGGGGTGACCTGACTCGGATACTCCAGGATGGTCATGAGCTGGCAAAAATTTCAATTCGATCAGCCATGGACACCACTGATTCTATGGGTCGGGCGATGGCCAGGTCAGTTGCTCTGCGTCGCCATGCTTGGCTGCCTGATAGCAGTTTTCCTGAAAATGTTCAGGAGTGTCCTCAGGACTTGCCCTTTGATGGGGCCCATCTTTGACAGTCATGCTGACTCAGCGGTTCAGCGTTTCAAGTCTGGTTTTCAGTGAATGGCATTCTTTCTAGTCCCTTGTTGCGGACTTCCTGTTTTGTTTGCATTGGTTGCAGTATTGCTACTGCTTTTCTCTGGTGTCAGTCTCTAGGTTCAAGCTGTTATTTCCCAGACAGACTGTACAGCTATGCAGCATTTTCTGTCATTATTTTCAATTTCTTTGTATAAGAGCTAGTCTCGAGGCGTTCCCTTACATTTTATAGGGATGTAACATACCCTATGTGGGGTATTCGTTGGTTATTGTATAGCCATTCTAACTTGCCACGGGAAGTGTCTTCCTGGGTGGTGTGAGTACGATGCTCTTGGAAATGTTCTGCCTGGGTGGTGCAGGTTCCTACTGAGGATCCTGCGAGGTCCTCTTAGGATTGTTATCTCTCTCCTATCTGGGTAGTTTTACTATTGTTCATGCTATAGACTTTTATAGCGATATGTTTTTCGCTTCTTCACGCTCCACCTTCTGTTGTAGGACTTCTCCTCTGGACAAGCCCACAAGGGTAGTGTAGCTCTCTTTCGGAGTTTACGTGTTCATACTTTACGATTGGTCTGTAGTTCCCTCCTGCCTCTGAGGATGCAGACTTCTCCAGAATATTGTTGGGTTTGCGCCTAGTCTGGCTCGCCCCAGCGTGTTCATGTATACTCCTTTTCTTGCATGGCTGTCTTTTCAAGGTTTTCGCTGTGTTTTCCCCATTTTGCCTATGTTGGCCATCTTCGCCATAAGCCAGTGTCTGTCTCTTGTGAGCATGTTGTTCTGTTCCACTTAAGAGACAGTTTCTTTTCCGAATCCAGTTCTGGCACGGTATGTTACCACACACTGGGCACGTTCACAGGCAGTCTACTCTTTACTCTTTGGTGCTAGGAAGTGCTTCTGTCCTTGGTCTTCCCTCAGGTCTCAGACCCTGTCTGGTTTCTTCCTTGTCAGCAGTTGGTTCTACGCCAGATGCTTTGTTCATTGTCTTGGGCCTCACATTTCATATGCACTTCCCACGCAGGGGCTCAGGTCGCTCTGCTCTTTGCTTCTGCCAGATGTTATCCTTAGCTGCTCTTTGTCCTTCATACATCTGTATAAGGTTATATGTATGTGTATGTATATATATATATATATATGTGTGTGTACGTATATATAGGTATATGCTTCTGTATACATATGTATCAGATTTACTATGTTTAACATATGTTATGTCCTATTATTATTCACTCCGGTGCCGTTGGTACCTATTGTGCGGGCTGCTGTACTCGTCTGGGTCATGCTCTTCAAGTAACCATTGCCTTTCACTTTTTCAAAAAGAAATATAATATATGTATATTTATATATGAGCTGATGCGCGCCACACAAATATTTAGGAGACGCAAAACCACACGCAGTGTCCACAATCAATAAAGTTTTTTTGGCAACGCGTTTCAACCTGAAAAGGTCTTCATCACAGCCAGTTACCTGAAGTGCTCCACCAACATTAGAAATAACCTCTAGTGTCATAAACAGTGAAAAAATACTGCCACCATGTTGTCTAATGCATATGAAAACAGACTGAAATTACCATGTTACATACAGTTAGTAAAAAATGATGCAAATGAAATTTACATTTTTCATCACATGATTAAACAATGACATTGAAGAAAATAATAGTCATGGCGTGTCACAGAAAATTAAAATACGGATAATATATATATTTTTCATATTTGCAAAATTGCTTATCCAAGTGGGAAACAGCAAATTGGACTGTCCGGTAATGAAAGTGGCATTCTAAGTGGTCATAACCTAGTAACCCGACCGTGTCCCAAATAAAAGCCGATTGGCTGCTAACATTTGATATGCCACGACCTGGTAAATTAGTGGTCAAGTGACCATTAAAAGACCAAAATAACTATTCCAAACCAAATGTCGGCCAAGTGGCCTGCTGTACTCATTTGCCTCTGAATGTCTGGTATGTAAATAGATGAAAGCATTGTAAATGCATCTGTGTGTGCCAGTCTCCTATTTCACAAATCATCTGCAGAACGACAAAATTTGCATTACGTGATTTCCTACTCAAGCTGAGCAGTCAATAAAGGTGAGAAATACAAGATAAAACTAGATTATGCAATGAAAGAACACAGTTAATCATAATAACAGGCAATCTGGAGAACAGGGAGAAGAATAGCAAAATATCATATTCAATCGTATAGATACATAAATTGTACAATAATCACCCAAAATGGGTAATACGGTAGTTGTATGAGAGAAAAGGTGTGATCATGAGCAGAAAAAATAGAAGAGAAAATGGAGAAGACCAAGAGAAGAAGAAAAGGAAGAATAAAGGAAAGAAGGGGAGGAAGAAAACGAGAAGGAGGAAAAAGCGAAGCTGAAGGCATATGTCGTGAAGAATTCACGAAAAGGTCACTGCGTGGAAGAACAGAGTGAGAAAGACTTCAGTAAAATACCACATCAGCCGATGTGTATGTGAAGCTCCTCACTCTCATTAAGACCGCCAGGGTACTTGCTGCAGAGTAGAATAATATATTCAGACTCCTTTTGCCGCAAACGTCTCTCTCTGTTTCCACCTCTGACTGTTTTCTCAATCCTGTCAATTGTAAAGAAAACAAGAAGGTCAGCATTTTGTTGATGTTGACTGGCCCAATGTCTCGCTACAGGATAAGTTTGATCAACATTCTTGATCGCTCTAGTGTTCCAGAATGCGTTTCTTGACCGGGCCAATCGTGCTACCCACATATCTGAGCCCACATGGACAGACCAGGACATTAGATGCAAAAGTCACTCGTGCAGGTCATAAATTTGTTAATGCGTCTTTGTTTGCCTGTGGCGATAGTGAATGCTCTAACGTTACTGCTCTTTCGACAAGCTTTACACCTGCCACATTTGTAAAAGCCCTCTCTCCTGTTGTCTGCCTCGCTGTTGCTGTGCACCAAAATATCACGGAGTGATTTTGGTTTACGGTAGGCAATCTAAGGGTGTTTGCTGACTAATTTCCCTATTATAGGATCACTCTTCACCAGATGCCAGTGGCGTGAAAGTACCCGTCTGACATCTTGGCTGCTATTGTTATAAGTGGTAATCAGTCATACCGTGGTCTGGCCCTCTTCCGTGTTCTTCTTTTTACTGGTTAGTAAAGTGTCCCTAGCCACCTTTGACCCTTTCTCAACTGCTGTTTTCAAAACTTTAGTAGGGTAACCCCTGGCTCTAAAATGCCCAAGCATCCTTTCCTGTTCATCCTCAAAACCCACTAGCGTGCTGCAATTTCGTTTAGATCGCAGTAACTCGCCATAGAGTATGCTCTATTTTAGATTACGAGGATGGTGGCTACCAGCGTGTAAGATGCTGTTGCCCGCTGTCTCTTTGCGGAACAAACTGGTGTTGAGTTGCCCATCACTAACTGTAACTGTCACGTCTAAGAAATCCATGCATGTTGGGTGTATCTTGTGTGTGAAGGCTAGTTTCAAATCGTTGTTTCCTATGTGTGAAAGAAATTCTTCTAGGATGCATTTAGGACCCTCCCAAATGATGAATAAATCGTCAATGTACCTAGTCCAAAGCGTAATGTGTTTGGTCCACTTCTCATTAGCATCTGTCCACACACAGTTAGCCTCCCACCACCCCATAAAGATGCAGGCGTAGTTAGGCACGAAGCAACTGCCCATCGTGGTTCCGACCAATTGTCTGAACCACTGGTCCCTGAAAATGAAAAGGTGTTGCAAAGTCATCCTGTGCCCTGGGCACCCCCCAACTTTTTGCTGACTGGTACTGGTGATAACTGACTCTGACTGACCCTGGGCTCTGCCTAACCAGGGCCAGTGCTATGCTGAAAGAGAGACATTTAGAATACAGTTAAAACACCTACATACACTAGGGTACACTATGGGTTGGGGCACCCCTGTGATTGGCATGACCTACCCTATAAGATCCTAGTACATAAGAGGGCAGGGGGATTGAAACTACCTACAAGTCCTTAGTATATAGTAGGGCATGGCAGTTTAGAGGCCAGCAGCCTTTTCTGCACTTGCATGTGTGCACTGCTGAAGCCTGAGGTCAGTTTAAAAGCAGCCCTGGGTTCCATGACTGCTTTTAAAAAGTAAATTGTGCCCAAAATCGACTTTGGTGTTTGGGGCACTTAAAAATGGATAGCCAACAATGTTTTGGCTTATTAGGACCCCCCAGGGTCTCCCCTAGGTGTCCCAGGGGTGGCGGGGGGGGTCCGGTATTTATAAGGTGGACTCTTATAAAATGCGTTTTATATGCCCTGGGTTAAGTGAAATTTCACATTTCACTCCCCACATTGTGATAAAGTGCTGCCCAAATTTGACTTTGATGCTAGGAGCACTGTGGAGGGAGGATCTGCAATATTTCTACAGATTCAGAACCCCTAAAATGTCCCCTAGGTGATCCATGGGGACGGGGTCCTGTAGATATAGGCGGAGTACTTCTAAAATATGTTTTTGTAAGTCCTGGTGCTGGAAAAATGGCCCAAGTCATTTTTCCCATTGGAAATCCATGCCACATAGGTTAACATGGCAAGAAGTTATTAACTAATAACTCCTGATAGGAGAATGATAGAACTTCCATTCAAAGACTTCCCAGAATGGTAGTGATAAATCCAACAATATCATATTGTTGAATTTCTCCTAAAATGTACAGACAAGAAGTTATAAGACGTTCTTGTTTGTAAGTCCAGATTCAGCCTTCCAGTGGTCTGTCCTGATTGGTCAGAGTTAAGTGGATTAGCCAGGCTGCCTTGAAGAGGTGATAAAGAGCCCCTGGGGTTAACCAGCTCTGCTGGGAGGGCAGTGTGCTGCTACACAGGAATGCCAGAGCAGGGGGAGGAGTCGTAAACCATGGTCTTCAAAGAGGAGAGAAGAAAGCTGTGTCATTTACTACTCTAAACTCTTCACCTCAGCCAGATGCTAGGCTTAAGGAAGGTATGATCAGATGCAAGGGGGAGAGTCTATGGAAAGTAGCCATCCTAGGGGTGTGTTTAGCCAGCTCTTACCTCCCTGCTGGAAAATCAGCCATTATGAATTTGGAGGATTTGATGCACTCTGGGACAAAATAATGCCACACTCTACAGGATGTGGTCATATCCTTGGGGAGTTGCCCTGCTCCCATTGGTCAGGAGTGACCTCCTGCTTGACCCAGAGAACTTGGAATAAGTATCTGAGAAGGGCAGAGGCCCTCAGATCTGCTACTTGAAACTTAAGAAAGCAAGACGTTGTGCCATGCTGAGAAGTTGGATGTGCAATTGCTAAGGCCTGCCCTCTGTGGACTGCACCATCTGGAACTACAGCCCTGTGGACTACCTTGCTGTGAAAAAGAGTAAAGAGTGGACTCCCTGCATGCTACAGGTTAACAGAGCTCACCTGGATCATCACCACCAAGAATCCGCAACCTGGAAAACTACCAGTGGATTTGTAAGGGTTTTGTCCAAGTGGATTGTGGGAACTGAAGTCCTTAACTTTCAAGGACCATCTTGGAGCTTCCAGACCCTTGGAGTGAGTTTGAGACACTTTGGGACCCTTTGGGGAACTTCAGGAAGAAGTTCCAGGAGTTTGGAGAACTTTGGAGCAACTTTGAAAAAAAGCTCCATAGGGGGACCGACTCAACCTGGTCAGCCAAGCCGCCTGCCTTCAACCGCGAGCCGGCCAAGCCACCCAGGTTCGTCCCGCTAAAAGCTCCGTAGGTCCGACTTCCAGAGTTTGACCGGGAGTAGAAGAAATCCGAGGCCGGCGAACCCTCACCGAATCCGGCCTGGTGAAGAGCATCGAGGGACCCCACGAGAAAAAGCTCCAGAAAAGTTTCTAAGTCCGAAGGTAAAAACTGTGACCGGGACCTACCGCGAGGGGTAGCCGCTCAGGGCTCCATCGCGGTCGGCCTGAAACTTTGACTTTGAGCCGGTCTATCGCGACCAGATGTCCCTATATGGTGCTATAGGTTTCCAAGTGCTATAAAGTGATAAATCTTTAAAGATTCATATCTCCGGTTCCCTACATTGGATTTTTGTCGTTTAGGTGTCATTTTAAAGATAAAAATATTTCCTATTTTTATAAATTGGTGTTGGATTTTTATTATGCATTGTGTCTTAATTATTTACTGAATTGGTGTTTTTAAATGCTTTACATACCTGTCTTTGAAGTTAAGCCTGCCTGCTCGCAGCCAAACTACCAAGGGTTTGACTATGGGAATAATTTTCTAAGACCTATCCTGAGTCCTATCGTGTGTTAGTGGCCTTATTGCCAGTGGCAGACCTACATTTGCCCCTACCAATAATCCACTTTCCAACAAAAGGTTATTGTTGAGACAAAATTCCAGCATAGTAAGTAACATGGTCATGTGGCCAAACTTTGAAATGGGCTTGTCCCTGAAGAAATATTTACACGCTTCAATCCCTAACGTGTGGTCAATGCATGTGTACAAGGATGTAACCTCCATGGTAACCAGTAAAAAGTTTGTTTGCCAAGGTATGTCTTGCACTTTAGTGATGAAATCAGTGCTATCCCTGCAGTAAGAAGGGAGAGCCAGCACACAGGGTAATAGAAAAAAATCCAAAAACATGGAAGTGTGCTCCAGAAGACTATCTGAGGCAGACACAATAGGTCTGCCGGGGGGATTTTCTTTGTTCTTGTGGACTTTTTGTAACATATAAAAACATGGAATTACTGGGTGTTTGATACTGAGGAAAAGAAATTCCTCCGTGGATAGTAAACCCACATCCCTCCATCTAGGGAGCAAGGAAAGGTATGTCTCAATGCTTTGCTTGTAACTCTGATAGGTGGTTCTCTCATAATCCCCACTGAGGTCTAAATGCATCCTGGTTATATTTGTTAACATCCCAGAGGACAACATTCCCTCCGTTATCCAAGGGTTTGATTATAATATTCTGATCTTCTTGAAGTGTTTTGAGTGCTTCCCTCTGTTGTTGATATTGGATGCAAAAGTGTTCTTAGTCTTGTACCATATTTCAATAAGGTCCCTGATGACCTCATGGAAGGTGTCAATCATGTCATGTGGGGTATTAGGGTTGCAGCTAGATTTGGGTTTAAAAGGGGTGGTGATGGTGCTGTCTAATTCCAAGTCCAAAGACTCCAACATGGCTCTCTCATTCCCCCATTCGGTACCTCCTCCCAACTGCACAAGTGTCGTGAGACCCCTTATGTCCCCAAGATTCAATTCATTAGCACTACTCCCCGCAACCTGGCCCACTGTTGACACAGATTTATTTTTTACAGATATTTTTCTGGGAAATTGAAGAAAAACTTTCTTCAGTTTCAGTTTACGAATAAACAGGAATATGTCAATCCGTGTTCTACAAAAGTCAAAGTTTGCCGTGGGACAGAATGATAATCCCAGTTCCAGCACAGTTTGTTCGTCTTGAGTCAGGGTGTGAGAGGAGAGTTTAATGACAGTTAGGGCCTTCTCACCCATTACTTCTTCTTGGACTGCCTTGTTGTTCTCCCATGTGGCAATGTCTCTTCTTCTGTCGCTTCTTCTTGCGGTCTTCCTCTTCCTCTGTTTACTCCTCTTCCTCGTGGTGGTCTTCCTCGGGTTGTTTGATTCCTCTGTAAAAAAGGATACTCATCCAACACTGTCAAGGAGACCAAGTCCCGTCTTTCTGCGCTATGATAGTCCTCCAGGTTGGATGAATAGTTGTCTGATCCAGACTCAGATGTAGCCAGTTCCTGCTGTCTGAGTACCCCAATTTTTTTGTACTGACGAATAGCCTCATCAAATTTCCGCCCGAATGTCAAGATCCTGCATTGAGCGTAATCCTGCTCGTCTCTTAGGAACTTTCGTTTCTTCTTTTATTTGATCTCGTCTTCATATCTGTTAAGCCTCTCCTCCATGGCTGTTAGGAATTTCTTAATTTCATCTTGATTTTGGTGTTTGTCTAAGATAGCCTTTATCTTGCCTAATTCCTCCATGGTCTGTTCTAACTCAATGCCAGCATATTTGGCCAATAATCCTAGCATGTTCTTACATGTGCTGGCCATCAGTGCAGACCACTCCTCCAATAGCTTGGGGTTAGGATTTTGGTAAGTGGGAGGTGATAAGGATCCTAAGGCCCCTCGGGACCTTCCCCACTTCAATATAGTTCTCCAATGACATTACTTCCCATGATCAATTGATTTATTTTTTGAGAAGTTTCTCATATGCGATCAGTTGCTGAGTTATTGTTTTGGTAACTCCCATACTCCCTGGTGTGTTTTTTCCAAAAGTATCATTGAGGTTGCCATCACTTTCATTAAACAAACTTTTTGCCTCCTCCAATCTCTTCCCCCGTGTCTCACTCATGTTCTAAAATATCTTTAATGCTGCCGTAATGTGTTTACACAGTCCAGGATCAAAGTCATCTAGATCGTGATTGGATGTAAACAAAGTTCAGTATGCAGTAAAAACTGTGTGCTTTCTCTCCCGGTCCTGCCCAAGCCTGTTATTCAAGGTGTCCAATTGATTGAAATGGACACTATGCACGGAAACATCAACCGCGCGGCACCCTTGCCGTGTCTCCGATATGGAGTGAAAACTAACAGGGGGGATCTGATTCAGGTCAGCGGAAAGGAAAATATGCACCGCCTGCGTGTCCGCCGGCAATGCCACTCACCCTTCTTGACTCTGACGGCCCCGGCGTCTGTTTCTTCGTAGCGACCCTTTCTCACAGTGCAGCTTCACTCACTCCTCTTGCTGCCGGTCGCAAGAATCCAAGAGCACAACGGCGGAGACCGGTAAATCGGATCAGGGCAGTTTCCCGCAAGAACCGGTCACGTCCACCTCGTAGGGCTGGTGTGGCGTCACGGGTGCGGGCCCCGTGTGGAAATGAGCTGAGGCGCGCCACACACATATTTAGGAGGCACAAAACCACACGCAGTGTCCACAATCAATAAAGTTTTATTGGCAACGCGTTTCAACCTGAAAAGGTCTTCGTCACAGCCAGTTACAAGAAGTGCTCTACCAACATTAGAAATAACCTCTAGGGTCATAAACAGTGAAAAAATACTGCCACCATGTCGTCTAATGCATATGAAAACAGACTGAAATTACCATGTTACATACAGTTTTTAAAAAAACAACTTTATTTGTAACTTTTCACCACAAAATGAGCGGTCATATACAGAATCCTTCGAGACAATATCCATTGAATTTTTTACGTTACACATATTAGAGCCCCGGACACATAGCACAGGTAAATACACTTTACATGTTTCATGGCTTAGCTGTAGACACAGCATCATATACAGTTAGGGAGACACACGCACCTGCATGTACATGCTATCGTCACCATCAGTCTCAGCAGTCTGATCACTTTCTGTCCCTGTTGAGTTCAATAATTCTCGGCATAGTTCTCTCCAAGTTGCTATGTCCTCATCCAACCTTTCGTCCCTACGACAGGCTTTCATGTGTAGTTCCTCCGCCAGGGACCACTCCCCCACGTCTCTCATCCAATTTACAAAAGAGGGAGCCCGCTCACCCATCCAGCAAATGGCAACCCTCCGTTTAGCTAATACCAATGCCAGCTGCAATAGCTTGTTGGCCAATTTCCTCTTCTTGGGGTGTGGCACCAGCCCTAGGAGGCACTGCTCAGGCTTCGCCTCCAACGCTATTCCCGCCCTTCCACGGAGCCATGCTACTACCTCAAGCCAATACTGATGCACTTCCGGGCATTCCCACGCCAAATGCATGAACCCAGCATGGGCTCCATGACATCTAGGACATTCATGTGAACGGGAGGCATCAATACGATGGAGCCTCACCGGGGTCATATACACCCGTTGCAAGAAGTTATAGTGCAGCAACTTCAGCCGGGCATTGCATGACAACTTGCGTGTTAGTGTACATACTCTGACCCACTCCCTCTCCAGTAACGGTGCCTGCAAATCTTCATTCCAAGCATCCGATGCCCTAAGCGCCAAAGACCCCGAGTCCGCCCTCATAGCCTTATACAACAAAGACACCAAACTACGCCCTCCTCCACATGTTAACAAAATGTCCAAGGTCTCGGTAGTCCGGGGCATACACGGATATGTGGGCCATGTCATCTTAGCCGCTTCCATTAGACCAGCATATTGTAGATATTGCCCCTGTCCCAAACCGAACCCTTCACATGCCTGCTCAAATGTAAGGTAGGTATCATTTATATATAGATCAGCCAACACCCTGCAGCCGCCCTCGGTCCATGTCTGGAAAGACGTGTTTTCCGCCATCCTGCGCACAGGGACCAACTGCCAAACTGATAATTCCGGGTGGAAGGGAGCCCGCCCCAGCACTCGTTCCACAACTTTCTGCCATATATAGGCGGTTTGTCTAACAATATATTGCACCTCCCCGCTCACCCCCGCACCCTCCATCAAAAGCGTAGGGAGGTCCTCTGACTGCACTAGCCCAGCTAACAAACGCTTTTCACAGTGATCGCCCTCATCCAACCACTGCACCGCATACTGAAGGTGTGCCGCATAATAATAAAGATCAAATCTGGGTACTCCAAGACCACCCTCCTCATACCGTTTTGGAGCACCTGCAGCGCAACCCTACAACGCTTCCCTGCCCAAAGCAGGGTCACCAGAAGAGAATTCAGTTGTTGAAACACTTTCACAGGAATCGGGCACAGTGCGTTCTGCAGAGCATATAGACATCTCAGCAGCATCACCATCTTTGCCACCGCCATTCTTTCCATTGACAGCGGCAGCGTATTCCAGAACTCTACGGAGTGCCTCAGCGACTCCACCACCCTGCTCATGTTCAGCTGGAGCAGCCAGGCGTCCCCATGAGCCACCTGCACCCCTAGATATCTAAAGTGATCCGTCTCCCATCTCAATCCCAGATTAGGCAAGTCCTCCGCTTCCCTATCTTGCAGACCCGCTTGAGGGAACGCCAAGTATTTACGTCTATTTATGCGCAATCCTGAGTAAGTCGCAAACCTATCCATCAGCCTCAGCAGGTGCGGTATTGCTTCACGCGGGGATGTAACATAAAACAGTGCAAAGGCCGCATAGAGTGGGATAAGATGCGTACTGTGCCCAATTTGTATGCCCCAGCGGCCTAGTTCCTGTCTTGCCCATATTGCCATAGGCTCAATGGCCAGAGCAAACAGCAGCGGCGACAGTGGGCACCCCTGTTGCGTGCCCCGCCCCAACAACCACTCCGCCGATCTGGTTTGACCCATTCGCACACATACAGCTGGGTTTGGTTATAGTATTTTAACCCATCTGCGAAAACGCGGTCCTATCCCCAACTTCCCAAGTATTTTGAGCAAGTACCCCCAATCCACCGTGTCGAACGCCTTTTCAAGGTCGATGGACACCAACGCCATCTCCCCAGGGGCTCCCTGCATCTCATGCAAGACATGCGCCAGCCTCCTTACATTCATTGACGTACTATGGCCCGGGATGAAACTGCACTGTCCTCGTGAACTAGATGGGACATATGTGGACCCAACCGCTTGGCCAGCACTTTACATAAAATTTTTACATCCAAATTAATCATCGTCAGGGGTCGGTATGCCGTCGGGTCCTGGACATCGCCACCCAGCTTTGGAATCAGGCAAATTTCACCCTCACGCATCGTAGGGGGCAATGTTCCACTCTCAAAGGACTCATTAAAAGTTTGCAATAGCGGCCGGGCAGTATTGCTGAAAATGCTTGATAATACTCAATGGGTAACCCATCCCCTACCGGAGCTTTGGCCCTAGGTATGTCGGCTATCACCTGCCTGAGCTCCTCCTCAGTAAGCTGCGCATCCAGTTCCGCCTTGACCTCATCAGATATCTGCCTCAACTGTAGACCCTCTAAAAAGGGGATATAATGATCTGCACCCACCAGGGGGTCTGCCCTATACACTGTCTGCAGGTGTTGCCGGAATACCTCTAGCATAGCTGCCCGAGAATAAACCAGCTCGCCCGACTGTGCTCAAAGACTGGGAACCATGAGGAGGGGACTGCTCCCTTCGCAATATCCAAGCCAGTAACCGTCCAGATTTATCACCCTCTGCATGTAACTGCTGGCGATATTTCGTAAGGGTATACTTATCCAGCCTATCCCAAGTATTTGCAACCTGTTCCCGTAATACACGCTCCCGTTCCTGGGAGTCGCATTGCGACCCTGACTGAAGTTCTGCCAGCATTTTCTCCCTGTCCTGCAGTTCAGATTGCAATTGCCTCCGGACGCCATATGTCAGCCCCATCGCCGCCCCTCTAACCACAGCTTTCATCGCATCCCACTCGTGAGCTCTATTGCTAGCAGTGCCCCAATTAAGGGATACATACCCCGTTAACGCGCTCGAGATTTCCTCCTTACCAATCGGATCCTCCAGAATGTCAATGGGGAGCCGCCATCTACGACGGCCCTGCTCCCGCCGCCCACCGCACCGTGCAACACACCAGTGCATGATCAGACAAAAAATGCCAGGTGTATAACCTCCGCTGCCATAAATGCTGGATGCTCTGTCGCTAGTACTCTATCTAAACGACTGTGCGTATTGTGAGTGGGTGTAAAACAGGTGAATATTTTCTGGGTCGGATGGTGCTCCCTCCAAACATCCCTCATGCCTAAGTCACTCATTAGTTTTTGCAACTGCTTAGTCATACGCGGCTTGGTACCCCTTCGAGGGGGGCATCTATCCATTTCCGGATCCACCACACAATTAAAGTCACCCAACCATAATAAAGGAGTGTCCAAGTCCACAGTAATCAAATCCTGTAAGGCCACAAAGAAATGTGGGTCATCGATATTAGGGGCATAGGTGTTTAATATACTGATGTCTATACCATCCAGCTTGCCCCGCAATAGCACATAACGACCATCTACTTCGGCATATTGTAGAGTAAACGAGGCCCCAGGTGCCACCCGAATCAACACCCCCCTGGCATAGGTAGAATACGAGTGAAACACCTGCCCTCTCCATTTTTTGGCTCCGCGCTCCGCCCCCCGCCCCAGCATCATCCAAATGTGTCTCCTGCAAGCAAGCAATCTTTATGCCATGGCGCTTAAGAAATGAAAGGACCCTGTGTCGTTTAGTGCAGGTGCCTAAACCCCTAACATTCCAACTAAGGAACTTTACTACGTCTGCCATAATCATATATTCGCATTTTCTGTCTGGCGACGCACCAGGGCTCAGCTCTCGTCTGCAATGACTCACTCTTGGGCACAACCCCACAAAAATTCACACAAGAACAACTAAACCAATAAAAACTCCGCCTCCCCCCACCCACGGACAATACTCGACAATCATCACAGACGATTTTACCCACCCACCGACCATGTTACATACAGTTAGTAAAAATCGATGCAAATTAAAATTACATTTTTCATCACATGATTAAACAATCAATGACAGAAGAAAATGATAATAGTCATGGCTTGGCATGTCACAGAAAATTAAAATACGGATAATATATATATTTTTCATATTTGCAAAATTGCTTATCCAAGTGGCAAATAGCAAATTGCACTGTCCAGTAATGAAAGTGACATTCTAAGCGGTCATAACCTAGTAACCAGACCGTGTCCCGACTAAAAGCCGATTGGCTGCTATCATTTGATATGCCACGACCTGGTAAATTAGTGGTCAAGTGACCATTTAAAGACCAAAACAACTATTCCAAATCAAACCAAATGTCGGCCAAGTGGCCTGGTGTACTCATTTGCCTCTGAATGCCTGGTATGTAAATAGATGAATAGCATTGTAAATGCATCTATGTGTGCCAGTCTCCTATTTCACAAATCATCTGCAGAACGACAAAATTTGCATTACGTGATTTTCTACTCAAGCTGAGCAGTCAATAAAGGTGAGAAATAAAAGATAAAACGAGACTGGACTTGGTCTCCTTGACAGCGTTGGATGAGTATCGTTTCTTACAAAGGAATCAAACAACCCGAGGAAGACCACCACGAGGAAGAGGAAGAAACAGAGGAAGACCGCAAGAAGAAGCGACAGAGAAAGAGACATTGCCACATGGGAGAACAACAAGGCAGTCCAAGAAGAAGTAATGGGTGAGAAGGCCCTAACTGTCATTAACCTCTCCTCTCACACCCTGACTCAAGATGAACAATCTGTGCTGGAACTGGGATTATTTTTCTGTCCCACTGCAAACTTTGACTTTTGCAGAACACGGATTGACATATTCCTGTTTATTCGTAAACTGAAACTGAAGAAAGTTTTTCTTCAATTTCCCAGAAAAATGCCTGTAAAAAGTAAATCTGTGTCTACAATGGTCCAAGTTGCGGGGAATAGTGCTAATGAATTGAATCTCGGGGACATAAGGGGTCTCACGACACTTGTGCAGTTGGGAGGAGGTACCACCGAAAGGGGGAATGAGAGAGCCATGTTGGAGTCTTTGGACTTAGAATTAGACAGCACCATCACCATCCCTTTTAAACCCAAATCTAGCTGCAACCCTAACACCCCACATGACATGATTGACACCTTCCATGAGGTCATCAGGGACCTTATTGAAATATGTTACAAGACTAAGAACACTTTTGCATCCAATATCAACAACAGAGGGAAGCACTCAAAACACTACAAGAAGATTAGAATATTATAATCAAACCCTCGGATAAGGGAGGGAATGTTGTCCTCTGGGATGTTAACAAATATAACCAGGAAGCATTTAGACCTCAGTGGGGATTATGAGAGGACCACCTATCAGAGTTACAAGCAAAGCATTGAGACATACCTTTCCTTGCTCCCTAGATGGAGGGATGTGGGTTTACTATCCACGGAGGAATTTCTTTTCCTCAGTATCAAACACCCAGTAGTTCCCTGTTTTTATATGTTACCAAAAGTCCACAAGAACAAAGAAAATCCCCCCAGCAGACCTATTGTGCCTGCCTCAGATAGTCTTCTGGAGCACACTTCCATGTTTTGGGATTTTTTTCTATTACCCTGTGTGCTGGCTCTCCCTTCTTACTGCAGGGATAGCACTGATTTCATTACTAAAGTGCAAGACATACCCTGGCAAACAAACTTTTTACTGGTTACCATGGAGGTTACATCCTTGTACACATGCATTGACCACACGTTAGGGATTGAAGCGTGTAAATATTTCTTCAGGGACAAGCCCATTTCAAAGTTTGACCACACGACCATGTTACTTACTATGCTGGAATTTTGTCTCAAAAATAACTTTTTCATTTTCAGGGACCAGTGGTTCAGGCAATTGGTCGGAACCGCGATGGGCAGTTGCTTCGCGCCTAGCTATGCCTGCATCTTTATGGGGTGGTGGGAGGCTAACTGTGTGTGGACAGATGCTAATGAGAAGTGGACCAAACACATTACGCTTTGGACTAGGTACATTGACGATTTATTCATCTTTTTGGAGGGTCCTAAATGCATGCTAGAAGAATTTCTGTCACACATAGGAAACAACGATTTGAACCTAGCCTTCACACACAAGATACACCCAACATGCATGGATTTCTTAGACGTGACAGTCACAGTTAGTGATGGGCAACTCAACACCAATTTGTTCCGCAAAGAGACAGCGGGCAACAACATCTTACACGCTGGTAGCCACCATCCTCGTAATCTAAAAAGGAGCATACCCTATGGCGAGTTACTGCGAGCTAAACAAAACTGCAGCACGCTAGCGGGTTTTGAGGATGAACAGGAAAGGTTGCTTGGGCATTTTAGAGCCAGGGGTTACCCTACTAAAGTTTTGAAAACAGCAGTTGAGAAAGTGTCAAAGGTAGCTAGGGACACTTTACTAACCAGTAAAAAGAAGAACACGGAAGAGGGCCAGACCAGGGTACGACTGATTACCACTTATAACAATAGCAGCCAAGATGTCAGACGGGTGCTTTCACGCCATTGGCATTTGGTGAAGAGTGATCCTATAATAGGGAAATTAGTAAGCAAACACCCTTAGATTACCTACCGTAAACCAAAATCACTCCGTGATATTTTGGTGCACAGCAACATCGGGGCAGACAACAGGAGAGAGGGCTTTTACAAATGTGGCAGGTGTAAAGCTTGTAGAAAGAGCAGTAACGTTAGAGCATTCTCTATCGCCACAGGCAAACAAAGACGCATTAACAAATTTATGACCTGCACGAGTGGCTTTTGCATCTATGTCCTGGTCTGTCCATGTGGGCTCAGATATGTGGGTAGCACGATTGGCCCGGTCAAGAAACGCATTCTGGAACACTACAGAGCGATCAAAAATGTTGATCAAACTTATCCTGTAGCGAGACATTGGGCCAGTCAACATCAACAAAATGCTGACCTTGATTTCTTTACAATTGACAGGATTGAGAAAACAGTCAGAGGTGGAAACAGGGGAGACGTTTGCGGCAAAAGGAGTCTGAATATATTATTCTACTCGGCAGCAAGTACCCTGGAGGTCTTAATGAGAGTGAGGAGCTTCACATACACATAGGCTGATGTGGTATTTTACTGAAGTCTTTCTCACTCTGTTCTTCCCTGCAGTGACCTTTTTGTGAAATCTTCACATGACATATGCCTTCAGCTTTGCTTTTTCCTCCTTTACCTCTTTCTCTTTTTTTTCTTTTTCTTCCTCCCTTTCTTTCCTTTATTCTCTCTCTCTCTTTTCTCCTTCCTTCTCTCTTTTTTCTGTTTTTCTTCTCTCTCTTCTCTTGGTCTTCTCCTTTTTCTCTCTCTTTTCTCTTCTATTTTTTCTGCTCATGATCACACCTTTTCTCTCACACAACAGCTACTGTATTACCCATTTTGGCTGATTATTGTACAATTTATGTATCTATATGAATGAATATGATATTTTGCTATTCTTCTCCCTGTTCTCCGGATTGCCTGTTATTATGATTAACTGTGTTCTTTCATTGCATAATCTCGTTTTATCTTGTATTTCTCACCTTTATTGATTGCTCAGCTTGAGTAGGAAATCACGTAATGCAAATTTTGTCGTTCTGCAGATGATTTGAGAAATAGGAGACTGGCACACATAGATGCATTTACAATGCTATTCATCTATTTACATACCAGACATTCAGAGGCAAATGAGTACACCAGGCCACTTGCCCGACATTTGGTTTGGTTGGGTTTGGAATAGTTGTTTTGGTCTTTAAATGGTCACTTGACCACTAATTTACCAGGTTGTGGCATATCAAATGATAGCAGTCAATCGGCTTTTAGTCGGGAAACGGTCTGGTTACTAGGTTATGACCACTTAGAATGTCACTTTCATTACCGGACAGTGCAATTTGCTGTTTGCCACTTGGATAAGCAATTTTGCAAATATGAAAAATATGTATATTATCCGTATTTTAATTTTCTGTGACATGCCAAGCCATGACTATTATCATTTTCTTCTATGTCATTGATTGTTTAATCATGTAATGAAAATTTAAATTTTAATTTGCATCGTTTTTTACTAACTGTATGTAACATGGTAATTTCAGTCTGTTTTCATATGCATTAGACGACATGGTGGCAGTATTTTTTCACTGTTTATGACCCTAGAGGTTATTTCTAATGTTGGTGGAGCACTTCTGGTAACTAGCTGTGACGAAGCCCTTTTCAGGTTGAAACATGTTGCCAATAAAACTTTATTGATTGTGGACACTGCGTGTGGTTTTGCGCCTCCTAAATATTTGTGTGGCGCGCCTCAGCTCATTTCAACACTGGGCCCGCACCCGTGATGCCACACCAGCCCTGCGAGGTGGACGTGACCGGTTCTTGCGGGAAACTGCCCTGATTTATATATATATGTGTATATATATATATAATGGTGTATACACACTGCGAGAGTGCACAATCATTTTGTGTTTTTCCTCGTTGCAGTATCTTGGGTTTCTTAGCCCCAGATTCTGTCTCTCTCTCTCTTTACTCTCTCTCTCTTCTTAAAGCGAGCCTTGTGTGTGTGTCAAGCTTCTGCCGGTATCCTTTCACCAATGTACTTCTGTGTATGGTTGGTGAGTATGACTTCCTGGTGATACATTCTGTGTCTTTTTGCCGACGCATCTGTGCTGTCGATGCTACGTTTCATAGGCTTTTGCATGTGTGTGGTGTGGCTCCACGGTTCACACAGTCTGCCCATGTGTATCCATACTATCCACATACACGTATCTCCTTGTAGTTATGGTTTTGTATGTCTCTGCATCAATGACATCTGTCTCTATGCATGTCCATATGGGCATCCACTGTTGTGTATGCTCATTTTGTACAATCTGACTCTATCGTACTGTTTTGTCCTTTCTCTGGGACGTTATTTTTTGCAGGTCCATGGATCCTCTCTGCACAATTCTGCTTCTTATTCTTATTGCAGAAGCTTATGGATTTCTTCCATTGGGCACTGGCCATTCTGGTTTCTATGATTTTCCCTCGTCCCTTACTGGGAGGTGAAGGTCTCGAACTGTCCTCTGCCAGACTGTGGTGCCAATGCCTTTACTTGTTGATGCTCCTTTTACAGAGCTTAATTGTCTGGTGTCAGCCACGCTTACACTTGCTGTCCCCACCTGTTTTGGTCCATCTTCTTGATGGATTAGTTCTCTTTTGGAGCCTGGTGGGGTTGAGTCGCAGACCCTCCTCCAATGGGGTATAGCTTTGGTGTCTATTCTAAGTTAAGGAATCTGCGGCTAGATGTCTCTATCAGATGAATAAGTTACTTACCTTGGGTAACGATGGATCTGGTAGAGAGACAGTCTAGCCACAGATTCCTTAATGCTCACCCATCCTCCCCGCTCTGCGAAGACCTTTTCAGGTTGGGTTCTTACCCACTGGTCTTTTCTGCCAGTGATCTCTGCCTTCATGCGTGTTTCTCTACTTCACATCCTTCACGAGGTCAGGATGTCTTCTTCTGTTTTACCTGTTGCTTCTCCACCCATTCTCGCAAATGGGTGGTGAGCTCATATATCCATGCACGCTCTGGCACCCTAGTTTCTTTTCCAGTGTGGAGGTTGGTCATGTCCTTCTGCCCCCCCCCACCCCCGTCCGCCTCTTCCTCCCCTTTATCCGTTAGTTTGGGGCCTATTTGACTCTGATACAGTCAATTGATCATATTTAGTACGTGTGGTTGCACATTCTCTGTTGTTGCAGAAATGTTGTCACTTGCCGTGACTTCATGTTGCTAAAGTCTTGTTATTGATTCCCATGACATTCATGTGGTGGCAGACTGCTTGTCCCGTAACATTCATTTGCTGTTTTACTTTATAGGAGGGTATCGTTCTTTGTTTATGCGAGACTGTTTCTATGAGGCGAGTACTCTGCACTCGCCCTTCAGTCACTTAGGTTATGTAGTGTTTTTCTCTACAATGCAGAGTGATGTTTCTCTTCATTCTATTATGTATTATCATTGTCGTCTTCAAAGATGTTTAACCCTTTTTTGGCACGCTGTTCCCACACATTCAGTTTTAGTACTGGCTCCGCGTTGTGGTGCGGAAAAGTTTCACAGTAGAAAACTAACGCCAGCGCTTCGAGAGGGACTTATATGGCTCCACTGATGTCACATCCGTGGACAACATCAGAGCGGAGCCATGCGACGCCGTCCCCCGGCGTGCAGAGGTATTGCTGAAAAATCTCCGGATCCAGACTGGCGCCTGGAGGATATTCTAAGTTAAGGAATCTGCGGCTAGACTGTGTCTCTACCAAATACGTCATTACCGAAGGTAAGTACCTTGTTTATTAAGTCATCAGGGGTCATTCTGAAAAACTAAAGTGAAAAATGATCTAATTTCCAATAGAATAAAAGACAAAACATCGCTGAAAACTGCACGGACATACAGATACGTCACCTGCTGTTGCTTGGCAGTAAGAAGCAAAAGGGGCCTCTAATACATAATTCGGCATTACGATATATAAAGGTGATATATAAATGTTTTGGCAAATGAGGTCATCCGGGGTCATTCTGAAAATTTGATAGGATTCACAAAATGAAGACCAACAATTGAATTCTCAGTACATTAAAAAACATGAACGTTTCACATGGGTAGTGATTAACAACATAGTATAAGCAAACGTAGGTGGTATTAGTCTATGAATGTCGCAGTTGCGGTTATCTCTGAGTAGTACAGAACAATGAAGTGAAATACAACAAAACATTTCCCAACATTTTAAACATACCAGTTCACGCGAGTTGTAAATCAATGTGTTATATGCAAAACACACAATTGTATGCATCCCAGATGTTCAGTGTTGCCTTGTTTGATGGGCAATAAGATGTTATGCTGCCATCCACTGGTGGTAAAATTATTCAAAGTCGAATCAGTTAAGTCAGTAGACAGGGTTGTTGTTACTCAATATAGGGCAACCTTTAGAGAGTCGGGATGAGTAGAAGGAATATTCAACTGGTATTAAGAAACGGATCTCCTCCTGTTCATTCAGCCCCTTCTGGACAGTGTCTAAAATGTGCATCAACTTGCGCAAGTTGAGAATATCTACTATATCACCACCTCTTGGACCAAGTGTGACCTTTTCTAGGACTACCCATTTGAGGCTCTCTGCTGGGTGGTTGAGTGTTTGAAAGTGTCCTACTAAAGGTGCCCCTGGAACGTTCCATCTCACACGACTACAGTGTTGCAGTATGCGTGTTTTTACTTTCTGACGTATCTGCCCAGTATACAACATACTCCCCTGGACCCAGTGAAGTTCCAGAAGCTTTTTTCTGTGCTTACTGCTGCCAAGGCTTGTTGGTCACCAATCCTGTAACAGACTCCCATACTCGACGCTGCATCTACAGGGAACACCATGCATCCATCATCCGACATCAGCAGCTGTGTATCTGTTGTGTTTTTGCATTCTGTTTCTTGCAGCACTGTGTAAGCAGTAAAATCAGCACCAGCGTGGTTCCCGTTCAGCACCAAGGATAGCCAGAACAATTCTTCACCCGGACTCCACAGTCCAGGTAAAATTGATTGGACTATTGTGGCCTGGTCCTGGGGCCCGCATGACCTTAACCCTATAAGGGTTCCAAGTGACTCAACTTGCAAGTGACAGATTGTCACTAGTGCTTTTTGCCATTGACCGCAATGTTATTTTGTCTATGTACTTTACTCAAATTATTTAATATTGCTTCAAAAATCTATAACTCCGGTTATATGTATGCTATTCCGTTCATCTTGGTGTGTCAATTAAGATACAAATGCACTCTATTTTTATAAATTGTTGTCGGATTTCTCTTGAGTCGTGTCAATTACTTATTGTCTATGTTGGTACTCTGAAATGTTTGGCACATGTTCCTCTAGTAAAGACTGACTGCTCTTTGCCACTCTACCAGGACTGAGCTAGGGATTTATTAGTGTGAATCCAAGGACCATCTTTGGGGTATTGTGATATTACATGATAAGGCTAGCCAGCCATACCACATAATATTTCACTTTCCTACAGTGGACAAATTGCTCTACCCTCATTGCACTGATGAAGGACTTTACTTAGACACTGATGAAGGACTTTACTTAGACCTACAGACTGCCAGTGAACTAGACACCTCCCCTGAGACAGAGCTGGACCCTCCACCTGGTCCACGAACGGAGGAAAACTTCTCCTTTGCAGAAGCAGAGTGTTAGACCTGGCATCCTTGGCATGGTTTTCCCCTGTCTTTTTGCCTCTGCCTCCTGTATTTTTGCTGTGTGCTGGTTTTCGTTTTTGCTGGTCTAGATGCTTTGGGCACTTTCCCACTGCTGATCAGTGCCAAACTGCAAGTGCTCCCTATGTAAATTGTGTATATGGATTGGTGTTTCCATGATTGGCTTGTTTGACTTACTAAGTCCCTAGTACCGTGCACTGTGTGTGCCCAGGGCCTGTAAGTCAAAGGCTGCTCGTGGGCCTGCAGCACTGATTGTGACACCCACACAAGCAGCCTTTCAAAGGGTTCTCAGACCTGCCACCGCAGTGTCTGCGTGCAGTTTTTACTGCCATGTCGACCTGGCAAGCGCACCCACTTGCCAGGCCCTAACCTTCTCTTTTATTACATGTGACTAACCCCTAAGGTAGGCCCAAGGTACCCCTGTGGGCAGGGTGCAGTGTATGTGAAAGGTTCTTACATTGCACTATTTATGCTCACCTACTACGTATGCTGGAGTGATCACTTTTTCTATCACCTAGACGTGCTCACACACCAGAAAAATAAAAATCATTCATTATCAAAAGAATGAAATGCATATACAGCCACAGGCTGGTACCCCCAACTCTCCCTTTGTATTTCCACAGATTATAAAACAATAACGTCTAATGGGTGGTAACTGTATATATTTTCATATTTCTCTGCATGCAAGAATTATGCGTCCAGTGTTCACGGACAGGAGTGGTATCAGGGAACTAGTTTCATGTGGTCCTGAAGACGAGCCAATTAGGGGCAGAGCTCGAAACATGTTGACCTTTTAGGAGAATAGATTCATTATGAATCTCTTATCCTAAAACTCCCCCTATTTCTTAACTATCCCGACTAGGGACACCTACTAGCTAGGTATTTTTAACTATACTTCCACTCCCCTTCCTTTTTAGAACAACCTCTTTATCATTGTATATAACAACCGAAAGTGCTCCCACGTAGGTCGTAGCGCGCCTGATCTGCAGCGGAACGGGATTGACCCGATGATGAAGCATGCCACCAAGGGGTAACCCTGGTGGGAGAGGGTTTTACAAGAAAAACCTTTGTTTTTCTTCCTTGGAGAGTTTGTACATAACTGACATGGGTTTTTCTTTCTTTGAAATAAGTTACGTGTAGAGGAGGCCAAAACCCAGTGTATCCTCTTACTCCCCTCTTTTCTTGATACATGTGTAGGCAGCGGATAGCTGCAGGAGTTTTTTCCCAAATATCTAGCATAATTTGCGTTTTCTCAACTTGTTTTCTTCACCATATGAGCACCCTATTTCCACATACTTAAGCCCTGATTCACCTCTAGACATACCATGAGCGAGATCACCAGCCTTATTTTCTCGGATGAGGAAGTAGGGAGAATTCTAGCTACAGTTTCTCTTTGTGATGGCACGACTACTTCAGAGACAGGCACAGACAGCACTAACTGGGATGAACTTACAGAGTTAAAAAGAACTCATATTAAAACCATGATACACAGCCTAATAATGACCGAATACCTAAGGGTTAACTCAGTCCCCTGGAGTCTCATAGTATGCAATGAGCCCTCCATTTTTCAGCATGATAAAGCCTTCAAAAAAGATTGGTCATTGATCTCCGGGTGAAGCTTGGGCCAAGGGCGGACCCGTCGGAGCCCGGAGAAGGCTCGGCTGGGCCGACTCTCTTTCAAATGCTACAGGGGCGCAGGCTTTGAGGACTGAGGTGAGTGCATACCCATATTTGATAACATCCTGCTTAAAACCCACGATGGGGAAATGTATTGGCCATCCACCCGCTCGCCCTGCCATCACCCTGGACAGCCTGTTGGAGGGGGTGGTCAGCATTGTGTCTTCAGAAATAGAACTAACAGAGCGTAGACTGTCCCTGGAGAACAAGGCAACACATACCAATCTCACACTTGGAGGGACCCCTGGGGGGGCACCAGCTGACCCAGCACCTACTATCGCACCCCGTGATCCCGTGCACCAGACAGCTGGTCCTAATAACGCCCCGCTCCCCAGTGGAGGCACTCCTGGCGCTCAAAGGCATGCCTCGCCCAGGACACTACAAATTACGGGCACCCCAAATGCAGTAGTCACTGTTGCTGTGACCACCAAACACAAATGGATATGCGGGAAGCCGGTCTGCACTAAAAAGAAACAGCCCCCACGCGCCACTTCCTCCCGCAGCTGCTTGTCATCATGGATGCAATCTTCATCATCATCTGGCGCTAGCACTCCGGGCCCGGTGCCAAGTAGGAACCCTAGCCACCCCATTTGCACCGAAATGGAAGCGGGATCAAGCGCACCAGATCTTGGGGAAGCTTTTATTAATTCCGTTTGCTCAGTGATCATTGACATAATAGACATGAAATGTACATCCTTATGGGAGCGCCTGGATCGCTTGGACACTGTAGTGAATAAACTTTCTCAATGGGGGGAGACAGCCCTAACTAATGTTGCTCCAGGGGGGGCACCCCCTCTTTCTTCACCGAATGTTTTAACAAAAGTTAATCCCCCCACTGCTGTTCTGTGCCCTGCTGTTGGTTCCCTAGCTGTGTCCTCTTGTAATACATGCACCCAATTAAGGAAATACCTTCTTCCGAAAGTCAACATAGTGTCAAAACCTCGCTCTTCTGATAATGGTCATACTGCGCCGACTGGGACTGATTTATCTGTGCCCCTTATCCCCATATTCGAATCCACCAACAGTTTAATCGGCGATCGACCAAACCCGAGCATATCCAGTAGCACCATTCCTGATCCTTCGAGCAGGACCCATCCCAGGCCCAATACAGACATGCTGGGCCTGCCGCCGGCAGCATACCCCTGTGTTTTGGTACTGGCAGGGGTACAACCCCTTAAGAGAGAACAGAGGGAAACTTGGGATGAATTGCCCAATAAATACGTGGATTGGTGTAGGAAAGTGGGTTTCTGTTGCAGTAACCCCCCCACTTTTTGCCTGATAACTGATGCACTTTTCCTTGGTGTGCCCTGGGTCCCTGCCAATCAGGTACCCAGGGCCTGTGTTCCTTCCCTAAAAACTGTACTAAAGCCTAAACCCAATTGGCATCTCTGGCCACAGGTAAGCCCCTGGTAAATGGTACCCTAGGTACCCAGGCCACTGTGACCAGAGCAGGCCCCTAAGGGCTGCAGCACTTATTGTGCCACCCTTAGAGGCCCTGTACCCTGACACACACACCCTGCCTTTGCAGGCTGAGTGTCTTGGTGCAGAACTAAACAGAGAGTCGACATGGCACACATCCCTGTGTGCCATGCCCACAAACACACTGCCCTGGCATACCTCAGTCACCCCTCTAGCTGGGTGCACTATGCCAGTGGTGTGGGCACAGGTGCATGAGCCCTGTGCCCCTACAGTACCCAGGGCCATTTCTTGGCACTGTAAGTGCAGTGATGCCATTAAGAGTATATGGTGCTGGGAGGTTGTCATTACGAACTCCACAGCACCATAATGGCTACACTGAAGACTGAGAAGTTTGGTATCAAACTTCTCAGCACATTAAACCCACACTGATGCCAATGTGGGATTTAATGTAAAATGCACGACAGAGGGCAACTTAGAGTTGCCCCCTGAACCTAACCTACAATCCACGTCTTGTCTGAGGGGCTGCCCCGGCTGCCACACAGCAGACATGTTGCTGGACCCCTGGGTGGAGAGCCATCCGCTCTCCTGGGCCTGCAACAATGCACATCCTGGGCGAGGTGCTAGGTCTCCTCCCCCAGGATGGACAGGGGAAGCTTCAAAGGCATGCCGCCTTTGTGAGCTTCTCCAGGCCACTTGCTGTACTCAGCAACTGGCCCCCACCGGTTCTGACCCCCTCTCTGGCGGGAAACCCCAAGGGAGGAAGGGGATGTGCCAGCCTCTGCCAACCCCACCCCTCAGGTGGGGGAGGCGAGGTGAAGCACAACTCCGGGCTCTCGCCATCTTGAAGATGGGGAGCCCTGCCCAATCAGGACAAGGCTACTGCCCCCTCCCACAAGAGAGGGGCAGGATAGGGGTGTACCCACCTCGGGGAAGGGACCCATTGGTCCCTGCCCTTTACCTACCTGTAACGCCCCTAAATTTAGTATTTAGGGGCACCCTGAACCTTCCTTCCTCAGATCCAGATTCCGAAACAAGAAAGAAGAACAAGAAACAAGAAGACCTGCCGTGCAGCTGCTAACAAGAGGAAGACACCAACTGATTTGTCCCCAGCCCTACCGGCCTGTCGACCCTCGAACCTGCTCCTGCTAAACCCTGGCGTCTCCAGTGGTCAGCAACCTCAAAAACCCCGGAGGACCTGACTGCCTTGTGACTCTAACTACCTGGGACTCCCACGAGCAGTGGTACTGCTCAAAGCAAGTAACAAGCCCCTGGCATCAGCCAGGAACCGCGAACCCTGCACACTCTGCACCCGCCAAGCCTGGCCTGTGCTGGAGTGAACAAAGACCTCGAGGACGTCCCTCCGGCGACTGTGACCCCGAATCCAGCACCCAAGGACCCACCTCAACGCTCCTGACGACGCCTTCAGCCTCAGAACCAGGGACCCCTCCAACCGCGACTAGCTGAGGGTAAGATTTCCCGACGCCAAAAGGCACCCCTGCACCCGGCGCCCTGCGGCCCCCTGTGCCCAACTCCTGGGTGCCTACCTATCCTCCAACTACCCAACTTACCTCTCGAAGTGGTGGTCGCACCTGAAGAATCTTCGTCCCGAGCTTGCAGCCTTTGTTCGTTCTTGAGCTTCTCCATTGAAATCCATTGAGCGCCCAACGGCTCAAAAGCACCCTGCACCCAGCCGCCCTAGTGCCCCTGTCATTGCAACCTCTACTCTAAGCTACTTCCCCAGTTGCCCTGAGCAAGTGACCAGGAGCCCAGCTCCCACAGCCGCTTGGCCTGCTAGCCAGCAGCCACCAACCAAAGGCCCCCTGCCTCCCATAGGATAACATTGGGCCTAACTCACTCTGCACCCGGCTGCCCCTGTGCCGCTGAGGGTGTAACAACTGTACTTACCTGACCCTGGGAGACCCCTGAGTCTATGCCCAGAAACTTAACTCTGCCAGTCGAGTACTTACCCGAAAGCCGATAACTCACTTTTCTTCCATAGGGTAACATTGACTGGTTTCACTTGGAAATTCTTCTAAGTGTGGAGTTTCTAAACTTTAAAATATTCATCTAAAATCAGCCGAATTACGAAAACGAATTTACTCACCTGTTATCAGGAGAGATCCCAGTGCTGGATCTTGGTGCCCAGCACTGACCCTGAAAAGTAATCATAACTGTACTTACCGGTAACTTGAATTTCCTTCCATAGGATAACATTGCCTGGTTTTTGCTGAAAAGTTTCTGTCGATTTTGCAAACTTACAAATATTCGTTAAAAATCGCCTGTATAACAAAAACACATTCTTTCAACTGTTTACAGGAGATGCACCAGTCCTGGATCCAGGATCCAACACTGAGTTAGAAAAAGTAACAATAACCCCACTTACCTGCTAAGTAAATTTCCTCCCATAGGATAAGATTGGTGATTCTATGTGAAAAAGTTTCTGTCAACTTTTAAAATACAATAATATTCCTTAAAAATCACAACTGTAACCAAAACGTTTTTACTCAACTGTTTACAGGAGATGTCCCAGGACTGAATCTAGGATCCAGTCCTGTGGTAAGAAAAGTAATCCAAAAAGTAATCTATTGCATTTAACTAGAAATTCCCATTGAGCTCAATGTATTATTGTGTTTGAAATTGTGTTGCCTATTGCAACAACTGTAACTATTGTATTCAAAAGTCTATTGCCTATTTGAAAAGTATTTAACTAAAGTAACTCATTCTGAGAAAGTATATTTTGATACCTATTGTTGGTTCTAAAATAAAACAACTATATATTTTGATACAAAACCATTGGCCTAGAGTTCAGTTCTTGAGTGTGTGAGACCATTTGCTGACTGAGTGTGTACAAAAAATGCTTTACACTGTCCTCTGATACTGCCTTACTGCTCGACCAAGCTACCACTTTAGAGAGTAAGGTTATATCTAACTTTAGCCTCTGCCAAACCTCTGGGGACTGTGGACTCTGTGCACACTGTACCTATTTGGGAACAGTATATACAGAGCCACTTTCTTACAATTGGTTGTCCAAGAACAAGAGGTTCAGCATGTTAAACATGCAAGAGAGATCATCATGGTACGAAGAGTGGGCTGGGTGGGCGACTCACCTATGAATATTGAGGGGGACTGCATTGTTAATAACTTCCGTAGACCTTCCATAGTAAAGTCACTGCTGAGATGCCAGGAGATCACAACTGCCAACTCGCCAATAATCTGGTCTTTACCACTGGGTTACTTTTACAAACCAACCCTCAGAAGCCTCCTAAATGAGCCCGTTCGCCCAGCTGCCCAAAATAAATTTTTGACTCTGTCCGATATGGACTCCCAGGATTAACCACCACCACCCCCGTAATTGATGGGGTTGACCATATACTCACACACGCCTCAAATATATCATGTCGCCACACTTATCCCCAAGGCTCGCGTCAACCCAGACCTGAACATACTCAGCTGGAATGTCGCCTGCCTACAATCAAAAATAGACCTAGCAGATTGGCTGGAATTGGTTAGACAGCAGGACATTTTGATGCTCCAAGAAACCTGGGCTACCAAAGATATATACCTCGAAGGGTTTGAATGCTTCAACGTCTTGGCCTCAATTCCCAAATCTGGTCGACCATCTGGTGGTCTCTCTTTTTGGGTGAACATTGCCTCAGGGGGCAGCATTAAGGTCCTACATACCCATAGCAACAAATTCCAAGCTTTGTTATATAAAAGGGGGGTATCCATTTATTTACTTAATTTTTATAATAATGACTTCTACAATTCCCCTAACATAAATTTTATCAATCTATTTGACTTTCTTGCCACCTTCGAGAATAGTAATGGCTTCAATACAAAAGCCGGTATTTGCCTGCGTGGAGATTTTAATGCCAAGCTCCCCAGTGAAGACACCGTAGCTCCAAGGCTAAGGAGTAGAGGACAAATCTGTCACAGGGCATGGAGCTAAAGGAATATTTGCAGAACCATGCTCTGAGTAATGTCATGGACATTGCAGCTGCAACTACTGATAACAACCCACCAGATCCAACATTCAGAGGAAGGGGTTGCGCAAGCAAAATCGATTATATCTTTATCTCCCCCGCCCTCGAAGACTTCTTAGTGAAAGCCCAGGTCGTCCCCACACACCATGGTGACCACAACCCGATTCAAGTAGTGTTTAAACTGTCCCCGAGGCGGATGCACTTAATAGAATGCGGTGCCAGGGATTTGGCACCCTCAACAGACAAATTACGATTTGTGTGGCGAGGGGTTAACAGTGCCGACCTGTTCCACATGGTAGTTAGGGACAACTTGGAACTTTTTGAATCTTGTTTGTCTGGACGGGAACCTGAGGTTATTAGCGCATTTGCTAAACTTGGTGTGTTCATAAAATCTGCGCTATCAAAACCTGCCGCCGTTATGTAGCATGGACCGAGATGGTTCAATAGCGAGTGCTCAGTGATCAATAGACAACTACGGAAGGCCCTATCAACTAACCCAAGGTGCCCCCCTCTAATTAAGTCGCTCAGACAGAAGTACAAGCTGCTTATATCTCATAGGAAGGACGAATTATTATCTGATCGATGGGCTGCTCTCGCCAATGCTGCCAACCTAAGGAATTGGAAAACGGTTTAGGCTGCCGTTAAAGACATGAGAGCAATGGGACAACCACTAACACCTATCAGTTGTAACGTAACTGGTGAGGCCTGGGAAGCTCATTTTTCGAAGATCTATACAGCCACCCCATATCAAGAAGACCTGTTTGGACCTCAAGCCCCCATAAGGGTATTAATATCCCTACCCGAAGTCGAGGAAGCCATACATCAGAGCCTGGGCAATAAAGCCCCCAGCCCCGTTGGGTTACCTATTGACCTTATTAAGTATAATCCCGATTTTTGGGCTCCACTCTTGCTGAATGTTTTTAACAATTTAACCCATGCCCAATTACCTAGTACTTTGGTCAACCAGCATCATCGTCCCAATTTTTAAGAAGGGTGACCGCTCCCAGCCCAGTTGTTATAGACCCATTTCCCTGATTGACAATAGTCTGAAAATCTTAGGGAGGGTTTTATATAATAAGATTAAAACTTGGTCCGAGGACAATTTTATTTTATAACCATGTCAACTAGGTTTTAGGAGTAAAGTAGGTACCAATGAGCAATGTTTAAACCTCAACCTAATAATTGGGAAATACACTATTGCACAGAGGTCACCTATTTATTTGGCTTTCATGGACCTGACCTCAGCTTTTGATTATGTAAACCGGTCACGGCTGTGGTCAATCCTATTAGAATATGGGTTAGACAAGGCTTTAGTACATTTCTTAGAATATTTGCACAAGGATCTGAGAGCTCGGGTTAGGATCCATGTGGAAGTGTGCCTTCTGCCAGACACACTGGTGCAGGGTCACCCTTGATCCACGGGTTCAAACAAATAAGGAGAATCAACACTGGAGTGAAGTAAAGATCAGATCATTTATTAACACTCATAAGCGGGGGCCTCGTCCAACAAGCACCAAGGGATGCTCAAGGAGGAAGCACACTGAGCAATGATTACATGGGCTTTTATAGGAAAAGATCACAAACAGGGGACGCCCAATGGTGTAAATAGAGCTTGAGAAAGACACACACAATGAGGTAATATAAACACCAACAGCCTTGGTGTTTAAGCAACTTTGAGTCTTGGGACTGCATAACAAGATACGCTATCTATGTACACTTTATTTATGGATTAACCAATGTCAGGAAACTCCGAGCAGACGCCAGCTGTTCTTTTGTGCTGCCTCTGCGTGTATACATATTTTGCAATACCCCAATCTAGTTTCTTTACACATGATTGTGCAAGGGGAGTGCCAAGGACAGAGCAGGGGCTGGCAAAGAGGACAGAGATAAAATGGATGACGCATAGGTCAACACAGGAATGAGAAGAGGTCAGGTTTTACATTTTAACAGTCCCTCCGTTTTAGCCTATGCTAATCCATTTTTCAAGGTACATATATTAGTCCTGGATATCAACCATCATAAGTTCATCAATGTCCTGTTGTACCATCATTTGTTTATTCAATGCATGGACGTTAACTGGGAGAGGCTTGATATTGTTACAGGCGGACATGCAAACTTTACATATCATAGGGGCACACTGAATGCAACAACAGCAAGTAAGAAAGATGGCTCCTATTATCACTATTACCATCAATATTTTCTAGCCCCAAGTAGAAAACAAACCCCAAAACCATTCTGACCAAGTCCATGTTCCTTTTTCCTGCTGTATTTCTGCAGATATTTGGTGAAGCTTTTGTGCGGCTCAATTAAATGTAAATGTAAATCCAGTATTTGTAAAGCGCGAACAGCTACCCGAAGGCATCCCGGCGCTGGGGGCCGTTGGGAAGATTAAGCAAGCTATTGCCCAGAGTTACATGGTGCTGGGCTGACCTGCCACCGGTGATCGAACCGTGAGCCCCAGATTCCAGCGTCAGTCGCCCTGGCTGCGGCGCCACACCTTCACATTAAGGGCGTTTTATGTAAATATTGAACAAATGTATTGTGCTTATATATTTGGCAGTGTAAATCCTTAAGAGAGGACAAGGTGAAGTGATAATGTTCAGATGCGGTAGGAGTAGGGGGCACTAGGCTATGAACAGGGTAATATGTTTCAAGCCTCCAAAATAGACCCAAAAATCCCAATACTAACAATAGAAAACATACAAGTATCCCTATTTTTCTCCTTTTAATCCAAAAGTGTCAGCTTTTAGCGGGTGCATTCGGGGCAAGTACTTCTATTCCTCCTAATAGGTCAAAAAAACACCTTCCCAAAGGGCCTTAATGGCAGATCGACAACTCTACCTATTTCAACCTAATCTATGTACAAATACCTATTTCAGAAGAACACCTAACACTATTCCCTATACTGATCTTTTATATTCAATCTGTATGTTTCTTAACCTTCCTTCCTCTTACTGTAGTATTTGTTGTTTGATTGCCAAGGTAAGAAAGAGTAGCGTAACGATCAGCCAGAAACAGAGCAATGTAATCTCAATTCTCCCAAAATTCCATCACTACACTATCAGAGAGCATTAAGTCCCAAGTGTCTTTTGCTTCAAAGCCTCACTGGCAAGCTTATGTACCGGTCCGGACGTTGGGGGTCTTGACCACCGGCATGGGTTGCTACTTCTCCAGAGATAGTTTCTTCAATCAAAGTCTATAGTTCTTTTCGGCCGTTGGCCGCATTTTGTATCAGGGCTGAACAATGCCAGGATGTTCAAACAGAATCTGTTCATCTGGGTCAGGCATGATGGCAGCAAGTTATTGTTCCAATGACACCACTTCACCATGTTTCAAAAAGATCACCATCCCCAAAAGGCACTTCCTGAGAGATCTGATCATATTCAAAATCAGGTATTCCTCTTGTTATCCACTGATCATATGGCAAAGGGAGTGGCGCTTGCTTTCTCCACATCACTGGCATGGATCTAGTGTCTGTGCCCTGTGCACTTAACAGCAGTCTGAGTGGTGAAGAGAACTTGCACTGGACCCTTCTAGCATGGCTCAAGGCTGGACTTCCTCTGAAACTGTTGGGTAAAGACACAGTCTCTAGGCCTCAGCTTGTAACCTGGACCTTTTAAGACTGGGAGAGAGACTGGCCTCCACCTGTGAATGGATCAAATGCAAATCTTTAGTCAACACAGTAATCAACAAGAAAGGTAAATTCAATGTCAGATTGTCCTTGATCTTGGTACACCCTATACATTTGCTGGCCTCCCCATAACCACCTCAACTGGTTGCAAGACCTCGAAGGGCAGATCTGGGGGTGCAAAATATCCTGTTGAAACAGGGTACCTTTTCCTGTGTTATAAGTATGGCACATCATGCACCTCTTGACATAGAACTCTGCCACCCTGGGAATCAGATTATTGAACCATACATGATCTGATGTGGCCACTATTCCTTTAGATCAAAAAATTTGTTGTGGCCCCTGCGCTACTGAGTTGCAAATATTAAAGAAGGCTCTTCTGCTTATAAGTTGGAAGGTGCTCCTGGGGTATTGTTCTCCGGACCAGAACGTGGCGTGAAATTAGAGTAGCACTCCCCCCAAGGGGACTGTCCCCCTGGGCACCAAAAATCCTCGGCTGAGGCTTTAAATCCTTTTTTTTTTTAAAGAATGACAATAGTTCAAAAAGAAGTTGGTTCATCTGATATATTTGTAGCCATTGTTACATGAATTGACTTCATTCACGAAGCATACAAGTTCCATGATGCGTTTGAATTATGGCTTAATCAATAAAGTTTTTCACAATTATGGTTTTCCCTTTAATCTTCCCAATGCATTTCGGGCGAACTGCCCTTCATCAGGGGATAGAATCTGTGAACGTAATGCAAGGACTAATTAACACGAGGAAAATAATGCTCATTGCTGTATGTGTATGAGTAATCAAAAACCATTATTCGTGACCCAAGATAAAAAATCCAGCGTGAAAAGGGTGTGTCATGCTTCTCAAGACTATACCAGAATAACGTGAATTGTAAATAAGAAAATTAAACTGACTAATTGGGATGATCCCAAAACGTGTCTATTAATGCCCTGATAGATCGATGCAAAAAATGTCCTGTCGTCGGTGAAGCAACGTGATTAAAGAAGTGCATGCACAAAGTGTAAATGCGCAGGACAGTACGCCCGCGGATGGCTGGTTCCTAATGTAAATCAAGCAGTTAGAGTGTATTAATGATGTACCATAATAAAAATAAAAAAACGATTTTGTGAACGGGCGGCACAGAAAGCCGTTAGGGTGCTGTGCTGCCGGTAGTTAAAGTGATGTGCCGCAAATCTGTAATGTTATTCGAAAGCGAAGCTGAAAGCCAAGAAGGGGCTCTATTTAAAAACACGGTCAAACGGAGTGCTCAGGACTACGGCGGTGTTTGTACGGAAGTGAAGCTACTAGTCATAAAGGTGCTCTGTTACAAACATGCTCAGACGGAGTGTCGAGTGGTTATCAACGGGTTTATGAAATTAAAATCTAGTACTTACTCGGGAGTGTTCATGCGAGCGGCGTGAATTGTTTCCAAAGTGACCAGCATGGCGGGTGTGGAGTATTTAATGAACGCTAAACAGTGATGAAAATAGAAAGACGGACTAGCATGGGTAGTGAGAATATGGCGGCCATATTGATGGGGAGTAAAAAGAAACTATTCAATGTTAGAACGTAGCAATACCAAATTCATTTACCAATAATAAAACGCGGAATGAAATGAAATAAAATGAAATAAACAAAGTGGATTTCTAACTACAAAACCTGCTATTAACATTCAATAAAAGGAAAGTCAACATGGGTTATAACATGCTGTCATAAGCAATATGCATTTCTAACAGTAAAACCTGATGTTAGCATTCAGTTAGTTCGATTAAAATCATATCGACTGTCATGCTTATGGATCAATGAGACGCGAACTTTAGAATAATGTTGCAAAAATATCAACACCCAGTGTGGGCTTAAATCATGTTGAATGGTTGAAAAAACATATCTCTTGGGGCATTATAAGCGGATGGTAATGATAAACTCCCTGAGTGGTCAAACTCCTAAGGAGTTCTGTGGGATAATAAGTCAATGTTCACGTGATACTTCACAATGTAAAGACAAATAAAATATGGTATACGAAAAACAAAAAGGTGTAACGAGTGCTAAGACTCAATCATTAGTGTAAGTCTCTCATCAGGTAACAAATTGAATCTCAAGTGAAATCACACATTGCTGATTTATCTACTTACGCAAAATTAGAATCTAACCCCACGGATCAATATATGAACCTCTTGAAAACCATCGTTAACAGAGCAACTGACAATGGTATCATAGATGAGATAACCAAAAAATACTTGCTACATCCACATCCCAAAAGTCCAGTTCTATACATGCTTCCAAAAATTCACAAAGATCCACTCAACCCACCTTTCCGTCCCATTGTTTCCACCAAAGGCAGTCTACATGAACCGGTTGGAAAATTTATTGACAGATATTTACAGCCAAGTGTCACACAGATGAACACCTACATAAAGGACACTACTGAATTTTTGAATAAACTCAATCAAATTTCTCTTTCTGAAGATGATTTAATCTTACTGTGTACCATAGATGTAAAATCTTTATATACATCGATTCCACATAATTTGGGACTAGAAGCCATTGAACATACCCTTTTACAATCAAACCTGGACTTTGATTTGAAAGTTTTTTGATGGAACTATTGGAATTCACACTATACAGAAGTTATTTCAAATGGAAAGATTCATGGTTTGCCCAATTGACAGGGACTTCCATGGGAAACTGTGCTGCTCCTACATATGCGAACCTCTTTATGAACCGTTTTGAAGAAGAACACATTTTATTCAACCCACTATGGAAGGCCCACCTGAAATTCATTGTGCGTTATATTGATGATATCTTCATCCTATGGAATGGTACCAACAGGGACCTTGACAATGCGTTATCAGCACTCAATAACGTGGATGAAAGAATCCAATTCACGCATGAGGTTCAAGAGGAATCAATTACTTTCTTGGATGTCAGAATCACCAAAAGAGGAACTAGGTTGTACACATATATTTACAGAAAGAACACCGACAGAAACAACACGTTGCACTTCACTAGTTTCCATCAAGAAACCCTGAAACAACATCTTCCATACTCCCAACTATTAAGGGTTAAACGAATTGTATCAGATCCGGAAACAGCTACAATCAGACTCAATGAGATGACACAAAAATTTAGAGACCGGGGCTACCCAGATGAAATCTTGCAATCTGCAAACACCCGCTGCCAACAATTAACACGAGATGAATTACTACAGACCAGGATTAGGTCTACAATGAATCGGATGGTGGTCGACTCCAAATTTTCTACAATGAGCACATCTTATAAAAGGATCATTAAACGCCATTGGCCAATCCTTAAATTGGAGAAGGATTTTAATCAAGTATTTGACTCCCTACCAATTTTCGCCTACAAGAGAGGCAAAAATCTCAGTGAAATTTTGAAAAACTCGCCAATTGTGGAGGAGTCACTTACACACAAAGGAACGATACCTTGCTGGAATTGCAACAATTGTCACAACATTATCTCTGGATCATACGTTACCCACCCCATGAAAGGGCACAAAATCAAACTCAGAGTAACAGCCACCTGTGACACATCCAATGTAATATACTTGCTGAAATGTCCCTGCGGGAAAGTCTATGTAGGGAAGACAGAAAGAAAGATCAAAGTGAGACTAAACGAACATAAAAGTAACATCAGAACCAAACAACTCAAATCGACTGTTGCGAGTCATTTCATGGAGGCACAGCATAACATCAGTCAGTTAAAATTTCAGATTTTGGAAGTGGTAACCAGAACAGAAGGAAGGGACAACCATAATCATCTATTACAACGCGAGAACTTTTGGATTAAGCATTTGAACTCTCTCAAACCTAATGGGATGAATGACCGTATGGAGTACTTATGTTACTTGTGATTACCTGATCCTCATACTAACAGGATTCTGATCAGAGACTTGCACTAATGACTGCGTTATTACACTTGTCACACTTTTTGTTTTTTGTATATCACAATCAATTTGTTACCTGATGAGAGACTTACACTAATGATTGAGTCTTAGCACTCGTTACACCTTTTGTTTTTCGTATACCATATTTTATTTGTCTTTACATTGTGAAGTATCACGTGAACATTGACTTATTATCCCACAGAACTCCTTAGGAGTTTGACCACTCAGGAGTTTATCATTACCATCCGCTTATAATGCCCCAAGAGATATGTTTTTCAACCATTCAACATGATTTAAGCCCACACTGGGTGTTGATATTTTTGCAACATTATTCTAAAGTTCGCGTCTCATTGATCCATAAGCATGACAGTCGATATGATTTTAATCGAACTAACTGAATGCTAACAGCAGGTTTCACTGTTAGAAATGCATATTGCTTATGACAGCATGTTATAACCCATGTTGACTTTCCTTTTATTGAATGTTAACAGCAGGTATTGTAGTTAGAAATCCACTTTGTTTATTTCATTTTATTTCATTTCATTCCGCGTTTTATTATTGGTAAATGAATTTGGTATTGCTACGTTCTAACATTGAATAGTTTCTTTTTACTCCCCATCAATATGGCTGCCATATTCTCACTACCCATGCTAGTCCGTCTTTCTATTTTCATCACTGTTTAGCGTTCATTAAATACTCCACACCCGCCATGCTGGTCACTTTGGAAACAATTCACTCCGCTCGCATGAACACTCCCGAGTAAGTACTATATTTTAATTTCACAAACCCGTTGATAACCACTCAACACTCCGTCTGAGCATGTTTGTAACAGAGCACCTTTATGACTGGTAGCTTCACTTTCGTACAAACACCGCCGTAGTCCTGAGCACTCCGTTTGACCGTGTTTTTAAATAGAGCACCTTCTTGGCTTTCAGCTTCGCTTTCGAATAACATTACAGATTTGCGGCGCATCACTTTAACTACCGGCAGCACAGCACCCTAACGGCTTTCTGTGCCGCCCGTTCACAAAATCGTTTTTTTTGTTTTTTATTATGGTACATCATTAATACACTCTAACTGCTTGATTTACATTAGGAACCAGCCATCCACGGGCGTACTGTTCTGCGCCTTTACACTTTGTGCATGCACTTCTTTAATCACGTTGCTTCACCGACGACAGGACATTTTTTGCATCGATCTATCAGGGCATTAACAGACACGTTTTGGGATCATCCCAATTACTCAGTTTAATTTTCTTATTTACAATTCACGTTATTCTGGTATAGTCTTGAGAAGCATGACACACCCTTTTCACGCTGGATTTTTATCTTGGGTCACAAATAATGTTTTTGATTACTCATACACATACAGCAATGAGCATTATTTTCCTCGTGTTAATTAGTCCTTGCATTACGTTCACAGATTCTATCCCCTGATGAAGGGAAGTTTGCCCGAAATGCATTGGGAAGATTAAAGGGAAAACCATAATTGTGAAAAACTTTATTGATTAAGCCATAATTCAAATGCATCATGGAACTTGTATGCTTCGTGAATGAAGTCAATTCATGTAACAATGGCTACAAATATATCAGATGAACCAACTTCTTTTTGAACTATTGTCATTCTTTAAAAAAAAAGGATTTTAAAAGGATTTAAAGCCTCAGCTGAGGATTTTTGGTGCCCAGGGGGACATTCCCCTTGGGGGGAGTGCTACTCTAATTCCACTATTCCTTTAGCACTGATGTGGGCTGAACTGTGGGCCATGGTAACAATAGCATTCACATAACAATTTGGAAGCGTTCATCTTTGCTTTCCTGACAGATCTATCCAACATCCTGTCACATCCTGACACCCATATCTTTTACACTGTTCCTTCTCTTCCTCCGTAGCTTCTTCCTGTACTTCCCTAATGCAATCTAGAGTCTGATTAAACATAGGCACTTCTGGTGTCCATCTAGCTGTCCCTACAATATACATTAAACTATACTCTAAATAGGCTGTTCATTTAGCTGTTTCATTGGCAAAAGTATTTCCCTGTATTACCTCAGCTATAATTTTCTTGTGGACAAAACATTTAACAATAGCAACTCTTTTTGGTAACATCAAGGTATCCAGTAACTTTACTATTCATTCCCCATACTGTATCTTATCACCATGCAAAGTCAAAAAGCCCCTTTTTTTCCAGAGTCGTCCAAATGAGTGGGCAACTCCAAAGGCATATATATTGATATTTACAGTCAAATCTTTACTTAATTCACAGGCTCTAGTCAAAGCTGTCAGCTCCACAGATTGCGCTGACATTTGTTGTATTTTACATAACTCGACCACAGATTTCAAGGGAGTAACTGTATAGGCCGCTGTACTAGAGCCATCAGGTAGTTTGTAACATGAACCATCCACGAACAGTTCCCCTAGTGGGTCAGATATAGGGGTATCTGTCAGGTCTACCCGTCCCTTAGTCTCCTTCTCAGTAATAAATATGCAATCATGCTTCTCATCTTGTTGGGACTCAGAAAGGGGCAGTACAGTGGCTGGATTCAAAATGTTACAGCATTTCAGAATGATGTTTGGAGCAAAAGTATCAACTCATACCCTGTTAATATCGCACTGGTCAGGTGCTGGGTCTGAATTATTTTTTTAGATATCCACTAAATGTGGTACCATAACTGTCAAATTGTGACCTTAAATATACATTTCAGATTAATTTATCGCTGTGGGGTCCAATGTGGAGGAGAAATATGCACATGACCTATTCCTTCCTACATAGGACCGTGCCAAGCTGCAACCATCTTTTGCATGCACAAATTTGTAATAATCAGGTTTTACCTAAAGCAGGAGCATTACATAAAGCATTTTTCAATTGCAAAAAGACAGCTTCACACTAATTAGTCCAAGGAAGCGGCATGCATACGTGCTTTAATGTTAAAGCAAGCAGGGGTTTTGCAATTAGTGAAAAATGTGGTAATAAACGCACAGATATTAGATTGAGTCAGTGGTTTCTGCAAGTTCTGCACCAATTATATCCTATGCTGGTGTAGTGTCTTACCCCCCTTCGACAGGAGGAGACCTAAATAGGTAACCTTCTGTTGACAATACTGTAATTGGAAAAGAGATACTTTGTCCCAAGGAGGCTAAGTGATGCAATAATTTCACTGTAGTCTGTATGCAACCTTCTACTGCATTGCTATGTCTCCAATGAGTGGCTCGTGAGCTACCAGTAGATCACCAGGTACCTGTGAGTAGCTCTCCTGTGTGCAGTCCAACCTGTATTTTAAAAATAAAACTCATGCATTCAAGACAACATTTCTTTTGTATTTTCACAACTCATAAACTGATGTCTACAGAAAAATAGTTGACATTTTGAAAATGTACTTACAGCTGTTATTTCAGTTGGAGATATTTATTACTCATAATTATATCTTGGCGCAAGGGAGTATTGCAGCTATTGTTTGTATCTAGTACCCATGTAATATTTCAGTTCAAATTGTCAAAGCCTTTTTTTCATTACTGCTGAAAACCCTGGCTACTGCACCAATGTGATCACTACTGACACTCTTGGATGGAGTGGTCACTTTTTCATCACTAGTGACTTTTGTTACAGAAAATGTTGGAGACCCTTGTACTAACATTCAGTTGTTGTGAAATAGGGCTTTGAACGGGGATGCCAGAAAATCCCACAGGTGTATTAACTTTACCTGTGAAACATAATGCAAGAGTCAATGGCTGCCTGTACTTCATCATAAAATCCTCTGGGGTTCTTTCGAATATCAGGTAAAGAGGCTTTAAGAGTGAGAACATCCGTCCTTTTCCAGGGCGTATATATCCAATTATACATGAAATGGGCTCTAGCATCGGGGCTGTTAGGATCATCATTGTTGGCGTTCCCTCTCTGGGGATAAACTGGGGTGCGGCTTCCCTCATAGGTTTTATCCGGGGAGAGGCAAAAAATGTGTCACTGTGCCGCATTATTATTGCTATGGCGGTATTAACCCTGTCTACAGGGAAGGCCCCTACCTGGCACTGCCGATTAATGGCTCTAACATCGTCTGGACCATTTTCTCCTGTAATCATCTCCCATTGGGCTAAAAACTGGTAAGAAAGTTTGTTTAAGAGACAAAGGAGCTTGCCTTCAGAGAAATCTTGTATCTGGTCTATCATTTCTCCTGTCTCCATTTCCGGATCATTTAGCCAACTCAATACTATCTGTTTTATTAAATCTTGGCGTGGTTGAGGTATGGCAGAGCGGAGAATTCGGGGAGCTGGGATAGGTACAGGACCAGCTGCCGGTCCATGTGCGTCAACTTGGGATTGGGGGGATAAGGGATGAATCTGTACAGGTGAAAAAGTAGGGGATTGTACAATCATTGGAGGAGTAGGTGGGGGCTGCGGCACAGGAAGTACAGGATTTGGTGGTCCAGGGGGAAGGGGTGCCAAAGGTGCGTATGGGGGTGGGGGTCGTTCAATAAATAATCCGTCGGTTTCTGAGTCAGCATCATCATGGTGGGTCTGGGCTGTCGCAGCTGGCCTAACGATATATTCTTTAGATGTTGTCAATGTATGTTCTCGATCTAAACATTCTATATTTTCCTGAACTTCTTTATCCTTTAATTCCTTAAACTTTTGATAAACTGTCTTCCTTTCCTGTTTCCTTCTCACTTTCTCTGCCTTGAGCTGCCGCTCCTTCACTTCCTTCCTCCACATGCGCAAACTGTCAAACATAGCTGGTCTAACTTTCCTAGCAAACAATTCTTTTTCTAAGTACTCGAGTTTATGAGGGTCCATCGTCCCCTCTAATGGTCACTGAAATTGGGGATCCCCTCTTGTATATTTGTTCCACAATGCACTATACATGATGGGACAAATAAATACCATGTTTAACATACGTTTTAAAATTTGGCATAACTTCTGGGGGGCGCTGGCTGACTTTCTTCTAAAATGCGCTGCTAATCGCAGCAGCAACAACAAAACTTCCATAGTTTACTAAACACAGGCATGGTTATAATATATAAATAATAACTCTTCAGACAGAAATTACGAGAGAAGTCTCTCACATTACCTGTGGTATTAACATTTGCAAATGTTAATTAAACAAATACCAAACAAACAAAAACTGGTTCAATACAATCCTACCTATTCGTAGTCTTCAACTCCCACCTGTCGATCCTCCGTGATCAAATGATCAATTCCAAATAGCCGTCCGGAAGCCCCAGTCAGGGTCAGCAGCCGCCGGGAAGATCAGAGTCGGGAAGCCGAAAAAATCACCTTGGCCACGAGAACTAGTCTCCTCAGGTGGTGCGCTCCTTAGTGAAGTTCTTCTCACCGACACAATCTCCTTCCCCGGTCCAACTGCAGGCCTCTGATGGGGCCCCACGTTCGGGCACCAATTTTTGGAAGTGTGCCTTCTGCCAGACACACTGGTGGAGGGTCACCCTTGGTCCATGGGTTCAAACAAATAAGGAGAATCGACACTGGAGTGAAGTAAAGATCAGATCATTTATTAACACTCATGAGCGGGGGCCTCGTCCAACAAGCACCAAGGGATACTCAAGGAGGAAGCACAATGAGCAATGATTACATGGGCTTTTATAGGAAAAGATCACAAACAGGGGACGCCCAATGGTGTAAATAGAGCTTGAGAAAGACACACACAATGAGGTAATATAAACACCAACAGCCTTGGTGTTTAAGCAACTTTGAGTCTTGGGGCTGCATAACAAGATACGCTATCTATGTACACTTTATTTATGGATTAACCATTGTCAGAAAACTCCGAGCAGACGCCAACTGTTCTTTTGTGCTGCCTCTGCGTGTATACATATTTTGCAATACCCCAATCTAGTTTCTTTACACATGATTGTGCAAGGGGAGTGCCAAGGACAGAGCAGGGGCTGGCAAAGAGGACAGAGATAAAATGGATGACGCCTAGGTCAACACAGCAATGAGAAGAGGTCAGGTTTTACATTTTAACATCCATATTGGGGGTGAGGTCTCTAATGACATTAGGTTTGGCAGAGGGGTCAGGCAGGGATGTGTTCTGGCCCCCTCTACTCTTCATCATATATATTAACAACTTACATAAAACACTGATCGAGCTAACCAATGATGTCCCTAGAGTTAACAGCAACATACTCCCCGCCCTATTATATGCCGATGACGCGGTATTAATGGCCACACACCTAATGCCCTATGCCTTTTAGTACGGGGTTTTGTCGATTTTATGGCCACCCGAGATCTATGCACTAATTTTAAAAAATCTTTTATAATGGCTTGTGGACCGAGGAAGCGCCTTTTAAACTCTATCTCCGTGGGCAAAGTCTACAATGCACTTGCACTTTCCCCTATCTGGGGCTGTTTTCTGCTGCTAATGGTTCCTGGTCTGACCACATGGCATATTGTAGGAACAAGTTATCCAAAGCTATTAACTTGGTTCTTAGCCTACCACAACCTAGGATGACGGGGGCTGTCTTAGCTATTTAAAATCTTTTTAAACTCCAGTGCAGTCCCACGGCAACCTATGGCGTGGAGGTCTGGGGCTTTTCAAGGAGCTGCAGCATCCAGCGTGAAGAAAATAGGTTCTGCTGGAAACTTTTAGGTGCCCCGATCTCCACGTCCCAATACGCTTGCCATAGCGAATTGAATTTACGCTACATCAAAGACTATATAAAGGCACTCCCCGCCCTATTCTGGCTAGCCATTTGGAAAAACACAGCGATGACCCTCACATGAGAGATTATAGGAGATTGCCTTAAACGTGAAAAGGGAATGGACATCCTGTGGCTAGCTGAGGTGCGTTCGAGTCTAAGCAGGGTTAACTACTAGCACACTTTTGTAAGCCCAAATGAGACAGATACTGTTAGCAAAAAATAAGTTCGAACTGCACTCTATACGCATTACAGTAAGGCAAGATTAGACAGGGAGTCCAAGAAACCAACTGTAGTTGCTTTTATGTCAATCAAGAATACTTCTCACCAGTTGGCTAGCTACCTTACAAAACCTATACGGCGTTGGGAAAGGGGACTCCTTTTTCGCTTATGAGTGGGCACTGTGACATTTTTACTTGGTTTTCTCCTCGGTTTTCATGCTAATCTTGATTTTTTGCCTTGCCCGTGTGCTGGCCAGAGCGGGCAAACCACATTACACTTTTTATGCTTTTGTACGTTTTATATAAAGTATGCTAAATGGCTTTTAATACCTTTTTTTTCAAATAATTCACCTGTCTACCTTGAAGTTGCATATAGATCCATCCTCCTCCTGGAAGACGATGAATTGGTGTTCCGAGTAGGCGCTTTTTTGAAAACTGGTGCGAGGCCGCAATACGACGTGCACTTTATGAATAATGTTTTATTGTATTTGATTTTACATCTGATATTACGATGCAATTGTGTATTTTGTATGCTGAAATGTGATTTGTCCTTTTATGGATATGTTTTTATCCGAATAGAGTAATTTGATATTGATTGACATACCTCAAGGATACAAAAGCAGTACATTGCCTCTGAAGGACACACAATATAACCCAGAGGTTCACATCCTGATGAGTTTAGATATCAAGAGCCTTTATACAAGCCTCCCACACGCAGAAACCCTCAACATCATTGAAGAAGTGCTTTTTGATGAAGAATGGTTTTTCCAGACACCAAGGAATGTGGTAATTGAGTGTTGTAAGTGGGCATTAACTCAGAGTTTCTTCAAGTTCGAGGAGACTCTCTATCTACAACAACACGGGACAAGCATGGGTAGCACCTTTGCCCCAAGTATAGTCGGACTCTATGTATACCATTTGATATCACACAGGATCCTCTGCCCACATAATCCCTTTCTACACCATATCAAACTATGCAAGAGGTACATTGATGATGTGCTAATGATCTGGGAAGGTGACGAAACCATGGCAACCAATTTCTTGACCTGGCTCAATACCCAGAACGATTTTTGGAGATTCACTAACAACATGAGCAGAACCGAACTGGTGTTCCTGGATCTTAATATAACAGCAGACCAGGGATCACCAAAGACTACTACACATGAGAAACCAACAGCAAAACACTGCCTCCTACAATATGACAGTTTCCACCCCATACACCTAAGGGAAAATTTGCTCTTTGGATAATTTCTGAGAATAAAGAGGAACTGCTCTGACTTTAGAGATACAAACCATCCAGCTAGAAAATATCCAACTAAGATGGTGTTACGAGCGAAGAAACGGGCACAAAACAACAATAGAGATGCCCTTTTTAAACCTCCACCACAGAGAGACAGAGAAGAGAGACCAATGTGCATTACCACTTTCAACATAACATCCAATCTAGTGACCGAAATTATCAAAAAAAACTGGTGCATACTGAATAGGGGGTACTTATGTATTCCACGACCTATGTTCTCTCACAGACAAGGAAAGAGCCTGAAAGACATGTTGGTACACACATGCCGTCGCAGAACACAAGATGTGGCAATAAACACACTGAGTACCATAACACCAACCATGGGCCACTATCCATGTGGCACCTGCAGTGTCCGCAATTTAACAAAACCAACTAAAAGTGACTTTTAGCAACCAAATGACCTGGGAATTAAGAAACTTAACCAACTGCAACACACAAAGAGTAATGTACTTAATAACATGCCCCTGCAACCTACACTATGTAGGGATGACAACCCTGAAAGTGAAAACCAGAATTTGCGAACATTGCAGCAACCTGAGGTGTGGCCGTGCAACCACAAAAATGTCAACCCACTACATAGAAAAGAAACATACAGCGCAAGACTACCAATGGGTCATCCTTGAACACATAAAAGATACAATGAATTCAGAACCCCGCCTCCTTGAAAGGGAACAAAGGTGGGTGTTCAAACTCAAAACGCATGCCCAGGGCCTGAACGACAACATTCCTTGGGGCCAATTCATTAAGTGATATGCAGCAACCCTTTTTCATATACATCAACACTTTTTTCATATGTATGGCTGGTAAAACATTACAAAATAATAACTAACCACTGTAGAATGCATCATGAGGTGTAAAATTAACACGGATGGACAATCGTTGGAAACTGCCTTTACATTTTATGCTGTGCCATTCCTTCTGCACATCCCGTGTAATTTCCAGTAATTTTCATTGCTTTATTATTATTATTAAAATAATACATCTTGATAGCCAAGGTTTAGTTGCCTGACACGGCCCTCATCAACATCAGTTTTCCCCAAAAACTACCCCTGCCAATTTTTTTCAGAAAAACACATTTCAATAGAAGGTTTTGTTCAGTGCCCGTGATGAGTTAACACGACAATAGAGCAGAGAATCACTCCCGCGTCTGCTCAATAACATTTTGTCTGATAACTCAATGGAACTGAGTCGTGGTTCCGCTGAACTCCGCCATCTTAGTTATGGTTAGCAGTCTAGTTGTTGTTTACACAGAGCGTGAGGACGCACCGTCCCCGATGCGCCGTAACCTACTTCACCTTCCGAAGGATACCACATCGCCAATATGCGGTCCCCGGAGGTATATCCAAGTAGGTGGAATAGCAGAGGTGTCGCCTTGATGCGGTAAGTGCGGCCCCCGTGTTTAATCGTACTAAGCCCGTAAACGGCTCGTTTTTAGCACGAGGACCAAACAGAACAGTCATTGTTCCAGAGAGCCTCATTACTTTCCAAATACTTTCTTTTGCAATTTTATTAGAGGCAATGCATTACTTACTGACGGCAGAAAACGTTTACCGCAATCGTATAGTAACGAGTGCTTCATTTATCTCTCCCGCACCAACAGAGTGTGACAAAAGGCCACCCTCTCCCCCCGGAGATACCATGATGCATCATTACAGCATCATATATACATGTGGTTTTTTCATTACAAATTCAATTGCATGGTATACATATGTATATGTACGAGTGTCGAAAAATCAGGGTGATTATTTCTAATTTTCCTACATTGCACTATTTATGCTCACCAACTACGTATGCTAGAGTGATCACTTTTTTTCACCTAGACATGCTCACACAAGAAAAAGAAAAATCACTCATTATCAAAAGAATGAAATACATATACAGCCACAGGCTGGTACACCTAACTCTCCTTTTGTATTTCCACAGATTATAAAACAATGACACCTAATGGGTGGTAACTGTATATATTTTCATATTTCTCTGCATGCAAGTGTATTCATCCAGTGTGAACGGACAGGAGTGGTACCAGGGAACTAGTTTCCCGTGGTCCTGAAGAAGAGCCAATTAGGGGCACAGCTTGAAAAATGTTGACCTTTTAGGAGAATAGATTCATTATAAATCTCTTATCCTAAAACTCCCCCTATTTTTTAACCATACCGACTAGGGGTTAAAATCAATTAAGGGACACCTACTAGACAGGTATTTTTAACTACACACCAGCAACCCCCACTCCCCTTCCTTTTTAGAACAACCTCTTTATCATTGTATATAACAACAGAAAGGTCTCCCACATAGGTCGTAGCACGCCCGATCTGCAACGGAACTGGATGGATCCGATGATGAAGCATGCCACCTAGGGGTAACCCTGGTGGGAGAGGGGTTTACAAGAAAATTATTTGTTTTTCTTCCTTGGAGATTTGTTTGTACATAACTGACCTGGGTTTTTCTTTCTTTGAAATAAGTTACGTGTAGAGGAGGCCAAAACCCAGTGCATCCTCTTACTCCCCTCTTTTCTTGATACATGGGTAGGCAGCAGACAGCTGCAGGAGGTTTTTCCAAAAATCTAGCAAAACTTGTGTGTTCTCACCTTGTTTTCTTCACCATATGAGCACCCTATTTCCACATACTTAAGCCCTGATTCACCTCTAGACATACCACGAGCGAGATCACCAGCCTTACTTTCTCAGATGAGGAAGTAGGGAGAATTCTAGCTACAGTTTCTCCTTTTGATGGCACTACTACTTCAGATATAATCACAACAAGGTCTGACCTCTATGAACAGTCCATCAATACTTTAAGGACTCTTAGGGGGTTCTATCTCTTTATTGACACCCCTTCCCCACCCAGATCTATTCCTAGTCGTCAATGATCTGGATTGTCCTGACTGTTCTCATTTAAAAATCAACCGTCAATAACCACCAGATAATCGTGTTCACTTCATTGCTCAGAGTGAACTAAAAAACAAATAAATCATACCCAACCACATAAAAAATGTGAGAAGGGTAAGAAAGCACCTCACGTGCGCAAACCCAAAGGGCTCCTGGATGGTACTCACCAGTAGGCCCACGTTATCATCATCGGTTGCTTCCTTGCCCAAAAAAAAATTAAAGAGAGAAAGAAAAAGGTGTGTGTAAACAATCCACCGAGGTGGAAGGTCAAAATAACAAGTTTATGTGACCCCTACCACTGAGGCTATAAAGTTCACTCAGTGTTTAAATTTACCCCAAGCGTGCACAATGAATTGGAGTTACCAATATACTAAAACGAGATAGCACTCACATCCAACACTTCTTTATTCACTGTTATGAGTGACCTCAATTTGAAAAAAAAGGCAAACATTTGGCCATTACTTTTTGTCACAAGCCAACATGTTTCGTTGCCAAACCCGTCAAGGCAACTTCATCAGGGCTGCTGGGGCACCAGTCCTCACCTCAGTCCTTCTCACACCCAATCTGTGGTTATTGACAGTGATAAAAAATAGAAATGTACCCATCACGAACACTCCTTTCAACAATAGGACCTCAATCTAAAAAGAACCACTATATATTGTTTTAATGTAGTTACCATATGGTTGCTCATGTCCGGCGTACCTACAACCACCTCTCATTCGGAACCATGCGCCACAGGGTCGCGTTCCACTCAAAAGATCGCACTTGTCGATCCATTCCTTCAAATGTATATAATGGGTTTCACTAACTGTAATCCCTCTCAGGCTGACATATGGTTTCATATTTCATATGACACCCACGGCTACTGCCCAATACACACTCGTTCCTCAATGAATTATTAAGTCACAATGACCCATGCTTTTATCAATACTTGAGTAGTATCTATGACAATGATTTGCGACTCAGCAGCGTTTACGTAAAACATTTCATGGGTATTTGCTCATTCTCTCTACAAACATTACGCTGCAGCTGAATTTGAATATGCCGACCAGCGCAGCCTATTGCATTTACAAGGTCGCATCTCAGAACTCGACCGCGGCACCCGCCGCTACATGCCTCTCAGTTCTGGCCCCCCAACTGGAACCTCCTTACCACCAGGATCCCGTATTAGAGCCTTGAATCGTCCATCCCGTCCGCCCGCGCTGACTCTGCCGGCAGTTCAAAAAGCATGCCGGTCACCACGTGGTGCACGTAAAACGCTAGAAAATGTGTGCACCAATGCGGCGGCCATCTTGGCATGTCTAAGGGCTGTGTATAAAGCTTATATTCTTCTAACAGACTGCTGCAATTATTTCTGGCAACATCAAAGTGTTTGGTGTATTTCAATTCCTTTCCTCATACACGTGCAACGCTACACCAATGCGTGCACCAGCGCAGCGGCCCACTTAACATATCAAAAAACGAACACTCGGTATTGACAACGCTTACAATGTTCAGACAAACAGCAAGAGTTCTTTGTCATAACATCAGAGCGTTACATATATTCCAATTCGTTTTTTTCTGTCAGTCCTCCTATACTGATGGGGTCTAAGTTAACAACAACTATCACCAAAGAAGATAGGGGCGGCTTTCTTAACCAGTTCATATTCCTATTCTCCTCTCCTTTTTCATATGGAAAGCGACCACTCGCTACAGAAAAGGCAGCCTGAATTCTAAAATTAAGACGCTGCATATCTAGGCCCCCTGTATTCTGGACAATTATCCATTTATTATTCACATCCTGAATATCAGTAGTTGGAAGTAATTAGGGACTCAGATTCTTTTTCCAGCATCCACAATACAAAGCTACTTCAAGAACACACCAAGTGTCATAGGTCAAGTAGAGTGTAACTTCACTGACCAATCTTATTCCATTCGATAAAATCGTTTAGCCCATGGCGGTCTACTTGCTCTGTAAAAATCCACCTTGCCTCCTTCCTAGCCAGAATCACATCAATATTATGCCTTTCCCCAACTATCCTTTCCAGCACCGTCCATCTCAGGTCCCTGATGTCATGTTTAAATTCACGAAAGTGTTGGACCAACCGGGTAGTTAATTTACCAATTTTCAAAGTATTCAAATGCTCTTGGATTCGCACTTTTACCTTCCGGCTAGTTAGCCCTATGTAGTGCAACCCACACACACACGTGATCCTATAGATCACGTGTGTGGTGTTGCAATTACTGAATTTGTTCAGAAACCAGATTTTACCGCTCCTCAACACCACACTTTTGGTCGGTTCCGTCAGTCCACAAACCGAACAACCCCCGCATCTAAAATGTCCGGTGGGCAGGTTGGACTCTTTGGATTGTTGAATAGGGCGAGTATGTACCAACTTGTCTTTGAGGTTGGAGGCTCTCCTAAATGCAAATCTCGGGGGAGGCATCTTACTATCCCTACTGTCCAGCAAGGACCAATGCTTTCGGATAATTTGGCGAATTTGGGTAGAGAGGGGTCAAAAGTTGTGACCACCGGTACACACTCATCCCTCTGTTTATTGACCCTTTCCAATAATGCCTCTCTGGGGGTGTTCAAGGCACGTTTACGGGCCTTCCTGATCACACTGTTTGGATAACCTCTATCCTGCAGTTTTACCACAAGGTCTTCTGATTGTTCCACAAACGAGCCAGTTGAGGAGCAATTCCTTCGATATCTCAAAAATTGCCCCACCGGTAAATTATCCCGGAGGGCACGGGGATGGAATGATCTATAGTGTAGTAACGAATTCCGATCTGTCGGTTTTTGATGCACAGTTGTAGTAAGCCCATTGTTTTCTGCTTTTATATCTACATCCGATTAGACAGCGGTATCTTTGTTTATATTCCACGTGAAGCGGAGACAGTCATCTTGATCATTGAGCCAGGTTAAAAATTCCAAAAGTCTGTCCTCTGATCCAGTCCATATACAGAGGACATCGTCTATAAACCGCCTCCAGAGAGAAAGATTCTCCCTGAAGGGGTTAGATGAATGGTGGACGACATTCTCCTCGAACTGGCCCACATAAATGCAGTGGAAACTAATGAGGGTGCACTCCAATGATAATCGAAAATTAATTCAAGAACTGTTTTAGATTATTCAGTGGTGCTGCGGTACTACACCCGCTGTCTAACCGGGTGCCTGTGCATCAAAGAATGAGAGAATAGCAAGAACACCTGCTAGTACTGTGCACTGTTCACTGGGTTTATGCCTAAACCCTATCAAATCATTCAACGTATACAATAATTATACTTCTTTGTAAACAAAGTTCATCCAGAAACAAAATGTTCAATCTGCTCATGTATTTTACATATCATAAACAATAAATCATTTGGTATAAACACATAGAGATGCAATGCAGTCTTCTATACATAATTCTATGTGATACAAATCAATCTGCATGTATTTTAAAGCAAACAAAGAATCAATTCATCCATATTTCGAAAATGGCCCGATGCATTTCGGGACTGTAGAGTCCCTTCTTCAGGGGCAACCTATAAAAAAACATCCTGAAATTACTCATTTGGTTATAATCATTACAAACACATCAATGGTGGAATACATTACCCACTTGGATATATACATTTATGAATACGAAGTGTAAAAGAGGAAACTCCATCTTTTCAAGTATGTAAGCATAAAAAAATGTAAGATTTATAAGTGATGTCACCCAGTGATGTACACATACAAACAAAAGAAAAGTAAAGACCACCACTCCATGAATCACAACAAAAACTCCGTGATTTACTAAGTAACCCTTAAAACAGATACCGACACAATAATGCAATGCACTACCAAACTGTGACTCAGAAACAAAAAAGCCATGTGACCACTCCTAATTGTTAAAAAGATGATGGTAGCTCACCATATGAATATCGAAGAATACTCTATGGAGTTGTAATAAGCAAAAGCACGTCACTGCGTGTAAAGACTGCACTACAAAAGACACGACAGAAAAAACAGTCCGTAAGTAACCAAATAAAGAAATATATTATAAGTGCTGTACCCTAATAGCCCACAGTCTCACCTCACTATATGCAACTCTGCAGAGAAAAGTCAATGAAGGTTCTGCTGTAAAAAAACATCCAGTGCGAGAACTTCAATAATGAAAATACATAATGCAGGTTCAAGGCAACTCATTACTATAAGCAACATAACATGTATCTCATCCGATAAGGACTTACCAACAAATAAGATGATATGTAAGCCAAGTTTTCAATGTGCCAAAGCTGATAACGACAGTAACACGCTGGAAGTTGAGTCCGTGATTGAAAAATAAGAACGCCATAGAGCGGAAACGCACTGGATCACGTGATACTAATAAATAGTGATGATGGACAAAGGGTAGTTCGAAGGGTGGTTCCTAAGAACTACAAAAATTAACCAATAACGAGTCGGAAAATGAAAACGCCGTGAGGCAGAAATAAGTTGAGTCCATGACTGAGAATTAAAACGCCATGAAGCGAAAACAATCTGGATAACATGATACTAATGATAATAACGATGAAGAAAAGATAATGCTGGTTCCTAAGAATTACTAGAATTAATTGCGAGTCAAATCCATAACTAACTGGGAAATTACATGTCTAGCCTCATCCCAATGTGATGCCAAAGTTGATGTAGTGCTTTTATTTCTGATTTTACTTTTGTGTTCCGTGATCCTAATTTTTAATTTCCTTTCAGTTTTCCCTACATAAGCTTTACCGCAGGGACATTTAATACAATATATCAAATCTTTAGAATTACAAGACATGTAATTTCCCAGTTAAGGTTTCAAGTTATTGAGATTTTAACGGTACGCCCCGGGGTAGACACAACCAGAAAGCTTCTTCAAAGAGGAATATATTGGATAAAAAATGTAAATACAATGATGCCGTTCGGGCTAAATGATCGTCTGGATATGAGTTGCTTTCTGTAAATATACATCATGTATAAAAAACGAGTTCTTAGTGACATCAGGAGACTTTTCAACATAATACTACGTTTTTACAACACTTTTTTTTTATGGTGGTGGGCCTAATTTTTTATTGTTTAATTTGTTGTAGAGTTGGTTTCTGAGTAACAGGCATATGCATCCCAGTAGATATTGAAATTTTTTTAAATATACCACTAGCGCGATTTTCTCCCAAGGTGTTTCACATATTGTTGCATCATAGTCATTCCATAACCAGTGGTTGTTTCCTGTCTTTGTGCACACAAAACGTGATTTTGTATTCATTAGGTTAGTCCCTTTAATATTGTACACATTTTAGAACATTTAACTTTCTGGTTTTTAAAAAAAAAAAAATCTTTGTCGTTTGGATTATTCATCTTTATTATTCTTCACCATTTTGATTGTTTCGTTTTTTTTCTCGGTTAGTTCCGTTTTTTGCACTTTTTGTCCATGTCTGTATTTGTCCAGTATGGTTCACTTTATATGTCCGTGTTTGAGATTCCATCTAATTGGCTTATCACGGTAGTTCCTAGGAACTACCTTTCGTCCACCGTCACTACTTATCAGTATCGCGTGATCAGGTTTATTTTCGCCTTACAGCGTTTTCACTTTTTAGTTATGGATTTGACTCGCAATTAATTCTAGTCATTCTTAGGAACCAGCATTATCTTTTGTTCATCGTTATTATCATTAGTATCATGTTATCCAGATTGTTTTCGCTCCATGGCGTTTTAATTCTCAGTCATGGACTCGACTTATTTCTGCCTCACGGCGTTTTCATTTTCCGACTCGTTATTGGTTAATTTTTGTAGTTCTTAGGAACCACCCTTCGAACTACCCTTTGTCCATCATCACTATTTATTAGTATCACGTGATCCAGTGCGTTTCCGCTCTATGGCGTTCTTATTTTTCAATCACGGACTCGACTTCCAGCGTGTTACTGTCGTTATCAGCTTTGGCATATTGAAAACTTGGCTTACATATCATCTTATTTGTTGGTAAGTCCTTATCGGATGAGATACATGTTATGTTGCTTATAGTAATGAGTTGCCTTGAACCTGCATTATGTATTTTCATTATTGAAGTTCTCGCACTGGATGTTTTTTTACAGCAGAACCTTCGTTGACTTTTCTCTGCAGAGTTGCATATAGTGAGGTGAGACTGTGGGCTATTAGGGTACAGCACTTATAATATATTTCTTTATTTGGTTACTTACGGACTGTTTTTTCTGTCGTGTCTTTTGTAGTTGCAGTCTTTACACGCAGTGACGTGCTTTTGCTTATTACAACTCCATAGAGTATTCTTCGATATTCATATGGTGAGCTACCATCATCTTTTTAACAATTAGGAGTGGTCACAAGGCTTTTTTGTTTCTGAGTCACAGTTTGGTAGTGCATTGCATTATTGTGTCTGTATCTGTTTTAAGGGTTACTTAGTAAATCACGGAGTTTTTGTTGTGATTCATGGAGTGGTGGTCCTTACTTTTCTTTTGTTTGTATGTGTACATCACTGGGTGACATCACTTATAAATCTTACATTTTTTTATGCTTACATACTTGAAAAGATGGAGTTTCCTCTTTTACACTTCGTATTCATAGATGTATATATCCAAGTGGGTAATGTATTCCACCATTGATGTGTTTGTAATGATTATAACCAAATGAGTAATTTCAGGATGTTTTTTTATAGGTTGCCCCTGAAGAAGGGACTCTACAGTCCTGAAATGCATCGGGCCATTTTCGAAATATGGATGAATTGATTCTTTGTTTGCTTTAAAATACATGCAGATTGATTTGTATCACATAGAATTATGTATAGAAGACTGCATTGCATCTCTATGTGTTTATACCAAATGATTTATTGTTTATGATATGTAAAATACATGAGCAGATTGAACATTTTGTTTCTGGATGAACTTTGTTTACAAAGAAGTATAATTATTGTATACGTTGAATGATTTGATAGAGTTTAGGCATAAACCCAGTGAACAGTTCACGGTACTAGCAGGTGTTCTTGCTACTCCCACATAAATGCAGGCCAGACTCGGGGCGAATGTCGCCCCCATCGATGTCCCTATATTAACAAGGAAGACCTAGGATGCCGGTATTTTACATCTTGCCGAAGATCCACAAAGCCCAGCGTCCGCCACCAGGACGCCCGATCGTCTCGGGAATTCAATCAGTACTGGAGCCCTTGTCCCAGTTCGCGGACTTCTTCCTTAGGGAATCTGTCATCATCCAATCGTCATTTATGCAGGATACCACGGACGTGTTGAACATCTTGCGGACAGTGGAGTACAATCCCACCACCCAACTACTGGTTCCAATTGACTTAGAGTCGTTGTATACCAGTATACCCCAAGATGCCACGCTGGTGGCAGCAGCGCGTGCTCTTGGTGGTTTGGAATGGTTTTATGATGTACCCAAACGTTTGTGTTGCAATGTATAGAACTTGCACTTACAAAGAACTTTTTTGCATATAAAGATCAGGTGTATCTTCAGGTGTCAGGGACATCGATGGGGGCGACATTCGCCCCGAGTCTGGCCTGCATTTATGTGGGCCAGTTCGAGGAGAATGTCGTCCACCATTCATCTAACCCCTTCAGGGAGAATCTTTCTCTCTGGAGGCGGTTTATAGACGATGTCCTCTGTATATGGACTGGATCAGAGGACAGACTTTTGGAATTTTTAACCTGGCTCAATGATCAAGATGACTGTCTCCGCTTCACGTGGAATATAAACAAAGATACCGCTGTCTATTTGGATGTAGATATAAAAGCAGAAAACAATGGGCTTACTACAACTGTGCATCAAAAACCGACAGATCGGAATTCGTTACTACACTATAGATCATTCCATCCCCGTGCCCTCTGGGATAATTTACCGGTGGGGCACTTTTTGAGATATCGAAGGAATTGCTCCTCAACGGGCTCGTTTGTGGAACAATCAGAAGACCTTGTGGTAAAACTGCAGGATAGAGGTTATCCAAACAGTGTGATCCGGAAGGCCCGTAAACGTGCCTTGAATACCCCCCGAGAGGCATTATTGGAAAGGGTCAATAAACAGAGGGATGAGTGTGTACCAGTGGTCACAACTTTTGACCCCCTCTCTACCCAAATTCGCCAAATTATCCGTAAGCATTGGTCCTTGCTGGACACTAGGGATAGTAAGATGCCTCCCCCGAGATTTGCATTTAGGAGAGCCTCCAACCTCAAAGACAAGGTGGTACATACTCGCCCTATTCAACAATCCAAAGAGTCCAACCTGCCCACCGGACATTTTAGATGCGGGGGTTGTTCGGTTTGTGGACTGACAGACCAGACCAAAAGTGTGGTGTTGAGGAGCGGTAAAATCTGGTTTCTGAACAAATTCAGTAATTGCAACACCACACACGTGATCTATAGGATCACGTGTGTGTGTGTGTTGCACTACATAGCGCTAACTAGCCGGAAGGTAAAAGTGCGAATCCAAGAGCATTTGAGTACCTTGAAAATTGGTAAATTAACTACCCGGTTGGTCCAACACTTTCGTGAATTTAAACATGACATCAGGGACCTGAGATGGACGGTGCTGGAAAGGATAGTTGGGGAAAGGCATAATATTGATGCGATTCTGGCTAGAAAGGAGGCAAGGTGGATTTTTACAGAGCAAGTAGACCGCCATGGGCTAAACGATTTTATCGAATGGAATAAGATTGGTCAGTGAAGTTACACTACTTGACCTATGACACTTGGTGTGTTCTTGAAGTAGCTTTGTATTGTGGATGCTGGAAAAAAGAATCTGAGTCCCTAATTACTTCCAACTACTGATATTCAGGATGTGAATAATAAATGGATAATTGTCCAGAATACAGGGGGCCTAGATATGCAGCGTCTTAATTTTAGAATTCAGGCTGCCTTTTCTGTAGCGAGTGGTCGCTTTCCATATGAAAAAGGAGAGGAGAATAGGAATATGAACTGGTTAAGATAGCCGCCCCTATCTTCTTTGGTGATGGTTGTTGTTAACTTAGACCCCATCAGTATAGGAGGACTGACAGAAAAAAACGAATTGGAATATATGTAACGCTCTGATGTTATGACAAAGAACTCTAGCTGTTTGTCTGAACATTGTAAGCGTTGTCAATACCGAGTGTTCGTTTTTTGATATGTTAAGTGGGCCGCTGTGCTGGTGCACGCATTGGTGTAGCGTTGCACGTGTATGAGGAAAGGAATTGAAATACACCAAACACTTTGATGTTGCCAGAAATAATTGCAGCAGTCTGTTAGAAGAATATAAGCTTTATACACAGCCCTTTGACATGCCAAGATGGCCGCCACGTCGGTGCACGCATTTTCTAGCGTTTTACGTGCACCACTTGGTGACCGGCATGCTTTTTGAACTGCCGGCAGAGTCAGCGCGGGCGGACGGGATGGACGATTCAAGGCTCTAATACGGGATCCTGGTGGTAAGGAGGTTCCAGTTGGGGGCCAGAAGTGAGAGGCATGTAGCGGCGGGTGCCGCGGTCGAGTTCTGAGATGCGACCTTGTAAATGCAATAGGCTGCACTGGTCGGCATATTCAAATTCAGGTGCAGCGTAATGTTTGTAGAGAGAATGAGCAAATACCCATGAAATGTTTTACGTAAACGCTGCTGAGTCGCAAATCATTGTCATAGATACTACTCAAGTATTGATAAAAGCATGGGTCATTGTGACTTAATAATTCATTGAGGAACGAGTGTGTATTGGGCAGTAGCCGTGGGTGTCATATGAAATATGAAACCATATGTCAGCCTGAGAGGGATTACGGTTAGTGAAACCCATTATATACATTTGCAGGAATGGATCGACAAGTGCGATCTTTTGAGTGGAATGCGACCCTGTGGCGCATGGTTCTGAATGAGAGGTGGTTGTAGGTATGCCGGACACGAGCAACCATACGGTAACTACATTAAAACAATATATAGTGGTTCTTTTTAGATTGAGGTCCTATTGTTGAAAGGAGTGTTCGTGATGGGTACATTTCTCTTTTTTATCACTGTCAATAACCACAGATTGGGTGTGAAAAGGACTGAGGTGAGGACTGGTGTCCCAGCAGCCCTGATGAAGTTGCCTTGACGGGTTTGGCAACGAAACATGTTGGCTTGTGACAAAAAATAATGGCCAAATGTTTGCCTTGTTTTTAAATTGAGGACACTCACAACAGTGAATAAAGAAGTGTTGGATGTGAGTGCTATCTCGTTTTTAGTATATTGGGAACTCCAATTCATTGTGCACGCTTAGGGTAAATTTAAACACTGAGTGAACTTTATAGCCTCAGTGGTAGGGGTCACATAAACTTGTTATTTTGACCTTCCACCTCGGTGGATTGTTTACACACACCTTTTCTTTCTCTCTTTAATTTTTTTTGGGCAAGGAAGCAACCGATGATGATAACGTGGGCCTACTGGCGAGTACCATCCAGGAGCCCTTTGGGTTTGCGCACGTGAGGTGCTTTCTTACCCTTCTCACATTTTTTATGTGGTTGGGTATGATTTATTTGTTTTTTAGTTCACTCTGAGCAATGAAGTGAGCACGATTATCTGGTGGTTATTGACGGTTGATTTTTAAATGAGAACAGTCAGGACAATCCAGATCATTGACAACTAGGAATAGATCTGGGTGGGGAAGGGGTGTCAATAAAGAGATAGAACCCCCTAAGAGTCCTTAAAGTATTGATGGACTGTTCATAGAGGTCAGACCTTGTTGTGATTATAATTGATTGAGTGGGGGGGGGGTCTGATCCTCTTTTCTCCCCCTTATGCTCCGTTTGTTGGTATTCTACTACTTCAGAGACAGGCACAAACAACACTAACTTGGATGAACTTACAGAGTTAAAAAGAACTATGATATATGGCCTAATAATGACCGAATACCTAAGGATTAACTCAGCCCCGGGAGTCTCATAGTACTCAATGAGCCCTTCATTTTTCAGCATGATAAAGCCTTCAAAAAAGATTGGTCATTGATCTCCTTGCATTGTACGAGGGACTGGCTAGTTTTAATTATAAAAACAGCTGCCCGTCTCTCACAGGTCCTCAAAACCGAGATACACACAATTGAAGTCCATCTGAAATCATACCAGTCGGTAACAAACCTCAAAAAAAGATTGGAAGTGCTAAAACAAACAATGACTGATTTTGAACCAACATTGAAACAGACTAAATTTAAAAAACAACCTCTTTATTATTGTATATAACAACAGAAAATGCTCCCACATAGGTCGTAGCATGCCCGATCCGCAGCGGAATGGGATGGACTCGATGATGAAGCATGCCACCAAAGGGTAAACCTTTGTTTTTCTTCCGTGGAGAGTTGTTTGCACATAACTGACCTGGGTTTTTCTTTCTTTGAAATAAGTTATGTGTAGAGGAGGCCAAAACCCAGTGTATCCTCTTACTCCCCTCTTTTCTTGATACATGTGAAACGTAGGACATGTCCTGTTGTGTGTGACATGTCCTGATAGTGAACTACAGAGTAATTCGTTTTTTCATTATGGAAAGGCTATCTGTCCCATGGAATAGAATGGGAGTTTATTTATAACATCTTATAAGTATAACTTCCCATTGGGACAAGGTAGGAAGATGGAGTTTAGTATGCCAGAACTCAGAATATAAAAAGGCATCTTTTAGTAAAGATGATTTTTATATTGTGTGTTTGAAAATACCACTTTTAGAAAGTGGGTATATTCTTGCTTAGCCATCCCGTGTGCCTCTTCTGGTTTGTGGATTGACTGTCTGGCTTTGGAGTGACAGGGGCTGGGGATGTACATTCTTTTCAGACAGCCACTGGGAGGGGTTGAGGTGTGCCCTTCCTTTCCTGGAGGAGTCAGAGCTGGGTTGAATAGACCTGGGCTGCATTTAGAGTAGGGGGTGGAATTTCCTTGTACCTGAATGGGCCTGGTCTGCCTTACATAATGCTGTCTTCATCTCTTGCTGGGAAGCTGGACCAGGGAGGACAGAACTGGTTTTAACTGAGCACAGAGCCTCTCTGCCACAAGAAAACAAAGATAATTTGCATATAAATATTGAGGCCCAGACCCCAGACCTTTAGAATACTTCTGGACTCAAGAGGAACCTCTGCCAAGGAGAAGAGCTGGGACAGCTGAAGGAGAAGTACTGCCCCTTTGCTGTGTGCTGTCTGGGGTTGGCTTGCAGTGGCTGTTTCTAACAAGGAGAGGACAAAGACTGTGCTGTGTATCCTGCTTGAAGAAGATGTCCAAGGGTTTGAAGTAGAGCTTGCCTCCTGTTCTGAAGTCTCAGGGACACAATGACTTCACCACCAGCTCCCCTGAACTTCCTTGCTGGGAGTTCTGACCTGCCAAGAGGTGCCTGTTCCTGTGTTGTGCCTCTGGAGGTTGTTCCTTCTACTGGGAGCTTAGAAAAGAGAAGCAACTAAAGAAGCGTGGTGCATCTGCACCTGTTTCTGACGCAGCACTCCCGTGCGGGAAGGATTTTCACGCATCGTCATCATGCCGCTGAAGAAACCGACGAATCGCCTGCCCGCGGCGGGAGAAATTGCTGCACACCGAGTCTCGTGCACCGATCTCCGAAGTCCGATGTCACCGCACCGATTCCATCGCTGCTGTGCAACTGCAAGAACTGACGCATCGTGGGACCGCGGCTGGAGAGATCAACGCAGGGCCATTGCCGCCATATCGAGAACCGACGTATCCCTGAGTCCCCACGCATCGCACCGGGGCGCCAAGTCTACAACAACGCCAAGCCTGCAGTAAGAAACCGACACATCACCTCCCCGCACAGTAAGAAACCGACGCATCACCTCCTCTTCAGTAAGGAACCGACGCATCACCTCCCCTGGAGCAAGGAACCAACGCATCACCTTCCCTGCGACTGTTTTTGTTTATGATTTTGACGCATCCAAGGTACTTTGTGTTGAAAGTGGTGCATCTATAGATTGCTATGGACAGAACTGTTTTTACCTTTTAAAAGTCACATCTTGATAACTGTATGTGGGATTTTGTCGTTTTGGTCTTGTTTGGTTTAGATAAAGATTACTTATTTTTCTAAACTGCTGTGTAGTGTTTTCACTGTATTACTGTATGTGTGCACAAATGCTTTACACACTGACTCTGAAATAAGCCTGTCTGCTTGTGCCAAGCTACCAAGGGGGTGAGCAGGGGTTGTCTAAGGGCATACCTCCCATACCCTGACTAGAAGCAAGGGTCCCTACTTGGACAAAGGTGAAACCAATTGCCAACTAGAGACCCCCATTTCTAACACAGAGGCATTAAATTTGCAACTGCCTACAGTTGAAACCAAAGTCAGTTTTCTGACTGAAATACTCTAACCGGGGCTATCATCGTTGGACTCTATCGCCATTTAATGAGGCACTCCTAAATTTCCAAAGAAAAATCCTACACTTGAAAGCATTGTGGTGCAGGTATCAACGTGTAAGTTGAATCCAGATGCCTTCCCCTCTAATTCCCCAGATACAGAATTAAATCATATTGACGCATTTAACAAGAAGATGTTTTCATCAGCTACTCTGGCCCTATACTACTTAAATGCAGTGTGCCTTCTCTGCAGGTGCGCCCATGCTTTGTGGTACATGGCTAGCGAGATCTTGCTGTCAGCCCTGGAAAACCTCAGGGTGTCCCATGCTGAAAATATTTTGGATGGACAGGATGCAACATAATATGTACTCGTCACTACTGATTACATAGGATGCTTGTTTCCGGTCCAGGGAAGACATAGCTTGGCAGTTTGGGCTGGACTGTTTCCATGAGGCACAGGGTCAAGACTGATTTGCATATAGCTGTGTCTGAACTGGGGTGGTGAAGTTAGTTAAAGAACAATGATGGATTCAACCCATATCTGTGACCGGGGGTGAGTGTTTGAAAAGTTTCAGCGCTCTGTCCATCATCTCCTTGTGTTTGCTTTGTTCGCCCTAAGTTGGCAGGGTATGCCCAGACGTGGGTCCCTTGCTCACTATGCCACTGGACTCAAGCTAGCCTGGCTGATGAGGGGTATTACCCCGAAACCGGTCCCAGGATGCTTGTTTCCGGTCCAGGGAAGACATAGCTTGGCAGTTTGGGCTGGACTGTTCCCATGAGGCAAAGGGTCAAGACTGATTTGCATATAGCTGGGTCTGAACTGGGGTGGGGAAGTGAGCTTAAGAACAATGATGGATTCAACCCAGATCTGTGACTGGGGGTGAGTGTCTGAAAAGTTTCAGTGCCCCATCCATCATCTCATTGTGTTTGCTTTGTTCGCCCTAAGTTGGCAGGGTATGCCCAGACGTGCGTCCCTTGTTCACTTTGCCACTGGACTCAAGCTAGCCTTGCTGATGAGGGGTGTTGCCCTGAAACCGGTCCCAGGATGCTTGTTTCTGGTCCAGGGAAGATATAGCTTGGCAGTTTGGGCTGGACTGTTCGCATGAGGCACAGGGTCAAGACTGATTTGCATATAGCTGTGTCTGAACTGGGGTGGCGAAGTGAGCTAAAGAACGATGATAGATTCAACCCAGATCTGTGACTGGGGATGAGTGTCTGAAAAGTTTCAGTGCTCCGTCCATCATCTCCTTGTGTTTGCTTTGTTCACACCAACATGGCACACTTGGATGCAGGCAGCTGTATTTTCTGGGTTGCGCAGGTATCTCTCATGGACATGTCCTTTGATGAATCTAGACTTTGCCATGAAAAGGGTGAACATTTTAAAGATAATCGTAAGACGGCATAATCCTTGAGGTTGTTACTAGCCTGCCAATTCAGTACAGTACAGAAAATGTGGGGGGTACTCTAGCTTCCAGGCACCATCAAACCGTCTCAGCCAGTGCAGCAACTGTCCCAGCCTTTTTGAGGTGAAGGGTGTGGAGGCAGTCTAACCCTTTTCCTCCAGCAGGTTCAACATCAATCTTCTTCCTCCTCCCCTGCTGCTATGGCACTTAGGCTGCTTTGATTTGGAGGCCACAATCTGCCATTTCTCCCTAGCTGGAAATCCATCCCACGAGACCGTTTGCTTTGCAGATTGTTCAAAGAAGATATATCTTACCTTTCAAATTTTCCCCAAACATATTAACTTCCCTCTCTCCCACATGCATAATCAAATTCCGACAGACCACTCCTCAATGAAAGTTTGCCTTCTGCTGGCTAAGGGTGCCATCCAGTGAATGAAAGACCGGTGTCATGGGGTGTTACTTGTGCTACTTCCTCGTGCTGAAGGATGGAGGCCTCTGGTCTATACTGGAACTCCAGCCATTGTGCACCTTTTTGAGGAAGGAGGAGCTAAAAATGCTCACTCTGGTGCCGATCTGCTCTGCTGTAGATCCTGGGTACTTGGATTTGCATGACGTTTATTTTCTCATATCAACAACGAGGAGGGGACTGGGGGCGCTTATAAGTCATATATATATATATATAATATATATATATATATATATATATATATATATATATATATATATATATATATATATATATATATATATATATATATATATATATATATATATATATATATATATATATATATATATATATATATTTTGGAGCCGGAGTCTCCCCCTTTTGGAACTGGGGCCTTCACACACCCGGCAGGGTGTCATGCTTCATCATAGGGCTTGCTCCTCTTTGTGCCGGCGCTGCAATGCCTGACAGGCACCCTTTAAGGGGCTCTTTATCAGAGATCTTTTGTTCCAAAGCCGTAATGTGAAGTGCTAGTGTAGGGCCCTGAAGTGTAGATGAGTGTATAAAGTGTGTGAATTGTTTAAGGAAAATTAAAAGGAGACTAAGTAGTACTATAAAAAAGTTTTAATCAGTGAGTCTACTTGTCTAGTTAAAACCAGAGATTATCAAAATACCGACATGATATTCAGTGGCTGCTAATACAAAAAGGTCAACATGTTTCTAGCTTCGTTTGTCACAAAAGTGATCAGTTAGTAATTTTACTTCTGGTCCTGATGAATTGCTATCTAGACAGTGGTTGGCGTCCTAGTTAGTATAAGGGGTAAACCAAGCACTAGAACAACCTAAATGTGAAGTACCTTTTGGCTATATCGACCCATCTAGGCTAGGTAATGAACTGCATCAAGTACTAGCTGAGGGAACGCTAAATTATAGCGTCAGTTTTGATGCGGCTCGATAGCTGGACGACCTACCAAGCTAGCCAAGCACCGGCCCGACGAGGAGCAAGCCCTATGATAAAGCATGACACCCTGCCGGGTGTGTGAGGGCCCCAGTTCCAAAAGGAGGAGACGCCAGCTCCAACCTTTGGATATATATACACCGAACGATCCTTTAAATCTCTCTTCCTGTATCCTTAGGAACTGCATACTTTTTTGATAGAATTCATTTTCTTATACCTGTTCTGCAGTCCTACCAACGCTACCTGTGGTTTGAGATAGGATCAGAAAACATCCAGTTTGCCATGCTGCCCTACCTTGGCCCAGCCCCAGGTATTCACGAAAGTGATTGCAGGGGTTTGCAGTTAATCTTGGGAGGTCAGTGATGCAAGTTTTACCCATATCTCAACAACCTGCTTTTCAAGGTGGGTTCACTGTGGTCAGTCACAGATCACCTCTCAGTAAGGGACATGTGCTTGACTTCCTTGGGCCGAATTCCACTGGAACCCCAGTCAGAGAATACTTTTCACAGGGACTGTTCCTGAAACGTTGGCGTTTAAGTCCTTTCCATCACTTCAGCAAGTCCAGGACATTCAGGCTATAATCCCGATGTTTTGAGCTCAGCCCTGGATCTCCTTACAAATGCTTCTGGGACTCCTCCCTGTCCCATATACCAGAAAGCATATGTGGACCCTGCAGTGGTACTTCATATTCAGTGGGCCCAGCACCATCGCAGTCTGCAGTTCCATCTAGGTCTCATAGGAGACTGCGCAGCATCTTCTGTGGTGGCAAATGAAACACCAACATGTCCTGCAGCAGCCCACTTTCTCTTCCCCATCGAGACTTCACAGCTGTCACAGATGTCACTGCTGGGGTGTAGTGGTCATTTGGAAGAGGTGGAGATCAGAGGCCCCTCTTCTCCAGAAGAGCACCAGCTTGTTATCAATGTTTTGTAGTTTCATGCAACCCAGCAGGCCCTAAAAGTCTTCCTGCCATCAATTAAAGGACAGCTGTGGTAGGTCCTCACAGACAACACAACTGTCATGTGTTACTGCAAAAATAGGGTTAAGTGGGGTCTTTGCATCCTGTACAAGAAGGCCTTTTGCCTTTAGAGACGGATGGACCAACAGCAGATCTTTGTGGTGGACAACCCTGTGGCAGGGTCCAAAGCAGACAAATTAAACAGGCGTCTGCTGGTAGACCATGAATGGCGTCTCCCGGAGGTGGCATTAAGCGTTTTCGAACATCTGAGCCTGCTCTAACTAGATCTGTTTGCCACCTCCGAAAATGTGCAGTGTAAAACCTTTTGGGCACTAGAGTTCCCTGCTGGAGATTCACAGGAATACACATTCTCTCTGCAGTGGAACACGAGTTTCCTGTACGCATTCATACTATTACTTCTCCTGCCTCAAGTTCTGAAGAAAATCAGGACAGACGAGGCCCAAGTCCTCCTTACAGCCCTAAATTGGGTCAGGAGGTTGTAGTACCCAAATCTCTTGAGTCTGAACTATTGTCCTCAGAGCCGACTTTCCCTTCTATTTGGCAGCATTAATTCATTCTGGTCCCCTGTATGGTGGCCGCAGGATCTAGGAAATCTGCCTTGTCCGATCAGGAAAGCTCCAAATCTCGGAGTCTATTTTGACGACAAGCTGACCTTCGCAGACCACATCAGTTATGTTATTTTGACATGCTCCTATTTGTTGAAAACTCTCAGGAAAATCTTCCCCTTCATCTCTTTTGAACGCAGAAAAACTGTAATTGTTGCCCTCTTACTATCTATAATTGATTACTGTAATGCTTTATATATGGTCTTACAACAGCAACTGCTGAACAAATTGCAGATTTTACAAAATGCCGCACGCATTCGCTCAGAACGCAATTCGTTATAACGAATTGCCTTAGGGGGGGGCTGGATTTTAGAATAGTTTAATTTACTATTCCAACTCCAGTCTCACAACAGTATGGAAGGTGTTGTTGTAACGACTTGCGTGCTGAAGGAATGCGTGCTAAAGACGCATTTGTTATATTGCCGGCACTGTGAAGGCACAGCATGATTCCTGCTTTGTTCTAAAGGATGTTTCCCCTCCCTCACAGACACCAGCGTATGCAGAAAAAGACATCTAGCCTCAACATCTGTGCCCAGTAAGTGGGCCTGAAAATCAACACGAAGAAATCACAAGTGGTGCCGGTCAACATCCCAAACCCTTTTCCTATCAAGGTGGATAGAGAGGACCTAGCCATGACAAGAGTTCACCTATCTAGGCGGTACTATCAGACATGATGGAGAGGCAGGCAGTGATATCAAGAGCAGACTGAACAAGGCCAAGAATGTCTTTGATGCTGAACAATGCCTAAAGGTAGAATCCCAATACCAAGCTGAGGCTTTCCCCAGAGCTGTGTTCTGTCCACACTCTTGTATGGATCAAAATGCTGATGGATGACGAAAAGCAAATTGCCAATTTGTTAGCCTTCTACACCAGTAACCTGAGAAGAATCTTGTGCATTTTCTGGCAGAGATCCATCTCCAACCAGGAGTGTCTCACCAGATACAGGCAAGAGAGCATGGACACCATCATTATGAGAAAAAGATGGAGAAAAAAGATGGAGATGGTTAGGACACACCATCAGAAGACAACAAGTCTCCATCACAAGAACGACTCTCCACTGGACCCAGGAGCCAAACAGAAGAGAGGCATGCCAAAGAACACCTGGGGGCGAACTGTGGAAACAGAAAGGAAGACCCTGAACCAATTCTGGGGAACCGTACAGAAACTTGCCTAAGACCGACAGAAGTGAATTCGCTTTGTTGCTGCCGTACATGCCAGTTGGCATAACAGGCAGTAAGTAACTTGGAAGGCATCTGAAGAGCAGTGTGCAAATGAGGAACCTATGTTCCATTATTAATATGTGTGCCAGCTGAAGTAAGGAAGCCTCTGTCAGCCCACAAGCTGGCCAAAATCATGGACAACTCAAAGGTGTATTTTGAGCCCGCAGAGATAGTTATATTTTCTGTTCCAGAACACACCAGGGGTGAGGGCAATCAGTTCAACAACCGGGGCAGATTATTTTTTACTACATTGCATTACAGAAACGGAGTACATACAGCATAGGATGCTTTTTTAGTGATTTCTTGGTTTAGTAAACAAAGAAAACACAATCAGTCAAATAGATCTACATGTGGTTTAACAATATGGGCTGGAGTAATCATGAAGTTACCCATCATGGGAGTTAGGTAACAGTGAAGCAGGATTCAGGTGTAAAGCACACACAACAGTAAGGTTAAAGAGGGATTAATTTGTCCTTGGTAAGTCTAGCTTTAGTACATGCTTCTTTTTCAACAAGAGGGGTGCTACAACATGGGGGGCGCTGACAGCTGGGTACGAAGGGCAATATTTTCTGTAGCTTTCACCGACAGGGCTGTTGCTGCAACACCCAATGTCAAAGAGGTGAAGAATCCGCAACAGGGTCAAAGGCAGCAGAATAATAAGTGATCAGGTGGTTTTGATGATACATGCTTCTGGGTGAGGCCACACTGGGCACAGACATCCTTTTCATGACAAAAAAGGATACATTGTTTTCTTTAGTCTGAGAGTCCCAGGGTAGAGGAGGAAGATAGGGCCTGTTTAAGAGCAATAAAATAGTTTTCTGCCTCAGTAGTCCATGTGATGGGATCAGAAACTGTGTTTGGTGAGCACTTGCAAGGGTTTAGCTATCACAGCTTCAGATGGAATCCACTGGCAACAGTATACAATAATACCTGTTGAGGTTGAATGACATAATAACAAGAACAGAAATATAATTGCAAAAATATTCATAACGCTAATATTAACCTTTCCTAACCCTTATACAAACATCTACATTTTGACTGGATAAATATCGCTGATCAAATTATCTATCATACACAAAAATATAGTAGTCTGTTATGAGACCAAAGTTAATAATCCTGTGTCATAATTGTCTTGCTACCTCGAATGTACCAATGTACGATTTGATTTTGTATGCTATACTTGCCATGCCTGCATCAATAAAAAGAGTTATAAAAAATATATATATAGTAGTCAACAATATCGAGAACACAGTAAAACAAAAGCACTATGACCTACATATCGCTAACAAATTATGAAACACTAAAATATTGACAAATCACCCAAAAAAACTGTAATAAACCACTATAACATAAAATAAAACTAATGTTAAGGATTTCATATAATTAAAAACTGAAATTTAAAAAGTTCATATAAAGTTTTCAATAGAAGGTAAAAAAATATGAAACACCTACCAACAACATTAACCAATCCAATTTAAAAAGAAAAGAGTTAACAACGAAAAAAGCATCAGTCTGTCAGACAAAAGGTCATCAGGCAACATTTCAGCAAAAGAAAACAGAAAAACACTATAACCTCTGTAGTGCGGCCGTCGGCCAACAGCTGACACTGGGGAAGGTTTAAGGGGAACCTCCAGTGCTTGCACTGGAGGATTCATTTTCTTAATCCCCAGGCTGGAGGTGAAGCAGAATCGCCTCCTCATCTGCCTCCAGCCACCTGTGACATCAGCGTACCTCACGATGCACTTACATCACATATCCCCGCCGGACTTGAGGAAAAGAAGCAGGTGAATGCTCTCTCATGCTCCTGTGGGAATTTTAGGCTGAAAACGTTCTCCCCACCTTTCCAGCGATGCCTGCTGTGGTATCTCGTGCGTTTCCTCCATGCACGCTTTGGCATCCTGTGCGCCGCGTGCCCTTTTCGTGCCACTGCCTTGTTATGATATGAAGTAGTCACAAGTGACATTCCCTGTCACTCGTGGCTATTTCATATGTAGTGGTGTTGAGGGGAGTAACGAGTCTTGCTTTCAGGAAGGTTGTGGTTTGAATGGGGGTGGGATTGTATATACTGTTGTAAAGGTCCGTTAAGGTCATTCTGGACCTGGACTTGTTGGAGATATCTGCTGTTCATTTGGAATAAAGATTTACCTTTTCAAAGAAGAAGGAATCTCTGCAGAGTATTCATTTCCAACTCCCTACACTGGCGACGAGCGGGACTGTATCTATCAATCAATCAATCAATCAGGGAATTGTGAAGCACGCTACTCACCAGTGAGGGTCTCAAGGCCCTAGGTGGGGGGGAGCAGCTCCAGTCAGTCGAAGAGCCAGGTTTTGAGGGTCTTCCTAAAGATGTGCAGAGTAGGGGCGCGTCTGATGTCAATCGGGAGCTGGTTTCAGGTTTTAGCTGCGATGTAGGAGAAGGCTCTTCCACCCGTTCTTGCTCTGCGGATGTGCGGGGCATCGGCGAGGTCGGCAGATCGGAGGTTTCTCTTGGGTGCGTGGAAGGAGATTCTTTCGTTGAGATATTGGGGTCCGGTGTAGTGGAGGCATTTGTAGGCGTGGGTGAGTATCTTGAAAGTTACTCTCTTCTCGACGGGGAGCCAGTGGAGGTCTTGCAGGTGTTGGGTGATGTGTTTGTGTCGAAGGATGCCAAAGACGAGTCTGGCTGCGGTGTTCTCTATGGTCTGGAGTTTGCGGAGTAGAGATTTGTTGATCCCGGCATAGAGGGTGTTTCCGTAGTCCAGTCTGCTGGTTATGAGTGCGTGGGTGATGGTCTTTCTTTATTCGGGGGGGATCCATTTATAGGTCTTGCGAAGGACGCGGAGGGTGTTGAAACAGGTGGAGGCGACGGCGTTGATCTGTCGGGTCATGAAGAGGGAGGAGTCGAGTATGATACCGAGGTTCTGGGTGTGGTCCGTGGGGCTGGGGGGCTGCCGAGGGTGGTGGGCCGCCAGGTGTAGTCCCAAGCAAAGGGGGAGGGTCCGAGGACGAGGACTTCTGTCTTCTCCGAGTTGAGCTTCAGGCAGCTGCTGCTCACCCAGGATGCGACGTCCTTCATCCCTTCCTGGAAGCGGAGTCTGTGGTGATGGGGTCCTTGGCGAAGGAGAGGATGAGCTGGGTGTCGTCGGCGTAGGATACTATGCTGAGTCCGTGCTGTCTGATGATTCCGGCGAGGGGGGCCATGTAGATGTTGAAGAGCGTAGGGCTGAGCGATGATCTTAGGGGTACTCCGCAGTTGATCTCTGTGGATTCGGAGAGGAAGGGTGGAAGTCTGATTCTTCTGCTTCTGCCGGTAAAGAAGGAGTGGAGCCAGTCGAGGGCGGTTCCCTGTTGCCAGTGCCGTGGAGTCTGGTGGTGAGTGTGCGGTGGGAGATGGTATCGAAGGCTGAGAGGTCAAGTAGGATCAGGGCCGCGGTGTGGTCTAGGTCGAGGAGAGTGCGGATGTCGTCTGTAGCGGCAAGTAGAGCGGTCTCGGTGCTGTGGTTGCTGCGGAATCCGGATTGAGAGGGGTCGAAGATGAAGTTCTCTTTGATGAATTTCGTTAGTTGGATGTTGACGGTCTTCTCTGTGACTTTGGCCTCGAAGGGGAGGAGAGAGATGGGTCGGTAGTTCTTGAGGTCTGTTGAATCTGCTGAGGGCTTCTTGAGTAGGGGCTTGATTTCTGTGCATTTCCAGTCAACAGGGAATGTATCTACGTCGTGGATTGGTTTTATCACGGAATTGTCGAATCTGCATTTATACCGGATTGGATTCCTACAGAGCTCATTTCAGGTTGCCATTGGCGGAGCAAGCTGTTAACTGCTATGGAGAGTTATGCATGTCTGCAGCATAGAGTCCTGATTGGCTGTATTACTTTGGCCATGCCTACTAGTGCAGAGGAGTGTTAATTTACACTCTGTTTGCCTGTGCTCCGTCGGTCATGTCTCTCAGTGCCGAAGTGGCTCTCAACAGACTCGTGAGTGATCGGTTGAAGTTTCCTCTACTCAACCATATTTACCAGTGCCGACCGGTGTTAAGAAATACACCGCTAAGTCATGTTTTCTTCATTGAGGTGTTAAGAAATACACTGCTGAGTCATGTTTTCTTCATCGATCACTGGAGTGTTCTAGTGAACAAAGTGTATGTCACTTTAAGGTACTGTACTGTTTCACTTCAAGTGTGACTACACTTTTGTTTTTTTGTGGATTTCACAGTACTGTGTCGCAACCTTTCAAAATTATTCATCATATTTTCCCTGCTGATATTTAATTATTTCTTGCCTATTTGTGTTCAGGATAATTATTGTGACTATTTAGGTTTCTTTTCCTCCTATTCATTGTTATGGCTGGGATTATTCCTCCACCTTCTTTCCTTAATGCTCCTGGGGAACCACCCATGGATTTGGAGACATGGAAGGCGATGTTCCTGGTATTCGTGGAAGTATTAGATGGAGAGGAGTGTGAACCTGAAAGAAAACTTGCTTTGCGTAAACATTGTCTAGGTGGGATCGGATTGAAAGAATTCAAGAACTTACCTGTTTTAGTCAGCCCTAGTAATATAAATGTTTACCAATATGCTTCTAAACAACTCAGCGTAAGCCCGTTACCTGCCGCCACTGTTGCCTGCCAGCGAGGGGGGGCGGAGCCAGGACTCCAAGCCCCAGGCTCCCTTGTGGCCTCCTGACACCACCACCGACGCCCGCATTCCACGCCAGGAGGCGCGTTAAATACATCAGCGGGCTCCCTCAGCGCGGGAAGCCCGTTACCTGCCGCCACTGTTGCCTGCCAGCGAGGGGGAGCGGAGCCAGGACTCCAAGCCCCAGGCTCCCTTGTGGCCTCCTGACGCCACCACCGACGCCCGCATTCCGCGCCAGGAGGCGCGTTAAATACATCAGCGGGCTCCCGCAGTGTGGGACGTGTACGGGCGTGCCCGGGCAAAGCCCGAGCCAAGGGTGTCTGTGCCCGTCAGCAGCCGGAGGAGGCCGGGCTGGGCCATGTCCTTAAGATTTTACCTACAACCTCCCTGACTCAGGGTAAGAGCAGCTGAAATTATTACAGGAGATTTATTGCTAAAAAGTTTTATTCTTATCCTTTTTACCCCCTTTGAGTGCTTTCTGTCCCTGGTGAATATAATTATGGGAAAACAAAAGCTTGGCGGTGTTGCATCTGGGAGCAAAAATTTGAATGCAAGACTAAGTGCACCTATAACAAACTATCTAAATACTGCAATGGGACTAATTAATAGCAAGATTGTCAATGTGGAGGAGCGCCTTGCAGCAACAAAGATCGCGCTAAATAATGTAGTTGAAGATACACTTGTGGATACAATTGCAGTAGACACAGTTGCAAACGGAAATCCTCAAAATCATACTACAGCCTTGGTCCATAATGCAGCACCCTGCGTATCAACGTCATTATTAGAGATATCAGTGCTAACAGAAGGTTCAGACCCATCTACATCCACATCCCCTGCAATTGAAGCAAAACAACTACGGAAGAGTAAAATGAAACAATCCGCAAAACATCCTCAAATACAGCAAAAAACACTGCCCCAGAAAAAGAGTGGGGACATAAGGGATAATCAATGTCATGTTATCTCCCATAATCTGGACTCACTTGTTAAAAAATTACATGGGAAAATTGACTCAGTTGAGAAAAATCTGTTAACTGAAATTGTAAAAATTAAGAATGATGTTGCCGGTATTTCCAAATTAATTGGGGAGTTGATAATACAGGGAAAGAACGAGAGGGGAAATATACAACCTGTCATAAACAACAATACAGCAATGGTAAATAATCCCCGAACTACTACAAACGACCCCACACATAGTCTACAGAGCCCATCATCATTGGGAGAAGGAAAAAATACTGTTGAGCAAAGGGACATGAAAGAAACCAACAAGGGGTCACGCCCTATGACTTTGGCTAATCAAGCGACTAAAAAGGCAAAACCAAAAATTATAAACTTGGACAAACATGGCTATAAATCATTACCTATCAGGCCCCAAAGATTCCTACACCTACCCCCCCCCCCGAGGCTACACTGTACACGATCATTTTGAAAAATGTGCCAGAATTGAAGGATGGTATAGATGAGGATTGGGAAGAACTGAAAAACAAGGTTGTATTCTGGTTTAACAATCACTGTGACTATGATGCAAATATCTTGTCCCAAAGCATTAATATGGTAAGAAGAGTACCCTGGGTAGGGAAACAACTTAAAAACTGTGAAGGGGACTGCGTTGTCGTCTCCTTTCGATACCCAGAGATAGTTAAGACCCTGCTAGAAGATTTAAGTAATAATTGGGAGAAATTATTAGAACATCAGAATGAAACCATCACTGGGGTACCACTAGGGTACTTCTATAAGCCGGATAAGAGGATTCAATCAGGTCACGGTCTCACAATAACAGAAAAGTCTAGACCACTTGCTTTGTTTAATAAATTCTTACCACTCAGACGATGTAGTGATGTAGACTGACTACAAAAGGATACGGTCCAAGACCCTGGCCTTATTGATGAGATATTACTAGAGACATCACCTGCAACTCAAAAATTGAAATCTAGAAAACTGACTAGTAACTTGGAATATTGCGGGTATTAATAAGAAAATGAAAGATGGGACATGGCCTGTTTTTCTAAATGATTGTGAAATTATTTGTGTGGAAGAGACTTGGCACACGGAATCCTTCCATATTGATGGTTTTTTAACCGTGGATACTAAAGCAACACCTTCACGAAATGGAAGAGCGAGGGGTGGCCTAGCAGTTTTACTTTCAGTTACATGCCCATTGACCTTGAAGAAAGCTTACATTGACTCTCCCTTTTTCCAATTCTTGTGGCTTTATTCTTCTGACCATCAATGTTATGTATTAATTAATTTCTACAAAAATGTTTTTGATACCACCAGAAATCAAGTGATATTTGCGCTTGAGAGGGAGCTTGATCTCTTTTTAAAAAAAATAAGGGGCGATTACCTTTTGATTTGGGTGGGAGACTTTAATAGTAAGAAATGTAGTATTTCAGATGGAAAGCTCTGTGGGTATGGAAACGAGGGTGGTGATAGCTATTCCCATTTTCCTCATAATCATTATGGTGAATCTATTAACGAGGTTATGTCCAAACACAACCTAGAGTTATTAGATCAGTATATATCGGACGGGCAATCCCAACTACCGACTTATGAAGGACATGGCCAAAGTTCAATAATTGACCACATCCTAATCTCGGCACATGGCCAAGAACAAATAGAGAAAATGGAGGTAAAAATAGTCTATGTTAGTGATCACCACCCACTTGTCCTAACAGTTAGAATTGATGATACTCACCAGACTGGACCTTGTTTAGCTCCCTTTATTTCTACCCAGGGGGAAAATGGTATATCTATTAAATGGTCGGGAGTAAATCCAATAGATTTCATGGAGGTTTTAACAAATAAATGTAAACAAGATATAGAAATCTGTAATAGGGTGGATCTTACTGATAAGCAGATTATGAGGTCTTTTTGTAATATCACTGCCGAAATATCCAGAGGATTGAAAATTAAGAGTAAGAGGAAAACAAAGAAAATATCTGGCTGGTTTGATTCACAATGTACGAAGGCAAACCAGTCACTAGAAAACGCTCTAAAAATCAGGCCTAGAGATAAAGAACTTATCAAACAACAGAGACTTTTATATAAACAGTCCATAATAAAAAGAAAGCGCGAAATCCAATATAATGCTTGGGAAAAACTTTCCCAGGCCGCAAATACTAAAGATCCATCCCTATTCTGGAAGACTATAAACCATCCGTTTTTTAAAGAAAACTGTGCTATTAAGATTGAGAGCCTGGTGCAGCCCGAAGAATGGGTACGTTATTTTGGCCAGGTTTTTAATGCTGGAAATGAAACCCCTATTCCAGTTGAACAAAGTGGCCTTGATGGTACCTTAGAGTTATTAAATAATCAAATTCTTATAACTTTTGAATCACCTAATATGGCCCCCGTCACACTGGATGAGGTGACATCGGCACTAGTGAGAAGTGCAAATGGCAAAGCACCCGGTGTTGATGGGGTTCCAATAGATATCTTTAAGCACAACACTGGATTTTGGGTCCTCCTTTTACAAAAAGTGTTTAATATTATTGCAGGGGGCACAATACCAAAAACATGGACTGAAAGCATAATCGTGCCAATTTTTAAAAAGGGTAACAGAAGTGACGCTAAATGTTATCACCCTATTTCCCTTCTTGACACAACCTCAAAACTGATGGGTAGGATATCGTTAGAGAGACTGGAAATATGGGTAGAGGAAAACAATGTCCTTACGGAATCACAATATGGGCTCAGAAGGGAAATAGGGACGATTGAACAATGCATTAATTTACACCTGTTGATCAGTAAGTACACAAATATAAAAATGGGCCATCTACACCTTTGTTTTATTGACTTAACCAGTGCCTTTGATCTAGTAAATCATTCGAAACTATGGCAGACCTTGACTCAAATGGGCGCCCCCAATGATATCATAATTTACCTTTCTCAGATATACAGTCGCCTGACTACAAGAGTTCATTATGGGCCAGAAGGGGAACATTTATTTGTTAAAACCTCCATGAAATCTATTGGATTTACTCCCGACCATTTAATAGATATACCATTTTCCCCCTGGGTAGAAATAAAGGGAGCTAAACAAGGTCCAGTCTGGTGAGTATCATCAATTCTAACTGTTAGGACAAGTGGGTGGTGATCACTAACATAGACTATTTTTACCTCCATTTTCTCTATTTGTTCTTGGCCATGTGCCGAGATTAGGATGTGGTCAATTATTGAACTTTGGCCATGTCCTTCATAAGTCGGTAGTTGGGATTGCCCGTCCGATATATACTGATCTAATAACTCTAGGTTGTGTTTGGACATAACCTCGTTAATAGATTCACCATAATGATTATGAGGAAAATGCTAGCTTCAGGGTAAAATGGGGAATCAGGCAGGGGTGTGTGCTTGCCCCACTCCTGTTCTCCTTATACATAAATGGTGTAGATGAGGAACTGCAAAAGTTAAACGCAGATGTCCCTAAAGTAGCCAAACGCGCTGTTCCGACCCTACTTTATGCGGATGACGCGGTTTTATTATCAAGAACTGCGAATGGGTTGCAGACCCTTATTGAAAAATTTGCACAATATATGCAGGATAAGGATCTAGTAATACATTTGAAAAAGACCTTTACGATGGTCTGCGGACCAGGAAAAATAAAAACTAAGAATCACCATATAAATAGTGTCCCCATTGAAAAAACAAAATCATTTGTATATCTAGGTCTGGTTTTCACAGATAAGGGGAGCTGGGGAGCCCATATTGAGCAATGTAAATTAAAATTCTTGAGAATAACTGAGTCAATCTTTAGATTTTCACAAAAAATGGGCAATAAGCCCATCAGGGAAATAATGACACTTTATAAAAGCAAGTGTCTTACTGGGGTCTGTTATGGGGCAATACTATGGGGAGGGGCAAATTGTACAACCCTCTATACCCAAGAAAATACATTTTACGACGGCTTTTAGCTTTACCCAGTTCTACCCCGGTATTTAGTGTGCATAAAGCATTAGATGCCCCCTATACACATGATTTTATAAGTACAATAAGTTTAAATGTCTGGTATGGTATCTGGAGCAAAGAAGGTACAAAGTTTACGCAGGATATTATTAAAGTTTGTGTTGCCCATGACCAAGGAACAAAAATACCATGGTTAGTTTATATTAAAAATCTTTTAAATGAATGTACTATAAATACTGATTTCAAAAATCCCTCCCAAATACTTGATATGGGAAAAAGGATCTGAAGAATAATCTAATGGAATCACGGAACTGGCTCAGGGATGTAAATGCAATCCAGAAACCAATGACCAAGGCTTATTTGGACAGGATATCTGGGCAAGGGATACCTTTTTATTTACTGCAGATTACAAACATAAAACATAGATTTTACCTTACAAGACTGAGAATGGGTTTAGTCAATTTTTTAATAGCTTTCCCAACGATGGGCAAGTGGAATCATAATCTTCCAAAGTGCCCATGCGACGGGAGATCAGATCAAACAACATTGCATTTTATATTATTCTGTGGTTTTTACAGTGATGTTTGGAAGAGTCTCTTACGACCACTTTTTTTTAAAGGAGAGGCTCTTCACGTATAATATAGCTTTTGAATATGTTTGTAGTCTGGCAAATATTAGGGTCTGCAATGCAGTGGTGACCTCTATACAGAAGTCAATTAAAATACGACATAGTAATTCTCATCTTGAGGCCCTTGTATACGAGCACAATGATGTAAATCCAGATAAATGAGCCAATACCCTGTCTAATAGGCTTCGCAAAATATTATATTTCATGTATTTGGTATTCTTATCTTTCTTGTTTTCCCAGTCATAATTATGATTCTTTAGAGGGAATTAATTTTTATCTTTTTTCCATGATGTACTTTGAAGTTATTAAAACCATTGCCTAGCTTTAGAACTGGATAATCTTGCACTATTTAGCACTTAGCACTTTTGGAAAATAATACCTATATGATTTTTAAATATACATTGTGTATATTTTATTTTAGATATCAGGTCTTTTTAGATAGCGTAATGAAGTGCCAGAATCATACGCATTCTTCTGATATTTCTTTGCTGCACAATGAAGCGAGAGCTCTTATCAATCAATCAATCAATCAATCAGGGGTTTGTTAAAGCGCGACTACTCACCCGTAAGGGTCTCAAGGCGCTAGGGGGGGGAGGGGTGCAGGTTCCATCCTTCAAGGAGGGGGTCTGTCGAAGAGCCAGGTTTTGAGGTTTCTTGCGAAGATGGGGAGCGATGTTGTCTGTCTGAGGTGGAGCGGAAGGGCGTTCCATGCTTTGGCCGCGAGGAAGGAGAAGGAGCGGCCTCCCGATCTGGTCTTTCTGGTGCGGGGGACCACGGCGTAGGAGAGCTGGGCTGATCGTAGGGTCCTTTGGGGTGCGTGGAATTTGAGTCGGCTGTTCAGGTATGCTGGTCCGGTGCCGTGAAGGGCCTTGTGTGCGTGGGTGAGCATCTTGAAGGTGATTCTCGCCTCGACAGGGAGCCAGTGGAGTGTGCGCAGGTGCTGGGAGATGTGGCAGTGTTTTGGCAGGTTGAGGACCATTTGCGGCGGCGTTCTGGATGTTCTGTAGCTTGCGGGTGAGGTTTTTGTTTATTCTGGCGTAGAGTGCGTTGACGTAGTCGAGTCTGCTGGTGACCAGGGCGTGAGTGACGGTCTTTCGGTGTTCGAGGGGGATCCATTTGAAGGTCTTACGAAGGAGGCGGAGGGTGTGGAAGCAGGAAGACAGAGTTGATCTGGCGGTCCATTTTGAGCTCGGAGTCCAGGATGATTCCCAGGTTGCGTGCGTGGTCCGTGGGGGTTGGCGGGTTTCCGAGGGCGGGGGGCCACCAGGTGTCGCTCCAGGCATCGGGGTTTGGGCCCATGATGAGTACTTCTGTTTTGTTGGTGTTTAGTTGTAGGCAGCTGTTTTTCATCCATTTGGCGACGGCTTCCATGCCTTCTCGAAAGTTGCGTCTGGCGGTGTTGGGCTCGTTGGATAGGGAGAGGATGAGCTGGGTGTCGTCTGCGTATGACACGATGTTGAGTCCGTAGGTTCTGACGATGGGGGCGAGTGGAGCCATGTAGACGTTGAAGAGCGTCGGGCTGAGGGAGGAGCCCTGGGGGACTCCGCAGGTGGTAGGTGTGGGGTCCGAGAGGAAAGGGGGAGTCTGACCCGCTGCGTCCTGCCGGAGAGGAAGGAGCGGATCCAGTCGAGGGCCTTGTCCTGGATTCCTGCGTCGTAGAGTCTGCGTATTAGGGTGCGGTGGGAGACTGTGTCGAACGCCGCTGATAGGTCGAGGAGGATGAGGGCTACTGTTTCTCCTTTGTCCAGTAGAGTGCGGATGTCGTCTGTTGCAGCGAGGAGGGCGGTTTCCGTACTGTGGTTTTTTCTGAAGCCGGATTGGGAGGAGTCGAGGATGTTGTGTTCTTCAATGAATGTGGTGAGTTGGCTGTTGATGGCTTTCTCGATGACTTTCGCTGGGAACGGGAGCAGGGAGATGGTTCTGTAGTTTTTGAGGTCGGTGGGGTCCGCTGAGGGTTTCTTTAGGAGGGGTTGACCTCGGCGTGTTTCCAGTCGTCGGGGAACGAGGCGGTCGCCAGGGAGCGGTTGATGGTGTGGCGGAGCATGGGTGCGATGGTGTCGGCGGCTCTGTTGAAGATGTGGTGGGGGCAGGGGTCCGTGGGGGCCCCTGAGTGGATTGACTTCATTGTCTTCAGTGTGTCTTCCGTGGTGAGGGCTGTCCAGTCGTCAATCGCTGGTTTCCGGGTGTCGGGGGTGGTTGGTGAGGGTTCAGTGTGTTGGTTGTCTTCGTCGAAGTTGTCGTAGATGCTCTTGATTTTGTGGTGGAAAAAGGTGCTGAGTTTGTCGCAGAGGTCTTGTGAGGGAGGGATGTCGGTAGACTCGCTAGTGGGTTGGGCGAACTCCTTGATGATGCTGAAGAGTTCCTTGCTGTTGTGCGCGTGGGTGGAGATTCTGTCTTCAATCGCTTTTTTCCTCGTTTCTCTGATGAGTTAATGGTGGGCGTTGGTGGCGGCTCTGAAGTTGTCGTGGGCTTCTGTGGATTTGGTGTTCCTCCAGGCAATGAATTGAATTTATATACACAAAGCACTTTAATGTACATGGCCAACAGGGTCCGTTGTTTGGGGTCTCCTTTTTAGCCTTGTATGTTTCTTTTTCTTTTATGTATTCTATGTGTTTTTATTGCATATTGTGAAAGATGAAAATATGTATACATTTTTAGGCTGCTTTTATGGTTATGTTTTCATTTAACCGAATAAAGCTTCTTTGATTTGATTTGAACTCAGCATAAGATATGGAAAAAAAACATAAGATATGGAAAGATTCATATTCTACTCCAGGAAGCAACATTCTGATGAGGCCATTGAGGATTATGTGTCCACACTTAAATCTTTAGCGGTAACGTGTGATTTTGAACATATTTCTTATGAACAAGTACTTAGAGACCAAATTTTAATGAGAACCAACAATAAGAAAATACAAGAAAGATTATGGACAAGTACTGACATGTCGCTCAACGCTGCCATTGAAATAGCTAAGGCAATCGAACATTCAGAAAAGTTTGTGCAAGAGATAAGGGGTGTAGAAAAAACTGATATACATGTAGTACACAAAGATAAACCTAAAATGAGGAACGCATTTATTCAAAAGAAAGATAGACCACAAACTAATGACATGAGATCCAAATGGCAAAAGCAAGATGGAAAAAAAGTTATTTTATGTTATAGGTGTGGTAGTGATTCTCATTTCGGAAATGCAAGAATATGTCCAGCCATGGATAAAATATGTTCAAGATGTGGTAAGAAGGGGCATTTTAGTAGAGTGTGTGGATCTGCTCCTTAGAAAGTCAACTTAAAACAAAGCTATGAAGGGTACGATAGTTCTAATGATAGTAGTGAACCTGATATTAATAAAGTGTTGACCATAGGTGGAGGAACGTGTTCTACAAAGTTTCCTTCATGCAAGATTAATATTGATGATGTTGAATTACATGTTCTTATGGATTCTTGTGCGTGGTACACCATTATTTCACAAGATGTATTTAAGAAAAACTGGCCTAATAAGGAGCTCACACCTCCTGATGTTGCTCCTGGTGGGTACACGGGTCATAAAATTTAATTGATGGGATTCTTTTGGGCAAAAATAGAATTTTCGGGATGTCAAACATTTGAGAAAATGTATGTTGCCAGACAGGGGCAGTCCTTACTGGGTTGGCTGCATCAAGAATAAATGGGAATCAAATTGGATCCTACTGCGGTTCTTCCAGTATATGTGGTTGCTGACAAGGTTGCAGGGAACAACAATACTACCATTTTAGAAATTAAACAAAAATTATCAAAAGTCTTTAGTGATACCTTAGGAGAGTATTGTGGATTTAGGCACTGTATTAGGTTATGTGAGAATGCTGTACCAGTTTGCCATTGGGTGCACAATGTTTCTTTATCATACAGGGGTAAGCTCAAAGACATTCTACATGAATTATGCATAAAGAAAATTATTGATGAGGGGATTATTGATTGAGAGGATGTAGCCTTACGGCTAGAGCGGTCGACCTCGAAGCTGGGGAACTGGGTTCGAGTCTCGGCAGGGACGCTCAACTTCCTGTGATTCTGGGCAAATCACTTAATCTCCCCGCGCCTAACAAAAATGATTGTGTCCGTCTGTAACAAAACTGGTGCTTATGTAAAGCGCTCTGATACCCTATACCTTCGGGTCAAAATCGCGCTATATAAAACTCAAAAAAAAAAATTTGAAACAAAATTGAGCCTGTTGAATCTTCCCCATGGGTTTCTCCGATTGTCATTTCAGTTAAACCTTCTGGCGAATGGAGTCTTAACAACGCTATATGGGTGGATGCTCATCCGTTGCCCAATCTACATGAGATGGTGACTACCCTAGCTGGTGCAAAAGTATTCTCTTCCCTTGATTTGGCAAGTGCATATCACCAGGTTGTATTGGAGAAGGTGTCACGGCTTGTAGTGTTCTTACCAGTTCTGGCGTGTTAGAGAGATTCTCGACTTCGGTTCTTGAGGGTTCCGGTCTGTCCAAGGTAAGGGCGACACCTTCTGGTAGCCACGGTGTTGCCGACAAGGAAAAAGGCCAAAGCAAGACCGTGCCCTCAAAAAGGAGTCCCAAGAGGAAAAAACCCAGTAGGGAAAAACCTCTGATGGAAGTGGGGACTCCAGGAAATAAAAGGCAAGGAATCCAAACTGAAATAGAAGACTATATTCAGGAAACAGGTACACCAGCAGGAATCACAGATACACCAGGCAGGAGCACAGGATACCAACAGGAGCGAGGACACACCAGCAGGAGCAAAGAGTGTTGCAACGCAAGGAAATGAAGGATTCAGCCCTTCAAATACTCATGAATAGGAAGTGACCAAACAGGCACAGGAAGTGACCAAACAGGAACAGTAAGTGACAAAACAGGAAGTAGGTAACCATCATCTTGGATAAGGAAAAGGATAGTGGACGGAATAGGAAGGTCGCCATCTTGAATTGGTAGAGCAGTTACTTCCCAAGGCCTTCTGGGAAGAAGACTATGGAATCATGGGAAGGCAAAGATGGCCCCAAGAAGAAATGAAGAAAGAAATATATATCCAGTGAAAGGAAGGTAAGAATATAGTGTCCCAACATGTGAAAATAGGAAGCTGAAGTTCCAAAACCGGAGCTGCGGCATTCCTGTCATGCAAATTGCCCGACACAGAAAGAGAGCAGGCGCCGGTAGACGCACCCACGACGCCAAAATGACAATAGCGGGCCGCCACGCAGCACCGCGATGCGCCCGAAGAAAAGAGGGAGGCGCCGCGGGCTGTATTGCGGTCCGCGAGGAAGAAGTGGGCAACATCGTGGGCCGAATCACAGTCCGCGGAGCAACAGTAGGTCCCCCTCCCGAAGCCCCGGGTTTGTTTGAGAAAAGCCAAAAAAAACGGCAGACAATTTCAGGGGCGTGGACTGAGTCAGCATCCTCCCAGGAACTATCACTGGGAGGATAACCTTTCCAATGAATAAGGAATTGCAGGCGGTTTCTAAAAAACCGGGAGTCACAGATATCCTGGACCTCGTATTCTGGAACACTGTCGACCAAAACAGGAGGTGGGCGAGAAAAATCCCTTGTGTACGAATCTGAAACATAGGGTTTCAGCTGTGAAGTATGAAAAACAGGGTGTATCTTCCATGCACGTGGTAGCTGTAGGCGGAACGACACAGGGTTCACCACTTGAGTGATTTTGAATGGTCCATAAAAGCGTGGTTTGAATTTGCTACATGACAAGTGGCGGGCATGAACTTTGAGGAAAGCCAAACTTTACTACCAGCCTGGTATGATGGAGACTGATGTCAGCGGTGTCTTTCATTTTCTTTTTGGCTGCCTGAATATTTAAATGTACTTTTTGTCTGACCTCTCGGATATGTCGTATAAAAGAGGCTGCTGCGGGAATTGAAGTGGCATCATGTAAAACAGATGGAAAGGTCCTGGGATGGTAACCATACAAGCAGTAAAATGGGGTGGTCTTGGAGGCACTATGGACTGTGTTGTTATAGGAATATTCTGCTAATGGTAGATATGAGGACCAATCGCTTTGGGTAGAGTTGCAAAAACAACTGAGGTATTGTTCCAGTCCCTGATTAAGACGTTCAGTTTGACCGGTAGTCGGGGGATGAAACCCTGAGGATAAGGCTACTTCAATATGAAGGGATTTGCAAAAATGTTTCCAGAACCGTGATATATACTGAGGAGCTCGGTTGGATATAATGATCCGTGGAAGACCATGAAGACAGTAAAGCTCCGATATGAAGATTTTTCCAAGTTCTTTGGCAGTAGGTAACTTCCTTAAAACAGTGAAATGTGCCATCTTGGAAAAGGAGTCTACTGTCACCATAATAACTTGGTTACCTGCAGAAGGAGGTAGAGGGGATATGAAGTCAGTGGATACGGTATGCCATGGAGCCGGTGGAACAGGTAAGGACTAAACCCCACTGGTTTAGTGTGAAGTGTCTTGGCATGGGCACAGACAGGACAGGAGGATGCATAGGTCTCAGTATCCTTTCTTACCGACGGCCACCAAAAAGAACGAAGCAAAAATTCAAGGGTATTTTTAACGACACGATGACCAGCAACAGGAGAATCATGACACATCTGCAGGGCTTCTAGTTGTACCTTTTGCGTTGGGAAGACTAATGCCCTTTCATCATAGTAGTATTGATGGCGTTGTGTGATCTGGCCGTTTAGATTCTTCTTGGTTTAGGGAGGTATACCCTAATTGGACTCTGTCTAGGAATGATTGAACTGTGCCAATTATCCGTTGTGGCTCAATTATGTTTTGTTGTGGGAGAGTTGGACTTTCCGAATAACGGGAGGGTAAGGCATCTGCTAGACTGTTCTGAGAGCCGGGTATATAGGTAATGGTAAAATCGTATTGGCTAAAAAAATAAGCCCACCGGGCCTGGCCGCTATTTTGACACTGGAGGCTATGAAGGCATTGTAGATTCCTGTGATCCGTTCTGATTTCAAACGGTTCCTTGGTACCCATTATGAAATGTCTCCATTCACGACAGGCTAACTTCATGGCTAAAAGCTTGCTCAAGAACGGAGTAGTTCCTCTCGGAATCTGACAGGACATGAGACAAGTAAAAAACTGGATGTTCTAGCCCATCATCGTCTTGTTGTTGTAGAAGCACAGCACCTATTGCTCTGTCTGAAGCGTCTGTTTCTACGACAAACTCCCTTGTTGTATCTAGATGACATAAAACAGGAGCTTGAGTAAATGCCTGTTTTAGTGACTGAAAGGCCTTCTCAGCTGCTTCAGTCCATTTGAATCCTTGCCGGAGATTTTCTTTCTTTAAGGTTTAAGAGATGTAACTTGTACGGTGGGCAAAATTATTGATGAATTGGTGATAAAAGTTTGTCCAGCCTAAGAAACATTGGGTTTCTTTGATTGTTGAAGGTGAAGGTCAATCTAGAATAGCTTTTACCTTTTGTTGATCCATGGCAATACCCGTCTTGTTGATCCGGTAACCTAAATATTCCACTTCAGTTTTGTCGAACTCACACTTTTCAGGCTTACATAAAAGGCTGTTTTGACATAGTCTTTCCAGGACTTGGGCAATGTGTGCATAATGTAACTCAGGAGCAGCTGAATAAACCAAGATGTCGTCTAGATATATTACAACGATTTGATTTAGGAGGTCGGAGAACACGTTATCCATGAACTGTTGAAAGATAGACAGAGCATTGGTTAATCCAAAGGGCATAACTCGATATTTGAAATGGCCCAAGTGTGTTCTGAAAGCGGTTTTCCACTCATATCTTTCTTTAACTCAAAGGAGATGGTAGGCACCCCTAAGGTCTAGCTTGGTAAAGACTTGTGCTCCTCTAACAGACACCAAGATATCTTTAATCAAGGGTAAAGGATAACGATCTTTGATAGTGATCTTGTTGAGACCTCTGAAGTCTATGCAAAGCTGAAGTTCCTTTGTCTTTTTTGGTACGAAGAAAAGAGGTGCCCCAGCAGGTGATGAGGACTGAGTGATCAAACCACTTTGAAGGTTTTCTTCAAGATATTGTCTAAGGTGTTGTATACTTTATAGGGTGTCCATAAACGGGCTTTCTAGAATCATGTCCTTATATAGGCACAATTCACCTTGCCCTTATATAGGCATAAAATCCCAGACCTTATTTAGGCATAAACCATGCACTCCAAATACAGGCATGGATTCCGACATCCGTCCACCCTAACGTCTCAACGAGTCCATGAAAAAACAGACCCTCAGGCTGCGGGAGTCTCCCTTGCCCAGGACTATTGATTTCTTCAAGGACTCATACATTATGCATGAACCGTTAATCCCTAGAGGTTCATTCATGACGTCTTTCGCTGCCCAACTCACGTCAATGCTAACATTTTCAGGTATATATATACCTTCCCAAACCCCTGTAAATCAGAGGAGACCTCGACTTCAGAGGAGCCCGATTCCCGGCCGGACGCACTGAGAAGATGCTGTCATTCCTGCACGCAGAGAGTCCAGCTTCCAGTGATCTAACTTCCCTTGCGGGGTGTTGGAGTTCGAGTCCGGAAAAGAGATTCCTACCTCTCTCATTCTTCAGGTATGGAGCAGACTAGAACCTAGAGGGACTCTTGGCATACTAGACTCTTGGCATACTAGACTCTTGGCATACTAGGCGTAACTTACTCTTAGTATACTCTAGTCAGGAATACAGCACCTACTTCTACTTCTCCCTACACCTAGGAAAGGTTAGGTATACTGGGTAGACCTAGGATAGAAACGCATCGTATGAGTACTCGCATTTTTAGGCTGTGTCATTTTATGTAAATGCATATATGCTGAAAAGATAATGCTAACGCAGTATTATTTATTTCTACTGCTCACTCTGTACATTATTTATCTCACATACTGTCTTGTGATCGTAACAGCACATCTAACTTACAACAGAAACAAGACTGTTCAATAAACCTTTTTATTGAAACGCCCGCCTGTTATTTCTGTGTAACTTTGAGACGTAACTGAATCCTGCACAACTGAGCTGAGTGAAATAGTTATCTATTGTTTCTACGACTCTGGGACACGTCCTGATTCTGTAAGGGAAACACAGTGGGCATGTTTTGCGGCTGCCAGAAACTACTCCCTTCTTGTTGTCAAGAAGTTTCTAGTGGCCTCTGAGCTAGCTGGCACAAGTAATTAAGTTTAATATACTCGATAGGGACATACCGACCTTAGTCCTATGTCAAACCTATAGGATATATTATTCCAATGCGCAGAGCCTATTAGGGAAATAGGAGCTACACTACATGGCGCCCAACGTTTGGTAAGGCAGTAATTCAACGTTAGATACTGAGTAACTCAGCTGTGCATAATATTCTTTTCTCTCTCAGAGACCCCTACCCATATACTCCAAAAGACGTCTGGAGTGGGCAGGGATAGTATCCGCCACGGCTACATAGGGCAGTACCCTATATATTAGCTGTTTGGTTTGCTCAACGTTGAAGGATACAGTGTTCCACAATATTGTGCACCTTATCTTTGTTTCCTTGAAATTTGTTCTACATTTTTCATAAAACAGAATGTCCTTAAACGGGGACAATAACACCGGAAACGGTGTAGCTGTGGCTGATCCAGCCCAACCAGCACTTTTTAACTTCACCGGTTTAAATGAAACCGAGGAGGGTGTCATTGACATCGCTCCAAACTTAAGAAGAGCCATTACTCTAAAACTTATAAAACATGGCCTACCACCGAGAGGAGGTAGAGCAGTTTTCGTGATTGAGGCACATGAATCCTTTCAGACAGAGGTATTCTATTCATGGGTAATATTTCCTGAATCCAATTCAGTGACACACATGTTTCACTTCTACAAAGAAGATGAACCACCAGAGGAATACATTCCTTTCGAGGATATTGAAATTCCATTAACATACCAGGAGCATCAGCTCTGGTTTAAAGGCGCCCTAAAACATCACAGAAATATAACCAGGCTCGGTCCACTAGGTAGACCAGGAGCAACTTGGCCGATTCTAGCCGGCTATACACCTCATCCCGACATAGAAATAATGTCAGACGAGGAACTACTTACTCAACTCACAGAGTTAATAAAAATCTACAGACAATTGGTTCAATATGTCATGCGGACTTTCACAGTCCAACCACCATTAACACTTCCAAATCAAACCCCTCACCAGGGGAATACTCTAAAAATTACACCACAGACTCTATACGCAGTCATGGGTAAAATGCCCACTAAGCGGGAGCAAATTCCATTTTGGATAGCTCAAAAAATTACTCAAATCGAAGCAGTATTTCCAAATACTAGCCCACATGAGAAACACAGAATCCTAACCATTAGTTTACCAATGGGGATCACACCACAACTGGAAGACTGCACCACTTGGGGCTCAGTCTTTGCTGCCATCTACACTAAAACACACGGCATTCCGTCAATTGCGGTAATACCCGATGTCCTAAAACAAATTCAAAACGAATACGGGGCAGAGCCTGCTTTAAATTTAGGTATGAAATTACTGAAAAATTTCGACCAGGTCTCAACAATAATATTATCAAATATTAAAGGGGAGGCAGCAGCAGTGGCGATCCGACAAAAACTAAGGGAATTTGATGTTACAGAACATCAAACAGAGCTACCCAGAATTATAGAACAATCATATGCAGAATTAGGCAGAGATAGTTTGGGTGGGAGACCAGTTAAACCAAAACTATCTGAAAGTCCTGAGAAGGACTCAATTAAACAAACTCCTACATCTTCTAAAAAGAAGTGGGAGTCTACTAAACAAAATTCAAATGAGAAAAGATCTCAATCCCGAGGTAGGTCTCCTCAAAAGGAGCCCTCTGAAAGGAGGTACAACCTCAGGAACAGGGATAATTTGAGAAAACCTGATAGGTATCAAGATAATGATACTCGTTCCTATCGTCCCTTTCAGGTCTCATCACAGACTTCGGAAAGAAGAGGACGAACAGAACATAGAGAAGAACGCGTGAAATCGAAAAACGACAAGCACGCAACAAAAATCAAAGCTAAACCTCAATTCTCCAAAAAGAAAGTAGCAGGTCTAATAGTAAGACATGCCGAGAATTCTGAGAACTCAACTCAAGAACGGAGAATGGGCTCAGACAATGCTGGACAGTGCAGCAGAAGTCACAATAGCTCGCCAGAACCTGATGGAACTTCTGGAGATAGTGGACTTAAATGAGTACATTACAGTAGAAACTGTAGACACCAGGGTTAGTACTCCATAAAGGTTATATGAAATAACACTCCGGATGGAGGGAGACAAACCTAGACAGGTTAAAGCACTTTTTTGGGAAAAACTATCAAAGGGTTATGACATACTTCTAGCAGAAAAAGACTGGCCACCACTATTTGTCAGGGAGTGCCCACACGGCGAGGACATGATTATGCCTGCCTTCTCCAATCACATACCAATTCACTTAAAATATACATATGCCAGAAAATGGGCAGTGGCCCAGGCTCCAGCATTATATAAAAATCATGTAGGATGGGATGAGGACTCACCTCACCATAAAATAAATCTGAAACATGAACCAACTGCACAGAGGCAGTATCCTATTAAGCAAGAAGCTAAAAAACAGGTCAGGGAGATTTTAAATCAACTTGAATACCAAGGGGTGATTGAAACATGCACCTCCTCCATGAACAATCCTTTGTTTCCTGTCTCCAAACCAGACAATACATATCGTCTAGTTTTGGACTACAGACATTTAAACACTTGTTCTAAAACTTTTGCAGTGCAAAATGCACACAGCACAGCATTAATGAATAACATTGTGCGTAAAAAATACAAAACAACATTAGACATCTCAAACGGTTTCTTTTGTCAAAATATAGCAGCTGAAAGCAGGTACTTAACGGCATTCTCCATAATGGGGACCCAGCGTCACTTTTGTCGACTCCCACAAGGGTTCAAGAACAGCCCAGGTTTATTCTCAGCGAGAGTAACGGAGTTACTACAAATTTATGACAATGAGGCATTGTCCTATGTCGATGACATCTATCTGACAGACGATGACTTGGAAAAACACTTGAACAGGGTGAGCACCATTATATTGGGATTCGCCTCTGAGGGCTACAAGTTCAACTTTAAAAAGTCCCGAATTGCCCATCTCAATGTCCTATTTTTGGGATATGAGCTTTCAAGTGAAGGCAAGAGCTTGGCAGCTAACTTTCTAGAGAAATGTGCGCTGCTCCAACCTCCAAAAACGCAAAAAAACTTACAATCAATACTGGTATTCCTAAATTTTGGAAGAACATACATTCTGAACTACGCAGAAAGGGTTAAACCTCTCTACGCATTAATCAAACCTGATTTCAGAATTAAAAACTGGACACAGGAACACACAGAAATTTTGCGTTCACTCCAGGCTAACATGTTAGCCACAAATCACTTACAAACACGCGTAAGTCAAAGAAATTTGGTGATTCGAATAATTTCGGGTCAATGTGGATTCACTTACTTAACCTTTAATGAGGGTGAGAAAGTACCAATTGCATACAAATCACATTTGTATACACAAGCGGAAATGCGCTTCAGTTCAACTGAAAAAATTCTGACAGCAGTTCAAACAGCTGTAGCAAAAGAAAGAGCCTTAGCCCAAGGGAAACGCATAATTGTCGTAACCCCGGTACCAGCTTTAGAAGCGGTCACAAAAGCAAGCATTCCAAATGCTAAAGCTTTACATCTGAGATGGATACAGTGGGTTAATTCTCTTGCTGCAACTGATGTTGAATATGTTTTTGATCCGGATTTAAAAACACAGGCATTTCTCCAATATGAACAAGAATGTCCTCTGCCCACTGAGATTCTGCCTCTCGATCAGTATGAATTCGTAATTTACACTGACGGATCCGCACAGCCCGCAACAGGGAGTAAGCAAGCTTACAGTGCAGCGTGTGCTATCGTTAAAGGTTGCATGCGAAATGGCATCTTCAGACCTATGGTCACAAAAACTCAGTCACTAGGTGATTGTACAGCTCAGCGAGCTGAACTACAGGCATTCAAACTGGCACTTGAGAGTACGGATCGAGAATTCCTCACACTGATAGTGTGCGATTCCTATTACTGTGTTCAGTCGTATAATGACTATATACGAACCTGGCTTGAAAATGGTTTCGAAAGATGCGAAGGGTGGCACAATAAAGCACAAATTGCTTTGGGAACAAATAGTTCAGTTGAAAAACGAACTACCAAAGGCTCACGTGATTCACACACTGAGTCATCAGCGTGATGGCGTTCACGTTGCAGGGAATTCATTGGCTGACGAAGCCGCGAAGGGGGCTGTTCAGACGGCTTCCGTAGCTGCGATCACTCGTTCAAAAACAAAAATAGGGGGTGAGATAATGTTAGCTGTCAATGCTTCAAGCAAAGGCAGCAGTGCAGCGTTACCAAAAAAGTTTCCACTCAAGTACTCTTATGTAATTGATGCGAATAACGTTCCTTTTGCTCGAATCCCTGGAGTGGGGGATAGGGTAATTCCAAACATGGAACGAAGAGCAGCCTTGATTTATGAAACACATTTGGGGGAGGGTCTGTCACATCAAGGGATCTCAAAAACAATTTTGACATTAAAAGAGATGTACTGGTGGCCTGGAATGAATACACACATTCACATATTCATCAACAATTGCTTAGACTGTAAATTACAGCGAGAGAGCCACCAGACACCATGCTGCGAATGCGGCAGCCCAGTGCAGACACCACTGTTAGACAGCATTAGGCTATCTACTTGCCTACGTCCTACTGGACAAAGGCATTCCCGCAAATACTGAATCTAGGTTCCTATGGTTATGGCCTCAGCGCTCGGCTGACGCTCGAACTGTTATAAAAGATTTGTGAGTCTTTATCGGCACATACGCAATAGGCACGCTACATTCTGACCAGGGTCCTGCGTTTAGCTCTAGGGCTTACAAGGAGGCCATGGCCAGTCTGGGCGTTGCATTGCGGTACTCCTCTCCATTCCATCCTGAGGGAAATTCTGTTGTGGAAAGGAAAAACCGGGACATAAAGCAGTCTATAACAGCTAGGGTATTAGGCTCGGGTGATGGGTGGGTCAAACACCTCATTAGCGTTCAGCGCTCACTTAACAACCTGCCAAGAAGTTCTCTAGGGGGTCACTCCATATGAGGTCCTATTTGGGACAAGAATGTGGGTTCCAGACTTAGAACACGTAGGCACAGTGGTGGACATGAAACCATTTGATATCAAAGATCGTTTGGCTGTTTTACAGGATCTTAACAAATTAAGAACGAAACAAAGCAACGTATCCATACAGCCAACCACCACTGGGGAAACATCGGCGGTCCCAGCAAGGCCTGTCTGGATTCCGAAAGTTGGGGATCTAGTCAGAGAAAAAATAGCGGACAAGAAGGAATTTGGACCTTCTTACAGACAACCGGTACCTGTTCTAGCTGTTCAAGGAACAAGGACAGTACTTCTGCCGCCCCTTGCTGGAAGAAAGGAGAAAAGATTTGTGTCAATCGACCTGATCAAACCACAGTATGTGGCCAATACTAAGCAGTAGGCCTCGTGGACTCCGACCTAGTAGCAAACGCACTCCTCTCGCTACTATTCAAGAGGTTCAGACTGAAAGACTGATCACGATCGAGAATTCAGCTGTAACAAATGAAGGACTAAGCAACCAAGCTATGGAACTCATCCCTCTTGACAACCAAATAACAGTTCGTCCAAATACACCTGTCTACACCAACGTGACTCGTGAAGAACTGGTTCCTGTGATTTCAACGAATCCTGATGCAATTCCAACAATTGACAGAACTGCTTCTGGCTATTTCATTGACTTTGATACGTTCTCAGAAGATCCAAGCGAACCTGAAATGATGCCAGCATCATCAAAACTCAAGCAGCAAGTACAAGACTTTATTCACTTTCTGAAAAAGACTTATCTGGTTTCTCCATGGATTGAACTCTGGATTACATCTGGACTTTTTGTTTTTCTGCTCTGGCTAGCTTTGCTAACAACAGTAAGCATGCTTATAAATGGCAGATACATCCATGTGAACAGTGAAGGAAAAAACGTGAATGTACTTTTGAAACCACATAAATCTTCCCATCGTGAAGTAAGAGACTTGTCATCAGTGAACATCACAGCTGTTCCTATACAGGATGGTATAGTGTGGGACAAAACAGATTATGAAATCTTCGGTCCAAGTGAACAATTGAACATTCCACATTTATTTAAAATTTCACTAAGTGATTTAATTACGTCCAGTACCTATTCAGATGATTGGGACTTTGAGACTGTGACAGATATAATGTTTGATCTAGAAAAATCTGCTGCATTTTCTAAGAATGAATTTTTAGAGGGTTCATCTGATTATGAAGAACTGTATTGTTATAACCACTATGGTCATCATTATTTGCACAAAACTGCATATCCAAGAAATGTGTTTATGTTTAACCAATGGGAACATTGTCCTACACCACCACAAGGTAGTTCGAAAACTTTTGCTAGTAAATTTCCATATTTTTCAGGTTATAATACATCTGACCCAGAAACGTTTTACTACAGAAATGTAAACAAAACAGGACTGAAAATTATGTTAACAAATACGAAACAGATTTACTCTGAAGCATTTATTGCCCAACTGTCTACACAAGGTTTCGACTTATGGAAAGACACAATTGAGACAAAAACTGTCTGGGGTAGTAAAGATTGGCAAGTACAGGGTATAGAAGCTTTATTTAGAGCCTGTATCATCCCTGAACAAATACTGTTTTTGAATGACACCGTCCAACAAACATCTTGTCTTGGATTAGCCAAGATTAAGGAGATGAAAACACCTTCTGTGCCAACACCTGCCAGTGATAATAATACAAAGGCAGTGGTGACAGTTGACAATATACTACAACTCAACAGAACTCATCCAAATTGGAAAAAATGGTTGATCTGGCCCACAGACACAAACAACTGTCAGGAAAGGTTCTTGAACAAAACTCAGGGCTTAGCTATTCATAGGCCAGACCCAAGATATGTCCAAAGACAACATCCGGGGGTAGTAACAACATACAGTGTAGGTAATTTATGCCTCGATTGGCTGCATAAATCTACACTACAGGATGTGACACAACACTTAACCTTACTTAAAGAGGACGCAGATCTTAGGGAATTCTTGCTTGGACCAAGAAAACCGCGTCAAAAACGTTTCATATATGCCGGCATTTATGCTGCTTATAACGAAGCATGGAAAGTGTCACAGATAGAGGCTGCAGAACGAATACGTGAACTTGATCGTATTAATTTAGAGAAACACTCTCTGTAGTCGACAATGGGTTAACAACTTTGTCCTCCAGAATTTATTCATTGGATGGCATTGTATCCTCTGCTATCGACATTCTAGAACAAGATTTGGCTATGTTACAACAAGGTCAATCTCAATTACGTTCTATAGTGTTATTGACATGGACGCTGCAATCATTGCGAGCGGGCTATGTGCCTTGGCGTTTCATCAACACGTCGTCTCTGTTTGCAGAATACAATCTAACTGATAAACAGATCGAATTGGCACAAAGAGGAGCAAAGTATACAGTACTGAGCATTGAAAAACTGGAGAAATTACCATTTACAGTGGCAGAAAAACCAGCTACAGAATGGGTTATTCATGGCAAAATAACATTACCTGTGACAACTTTTCAGTTTCAGTATTGCCTCAGACAAATGCAAGCAGGCAAATATGAAAGGTTGGGTAAGGGATACTTTAGGATATCTTGGGATTTACCGTATACACATAGATGTTGGAGTGGGGATCGTGAAGTGTATCTTAGCGGTATCAACTGTAAACATGCGCTGACCGGTTCACTCATTTGTCAGGACATTTCTTTACACGGGGCTTGTAATGGTTCTGTGGCAAACTTGTCTTGCCACCAGCAGGGTACACCAGCTGCTGTGATTAATCCAACGTTTGGACAACTTTCTAACGGGAGTTACCTCATGTTGAATGATCAGAGTTGCTGTGGAATGTTGCCAGGCACCCCATATCTAGTAACGGACAACTCCAGGGTCACTTGCTGTATGCAAGTATTGTTTCCCCCAATAGACACAGTCAGGGAGTCGCCTTTATGGCCTTCGCTGAGCGTCTCTTTTATAAGATTTGATACTTTGAGCAGAATGAAAGCCATGCTTTTACAGCAAACAGTGCCTTTGACCTCTGCCAAAGAAACCTATGATCTACAAGTAGCAAGGACTTCGGCTGAGATACAGACTTTAATACGTACAAACTGCCCTATACATTTCGTAGAAATGATATCACGTATCTTTAACATGTCAGATACAACAGGAATTGTACATGTATTTAAGAGCATTTGCTCCGGTCTGTTAGCACCGTTCCAGGCAATACTTGGAATAATACCCAACTTTGCACATTCGGTGTTTGGTGGCATACCATTAATTCTCGCACTTGTTGCCGGAATTTTATTCATCTGTCTGCTATTGCGCTATGGCCAGCCAATTCGCCGACATCACTCCGAGCGAAATGGAGAAAGCTCTCCTTGAAAGACAGTGCCGTGAGCGAATAGTGGAGCTACTAGGCATGACTCGTCTACGAAACCTTAATACCACTTGGTTCCTGTCGTTTAGACCAATCTGGCAAGATTGCATCTTACCTGTTCTACGATGCCTGCTATGCGGTAAAGAATGCGTGTTGGACGCTTGTCTAACATATCCATCAACTGCGCCAAAGGATGTCGATACTTTGCTGGACCCGATTACGGCCCATGCTCTGTGTTGCCCCCAGAGGCTTCCAATCCTGATGTCAGCATTCATTGAGATCTCACAGTCGCCTCCTGCTGCTGCTGAGGTACGAGAAACAACTCCAGGCACACAGGTAACAACGAACGCGAACATTGCTGCGGCGACCTATGCTGAGAGCGATGCTTCCCATCTTTGTGCGATCAATCTTCTACACGAGGTGTTCCAACTTACACCAGCGGCAATAGATGATGTTTTGTCTATTGAAGTAGATGATCTCATGTTTACACCAGACCCGTAAACTGACTCTGATTCGGCATACTCTGTTCCAGTGCAACAGCAACAATTTGGCCTTCATTTTTAGAAACCTTGTAACTTTACCAAAGTTGAACTTTTTCCCATTTTTCGAACGAAAATGGCACTTCAATCTGCTTAAAGTAAAACTAGCCTTATAATACAGACTTGGCAGTACTTCCAGGGACACTTAGTCATCTTGTGTGTCTAAATCAGTTCATTTAAATTTCATGATAGGAAATGACTTTGATTTTGAACAACCTTATCGATCATTTTCGTCATATGTAAATATTGCTTTTATATTTCGTTCAGAATGCATTTATTACATACTTTATGCTGGAAATATGAAGCACTGCTTAATGATGTACAGAAACCTATGCATTTTTTAATATGTCTTTTAAAGCTTTTAGGATATGTTTTAATATGCGGTACTCCATTTTAATGTTTAGCATTTTAAATGTTTAGCATTTTAGTATTGTTGTATACACAAAAGAGGAGTGGGTGTTGTATACTTTATAGGGTGTCCATAAACGGGCTTTCTAGAATCATGTCCTTATATAGGCACAATTCACCTTGCCCTTATATAGGCATAAAATCCCAGACCTTATTTAGGCATAAACCATGCACTCCAAATACAGGCATGGATTCCGACATCCGTCCACCCTAACGTCTCAACGAGTCCATGAAAAAACAGACCCTCAGGCTGCTGGAGTCTCCCTTGCCCAGGACTATTGATTTCTTCAAGGACTCATACATTATGCATGAACCGTTAATCCCTAGAGGTTCATTCATGACGTCTTTCGCTGCCCAACTCACGTCAATGCTAACATTTTCAGGTATAAATATACCTTCCCAAACCCCTGTAAATCAGAGGAGACCTCGACTTCAGAGGAGCCCGATTCCCGGCCGGACGCACTGAGAAGACGCTGTCATTCCTGCACGCAGAGAGTCCAGCTTCCAGTGATCTAACTTCCCTTGCGGGGTGTTGGAGTTCGAGTCCGGAAAAGAGATTCCTACCTCTCTCATTCTTCAGGTATGGAGCAGACTAGAACCTAGAGGGACTCTTGGCATACTAGACTCTTGGCATACTAGACTCTTGGCATACTAGGCGTAACTTACTCTTAGTATACTCTAGTCAGGAATACAGCACCTACTTCTACTTCTCCCTACACCTAGGAAAGGTTAGGCATACTGGGTAGACCTAGGATAGAAACGCATCGTATGAGTACTCGCATTTTTAGGCTGTGTCATTTTATGTAAATGCATATATGCTGAAAAGATAATGCTAACGCAGTATTATTTATTTCTACTGCTCACTCTGTACATTATTTATCTCGCATACTGTCTTGTGATCGTAACAGCACATCTAACTTACAACAGAAACAAGACTGTTCAATAAACCTTTTTATTGAAACGCCCGTCTGTTATTTCTGTGTAACTTTGAGACGTAACTGAATCCTGCACAACTGAGCTGAGTGAAATAGTTATCTATTGTTTCTACGACTCTGGGACACGTCCTGATTCTGTAAGGGAAACACAGTGGTCATGTTTTGCGGCTGCCAGAAACTACTCCCTTCTTGTTGTCAAGAAGTTTCTAGTGGCCTCTGAGCTAGCTGGCACAAGTAATTAAGTTTAATATACTCGATAGGGACATACCGACCTTAGTCCTATGTCAAACCTATAGGATATATTATTCCAATGCGCAGAGCCTATTAGGGAAATAGGAGCTACACTACAAAGGGTTTCCTTCTCGGGCTCAGTAAGAGAGTACACTCTTCCAAAAGGTACTGTCGCTCCAGGTTCTAGAGGGATAACACAATCCAACTCCCGGTGAGGGGGCAGTGTCAAGTTCTTCGGTTTCTGAAACACATCTGCATACCCTTGGTAGTGACTAGGAACACCTTGGACTGTGTTAACAGAGGTACATGCTTCCTGTTTTCCTATAGGCATCTCTTTTGGGGACCAGTATTCCTCAGTAGGATAACAGAATTGTTGGCAAAAATGCGACAATACAGAATGTTTCTAGTCTCCCAGTTGATGTAAGGATTATGTCTGATCAGCCAGGGTATTCCTAAAATCATAATATGATTGGGTGAGGCTATCAGGTCAAAGGATAAATACTCTTGGTGACTTCCAAAAGTCAATTGTAGTGACAATGTCATTTCTTTGACAGGTCCGAAAACAAGAGGAGTGCCGTCTACTGTATGTACTTGTTCCGGAGTCTCCTTCGGAATACGGCGTGTTTGTCTCTCTGTAGCCCATCTTTCGTTCAAATAGATACCGCTGGCTCCACAATCTAACAGTGCCAATACGCCTTCTTTAGTGCCATCAGACAACCGCAAGAACATTAGTAGAAGAAACAGAGAATTTGAGGTCTCTTTTGATGTGCATATTGAAGGTATTCCAGACCATCCCGTCCTCTCCCTTCTTACAGAGGATGGGATCTGGCGTTTTCCGACTGCCTCAGTGGACGGGTAGGACAATTGCGAGCCATATGACCAGAAGCACCACAATATAGGCATAGTCCCTGTTTTCTCCTGTATTCTCGTTCGGCCTTGGACAGCGGTCCTCTGGTTAGACTTATTTGCATTGGTTCTTCTCCTGATAAAGGAAGTGTTTCAGATACAGGAACTTCCGTTCTACGAGCACTAGGTCTTGTTGTTCCTGTATGTGGATGGACACGTAATTTTCATCTTTCCGATCGGCGTTCATTGAGACGATGTTCAATAGACAACGATAAATCCATTAGTTCAGTCATGGTGTCAGCATGAGGAGAATGCACCAACTCGTCCTTAATGTCTTCTCGTAGACCTCTGTGAAAAATTATATAAACAAAAGCAGAGAGGCAACAGTCAAAGAGAGTTTTAGGACAGAAGCAAATCTTGAGCCTTCAAGGTTGAAGTCGAATCTTTCTTATTGTGTCAGTTCGTGCAAGCGCAGCAACGTTTTTCACCTTCAAAAAGGCTTCATCAGGGCCATGAGAGACTCCATAAGTTTCCCGCCACAGTCTTATTATCTCCTTTTAGGTAATGCGGACTTATAGATAGAGAAAACCTTTTAAGGGAGATAGCCACACCTACTGTCCCGGTGTAAGGCTAGAATGTAGTGTGGACGTTTTCACAGTATTTTCTTAGGAAGCAGTATTCGATTTGCCACACAAGGTCGCCACTATAATCCCCCTATTCAGAGAGATTAGGGCACATAAAAGAGCTGTGTACTGGCTCAGAGACTTTTCTTATGTCTCCTTTACGTCCGGCATGCTGACTGGGCCCGTTTGCTGTAGATGGCAACATGTTTGTTTGATACTTTTCTTTCTCCTTTCTCAATATGACAACCAGGGCAGGCCATCTTTTGTAAGAACTGGGGATAACTGAACTTTTGACTTTATGATTTTATTTTGAACACCCCAAATTTTCATCTTGGGTCTGAATAGCGACACCATCCATTGTATGGTAAACTTAACAAATTTCTACATGATTCTCAGGCGCTGAACCCAACTCAGTATGGTTTCAGAGAGGGCCACAGTACGGAAACTGCGCTCCTCAAGTCCACAGAGGAGATCAGGACCATTCTGGACCAAGGAGGGAAGGCTGTATTGCTCATGTTAGACTTATCTGCAGCATTCGACACGGTCCATCATGCTTTGGTGATGGACCGGTTGGATGAGATAGGAGTCAAAGGTATTGCCTCGAAACTTCTTAAATCTTTTCTTTCTGACAGAATGCAAACGGTGGCCCTGGACGAATTCGAAGCAGAATCATTCTCTCTACCCTGCGGTGTGCCGCAGGGGTCGTCACTGAGCCCGACACTTTTTAATATTTATGTGTCCTCACTGGCACCCTTAATTGAATCTTTTGGTTTCACTTTGACATCCTACGCGGATGACACCCAAATTGTGGTGACTATTCAACCAGAAGTGATCCAGGAAACTGCGTCGAGACTGCAGGACTGTATGAACACCGTGGGTAGATGGATGGCCCAAAACTGCCTGAAACTCAACTACAGTAAAATGGAGGTTGTGTTGTTTGGTAACAACCCCAACTTCTGGACCCCTGATTGTTGGCCGGAGGGTTTAGGTCTGCTCCCCAATCCTATCAGGAAGGTGAAGATACTGGGAGTTTGGATAGACAATAAACTGAATTTCAGGGACCAGGTGAACACAGTGGCTTCATCGACTTCATACATCCTCAGATCGTGCAAAAGAATAATGCCACTACTACCTAAAGATGCGCAACAAACAGTTGTTACGGCATTAATAATGTCCAGACTAGACTATTGCAACAGTCTTTATCTTAAGAGTCAGGAAGGGTCAATGAATAAACTTCAGATTCTGCAGAATGCAGCGGCCAGACTCCTTACAGGTACACCAAAGTTCGAATCAATTTCAGCCAAAATTAAAAAACTTCACTGGCTGCCGATCAGGAAGCGTACTCAATTTAAGTCTCTATGTCTGGTCTTTAAAGCCCTTCAGGGAACAGGACCAGAATTTTTAAAACAGCGCTTCCGCTGGTATATACCAAAAAGAGCACTGCGGTCTTCCGATGCAAAATTTGTGACGGTCCCTTGGGTGAAAAAAGCCAACTGGGGTGGCAGAAGCTTTATAGCTAACGCGGCCAGAGCAAGGAATGCTCTGCCATTTTATTTGAGAATCTGCTGGCCTTTAGGAAGGCACTGAAGACATGGTTGTTCTCTAATTGATCCTGCTAACCCCCCTTATTGCTTTAGTCCTCTGTAGGCCTTCACACAGCGCCAGGACACCCTCGGGTAACAGTTAGCGCTCTATAAATACCAATAACATTAACATTAACATTCAATGTATCTTGCAAAGTAATTCCATTCCTAATTAGTTCATAGACACACAAATCACACAATATGAATTGGTGATCATTTTCAATTGAACTTTTTTTTGCAGAAACATGGTTCATAATTTGTTTATTGCTTATTCTCACAACTTGAACTTCTTTACTGAAGAGGGACGTTTGGAACGTCCATGGAACAAAACGGTTAGCACCAGTATCGATCAGGAATGATACAGGGTGGCTATTCACCTCACCTTCTAAGGTATGGGAATCTTTGGAATGCCTCTAGAAATACACCAAGTATGCTATCCTCCTCCTCAGTCAGGCACTGCCATTGGGAATTAATTGCATCTGGTGTAAACTGGGAAAACTCATGATTTATGGTCAAAGGATTTTGCTGAAGCCCTAAATTCTGATAATGAGACATTTTGTTTCTCATGTTTTGTTGCAACATTGGAGCTATAGGCATATGTGTATAGAAGTGCCCTTGATTTTGTAAAGCAATTTAAACTCACCCTCAGATGGGGTCATCTGATTTCTAGGTCAAATAAGTAAGTGACCTCATCTTTCCTTTCAAGGATAGGGTAGGGACCACTCCATTTGTCCTGGAGGACCCTGGGAGCCACAGGCTCCAGCACCCATACTTTCTGCCCTAGTTGGAACTCCACAAGTGCAGACTTTTGGTCATTCCAAAGCTTCTGGAGCTCTTGGCTAGCCTCAAGATTTTTGGATACTTTTTCGATTACTCAGCCATCCTTGAACGTAGGCCAAGTACATAGTCCACTATGTCTTGTTTAGGCTCTTTGAGAGATTTCTCCCAGGTAGCGGTCTCCTTACAGGATGACCAAACAGAAGTTCAAAGGGACTAAAGCTCACTCCCTTCTGTGGCACGTCTCTGCAGGTGAAAAGCAGGCATGGCAAAAGGATATCCCATCTCCTTCTGAGTTTTTCAGGGAGTCCCATGATCATGCCTTTCATGGTTTTTTGAATCTCTCAACTAAACCATTTGTTTGTGGGTGATAAGTGTAGTGAACTTATAAGTCACATCACAATTATTCCACATTGCCTTTAGGTATGAAGACATGAAGTTACTACCTCTGTCTGATATCACAACCTTAGGAAAATCCACTCTTAAAACACTTAAGAGGACTCTGCCCACTGCAGGAGCAGTGGTAGTCCTAAGTGGAATTGCTTCAGGATACCTAGTGGCATAATCCACTACCACTAGATTGAATCTGTTTCCTGATGCAGTGGGAGGGTTAATGGGACCAACCCTGTCAATCCCAACCCTTTCAAAGGGAACCCTAACCACTGGAAGTGGAATTAAGGAGGCCATTGGGTGGTTACCTGTCTTGCCACTGGCTTGGCAGGTAACACAGGAGTCTCAAAACTCCTTCACCTTCTGGGACATACCTGGCCAGTAGAAGTGGGTGACTAACCTACTCCATGTTTTTTTCTGACCAAGATGCCCAGCTAAGGTGATGTCATGTGCTAGAGAGAGTAAGAACTCTCTGTACTGCTGAGGCACTGCCACTCTCTTAATGGCACCAGGTTAGGTGTCTCTGGCCTCAGTATAAGGGAGTCCCTCCTCCCAATGGGTTTTGTGGGAGCCACTGACATCTCCCTTTTCCTGGTCAGCAGCTTGCTGTCTTACGCGCTCAAGAGTGGGACAGGTCCTCTGCCCCTGGCAGAGCTCCTCCCTAGAGGGCCCCCCTGGGCCTAGGAGCGCTACCTGGTAAGGCTCAAGTTCCTGGGGCTCAGTTCGCTCTGGGGCTGACAGGTCTTCTCCCTGAGTAGAGGGGACCTGAGCTTGTGGCTGTTCAGAAGTTGGTTTTCCAGACTTCTTTCCTTTTCTCTTGGAGGATTGGGCCATTATTCCAGGCTCCAATTCCCCTTTTTCACCCTGGGCTTTGCTCTGTGCTCTGGTATTTACACACACCCATTAAGGTATTCCCAGCATTGCTGATTGGGACTTGAGCTCTACTTACACCCATGCTGAGGACTCCAGATCATTCCCTAGCAGACATTCTACTGGAATTGCAGAGGGCATGACCGCGTTCTTTTGGCCAGTAACCCTTCCCCATTCTAAGGACACTATAGCCAAGGGATGAACCTTAGTTTGGTTATCAGCATTGATGACTGGATAGGTTTCTGCAGTCAAATACTGCCCCGGGGATATCAGTTTTAGTCATCATGGTGACACTTGCATCTATATCCCTCAGTGCTTCCACTCTAACTCCATTAATATGTAGCTGTTATCTGTATTTTTTTTTAAGATTACTGGGCCAGACAGCCAGGGCAGCTAGATCTACCCCAACCACTGAGATCAAAGTAGCTTCAGTGTGCAGTCTGACCTGGTCAGGGCACACCAAGGATCCCATTTGGAGACTCACCACCCCAGTGGTAACTGGGGGTCACTAGAGGAAGCCTTTTTGGGACAGATAGAGTCCCCAGTACGGTGTCCATTGGCTTTACAATTGAAACACTAAGCCTTTTTGGGTTCCCAATTCTTGCCATGGTACCCATCCTTGGACTGTGAAGTGTCTCTGGGCCCACCCTCCTGAACAGGTTTTGGGGGGCCTTTAGAAGACTCTTTGTTTTTGTCTTTAGACTGTCCCACATATTTCCCTTGGGGGGATTAGTAACCCCTTTCTTTTGGTCACCCCCTCCATGAGATTTTTGGAAACCATAGTCTTGACCCAATGGTCAGCCTTCTTTCCCAATGCTTGGGGACAGACCAAACTTAGATCCTCCAAGTACTTATGCAATTTTTTTATAAATTCAGTTACTTAACAGATGCTCTTTCATAATTAAATGATAAAGTCCATAATAGACTTGCACTTGGCTACCTTTCAACCAGCCACCTAGTGTGTTGACTGAGAAGTCAACAAAATCTACCCAGGATTGACTCAAGGGTTTGTGAGTTTCTCTGAACTTAATCCTGTACTCCTCAGTGGTAAGTCCAAAGTCGTCAATCAGGGTATCCTTCATGAGGTCACAGGACTCAGCATCTGCCTCATTCAGTGTCAGGAGTGTATCCCTGCACTTTCCTGGGAACAACTCCCATAGTAGAGAGCCCCAATACTTTTGGCTAAGCCTTGTCATTCTACAAGCCCTCTAAAAGGCTGTGAACCGCTTGGTGATATCATCACCCTCAACATATTTGGGGACAGGGCCGGACTGGCTACCGGGAGTTTTTTGCTGGGGTGGCAGGGTGGGGTTCAGGTTTACTGCTGAGGGGCTGATTTTGTTGCGGGGAGCTGCCGGCGCTTCTACATGAACAATGCAAAACAAATAGCTTTAAAGCGTACTTTTTAAAACATTTGTTTTGCATTGTTTATTAAGAAAAGCCCGGTAGCCAGTCCGGCCCTGTTTGGGGATAATCCCTTTCAAAATTTTAGAGTCAAAAGTTTCCTCTCTACCCCAATTTATTAGTCTGCTGCCATCATTGATGGGTTTTAAACCCATCTCAGCCCTTTCCCTTTCCATAGCTAAGTTTGGCTTCCAGGGCTGCTCTCCTGGCTAGTCTCTCAAGAATGATATCATCCTCTGTGAGCTCTTCACTGGACACTGATTTGCTGGACCTACCCTCAGTAGAAGAAGGCACTCTGGGCACAGTCTCAATGTTGATAAGTGCAGGTACAACATCTTCTCTCTCTAGGGGAGGAGGATCAAGCTCATGCTCACTTCCACTATCTCTACCCTGACCCTCAGGGTGATCATTGTCATCTACTGTATGGGTCAACTCATACTCTGCCAAAAGCTTCTGAAGCTTTACTTTGGTAGGGTTGAGACGGTTTTTATTTGTTAAAATTGTTACAGAGGATCCTTAATTGCTGGGTTTTAAGCTGCAGGCAAGGGGTCAGGTTGAGCTCCTGAACAGTACACACTGTAGAGGTCATTATTACTAAAGTTGGGACCTTTTTAGAAAAATGACAACAAATTCTAAAGTAGACTTTTAGGCCTAACTAGTAGTATGCTTTTTAAATTCTAAACAGTTTGGACTGGGAGACTTAACACAAGGCCCTAACAGTTGGTTCAAACAATTTAGAAAAAACTTGAATTAGAAAAAATATATTTTTTTACTAAAAACATTTTGGATTCCTTAGCAGAATCACTTATTAACAGAGTGGTACAGCAAATGCCAAGTCTTGTATCCCACCGCTATACCACCAATGTATGAAGCTGGCTCTTTATATAGTATACTTAGGTTATCCTGTTTTAGGTTGAAACCTATAATAACTGATAAAACCCCACTGAAAGGGAAATAGCCCTCACTAGTGTAACTATATAAACACTGAAAAAACACCTGCACAACCACTAACTAAATGCCTTTCAAAGAAAGGAAAAGGAGAGTGAAAGAGACATTATATTTCTTCCTGAAGGGACCAATACAATGTACCTTTGTTATACAAGGTAGCAGCAAGAAAGACTGGGCTAACATTATTCTGCTTGAGTTTTGTTGTTTAGAGATGTCACTAAAATATTGTTTCTTCTTCCTTTTGCTTTTTTCAGTTTTATGGTTTTTGGTCTAAAAGTGCAGGGTTTAGAAGCATGTTTTAGGTCTTGTTTAATTATTTTATAAACTGGAGAGGATCAGGAAATATCAAAATCATATTTGATATTTTGGCTACATTTGATTCTTTCACTGATACATAAAATGTCTGGTTTCATAATAATCTTTCCCAATATGTACCATCACATTTACCCACAGAGAATGGGTAAAACCCCTTGATATAACAGCCCCCTTTTCTAGCAAGTCAGTATTGATAGTTGGTGAATTGCCAAACACCCCAGGCTTTAAACATTCAATGCAAGGTGTAGTGAGAGGTATATGTGAAAAGAGTGCTGTCAACAAGCATCTGGGATAGTGGTGAAAACATGACAGCAGACATTTGGAAAACATGGATCGCAGTGTCACTTGGTATGCTACTGCTAAAAGATCTTACCAAGTTCAACAAAGATTGGAGTGATATTGTTTGTATTTGCAGTGATTCAGCTATGTATATGAAAAAGTTGTATGATGACCTGTCAAAATCTATACCTGAGCTGAAGTGCTTCCCTGTAAGAGATCTATGCCACTTGCTAGACGGTATGCTGAAAGCATCTTTACAATCTTCTGAGTTAATGAAGAATGCTATTGACTTCTTTGTCCATTCTGGTGCACTGTTTTGTTATGCGCGGAAACTAAAACACAAATATTTCTTATTTTGTGCTTTGTGTGGCATCAAAGAAAGAGTCATCCCAACTGTGTCATTTAACTGGTGGTTCTCAGTCCTAGAGGCTGTGAATGCTATATTATCCATGTGGCAACCGTTTACAGAAGTTTTGCTGAGTGATGATGCCAAAGGCAAGAATTGTGAGAATCTTCGGTCGCATATCGATAGTGATGTGAAAAGAAGTACTCTCTACTGCATTCTTTGATTTTTACAGGAAAACAGGACAGCTGTAGTGGACATAATAAAAAACGAAAGACTGTAAACACCCTTGTCTACCAAGCAGGGGCGGCTCCTCCACTAAGGTGGAGGAGCGTCGCCCCACTGCTTTAAGACAGTGCTGAGGAAGAATAAAATGATAATAACGATACGTTATTATCATTTCCTTTTTTCCGTCCCTAGGTGCAGGGAGGGGCAGGGCTGGCCAGAGCAGGGGCCAAGGGAGGAGTGGTTGCCCACTCTAAGTGTGCATGAATGTTTGACTGGCCATCTTGGACCGGCAAAACATTCATGCACACTTTGCATGTTCCCCACCGGGCTGCATTACACAGCCTGGTGGGGAACAAGCACAGGCTCCCTGTCCCCGTCTGAGCGCCGAACCACAGCGCTCAGACCAATCATGAGGCTCCAATGCAGCATTGTGATTGGCTTATGGGAACTTAGGGGAACCAATCACAACGCTGCATTGCAGCGTTGTCATTGGCTTAGGGAGCCTGGGAGCCCGGGTGCTTCCCCTGCGACGAGGAGAGGCGGCGGCTGGCAGTGCGACCAGGAGGTAAGTTTATTTTATTTATTGTTTATTTTTTTATTTAATTTAGAAAAATAACACTTATTTTTATATGCATTTCAACAACAAGAACTTCATAATTGGGTAAGTACTTTTCAAGTTATCACCTTTACCTTTTTAGCAGTGTTAGCAAACACTGCGTTTTTACGAGGTAATGATTTCCTATGTAGAGAAGAACATTTACTACATACATGTATTTGCAATAGGGTTTTGAGGTTCCCGTTTAGGTCGTGTGGTGTTTGGGGGCCAAGGTCTCAAGTTCCACCAGCAGTTTGGTTTTACCTACCATGGTAAGTCTGGGTGCAGAGGTGCTGGACTTGCGTGCTACACCGTCAATAAATGATACACACACTCAAGAAGGAAATTCACACCAATTAAAAAAAATAACACATATTTTTATATATATTTCATCACTAAGAACTTCGTAACTGGGTAAGTACTTTTCAAGTTATCATACTTCTCAATCCAAATAACTGACTAACATATCCACCACTCAAATTACTTTCATATTTCACTATACTAATTCACCACTAATCCTTTATGGGTTCCGGAGTAGCGTGCTACTCGCTAAAAAAGCGCTTCGACACCTCATCAAGGGTAGTAAGCGCTATATAAATGCAATTACAATTACAATTTTACTGTTTTTAACAATGTTAGCAAACAGTGCATTTTTACATGGTAATGCTTTCCTATGGAGAGAACATTTACTGCATACAGGTATTTGCAATAGGATTTTGAGGGTCCCCTGTAGGTTGTGGGGTGTTAGGGGGCTAAGCTCCCAAGTTCCACCAGCAGTTTGGTTTTACCTGCCCTGGTGTGTCCAGGTGCAGAGCTGCTGGATGGGTTTGTAGCCTTGCACTCTACACCCTAGGCAAAGTGGAGGGCTACCTAGAAATGGGCTGTAAAGGAGGACTTGGGGACAAGTCCGGAAGCACCCAACAGGGGCTCAGTTCATGAGGGTCTTGGGAGAAAGGGGGAGCAGTCGGTGTTCGTGAACCCAGACTGGGAAGCTCAGGTGCAGAGGGTTTTGGTCAACTGTCCCTCGTGCATCGTAGGCAGTCATGTTTCTAGGTCTGGTCCTGCAAAAGGGGACAAAACAGAACAACCGGGCCACTCTCAGTGCTGGCCTCGGCAGAGCTGACGTCCCTTGTTGGCTGGTGTGTCTTCGGATTGTTGGGGTCCGGATTAGATTCTAAATCAGCATTAGTCGCGGCAAGGGGTTCGGTACCACGGGTATAGTGCAGGGAGGCTTGTAGGGGTCCTGGCATCTCCAAACTTGGTAAGGAGACAGATCTGAACTATTTGAGTACTCCTGGGTGGCTTCTGCATTGGTGGACACAGTGGTCAGCATCTTCTTGGAGCTGGATGTCCCGGTCGGTGCATGCAGGAAGCAGGGGAATGGCTCCTCCTCTTCAAGGGAGATGCTGGGGGGTTTTTGAAGTACTGACAACCCTCTGAGGCTTTTGGAAGATGCACAGCTGCAGGACGAGTGGGGTCTTTGCAATTGTTGAGTCTCGAGTGGGCAGGCAGGGTTTGGCGCCAAAAGTCCATAGCAGTATTCAGTTCTCACATTGATCGGCTCTTCAATGTCCTCTTCTTCTTTAGTAAGATGGATCTAAAGTTCTATTGTCATGGGGACACCTAAATACTCATTGTAGGGGCGTTCTGGGAGTGTAGAGTAATAGCCAATAGGCTACTTACCCTTGGGGTCACTACACTCCCTAGATGACCACTTCCTCTTGGAAGTGGGCATAACCCTGTCACAGTGTTCCTAATTCTGCCATCACCAAGATGGCAGAAGGTTCCTGGTGTGGGGCACATCAGGCAGCTCACCTAAGGGCTGTGTCTAACCTGGGTGTGCTCTTCAATGTCCTCTTATTCTTTAGTAAGATGAATCTAAAGTTCTAGTATCATGGGGACTCCTAAATACTCATTTTAGGGGCGTTCGGGGAGTGTAGAGTAATAGCCAATAGGCTACTTACCCTTGGGGTCACTACACTCCCTATATGACCACTTCCTCTTGGAAGTGGGCATAACCCTGTCACAGTGTTCCTAATTCTGCCATCACCAAGATGGCAGACGTTTCCTGGAGTGGGGCACATCAGGCAGCTCACCTAAGGGCTGTGTCTAACCTGGGTGTGCTCTTCAATGTCCTCTTCTTCTTTAGTAAGATGAATCTAAAGTTCTAGTGTCATGGGGATACCTAAATACTCATCTTAGGGGCGTTCGGGGAGTGTAGAGTAATAGCCAATAGGCTACTTACCCTTGGGGTCACTACACTCCCTATATGACCACTTCCTCTTGAAAGTGGACATAACCCTGTCACAGTGTTCCTATTTCTGCCATCACCAAGATGGCAGAAGTTTCCTGGAGTGGGGCACATCAGGCAGCTCACCTAAGGGCTGTGTCTGACCTGGGTGTGCTCCACGCCTCCTTGCATAACTAATTTCCCATCTGTCCTGGTGCCAAATGGGCCTCAGGGCAGGGGGTGGCATCTCCCCTGTCTGGGGGATGCTGGGGTCACTTATTAAAGGGGGCAGAGCCTTTGAAGCCTCTGGCCTTGGTATGCTGATTTACTAGGCATCCTGCTCGAGGAGGTGTTTACGAGGAGGTGTAAACACCTCTTGCCAGAGCAGGCATTGTTCCTGATCTCTGAGAGCGGGGCTGTCACCTCCTAGGGGGTCAGAAGCAGGTCTGTAGTGGCAGGCTGGACTGTACAAGTCAGCCAACACACTAAAGGACTAATAGGCTTCAGTGGGTACCTCTAAGGTACCCCTGGGTGCATGTATTAATAAATCCATAACTGGAATCAGGGTGGGTTTATTAATATGAGGTGTTTGATATGAAACACCTTTGGTTTCAGTGAAGCCATCATGTAGCTGGTGAAATTGTAATCACAAGTGCCCATTACATATACTTAAGATGTCTTCCCTGCTTACTTGGAATGTCTAAGAATCGACTTAGACATCACAGGGGCATATCGACTCATGCAGATCTGTCCACACATGTGTTTTCTGTCTGCAATTATTTTTAAAAGTGGATAAATACAGAAAATGTGCTTCTATTAAGTGACTCTTCGTGCTGTTTTTCATTAATTATAGCCCAACAGCTGAGCAGATGGACAGCATGGGAAATTAAAAAACAGGTTGAAATTTCTTTAAATAACTGCATGTGTCAACATACATTTGTGGTACAATGCGTATATTTGCCAGTGGATGTACTCTTATGTTATATTTGGCAACTTAAATAGCTAAAACACAATGGACATCAAAGTATGAGTGCATGCTATCATTTAAATAAATATGGAAATGTACAGTTTTACAACTACATTTATAAGCAAAACGCAAAATAAATATGGATAAATACAGATAAAATGCCCCAAAAATAAATATGGATAAATACAGACGGATACGTTAAAAAAATAAATACCATAAAACCGGGAGCCCTAAATATAATGCACCCTGGCTTAGGGCTGTAAGGCTTGCTGTAGGGCTGACTTACATATATTGCATGCAGTGTCTGCAGGCATGGCACACAGACTCTGTGCCATGTCATGTTTTCACTTTTGTCTGCACCATTTCACGCAGTCTAGAATGTCAGTCGGAATGAGTGTGGTGAGGGGTTCATTAGGGTGGTACAATACATGCTGCAGCCCTTAGGGACCCTCTTTAGTACCCATGCCCTAGGTACCAGGAATACCACTTACTAGGGACTTGCAGGGGTGCTAAAGATCTGAAATTGGGGACAAATTGTACAGTTTTAGGGAAAGAAATCTGACACTGTGGACCTGGATAGCAGAAAACCAGTGTACCTCTGCCAAAATTACAACAGATACCAGGCAAAAGTGGGGGTGACCCTGTCAAAAAGGGCACTTTCCTACACTAGTCTTTCAAGTTCTGTTTGCCACTTATCTGGTTCCTCGTTGAGTTTTGGAAAATTTGTTATTAATGCATAGAGATCAGATCTGGTCCAAAGCACATGCACATATGCTTCTCCATATACTTTTGCAAAGGGAACTCTGCCTCAGCCATTTCCATTTTAAGCTCACTCGTAACCATACTTACTTGTTTTCAGAATCAATGTTTTTCTTGTTAGAGCTAGCTTTCTTCTTCCATTTATCCCTGTATTTCCTCAAATCTCTCCAGCGTTTATACCGTCAACTAATTCTTTGATATGTGCTCTTACACATACGCAGACTTAGTAGACCCCTTTCCTCTATTTCAGCTTTACTTAACACAATCTTAAAATTTCTACTTAAGTTCTTGTTTTGTTCCAATGATCATTATATTCTTTTGCTTGGACTCTTGCGCACACTTAGCTGCTTCCCTGAACACATTTTTAATTTCATTCGAATTGCATTCAAGCAGTCTCCAATATATCAATCATAACCTTAAAATTTCTCCAAACTCAATTTTTAGATTCACAATATTAATTTCTCTCCTCTCTAGTTCAGGTTCAGTAGGCTGTATTGTAAAAACAGCAGTTGCTGTTGAGGCTGGGACAACTATAAGACTAGGACCAGGTATAGCTGATCCTGGCACACTCACAAGTGGTGCACATGGCACTGCTATTGTTTTCATAGCCATGCTTGGTTCTCCTGCACCCGTATCATGTACTGGCAGACTCTGAGTCTGTGTATCATCTGTGTAAGGAGGAGGTCTTGTCTGTTTTTCTTTACTTGTTTTTAGATTCATCAGATGTATTCTTAATTTTCTTTCTATCTCTCTAACTATTGTAGGAAATACACACACTCAGGATTGTGTCCTCTCTGCAGTTGGCTGCTTTCACTAGCACATGGAGCAAACGCAACAGCACGCCCAACAAACTATGCCCTAAGGGCAGCCCGAGTGCCAAAAATGAAGAACTTCTGCCCTGCTTACACAAAGCAGCATTCACGCTGGATTGCCCCCCTTTGCCGTCTCCTCCACTTTGAAAACTGCCATTTGGCTCTGACACTCTGCAAGTCAGACACTAGGTCCAATGTTGTATATTCTGTTTACAACTTCCTGCATACAATGTAGCGTATTAGACAAAAGGCTGTTAGGCCAAGCACTTTTTAGGATAGTGTTCCATACACATTAACGCTGATGCGCAACACATCTTCTAAATGCACTATGCACTTTACTTCGCACTGTGGGAATCCCCTACTCTGTTTTTAGGTCGAGCATAGCGTTGCAGCGCGCATGCGCTGCTCGCTCTGCGAGGCATGCTGTAGTAGGGTATGATGTGGAAGTGCTGTGGAAGCCTCGCCCACTCTCCGCGCATATTTTTCATTGGCAGGTGGCATTGTCTTTGGTAAACGCTGGCTTCCGATTCAATATGAGGCTTCTTAGTCCCTCCTTGTTACCGCCCTATCTCCTTTTGTGACCGCCCATAACGACAGGACCTTTTACTTGCGGTGTTACACGGTCGGCCTTATGTAATCGGTGAGCACTATTTTCTTTCAGGCGCACACTGCTCAGCAGCAGCGCTGCTTCCCCCATCAGTGGCCTACCGCGGTGCGTGTCGCTCGCTGGCCGGAGGTGCGCTCGCTGTTCCGGCTGCACACGCTGCGAAGAGGAGAGGTGCGCTTACTCCCGGAGGGAGCCCAGGGCAGAGCTCTCGCCCCTCCTGCTCCTGCCCGTGGTGCTCGCACTCTCCTCCCCAGGGCCCCACTAGGGCTGCGGGCAGTGCCAGCCTGCCCTGTGCCCACCTCTGCCGGAGGAGGGCTGTGCCCAGGGCACAATGCTAGACACCTGCGGCTGCTGCCAGCTCTGCGCCCCTGGGGAGGGCGAGCCATGCGGGCCGGCAGGGGCCTCTGGGGCCGGCCCCGGGTGCCTCAAGATTCGCAAGCGCAGGAAGGGCCCGCGGCGCCGGGGGTGTGCGTGTGCAAGAGCCAGTACCCGGTGTGCAGCAGCGACGGCGTCACCTACCCCAGCGGCTGCAGGCCGCCGGCACCGCCGCCCAGGAGAGGGGCGAGTAGGCCATCAGCCAGCGGGCCAAGGGCGACTGCCAGCAAGGTAAGGGAGCCGCCCGGCCCCTCCCCGTACACCCGTCAGCTCCTGGCCACGGCCTGCTCCGCTTATATCCACTGGAACCTTTCCACGGTCCCCTCTCGTCTCTTCACAGTATCCTGTGTACTTGCTTCTCCTCGCACCTCTTTACAGCCCCAAGAGCCTCTGCCATACTTCACAGCCCTCTCTCTCCTCGTCTTCGAAGAGCTCCGTTCCACTTCAGTGAATACTGCTCCTTGTTCACGTCTCTCGGCGTCTCTTCCCAACCCTCTGCTCCTACTCAGAGACCCCGATCCTCTTCACAATCCGCGATCCCTCTTACCAGCCCCGTGTTTTTTTTCCTTTTTAATAGCCCTCTGTTCCTCTTCTTACCGGCTGCTCCTCTTCCAGCTCCCGCCCCTCTTCACTGCCCTCTGTTCATCTTCCCAGCTCTCTGCTCCTCTTTACTGCCCTTTTCCCAGCTCACTGCTCCTCTTCATTGTCCTTTTCCCAGCTCTCTGCTACTCTACACTGCCCTTTTCCAAGCTCTCTGCTCCTCTTCACTGACCTCTGTCCCTCTTCCCAGCCCTTTGCTCCTCTTTACTGCCCTTTGCTCCTCTTTACTGCCCCATTCCCAGCCCTCTGCTCCTCTTCACTGCCCTTTTCCCAGCTCTCTGCTTCTCTTCACTGCCCTTTTCCCAGCTCTCTGCTCCTCTTCACTGCCCTTTTCCAAGCTCTCTGCTTCTCTTCACTGCCGCTGTCCAAGCTCTCTGCTCCTTGTCACTGCCCTGTTCCTCTTCCCAGCTCTCTGCTCCTCTTCACTGCCCTCTGTTCATCTTCCCAGCTCTCTGCTCCTCTTCACTGCCCTTTTCCAAGCTCTCTGCTCCTCTTCACTGCCCTCTGTTCGTTTTCCAAGCTCTCTGCTCCTTTTCACTGCTATCTGTTCGCCTTCCCAGCTCTCTGCTCATCTTCACTGCCCTTTTCCCAGCTCTCTGCTCCTCTTCACTGCCCTTTTCCAAGCTCTCTACTACTCTTCACTGCCCTTTTCCCAGCGCTCTGCCCCTCTTCACTGCCCTTTTCCAAGCTCTCTGCTACTCTTCACTGCCCTCTGTCCCTCTTCCCAGCACTTTGCTCCTCTTTACTGCCCTTTTCCCAGCTCTCTGCTCCTCTTCATTGCCCTTTTCCCAGCTCTCTGCTCCTCTTCACTGCCCTTTTCCCAGCTCTCTGCTCCTCTTCACTGCCCTTTTCCAAGCTCTCTGCTCCTCTTCACTGACCTTTTCCAAGCTCTCTGCTCCTCTTAACTGCCCTCTGTTCGTTTTCCAAGCTCTCTGCTCCTTTTCACTGCCCTCTGTTCGTCTTCCCAGCTCTCTGCTCCTCTTCACTGCCCTTTTCCAAGCTCTCTGCTCCTCTTCACTGCCCTTTTCCCAGCTCTCTGCTCCTCTTCACTGCCCTTTTCCCAGCTCTCTGCTACTCTTCACTGCCCTTTTCCAAGCTCTCTGCTACTCTTCACTGCCCTCTGTCCCTCTTCCCAGCCCTTTGCTCCTCTTTACTGCCCTTTTCCCAGCTCTCTGCTCCTCTTCATTGCCCTTTTCCCAGCTCTCTGCTCCTCTTCACTGCCCTTTTCCCAGCCCTCTGCTCCTCTTCCCAGCCTCCCAGCCTCCCGTGCCCGAGTCTGGTGTTCCTCTCCCACAACCAAAGGCAGAAAGGGGAAAAGGGAGGATGAGGAATAGTGGAAACGATGGTCGAAGGGAGAAAGTAGTGATGAACCTGCAATAGAGAGATAAAAAGACAGGAAGTGTAGGGGTGGGAGAAAGAGGCATGAATGAGGTCAAATCAAGAATCGATAGCCTCGGGATTTGTCAGCAGGACGGTATTCGGCAGCGACAGCAGTGGACTCTTAATAAACGCTTTGGACTACTGTGCTTATTTATTTAGTTATTCATTTTTAATGTACTAAGCACAGTACACAAACTCGTCACTGCCTGGGAGCAAGATCACACACTGCAGCATCCAAAACAGGGGTTTTCCTCAGAGCGCTTCTCATACAGATGGTATGCTGCTAGGAAGGAACTATAGAAAAAAATCTGCTTGTTTGTGTAATTACAGTGGATAATGAGGAACCCGATCAATTTTCAGGTCCCCAGAAAACATTCTTGAAATATTTTTCTTTAAATTCCACAGTATTATTTCACCTTAGAGGGAACTTGGCTTGATGTTGCAGGGTATTACTTCTCACGCTACACCCCATGTCCTAAGGTATCTGTAGTGGCCTGGGCGAAAGGCACTAGGACCCTGCACTGGACATGAGGGAAGGAACCGGACACCACATCCGGTCAGGGTGCGGGGAAGGGGCATTCGATGAAGGGAAGAGCACGAGGAGAGATGTGCATGTGGGCAGCAGGGGAACATCGCCATATATAATAAAAGAGGTGCACCCTTACCTGACTCTTGCGTGTTCCTGGGGTCCGGGGACACGACAACTGGCGACGATTCGAGGTGACCCAGACGCGTCGATCGAGGCCCCTCGCGATCCGAGAAACGGAGCCAGGAGCCCACCCTGGTCCGCCTGCCGCTGTCAAAGAACAGCAAAAGACTTGCTGCGACATCCGGAGCCCACCCGGTCGCAGGAGCAAATGGAGCCAGGAGCCCACCCTGGTCCGCGCGTGGAGAAGAGGACCAACAGCGCGGGAGCCCACCCCGGCCGCCGTGAGAAATCGGTAAGCGGTGCACCCGTCCACATGCTGCAAGCGTCGGTGCGCGCAAGCATCTGCGCTCAGGCATCGCGCGTTCTGGACGGTACACCGGACTGTGCCCCCAGCTGCCCGCCGCCGCATCGTGCAAAGACCTGACACTCGCGCGTAGATTTCAAAGCAAATCTCGCGCGAGTCAAGTGGCCATCTTAAGGTCAGGCGGGGGGAACAAATCACAAGCAAAGAAGGCCCGGCGGCCATTTTACGAAGTCAGGCAAGTGCGCCTGCATCGCGAGATCTTGCGAGACTGCGGTGGCCATTTTGAGGTCAGGCAGGGTGACCAATCAGCTGCGAAGACGGCCGGGAGGCCATTTTAAAGTCAGGCAGTCGTCAGAAGACACAGAAAAGGGCGAAATTGAAAGAAAAAAAAGGATATACATCCAAGAACTCAACAGTGTGACCTGCAAATTAATGAAAAAGTGAAAAAGAAACAAAGCAGTAAACAAAGAACTACACTCAAGCAAGGCTTGCAAGGTCTAAACATGGTTGAACCCGCAGGCAACAAAAACAGTCCGCAAGCAATCTTTCGCAGACCTCTGCCATTCAGCCTATCAGAACCACAGGCCGGCATCAGGTGGGAAAGATGGATCCGGCAATTTGAACGATACATGCGCGCCACAGACATCACAGACAGCAAACATCTGGACCTCTTCCTGAATCTCGTGGGAGATGAAGTGGAGGACCTGCTCATAACGTTTCCCAGCGAGCAGACAGAAACATACAAAGGAGTGATGCAATGCCTCACAGCGAAATTTGACCCGCAACGCAATATTGACTTTGAGAGGTACACTTTCAACACAGTATGTCAGCGAGCAGAGGAGTCCCTTGACGACTTCGCAACCAGACTGCGCAAACTGGTCACATACTGCGAGTTTGACAAGTTTGATAATGAACAAGCGATAAGATTGCGCATCATCGAAGGCTGTCAGTCCATAGAATTCCGTGCACGTGTTCTGAAGGAACCGACGACGCTAGAGAAGATACTGACCATGGCCCGCACAGAAGCAAGAGCAACGGCACATGCAAAACAAATGGAGATGGGGAAAGAAAAAAGAGTGGAGCAAGCGAATCGCGTGACTGGGAACAACAGGAAGAAAGAATACCCAGCGTCTTCACCGACAAAGAGGAATGAACAAACATGCTATCGGTGATCCCTCGAATTTCCGCACGTCGGTGCGTGCCCAGCAATGGGCCAGAAGTGCAGGAAATGCAATAGAGACAATCACTTTGCAAGCGCCTGCATGAGCAAGCAATTTCGGAGCGAGCGAGGGAGAGCGGCAAGACCACGGATGACCACCAGCAGGTATGCCCATCACATGGACACGGCGGATCGTGGAAGTCGCAGCTCCTCTGATGAGTCGGAAGAAGTGACAGCCCCTGCGAATGTGGCACGGCTGTATTTAATGTCAGACGCACCCAAGGAAGTCAGAAGACCAGAGCACATTCACCTCGTGGAAAAGCATCAAATAAAGAAAACCGGGACGGTGGACATCGAGGTAGGGAAACATAACACCCGGTTCGTGCTTGACATTGGGGCCACATGTAACATCATGTGCATGTCGGAGTATGAGAAAATGAAAGGGAAACCACCACTATCACCATCCACGGTTGATGTGTTCACGTGGGGCTCTAAAACGCTGGTAGAAAACATGGGGAAATTCACAGAGACCTTAACATACAAGGACAGGTCCTGCCAGGAAGAGATACATGTGCTGAAAGGTGACACCCCAGCACCATGCCTGCTAAGCAATGTCACGGCGCAGGTGATGGGTCTGCTGGCAATGACATACCACATGTCGGAAAAAGGGAACATTCTACAGGAACATCCGGCCATACTGCAAGGCCTCGGCAAACTGAAAGGCAAACAAATAACTTTGCACATCAGCGAGGCGGTCAAGCCGGTAGCGCAACACCATAGACGGGTGCCAATACATCTCCAACCACAGGTTGAAGAGGAAATCCGAAGTCTACTGGCCCAGGACATCATTGAGCCCGCAGACGGGCCAACGCCATGGGTGTCTCCAATAGTGGCGGTTCCAAAGAAGAACTCCTCCAAGATCCGCATATGTGTGGACATGAGGGTACCAAACACAGCGATCAAGAGAGAGCGACACCCAGGGCCACACTTAAATGACACGATCAGCTATCTCACTGGGGCCTGCCGATTCTCGAAGTTGGACCTGTGCAAAGGGTACCACCAACTGGAACTAGACCAACAGTCAAGGTACATCATCACGTTCTCAACGCACATGGGTCTGTTTCGATATAACGGCTGAGCTTTGGCATCTCGCCGGCTGCAGAAATATTTCAGGAGACCATCAGGCAGGTCATAAGGCCGGTAACAAACAGTCTAAACTACAGCGATGACATTCTAGTATTTGGACGCTCAGATGAGGAGCATGACAAGGCCCTGCATCAAGTATGCCTACAACTAGAGCAAGCAGGACTAACATTGAACGCAGACAAATGTGAGCTGGGGAGGAGTGAACTGGTCTTCTTCGGACACATCTTCTCCAAGAAAGGAATGAGGCCGGACCCCAGCAAAGTAGAAACACTTCGGAACGCGAGCCCTCCGACGGATGTAGCAGAAGTAAGGTCATTCCTGGGGCTTGCCAGCTACTGTGCTCGCTACTTCAAGTATTTCGCCACGGTGAGCACACCGCTCCGAGAGCTAACAAAACAAGGTCAGAAGTTCCTCTGGTCACCGGAATGCAACGGGGCGTTTGAGGCAATCAGACAGGCTGTGATGACTGTAGATCATCTTGCCTATTTCGACCCCCTGCTATGCACTGAACTGACGGTGGATGCCAGCCCAGTTGGACTAGGAGCAATACTAGCACAGCACCGGCCGGGGAGAGATTCCCCAAGGAAAGTTGTCGCATATGCAAGCAAAAGTTTGTCTGACATCGAGAAAGCATACTCACAACCTGAAAAAGAAAGCCTAGCAGTGGTATGGGCGTGTGAACACTATCACATGTTCATTTACAGAAAGCCGTTCACCATCATAACAGATCATCAAGCTCTGGTGACGATATACGGCATTCCGTCGGCAAAGATACCACCTTGCATCGAGCGCTGGGGTATTAGGTTGATGGACTATGACTTCAAGATTGTTCACAAGCCAGGGAAAGAACACAACCCGGCTGACTACATGTCAAGACACCCTCTGCCGCAGCGACAAGAGACCTCATCCATGGCAGAGGAATATCTCAACTTCGTGCTCAAACAGAACACCCCTGCGCCAATAACGCTAGCAGAGATAGAGCAGGAAACAGCAAAGGACGCCACCATGCAAACGGCGAAAGCAGCAACGAGACTGCAGAGATGGAGACACGTCAACAATAACTGCACTTGGGGAGAAGGAATAGACAAGGAAGAAATGCTAGCACTAAAAAAAATACATGAAGAACTGTCGGAGACAAAAACAGGAATCATGATGCGAGGAACAAGGATAGTCATACCAAACTCACTCAGGAGACAGACTGTTGGCTTGGCACATGAGTCGCACCGAGGCATGGTTGCAACAAAAAAGTTGTTAAGGGAAAAAGTATGGTTCCCTGGCCTAGATAAAATGGTGGAAGACACCGTCATGACATGTCAAGTCTGTCAAACAACGGGACCGCCAACTAAGCCCGAACCACTACAAATGTCGGAACTCCCAAGGGTGGTGTGGACAACGTTGGCGGCTGATTTCTTTGGGCCACTGGACACGGGCAACTATCTGCTCGTGATCATTGACGAATACTCAAGATTCCCTATTGTGCGCCATGTATCGTTGACAGCAGCGACAGCAACGCTACCAATACTGGATGACATATTTGCAGCCTGGGGCTCCCCGGACACCCTAAAGACAGACAACGGTCCTCCGTTCTCAGGGGAAGAATTCCGAAAATTCATGACTTACCTAGGCATCCATCACAGGAAGATAACACCGCTGTGGCCACAAGCGAACGGCATGGTGGAAATATTCATGGGGAACATAAAAAAGGCTGTCCAATGTGCAAAACTGACGCAGATCTCCATTGGCCAAGCACTCTGTCAAGTGCTACGAGACTACAGAAACACCCCCCACAGCTCCACAGGGAGATGTCCAGCGGAGCTAGTGCTGGGTAGAACAAGCAGGACAAGACTACCACAGGTAGAAGCAACGATGCCACTCGAACACAGCAACATTACTGCCAGAGACAGAGAAGCCAAAGAGAAGATGAAATCATATGCAGATGCAAGGCGACATGCCACCCCGTCACACCTCAAACGAGGGGACCCAGTGATAGTGCGTCAGCGACAACAAAGAAAGTCCGACAGCCTGTTCTCAAAAGACCCACTCACAATAACAAACATCGAGGGGCCAATGATCACGGCAGAGTCGGAGCACCAAAGAATAACACGGAACAGTTCTCACTTCAAAGGACTGAACGCCATGCCTAGAGACGGCCAGGAGATGGCCCCCAAAGAAAGTGAAGCGACGGGTCACAACGGACAGGAAACGGACACGAATGAAGAACAAGCAGAAGAAGCACAGAAAGAAGCTCGCGCGAGAAGAGCGAGCAGACAGCCGAAAAGACTAATTGAAGAAATGGAATGATGGGGATGCACACCCATATCTTTTGCTCTGATCTTTCTTTCTTTTCTTTTCCTTTTCCACATCTTTGCTTCTCCCTCTCGTCATTTCTCTGTGACAAAGGGGGGAGATGTAGTGGCGTGGGCGAAAGGCACTAGGACCCTGCACTGGACATGAGGGAAGGAACCGGACACCACATCCGGTCAGGGTGTGGGGAAGGGGCATTCGATGAAGGGAAGAGCACGAGGAGAGACGTGCATGTGGGCAGCAGGGGAACATTGCCATATATAATAAAAGAGGTGCACCCTTACCTGACTCTTGCGTGTTCCTGGGGTCCGGGGACACTACAGTATCGAGAACATTTTTAGTCCCATCAAGCAAGGTAGTGCACTCTGTGGGTCAGAGTAACCCATGAGATTCACGCGAAGATGGCGGATCTGCAGAAATATATCAGCAACTGCGCCACTGTGACACACGATGGCCAGAAATACCGTCATTAGTTCAACAGATGCCACCTGAAACACAGCATTGGCATTGGTGCAGCAGCCAGACAACAACTGGTCCTACTAAGCTACAGCAACTCAGCTACCACCATGGTAACCTACATGGGGGAAATCACAATGTCCTGCCACTTGCACACCAACTTTGAACCTGTAAGGACCAGTTCTGGATAGTAGTGTTGGCAGCACACTACAGTGGGTCATAGTGAGGCCCTTCCTCCCCCTGACCAGGACGGGTACACTGTAGGCATGCACAGATGCCAACAACTGCGCTGCCAAAGCAATATGTCCAGTAGCGGCTGGCACAGGTAAGAGCGGTGGGGGGGCGCGGGGTGGGGGGTGATGGAAGTCGACAGACAACGGGTTAAGTATTATCAAATAAATAAATAAATGAATGAATAAAACCACTTACCTTGCGCTCGCCACATCTCCAATGCATATATACATTTACCTCCTCAACACATTGGCTGATATTTTGGCTTCCAAATTCTGGTAACTCAAGATTCCACACTCAATATTCCAGACTACATTGTAAATGGCAATGCCTTTTATTTATGTTTTGGGTTTTAAAACATATATAAAAGGCATTGTCATTTACAATGCCATTAGCTTAAACTTGCGTAAATGCGAGACCTATTGCATTGCAAATTCTTGTTACTTACTAGCTGCTTGGATGGCGAAGTGGTCCCTTGCAGAGCCCATGTTTTAGGCCATGTTTTTCATCAGGGAAATAGTTGGGGGGTATTCCGCTATGCCTTATAACATATACAAACAATACTACTGTAACTATTTTTACTTATGTATGTCTGATGTATTCCAACCGGACTGAAACTCACTCCCTCAATATGCTGTCCGTCTTTAAGAGTACCATTGGACCCATTCAGACCAGGGGGCATTATACATGATTTAATTAAGGCTCACTGGTTAATGATGTTTATATCTTTTTATTGTATTTTCATTATTTTTGTTGTGAATCTTGTATTTTTACCATGTAGTTATTTTAATCGTTTTATACTTTTATTGTGCTTGCAATCAGATGTGCTATGATATACTTTTATGGCTCTTCTGAGTTGAAATAAAGTTATTTGATGATGGTGTCCTCTCTCGGTGCATTTCTCTACATGCCCCTCTTTGTCTCCAATCATTGACTCACTAAATTCCTAACCTGCTTTTTCAGTCTCTTTCTTTTCTTCTCAGTGGCCACTCGATCCCATCCATTTAGTTTCTCAAATTGTGTAGGTCTAGGTTGCAGGTTTCTCACACACAACACATGCCTCAAGTAATCAAGCTTTTTGACACTGAAGGTACCCTCTAAAGGAAACTGCAAGTCCTTGTCATGAGATGTTATCTCATGTCATTCTTTTAACCACATGCATGTATGAAAACCCACGTCCTCCATCATCTCATACATAGGGGAATCAACATGAGAATTCTATGGCAGGACCGGAGGCTTCAGATTATGCTTTCTCAATTTCTTTACTGACTCACAGCAGCCAATGAGAATAAAGTAACATTTGTAAAAAAAAATAATTTCCCATGAGGCTTTGAACCACGCCTCTTCAAACAACCAATAGTAACACATTACAGTATACAAAATGATGAGGCACCATCTTGGCTTCCTCGTTCTTTGCTGCTCCGCATTCAAGATAAGTGCCTCATTATTTTGTTCCTATTATCTACTGTGATTCTTGTTCATTGATTTGAATGAATATTTAATGCATTTAGATGCCGTATGGTAAATGCCTAATTTTTCTGTGTATACGTGTGTTTAATGCCCGCCGCGCGCGCACTCTCATCCCTTTGTCTAATTTATTCTCAGCGCGTGTTGCGCTGTATTAGCCCGTTATTTCTTATTGCATTGCTTTTTCCCCATACCGCTTCCGACTCGCGGGGCGAGTTGTGCGGTTGCTGCTGGTGGCGCGCTGCCGGGGATTGGCCCCCCCCCCCAGGGAGCGAGGCGCACGCCGGAACCCGACTGGGAATCCTGCGTGCGTCTCGGGAGCCTGCATGCGTCAGTGCACGCGTGCAGCCCCGATCCTCTAAGCTGGTTGTGACGCCTCTCCCGGGCTGAATCAGGGAACTTCACGCGGCAGGCAGTAGGTGGAACCGGTACCGTGCCCTGATTTGAGGCAGCGTTTTCATGCACATTAAGAAACGCTCGAGTGTTTAACCCTTGCAAGCCCAGAAGTGGCAAATAATAATTTTTGGAAAACCCTGTGACCGATTAGGCAATCAGGGTTTTACACCCTCCATTAGTCCTATCGGCCAGGGATATTTTGGTACCTGTGTGGCCCCCTCTGCCCCAGCTTTGCTCCCGACCGACGCCCGTGTTCTGGAGAACTAGTGGGCTGTATAATTGAGCTTCCCTCTTGGGATTTGAGACGTTTCTAATCTTGATGGCTGATATGTCAGACTGCGAAGTCTACGAGGAGGAGGTGGCTGCGTGTGATGACCCTGAGGGGGAAGGGTACTATTATGACAAATCTATGGAAGATATTATTGACAACAAATTGGATGCCAAGCTGGACAAGGTCCTCTCCTCCGCCCTTTTACCTATTTCCCAGTGTTTAGAACAACTGGTTGCAGGTAATCATATTCCCTCTGGTAGTCCTACTCCTGCCCCCCTCCCCGCCCCCGAACCAGCTGCACTTCCCTGGCCTCACATCAAGGTTTATTCCTTTCTATGCAACTCCAAAGAACAGGCCCAAGATGACATCCCTGCCCCCTCTCCTGCCCTCACGAACCCTGTCCCAGACACTACTACTGACGCAGGCACAGACACCGATTCCTCCCAAGAGTCCAGGCCACGTAAACGCGCCAAGAAGCGCAAACACTCTTCCTCGCCCGTCCACCCTTCACTCTTTTCTTTTGATCCTTCTGACATAATCCACCCCCGCTCCGCTGACTGGGCTCCCTCCCCAGCGGTAGCGGAATATATGCAAAACCACCTTAGGAAAAGTTTTGACAAGGAGGTTAGAGCCCGCCTAAAATCAGAATGTCCCCATCCGGACCTGGCGCATAAAGTGGCAGTTACCCCTGATATTGATTCTTCAATGACCACCTTCTTGAAAAATTACAAGAAAGACCCCAAAAAGGGCATAGTTCGTGCCCTTAGGGCGTGTCAAGACAAGGTGTTGGATGGCGCAGGCCCTCTAGCGAAAATCCTTGAATTAGCCCTGCAAGCATAAGAGACTGGAGCGGCTATTCATCCGGAGGTCCTAGCTGGGTGGACCCAGAGAGCTATCTGCCTCCTTGGCAATGCCAATTGCGCCCTCTCTTCAGAGCGCCGCAAATCCGTCCTTTTGAGAATCGACCCGTAACTTGTGGAGTTGGCTGCGGCTGAACCAGGCCCTCTGGCTGAGGGGCAGTTATTTGGTGAACGCTTTGTCAAGGACATAGCAAAATATGTCAGTACCTTTGCTTCGTTAGACAAATCCCAGTCTTCATTAAAAAGAGTCTTCCACCAGGTCTCTGGTAGGGCCGGCCGTGGCAGAGGACGCTCGACCGGCCGCTACGCCAACCCCAGTCCTCAACGAGGTTTCGCCCCTCGGCGCAGGGGGTACACCCAGGAACCAGATCAAGCGGGTTTCTACCCCTCCAGGTCCCGCGGCTTCCGTGGCCGGTTCAACAGAGGTGTCAACAGGGTTACAAAAACTTCGATGCCCAGTCATCTGGTAAGTTCCCATCTCTTTCCAATGATCCCCCTCGGGGGCAGACTGTTACATTTTGTAGTGAACTGGACATATCTAACCTCAGATGCGTGGATCCTCCACACGATCCAAGGGTATCAGATAGAATTATTACACTCCCCGTGTCAGATGGCTCCTCCTCGGCCTCTCCTTTTTTCCCTACTAGAGCAAGTTTTTATAGATTCCGAACTTCAAGAGCTTTTGACCAAGCAAGCTATTGCCGTAGGACCCTTCATTCCCGAAGGGTTTTCCAGCAACGTTTTCCTGGTCCAAAAGAAGGGAGGAGGCCAGAGATTAGTTCTAAACCTCAGAGAGTTCAACCCTTTTGTGGTGTACAGGCATTTCAAGATGGAAGGAATCCATCTACTGAGGGATCTTCTGTTGGAACACGACTGGATGGTCCGTCTGGACCTCAAGGATGCCTACCTCACAGTTCCCATTTGCCCTTCTCATCAGAAATTCCTTCAATTCTACTGGAAAGGGCAATGGTACCGGTATCGCACACTACGCTGCGGCCTGTCCTCAGTGCCATGGGTGTTTACCAAACTGTTAAAACCGGTGGTCACTCGCCTGCGAGAGATGGGAGTGCGCATGATAGTCTATCTCGACGATATGCTGCTTCTAGCTCAAGATCGGAACCTTCTTCTCATTCACTTAGAGTGGACAATGTCAATGTTACAGGAGTTGGGGTTTGTGATAAACCTCAAGAAATCCATGATCATCCCGAATCAGCAAATAGAGTTCCTGGGGTTTCAGATAAATTCAGTCTCTGTCCAACTGCTTCTGCCTATTACCAAAATCAGATCCATCAAGAGAGAGATCAGCTCCACCCTGTCCAAACAGATGATCTCGTTGAGGGTCCTAGCGAGGATTGTAGGCCTTCTGGCGTCCTCTATTCAGGCCATCTTTCCAGGTCCTCTCCAGCGCCTCAAGATTCATTACCTACAAAAAAGGTTTTCTTACGATCTTCAGATTCCCCTGTCCCCAGACGCTCGAGAGGAGCTTCAGTGGTGGTTAGAACACATGGCAGCTTGGAATGGAAGAGCTATTTTTGGCGCCTCCCCGGACGTCATAATAGAGTCCGATGCCAGCCGATGGGGTTGGGGCGCCCGATGTGGAGACTTTGCCACCGGCGGACGTTGGTCCGCCGACGAGTTAAGGTTGCACATCAATTGCCTGGAGCTGTTAGCGGGCCCCTTCGCCATAAAATCGATCTCTCCGCTGAAGAGCAATTGTTGCATCCTTCTCAGGATGGACAATGTGTCAGCGGTGCGATACATCAATCGCCTAGGGGGGACGAAGTCTCGAATGCTGGCCAATATTGTAAAGGAATTTTGGCATTTTTGCCTGGACCACAAGATCAGTGTGATAGTGGAATATCTGCCAGGCAAGCTCAATCAGGTAGCGGATTGGAATTCCAGATTCCTGAGGGATTACAGTGACTGGAGGCTCCATCCTTCCTTGTTTGTAGAGATCATGGGTATGCGAGGTCCCTGCATGATAGACCTCTTTGCGTCCCGCCTCAATGCACATCTCCCACTTTTCTTCAGCTGGAGACCGGACCCGATGGCAATGGGAACGGATGCGTTCCTTCAACATTGGGGGTCGCAGAGGAATTATGCCTTGCCCCCCTTCGCTCTGATTCCGAGGGTGGCGGCCCATATCCGTCGACAGGTGACGTCAGTAGTGTTGGTCACACCATTGTGGAAGACTCAGTCTTGGTTTCCGACACTATTGGAGTTATCAGTGGACTTACCCTTTCAACTTCCTGTGTTTCCGATGCTTCTCCAGGACCCAGTGGGAGCCCCTCATCCGCTGGTCCTGCAGAACCAGTTATCCCTCATGGTCTGGACGCTCTCAGGAGACATGAGCGAATTGAGGGCCTTTCACCGGTGGCTGCCGACTTTATACACCAAGCTTGGGCTCCATCCACCCGCAAACGATATTCAGCTTCATGGAAGCGATGGATGGGTTGGTGCCTTCAACGGCAGGTGGATCCCGTGGCATCGGATGTAAAGGAAGTATTACATTTCTTGTCAGAATGTGCTGAATCTGGTCTTTCATATAGGTCTGTGAACAACTTCAGGTCAGCGCTTTCGGCTGGACACAATCTCATTGACGGTAAGCCGGTGGGGATGCATCCCCTAGTGTGTAAATTGCTCAAAGGCATTAGAGTGGCTAGACCACCACGGCCCAGGTATACTACGTTGTGGGATGTTTCTAAGGTTTTGTCCTTATTGGAATCTTGGCCAGATAACAAGGATTTATCATTAAAACAATTATCTGACAAACATACAATGCTATTGTGTTTGATCTCCTGTCGCAGAGTTTCTGATGTGCGTGCTTTAGACTTGGCAGGAAGGATGTTCTCCCCACAGGGTGTCTCTTTCATCATCTCGAGACGGACCAAAACTATGTCACGTTCGGTTGAGTATCCTGCTTTTCCACACAATGCTAAATTATGTGTTTTACAATGTTTAAAAACCTATGAAGAACGTACTTTGGCGCATAGGACTGATCCTTTAGGGCAATTACTTTTAGCAATCCAAAAGCCCTTCCGACCAGTCTCAGCGGCCACATTGGCGCGTTGGGTCAGATGGGTTATGGCTGAATCTGGGATTGATATTTCTGTGTATGGTGCTCATTCCGCCAGAGGTGCTATGGCCTCTAAAGCATATATGTTGGGGTCTCGACTAGAAGACATCTTAAAAGCTGCAGATTGGTCTTCGGATTCAATGTTTAAAGTGTTTTATTATAAACCTATTACGCATGTTTCCTCTGTTGTTGTTGGCGAGCTTTGAACCAGCATAATCTGAAGCCTCCGGTCCTGCCATAGAATACAACATTTTCCAGCTATCGCAACAAGAATTTTAGATTCTATTAAGGACACAGAGGCGAGGATTATCCCACCCGTTGGGACAGATAAGAAATCAACTGTCATGTTGTGAGATATTTACTTATGCAATGTTATACCCACCCTGAGTTATCGATCCTTTTGGGTTCCCTATTTTCAAACTTGTTTCTGTTTTCAGGAACCGATTCGAAACAGAATTAATGTTCTGCTGCTCTTTGAGACGGATCACCTCGTTGTTGGAGGATAGCTGTTGTATCCAGGATTATGGGATTGTGTTCTCCGTTGAGAATTGGACTTGCCGTTATTGCTCTCCGTTGAGAGTCAGGATTGTTACTTGTTTTTTGGACACTTAAGGACTGGTTTGCAAAGAAAGAGGAAGCCAAGATGGTGCTTCATCATTTTGTATACTGTAATGTGTTACTATTGGTTGTTTGAAGAGGCATGGTTCAAAGCCTCATGGGAAATGAAGTTTTTTACAAATTTTACTTTATTCTCATTGGCTGCTGTGAGTCAGTAAAGAAATTGAGAAAGCATAATCCTCGCCTCCGTGTCCTTAATAGAATCTAAAATTCTTGTCACGATAACTGGAAAATGTTGTATTCTTTTCACTCTCAATAGGAACCATAAGAACTTTAGGCTTATTCAATCCAGCACACAAACCACACAAACCCAAACAAACAATCAGCCAATCACAGCACAGCTATGGCAAAGGTCAACGAATCACAGCATGATCTGCAATAGCAAATTACCAGTGACAGCGTGATTTGGGGTGACGTCTTACCAATCCCTGCGCAGCTTTCTGGTATCAAGCAACCAACTGCAGAGCGCTTCTTTGTGAATGCAATCAACATAGTGCCTTTGCCTGCAACAAATAACATGCAAAAATGAAATAAATCTTATTTTCTTAACTTAAATAAGAAAGAGAATGAAATTAAAGTCAATCTTAATAAATTAAAGAAATCAGTAGCTTTGTAGAACTTTCAAACACACGAAGATAAAGGCAAAGTCACAACCAGCTGTAATCCACCCCTGATTAGTACACTTACTCCTGTGCATCAAACAATAAACAAACTCCAATTTAAGTAACATTAGAAAACATTCAACTAAAAGATTCTTGTTAATTCAGAAATATCTCTATCACAGTGTGCATGTGGCGCTTCAAAAAACACACAACCAATTGCAGACAAGTGCCACAATATATCTCAAGATCTTGGATTTCGACAAACCTGATTACCTCAACCAAAAATAAATCGAAAACTCAATATTTTCTTTGATGAAAACACAAAATCAACCTTTTCTCAATTAATTGAAAGCAATGAGCACTACTAACTGACAAAAATAGTAATCAAACCACCTAAAGAACCAAAAATCAAAAGCGCATACCCAAAAATCTCACAGGCAGGATAATTCATGTCTCCACAAAAATTTGCAATGTGAGACATTAGGTTGTTGGTTGAGTGGGGTGTTAACCCTGATCGAAAACAGAACAATCCCTGTCAGGATGAACCACCAAAGTCACTAAATTAACCTGTGCTTAACCCTCTGGTAGCCTGGCACAAAAGCAATCAGACTTAACTTAGAGGCAATGTTTAAAGTATTTATGCAGCATACATACAGCAATAAAGTGAAAAGACAACACAAGAAAAATCCCACACCAATTTAGAAAAATAGAGTAAATTGTAATACTTTTTTTGAAACCAAGACAACAAACATTCAATCAGTAGAACCAGAATTAGTACTTTTTAAAGTTTATAGTAAAAATTAGCGCCAAAAGGTCAAAGTCGAAATTTGGTTGAACAATGTCTGAGATGGTAAAGTTCAGCAGGGCAAGGCTGCAAGAAGTATCCGAGGAGGAGGCGTCATCATCTTGGAGCTGCTGGATGAAGTTGCAGTGAAGAATTCTACTTTCAGACTCAGTCTCTTTTTTGGAAGTTGAAAACCTCCAACAGGATGAAGCTGCAAGATGTAGACGACAAGGGCTCCACGAGGCCAGATACCCCTTCTTCAATGGACCGTTGAACAGGATTTGCGGCAGCGGAGAAAAAGTAGAGGGAGCTGCTGCAAAGTCAGGCCGACCGGCGATGCACCTTGGCAAGTCCCTGTCTCCTCTCGGTTCTCAGAGCAATTTTTAGCCAAAAATTTTACAAGTCCCACGTTTTGGATTTTGGCTATCTGAGCACCTTTAGCACCACTTACAAGGGTCCAGGACTGGAGAGACACCACCTGGAAGGTCAGGACTTGCTCATGCTGGGTCCAGGTTAAAGTTCCAGATGGTTAGCGCCTTTACTGTCCCTAAGGCTCTGATCTGCACGCCAGCCAATTAGCTCTTGGAGTCCCTCTGGTAGTCCTGGGTTCAAGAGGTGGAACAGGGCTCAAGCAGCAGTGCAGGCCTCTGAGGGCTCAAGGCAGGCTTCAGGCAGCAAAGTAGTCCTTCTAGGTACAGCAAAGCAGTTGTCTGAAGTACACAGCAGGCCACAGTAGGTAGCAGTAAGTCCTCTGAGGGTCCTTCTGCAGGTCAAAAAAGTGAACTGGAGGGTCCTATTTGTATGCCTGGTGATTTTTTAAAGTAGGAGACAGTTCTAGAGACATTCATTTGAAGTGCTTGGAATTTTCTGCTTCCCCTACCCTGGATCCTCGGTCTAGGTCCACTCTCTCCCCGCAGCTCCGCTGTGCCGTCTCTTGCCTCCAGACCCGGACCTCCTCCTTGGGAGGTTCGAGGCTGCTGCCCGCTCCTGCGCCTGCTGCCCGCTCCAACTGGGTCCAGACTGCCTGCAACCACCGTAACCTTTCTCAGCCGTTTTTTCTTCTTAATTTTTCCCTGTTGTGCCACTGTTATTGTGCCCATCTGTGTCTTGCTCTAATTCCACCACTGTTTTTATTTTCTCGTGCCTGCCTGTTCCTTTCGCCTTTCGCCGCTGCTGCCCCTGCGGCCCCTTCCCCCCAGAATTCCCCCCTGGAATTCCCCCCTGGAATTCCCCCGCTCCCGCCTCCCAGCCTCTCCTCCCTCCCACCTCCCCTACTTAATGGTGGCCGTGCGCAGCAGGCGCGCTGCCGGCGCGCCGCTGGCGCACCAAAGGCAAGCCCGTCTGCGCCCGTCCGCTACCCGACCGCGGCCAGCGCCAGGAACCCTGGACCTCCCACTACCCATCGCCACGACACCACCACCCTCCTCGCACTCAACCCTGGAAGAATTAGAGAATGCCAACAGGCCTCGCCGAACACGACCCACGGCCAGTTCTCCTGCCTCCACTGCCGCCAGACCCTCACCGCCACCCCGGCCTCCCACACCGGCGACGCCAGCACCGGCGACACCCTAAAATGCATCCTCCTCAACGTACGCTCCGTACACAAACACGCCATGGAAATCTGGAACCTACTCGACTCTCTCTCGCCCGACATCGCCTTCTTCACAGAGACCTGGACCAACGCATCCTCCGCCCGCAACATCAGCACCGCCATCCCAGAGCGATACAAGATCCAGAGGAAGGACCGCCCCAACCACCCAGGAGGAGGCCTCGCCATCGCCCACAAGAGCACCCTCCGCCTCACCACCTCCAGCGAAACCTTCCCCTCCGCCGAACACCTGCACTTCCAGATCCAGACCACCCCCAAAGCCACACTCCGAGGAACCCTCATCTACAGAGCCCCCGGCCCCCGAACACCCTTTGCCACCACCATCACCGACTTCATCACACCCCACGCCATCGCCTCAACAAACTACATACTCATTGGAGACCTGAACTTCCACCTCGACAACCCCAGCGACCCCAACTCCACTATCCTTCATGACAACCTCGCCAGCATCGGACTTACACAACTCCTCAACACACCGACCCACAGAGCAGGACACACCCTCGACCCCATCTTCGCGGCAGGAAACAGCGTCCAATTCAGTCACACAACACAGCCGCCATGGACCGACCACTACCGCGTACACTTCGCCATCAACAAACCCAAGGCACCCAAACCAGCCCCACGCCCACCTCGAAGGAACTGGAGCAAGGTTACCGACGAGCAACTTAACTTCACCCCCACCCGAGACAACCACACCTGGGCACCCGACGCAAACGACGCAGCCAGAGAACTCCACACCTGGATCTCCAACTGCGCAGACGAGCTCGCCCCGCTACGCAACCCCGACAGACAACGCCCCAGGAAAGCCGCCTGGTTCACCACCGCTCTCCAAGAAGCCAGACGCACCTGCAGATGCCTGGAGAAGAACTGGAGAAACACCAAGACAACCGAAAACCACACCACCTACAAGAACGCCATGACGGACTACCACAACCAGATCAGAGCCACCAAGAGGAACTTCATCCACAACAAAATCCTGGCCAACTCCACCAACTCCAAGGAACTTTTCAGTGTCATTCAAGAATTCACCAACCCACGCAGCGAAGCCACAGACATCACCCCATCCCAAGACCTCTGCGACAAGCTTGGAACCTATTTCCACCTCAAGATCAAAAACCTCTATGACAACTTCATCGACCATCCACCAGGCGCCACAGATGGCCCCCCAGAAACACCAGCCAGCCCACCATCTCCAACTGGACACCGATCACGGGCGAAGACACCGCCTCGACCATGAAAAGCATCCACTCGGGGGCCCCCACCGACCCCTGCCCCCCGACATCTACCACAGAGCCGCGGCCACCATCGCACCCGAACTACAACGCACCATCAACACCACCTTCAAAACAGGCACCTTCCCAGACGACTGGAAGCGCACAGAAGTCAGACCCCTGCTCAAGAAGCCCACAGCTGACCCCACCGACCTCAAGAACTATCGGCCAATCTCGCTCCTCCCCTTCGCAGCCAAAGTTGCAGAGAAAACAGTCAACAGGAAACTGACACGATTCATTGAAGAGAACGCCGTCCTCGACCCATCCCAATCCGGATTCCGAAGCAACCACAGCACAGAGACCGCCCTACTCGCCGCCACAGACAACATCCGCACCCTCCTGGATCAAGGCCACTCCGCAGCCCTCATCCTACTCGACCTATCAACGGCCTTCGACACCGTCTCCCACCGCACCCTAGTCGCCAGACTACACGACGCAGGCATACAAGGAACAGCCCTGGACTGGATCCGATCATTCCTCACCAGAAGAAGCCAAATGATCAGACTCCCACCCTTCCTCTCCGATCCCACGAAAATCACCTGCGGAGTCCCACAGGGTTCATCACTGAGCCCCACCCTCTTCAACATCTACATGGCCCCCCTCGCAGCCATCGTCCGACAACACGGCCTCAACATCGTATCCTACGCCGACGACACCCAGCTCATGCTCTCCCTCACCAAAGACCCCACCACTGCCAAACTCAACTTCCAAAAAGGAATACAAGACGTCGCAGTCTGGATGACCAACAGCTGCCTGAAGCTCAACGCAGAGAAGACAGAAGTCCTCGGTACCACCCCTTCTGCATGGGACAGCACCTGGTGGCCGACCGCCCTCGGAAGCCCACCTACCCCCTCAGACCACGCCAAGAACCTCAGCATCGTACTCGACTCATCACTCACCATGAATGGACAGGTCAACGCCGTCACCTCCAGCTGCTTCAACACCCTCCGCATCCTCCGCAAGACCTTCAAGTGGATCCCCCCCTGAGTCAAGGAAGACAGTCACCCATGCACTCATCACCAGCAGACTGGACTATGGAAACGCACTCTACGCCGGCATCAACAAGTCCCTACTCCGCAAACTCCAGACAATACAAAACACCGCCGCCAGACTCATCCTCGGCATCCCCGGACACGAACACATCAGCCAACACCTACGAAGTCTCCACTGGCTCCCCGTGGAGAAAAGAGTCACTTTCAAAATCCTCACTCACGCCTACAAATGCCTACACAACAACGGACCCAAATACCTCAACGACAGAATCAATTTCCACGTACCCAAAAGAAACCTCCGATCTTCCAACCTCGCACTGGCCGAAACCCCGCGCATCCACAGAGCCAGAGCAGGCGGAAGATCCTTCTCTCACATTGCAGCCAAGACCTGCAACGAGCTACCAGCAGACATCAGATGCGCCCCCTCCCTGAACACCTTCAGGAAGACCCTCAAGACCTGGCTCTTCGGGTAAACAGACCTGCGGACCCCCCCCCCCTCAGAGCCTTGAGACCCTCACGGGTGAGTAGCGCACTTACAATTCCTTAATTGATTGATTGACTACAGGCACAGTATGTCAAGGCAGAGCACAACCTATTCTATTGATTTGCAAGTGGAGCTGGGCCTCAGCTCCGTCCTCCCATATTTCCAGTGATAGCACATCCAGGCACCCATAATACCTCTATTGTGTGGCTGTCTGGAAGGAATAAACAAAGTTCAACTGCCAACTACACCCAGTCATGTGACCCAGGAACAGGCTGCAGGCATAAAATAGCCAGGGCATGAAAATGTCAACATTCTAAAAGTTGCATGCTCAAAATTATGATTAGGGCTCCCAGTTTTATGGTATTTATTTTCTTGACATTTCCGTCTGTATTTATCCATATTTATTTTTTACAAAACTTATCTGTATTTATCCATTTTTATTTCGGATTTTGTAAGACAAATGAAACAAAAATCGTACATTTCCACATTTATTTAAACGATAAATGTAAACTCTTATCTGAATGTATGCCCGATTTCAATAATATGAAGTCTGACAGATGATAAATCAATGCACATATATGAAAATATGAACATCTTAGTATCAACCTTTTGCATATATACTGGAGTTAAAGCCTCATAACAATAATTTCTTTATTTTTTTATCCGCTTACCTGTAAATCTACACAGCTTATGGCCTGACAGACATGACTGACAGAATTTAGAATCACTCAAAAAAAGAGACTAATTTCCATTTTTATCCACATTTACATATAAATACATACAGGAAAATAAATGGTTTTCTGTCTATATTTATCTGTAAAAATCAGTAAAAACGGAAAACAGGGAGCCTTAATTATTATTTAAAATTGTCATGTTCTTTAGGATAGTCCCATCATGTACATACCGATTACATACATTGTGTCCCATCCAAACGACATAACGGTCCTAAACACAGGTGACCTTTTACCTAGAAGCTTACTTCTGCCTCTTCGACAACCAGGCTCTCGGTATCCTATTTAATCCCTGTACCTGACGTACATAAACATGTCCCCAGGCACAGTAGATTTATTCTGTATAAGGGTCACCACTTTTTTTCATCCATGGCCAACAGCCAGCTGTGCATGAGTATTTTTGTTTAGAAAAGGAATAGCAAAGGATTAGTAAATGTTTTAAAAACATATCGATTCTGGAAAAAACCTGGAGTACCACTTTAGTATAAAAGACCCTCACTCCCCCTTAAAGAGAGAGAGGAGAATTCCTTCCAGGCTGGACCGAGACTCTGCAGGCTGATCCTTCGACAGGTAGAGACCTGACGTCCCTTGCGGGGTTCCATCCTCGACGCAGAGACAGGGTCCTTCATTTAGAACCATCAGGTGAGGGGTTAGTATTTCCCAGGGGGATTCTTGGCTCCATTAGGATCTCTCCTGACATTTACATACACAGGCTTCACCCACATACCTAGGCTAGGTACATTTAGGTAGGCTACGCATCGTAAGAGTACGGCAATGCTATTGTTTTATATAATATGTTTTTATTCAACTTATTAGCACTATGGTAGAAATGTATCTACTTTTTACGATATTTGTACTAGCTATTACATTTGTCTGCTCCTGTCTTTTGATTGTCGCAGCTAACATGTTTCATACCAGACTGACGCTTGACCAATAAATAATTATTGAAACCGTTCCAATCGTCATTCTCTATGTATTCTGAGAAAAGTAAGCACGAGTGACTGAGCGAAAGATACCTTATTGTTTCTACGATACCGGAGGAATCAGGGTTGTCATGTTCAGTGGTTGCCAGGAACTACATACACCTCTGTAGAATACAGGGGGGGTGGTAGTGGCACCGTAGAGCTAGCTGGTCTAATGGCTGACTCATCCTGTGGGGGTTTCCAGAGTCTGTCTGCACACCAAGCCCTCAGTTTAGGTCATCCAAAACGCGCAGGTCCTGGGGGGTCCTAGGAACTACACTACATGTCGCCGCCAACGTTGGTTTGGTTCTTATAATAACAGTAACATCTGAGTAGTTCAGTCGTGCTTTCTCAGACAATTCTACTCACATTTTCCAGAGATGTCTGAAGTGGGAAGGTTTATCCGTCTCGGCTGAGCAGGTACACCCTGTGTATTGGCTTAAGATTTAGACAAGCTTGTAAGGATTAAAGGTTCCCATATTGTGCTAAACCCTACCTCTTAAAACCTTTACTTTCTTCAAAATGACTGAACCTGCGTTCTAGCAGTGGAGGTTTGGAAGGAGACGAATTTGCTAACGCTCTTAACATTACAGAGAACTGCAGACAGGCAGTAACTCTGAAATTGTTAGAACATAGATTACCTGCAACAGGTGGCCATGTTACCTTCGTGATTGAGGCGCACGAGGTGTTCGGATCAGAGGTATTCTATTCCTGGGTGATATTCCCACCTGCAGATCCACAGACATATTTATTCCATGAATACATTGGAGTGGGTACACCGGAAGAATACATCCCATACGAGGACATTGAAGTTCCGTTAACTTACAAGCAACATAAAAACTGGTTTAAAGGCGCCCTAAATCACACAACTTCAGTCGTAAGACTTGGTCCGCTCAGCATAGGAGGAGCAACATGGCTGGTCTTAGCGACTTACACTCCACATCCTGAGATAGACTCCCTCCAAATAGGGGAAGTGCGTACACTTTACAAAGAAGTAGTCAGGCTATACAGACATATTCTCCTGTTCGTCATGCGAACACTCACATTGCAACCTGCGAGAGCTGCTCCACCTGGAATAGTCCAGACCCAGCCCACACCAATAATTAGTCCACAAACACTAAAAGCAATAATGGGTGCGTTCCCATCAAAAAGGATCAAGTACCATTCTGGATTGCTCAAAAAATAGCACAGTTGGAAGCAGTATTTCCCGGTACAGGTCCGCAGGAAAAACACAGAATGTTAACAATTTGCCTGCCAATGGGAATGGTTCCCTCACTTGAGGATTGTACCACATGGGGAACAATCTTTGCGGCAGTATATCTTAGAATACACGGTACCCCAACCATATCAGTTATTCCTGAAGTATTAAAACAGATACGGAATGAGTTCGGGGCAGGACCTGCCCTGGACTAGTGGATGAAACTGATGGGCAATTTTGACCACGTCTTGGCAATTATGCTGAGCAACATCAAGGGGGAAGCAGCAGCGGTGGCCATACGCCAACACTTAAGGGAAACAACTCCTGCAAATCAGGAGCGTGCATTACTAAAAATGTATCGATGAAACCTATGCTTCACTAGGTAGAGATAGTTTGGGAGCCAAACCAGGGAAACTACAAGTGGTGAGTAGTTTTGATAAGGATAACTCAAAGCAAACACCCATTTCTTCTAAAAAGAAATGGGATAATAATCAATCTAAAAATGATAATAACAGAAACACTTCACGATCAAGGGGTGGGTCTCCCCAACGGGAGTCCTCTGAAAAGAGGTACAACCTTAGGAATCGTGATAACATTAGGAAACCTGACAGGTATCAGGATACTGGTACACGTTCCTTCAACACCCCAGCACCTTGTCACAGCAAGATCGACTACCTTTTAGCCCCAGCACCAGTGGCAGTGGCAGTGGCAGAGGAGCAGGTAGGGAGACAGCTCACCTTATATTGAATATTACAGTCATCGGTAAACTGTTCGTTGGTTACAGGGCTGGAGTTTTAGTAAATCAAGGGACGCTGTATCCTGAGTACTTAGGTTTGTGTGCCTAGCTACTTGCTTTTCTACAAGCAGACACTGACTTTGGCCGTTTTTTGGATTAAAGACCCATCATTTAGCGCATTGACTTGGGTACAATATGGGGAAACGTAAGGTGACTACAGCTCCTGGGAGGGTCATGGCAGGCACTGCAGGCTCGGTGGTGACCATGGATTCGTTTCTGCAGCGGGCCGCAGCAGTGCTCGATAAGGAGATTGAGCTGGTGAACCGGCGCCTTTCTAGGTCCCCCATAAATGGCCCTCTTCCCATACCCACAGATATACAAACGTCTCTGGTCAGCGCCGATGAATCACCAAATAATTCTGGGGTGCAAGAACTCGTCGGATTAAATAGTCACTCAACCGACCAGCAGTTACCCCTTTCTCCCACCATCGTGGTCAATAATTCTAGGGCAGATAAAGTACCTTTAAGCCAAGGGCATGCAGCAGTTACTTCCATCAATTACCCAGTTCAATCAATAGCTGCCGGATTTACCACGCGAGGGAGATCAGGAGGTGTTGACCCGGTCAGCCAAGGGTCAGGCACGAAAAGAAAGGGCCAAATGCCAGGGGGAAAGGCCAAAAGATCAAGACCTAATCAGACATCCCAGGAGTCCCCAACCGCTCAAGTACTGACAAAGGCAGACTTGATGTGCATATTAGAATCCTTCCAGGACTCTTTGAAGGCTCTGATGGACTCCAAACTGGGTTTGTTAATTCAACGTCTGACCTTGATTGAAAAGGGACTCTCGGACATCAAATGCTGTGCACCGCTAGGAGGTGTAGCCGTCAATTCAGAATCAAGACAATCAACGGCTCCCCCAGCAACGGATCGTTCCACCTTGACAGTCCCACACCTAAACACCAGGGAACACCCACAGCCATCAAGGGGCCAGGCACTCGCCCGCCCGGTCTCTCCCTCCGTTATGATCTACCCAGTGTCAATTCCGGATAGGCTGGCTACACAGGATCAATCTGCTTTGGAGATTGATCCTACCTGGGGAGCAATCACAGGGGGGAGGGGAGGTCTCCATGCAGAACCTGCCTGTTATTCATTTGCCAGCAGTATCGACCCCATATGTTGTGATATTGGGGAATGTGCCAACTCTCCCTCAGGACACTAAGGAGGATTATTCCCAACTGAAGAACAAAGTCCTACATTGGTTATCTTGTAACACCACCCTAGGAATGAGGGTAGAGAAAAACATCAACATGGTGCGAAGGGTCAATTGGGTAGGCAGCTCCTTTAAGTCCTGTAAGGGCGATTGCGTTCTTATCAATTTTAATAGACCCCATATTGCGGAAAGGATTTTGGTCACAAATTTGAATCTTGACCCTCTTGGTCCCAAGTCGTTCATTATGGCCTTACCTCTCGACTTATTTATAAACCGGAGTTATCCGGGCGGAATTATATGACTAATGTTACCAGGGCTCCACTCAACAGACAGACGCCATTAAATCTACCTATTAGGAATGCATATTCAAATTTGTGTCCAAATCCAACCTACTTGAATTGGACGGCACAAGGTCGACGGGATTCAGTTCTGCCTTTTCTGGAGCTGACAAACCGTTTTACATCCCTTGCTGCTATAGATGCCTGTGATTGACTTAGTGGGCCCTCTCTTACGGACCCAGTGATACTCACCAACCAGTGGGAAACTCCACGGCAAAGCAATGGGACTCTGGGTGAATGCAATAGAAATTTTATATCATGGAACATCGCTGGGTTAGCCAACAAGTTTTCTGACCCGTCGTGGGCTGTATTTATAAATCAGCGTGATATGTTTGCAGGAAACATGGCTGACTGATAGTAGTTTACCACTAGAAGGCTACAAATCTTTCTTTGTCCCAGCCACCCCCTCATCTGCAGGAAGATCAAAAGGTGGTCTCGCAATTTATATCTCTCTGGCAGTAGAATGTAAGATACTGGTCCTGCCTACAGAGAGCCCCTGTATACAGTCCCTGGTACTTTGTAAGGGGTCTCATACATTGGGTCTTATTAATTTTTACAACTCAATATCATGCTCCAAGGGTGTGTGTAACATTACTTTGTTGGGCTCCTTTGTAAGGCAACACTTTAATTCTGCTTTCCAAAATGTTATGACTGCTGGGGATTTTAACATCCACCCATGTGGTGACCCCAGGGTCTCAAGACTGACTGATCTGGGTTGCCCACGTGTGAGGGGAACTCACTTTGAACATTCTCTACAGGGGGATACACTGAATGGTTTCCTTGACAAATTTGATTTATTGTCTCTCATGTCTTCATCTGATCCCTGCAGCAAGGCCGATGTTCCATCTTTCAAAGGGAGGGGTGGTGGTTCATTCATTGATTTCATATTAATTTCATCGTCTTTATTAGATTTATTTGCAGGATTTGCCATACAAGCTAGTGTCCATAGTGACCATAACCCTTTGTGTGTTTATCTTCGCGGGCCCTTACTGCTGCCTCAAGGAGGGGCTGGGCAGAGTGGGGTGGTGAGACCAACAGATGGTGGAAGACGGTTAAAATGGACCCAGATTTCCCCAGATGTATTTTATGAGTCAATATCAGTTTCGTGTGCCAACGAGTTAGCCTTGTGTACCACCCCGTTTACGGCTCCGGGGGAGGTTATCAGCACTTTTAAAACCATTTCCGTTAAAATAAGTGATTTTTTAAGTGCCCCGGCTCGACGAACTGTTATCCAGACCCCTAGATGGTTTGATTCCTTCTGCTCGCGGGCAGCTAGGAAATTGCGGGAAGCCCTAAATAGAGTCCAAGAGTCCCGATTTTGGTTAGATCCTGTCGAATAAGAGTACAAAACGGAACTGGTTAGACGTAAGTCCACTTTTAAGGAGGAAGCCTGGAGGGAGTTAATTGAGGCTAGTACGCTGAGGAATAGCTCTAGATTCTGGAGCATAATTAATAGCCCCTTTTCAAATCACGAGGAAGGAAGTGTAGTAGGTGCTCATATCACAGAGGAGGAGTGGGTGCTCCACTTTGAAACCATGCTCGAGAGTCCCCCCGAGCTAAACTGCCCTTCTGGCCGTGAGGCAGACATCCTTGATCTGGTTTTCAATATAGAGGAGGTCAAGGATGGTATTGTCGGGTTCTCAAGTAATAAAGCCACAGGACCTGATGGTATTCCGTTGGACCTTTTTAAATCAGATCCAACTTTTTGGGTCCCGGTTTTTGCTGCAGTTATTAATGCAGCAGTAAAATCCGGCTGTCCTGAGTCTTGGGCTACTTCGACTATAGTGCCCGTTTTTAAAAAAGGTAATCGAGATAGCACTCACTGCTATAGACCGATCTCCTTGTTGGATTCGGTGGTTAAGGTGGTGGGTCGAGTACTTTTAGACAGACTGACTAGCTGGGCGGAGGAACATGCCATTTTATTGGACATTCAGTACGGGTTCTGCCCTGGGCGGTCCACCGTGGCCCAGTGCCTTAACCTATCCATGATTCTCAACAAATATACGGTTGCCCGTTCTGGCTTTATCTATTTAGCATTCAGGGATCTGTCTTCCGCGTTTGATCGTGTGAATAGGGCTAAACTTTGGCAGACCATGCTAGCTATTGGGGTAGATGGCAATATTGTTTACTTTTTAGAAGCTCTTCACCAAGCAACAAAGGCCCATGTCAGATTCTCGCAGGACTTAACAGTCCCCCGTAATTTCGCCATAAGGAGAGGAGTACGCCAATGTTGTATTCTAGCCCCCTTTTTGTTCAATTTCTCTATTAATGATCTGGAAAAAGCCCTATTGATGACAGAGGTCGATTACCCGCAGGTAGGTCGATGTGGCCAGCCAGTTTTATTCTACGCGGATGACGCGGTCCTTATATCTATGACCGCTAGGGGGCTACAAACACTGCTTGACTCCTTCTCAGCCTTTATGGCGGATCGGGATCTATCAATAAACAACTCCAAATCTTATGTTATGCAGGTGGGTCTTCGCACGAAAAAGACTTTTCAATTTAGGATAGGATCTGCACAGGTCCCCCGCACTGATGTCTTCTCGTACCTGGGGGTCATACTGGATGCGCAGATGAAATGGGGCCCACTAAAACAGAGAAAGAGGGGAGACCTGGCACGGGCAAATACGGCCATTTTTTATTTTGCTTCCAAATTAGGCAAGAGACCGATCGCAGCGCTTTTAAAGATATACCAGGCTAAGTGTGTCGTGACTGTTTTTTATGGCAGTGAAATATGGGGGCATGTCACTATTGACCCGTGGAACATCTAATATGGTGGTACATAAAGAACTGGGGGTGCCTTACTTGTGTGACACATTGGCCCTCCGCCCTCTAACTTTTTGGCTGAAAATTTGGCTGAGTGAAGGATCGTCTTTGAGTCAATTGATATTGAAAGAGTGTATGACTCTTGATTACGCCCATCACATACCATGGCTCAGATACATTAAGAGTAGCTTTGAAAGTTTTAGGAAGAGCCGAACTATATACCAATCCCAAATCGGTAACCAAAAAGGACCTGGGGTGGATAAGGGAGTCCTTTAGCAGTCTAAGGAAATTAGAGAGGGAAGAGCTGGAACTGAGGAAACCTAGTGTTTGAAAAATGTTAATGTTGAAAACAACATTATTGACCGAGCCATACCTCTTGGGGTCTTTTAGCACTTACAAACGTTTTTTATTGACCAGGTTTCGCCTGGATCTTTTTCACCTTTTGCTGGCTTCGCCACGGGGGAGTAGTAGAGGACAGATTTTAGCACCCTGTGGCTGCGACGGGGAGTCTCCACAGGATCTGCTACATTTTTTATTATTCTGTAAGTTTTATGCGACCCTCTGGAAAACTTTTATTACCCCTATTTTAAAGAGGTTGAAATTCAAGCAGGCTCGTCCACCGCTTATTTATTTACAACTGTTGCATGAAGATTGTATTCTTTTTGTCCTTAGTTTCCTGAAATCTGCAGTGAAGTCCAGGGCCTGCCTTGATTAAATGTTAGTATCGGTTAGGGTTTGTCCCTATTTTACTTTAGTCACCCTGATGATACACATATATTAGATAAAGGCCCCGGGACCCATCCTTTCAATGGTTTAATTTTTTAGTCTAGGCTTGAGGGAATATGTATTTAACTTTGTATTTTAGGCTTCGGATTTAAGAGATTTTTGTGGAGTCTGGATTACTGTGTGATGAATTGTGTAATTATTTTATGAATTTTTATGTACTGGTTACTTTTATGGTTTTATATGCGAAAACTGAATAAAGTTGATTGATTGATTGGTTGATTGATTGATTGATACACGTTCCTTCCGTTCCTTTCAGGGTTCATCAAAAAGCTCGGAGAGGCAAGGACTGTCAGAACAAAAAATTGAAGATCAACCAAAGGGAAAAAGGGAAACACATCGCACTTCAGATTTCATTATCAAACAGGAAGAGCAACCTAAAGCAAAGACTCAATTCAAAAAGAAGAAAGTAGCTGGCTTAAAAATTAGAAATGCCCAGGTTACTGAGGACTCCGCTTCTGAACGGGGAATGGGCTCTGACGATGCTAGACAGTGCGGCAGAAGTAACAATAGCTCGCCAGAACCTGAAGGAATTTCTGGTGACAGCAGTATTGAATAAATACATCACGGTGGAAACACCTGATAAAAGAGTGAGTGTCCCACACCGTCTACACAAAATTAATCTCCAAATAGAGGGGAACATTTCAAGAAAAATTAAAGGTCTCTTTTCGGAAAATTTGAAATTTGGAAACGACATCCTGTTAGCAGAAAAAGATTGGCCGCCTGAATTTATAAAGGATTGCCCAAAAGGTGAAAGCGTAATTTTGCCTGCTTTTTCTGACCTCGTTCCAGTTTCCTTAAAACACTCATACGCGCAGGAGTAGGCGCAAGCGCTTGCTCCGGCATTATACCTCAACCATGTAGGGTGGGACGTGGAGTCCAAACACCACGAAATCCCATTAAAAACAACTCCAACTCCACAGAGACAGTACCCTATTAAAAATGAAGCAAAGAAACAGGTCAAAGAAATCTTAGATCAACTAGAATACCAAGGTGTGATTGAAACTTGCACCTCGCCAATGAACAACCCTTTGTTTCCAGTAATGAAACCGGACAACACATATCGTTTGGTTTTAGATTACAGACACTTGAACACATGCACAAAAACATTTGCAGTTTAAAACGCACATAGTGCCGCATTAATGAATAACATTGTGCAAAAGAAATACAAAACAACACTAGATATCTCGAATGGATTTTTCTGCCAAAATATAACTCCTGAAAGCCGATATTTGACCGGATTTTCTGCCCTCGGCACTCAACTTCAGTTTTGTCGCCTGCCCCAAGGCTATAAGAACAGCCCAAGGTTATTCTCGGCAAGAGTGTCAGAGCTATTACAAACTTGTGATGAAGAGGCAGTGTCCTACGTAGATGATATTTATCTGACGGACGATGAATTACTTGAACACTTGTGCTGGGTGAACAACATAATTGTTGGTTTTGCCAATTTGGGCTACAAATTTAACTTCAAAAAATAAAAAATTGCCCATCTCACCGTCCTATTTTTGGAATATGAGCTGTCAAGTGAAGGCAAAAGCCTTGCCGCAAACTTTTTAGAAAAGTGCAAGCTAATCCAGCCTCCAAAGACTCTGAAGGGTTTACAATCCATTTTAGGATTTCTAAATTTCGGCAGAACATACATTCAAGACTACGCAGAAAGAGTCAAACCTTTCTACGACCTAATCAGACCAGATTTCACAACAACCAAGTGGACTCACAAACATACAGACACTCTACGTTCAGTTCAGGCTGACATGATAGCTTCAAAACACTTGCAGACACGAGTAAACGTCCGCAACCTGGTAATACGGGTCGTCCCCGGGTTATCAGGGTATACCTACATCATGTTCAATGAAGGTGAAACAGTTCCAATCGCGTACAAATCTCATTTGTACACAAATGCTGAAAATCGATTTGCAGCAACAGAAAAAATACTGACGGCAGCACAGACTGCTGTAGGAGAGAAAGAGCACTAGCACAGGGGAAACGCATTATCGTTGTAACCCCGATACTGACTTTAGAAGCGGTAACAAAAGCCAGCGTTCCAAATGCAAAGGCATTGCATCCACGTTGGATACAATGGGCTAATTCTCTCACTGCAACAGATGTAGAATACAGATATGATCCTACACTGAAAACACAAGCATTTCTACAGTACAAACAAGAATACCCTCTCCCGAATGAAATCTTGCCTCTTGATCAGTATGAATACATCATTTATACTGATGGTTCTGCCCAACCAGCTATTGGAAGTAAACAGCAATATAGCGCAGCATTTGCTATAGTGAAAGGTTGAATGCGGGACGGCAAGTTCCATCCTAGCAATACGACTACGCAATCTCTAGGAGATTGTACAGCGCAGCTGGCAGAACTGAAAGCCCTGATACTAGCACTACAGTATACGGATCAGAAATTCCCCACACTGATTGTGTGCGATTCATTTTACTGTGTGCAATCTTACAATGAATATCTTCACTGCTGGGGCCAGAATGGGTTCAGAGACTCCATGGGTTGCATAATAAAACACAAATTGTTATAGGAACAAGTGGCAAAGCTGAAAGCATGACTGCCACGGGCTCAAGTTATTCACATCTTGAGTCATCAGCGTGTTGGCATACACGTTGAAGGGAATTCACTGGCTGATGAAGCCGCCAAGGCGACAGTGGGAACTGCTGCTGTTGCCGCAATCACTCGTTCACACACGAGAATAGACAGAGATATACCAGTAGCTATCAATGCCACAAAGAACGGCTCTGCCGTCCTGCCAAAAGGGCTTTCCACTCAAGTACTCCTACAAGTTAGATGTGCACAACACACCGTATGCTCAAATTCCAGGAGTGGGGATAGAGTAATACCAAACAAAGATCGCAGATTAGGTTTAATACTAGCTGCACACGAGGGTCTGGGCTCAGCACATGCAGGAGTCACTGCAACAATTTAATTATTGAAGCAGCGTTACTGGTGGTCGGGGCTGACAAAACAAACAAAGGACTATGTGATGAAGTGCGATATTTGCCAACAGTTGAAGGGTTCCACCATTCACAGGCCACCACAAACACCATTATTGATTTCAGACAGAACCCTCGCATGTGTCTATTTGGACCACTGCGGCCCCTTAAATTCTGACGGGGCTTACAAGTACATCTTGGTGGCAGTGGATTCATGCTCTAGATTCCTATGGGTTTGGCCCCAGCGTTCGGCTGACGCTTGAACTGTTATAAAGGTTTTGCGAGTCTTCATCGGGACATACGCAATTGGCATGTTACATTCCAACCGTGGCCCTGCGTTTAGCTCTCGGGCTTACAAGGAAGCCATGGAAGGTGTGGGCGTGGCCTTGCAGTACTCCTCCCCCCACCATCCAGAGGTAAATTCGGTGGTGGAGAGGAAAAACCGGGAACTAAAGCAATCCTTAACAGCTAGAGTATTAGGTGCGGGTGGTAGTTGGGTCAATCACCTATATGGGGTTCAGAGGGCACTAAATAATATGCCAAGAAAATCTTTGGGAGGTCCTACCCCTTATGAAATCCTGTTTGGGACAAGAATGTGGGTACCTGATCTCGATTGTGCCAGCACAGTGGCAGATGCAAAACCATTTGAACTGAATGACCGTTTGGCTGTTTTACAGGAACTCAATGAATTCTGAGCGTTACAAAGCAACGTGTAAGTCAAACGCAGCGCCACTGGGGAAGTGAAACTAGTTCCAGCAAGACCTGCCTGGGTCCCGAAGATTGGGGACCTGGTCAGGGAAAAGATTGTGGACAGAAGAGAGTTTGGGTCATCATACAGAACAGCTGTACCTGTCCTAGTGGTAGTGGGAACAAGAACAGTAATTCTTCCGCCTCTTGCAGGCAAAAAAGAAAAAAGATTTGTCTCCATTGATCTGATCAAACCGCATCATGTGGCCGATCCACAACAGTAGGCCGCGAGGGGTCATGAGTAGCTGCAGACCTCCTCTTGCTACTATACAGGAAGTTCAGATGGAAAGACTAATATTTCAAGACTCCACTACACAATGTGAAGGAGTAACGAATAATGGAGTACAAATCACACCAGTTGAAATTGAAAAACATCAAGAAGAAACAACAATGCAAGTTGCAATTCAGCCCAACAATGATGTCTACATTAATGTGCCTTCAAACGACACATCTGCCAGTTCTACAAAACCTGCTGAGCTACCAAAGATAGATCGAACTGCGTCTGGTTACTTCATCAACTTCTATGATTTCTCTTCAGATCCAAGTGACCCTGATCAAACGCCACCCATTTCAAAGAAAGAGAAATTTCGCCAATTCTATCTTTTGCTCAAAAAGACTTACTTAGTGCCACCTTGGTTGCATATTTGGTTCGCAATAGGGATAGTATACCTGTTAATTTGGATTGGCACAGTGACTGTCTTTTTTCTGCTTCTGAACGGACATTATCTCCCAGAACGCTCTGCAATACAATCCGTGAACTTGGTCCTGAAACCACATACGTCATCACACCGTGAACAAAGAGACTTGTCCCTGGTGAACTTTACAGCAATTCCAATACCGAATGGTATAGTTTGGGATAAAAGTTCTTATGATGTATATGGCCCCACTGAACATTTGAAAATTCCACATTTGTTTAAAATTTCTTTAAATGATTTCATTACCCCCAGTACACTATCAGATGATTGGGACATTGAGATTGTAAATACTATGCTCACAGATTTAGAACAATCTGCTGCATTTTCCTAAAGGGAATTGTATGAGGATACAACTGACTCTGATACCATGTTTTGTTACCAGCATTATGGTCATCATTTTTTGCATGGAGCTAGTGTACCACGCACTGCTAATGTGTACCATCAATGGGAACATTGCCCAACACCACCAAAAGGTAGCTCTGCCACATTCGCACAGAAGTTTGCATACTTTTCGGGGTTCAATACATCCGACCCAGAATTGTTTTACTACAAACTTGCACAGACCAATGCAACAGCGAAGAAAATTATGCTAACAAACTCAAAGCTGATATATTCAGCATCTTTTATCTCCCAACTGTCTATACAGGGTTTCCACTACTGGAGAGACACCATAGACACGAAATCTATCTGGGAGACAAGAGAGTGGCAGGTTCAGGGAACTGAGGCTTTATTCAGAGCTTGCCTCATACCATTACAGATGATTTTCCTGACCAGAACAGTGCAACAGACTACCTGTTATGGGTTCGCAAAAATCAAAGACCTGAAAACAACGAGCATCCCTTCACCCACACCTATTAAGGTTTTCACGAATAACACACTAAAAAATGAGGGGACACATGGTACAAGTACATACAATTCATCATCTCCCAATTGGAAGGGTTGGTTGGATTGGCCCGTAGACACGAATATGTGTAACTCAAGATTTCAGGGTACCACCGAAGGGTTTAGCATCCATAGGCCCGACCCACGCTATGTACGCACAGACGACCCAGGGGTAGTGACTTCCGATAGTGTCGGGAAGTTGTGCCTAGATTGGATAAAGACCTCAACACTTTCACAGGTGAAACAACACTTGTCCCTTCTGTCAGACAACATGGATCTTAGGGATTTCTTGTTAGGTCCCAAGAAACCATGTAGTAAACACTTGTTATATACCATCTATAATGAGGTTTGGAAAGTCTCCCAACAGGAAGCTACAGAGAGACTTCATGAAATAGATAGAATTAACCTAGAAAAGGCCTTAGCTGTGGTTGACAACGGCATGCCCACACTCTCGTCTCGTATTTATTCATTGGGCAACATTGTGTCCTCAGCTATCGACATAATGGAACAAGATTTGTCTATTCTACAACATGGGCAATCACAGCTACATGCTAATATGCTTTTAAGCTGGACGCTTCAATCATTGCGTTTTGGCCACATTCCATGGCGATACATTAAAGACAAATCTTTTTTCGCTTACAATCTGACCGAAAGATAATTGACCATGGCACGCAGAGATGCGAAGTACACCATGCTGCTCATTGGAAAACTAGAGAAGTTACCTTTTACTGTAGCAGAGTCACCGTCTACTGAATGGTTGTTCCATGGCTATATCACACTGCCAATCACGACATTCCAATTCTGCCTGAAATATTACACAGTAGGCAGGTATGAAACATTGGGCGAAGGGTATATACGAGAAACCTGGGAGTTACCATACACATATAGGTGCAGGAACAAGGAAAAAAAAGTTTTCTTGAGTGGTTCAAACTGCGAAAAGGCCTTAAGTGGGTCTTCAGTGTGTAAAGAAATATCGCTACACGGAACATGTAATGCGTCAATAGCAAACGTGTCCTGCTATCTGAAGGGTTCGCCGGCTGCTGTATTTCATCCAATTTTTTAGTTACTTTCCAATGGGAGTTACTTGATGCTGAATGACCAAGGCTGCTGTGGTATGACGCCCGGCATTGCTTATCTAGTGACCGTCAACTCCAGGGTTATTAGTTGTAAGCAAGTATTTTTGCCCCCAGCTCGCACAGTTAGGGAGCCACCACTGTGGCCTTCACTGAATGTATCCACCATAGGGTTTGATTCTCTGAGCAGACTGAAAGCCATGCTGTTTCAGCATAATGTGGCCTTAACTTCAGCCCGAGACAACTTTGATCTCCAAGTGGCAAGGTCCTCGGCAGAGATACAGGCTCTGGTCCGTATGAACTTCCCGCTCCATTTCGGAGAAATGGTCCATCGTATCTTTAACATGTCTGATACGCGGGGGATAGTACACTTATTTAAGAGCATTGGATCAGGTCTGTTAACCACCTTTCAAACCACTTTCGGAGTGATTCCATCATTTATACACTCCGTACTTGGAAGCATTTTTGGAGGGCTTCCTTTGGTCCTGCTTTCAATAGCGGTGATCCAGCGCTATCAATAAAAATTTCTTCTCCTAGATGTCTTTGGACGTCCAGGTGCAAATATCCCTCTTAAACACAACTATATCCATATGACGGTGGGGCCCATAACACCGCATATACATTCACTCACTCATTTATTCCCTGGATTTCATCCGTTCTTACCTAGGAGAAAACAGTAAATGATTGCTGGAAGGAGACGGGATACCTTATTATAAAAACGACATAATACTTCTCAAGCTTCTAAGGTATTCCGCTCATTGGTCGATGGACCAACTAGTAGGAATCAGTTGATGGTGATTAAGACCAGCTCAATCACTATAAACCTTTAAACATTTACATTTATCATTGAGCTAAAGAACCACTGACTCATTGTTTTTAAAGACAATAAAGTTTATATAAAGTTTAGAAGCATGAATAAGTTTCAAATTTATTATTCAGGTTATTACATTTAGCATTATTATAAGAATAAATCGAAATTGCAATGCATACCTATTAGATGGAAAAATAAAGTTCGTCACAGCAAGAACTCCCGAAGGATCTATCTATCTGTCCTGGAAAACAGGCCTTCTCGTTCCTTTCCCATTTAGTATTTTAAGAATAAAAGTCTAATAGTTTAAAATGGAAAAATCTATTAGGATTAAAAAGGTTCTCCAATAGCAGCGTCTTATGCTCAATCAAAAATATAAAATAGCAGCAGCAGCCGCAGCAGCAGTCGTAACGGCAGCAGCAACAGCAGCAGCAATAATAGCAACTAACCCCCTCCCCTCTAAGAGTAGGTCTTCTTATACCCTAATACTAGCTTACTAAGTAAAAATGTTACATCTTTATGGCGAGATTCTCTCTAATTGGTCCATTCGGGTCAGTATACATCTCATTATGAATATCCTTGTTCCAACCAGTTCTTTGTGGCAAGTTCATACTTTTGTCGTTTCTCACGGGTTCATGACATTACTCCTTAGTTCATGGGTTTCAAACTGTATCTTTTTCTGATACTTTTCAGTCGATTAGTTTATTGTCCATTCATTTATTCACTGCGACTTCTCACGCCTTTCGCTCAGTCATTCTTTGGCACATGTTGATGTAATAAGGTCACCACGGCCTTGACCACGCTTCCATCCGAAGCTTTGGGAATGATCACATGATCCCTCTTGTTCACGGCTTTTCTCTCTTTCGTAACCCCTCTCGCGCCTGCGTACTCTAACTCATGGCGGCCATTTTATTTCGCTGCTCAACAGGCCTAAGCGCACTATTATAAAGATAAACAAAACATAGTTAAGAATAAAGAATATAAGCCTTTTCGTTTCCCTCCCGTCATTCTACGTACCCCAATTAGGTATTACCTAGCAAAAGCGACATATAAAGCTATTCCTTACTTACCAAAGCTTCTTTTTGCCACTACACAGCTTATTTTCAAGCACAAATCATGCATTTATTATTCTATTTAGTACGCAATTGTCAGACTTATGTTATCCACGTTAACAATTGTAAGTAAATTAGTTTGCACATATATAGCGTGTTACCTTTAACCCTTTACATGTAACATACATGGTTGGTTATTCACTAAGACGAACATGTGCGTTAATTATTCGACGTAAATATTAGGAGGTTAAAATTTTCTTCATTTACCCTGCTCCATCAACTCCCCCCTTTGGTGATTTTTAATATCACGACAAAAACCCATGTTATACAATTCTATCAGATAGCATATTTCTTTGTCCGTTGTTTTTGTTAGTTTTACACAACTGTATCCCTTTCAACTTGTCTCTTTGTCTTCTTATACATGTTTTCTTTTATTTCTTCTAGTTCTATTTCACCCATTTCTCTTTCTCTTTCTTTGTTTATCTTATTTTCTTTTTCTATTTTGTTCTGCCTTCTTCTTCTCTTTATACATGTAATGATTAGCTTCAGTACTAAAACTATTATGATTATCATGGTTGCTACTATTATTATTTTCCCTATTACTAATCTACTCATTCTAGTAAACCAATTTATTACTGAGGAAAAACTCTTACCAAGTTTTCCCAATGCATTTTCAACCTCCAGTGGAACAAGTTCTTTGTGCAAATTGGTAATATTCTTAATATACTTTTGTATATTTTCACTTTTATCTGGAATGTAAGTGCAACAATGTTGGACTTTCAGCATTCCACAGACTCCACCCTCTTTTGCCAAAAGAATGTCAAGGGCAAGTCTATTTTGCATCACCATAGCTCTCATGGCAACAATTTCGGTATTTACCATCAAGAACCCTCCAGCAGTATCTGAAGATAAACGATCTACTACTGTGGATAACTTCCGAATTTTAAATGCATTCAAAGATATTCCCACTGCTGGTATCAATGCTCCAAAAACATCACCTACTATTTCTGAAAAGCTCTCCCTTTTCCTACGTGTAAATGTCTTTACCATTTCGTGTGTTCCCTTTTGTGCTCCATCTACATGAAAAATCTTTGGAAAGACCAGGCCTAAGTAACATGATCCATACCAATGGTCCGGCAACCTGTAATAAGTTCTGTTACCGCAAATATAATAGATCCCAGGAAATATTGGATCTTTTCCCCCTTTGAATCCCCAACCTCCTAAAATGTTATAATTGTCTTGGCAATCACTAGAACCCACGAAATAGTTGTCATATTTAGTTCTATTTCTCCTAATGCACAACCTTCCCTGTTGGGGCCAATCCAGAGACATAGCTGCATTTGTCTTTTTCTTGTCATGATTTTCTTCCTCAAACGCCCAAAGAGGTGTTTTTGTCTCTTCTATCACTTTTCTTTGAAACTTCACTCTTCTATCCTCGACCATTTCTAAAAATACCTTTTCTTCATTTCTTAGCTCACAGGTAAGGTTGTTTTTAACTATATCATCTAATGTTAGAACTTTATCTTCTAAAAAATATTCGCCAAACATCCTTGCTTCTTTTACTTTGTTTAGTTCAGAAATTATAGGAATCTCTGCAAAAATCTTATCTATGTCAGTATAATAGTATTCTAATCTCCCTGTCTTGTAAAATAGACTTGCTAAAACACTACATGTTATTCCATACGTCAAAGGAAGGTGATGATAGGTCACACCTTCTGCAACAGACGCAGGTAATTGCAACCAAACATAACAATCTCTTACATCCATTGTTTCTACATATTCATATAATAATTTAGTAAAAACATTCTTTGAAAAATCTGTTATTGATTTGTCTTTATGCAATTCTGCACTACTTTTAAATATAGCTGTTTCGTGCACACTAGCTCCTTTTTCTTTCTCTGTGTTGTTAGACGTTTCTTCTACAGCTAAACTCATTGGAATGGTGATTGCTAAAATAATCCATATGGTCATTAATAATCCTGTACAAAAGAAGCACATCTTACACCATCTACGTAAGAACTCACATCTACATGCTTTATTTTTAGTATCTACCATTTTGTCCTATTACCTACTTTATTATTTGTACAGAAAATGTGTCACCACACCTCAGAAATGACCTCTTAGCCACCCTACGCTCTCACTTTGTCTCGTTTGGTACTTTCTTTAATTCTTTTCAGAACTCTTTCTTGTCAAATCCAGTGTTTTGTCCAGTCCGGTAGAAATTTGTTCAAATTTCTTTTAAACTTGTTGCACTTCACTTTCACCCATTAGGTTGTAGTTTTGTTCCAGGTTCTCGTGAGTGTTCTCTTCTTCTTTGATATCACTCAATGCAATGTATAGCCATTCAGGCGATTTATACTTCAGATTTGCTTTCTTTATTCTTTTTGTTTTCTGCAAGTGTTTTCCACCTTGTTTCTCTGGTTCTTTTTGGCTTGTTATCTCATTTACTTGTTCTGCACTTTTTCCATCTAGCCTTATGATCTTGTATCTCAGTTTTCTAACTTTGTTGGGCCAATTGTCTCCTTTTCTTGGCCTTTTTGGTTCACTTTCTTTTTCCTCTCTTTCTGTTCTCCAAGTTCTCTTTCTTGACTCTAGTTTCCGGTTTCCTTCTTCTCCACTTTCTTCTGATTCTGTTTCAGTTCTTCCTTTAGTGTCTCTTATCTTAAATTTTATAATTTCATTTCTTTCATCTATTTGTGGTTTTTCTCGTGTTTTCTTTTGATCACCTACTTCTGTCCCTCCTCGAGGTTCTTCCGAATTTATGTCAATCTCTCTATCTGTGTCTAGATTTCCCTGTTCTTTTGTTCGCCGACCTGTCCCTATTGCTCCTCGGGGATCTTCCGATTCTTCTATCTTTCTATTTGAAACTCTCCCTTCTTCGTCTATTAATATTGTCTCTGAAGTGTTCTCACCACAACTTGTACTTGGTTGCTCACTGTTACTGTCTTTTTGCTCAGTTTCTTCTTTTATATTATCAAATTTCCACTTTCTTTTCAGATTTTCCTCACAATCCGAATGCTCTGTATCAGATGCTGAACTGGTGTCTGATATTTCCAGATGTCGACTCACATGTCGATCTTCAGATTCTGGAACTTCTGCTATTTCCTCCACTCCTCCTGTCGTTGCACTTGTAGTTGGGTCTTCCAGATGTCGACTTACAGGTCGATCTTCAATTTCTGGAGCCCTGTTCGTCTCTTCCTCTGCATCAGATGCTGAACTGGTATCTGATATTTCCAGATGTCGACTCACAGGTCGAGCTTCAGGATCTGGAACTCTGATGGTGTGGCTGGCATGTACCCAGTGTTTTACTCCAGCACATTTGACTGCAGTTGTTGTCACCAGGATCACTTGTCGTGGTTGGTCCCAACGAGGAACCAAACAGTTTTTTCTTCGGTGGACTTTTATGCGGACCCAATCTCCTGGATTCAAATCGTGAGCCGGTTTTCTTTCAAGAGTGGTCGCATCCGGTCCAACCTGATGAAACACAGAACGTACCACATCAGCCAATCCTTTGCAATAATCCAACACGAGATCATCAGTTATAGTCAGTAGTTTGTTGACAGGTACATGTGCTTGTCTCATTGCTCGTCCCATAATTATCTCATGGGGACTGAGTCCTGTCTTTCTTTCCGGTATACTTCTGATTGTCATTAAGACTAATGGTAAGGCATCTGGCCATTTGAGTCCTGTGGCTTGACACATTTTACCTAATCTGTTCTTAATTGTTCCATTCACTTGCTCTACTATTCCAGAAGCCTCTGGTCTGTATGCACAATGCAGTTTCTGTTTAATACTAAGTGCTTCACAAATCAATTGAACCAATTCGTTTTGAAAATGTGTTCCTCTATCTGTTTCAATCGTTACTGGAAAACCATACCTTGGAATGAATTCTCGCAGCATTAATTTAGCTACTGTAATTCCATCATTCCTTCTTGTTGGGTATGCTTCCACCCAACGGGGAAACAAACAGACGACTACAAGAACGTATCTTAGTCTATTGCTTGGGGGCATTTCTATAAAATCCATTTGCATTCTCGTGAAAGGACCTCCCTCTCGTCCTATTGTTCCTAGACTCACTACTGTCTTTCTTCCTGGATTTAGCTGTTGACAAATAAGACACCTTTGACAAAGACTCTCAGCTATGGCTCTGAATTTTGGATTATACCATGTTTGTCTAAAAAGTCTGATCATTGAGTCTCTCCCAATATGAGCTTGTCCATGGTACATCCGTGCCATGTCAGAAATCATGCTATCAGGCATAACTGGTCTTTCATCCCTGTAAACCCAAACATCATTTTCCTCATGTTTTCTACATCCTGCTTTTATCCAGTTATCTTTTTCCTCATCATCTGCTGCTTCCTGTAATTGTCTCACCTCATTCCATGTCTCAACAGGGTTAGTAAAAAGCAAAGGACATGAAATATGCTCTCTTTCTTGGTTCCGGTTCAATGAGACCACATTTTTAGCACAATACTGTGCTATTTCATCCGCAAACTTATTGCCAACCGTTATGTAGTCTTCCCCATTTTTATGTGCATTGCATTTCACTACCGCAATCTGTTTAGGCAGCTGTATCGCCTCAAGCAACTTTTTCACAAATTCACCATTTCTTATCGGTGTTCCTGCGGACGTCAAGAAACCTCTCTGAGACCAGATCTGGCCAAAGTCATGCACCACTCCAAAGCCATATTGGCTATCCGTGACAACTGTTATTCGAACATTCTTTCCCAACTTGCATGCTTGAATTAGAGCTATCAACTCCGCTACTTGGGCAGAACGTATCCCTTTCAAACAAGATGCTTCCATTACAGCAGCCACTGTGCAAACTGCATATGCTGCACTTAGAACTCCATCATTCGTTCTCATACATGAGCCATCCACGAATAGAATGTAATCTGATTCCTTTAAAGGCTCATCCCGTATGTCAGGTCTCGGTTTTGTACAATATTCGAGTACATTCAGACAATCATGATCAACTTCACCCATTTCAATCACACTCTCCTCATCTGGCAATGATGTTGAAGGATTCACATTCATGCATCTGTCAATGGTCACATTGTCTGCACTCAAAATTACTTTTTCATACCTAGTCAGCCGACTATGTGTCATGTATTGGGTTTTGGTTCTTGTCAACAGAATTTCCACAGAATGAGGGACATATACTCTCAGTGGATATCCCATCACTATGCCTTCACTCTGCTCCAGACTTACACAAGTAGCAGCAACTGCTTTCAAACATCCAGGCAACGCTTTCGCTACTGGGTCTAAAACAGCTGAAAAATATGCAATGGGTCTTTTCATGTTTCCATGTCTCTGCACCAGGACTGAAAACGCACACCCATCTCTTTCACTGCAATACAACTCAAAATCTTTTTCATAGTCGGGCATTCCCAATGCCGGAGCTTCACACAGTTTCCTTTTTAGTTCTCTGAATGCTTTCATTTCCTCATCATTCATTTCAAAAGGATCATTAACATCCTTCTTTGTTAATCTCTGTAATGGTTTTGCAATTAATGAAAATCCACTTATCCATTGTCGACAATATCCAACCATTCCTAGGAACATCCTTACCTCTCTTTGTGTCATTGGAGCTCTCATTCCTTGGATTATTTTTATTCTTTCTGTCGTTACCTTTCGCACTCCCTTCTCAATCTTATGCCCTAGATACTGGACCTCTTGTTGACAAAACTGCAACTTTGATGGGGACACCTTATGTCCTCTTTTTGCTAAATGATTCAGCAAAGCAATTGTATCATTAACACATGCTTCCTTTGTTTTTGATGCCACCAGTAGGTCATCAATATACTGAACCATCACTGACTTCTCTGGCATTTTCAAATCTTCCAATGATTTCTTTAGAATCTGATTAAAGATCGAGGGGCTTTCTGTATACCCCTGAGGAATTCGGCACCATGCCAAAATACGCTCTCCGAACCTGAACGCAAATAATGGCTGGCTATCTGGATGTAATGGAATAGAGAAAAATGCATGGCACAAATCAATAACTGTGTACCATTCTGCTTCGCGTGGAATCTGATATAGAATTACAGCAGGGTTTGGCACTATTGGGCAGCAAGGCACAACAATTTTGTTTACCTTTCTCAAATCCTGTACAATTCTATATGTTCCATTCGGCTTTTTCAGTCCCATTATCGGCGAATTACAGGGACTGCTCATTATTTCTCTCAGAATCCCTTGCTCAATCATTTTGTTTATTACTGGTGTTATTCCTTCAATTATTTCTGGTGTCAATTTATACTGTGGCGTATTTGGGTAACTCGTTCCTTCTTTAACAGAAATTTTAACAGGGTCTACTTCTTTCATTAACCCTATATCTTCTCCCGTGAAGTCCCACACTTCCTGTTTCACTGTTTCTTTCAGTTCACTTGGGATTTTCTCTACATCAAATATGGGAAATAAATCGTTCCCTTCTGATTCTAACTTTACCATTGTCATTTTATACAATACATCTTCATCTGGGGTCTGAAATGCAATTCCATCTGGCGTACAATAGATGGTGCAGTTCATCTTGCAAAGCAAATCGCGTCCTAATAGGTTCACAGGACTGCAATCACATACCACAAATCGGTGCATTTCACTATATGGACCAATTTTTACCTCCACTAATTTAGGAAGAGGCGCCTTAATTTGCTGATTCGAAACACCCACTACTTGGATATGTTCACCTGAGAGAGGAAGGTTTGGAATTTCCACTGACCTAACAGTAGAACGGGTAGCTCCAATGTCCACAAGGAATGTTACATTTGCACCATTCACTTCTCCATCCACAAATGGACCTGCTTGATCTACCTCTAGAGTTGCGCCAAGCACGCACTCTTCCTCCTCTCCTAGGCACCGTCATAAACGTTCATCCGACTCATCACCATCCTGTCGTAGCCAGTACTGAGATATGGCAGCTGCGTGTGGCAATTGTGTTACCTGCTCTCCTCCGTAGAATCCTGTTTCTGCACTGTATTTCTGTTGATTAACACTCTTGGGAAGTGGTGGTTGTGGCACCTGACTTTGTTGGGTAACTACCTCACTCTGCACCTGTGGATTTAATGATTGATTTTCCGTATTAGGTTTTGGAGGAAATTTACACTCATTTCTCCAATGCCCTAACTTTCCGCAGTTGTGGCATGGCCACTTTTTCTTTGCCTCTTCTATGCTCATTTGACCTTTTCCTTTACCTATATTTGGTTTAAACCTAGTCGGTCCTGCCTCATTAACAGGATTACTCAATTGAGCTTCTTGCTTCTCTGCAACTTTCACTTGTGCCCACATTGCTTTCTCTTTCAATTTACGCTGTCTGCTCTCAATATCATCACTACAATATTTAGCATACCTCAAAACTTCGTCAATTGTGCTATTCTGCCAACAAATCATATGCTGTTTAATCATTTCACTTATCTCTGGTTTCAAACCATAAACAAATCTATATACAAAATGACTCATATCCTTCTCATTTAGTGTCTCATAGCCACTATACTGTTTGAAAACTAACAGTAGCCTCTCGTAGTATGCGTGTACTTATTCTTTGCCTTCCTGTGTGGTTCTGTCTATTTTTACCCAATCCGTTTCTTTGGGTGGAATCTTATTTTTCAAAAAGGTAATTACTTGATCATATTTTCTCATCACTTCTGGTCCTGGCGCTCCTGTTTTAGCATCCCTTGGATATTCTACAGTTGACCAATCAATAGTAATCTTACATTCTGTCCACAAATCAGCTGGTACTACTATGTCAAACAACCCATCCAAATCTATCCACAACACCTTTGAAACTTTAACAAATCTCTCCACTTGTCTGTACCATTCTACTGGCTTCTCTCTCAACTTTGGGAAGTCATTTGTAAATGACAGTATATCCTGTCTAGACCATGGAACATGCACATAACTACCTCCTGGAGTTTCTCTCATCGGGTACTCCCTTACCACTGGTTCCTTGTCTGTCACCGCAAAAGCCAAAGACGCTTTGTCTGTCACTTTCTCATTCCTTTTAGTCCATCTGCTTCTCCATCTATCCACATCACCCCATTTCCTCAGTAAAACAATTAATTCTTTTATTTAGGTTAATCTTCCGGATGTGTTCAAATTCTCTATATCTTTTTCGCAAAAATCTACTCTATACGGTTTCTGCAAACTTCTCACCTTTACGAATTCTACTCCTAGTTCACTAGCTGTTTCTTCTAATTTGTCATGTAAATTTCTAGCTCTCCATGTAATGCTCTTGCATAAGAACATAATCTCGTCATCCTGATAAGTTTTTAGTTTTTCTGTGCCAATTGTCCCTAAGATCAATTCTTCCATGTCTATTTTTAACCTAATTACATCTAATGGTTTTGTTTCTGTCTCTTTCGTTTTTAAAGTTTTCATCCATTCATTCAATTCATCTGGAGTCGGACCTACAGGCGTACTATTTAATTCTATCCAATTTTTACTTCTTTCTGGTGTCTCTGATGCAGACTCAGTTACCATAGGTATTCTCCTAAACTCATTCTCATTTACCGTCAAATTAGTAGGTGGGCTGGGTCTATATGAACTAACTAGATTTCTTGCACCTTCATTGTCTAATTCCATCCCTTCTTTGTAAATTCGAATTCATGGGAATGTCTAAAGAATGCTCTTCTATCTTTTGATTCTCAAAAACTGGTATTACTGGACCTATTGTTACCGGTACAGTTACAGCTTCCATATTCATTGTTAGTTCTCTTATCTTTTCAGTCAGTTCTCTCGTGGTTTTTGCTAATTCAGTTGTATTGTCACTTTCAACTTTCTCGCTTTGTGGGGTTTTCAATTGATCTTGTGACCTATTTATCTCAACTCTCCGTTCGGGATTTTTATTCCTCCCAGTTTCCATTGGCGGTGCATTAGGTGTCACCACCGCAGAATTCTGTTGGTATGGAGGTGGGTTTCTGTTTAAAATATCTTCCAGCAATTCATCTTCCGTCTCACTACCACCATACCCGTACCTTTCAGTAACTATATGCTTCTTTTTCTCTGTACATTTTCTCTTTGCTTCTTCCTCAACTGTAAAAGCCGGAAACAAACCTCCTGTCATATTAGCACATCTCCAATGCTTTATTCTGTCCTCATGATTCACTCACCACAACCTTCCGGGTACAAACTCATGATTTCTTAATCCTCTGAATCTTTCTCGTTCATACATCTCATCTTCCCATTCACTTAATGCTTCAAACTGGGTCGGTCTAGGTTTAGGTTCAAGCATTGCCATTTTCTCTCTCAAATTCCGAAGTACAGCTACACTAAATGAACCATTCTCAGGAAAAGCCAATACTCCATCATTTTTAGTATATTTAGTCCAATTTTCTAACCATATGCAGGTATGATATCCGTACTTCAACATAATGTGTGAAGCTGGTGACTTCGGCGGAGGAATTACTTGTCCCTCTCTAGTCACTACCTTTTTGTCTTTCTTAAAAAAGTTCTTAACTTTCGACATCCACGACGTTTTCTCTCTACTATACTCATAATAAGCCATGACTCACAATTTCTTTCCCTTCTCAAAAGTCCGCGATTCAACAATGTTCTCTGTGCGTTATTCGGACCTATCCCAGCGCGACTCACACCAACGCTCCAATCCTAAGCTTCTACGTCACTGATTTATCTGACCAATCCCAGCGCGACTCACACCAACGCTCCAATCAGAGCTGCTTCTGTATAACAGTGCACTGTCCAATCCCAGCGCGGCTTTTGTCTACGTCAGTTTTGTATGACTAGCGCACTGTCCAATCCCAGCGCGGCTTTTGTCTACGTCAGTTCTGCTCCTGACCCCTCCTTTACAAAATTTATCGGCAATTTACTTTTCAACAGTTCTTGGTTAATCACAACATTAAAAACACATTTCCATTGTCTGATTTCGCTAAACAAAAGTGACAGTCTATTCTAGCTCGCAAGAATAAAGTTTCGTTCGATAAATGTAGCACTTCCCTCTACCTTATCCTTCTTTCAAGCAAGGAGTAAACCCGTTTCTCTGGGGATAAAACACATGCGGAGACTACACTGCTCCTGAGAATTAAGGCCAGAGTTTCACAAGAAAACCGGTTGCTATTTCACTCACACACCTTTTATACAGAAAATGTCCCTATCATAACACAACCTGTGTTATCACCAATATGAACTCAGACAATGCACTATTCCATGTGACTTCTCCTGCCACACGTGTTCCACTTCCTACTTCCCGGAAGCGTTAAAACTTTGACTTACATGTAACATAACGTGACTCAACATAGAATGTTAGACATAAAATAATCAATAATCAATAATCAATAATCACCAAACTAATCTATAGTAACCATAACTCTGCTACCAAGAAATCTGATCCAGCGCTATCAATAAAAATTTCTTCTCCTAGATGTCTTTGGACGTCCAGGTGCAAATATCCCTCTTAAACACAACTATATCCATATGACGGTGGGGCCCATAACACCGCATATACATTCACTCACTCATTTATTCCCTGGATTTCATCCGTTCTTACCTAGGAGAAAACAGTAAATGATTTGCTGGAAGGAGACGGGATACCTTATTATAAAAACGACATAATACTTCTCAAGCTTCTAAGGTATTCCGCTCATTGGTCGATGGACCAACTAGTAGGAATCAGTTGATGGTGATTAAGACCAGCTCAATCACTATAAACCTTTAAACATTTACATTTATCATTGAGCTAAAGAACCACTGACTCATTGTTTTTAAAGACAATAAAGTTTATATAAAGTTTAGAAGCATGAATAAGTTTCAAATTTATTATTCAGGTTATTACATTTAGCATTATTATAAGAATAAATCGAAATTGCAATGCATACCTATTAGATGGAAAAATAAAGTTCGTCACAGCAAGAACTCCCGAAGGATCTATCTATCTGTCCTGGAAAACAGGCCTTCTCGTTCCTTTCCCTTTTAGTATTTTAGAATAAAAGTCTAATAGTTTAAAATGGAAAAATCTATTAGGATTAAAAAGGTTCTCCAATAGCAGCGTCTTATGCTCAATCAAAAATATAAAATAGCAGCAGCAGCCGCAGCATCAGTCGTAACGGCAGCAGCAACAGCAGCAGCAATAATAGCAACTAACCCCCTCCCCTCTAAGAGTAGGTCTTCTTATACCCTAATACTAGCTTACTAAGTAAAAATGTTACATCTTTATGGCGAGATTCTCTCTAATTGGTCCATTCGGGTCAGTATACATCTCATTATGAATATCCTTGTTCCAACCAGTTCTTTGTGGCAAGTTCATACTTTTGTCGTTTCTCATGGGTTCATGACATTACTCCTTAGTTCATGGGTTTCAAACTGTATCTTTTTCTGATACTTTTCAGTCGATTAGTTTATTGTCCATTCATTTATTCACTGCGACTTCTCACGCCTTTCGCTCAGTCATTCTTTGGCACATGTTGATGTAATAAGGTCACCACGGCCTTGACCACGCTTCATCCGAAGCTTTGGGAATGATCACATGATCCCTTTTGTTCACGGCTTTTCTCTCTTTCGTAACCCCTCTCGCGCCTGCGTACTCTAACTCATGGCGGCCATTTTATTTCGCTGCTCAACAGGCCTAAGCGCACTATTATAAAGATAAACAAAACATAGTTAAGAATAAAGAATATAAGCCTTTTCGTTTCCCTCCCGTCATTCTACGTACCCCAATTAGGTATTACCTAGCAAAAGCGACATATAAAGCTATTCCTTACTTACCAAAGCTTCTTTTGCCACTACACAGCTTATTTTCAAGCACAAATCATGCATTTATTATTCTATTTAGTACGCAATTGTCAGACTTATGTTATCCACGTTAACAATTGTAAGTAAATTAGTTTGCACATATATAGCGTGTTACCTTTAACCCTTTACATGTAACATACATAGTTGGTTATTCACTAAGACGAACATGTGCGTTAATTATTCGACATAAATATTAGGAGGTTAAAATTTTCTTCATTTACCCTGCTCCATCAGCGGGCATCCTGATTTTAATTCTATTGTTTCGCAATGGGTGTCAACATAACTCGAGACATGGAGAGAACACTGCTGGAGCGACGTTGTCGTGAGCGATTGGTGTTCTTCGTGGGTATACCTCGGCTACGAGAGCTGAGTGAGCATTGGTTCCTGTCTTTCAGACCGGCCTAGCTTGACTGCATCCTGCCAGTATTCCGCTTCCTCTTTTGCGGATTCGGACGCGTGCTGGACCTCTGTCTGACACTTCCATTGGTTGCGCCGCCGGACATAGACATGCTCCTGGCGCCTTTGCGGGCCCATGTGCATAGTTGTCCACAGGACGCTTCAGCTCCTATTGGAATGGACATCGGTTCCACCACGGATGTGCAGGAATCAGTCTCAGGCACACAGGCATCTAATTCTTCCCCGACTGCGCCGTGGGAACTAGTGATGACCACCTCTGCTCCCTTGATATCATACTGGAGGTACTAGACTGCCTCCTGCGGATGAAATGTTCAGTGATTTTGAGTCTTCAGCGCAGGATTCCTAAACAATCTGGCCTCTCCTGTGCTGGGAACCGTTTGGCAACTTTTTAAACATGTACCAAATTGAAGGTCGAACTGACTTTGTTTTTCTTCTCTGCTCTAACTGAACATTGTGGCTTTCAAGGTGCTCAGAAAGCAATGACAATATATATTCAAACATATAAAGGATCTTTTTGAACGCATTTTAGGGAAGAATGTTTTCACTATAGACCTTGCTTTTATGGACATTTTTAAAGATTTTTTAGGAGCTTTTTCATTTATTTTTATGTACACGATTATTATGCCTTTTTTGGCTTGGCTATCTTTACCTAAGCTGACCTTGTTGACCTTTTGATGAGGAGTGGGTGTCATGTTCTTTAGGATAGTCCCATCATGTACATACTGATTACATACATTGTGTCCCATCCAAACGACATAACGGTCCTAAACACAGGTGACCTTTTACCTAGTAGCTTACTTCTGTCTCTTCAACAACCAGTCTCTCGGTATCCTATCCTAGTCCCTGTACCGGACGTACATAAACGTGTCCCCAGGCACGGTAGATTTATTCTGTATAAGGGTCACCACTTTTTTTCATCCATGGACAACAGCCAGGTGTGCATGAGTGTTTTTGTTTAGAAAAGAATTAGCAAAGGATTAGTGAATGTTTTAAAAACATATTGATTCTGGAAAAACCCTGGAGTGACCACTTTAGTATAAAAGACCCTCACTCCCCCTTACAGAGAGACAGGAGAATTCCTTCCAGGCTGGACCGAGACTCTGCAGGCTGATCCTTTGACAGGCAGAGACCTGACATCCCTTGCGGGGTGCCATCCTCGAGGCAGAGTTCGGGTTCTTCATTCAGAACCATCAGGTGAGGGGTTAGTACTTCCCTGGGGGATTCTTGGCTCCATTAGGATCTATCATGACATTTACATATACAGGCTTCACCCACATACCTAGGCTAGGTACATTTAGGTAGGCTACGCATCGTAGGAGTACACCAATGCGATTGTTTTATATAATATGTTTTTATTCATCTTATTAGCACTATGGTAGAAATGTATCAACTTTTTACGATATTGGTACTAGCTATTACATTTGTCTGCTCCTGTCTTTTGATTGTCGCAGCTAACATGTTTCATACTAGACTGACGCTTGACCAATAAATAATTATTGAAGCCGTTCCAATCGTCATTCTATGTGTATTCTGAGAAAAGTAAGCACGAGTGACTGAGAGAAAGATACCGTATTGTTTCCACGATACCTGAGGAATGAGGGTGTTCATGTTCAGTAGTTGCCAGAAACTACATACACCACGGTAGAATACAGGGGGGTTGTAGTGGCACCGTAGAGCTAGCTGGCCTAACGGCTGACTCATCCTGTGGGGGTGTCCAGAGTCTGTCTGCACACCAAGCCCTCAGTTGAGGTCATCCAAAAAGTACAGGTCCTGCGGGGTCCTAGGAACTACACGACAAAATCTGACTTAATCATTAAAGAGGATTTTACATTACAATTTCTTAGACACCAAACATGAATTTCCTACCTGCTTCTAATCAAACGTTAGCACTTATTAAATGTAATCAGGCAACCCAATGTTATTCTATGGGAGAGGTAGGACTCACAGTAATGAAAAATGAATTTAGGAGTTTTTCACTACCAGAACATGTAAAACTTAAAAGTTCATGTCCAACCTTTTAATTACAATACACCCTACCCTACCTAGGGCCTACCTTAGGTGTGACATATGCAATAAAAGGGTAATTTAAGGCTTGGCAAGGGGTTTATTTTGCCAAGCCAAATTGGCAGTTTAAAAACTGCATACAGGCTGCAATGGCAGACCTGAGACAGGTTTTAAGGGGCTACTTAAGTGGGTAGCATAATAAGTGCTGCAGGCCCACTAGTAACATTTAATTTACATGCTCTTAGTATATGGTATACCACTTTACTAGGGACTCATAGGTAAATCAGATATTCCAATCAGGTGTAAGCCAATTTTACCACGCTTTAGGAAGCACTTTAGCACCGATTAGCAGTGGTAAAGTGCACAAAGTCTTAAGGTCAGAAAAAAAGAATTCAGAGAAATAGAAGGGTAAAGGCAAAATGTTTGGATGACAGGTCTAACATGCACTCTCAAACTACTATACACTACTAAAATGCACAAATCATTCACAATGCATTTTACCCTACTAAACACTCACTCTCCTTCACTCGGGAGCAGCTCTCGAACACTGCTAATAATCCAATTTTGCCAGATCATGGAAATTAGAGAATGCAGACAGATTGAAATTATCTTGGGGTAGATATATTATCTTATCTTTAATCTCTGCTCATATAGGCCACCAAAAACTGTGGCTGCTACCTCTTAGATATTCTGCATGATAGTCACAGCGCCAATCACATGGTAGGAGACTGTGCTGTCCTCAAGAACAGATGAGACAATGTGTCCCTATGATAAGATTCTTCAAAATACATTCTTCAAAATACAGTCAATAATAATAAAGGACTGACTAAAAAAGGAAGTGTGAGATCAGCAATTTGGAAAAACTATGAAGCTTTATTAAATATTGAAGTGCAATACAGAAAGACAAAAATATAGGAATCTCAATAGATCAGTCATAAAGCTTAGAATCAATTGCCATGAATGTTCCTAGTTATTAAAAGAGATGCAGCACTCGGAAAATGTGAGAAATATGCTCAGTACAAAATGTGTAGCAAATTGATAGAAAATTGGGCAACATCCGTAGTAGAGATCCAAAAGATCTGGCTCACCCACAAATTGAGGGTCGTTTATAGTAATTATCACCATAGAAAGCAATAGATATTGCATAGTCAGCATGGTGTGAGCAAATGTATCAGAATAACAGCAAATCACAGTTCAACATAATAAAATGTTATATAATACCACCATCCATATACTATCCCACTAGATGAATAGTAATTATGCTCCTTCTGACCTCATGTCATTGGAAGTGTCAGAGAACAAATCTGGCAACATGAACAATGGGAAAGATTCATTAGTGAATGGACTACAGTGTGTGAGCAGGAAGAGCGTTGCTAAATATTTCAAGGCTTCTATTGTATTCTCTCTTTATTGTTTATATACCCTTCTGCATTGTTTCTTAAGTTGTTTTGCTAAGTAGTTCTCCCTAATTTAGTGTTCCCTACCCATCAATCTTCCTCTAGTCCTTCCCTTCTCCTTTTATGTCTCCCCACTTAGCCTGTGTTTCTCATGCACAATTTTGGGTCACAAATTATTTCTGAGAATTAGTAACTTTAATGAGGACTTTAACTGATGAATTAATGATTTTGCACTTAAAACAATATGAATATTTCATTTAGAAGTGTGTTTAATAATGCAGTTTACTTATGCCACATTTTCGTATGAAACATCATTTTTTTAAATGGCTGCAGTTTCTGGTGTTCTGGTGCTCCTGCACATTCCCCCTCCCAATTAGTTGCCCGCTGCAAGTCTTCTCTTCCCACAGTTTCCGCAGAACACGGCAATGCCGTAAAAAGATTGTAATAATAGAAAAAATAGAAAGCATGTATTGTGAATGAAACCCTCCATTGTGTATCTGATGGTTCATTTTGAAAGATTTCCGCTGGAACTTCAGATGTAAGGGTGAAGAAGAACAGGATTCTATGGGCTGCTGTTTAAAATGTTTCATATTCATCTTTGGAGTACAATTGTTGAGTAAGCAAATGGAAGATTTCTTTTACCTTATGAAATGGGTTAGTGTTAAGAGCCTTTTGAATTTACAAAAATGTTTTTGATTTGTCAATGTAATCGAAAAATGATCATACCATGCTGAATTTGCAGTTGTATTAATTAATATGCATAAAAAGTGTATAAAAGCCCCTGGTTTTGAGGGATTGACGGTGACACCTGATTTTCCTCCTGAGCCTCTGTCCGAGTTTTATGAGATATTCCTTCTCACTAAGATATTGTCGATATTCTTAATGAGTTTGACACTTAGAAATTATTGGGATTTTATTAACTGGCTAGGGTTCTGCTGTGATTTATGATTCGATATTTCTGTATTCTGAGCCTTTATGACAAAATTATGCTTTCCTCTGTAATGTTTTATTTGTATTACATTTTTAAGACTTAACCTCGATCTAGAACTAAGTCCTTTGGTGGTCCCAGTTTTTAAATATATATTTACTCTGCTCAGTTCGGGGTACTGATGGGGAGGCTAGTCTCTTACCACTAAACCACTGGGAAGGAATCGTGGGGCTGAACTGTCTAAGGTAAAATTTGGGGTTCTTTCAATATTGGAGTTCATGAGATTATTGGGGTTCAGCTCCCATAACGTTTGGTAGCAGAGGATGGTTAGCGTAAGACTCTTTAAGGAGTCCCTGAAGGATTTTTTGTAGTTTTTGAACCTCCTGGGAAATGACTAGCTGTATTGACTGCGCGTTCCTGAGAAGAAGTTGGAGTGAAAGTATGACCAGGGAGAAACTGAGTTTGTGAATGTGTATTGAGATATGAGTCGGGATGATGCATTTCTGTTTCTGTGTTGAATCATTTGGATATGTGATAATGACTGGGAGGTCAATTGGTGGATTGATTACTGTTGTGATGATGCATTATTCAATCAATCAATCAGTGAACTTTATTCGGTTTCAGCATATAAAACCATAAAAGTTATCAATACATTAAAAAAAAATATATAAAATCATAACACATTTCATCACACACTAAATTAGATTCCACATGAGTCTATAATAATCCAGAGCCGGAGGTACAAAGTTAAATACATATTCCCTTGGCCCTCGATTAAAAATGTAAACGATTAAAGGAATGGGTCCCAAAACCTTGTCTAATATATATATATCGCCGTAGTATTATTCATATTTCTAATCCCATTTGAAGATTAATGTGTTAGTAGAAGGAATAGAGTTGGCTATCAGATTTGTCGTAAATCCAAGATCTCAAGGTAATTATTATTTGTCTGTTCTGTGGTGTGTAGAGAGAGGTGCCACTTACACATCAGTAGGGATTCTGAATTAAAACATTTTCTTTTTAGTCTTGAAAGATTAATTTGAGTTGTGGTGCTTACCCTGAGTGCACGGGTGAAGTACATAAACTCAGCGGTAGATTTCTGCTGATCAGAATTCGCCTAGTGAGAAATTTAGCAGAATTGTTGTTACCCTATTTTTTTATTGCTCGAATTTAAACTTTATGGTTTGCGATTGAGTTATTTTACTTAAAGTACTGACTTTTCTTTCCTTTCTAGGGTAAACAGGCAAAAGGTACATGAAGGAAATCTGGTGCATGTCCCATGGATGAAGGCAGATTTGTATGCTTTTACAAATAATTTTCCAAAATTGAAAGAAGACCCAGCAACTTGGTATGAGGAAATTCACAGGTTGACACACATTTCTCCAATGTTATGGGCTGATTTAAATACGTTGTTTGAGACTGTAGTCCCTTGACATCTGTGGTTAGACTGCGAAGTTGCCACTGGATTGCAGACACAAGAACCAGCTAGGGTTGGCCCTAAGAATGCACCAGCAAATGAGATAAAAGACAAATAAAAGGCTATGATAGGATATTTGAAAAATACGAGTCCCTGAAAAGGTTATAAATTGGGAGAAGATTTTGAGAACAACACATAAACCTAAAGAATTAGTGCATTCTTATTATGAGAGGTTGATGCATGTTTTCAAAAATTATAGTGGAGTCAAAAACACAAAAAAGGATAGAGCCAATGGCTTTGTTTCTGCTTTTGTAAATTGATTGAGATCAAAAATTAGTAATCACATTCAGCAAAGTGAGTTGTGTTGGCAGATGAAGAGCATTGATGAGAAATTCATGTTGGAGAAAAAAAGTAGTGACTATTTTGAAACAAGGCAAAAGAGATTCATGGAGAAGATGATGATTGCTCTGACAAAACAGTTTGAAAAACAGATCACAGAATCAAATGGGTTCAAATATTAATCTTGTACAGAATGGAATGAATGCAATGAATCACAGAATGTAAAGTAGAGTTGATGGGATGGATACAAATGTTGAGTGTAGGAAATTGGGCTATTAGTTGTGTGACCTGCACAATTAACAGGTCCACAATTTGCCCTTACTGGGAATCAAGCACCCCATTATAGCACTTGTCCTTTTCAGGATAGGGAAGCAGAACTGTCTCAGTCCTATTCAGGGAAGGTGGTGTGGGCTAGTACTCACTACTGACTGGCACACAATAATAACACTCAATAAATGATGTTCAGTCAGTGCTTTTTCTTTAGATAAAGGAAAAGTACTTTTATTAGACACACACTACCAAATACTATGCATTCATTTACAACTATATACATTAGGCAGATTGAAAATACCATAGATGTCATTGCATAATCACCTTTGCCCCCCCAAGGGATCATACCAATATGTATGGTAAATCTACTGACTGGTCAAAGGTTCAAGACCAACAAACCACATGTTAACAAAAACATTGTTTGGTGCGTAAATGTAATAATCCATAATAACCATGTGCAAATGCACTTTTTAATGTTAATAAAGTATATCCACCTTGTTAAATAATTACTGTCAACATTATGTCAATAAAGCATTTTAAAATGAACAAAACATGTGCCTGTCTGCTTTTTATAAACTTTCAAACTATGAAATTGCAATCATAAAAACAGCCCCTAGATCATTGCTTTCTGATCACATAAAATGTAGCTATAGATTCAGCCCCTAGAGGGCGCTTCACCCTGTGTATCTCCCTTGTACACCTTCAGGTCACATTAGATGTAAACACAAATCCAGCCCCTAGAGGGCACTGTACTCCCAGCTGTGGAGCAAAAGCTCTAACCTTGGAGTGCTTTAAAAATGATGTGAAAAATCACAGAGGGTCAAAGATTTCTAGAACCCACAAATGTAGAGTCAGTTTTCTAAACATTACTTCTGGGGGCCCACTCTGGCTGCCCCTGCCAGCTCCCCACGCTGGCAGCATTGTGTCTGCTGCCCACAGGATCCAGCATCTCTTTTCCTGTCTCTTCTGATTGGTGGCCAATGCGCTTCACCCAGACATGGGCACAGGGAATGAGGGATGGGTCACCACAGTTGGGGGGGGGATGCAACAGTGCTCACCCTTCAATTTTGTGTCAGCCTCCGGGGAAAATGGGGCCAAAGTGGAAACAGGGAGGATGCCCTACTCACGCCCCCTCTCGGGAATGATTAAATCATTAAATCCTGTGCTGGCCTCTGGACTGCCATTATAGCCAAAAGAAGGTCTGTATCCAGTAAGGCTTGTCCACTACCAGGCTCTATAGTGTCCTATCTCACTAATGATATTGGGGCTATAGAGCAGGAAATTGGCTCAGTTGAGGAACGGCTGAGCTCTGTCATGAACCCTACATCCGGGTATGGTCCCAGCAATGAACCTAGCTCCCTGAGGCCGATGACACATATAGCTAGATCCCATTTACGACTCTCTAGCTCAATGGGGAAAAATCCATGTGTAGCGATTGGGTCTGATGAAATAGTCCCCCTGGAGACAGGGCCTGTCTGCCTAACAGCATCAGATTCACACTGCTCCTCGCCCCCAACAAAAAAGAAACACCCTCAACGCAGTAAAGGTAAACCTGCCCAGTACATCCATCTATCACAGGAGGGAAAAGCTTTGCCTCTGGTGAAAGATCCATTCCCAGCTTTGGAACTGACCAACAAATGTGTGTGCAAGTTTGGAAAGTAAAGTATCAGACTTTATCAATAAAGTCTTTGATATGTTAGACTCACTTGCGGCCCTTATAAGGGGTCTTAGCTTATGTGGACTACCCGTAAGTCCCTCGACAAAGGATGTTGTGATGACTACAGAGGAGGACTGGGGTACAGTTAAGATTAACAGGGATTCCCTAACTCAATCTAGGCAGCCATCAAGGTTGTAATCAGTAACATGTTCCAAGCGCTACTCTTGTCCATCCCTGGCAAATCAATGAGCATCATAGGAGCCGGCCTTGTCACTGAACGACTCTACTGCATGAGCCCATGCGGGGCTGAGGGGTACACCCAGGAGTTTTTCCCTATGGAGCTTACTGTGTGGCAATTTCCCCAACCGACCACTCCTTTTTTCTGGTTCTTAAAGGTGTCCCTCCTCTGAGACCAGGTACACATGAGAATCATGATCAACTACTAAACAAGGTGGTTACTGGATAAACAACAGGTTGGGGGGGGGGTCCAGGGCAACTCCATAATCAGAATAATTTTGTTCGGGGAGTCTCATGGGTAGGAAACACCCCAAACCCAACAGCAGTGATTGTATCGTTGTTAATTTTAAGAATAGAGCTGTTACCAAGGACATTCCGACAAGGCTCAACTTTTCTGTGTCTGCTCCAGCTGCCATTGAAGCACTCCCGCTGGGCTTTTTCTACAGACCAACTGGAAGAATGATCCCAATGCCCACCAATTTGCCTCACCCTGTGACTGTTACGAATAGGTTTATGCCTATTTCGCAGTTAGACCAGCTGGATTGACTATCAATTCAGGCCATTTCCCAGTCAGCTAAGTTGTTCAATCATCGATTGTAGGATGGATAGCCTTCAACCCATTACACCAAACATAACTACTTCTACTGATAGAGACATCCCTGGCCTTGCGAATGGTGCAGGCAAAACCATAAGGCTAACTTCATGGAACGTGGCAGGTCTGGGAAACAAGTTGACAACTCTAGACTGGCTAAATTTAATTGAACATTATGCAGTTCTTTGCATGCAGGAAACCTGGCTGACAGACACTGTGTTACCTACTTCACATCTGCCACACCAGGATCCATGGGCATTGGCCAAGGGACGATTAATTACTCCTGTCTCCCTTACTTTCCCAGGCCAGGTCATATGAACGAGCTTGAGTTTTCCACACTATCAACTCAATCTGATAAAATCGCTCACAAAATACATGCTACTGATAACGTTTTACAACAATGTTTTTGATTCAAGTAATGTCATGACGAAACTACTGCATGGGGACATTGAGCATAGTGTGAGCAACATAAATTGTAGTTATGTGATTGTATGGATGGGGGATTTTAACACGAAACACTGTCAAATGTCATCAGAAGAGTCTTGTGGGGTGGTGGGTAATGAAGGGGATCCCATCACCCATTTTGTTCACAGCCCATTTGGAGATGAACTTAATTTGGTACTTATGAAATAGAATGTATTGTTTGCCTTTGACTCCCTGACCACTGATCCAGTTATTATTCCCACTTTTCTCTGGAGGGGCTGTTCTAATTTAATTGATTTCATCCTACTCTTGGAAAACTTGAGAATGGGTAGATGAATACATCCAATCAGATTACCCCCTTAGTGATCACAAGCTTCTAGCCATTTCAATTCCCAAATGCTTTCTTTGCAAAGAGACAATTGGAGGTCAATCCTTTACTACTTACCTCTACAAACAATAAAGGGGTGATTATGAGTTGGCCAAAGGTTGATAATGATCTTTTTTTGTCAGCCTTAATGGGATCAGTGTTTCCTGATTTGCTGTTGTGCCTTGGTGAAAACATCAATATTGAGTGGGGGGCGAGATAATCAATTTCTTTGACAGAATTTGTGGCATGGCACGTGAAATGCTCACAGTCACAATTAGATCCAGTAACAGTAAGCAAGTGAAATGGTTTGACTCCAACTGCACTAAGGCTCACAACCAGCTGCTGTCAGCACTCAAAGCAGTCCCTAGAAATTCAGAGCAGGTGAGTAATTGCAAGAAGGCATATAAGAAGGTGTTAAGGGCCCAGAAATAGAAAATCAGTGAGGAAGTTAATCACACCTTAGAAGGGGCTAGTGACCTTAAAGATAGTAAGACCTTTTGGCAGATGGTGAATTGCAATTATTTTGAGAAAGCCCAGGAGCTCTGGCTTGACACAGTGAAGTCTGGGTCACTCACTGCACTCAATATAATCAGGCCCTACCTCTATGGAGGGTTCTATTCCCGCTGAGACAGTGGCAACTCTATCAAGAGGTTCTCCAGCTTCTTCTCTGTCTTCTTCTTTCCCACGCTACTCCCAGGGCTAGAGATAGAACTGAGTGATGTGATAGATGCAATCAATAGATGCGGGGAAAGCTCCTGGGCCAGATGGGATACAAGCTGATCTTTCTAAGGCAAATATGCCTTTTTGGGCTCTCCTCCTGAAAAATGTCTTAAAGGCTTCTTTAATAAGGGGTCCTGCCAAGGCTTTGTCCCATGTGATTATCGTTTCTAGCTTTAAAAAAAGGCTCCAAGGGGAACCTGCCGTTTTATCTGCCAATATTGCTGATCAATAAAATGCTGCTAAAATAATGGGAAGGATTCTGTTGGAGCGCTTTCAAACCTGGGCGAGCGAATGCAATGTACTTTTTGAGCTTCAATATGGCTTTCGCACCGATCTTGGGACAGTAGAGCAGGGACTTAATTTATATCTTTTAATAAACAAGTACACAGTGGCCAAGGAAGGAAAGGTGTATTTAGAATGTATGGATTTAAGTTCAGCATTTGACTCAGTCAATAGATCCAAGCTCTGGAGTATTATGCCAGGGCTTAGGGTAGAGGTGAACATTGTTAATTTTTTGAGAGGACTCCACCTAGCGGTGACTGCTAGTGTTAGGTATGGCCCTGGGGGAGGAGGGGAGACAATGGAACCCTTTAAACTAGCTAGAGGTGTACACCAGGGCTGTGTTTTGGTACCCTTTCTCTTTTCTCTATATGGCAACGGCTTAGAAGAGCAATTACTGGACTGCAATGTCGATTGACCGCGAGTGGGTAACCACAGTGTTCTAGCATTGATCTACTCCGATGACAAAGTCCTAATTGCTAGAACTGTGATTGTGATTGGCCTGCAGTGATTGCTTGACCGATTTTGTGCTTTTATGGCTCACTTGGATATGACTGTCAATCAGACAAAAACCCACATGATGGTTTTTGGACTCCAGAAGAAGAAAGATATCGCCTTTAGGGTGAACAACAAAAACATTTGCACTGTCCCTTCATATCCATATCTAGGGATTTTGTTTGATAACAAACTTACCTGGGGCCCACTGTAAACTGTGGCAAGAACCACAGAGGCGGTCTTCAGCTTTGCGACCAGACTAGGCCACAAGCCCATCAGAGAGCTTATAAAAATATAGAAGGCAAAGCTTTGCATGAATGCCACCTGTGGGGCTGGCATCTGATGACTTAGTGACCAACCTTGGTTGGAGAGGGTTGAAAATGGTTTTGTTAAAAGATTGCTGGCTGTGTCAGAAACCACTAGCACTCATATCTGTTACTCTGAAACTGGACTAGGCTATATTAATCATATGGGTAAGCTGCAACCACTTCTGTTGTGGCTCAAGATCTGAACCAAGGGCAAAACTTAATTTAATCAAGCAGTTCTTGCTGACTGTCTAAAGCTGGAACAATGCTTAAAAAACCTTAGATCTCATACATGTATAACATGTGTATCAGCCTGAAATTAATTGACCTGTTTGAGAGCATGGGAACCTAAGAGGCCAACTTTTCAAAACACTGAGGGTAGTGTTTTTAGCTAAATGTACAGATGAGAGAATGGTTAGCAAGCCCAATGTCCAGGCCTATGCTGCAATTTGTACTTGCCCTGGCATTGAGCCATACTTAACCTAGGTTAGCAATTCACATCACAGGTTCTTGCTAACAAGACTAGGGCTGAACAATATAGTGGCTTATCCTACGCAGGGTATCTACATTGCCAATTTACCTGCATGCCCATGTGATGGCTGCTCTGCACAAACCATGTTACACTTTGTTTTTTTGCAAGTTTTATGCCTCATTAAAAAGTTGCTTATTTTACCTTTTTTAAGATAGGCCAATTTTAGACAATTTTAGACAATGTAGGGCTGCTATGGAGTTTCTGCAGTCATCTTTTATACAGTGTGCTATATGGCTTAGGGCATCAACAGCATTGTGACTGAAGAATTTTCTTATGTGCTTTTTAAAGCAATCTTTCTAATGTTTATTTATGTGATGTTTTATGAAAGTTTGTATTGTTCTTCTTTTATGGTGGCATGATGATTGAATAAAGTTTGATGTTTTAAAAATATTCTGGGCAAGAAAACTGTTACTGTTGTGAATCACATTGGCAAATCAGAAGACACATTTGAGAGATTGCAGGCAGACTTTGTTCGCCCTTAACTGGTAGGGTTCCAGTTGTGGGTCGCTTGCTTACTTTGCCACTGGATTCAAGCTAGCCTGGCAGATAAGGGGTGAAACCCCGAAACCGGTCCTAGGATGCTTGTTTACGGTCCAGGGAAGACCTACCTTGGCAGTTCTGTTTGGACTGTTCCCATAAGGAACAGGGTCAAGACTGATTTGCATATGAATGAATGAATGAATATACTTTATTCGATTTCAGTTCATAATAAAATCATAAAAGCCACAATAAAACCATTCGTAAAAATATATCAATACACAATACAAATTTATCTATACTCTATTCAATATTATCTAAACGACTGCATTTTAAAAGGACTCCTATCTGTTATTTGCACTAAATTCCTAACATGTCCTTAGCGTTTTGGATCATAAATACACATTTTAAATTTATAAAATAGAGACCATTACTTAATAAAACTCTTACTTTTTTTCATTATACTTTTCAGAAGGCCACTCATGATCATCACACAATAAACATTTTCCAATAATTGCAGATATAAGAAGGCTGGGCGGCATTGCCTCCAGCCCCCTAGTCTTAACAAAGGCATAATCCATCTAGCTCTTTCCTTTGCATATATTTTACAGAAGAGAATCACATGGATAGTTGATTGTTTTGAGATATTGTCACACGGACAATGACACAATTTCCTTGACCAATCGTTAACAGAAGGGAAACTGACCAAGCGATGGAAACAGTCAAACCTAAACCGTGTCAGAAGATATCTATCATACCCTCCAATACACCAGACCAAATAGGGCTGGATACGATAGGTTGTCAGAGTCAGATAATGCTGAGTCACCGTGCATTTATTCATCTCCTGTGCGGCTCTTAGGGACTCTAAGTGTGTCATACAAAGAAATTTAAAATCTTTCCTAGATATAGAATTCATGGTTTCTGGTACGTTATAAAAATCATAGCAGTTAATATCCAATAAAAATGTTCTAATATAATTCAGCCATTTAATTCTACAGGCATAGTCCAATTTCATTACATCCTTGATAATATCTCTATTCAATCCTGTATAGGTAGATGTCCAAACTCGATACCATAATAATAAAGGTTGCATTCTAATCATATCCGTAATATATGGAATCCCTAATTCACTATGACAATTAAAAACTGGGGAGCTCTGTGGGACCGCTAAAATAAATCTTTAAAAAGTATTTTCGACTAATTGGATTAGGGAAACATCATAAAAACCCCAGATTCCTGCCCCATACATTGCAACACTCATACACTTGGCCTGATAAATTTTAAGGAGAATCTCCGGGGGTCTTTTACCCATTTTGTTTGCAAAGCTAACCACTGCCGCTACAGACCTCTTAAAAAGGAGACTCCTACTCTTAATCGCAGCTCCCCAGGAGCCAGTACGCTCAAACAGAACACCCAAGTAAGAGAACGTACTGGTTGAATCTATCCTATCTTTCCCAACTGACAGAGTTCTACCTTTGCTTCTCCCCTCCCACATGTCATAACAAATGTTTTTTTACATTAAGTTTTAATCCTCGGTTATCCATAAAACTGATATACGAGGCAAGTGCTCTCTGGAGACCCAGCTGCGTTCTGGCCATAAGGACCGCATCATCCGCGTAGAGAAGAGAAACTATCGGCTTATTGCTAACCCGAGGTGGATCTCTCGCCCCGGCCACCAATTCCTCTTCTAGAGCGTTCGTATACAAAGAGAAGAGGAACGGGGCCAGGACGCAGCCTTGTCTCACACCCTTCTCCACGCGGAAAGACGCCGTACATTCACCCCTTAACCCATATCTCACCTTTGCACTGGCCCCCGAATATAATTGTATTAAGAATTGTACAATAATTGGGTCAACTTTTAAATCTGTCAGAATTTCCCACAGTCTAGCGTGATTGACACAATCAAATGCGGCCGTGAGGTCTACGAAGGCCACGTAAAGCTTACCTTCCTTCGCTTGCGTGTATTTCCCCATTAGGAGGGTCAGGTTTAAAACCTGCTCGTTAGTCCCCAACCCCTGTCTAAAACCATATTGGACCGCACTCAAAATATTGTTATCCTCTGCCCACAATTGTAATCTATTTAAGACAATCCTGCCAGCTACCTTCACCAAAGCATCTAAAAGCGATATTGGTCGGTAGCAGGCAGGGTTGTTCCGATCCCCTTTTTTAAAAATCGGTATAATCACTGATTCCGACCAAGACCTAATAAAACCCCTTGCACAACAAGCTTCTAACACCCGAGTTAACAATGGGGACCATAACGTTGGGATCGATTTAAATAGATCCATCGGGACCCCATCAGGACCTGGTGCCTTACATCCTTTACTGGCATTAATGGCCTCTAGCACCTCTTCATGCATAATATGCATCTCTATAGGCCGAAAACCATCCGGTTCTTCCCCATGCTCAGGGCCAGAGTCCAAAAAGTTTCCTACCTTCTCCTTACAGCTATACACATTAGAAAAGAAGTCAATCCAAGATTTTTCATCGATAGCAACCTCAATCCTAGCTCCATCGTTATTGGAAAAGAACGGGGCATTAACTGCCTGCCAGAATGAGATACTATCCTTTCTTAATGAAGCTTCGAGGAGAGTATCCCACGCTAAATCTTTAAGTTCTTTCTTCCTTACTTTTCTGGCAAGATTATAAGCCCTCCTACTTCCTCTAATCTCCTCCCGATCTCTCACCGGTCTATGGAGAGCATTTTTAGTCCTGTATAAGTCCTGGTACAGTTGGAATCAAACCAGCCATTTTCCTTAATAGTAGGACCCTTACTCTGTGCTGTGAGCAAGTTTTGGACCACATTACTAATATTGGCAAATGCACTCAAGGTGTCATCAAAAGCAGTATCATCTTGTAAGCATACTAGGATGTTATCGTATGCTTTGGTGATGATCTGCTTAATGAGCATCTCTGGTTCCTTACTACCCCAACGCACAGAATATCCGTTCTGGCGGCCTACGGCAATATTTTGGACCCATGCCAAACTATTTTTATTAGAATAAAAACCCCATTTAGGGGGTGATAGTAAGACTTAAGGGCAAATGATCGCTTAACACATTATAATGTGTTTTAAATTTATCAATCCAGGTGGCGTAACGGTTGGGAACAATAATGAAATCAATTGTAGATTCACAGCCTCTACCAATAAAAGTGTGATCAAAATCCACCGGAGGGGAACATAACAGATTCGCAAAACCCAGCTCATGTGTGGCCATTAGATCATTGAACTTCTCACCCCTATCTGTATGAACAAAATGAGTTATCGGATCATTCTCTTCATTTACTACCCCACACTGCCCGGATCCGACTTGAGTGCATATATTTACGTTAAAATCACCTTCCCAAATCGTGATCACATCTAGGCCTATTAAGGCCCCTAATTTGTCCATTTCCTCACTAAAGGACTTTAAAATATCACCTAGTTGATCTTTCTCCATATTGTTGTAAAAGTTAACTATGGACACGGCTATATTACAGTTCAAGTAAATAATAACAAATTGATAGAATGCTGTGCTTTTACCATTTTCAATTCTTAAAACCCCCAGTAAATTTGAGATATAAACACATATCCCACCTTTATGTCTCCCATGGGTTGACCGTATTGCTGGCATATGGTACGTCTTGTACCCATCAATATTAACTTCATCCAACAGCCAGGTCTCCTGAAAACATAGGATATCAAAGCTGCGGATGAAGTCTATCCAGATTGAATTATTCAACTTAGAATGCAAACCTGCGATGTTCCAGAAAAGCACTACGATATCCTTGGGTGCTCTATCAGTTGGATTGATGTTGGCCAAGCTTTTCAAGGTCTGCCCCATGGTCTCCGTCCTCCCCAGTCAGCTCACTATACCTTCATCACTATTATCGACAAACAGGGATTCATCCATTCCCAACCCTCCACTCAATATCACACTCTGATCAATGATGGGTTCCATGAAGTGAGGTGTTACTGTTCTCTCCTGGATAATTTGAGGTGTTAAACTTTCCTCATCAATGTATTGATCAGAGGTGTCAAAAAGTCAGTCATTCTCATCTAGCGATTGAAGGGGCCCAAATCTATTTGACACCTCTAAATTATAGGTTGAATGAACAATGGGCTGGGTAAAAGGATACGGATTTAAGTACCCATTAGATGTACTAGGCTGATAAAAATAGCCCAGAGGGAGAACTTGTATACCTGACGCCATATTATTAATTTTATTGCTTCTAAAAAGAATTTCTCGAACCAATAAGGGATTCCCCAAAGAAAGAACAACGCAGTCCCCTGGAAAAACTTTCCTACTTGTACCCACCCAAGCAACACGTCTTACCATCTTAAAGGCGAGAAACATCTCTCTAGTTAAGCCCACTCTTTGCCCCAGACAATGAATAACGCAGTTCCTCAGGGCCATCCATGATTCGTTACTACCAACCGAATGAGGGGGCACATTAGTCAAAACGACTGTATAAGGAATGGCGGCAGGGGGCAAATTTAAATTTAAATTCTGCAATCTAGACGGATACTCATGCTTATTTATACTGTGTGGCCTTGGGTTCGGGCAAAGATCATTCACCGAAAGTCCACCTTGCTGTTCTAATGGTCTTCCTTTTACTGCCTCACATGGAGCCACCTCCTTTGGCAACGGTTTACTTCTAGGAGTTTCAGTAGGACTCTTGGGTCCCGAAACACCAAGCTTCCTGGCCCTCTCAACATGCTGACCGGCAGGACTAATTAAGGTAGCTGGTGAGGACTGGTTAGATGCCTTTAAGACACTACCCTCTCTGCCCTCATTTATCTTGGTAATATTTACTTCCTTTACATAATTCATATGTTGGTTCTTGATAATATTTTCCAACCCCACTTCTATTTTACTTAATCTTGCCTCTAAAGTACCAATCGATAGTCTGATATACTTAGTGAGGTCGGTTATCAAACTTACTATCCCGTTACTTTCAATAGAAGAGGGGGCGTTACTCTTACTTTTATTACGTGTAACTAAGTCTTTATCTTTACCTTTACCTTTGTGATTTAACGGGGTACCTTTCCCCTGCTGTTTATCGGCTTTAGCCTTATGTATTGGGGGTACAGGGGAGGCCTGATGGATAATTGGCAGTAGATTTCCAGGTAGTACCTTCACAATGGGGTTACAAGATCTTTTAGATGGAGGAAGTAGCTCTGGATCAGGATCGCTAAGTGATAACTCGTCTCTGTTAGGCTGGATACAACCATTTCGGGGCTCCTCAACCACATTAATTATGGTAACCGCGTCCGTACTCTCATTGTGGTGTAGGTCAGTTATAATACTACTTGTTAAGGCACCCTGTGTGTCCTTAGATAGAGACTCCTCAACGGTGGATATCTGCTTTTCAAGAGCTCCAACCGCCCCCGTGAGGTATTTCAACAGGGTCATATTAGCATCTTTTGGTTTATTTGTTGATTGCACAGTTTGCCCAGAGTTCATTGTACGTAGCTTCCTTTTACCCATATCTACAAATTCTCTGCAACTAGAAAACTGCTGAATATGCCAGTCCTTATACCCCTATAATAATAGAAGTGTATCTCTCTAACCTATATGCGTTCCCTACTTCTCAGCATCAATTCTGTAGCAAGATCAAGTGAATACCTTATATAAACCCTCTTTCTTATAATACAATGATATACGGCAAATGTCTAAATACAATTATTTTAAATGTCACTAGTCTTACTCTTGTCCCATCCGGCAGGTTTTAAAGGTATAGCCCAGCCCAGCCTCTTTCAATCTCCTTCAATCTCTGACGCAATGGAGTGGCGGGATGGAAATGCCCCCCCCTCACCAACGGAGCAGAGGAGGCAATACAAAGACCCCTATAACACCCTGGAGCTCATAGTCCCACCAAAATGGCTGGCAGCACCAAAGAAGTCTCGAACGAGCGTTCCAGCAACTAGAATTAAGAGGGGACACTCTGGGCTTAGGCTCCCACCAGAGAATGCAGGCTCAAATCAAGATAAAGTGAAGAAAATGCCCCCTTCAGTTCCAGCGCGTACAGTTACTCAGGTTTATGACTTACGTATCCCTACTCCGTGGAATCAGTGGAGGAGTCTTCTTCAGGGCATTTTAGGGGTAGCAGATGACAATAATATGGCCCAGCCCGGCCTCTATCGGTCTATGACGGGCTAAGACGGGCCCGTCTTGGCCCGGTCTTCGCCCGGGCCGAGCCCGCGCGCGTCCCGCGTCGCGGGACCGCCGCCGCCGATTTAAAGCCCCTCTGGGGGCCGGGTCTAAAGTGCAATGTGCGTTGAGCCCAGGGACACAGGCAAAAGTCCTTTGGAGCAGTCTCCCGCGTCGCTGGACCGCCGCCGCCGATTTAAAGCCCCTCCGGGGGCCGGGTCTAAAGTGCAATGTGCGTTGAGCCCAGGGACACAGGCAAAAGTCCTTTGGAGCAGTCTCCCGCGTCGCGAGACCGCCGCCGCCGATTTAAAGCCCCTCCGGGGGCCGGGTCTAAAGTGCAATGTGCGTTGAGCCCAGGGACACAGGCAAAAGTCCTTTGGAGCAGTCTCCCGCGTCGCGGGACCGCCGCCGCCGATTTAAAGCCCCTCCGGGGGCCGGGTCTAAAGTGCAATGTGCGTTGAGCCCAGGGACACAGGCAAAAGTCCTTTGGAGCAGTCTCCCGCGTCGCAGGACCGCCGCCGCCGATTTAAAGCCCCTCCGGGGGCCGGGTCTAAAGTGCAATGTGCGTTGAGCCCAGGGACACAGGCAAAAGTCCTTTGGAGCAGTCTCCGCGTCGCGGGACCGCCGCCGCCGATTTAAAGCCCCTCCGGGGGCCGGGTCTAAAGTGCAATGTGCGTTGAGCCCAGGGACACAGGCAAAAGTCCTTTGGAGCAGTCTCCCGCGTCGCGGGACCGCCGCCGCCGATTTAAAGCCCCTCCGGGGGCCGGGTCTAAAGTGCAATGTGCGTTGAGCCCAGGGACACAGGCAAAAGTCCTTTGGAGCAGTCTCCCGCGTCGCGGGACCGCCGCCGCCGATTTAAAGCCCCTCCGGGGGCCGGGTCTAAAGTGCAATGTGCGTTGAGCCCAGGGACACAGGCAAAAGTCCTTTGGAGCAGTCTCCCGCGTCGCGAGACCGCCGCCGCCGATTTAAAGCCCCTCCGGGGGCCGGGTCTAAAGTGCAATGTGCGTTGAGCCCAGGGACACAGGCAAAAGTCCTTTGGAGCAGTCTCCCGCGTCGCGGGACCGCCGCCGCCGATTTAAAGCCCCTCCGGGGGCCGGGTCTAAAGTGCAATGTGCGTTGAGCCCAGGGACACAGGCAAAAGTCCTTTGGAGCAGTCTCCCGCGTCGCAGGACCGCCGCCGCCGATTTAAAGCCCCTCCGGGGGCCGGGTCTAAAGTGCAATGTGCGTTGAGCCCAGGGACACAGGCAAAAGTCCTTTGGAGCAGTCTCCGCGTCGCGGGACCGCCGCCGCCGATTTAAAGCCCCTCCGGGGGCCGGGTCTAAAGTGCAATGTGCGTTGAGCCCAGGGACACAGGCAAAAGTCCTTTGGAGCAGTCTCCCGCGTCGCGGGACCGCCGCCGCCGATTTAAAGCCCCTCCGGGGGCCGGGTCTAAAGTGCAATGTGCGTTGAGCCCAGGGACACAGGCAAAAGTCCTTTGGAGCAGTCTCCCGCGTCGCGGAACCGCCGCCGCCGATTTAAAGCCCCTCCGGGGGCCGGGTCTAAAGTGCAATGTGCGTTGAGCCCAGGGACACAGGCAAAAGTCCTTTGGAGCAGTCTCCCGCGTCGCGGGACCGCCGCCGCCGATTTAAAGCCCCTCCGGGGGCCGGGTCTAAAGTGCAATGTGCGTTGAGCCCAGGGACACAGGCAAAAAGATTGCTGGCTGTGTCAGAAACCACTAGCACTCATATCTGTTACTCTGAAACTGGACTAGGCTATATTAATCCTATGGGTAAGCTGCAACCACTTCTGTTGTGGCTCAAGATCTGAACCAAGGGCAAAACTTAATTTAATCAAGCAGTTCTTGCTGACTGTCTAAAGCTGGAACAATGCTTAAAAAACCTTAGATCTCATACATGTATAACATGTGTATCAGCCTGAAATTAATTGACCTGTTTGAGAGCATGGGAACCTAAGAGGCCAACTTTTTCAAAACACTGAGGGTAGTGTTTTTAGCTAAATGTACAGATGAGAGAATGGTTAGCAAGCCCAATGTCCAGGCCTATGCTGCAATTTGTACTTGCCCTGGCATTGAGCCATACTTAACCTAGGTTAGCAATTCACATCACAGGTTCTTGCTAACAAGACTAGGGCTGAACAATATAGTGGCTTATCCTACGCAGGGTATCTACATTGCCAATTTACCTGCATGCCCATGTGATGGCTGCTCTGCACAAACCATGTTACACTTTGTTTTTTTGCAAGTTTTATGCCTCATTAAAAAGTTGCTTATTTTACCTTTTTTTAAGATAGGCCAATTTTAGACAATTTTAGACAATGTAGGGCTGCTATGGAGTTTCTGCAGTCATCTTTTATACAGTGTGCTATATGGCTTAGGGCATCAACAGCATTGAGACTGAAGAATTTTCTTATGTGCTTTTTAAAGCAATCTTTCTAATGTTTATTTATGTGATGTTTTATGAAAGTTTGTATTGTTCTTCTTTTATGGTGGCATGATGATTGAATAAAGTTTGATGTTTTAAAAATATTCTGGGCAAGAAAACTGTTACTGTTGTGAATCACATTGGCAAATCAAAAGACACATTTGAGAGATTGCAGGCAGACTTTGTTCGCCCTTAACTGGAAGGGTTCCAGATGTGGGTCGCTTGCTTACTTTGCCACTGGATTCAAGCTAGCCTCGCAGATAAAGGGTGAAACCCCGAAACCGGTCCTAGGATGCTTGTTTACGGTCCAGGGAAGACCTAGCTTGGCAGTTCTGTTTGGACTGTTCCCATAAGGAACAGGGTCAAGACTGATTTGCATATGGCTGGGTCTGCACTGGGGTGGCGAAGTGAGCTAAAGAACGTTGATGGATTAAACCCAGATCTGTGACTGGGGGTGAGTGTCTGAAAAGTTTCAGCACTCCGTCCATCATCTCCTTGTGTTTATAGACTTTATTAAGATGCCACAGTGTAATGGCTTCAAGTATGTCTTGGAAATAGTCTGCCTGTTCTCCTAATGGGGTAGAAGCATTTTCCACAAGAAGAGCAGATAGCCTTACAGTTGCCAAATTGTTGTTAAGGGAAATGATTCCAAGATTTGGACTCCCAGCTTCTATTGAGACCGATCGTGGTGTACACTTTAAGAATGAAGTGTTGCAAATAATTTGCACGGCTTTTGAGATGAAGCAAAGGTTTCATTGCAGTTCTCGGCCACAATCATCAGGTTTAGTAGAATGTACCAACGGCACTTTGAAAAATAAACTGGCGAAGGTTTGTGCCTCAACTCTGAAATGGCCTGATGCTTTTCCTCTTGTTTTGATGAATATGAGAAGTACTCCAGACAGAAAGACAGGTGTGAGAAGTTGGCCTGGTATATGCTGTCCACTAATTAAAGTGGGCACCTTGCACCAGTCCAAACGACCCTTATGATGTATGAGGTCAATGATAACCTTTAGAAAGCGATCCTAGTGGTAGCTGTGGAGAGCAGCCTTCAGGCTTAATCTTGAAGGAATGTAAAGCATCTTGTTTTACCAGAATATCACCTCCTGAATGACTAAATGAAGGAGAACCACACAGTAGTTATATAAAAATATGTATTTATTAATATAACACTCTCTACTATCCTCTACATGAGGATAGAACACAAAGCACACAATACAAGTTCAATAGAACGGTTGTAAGTAGCACAATACACAGTGGGCTCCAGGGAGAGACCAAACCATATACTAAAATAGTGGTATAACAGTCACGACTGAGATCAAGACAAGGTCTGGAGCATGTAGAATCGCTGGGACCCCAAGGAACCACCCAAGGTGAGTAGACAGGGACCCCACGGAGGCCGGGTGCAGTGTGGGAACACGACCGCGGGCTCCGTACAATTCTATGGGGAAGTCGCGGTTACACTTTTACAGTTTAAGGACCCTTCTAGGAGGACTTCGAGCAAACCCGTTGGAACTTAAGAGTTTGAAGAGCCACCCCACCCGTGGATACCGAAGTACCCGAGTTACCTATCCCAGAGGAGCCGGGTGCATAGGTCTGAAGTGGCGTCGGAAACTGCTGTCGTTCTCAATGGAGAGCTGCAAAGAAGTACTGCTGCCGTGAAGGTGAAAAGGGTCCGGTGGAATCCAAGCCTGGATTCAGGAAGGAAAGAACCTGAAAGCAGAGGGGACAGAGTCTGGGTCGCTCCAGAGTGACCAGGGGCTCGGTAGACGAATGCCCACCGATGTCGGGTGCTTCAGGTGTGAAGAAGGGATGCTTGACACTGCAGCCACGAGGACCAGGAGATGTCGAGGACAACCAGGAGCTGGAGGTGAGCTGTCCCGCAAAGGATGTCGAATGCTGAGGGGTCAGTGTCCGGCGGGAGCACCAACAAGCCTTGGCAAAAGCAATCCACACAGGAAGGTCAAGCAGGTTAAGGTGTGGACCAGCAAGGTCCAGGGGACTCCCCAAGCGATGGAGAGTCAGGGCACGTCTGGAGCAGCCAGGAAAGCTCAACAGAAATCAAGATGACCCTCAGGAGGACCCACAGGCCGAATGACCAGGAGTCGCGAGGGGACCTCAAGCAAGATTGCAAAGACCCAGCCCAAGGAGCACTCGGTGTGAGGAGGCCAGAGTTCTTTGGTGCAAAGGCTGCTCAGGGTCAGGACTACATGGAGTCCAATGCAGAAGCTCAGGAATCGTCAACAAGCATATGCACTTGCAAATGGATGCGGTGCACAGGGGTTCGGATTATGCAGTCCCCACGAGGGATACTGGCCGCAAACTCGGTGAGAGGGCAGATCAACCTCAGGGACTTTCAGAAACCCAACTCCTGTGTTGCTGAAATCTTCGGAGTTTGCAGGAGCTCAGGATCAGCAGACCGGTCAGTTGCGGTTAGGTGCCTGCAAATGCAGGGGAGTGACTCCTTCACTCCAAGGGAGATTCTTCAGTTGTCTTTAGTGCACAACAGGTCCTGCACGGAGCCTGTATGGAGCACAGGCCCAAACTAAGCTTCGGACGGAAAGGGGGACAAAGTCGAGCCCAGTCGAGGTCCAGCGAAGTCCAGAGTGTCCAGACGGTCGAAGGTCAGTGGTTTCTTCTTGTAGAATCTTGTCTACGTAAAATCTAAAGTCTTACAGCCAGGTAAGCCCTTTTGTATCCACGGGAGAGGGTTGGACAGATTCAGGGGACCCTCCTAGGGGAGGGGAAGGACAGAGGGGTGGTTACACCCATGTCCTTTGTCCAGTTTCGCGCCAGAGCAGGAGCCAATGGCTCCCAGAACTGGTTTGAGCTAGACTATGCACAGGGACACCAAATGTGCCCCAGGTGCAGACTTTCAGGCACTCTCAGAGTGCACCCACCCAGCCCCAATACACTAAACCCTGTCTGGGAGGTGGTCACACCTCCCTGTGACAGGATGCCTATTGTGCTGCCTTCCTCTGCTCGAGCTTGGCTCAGCAGCAGGAGGGCAGAAATGTGTCTCTGGTCTGCAGCCTTCATTTTGTGCTGTCCGGGTCGAGAAGGCTGGCACCGGTTAGACCAGTGATCCCACGAAGCTCGCTTCTGAAGGGTGGAATCATACCTCCCACACCAGTTACTGGTGTGGAGGTATGATTCCAAGGTGTTTGATACCAAATACGATATGTTTCTATGCAGCCGTTTTCGAGATAGCATTTACCGCGAGGTTATAATGCACCTCTACCTATATGTCCGGCTGAGTTACAGACAACCCGGGAGAATGGTCTCCGAAGGCTGCACAGGGGCTCTGCTCATGCAGAGGCACCCTCTCACTAAAAACCCAGCACCCTGCCTTCAGGATTGTTAAGGCCTGCTATAGGGGTGACTTATAAGTTTTAAGTGTAGTGACCACTAGATATAGTGAACCTATATCTAAAGTAAGTGGTGCAAGCACCAGCTTACACAGGTTGCAGTAGCAGACCTGGAGTTCCATTTTGTATGGCCTCTCATTTTTTTTTTGTTTAAATCTTTATTGACATTTTCTCATTATAATCATACAACATGAACAATGCATAGATACCATGTATAGTTACTTTCAAGTGCTGCGATATCCAGTACAGAACTGTATAAACAAATGAGTTAGTCAACAGGATGCTGAGAGAAGACTCGTGACAGTGTCTGTATAGAGGGCGTATCAATGCCCGAGAGTCTTACCATTGAACTGTCTTTAGGCATTTCAGACATGGTATATCCTAGGCCGAACTGTGGACATAGGGTACAACAAAATGAGGACAACTTAATCAAAGGAGGGGTAAGGGAGTCACTTGGGACCTGCTGCCGTAAGTGGTATAACAGAGTGGACCAGCCCTATCAGGGCTCAATGACAGCGACATTATGAAGCGGGCCACACATATCTGGAAGTCGGCACTACTCTACTCATGTGCCCAGGGAGGGTGAGCGCTGGGTGTCAGACCTGGATACCATCTCGAGGCTCCCCAGTGTTAGTAACTATGTCCTGTAACTTCGACACAATAGTATCCCATTGAGACTCTAGGGGGAACTTACGGATACCAAGTAGGTCCTCTCTGTGCAGAGCCACTCCCTCCGCCCTAGCCCAGTTAAGTAGGGACCGGTGCCAGGTTTGTATGACCTCTCATGGTTGGCATAATACATGCTTCAGCCCATGGGAGGCCTCTGGGGTACCTATGCCCTGCAGGGCCGGACTGGCTACCGGGCATTTCTAAGTAAACAATGGAAAATCAAATGGTTTTAAAGTCTGCTTTAAAACCATTTGTTCTGCATTGTTTATTTAGAAGCACATGCAGGTCTCCAACTACGAAATCAGCACCCACCGCAGTGAAATGAGCCCCCAGCTTGGCAGCACACCAAAACGCCCGGTAGCCAGTCTGGCCCTGATGCCCTGGGTACATGGGTACCATATACTAGGGACTGATAAGGGTACCCCAGTATCCAATCTGGAGTGTACTAAAGTACATGTATGTCAATTTAAGGGAGAAAGCAGATAGACTGGGGTCCTGATTAGCAGGATCCCAGTCAGACTAGTCAAAAACCAGCAAAACACCAGGCAAAATGTGGGGGTAACTATGCAGTCAGATCTTACCTTCCTACAACAGGCTTGACTCCTCATGAGATACTGATAGGCAGGGCAATGAGGCTTGCACTTGTGCCTTCAGCAGCAGGTTATGGAAGATGTTCCAGTTAAAATAGGATCACAGAAGAATAAACATCAGTTTATAATATGTAATTCAAGTCCAGCGGTTTTGCTTGGAAGAGACCTATAAATTGCGTAATATATTGCACACAGGATGGTGTTGAGATTGAAACGCAAGACAAAGATTCAGATTTTAAAATTAGTTCAGAAGACACCAGAGTTAAATTGCACCCAGTTTTGACAAAGGATGACCTGCTTCTGGATTTAAGACATCCTGTCAAGGAAGAGTTACCGGATTACACTAGCAAATAAATTGGTCTGAATAAAAGAGCAGAACCAGTGAAACTAAAGGTTAAATCAGAAGCAATATTTCCTAGAACTAGAAAGTATAGACTTACAAAAGAAGCTGTGGAAGAAATGAAACCAGTAATTGAAAAAATGATTGAGCGAATTGAATTTGAATTTATTACATTTGCATAGTTACTGAAAACCATTGCAATACAAAAACATCGATTAAAACCGTAAGATCATAATAAAAAATTAAGTGCACATTTGTGAATTTCATAAACAATTAAAACTTTAAATAAATTAGATCACTGACAGGTTAAAAGCACTTTGGTGCTAGTGCAACTTGCTGCCGGTGTAGGCAATGCAGTCAGTGCAGAGTTTGTTGCCAAATCAGCTAGTGCAGTCTGACTAGAGAGATGCATTACGGAGGGTCCAATCTGTACACTCGATGAGGACTTCCCGGCTCTACCTTGATTGGAACGGCCTCTGATCTTGAGTTGAATGAAGTTGCACTATGATCACTGGTGTTTAAGTTGCCAGCAATTGTTTGTGACTAGGCCTACGTAGAGTGATGTCCAGTAGTACTGCTCCTAAACCCACGTGAGGCTTGATTTTGTGGTGGCATTTTTTGCGACTAATGCAAGAAATCTTACTAATCTGCAGTTTAGTTGTGGTGTTGCTGGGTCAAAGCATGCCAAAACTGCTTGCCTCCTTGTGCGAATACCCCTTTGATTGAAGGGGATTTTTAGCAGGTGTCTCCTTTCCTGCAGCAACTCCTTGCAGGAGCATGGTAGATGGGTGATGTCTCCCTGGCCGTTTCTGCACAGGCTGCAAGAAATTGGGGTTGACACCCGCTACCAAGTGGAAGGTTCTGGGTGCACGGGATCATGCCAAGGCGAAGCTTTAAGAATTTTAGTTTCTGAAATTTTGGGTATCCCAAATTAAAATATTTTTGAGGGGCTAAGATCTTGTAATTATTCAAAGTCAACCAACGTGAGATCTGGCCAAAAAGGCAGCTTTATCCTCCACCAACGACAGTTGTTTCAAAGATTTCCAGACCAGTTTCTTAAAGGCTAGGTGATGCATCTGTGTATTCCAAAGAGCCAAGAGCCCAGTGCTTGCCAGAGCCTCCTGAAGGTAGCTTCTTGCAGGGGAATTTTCCCTCTGTTGGAGGTCTTGCCATAAGAGCTGATTTAGAGTATTTGGGGCCGATGATCTGATCTTATTCCAGCAGATGATGTATGCGCCGTACCTGACCCATGATTGCTTCAATAGGCCAAACTCCAACCTTAGTTGCGCCGGGGAGGTATAGTTTGAGAGGCTAAACATAGTTCTATATGCTTTGACTAATGTTTTGTCCAACAACTTGGCGTCGCTGCCTCTCATTATTTCACTACCATAGGGTATAGTAGGTAGGATTTTACCCTGTGCTACTTTCAGAAGGGGGGTTAGTGTTGGACCCGTTAATTTGGATGTTAAGTTTTTCAAAGTTAGTGCTAGCACCAGCCCTTTTCTTTTGATCTCTTCTTGATGTCGTGCGAAGGATCCTTCTTTATCTATGTAGACTTCTAGATACTTGTAAACCACCGCTGGTTTTATTTGTGTGCCACCCAAGTGCCAGGATCTTGCTCCTTTCCTCTTATTATTAATTGACATTGTCCTTGTTTTCTTTAGGTTAATTGTCAAGTTGTTTTCTTCGGCGTAGCGAGGAATTCTTCGAGAAGTGCTTGATAGTCCTTGCAGTTCTCCAGTGATGGTAGTCAAAAGCCAAATGGCAAATGGAGGATCGTCCAAGAGCTCCGAAAAATAAAGAACATTTTTGTTCCTTGTTGTCCGGTGGTACCGAATCCAGCATTAATATGGTTTCAGATTCCATCAGAAGCAGAATGGCATACAGTCGTTAATTTACGCCAAGCGTTATTTTCAATCCCATTACATGCTGATTCACAATTCCTTTTTTGCATTTCAATTTTTAAATAAAGTTCTTGTGTGGTGTAGAATCCCACTAAGATATAGTGAGAGTCCTTCAATTGTCTCCCAGATACTGAGGAGAGATTTAGAAAGTCTATAATTGCAGTGTAACTCAGTAGTTTCAATAACTGATGATGACATGGGTTTGGATTATTGCAAGGGTCTGGCTGATATGATGGAATCTGTTAACTAAGGACTACAAGGATACACCCTGTCACAATCTAAATGCGGGTGACTGGGTAGTTGTCCGGAAGCACGTTCGCAATGGTTGGCTGGGTGAAAGATGGGGAGGCCCTTTCCAGATCAACTAACGACAAATAGCGCTGTCACATGCACAGGAGTGCCTCAGAGAATCCATGCTGCTCACTCGGAGAGATTGAGAGTAGCTGAAGAACTGGATGAGGCAAATGATCAAGGTACACAGTCTGCTGAACAAGTTTAGAGCCAAGCTCAAAGCAAAAGCAATAATGAACAAAGATTTCAGGTGAGCGAAAGTTCAGATGAAGAACCTGAAATTCCTGAAGTCCAGTTACAGAGTGATCAGACGCAGTGCTTAATTTGAGCCAGTGGTTTCCAGTGCTTGGTACCGGCACTTAATTGTCAACACAGGTGCTTATGACAGTCTGCCACATGGTGGCGCGGTCTGTTTAATTTGGAGATGAGCACAAAAACAGTAGTTTATTAATTAATTTATTAATTTTTAATTTATATATTAAAAATGATACATACCTGCCATCCAAACCCTTCTTATAGCTTTAGGGGCGTGGAATAGTCTGATTGTCACACTTGTAGGTGTGTGATGGTTAGTACTGGTTTTGGTACTGTAATTGGCAGCGCTAGCAGGGGCAATGGGTGGTGCAAGCTGCAGCAGACTCCTGACTAGGGCCCTGGCGCTTATTTTGTTACAAATTAAGCACTGTCTCAGAGTGAAGAGCTACTTCCATGCAAAAAGCAAAGCATGAGTGGAAGCAAGAAGAAGTAGTCTCTGATAAAAACAATGATAAGTTGCAGTTGAAAATTAAAGTGAAAAGCCCCCTTTCAGGAGAAAAATATTCACTGTAGAGAATGCAGATAGAGATAAATTTGATTAAAGAACAAGTTTGAGTACGAGTCAGAGCTCAGGATTGGGCTCAAGCCAAAGTTGAGAAGAGGAAAATTGGAAAACTGCACTAGAAAAAGAGAAAGCGGAAGATATTTCAAGAAAGAGGACATGTAAACTAAAGCACTATGAACCAGAAAGAGACTTCAAAGACTTTGAGGGACAACTGAATCCAGAAATTAGTGAAAGTGAATCATCAGTTGTCAAAAGACCAACGAAAAGGAAATATCCAAATTGAAAATATAGCTTGCTTCAATGGGTGTATCTAGCTACACTATCAAAAGAAGAAGAAGCAGATGAAACTGAGGAAGATTACTTCAGAATGAGCAAAAGTCAATATTGTTTTGAAAGTGGTTCAGACACAGAGACTGAAACAGAAAAAGAACCAAGGTGAAATCAAGACTATAAATTATTCAACATTGATGAAGAAGTTCCATAAAGAAATAAAAAGTGATCTTTGACTAAGATACTGGTAGAGAAATTTTCAACAGACGGCTTGAATTTTTTAAAAATACAAACTGTGGGGGCGTGGCTAAGATGGCGGCACGGTAGGACGCAGGATTTCGTCCCTCCGGCTTCGCCTTTCACCAGCATTGTATCAAGTCCCATCCCCGGCCCCGATACACACGATCCGGGACCGGATTCTGAGAGGGTCTGCAGCGGTGCCGGAGCGGTGTCCTTTTGCTGCCTCCGGAGCCTTATTGGACTCATTTGTGATCCGCTGGGTGTTGGGCCCGGGCCGGGAGCGTGAGGCGCGTGGCCGCGACGGCTGCCCCGGGCGGACATCGGAGGAGATAGAGACAGAGCCTCCCCGGGGCGCCATCGGCCCCGTCCAGCAAACGACCTCCACCCGCACTCACCCTCTTCCCGGTGGGGCTCTGGAGGAAGGCGCATGACAGTGAGAACGCGGCGCCGCCACTGACCCATCTGCGGCCTGCAGCCATCGTGATCTCCGTGGCGTGGGTGCGGCCCTTGGCAGTGACTGGTATAGAGCTTCCCCGGGGCGCCGCTCACGAAAGCGGCCCCGTCCAACACACGACCTCTGCCGGCACTCGCCCTCTGCCCGGGGGGGCCCTGCAAGAAGGCGCTTAACGGAAGATGCGCGGCGCCGCTGCTGACCCGCCGACGGCCTGCAGACCTCCTGAACCACGCAGCGGAGGGGCGGCTGGACCGCTTGGGGCGCCGGAGCTTGCGGCCTTGATCTTCGGGGACTGCAGCTTACCACCCTCCGGAGCCACAATCATCTACGCCCGGGGTCGGACCTGGGGAGTGCTGCTGCGGCTGCCTGGACCCCCGGTGAGTGACGGCAGCCGCATGAGCGGGCTCCCTTCCTACTGCGGTGGCTGGAGCGGCCCGGCGCTGGCGGAGGGTGGTGACACAGCCTATAGCCTCGGGCCCCCGATCTCCGTCCCTCACGAGAAGCTGACGGCACTGCTGGGACGCCGCATAGCTCAAGGAACACGAGGGCCTGCTCTCTGAATGAACTCCACACCCTGCGCTTCAGGTGAACTGGTCGGTGACTGCCCCGGAGCAAGCGGGGCCCCATCGGAGGACTGCGCACGGCCGTGCTATACATCTGCCCGGGCACGGGAACTTGGGTCAGGGCGTTGCGCACAGCGCTCGCTGATCCTTGCTTCGGTTGGGCCCCCACACCTTACATTTGCCATGAGTAGTTCTGGGCCTTTCTCAATAGCGGCCTACTGCGCAGGTACGAAGAGCTAAGGAGGTGAACGCGCCCGGGAGCAAACAGGACTCCCCCGGAAGATTAGACAGGGCCTTCCCGGGAATCTGCTCCGGAGTAAGTGTCCAAGGCCTCCGGACTGCGCGGAGAGACCACCGACTCCTGGCCCAATCGGGCGCCCAAGGTCTTCATCGCGGTGGGCAACATACGAGGTGACCCTCGCAGGTGGCATTGCACTATGTCCTCAGCTCGGACGAGGAAGGAGAAATCCCTCAAAGACATGCTCCTCAAGCAACCGGGTGGCACTGTTGCGTCAAGCGCCGCGCCCGGAGTCGTGGGTCATTCGGAGATGATGGAAGGAGGGGACGGCCCGGCTACAAAGGCCTTCATGATGGAGCTGTTTTCTGCGATTAAGGAGGACATCCTTGACCTGAAGGGCCAGCTTTCCGCGGATCTCAAGGAAGTCCGGCGCGACTTAGAGGAAGTGTGTGAGCTGGTGGCCACCCTTGAAGAGCATGACCTGAGTCGAGAGGAAGACCTTCACCAGCTGCAGCAGGAGGTGCTCAGACTGCAGGACCAAAACCTGGACTTACAGGCCCACGCAGAGGACCTCGAGAATCGCTCCCGGAGGAATAACATACGGATCCGAGCGGTGCCCTGGCGAGCAGAGGGAGATGACCTCCGATCCTATGTGTTGGCCCTCTTCCGGCAAGTTTTGGGAGACGACGACGCTTGTGACGTTCAGATGGACCGGGTCCATCGTGTGGGCCTGCTCAGAGGGGACAAGGCCCCTCCGCCGGACATCCTCGTCTGCGTCCATGATTTCCAACTCAAGGAGCAAATCCTGCGCCAAGCCCGAGCAGCTCACCCCGTCCAGTTCCGGGGCCACACCCGGGCACTTTTCCAGGATCTCGCAGCATCCACGCTGGCCAAAAGGCGAGAATTCAAAGTGGTTACTTCCCATCTCCGCGACCAGGGAAACCCGTATTCGTGGGGCCACCCATTCCGCATTATCTTCAAACATCAGGGCAAATTATGACAGATCCGCTCTCTCGCCGAAGCTCTCGACCTGCTGGGGTTGGAGAGCGCTACGACCGCGGAGCAGAAGGAGGGCCCCAGAGAGCGCGCCGCCCGGCGATCTTCATGCTGGCAAACAGCCGGTAAATCATCACCCAACTTCAAACCTGATCCAGAAGCGATGGCCAAAGAACGTGAGGCTGTCCTTTCCTCTCTCTCTCAACCTCAGGAACATCCGATATCACCTTGAGTTCATCTAGTGGACCGTCGGGGATGGGGGTCCTGGAGCGTAGTCGGAGGGACACGTATGTCTGCTCCTTCTCTCCGGTTAACGGAAAGTCCCCCCGCAGCCCTTGGACTACCAGGTACTCTGTTTTGCAATTGGCTGCCGATGTCATGACCCCCTTGGGTTTCTCTTTACTGATGAACTTGTGTCCACTGTTATTGTTTGGGGTTGTTTTGCAGAGGGATGTTTTGTTCTTTCATAAAGTTGTTGTTCTTTTTTCTAGGGTATTCGTGCCAGGTCCTGTGCCCATATCTCATCCCTCATGGCCCTCGCTCGCTCAAGCTAGCCACCAGCGCTCTTCCTCTTTAGTTGACAGGCGCAGGGTGAAGTGCATGGGGAGGGAAACAATGTTGCCTTGCCGATCGAAAATCTTTCCTGCGCAGGCGGATTTACAGCTGAGTGTGAGGTGATGTTGTTGCAGAAAGGCAGGGCGTGGGTCTGCGGACAGCAGGGGGGAAACAGCGTTTACAACGCTGTCATTACATCGCGCTACTATTACAAAGCGGTCGTTACAACGACCGCGCTGTCAGTACGCAATGCATTTACATCGCAAGTCATTACAACGACTTGCACTAGGGGGCGCTGAGGTAATGGAAATGAATTCCAACACCTTCCCTACTGTTGCGCAAACTGGAGTAGGAATAGTAATTAATACTATTCCTAAGTCCAGCGCGCCCCCTAGTGCAAGTCGTTGTAAAAGCATGCAATGTAATGCATCGCGATGAAATGAGACATATTCCAGCAGGGTCTGCGTTCTGCTACTGTTATAAAGGCAGGCAGGAAAAGGTCAGGCACAGAGGAAAAGCACGCGCTGCATCTGCGCCTCCTGCACGTGGTGCGGTGACTACGAGTGGGCGGCAGCAGTGTGCTCCGATGACATCAGCGTTATGTGTGCAAGCAACCAAATTGCTGGCAAAACGGAGGAAGGCCTTGCCCAGTCCTATAGGAGAGTTACAAGTGATAAAGTATGTTCACACTCAAACGATCCGGAAAGCATGTTAGCATCCAAGCACCATCTGTCAATTTCTGACAGTGGATGTGTTGCGGGGGAATGTGTGAAAGATTTTAAAGATGGGTGCAGGAGCGAAATTGCAGCCGAAGCAAGGTGGGTTGATGTGTTGGGGTTGATACATGATGCACGGGAGGCAGATTATCAGGCTCCTAGGTGTACAGGTCAGCTGGCACCAGTTTTTAAGGCTCATAAGAATGTTGGTGGATTTTCTGGCCTGGCAAAGACGGGAAGGTGGGATATTGAAGATTCTTTTAAATCAGATGTTGGGGTAGGTAGATAAGGGACTATGACCACAGATACCACTGGTTGGGGTGACTTGCAGGGCAATGTTGCAAGCAAACCACAGGGAGAAGGCAGCTGTGGTAAAGGTGAACCGGCCAGGTTATTGACGACCTGGGCGACCCAGCCTGAAGGGAGGGAGAGGTTTCGGGCAACCATCCCGACATCGTGGGATGACATAGCAACACTAAAAGATGCAAGATTTCAGGATATTGATTGGAAGAATTTTGATGGGGTGTGGGTGATGGCGAAAGACCAGGTGTGAGTGGTTATGATGAAGGTGTGATGGAGTGTGAACTGAATTATGATGAAGAGGAAAAAGAGCTTGAAGAGGGGGAGATACTTCATTGAAAAGACAAACAAGAGCCAGTCAAGAGGGAAACGGGGGCAGGGGGGGTTATAATAATTCTCGGTCTAGTGTTTTGCAGAAGGAATTGGAGACTGAGAAGGAATCATTGCGGGGACGTTTGTTGAAACCACTTACATGGAAAGGAGCATGAAGGAAGCCATATCAAGAAGAGAATAGATTGAGACCAGGTGAGAACCATTGGTGGAGTAGTTGGGACTGGGTAAAAGACAACTTTCAAGACAAATCATTAGTGGATGTGGGGGTGGGGACTTCAACAGTGGATAGAGGGGTTGGTCCTGATGGTAGTGACACAATGGTAAAAAGGGGAAGACATTTTATAGCGACACGAAGCAGTCGGGGACGTCACAATAAAAGGTAAGGATAATGATGAGAGAGGGGAGGCCCTAACAGAAAAGGAGACAGGTTAAGGGGTCGCTAGCAAGAAAGATAAGAATTAAGGTTTTAAGAGATTACCGTATATGGGATTTTCCATGCTTTTGGGTTCTCTTATATCGAATGCAACAAAGGAGAAGGTTTAGAAGGGAGATTTTGTGGATGTTTATAAATTACTCCACAGGGAATTGCAATCTAAAGAGGGCTCGAGGGAAGAGGCTTGGGAGCTTGTCAAGAGACCAAGGGTACCAATGACCATTGACACTTGGACGTCTGCATTTTTAGGTCGAGCCTAGTGGCAGCGAGACTGCTGTCGTAGAGTATGGGAGAGAAGCTGCGCCCACTCTCCTCCCATATTTTTCATTGGCTTGTCTCATTGTCTTTCATAAATGCTGCCTTCGGATTTGTTAATAGGCTTGTTAGTCCCTCCTTAGCACGGCCTTGTCTTCATTTGTACTCTCCCATGGCGACTGGCCCTTTTACTTCGGTTGTTACACAGGACCTGTTATTTAGTCTGTAAGCACTATTTACTTTGAGTTTCTCTTACTGCAGGCCGGACATGCGCTGCTTCAGCTGAAACCGCTTGTGTTTTTTAAGCAGCACGGCCGCGCCCGTAACACGGACGCCTGCTTTCAATTACTTTAATCCAGCATTATCTCGTGTCTGTTTCAAACCCCCCAAGTAAAATTGATTTAGAAATGATTAGCGAATTAAGTCATGTGAATTCCAGGTAGCACATAATCCTGTGCTAATGGGCTGAAGCTGACAACAGCACATCTGTGTTACAGGTCATCTGTACTAAAGCCACCTGACGGGTTGTTTTGAAAAGCCTGTTTTATTAACAACACCACCACCACCACCATCAATTCTGTCAGGAACTGTCCAGGACTGTCTGGGACACAGTCAGGGACTTGGGCAAAGACTGGTGACTGGGTAGAAAATGAAGCAGAAAAAGGAGTACAGCACTGCCCAGGATCACACAGGAAGGAGAAGAAAAGGGATCCAAAGGGGAAGCCTGCGCGAAGGAACAAGATGGCTAAGACTCAGAAAGGACAGGCACTCATGAGGCAGTTCAGCATTCAGAATAACTACACCGAGGACGGGTGTGCAATACACTTATATATAAAACAACATTAACAATAAAGGGAATGTGAGGTAAAGCACTCGGGAGCTCCACACGGTAAGACTGAAGCTCAGTAAGTTCTTCACCCACAATTGCTGTTACAGATACTGACTGCAAATACCCACATATAGGATATGCATGCAAAGGCAGGGTCTGTGGAGCTGATACCCATGGTGATGTTATAAATGTAACTCAAAGACAATACTCACAGTGAACAAGAAACACCACCTAGGTTATCAGCTGGGCCCACGGATCCTGGCGATCAAACAGGAACACGCAAGGCAGTAACAGCAATGGGGTAGAACTAAATACAGGCACAATAGACAAGGAACTAGCAAGGAGGAGTGCTTAACAGGAAAGGAAGGAATTCACAGGGCACACTAGGCAGAAAACAAGTAACAAACATACAAGGTAATAGAAGCAAGACAGCAGGAATAGCAAGACAGTAAACTAGGAACTGGAACCAAGGAAATGGGAAGACAAGCAGGGACTGGAAAAGGATATACAGAATGGGAGGCACGAGAGCATAGGGAGTGAATCGTGATAGTACACCCCCTCCAAGGACCGGCTCCCGGAATCTGGGACTGGATTCAAAGCCTTTGCTGCTATGAAATAAGTCCATTTCCATCAGAAATGTAGTGCAAGATACCAGAGGACTGCAGGAAAAATGTGATGTTCTGGAGGGTAGAATAATACGCTGTAAATTAACAGCAGTGTTGGAGGCAGGACCTGAAGAGTCCAAATCCAGTAAAGGGGGCTTAGAAGCCTGAATCAAAGGTGTTTGAAGTCCAGATGATGGCAGGCTAGAGTAGCACTCTGAAAATGAAAGCAGATTGACTGTGGGGTCAAAAGCAGATAACTGATTGGCAGGATGCACAGAGGTCAAAGGCAAGCTGGCTGAAGACAAAGGAGGTGACAGGAAGCAGACCTGAAGTTCTGGCCCTGGAGGAAAACATATACAGAAGACTCACATGCAGGAGACTTTGGAAGCAGGTATGCAGGAGATCCAAGCCCTGGAGGCTTACATGTTGAGAGTTTTGTCTCTGATGCTGGAAATTCAGAGACTGAACATATACGTACTGAGACCTCTGAAGGCAGGCAGCCTGGAAGCTCTGGTTCGGAAGTCAGACAGGCTGGAAGCTCTGGTTCAGACCTCAGACAGGCTGGAAGCTCTGGTTCAGACGTACGACAGGCTGGAAGCTCTGGTTCAGGCGTCAGACAGGCTGGAAGCTCTGGTTCAGAAGTCAGACAGGCTGGAAGCTCTGGTTCAGAAGTCAGACAGGCTGGAAGCTCTGGTTCAGAAGTCAGACAGGCTGGAAGCTCTGGTTCAGAAGTCAGACAGGCTGGAAGCTCTGGTTCATTAGTCAGACAGGCTGGAAGCTCTGGTTCAGAAGTCAAACAGGCTGGAGACTCTGACTTAGTAGGCAGGAGAGCTGAGGGCTGGTGTTCTGAATGCAGGCAGTCTGGAGGCTCCAGTACTAATGGCAGGTAGGCTGCAGGCTCTGGCTCAGATGGCAAGCAGGCTGCAGGCTCGGGCTCAGATGGCAGGCAGGCTTCAGGCTCTGGCTCAGATGGCAGGCAGGCTGCAGGCTCGGGCTCAGATGGCTGGCAGGCTGCAGGCTCAGGCTCAGTTGGCAGGTAGGCTGCAGGCTCACATGGCAGGCAGGCTGCAGGCTCGGGCTCACATGGCAGGCAGGCTGGACGTTCTGGCTCTGATGGCAGGCAGGCTGCAGGCTGAAGTTCAGAAGGCAGCAGGCCGGCTGAGGACTCTGGAGACCCTGGTGGTGGGCAAGAGAGCAGAGGGAGTGAATTGTGACAAATACCACCACCTCCACCAATAGCACCACCACCAATACCACCACCAATACCACCACCACCAATACCACCACCACCACCAATACCAACACCACCAATACCACCACCAATACCACCACCACCACCAATACCACCACCACCACCACCAATACCAATACCACCGCTAATGCCACCACCAATACCACCACCACCAATACCACCACTAATACCACCACCACCAATACCACCACCACCACCAATATCACCACCACCAATACCACCACTAATACCACCACCACCAATACTACCACCAGCAATACCACCACCAATGCCACCACCACCAATACCACCACCACCAATATCACCACCACCAATACGACCACCAATACCACCACCACCAATACCACCACCACCATCAATACCACCACCTCCACCACTAGCAATACCACCACCAATACCACCAACACCACCAATACCAACCAATACCACCACCAATACCAACACCACTAATACCACCGCCAATACCACCACCACCAATACTGTTACCACCTGGACTGTTTAGGGGCCAATACTCGCCCCCCGGGAAGAGGGGGCGGGACGCCACTAACCACCTCTTACCCGATCTTGCGTGGTGGGGATGGCCTGCGAGTTGGTATGAATGGCCCCTCCTTGGCTGTTGCCTCCCCTGCGGGGGTTGCTGGTGCTCTGTTGCTCTCTTTCTCTGCTTCCTCTTCTGTTCCTGTGTTGTCCGGCGGAAGGACGTCCCGGATCACGTGGGAAGCGCCCGCCTATTAAGCCGAGCGTCTCCCGTTGCCAAGGGGCTTGGCTTTCAGATCTTGCTTCCGGGTCCTGGGAGAAGGACTCACGCTGAGCCAAAGGAGTTCCCGGGTGTTTTCACGTCCTTCGGACTTCTCCTTATTTTCATGAGGAACTGTCAGTGCGGTTCCTGTTCGTTATTTTGCTCATGGGATTTCACCGCTCATGAAGAGCGGATTTCAACGCTTGTGAAGAGCGGACTTCAGCGCTCGTGAAGAGCGGACCTAGCGCTCGTTAAGAGCGGAATGCAGCGCTCGTGAAGAGCGGACCACAGCACTCGTGGAGGATCGCTGGAGTGGTGCCTCCCTCACCCCCCCCTTTTGTTTTTGCTGTTCCATCACCATTTGTGTCTCCATTTTCCATTGGTGTTCATCACAGAGACCGCAGGAGCGGTACTCCTTTCAAGTCAAGACGCTTTCATTTGCGGAAAGAACGCCATCGTGTTACCTGTCCCCCACTACGGGCACTGAACTCTCTGCTACCTGGTTATTTCCTGCCTGGGATACCTTCCCCCTATGACTGATAATAGGGGTCCCTTCCCACTTAATCCTTCTACACTTCTTGGATGCTTGTTCAGTGGGTGAGTAGTATTTTACGGGGTAAAGGAGGGGAAGTAGGGGAATGAGTGAGGTGGGGACTGCCTACTTCTGTGTGCTACCTTTGTTTTTTCTCTGCCCCTCCTCTTACCCTTGATTGTGTGTTTGTGTTTTCCAGCCAGTGAGTACGCCATTGTCCTAGAAGGACGTGCAAGTCAGCCCCTCCTGGTCTTCTCTGGGTATCCCTGCCATCCTACAGTGCCGAAGATCTCTCCCACACACACAGTATCCCACTTCCTTTTCCCCTGGGGACCAATCGCCCGGGCTAGTTTGGTTAGCGTGGAGGCTTGGTCTCGGGGGGAGAATCTCCGTTTCCGTGGTCCCTGGTTTTCAGATGAGTGGAGCCGTGACAAAAAGCCAAGCCCACGATATTTACACCGCCCAAATGGAGATGGACCAACTTGAGAGCAGCGAGACCATGTTTCACGTAGACCCTCCTTCCATTCTATCAGAACAGGATTTTGCGGAAGCATTATCTGCCATTCAGGCAGAAGTACAATTGCTTAGACAAGAGAATCAATCCCTTAAAAAGGAATTACAGAGTAGACAGGGGGGTGCTCCTTGGGGTCCTACACCGGGAACAGTACCACAAACCTCCCGTCCTATAGTTCAGCCGGCCACTTTCCAGTTTGATAGTTTCTCAGCCACAGGAGGGGGTCCCCCTCCTACTATTACAGTAGTCGCCCCTGTACCCGTTCCTTTAGCAGCACCGGAGAGGTTTGCGGGTGACAGCGGAAAGTACCGCAGTTTCATGAACCAGTGTCATCTTCAGTTCATGTGTCGACCTACGGCATTTCCTGATGACACGGCCAAGGTGGCATTTGTAATTTCGTACCTAGTGGGTACCGCAGCCAATTGGCCCATTCCGCTCGTTGAGACAAATGACCCATTCTTATACGACTTCTCTGCCTTTAAGGAACAAATGAGACGTCTTTTTGATAAACACACATTTATGCAAGCTAGTGACACCGAACTGTTGAGCCTCCGACAGGGAAAAAGTCCCCTGCCTACGTATGTCACAGAGTTCAACCGGTTAATGGCAGAAACCAGGTGGCCTCTGGATAAGAGAACCTCCTTGTTCTATCAAGGGCTGAATGATGAACTGAAGGACGTCTTATCCCAGATCGTTGATCCCCCTGATGATTGTGCAGACTTCATAGATCTGGTGGTGAAAATGGGAGGCTGTACTATCTAGTGGATTGGAAGGGGTATCCACCAGAGGAAAGGACCTGGGAACCCTCCACGTATGTCCATGCACCCCTTTTGATACGGAGATTTCACGCCCGCAATCCTACGAAGCCACGTTCTGTTGGGAGGCCTTTGGGGGGGGTAATGTTACCACCCGGACTGTTTAGGGGCCAATACTCGCCCCCCGGGAAGAGGGGGGGGTGCCACTAACCACCTCTTACCCGATCTTGCGTGGTGGGGATGGCATGCGAGTTGGTATGAATGGCCCCTCCTTGGCTGTTGCCTCCCCTGCGGGGGTTGCTGGCGCTCTGTTGCTCTCTTTCTCTACTTCCTCTTCTGTTCCTGTGTTGTCCGGCGGAAGGACGTCCTGGATCTCGCAGGAAGCACTCGCCTATTAAGCCGAGCATCTCCCGTTGCCAAGGGGCTTGTCTTTCAGATCCTGCTTCCGGGTCCTGGGAGAAGGACTCACACTGCGCCAAAGGAGTTCCCGGGTGTTTTCACGTCCTTCGGACTTCTCCTTATTTTCATGAGGAACTGTCAGTGCGGTTCCTGTTCATTATTTTTCTCATGGGATTTCACCGCTCGTGAAGAGCGGATTTCAGCGCTCGTGAAGAGCGGACTTCAGCGCTCGTGAAGAGCGGACTTCAGCGCTCCTGAAGAGCGGACCTAGCGCTCGTTAAGAGCGGAATTCAGCGCTCTTGAAGAGCGGACCCCTGCACTCGTGGAGGATCGCTGGAGCGGTGCCTACCTCACCCCCCTCTTTTGTTTTTGCTGTTCCGTCACCATTTTGTCTCCATTTTCCATTGGTGTTCATCACAGAGACCGCAGGAGCTGTATTCTTTCAAGTCAAGACGCTTTCGTTTGCGGAAAGAACGCCATCGTGTTACCTGTCCCCCACTACGGGCACTGAACTCTCTACTACCTGGTTATTTCCTGCCTGGGATACCTTCCCCCTATGACTGATAATAGGGGTCCCTTCCCGCTTAATCCTTCTACACTTCTTGGATGCTTGTTAAGTGGGTGAGTAGTATTTTACGGGGTAAAGGAGGGGAAGTAGGGGAATGAGTGAGGTGGGGACTGCCTACTTCTGTGTGCTACCTTTGTTTTTTCTCTGCCCCTCCTCTTACCCTTGATTGTGTGTTTGTGTTTTCCAGCCAGTGAGTACGCCATCGTCCTAGAAGGACGTGCAAGCCAGCCCCTCCTGGTCTTCTCTGGGTATCCCTGCCATCCTACAGTGTCGAAGACTTCTCCCACACACACAGTATCCCACTTCCTTTTCCCCTGGGGACCAATCGCCCGGGCTAGTTTGGTTAGCGTGGAGGCTTGGTCTCGGGGGGAGAGTAGGGACTATCTCTGTTTCCGCGGTCCCTGGTTTTCAGGTGAGTGGAGCCGTGACAAATACCACCACCAATACCAATACCACCAATACCACCATCAATACCACCAATTCCTCCACCACTAATACCACCACCACCATCACCATCACCACCAATACCACCACTAATACCACCACCAATACCAATATCACTGATAGAGCGCCATGTTCTTGTGAAATTTGTAGGGGTGCACCATAATCACTGATAGCCCGCACCCACATATATCCAGTTAATATATCAATGAATGGTTAGTAGTATGTAGTTATAAACCGCAGTTATTAGAGTGAATAAGAAATGTAATGGTGCCATTTAATCATGCAATGTAATGCTTAACTGAATCGTGTGGAAATATAATGCATAGATAAATCAGCCCATATGTAATCGAGCTGCAGTAGTTTAAATGTGTACCATATTAAGTTGCACATGTAGTTCACTTTTCGCATATGAAATGTAATGAACCAATGCTTATAGAAGTGATTGAGATTTGTGTGTTTAAATTGTGTAAAGGCCTGACTGCATATACGCCAAGGAAAGGCCTGTTTATTCTTATGTTAGCTTGGTTTGTAGGCAGAAAGGGTTCTCTTGGAAAGGTTCTCTGGGCACCAATGGTAGATTTAATTAGCACAGTAGAGGGTTTTTGTTGAACGTATCTTCTGTTGCAGGTGCAAGGACACATGCCTCGTTAGTTAAAGACTAGCTCTTTGTTTCACAAAGTTAGAGGGATGGGAGGCATGGAAATGGGAGTGCAATGGAATTTAGGGATGATACTTTCAGCGGAGAAGGTGCCCGGGACTCAAGGTCAATGCAACCGTCCAAGATGAAGTCACCGTTCCGATGGAAAAGTACAAGAAAGAAGACCTGGCCAAAGAGGCGTGACAAAAGGCGTGTTCAATTGTATTGGGTTTTGTATTAGGGATAGTGCCCCGAGGGAGGAGGCAGGAGAAGAGCTAGGAGAGACCAGAGAGAAGGACAGAGAGGGGTTTTGGTGAAGGAGCATCTAAAATCTGAGCTTAGGTACTAAGTGAATGCACTTCTTAGGAAGTCTTCACAGCTGACACCTTTTACTTACTCTTGCCTGGGAAATCTCGTTAAGTAGGTATGTCATCCAGTGGTAGAGCAGGGACAGAAAATTGTTTATGCTTTCTTATATAAATGAGGAATAACATAGAGATTGGAGCTGTTATTGCTTGCCTAATACTTCTGGAGCTAACGATTCTTCTCATCCTTAGTCGGATGAGACTTCTGTGTAGGATGTTATTTGTATTAGTGCCCATCTATTTCTTTAACCTTGTGTTGAGGTGCTGGCATGTGCAGTTATTCTTGCCGATAATAAACCCTCAAATTTGAATTTGGAGTCTGTGGTCCTTTGAGGGAACTGAGTTCTAAGATGGCGGCATAGCTGAAAAGAGTTTCTTCCCTTTACACTATTCAGCAGGTAAAAAGTTCCTGGCGACCTGGAGATCCTAAGAAAAGATAAGATAAGGATCAGCTTTATCAGTTGGTAGCAGATTAGGATGGCTATCTCTGATAGTAAGGGGAGATCTAGATCAGGATAAGGGATAAGTTGCCCCATAGAGTCCGAGTGATGGTGATCCAGTGGATCGTAAGAGGAGGACGCCGGCGGTCGCTGAAAACTGACGGAGAGTGACGGTGTGGCGGAAGTAGCAGTTCGTGGTAGAGTGAGTATGAACAGGGTGATGTTTGTTAGATTGCGGTGTTAATTGTTGTGTGATGTCTTGCGGAGTTGGAATGAGAGTCGTGTGATTGAGGATCGGACTGTGAGCGCGCGCGGGACCGAGAGATTTGATTATTGTGGTGTAGAAGACACCAAGAACTGAGATCGTTGACCAGAAGTTGTGGGGGTCATGAGACGTCGTTGATCAACCCACTGAAGATAGGGAACACATGTGTGAGTGTGTGAACAACCGATGCTGGTCGTAGGTTGTTGTGTGTGGAACATCGAGTGTTTGAATCCTATCGATTTGTCAGAGGTGATTGTCCGGTCGTTTCGCGGACAGACAGTTGCCAGATTGAGGTCAACAATCTCGAGAGGCTGTTCGGTCATTGGTGGACTGACAGTCAGAGAGGTAATCGTTCGGTAGGACGAACATTGCTTCAGAGTGTGATTGACACGTGCGAACGAGAGCGAGAGAATCAGAAAGGAGGGGAACTGCTATGAGCGGAGGAAGCGTGATGTCAGACAGTGCCGCGCTGCGATAGGTCTGTTGGTGTGAGCCGCGCTGGCATTGGTGGATTGAAGTCAGGAAGCGAAAAACAAAATATTAAGTGCGAACAGGATATCTGCTTTACCATGAAATGTTTTAAAGTTTTACGGGAACTTTGTAGAGGTGACAGACATGTGGTTGTCTCGGGAAGGAGAGGAAGCTCCTCCCGAGGATACGCCAGCACATTATATGGCTACAAATGTAGGATTGCATACCATAATTTGGCTCGAGAACTGGCATAAAATGACATTTGGAGAGGGAGAATTGACTTTTCCACGTTATGGTACTTTTAGGTTGGAGGTGTTGTACCAATTGAAATCTATAATGTCTTCTTTACGACCACTACCTAGACCGACACAGTTTGAGGCGCTACATGCGTGGATTAGGGCAGCGTATGATAGGAAAAGAGACAAGAGCCAGGAAAGGGTGAAGAAATCGATCAGGGCATTTCAAGATGCGAGGTGGGATGCACTGGAGAAAAGGTGGAGAGTGGAAACGATCGAGGGAGATAAGTTATACCCACTGCTAATACAAAATGGGAAATTTATAAGAGTCGAAGAGGACGACAGCGATACAGACGACAGCCTGTTAGATAGGCTGCTAGCAGAGAGGCCACCTCCATTTAATCCAGATTCAGAGGAGGGAAAACCAACTCCAGCAGTAGAAACTGATGAGACACAGAATCAGACCAGCATGAGGGTAGTGGGAAAAATTTCCACAAGAACTGAGGGAGAGACAACACAGCCTTCCATAGGGAATACCCGATTACCGGACTCCCTGACAGTGCCGGTTACCATTGGCCCTATAGTACCGGTATATGACCCAGACCGAGTAGGAGAAGGGAGTTCAGTACAGTCAAGAGGAGAACAAGGAACTAGTGTTAGTGGGAATGGACTCGGAGTACGAGTGGTTCACTTCCCAAGGCCACTAGAGACAAGTACGCCATTACCAGCCACTGCAGACTCCTCTTTTAGACAGGAGGACGAAAGGCCAGTCAGACCAAGATCTTTGCATGAATCTAAGTCAGCTTTGAGGATGTGGACAGCAACAGTGAGAAACCAAAGTGATAGGATGCCAGGAGATAGGGAACAAAACATTTCGGAAGACAGACCAAGTTCCAGGAATACGATGGAAGGGAATAGGTCACAAGGACAGAATAGTGACTGTGATGAGCGGGATGGCGCAGCTTGTCGAGAAATACTGAGGAGTGCAGTACAGGCAAGGTTGCTGGACGTAGTGAGGTTGAAAGCAGAAGTAGACAAAATGATTAGCGGAAGTCTGCCTTTGGAAAGAATAGAAATTTATGGGTCAGATGAGCTGCTGTTCGTAGCAAAAGATGTGACTCGAAAAGCCAGGATAGCACATGAAAACTTGACGGCATTGGCCAAGAGATATGAGGTAGATTTGAATAAAACAAAAACGTTGCAAGGACCGCATAGGTTGCAATACAGTGACCAGGAGCTGGAGGAGAAAAGAATCACAGGATTAAGGACGCATACCAGAGATCTGATTGTAGGGATGCGGATATGGATTTTGTTGGACAAATGGGAGGAAAGGTGGTCAAAGAAGAAAATAGCAAAGAAAGCCGAGGGAGAGACGCCGCCTCCGGGTGGGGGGCGACGGGTGTTGGAAACTTTCCTTTACGGGAAGTACAGAATGGAGGGTACGTGTACGTGCCGTGGAGTAGAGGTGATTTGGCTGCGTTTACAAATGATTTTCCTCGGCTGAGGGAGAAACCCGTAGAGTGGTACAAACAGGTTGAGCGGTTTGTTAAAATTTCAAAGGTACTGTGGACTGATTTGAACACCTTGTTTGACATAGTGGTGCCGGGAGATTTGTGGACGGCCTGTAAAATCGCCGTTGAGTGGCCGACCGCTGAACCTGAAAGGGATGCTGTTACAAATGGTCCGTCACCCCTTGTAATGAAAAAATTTGAGCAGGTGATTACATGGCTGAAACTGAAGATTTCGCCTCAAGATATAGATTGGGTTAAGATAGATCGGACTGTGCAGGAACCTAAAGAGACGGTGCATGAATATTATGAAAGACTTTTGCAAGCTTTTAAACAGTATAGTGGATTAGATGCATTAGACCCAAAGGATATGGGACAGTTTGTCTCAAAGTTTGTGCTGGGTCTAAGACCAGAAGTCAGCCTCATGATACAGCACCATTTGATCTGTTGGCAGAACAAGCCGGTAGATGAAATCTTGCGGTACGCAAGGTATTGTAGCGATGAGGTGGTCTCGAAGCATCGTAAGTTAAAAGACAAATTGATGCTCGTTCAGATGCAGACAGCTCAGGGCCAGCCTAGTGGAGGGACCCTAGGAAGGAGGCAAGGAAATTACCAAGGGAACCAGAATGGGCAAGGACAGGGAAAAGGGAAACCAATTGATCCCAAGACGGGGGTGGATGTGGCGACACTGAAGAAGACCACAGCGTGTCATCTTTGTCACCAGATCGGGCATTGGAAACGCGAGTGCACTTTGAACCCAGCGAACCAAGTACAGCAGGAGGTAGAAGGGGTTCAGGCACCTGTGCCGGAGGTAGCCAACACTGTGATGAAGCCCAGAGCGATGAAAGGGGGACATATAACCCACAAGTATCGGTCCCCCAGCCACCAAGGATCTCGCAGGGAGTACGAACCTACCAGCAGATGCCCCTTTTCGAAGGGTATGATGAGGATAGCCCTGATCAGTTATCCTGACGGTGCCTGAGGGGGAGTAAGACTGCACACTTGGAGCAGTCTTGGAGGTAGACCAGAGAGGACCTTTTGTGGAGGCAGACATTGATGGTCATCCTGCCACTCTTTGGTTGACACTGGTGCTACCCGGTCTACTGTAAGATCAGCAGTAGTCCCCAACCTACCCCTCTCGGGACAATCGATTCAAGTTGTTGGAGTAGCGAACAAAAGAATACACAGTCCATTGACCGAACCGATCCCAGTGAGGATAGGCTCCTTCCAAACCAGACATCAGTTTGTGGTGTGTGACACTAGTCCAGTTTGTCTCCTGGGAAGAGATTTGTTGTGCAAATTGAACTGCATGATTTATTGCACGCCTAGTGGAGTGGAGGTTCAGACGAGGGATGATGATGCTACTTTCAAAGTTGCTAATCAACATCTGTGCATAGACCTGTATCCAATGGTGACGGTGGAAGAACTTCCATTTGATCTGAGGGATACCGTATCACCTGAGGTGTGGGACTTCACAGGAGAAGAGATTGGACTCATCAAGGGGGTAGAACCTGTGCAGATCCAGGTGAAACAGAATGTTGAGTTCCCTAGAACACCCCAGTACAACCTGTCGCCTGAAACGATCGCAGGGATTAAACCTGTAATCGAGACTTTCATCGAGAAAGGCATTCTGAAAGAGATCAGAGGTAGCCCCTGTAATTCACCTATTATGGGACTACAGAAACCGAGCGGGAAGTACAGGATCGTGCAAGACCTGCGAAAGGTCAACACGATAGTTGTCCCTTGCTGTCCAGTGGTACCGAATCCATCAGTGATACTGTTTCAGATCCCATGCGAAGCCGAGTGGTTTACCGTCATTGATTTGTGTCAAGCATTCTTTTCGATACCGCTCCATGAGGAAAGCCAATTTCTTTTTGCATTCAGGCTGGAAAATCGTGTGTTAACATGGTGTCGTATCCCTCAAGGGTATACAGAAAGTCCATCGATTTTTAACCAGATCCTGAAAAAGAATCTTGAGAGTCTTGTATTGCCGCAGAACTCAGTTCTCGTGCAATACATAGACGATTTGCTCGTTGCCTCAGAAACGGAAGATGCTTGCAGAATAGACACAGTAGCCCTGTTGAACCATTTGGCAGAGAACGGGCACAAGGTGTCTCCAAATAAGCTGCAGTACTGTTTGAACGAAGTACAGTACTTGGGACATAGATTAGAAAAAGGCAAGAGGAAGGTGTCACCGGACCGAATCGAGGCAATAATGAGCATGGCAGTGCCAACCACACAAAGGGAAGTCAGGATGTTTTTGGGAATGGTCGGCTATTGTCGGCAGTGGATACCTAGTTTTTCCTTGAGAGCAAAGCCTTTACAGAGGCTTACGCACAAGGATGTGAGTGATCCGGTACCATGGGACGAGGAGTGCTTGATGTCATTCCTAAAACTGAGAGAGGAATTGTGCAGTGCCCCAGCACTGGGGATGCCTGATTACAACAAGGCCTTTTCATTGTTCTGTTGTGAGAGGGAGGGATGTGCATTAGCAGTCTTAGCTCAGAACCATGGAGGTGTCCGTAGACCAGTTGCCTACTTCTCAGCTACTCTAGATCCAGTAGCTTCTGCGTTGCCCGGATGTCTAAGATCCGTTGCTGCAACAGGTGTCAGCATTGAAAGATGTGAAAGCATTGTAATGGGTCATCCTTTGACTGTATATGTGCCACACTCGGTTGAATTATTGATGACCAGGACTAAGACTCAGCACCTAACGAACAACAGGTTAACAAGGTACGAGCAAGTCATACTTGCCGCAGAGAATGTGACTCTGAAAAGGTGCTCTGTCTTAAACCCTGCGACGTTAATGCCCATACCGAATGCAGATGATGAAGATTGTGAGGACCATGATTGTCTTGATGTGACCGACCTTTGCACCAAACCGAGACCTGACATTGTCGATGAACCACTGACTGACCCAGATGAATCTTTCTTTGTCGATGGTTCATGCCTAAGAGACAGTGTCGGCCAATTAAGAGCAGCGTTTGCTGTATGTACCATTTCCGGGGTGGTTGAGGCTGCTTGCCTAGAAGGAATACGTTCCGCGCAGGTAGCTGAAATCATTGCCTTGACGCGTGCCTGTATGGCCGCTGATAAAATTCGGATCACGATATACACAGATAGCCAATATGGGTTTGGTGTGGTGCACGATTTTGGACAGTTATGGTCCCAGAGGGGATTCTTGACATCATCTGGCTCACCCATTAGGAATGGAGAATATGTAAGACAATTGTTAGGTGCATTGCAATGTCCGAAGGAAATCGCAGTTGTTAAGTGCACTGCGCATGGGAAGGGGGAGGATTTCGTGTCATTGGGAAACAATTATGCAGACGAAGTTGCCCGTTTCTGTGCAGAACAGGGATGCATATTTACAGAAGGTTACACAGGAGAGAGCCAAGAAAGAACCGAGCTCAACATGATGTTGGCCATGGCAGACACTTGGGAGGAGCTCAAGCGACTGCAGGATGAAGTCTCAGATCAGGAACGAGAGGGATGGATTAAAGCAGGGTGTGAAAGAGGAGATGTGGATGTCTGGGTCTCCAGTGATGGGAGAGCTGTATTGCCAGAAGATTTGTTGAGCCCGATGGCAAGACTGATACATGGACCAGCACACCTTGGTAGAGATGCAATGATGCGTGTGTTTAGACAGACGTGGTATAACCCACGATTTCGTGCAATGGCTGAAACAGTATGTCAGAGGTGTGTTACGTGTCAGCAGATGAATGCTGGAAAGAAAACGGTAGTGACTTTGAGTCACATTGGGAGGTCAGGAGGGCCCTTTAACAGGATCCAGCTCGACTTTGTGGAAATGCCTAAGTGCAATGGGTTGAGGTACATTTTAGTGCTAGTATGTGTATTCTCACGGTGGGTGGAGGCTTACCCAACACGCAGGTGTGACACCCTCACAGTGGCTAAGTTATTGTTGAGGGAGCTCATCCCTAGATTCGGGATCCCAACCTCTTTGGAATCTGATAGAGGAAGGCACTTCCACAGTGAAATCATGAAGTTACTTTGTGCTGCATTGAATGTTGATCAGAAACTCCATTGTAGTTACCGACCAGAGGCTTCTGGGATGGTGGAACAAGTTAATGGAACTTTGAAAGCTCGAATGGCAAAAATGTGTTCATCAACATCTCTGAAGTGGCCTGACGCTTTGCCGCTCGTGCTAATGAGCATGCAAAGTGTCCCAGATAGGAGGACTGGATTGTCCCCACATGAGATCCTAATGGGAAGGGCAATGCGGGTGCCGGCAGTACCAGCTACAGCATTGATAAACATCACAGATTATTTGATTCTCGATTACTGTAAAGGACTATCTGATGTGGTCCGTTCTGTGTCTCAGCCAGTGCAAGCTGCAGCTGTCCCAGCCTCGAGTGATCTGTGTCACGACCTGTGTCCTGGAGACTGGGTGCTTGTTCGAAAGCACGTGAGAAAGAGCTGTTTGGATGTTCGCTGGCGAGGCCCATACCAGGTGATACTGATCACGAATACAGCAGTGAAGTGTGGAGGATTGCCGAACTGGGTGCATGCCTCCCATACCCGCAGAGTTTCAGCACCCTTGGAAGAAACAGCTCCTCTCGTAAATGAAAATCCAGCTGATGTGGCAGGGCCACATGAGAGGACAAGTCAAGCTGTAAGGGTCGCTGACACAGCTGGTGGTGCACTAGAGCAAGCTGAAGGGGGTTTCGACAGCTCGAACCTCGACTCTGACACCGAAGACAGAGATGGTGCAGTGGGCGGAGAAGAGTCAGATTCAGCAGAAAGAGGAAGTAGTGCACTGGGTATAGCAGGGGAAGGCAGAAGAACGACCAGAACTGAAGAAGGCTGGCCTGAAAGACAGAGGCGGTTGAACCTGAGGTTGGCACCTGAAAGAGATCTTGCTCCGGTGTCTGAGGTGTCTGAAACGGAAGCAAGCGACGAAGATCAGACTCAAGAGAGCCGGCGAAGGTTGAAAAGAACAAGATTACCCTGCCGGAGATACTCTACCCCTGAGTGGACTTACACAGTGTTCGATGCAGGGGGTAGTGAGTACGGGGAGGCTGAGGTCGTTGCTGGTGTTCAGCCGGAGCCCGAATGTGGTAGTGAAGGTGGTGCTGTTGTTGCCAGGGCTCGAAGTCGAAGGAATACTGACCCTCACCGTTCCGAATCCCCCACTTCTGAGTAAAGTCCGACAACTGGTTTTGCACCGACTCGAATTTCCGTCTTTTGGGTTTGAACCATCTTCACATGAAATAGTAATTCTGCGTCTTGAACTTTTGTATCACGTTCTGGAAGTGCTCAACGATGATCTTATTATGGATGACATATAGCCTGTGTAAATAAAAGTCTAAAGAAGAAGATAACCTAGGCCCGAGTTGAAGAAGAGTAAACTTAGGGACTTTCACCGAAGAGAAACGAAAACTAGGGAAGTCTTTTTCTGGACTGTGTAAATAAGACTGTGGCCGACATGGGGATTTCCAGAGGTTTCAAGGTTGCTCGAGCTGGTTAAGCAAGTCACGAGTGGAAGACACAGAGACTTTTGAGTGTTCACTGTTGAAACCAAGAACTTTTGAGAACTCTCGAAACCATGGAGGCTGGAGATCCCAATCGTAGATCTAAGTTGATTGTAGGCATACTTATAAGTAGTGTAATAGTTTCTATAATCGTAGTAATTATAGTCTCATATACCGTTCCACATGAGCTAGCAGTGAAGGGGGTGCCAGGGACACCTACACCTACTACACCTAGCCGAAAAGAGGTAAACATAGGAGCTGACAGAGCTTTGCTATTAGAAGAAAGTCGTAGGTTGCATGTAGATTTGTCTAGAAGTGATTTTAAGCTTAATGCATACGCCAAGCTGCTATATGAATACGTGGATGCGATGGATGCGAAGGACTGTTATGTGTGTATGCAGTTGCCTGCTTCAGTGGATGAGGGTATTAGGTATCACCATCTTCCACTGACTTATGGAATTTCATGTAGTCTTTTACTTAGTATATTTTATGAAAGAGATCAGTTTGAGTATTTCTTTTCCAATTACGATGCAGTGCTTCCTGAAGTCCCAGCTTACAAGCATTTGAATAAGTACGACTATTATAAGACAGAGGATCGACTCAGGAAGTTCTTCATACCGTCTTTGGAATTGGATACAGCATTCGCTCACCGACATAATCTGACGTGCTCATTGTCAGATGTAGAGAAGAAGTTTGTAGATCAGGTAGAAGACAGGTATAGAAAACTGACACAGACACGAGACACAGGGCATACCAGATTGGATTGGACAGATGATGAAAAATTGCATAAGACAAAGGGAAGCTATGGTCCTATAGCTTTGGACAAAGAGCAGAGGGGCAAGCTGTGTGTGAGACGTTATCAGACTTACTATGAAAAAGTCGCAGTGGGACAGAGCACATGTGATCACGTTTTCACCATGGCAGATGTAGCAAAGAATTTTCTCCAAGGCCCTGTACAAGTGATACCTACGGTGTATTTTGTGTGTGGAAAGAATGCTTATGTGAGGTTACCTGCGAACTGGTATGGTACATGTTACTTGGGAATAATATTTCCAAAGATTTATCATACGGAGGATTTGGAACTTCTGGAAGGTGGGAAGCATTCAAGAGTGAGAAGAGGTGCGAGTGCAGGGGTCGTAGTTGGAGATATCTTTGGAGCCATGATACCAAGTTTGGGAGTGATCTTGAATGATGTGAAAATTCGGAGACTGGCGACTGTGGTAGACAAACTATCGATGAATACAGCAAAGTCGTTGGTACTGGTGGAGGGAGAGATGTTGTCGATAAGGACAATGGTTTTACAGAATCGCCTTGCTTTGGATGTCTTATTGGCAAAAGAGGGCGGGGTCTGTAAATTATTGAAGGTTCAAGAGTGCTGTACTTATATACCAGACCACAGCAAGGATCTGGAGAAATATATAAGTAACATCACTACCATCCACACAAAGATAGCGGATTTGACTGAAGAGGGAGCTTGGGAAAAGGTTGGCAAGGGATTTGGTCAAGTGGGGAGCTGGTTTGCGAATCTGGGGAAGGGATTCCTTGGTTATATTCTGAGACCTCTCCTTATCGTGGTGGTTTGTGTGGTTTGCTTGTGGGGTTCGATCAAGGCTTACAAGTGGTATCGAGCAGGCCGAGTTGAGAGAGCTTTGAGAGAAAATGAGATGAGACTGGCAAGACTGCAGGACAGTCAATATCAGAGGCTCAAGAGAATGGAGAATCACAGACCAGGAAAAATGGCAACGAGTTCTGTTTAGGTTGGTTCTTTCTCCAAGGGAATTGAATAAAATGTGATGACAGGAGTCATCAAAGGGGGGAACTGATAGAGCGCCATGTTCTTGTGAAATTTGTAGGGGTGTACCATAATCACTGATAGCCCGCACCCACATATATCCAGTTATATATCAATGAATGGTTAGTAGTATGTAGTTATAAACCGCAGTTATTAGAGTGAATAAGAAATGTAATGGTGCCATTTAATCATGCAATGTAATGCTTAACTGAATCGTGTGGAAAATAATGCATAGATAAATCAGCCCATATGTAATCGAGCTGCAGTAGTTTAAATGTGTACCATATTAAGTTGCACATGTAGTTGACTTTTCGCATATGAAATGTAATGAACCAATGCTTATAGAAGTGATTGAGATTTGTGTGTTTAAATTGTGTAAAGGCCTGACTGCATATACGCCAAGGAAAGGCCTGTTTATTCTTATGTTAGCTTGGTTTGTAGGCAGAAAGGGTTCTCTTGGAAAGGCTCTCTGGACACCAACGGTAGATTTAATTAGCACAGTAGAGGGTTTTTGTTGAACGTATCTTCTGTTGCAGGTGCAAGGACACATGCCTCGTTAGTTAAAGACTAGCTCTTTGTTTCACAAAGTTAGAGGGATGGGAGGCATGGAAATGGGAGTGCAATGGAATTTAGGGATGATACTTTCAGCGGAGAAGGTGCCTGGGACTCAAGGTCAATGCAACCGTCCAAGATGAAGTCACCGTTCCGATGGAAAAGTACAAGAAAGAAGACCTGGCCAAAGAGGCGTGACAAAAGGCGTGTTCAATTGTATTGGGTTTTGTATTAGGGATAGTGCCCCGAGGGAGGAGGCAGGAGAAGAGCTAGGAGAGACCAGAGAGAAGGACAGAGAGGGGTTTTGGTGAAGGAGCATCTAAAATCTGAGCTTAGGTACTAAGTGAATGCACTTCTTAGGAAGTCTTCACAGCTGACACCTTTTACTTACTCTTGCCTGGGAAATCTCGTTAAGTAGGTATGTCATCCAGTGGTAGAGCAGGGACAGAAAATTGTTTATGCTTTCTTATATAAATGAGGAATAACATAGAGATTGGAGCTGTTATTGCTTGCCTAATACTTCTGGAGCTAACGATTCTTCTCATCCTTAGTCGGATGAGACTTCTGCGTAGGATGTTATTTGTATTAGTGCCCATCTATTTCTTTAACCTCGTGTTGAGGTGTTTGCATGTGCAGTTATTCTTGGCGATAATAAACCCTCAAATTTGAATTTGGAGTCTGTGGTCCTTTGAGGGAACTGAGTTCTAAGATGGCGGCATAGCTGACAAGATTTTCTTCCCTTTACACTATTCAGCAGGTAAAAAGTTCCTGGCGACCTGGAGATCCTAAGAAAAGATAAGATAAGGATCAGCTTTATCATCACCACCACCTATACCACCACCAACACTACCACCACCAATACCACCACCACCAATACCACCACCAATACCACCAATACCACCACCACCACCACCAATACCACCACCAATACCACCACCACCAATACCACCACCACCAGTGCCAATACCATCAATACCAATACCACCACCAATACCACCAATACCACCACCACCAATATCACCACCACCACCAATACCCCACCACCAATACCACCACCAACACCACCACCACCAATACCAGTACCACCACCACCAATACCACCACCAATACCGCCACCACCAATACCGCCACCACCAATACCACCACCACCAATACCAGTACTACCACCAATACCAGTACCACCACCACCAATACCAATACTACCACTAATACCAATACCACCACCACCAATAGCAATACCACCAATAGCAATACCACCACCACCACTACCAATACCACGACCAATACCAGTACCACCACCAATACCACCACCACCAATAGCAATACCACCACCAATACCAATACCGCCACCACCAATACCACCACCCCCACCAATACCACCACCACCACCAATACCACCACCACCAATGCCACCACCACCACCAATGCCACCACCACCAATACCACCACCACCAATACCACCACCACCAATACCAATACCACCAATACTACCACCGCCAATAGCAATACCAATACCAATACCGCCACCACCAATACCACCACCACCAATACCACCACCAATACCACCATCACCAATATCACCACCACCAATACCACCACCACCACCACCAATACCACCAACACCAATACCACCACCACCAATACCACCACCACCAATACCACCACCACCAGTGCCAATACCAATAGCATCAATACCAATACCACCACCAATACCACCACCAATACCACCACCACCACCAATACCCCCACCACCAATACCAATACCACCACCACCACCAATACCAGTACCACCACCACCACCAATACCAATACCACCACCACCAATACCAATACCAGCACCACCAATACCAATACCAGCACCACCAATACCACCACCACCAATACCAGTGCTACCACCAATACCAGTACCACCACCAATACCAATACCACCACCCCCACCAATACCACCACCACCAATGCCACCACCACCACCACCAATACCACCACCAATACCACCACCAATACCACCAGCACCACCAATACCAACACCACCAATACCACCACCGCCACCAATACCACCGCTACCACCACCACCACCACCACCACCCCCACCAATACCACCACCAATGCCACCACCACCACCACCACTAATACCACCAATACCAGCACCACCAATACCACCACCACCAATACCAATGCCACCACCAATACCACCACCACCAATACCAACACCACCAATACCACCACCAATACCACCACCAATACCACCTCCACCAATACCACCACCACCAATACCACCACCGCCACCAATACCAATACCACTGCCAATGCTAATGCCACCACCAATACCACCACCACCAATGCCACCACCACCAATACCACCACCACCAATACCACCACCACTAATACCAATACCACCACCAATACCACCACCACCAATACCACCAGCACCACCAATACCACCACCAATACCACCACCACCAATACCACCACCACCAATACCACCACCAATACCACCACCACCAATACCACCACCAATACCAATGCCACCACCAATACCACCACCACCAATACCACCACCCCCAATGCCACCACCACCACCACCAATACCACCACCACCACCAATACCACCACCCCCAATGCCACCACCACCACCACCAATACCACCACCACCAATACCAATACCACCACCAATACCACCACCAATACCACCACCAATACTACCACCGCCAATAGCAATATCAATACCAATACCGCCACCACCAATACCACCAATACCACCATCACCAATATCACCACCACCAATACCACCACCACCACCACCACCAATACCACCAACACCAATACCACCACCACAAATACCACCACCACCAGTGCCAATACCAATAGCATCAATACCAATACCACCACCAATACCACCACCACTAATACCACCACCACCAATACCCCACCACCAATACCAATACCACCACCACCAATACCAGTACCACCACCACCACCAATACCAATACCACCACCACCAATACCAATACCACCACCAATACCGCCACCACCAATACCACCACCACCACCAATACCAATACCAATACCACCACCAATACCAATACCACCACCAATGCCACCACCACCAATACCACCACCACCAATACCACCACCACCAATACCAATACCACCACCAATACCACCAGCACCACCAATACCAACACCACCAATACCACCACCGCCAATACCACCGCTACCACCACCACCAATACCACCCCCACCCCCACCAATACCACCACCACCAATGCCACCACCACCACCACCACTAATACCATCAATACCAGCACCACCAATACCACCACCACCAATACCAATGCCACCACCAATACCACCACCACCAATACCAACACCACCAATACCACCACCAATACCACCACCACCAATACCACCACCGCCACCAATACCACCACCGCCAATACCAATACCACTGCCAATGCTAATGCCACCACCAATACCACCACCACCACCAATACCACCACTAATACCACCACCACCAATATCACCACCAATACCACCACCACCAATGCCACCAATACCACCACCAATACCGCCACCACCAATACCACCACCACCACCAATACCAGTACCACCACCAATACCAGTACCACCACCAATACCAATACCACCACCAATACCAATACCACCACCAATACCGCCACCACCAATGCCACCACCAATACCACTAATACCAGCACCACCAATACCACCAGCACCAATACCACCTATACCAATACCACCACCAATACCACCACCACCACCAATACCACCACCACCAATACCAACACCAACACCACCAATACCCCACCACCAATACCAATACCACCACCAACACCACCACCACCAATACCAGTACCACCAATACCACCACCACCAATACCAATGCCACCACCAATACCAATACCGCCACCACCAATACCACCACCCCCACCAATACCACCACCCCCACCAATACCACCACCACCAATGCCACCACCACCACCAATACCACCACCACCAATACCAATACCAGCACCTCAGCGCCTCTTGCTCACTAGTAATAGCAGTGGCACTGTACGAGGCCGGAGTTGCAGCCAAGACCATCCCTCCCTCCCTCCATGCTTGCCATAAAGCACAGTCCGCCCTGCACCAGGAGGTGAAGTCAGGGCCCTACTACAGCTTGAGTGTTTTTTATTAGGCCAAAGATAGCAATGACATTACGCAATCCCACACTGCACACTCAAATCACGGAGAGGGCAGGAAATAGCTCCCCCCCTGCCGCTCTTCCTCCTCCAGCCGCGACAGTGTAATCACAGAGCAAAAGGTGTTGGAGCGCTTTGTTAGTGTTTATAGCTTGGATCATATGTAACTCTCACTTCACACTTTGTGTCTGTGTAATTTACAACACTTACACATCTTCTTCACTGCACTATTTATCAATACTTTGAAGACGTCACAGGCCGGTCTCTTCCTCTGATATTTACAATCTAACAAGCGGTCGAGAAGGCCCTTTATTGCAATGCAATAGGTCTTGCATTTGCGAGAGTTTAAGCTATTAGTATTGTAAATGACAATGCCTTTTATTTATGTTTTAAAACCCAAAACATAAATAAAGGCATTGTCATTTACAATGCCAATAGCTCAAACTCGCGTGAATGCGAGACCTATTGCATTGCAAATGCTTGTTTATTTATGGAAGCATTTACTGAGAAAAGTTCCCAGAGTGATCGGTGTCCATTTTTAAGTATATGGACACAATTAAGAAAGCACATATGGAATTTGGGGGTTTTGCGTGGTTACATTACGATGAAGAGTGTAGAACAAGAAGATGAAGAGTTTAGATGAAGAAAAGTTTTGAGACCGGACAAACCATGGGGGGAGATTAATCAGGAGTTATGGGTCCAGTGGATGTACCCTCAAAGGCCTCCACCAGCAATGCATATGGTCAGTGGTTTGGCAGTTTAATATTGGTCCTTTCAAGGGGGGCCCACCCTGGGGGAGGTGGGTAACTGGGGCAGAGGTCAGGGGTTGAACCCGGGGGCTTGTTGGAGCTTCAATAGAGGTTTCTGTCCCAGGAACCCGTGTAAGTACATACATGAATGTGCAAAATGTGGAGGGTGACATGCTGTGCTGCAATGTTTTAGAAAACAAACTGCATCTACAGGGAGTGGGCAAGGAAGAGGAAGGAGACATTACATGCCTGGCAACAAGGGCTTTACTCCATTAAATTGGAAGTTCTGAGGTAATGCCTGGTTACTCACCGGTAATATTCATTACTCCGAGTCCTGGTCTTCCCGTCCCATTCCTGAACAGTGAGCAGCTAGGCTGCTCCCCAGAAACCTAATACCTAGCAGAGCTTTCAGCACTTCCCCCAACATAGCGCCACCAATCAGGTGAGGATATAGGGGGAAGTGCGTCATACCACATCCTGAGAATACCAAAGAAACCCAGAAACCAAAAACAATCACCACAAACAAACCCCAGGGAGGGAGGGAAGGGCTCAGGAATGGGACGGGAAGACCAGGACTCGGAGTAATGAATATTACCAGTGAGTAACCGGGCATTACCTCCTCGTCCTGTCTTCCCGTCCCATTCCTGAACAGTGAGCCCATACCCAAGCACACAGTGATTGCAAGAAAAAAGACCAGAGAAAGCGGCATACAGGTCAATTTAATCAAAAGAAAGCAGTACAAATAATAAACCATGTACAGCAGTCAAAACATGAGCGCCAAAAGCAGCCGAGGCCACCATCCCCAACTGAAGACGATAATGAGAAACAAAAGTATGGGGAGAAGCCCACGTGGCAGCATTACAAATGTCACGCAAGGAGGCACCCCTGAACAAGGCCCAGGAGGAGGAGACACCCCGGGTAGACCTATCCTGGATCGAAGAAGGGAGAGGACAGTGAGCAGACTCGTAAGCCGACACAACAGCACCCTTAACCCAACGAGACAAGGTGGACAAGGAAGGCCGAAGACCCTTCCCAGAGAGGCCGTAGGTGACAAACAAGGAATCAACCGTCTGAAAACCACTGGTCCATTCCAAATAGATGCGGAGAGCCCTCAGCACATCCAAAGAATGGAGCACCACCTCCTCTGGGGAGGAGGGGTCCGGAAAAAAGACAGGGAGGACAATATCCTCCTGACAGTGGAAAGAAGACAAAACCTTGGGCAGAAAAAACTGATTAAGACGAAGAATAACCTTGTCAGAGCAGAAACGCAAAAAGGGGGGGGGAAGCCATCAAAGCACCAAGCTCACCAACCCGCCACCCAGAAGTAATGGCCACCAGAAAAAGAACCTTAGCAGAAAGGAACTTAAGGTCCACCGAGAGCAGAGGGTCAAAAGGGGGCCCCGTCAAGGCCTGGAGAACCAGGGGAAGATCCCAGGTCGGCACAGGAGAGCGAGAGACAGGCCGCTGAATCAAAAAACTCCGCAAGAGGCGAGCCACCAAAGGGGAGACAGAAGACACAGAAGAACCCCTAAAAGCCAGAATGGCAGCCCATTGCGCCCGGAGCGTGGAGACAGCGAGCCCCAGGACAAACCCATCCCGCAAGAAGTCCAGCACATGCACAGCCGCACAGGAGGAGGAAGACAGACCCTTTCCAAGGCACCAGGAGGAGAAGTTCCTCCAATGACGGTCGTAGGACTTCAAGGTGGAAGGGCGCCTAGACAACTGGATGCACTGGGCAACCTCAACAGAACAACCCTGACCCAACAAACTCAACCTTTCAAGTGCCAAACCCCCAGCCGGAGGCGGCGCAGGGAGGACATGTGAAGAAGAGGAGCCCTCAGAGGGGAGGGACACAGGGGAAACTGCCAATGGGGGCACACAGACAAAGTAAGAAGAAGGGGAAACCAAGGCCGACGGGACCACTCCGGCACCACCAGAAGAACCTCCGCCCGGTCCAACCGAACCTTCCTGAGGACCCGGGGAATCAAAGCAAATGGCGGGAAGGCAAACAGGAGACCCAGTGACCACGGAACGGAGAAAGAGTCGATCGCCCAGGCCAACCGAGATGGAACGAGGCTGCAAAACTGAGGAAGAAGGGCCGACTCCTCCGAGGCAAACAGATCCAGCCAGGGAAGGCGGAACCGGAGGACAATCTGATCGAACAGAACCGGGGACAGACACATGGTCACAGAGGAAGGGAACACCCTGCTCAGAGAGTCCGCAGGCCCATTCTCCCTCCCCGGAAGATAGACAGCCGTCAGAGACAAGAGACTCCGCTCGGCCCAAAGACCGATCATCCTGGAAAGGAGAAACAGAGACCGGCACATGCCCCCTTGATGATTCACATACGCCCGAACAACCTGGTTGTCGGTCTGAACAGAGACAGCACAGCCCAGAAGGAGAGGAGCAAACCACAGCAGAGCCAACCAAACCACCCACAGCTCCTTCCAGTTCGAGGACTGGAGAGACTCGAATCGGGACCACCGACCCTGAGCCTTGGAAGCACCCAGGACCACACCCCAACCCACGGCACTGGCATCGGTGAACAACACTACCACAGCCGGAGGAGGAACTAGGTCGAACCCCCGGGAAAGAGACTGAGGGGACAACCACCATTTGAGAGCAGCCCGAATCCCCGGCGTGACGGGAATAAGAGCGTCGTACTCCTGAGAGGCAGGTTCCCAGTGGGCCAGGACGTGATGCAGGAGGGGATACAAATGCAGACGGGCCCAAGGGAGGATATGCAGAGTGGAAGCCATCTCCCCTTGACTCCGCAACCAGAGCCGGGCAGACACATGGGACTGGGACAGAACCCACGAAAGGTGACGGAACAAATTCAACTGTCTCTCCTGGGAGAGGAACACCATCCCCAGATCCATGCGGAAGAGAGCCCCCAGGAACTTCAGAGTCTGGGAGGGCAGCAGGGAGGACTTCCGGTGATTGATGAGGAACCCAAAGGACTCCAGAAGATGACACACCTGGTCCACATCCGACAGAGCCTGAGAGAAAGAAGGAGAGACAATCAACCAATCATCCAGGTAGGGAAAAACCTGAAGACCCCTGGAATGGAGAATACCCACCAGAGGGGCCAAGAGCTTCGTGAAAACCCTTGGCGCTGATGAAAGGCCGAAAGGAAGCACCTGGAACTGAAAATGCCGGGAGTCCACAGCAAAGCGGAGATACTGCTGATCCGCAGGATGGATAGGGACGTGCAGATAAGCGTCCATCAGATCCAGGGAAGCAAGGAAACACCCTGGCAGCACCAGATGCAGGACAGACAGCAAAGTCACCATCTTGAAAGTACGCTTGGTAATGTAGAGATTGACCCTCTTCAGATCCAAGACAGGGCGCAGATCCGTCGTATCCTTCTTGGAGACCAGGAAGAGGATCGAATAACAACCCCTGCCCCGCTCCAGAGGAGGAACCTCCATGATAGCCGCCTTTTCCAACAGAAGGCGTACACCCTCCAGCAAGGCCGCCCGCCTCACAGGGTGACGGGACAGGGGAGTCTCCCGGAAGACCGTGGGGGAGGAGAGGAGAACTCGATCCGATAACCTGCCGACACAGTCCGTACCGCCCAGGCATCTGGAAGAGTCAACCACTGATGCAGAAAAAAGCGAAGGCGACCCCCAACCGGAAAAGGCAGACAGTCATTGTGCAGGAGAAGGAGCGGGGACAGCACCACCGGCAGGGGCCCGGGACTTGGCACCACCAGGGGCCCCCCGGCCACGACCCCTGCCACGAAAGGGCTGCAGAGCACCCAGAGTAGAAGAAAAACCAAAGGCACGGCGGTAGCCAAACCCTCGCCCCTGAGAAGGAGGGCGAACAGGAGCCACAAGCTTGCGGTTCTCCGCCGACTGCTTGACCAAATCCTCCAGCTGGGGCCCGAACACCCTGGACCCCACAAAGGGCAACTTAAGCAGGACCGACTTCTGAGAGGACTCAGCCTTCCAAGAACGCATCCAGATATGACGCCTAGCAGCAATCGAAGCCCCAGAAGCAGCCACTGCGGCACCCAAATTGTCAAAAGAAATGTCCAACAAATAGCGCACCTGCAGCTCCATGAGGGCCAAGAGAGAGTAGGCATCCTCCCCGTCCTGCAAAAGAAAAGCCAGGGCCTGGAAATCTTTCAGCAGGGACTGGACCACGTAGTTGGAGTAGGTCACCGCTCTGACCGCAAAGTTGGAAGCAGCATAGGAACGCTTCACCGCTCCCTCCACCCGATTATCCACAGCGTCAGAGGGAAGGGCATCATCAGACAGAACCAAACCCTGCGTGGAAAGACCAGCCATCAAATTGTCCACCTTGACAGACTGAGGGAACTCAGCAGCAAACCCCTCCAATCGATATCGCTTACCCAAAAAGCGAGGGAAGACGGACTTATCCACATCCTTCCACTCATGTGCAAGTACCTTGCGCACAGCGCCATGCAAGGGCAAGGACTCAGGATCCGGCTGGCGATATTGAGTAAAAAAGTCATCATCCGGCACAGGAGGAGCGAAACCCAAATTGCCACGCAAATGGTCAAACAAGTCAGAGAGCTCCGCACCCTGAACAAAGCGACCACGCACACAATCATCCTCCTCGGTCCCCACACCGTCAGCTGAAGGGTCAGACTGAACAAGAGACCCACAAGGCACCTTGGCCGGAGGGCCGGCCGCTTCCCGAGCCCGGAAAGCATTTGCAACCGCCTCATTAATCAGGAGGCGCAGGGCATCCAAAGTAGGAGCGGCAGCACCAGAAGCACCCCGGTCCATGGCAGCGTAAGCAAAGTGAAAGGGGCACCAAACACAACCAGCAGAGGTGGGAACCAACAGAAAACGGACCCGTATTTCAAAGAAACGAAGTCCCGAGGCTCCCGACCTCTCGCGCTATCAGGCAAGGGGGCGGACGCATAAAAAAGCGTCCGGCCGCCCAAAAAACCCCAGGGGAGGCAGGAATCCCAAAGGACGCTCCGCAGGGAAAGAACAGAGGACCCCCGCCCGCTAAAGCAGGGCGTGACGGGACCCCCCAGGAGAGGAGCGGCCGCTAAATCAGGCTGCGTACAATGAGGTGAGGAGCCGGGAAAGGAACAGGCACAAGCGGCCGCTGGAGCGGGCCGCGTTAAATCAGAAATGCACCGTATGAACATTTGCCATGCACCCACACCAAACACGAAAAAGAGCGGCCGCTACAGCAGGCCGCCAAAACACATACAATAAAACAGAAGGTACACTTACCCAATCAGCAGCTCCGCTAGGCAAAAGGCAACTGACGAAGTCAGAAAAAATGAACAGGATGTGGTATGACGCACTTCCCCCTATATCCTCACCTGATTGGTGGCACCATGTTGGGGGAAGTGTTGAAAGCTCTGCTAGGTATTAGGTTTCTGGGGAGCAGACTAGCTGCTCACTGTTCAGGAATGGGACGGGAAGATAGGACAAGGAGGTAATGGTTGGCATACTATCCTAACAGAGAAGATGCATTAACACTACAATGAGGTTTTGAGGTGGTATTTCGCCTGGGTTACCAGGGTCGAAGAACTAGAAAATTTACGAACAATATAAAATTGGCCCAAGAACATCCTACAGTGGTGCGAGACAAGTTAGAGAAGGAGGTCAAGGAGGGAAGGATGGCAGGTCCTTTTGGTTTTTGGCCTTTACCAAACCTGATGGTGTCTACCCTAGTTGTAGTTCCTAAAAAACAGGAAGGCAAATTTAGATTGATTCATCATCTTTCTTGGCCAGAAGGCTTTTCGGTGAATGATTTTATTGGCAGAGAAGACAGTGTAGTACAATTTGCATCCTTGGATGCAGCTATTGAGTTGATAAGAAAGGTAGGATATGGTGCTGAGTTGGCGAAATGCGACATCAAGTCAGCTTTCTGACTTTTGCTGGTTCATCCAAGTGATTTTTCTCTATTAGGAATTCAATTTCAGGTTAAGTTGTATGTTGACAAGGTGCTCCCTATGGGTTGTGCTATCTCCTGTCGCCTTTTTGAAACATTTAGTTGTTTTTTGCAATGGTGTTTTTCCTTCAGGACAGGTCATGAGCTAGTCACCCATTACCTTGAGGACTTTTTGTTCATCGGGGCGGCTGGCAGTTCTGATTAAGGATCCCCATTACAGGCTTTCCAGGAGAAGTCAGAAGATTTGGGAGTACCCTTAGCTCCAGAAAAAATAGAAGGCCCCAGCACTTCTTTGGTGTTTTTGGGCATTGAATTGGATACCATTCAAATGGAAGCAAGACTACCAATTCAGAAAGTACAGGAGATGGTGGTTCTGTCGGAATAGGCATTATCTGCTAACAGTTGCAGTTGCGCCAGTTACAACAGTTACTCGGCCACCTTAACTTTGCCTGCAGAGTAGTGTGAGCGGGTAGAGCTTTTTGTCGTGGCATTGGTTTTGCCATGTCAGGAGCACAGCTACCCCATGACAGAATTAGGATTACAGTTGAATTGAGAGCAGATTTTCAAGTGTGGTTGATATTTTTACATGGTTTCAATGGCATTTCGATGAGGATTTTAATTGGTCAGTGCAAATTTACTCAGATGTGGCAGGCTCTGAAGGTTTTGGCATATTTTGGGATGGTAGATGGTGTGCAGAGAAGTGGCCAGCACAATGGGCGAAGGTAGTAGTATCGATTTCTTTCCATTAATTGTGGCTATTGCGGTGTGGGGCAGAGAACTGGAGAACAAAAGAGTGACATTCAATGTGGATAATCAAACTGTGGTACACTAGGTGAATGGTCAAAAGGCAAAAGACAAGTGAGTATTGAAACTGCTTCAGAAATTTATGCTAGGTTGTCTGATGCATAACATCATTTTTAGAGCTTGTCATGTGCCAGGTGCGAACAATAACATTGCAGACACTTTGTCTTGTTCGCAGTGGCAGAGATTCTGTGGTTTGGCGCCTGGAGCAGCCTCTCAGAAGACTTGGGTACCACAGGAGCGTTGGGAGCTAGCAAAATGAGGATCATGGGACTGGTAGAAAATTCCATTGCAGTGAACACGAAGAAGACCTATAGGCGGGCTTGGTCAGAATTTGTTGATGGTGGTGTAACTTACAGAACCAATGATGCACAAGGGCAAATAGCAAGGTGCGACGATGAAGTGAGGTTTATTATGATGAACATAGATAAGAAAGTGTCAGCAACTACTATTTCAGGTAAATTGGCAGGTATTTGATTTTATGGGAAGTTCTTTTGGGGGATATGAACCCTCAGCGGGTGAAATGGGTAGACATATTGTGACAGGTTGGGCAAAAGAAATGAAGAGAAGACGGTACACAAGAGAACCAGTTACGATGAGCCGTTTGATATTGTTGATTACTGGTTTGAGCAGTTTCTGTTATTCTGATTTTGAGCTGAAGTTATTTAGACTATGTATGTCTTGGTTAATCTTTGGCGCTTTTCTGATTTCTGAACATTTAGGATCAGGCAAAGAAGGGGGTCTAAGAGTTCAAAACGTAACAGGGTCTGGTCAGTTTGTGAGGATTTTCCTATCTCATTCAAAACCAGATCAGGTTGGGAAAGATCCCGCCATTCTTTTCAGCAAGATTGGAGGCTCAGTATGCCGGATGCAGGGTTGGCAGGATTTCACATTGGTGGGGGCAGGGGCGCAAGGAGTTTTTGTTTTCAGGCATATGGACAAAACATGCTTTATATCAGGACAGGTGTTGTTGGTCATGAGGAAAATTCTACAGGCTGCGGGGGAACTTTGGCACTCATTCGTTCCGGATTGGAGTGGCATCGGAAGCAGCTAGATTGAGTTCCTCAATACAAGACGTTAGGAAACTGGGATGGTGGTTATCGGACTGTTGTTTACAATACATCAGAAAGTGGGACAGCCTTTGAATTCCTATGGCTAATTTTTGTTTTTAATTGCAGGTTGTATTGCGGGTCCGATGGTGTTTGCTTTGTCCATTTGGATAGTCGGGCACTTCTTCATAAAATGGCCGGCGAAACATGCGGAGAAAAGACCTTGTGGAAGAAATTTGGGTTTTCATTTTGAGGACATACAAATTGATAGATGGGGTTGGGGGGAAGATGACATGGGGACAGTTGCTGCCTAGTCTGTCAAATCAGGTATTTGTTCGACAATGTCCTGATGTTTTGCTTATTCATCTGGGGGAAAATTATTTAGTGCAGCAATCCGGCCTGGGTATTTTGAAAGATATGAAAAAATGATCTTGATTTGATAAAGAAATATTGGGCGGGCACCCAGGTCATTTGGACATCTTTTATTTCTAGGCATGTGTGGCACGGGGCTGTGAAAGATTTAGCTATAGAGAAGGCCCGTATGAAGGTGAACAAGGAGATGCAATGTTTTTGCACGGCTCGGGGATTAGGCTGTATCCATCACTCAGATATAAAGAAGGAGGATTTTGAGTTTTTTCATAAGGATGGGGTGCATCTTTCTTTTACGGGGAACGAGCTTTACTTATTAGAAATAAAGGATACTTTAACGAGAATGTTAACAAAGTCAGGTTGGTGTGAAGGCTATTGTGGCAACAGCCAAGTTATACTTAAAGTTTGACAATAGGTTGTTCGGCAGTTTGGGAGACAGCCCCCCCTAACCCCTCCCCCCCCCCCATCCCTCTACTTCCCAATTTTTCAGGTTTCACTCCATTTCTGCCCATTTCTATGCAGAGTACAATGTGGGACAGGAAAAACGACTAGTCCGTTTTTTCCTGATGGCAGAAAGGGAGGAACTCAAGACAGGCCGGAAGGGTTGGGGGCCTTGCAGGGTAGGCAGGACAGAGCAAATACAAGGGTGCGATGGTTGGGTTGAGTGTGAATGACAGCGAATGGAAAGAAAGGGGATTGCGAGGAATGAATGTTTGGAGGATGGATGGGGGAATGTTTACTGTTGGGGCGAGGTTTAAGGGTGGGGGGGTCAGGAAACTTTATTTGTATTAGTGAGGTTTTGAAATGTTTGTAATAATTTTTGCATAATCTGCTTGCCTGTCCTAATAAAGCGGCCTTTTTTCTCTCTAAATTGGTCTGGTTATTGCGTACCGTCCTGTCCGATGGGGGTCTCGGTGGTGTCATCCAGAGGATGTTCACCCCGGGGTACTTCGGGCAGGTGGTGCGCTCCAGGCCAGGGGTCGAGCCCTATAGGTCAATTTAGGTTCAGGGGCGGGGTTTAAGTGACAGTTTAGGGTCCATGCAGCAGTTAGGGTGCCACCATTTTAGCCCATGTGGTCCTGGAGGTAGGCAGGTAGTTTTTTGTCCCCCACCCTCCCATCCCATTACTAAGATTTTTATGCAATTTTTTCTGGAGGTCTCTTTGTTTTGGGTGGGTAGGCAGACTGTGGCAATTTCTTTGTCGCTATAGGACAGGTGGCAGAAAGGGAGGAACTCAAGACAGGCCGGAAGGATTGGGTGCCTTGCAGGGTAGGCAGGACAGAGGAAATACAAGGGAGCGATGGTTGGGTTGAGTGTGAAGGACAGCGAATGGAAAGAAAGGGGATTGCGGGAAATGAACATATTGAGGATGGATAGGAGGAATGTTTACTGTTGGGGGCGAGGTTTAAGGGTGGGGGGTCAGGAAACTTTATTTGTATTAGTGAGGTTTTTAAATGTTTGTAATCATTTTTGCATAGTCTGCTTGCCTGTCCTAATAAAGCAACCTTTTTTCTCTCTGAATTGGTCTGGTTATTGCGTACCGTCCTGCCCAATACAAGCAGCTCCAAGTCCGACACCAGAGTTCCACGAAGAGGATCCAGCCATTTTATGTTTAGTTGTGGGCGGGCGGGTCTGCTCTGCGAACAGGGTAGGAGTGGTGTGCCCACTCCTGAGGGCGCATTGACTGTTTGGTCGGCCCTCTGGGGCCGCCCAAACCAGTCATGCGCACTCTACCCTTTCTCCATGCAGGCTGCAATACAAACTGCATGGAAAACATGGCCTCCCCGTAAGCCCCTGGCTGGGCGGCGTCCCCACCAATCACAACGCTGCCATTTCAGCGTTGTGATTGGCTTAGGGGAGGGAGGCTGCCTGCTTCTTGTTCCTGCCAGAGGCAGGAGAGCAGGAGCCGAGAAAATGCGGGACCCGGCCGGCGGACAGGTACGATTTTTTATTTATTATTAAATTAACCCCCCCCCCCCTCCCCGCGCGACCACCGCCTGCGATTAATGTCGGCTGTGACTGATCCAGCCAATGGGGCAGAAGGGGTGGGGCTGCTTGTGACTTATTCAGGCAGCCGGCCTCCAGGCTCTCTGGTTATCTTCCACTCCGAGAAGGAGATTTATCAAAAAGAAAAACGCAACTGTTCCAGTGCAAGTGTTAACTTATGAAATTGCTGTGCATTCTCCTCCTGAAGGCCAAGATATTGTCTCTTTAAAATGTTGGCGCCATAGCAAAAACACATACGCAAAAAAGGAACCTTCAGAAAAAAAATATAAAATTCTAAAAATGTCGTAGACATAAGAAAGCCTTGCTAAACCAAGATAGTATATTATAAAGATAACCTTAGAATGCATTGCGCATAAGCTTAATGAAAACACGCATCGCACAGAAGCGTAACGTAAACGCATCACGCACAATCTTAACGAAAACATCATACAAAAAAGAGTGTGCAAACACAAAGGAAAAAAAACACTACAGAGAAAGGAGACCAATACTCCAGGGGAGGGAACTAGCCACGAGAAGGAGGAACATATGTAAAACAAACCACATAGAAGCAAGCTTTTCAAAAGGACTAGCACATTAACAAAATCAGTAGCCAGGGGCGGAATGAAAGCCCAGGTAGTGAGAGGATGTGGCCTAAGGGCCAGAGCTGTCGACCTTGGAGCTAGGGAACCAGGTTCGAGTCTCGGCATGGGCTCAACATCCTGTGATTCTGGGCAAATCACTTAGTCTCCCCATGACTACCAAAAAATGAATGTGTCCTTGTGTAATGCAACTGGTGCTCATGTAAAGCCCCAATACCTTCGAGTCGGGCTCACGCTATATAAAACAGCAAAAAAAAATAAAAAAAAAATAGCATGTCTCAAAGATCGCGCATGCGCGCTGCCTAGGCTCGACCTAAAAACGCATCAAAAGCAACAGCACATGCGTTGTCTCAGACGAGACCTAAAGATGGGCTCGAAGGTCACGTAATGCAAGAGGGCCAATCATATTGGAAAATAAATTAAATTAGTAACCTTAAGTACTCCAGGATAGTTGTTGCTGTTTTAAGGACATTTCGCGGCTATCGTGAGATAGTGCTTTGGAAAAGTTACCTCCATTTACGTCTCTGGTTGCTTCGTTTTGCCTGTGGTGCTTTGTAAAAAAAATCTACAAAAGGCATTGATTTATCATATATTAACACACATAATAACATGGGAATATTACAGATGAGCAAACTGAGAACGTGGCCGCTATGACATTTAGACCTCACGAAACCGTTCACTGTTGGTTCGGTTCGTCTTAGAGTCTTCCAGGTCCTTGGTCGGACTCTTCCAATAATTCTCTGGCTGGTATTCTTCACGCAGACAGTGACGTGCATACTTAACTCTAAAATGGTCACTTGCCAGACACAGTAACAGCTAATTACGCGTTCTAGTTGTTAAGTTGGTGTTTCGTCAGCAGTGGGCGGGCGGAGGAGGCTTTCGCAGAAGGTGAAAAATGTGCTTGACCTACACCTTGCAGAGGTGTACGTTCCGGAATGAGGAGGGATGGGGGGTGAGCTAAGGATCGCACGAAAGAAACCTCCATGGGAGTCTTGAGCCGCTGCCATGTTAAGATCAGGCAACACAGGGGTTTACTGTACATTTGAAACATGAAAGTAGTGCCAAAGTGGCTGTTCATTCCATGCAGAGGCACTGCCTCAATTAAAGAAGACGAGACCATCGTTTTACCCAGCGTCATTGTTGCCTGAACACTGGTGTGATTGCGATATTTTGTGAAACAACGCTGCAAAACAGTTCGGTGTTTTAAAAGGCAAACTATAGGGATTCAAGTGCACCGCAAACTAGTTAAAGGAAAATGGGGAGTCAGGTGAAAAGTCGAAACGTAAGCGGGATAGGGGGTCTTGTGAAACATGGGATAAATGTGATGGGAGGGGGTAAAGTGATGGTAAAATAAAAAATACTGTGGTGGGGGCAAGTTGAAGGTGTGGCTGAGATTTTAGAAGGGTGGGAACTCTGCGGGTTTTAGCGCTGAGAGACTCCGCTGAAAAAACTTGAAGGGCAGTGTCCGGGTGCAGTACTTTACAGTGGCTGACCGTTTGTTATGTATTTTATTTATCTTTATAGAAATGGCCTGGGATGTTGATGTACTGAGAATGATACGTTTTCTTGAGAGTGAAGAATAGATACTTGGTTGCTTGGGCTGGTAACGTTTTGACTGACAGGATCGATAAAGCAAAGGCTGCGCTGGGAAGGCTTTTTTTTGCTCTCGGGGGCGGACGCGAACTCACTAGAGGCGCGGTTATTAAAGAGCCTGAAAATTCTGCAGGGCGGGGTTACGAGGGCGGGATTAGGAAGCAGGACTGGGAGTTTACAGTCAGCACGAAAGAGTCCCTGGAGCGGAGGCGGGCGAGGGAGCAGGACGGCCCGGGAGCAAAGAAAGGTGAGGTATTGCCCATACGAACGGCGTAGGGCCTCTGTTGCGTTCTCTCACGTCCCCTTACAGATCGCTCCAGTCATCCAACCTGTTGCAATCTTTCCACTCTCCTGGTTGGTCCTGCTTAATTAACCCTGCAGTCTATCAAACTCCACGAACTGCCCGTCAGTCTTCTTTTCTAGTTTCCCCAATCATGTATTTCCCTCCATATCTTGTTTTCTCCCTCCTGTCCTTCTTCCGTTCAGTTTTTCTCTTTCTACTCCTCCACTTTTCCCTTTTGCTGACCTTTCACTCGCCAGACTTCCTCAGCTGAAACCTCCGAGAGTTGTTTTGTCATAGGGACATTTTGGGTCCACACCGCGGTCTTGCAGTTATAATAAATGCTTTCTGTGAGTTGTACTAAGCTTACTTCCCGTCTGTTAAACCAACTGGGCTAACTCAAAGGAAAACTCTTATTTAGTGGAAAAAAGATCAGGACTGCAAGCGTTGTGTCCCAATGACATAGAATCACGTACATACCTGCTCCTCGGGCGCAGATTTCCCAGATTGATTTTCAACTTTATTGCCTCTTCTGTGCCCCGCGTTCACCGTATACACTGCCTCCAGTCCACCCGTTTCGCACCAATGCTTCACAATTGTTTACTCCTTTGCTTCTCCACTGTACCAGATACCAGCTGCAACCCTTCCGTGCAGCAGAATCATCTTGATACCACTTAACCAGTTGATTGTAATTGCTGTTGTTCACTGCCTCAGCTACCACATACTGTCATTTCACCTCCGTATGCCTCTTCCTAGACCACCACAGTTATTTGTCCCACTGTCGCTCTTACACTTACTCCAGATCAAGTCCATGGAACCTGTTTCACCCACCCGTTTGACCAGAATTTCACACTGCTTCCCCCATCTCCATTAGACAACAGTGTGCTAAACTTTCGTCCCTTAGGGTCCCACCGCGGCCCCATCATCCTCCTGACCACCCTCCTGCGGTCACTTTTCACATCCCGCTGGTCACGTCCGATATTACCTGGCTGTCTCTTTTCTCCCACGTTTCTAATTTCATGGTACCTCGTATTTATCTACTACGTTGTTCACTGTTTCACCCCTTGACCCCAGTCCAGCCCGAACTGCCAAGGGTCTGGTCCCAGGATGCTTGTTTCCGGTCCAGATACGACCTGGCTTGGCAGTTCGGGCTGGACTTTTCCCATGAGGCACAGGGTCAAGACTGATTTACATATGGCTGGGTCTAAACTGGGGTGACATGGTGAGCAAAAGAACAATGGATTTAACCCAGATCACTTGACTGGGGGTGAATGTTTGATTTGCTCTGCATTCCATTTATCATCTGTGTGTCTTTTGCATTCTCACCCTAAGTGCGCCGGCTAGGCCCTAAGTGCGCTGGGTATGCCCAAACGTGGGTCTCGGGCTCACTGTGCCACTGGATTCAAGCTAGCCTGGCTGATGAGGGGTGATACCCCGAAACCGGTCCCAGGATGCTTCTTTCCGGTCCAGGTAGGACATGGATTGGCAGTTTGTGCTGGACTCTTCCCATGAGGTCAAGACTGATTTGCATATGGTTGCGTCTAAACTGGGGTGGCATGGTGAGCAAAAGAACGATGGATTTACCCCGTATCGCTTGACTGGGGGTAAATGTTTGATTTGCTCTGCATTCCGTCCATCATTTGTGTGCCTTTTGCTTTCTCTTACGAAATAGGCAGGCATTTACCTGCATGGTCTTTTGGTCTAGGTTTTCAGTCCTAGTACAGGGGGACACTGCCCATACCCTCCGATCATCAGTGTTACAAAGTGATCATTAATAAAGGATGATTAAAAATATTACAAATCTTACAATATGTAGAAACAACACTCATTTTTTTTCATCTTGGACTTCGCTGTTAATATTATAAACACTTATTTTCTTTTACAAAAGTACAAATGCAATAAGTTCTTCTGCAATTTTTATTATAAATGTAATTACCATATAACAGTTGGGAAAATATGGTACCGCAAGACTTATTCACTATATAAATAGTACTGTCTGATATATCGATCTCTATCTCCACCAAAGCATGAAACAGCCTCCCTCACCACATCAGAGCCTCTTCATTGCTTCTTGACTTCTCTAGTTACCGTAGACGTGACTTTTCAAATAATCATGACAAGTAGACATGCTTAAGCTGATATCAAATATTCTCAAATTAATTGTACACAAAAATATATACTTTTTTTTTTTAACCGTTCTCACCCCAAGTTGTCAAAAAATAGGAGCCTTTTTTGCTCTGAAGTCTTTATCCACTGGTCAAAATAGTATGAAGCTCTCCTCAGTTTTGAACACTCACCAGTTTGCGAACCCCTGCACAACTGCAAGTTAGTTGGCATCCCATTTTTGCAGACCAATCTTTTTTTTATGTGAGACTCGCATCCAATCTGTGAAATGTAAGCTAATAAACAACCATCATGTAGTACTGTACTCATTCCACATCTCATGCAGAGAAGTCTTCAATAGGCATAAACTGAGAAAGGGGCATCCATACTTCTGTGTTTGAGTGAAGATGCATATTAGCAATTACCTCTTACATATTTAACCAGGAGATCATCAACTGTAGAACAGCCCCTCTTGGGCATTTATCACACTATACATCTCCGGTGAAGGAACATTTGATAAATCTAAGGCGACTGGGGAGGCCCCTTTCAAAGGTAGATGATTGTAAGCAGAAAGACTGCAAGAGGTATGTTGATACCTGTTGGTTTCAGAGAAGTCTTGCAGAGGTGTGGCCTATTGGAAAGTGTGCTGCCATGACTCCCAAATCCTCTGGTATATCTCATGGCATCCCCTCACTTTATAGATTGGTTGTTCAAGAGATATACATTTGTCCATTCCACAGAGCTACGTACTCAAAAGTTGAGACTTCAGTGGCATGGCAGAGCTGAGCAATGTCCCTTAAAGCCAACAGCAGACTCACTATAGTAAGGATTTCCGAGTAGTTATTTGAAAAGAATTAGGTGACAGTAAGAGGAAATAGCCACCTCCTTGGGGGACATGAAGGCATCCTGCCGATTTTCATCCTTTTTATGTTCCCACATTATCCTCCCAGACTTCAAATAATTTATAAAAGGTATAGGCAGAATTGATAATTTGCATTCAATATATTTCAGAGATTTTTTCACTTCGCCATGGTAGCACATTGCTAGTTTGGCCTCTAATGGGGGGTAAACTTTGTTTCATCCTGGTCCTTGCAGTGGTGGGTGATGGCATGCTGGAGCTGTGGATAGCAGTATAATTAATTGAGATCCATGCAGAACATACTCTACTTTGAGATCTGTGAATGAGTGCAAGTCTGAGTGAGATATTGCATCTCCGAGTTGATATACCAATGGTATCCCATCCTCTGAATCTCTTGAAAGGAACTCTCACCCCGTCTTGTCCCGACCCCTAAGAGGGGTGTGGGAGAGGTTTCTCTGTCAATTTGCCATACCACAGGTTTTCATGTAGTGAGTTGTACCAGGTAACTTGTGGCATGCCTGGGGTGGTGCACAGCACTCGGAAAGGTAGTTTAAGGAAAAAACACAGCCCTCCTCTCAGTAGCTTAACCAAGGTCATTTTGTGGACAGAATAACCACTCATTAAGAACGACTTTGTTTGAGGCTCTGTAGTAAGAGATGTCAGTTATCCCCCAGACCACCATCAAACAGGTTCTTGTAGCATTTTGTCGTGGATGCAGCATGAGTCTTATTCTCCCACAGAAAATTTCGAAGCAAAGAATTCACTATTTGAAAGAAGGATGGTGGGATGTTTGAGGGATAGTTTTGTAATGCATACAGTAACTTGGGTAGGGACACCATCTTAGTGATGGCTACTCGTTCCATTGTTGATAAGGGGAACAAGTTCCAGTGGGAATGTTACATTGTCAACTGCTGAGAAATGATGGTGACACACATGCTCCCAAGTACCATAATCTAATGGAGGTTATTATCAGTTCCAGTTACCATATGGTTGTATCTGAGGCATCTCACCGAGGGTAAAGGATCAATTTAGATTGATAATTTGCAGGCCAGTCCTGACTGCGGCCTTATTAGGGTGCATCATTTTCAATCTTTGGTAGGTCTAGTGTTTTAAAAATGTTTATAGTTTGAACTTAAAATGTCTTTTCTGTATTGTACTGGCCAATCAATCATGAGTAGCAGCTATTTTAAAACACAACAGCTCAGCTTCTCTACACTGTAAGAAAAGGTATGTCTGCTGCATTAGATCTACAAGAAATGTTACCGCGGTGCACTCCTGTTTTTCATTAAATAAACCCTTTTTAAAATTGTTATTCAGTGTGCGTTCCAGTCGTTAGCACTGTGTCTGAAAGCACTAGAGAAGTAAACGTCGTAAGTGTGTCAGGTGCGGATGGACCGCTGCCAAGCTGACGGGCGCACTTAACTTCAAAACTGACAAGTTTTTTTTCCAAGCTTCAAGTTTTGCAAGTGATGTTACCAATACATTGCGAATCATCAATCATTTGTCATTGCTTTTAATTAGTTGTGATAGTTCTTATTGCTCAATATTCTTCATGGTATACATTGTGTGGCAGTTTAAACTGTGGTCACTCCAAAACCCAATGCATTTCGGGTCATCCAAGACCCTTCAGCAGGGGTCTCTCAATTAGTCTACAACAAAAAATGAAACAGGAGACAGCTCAATCTAGACCTCAGAATTAAAACAAGAACTGAGAATTTAACATCCAGGAATATATCAAATATTCTCCCATGTGCAGGAAAAAAATACTGGATAGGCGATAGTTGTTAAAAAAAACCTCACCCCACCAAAGACAGTGCAATGATATGTAGATTAAAACATTCCACTAAAGCTCATCAAATTAAATCCATTATCATGAAACATTGGGCCATTATCCAAACTGAACCTGATCTTCAACATTTATTTAACCAAAAACCTACATTTGCTTTTCAACGATCCAGAAATCTCAAAGAACTTTTGACAAAAAATTAAAAAAAATGAGACAGTTACTCATTAAGGGATGCAAAGGTGTGCAAACTGTCTACATAGTAATAACATAGTAACTGGTAATTGTTTCACCCACCCGACCAAAGGTACTGTAATCACATTACAACTTTCAAGCACGTGTGATGCATCCAATGTCATTTATGCCTTGAAATGTCCATGCGGAAAACTGTATGTGGGAAAAACTGAACGCAAGATAAAAATCCGGCTATCAGAGCATAAAAGCAATATTAGAAATCATAATATCAAGTCAACTGTGGCAATGCACTGGCAGCAAGCAGGACATAATGTAGAACAATTGCGCTTTACTATTCTGGAAGCCTTAAAACCTAGACCTGAAGCGGATCTCCATAAACAACTAGCAAGATCCGAATCCTTATGGATTAAAAAACTTAACGCCATGCAGCCGCATGGGATGAACGATAGACTGGAATTTGTTTTCTTTAAGTCTCTGCCTAAATATGCAAGAGTCCAATTATTGGACATGATGGTGCTATAATGCAGCGTATAGATTCGATAGTTTATTTTATTTCACACTGTATCACGTTATGGAAGATTTACACCTGTACCACGACTTTGCAGTTAAAACTTGGGCTTTTGTTTTATATTGTATTCGCGTTTTGGTTTTTATTTAGTTAGCTATCGCTTTAAGAACGCACCCTCCAAGCACGTCACGACGACCGTAACGTCACGCACACCTTGATAACTAATCAGTATGTCGGAACGGCTTTGAATGTTTTGCTTCGTCCCGAAGCGGGAACGCGAAAAGTAGCAGTTTATCGGGTAAGCGTATTATCCATAGACCAACGTATGCATGTAACCTCGTTAACACTATGGCATGATATTGCATGAGAATGTTTCGAATTCCTTGTACTCGAAATACCTGTGTCACTAAAACTTGGCGGTCTGTTAGTCACCAGTATACCAACCGACAGTTTTGCACAGCATGTATATTTACAGGATGTCTTGTTTAAAACTATAGTCCTATATTGGTGTAAGGTTTTTAGTGACGACAGGAAGATTGGCGCTCAAGCTAGTATGCGTGTGTATTGCTATGCTCAGTGTATGCACGGTGCTGCCAGGTCGGGGGAAAAACACCCTGAAACCCCCGTGAATATGCGAGTCCAGAAACCCACAATAATAATGAGAAACACTGTCCTGGGCACACGTAATTGGGATAAACTTATGGTTCAAAAAGTCTCATATTTTAACAGTATCTGTGGTCCACACCAGTATGCTGATTAAATATTTTTAATGATGCAACAACGAAAAACAACCAGCCAACACTTGTTTCGTCACTTGAGGGAGTTATCCCGTGACTTCTTCAGGGCTGGGGGAGATACAAAACATTGAATGAAAGAAAAATTCTTTACACGTCTCGAGTTGGTCGGTGCCAAACCTAGACAATCTGACCATTATGTTATATTACATCACCGTTAACGCGTGGAAACCCTAAGCAATATGTGAAATGGATGACTGTAATAGTTACATGTTAACAGATTCGTGACTGTGTGGAGAAAACAACGTGAGACTAAAGTGACATGATCCTGGCACGTAGTGAGTACTAATGTGGCAGTGACAACCGGGATAAGTGTACACGTTAAAAAGAGCTCATTGGATCCTAGATACAAAAACAATAGGGCATGTATTCTCGGTACAACGTGAGGACAAGCTAGATGCCAAGCTAGGGGAGTAGCTGAGATGCAAATAATAAAGGAATGCGAGGTGAGGGATAAAAGATACTAGTAGACCTCAAAAGGGAGACTGCCAATCGGTAGTAACTGTGGGTACCTTGTTTACCCTTCCACTCTCCCTCCTCCGCAGCTACCCTCATTTCAAGTTGGATCATACCGATGCGTCCATCACACGCATCTCGTTTTACGTGCCTACATTAGGTAAGCAGCTAGATTCTCATGCACTCCTCACTGGTCAGTCCTTATGGAGCCAGTAATGACTCTCCCTAAGTTATCTGCACACAGGTCTCCATTGCCCAGGGACCACACCGCCCGCCTTCTTCCTACCCAGACGCTTCTAGATTACCCAGCCGGGTTGGAATGATCACCGGCCTTACGGGGAGTCTCCATCCTAGTACACATTTCCCCACACTCCGGCACACAGTGTGGCTCTCATCTCTTTGCCTTCCCCCCCCCCCCCCCTTTTTTGTTTTTTCCTACTCCGGTTCTTTTTCTTTTCCATCTCCCTCCTCTTTTAGAATCTTCCATTCATTCCGCAGCTCCGTACAGGTACCTCTCTCTCATGTCTTTTCATTTTAGTTTCGCAATTCTGCGCTCTTGGCGTTCTACATGTGTCATTATCACCTTGGAAGTGTTCCCCGCAGTGCACTAACTTCTTTCGCGCTCTTGGCAAGTGACGTGTACTATCTTTACCCGATTACCCACGGTTACTACCGATTTGGCAGTCTCCCTTTTGAGGTCTACTAGTATCTTTTATCCCTCACCTCGCATTCCATTATTATTTGCATCTCAGCAACTCCCCTAGCTTGGCATCTAGCTTGTCCTCACGTTGTACCGAGAATACACGCCCTATTGTTTTTGTATATAGGATCCAATGAGCTCTTTTTAACGTGTACACTTATCCCGGTTGTCACTGCCACATTAGTACTCACTACGTGCCAGGATCATGTCACTTTAGTCTCACGTTGTTTTCTCCACACAGTCACGAATCTGTTAACATGTCACTATTACAGTCATCCATTTCACATATTGCTTAGGGTTTCCACGCGTTAACAGTGATGTAATATAACATAATGGTCAGGTTGTCTAGGTTTGGCACCGACCGACTCGAGACGTGTAAAGAATTTTTCTTTCATTCAATGTTTTGTATCTCCCCCAGCCCTGAAGAAGTCACGGGATAACTCCCTCAAGTGACGAAACAAGTGTTGGCTGGTTGTTTTTCGTTGTTGCATCATTAAAAATATTTAATCAGAATACTGGTGTGGACCACAGATACTGTTAAAATACGAGACTTTTTGAACCATAAGTTTATCCCAATTACGTGTGCCCAGGACACTGTTTCTCATTATTATTGTGGGTTTCTGGACTCGCATATTCACGGGGGTTTCAGGGTGTTTTTCCCCCGACCTGGCAGCACCGTGCATACACTGAGCATAGCAATACACACGCATACTAGCTTGAGCGCCAATCTTCCTGTCGTCACTAAAAACCTTACACCAATATAGGACTATAGGGTCTCAGGATGGGCAGCCGCGGCGTTTTACAATACTCACAATACCACAATTCCAGATTAGGTTATGGATAGAGATAGGGTCGCATCAGAACTTTTCGATAACCTATTGAAAGGGATTCCGATTAGCTCTGCATCCTCTAGTGGAAACCCACCTCGTAAAGAGGGTCTTAAAGAGAAATTCTTAAGACTTGAGAGATTGAAGAAAACTGAGAATTCCAGGTGGTGGGACAGTGCCACCTTGAAACAATATTTGAGATTGAACAGAGTCCCAAGAGGTCTGCGTTCCCAGATTTTCCCCACATTTGATGATCTAGATGACTATCTACTCGGCAAATGGGAAGAAACTCTGACTTCCAACTCAAACACACTGATCAACATATTGATAGAAAACGCAGAGCGTAAAGTAGCAAAACTTCAAATTGAAATATCTAATTTAGAGAAAGAGATTGCCGATTTAGACCTGAGAGAAGCCACTGAAAAAAATTACGTCATCCTCCATGAGGTCCTGACGAAACACCAGAACGAGATCAAAGACAGAAAGACCAGACAGTTGAGGAGGGACGAAGCAGATTACAAGGAGGGACGTGTGTTCACCTTCGCGAGAAAATACGACCAGTTAGTCCAGACCGCACCACAGGGAGATAGAACAACTAGAATAGACACACAGTCGGTTTCATCTAGCTCCACCTCTCTCAACACCATTCACTCGAGTGATAGTGAATCTGATAAACAATCAAGCAGTCTTACCAGACCGGGCCAAACCAAATCGTCTTTTTTACGAGAGGTCCAAACAATACGAAGGGAAAACAGAACGCAACAAAGACAAGGAACCCAAGACAGAAAACCCGCAGAGGGAAGAGGGCAGGACTCAGAAAACTACAAAAAGAAACTCCGGTCAGGAGACGGGAAGAACAAATAGACCATCCAGATCTGGGTATAGAGGTGGTTAACCTCTCCTCCCAAACCCTTAACGGTGGGATGATTTCATTACTAAGCAAGGGCTTAAGTTTCAACCCTCACGAACAGGGAGACACATGCAGACACAAGATAGACCTCTTTAAATTCATTAGGGGCCTGAAAATCAAGAAACACTTCCAAGGCACCCCACCGACTACTAGGAACATCAAAAAGATCTGTATAGACAATTCATTAGGAGTGCAGAGCATAAAAGACATCCAAGACACGCATCTACTCCTGTCCCTCACGGACTCAGATGATCCTCCTATTAATATGGAGAATCTACTTCATGAACTTGATATAGAGACCGACCTGACCCTTAACAGTGGTCTGAAGACCAAGTCCAAATGGACTCCCACCCTCCCAGGGGGCAACCCTGTCGACATCTTTTATAATCTAGTGATGGCCGACATAGACAAACACGAGCACAAATCTCTTAGGAGCAAACGTAGAACCAAAAACAACCTACGCAGAGAGGAGCGTGCTGCCCTGAAAACTCTAGGTTCTAACCCAGATATTGTAATCAAGGAGGCAGACAAAGGGGGCAATGTCGTGGTAATGAACTGGACTGACTACCACAATGAAGTTTTGTCTCAACTACAGGACACCTCCTGTTATGAGCGTCTCACGTACAATCCTACTGGCACACTGATAACCAAGATCAACAAATACTTATCGGATTGGCATTCACTAGGCCTGATAGACGATCAAGAATTACTTTATCTAAAAGTACACAGGCCTGCATTCCCCTGGCTCTACACCCTACCCAAAATACACAAGCCAGCACCATTTCCACCTGGTAGACCCATAGTCTCTGGCATTGGCGGTCCTACCGAGAGACTCACACAGTACGTAGACTTGTTCCTAGGTCCCATGGTCAAGAATTTACCTTCTCACATTCAAGATACTAAACACATCCTGAGTATCTTGGCAGATATCCAATGGCAACCTGGCATGACTCTAGCCACCTTAGATGTGGTCTCCCTCTATACCACAATTGAACCAGAGTTAGGACTCAAAGCAGTCACCAGCCTGCTACTCAAAAGGCCTGCTACGTTATGGCAACACACCAACATGCTCATCACTATGATGGACACCATTCTGAACAACAATTTTTTTTATTTATGACAATATCTGGTACAAACAAAACAAGGGCGTAGCCATGGGCTTTAAGTTTCCCCCCTCATTTGCCAACCTCTACATGGGTGTCTTGGAATCAAATTGGATTTGGAGCACCAAAGGGGCGCCTTGGGTTGACTCCATAATTTACTGGGGACGGTGCATTGATGATTGTCTATTACTATGGTCGGGGTCCCAGAGTAAACTAGAGGAATTCTGCAGACATTTGAACTCCGATGACATGAACATGAGGTTCACAAGCGAATCTAGCACATCTAGTATCACATTCCTTGATGTGGAACTCTACATCAAATCAGACACTCTGCACAGTCGACTACACAGGAAGGCAACATCATGTAATACCATTTTACATGCGGAAAGCTCTCACCCGTTCCACCAGATTCAGGCCATCCCATATGGGGAGTTCGTCGGGGCCAGGAGGAACTGCAGCAAGGAACCCGAATTTCAGAAATGTATGTCCAACATGAAGCACAGATTCAAAGCCAGAGGTTACAATGCACACACTATCAGTAAAGCAGAGAATAGAATACACAACATAGAGAGACAGGAAACATTGCATGACAAAAAGAAAACAACTGAACTAGAGCAACCTGTGAGACTAATCACTGACTACAGCAACATGGGTCTCAGCATGAAAAAAAGCCTCAATAGACACTGGGGTATTTTGCTTGCAGACACAACCCTCAAAGGGATTGTTTCCGCGAGGCCGCATATTACCTACAGACGGAGCAGAACTCTTAGAACAAGATTGAGTCCCAGTGTACCTGGTCCCCTCATCAATCAAACATGGCTCACTACCCACACTCTGGGATTCTTTAAATGTGGTTGTTGTGGCATCTGCAGACTAGCCCAGAATGGGGTTAAGAATTTCACAGCCATCAACAAGAAGAAGTACACAATCAAATGCAATATCAACTGCAATACAAGATTTGTTGTTTATATTCTCGAGTGCACGTGCAAGCGATGGTACATCGGAAGCACCATCAGACCGCTGAAATAACGCATTGGAGAACACGTGAGAGCACGCCTACATCAAGAGGCCAGATACCCTATGGCAGTACACGCAACGAATTGCTCAACCCAAGGTGTCAAAACGCTTTTCCTTTTTTGGTTTTGATGTTGCAGCTACCAGCGCCAGAGGGGGCAATAGAGAATTGAGGCTCAGGCGTCTGGAAGCTACTTGGATCATGCGCCTACGAACAGTGCAACACGGATTAAACACTGACCACGTGCTTCATTACTTCCTTGGTGAATGAATTTCCAATGCTGAACAATCCTTGTCCTGTCTCTGCTAAGAGAACCGGTTACAGCAGCATATCACACTTGTCCTCTTTACATCAATTCTGCTGCTTTTTCAACCAATAACTATTTTGTCAGTTATGTTACCATGTTCATTTCATGTGAATTTTTATACCCTCGATACCTACACAGTTTTTGCTGACTTGATACCTACTCTTACTGTATGTTTAGTAACTATACACTTGGTCATGCCAACCCCCTCCAGTCAAACGGGGCACGTGTCTATGTAACAGTCAAGCGTTATCATTCCCACACGATCCTAACAATGAGCTTGGGTGTCACATCAGTCAGTTTTGGCACTGCGATGTCAATTTTCATTTGTCCATTTGCTCTGTCAGGCTACGTGCGCTACTCCACACCCCCTGGAGACTGCCATGCATCCTACTGTGCTTCCCCACCTACGCGATTCTTTCTTGGCCCTCTAATTTTCTCTTGGCAATTGCCACATTACTTCCTTTATGTTCGAATCAACAATCACGTGATTTATTAGGTACCACCACCTTTACGATCCACTGCTTTCTCACGGGACTCCCATATTGCCTTTCTGGAGTGGTTTTCACGTTCTAGTTGTTCCTCACACAGAACGCTTGCTTATACACCACCTAGTGGTCATTACAGCTTCCGTACCCGGACGTAATGACGTGATTTGACTCTTCCATTCCGACTAACCGGCGTCCATGTGGTTCCTCACGTCTCCTGACAGAGACAACCACCCGCCTCCGTTCTAGTTTTTCGTAACTCGGCCTACTTATATATGGCTCACTAGCGTCTGCTCGTTTCTGCATCCGGACAGCGAGACGGCACCAGTGTCACTCCCACTGCATTGTGTAACTCAAGGTAAGCTCCTTGCTCACCGAGCGCCAGCGCTTCCCACATCCCTCCCTGTTGCCCATTTGGGAGCCCGCCCTGATTACAGCCTTTCTCGTTAGACTCCTCGCTACCACGGCGTACCCGCCTTTTCTACCCCGGACACTGGACGGCTCCCACATCGACCATTTACGGGTAAGACTCGACCTGATAAACCTCTCACTCCCCTCCCTCCGTCTTCTTCCCCTTGTTTACCCTTCCACTCTCCCTCCTCCGCAGCAACCCTCATTTCAAGTTGGATCATACCGATGCGTCCATCACACGCATCTCGTTTTATGTACCTACATTAGGTAAGCAGCTAGATTCTCATGCACTCCTCACTGGTCAGTCCTTATGGAGCCAGTAATGACTCTCCCTACGTTATCTGCACACAGGTCTCCATTGCCCAGGGACCACACCGCCCGCCTTCTTCCTACCCAGACCCTTCTAGATTACCCAGCCGGGTTGGAATTATCACCGGCCTTACTGTGAGTCTCCATACTAGTACACATTTCGCCACACAGTGTGGCTCTCATCTCTTTGCCTTTCCCCCCCCCCTTTTTTTGTTTTTTCCTACTCACTCCGGTTCTTTTTCTTTTCCATCTCCCTCCTCTTTTAGAATCTTCCATTCATTCCGCAGCTCCGGACAGGTACCTCTCTCTCATGTCTTTTCATTTTAGTTTCGCGATTCTGCGCTCTTGGCGTTCTACATGCGTCATCACCCCATTCCCCGCAGTGCACGAACTTCTTTCGCGCTCTTGGCAAGTGACGTGTACTATCTTTACCCGATTACCCACGGTTACTACCGATTTGGCAGTCTCCCTTTTGAGGTCTACTAGTATCTTTTATCCCTCACCTCGCATTCCATTATTATTTGCATCTCAGCTACTCCCTAGCTTGGCATCTAGCTTGTCCTCACGTTGTACCGAGAATACACGCCTATTGTTTTTGTATCTAGGATCCAATGAGCTCTTTTTAACGTGTACACTTATCCCGGTTGTCACTGCCACATTAGTACTCACTACGTGCCAGGATCATGTCACTTTAGTCTCACGTTGTTTTCTCACACAGTCACGAATCTGTTAACATGTCACTATTACAGTCATCCATTTCACATATTGCTTAGGGTTTCCACGCGTTAACGGTGATGTAATATAACATAATGGTCAGGTTGTCTAGGTTTGGCACCGACCAACTCGAGACGTGTAAAGAATTTTTCTTTCATTCAATGTTTTGTATCTCCCCCAGCCCTGAAGAAGTCACGGGATAACTCCCTCAAGTGACGAAACACTTGTTGGCTGGTTGTTTTTCGTTGTTGCATCATTAAAAATATTTAATCAGCATACTGGTGTGGACCACAGATACTGTTAAAATAAGAGACTTTTTGAACCATAAGTTTATCCACATTACGTGTGCCCAGGACAGTGTTTCTCTTGTTTAAAACTACACAATTACACGGAGCATGTTTTTGTGCACGCGGAAAGTAACAGTTTATCGGACAAGCGTATGAGCTAAAGACCACCGTATGCATGAAAACTCGTCAACCCTATGGCATGATAATATGTGAGAATGTTTTGAATAACTTGCACTCAAAATATCCGTGTCTCTAAAACCTAGCAGTTCGTTAATCACCAGTGTACTAAGTGTCCGTTTGCGCACAGAATGTATATTTACAGCACGTCCTGTCTGTTGAAAACCACACAATTACACGGAGCACGTCTTTGAGCAGACGCACAGCTTCCTTTTTCACAATATGGTTTGGAACAGGTTGAACTGGATGGTTTCTTTTACTCATCACGATGAGCGGCAGTGTTCTAGTTTTGGAGAGCTGTTCTACCAGTGGTTGCCATACATGTGTAAATTTGGTTTCAGAGTGCGTGATACAACAAGTTAAGAGCTCCATTGCCATGGTGTGCTATAGACGGGTGAACCATAGCGAGGTAGGCAGGGTCGAGGGCTTTTTCCACTGTAAGGCGATAGTTTGTTTTGCTACCCCCAGCATGTGCAAGATCAGGCGCCAGTCAGTATGTGTCATAGCTTTGAGAGATTGGGGCTGGATCCCTAATATAGTTACCTGTGGCGTACTCATTATGCGGAACCCCACTGTCTCTTTGATGTGGCTCAGCACCTTTTTCCAAAAGAGGGTGACAATTGTGCAGGACCACCAAATATGAATGAAGGAGCCCGTGGTGGATTTGCATCACCAACACAGAGGTGAGGAGGTAGGGAACATTCTCCACAACAGGACAGGCGTGTAATACCAGCGGGTCATGACTTTATAGGCAGTTTTGCGCTGAGAAGTGCTTCTATAAATCCTAGAGATGTCGCGCCAAAGCTGTTCCCACTGTCCGAGGGGATGATATCTGGAGCGTCTGAGTGCCACTGCGTTTGGTAAGGATGGAGCAGCATAGCGTTAGTGTTGTAGGACCTGGTATGTACGCGAGATAAGCCCCCGGGAGCGCACCAGTGTCTCAAAGGAGGTGAGCTAGTGCGTGGCCCCTTGTGTATTAGTGGGTGTGAGCTGCCAATGTCGGAGCTGAAAATATTGTAGTTGTGGCGGGGAGGTGATGGTCTTGTGTGCATTGGTCGAAAGTCTTAAAGATTTTCCCCTCAAAGATTGTATGACATGCCCTTTTCCCCTTGTCTAAGAAGGAGTGGGGTTGCAGGGCCGGAGGGGAATCGGGGTTCCGAGACAGCAGGGTGTTGGGGGAAGGGAAGGAGGTGAGACCCCTGGCGACAGCAACTTTGTCCCATATATCCAGGACCGTTTTTGTAGGGGTGGCAATGTAGGCACTGCGTGGTCTTAGCCTTTTCGGCAACCAAGCCAGATCCCAAAGAGGTCTGCATGCCACCGCCCTGTTCATATGAAACCAATGTTTTTCGCTATCGTGAACCACCCATTCCGAGATGTAGCATAGGTGCGCCGCCCAGTAGTAAACCAGTAGATTGGGGCAGGCAAGTCCCCCCCCCGCCCCTCCCCCCCCCCTGATCTCTGGTTGGCATGAGTATCTTATTGGAGCACCGTGGACGACCTTTTCCCCCAGATAAAGGAGTTCACATTCCTCTGGAGGCCTGTGATAGCTGTTTGGGGAATGGGCGTAGGAAGAGTTTGTAAGAGATAAAGCACTTTCGACAGTAGCGACATCTTTACTGCGTTAAGTCGACCAAGCCACGACATAGGGATTGACTTCCATCGCCTCAAGTCTTCCAGGACAGAGCGCTGGAATTCCGGCCAGTTAGCTTGAGGCCATGTGGCCAGCGTAGGAGTCACGTTGAGGCCCAGATATCGGATCGAGTGAGTCGCCCATTTGATCGGAGTGTGTGACTGCAGCTGTAGAACCTCCTGTGGCGAAAGTGTCAAGTTCAATGCTTGCGATTTGGTTGTCCTAATCTTGAGGCCTGAAATTTGTTCAACCATATGAAGGAGCAAGATCAGGGTAGGGAAGGAATCACTGGGATTGGTCAAAGTGAGCAGAAGATCATCCGCAAATAGCGTGACTTTGTGATAGTCGCCGCCAAAGGGGATACCCTTGATGTTAGATGCCTGACGAATGGCTATCGCCAGAGGTTCCACTGCTAGGGCGAAGAGTAGGGGGGGAGAGTGGACATCCTTGTTGGGTACCTGTTAGACCTGGCACCATTGGCGTGGGCTTCCCCTGTATTTTTAGGTCTCGCCGCTGCGTAGGAGGAGACCTTTAGGAATCAATTCACTTTTTCGGCCAAAAACGTGCACGTTTTGCATTGCTTTCAATGGCAACGCGTGCACGTTTGGCGATTCCCTTGCGGGAGCGAGCTTTGAAACCATCTGTTTGTAATTAACTTTCAAACAGATGGTGCCCCTGCTCACTCCCGCAAGGGAAACGCTGTGTGTGCTCTCGGCCACACTCCCCCCCCCACCCCTTCCACTTGTTAAGCAGTTTGTTTGCTGTTTTTTTTTTTTTTTTACAGCGTGCGCGTGTTTGTACTTGTTTTTCATACTGACTGATATCACAAGCTTTCTTGACTTAAAGACGCCGATTTCAGAAGAGGCTTAACTCCCCAGGTGAAGGCAATTACACATATTAACAAAACAAAGGGGTCTCGGGCACCCCACAGTTACAAGTCGGTCACAGACAGGCTTTTTCACACCTCGCTCACACGACGGCAAACATTTTGCATTTTTGATTACCCGTGTGGTGTCGGCAGTGCAGGTAGCGGTATAGTGCTGTGAAACTGTTTGGAGAGGGATAGAAAGCTAGTGATTTTTTTCAAATCCTCACAACAGGCGACTGTACGAAAAATCACTAACATGGCGCCCCCGTCTGAGCTCTTTTACTGCACCCCATAGGCATCTTCACAATCATCCCATTTGACCCCACGCCCGAAGTAACACAACACGCAAAAAGACCGTGGTGCAGCACTGGCCAGCACCTCCTCTACTAAAAGGTGGGATGTGGTGGGGGAGCTCGAGCAACGAGCTCAGAGAAGCCGCCAAAAGGCACATTAAAAGCTTTACAAGTTCTGAGATGCGACGCTGAGTAATTATCCATCAGTGGCTGAGGTTAATTCAAACGTCCAATCTAATACTTTTCATCGACCATATCAAAAACCGCTGTAAAATGCATAAATGCTGAGAAAATTAACTGTTTCTTTTTCAACACTTGTTTGTCCAATGCCTCCTACAATGCTTTCGCGAAAGGTTAATTGGGCTAAAAAAACAAAAACAGCCTGCCCTATGACAGGATTGTTTGCTGAGCCACCAAGGTCTGCAGAAATGACGGCAGGCATTTGGGAAAAACACATATTTCTAATTCCGGCCCAGCTCGGGGAGGACAGCAATTTTAGCTTCACTCCTAGATCGATCTCTCACATTTAACAAAACTAGTAACATCTTGCAGAATTCGCACAATAGCCATCCTGTCCTGACATTTTATTAATTGTCGAAGAGTTTATTGCCAAGGTAACCTCAAATGGGACGCTCTAAGCACTCACTCGTGCCACCCAATGAGACCCTTGGTAGTCAGACCATCCAGGTACCTTTTTAGCTTCCTGTTTTTTCCCAAATTCAGGTCTATTGCTTCAGGCAGCAATTCTTGGATGTCTCAATTCATCATTCTCTTTCAATCTACTTTTTCAAATTTTTTGACAATCCCATGGATAGGCTGCTGCCTGAATCCCGTGTTCCACCTTCATGTCAACTGCTCCTTAGACTCCCCTCCTTTGTAACAGAGCACTTGCCTAGTTCTAAGAAGGGCACATTTCTCTTTTTGAAGGGAGCGTGGTGATCCATTTCTTTCTTTAAAACAGTGTCTTTAATTAACGAGCCCTGGCAAAGTCAATAGGTCTGGCTTGAAAGTGATAACACTGGCAAACAGTATTTGGACATGCCTGTGTTTATTATTAGTACATTAAAGCAAGAACTACTGGCTTTACTAATGCTTGCACTAGCTTCCACAAGTGCGGCACTACTTTTGGGGAGTCTTTTGATTGCTTGTTCCGTGGGATCAACAGTGCCTGCTGATCAGTGCTGCTAGGAGTAAACAAGCATTGGCATAGCCAATAGGTCTCGCCTTTGGGACCTTATAAGTGTTTAGCCATGCAACAGTTGATGTTGTTGCACCAAGGATATTGTGCTGCATAACTAAGTACTTATAAGGTCCCAAAAGCGAGACCTATTGGCTATGCCAATGCTGGTTTCCTTTGCCTCCTGTGTTTTTGCTGTGTGTTGGACTGCGTTTTTGCTGGTCTAGATGCTTTGGACACTTTGCCACTGCTGTTCAGTGCCAAAGTGCAGGTACTCCCTCTGTAAATTATTGTTATGGATTAGTGATTCCATGAATGGCATATTTGATTTACTAGTCAGTCCCTAGTACAGTGCACTGTGTGTGCCCAGGGCCTGTAAATCAAATGTTGCTAAGTGGGCCTGCAGCACTGATTGTGCCACCCACATCAGCAGCCAGTAAATGTGACTCAGATCTGCCATTTCAGTATCTGTGTGCAGTCTAGTACTGCCATGTCGACTCGGCAAGTGGACCCACTTGCCAGGCCCTACCCTTCCCTTTTCTTACATGTTAGTCACCCCTAAGGTAGGCCCAAGGTACCCCTGTGGGCAGGGTGCAGTGTATGTGAAAGGTAGGACATGCCCTGATAGTGAAATACTGCCAATTTCGTTTTTCACTATTGCAGGGCTACCTGTCCCCATAGGATAGAATGGGGAGTTTGCTTATAACATCTTATAAACATAACTAGTCCTGGGAACAAGGTGGAAAATAAAGTTTAGTATGCCTGAACTCAGAACGTTAAAATGCATCTTTTAGTGAGGGTGATTTTTAGGTCGAGCCTTGAGTAGCGCGCAAGCTTTGCTCTGGCGAAGACTTTATGTAAGGGGCTTTTGAAAGCTGACCACACGCTCGTGCACAATGGCCTTTTCCCTGCGGTTACCCGCAGGGCCGCCATCTGTTTGCAATTATCGTGCCCAGATGTCTCGCTGTGGCGCGCGCACCTTCGCGTCCTTGAATTCTTTGTTCTGTTTACAAACAACACGAATTCTTTTGAACAGATCACAGAGCCTGGATTTCTTTCTGCCCTAATTAGTATTGTGTGCAACAAGTAAATGAAAAGGCAGACATGTCGACTTAAATCAACGTGCCTTATATATTGAAGTCTAATACAAACAAATGCTTACTATAAAGAGAAACTCGCTCCTTACAAGCCGAGACAAAGGCGGGCGCTTGTTTTTAAGCAGTTACTGAGCTGGACTTTTAGTGAGTGCGCAGGTGCGGCCCTACAGAGGCACAAAATTCAGATCTGTGGGGTGGGGGTACCCTTCGCCGAGACTTCACCGAAGTAACCCGTATTCTTATCAAAAACAAAAAAGGCTGTTTTCTTGTGAACATCGTGATGGCAAAGAAGCGAACCAGTGACTTCGAAAGCGAAAAGAGAGGAAACGTTTACAGTAGATTTGTGAGAGATGTATTCTATGAAAAATTTGAGTTTAAATGTACTTTTCCATAGCTTTCAAGACAGTTGGGGTACATTATTATGAAAACAACGCGTGATACTGTCTGGCTGAAGTCATAAAGCTGTTGGACTGCATGTCTTTTATTTCCCTTTTCAAAGTGTTGCCTAGGGGAGAAACACCATTCTAACACCCAGGTAAATATCTTAAAATACGCTATCATTTCTGTAAATTGATAGCTATATCAAATAAACACATTTGCACCCCGCCCCCGTGAGCCAGCCCTCCTTCTAAACAGCTGCTGTGAAGGGAACAAAACTCCTTGTTTTTATAAGATGTCTACGGGGATGTAGTTGAACACGGAAAACATGCAAATTAAATCCCTTTTATCCGGATCATATACGTGACTTTTTCTTAATTTATCTCCCCTACTCCCCCTGTCAGATGCAGGGAATAAAACGCACTTTTGCAGCCCGGGGCGGCGCGAGCTGTTTCTAATTACAGGGTTGGGGGGGCAGTGGGAAGTCACCCTGGGATGGCTTTATCAAATTAACGCCGATGACTGATTTATTAGCGCTGCTGCGCCGCGGTCGGTTTCCCACCGGGGAAGGGTTGGTTGGGGGCAGATAGTGCAGCCCGTAGAGCAGCGGCAAGTGAATTCATTCATGCACTCAGGGCACTGCACAGCGCCGAGTGCACATAACGCGCCTCACACCTGAGAACACGATCGCCACTGAGCTGGATAATAATAACTCATGGGTAAGTTAATTCGTCATTTAGTTTGTGATGGGTGCTGTATCAATGGTCTATATAAATTGTTATGATTATTACGATTATTTTTATTGTACTTTTTGCAAACATTTTATGCCTGTCGCTGAGCACACGACTCTCTTAAAGCAAACAGGCTCTGCATGAGTCACAGAGTTAGACCAGGAGACTTTCATACTTGTGCACAGGTGACTTTCATACTTGTGCACAGGTGACTTTCATACTTGTGCACATTGTGCGAGTCGCAGAGTTCAATCAATCAACATTTTATTTTCATTTTTCTGAATGCATAAAAGTAAAGACGTTAAAAATATCACAGTGCAAAGTCTACAATAAAGTAGAATTGTAGGCAAATAGATTGAATGTTAAACAAGCATTGGCATAGCCAATAGGTCTCGCCTTTGGGACCTTATAAGTGTTTAACCATGCAACAGTTCATGTTGTTGCACCAAGGATATTGTGCTGCATAACTAAATACTTATAAGGTCCCAAAAGCGAGACCTATTGGCTATGCCAATGCTGGTTACATTCTGTGTTTGAAAATACCACTTTTAGAAAGTAGGCATTTTCTTGCTTAGCCATCCAGTGTGCCTCTGCTAGGATGTGTATTGACTGTCTGGCTTTGGATTGACAGGGGCTGGGGATGGGCAGTGACTCCAGAGAGTCTGGATGAGTCAGGGCTGGGCTGAATAGACCTGGGCTGCATTTAGCGTAGGGGGGGAGAATTCATTTCACCTGAATGGGCCTGGTCTGCCTTCCACAATGCTCTCTCCACCTCCTGCCAGGAAGCTGCACCAGAGAGGACAAAGGATTTTGCTGTATAAATATTGGGGCCCAGACCCCAGAATTTTAGATCACTTTTGGACTTCAAGAGGAACCTCTGCCAAGGAGAAGAGCTGGAGAAACTGGAGGAGTACTGCCCCTTTGCTGTGTGCTGTCTAGGGTTGGCCTGCAGTGACTGTTTCTGCCAAGGAGAGGAACTGTGTGTTATCCTGCTTGAGAAAGTATCTCCAAGGGCTTGAAGGGGAGCTCTCAGGAACAGTAAAGACCTCGGCATCCTTCTGGGCACCGTCTCTGGTTCCGCTGGTTCCAGTCACCACAAAAGAAAAGGGCAACCGACTCCGTCACCGAGTCTGTCGCAGACTCCGTGTGCTAAAGGCACCTCAGAGGGCACCGCCTCGCTTCGCAACGAAATCCTGGTCTCACCGACTCAGTCAACGAGCTGCTGCTTGCACCGCGTCCTGTGGGCACCGCACTCTGCACCGCTTCGCTACACGCTGCAAAGACGTCACCGACTCTGTCGTTGCCCGGCTCAACCATCAACTGACTCTGTCGCCGCACTGTGGCCTGCCAGCACCGCATCGAGCACCGCCTCACCCTGCAAGGCAAACCTTGGCCTCACCGACTCCGTCAACGAGCCGCTGCCTGCACCGAGCCGTGAGGACACCGCACGCTGCAGCGCTTCCATCTCACATCGCAACCGCGGCGGTTGCCACTGATCGGCTCGTATCATTGTGTCGGCCGCAACAAGAAAGGTACTGTCTCCGAGTCTGTCGACGCTTTAGCTAACCCGTACCGACGCTGTTGGCTGGAATTGTTAGACTCTGTCGTGTTCAGTATCGCGGTAGCCCCCAAAGGAGCTACTGAGTCGGAGGAACTGTGTTTTTCATGTTATTCCTGCAATTTAAAGGTTATTTTGCACAGTAACTATTTATTGTATGTTAGATTTTTGTCGTTTTTGGTCTTGTCTTTTAGCAGGGTCACAACATTTGAGTGTCTGTTGTACTGATGAGAAGTATGTTGTTAAAGTAGTAGTGAAAGATCACTCAAATAGAAACCTTCTCTCAGCTTCTTCCGGCCACTTTGAGGCCACCATTGTGCTACTACAGACTAAATGATTTACAGCGTACAACTTGTTGCAATTCTTAACATAGCGTCTGGAGATTTTGAATGTTGCTTGCCAATTATAAGCTTGCCTATCACGTGGACCTATTTGCCTCCCAATGGCTTGGGCACCTTTGAAAAGCTCTGACAAGGGTATCCCTTAAGCACAAGTAATTGGAACTTTGAGCATCAAATTTCCTGAGTTGATTGTAGTATATATAGAGTTTGATCAAGCGCTCTGCCCTTTTCAGAGTATTGACCACAACTCCATAGATCATTGAGGAGAATCCTGCCTGGTTTTCTTTTTATGACACTGTAGACCATATTGGAACTTCAATTAAGTTTAAGGGGACTGAAGATCAAATGAAGGTTATCTCTGGATTCCTGCTCGATCTCCCGTCTCTCTTTATGTACTCAATTTGTCCAATCCTCTGATTCAATATAAACTTTTCTATTGATGGATAAATCTTTGGTCTGTCTTCGTTCCAAGGATGGTATGGTGCTGCTTTTGGCTGCACCTGTATGCAACTGGGCACAAGGACAAAATAAAAGATTGGTTATTCTTTATCAGTAAGCTTCTTATTACTAAAACCTTTATAGGTGTTGTCCCTACCCGGGTGGAGGAAGGTCTCAACCCTGAGTTCAGTGATTCAGATTTCTGTTACAATTTTACCAAACTGTAATTTTATCCCCAGGAAAGTGCTTCAGTCCAGACTTGAATATTAGCAGCAAACCATGTTTTTTACATTATGTTAGAGCTAATGATGTGCCTGTTCATTGGAGCTGAACCTTTGAGTTTTAGTGAGCTACTCTGGTGATCATACTTAAGGCGTAAATTGGGTCCAATGGGAAGTTGGTGACTTAAGAACTTGGAGACTTGAAATATGACTACCTTCTTTTTCCACATGACCAAAATATGTCATTCTTTGGATGGGACTGTCTCCTGAATGGTAAACGGGAGTGTACCCCATCCCTGAGTGCCATACGGCTTTTGAAACTGCTAGCCTAACTTTTTGCTTTGGCCCTAGCATCACACTGGTCTTATCATCTAAACTAGTGCACCAAGCATGCCTTCATAGTGGGCATTGAACTACTGTCACTGCCATGGGTCCATCACATAAAGTGGTGGTGGCAGGTTACTGTGTGTTCTGGCTCTTTAGTGTGACCAGATCTTTTTTCCTGTGTTAGAGGGAGTGCGCTCTACTGGCTCTGCCTGTGTAACTTTGCACTGTAAGGTGACACCCAGTACATTGCGCTGACTTTTCTTCTGTGTGCCTAGTGCATATATGTGCAGCAATTGTCTGGCAAAGGTGTGGTAGTAGGATTATGTGTGGTATGGATTTAAGTATCAATCAATAGTTTATTGTATGTGATTACTTAAAATCGTTACAATTTACAATTTAAAATATCTAGACATACACAAATAGTAAAAAAACCTCCAACTAAATGGTGTGGTATGGATTTAAGTACTTGGATCAGTGGTATCATTTTGGATGCCTCTGGGTTAGCATGACACAAGATGGAGAATGAGTACAGCTTCCTCAAACTGTGAAAGTATATTGCTTGTATTCTTGTGGCTGAAGGACTAGACATTAAAGTGAGTAAGAATGGAGACTCCGCTCTCCTTTGAAATTCAATGCGGATCTTGTTAGCAAAGGGCTGCTGATTAGTTTTTTCTGAGCACTGCCATTTGGTAGATGTTAGGTGGGACAGCAGTTTCTGTTGTTCAAGGTGAGGATTTTAGTAGGGAGGGCCTACCTACCCTTGTCTGTTCCGGATTACTGTGTCGGGAAGTGTGACGATAGGTGCAGAAATCTCACACTTCATTTAATCCGTCTGATAGAAGATTGCAGCATTTCTACTTTCTGTGAGAGCATCAACTTACAAGGGGGAGCAGCCAGAGAATGATATTTGAAAGTGCACCAATCCAAACCGGTTCTGAACTCTTAGACATTTGATCCACACCCCCTACCTGGAAATTGTCTCAAACAGGGATGAAATCACCCCACTTTGTTCCTGTCCAGGTTCTTCTTGACCAAGGAAGGGTGTGCTCTGCAGAGTACATGAAAAGCTGCGCTTGACTGGGGCTGCTGTCTGAATGACAGCCAGTCTTTTTGGAGTGCGGCTACTTCAACTGCAGTTTGCATAGCTTGATGAGAATAGCTGCCTAGTACCAAGAAGCCTCAATGGATGGTCAGAGAGAAGAGTGCCTGTCCCTACAGAAGAAGAGACTGTTCAGCTATGTTCCCAGTGTGAAAAACACCAATTTACTGAATGCCCTTCAGAGTAAAGCTGGAGCTGACTTGTGTCACAAGGGGTCTCCTGGTCTCCCATGTCAACCCTTGCAGTGGACAACGTACAGAAACCATCCTGTGCCACCCAGCACCCATGTGATGCCCATAGGTTTGGTGTTGCTGTTGCTGCCCTACTAGAAAATCCTAAGGAGTTGCTGTTGTCACTGAAGCAGAAGCCAAACATGGCCCAGAGGCTGCAACTGTCTGAAGAAGCAGGTCTCTCTGGTCCTTCCCTGGATACCAGAACTGCCTGTGATGAGCACGGTCAGATCGCAGCTTGGAGGCCACACCTGCCAGAATCAGTGGCTGCAGAGCAGGCCTGCAGTTCTCCTCCTCCGCTGCAGCTCCAGCCGCAAGAGAAACAGCCACTGTGGTCTTGTCAGTGGAGATGCCGTTGAGAGCATCAGCCAGAAGAGTGCCAGCCAATTGCAATAGCTTTAGCAGGTATTGGCGCCTTGCACAAAAGACTGAACTACACACACAATCTGTGTTCTGCAACGGGATCAGACTGTTGCCTAAGTGATCCCATTAATTCGGAAATGGACTATTGAACTGACCGGCAAACTACGTCAAGTGGGTAAAGACCTAGTAAATAGTATCTAGTAAACTAATCTGTGCCTATGGCTACATTAGAGTAGAATTATAGACCCAATAACTACTCCTAGAATAGGGAAAGGGGGCCAAAGTGTTTAAGATGTTTAGGCGGGTGTAAGTAGTACTTAAATCCTTGCAGCTGAGCCCCATTGAATTGTCACATTATGTTGTACTGTACTTTATTTTTTACTAAGATAACCCTGGACTGAACAGAGCATTTATTGTGTCTGTTGGTTGACTGTTCAGTTCTGAGGTCGTGTCCCTCACGTTACCTCCAAGAGAAACCTTTGACTGCTTGGCCTTGCTACACTGAGAATCAAGGGCATAAAGGATGTACTTGATCCAATTTCCAGTGCCACAGTAGGACAAACACTTGTGGGGAAGAACCTCATCCAGTAGCCCCTGTCTGCCAATCATCCTGGCCATATTACTTTATATCCCGTGCCTCAGTTAGCTTGACTGCAAAAAAAATTCAGGCTTTTTAAAATTCTGTAAAATTCTCTGAAATCAAAAAGAGATGAGTGAAGGGTGCAGGTGTACTCTGTTCAGGTTGCCACATGCTATGTGCATGTAAAACCTGGTTTAACACACTGTGGAAGTTTTGCACCTTTTCATTTTTACCGATGTACCCATTTCAGAAGCTTTGACTTTGTTCCCAAAAAAAAAGTAATCACAAAAAGGTAGAATACTTTTTCGCGTGACCAAGTTACTTGGTTACAAAGCTATAACCGGCCACAAGGTTTTGAATACAGCAGTTTCTTGCAGTGTGTTCAGACCACCGCTCGGCATGCTCTATCAGATATGGTTTTAGGAAGCGACCATGTGGGACTAAATAGTGTAGCTGTCTGAAAGTTGCAAGTGGTATTAAGCTTTCCATCCTTGTAAAACTTTGCTATTGTGGTGTTTTTGTGTTTTTAGTTTTTTTAACACCCTTTTTAGGTTGAAGCCTACCAGACAGCTGTGGCAAAGACATCTTGTGGACATTCAGAAAGCTGACCTAGGAATGTATTCTGCCTGTTGCTTACCATTGGCTTTGTGGTTTGTAACTCACATTGTCTGCTTTTCTACTTGTTTGCTTTATTTGCTTTGTGCGGTCCAGTTTGAGTTTGATCCTCCTGTTGCCCAAACCTTGTTTACTGTATTCTTCCACAAACATGCTTTCTGTAAATGGGCCTCTAAATCTTGTTCTTATCTTGTCACATTTGCTGGGCATTCAAAGACAGAGGTCAACTGTCAAGCTGCGTCTTCCAGGGAGCTTGGTGTTTATTTTTTATTTTCTGACTTCTAAGTAAGAGGATTTATGTGACGATCATGCTGGCTAGTGGGGGTGTGCTTGAGGGGAAGGCTGTACAGATGTGATTTTTGTTTTCCAGTACACAACAAAATTGAAATGTTTGTAAATGAACTGTGCTGATGATCAAATTAATGCATTGGTGATGACATTTCCACACATCTTTTGTGCTCTGCATACACCATACATACTCCACATTACTCCACTCTGCCTTTCCACTCTATGCCACACCACTCCACTCTGACACGCCACTTGACTCCACACCACTCCAATCTACACCACTTACTCCACAACGCACCCCTCCACACCACTTAAACCACTCCAATTACTCCACTCCTCTCCAATCTATCCCACTCCACTCCTCTCCAATGTACCCCACTCTACTTTCCTCCACGCCAATCTACCCCACCCCAATTTATCCACCCCCTCAACTCTATCCCACTCCAATCTATTCTACTCCAAGCTACCCCACTTCAGTCTAACCCATTCCACTCCAGTCTATCCCAGTCAACTCCTCTGTGATCCAGTCTACCCCACTTCACTGAATCCAACCCAATCAACCCCACCGTGCTCCACCCCAATCTGCAGCACTCTGCTCCAGTCTACCCCACTCCTCTCCACTCCAATCTACCCAATCCACCCTACTCCAATTTACCCTCATCCAACTCGCTCCACTCTAGTCTACCCCAGTCCAATTTACTCCACTACAATTTAACCCACTCCACTGCAATCTATCCAACTCCTATCCACTCTAATATACCACACTCCACCCCACTCACCACAATCTACCCCTCTCCAATCTACCACACTCCCATCTGACTCAATTCACCCCACTCAAATCTACCACACTCCAATCCATCCAATCTACCCCACCCCACTCTAATCTACCCTACTTTACTAAACTCGGCTTCACTCCTATCTACCCCATCTCCACCCCACTCAATCCAGCCCAATCAACCCCATCGGTACTCCAATCTACAGAACTCCACCCAAATCTACAGCACTCTGCTCCAGGCTTAGCCAGTCTACCCCATGTCACTCCAATCCACCCCACTCATATCTACCCCAATCCAACCCACTCCAATGTACCCCCTTCCAACCCACTCCAATGTACCCCCTTCCAACCCACTCCAATGTACCCCCTTCCAACCCACTCCAATCTACCCCAGTCCAGTTTACCCCACTCCATTGCAATTTACCCAATCCATTCCAAACTCCACTGCAATTTACCCAACTCCTCTCCACTCTACCACTCTCCACTCCAGTCTACCACACTCCACCACAATCCACCCCACTCCAATCTACCCCACTCCAATATACCACAATCCACACCACTCAAATCTACCGAACTCCAATACACCCAATCTATCACATTCCACGTCACTCCTATCTACTCCACTCCAATCTACCACTCTCACTCAAATCTCCCTACTCCATTCCAGTCTAACCCACTCCACTGCACTGCAATCTACACCACACCACACCACACCACCCCAATCCAATCCAACCCTACCCAGTCTACTCTAATCCAACCCACTCCACTCGAACACAATACATCTGATCTACCTCAGTCTGCCCCAATGTTCCCCACTCCATCCTACTTTACTCTACCCCACTCCAATACAGCCCACTCCACTCATCCCTCTTAATTCTACCCCACTCTACTCTACCTCACTTCATTACAATCTAACCTACTGTAATCCACCCCACTCTACTCCTACCTAATCTATCTCACTCAACTCCAATCTCGACTCGACTCCAATCTATCCAACTCCACTCCACCCCAATCTATGCCACCTCGATCTACCCACTCCAGTCCACCTCTCTCCACGGCAATCTACCACAATCCATTCCTTTCTACCCAATCTACCCTACTCCACTTCAATCTAACACATGCCACCGAAATCTACCACACTCCAGTCCAGTCTAACCCACTGCATCCCAATCCACCCCATACTAATCTACCCTACCACACTCCACTCCAAGCGAAACTACTCCAATCTACCCCATCCCATCTGCCCATCTCCAATATACCCCACACAACTCTATCCAACTCCACTTCAATCTCCTCTAATCCACCCCTCTCCAAAAGTACCCACTCCTATCTATCTTACTCCAGTCTACCCCACTCCACTCCAATGTATCACACCCCAATCTACCCTACCATAATCCACTCCAACCTCCACTCCAATCTACCCCATTCCACTTCAATCTACCCCACTCTGCTCCAATCTAATCCTCGCCACTCCTATCTACTCCACTACAATCTACCCCAATATATCCCAATTCGCTCTATCTGACCTGCCCCATCTCCAATATACCCCATTCCCCCACTCCATCCTTCCCCACTTCACCCCAGTCTACTCTACCCACCCCACCCCATCCCAGTCTACAACACTCCACTCCATCCAATCTAGTCCACTCCACCTAATCTAGTCCACTCCACCCAATCTACCCCCTCTACCCCACTCCACCCCACTTCAGCCTAACCCATTCCACTCCACTCTACCCCGCTCCAATCTACCCCATCTTCCGCACTCCTCCCCAATCTTCCGCACTCCTCCCCAATCTTCCGCACTCCTCCCCAATCTTCCGCACTCGTCCCCAATCTTCCGCACTCGTCCCCAATCTTCCGCACTCGTCCCCAATCTTCCGCACTCGTCCCCAATCTTCCGCACTCGTCCCCAATCTTCCGCACTCGTCCCCAATCTTCCGCACTCGTCCCCAATCTTCCGCACTCGTCCCCAATCTTCCGCACTCGTCCCCAATCTTCCGCACTCGTCCCCAATCTTCCGCACTCGTCCCCAATCTTCCGCTTTCGTCCCCAATCTTCCGCTTTCGTCCCCAATCTTCCGCACTCGTCCCCAATCTTCCGCACTTCGTCCCCAATCTTCCGCACTCGTCCCCAATCTTCCGCACTCGTCCCCAATCTTCCGCACTTCGTCCCCAATCTTCCGCACTCGTCCCCAATCTTCCACTTTCGTCCCCAATCTTCCGCACTCGTCCCCAATCTTCCGCACTTCGTCCCCAATCTTCCGCTCTCGTCCCCAATCTTCCGCACTTCGTCCCCAATCTTCCGCACTCGTCCCCAATCTTCCGCACTCGTCCCCAATCTTCCGCACTCGTCCCCAATCTTCCGCACTCGTCCCCAATCTTCCGCACTCGTCCCCAATCTTCCGCACTCGTCCCCAATCTTCCGCACTCTGCTCCAATCTATCCCACTCCAACCTACCTCATTCATATCTACCACAATCCACCCCACTCCAATGTACCCCCATCCAACTCACTCCACTCCAGTCTACCCCAGTCCAATTTACCCCACTCCATTCAGTTTACCCCACTCCAGTACAAAGCTCAATTGCAATTTACCTAACTCCTTTCTACTCTAATCAACCACACTCCTCTCCAGTCTACCTCACTCCACCACAATCTACCCCTCACCAATCCACCCCACTCCAATCTACCACAATCCACCCCACTCCAATCTACCACACTCCAATCCACCCAGTCTACCCCACTCCACTCTACCCAATCCACTCCACTTAACTCCTACCTCCTAGCTACCACACTCCACTCAAATCTGCCATACTCCATTCCAATCTAACCCTCTCCACCAAACTCCAGTCCTCCACACCCCACTCCGCCCCAATCTAACCCACTCCAGTCCAACCCACTCTACTCCAATCTAGCATACTATATCCAATCTTCCCCACTCCACTCCAAACTAACTCACTTCAATCATCCCTCTTTATTCTACCCCACTCCATTCCACCCCACTCCATTCCAATCTACCCTACTCTAATCCACCCAATCTACCCCACTCCACTCTTCCCCAATCAATCTCCCTCCACTGCAATCTACCCCACTTCAATCTACTCACTCCAATCCACCCCTCCACGACAGTCTACCACACTCCATTCCACTCTACCCAATCTATCACATGCCACCCAAATCTACCCCCCTCCAGTCCAATCGAACCCACTGCACCCCACTTCACCCCACTCTAATCTACCCAATCACACTCCTCCCAAAAGTTTCCATCTTTTTGATGTCAATAACTTTTATTGGTTTTCAAACACAAAACAAATAAAAGGACACAGAGCAAAGAAATAAAAATACAGCAATTCATCAAATGTCACATTGGATAAAGGCAGTAGGTGAGATAGTTTTACAAGTGATACAGTGACAATGAATGAAGTGGCCGACCGGAGAGAATACATATGTTTAGTTGATTAACTAGCCAAAATACAAATATCTCACAAGAGCTAGCAAATATAGAATACAGAGACAATTCTGAGTACTCATGTTGGTTTAACCATTGCAGACTAGTGTACATTAGGTCCGTTGAAGTAGTGATCGATGAGACCAAGGTTCAAAAGTATCCACTGTATCATTAGTAAGAGCATGTATCATAGTATTAACAATTCTGGTGAATATCCTTTATCCTCCTTTAAGCGTGAGGAGAATCAAGAGAAAACGATGACAGTAAATAAATAAATACTAACTAATGAAATAAAGTAAAGGAAAGGAAAATAATCAGCTCGGGGTCAAGGCGCACACCTATAAACTAGTGTTGGATGGTTCATTGATCTAACCTTATTCTGATAGGTTAACCATCGCTGAGTCCTAGTTGGGGTGCTTATATTTTTGCTGAGGGGTCTGCGATTTAGTACTGTAGTAATCACGTTTGGGACGGATACTTCAAGGGGGTTTAAAAACCATAGAGGCAGAATCAAGCGATTTCCATATTTTCCTGTGTTTAGGTTTCCAAGGGGAGGTATTTCAGTCAAAGAAGCCTGCTAAAATATATGATAACTCTTTAATTGGTGAGATGTTGAATGTTTGATGTATTTGAAGATTTTATTCCAAAAGTTTTGTAGCATTGGACACAATAGGAGCATGTGTGATAAGTCACCTGTTTGAGAGTTGCAGTTCCAGCATTGTGGGGACTGGACTAATTTAATCTTGTATAGTCTGGCACGGGTCCAGTAGTTCCTATTTATAATCATGAATTTTGTTTGTGAGAGAATAGGAGAGATTGTGTTTGAAAGGCATCATATGTATTTGTGTCCAATCTAGTGTAATTGCTTTGCAGTTCGGTTCTGTCTCCCACTTGCTACGTTACTCAAATGATGCTTACTCGGAACGGGGAGTAATAACTTATAAATCCTTGAGACCGTGTGACCAGCGTTGAGCAATTGGGATAGCTTGGAAGGGAGCGAGGGGGTGAGTGAATTAGAGTTTAGTTTGGAGATCTGTACTTTAAGTTTCAGGAAGTCATAAAAGTCTAATTCAGTTAAACCTTTCTCAAATTTAAGGGCAGAGAAGGGGATGGGTGAGTTATTATTATAAAGGTCCTCGATAATGTTAATGCCTTTACGGGACCACTCTCTCCAGAATATTGTTTTCTTATTTATTTTTATCAAAGGATTGTGCCAGATCGCCAGTGTATTTGAAGCGCCCATTTTTATTTTGGATAATGCGTCCAGCCGTGCCAAAGCTTTCTTCGTGTTTAAAATGATGCATTTAGACTGCTCCAATATAGAGACCTGCATTGTCATAATTGCTGGAAGGGGGATCACCTTGATGAGTTTTAGTTCTACGTCTAGCCATTGGGGTCTGTAATCCAGTTTGTCCATAAACCAAGCTGCCCCTTGTTTGCATCGGTATGCTATTTGGTAGTTCCTGAAGTTTGGTATGCCTACCCCTCCATTGTTTTTGGCGAGTCTAAGCTTATTTAAGGAAATCCTCGCTTTTTTCCCTTGCCATAAAAATGTACTGATAACTTCTTAAAGAAGATAGATAAAGTTATCTGAGAGCATCATAGGGAGCATACCAACAAGATAATTTATGAGAGGCGATATCATCATAGGAATTTGGATGACCATCCCTCTAAGAGGTTCGATTTAAATTTTTTTTTTTTTTTATGGATAATAGTTTTGTTTTCCTCAAGTGTGGAGATAAGATCGCTCGAGAATTCTATGCCTAGGTATTTAATTGTACCTGCTGCCATGTCAACCCTGAATCTCCCAGGATCCGCATAAATTAAGTAATTTAACCTCTGTCTTCTCCATACTGAGGGTGTAGCCCGATACTTCTGCATAGTCATGAGTTGATTTCATAAGGGCCGGGATAGCTAGGGCCGCTGCTTTGGATACCACCAATAGATCTGCATAGGCCGCGACCTTGAATGAGTTTTTGCCAAAGTCTATGCCATGAATATCTTGATTCGCCCATAGATGTTGGAGGAATGGTTCAATAGACAAGAGGAAGAGAGATGGGGACAGTGGGCAACCTTGTCTGGTACCTTGTTTTAACGTAAGGAAGCAGAGAGTGCTCCCCCCGCCCTCACTCTAGCCCTCGGACTATGGTATAGTGCCATGATCATCTGGATCAAATTATCTCCTAGGTTGAATTTCCTGAGTGTCGCGTTTAGGAATGACCAATCAACTTTATCAAACGCTTTTTCTGCTTCAAGCGTTATGGCAACAGTAGGGGAGTTAAGTAATTTTGCTTTTTCGATTGCGTGGCAAAAAATTCTGGTGTTGTCACTGGACAACCTATGCTTTAGGAATCCTGTTTGTGACGTATGTTTAAGTTTAGCAATGTGTTTTTGTATTCGATTGGATAAAATCATGGCATATATTTTACAGTCCAGATTTATGAGTGAAATTGGTCTGTAATTCTTTGTTAGTAATACGTCTTTGCCCTCTTTTGGGATAACGGTAATTATTGCTTCCGCTGGGGTACAAGTTATTTGTCCAGAAGAGGTGAATCGGTGATAGAGGAGTAGTAGCGGATCACACAAGTGCTCTTCAAATGTTTTATAAAAGGATGCATTACCCATCAGGGCCCAGTGCTTTACCTGTTTTAAGTTTCCTAATGGCTGCCTTAAGTTCTTCCATCGTAATCGTACCATTAATAGAATCCCTTTCCTGATCACTTGGAGGGTTAATTGAAGCCTCCTCAAGATATTTCTGTATCTTGTGGAGTTTCACTTCGGGGGTAGTGCTATATAGTTTTTGGTAAAATTCTTTAAATGTGTCTGCAATTTTGTTTGGGTTTGTATGGACGGTTCCTTCCTCATCCTTGATACCATTGATTGAGTATCTTTGGCATTTGAACTTTAAATAAGAGGCCAGTGACTTGCCGGCTTTATTCGCCTCACAAAAGCGAAGACCTTTTTGTTTATTTATCCAGATACCCGCTCTCGTGCTAATTATCTTATTGTATTCGTATTTTTTATTTAGGATCTCCGTCAGAGTCCCTGGATCATTATTGTAGATATGCGTTTTTTCCAGTCTTGAGATATCTTTCTCTTATTTCAGTAATTGTGAGTTTGCCTCTCTATTCATGTTGGCCTTGATTTTTATAATGACTCCTCTAACAGTGGATTTTAATGCCTCCCATCTTGTGAGGTGAGAGGTGTCATTCTCTTTGTTGTAAATTAGGTAGTTTTGGATTGTATCTTCAATTACTTTTTGTTTTCAGGAGAGGCTAATACCTCATCATTGAATTTCCAAAGATGTTCCTTGTTCTGTGTGGTTGGGTCTGTGAGAGTTCGTGTGATACAGGAGTGATCAGATACACTATTGGTTCTATTGTTGATTGGTCGACCCTACTTATGTCGTTCCCTGAAATTAACAAGTAATCTATACGTGAGTATGAGTTGTGGGGGAAAGAGGGGGAAAGTGGGGAAAAGAGTAAAATGTGCAGTCCCTTTCAGTCTGGTTCTGTAACCTCCAAGCATCTAGCATATTGAATCTATTACAGAGGTGAATGAGCGTTTTGTGTGATTTGTTCGCTTAGAATTTGCAGGAAGAGTTCCTGTGTAAACACAGATCCAGTGGGAGGTTGAAGTCACCTGCAATAATTGAGGGGGCAGTGTCTGGAATCATGTTAATATTCTCCTCTAGGTCCTCCCAGAAATCACTGTTGTCATTCGTAGGAGCATAAATATTAGTTACGAAAAGGACAGAGTTCTCTTTCTGTAGCTTAGAGATAATCCATCTCCCTTGTTTATCTGAGTGTGATATTAAGTCTATTCTAGATCTGTTTGAGATCATGGTTATGACCCCATTCTTTTTAGGTCTCGCCTAGCGTTGCAGTGCGCATGCGCTGCTCGCTCTGCGAGACATATTGTCTGAGGAGATTTCAGAAGGGGACTTGAAGCCCCGCCCATCATTTTCATTGCGTCGCGTCAGCGTTTATGCTAAACGCTGGCTTCCCATTGAAAAGGATGCTTTTTCGTTACCACCCTTTCTCCTTTTCGTCCGGCCCATCCGGACTGGGTCGTCTGCTTCACGGCTGTCGTGAAGCAATTTCTTATCTTTATGGGGCCATCTGTTTCTAATTAGCGTGGCCTTAGCGCGGTCGCTTTCACTTTCGTACTTCTGGCCCAACCGTTCTCCTGCAAATGTATTTAAGTTCTGCATAGGAGCACGCACCCGGCTCACGGCAGACAATGGAGTTGCTTGGCCTGCCCTGCTCTCTCCACCCCGCCTCCCTCTCCTCACACTGGCTCCCCTAACCGGGGCTGCTGCAGGCACAGATTTGTCAGAGCCTTTCAGTTGAGACTGATTATGATTGCAGCAGATGGGCTGGATTTGACAGCCGATCCTAAGCAGTTTCTTTAGGGCTGGGGGAATTAATAGGCCCCGCTTTGCAGGATCGCACACAGAGCGGCCCTCCCCGCTGTGGAAAGTGCCACGTCCCGAGCCAGCGGCACCCCCCGAACACATGTTCAACGTCCCGGAGCCTGAGAGGAGCAGCTCGCGAGGCACACAATAAAAGCGAAAGGAGAAGCCAGGAGAGGGGGCGGGGAGGGGGTGTGAAGCTCAGCCTGCTGGGGCTGCCGCTGCTGCTGCTCTCTGTGGCTTGCTGCTGGCCCTGGCCCCGCTCCCTGCCTGGAAACTTCATCAACTCTGGCTCCTGCCCCCTGCTTCCTTCGGCGTCGCTCGTTCCACTCTGGGATTACAATGATGTGGTTGCTGGATGCGTGAACTCCCTGCCGTCCTGACCATGTTTCTCCACAGAGCAGGTAAGCAGTTATGTCCGCGCGCTTCCTCTCTTTCCCAGGGAAGGTCTACAGTGTTTGCACGCGGGTTGCACTGCGTCACGCTGCCCGATCGTTGTCCAGCCGTGCGCCCCCACACAGCACTGTTTCATGAATTTAGTGCCAGCTTCAGGTTGTGCGTCTTTGGTATGATACGTCATGCTGCCACGGTTGCTGCCCTGAGCTATGCATTTATTTCCAATGCACATGTCCCCCTGTTTTGGAACAATATATTGATTTGTAATTGATACGTGCATTTGTGTTTGTCTTATCCCATGGTGTTTGAATTGCTGTCTTCAACCCACACAATTCTTTCTAAAGTAAAACCGCAAGGTGGTGTGTGGGGGTTTCAGCACATTCTGTGTTTGTTTTGATTGTGTTTCTATACAGATTTTGACTTTGCCAGGGTAACTGTTGAGGCTGTATACAAGTTGCCATTGCTGTCCGATTGTTGCACTGCTTCGCCCCATTGCCAGCCACACTTTATTTTGCTTTGAGACTCTTTTCTGGACAGTGAATGGACCCTAAACTGCGGCTGAATAATTCTGCGTCCTTGTGAGGAAGTGCCAGGGCTGAGACTGGCACATAGGCGGCACGGTTACGCATTATGCTGGGCAGAGACTGGCACGGAAAGGGGGCTCTCCGCTCCTTTGCCCTACTGCGTCCTGCTCAGCCTATGAGTGGACATTTACATTGGGGGTCCAGGCTCTGCTACTGTATGCTTGTGCCCCTGTGAAGCCTCTGACATGCAATATTTTAGTAGAGGTGGCTCTGTGCTGCCTCCTGCTGCGCCTGTGACTGGCACCGGAGGGGGGTTCCCCTGGGCCCCGCTGCTCTAGCCTACAGTGGGACAGGTTAGGGATGGTGACTCTAGGCACTGATGCTGTACGTCACCCTGATTAGCCTAGGACTAGCTGTCACATCTGCTGCTATGCTGTGCCCTGCTGAGCCCATAAGTATGGACGGGATAGTGCGGGGTAGGGGAGGGCTGGCAGCTCTGTTACACTTTCACCATGGCTATTGCTGGCACTGAGGTCAGAAAAGGGTGCCCGTCGCCACTGTTGTATTTTGCCCCACACCGTCAGGGTTGTTGTAGTGCACAGGAGGAGGTGCCCCTCGGGTCTGCTGCTCGACTGAATACCCTCTTCAGACTAAACTGCTCTGCTGCTGAACGGTGCCCACGCTGGCCTGAGACTGGAACAGGTTGTACTTTTAGCCTTTCAACGTTGTAATAAATGTTCTCTAGCATGGATGTGCGGATTTTGCTTAAGCTGCTGCACTGGAATACCCTGGACTGAAGGAAATTGTGACTTTTAATAATAATGTGTATGGGACGCTGGCCAAATATCCGGATTAGAATTACTTGCTCTGTGCTTAAAGGGGCATTTCATGACAACCACGCTAAATGCACAGGAGAGTGTTCCCTTGGGCTCTAAGGGGTGGTGCAAAGTGCGCTGCAGGGGTTTGCCCAGGGGCGCAGCAGCTACAGTTGCACCGGGGCCCAGAAGCTTGAGGGGCCCATTGAACCTTGCCAATGCTGTATTTTACTGTCCCAACAGCAGCCACAAAGGGCTACTTTCTTGCTTGCCACATGGCCCATGGCACTTGCTACGTTACTCCCCACCTTACACCTGAATCACAGCGCACAGCTCTGCACATACAGACACACAACCCACCTTAGACCTCAATCACAGCACACAGCTCTGCACACACAGACACACACCCCACTTCGGACGTTAATCACAGCACACAGCTCTGCACACACAGACACACACCCCACGCACACAGCTCTGCACACACAGACACACACCCCACCGGTTTCTTTGTTCTTCGAGGGACACACGTGGAAGCCATCAGGTGCCTGTCGTGCTGGACGTGCAATGTTGAGGCAATAGTGAAACGGTGCGATAGCTGTGCCAGATGTTTACTAATCATCTGTCCATGACGCATGCACTGCCCACAGTGCTTGATGGCGCCTGGCACGCCACACGTCTAGGTATACAAATCCTGTACATCTAGCAATACGACAACGAATATTATACAGTCCTGTCCCCCTGAACATTGGACAACAAGCATTGGCATAGCAATAGGTCTCGCATTTTCGAAACTTTAACATATTAGTGTTGTAAATAACAATGTCTTTTATTATTGCAGGTTTTTTAAACTAATAAATAAGACATTGCCATTTATAATGCCAATAGCTCAAAATCTCGCAAGTACGAAACCTATTGCATTGCAAATGCTTGTGTACCCTTCCTCTTAGTGAAAGGACCAGTACCATTTACAATACCGATAACTCACACTAGTACAAAGATAGATTTCGCAGTTACAAAAAAGTTAGCTATTGCCATTTTGCATTAGAGCATTTTCTTTTGTTTTTACAAAGGAAAAAAAATAAAAAACAATGTCATTTACAATGCCAATAGCTCAAAATAATGTCATTGCGAGACCTATTGCATTGTAAATGCTTGTTTCCTATGGCACTAGAACATAGAACCTCTGTGTATTGACTGCCTTTCAGCGATTCTGCGAGTTTATTGTCGAGTTTTGTCTCCTGCAGGAGAATGTTGTCTGCCCTCTGCTTATAGATATAATCAATATTTTTTTTCCTTTTGACCGGGTGGTTCAGGCCCTTAACACTTAAAAAGACAATTTTAATATATTTGAGTAAAGAATTCATTATTATGGATATAAAATGTTGTTGTCTAACTCATGAGTATTCACAACCGAGCACGGAATGGAGTGATTAAGTCTCGGTTTACGTCTCGGACTAAGTCTTGGTCTACGGGGTCCAGAAACAGCCACCGGGATTTCTGAAATATTCCGAGCCTTAGGAGAACTATGGTTGAGTAGAGGCATGAAGCCCCTTTGGTGGGATTGGGAATTGGGGGTATATAGGAACCTTGTGCCCCTTTGACCTCCGAGCAGAAAAAAGAAAAGAAATGAAAATGAAAGAAACCTATACTGTAAAAGAACATAAGTTGCAAAAACAATTCTAAACAACATCAAACCCCCCCCCTCCCATCCCTTCCAACCCTCCCCACCCTCCCCCAAAAAGAACAGCAATAGACGTGGCGAATGCAAGAAAATGACAACTCCCTCACAGGAACAAATATGACATTGTAATGTTTATCAAACCCTTTTACATTATGATCAAGATCATGTGTGATTATGCGTGACGCAAGACCGGGATGTAGGCAGGAACAAAATAGTATCTAAACGAAATGACACCTTTCAGTTGATCTGGGGTGAGTAAGTGAGTCTTGTACATCCCTGCTAGGCTATGTTCACCCTGCCATAATGGATTTCACTTCTCCTTAAATGATATGATTAACGGGTCACAGTGGTCTGGTTAGAGACCCAGATAACTGTTAGACATTCTAGTTTCAGGTGTTATTTGATTAATTTGGTTCATTTCATCTCTTGGATGCTGGCCAGTGTAGTGTATGTAGTGGATAATCTCAACTGACAGATCCTGGCAGATTCTGTATCCCCAGGTAGAAAATCTTATCTGAAAGTTGCTGTAATATAGATCATATAGCCTATAGTAGTTAGTCTCAGCTGGTGGATATTGTCTTATATAATAGATAACTACAAAATTTTATTTTGTTGGACTGCTTGTCTGCAGGGGCCTAGCTAGTGAGTCGGGTGTCAGGGTGTATGTTTGGTGAGCCATAGACTCGTGGACTGTCTGAACAGCTACAATTAGCAAATGTTTTAGAGCTGGCATATTGTGTATCATATGAGGGAAGCATAGTAAGCATAGCAAGTAACTCCGGTTGTAGTGAATCTTAGAGTATTAAAAAAAAGAAATTCTTTAAAAACTTTTTCAACCTTTGTGACTTAGCTCACATACATTTACTCTACTATAAGGCTAACGGAGTATATAAAACATGGGTGTATACAACCGTAATTCATGCATCAACGTTGATTTTTAGACCCAGGCTCCGGTATGTCAGACGTGTCCATTGAGTGCTCATCGAAGCTGTCCAGAAACGTTTTAAGAGCTGCGCCGTCATTAAAAAGGTGAGGGGAGCCGTGAGCCACCACCTGATACCTTGCTGGACCCGCAAAGGAGTATTGGAAGCCCATCTCTTTCATTCTGGGTCGAAGAGCTAGGAAGCTTTTCCTTGTATCAACTGTGGCCTTGGAGTAGTCTTATGAGATGAAAATTTTGTTCTTGTTCCAAAGCAAGTGATTTTGTTTCCTCATGAATGAGAGTATAAGCTCCACGTGTTGGAATCGTAACGGTTTACAAACAATGGGTCTGGGTTGAGATTGGTTTGGATTCTTCTTGGTAGGAACTCTGTGAGCCCGATCGAATTCCAGCGGTTTGTCAAATTTAAGCTTCGTCATCAATGGTATCCACTTTTCTAGAAACACGATGCATGAACCTGCTTCGTCCTCACTTCCTTCTGGAATTCCAAAGATATGGAGAGTCCCCCTTCTATTTCTGTCTTCCAATTCTGCAATCTGTTTGCAAAATAATTGCGATTTTAGATCTAGGCTCGTGACTGCTTTCTTTGTGGTGACCATCTTTAATCTACCCCATCCAATCAGCCCATCTCCAATCTACTCCACTCCATCTACCCCACCCCATAACAAGTTACCGCACACCACTCTATCCAACTCCAATTCAATCTGCTCCACTCCAAACGTCCCCACTCCTATTTATCGCATTCCAATCTACCCCACTCTACCCTAATCTACCCTCTAATCTACTCCTCTTCACTCCACTCCGATCTACTCCTCGGCATTCCAATCTACCCCTTGCCACTCCAATCTACCCCAATGTATCCTAATCCACTCTCTCCGATCTGCCCTATTCCCCCCACTCCTGTCTACTCCACCTTGATCTACTCAATCTACCCCACACATTCTATAACTATTTATCTACAATTGCTTCACTATTGATCGACTATATATATATATATATATATATATATATATATATATATATATATATACACATATATATATACATACATACATACATACATACATAGATCGACAAATCTCCTGGAAACCGCCCAGCTTATGCAAAACACTATAATCCAGGGTGAAACAGAAGGACGGCACACAGGAATCCTTGGAGAAGCAATTTATTTTAGACTTCAACTGCTTCCATTGGTTTTTTCCTGCAGTCAAACGCAAAGTGCAAGGTGCATGTAAAACCCCAAAGCAGACCTACGCGTTTCGCCGGTAGCCTTCTACGGCTTAAAGTACAACAACACTTGAAAGCCAGGGTTTATTTCATGCATCTTTAATCTACATATACTATCTTCCTTTATGCATCTATATACCCCCCAGGTACTTATGGATCTATATCTTTATTACTTTTGGATCTATATATTTAATACTTTTACTTATTTATTACTTTTCTTCTAATTCAGCATATCCAATGCACTACCCTATTTTTCACCATATACCGCTCTCAATATATCCTCTACCTCAACTCTCTGACTTATCTCAAACCTCTTTCTGCTACTCTTTCCAATGCACTACCCTATGTATCACCCTATACCTCTATGAATATATCCATCACCTCCACTCTTTCATCGCAAACCCCATACCACTACTATGATTCCCCCAAATAACCCTTTCGAGACTCTTCCCTACTCCACCCCTCCTTGAATCATCTCATACCTCTTTTTACTATTCCGACCCCCCAAAACAAGCTTTTCTAAACCCTCCCTCTGACTGTTCTCCCTCCACCTCCCTTTTACTCATCCACCTCCCTTTTACTCATCCCAAGCCTCCTTCTACTGCTATGACCCCCCCCAAAAAAATTCTAAATCATTCCCTGCTATCCCTCCACTATCCTTCTCAATCCAAATAACAGACTAACATGTCCACTACTCAAATTAATTTCATATTTCACTATACTAATTCACCACTAATCCTTTATGTATTCCGGAGTAGTGTGCTACTACTGAAAAGCACTTCAACACCTCATCAGGGGTAGCAAGCGCTATATAAATGCAAGTACAATACAATACCCTACTATAATCCATCAAATCTACCCTACTCCACTCCTGTCTATCCCACTCCAATCTACCCCAATCCACCCCACTCTTACCTATCTACCCCACTCCATTCTAACCTGTCACAATATATCCCACTCCACTCCAATCTACCCCACTCCAGTCTACTCCACTTAACCCCAGTCTACCCTAATTCAATCTACTCTACCAAATCCACCCCAGTCTACTCCACACCAGTCCACCCCACTCCAAACTACCCCCTCTCCATTCCATTCTACCCTACTATAATCCACTCCAGTCTACCCCACTCCACTCCACCCTACCCCACTCCACCCTACCCCACTCCAGTCTTCCCAACTCCACTCTACTTACTCCACTTCAATCTAACCTATCGCACTCCACTCTACTCCACTCCAATCTACCCTATCCCACCCCACTCCAATCTACTCAACTCCAGTCTACCCCACTCCACTCTACCCCACCCAACTCCAATCCACCCCACTCTACCCCACTCCACTCTAATCTACCTTAATCCACCACATTCTGATCTATCCGAATCCACCCCACTCTGATCTACCCAAATCTACCCCACTCCAGTCTACCCCACTCAGTCTACCCCACTCCAGTCTACCCCACCCCAATCTATCCCACTCCACCCCACCTACCCCAAATCAATCTACCATGCTAATCTACTCAACGCAACGCAAAAAAGAGGTACGCAGTTCCTCAGTATGCAGGTAGTGTCCCAGGCACCCAAAAAAGGAGGGGAATTCCTCCTTTTGGAACTGAGGCCCTCACACACCCAGCAAGCTAGGTGTCATGCTTCATCATATGGGTCTGCTCCTCGTCGGGTCGGCGCTGCAATACCCGACTGGCACCCATAGAGGGCTCTTTGCCGGAGATCTTTGTTCCTGCTGTAAGGGTGCCGTGGGTGTAAGGGACCTAGTGTGAGTGTAGATGTGCTGGAAGTGAATATAAAACAAGAGGGGATTCCTATGAGAGCAAATTTTATTCTAAATGGATCCCTACTTGATTAAAAATAGTGAGGAGAGGCGACTAACAAGCTACCAGGGTTCAAGAGGCGCTCTACTCCTTGATGGTCGACATGTTTCACGCCTGTGGCGTTTCTTCAGGACCGTGCGAAATGACTATCTACAGTGAAATGGGGTGTGCAACATGCCCCATAGCTAAAAATAAAACTTGTAATAGTGTGAGGATATTGCCTACTACTATAAGGATAAACAGGGTACTACCTGTTAGTACTGGGACAAACCTGCATTTAAGGATAATGGAAAACAACACTTGGTTATAAATCTAAAGGTAGATTGCCCAACAAGGTGCAAACCGCATTGTGAAACAAGGAAAACAGGGGGGGAGGTGCCCCTGTAATTGTTCAGTAAAAGGCACAATGTGAGCGGTAACAAGAATGATAATTCATAAACCGCGAGTTAAAATTACAATTTACTTGAGTAGCAACATATAGATGAAAATAAATTAAGACAGCAATGAACAAGTATCCAGGTAATGAAGTGATATCTGGTGTATATCGTAATTGGTGCTTAAGTGGGGAGTGGTGAAGTAAACAATCTCCAACTCACCTAATAAGTATCAGAATGACGCCCCATCTGTTACAGCACTAAATACAGACATCTGTAGTAGGATGTCTAGTCATGGTGTAAAAAAACACAACAAAAACAGAAGGAGGGGGTTAAACCTCAAGGAAGGTTTATATATATCTAAAAATGTATTGACCAAACACACTTAGTCAGCCCATCTCGTTGCAACAGTAGCGGGTAAGGCAAGCGAGCTGGCAGTACGTAGGGATGGTCACAGAACATGCCACTGGCCAGTTTCCCAAGATCCGACACAAGGTGCGGGGAATGATGCGGGCAAAAGTCCCACCGAGAAAACCGAAGTAAGTGCTGCGGTGCTGTCCCTGATCTCGTGTGTGACAGACAACCGCACACATCCACGCCCCCATGCGGGGCCCACAAAGATAAGAGTCCATAACGGGTCCAAGAGGGGCAGGCACAGTAACCATGCATCCACAAACCCCACTGTCAACAATCCAGTCGCTTAGCTGTACTCAGTCGCTGTAGAGTGCAGGCAACTTGTAGAGTTTAGATAATACTCACCCGCTTCCACTAGAAGCCGCGCTAAACACCTACCCCTTCGAGCTGCAACCGGGTGCTGAACGGTCAGAAGAGCTCCGTTCTTATGCTCCAAATGGAGCCTCATTAAGGACTGGCGGGAAGCTAATCGGCCCCAGCTGCTGCCATGGCATGTCATGTGACTTACTCAAAAGTGAGTTGAGCATCCTGTTAGAGTGTCGGCCATCTTGGAACGGTTACATGTAAAGGTGTGGGAGGAATCTCCCAAGTTAACTAATGGGATCTAAACATGTAAAAATAGCCTAGTGGAACAGGAAACCACGCGAAGGATAACCGGTGAGCTTATTCATGCACAGACCCCGCGTGTGGTTATAATTATATCATAACGTGTACCCTTCCAGAATAGTGAAGGCAGTAAATGCATGTCGGCCATCTTAGAGTGGCTAATGGTACATAGTAAACTAATAGATCCAATCTATTCCAATATTGACTTGGAGAGCAGGTATGCTTGGTATATCATTTCCATTGACATATTGCTGAATGAGCTGATGTTATAATTATAATGATGTGGCTAATTCAGTTTATTGTTGAATATTACGTTAAAACAAAGAACTCCAAGGTATGTCATCGTTTAACCCCAGATGGTCTAGCCCTAGTCGATGCACCCATCGTTGCTCTATCTTGAATAGAGCTGCCTGCGTGATGCGCGGGTGTGCCTCCAGAATTAGCCAGTGTAAACTCTCCGGGGGTATGATTTTGTTCCTTGAAATGTGTGTAGAGTTTTGTAGTGGTTTTCAGGCAACGAATGTTGCTTTTATGTTCAGAAATCCTGTTTTTTACAGGCCGCATGGTCATACCCACATATTTTTTATCGCAAGTCAGTAAATAAATGCATTGAGATGTGTTGCAGTTAGTGTGGGTGTATATCTTCCAAGTGAAGGTATCTGTTAACGTTATCTCTTTGGTATGTTTAGTTTGAGGACATGCTGCACAAGAGCCACAGGGATAGTGGCCCTGAACCGGTGGGAGGTTCCATAAGGTTCTTTGCTTGCTTCTGTTGGATGACTTGGGTCGTGTATGTACCAGCATATCTTTTAAGTTGCTTGTGCGTTTAAAGCGAACCTTGGTTTAGAGATCTCAAGAGATCCTGTGTTCAGGATATTCCAGTGTTTGTTTATGATTTTCTTTAGTCGGTTAGAACCTGGTGTGAATGAAGTCACACATGTTAAGATGTCACTGGGTTCTTTTTGTATTACTTCTAGCAAGGCCTCTCTGTTGTTATTCCTTGCTTTCTTTAAGGATTTCTCAATTTTACGTGGAGGGTAATGTCTCTCAATCAGGTTATTCCTCAGTGAATCCGCCTCAATCTTGTAATCTTTGACATCACTGCAATTTCGCCTGATACGGAGAAATTGCCCAAATGGCAAGTTGTCCTTCAATGCTCGTGGGTGATGGCTATTATAAGATAGCAAGCTGTTCCTATCTGTAGGTTTTTATACAGGGAAGTTTGAAGGTGACCCTCTAGGATGCTAATCTTAAGGTCAAGGAACGGTATGCTAGTGGCTGAAATAGACCTAGTAAACCTTAGGTATTCATTCTTCGTATTAACCCAATTACAAAATTCCTCGCAGGTATTCAGGTCACCCCTCCAGAAGACCAGGATGTCATCGATATATCTTTTCCACAGGCTCAAGTGTTGTAGGTAGGGGTTACTCTGATGGTAGATTACTTCCTCCTCAAATGCCGCCATATAGAGGCAGGCTACACTCGGAGCGAAGGTACTCCCCATAGAAGTACCTTGAGCCTGATGGAATAGTTGGTTCTTGTATTCGAAAAAAAATTCAGTTAAAGCAAGAGTGGCACATTGCATGACAAAAGTCACGGGTGTTGGTGATGACCACTCAATCTGATTCAATGCTGTCTCTATAACGATGAGTGTTGCCCTTTGTGGTATGTTAGTGTAAAGCTGTTCAAAGTCTAATGTAAGAAGCAAGTCAATGTCTCTTGTGTCTCCTATTTCTCCCATTATACGAAGTATGTCTGTCGTATCCCTCACGTATGACGGGGTTTGTTTCACCAAGGGTTGGAGAAAGTGATCACAAAAAATGGAAAGCGGTTCAAGAATGGAACCTATTCCTGAGACAATAGGTCTCCCCGGAATGGGTGTCGTGCCCTTATGGATTTTCGGAAGGGTGTAGAAGTAGGGAGTGCGTGGATCCTTAGTAATGAGGAAGTCAGCTTCTCTCTTACTCAACCATCCATTAGTTTCTGCCTCAAAGACCATGGTTGCTATCTCCGTGGTCAGTCTAGTTGTTGGATTCACCGTGATGGGAGTATAGAATTTCTTGTTGTTCAATTGACGGTGGCATTCCTGTTCATAATCCGTTGTGGATTGTATGACAGTAGCACCACCTTTATCTGCTTGTTTAATAGTGATACTGACGTCATCGGCGAGAGACTTGGCCGCCAGTCTTTCATCTTTCGATAAATTGTTGAAGGAGTACACAACTTGTATTTTGGAGTTCTTTAAGAACAGCTTGTTCAAATGTTAGAACTTCTACTGGCACCATGCTGCTATTAGGGGTAAAGGTGGATGGATTTCTTAACCCAGAATCTTGTTGGACAGGCGAAGGTTTGTCCTGAAAAAATGCCCTCAGACGGATCTTTCTAAAAAATTCTGTATCTCCCTGAGATCTCTGAATTTATCCATTTTCGGAGTGGGGACGAAACCAAGTCCTTTCTCTAGGACTTTGACGTCGGTCTCAGATAACCCGCGGTGTGATAGATTAACCACTAAGGTTTTTTGTTCTGTTTTTTGCTCCGTGTGTCCATTGAGCTCTGCTGGTTGTCTAGCCATTGGACCGTTTTCTGCCCGCCTCTTCTGTTGCGCCCTTTTCCTCTGCCCCAACCTCTGCCTAAAAAGGCTGATTGCTAGAGGGGAAGAATTGTGGTGCGCCTTGAGGATACATCGGGAAGGGCCAATATGGTGGAGGTGGGCCCTGAAAGTTAGGTATGTTATAGTTTGGAAAATTCGGACGATTTCTTCTTCTCTGTTTATTTTCTCCCCAACTGCCTGTGCTCGAATCACTGCTAGACGAACCCCTTCTGGTGTTCTCTGTGCTATCATCTGAGGAATAGCTGTCATTTGTAGAGGTATAGTCCAATCTCAAATAAGGATATACTTTTTCTTTCTCGAATTTTTGTATATCTTTCTGCAATTTGTTTACCTTTTGTTTCATGAGATACTCTTTTGTTCAGCTATCTCATTGTTGAGTTCATTAAGTTTGGATTTAAATTGGGTTATCTGGATGGTGGTTTTAAGAGATCCCTCAGCAATTTGTATCCGTATTAAGAGAGCGTCTGCTAATCTCTTGGCTGTGTTGATGATCAAGATGAGCCAATCCCTGGTGCACTTCCATGCTACCAGGAACCACTCTTTCTTGAACATTTGATCTTCCAGAAAAAGTCTCGGAAAGTTTTTGACCATAAGGCCTTTGGGTGCGATGTTGGCACGAAGATATTCGGTCATCATCGCCCCATGTAGCGTAACCTTCAGCCAATCTCGCTTCATTGCAGTCAATGATGCCCAATCCTCCGATGTAGAACCTGTGGCTGAATTATTTTCAGAGCCTAAGATGGATGGAGTTGTTCTAAGAATTTCTGCTGCCATCTCCTCCCAAAAACTGAGTCCCTGATTCTCCTCCATAATGGGGGAGTTAACCAGGTGGCCTGTTCTGGAAAGGATGTTGCGCCTACTGAAGTAATATTATGGGCCAGAGATCGCCACTGGCGTCCTGGTATCCTAGACAATTAGGTCCCACGGGGATTCCGTGCGTATAATGTTTATCAAAAGGGGACAGAGGGCTTAATCAAGAGGTCCAGCGTACTTGCCCTATCAGAGTGAACGCAAAAGAAGTACGCAGTTCCTCAGTATGCAGGTAGTGTCCCAGGCACCCAAAGGAGGAGAATTCCCCTTTTGGAACTGAGGCCCTCACACACCCAGCAAGCTAGGTGTCATGCTTCATGATATGGGTCTGCTCCTCGTCGGGTCGGCGCTGCAATACCCGACGGGCACCCATAGAGGGGCTCTTTGCCGGAGATCTTTTGTTCCTGCCGTAAGGGTGCCGTGGGTCTAAGGGACCTAGTGTGAGTGTAGATGTGATTGATTAAAAATAGTGAGGAGAGGCGACTAACAAGCTACCAGGGTTCAAGAGGCGCTCTACTCCTTGATGGTCGACATGTTTCACGCCTGTGGCGTTTCTTCAGGACCGTGAGAAATGCACACCCCATTTCACTGTAGATAGCTTGTTAGTCGCCTCTCCTCACTATTTTTAATCAAGTAGGGATCCATTTAGAATAAAATTTGCTCTCATAGGAATCCCCTCTTGTTTTATATTCACTTCCAGCACATCTACACTCACACTAGGTCCCTTACACCCACGGCACCCTTACCGCAGGAACAAAAGATCTCCGGCAAAGAGCCCCTCTATGGGTGCCCGTCGGGTATTGCAGCGCCGACCCGACGAGGAGCAGACCCATATGATGAAGCATGACATCTAGCTTGCTGGGTGTGTGAGGGCCTCAGTTCCAAAAGTAGGAATTCCCCTCCTTTTTTGGGTGCCTGGGACACTACCTGCATACTGAGGAACTGCGTACCTCTTTTTTGCGTTCACTCTGATAGGGCAAGTACGCTGGACCTCTTGATTAAGCCCTCTGCCCCCCCCTTTTTGATAAACAATCTACAACTCCCCACACCAATCTACCCTAATCTACCCAATTCCACTCTCCCCCAATCTACCCCACTCCAATTTACCCCACTAACTGCTGAACCGCAGCCACACTGGTGTACATAATGGTTAAAACACATTGCCAAAACCAATAGCTCTCGAATAGGCGAGATTTATTGGCTTTGCCATTGCTTGTTATTGTCCGTTTTTGGCTTAATACAGTATGCCTAGCAGTTATTAATGTCAGTGTTCAGGGGGAAACCCTTGCAGTCAACCAACAATCCAACATTCTCATCACAACTAACTATGACTTCATGCAAAAGATTGTTTCCATTCCCAGCAGATGCCGCTGCATGGTACAATGATCACCTATAAGTGGAAGAAAATTGCTCATATTCCCGGTAGCTCCTCCAAGTTCCCCATAACTTCCGGTTCCAAGCCCTTCGTATACCTATCTTTCAGTACCCATATTTCAGTCCATATCTTTTCTCCATTCAAGTGATGGCTTTGTGGACGATCCCCACAGTTGTGCTACATTGTGTCAGGCCGCTGCCATGCCTACATTACAAAATGAACATTGCTATCGGGTACCCTCCTGATCACGCCAGCTTCCCAGAATAAACAGTTTCTGGTTCAAAGGTAAAGTCGGCATCGTAACAGCCTCAATACTAACCATCCCCTCAACACAATAGTATTTTATCTCAGGGCAATCCCATATTGTATGCACATGCCCGATCTTCATCATCCGTTTTCTTGTGTAGTACACTCTGGAGTATCTTCAGTTATGGTAGCCTAAATCTTGCCCTGGTCACCACCACCTGAGGCTCCTGCAGTGCCTCACACTAATTATCCTTTGTTAAATACTCAGTTTCATTCCCATGCCTCTCTCCAACCCATCAGAGCATCTTATAAGTTACTTATTATTTTCCTGTTTATGAGGGTGGTTGTTCTTTGCTGTAAAGGTCGAGCTAATATTCTGTCCTTTAAAGGATTGGAATCGTCCTGCCTCGTCTCTTCCAGAAGGTCCTTTTGTGGGGCTTCTGAGCCTCAGATAGCTGAAAACGCCCACCTCAAGCATTTCATATTCATCCTTGAGGGCCTGAAAGTAGTCAGTCTTGTGCCTTCCCAAACATCCCCCAACTTGATGAAATCATCTCGATCCCGCCCTCAAATCCAGTCAGGCAGTACTTTTCAGTTAAGCGATGGGAGTCCCAGAGGGGAGTTTCTTTTGTTAAAGTTGCCTGCCACCCTAATTGTTTGAGTACTTTGTCCCAGATCTGCACCACCACCTTCATGTATCCTCATTTACCATAAATGACGGCCTAGTAACCTTGTGCTCCCATCCAATGTCTATCATGCCTAACTGAAGATTTCTCTGGTCAGCATAGACCCAGTCATTGACAATCACTAATTGAGTTGTCCAGTAGTAACTCGTTGTATCAGGAAGAGTTATTCCACCGTCATAGACTCCTCCCCCACCCCTCTCTGCCGCAAGACTAGTTTTCATAATGCAATTCTCAAGGTACCAACGACCCACAGCTGTCTCAATTCCGCGTACACATTTTAATAGAAGCCGGTTGGGACAGGTTAGGGTGTAATTTGCAGCAGATAAATGAATTTGGCCAGAGCTATCATTTTAAACATGACTGCTCTGTCAAGCAGTGAGAATGGCCTGGTTTTCCAACTATGTGCATCTTATCTGAAATTTTCTAGAACACTATACAGATTTTGCTTAAGGAAATCTTCCAAGCATCCTGTAACAAACTTGCCTAGGTAGCGAAAGCCCTGGTGACAGATCTGTATTTACCCCTAATCGAAGCTCTAGGAACCCAGCTAGGCCGTGAATAAATTATTGATTCTGTTCAGTTTATGTGGAACCCACTGTATCTCCCAAATATCTGTATCATCTGCATTATCCTGTCTGTAGAAACGTCCGTATCATAGACTGAACAGAATGTCATCTGCATACAGTGAAATCCACTCCTACAAGGCTGTGTCTCATCTCCGGCCCTGTATCTGGGGATCTTCCCTCACCCAGCATGCAAAAAGTTTCATTGCTAGAGCAAAGAGTGTAATGTGGCCAGGGGACCCCCCCCTGTCTAGAATCTTTGTAAAGGAGGAACATCTTGAAGTAGACTCCATTTACTCTAACACAAGCAATGAGGTTCGGGTAGAGTAGTTTCACCTAGTTCATATATTCGGAGCCAAAACTAATCCTTTTTGTTACCTAGAATAGGTAGGACCATTCAACTGAGTCAAAGACGTTTGATGCATCTATTGACACTACCATTGTTGGTTCTGTCAATGTTTCAGAATGTGACATACACCCATAAAACGTATTACATTTAGTTGTGTACTCCTCTCAAAAATAAAACCAGATTGCTCTCAGGGTGTACCAGTTTAACCATTACTCACGTCAGCCTGTGTGTAAGGGCTTTGGCAATTATTTTTGTCTCTACATTCAAAAGGAATATTGGACTATGTGAGGCACACAACTCGGATGGCTTACCTGTTTGTGAATGACTGTGGTGAGTGCTGAAAGGAGCTTTCTTTCCATGTGGACAGGCTGCCTCATTGAATTATTTATATTTAAGAGATGAGGCAATAGTTTGCTAGCCATGATTTTGAAGATTTCGTCAATTTCTTCAGTCGTTATCTGCGAGCATAGAGCAACCTCATCTAGTCATCAATATGTTATATTGATATATTTACCAAGAAATCTCCCCCTTCTCATCTGAGCACTCCAAGGTTGAGGCTTATGGGCATCTGTAATGGTTAGCGAACACCCAAGTAATATTGAGATTCCCAGTGATCCTTGTACCTGCAGCTATCTGGATCTCACTTTCCCAGTTTGCCTCACTCTTTCTCTTGCCCAGTCATTTTAATAACTTTCCGGCTTTGTCGCCCACCTCATATATTTTTAGGTCGTGCCCGGGCAGCGCATGCGCTGCTCTGCTCTGTGTGGCATGCTGTATTGGAGTGTGGACTTGAAGCCCCGCCCATATTTTTCATTGGCTTGTCATTGTCCTTCGTAAACGCTGACTTCTGATTCGTTAATAGGCTTGTTAGTCCCTCCCTAGTACCGCCTTGTCTTCATTCGTAACCTCCCATGAGTACTGGCCCTTTTACTTCTGTTCTTATTTAGTCTGTAAGCACTTTTTAGGTCTCGCCTACGCAGCGCGCAGGAAAAAGACCTCTTGAAATCGATTTAGTTTTGCAGCGAAAAACGTGCACGCATTGCATTGCTTTGAATGGCAACGCGTGCACGTTTGGCGATTCCCTTGCGGGAGCGAGCTTTCAAACCATCTGTTTGTAATTTACAGATGGTTACTGCTCGCTCCCGCAAGGGAAACAGGCGCAGACCCCCTCCACTCTCCCCTCCCCCTGCTGCCTCTCGTCAAACTTGTTTTTTTTGTTTTTTAGGTCTCGCCTACGCAGCGCGCATGCGCTGCATAGGAGAGACCTTTAGCTATCGGCACAGCTTTGGGGGCAAAAACGTGCACGCGTTGCATTGCTTGCAATGGCAATGCGTGCACGTCTGGCGATTCCCTTGCGGGAGCGCGCGGCGCCATATGGTCGCAATCATCGCGCCTTGCTGCACGCTCCCGCAAAGGAATCGCGCAGGCCCCCTCCCGCCGCGCGAGGCGGGCGCTTGTTTTTGTTCGCCACACCGTGCTTCAGCCATCCTCTAACTAGAGCCATCCGGTGTCTACCTACGTCGCAAACGCGTCATCTTCTAAGAAACAAGCATGCTCCTGAACCTTTCGACCCCTAGAACATCCTCGTACTCCCACGCCCCTCCCCTCTGAGCCCCAGTGCCCGTACCACCTGCACTGAGTCCGGACTTCGGAGGGAACTCATCCGTGGCACATCTCGCCTCCAAACATCGGCTGCTGAATTATCACCTCACATCTGAGTGCCAATCTCTAAAGATCTGGGGGCGTGTATCCTGGCAGCAATCACAGCTGTGTGGCAAGCGGAGCACAGGCCCCGGGGGCACTGATTGCAGGAAGGGCCATGGCGTTAATAAAACAAACTAATGCATCTAACGATGTCTAACCCGAATATTGAACCAGACTTGGGGTGAGGGGATCCACGCAGACGCACGAAAATGTCACATCCTGAAAATGCCGAACACTGGGCATTTCCGGCCACTGAATTCCCTCAGATTATTTTAGAGATGATGTATTTGTGGCGTTCATCGGCTAGAAACTGTCAAACATACCCGGCCACACCACACATCGTGCACCGCAGGCAAAAACACTGAAGGCAGTCGATCCGATCGCCACCACCTGACAAACCCTAGTCACTGTTCGCCAAGGAAGTCTGCGCCCTTCGTAGCGCACTTAAGTAAAGAGGGAAGCGTCCCTTCCCTCAAATGCGCTCATTGTTTCCAGGAACTATACACTTACCCGTCTCCAGCCCGTTAGGAGGTCTCCCCCTCAGCAGCACAAACGAAGGCACCCAGGAACCATTCTGTTTACAGTTAACTCCACAGGTTACGAAATTGCTGTTCTTTCTAGGATTCCCTTAGCACGCCTTCTGGGCTGTGAGAGTGACTCCAGAGCCGTGCTCGACTAGCCAGGTACAGAGTGCAGGCTTAACCCACAGCCCAGTACAGAATGCAGGCTACTGCTCATCATACAGCCGACTACAGAGTGCAATATGCACGCACACAGTCCAGTGCAAACTGCAGAATACACACATACATACCAGTAGCTCATGTACGATGCACACAAAGCCTTCTACAAACTGCATGACGAATGCACAGCCCAGGGCTTCCACCTATCGCCCGTCCCACCCACCACCTGACAAGAATCGGGTTGTTACTGGGCGCAGACACAGAGAACTCGCAGGTGAAAATTGACTTTCCGAGTGGCTGCAGCTGGGTATTTGGGTATTTTCTTATTTCTTCCTTCAGAGATCAGTCCTTGCCTTTTCCGATCCCCCTTTTAAGTAAAAGCAATTTGCTGCGTTTCGTTCTGCAGAGGGTCTCAAAAAGGCAGGGTCTACCACCTGATTGTAAGGAAAGGGGGCACCCCTGACACAAATTCCTAAATCAGGGAAAATAGCTCAAATGTAAATATCACAATATAGGAATGACAACTTTGATTATAGACAAGAATGACATTTATGAAAACATGCGGACTCTGTGAAAGGTATCAAAAAATATTTATTATTGTATTTATTAATGTAAATTGTCTAGAATATCTGTACATTTAAAAGAAAGGAGAAAGAACAAGGAAAGAACATGATTCTCTCCATATTCAATTCTACATAAAACAAACACAAATCAATTTTTATATGGACGTTCTATAAATTGCATTATATGTCATATCAATGTTCATATGAATAGAATTATACACAGTCTTTAGATTAACTTCTTTTATCAAGACATGTAGATAAAGTGAATAATCACTACAAAAAGGACATGATACATTTAGTATTAATATGGCTCTGGAAATTCCGTATCCTACGCGCGTTTCGGCTGTGCGCCTTCATCAGGAAGCCATGTGTAAAATAGAAATCTCATAGGATTCAGCACGGCAAACAGTTTGTTGGGTTTTAAAGAAATAAATCTAAGGTCAAATGTTGAATGGTAGATTCTTTCTATTAAGTTTCGTAAATGTGAGACCTATTGCATTGCAAATGCTTGTTTTTTGTGTTGCCAAGTAACTGCTTTGGGCTGCCTGTGGCTTTTGATCCCTCTCTCCATATATCAGTCTTTGTTACTGCTTCAAACACGCTAGACCATAGTTGAGAGTTTATTTTTGGAGTTTGCGTGTCACATTTTTCTGACATTTGTTTTAGTTGTATTGTAGAAATTGTTCCTTTGTATTGCCCTCTCTTCCTCCATCTGTTCGTGTTGCCTTACCCTCTCCCTCCCTCCAACCTCTGTCCATGAGCCTTTGCCCCCCTACCTCCCACCCTCCACCCCTATGGCTTTTGATACCTCTCTGATACCATACTAGACATTTACAATGACCGACCATACCGTACTATACAACATGGGTACTCGCAAACATTTTCACAGGGACCAAAACATATGGTCTGTGGTGTGACTGAAGGCTGCATTGATGGAAGCAGGATGGGGGAGGTGTAGGGGGGGGAGAGGGTGAGTTTAGGGAAAGCATGTACATAGTGTGCACAGTGAGTAGAGCAGTTATTTTAAGGGTTTCTTTCCATATTGTTCTCTAAATTAAGCCCCTAGTCTCTAAAAGAGTTGTGTTGTGCTGTATTTAAGTCTCTATCCAGCCATTGCTCACTCGGATAATCATTCTCTGCTTGCTGTCGCTACCTTTGGTGAGTCAAGTGTGTAAAGGAAGTAACTTGATTATTGAATTGTGATCTCCTTATGCCTTTAATCTCTTATCTGTAAACATTAGGAGTGCTTAGAAGCAGGGATCAAACCTGGGATCTATCTTGGCGTTCCCAGTTGAGCAAATTGTGTAATCCTAGGCAATTGTTTTATTTCAATTTGCCTTGTATTTCTTCACTATCACATATGAAAGCGAAATATGAGTTCAGGATGTGTGCTGTACAAAACGTCATGTTAGATTGAATACATTATAATGTTGTTACATGTGTCAAAATAATCTAGGCCACATAGAGGGTGCACATGACAAGTGACTTGCCTCTTGGTTCACTAATGGCATTGTTGTCCGGGTGGGGAAGGCATCAATGTTTCCAAGTTCATGTTTGAGAACTGGCAAATATAAATAATGCTTTTTAATGCAGTGATATAATCTGATGCGCTAAGGTAAAACTCTTCCGCAAGTTAATGATTTTAACTTTTTTGAATTTTGAAGAGCCTTTATCCTATTTTTACATGTACACAATGCCTTTAAAATTAAGGTTTGTCAAAAGATAAGTGGCGCAGGCCACCTTCTTTACCTCTTTTCCTTTTACTTCAGTAAATGTGGGAATAAATACTTGCAAGTTTAACAACTTTCTGAATGTCACTGCTAAGTCAAATAAACAGCAGCCCGTGTTAAGGTCAGGAGGGCCGCAAGCAGCCACCCAGCTGTTCTTTATGGAACCCTGCTATACAATGAAAAGCTATACCGTAATATACAATGACGGACTATACTATACCTTACTATACAGTGACATGCCATACCATAAAATGCCATACTATGCAATGACTGGCAATGCCGTACCATACTATACAATGATAGACCATACCAAACCAAATCACACCACATCCAGAGTTGACCCCAAAAAAAACACCACATAGGTTAATGACAGCATAAAAAAAAGCAAAACCAAGCTCAACATAATACAACGCAAATTGAGAAAAGCAGGAGATGAAACAGACAAAAGCATGCTGCAGGACTATAACGGAGCCTACAGCAAGCCATAAGAACCACAAAAAGATACCACAACTTCATGTGCATAACTGAAGCAGACTACCCTTCCAAAGAACTCCATAAACTTCTAACAGAATTCCACAATCCATAGTGCCTAAACACAGAAACACCACAATCACAAGACTTTTCTGACAAAATCTCCAATTAATTAATCTAAAAAATGATAAAGATTACAAACTACCTGAATGAGAACACTGACAACACCACACAAATAAATGACCTAATCACCACAGAAAGAGATGCCAATAACCATCCAGCAATGCATACCTTTAATAACATGTCACAAAAAGATTTCCTCAATATCATTGCACTCAGACCATCGAGATCGCCATCAGACCCTGTGATGCTAAGAATCTTTAGAGATATCCTTCGCTCAACCTGTACAGCAGAGGTAGCCTGATGCCTACTCAACACGTCCCTGGAAGTAGGTTAATTCCCACCTGAGCTCAAAACCTCCTACATCAGACCTCTTGTCTTACGGTTCATACTAATTCAATAAGTCTTTGTATTTGGGCAACATAAGCGAGAAAACTATGGGGGACCGAGTCCACTCATACCATCGGAATATGTTGATCTAGGTTCTGGCTAGCTCAGAGTGCCCCATCTATACCTCTAAACCTTATGAGGTACCGGATGATGTCTGCAACCTCAGAACATGACAACCTTGATTGCCCCAAGGAAATCGTGGAATCTACCCTTTCGTATTTAACTCTGGCATGCCCAAAGGAATATACAATGAATACATGAATTGGCATTTCAAACATTTATTCAAGCAATTGGATTCTTGTGTAAAATATATGTGCTGCAGTTATGAGTAGAATGAAGCAGAGCATTGTAACCAGCATTACGAGAATGGTGAAAAAATTTAAACAATTCAACCATTGTGCATTTACATTGATTATATGAATATATAAAATTGTACTCCTACCTAGCACTGCCTAGCCTAGAGAGCATAGGGTGAATGCGATTCTGCCAGATACCTGAGAGTGGCCTAAATCCCCATTTTCCTCTGTGCATGTGTGTCATCTGGTAACCCGTCTTGGTGTAGAGCAGGCGCCGTCCCTCTCAGGATAGTGATGGATTTCAGCAGGGCTAGAATTCAGGCACGGGGCGACCGCAGCAATTCATCGAAATGCTCCTCTGTCTAAACAAAGGCTTGGTGCAGTTTATATAATAAATCTGAACCCATTCGTACTGTGCCTGAGTTCTGGTCCGGCTGTCATTGTTGATTCTACCCACTCAGAGCTGTCGCTGAACAGACCACAACAAACCAGGCCAGTGTGCGCATACGGGCGTGCAAGCAAATTTGTGCTAAATGTCACTGTTTACTAAGATGTCAACTTTAAACGTGAACATCTAAAAAGGTAGTGTTCGTGCACAGGGCCTATTAACCTCACAATACTCTCTTCGAAATAAAAAACTGTGACCAATCTGATCCAGCAAACTACAGGCCCATATCAAATGGAGCATTCTTAGATGTGTTTTTTTTTTTTTTGAGAAAGCAGTGCTTACTTACTCAACCTCTAACTTTAACGAACATTATGCCTCACTGTTAGACCAACAGTCCGGTTTCAGACTAGGCAGAGGCACAGAGTCAGCTATCATACCCATCTGGGATGATCTAAAACTTTCAGTGCCCAAAAATGAAGTAGCTGCCTTATTACTTCTAGATGTATCAGCTGCATTTGACACTGTCAACCACCACACGCTACTAAAAAGACTTAATAATATCGGAATCGGTGAAAATGCTTTCAAATGTCTCATAGACAAAGTATAGACTACCTGCCCCTCTTTCACATCACCTCCTCACACACAACACTATGGCATTCCTCAGGGTTCTATAATGTCACCTCTAATATTCAACATCTACCTAATCCCCTTACCAAATCTGTTTAAATCATACAAACGTACTTGTTACAACTATGCAGGTGAAGCCCAAATCATTTTAAAAATGAATAGCCCGAAGACCTCTACATTTTAAAGCTGCGACTGTCTTCGTGCCATAAACACATGGATGACGAATAACCATATAAAGCGTAATTCCACAATGACGGAGATTATGACGTGCGGACAATGGCAACACCTCCAGCCTCCCGCCATATGGCTTAAGGAACTTTAAGCCCCTCTGACAGCATCAAGAAAAGTTGGAAACCTAGGAATAACTATATATTCAGACCTATCCTTGATACCACATGCTAACCATGTCACAAAGAGTGACTTCCACTCAGTGAAAACACTATGTTGCATCTTCCTATACCTTGCACACCAACATAAACTGCAAACCATAGACCGGCTCGTAATCTTCAAGCTTGACTATGCCAGCAGCCTATATCTTGGCCCACTCGCATCCATTATATGCAAAATACTACTCATCCAAAATGCTATCTTAAAGCTTCTTTTTCGCCTTCACTCAAGAGAACGCATGACTCCAGTCCTGCAATCGCTCCACTGGCTACCTATAGCTAGAAGGGCAATGTGCAAAGCACCCTGCATTGTCCATAGAGCCTCCAAAGGAAAAGGGCTGCTAAACCTAAAAGTTAAATTCAGGAAATGCAAACCAAACGGGACACTGTGCTCCAGGCTTGCACCAGTTATCATACCATCTTACTATAAGAATTCCATAGGTGGCACTGTCTTCTCAGTACAAGCTTTCAACCCCTGGAATTCACTACCAGCAGCATTAGAAGCACCAAGGACCATATACATTTCGGAAAACTTGGCTGTTTCATAGATAACCGCAGCACCACCTTTATCCTGGCAACAAAGCCCAGAAAACCGCGACATCCTCAAGTGCAATCCTTAGCTTACAACCCACGAATTGCAAATAATTCAACCAGCAAACTCCTTTTATTATGCAGGTAAGCAACAAAAAAAGGGCTGACCTATGGTTCGCTGTGGCATTGTATAGTTATGCACTTTCATATATAAGAGCTAATGCCCACAATAATACTAAAAGTGTAATATGCAGCAGTCCCCAACAAAGTGTAACTTATACCTATTAAATTCACATAAGACTTACCTGCTGTGAGGGTTATCCATCACTAGCATTGTACAGCCAAATATCATTAAATGAACAGATACGGAGTAACTGAAAAGATCTGTCACACATTACTGGACAATTCTGGAAGACTTTTATATAGCCTATTCACTGCAGATCACAAATATATATACAAGCTGACTGCTTCTAAACTTCCCATATAGACACTTGGATATGGGATGATACTAAAAAATGCCCATCCCAGCATATCTCTCCTCTTCTCTTTCCCTTCAACCATGCCAACTCCGGACCACAACTATATACAAATTTTCAGATTGGACAATCCAGCGCAGTAACCAGATAAGCACATTGTATCATATGAAATACCATAAGGGGTGCTGCAGAGCTGTTCAAAGATACCAGCATGATGAAAACCATGAAACTGCACGTCTGTCTCTTACACTTCGTCATCCCACACGCTGCTACGTGCTGCGTCCCATAACACGATAACTGCACCTCGTTGGTCATTGCACAAAACATGGAACACTTCCCACATAGGGTGAAAACAAAAAAATCCTTCGTCACACACCCTACATGGTGTTGTGTGCTACTCATGTAGTCAGGCACTTCAGTGACCCACATAGGGGTAGTAAGCACCATATAAATGCTGCAATACAATACAGTACAATACAATGACAGGCTCTACCATACCATACAATGACATGCCATACTATACAATACTATACAATTACAGGCCATACCATACTATATATTGACAAGCCATAACATATTGTACAACAGGCCATACCATACTATATGATGACTGGCCATACCATACTATACAGTGCACAGCAGCCGTGCTGTTGTACAACATGGATCACACATATGTATGCACATGCACACTTAAAGGTGTTTTCAGTCTGCCCTCTTGTCCATTGCTGTATTATTTGCGTCTTGTGTCCACCAACAATGGCTTGAGTTAAAGGGTTAGCCTGCTTCATCCATTGGCTATGGGCATTGTGAGTATATGCATTTTGCCCGAGCACATGTGGACAGCAGCCACCAAACGTCCATTTCAATGCTACATTAAGAAAATAAATTAATCTGACCGCTTCTGAGACTCTGCTATCATGTACACACTAATGTCGGCAGCTATCTTGGAAATGGTCTTTTAGAACAATTTCAGTAAGGCTGATGTGTGTGCAGACTTTGTCAATTTGACACCCATGTTTGATAGCCTATTGTTATCATTTGCTTGAAAACATTCAGAAATGGCCACTTGTGCATGTAAGCTCATGCATGGATAGCTATCTTAGAAGGATTAATAGTAAAGTATAATAATGAGTCAAAGATCGGCAAGCGTGTGAGCACATGTAATTTTTGTTATAGTGCATAATACAAACCATTACTAGAAGGCCACCTATGTTTCTACACACAAACGTAAGCATTCGCAACCACCTCTGTTTTTTTTTTTTTTTTTAAATACCATACAAAAAAACCATTCAAATGAAATACGCATTGGCAAAGCCAGTAGCACTGCATCCAGAACCAGACCTACTGGCTTTGTCGGTGCTTATTAGTTTTTTTCCACAATAAGATTAATCAATGTGATACAGATGAAGCAAAGAAAAGAATACTATTAAAGTTGTAAAAAAAAAAAATCTGGGTATTAAATTATTTGAGAAGTAACATTTTCAAGTCTTTACAGTGCATTATGCACGTGAAATATATGCCTTCAGTAACGGAAACCTAGTTAGATGAAACACAAGTGTGAACTAGGGTATTCAAATGTATAAAATGTATACTTGACAATTGGAAACCAGTACTGTAAGTTTTTTAAAACAAAGTTTTTCTTGTTTTACAACAAGACCTACAAATTTGCAGTAGATGGTTCACACAGTATTTTATGTACGTTATGAGCATTGTCTTGTTAGTCTAATAGTTATTTTATCACGGATACTAGTTCTGCTCAATGCACAGTTTGTTGCTCTGTAATAGTCACGTGTACATCCCATCTTTCTCATAACTTCATATTGACTCCCCTCCCTGTGTCCTCCCCTACTGTGTCCTCCCATGTTAGCTTAGCAGCATAATAACAGTCATGTTGTCTCTGCATCTCGTCGATTGTGCACCCAAACTTAGATACCATGAGGCCTCTCCAGCCATCTCGCCAGTATGGGTGTCCTCTGTGCTGATCTATGTGTATGAAACTGTCAGGGGAGACTGTATCTGGCGATCTCAGGTTTTCTACCAGTACGTCCCATGTCCTTGCTTTATCTATGGTATCTATGGTACAGCATCCCTGTCTGGCTTCCCGGAGCAGGGTTGCTCTCATTTCCCGCCCACATCAACAGTGTGTCCCTCCATTGATCTACTCGGGGGCAATTTCTGGCTTTCCACTTCATCGTGATTTCTCTCTTTGCTAATATCGGGGCAAGGTCTACAAATTTAGCTGTCACTTTATTTTTTGGTGGTCGAGGGAATCCCCCCCCCAGGAGGCACTCCAAGGGTCTGCAGGGAATCGTTCTGTCAGTGACTTGGTTTATGCAGTTTATTCCCAGTAGTCTCAAGACTGGGCATGCCCATACCATGTGAATTGTTTACGCTCCTTGCTCCCCACTTCTGGGACATGCTACATCGTGTGCCCCGTAAATCTTCTTAATTTTCCCCTTAGTAAATATGCCCTGTGCTGGAAGTAAAAATTAATGAGTTTGAACTGTGCGTTTCATGAGATCTATTTTTTTTTTTTTTTAAATAACATTTTTTATTAAACTTAAAGCACAGAGTCATCATCACAATATCACAGTGCATTTCAAGGTACAAGGAATACATTCCATTTGCAGTGGTATGATTCAACTATTGAGGAAGTAGAGGGTCATTGGGCCGAGGTCTCCTCATTGCCATATCTTCCTTTGGGGAAGTACAAATTTCACCCCTAAAAGCATTCCATCCCCCCCACTTTTTGTCCCATTTCTTGGGGCAGCCCCTTTGTTTGTAAACCTCTTTCTCTGCAAGCATACATCTATCCATCTCTGCTACCCATCCAATCGTCGACGGCCGAGTGCCGGATCCCCAATGCATCGCTATGGCCCGTTTTACTAGTAAGTAACCCAGCGCCACCCATTGCTGCTCAATTTCTGTCAGATTTGTATCTTCCCAGATGTTCAAGATCCCCAGTTTCGGCGATAGTTGATGTGTTTACCCAGAGTGTCCGTCATTTTCTTGGTAGCTCTGTCCCACAAAGGCCGTATTTGGGGGTAATCCCATAAGACATGGTAAAAAGTACTGTCTTTACTACAGCCTCTAAGGCACAGCGCGTCTGGACGGCTACCTATTTTGGCCAGGAGCACTCCGGAATGATATGATCTACGGAGTATTTTTAATTGTATCAGGCGGAAGCGATGGTTTATTGCTATTTCCCTGGGGGACATCAGTGCGGTTTGCCAGTCTTCATCTTCCAAGAGGCCTATGTCGGTTTGCCAATGGTCTCGAAGAGTTTGAAAGGAGTCGGGCAGATTATTGCAAAGTTTACGATAGGTGTAGGAGACGGCTTTTGTCAGAAGTGGTTCATCGAGTAAGCGGTCCTCTAGGGGGGAAGAATCTGGCAAGAAAGCAAGGTCTGGGACTTGTGTAAGGATGGCATGTCGGATTTGCAGGTAGCGAAAGACCTCGCCTTGTGCGAGAGCATATTTATTTTGTAGGTCTGCAAAGGTGAGAAGTTTGCCCTTGCTGACCAAGTCGCCGAGGCTAGATATGCCGATTGTGTCCCACTTGTCGAACCCTGCATGGAAGCAAAGTGATCCCAGCCGCTGAGATGACCACAACTGCGTGGCTTTCGTGAATTTATCCGCCCACCCCAGGTGTTTGGTAGCCTTGTGCCAGATGGTAACAGTGTGTGCCATAGGCCCCAGGTATCGGTCTTTCCTGGCCTTGCTGTAGAGAGCACCCAAATAGCCCTCCCGGCCTGTTTGATAACGTTCCAGGTGGAAGGCCGGGTTCGTGGGGGATCCATTGATTAACGGCTACCAGTTGTGAGGCCCAGTAATAAAGGCGTAAGTCCGGAAGAGCAATCCCCCCCGTCGTACCATCCCTTTGTAAGCTTCCGGAGTGCGATCCGGGGCGCCCCTCCATCCCATAATAAGGTGCGGAGCTCACCTTCAATGGCGTTGAAATAGTTGTCAGCTATAGGGGAGGGGCAGTTTTGAAGTGCATATAAAAATCTGGGGAGTGCAAGCATTTTAAAGAGGGCCGCCCTGCCCAGGAGGGATAAAGGCAACGTCCTCCAGTGCCTAACATCCTCCCGTAATCTCTGAAGGGGGGCCTAAAAGGTTGTGCTCATAAAATAATTTGGGATCTGGTGTGATATAAATGCCCAGATATGTAAAACCTTACGATGCCAATTTTATCGTGTAGCCTCGTGGTAGGCGAGGTGGAGGGCCATATAATACATACAGTACAGATTTGGACCAGTTAATGGTGTACCCTGCATATTTACCAAAGTTCTCAATGACATTAAGCAACCTGTTAATGGATGTTTGGGGGGGACGTTAGATAGAGAAGGACGTCATCGGTATATAGGGAAATTTTGTCTTCTATGTCTTTGCTCCATCGCAATCCCCTTATAGGGGCATCACGACGTATCCAGTGGGCCAGCGGTTCGAGGGTCAACGCAAACAATAAGGGGGATAGTGGACAACCTTGCCTGGTCCCTCGTTGTAGGGCAAACGGTCCGGGAAGTGTGATTGTTCACTCTAACCTGCCCCATCAGGTCGGTATATAATAGCGTCACCCATTGCCGAAATCGGGGGCCAAATCCAAATCTTGTTAAGACTTCGAAGAGGTAGGGCCATTCTATCGAGTCGAACGCCATAGTGGCATCTAGGGACAGTATGACCGCATCCTCCCGTATGTAGGGTTGTCTACCCAGAACATTATGAACACGGCGAATATTCAGGGCAGTATTACGACCCGGCACAAATCCCGATTGGTCCTCATGGACCAAAGATGGAAGGACCGCGAGTAATCAGGATGCAAGAAGTTTGGCCAGCACTTTGGCCTCAACACTGATCAAAGAAATGGGTCTATATGAGCTACAATCGGTTGCTGGTTTCCCCGGTTTGCGGATAACTACTATCGAGGCCAGTCTCTGGTCTAGGGGAAGAGTACCCCGGTCCAAGCTCTCGTCATACATGTTTTTCAGGTGTGGGGCGACTTTAAGGGCCATCCCTTTAAGGAATTCAATGGGAACTCCATTAGGTCCCATGGCCTTCCCAGAGTGAATGGCTTTACAGATTTCTTCTGCTGTTATGTCTGCGTCCAGGGTGTCTTTGTCGGAGTCTGAAAGCGTGGGCAGGGTCATTTCCTCTAAAACTTGACGGGAGTCTTCAGGGGTGGATTTGGTTCTAGAGGTATAGACGGCCTCCAGATGGTTCGCAAATGTTTCAGCTACTTCCCGGGGGTCTGTTACCCATCTACCGTCGTCAAGTAGGATTTCAGGGACCCATCTAGCCTCTTGATCCCGTCTTTCAAGCCATGCCAGCATCTTGCCGGCCCGTTCCCCAAGTTCATAGACTCTATGGCGCGTTTGAAGCAATCTTGCTTGGGCCCTGTCTCACGCCATGGCTTTGTATTCAAGTTGTTTATTTAGGAGTTTACTGGCTGTGTCCGCTGTGGGAGAGGTGTTGTGTTCCGACTCTAGGAGGAGCAAATCGCTCTCCAATCGAGTCAGTTGTTCAGTGTGATTTCGGAGATATCCGATCTTTAAAGCCAGGGCGCGTCCCTTGATCACCGCCTTATAGGCTTCCCATATAGTGTTGGCCGAGTCCACGGAACCAACGTTTTCAGAGAAGTAATAGTCCGTGTGTTCGGCCAGGTCTTTCCTAATGTCTGGAATTGTGAGAAGCCAGGGGTTGATGATTATGGGGCCTCGAGTGAATCGTCGGTGAAAGGTAAGTTCGAGCCTAAGTGGAGAGTGATCTGAGATGCCTCTTGGGAGCCCCTGGAGACGTTGGAAGTGACCTATGTCCGCGAGGGATGTGAAGAAATAGTCCATGCGAGACATACTATTATGAGCATTAGAGTAGTGTGTGAAATGATTTATGTCAGGGTTCAATAGACGCCACAAATGAACCAGTCCCATTGCTCGGGCGAATTCCCCCAGATAGGCATGGTGTCGGGGAGACGCTCATTGAGGGTGTCTGTCAATCGTGTCATCCATCGTCATATTGAAGTCCCCACCCAATATAAGAGTACCCAGGGGAAAGCGAAGTAAGAGCTTGCCAAGGTCTTGCAATGCTGTCTGTCCCAACGCTGGTGGGAGATAGGCCGAAATGATATTCAATGGCCTGCCCTCCCAGGTCGCCTCCAAAACCCCAAATCGTCCCTGGGGGTCGGCCCAAGTTCGGGTGGGTGTTTCATGAGATCTTGAGTATGGCAGCCAGTATCTTAGTCCAAGTTGTATCGGCTGTAGGGTGGCCACATCTTCTTCCTCCCACTGTTTTTTTATTTTTTATTCCACCAATGGCTTATTGATATCTGCCCAGATTGCCTGGTATAGAAGTGCCACCGCCCTCCTCCTATCCGTTGCCGTGCAGTGGACCCGACCGCTCTGGTGGATAGGTGTTTCCGTCAGGCCAGCCTGCCGATGGCCCCTAATAGTGTGTCACTGCCCTGTGCAATAGAAACTGTCCCAGCGGTATGTCCTAGATATGAGAGAGCTCTTCCAAGGACAGCGGGTTGCCATCCTGAAAGAGGTCGCCCACCCTGGTCACTCCCCGTCCCACCCAATACTTCACCCCCCAGCACTCCCACGTCAGTCATCGCTGTTGGGCGCTGTAGTGGTAGATCCGGAGCATAAGGCAAGGGGGACCAGGTGTGACCCAGGTAACACCTCCAGACATGTCTCACCACCTTCAGCTCACCTTTGTCCTCAGGTATGAGACCTCCAGGGGGCAAGAGGATCCTGTAGAGCAAGTGTAGCTCCGGTGCCAACATCCATCCGTTGTGTACAGGGTGCAGCCGGTCATACAGCCATCGGTTATACCACTGTAGTTGGACAGCTAAGTAACAGGCCTCTATGCCTGGTGCCTGTAGTCCCCCATCAGACGTGGGGCATTGCAGTTTAGCCAAGGCCACTCTGCGCCTTCCCTTCCCCATGTGCTATCTGTTAAGAGCGAGTTCACCTCAGAAATGATTTTGCGGGTAGTAATGAGGGGCAGGGTCGAAAAATAGGAAAGTAGTTGGGGCAGCATCGACATTTTCACAACCGCCACCCACCCTGCAACGGACAGAGGAAGTGTCCCCTAAAGGTTTATGCTGGCACAGAGCGTTCCAACCGCTGCTCTGATGTTACTGTCAAGTATGTCATTTAGTTTGTGGTATATTTTGACCCCCAGGTTTGTCGTACATGAGCTCTCCCAAGTGAGTCCAGGTAAATCAGGTTGGATAGGCATTGTGTTAGGAGGAATATTAATGATTTGTGCCAGTTGATACACAGGCCTGAATTAGTGGCAAAGTGTCTCAGTAGTGATATCTCCCCCGGGAGGTACTCTCTCACATTGTTGAGAAAGAGGAACATGTCGTCTGCGTACAATGCTATTTTTATGGCAGATCCCATGGCGTTTCAATCCCATGTTGTCCTCTTCCCCCCCCCCCCCCATGCCTCGCTAGCCAGGGGTTCCAATGCAATAGCAAACAGTAGTGGGGATAGAAGGCAGCCCTGTCTAGTACCCCTCCCCACCCTGTAAGAATGGGAGATCATTCCCCGTGTGGACCCGCACCATTGGGTTGGCATAGAGAAGTTTTGTCCATTTTGTCAAGCGCCTCTTAGTCCCATTTTGTCTAGTAGACAATAGAGGCAATTTCAACTGAGGCTATAGAATGCTTTTTCGATATTGGTGGAAACAATTGCTGTAGGATCCTCTCCCGGTCTAGATGTCTTCATTATGTACAGGAGTCTGCGAATGTTCAATGCTGTTTCTCCCTGGCATAAACCCACTCTGGTCTCTTTGGACAAGCGTAGGCATATGGGGAAGGAGGCGAGTCACCAATATTAGTCTTAAGATGTTGTAATTCATATTCAGCATTGATAATGGATAAGAGCGGACATCTTGAGGAGGCCTATTTGGTTTGAGCAATGGGAGCACTAGTGCCCTTATGTGTCTTGCTCTGCGTGCGCTCTGGTCATATTTTCACAATGGTGGAAACAACTGAGTTTTTCTGTGCCTGCCGCCAGTGTCTCCCTGGTCTCCATAAGCTGGCGCTGCAAGTCTGGTCATCCCGGGTGTCTCCTTTCTAATTCTTGCACCTCGCCTTCTTGGGCCTGCACTTCTGCTGTCAAAGTGCGCTTAACTCCCACCACCTCAGAGAGGCATCTACCCCGAATGACTGCCTTGAAGGCATCCCATTCTGTCAGGACATATGCCGTTGTCTGGGCATTATCTGCTAAATAGTCGCAAATGGTGTCCCCTATTATCTAACGAAAATCTGGGTCCTCTAATGTCCCTACTTTGAGACGCCAGTCTGGAATCACTGGCCTCTCTCTCTACCAGTCCAACGTGATCATTATCGGGTTATGGTCGGATATCGTGCGACATGGATATTCCGAATGACGTGTGTCCTTGTTCTTCAGGGGAGGCAGAGGAAGGTGTCCAACCAGACATGAAGATCGCGCATCCCTGAGAAACAATAGTCCCTGGCTCCCAGGTGCATATGACGCCTGGCATTTACAAGACCCCACTGCTGCTGCCAGTCTCGAAAAACATGTGCCATTCTCGTCACTGGTGAGTCCCTAAGGGGTGGGGGAGAGCAGCCCATTGCAGGGTCAGCAATGCAGTTGAAACCCCACCTAAGATAATTGGATTTATAAGGTGTGGTGCCCTTCTACTTGATATGTCTGAAAAGAATCCCCCCTGCTCCGATTTAGGGGCAGAAAATCCCACTAGTACCAGGTTGTGCCCCGCTAGCCTGCCTGAAACTAGAACATATCTTCCATTTGGATCTATGAGATCACATGTTTTCTGAAATGGGACCCCCAGATGAACCCAGATCAATACACCACAGGCAACTGTCCTCTCCACCTCTTGTGCAGCGCATCTCATTCAGGATCAGTGAATGTGTTGGAGGAGGGCAATATGCACATCTCTCCTCTTAAGGTAAGAATGCACTTTGTATCGCTTGGACATATTGTTCAGGCCTCTGACATTCCAGCTTATGATCGTGTATGTTAGGGGGGTTGCCATATCCGGTCCCTACAATAGTGTTGCAAGCGAAGTAACTTCTGGTGTGCACCGTGTCTGCTGACTGTAGTTATCTGCCATAGTTTAGTGATACGCTCTCCAGGAACAGGAAAGATAAAGTACATTTGCCCCAAAAACTTAACGATAACATCCCAACTCCCCGTTCCCAGGATAACAAGTGAAACCACCACCATCCACACTTGCCAAACTGATGGCATCAGTCGTACACAGCTTCTTCTCACAAACCTAGTGAAGTTGGGGGGGGGGGGGTGTGTCTTCAATCCGCTGCCATCAGGGTGCACCCTGTACCATCCAGTTATTTCATAACCATGTTGTGCCACATGTCCATCTTATTTCCTCAAACTGTAGGAAGCTGTGTGATGCTCCCACCTCCCTTATTGGAGCCAACGGACCCTCCTATAGTAGTTACACCTCACTAAGTTCATTGTCTTCAGATCAGTTCATCTGTAGGTCCTGCTATGACATGTAGGAGAGAGGTGGTAGTTGTGCCAGAGGAGAGCGAATCAAGATCAGAGTCTGCATTCTGCTGCTGTTCTCTTAGTCAGATGGAGACCTCGACCCCAGTCCGCTCATCCGAGTCTTGATGCTCCCGTAACGCCTGAACCTGTGAAAGCACCATTGATACGCTGCTTTTCACCTTCTTTGGTGGTCCTCAGTGTCGCTGTGTTTTCTCTGCATCTTGCTGTGGTAACTGGTGGATCCAATTCCAGACCTGTGTTGGCTCTGTGAAGAAATGCGTTATGTCTTCATGAGTGACCTTAAGGCGTACTGGAAACAACATTGCATAAGTGATGCCAATCCTTCTGAGCCATTTTTTAGCTTCTGTAAAGGATGCTCGTTGCCGCTGGACCTCCCGTGTCTGATGACCCCCCTTGATGCGTGCTTGAGTCAGGACATGGTCTTGGTCTTTGTAGTGAAATATTTAAGCAACATTTTTCCCGATAGGAGATCATGTCTGTGCCCGGTCCTTCATTGTGCTCCGGGAGCCCAGTTATTCGTATGTTGCTTCTGACTCTGTTTTCCGCGTCATCAGCGTGTATTTCCAGTGAGGGCTCCTGGGGGTGGCATTCGCAGAATGTCCACCCCCGGGCAGCTTCGGGCTATGGCACATTCCTAAGGACAGGCAGGTGTTTCTGATTGGTGCGCGTGTCGCGAGACAGAATGCAAACGTTAGGTTCGCCAATTAGTCAGAGGCAAGAGTTTGAGGTAGGCGCGCTGGTTTGACTGTTGTCCCTCCCACCCACCCTAAAATCTTGCATTATAGACGTTTTTTATTTGCTAGGGGAATGTTTAAATATCGGATATTTATTGTCGCTTGGACAGGTGGCAGAATTTGAGGCGATCGAGACAGGCGGGAAGGGTTGGGGGCATTCAGACTAGCTTCGGACAGAGGGAAACAGGGCAACGAGGAATGAGGCAGGAGGAAGGTAGGGGACGAAAGATAGGGGACGAAAGATAGGGGTTGGGGAGGAGGCTTAGTTAGAACAATGTTGGGGAAGTTTGTTGTGGGGAATCGTTTAAGAGCAGGGGGTGATAGAATATGACTATGTATTAGTGAGGCCTTGTTTGCATTATTGTAACACTTGAAACTGCTTACCTGTCCAATAAAGCGGCCTTTTACCCCATGTGGGCTGATGGATGTGTTTATTGCCCGATGTCTGCACTTCTACGTGCCATCGTTGTCCATTCCTTTTTCATTGCTCTCAGATCTGTTGTTATCGTTTTCAGAGTGCGCTCAGATGCAGTGACGTGCTTTGCCAACTGTCTGTGGTCATCTCTTAGGAGGCCGTGGTTAAGTTTATTGGGGGAGGATTCCAAGAGGGCATTTGCACTAGTGCTTTTTGCTTCATGTACCAGGTAGCGACAATTCTCAGTGGTTAATCCATGCAATTCCGGCCAATCAGTAGCGTTACACTCAGTGACCCTGGGAGTTCGAGTGTGTGCGGCCCACTGGTGCTGGCAAGCAGTGGACAGATTAGTCAGAGCTATACATTATTGTTGTTGTTTCTGTGACCTGGTTGAAGAGTCCTACGTGCTGTGAAGGTGATATTCAGAGTTGTGCCCCTTCTGGATGAGCCCTCCTGTGCCAGATGTCCATTTGTTCGTGCGGCCCTCACTTCTCAGCGAGGACACCAACCGTGCCCCTCTACGAAGTCCCGCAATAGTCTCTGCTAGCAGCTCTTCCCCCAGGATGCCCAAGCTCATATATTGGCAATCAGTCTATATGTTCTGCCCTTTTCCAACCTTTCGGTTGGAGGTCTCTCTTATAGTTGAGGCAGGAGTGAGGAGACCCTCCTATTTCATCCCGGCTCAGTATAATGAGGGTCTGGTGTGCTCATGTCCTGCTCACTTACTTCGAGACATCCCCCGCAGCTAGTAGTGTTGCGGCGAGCCCAGTTCCTGCCAGCAGCCTGATGTTGCATTAGGTCCCATGCTGCTCCGCATCTGACGTCCCGGTCCGATTTCAGGCAGTAGATTGAATGCATGCCCGATCACACATCCCTCCGCATCGGGTTAGCTCTGAGTTGGGGGGAAATTTGCATAAACATTATTTATCTTTAAAAAAGTTGGCTAGCTAATCACAGAGCTCTTGTGTAACTCAGATCACACGCGTGCAGGTGCGCGGTTTGATGAAATCGTTAAGTGTTTTGAAGAGAGATTTAGTTGAGTTGTCTGCCTGTTCAATCTGATTTATTATATAGTTTTTACGGGCCGTTTTAATTGAATTGTGATAGTTCTTCAGCAACAATTTAAATTCTTATCTATCAGTGAAGGCTTTAGTTCTTCGCCAGCGTCTTTCCAGCCTTTTAGACTAGGTTTTTTTCCAGTTTTAAATTTGCTGAAAACCACGGTGCATCGTTTCTGCTAGGGGTAAAAGGAGTTTGTATAAGAGGTGCAATATGGTCAAGTGCCTGGGGAAAGAAGGGTGAAAATTCCCCAGAGAGACTTCCATATTTAGATTACTGAGAGATTCAGGTGGAAGGTAAGTTTTAGCAAAGGAGATTGGAGTGACAGATTTCTATTGTTTTGTAGCTGGCCTACACATTCTATTCAATTTTACCAACTCACTTGCTTTTGGAATTTGGAAATTAATCAAATAGTGGTCTGTCCAGAGAAGCGGTAAGGGACGTTCACACCTAAGCTCATAAGGAATTTGTAAAGATTAGGTCTTGAGTGTGGCCAGCCGAAAGAGTGGGCCCTACCACAACTTGTTTAAGGCCTAGCATCTCCATGTCGACCAAGAGAAGGGCCACTTTGTGCTTTTGGACATTTTCACCGTGATAGTAGGAAACCCCCAGAAGTAGAAAGTTGTAGTAAGAGGCTAAGATGTGAGGAGCGATAGGCTCTGCTAAAAGATCACTAAAGTTTTCTTAGCTCCAGGAGGAGGATAGATTAGTGCACCCTTCCAGAAGTCTGAAACAGAAAGTTCACTTCTAAAAAAAGTACACTTTTCAGCCCATTCAGCTAGAAGGGTCTCAGTTACAGCTATTTTCACGGTGTCCTTATATGCGATTGCCACACATCCTCCTGGTCTGGAATCTCATCTAGCTCAAGCAATTTGTACTGTTCTGGAAGGGCTAGAGGTATACATGGTAAAGCTGCTGCATTTAGTTAAGTTTCAATTAAAAAACACAGGTCAGGAGAAAGGGAAATTAAGAGATCCCAAAGTTCCTTTGAGTGCTTAGACATGGATCTAATATTGCAATATAGGCTTCTTAAGATTCTAGGAGCGACGGGAGAAGGGCAATTACACAGGGGTGGCTATTGAGTTTAAGTTCTTGTCCTTATTGGTGTATAGGTCCTTAAAGATGGCTAATGGGGAATTGGCTCCCTGTTCAGTAAAAGGTAAAGAAGAACTAGAGGAGCAGGAAAACTTGCAGTTTAGACAAGATACAGGGCCTTCCAGAATAAAGGGAAAGTGGCCTGTACAACACTTAGGTGAGAGGCCAGCCTACCTAAATTTGGAATTGAGGTTGTGTAAATCGGTCAAGTGAGGAGCGATAGGCTCTGCTAAAAGATCACTAAAGTTTTCTTAGCTCCAGGAGGAGGATAGATTAGTGCACCCTTCCAGAAGTCTGAAACAGAAAGTTCACTTCTAAAAAAAAGTACACTTTTCAGCCCATTCAGCTAGAAGGGTCTCAGTTACAGCTATTTTCACGGTGTCCTTATATGCGATTGCCACACATCCTCCTGGTCTGGAATCTCATCTAGCTCAAGCAATTTGTACTGTTCTGGAAGGGCTAGAGGTATACATGGTAAAGCTGCTGCATTTAGTTAAGTTTCAATTAAAAAACACAGGTCAGGAGAAAGGGAAATTAAGAGATCCCAAAGTTCCTTTGAGTGCTTAGACATGGATCTAATATTGCAATATAGGCTTCTTAAGATTCTAGGAGCGACGGGAGAAGGGCAATTACACAGGGGTGGCTATTGAGTTTAAGTTCTTGTCCTTATTGGTGTATAGGTCCTTAAAGATGGCTAATGGGAATTGGCTCCCTGTTCAGTAAAAGGTAAAGAAGAACTAGAGGAGCAGGAAAACTTGCAGTTTAGACAAGATACAGGGCCTTCCAGAATAAAGGGAAAGTGGCCTGTACAACACTTAGGTGAGAGGCCAGCCTACCTAAATTTGGAATTGAGGTTGTGTAAATCGGTCAAGTAGTAGGGTACTTTAGCCGTGATGGTGATGCTTCCAGTTGAGATTGCAGGGTTCCTAGCGCCTGGCAACGTTGGAGCACAGACGGGCTTGCCCTTGGCACGCCGGCTGCTTGCATCCGCCTGAAATAGGCTGCTCTCACCAAAGAAAAGGGCACCTAGACCATAAAACTCCCCCAAGATGGCGACTCACAGTGGCAACCCGGAGATGAGGAGGAAAAACCCTGCAACTATAAATACAGATTAGTCATCTAGCTGGATATCTTAATTCTTCTTTCTTTTACACAAGATTATTGTATAATTTAGCTGTGTTTTCATTGCATACCACATTTTCATGTACCCTATATTAATTAGCCACATGTGGCACAAACAAAAATATTATTCTCTTTTTCAGTACGTTTGTTCAAATTTAGATTTAAAAAAAAAAAAAAATAGGTACAGTTCTGTCTTCTTTGCATGGTATGAATTTTAAATTGTCTTCTAAGTGCACAAATAGATTGCTTGTTGAACCCTGTTGTGTTCCTGGGTAAGGGCCTTTTCGCATTCTGAGCCTTATTGTTGGTTTTTTAGATGAACATGTTTGAGTTTGTTTGACTCCACTTATTTTCCCTTTACAGGTCGCATGACTATTGCTGACGAGTGAAAGATGGGGGAAATTGAGGGGACATATCGTGTACTTCAAACACCGGGCTCCCGTCTAGGGCCCCAGAAGAGTTCTGGCATCAGCACTCTGGAGCCTGGCCAGAACCTGTGGACAACTTCTTCATCGGTGCCTGTTAAGAATGGTGATTTACAGCTAAAGGTGAAGCTGTTGGACGAGACCATGGAAGCTGTGAATGTGGAGGTAAGGACTTGCCCCGAGACTGATTGCTCTCCCTGAGGCTGGCAGTGATACCGGTTATTGCAGGGGCCTCCAAACTTTTCTGTAATAAGATCTACTTATGTTCAATGAAAGTCATCCTGGGCTACTAATATATTTAGTGTTGCAATAGTGACATCATCACAGCAAGATTATATGTGTGCCACCGTATCCAAGACGATGAACAGTGATCACCTCAGTTAAGCAGTAATGTAAAACAAGCATTTGCAGTGCAATCGGTCTCGCCTTTGGGACTCTATAAGTATTTAGCCTTGCAGCACATTATCCTGGGTGCTACAATGTCTACTGTTCTTTAACATCCGTATTGGTTCCATGTCAAAGAGCACATTCAACTTGAAGCATCTTGTCTTACATGAATAACCTCTTTCATGCATAACTATTGTTCCTTGCCAAGAGTTTCAAGTCTCTTGCAGCCTACTGTCAATTACAAAGAGCATTCCATTTTTGTACCGATTTAAATACCTCTGCAGTTAAATACACTAGTATTCTCCACAGAATATTATTTTTAGCAAATGCTAAATGACAGCTGGCCTCCCTATACAGTGCTTCATTGAGAGGTTTCACCAAAGAAAGCCCATAAAGAATTGAGAATGAAAGCAAATTACTTCAGCCTGGGAACATTTTTGTAACACCGTTTGCGGTTTTCCGTTAATAATCCCATCCGTAGCAAGTACACTACGCCAGTCGGAACTCGCATTCTAGTACACAAACACACACCGACAGGCGGTGTCAAATTTTCATGTCACTGGAAAAGCACAGAAAGTCATGTGATATGTTCTCAGCTTGTGCAACAGGTAAGGAGACAGCGCAGTGTAAAATATTCAGGAGTAGAATCAGCATATGTTAAGACAACACAAACCACCCGTTCTCTCCCCTTTGCGCTCCTGTCGATGAGCAAACCCTGCTAGATGCATTCGAAGAAGAGGAGGCTGTCTTTCAGAGTTCGTGGCATTCACGTGGCTGCATGCGACTCTTGCTCGGTTACTGGTGAGCATATGAGGCAACAGAGCTCACTGTGTACACGGACCTTTGAATTCCAGCATACAAAGACCGGCGTGTTCATTTGACAAGGGGCAGTCTGCGGCCACACAAAGTTGAGAGCAGTTGACTCGAAAGCTTGAAATAGCAAGCCAGCGCCCTAAGTATACATTCACTTATCAACACAAGCTCTGTGTGCTGTTTCCATGGATATGGGTCGTTCAGCCTAAGAGAGCGAGCAAATCACGCTGCCGCCGTGACCCGTTTTCCCTGCCCTTCCCCATGTTTAGCTAATGATGGACGGCCCCATGTGAGGAGGAAAGTGGGGGGGGGGGCAGGAGAGGAGGCAGCAGCAATTGGATGTGGTATTGCGGGCAGAGCGCTGGGCCTTGAAGTTGGGGAACAAGGTTTGAGTCTTCGGCCCTGGCTGTAACTTGAGTGTGTCCATCTATAATGCAACAGGTGGTCATGTAAAGCGCTCTGATACCTTAGAGTCCAGTTCGTGCTATATAACACTGCAAAAAAAAAAAACCTAAAACTTAAGGAAAGCAGTGCTGGGTGAGGGGGGAGCGGCGGGGGCGGTACGGGGAGATTAAGTAGCAGCAAAGCTGAAACACCGAAGAAGGGTACAAAAACATTTTAAAAAGCAGTGTTGTGGGGTGTCAGCACAGGAGGATTAAGTGGCCGCGAATCTTGATCAACACGGAAGACGGGCAAACAGCACGGCAAATGAAGAGGCGTATCATGAAGCCCATGCTCGAAGTAAACAGAACACTTGACATGAACAGAGGCAGGCCACCAAAAAAAATGGTGCTCCTCAAGTTTCCTAGCTAACCTGACGAGGAACAGTACATGTAACAGGGGCAGTCCTCATGGGAGTATACAAAAGTCCAAAAGGAGGGACTACTAAGCCTATTCACCAATAAAAAGCCAGCATTTTCAAAGGACTTTAAAAGATAGGCGGTGCTTAAAGCCCATATTCTAGGAACAGCATGTCTCGTTGAGACCACTCATGCGCTACCTAGGCGAGACCTAAAAAGGGTTTGTCAATGTGGAACAACTCTACAATGTTGTACATAACAGCCATAGCTGCAGTGCTCCTGGTACCAAGGAAATAATATGTGCAGTAAGGCTCCCCAGCAATGCATGATTGTTCTAGCAAATATCCGCTTTAAGTATATTTTAGAAATTTACCTATTTTTCTCGTAAGATCAGCTAATGAGTTGTAAAAATACATATATTTTCATTTTAGAGTACATGCATTTCAATTTTGGTGTACATATATGTAACCAAGCACAAGCTTCTAATTTAGTAAGCTTGGCTGCACACAGAAGAGCTACTTATAGGTAGCTGGAGATCTACCAGTCGCTTACGAGCTATTTGTTGGAGAAGCCTGTGTTATCTGTCTGCTCCAGGTAGTTTCCATATTGGGTAAATCATACTAGAATGCTAGCAACAGCAGCGGTGAATAACTCAATAGTTATTCTTGACAAGACAACACCTCTGAAACGCTCTCTGGCTGTGGGAAAAGTCAGTTACGTGCCCTGCTTTGTTTGATCTGTGACCAACACTACCCTAGCCCTCCAAGGCTCGTCTGGAGATCTCATTTCTGGTTTGGATGCTTCATCTCTGTTAGTGGAGCCGAAGATTTGAACGATGAATACTAACACATAAATGACTGCATTTGTCATCTTGTTTTTAGTTGTGTAACACAAAAACATTACAACCCAGTGCGTTATAATTGCTACGATTCATAGAGCTCTTGGTGTGGATCCACAAAGAAAGTTGCATCACCAGTTTACTGTTGATGACCTGCCTTATGACTTGTTCTAATCTGTAGCTTTGCTTAGAAGAAAGGCGGGCAAAACCCATTGGACTAAGCCCTCCCCATGTTGGCTGTCGTGGCCTGGGCCAGTCTGGCCTGCATGTCAGTACTAGTAAAGTATTCCTTTTGCCTCCCAAGAGAACTTGCGCAGGATGGCCTTGCGCTTGATTTTAGGTTGCAGCCTACCAGACAGCGCAGCTGTCTGGTTTACAAAAGGCATCTTGGGGAATTCAGAAAGTTGACCTAGGAATGCATTCGACCCATTGCTGACCATTGGCTTTGTGTTTTGTAACTCACATTTTCTGGCTTTCTGTTTGCTGGCTTTATTTGCTTTAGGCTGTCCAGCTCAAGTTCATCCCTCTCGTTGCCGAACCCTTGTTTACTGTATTCTTCCACAAACTCGCTTTCTGTAAACAGGCCTTTAAATCTTGTTCTTATCTTGTCACATTTGCTATGCGTTCAGAGACGGGAATCAAATGTCAGGCTGTATCTTCCAGGGAGTTTGCTGTTTATCTTTCTTTCTCTGACTTCAAAGTGAGAGGATTTATGTGACAATCATACTGGCTATAGAGGGTCTGCTTTAGGAAGGCTGTACAGGTGTGATTTTCTAGCACACAACAACATTTAAATGTCTGTAAATGAACTGTGCCGACAATAAAATCAATAAATTGGATGATGACATTTCCACACATTATCTTTTGTGCACTTTATACTTTTATCAGTAAAACTGTATGTGAGTGCAAATGTAATGATAATTTCAGTTGTAATTGTAATTGCATTTATATAGTGCTTACTACCCCTGATGATGCGTTGAGGCTCTTTTCGGTGAGTAGCACGCTACACTGGAACCCAAAAAGGATTAGTGGTGAATTAGTATAGGGAAATATGAAATTAATTTGAGCTGTGGACATGCAAGTCTGTTATTTGGATTGAAAAAGAATAGTGGAGGGATAGAAGAGGGAAGGGTCTAGAAAGTATTTATTTGGAGATCATAGCAGTAGGAGGATGTTTGGGATGAGTAAAGGCGAGGTAGAGGGGGTAGATGAGTCGGAGGGAAGGGTTTAGAAAGGCTTGTTTGGGAGATCTTAATAGTAAAAGAGGTTTGAGATGATGCAAGGAGGGGTAGGGGAGGGAATAGTCTACAAAGGGTTATTTTGGAGATCCTAGTAGTAGAATGGGATTTGGGATGAGTCGGAGAGTGGAGGTAGAGGATATATTGGGCAAGGTATAGCGTGAGATAACAAAAGTACATGGAAGGTATATATGTATAAGAAAGGTAATCTATCTAGATTTAAGTTGTATTTAATAAACTCAGATTTTCAAGTGTTGCTATACTTTAAGCTAATTTATTTATTTTTATAATTTATATATTTTTTTAATTCAATAGTGGGGCAATTTTAGATAAATAGTTATGATACAAATTTACTTATTTATGCAGTGACCTACACATACATGTTAAACATAGAATAATATAACCATAAGTAATCTGTACATTTGTTAAGCAGAACTAACGAATATCTATATATTTATAAACCTAATTATTATACACATTTATCCAAAGGAATACACATATCTAGGTACACATATATAATCCAAATAAATGCTTATATACACAGGGATATGCTGTAGATTTATGTTAGAGTACAGTGGTTATGTGGGAAAGAGCCAAATCTTGATTAGTCTTCTTCTGAAGGTAAGGCATTTATCCATGGATCTTATGTTTGGGGGTAAATAGTTCTATAGTTTGGCTGCTTGAACAGAGAAGGATCTGCCACCTATGTTCTTTTTCTTTTATGGTGGGATTTTGAGGTGAAGTGCCAATCTAGAACGGAGGTTCCTTAGTTGAATGTATTTGGTGATTTTAATCCTGATGAAGAGCAGCCCTGTTCCATGTATTGCTTTGGGGGTGATACAAAACAGCTTGAACGTAGCTCTTCTGGCAACCGGTAACCAATGTAGGGCCTTCAAGGCAGGGGAGATTTGGGCTTGTGGCTTTATATGTAAGAGCAGTCTGGCAGCAGATTTCTGAATCCGCTGTAGTCTTTTCATAGTTGTTAAAGATGATCCGTGGTAGAGGCTATTGGCGTAATCGAGTTTAGACCGAACAAGCGAGGTAGTAGCCTGGACCTTGTGTAGAAATCCCAGGTGGGGGAAGATATGTCAGAGTTTTTATAGTATGCTATAGATCCAAACAAATTACATATATTAATGGGGTGTAAAACTGTAAACTAGCCAAGACTGTGTAGATTTTTCCAAAATTTTCAAAAAATCGCCCTTAAGGGCTCTATGCTGTCAAGACTTTCCAGAAGCTACATGAATGAATATATCAAAACAGATTTACTTCATGATTTACAGCACAAACACAAGCAGCTTACCCCTTGAATCAACAGATACAATCTACAGGCATAATATTGTCAAGGAACTGAGGAGGACTTTAAACATTCTATAAGCTACTTTACATAAAACAAAGACCTGAATAGAGAAGTTCGTCAAGTCAAAAATAAAGTTTATTTAGACCGTTGGTCTTTAAACCATATAAAACATATCATTTTATATAAATATTCTCAAATAATTACAAATTCATCAACCTGCGCCATTCTAAAATCCAAAATTTCAAAAATTACATTCCTTTTTCTCGAGTAACTCCATTCGTGACCTGTATACACACACATATTACAAACATAGTCTAAATAGTGCTAAAATCTATTAAAAAAAATGTAAAACAATAAAATGTTCATTAAGATCTCTATACCTCATTGCCTCCACCACACTTGCAACCAGGCAATTTTCTATTCCATAAAAAACCTATTTACAGCCTGCATATACTTTGCAATGGCTATTGCAATATCAAGATTTTCCATATCAGTGAGAAGCTCACATGCTTGGATACGCAACCTAATATCATATTTTAAAAAGATTGGGCGTAAAAGCTGTTTTCGCTGGCTGATCTAACAATTTTTGACAGTCCATTAAAATGTGTAAACTATTATATTTCGAACCCATCTTACACGTACATTTACCGTCGGGTCGCCTCAATTCTGTTTTTATTTTGGCATTTAGCATAGCAGGATTGATACCAATTCTCAGCCTTAATACTTCCATTCTAAGCCATTTGTTAGGTAAGGTGTCTAGATAAGGGTACCAGATTTCTTTCTCCCAACTGTTTCTCATAAACTTCAGTCTTTTTTACTCGGGTACTCAATATCTAATAATCTAGACAATTCTTTACCTAACAATCTAAGTACACTCTTTGAATCATCAATGTGCAAAGTCTGTGGATCAATTTTCACCTTCAAGAGATCACAAATGGTATAAAGTTTCTCTCTTGTTGATTTTGGCCCATTTTAGTTCACTACGCTGAATCTCCTCCATACACCATTGAGACACTTTCGTAACTTCCCCCGTTCCCAGACGTTTCCAAAATCTAAGTAGACCTATTTACACCTGGACATTCCGTGCGGTCAGCCCTAGCTCTAATCTAATAGCCTGGATCATTGAGGAGCTAGGGAGGGACAATAATGATTTTAAACATTTCCCTTCTTCATTATCCCAAGAACTTTTGCCGTCTAGACAGAATTTCTGCTCCATACTGAAGTTGCGGGGGGATCATTGCATTATAGGCCGTCAACAGGGGTCTATGGGACATATCTCCATAACTACGATTACATTTTTTCAGTCCACATACCGATATTTGGGCTTTTACTTTCTGTGCCTCCAAATGCGTACCCCACTTTAAAGAATTGACAAACCATATTCCAAGGTATTTATACTCATTAACAATATCTAATTTGGTTTGCCCAGATACCAATTAAACTTCAAGTTTCTCTTCCCAAAACACAAGATTTTCGTTTTATCCATGTTTACTGTAAGCCGTTTTGCCGCACAATATGTGCTAAAAGCATTTAGCTTCCTTTGTAGACCTATCTTGGTCTGATCTAAAATGACTAGATCATCGGCAAACAGGATAAATGCTTCCCATTCACTTTTGGGCTAGCACCTCTGACAGTCCCCAGGATGGATGGCAGATCTGCTAGAAATATGGCAAAGAGAAGCGGGGCCAAAACGCAGCCCTGTCTCAGGCCATTATTAATTGCTATTTCAGGTGTCAGGCCCCCATCGTGTCTTTAATAACCTGAGCCCAGTTCTGGCTGTGCAACTCCTGAATTACGAGCAGGAGATCTTTAGGGACATCATAATTTCTCAGGGTCTCCCATAAGCATGCCCTGTCTACCAAATCAAAGGCCGCACGGAAATCCACGAAGCAGCAATACAGTTTACCTTGCTGCTCCATGGACTTCCGCGCCACTGCCCATAGGGCAAATCAGTGGTCAATAGTAGAATGACCCTCCTTAAATCCTCCCTGTTCCACTGGCACAATCGACTGCTGCTCCACCCACTCCTTCAATCTGCCCAGGATTATTTTGGAGAACACCTTCTCTCCTATATCCAACAGGTTGATCAGTCTGTAGTTCTTTGGATCCTTCCAATCACCTTTTTTGTGAAGTGGGCTAATAACCGCCCCTCTCCAAGATTTGGGGATTTGGCCTGAATCCAATTTGGCAACAAACATATGGGATAGGAATTCTGCCCACCAGTTTATTTGTGTTTTAATTATGATGGCAGGTAAATTGTCGGGCCCTGCAGCACAAGTTAAATTTAGCTTCTTGATAGTTTCCTTCACTTTATCTGCAGTAAATGCTGTTTTTAAATCATCTATGCACCCTCCCCAATGAGCTTTTTCCTTACTTATTGCGGGTACTTTGTTTGCCTCATATAGTTCTCCTAGATATTTCACCCAAGCTGCCTCATCCACTACGCAGCTCATGGTTCCCGGAATCCTACCAGAAGCGTCCTGTATCAACCTCCAAAAGCCTTTAACATTTTTAGCTTCTATTGTTTCCAGCAGGTTTTCTCAACATTTTCTTTAAAGATCCTTTTCTGCTTCCTTACTAAGGTTTTATATTCTTTCCTTAATTTAGTCAGGTTAACTAAGCTTTCCTGGTCGTATCTTAACCTCCGGCGTCTCTCTATTCTCCGTATTATCCTTTTTTTTGTTCTTACACACCAGATCAAACCACCTGGGTTGCCTTCCTTGTCTGGGTTGTGTGTTTGCATTGTCTTGTTTCTTACTTTTTAAGTGAACTCTAAGGCATAGTACAGCCTGTTCTATTTTGCCCATGAACCATGCTACCTTCTGATCGATGGGACATTCCATATTTAAATTTTGTTGAAAACTTGCTAATTTCTCTAAGTACTCATCTGTTAATTTTGTAGTCGGGCGTTTAGGGTATATCAATTCTTGAGGAAGGACTCTTTCGCGGTGGCTTACTGGCCCCCTTAATAATTCACAATATAGGGCATTGTGATCGCTATTTTTGCGCCTGATTACCCGGAACCTTTTTACTATATCATAGTTCCAGGCATGAATGAATACGTAGTCTATTGGGCAAGATTGATTACCAAGTCTAAAGGTCTGTGTGGCTGGACGGTCGGGATCCATCCTGCCGTTCAGGCAGAATAGTCCCTTAGATCCTAAAATTTTTCCAAGCGCTTCATCCTGTTTAGTTGATGAGCACGTGGGGAAATCAGCTAACCTTATATCATAAGAGCTCAGTATTTCGTCAAACCATGGGTCTATCTTTTCAAAATTTAATTTGTGGTTAAAATCTCCCATTATGACCATCAGATCATTTTCATACATTTTACTTAAAGTATTCATATCTTCTTTAAAAAGCCCCATTTCAATTTCATACTCCTCTTGGGAACCCCATTGTATATAAACATTTACGAGAATAAGGTGAGCATTCTTCTTTTCAGTAACCAGTTGATAAACCTTACAAACCAGCAACCATTTACATGTTGTATTTATTTGCTTCACCTTTCTCGCAATCCTAGTTGAGGTGAGTGTCATGATCCCCCCGGATGAACGGTCAAATCTTTTCTTTTTACTGGCAGGCTTATGAATTTGAACAAAACCTTCAACCACCGGGGTATTGTCGCATAGCCATGTTTCCTGCAAACAAATGATATCAGCACGCTGTACTACGTAATTTAAACTTTCCACTTTTGTTTGCCCTCCAAGCCCATTAATGTTCCAAGTAACCATTTTCAGGCTATGCGACGACCCGGTGCCCTAATCGATATCGCTGAGACAACCTGACCCGTCCAGATCCCACGAGGATGTACTTAACTGGCTATTTCCTGAGCTCCAGTTACCCCAGTTTTTACTGGGCTCCAGGTTCTCAACCACTATGTTGATGTTTGCTCTTTCCCTGCCTGCCCCGGCTATCAATCTCACTTGCCTTTTCCCCAAGCCTGCATGATTTTTAGGTCTCGCGCCTAGCGTTGCAGTGCGTAGCACTGCTCGCGCACCGCGAGCCCTCTTGTATGGGCTTCAGAAAGCTAACCACACGCTCGTGCGTGTGGTTTTGCTTTCGAAAGCCCACATTGGCTGTAGCGTTCTTTTAAAAAAAATAAAAAAATAAAGCACGCAATTGGGCAAAGGCGGGCGCATGTCCCGCCTTTGCCACACCCATTCCCACCGGTGTCTAGCACGCGCAGCAGCGCGCGTTCGTCACGCTGCCGAGCTCCCTTTCCCCCCCTCCTCTGTGTTGCGCGCGCACCACTGGTTTTGTTTACGCCCCTGCACTTACCCACTGCCAGCCTGACTGAAATTACAGAATTTCTCCAAAGCTTCCTGTGCTGCCACAGCCTGTGCAAACCTATCTACTCCGGGTTCTGAGGATTTACCTAAATTTCCCTTCCTACTCCGGCTCTCTTATTGCGTGTTTAGCGACGCTGCCCTGCAATGACAACTGATTGCCCCTGAAGTGAGAATGAATGTGCAGAAAAAAAGCGATAATGCCTAATAAGGCGCAGCATGTCTGTTGCGCATGCGAGTGTCTGTTACAAGGTGCGCGGTGTAACTCGCACTTCAAGGCGCGCGCCCAGCTTTGAAGCATTGAGAGCTGGTAGCTAAGGTGAGAATATCAATTACAGCAGGTGGAGCATTTAAAAAACATACTAAAGAAAGGCAGAGCCCGTTTAAATTAAATTCCTCTTCGCCGTCCCAACCCCGTGTTTTTTTCGACAGAAGGGCTGTGAATTCCGTTTGACTGAAGGCGTGCTCCTGCCACTGTAACAAGCCCGCTCCTGTACGTCTGTGAGGCGCAAATACCCGCGAGGCCTCATACCTGACCCAGGAATTCCAGTCACTTGCATGATATGCGCACATTATACAGAAGCCCTCCGGGGCGCCCCGTGCCCTCGGAGCAGCTCGCCCTACCCACTCCCTACTTAGCTTGTTTAATTATTGCTTTCCGCCCATTGCGGACTTCTATTTGCACCGCCTCCCCATCTGCTTTGTAATTGTTCATTTCCGCTGCCAGGGAGCATCGTGCAGGAACACATAGCTTTATGCATGGGCACCGTGCTTTAAGTTTGAGCACGGCGCCCGATTTGCTGTTGAACCCCGTCTGCTCCTTCCTCTCAGGGAGCCAGTGTTTCTTGCCCTGGTCTGCCTGGGAGTCATGGCACTGTGGCAGTGTGCGCACTAACACGTCTCCACTGATTTGTATACACTTTAGGCCGGGTGCGCTGAAGGACAGAGCAAGCACTGTGTAGGCAGAGATAGGGCAGATAGTGTGGTACTGCTACTTGAGCTCGGCGTGACTTTGTTGTTTACTTTAAAATCAGCAGGGAAAAGGAAAGCCCGTTTAGGAATGGTGTACATCTAGTTACAATAGCACAACATTTCGTTACATCTGATAACAGGATATTATTTCCTGCTGATTTGTAAGAACCCTTTACAGGGACAAACGTGTTTCAATATTTCCCAACTTTTCATGTTCGCTCGCCTTTTTTGTAGCAGGCTGTGCATGCTTTCGTTTGCTGAGCCTTGTGAGGCACCACATTTCTACATGCTGTTTGTATTCGCATGTCTCGTGATGTTTTTGGCCATAACCAGGGCTTTAAGTGGGATGAAAAAACTGGGGGGGCTCTCAAGGGGCGTGGCTGGTGTAATTAAGGGTGTGGCTTAAAAACACGAAAGCTAAAAATCTGTGCTTAGCATAGTGTGCTGCCTGACTGGTATTTTGCTTTTTTTGTCATTGTATCCAGATATATAATACAACATGTAACATTATGAGACAAGAAACACAAGAGTGCACATATATATGTGCACATGCATGCCTGCATGCATGTGTCTGAGTGTGCACATATGTGTAGGTATGAGTGCCTGTGTATGTGTGCTTTTATATATATATATATATATGTGCATGCGTGTGAGTGTGTAAATGTATATCCTCTAGGTAATGCTGTTTATTTATGTGCATGTCTATGTGCGCATGTGTCTGTTTGTATGTGCTCGTGCTTGCATGTGTGTGTGTGCGTGAGTGTGTGTGAATGCTTGTGTGGTTGCATCTATCTGTGTATGCGGCTGAAGCTGGCTGTTTCCAAATGTGTGCATGTCTGTATGTGCGTTTGTGTCTGTGTATGCGTGTTTCTTTGTATCTGTGCTTGCACATTTGTGTGTGTCTATCTGTGCATCTATGTTTATTGTGAAGTTTATTTTTTATTGCACATAAAAGGCCCACGGGGTGGGTGAGACGGCTTTACTGAAAACAATATCTGTGACAATAACTACTGGCTGGGAAAAGATTAACCTCAGTACCAGTTTAGCATTTGAATTCAACAATCAGCAACTGTACGGTGACAAATTAAACTTTTCAGAGAACATGCCAGTGCCCAGCACCACGTGTCATGCTTTTCTCTGTTTGAGCTACAATGTGTTTGTTTTTGTAATCTGAGATTATGCAGTAAATTGTAGATTGTGTCATATTTTTGAAATACATAGTCCTACTTAAAATCTTGTGACTTCCAGAGCATACAATTCCATTGCTACTTTTTTTTCACAGCCAGCATATTACTCTTGTCTCCACTCCCTCATAACCTATTTCTCATTTTCTGGTTCTCCAGCGCCGCAAGGTCATATGAATGGCAATAGCGCTATGCAAATATCATCATTCCACTACATACTAAAAACAAAAGTAAAAAACATTGTTATTTCTAACACCAAGAGCTCTAGCTTTCACAAATGCGAGACCTATTGCATTGCAAATGCTTGTTCAAAAAGGCACAGCTTCGCAGGTTTGTCCCTTCCAATTCTGCCTCTGGTATTATCCTTATCCCTTCTTTTAACATCTCCTTTTCCGCTTTTAAAATTGCTGCCTTAACCAGCCCTGAGTAAACTTGAACCTTGGTACATTCATTGCCTTTGTTATTGAGGCTAAAACCTACCTGCCTCAGATCTTTTGTCCCAATTTCTTTCAGGCTAGGGCATTTTGCAAAGGAGAATAAGAGTTGGGAACGATTTAGAGGTATGATCTTTCTTTGTTTTTTCCTCCCCTTCTCTATTTCGGTGGGTTCAAAGTATAGCCACATCTTGGCACTGGAGTCTAATGCTTTTATAACCTGATTTTGTCTTCCCGACTTTTCCTTCTTTCTAGATAATATATTTATGTTTCCCCCTCAGCTGGATTCCTTGGGGATTCTTTCCCTCGCTGTGTCTTTTCACATATTTTCAATCTTTTAACCTCCCCACAGGCATTTTGAATACATTTTTGTTGGACCCTTTTCCCTCCCAATTTTGCTAGTCAGATCGGATGGACACTCCAGGTTCCTCCTTTCCCTTCTACTGTTTGGAGGGATTCCTATCTCCTTTAATTCTACTCGTGTCTGCTCCACCCTAACCCTCCCTTTTTTTAAGCCCTTCTTTCTTCCTTGTGGCTGAGTTTGCCTTCTTAGATAGTACCGAGAATTCTGGTGCCTATACCAAGAGAGCTCTCCCCGTCTCCTAATCAACATTGGACATCTGGAGATGTACACATCGTGCTGGTTATTCGCTTGCGCTACATCCCCAGTACTACCTTCAATGGGGGGATCTGGCACCGGTCTAACCATGGATGGCATGTGACCCCTGATCCCCTGTAGTTCTTCTACCATTCTTTTGAAATGGATTTCATGATTATTTAGCAAGGTATTATTTAACATTGAAACCTCTAACAATCCTTGCAAGGTTTTTTGCAGCATCAGCATTATGTCCAACATTGAGGCCGAGGGAGTAGCAGATATATCGAAGCCCAATGTGCTATTACGCACCACTTCTTCTATGGATTTAGAACCTTGAGTTCCTGAATGGCCCATGCTTTTATCGGACATAGGCCTTGTAGCCGGGTTCAACAAGACACTTCGATCTCCCAAGTCCTTAAAAAGATTCCCCTCAATTTCAACTTCTTCTTCTACTACTTCTACTTCTTCGACGCCAGACGAATAAAATATCCGAGGGAATGATGAGTCTTGGTTCCAAGGGGGGGTCAATTAGAATTAAATCACTTTGGGTGAGAGATAGATCGTCGAGATCTGGGGTGCAGTATTCGTAAAAATCCAGTACATTTGACTGCTCCTTATCAAGGACTTGAGCTTGAGCTTTCACGGTGGTTGGTGCCTTTTTAAAATGTTTGCCCACAAAGTCCTTTATTGATTTTGACACTAGCCCCCCCCTCCTTTCATGCCGACTAAAGATCTTTCAGGAAGGGTGGTCTTCTTTGGTATTCCTCTTATGAACCCTTTTTTCATATTCCTCATGACCATCCGTATGACCATCCATACCCTCCCCTAGGGACCCATTTTCCTCTGTAGTCTCATTACTCAGCGACGGGAGGTCTTTGCGAACTTTTCTTGTTTTTGTCTTCCTTGGTGCCATCTTACTAGGAAGTCTTTCTGTTTTATGTATTAAAAACTACGTTAAATGGGGTAAGGGAGTGAAACGGATTGAGTCTGAAGGAGGGAAAATCAGCTTCCTTACACCCACTCAATTTCTAATTTACGCTGCTGGACAACCGCCCCCTCTTCCTGGACTGGTCCCTGGTGTATCTTCTGGATTAAAGACTTTTTAAAATCAACAAGGATTTGTTTATATAATTTAAAAAACACTTACCTCTGCTGTGTGCTAAGCTGGCTGGCTGGCCGTGATTCCTGCTTAAAACTTGGAGGCACCTATGTATATTGTCTCTTCATTCATGGGTCGGGCCGGGGGTCATGGACAAACGCCTTAAAATTCCTTCAGTCCCCCCACTCGGGCCCCCAGGAGCTGGCGCGTTCCCGCCAATCACTCCGCCGCCGCTGCCATACCGATTTTCAAACTCCCCTCCGGGTCCGCCAAAACGCGGAGAAGAGATGGAGTGGTGCAGCCTGCCAGGCGATCGGCGTCTCGCGCTCCTGGTAATGTGTGCGAAACAAGGACGCCACTTCCCTGATGCCAATGTAACCTCCCAATCCTGCTCCGATCCTTCTCCGACGAAACGCCAAGCTCCGTTGAGCTCCGTTGAGATCCGCTGCGCGCTATACGTTGCGCGTTGTACGTTGCACTGCACGGCAGCCACACAGCAGAGAGAGAGAATAGAGAAGTTGGCTTCTTGGCTACTACAATCAACCTTGAACCTGCCTAAATCATCACAGCCACAACAGCAATGACAGGATGTAATCATGATATATGGGTGACTTATAGGATTATCCCAATACCACCTGTAGCTCACCACATAATAATGCTTAAAACATCACATCAGTGCATATTGCCAAACACATTAGAAGGTGATGATTTATGAGTTAGGTACTCTACATAGGCTCCAAACCAATGTTTTCTCCCGAGACACACTTCGATATTACTTTAAGGTCACAGAAATTGTGAATTCTCCTGCAGTGTCATGGATCTGATAGAAATAGTCCTTGGCCTGAATGGGGCTTTCAGGCCCAACTTCGGTTAAGTCTGAACATGACATAATTATGATGCAACCCTCAACAAAACCATTGCACAGTACCCCGTTAAGCATTTTGGGACTACCACTCCCTGCAACTCCACTACTTGGGTATTTAGGGCATAATCTGTAGTAGTTGGAGTGTAGTCATTTAAAGACACAGTTGAGCTGAGAACCACCGTTCACACCTGAATCACACTGGTGTAACCATGGCACCATTCACTGCTCGTAATGTATTTCTCACATGCACTTCAGAAACAATGTACATACATGTGTTATTGCAGATGATGACCACTTTTGCCCCAATAAGATTCTCGAATAGAACCGAAGTGCCCAGAGAGAGTTTGACAATACACGCTTCATCTGGGACAGGGTACGTTGCTCATATAATTGTCTCACCAAGCCTGGAAATAATTGCAAGCACTGGGGGAGGTGAAGGGGTAAACATACTGTAGGAAATTAACAGGCTACATATGTCTCATTTTCAAAACACGATTATAGATAGAATTGTGCAAATGCATTGCCATTTTCATTTTTATTTAAGAACTAAACAACAACAGTATATAGATATACACTGTAGCAACCCACACTATTAATGTGATCAGAGGATGAGCATGTATTGAGCATATTCAAACCTATTTAAGAAACCAACGCATTAATCACGGATTCACGAGAAATTGATCTGCAGGCGTGTATTTGTATTAAAAGGTGTGTGGTCACAATGAGGTTTGTATGGTAATATTGGTAACGTGCAGCCTCCTGTGTGCATATACAGAAAAGTATGGATTTTAAAGGTAAGTTGATACTGATCAGAGGTAATGAGCTGGTGTGTACCTCTGGGCAGGTCCCAGATCATGAACATGCAAAGGTATTTGAGTAGGACTTGTTTTGAAAGCTATGCCAGAATGACAAGGCGCCGCAGATCAAAGAAGCAGATGCCTACGGTCCGCTTGTTAACCTGGAGTTTAAGAGAAATATAATTGTGGAAAACAAATTCCAGATTAGGGACTGTCTTTCCTGGCATTCTGGCACTTGGTGGCCTAGCTCAAAGAGGAGGTTTTCCTTAGGATGAGGAACTCTATTATGTCAATGTTGAATTTTATGGGAGTTCAAATTTATCCAGGTGATGTCTGATGTACAACAAACCTGAAAATAGGCTGGCAGTAACCCCACTCTGACCAATTAATTGAGTGCCTTCGGTGTTAGCAGAAGAGAAATCTGAAGTGAACATAGTAGATGAGAGGGTTCATATAAATCAAGAACAAGAAGGCAAACATTTGAGTCAGGAGAATGCTATGCAAAATATAATGAGAAAACAAAGGAAAGCGCTCAAGTGCAGCCTTCATATCGCACAACAACTTTATCTCCTATGCCAACAACACTCGGCTCATCCTCTCGCTCTCAGCCGACCCCACCTTGACGAAGAACAACTTCCACATTTGTATGAAGAACATCTCAGCCTGGATGAAAGACAACTGCCTGCCTGAAGCTCAACACGGACAAGACTGAAGTTCTGATCTTTGGCAAATACACCGCCTTCTGAAGCGACTCCTGGTGGCCGTCGGAACTCGGACCCACCCCCACACCGAAAGACCACACCTGCAACCTCTGCATCACCTCGACCGCGAACTCTCCATGAAACGTCAGGTCAACGCCATCTCCTCAGCCTGCTTCCAAGTGCTCCGCAAAATCTTCAAGTGACTCCCCATCAGCACCAGGAAGATGGTAACACAGGCCCTCATCACTAGCTGACTTGACTACGGCAATGCACTCTATGCAGGCACCACCACCGAACTCATACAAAGACTCCAGACAGAACGCAGCCGCCAGACTGATCCTCAAACTGCCCAAGAGAACCCAAAGCTCCTGATCCATGCCTACAAAGCCCTTCATGACCAAGGACCTGCCTATATGAACTACTGCCTGCACTTCCACCAACCCCTCAGGATCCTCCGCGCCGCATACCTCGCATACGCTGCTGCCGTGCCGGATAATGCTTCTTCTCCCGTCTTGCCGCCAAAGCCTGGAACACCCTCCACCTCCACACCGCACCCTTGCGGACCAACTTTAGGAAGGGGCTAAAGACCTGGCTCTTCGACTGAGACCTGCAGCAAGCACCTTGATACCCTCTTGGGTGACAAGCCGCGCTGTACATGTACAACTTGTTTAATTGATTGAGCACAGTAAGAATAAATGTGACTCTTTATGTAATATATCAATAATGTGATATACCGTGTAGAGTCCAGGGGTTCCCTTGTAAGTGGACTGGGGCTTGGTCTAGCAATCCCAAGGTGCTTTATTAGGGGATTTGTGGTCAAGCAGCCTTAGGCTTAACCGAGAGAAGTGCAAGACATTTGCAAACACACACAATAATCAATAAATGACACACAAGAAGGAGATCCACACCAATTTATAAAAATAGCAAGTATTTTTGTATATGTTTAGGCATCAGAGAAAAAAAATGGAGTCTGCAGGGACAACTGTACGCCAGAGAGATTTCATAAATTAGTAAGGACTGGAGTGATGGTCTCCAATGCCACACTAATAGTTCTCATGGAACAGCGATCTGAAGAGAGTCAGATTTGATAGACAACACATTTTTGTTTACAGAAGTAGTGGACAAAGGAAAAAAAACATTCAACTTACTACAAAAATGGGGAAGGTTAATGAGAATAGAAGAAGGGAGAAGTGGCTAGGGATGGCAGAAAAATAGAATCATTTTTTCAATTTTGGTACAAACAAAGTCTGTAGGAAAATTGAAGCTCAGTAGAGAGGGCTTCTGAACTGGCCATGAGAGACTGAAAGGTCCTTAACAGTGCTGAAGACTTTTTTCACCGCGTTTTGAGCACAAAGAATACAAGTGACCAAGTCTTTTGACTAGGCTTCACCTGCCTATGGTACTGAAAGCTTCGGCAAGAACAACCCTCTTAGCCGCCATCTAGATAAGGCCAAAAGTTGGCATACGATAGGTACTAATAAGGAAGGGATTAAAGATCTGGTTACTTTTTTTGTAACAATGCCCAGAGGTTCTGAATCCTAAGTGTTTTAACGAAGGTCTGGGAAAACGGGGCACAAAGAGCGAACCCCATTCAGTTAACGTAATTCTTATGCTGACTGGGGCACCGCACGTAATATAAAGTCAGTCTTGTCTTTGTGCATCGAGTGGTTGGATCTGTTTTATGTCCACTGCAAACTGCTCCAGAAGCTAGTTAATCAAGTGGGGGGAAAAAACGAGGACAAAATATTTTAGAAGTCTGCCAAATCTTGTGCCCTGTATGTTTAAGTATCTACTGCACACAGCCGCCCCCCCCCCACCTCATTTACAAAACACTGCAATGCTATTGTAGCTCAAATTGACTATGTGTTCCTAGTGTAAAATCACCAAACGCAGGTATCTGTGCCAAAAAATATACAACCACAAAGCAGGGTCCAGAACTTGAGGTGAAAAGCAGGGTTTTCAAGCCAGCAACGTGAGCGCTGGAAGGCAGGGTCAAGCCCCACAAGATACTGGACAGAGGTGATTGACTGCTTTGAGTAGCATTTTCTAGTTCAGCAACAAGATAACCACTGCTAGAAAAAAAAATGGTAAAGTGGTTTGTCTAAAGTGAATGATGGCAAAGAAAGTCATGGACACCCTCCCTTCAGTAACTTCGACAGTAACCTAGGATGCTGCATGTAATCACGTATACAATTAAATCAGAAAAATACAATGCTCCACTGTCTGTAAAAGCCCACCATTCACTTAAAAATCTCAATGGGGATATGGTCTAAGCTGTATTTTTTGCACGTATGGAGTTAAAATGTAGGAAGGCAGGAGATGGTGTTAAAAGTGAAAACATAACAATAATTGATAAATATATACAAGCTCCAGAACGTACTCAGTCCAGAATGATGGTTAGGATGTGCAAAACACATACACCTAGCAGCAGTTTACATACAGCAGCTGCCAGAGTCCTTACCTCTTCCATTTTCAATGCGTCTCCTGTTTGAAGATCTGTTGTCTTTTGGCAGTACACTACCATACCATGCATACTCAAGGTTACCCCACTCAAATCTACTCTGCACCACTCCACGAAAACTGCACTCTACTCTTCACTACTCCACACTACAGCACTCTACTACACTCCACACTGAGTCATTGCACTCTTCTCTGCACTACTCCACTCCTCTCTACATCATACCACTGCACTCTATGCCCCACTGCACTCTATGCCCCACTGCACTCTATGCCCCACTGCACTCTATGCCCCACTGCACTCTATGCCCCACTGCACTCTATGCCCCACTGCACTCTATGCCCCAGTGCACTCTATGCCCCAGTGCACTCTATGCCCCAGTGCACTCTATGCCCCAGTGCACTCTACACCAATGTACTCTGCACCAAATCACTGTCCGCCACTATACTCTGCCACTGTACACTACGCCACTCTATTCTCCTCTGCATTGCTGCACTCTACACCACTCTATTCTACTCTGCACCACTGTACTCTAAACCACTGCTCTCTACGCCACTCTACTCTGCGCAACTGCACTCTACGCCACTTTACTGTGTGTCACTGCACGCCAATGCACTCCACTCTACTATACACCACAGCAATCTACGACAGTATACTCTGCAACACTGCAGTCTGTGCCACTCTATACCACTCCGTCACATCACTCTACGCTAATCCACTCTATGCCAATCTAATCTACACTGCATCACTGCACTCTAAGCCACTTCACTCTACTCCGAAACAATCTACTCTGCCACTGCAGTCTACGCCACTCTATTGCACTCTGCACCACTCTACACCACACAACTGCACTCTACACCACTTTACTCAAAACCAGTACACTCTATGCCACTGCACTCTGCCTATCTACTCTGTACCACTGCACTCTACACCACTGCACTCTACAACACTACTCTGCAGCACTGCACTCTACTCTGCACCACTGCACTCTACTCTGCACCACTGCACTCTACTCTGCACCACTGCACTCTACTCTGCACCACTGCACTCTACTCTGCACCACTGCACTCTACTTTGCACCATTCTACTCACTCTTCTGCACTCTACGCCACTCTAATCTACTATGCACTACTGCACTCTATGCCTTTATACTCTACACCATTCTACTCTATGCCAGTGCACTCTACCCCACTCTACTATACACTACTGCACTCTCCACCACTCATGCCACTCCACAATACTGCACTCTACGCCAATGCACTCTACACCACTACTCTACTCGGGCCTGCACCACTCCACTGTACTCTGAAACATTCTATGCCACTGCACTCTATGCAACTCTCCTCCACTCTGTGCCACTCCACTCTACACCACTGCAAACAACGTTGCACCACCCTACTCCACTCCATTCCACTCAATGCCACTCTGCTCGATGCCACTGAGCACTACTCTCTACACCACAATGCTCTATGCCATTACTCTATGCCACTGCACTCTACTCTGCACCACTATACTCTGCCCTGCACCACTATACTCTGCCCTGCACCACTATACTCTGCCCTGCACCACTGTACTCTGCCCTGCACCACTGTACTCTGCCCTGCACCACTGTACTCTGCCCTGCACCACTATACTCTGCCCTGCACCTCTCCGCTCTACCCTGCACCTCTCCGCTCTACCCTGCACCTCTCCGCTCTACCCTGCACCACTCCGCTCTACCTGCACCACTCCACTATATTCTGAAACACTAGTCTATGCCACTGCACTCTGTGCCACTGCACTCTACGCCTCTCCACATCACTGAACTCTATGCAGCGCCACTCTACTATAAACCACTGCACTCTACGACCATTCACTCTACACCGCTTTACTTGAAACCAGTGCACCCTACGCCACTGTACCTATGCCACCTACTTTGCACCACTGCACTTTACGCCACTATACTCTACAACATTCTTCCTTATGCCACTGCACTCTGTGCCACTGCAAGCTACATCACTCTACGTCACTGCACTCTACACAACTCTATTCTACTCTACACCACTGTACTCTACGACCCTGCACTCTACGACCCTGCACTCTGACACACTTCTCCACATAACTGCACTCTATGCTGCTGCACTCTATGCCACTGCAATCTACTCTGCATCACTATACTCCATGCCACTGCACTCTATGCCAATACAGTCTACACCACTTTACTTAAAACCAAGGCACTCTACGCCACTGCACTCTATGCCAATCTACTCTACTCTGAACTACTGTACTTTACGCCACTTCACTCTAGGCCACACTACTCCCCTCCTCTACGACACGACACTCCACGATACTCCACTCTATGATGCTCTACTTCATTAAACTCTGCTTCACTGACACTCTACTTCACTCTATGCCACTCTACGACAGTACTCGGCTCTACGACACTCCACTCTCTACTGCTCTACTCCATTAAACTCTGCTCCACTGACTCTACACCACTCTATGCCACTGCACTCTTCAGCACTCTACTCCGACACTCTATGCATCTCCATCTATGCCACTCCATGCCACTTTACTCCACTATATTCTATGACACAGTACTCCACTCTACTCTGACAGTCTACTCCGCTGTACTCCACTCTACAACACTCTACGCAACAACCTCTACACCACTCCACTTTGCTCTACACCACTAAATGACACTATGCCACTAAACTCTGACACTGTGCTCCACTCTACACCACTCAGCTCTACGCCCTTCCACTCTACAACACTATACTCCCTCCACAACTCTGTACGCTACTTCATGACACTCCACGCCACTCAACTCTACTGTACGCCACTCCATAACACTCCACTCTACACCACTTTATGACAATCCACGCCACTCTATTTTAACCATCTAACATTTAGCCATGCTGAGCAGCAGTCTCTCATGAACAACATGGCTAAAACATATTGGCAAAGCCAATAGCTCTTGCATTGGCTAGACCTATTGGCTTTGCCAGTGCTTTTTTTTTTAATGACCACGTTTTGAACAACACGAAATTCGCACTTTATTTTTTACCACCTGTGGAGTGGAATTTGGGTTGCTCCAGTACTCCATAGGTGGAAAAAAAGAAAACCCAACACAGTTGCTTTAGAAGCACTGTAAGATGTTAGGCAATGTATTTGCCTTAATTATTGCATTAAGGTTAGGACATTGCTTTGATGCACTGTCCGGGGGACGGCGTAGTTAACTTAATGCAATTGAAATTAGGGTAAATACGTCGTCCAGCCATTCCTCACTGTGCAGAAAGAGGAATTCATGTACTGCAGGACATTCTACATGCATTTTGCCTTTTTTGTTTTAAATTCCGGGCAGGCAGCTGCGAATCCAGCAGAAACGGGCAGGATTACCCAAAATTGCACATCCGCTCACCCCGATTTATTATTATTATTTTTTAAACAAAGGGAATTTGCCCAGCCATTAAGTCTACACAGTTATACCTTAACTACAATTTAATTCAAAACTTTGTATTAAGTAAGTTTCAGTGTAAAGTTGTGTAGTTCTTAGTTGTCCAGTCTGATTATGTATCCTTTCTGGGTTTCTTACATAAGGATGCGTGCATGCAGTATTGTTTTTCCTCAATGACCATGGCTTCATTTATAGTCTGTTACCTTTGTACATGTTTATTTGCCAATGTAAATATGCTGTTCCAATATAGTCTCATGCAAATTTCATTCTACGAATGTACGCTCACTGGTATGAATGTGTAATATTTGTGCTGCGTAGATGGACAGTTTCAAATGTACTTCTTTGGTTCGAATGGCCACTGGTTAGAATTAATCTACATTTGTTTTACCGAATATTAAATCTTTAGAGCAAATGCACATTTCAATTATGGCAAGTGTGGTGTTTAACAAATAGCTTTCATTGTATTGTGGTTGCTTTATACCCCTGATGAGGCCCTGGATTCCCCTTGGTGGACAGCTAACAGGCTATTTCTTTGATTCTGTGTCTTTGGTTGAGTGTAGGTTTATAGAGTGACCTGACTGGTTGGAAAGAATATTGGTGTCAGCACTGGGGACCCTTGGGGTGTACCTATTGTGACACATTACACATGTAGATGTGCTTAATCGCAGAGTGAAGCAAGATTAATGGGCAATGTAGTCACTTATGCATATACATGCCATACTTGTTCTTGGTTGGTAGAGTGTATGTTTGTATTGTGACTTATGGTCCTGGAGGGCAGCCTAAAGGAGTGATTTATGCTATCTGCCATCTGCATGTGGGTGACTGACTCTGCTTTGTGGGCATGTTAGTCTGACTCTGCTTTGCTGTCTGGCTGTGATATGTTAGGAAACAGCCAGGCCTTCACTCCTTCCTGAATGGCTGGGCCTCTTGGATGTTTCTTTTATTTGCTTGGAGAAAGTTCTAAACTGTTGCTCTCTGAACAGAGAAAGAAGTTCCACTGATGTGCATCTTCCTGAAAGGCAATTTTAAGGGCAAGCTTTTTTTGGATTCTCTTGTCGGGATTGTAAAGTGCTTTGAAGGACTTGAGTATGGCGAACCATTTGTAGAGCTGGTGTAATACGGTGACTTATATGTGCTTGCAGTAACTACCATGCTGTTGCATTTTTTATCTTGTAAGTAGATAGAGTGGTGCATCCTAATAAGTGCATTGGCCTTCTCCAGATGTGATCGAACGAGGGACAATGGAGGTTCTACTTAGGGAAACCTTGATGTGAGAAAATGATTCAGAGGGTTGGCCTGGTGAAAGGAAGTGCTTCTGTTAACTTGGTTCCTTCGAAGGAGAATGATGGGATAAAGTTCATGATCACTCCTAAGTTTCTTACCTAAGTTGATGTCATTGGGGTTGACAAAGTCCCTGGGTTCTGGTGGCCATTGTGGATCTCAGTTTTGGATGAGTAGAATTTCAGGTGGTTGATTAGGTTCACCTCGTATTCCAGCTTGATGATGATGATGTATGTGTAGTCTGTGTAGTTGTAGTCGATTAGATTGAAGAAGTTGATGATGTCTGGTAATGGGCTAAGATAATCATTGAAGAGGCGGGGTCAGAGGATAGAAACTTGAAGCACCCTAGAATTAGGGCTGATTAGAGTCCATGGAGCGAGATGATGCTTTATCATTTGAAAAGGTTGAAGATTCCTTGTATACCAAGATCTTCTTGCCTCTGTAGTAGGGTGAAGCGGTGGACTGTATCAAAGATGCAGACAGGCCCAAAATCAGCAAGTGGCAACTCCATTCCTATCAGCGCGGTTCTTCATGTGCAGATGAGGGTGTATTTTGTTTCTCTATCAGGATGGAAGCCAGTGTGACAAACACAGGGTATGCGGTTTTCTTCCAGGAAGTTCAGTGGCAGACTGAGTCAGCTCAATCAAGACTCTTCTTTATAATTGACCTGGTGTAAGATATGTTGATATCAGTAAAATAGGGATGTCGAAGTTTAAGGGGCTGTTGATAACGTTTCTGCCCTGCATTGCAGTGTTGGTGGACAGTTGGATGTCCCTGAAAGCTAGAGATGAACAAGTGTCTGAAGGGAGCCAGCTGGGTGGCTGGCTGGCCTTGAGCAGTTCCTTGAAATGGATGGGGAAGAATTGATTGAATGTCACCACATTCTATTGACTGGCAGCAGAGATCGTCTTATGCTTCATGGTCTTAAGATGGATGTTGCTTGCTCACTCACTTCTGAAGTACTATTCCAAGGTTTCCATTTTTCTGACAAGATGGCCTGTGAGGGCATCGCACGTGGCTTTTAGACCTCTGTTTACTTCCTGATCCTGCCATTGCCTTCATCGCCCCTGAGAAGAGGGGTAGTAAGGGCAGTGTCATGGGCACCAAATGGCAGACCAGGGGTAGACTAGCTTTCCCTGTTAATCCCTTATTGGCCTCCATGTGTGATGAGGAGTGCCATTGATATTAACTCTTGTGTGCTCAGTTTGTATCCTTCCGGATGCTATTACAGCAAATCTTTCCAAACATGGGTTGCTTTTTATGGAACAAATCTTTTTTATTCGTTTTATAAGACAAGCAATCGACAATACATAACTGAATGCCTACAACCACCTTGGCCGGCAGCATGGTATAGATGCATAAGACACATTTACACCGCTTAAATGCCACAACCCGGAGGCTGGCAGCGCTGTCTGGCTTGTTTGAGTCTATCTGGTTACCCTAAGAACAGAATGAACATCACCACAAGAACACAGAAATTGGAGCAACAGAGACCCCACCCACCCTCAGCAAACGAAAGCAAAAAAAAAATAATGAAAAGGGCACCCACACCATGTCCTGTTGGATCGTTTGGAACCACTCGCCCCCAATGGGTTGCTTTTTAGGCTATATGACTACCCAAACATCTAGAAAACTAAGAATATTTGATGGAAAGTGTAGCATGGAATGTGAAGCATGCTCCCACAAGACGGCAAAAGCGCGGTCTACTGTGCGAACATTCTATTTTTTTAAAGTGTTGTGTACAGGTTAATGGACTGTGAACTGAACACTAACGAAAGTAATCTTCTTAAACTGCGTATTTTGCTCCCAATTTTCCAAACTTCATTTCATTGGGGGGGAAGAGATGCTCAAAAATCTTTTTAAAGTTGTTTTTCCAGTCCTTTTATGTTGATGCAGCCAGCCATTTGCCATAAGTTGTCCTAAAAACTAGAACCCGACATTCCAAATCATATTAGGTCTACTGGCCCAATGTGTGTTCAAATATAATATTTGTTACTCGTGCAAAAATTCCTTGGAGTACCCTGAAGACTCTGAAAATTGCATTAAATTCTATTTTGCTGAGAACAATCTTATGTTCCCGTGTACTCTAACATGAGCATATTGCACCCGGACAGCGAAGTGAGCCATCCCCCTCCCCGGCCCACCCCAAAGTTTGAGTCACATTGCACCTGTTTACGGAGAGTTTTACTTGGCACTGTGACCAGATTGCTAATTTTTGTGCCTCGATTCAACCACAGATCTCTAGTATCCGATGCTCCTATTTACCCGTTCTCATCAATGCTTTAGTTGCCCCTGGTTGGAGCCGTCCTAATTTTAACAGAGCATGCCATGCGGTGGTGTGTTTGACAGTGTGGCCCAGAAGAGTCCCCGCTGCAGCAGCCTCCAGGAGCTTCGAGTGCCTGGTATGCTGAAAGAACACAGGGAATGCTGGGAAAATTATGTTAATGAGATAGCCTTGGGCATTGCTGTTAAGTTGTTTTAAAGGTGTTGAGCTTGTTTTTTTAGCTCCCTTTCTTTACTCATTTAAGACACCATTAATAAAACAAGTGCTGGTGCCGCTGTATTAGGGTATTTTATGTGTTCAGGTTTTTTAAAATTTGGGATTTCATCTTATAACCTCTGTTTCTGCCCTAGAAAATTGGATTTTCATCGGAACTGAAGTAACTCTTCACGAAGCACTTTCGTTTTCCTTGTCTTTGCTTACACGGTCGTCCTTCTAAATCATACTGTCGGGGCAGATACCTGGGAATTTGCTTGTTCTTCCAGCAGTCACAATATTCTTTATTTGATAGCACGCGGGGCAGTGTAGTGGAGAAGTGAGAGAATGAGTTCTGCCAGAGCAGTGAACGAATTGTTCACAAAAGCATTGGAGCAAGGGCAATAAATGAATGAAAAAGATCTAGACATTTATGTTCTTAAAAGTAATATAAACAACACAAGTTAGTGATTTTGTTTAGTGTACTGTGTCGAAAGGTCCCACTATGGAAATGTAGTGGAGGGAGTCTTGGGGACAGGGCAGAGAGGGTGAAGCATCCTATAGAAGGCACGAGAGTGATGGAGACCAAACCAGTAAATGCATTAAAATACAAACGGGGACAAAAGGAATACGCTGTTGATAAGTGAGTGGAAAGGTGAAGACAGTCGTAGATAGTTAGGGTTCTTGTATTTGTTCCTCCCCCAGGAGTATGGCTTCTTTACCTTCCTTTTGATTGGATTACTTGAATCCTTCCCCTGCTCACATTCAGGAAACTCCAATTATTGCAGTACTTAGAGCATGCCTCTTCGAAATTTGTATACATTTTCTGTGCAGAAATTAGCACTAAGGTCCTGTAAAAATTAGACGAAACTACATAAGATTACACCAGCCAAAATTAAATTTCGCCCAGGCTTAATAAAACTTTTACATGGTAGGAAAAAAGTATTATGTCACTACTAAGTCTGCCCCACTCAAAAAAGCAAATACTACTCTTGTGCAGCAAGAATGCACCGTGCCTTTATGCAAAGCGCTGGTATTTGTATTTAAGTAAGTTTGCAGCTCATTTGGAAATGTTGCATTCAAGTATTATGTTCGAGTAATTTTTCATATTTTACTTTTTTTGTCCATAAACATGACTGCGATATCTTCCTTTCAGAAATCCTGGGGTGAGTTCACTGCATCACGGAGTCCACAATCGCTCCCCGTGAAAGCAAGGGATGGCTTTACTGGCTGCTTATCCCCGGAGCTTGGAAAGCCCCGAGTGTTTGGTGCATTGTACATTTTCATGCAAGAAACGTGCCTATGTGGCTTATCTAAAAGCTTTGCCCAGTTTCCAAAAACGTAGCATGGATTTACTCGGCTTATCTATGACACGTACATGTAATAAATGTGTTTTGGTTCGTTTTGTGAAAACCTTATTGTTTGACAAGTCTGTGTGAAACTTCATTGGAAAAGTATTTCCACACTAGGTATTCCTTCCCTCTCTTGAATCAGCACGTGGACCAAGTACGGGCTGTGGATATATTGAAGGTAGTCCCTTTCCCTAGTTTCCATTTGAATTATTACTGTTGGAATGGCTACCTATTCCTCAGTTTGAGTTATGTTGCAGATATTTTTATGCTTTACATTTAGTGCTTGTCGGAAAGCTTGGTGGTTCTTTGTTTCTGCTGTATAAAACAAACATATTTCCACACTTGCCATTTTAAATCTGTTTGTGACTGGGGACAAATTGGGAATGTATGTGACGCAGTGTCGGTGGTGGGGGAAGGAAGTACTTTTACAAGGAGAGACGACATCAGGAATAGAACAGCAAAGCACTACATAACTCATATCTCAACAATCTTCTTCAAACACTTCCATTTCTAAGGAAAAACAAGGACAAATTGAGATACAAACTCTTATTTTTCAAGGCACGTGGTTAAATATCATGTTAAGATGCTATCCACACACCATTCGAGAATTAGAAAACTTGTGTGCACTTTATACTTTGTTCTGGGCTATTTCACTGTAATGAAGTAGTGAACACTATAATACAGGACATACAATCTAAATACTTATATGCCATTTCTGAAAGTAACATTTGTCCAGAGGTTGTTTTCACTCATAATCAACCAGAAAATACTTTAATGGACTTCAGCAATTAGTAAATGGATATCCCGGAACTTCAAGACACAATTGCAGTAATTCCAAATAAAATTTGCATTTGGTGCCGAAGCACACATCATAACAAGCAAATAACAATTATTGATCTTGTTGAGAAAAATAAAAATGAGGATAAAATAACCTGGAGAAATGTAATTATCTATTAATGGAAGAAAGGTATGATGTTTGCAAATATCAGATAATCTGCAATCCCTGTCTAGGAAAACTAGACCATAACTGGAGGCCTTCACGTGGGATTCACAACACTTTGGAAATGTATCCAATCCTAATAGAACTAAGCCAATTTATTTTATATGATTGCATTTTAATTCAAACTGTACATCCTTTTCAAACTATAATCCCATTACAGCCAAAATCTGGAACATTTCAGCCACATGGATTGGTACGTGCACTCAAAGAAACGTTGTTTGTCTTACATTCCATTTCACTGAAAACATAAACATTCTTGGAATACAACACAAAAATTCATACGTGCATTTCTTACTATAATGCTTCTCAATTTCTATTTCAGGGCACACTTTTACTACTACTGCTATTATTTTTCATTATGGAGAGACTACAGCATCAGGACACTTATACCATCTATTTAAAAAATAACATTGGATGGACTAAAGATTTGCAAGACTGTTATCTGTTATTTTTACATCCTAAATTCTGGTTTGTGGTATAATACAACTACAAAGATATTAGTGAGTTGGACTTACTTTATTCAGTAGATATGTCATTATGTAGCCTTGCATGGTTGATGACATTTGAATAAATCTACTGTAGGTAATATTTTATTCAATCTTCTTCTATATATCTTATTTGTGAGATATATATGTGTACATTTGGATATGCACAGCATTTATGGGGTTTTTTCACAATCCATTTGACTTGTCTTTCCCCAGTGTTTCATGATGACTACGATAAAATGATCATCTTGACCTGTAAAGGCTGTACATCATGTGTACTTGCAAACATTTTCCCGGGTGCTGCAAAGTTTGGTCTGTGGTGTGACCGAGGCCCGCACTGATGCCAGCGGGGGGTGTTAAGTGGGTGTAGGGTAAGCAAAGCATGTGTATCTAGTGGCTGTCTTTACAAATGAAGGTGTTTTTAAAGTTAAGGGCCTGGTTACTACCTTTCCCTAACTGCAATTAACCTTTAAATAAGTGTTTGCTGTATATTTAACTTTTTTTCATGCTAGTGGTGAGTCGAGTAAACGGCACGCCAATGCTGCTGCTGCCCAGGGGGCCGCATCTAAAGGTCAGAAGGGCCGCAAGTGGCCCCCGAACCCGTACTCTGAGTATCATAGCTCTACATGATGACATACTTGTGTAACTATTATGTTACTTTTGTCTGGGAAACACACAAAAATGAAAAGCAAAGTTGGATTAACCTGTATTCCTGTTTACCAGGTACATTGTTCTACTGTGCTATAAACTTACTAATTTTGACAATAATTAAATGTTTATATTTCTTATAAGCTGGATTAAAAACCGGAATATTATGCTTACGTATATGTAACGGTAGTAACAAACACTTTACGTGCTCTATTACACTTCATAACACTTTTTAGATACATACTCGACTGAACACCACTTCACTCAAACAAGGACAAGCTGAAACAGTTGTTTCTAGCTAATGCTGCAGAACAAAATACTGGTGGCTGAGACACGAAGTTGCAGTGTCCTTCTGTAAATTGGTGTACCTCCAAGAAGGTCTTCAAACTTACCTATCCTCAATACAGAACCAGCAATACCGTTTTGTTTTAACTAGATTCAGGATTAATTACCCACCCCTCATGGTGGGCTAACCATTGAATTGTACTCTGTCAGATTTAAATCCCTGCGATGGTGTATTTATTCAATCTAATTTACACATTGTGTTCTTTTGCTCCTTTTATGAGGGCCCAGAAGAAATTTGATTTTACAACTTTTTAAAGCCTTAAAATACAGACAGTGTTGACCAGCGATCCTCTTTCTACAGAAACTCCATTGTCCTTTGGTCTGTTACTCTATGGAGCTTTTTATATGCCAGATCTTAAACTAAAGAGGAGTGTACTATGCTGACAGATGGAAGGATGGTACTGTATTGTAACTGAAATGTTACCGTATGGTATTTTATTGTAATGACCCCTTTTTTGATTACCGCTGATGTTTATGCAATAATTACCCTCTCTTTGATCTGTTATTTTATTATGCTTTTTATATGATTCTTTAATTTAAGGAGACTTGTAATAAGCTGATAGGTGATATGATGGCATTTTATTGTAATTGAAATCATAATGCACAGTATTTTATCAAATTTTATTGAAATTAAGTTCTTGGTTGAAATGACATTTGTTTTTCAACTTTTTTGACGGAGTATGATTATTGAATGTATTCTTGTTCTCTTTTATCTGAGCTTTTATGCTACAGAAATGTATCGTATAAAGATACTTTGACTGACTTCACTCAAAAACCCACAATGAAACATCACACAACTAAAAAAACCCTTATCACTTTAAGACTACACATCACTATGCGTCACACCACTCCACCTCCAATATCTCATTCACCTTTCACTTACCTTTCGTGACTATAAAATATTCACTTGTGTGGTAATGTTACATGTTGAGAAAATGTTTATCAACACAAGCTCTTTATTGTTTAAAATATGTGGGTAGTTTTCGTTTTTAAAATAACCTTTTTATCTTATTTTGATTTTTTTTTTTTCTTTTCTGGTTCCTCCCCCTCCACCCCCAGTCAACAGGACCAACAAAAACAAAAGTACATAAACAGGATACAGAAAGGAAACGAAGGGAGGGGAAAAAATAAACTAGGGATGTTGGGGAGGACATTGTTTCGCCATCAATAGTTGCTGATGGGTGTTCAGGGTTGGCCAACTGGCTAACATGGCGGACGCGTCTTGAGAGGGCTCTGTGTTCTGGCCCCCTTAATCCGACGACATTGATCCGCTCACGCTGCCATCCTGTGCCCCAACTGAGGTGTAAGATACAGCAGGTGATGTAGATCACCCAGAGCTGCAAAAAAACTGAATTGCTACACCAACGGGCAGCGAAGCAAGACCGGCGGCCTCTCGCGCAGGCGGCATAAAGCCAATGACTCATCACCTCAGCTGTGTCGCAGACCCTGCGGTGGGGGACCTCCGGAGGAGTGTCCCACATCAGGAAGCCGAAACGCGCTGCCTCCAGGGCTGGACTACCCACATGGCCCTGCTTCGTCTATGTGCGGGAGGCTGTCTGACCCGCATGGATCGTACCTGTGCTGTGATGCGGTGAGGCCCTGGACTATGACGGAGCTTGGGTGCCTTAGCGGCAGTGACGCTGCACATGCAGGGGACTACAGGACGCCGGATACCCACGTGGGGTGTGGAGCCCCCCCCCCCCAGTGCGTAGCTCCATGTTGACTTGCACCACGTGGGAGTCGACCCTCCTGTGCTCGGCTGTCCGAATGAGTATTGTGGGGTTGGGAAAGGCTGCTGGGTCTAGGGGCCGTGTCGGGCCTAGACCCAATTTCACCAGGGGTCCTGTCGGGGCGCCTTGTGCACACCGGACCTACGCTGCGAGCACCGAAGAGCTGTACACCACCCCCTGCAATTCCCCCTCCTGTTGTCATCCTACTGCCTGCCCAGATCTCTGAGCCCGTTCAAGGACTCAGGTGAGTGACGGGGGAGGGGGCGGCACTGCTGGGTCCGGAGGCCGTATCGGGCCCAGATCTACATCAGTTGTGGAGCCCATCCAACTATTGAGTACTGTGCCCACCAAGGCTGGTGAGTCAGCCCCCTGTGCTCGGCGGTCCGAGAAAGACCTGTGGGTTTGGGGTAGGCTGTTGGGTCCAGAGGCCATGTCGGGCCCAGGCTCACGCCCATCAGGAATCCCACTGGTGCGCATCGTATGCACCAAATCTGCGCTGCAAACACTGAAGAGGCTGCAAACCTTCCCCCTGCCCCCCCCCCCCCCATGTCACCCTGCAGCCTGCCCAGACCTCTGAGCCCACTCAATGACTCAGGTGAGTGACGGGAGGGGGAGATACTGCTGGATCCGGGGGCCATTTCGGGCCCAGACCTGCCTTCGCTGTGGAGTTTGGCTATTGAGTCCGGTGCCCACCCAGGCTGTGTTATGTGTGCAGGGGAATAAACTGAAGAACTCTTGGGAACCCCTGGCTGTGGGCGCCCTCCCCACTGTGCACCTGCCTCTGGCCTCGCTCCCCCTCCCCTGCCCGGTGCGCCGGCAAGTGCAGATCCGGGGTTTCACCCTTTGTTAGACCTGGTACCATTGGCGTGAGTCTCCCTTCCATTTTTCACTGATTGCCTCCTCTGTTTTTGATATGTATTGCTGGTTTAGATGCTTTGGGCACTGTGCCACTGCTATTCAGTGCCACAGTGCAAATGCTCCCTATTGTAAATTGATGTATTGATTAGTGACTCCATGATTGGATTATTTGATTTACTTGTTAGACCCTAGTATAGTGCACCATGGGTGCCCAGGGCCTGTAAATCAAATGCTGCTGGTGGGCTTGCAGCACTGGTTGTGCCACCCACCGGAGCAGCTTGTAAAGTGTGTCTCAGGCCTGCCATTGCAGAGCCTGTGTGCAGTCTAGTACTGCCATGTCGACTTGGTAAGTGCACCCACTTACCAGTCCCTAAACCTTCCCTTTTCTACATGTTAGCCACCCCTAAGGTAGGCCCATGGGCAGGGTGCATTGTAAGTAAAAGGTAGGACATGCCCTGGTGTGTCTGGCAAGTCCTGATAGTGAATTACAGCCAATTTCGTTTTTCACTATTGCAAGGCTACCTGCCCCCATAGGCCAGAATGGGCAGTTTGATTATAACATCTTATAATCCTAACTGACCCAGGGAACATGGTAGAAAAACGAATTTAGTATGCCTGAACTCAGAATGATAAAATACATCTTTTAGTGAAGTTGGTTTTAACATTCTGTGTTTGAAAATACTACTTTTAGAAAGTTGGTATTTTCTTGCCTAACCATCCAGCTGCCTCTGCTAGGTTGTGTATTGCTTGTCTGCTTTGTGAGTGACCGGGGGGTCTTGGCTCCAGCAGTCTGAGTCAGGGCTGGACTGAATAGGACCCACATAGAATAGAGAGTAGGGGGGTTGAGACTTCCTTTCACTGACCTGAGCCCTCATAGAATAGAGAGTAGGGGGCGGGGATTTCCTTTCACTCCCCTGAGACCTCATAGAATAGAGAGTAGGGGGAGGAGATTTCCTTTCAGCTACCTGGGCCAGGTCTGCTCTCACACAATGCTGTCTCCACCTCCTGCTAGGAAGCTGCACAGAACTGGTTTTGGTCAGGCACAGACACTCTCTGCCTTCAGAGAACAAAGACTTTTTGGGTATAAAAAGGGGGACCCAGAACTTTAGATCCCTTCTGGAACAACAAGACGAATCTTTGCCAAGGAGAAGAACCAAGGAAGCTGCAGGAGTTTGGACTGCCCCTCTGCCAGTGTGCTGTTTGCTGGGTTGGCCTGCAGTGGTTTCTTTATTGCCAAGGAAAGGAGAAGGAACTTTTAAAGAACTTTCATCATCTTGCAGAATATTTCTCCAAGGGCTTGAACTTGTGCTTGCCTCCTGCTGAAGTCTCAGGGACAAAAGACTTCACCACCAGCTCCCCTCTGAATTTCCTTGCTGGGAATTCTGTCTGCAGAAGCCTGCGTGTCGCTGGAAGCGCGACTCAATGAGAAGAAGCGTGTCGCTGTTGCCGTCGCATCGCCGGAGAAGCGTGTCGCCGCCGCATCACCAGAGAAGCGTGTCTTCGTCGCAGCTGCCTGCCGTCGCATCACCAGAGAAGCGCGTCTTCGTCGCAGCTGCCTGCCGTCGCATCACCGGAGAAGCGTGTCTTTGTCGCCGCTGCCTGCCGTTGCATCACCGGAGAAGCGTGTCCCCGTCACAGCTGCCTGCCGTCGCATCACCGGAGAAGCGTGTCCCAGGGCCTGTCGCGGCTCCAAAGTACAACGTTCGCCGCTCGGGCGTGCACGCATCGTCTTCACGTCGTCGCATCGCATAAAGGGAGCACTCATCGCATCGCACCGGATCGTCACATCGCATCGAGGCGCCTGCTCGCCGCATCGCCCTCCCTGCGGACCCTTTGTTTGTTTTGCGTTACGCATCCAAGGTACTTTTGTGAGAAACGTGTCGCATTTATCATCAACTTGAACTAAGTTACTTCTACCATCTTTAAGTCTATTTTGAGTACAGTATTGTGGATTTTTGTCGTTTGTGGTCTTGTGTTAAATCTATACAAAGAATACTTATTTTTATAAATCCTGTGTGGTGTCCATCTGTAGTGTTTTCACTGTATTACTGTATGTGTTCACAAATGCTTAACACACTGCCTCTGAGATAAGCCTGTCTGCTCGTGCCAAGCTACCAAGGGGGTGAGCAGGGGTTATTTTAGTAGTGTAATCCCCTTTCACTGACTAGAAGCAAGGGTCCCTATTTGGTCAAGGGTGTATACCATTGCCAACTAGAGACCCCCAGTTCTAACATTGGTGGTCAGCGGTGAGGATTCTGGACTTGCATTTGTGACTCATATACAGTGATTGGTGTACACTACTAGTGAGTGCAGACCAAACGCAACCACATACTTTTTTGGTAGAATTTTTTTCTCCTTGGACTGTTATTTTTTCTGAGAACTGCCAATTCTTACTACCATGAGCCGACCAGCATCTGTTGCATCTATGGATCTAGATTTTGAGGAAGAGAGGTTGGAAACCTACAATGTGAAACAGCTAAAGCGCTTTTGCAAAAAATTTAAAATTGCTACCCCGGGCATTGCCAAAAAGGATGAATGCCAAAAGGCGCTGAGGGCCTGGGTGGAAGCAAGAAATACTCCTGATCTGGTGGTGGAGCCAGTTGGGGATGCAGATGGGCAGCTGAATATACCATTGATTCCAGCCAGGGCAGGGGTACCGTCCCGGCCTGGCAGTAGCATCTCTTCCAAAGGCCCGTCCCCAGGAGAGCTGGAGGACAGGGAAAGAGACAGGGCGCACAAGCTGGAGATGGCCAGGCTCAAAATGAAGGGTCAGAGGGACCTAGAGAATAGCAGGTTGTCCTTGGAGAGAGAGAGAGAATGAGGTTGGAACATGAGAGAATGTTGAGGGAGTTAGAGCTCAAAGCCAATGCCTTAGAACTCAATCCCTCTGGTGGCAGCGCACCATCTGTGCCTGCAGAAAGCAGAGTCCATATCCCCAAGGATGTCATAAAGGAATTCCACAGACAGGAAGATATTGGGCAGTGGTTTGCAGCCTATGAGATAGCAATGTTGGCCCACCGGGTCCCTGAGAAGGATTGGGGAGCGGGGTTGTGGGGCCGCTTTGTGAGTGATGGGAGGGATACATTGTTAGACCTACCCAGTGAGAATAGGATGTCTTATGCCCACATGAAGGAAGCCCTGATGACAAGGTATGGTTTGACCCCAGAACTCTATAGACAGAGGTTCAGGAATTGTAAGAAGCTGGAGGCAACTACCTGGGCGGATATCGGTCTTTCTTTTGCAGAGCTATGGATGGTTGGGTGAAGGGTAGCAAAGTGGATACTTTTGAAGCGCTCTATGATTTGTTTGCATGGAAGCACTTGTCTGCTAATTGTTTTCCAGAGCTACGCCAGCACCTTATTGATAGCAAGTTAACTAACCCTAGGAAACTTGCTGAGGAGGCGGACCGCTGGGTAAGCACCCGGGTCCACAAGGATCATGTGGGAGACTTCGCCAAAGGTGGGCAGGGTCCCCAGCAGAAGAGTGGGGGGGACAAGGGTAAACAGAGGGAGTTCCAGAAAGGGCCCCAAAGTATTTCCCAAGGGAAGGGTTCCCAGCCTCCCCCTGAGAAAAAACAAGAGGCCCTGACAGAGGGGCCCCTGTGAACAGGTTTACCCAAGTGCTTCACGTGTGGTCAAATGGGCCACCGCTGGTATGATGCACAATGTCCCATGAGGGACTCCAAAGCACCACCACGTGCACCACCCCTTCAGATGGCGAGTGTAGCCCTGAGGGGGGGGGATGGGTGCCCAAGGTGGGTGGGGTCCCGCAGAGATGTTCCTTGTCTCTTTAGGAGACTTTGAGATGGTCCCTGAAACCCAGCTGCCTGATAACACTAAGAAGTACAGGCAGTGGGTGACCATCAATGGCCATAGGGTGGAAGCTCTCAGAGGCACTGGGGCTAGTGTGACAGCTGTCAATTGCTGGCTAGTGTCCAGAGAGCAGGTTATCCCCCATGCATTCTTTCCTGTAGTTGCTGCAGACAACTCACAGAGCCAGTGTGAGGTGGCTCAAGTTCCCTTTGAGTGGGGGGGGGGGTCTCAGGTACTCTTCAAGTAGCTGTGAGGCCAGCCATGCCTGTTGGGCAATGATTTAGAGAACTTCCCTTGGGCTAAGGTGGAGAGAAGGTCTCATTTGGAGATGTTGGGTCTGCCTGAGTGGGCGTGTGTGACCACTCGGTCTATGGCAACCAGTAAGGGTGTTGAAGAGGTTCTGGAGCCTGAAAATATGGCCCAGACCCCTACCTTAAAGAGAAGAGGTAGGGGGCACGGGAAACCGGCCCCCATAGTTCCCACGGTCCAAGAGGAGGCAAACCTTGAGGGGGATGCCCTGGAACCTACAGGGGAACAAGTGGCCGAACTGGGGGACCTGCCTGAGCTGACCCATTGGCAGCAGGAAGGAGGCCCCTCCAGGGAGGAATTTTGTGAGGAGCAGAAGAAGTGCCCTTCTCTTGTGGGTTTGCGGCAACAGGCCACAAACCAGGCAGCAGGTGATCAGTCTGGATCACATTGGATCTACTGGGAGAACGACCTCCTGTATAGCGAGCCTAAGGTTGCTGAGCCTGGGTCAGCCCGTGTGCTGGTGGTACCCCAGCGCTTCAGAGCCTTCCTACTGGGTTTGGCTCATGATGTGCCTTTAGCTGGACATCGGTGGCAGAACAAGACCTTTGAAAGGCTTGTCACCCACTTTTATTGGCCCCAGATGCGCAAGAGTTCAGATACTCATTGTAGGACTTGTCAAACTTGCCAGGCAAGTGGGAAAAGTGGGAGGAAGCACAAGGCTCCTCTCCAACCTTTCCCTGTAGTCAGTACCCCCTTTGAACGGGTGGGCATTGACATTGTGGGGACACTGGACCCCAAGACAGCCATGGGCAACAGGTTTATCCTGGTCTTGGTGGACCATGCTACCCGGTACCCGGAAGCCATCCCTCTCAGGACAGTGATGGCCCCCGTGGTGGGACGTGCACTGATGGGGATTTTGTCCCGTGTGGGGTTCCCCAGAGAGGTGGTGTCAGACCGTGGTACAAACTTCATATCTAACTATATGAAGTCCCTGTGGCAGGAGTGCGGTGTTACCTATAAGTTCACCACTCCTTACCACTCCCAAGGTAATGGACTGGTTGAGAGATTCAACCGGACCCTTAAAGGCATGATTATGGGTCTTGAGGAACCTATGAGGCGTAAGTGGGACGTCCTCTTGCCATGCCTTCTTTTTGCTTACCGTGAGGTGCCACAGAAGTCCTTAGGGTTCAGTCCCTTTGAACTGCTGTATGGTCACCCGGTAAGAGGACCTTTGAGTCTGGTCAAGGAAGGCTGGGAGCAATCTCCCAGGAAACCTCCCCAGGATGTATACAGTTACATGCTGGCCTTCAGGAACCAGACTCGGCGATTCAGACAGCTCGCTGAGGCGAATCTGGAAGCCAGCCAGGAGGAAATGAAGTGGTGGTACGATCAGAATGCCACTCTGATTGAGCTTCAACCTGGTCAGAAGGTTTGGGTCATGGACCCTGTAGAGCCATGTGCGCTCCAGGACAGGTGGACCGGACCATTTAAGGTGGTGGAGCGCAAGAGTGATGTCACCTACCTGGTGAACTTGCGGTCTCCTAGGAACCCTTTGCGGGTCCTGCATGTTAACCGCCTGAAGCCCCACTTGGAGAGGTCCGAAGTGGGCATGCTCCTAGCGACAGATGATGGAATGGAGGAGGAGACCGAGCCTCTTCCTGACCTCCTGTCTGCAACCGAGCAAGATGGGTCAGTGGATGGTGTCAGCCTCTCTGCCACACTGACCCCTGAGCAGCAGCAAGATTGTCGCCATTTGTTGGGACAATTCTCTGATTTATTCTCCCTGGTTCCTGGGGTCACTGAGTGGTGCGTCCATGACGTGGATACTGGGGACAGTCCTCCTGTGAAGCACAAGGCTTACAGAGTGACTGACAGGGTCAGAGCTCACATCAAGGAGGAGGTCTCCAAGATGTTTGCCTTAGGGGTGATTGAGTCCTCTCACAGCCCGTGGGCCAGCCCAGTGGTCTTGGTCCCAAAAACTGCCGCGCCTGGTGCCACACCCGAACTCCGGTTCTGTGTGGACTACCGAGGACTCAATTCAGTCACCAGGACTGACGCGCACCCCATCCCCAGAGCTGATGAGCTCATTGATCGGTTGGGGGCTGCCCGGTACCTCAGCACGTTTGATTTAACGTCCGGGTACTGGCAGATCGCCTTAACTGATGGGGCCAAAGAGAGGTCAGCATTCTCCACACCATGGGCACTACCAATTCCGAGTTATGCCCTTTGGGATGAAGAATGGCCCTTCCACCTTTCAGAGGTTGGTCAACCAGGTGTTGGCTGGACTGGAGGATTTCAGTGCCGCCTACCTGGATGACATTGCAGTGTTCAGCGCCAGTTGGGAAGAACATCTGCATTACCTCTGGGAAGTGTTGATGGCACTGCGAAAGGCAGGCCTCACGATCAAGGCGAGTAAGTGCCAGATCGGACAGGGTTCTTTGGTGTATTTGGGGCACCAGGTAGGGAGCGGCCAGGTGGCGCCCCTACAACCCAAGATTTATCCCATCCTGGCATGGGAACCCCCCAGGACCCAGACACAGGTGAGAGCCTTTTTAGGACTCCGGGGGTACTACAGTAGGTTTGTCAAGGGGTATGGCAACATCGTTGCACCCTTGACTGAGCTGACTTCCAGGAAGCAGCCCACGAAAGTGAACTGGACTGACACCTGTCAGAAGGCTTTTGACGCCCTGAAGACTGCCATGTGCACAGCACCCGTGCTTCAGGCGCCCAACTTCTCAAAGGAATTCATTGTCCAAACAGACGCTTCAGAGCATGGTGTGGGGGCTGTTCTATCACAGATTACTGAGGAGGGCCTAGCCCAACCTGTAGCCTTCATCAGTAGGAGGTTACTTCCACGGGAACAGAGGTGAAGTGCAATTGAGCGTGAGGCATTTGCTGTGGTCTGGGCACTGAAGAAGTTGAGACCATACCTGTTTGGGACTCACTTCCGGGTTCAGACAGACCACAGACCCCTCAGATGGTTGATGCAGATGAGGGGTGACAATCCAAAACTGTTGCGGTGGTCCATTTCCCTACAGGGGATGGACTTCACGGTGGAACACCGCCCTGGTACAGAACACGCCAATGCTGATGGTCTGTCCAGATTTTTCCGCCTTAGTGAAGAGAACTCCCAAGGGGTTGGGTAGTTCTCCCCACATTTCAGCTGGAGGGGACACGTGTTAGACCTGGTACCATTGGCGTGAGTCTCCCTTCCATTTTTCACTGATTGCCTCCTCTGTTTTTGATATGTATTGCTGGTTTCGATGCTTTGGGCACTGTGCCACTGCTATTCAGTGCCACAGTGCAAGTGCTCCCTATTGTAAATTGATGTATTGATTAGTGACTCCATGATTGGATTATTTGATTTGCTTGTTAGACCCTAGTATAGTGCACCATGGGTGCCCAGGGTCTGTAAATCAAATGCTGCTGGTGGGCTTGCAGCACTGGTTGTGCCACCCACAGGAGCAGCTTGTAAAGTGTGTCTCAGGCCTGCCATTGCAGAGCCTGTGTGCAGTCTAGTACTGCCATGTCGACATGGTAAGTGCACCCACTTACCAGTCCCTAAACCTTCCCTTTTCTACATGTTAGCCACCCCTAAGGTAGGCCCAAGGGCAGGGTGCATTGTAAGTAAAAGGTAGAAAAGGTAGGACATGCCCTGATGTGTGTGGCATGTCTTGATAGTGAATTACAGCCAATTTCGTTTTTCACTATTGCAAGGCTACCTGTCCCCATAGGCCAGAATGGGCAGTTTGATTATAACATCTTATAATCCTAACTGACCCAGGGAACATGGTAGAAAAACGAATTTAGTATGCCTGAACTCAGAATGATAAAATACATCTTTTAGTGAAGTTGGTTTTAACATTCTGTGTTTGAGAATACTGCTTTTAGAAAGTATGTATTTTCTTGCCTAACCATCCAGCTGCCTCTGCTAGGTTGTGTATTGCTTGTCTGCTTTGTGAGTGACAGGGGGGGGGGGGTCTTGGCTCCAGCAGTCTGATGAGTCAGGGCTGGGCTGAATAGGACCCACATAGAATAGGGAGTAGGGGGGAAGAGACTTCCTTTCACTGACCTGAGCCCTCATAGAATAGAGAGTAGGGGGCGGGGATTACCTTTCACTCCCCTGAGGCCTCATAGAATAGAGAGTAGGGGGAGGAGATTTCCTTTCAGCTACCTGGGCCAGGTCTGCTCTCACACAATGCTGTCCCCACCTCCTGCCAGGAAGCTGCACAGAACTGGTTTTGGTCAGGCACAGACACTCTCTGCCTTCAGAGAACAAGGACTTTTTGGGTATAAAAAGGGGGACCCAGACCCCAGAACTTTAGATCACTTCTGGAACAACAAGACAAACCTTTGCCAAGGAGAAGAACCAAGGAAGCTGCAGGAGTTTGGACTGCCCCTCTGCCAGTGTGCTGTTTGCTGGGTTGGCCTGCAGTGGTTTCTTTATTGCCAAGGAAAGGAGAAGGAACTTTTAAAGAACTTTCATCATCTTGCAGAATATTTCTCCACGGGTTTGAACTTGTGCTTGCCTCCTGCTGAAGTCTCGGGGACAAAAGACTTCACCACCAGCTCCCCTCTGAATTTCCTTGCTGGGAATTCTGTCTGCAGAAGCCTGCGTGTCGCTGGGAGCTGGAAGCGCGACTCAACGAGAAGAAGCGTGTCGCAGCTGTTGCCGTCGCATCGCCGGAGAAGCGTGTCACCGCCGCAGAGGCCGCCGCCGCATCACCAGAGAAGCGTGTCTTCGTCGCAGCTGCCTGCCGTCGCATCACCGGAGAAGCGTGTCTTCGTCGCAGCTGCCTGCTGTCGCATCACCGGAGAAGCGTGTCTTCGTCGCCGCTGCCTGCCGTCGCATCACCGGAGAAGCGTGTCGCCACCGCAAGGGTCGCTGTCGCATCACCGGAGAAGCGTGACGCCGTCGCTGCTGCCTGCCGTCGCATCACCGGAGAAGCGCGTCGCAGGGCCTGTCGCGGCTCCAAAGTACAGCGTTCGCCGCACGGCCATCGGGCGTGCACGCATCGTCTTCACGTCGTCGCATCGGATCATCGCATCGAGGCGCCTGCTCGCCACATCGCCCTCCCTGCGGACCATTTGTTTGTTTTGCGTTACGCATCCAAGGTACTTTTGTGAGAAACGTGTCGCATTTATCATCAACTTGAACTAAGTTACTTCTACCATCTTTAAGTCTATTTTGAGTACAGTATTGTGGATTTTTGTCGTTTGTGGTCTTGTGTTAAATCTATATAAAGAATACTTATTTTTATAAATCCTGTGTGGTGTCCATCTGTAGTGTTTTCACTCTATTACTGTATGTGTTCACAAATGCTTAACACACTGCCTCTGAGATAAGCCTGTCTGCTCGTGCCACGCTACCAAGGGGGTGAGCAGGGGTTATTTTAGTAGTGTACTCCCCTTTCCCTGACTAGAAGCAAGGGTCCCTATTTGGTCAAAGGTGTATACCATTGCCATCTAGAGACCCCCAGTTCTAACACCCTTGTACTCGCCTCCCCCTGTCTGCTGGGCATATGAGTGCACGAAACGGGAGGAGCTGGGCACGGGGCCATACCAGTCTAGGCCCGCAGACAGACTCCATCATCTGCGGTATTGAAACATAGGAGAACACTTTGGTTTGGGACATGGTATTGAGAAACGCAGCTGTGAACGCGCACATTACTGAGAGGCAACCTCACGTTTGCCCGACACTCTCACTGTTGGTCAGCCACAACCCGCGGCCATGCCAGGTCTGGTCCCGCCTGGCCACCAGTCACATCCAGTGTTCTCCGCAGCCAGCATTGGAGCACACTGCCAAGCGAGGGGCCGACAGCGGGGTGGGGTGACCTCAGCCCCCTCACAATCCGATACCATGGCCACGCATTTGGAGCGGGTGGAGCGTGCACCAGACGCAATGTCCTCCCTGGTATTGGACACCAAATTCAACTCAGTGCTCAAAACTGTAGAGAGGCTGGGCACCTCCCTAGCCCAGACCCGCACCTCACTTGAAGACCGCATAGATAAAATCACTGTGGACTTCACCCTGCTATACGATGATCATCGCAAGCTTGCGGAAAAAGTACATGACATGGAGTTCGCGCTTGCGAAGGAGCGTCCTGCTGTCGCGGACACAGCCGCCATGGTAAGCGACCTGTCCAGACGGGTCCATCTTCTGAAACGCCAGGCTGAAGATGCGGATGGGCGCTCCCTCAGAAATAACGTGCAAGTCATTGGCCTGCCTGAAGGCATAGAGGGCTCTGATGTGGTGGGATACACCGAGCACTGGCTGCGCACCCTGCTTCCCCTGGGGTCACTCCCCCCTTTTTGCAGTTGAAAGGGCGCACCGCGTTCCAGCGAGACACCCACCGCCCAGGTCGAGGCCCAGACCCTTCCTCTTTTGCCTCCTCAACTTCAAGGACCGTGATGCAGTGCTGCGTGAGGTCCACAAGCTTGCAGGAGTGTGGGTTGACCACACCGCTGTCCTTTTCTTTCCCGATTACGCCATGGGAGTGCAGAGGAAAAGAGGGTCCTTCCTAGAAGTAACGAGCATTTGCAATGCAATAGGTCTCGCATTTCCGAGAGTTTAAGCTATTGGCATTGTAAATGACCATGCCTTTTATTTATCTGTTTTGATAATCAACACATAAATAAAAGGCATTGTCATTTACAATGCCAATAGCTCAAACTCGTGCAGTACGAGAAACTCATTAAAGAAAATAGTGCTTACAGACTAAAAAAGACATACTGTGTAACAACCGAAGTAAAAGGGCCAGTCCTCATGAGAGGTTACAAATGAAGACAAGGCGGTACTAAGGAGGGACTAACAAGCCTTTTCACGAATCAGAAGCCAGCATTGACGAAGTACAATGATACAAGTCAATGACAAATATGGGCGGAGAGTTGGCGGGGCTCCAAGTCCATACTCCAATACAGCATGGCTCGCAGAGCAGCGCATGCGCTGCCTAAGCTCGACCTAAAAATGACAAAATAATGAAGTAATACTATCACAAAATGTGCTGCATAATTTAATTTACTCAACCCTGCCACATAATTCCATTGGCCCTGCCTATAGAGCGTGCTATGGAGAGCTCGAGGCAGGGGCGCAAGCTCACCAGAGGCCCAGGCGATGCACCTGTTTCTGTCCCAGCATTTCCACCCACTGCATCGGGCGAGGTCAGCAGCGTCTTGAGGTCGCCAGCCACTGGCAGTGCAACAGAGGAAGTGGCAGGGATCGGAAAGTCTTGTTCAACCTGGGCCTGCAGGGCGCTAAGACCAAGTCCTCCAGTTTAAAAGACTCCTTTGAGGTCGCGAGAAGGGGGTTTATGTGCTTCCAGAGTGTGACGTCCACAGGGAGCTGCATGCTACTAGTAGGCAAAACACTCAAATGTCCTTGAAAAGTATACACCTGCCAGGAAATTAAAACTCCGTTTGCGATAAGCGATTATGTCGATTACACAAATTATTCACCATTAGATGGGTATGACAGCTCGGCGTGTTTTGTGCCTGCTGCATAGACTGTGCAGCTGCAGGCCAGGGCAGTACACGGCTTCCAGTTGTATTAGTTACTCTATCGGTGCAGCTTACAAGTGACCAGGAGTCCAGTCCTGGGCTTTTCTGTTACTAATCATTACTATCAGGTGTGTGAGCCTGAGGCCCAGTTATTCAATATTACCAATAAAGACTACAACTCCCACAGTGCACCAGGTCGTCAAATGACTGCCCGAGATAGGAATTGCGATTTCCCGAGGAGTGGAGGCCATCTCGTTTCATTTCATGAACCATTAATTTAGTGGTATTCGTGGCTCAAACATGCACTGAGAGCCACAATTAGGCAGGGGTACAACAGCTCGGCGTGTTTTGTGCATGCTGCATAGACTGTGCAGCGCAGGTCAGGGCAGTACACGGCTTCCAGCTGTATTAGTCCCTCTATCGGTGCAGCTCACAAGTGACCAGGACATCAGGCGTCCAGTCCTGGGCTTTTCCGTTACTAATCATTACTATCAGATGTGTGAGCCTGAGGCCCAGTTATTCAATATTACCAACAAAAACTACAACTCCCAGAGTGCACCAGGTCGTCAAATGACAGTCCAAGATAGGAATTGCGAGATCCGGAGGAGTGGAGGCCATCTCGTTTCATGAACCATTAACTTAGTGATATTCGTGGCTCAAACGTGCACTGTGAACCACAGCATGTGTCTGTTAATTGTCAGTCCAGCCGGAATCTCGGCGACATGGAGCCATGGGGTGACCCGTGTGACGCAAGCAGCCAGGCCTACATTATTGTGCAGGAGCTGATGCCATGCTGGGTCTGAGAGTCCATGCTTATAATGGCAAAAACGAAACTACAAGCCCCAGAAGGCTGTTGGCGAAAACTGGCAGGTGTCCTATGAAATGGGGCCACTTGCAGGGGCACAGCTACCATTGGTGCAGTGATACCGGGGCTGATAGAGGCCTAAGCATCCCACTGAACCCGGAGTATTGCAGTATCTCATAGTTCAACAAGCATTTGCAATGCAAGAGTTTGAGCTATTGGCATTGTAAATTACTATGCCTTTTATTTATGTGTTTTGAAAACCTGCAAGCAGTGCGTAAACACGCACTTTGTACAGATAGTCCTTGCTTACGAGAAGCAAGGCTGGCAGTAAAAGATGCCCAGTTATTGCCAGCCTTGCTTCTCGTAAGCAACGGCTATAAGTACAGAGTGCATGTTTACGCACCGCTTGCACGTTTTCAAAACACATAAATAAAAGGCATTGTCATTTACAATGCGAGTAGTTCAAACTATCGCAAAAGCTAGACCTATTGCATTGCAAATGCTTGTTCTTACTGGCTAGGGATTGATATATAGGGCAGAGACAATGACCGTCCTACATCTTTTAAAGACATGGGTGCTGAACTAGCAAAATGGCCATAAAAATGTACGCTCAAAACTTCTCCAAGCTATCAAAAGTAAGTGTCCCAGAAGTATTATTATTTTTTTTTAACTGAGTTTTATATAGCGCAAACTTGACCCGAAGGTATCAGAGCGCTTTACATAACACCAGTTGCGTTACATGAGGACACATTCATTTTTGTTAGGCACGGGGAGATTAAGTGATTTGCCCAGAATCACAGGATGTTCAGCGTCATTGCCGAGACTCGAACCCGGTTCCCCAGTTTCGAAGTCGACCGCCCTAGCCGTTAGGCCAACTCCTCGCCCCAGGATGATTAACTTTGCATCATTCACACACAGGACTTCGTCAATACTTTAACTGCTCTTGGTGGGTTTGGGGGTGGGGGATGTAAGTAACTATAATGCATTAAGCACTGGCCTGCATGTTTGCCATACAGACCAGGCGCTAAAAGTGGGTTATCAGGGTAGTGGGCATTTACAGACAGGCTATTTTCCGGGTGCACAGAACTTCCACTCATGTCCATGAGAAAGATACGTCTTAGGGCTGGGAGGTGATAAACTGATGACACGATATGTTCAGCCACGTTTCCAGGCATGTCTTGCACCCTAGAAGTGATGGCTCAGTCTCGAAGGTTGGGTCTGGCTCTACAGGACTTCGGGGTGATTTTGAGGTAGTGCTACAAAGTGTAAAGGGCAGAAAGGCTCCGAAAGCTACAGGACTCTCAAACGTGGCCCTACAGGTCACATATAGGAATGGATGTATGGTAAAGAATGTTTTTAGTGCTACAAACCGAAATGTGGCCAATGGCTTTCAGGCTTAAGTGCTCTAGGGTGTTTTACAGCAGTTAGGGACCAGTGGACAGGGGGGAAAGCTAGTCCACTGAGGCCTGGAAGTAGTAACCAAAACTGCAACTGAGTAACCATGTTAGACAACGAACGGGCCGGCCCCACTGCCACAGCAAGTAGTCCTGCAAACCTTGTCAGTTCTTTTTCCTCTTAACTGATGCAATCCATTCTTTAACCAGGGCTACTGGAATTATGTGAAGTGCGGCCACAGCGTTTTTTGCATAACTATAAATTTGCTGCATTTGCCACATAATCCATCATCTGCCACATTCAGCAGATTAACAAAAAAATGGTTTCTAGCTCAAACGGTTCCAAACTTACCAAAAATGCATTGAACTGCATTGTCGCGCAGTTGAAGGCCCTTTGCAAAAGTCGACTAGTTACATTTTTGTTGCTTATTGCTATATTTGGGTTTTGAACTGGTACTAATGAGGTGCAACCAATGCCCAGACAATGTTAACAAGTTTGAAAACGACAAAATAATGAAGTAATACAATTACAAAATGTGTCGGATTATGCCGTTTTATTTGCTTTTCTTGTCGCATACTTTACTCACCCCTGCCGCATAATTTGGCCCAGTCCTGCCGCATAATTGCAGTGGCCCTGGCAATAACAAATGTAAATGATACTGGGACCCACGTCCCGTAAGCAGGAGCTTACTTCGGCGCTGCAGCTTCTTCTAGTGTCATTACAATCCACGCTTGAGGTCTGCAGCCCCGACACTAGGGCTGGGGCTGACAGATGGCTCATCTGGGAGTCTGGATGTGTAGATATGGATCACTGCCCGTGGATGCAACACAAGGAAGCAGCCGCAGGGGAGGAAAGAAATGCTTCAAATACCCATCCTTTCCCACACATAAAAATTCAAGGCAAAGCCTGGCTGGATAGTTACCAAGGGATGTCAAATGTTGATAACCTTTGACCCCGGCGCAGGTATCACTGGGAACACGAGTGACAGCTGCGCCTGGAGTTAATCCCCTCTTTAGAGTCTGCCCATCAGCTACCACGGCTGTGGGACTTCAAACAATTCCCACTATAAAGCACAACAAGCACTCTTACAAAGCAGGAGCACATGGCGCCCAAGTAGCGTGTTTCACAAATGATTTCACGAACACAAGAAATGAGACATTGTGACTCTGATCCGAAGTTGTACACGCAGAATATTGCAAAACCTGCGTTATACCGTTTATATTTCATTCACCAACAAAAAGACCCGAAGTTCGCGTCCCTAACTGGTCGGGGCATGTTTTCATGACGGAATGATGGCACGCGCGGTTAGTGCCGTGAAATTGAAGGTCCCGAAGGAAGGGAATATTTACACGTTTGTTCAGAATGACCTGCAAAAGTTCATACTTCCGAGGGTAACTCCTGCCTGCAATGTCCATACATCCACTTCAAGGGGACACACTTACAATAGCTGATCTTGTGCCAGTCACCTTGCATTGCCGCCCGCTTTCTTCCTGCAGGATGGCATTTGAGACCGGGTGGCACCGCTGCTCCTGGCTTCTGCTGCTCAGGAGTGGGGGTGTCATAGAAGTCCGGGGGAGCAGCAGCGCTGAAAGGTGTAGAGCGTGTAGCAGCTTCTAGGAAAGTGAAAGCGCGGTCTGCGCGCTGTTTAAAATGAAGATACAGGATACACTTCACTGAGGCCAAGTCACTGCCTGCCAAAGGAACGCCGGCAGGAGGAGGTGTGTTCAGAAAGCCTTACCTTCATTTGAAGTGGCGCACCTGTGTCTGAAGCCAGCACCAGTCTGCAGACTGAGTGTAGCTTTTATTACATAACACACAGACTTTGACGAAAATGTCACTGAAACAGTGCCAGATGAGTCTTCAACACCAAATGTGCTTTTTAGTGCTTAGCCTGCGATCTGCTGCCTGCAGCTCGGTGTTAGTGACTCAGACTCACTGGCTCGGACATGACAACGAGGAAGGAAGATGTCCACTGTAATTTCTTAAATACTGTCCTCCCATGCTGAGGCACTGGCAATTGCCGCCGTCCGGTAGGAGGCCCGAACCTGCCGGATGGAAGCAAATTTCACATGCCCAGCTCTCCATGTGTTGGAGGGAGTGCACTTCACAGCCTTCCTTCCCCTGTGTCCAGGGTCTCTGAAGGGCACATGCTGCCACAGAAAAAGGAATCACCAGCCGTTCGTTTACAAAGACGCACCATTTCGGCTAAGCGTCTTTTTTCTGTGCACAGCCTCTGAAACAAAGCATTAGATACATATACTCCTCTTTAAGCAGTCTGATGTATTTTGCAGAATAAAGCAAATATTTTACATGTGCCAGGATCGTTGATGCAGTTCCCGCAATAAACACTCTTATACCGCTGAAAAGTCTTGCTGTGATTGCCTCCCGACAATTTCTTTCACTTTCCGGGTATCTTAACTGTTTGTATATACACTCATGTCTTCCAAAACCACCTTATGAGATCGCGTTAGGAAGACCGATGTAACAATACTTCTACCCAGAAACTGCCCTCGAGTGCACTGGTAGCCGTTCCAACCGTCGTGAAAGGGACCTTCACGAGTACACACCCCTCAGCACACAGAAGACACACAACTGCTGTCACAGCCCTGACAAGCAAGGCAGACCTCAGGCGCACGCAGGACAAGTATCTCAGAGCACAGGCCACAAAGATGGCTCTAGTGCAAAGGAGGAGGGGCGCTAATCAAGGTGTTGTCACGACTGAAAGCCGTGAAAGGCTGTACCGTCTTCCTGCGGGTTGAGCATGTGTAATGTGCATCTACAAGGCTACCCAATTTGGTATGCAGCGCTTTATGAAAGACAAAGTAAAAAATGATCGCCCTGCCTGCAAATCACTTGCAATGTGTGATATGTTCTCCCCGTGAACAGCCGCACTGAATTCAACTATCTTGTCTTTAATAAGCACGGAATCGAACCCAGTGGTGCGCGCTCACCACAGAGGAGCGGGGGCGGGAATCGAAACCAGTGGTGCGCGCGCACCACAGAGGAGCGGGGGCGAGGGAGCACGGCAGCGAGGCGAACGCGCGCTGCTGCGCGTAATAGACACTGATGGGAATGGGCGGAGCAAAGGCGGGACATGCGCCCGCCTTTGCCCAATTGCGTGCCTTATTTTTTTTTTTAAAACACGCTAAAGCCAATGGCAGCCGGCGAAAGCAAAACCACATGCACGAGCGTGTGGTCAGCTTTCAGAACCCCCTACATGAGGTCTCGTGCTGCGCGAGAAGTGCTGCGCACTGCAACGCTAGGCACGAGACCTAAAAAGGCGACTGCGTGAACTGGATATCCCATACTCCCTTCTCTTTCCAGCTCGCCTCCGAGTCACCGCTGGCGGCACCATGCACTTTATCGATGGAGCGGAAGAGGCTTGGACATGGCTGGAGTCCACTGACCGCCATGGAGCGTCCCCAAGACAAGAGGGAAAATACGCAACCCACGCGTCCCCGCATGAGAAACTGCAGGAGAAAGCGCCAGCACGCCAAATCCACACAGCCCTCCCAGCCTCGGTCAGTTCTAAACCTGGAGCAAGTAATCCAAGAGCGCAGGGAGGCACTTCAGGATGCGGCCACGCTGGGTACACATGGATCTGAAAGAGAACTGGACACCTCCCCTGACGGCTCTCCCAGTGAGGACAGCTCCTTGGCAGTCTGACCCGTTGGAGAGGAAGTAGGTCTGCTCCCGGACATCATGCCTCGAACGGCAGATGAACTGTTCCAAGAGATTGACTCTATCACCTATCATACACCGCACTACAGCGCACAGCGCGCCTCTTGCATTTCACAACGACTTGCTATGCCAGATCTAATCTGTCATTTACCATGGCGCCCTGCGGGTACCCAGGCATCGCTCTCCCATTCCATTCACTCACCAGACGTGAAAGCTCATGAGCGCAACACAGTGGCACATGGGGGCCTGCAGCACAAGCACACACAGGGCACCCTCAACACCTTCAACGCGTCACATCGCCTAGCATTCCGGTAAAATCAGCCATTTGTTGAAGTGGGACGCTTACCCCACAGTTTGGGCAGATACATGTTGTCCCTCAGCTCTATCACAGTTAACCCATGTTCTGCTTTCCCATTTTCTTTCTCTATCCTCCTCTCCCCCCCCTGTTCTTCCCCTCCACAGCCCTTGCTTTGAAAATTGCAGCACAACACTACCTATGCCCAAGCAATGTAAATACAAGCAGGCGCAGTCTCTTGCCTGCTTGCCCTGACCAATATCTTCGCCCTTTCCAGACGCGGGCCACGCGCAGGCCCATGCTTACCCCAGTGAACCATGTTGTCCATTAACATAGTCTCTTGGAACATGAGGGGAATGTATACCCCTTCACGTCGCTATGACACGCATACCTATCTTAAATGTCAATCAGCGCACATAACGTTACTGCAGGAAACACACCTCACATTGCCAGAGACTCATCGTCTCCGACACAGGTGGTGCGGGCAGGTGTACGCCACAGGATACTCGTCACACACCAGAGGGGTACTGATATGGGTGAGGCCAGGAACTCCACTGCATGTTGAAGAATCACTGACGGACGCAGATGGGCGATACATCTTCGTACGCGGCCGCTTAGATGGACGGCACATGATAATTGGGGCGGTATACGCTCCTAACACCAAGCAGGCAGCCTACTGCCATTCCCTATCAGGTGTCCTAGCGCGTTGGAGCTCCCTCCCCTGGCTCAATGGAGGGGATTTCAATGCAGTACTTGACACTGCCCTAGACAGATCCTTCACTCCTCTCTCACGCACGACAGCAACGTCTAACGCTCAGTTACTAGGCAACTGGCTCAACCACTGCCACCTAACAGATATCTGGCGCGCACAGCACCCTGAGACTAAAATCTACGCCTTTTACTCCCCACCTCATGACTTACACGTCTGCATTGACCGTTTTGTGGGCTCAGCAGCATTGCTTCCTGGGTGCCACCACTCCGAATACCTGGAACGTACACATTCAGACCCCCAATCCCCACCTTCTTCAGCTCAAATGGCCGGGAATTGGCCAAACCACGCGCTTATGGTGCCTTCAACCGGCGGCTATGGAAGACCCACCCTATCGCGCGGCCCTGGGAGACGCCATACGAACCTTCTTTGACATCAACACAGACTCCTGCACAGTTACGGGGTCAAAATAGCAGGCTCATAAAGCGGTGATCCGTGGCCACTGTTTGGGCCTTAGCTGGGGCATCCGCAAGCCGCTAGATACTGAAGTGACACAACTTGAACTTTCACTCCTCAGTTTGGAATCCTCTGCGATGTCTGACCCCGCAAGTGCCCAGCGCTTAGCTGCAGCGAAGCACCAGCATGCAGAGCTGCTGGAAAGGCTTCGGTGTCTAAATTGCGCCGCCCACTCTGCTCGCACTCACGCCTCCGCAGACCGAGCCGGTCGTCTGGTGGCATGGCTAATTAGACCAGAACAACCACACCGGCCAGTTCTTGCGCTATGTTTGAGACTCGGCCATCTACTGCACACCCAGGAGGAAATTCAGGCCGAAATTTGTTCAGCACTACACAGTGCTGTATGGCTTGCTCGCTGTTGCGGACCCGTGCAACCTGGAGGAGTTTCTCTCCCCCCTTCCTTTACCCACTATTACATCACAGCAGCGGACTGAGCTAGATGAACCGATCACTCTCTTTGAAGTGCAGGAGGCCATCAATGCGTTGGCCACTGGGAAAGCCTCTGGCCTGGATGGCCTGCCGGCTGAATACTACAAGGCGTATGTCGCAGACTTGGCCCCCCACTTAGCCCTTTACGAGGCCTCACTGGAGACGTCTAGGCTACCGCCGTCGTTAAGGGAATCTCTCCTAGTCTCCTTGCCAAAACCAGACCGGGACCCGGAGCTGCTGGGCTCATACTGCTCACTGGTGCTCCTTAACACTGACCATAAAATCCTGGCCAACATACTGACGGAGCGCCTGGCCCTCTGGTCCCTGCATTGGTCCATGCTGAGCAAAATGGATTCATCCTATCCCGCAGCACGTCCCTAAATCTGCGCCGCTTCTTCCGAGTTGCCAGATACTCGCCACAGCAGTGGCTGCACTCATGCTCCTCGATTGGGAGAAGGCATTTGATACATTAGAGTGGGATTATCTATTTGCTGTCCTCTAGATGCGGCCTAGGCGATCGCTACCTTCGCCTGATAAAGCTCTTATACACCCTTCCGTGGGCAAGAGTGAAAACAGGCCCCTACTTGTCCAACCCAGTAACCATTGAACGCAGTACCAGGCAAGGCTGCCCCCTATCCCCACTCCTGTTCTCCCTAGCCTTGGAACTGCTGGCAGCGGCCCTCCGACGTGGAGGTATAACATGGTGGATACCACTTGGTGACGGGATGCTCTGAGTATCGCTTTATGCAGATGACCTCCTTCTTTATGTCAGAGACATTAGGGCGCCTCAAGACGATATTGCTAAAATGCTCACTGACTTCGCGTCACCATGTGGCCTGCGAGTTAACTGGGCAAAATCATGCTTCTACCCGTTTGACCCGTCCGCCGCTGACCCTGATCTAACCATCATTGGTCAGAATGTTCGATGGCATCCCGCCGTCTAACGCTATCTAGGAGTCAGGATCTACCATCGGCCTGATGACCTGCTGGACGGTAATGTTACTCAGATGGTATCTGCTAGAAGATCGCAAATGTCCTTCTGACGGAGCCTACCTCTGACGGTTATGGGACACATTGCCCTACTGGAAATGGTGGTGCTGCCCAGGCTCCTATACTCCTTTGTGAACCTGCCACTCTACATTCCCCCTCCTGTGTTTCGCTCTTTTGAGTGCACGATTCGAGATTCCATTTGGAACGGCACTCGCTGCCGGGTCCCGCTATCCATGCTGTACTTGCCGGTGGATAGGAAAGGCCTCGCAGTGCCCCACATGGAACATTACTATCTGGCAGTGCAACTCCAATGGGTGGCCAGATGGGTGAGTGGGCAACACATAGAAGACACTGCCGCACACCATCAGGCCTGGTCATGCTCGTCCATCCCACGCATATTTCACCCCGGGAGCGGAGACCGGACACCCGAGCAGCTGATGCTAGCAGTGGCCCACAGGTGCTTTAAACTTGCTTTACTCCTTACTAGAGACTGTGCCCTGTACGCACCTGCCTTGCCATTCTAGGCACACCGAGAGGCCAAAACTGCATCACGAGAACGGACCTGCTCCCTTGGGAAGAAGCGGGACTGCAAACATTAGGCGATCTTTATCATGATGGGCAGCTGACACCATTTAATGAGCTAGTGTCAGAAAACGGAGTACCACAGGGCCAGTTCCTGTTATACGCCTCTCTGCTTGCGGAGCCGAGTCAGCGTTGGGGCGATGTATCACAGGAGCATGCAACGCATCACACTATGCAATACACCCACACCATGGGCACAGTGAGACACCTTATTAAGTGGTTTTCCGACTCTTTGCACGCGGCACACCGATAAATCTCACTCAGAGGTCACTGGGATGCTGCCCCCTTGCTCACTTTGCCACTGGATTAAAGCTAGCCTGGCTGATGAGGAGTGTTACCCCGAAACCGGTCCCAGGATGCTTGTTTCCGGTCCAGGGAAGACCTGGCTTGGCAGTTCATGCTGGATTGTTCCCATAAGGAACAGGGTCAAGATTGATTTGCATATGGCTGGTTCTGAACTGGGGTGGCGAAGTGAGCTAAAGATGATGGATTCAACCCAGATGTGTGACTCGGGGGTGAGTGTCTGAAAAGTTTCAGCGCTCTGTCCATCATCTGCTTGTGTTTGCTTTTTTCGCCCTACAACACCCCAGCACTGACGAGGACTGTGAAAACATCTTGCTGGGACTGGTTCACGTACCCCGGAATGCCAGGTTTTGCCTCATACAGCTCTACATAATACAAAGGGCATATCTCACACCGGAAAACATAAACAGATAATGTTATGGGGCTGCACTGCTCTAGCCGCCTACTGGCGGGTGATCACGCTCTCCTCTCAGCACCGAGCTCACAGAGATGAACACTTGGGAGGTATGTACCCTAGGCCTATTCTGTAGATCCAAAAAACACAGGGAATCGACGAACTTCATTAACTTAGGCCTGGTCACCGCTAAACGCCTGGTCACCAAGCAGTGGAAAAACCCTGAACCCCCATCATGGGAAACATGGCCTCGCTCCTTCACAAACTGGGCACAGGCGGAGTGTGTGGCGCTGAGGCGCGAGGACTCTTCGGGATTACGCAGAACTCCCCTGGCGTCCGCTTGGGATTCCATGCTCCTAGATCTTAAGAAACCCCCACAGGGATCCCAATCCCCTTGCTCGGAAAATCACAGTATGCCTGAGATAGCCAGGGTTGGACCTTCATAGATGCCAACAACCAATATCCGCACCCAATGCGCACGCCTGTACCCATGTCACCCAATCCCCAACCGCTCAGTACTACGTGCACCTCACTCGCAGGTAGGACGTTGGCTGACGGGGTCTTGGAAAAGGGCAAGAAACTGGGGCTGAATAAGTAGGGCACACAGCTGGACAACTCTGCACAGCTCACTCCCCCCTTAACCTTCCCCCTCCTGCCCCCATGCACAGTTACATTACACTGTGATCACTATTGGATGCAGTCCTACTCGATCGCCACGTGCACAGTCTTTACAACGGCGCCCGCGACTTCACCACCTCATCACTCCGCGACACGATTGTAAATGTGCGCAACTGTTGATCAACTGTTGAATTGACAATATACTCCAGATTGCAAAAGCTGATTGCACTTGCATGCGTTGTGTCCCTTGTACACTCTAAAAAAACGAATAAAGAAATTTAAACAAACAGAAAAATAGTTACTGGATTATAAAGCAGGGATCCAGAAAAGATTGTTAAAAATGCTTCAGGGTATACCCAAGGGGATTCCCTTTATTGTTGGATACTCTAGCCACTGATAAAAAGGATAATTGTGACGTGTACGTGAGTTACAATGTCTCACTGGCCTATGCCAACATGTTCTATGCCAACATGTTTCGGCCTGCATTGAGGTCTAAGGCCTTCGTCAGGGCTGTTAGCATTCCTGCCGATCTACGCATTTGTTCTGTTCACAGAAGTGAGGCCTAAAGCTCTCATCTGTAAGTAGAATTCTACTGGAGGAAACCCTAAATTTGGGTTGTTCGGGGCTCGTGCGCATCTGGTGAGAGGCACGCTCCTGTAGTCACATATTCCTCAAGGAGACATGCCTGCCTGGAACTCCTATTCGGTACCCCAGAGACTTCTGCTGAACACCAATCCTGTCTCAAGAGATGCACAGGAACAGTGGTACCAGGAGCGGGTACTGAGGGGCCAACCAATGGAATGGTTGGTGTTGGAGGCGCAGCGGTTGCTCCAGAGTTTGATGGGGCTGTAGTGTCTGACCGTGTCAGTTGATGATGTTCCTGCAGCCGCCTCCTCTAGCGACTGCTCCTGCCTCTTCTCGGCGCGCGCCAACCTACGGGAGTGGATGGATTGCAGATGTTTTCACATCCCTGATGTCCCAAACGAATACTGGTGCCATGTGCCCCTTGAGATAACCTTCTGGCAAAGGTTACATGTGACCAAAGGAGCATTTACCTTTTTCTTCCCAGGTGGCAGGGAAAAAAATTGCCATACCACCAACTCTTTCATTTTCTTCCTTCTGGCCTCATTTTCCGGCACCAGTTCTTCTTCCTGTTCTTCCTCCTTCTCCTGTTGACTAGGATGCTGTTGATCAGCCATTGTGCTACACAGTTCACATAGGTAGTTGAGAAAGGGCAGGAGAGAAAATGAAAAACACTTTCTCCTTTCAAGTTCTCACTGCAAATGATCCAGTCCCGCAGTCTGTCGTAACTACTGTCATCCTGGGTAGGATTCGGGGCCTGACAAACACTTTCTAGGTCGGGACGAGGGAAAGTTGGTGGGATCCTTCTAGAGAAGTGCAAATATTTGCTGTGTTGGGTAGCACAGGCATTTTTATTGCTTTAAATTAGATTTTGAGCTCCTTTCCGGTGGTGGCTAACTCTGGGTGTGCGTAGCCGTGCTTCTTGTTTAAGCATATCTCCCAACGAGAGCAGTTGTTCCCTGATGAGCTGCAATATGGAATCTAAGGGCCACATCCCAAAATCTGTGCTCAGACTAATGGGTGGGAAGCTGACTCACTTCGTGAAACCTTAGGGCATCAGACCACCTCACAAATGCCCACACTGACTAATTCCTTCCATCTCCCACTGTTAACATCTGTTGCCAGCTTCCCCATTTCTAGTGCTTTTCAGCAAACCTGCAGCCAGGAAGGACTCCATCAGACTGGATGCAAAGACGTGCAAAAAAGACAAAACAAGGCTTCTTTTGCATCCAGAATCTAGATGATCCCCGTATCCACCAGGGCTGCCAGTTTAGAAAAGATCTAAAGACCCATCTCTTTAAAGAACACGTCATGATAATGTAACAGGCTACCCCCACTCTGACCCCAGCTTCTGCTACATTCGCTGATTTGACTGTAGCTTTGCTTTTGACCCTTTACAGGGATATGCTGTTTCATTTATGTGATTGTTTTATTTATTTTTGATGTGCAGAATACATACATGAGACAGTATAAAGACATACAAACAATCGAACAGTGGAGACCATATCAATCAGAGGCTTGAAAAATCCCACTACAGTGATTTTTCCATGTCTTTCCCAGTCAGGGGGATCATTGTAGGATAACATATGGATTAGGCCAGCTTCGTAGTTGCTGAATTAGCAGATTAACATCAGTTTAAAGACCAACAACTCTGAATAAGTGTCTGTTTCACGCCTCTTTGTGTGAAATAAACTAAATCTTAAAACTGCAACAAGTTGAAAACTCCCAGCCTGAAAGCAGTTTGTTTTTCAACCTAAATGTGCTTTACACGGGGCCCACACTTTTATGAAATTTTGCAATCTATCCCTAACCAGGAATGTTAAATATTCCATGGTGTGTATGTTTACAGATGTTTATCCAACACAGTTGTACTGGTATTTCTTCTTGGGTTTTCCATTTTCAAGCAATGGTGAGTCTTGCATCACTTGTATAGTCTATGAGATAGAACGGCGGATTCAATAAGAGAGAAGTTCCCCCCCACACCAAATGTTTCCCTGATGATCTTCTGCATCTCCCTCCAAAGTGTAAGCACCACTAGCAAGCCCACCCCATTTTACAGTGTGCCACACAGTTTACACTACCTTCAGCCATAACAGTAGTTGCACCCACCACACATACTTCCCAACGAGGTGCAGTGCATTCTGAGCTTATATGCATCTCTCTTGAACTGGGAGCGGATGGAGGACCCCCGTCTCTTCTATCCATATTACTGTCCATATGTTTTATGGAATAGAAAGCTCCAAGTTTGTCTCACACTCCATAGCCTTTTGGCAGGGTGATGCTAGACAAATACCCACAAGAGAACATAAAATGCTTAAGCCTTTTAATTCAACAGTCTAAAAGTGGCAGGGTCAACTCTGCGCTGAGTCAGTGCAATGTAGTACAATCAAAATTTAAAAGTTTGCTCCAAGGATAAGTGGAACAGCCACCCAAAGTTCCAAGGTTTGGAGATGGAATCCCCAAATAACAATACAAACAAAATCTTATCCTGAGCAAATGTCCATTCCAAAGTAAATCCAGCAGTCCGTAGTTATAGTTATAGTCTAGAAGCTGAGATACCATGAGGAGCACTCTCCCCATTGTTTGCAGATACATGAATTGCCGACTGTTGGATTGAAAGATAATAAGGAATTAAGTACTGAGATATGGGTGCTTGCGAAAATCTATGTTTTAATACTGAGGACTGAACTTGATTATGACTTATTAGCCCTGATGAAGTCGGTGGAAATTATCCACGAGATGAAACACGTGTTGGCTGCATTCTGTTCAGACTAGCTGTGATATTACCTATATGGAATTCTGGCGTTTGGAATAAAACAAAGAAATTACCATAACTGTGGACTGCTGGATTTACTTTGTAATGGACATTTGCTCAGGATAAGATTTTGTTTGTATTGCGTAAGCCTTTTAGCACTGTCGAGAGTACAAGGTCCATCCTCCCTTTCTACATTGGCTCTTGTGAACTTCATTAATCTTCTTAAGATAGACCTTGCATAGCGGGTAAGAGGGGAGCCGGGATGGGTCCAAGTTGGGCGGGGGGCTTACACCTGCAGCTGGGGATTCTAGTCTGAGGGACGACCCCTGCTGAGGATCATGGGGGAAGAGTAGGGACTGGAGTAATGTCCTGGCGAGCCCCTGCAGTTCTGTGGGATGTGGGTGTCAGTCGCCCCTCTGATTCCCTCCATGCTCAATCATGGCTAAGATGAGAAAGCTTATAGGCTAGTGGCTGAATAGAACAGCACCCGAATCGCTGCCCACCCAGTACTATAAGTCCCCAGGTTTGTTTTAATTGATTCTGGAATTCTCTGCGCCAACCTGCAAGTTAGTTGATAGTTGAATATGTTAAGTATCATGCGGGAGGCAACCCCAGTGAAGCTCCTTCTCGAAACAGGTTAGATCATCTTATAATTATAAATACACACAGATTTTTTAATACACCACGATGACACGATCTCCTATGGCTGTACCGCAGTCATGAAGAGCTGTTAGTTCCACATGTAATATGATTGTTGCTGTTGGCAAAATAGTTGGATGCAGATTAGCAAAGACTGGTCCCATTTTGGGCGTGATATATTGTACCTTACTTGGTGACTGGAGTGATTCCTTGACTGTATTTGTTTAACTGCTACTATATTAAATGCTAATAAAAATATGTTTTAAAAAAAATTCTTCTAAAGATAGACCTTCTGACTCATCAGGCTCTAAAGCCTACAGGCAAGCTGTTAGCAGTACTATCAATTTGAACTATTATGTTGCATGATCCCTAGGGATTGGCATTTTTATTCTGCCTCCGTTTTCTCAAAAATGCTTGGAGCCTACACCTTTATGAATAGGGAGGTTGCATCTGGATTTCTCTCTTCTTGTCAGTTCCGACTGTGCTGTCCTTAAGATAACCTCTTACATCCCTGACCCAATAACTTGCAGTGGAGACCTCTCACTTTATCCCACTAACACTTACCTGTCTGATTTTGTTTTGCCTTATCCAGTAGCTTACTCCCGGTATCAAAATTTCACCTTTCACTAGGATGGATGTCGCATTTCAGAAATAAGACTCCTCCATAGACATATGATGATTGAAGGATCAGGTTTATTCTCCACAGAACATCTCGCCCATCACAGCCAGTAGCAGGAAACCAAGTGCCACATGTCCCACAACCCTAACACATTGTTCGGACATATCCAGGGCCCAATGACATGTACAACATTCTGCTTGCTTGCAGAAGAGCAGTGACATCACACTGCAACTGGAAACAAGCAGTGGTAAGTGTCATGTGGTGACCTGCTAGTGCGGATGCATGCCACCACAGACTGCGCCTCCATTGACCTGACCCCAACTTCCTCCCTTGGCCAATTCTTTCCACCGTCCTTCCAAACGCAATAAAACTAAATGTTTTTTGTTTTGTATAATCTGCTTTCCAGATAAATATTAAAACTGTGTCTTTCAGTAACTTTTTTCCGGTAGATTGTTATGTTTTGTGGTATCACCTTGAATTTCTGAAGTGGTGCAAGGTACCCTTGGTTGTTTTATTTGTCTGCGATTTGCTAATGGTGGGCACCTTTCACCGATTTGTAGATGAATACTCAAGGGCAGTGTGGGTAAGGCGGGTGGTTTGAAGGACTACTGTTGGGTTAGAGAACACTATCAAGATATGCATGAGAGATGCATGAGAATAGGTTGCGATACTGAAGTTAAAGAATAGTGTGTCCCGCTGTTCCAACCTAATTCATTGCAGAGAATAGGCACGGGATCGCCATTAAATCGCACTGCTAACAATTGCTTAACGAATAGCCTGCTGATAAATTCCCAAAAGCATGAAGTTTTCGTTCCTAATGATGTACCCAGTGTGCGGTCGTCTCAACATGAGCGCCTTTCTCTTGCCATCAGTGATGCACACGTGTGTTGACCTGAATCAAGGGTTTTTTCCGGTGTCCGTGTGTGGGCCACGGTACTGGGTCTATAGACTGGAGCCATAGTGTAATGTTTTATGTTAACTCGCCGTTGTTTTACGTCCATTGCATGTGTCATGGGGGGAGGTTGTATGATTGTGTCATGCTCACCTTTTCAACAAGAAGGCAAGTTGATACCTCCCCCTTCCCCCAGTGTGAATAGACCATTCAGCTGGAATCTGCGTATGCACACATAACTAATGTACAATATTATGGCAAACTGTACAATGCTTTCAATAGAAGCCTAGTTCAGTATTGTATGCCCTTGAGTAGTGTATTTTTTCTTAAAGTGTGCAAATTTTACGGTATCAACACACCCTGCCATAGCTTATGTTTGTGTCTTGTTTTTGGGCCAGGCCCTTCTGCAGACCCACACAGCACTGTATGCAGCAGTGGTTAGGCTCCTGTGGTAGGTTTGCTACCAGGAATTCAAGTGCCAGAAGACACCACTGATGTAGGACTTTAAGAGCTACAGCGTCTGTCAGAGCACCCATGGAGCAGCGCGAATCAGGAGTAAACAAGGACCTTCACTTCTGTGGCCCAGGAAGCGTCTCCTTGCGTTCAGAGTCAAATTCTATGTCAGGACCGGAGGCTTCAATTGTGCTTCTCATTTCTTTACTGCGTATTCACAGCAGCCAATGAGAGAAAAGTTTCAATAACACTACATTACCCATGAATACCAACATGATCGGCCATAGAGCATAGCCCTATATAAGCTCTAACCAAGGTGACCGTGTCCTCTTTCTTTGCTGCTCCGCAGCCAGATAAGTGCTATTTCTTTGTACTTCTCTTTGAATGTCTACATATTGCTATAGCTGTTATGTCTGCTAAGTGATTTACGCTGTTATCGCATTGATACTTTAAGATTAATGAAATGCGTCCGCTTTATTCAGCGCGCGTCCTCAGTGGAGCGGCACTTGTATCATCGCCGCGTTCGAACTCACTTCGCTTTGGGGAGCACTCAGCCTCCCGGCCAGGTGCCCTTTGCCCGCGTCTGTACTTTGGTAGAGAGGGAGAAGGAAGCGAGGACGCGCATCTACTAGACGCGCAATCCTCTTTTTTGGTCTCACAAATGGCGAGCCCCGTGCATGCGCGGCAGCCATTTTGGTGCCTTTGTATAGTCAGAAAAGGCTTTAACTGATGCGGGAGCATCGCTTCTTCTGCTCGCAGATCCCACTCTTTCGTGATTGCTCCCAGGGACGTCCTGCCTATATTGAATTGCAGGGCTGTGTAATTGGCAAAGGCTCTGCCTAGAGTGGTTGGTAGCAAGCCCTCCCTCCACCCCATATCGATACTTTTGGCTTGCTTGGGGTTGTTTCACTCCCCCAATATTTGCTCCTGATTTGGGTTTTTAACCCTTTACAGTTGGGTCATTGGTCCTCCTTTGTGTGGGATTATACAGCTGCACTGCAGTTTTGTCACCATGGCAGAATATTATTATGAGGAAAAGTATTGTGATGAAGAACCCTCTGGGTCCTTTGAGCAGGACCTCGTTAATGCACTAGATGCAGGGGTGCAGCACTCCGTTAATGAAACCCTAGTGAGAGCCATAGAGCTGTTGAAACGTCACCTTTGTGGCTACGCCCAACAGCAAGGCTGGCTCCCCACCCCTAGCGTACGACCCAGACCCAGTGGGAAAGGTCCCAGAAACCCCCACGCTGCAGACTTTGCCAAACTGGCCAAGACCATGTCCAGTGCCACAATTATAACGCCCCCCCCCCTCCTGAGACAGCGTCCACAGAATCCCTCCACGATGACGATACCTCATCATGCCATACATCTGACCAAGACGAAGCCCCTAGACCGACTAAACGCTCAAAAAAGGAGCGTCATGTGGACCCTCCTTCTCAAACCAAGCTGCTCACGTTTGAACCGGCAGAGATTATACACCCTAACTCCACTGCCTGGTTACCACCTCAGCAGGTTACAGATTATGTCTAGGCCCACCTTCGACAGGCTTTCGACAAGGATGTTAGAACGAGGCTGCGCTCCGAGTGCCGGAGGCCAGACCTGCCGGGTAAGGTGGCGGAGACACCAGAAGTGGATCCCACTATGATGACCTATTTGAAGAAATATTCAAAAGACCCTAAGAAGGGCATAGATGGGGCTTGGCGATCGTGCCTAGATAAGCTCCTCAACATTACGGGCCCTCTGACGAAGATATTGGAGTTGGGTTTTAAGGCAAAAGAATCTGCTGTGGCGCTATTGACCCAGAGGAGCTAATAGGATGGGCTCAACTAGCTATATGCCAGCTAGGAAACGTGAATTGCGCAATGTCCAGCGAAAGGCGGCACTCTATTCTCTTAAAGCTAGAACCTAAGCTATCTGGACTCTTCACGTCAGAATCCGGTCTTTTTGCTCAAGGCCTACTATTTGGACACCCTTTTCTCAAGAAACTCACAAAGTTGGTCACTACGTTTAGCGGTCTGGATAAAGCGCAGGGGTCCCTACGGGGTGCAATCAGGGCGCCGCACGTGGTCAAGACCCCAACAAAAACTCATCGTTTTACCCAACCTGACGCTCCAGAAACCACTTTAGGAAAGGCAGATATGGAGGAAACCAGGGTGGGAACCAGGATGCCAGAACCACAGGTGAGACTGATCCTATGTTCAGATAAAGTGTTTGGGGGCAGGGTCCAGTCCTTTCTGCAGGAATGGCACACAATCTCACAGGATGCTTGGGTTCTAGAGACAGTACAGGGGTACAAGTTGGAACTTTACAGTTCCCCCAGTCAGGTTTCTTTTCCCCCAAAGATGTATTTTTCCCGGCAAGAGCAGGATTTAATCTCAGCCGAAATACAATCTCTTTTGAAGAAAGGGGCCATAGTGACCACGGATTCTCACCCCAGGGGGTTTACCAGCAGTATTTTCTTAGTCGAGAAAAAAGGGGGCGGATCCAGACTTGTGTTAAATCTAAAGGACTTCAATGGATGGGTAGTCTATCGACATTTCAAGATGGAGGCATCCATCTTCTTCGCGATCTTCTCCAAGAGGGGGATTTGATGGTCCGTTTGGACCTGAAGGACGTGTACCTGTCCGTCCCTATTTTCGCGCCACATTGGCGCTTCCTACAGTTCCGCTGGCAAGGAGTTTTCTACGAATACAAGTTCTCCCCTTCGGTCTTTCATCTGCACCATGGTGCTCTATGACACTCCTTCGACCAGTGGTAGAATCCTTGAGAGCTTGGGGAGTAAGTCTAATCATCTACCTAGATGACATAATCATGGCACGTTGCCTGCAACTAGTAGTAACTCACCTCGACTGGTCGATCAGACTCCTGCAGAGCTTGGGGTTCATTGTGAACCCACAGAAATCGATCCTGACACCGACACAATTGATAGTTTCTAGGGTTTCAGATCGATTCCCGTCTATGCCAGCTATTCCTCCCAGCACAGAAGGTCAGATCAATCAAGAGAGAGTTGAGATTGATTCTGAACAAGCAGATTGTATCATTGAGATCAGTAGCCCGGGAGGTGGGTCTGCTGGCCTCTTCGATGCAAGCAATTTTCCCGGGTCCCCTTCACTATCGGGCGCTTCAGAGACTAAAAATTCAGCATCTCCGGAAAGGCCTCGGTTATGCAGAACAGATTCCCCTCTCGGAGGAGGCGAGGTTGGAGATGTTGTGGTGGCTAGACCACATAAAGGCTTGGAACGGCAGAGCCATCTTTGGTTCCACTCCGGAAGTAGTGATCGAGTCGGATGCCAGCCGTTGGGGTTGGGGAGCCTGGTGCGGACAGATCTCTAGTGGGGGTCGTTGGTCCCAGAACAAACTGTCATTACATTTCAACTGCCTGGACCTCCTTGCGGGCTCATTTGCGATTCGCAGGCTTTCCCCATGGAAGACAGACTGTTGTATCTTGCTTCGCATGGACAACGTGTCAGCAGTGCAATATGTGAACAAGTTGGGAGGGACGAGGTCCCGAGTGTTATCGGAGATTCCCAAGGATTTTTGGCACTTCTGCCTACAACACAGAATTTCTGCAGTAGCAGAATATCTTCCGGGTCGCAACAACACTGTGGCAGATTGGCAATCCTGATATCTGCAGGATTTCAGTGACTGGAGACTCCACCCTTGGATTTTCCAGGCACTGAACCGTCTTTGGGGTCCCTGTCATCTGGACCTGCTTTGCTTCACGCCTAAACAGACAAATCCCAGCCTTTTTCAGCTGGCGTCCAGATCCGGAGGCAATTGCCACGGACGCTTTTCTCCAGATCTGGCCTACAACACTGTGTTATGCGTTTCCCCCATTTATGATAATTCCCCAGAGTGTTGGCGTAGGCCTGTCGTCAACGGGCGAAATTAGTATTGATTACCCCACTCTGGCGAGCGCAAGCATGGTTCCCAATACTTCTGGAAATGTCTTGTGCATCCCCAGTCCTCCTTCCACATCGGTGGAACCTGTTGCTGTACCCTCAGGGATCTCCACACCCAATGATAGTCGTACCAACTCTCTCTGGTAGGTTGGCGGGTTTCCGGGACAGATGGAATGTCCCTGGCCTTTCGAGAGACGCTAACAAATTTATCAGCGAGGCCTGGTCAGCTAATACCCACAAGCGATACTTATCAGCTTGAAAACGATGGTGTGGCTGATGCAGTGAACGGGAAGTCAATCCTGTTAACGAACATTTTTCTTTAATTGTCAACTTTTTATCCTCCATTGCTTCTTCGGGAATGGCTTACAGAACTGTAAATAATTTCCGGTCGGCCATCTCGGCAGGTCACGAACCGGTGGATGGTAAACCGGTGGGAGAACATCCCATGGTGTGCAAACTTCTTAGAGGTATACGGATGGTCAGACCCCCTTGCCCTAAGTACTCTGTTTTATGGGACGTGTCCATTGTTTTAAATTTTTTAGAATCCTGGCCTTCCAATAAGTATTTATCGCGGAAACTATTATCTTCCAAATTGACCATGTTGCTTTGTCTTATTTCATGTAAAAGATTGACCGATATCCGCGTTTTGGATTTAGCAGGACGCTGGTTTCCCCCAGAAGGGGTTACTTTTTCCATTACAAAACGGACTAAATGCAATACCTCTTCAGTATCATATCCATCTTTTCCGGATAACCCTAAGCTGTGTGTTGTGCAATGTCTAAAAGCGTATGAGGTGAGTACTGCTGAATTTCGTTCATACATGAGGTCAATTATTGATTGCGCTACAAAAACCCTTCTGCTCTGTGACCCCAGCCACTCTGTCGAGATGGATGCGTTGGCTCATGGACGAAGCAGGCATTGATATGTCTAAATTTGGAGCCCACTCTGCTCGGGGGGGCTATGGTCTCAAAATCTTTCGCCTTGGGGGTCAGCCTTGCGGATATCATGAATGCGGCTGATTGGTCAACAGAGACCACTTTTAAATCATTTTTGTTACAAACCTATTGTTGATGTGGCTTTTGTAGTGGTGGCTAAGCTTTGAACAAGCATAATCGGAGCCTCCGGTCCTAACATAGAATTAAAAATTTGCAAACATTCGTGACAAGAATTTTCAATACTATTAAGGACACGGAGGGGAGGATTATCCCACCCAAGTTAATGTGTTTACATTGCATTAATGTACTGCATACATTTTCTCTTATATTCTCCCTTCCCTTTTCTTATTGTCATGATTGGTGATGTATGTATTGAGGCCAGAGTTACGGTCTTTCCTTTTACGATTTCAGGTGCAGATAGCAAGTAAGGCGTGATGAGTCAGAGGTTTACAAAGTGCACGCTCTGCAGTTTGCGAGGAAAAACTCCTCCCTTACGCCAAGCAGTTACCGGACTTCGTTTTGTCCAAGCGCAAGATCAAGAGTTGAGCCCCGTTGGGCCCCAAGTTGGTTCCTCATGGGGAGGTTCTCTGGTGGAGGCTGGATCAACGTGATCAAGTTATTTGGTTGGACTGACTTAACTGTTGGATTTTATTTAAAGAAAGAGTACACTGTCACCTTGGTTAGGGCTATGCTCTATGGTTGATCATGTGACATGTTGGCAGTGCGATTGAAACTTTTCTCTCATTGGCTGCTGTGAATAAGTAGTAAAGAAATGAGAAGCATAATCCTCGCCTCCGTCTCCTTAATAGAATTGAAAATTCTTGTCACTAATATTTTGCAAATTTTTAATTATCCCCCTTCCTGCTACTGCTATACACCTCTTTCATTTGCGTCAAGGGAGGGCATGGTGTCTCCCTCTTCTGTAGGTAGTGTTGAAACATGCTAATATATTGCTCCGCAAAAGTCCTTATTTGTCTTAATTATTTCCTTGTTCCTTTTGAGTTGGGTGGCTCAGTAAATCAAGTATTGTTTCAGACTCTAATTGCAATATAAATCACGTATTGTTTCAGACTCTAATTGATGATCGGGGGCTCTCTAACCTAAGAAATAGTATAATTTACTATTCCAACACTTTCCCTACTGTTGCGCAGGCTGGAGTTGGAATAGTAAATTATACTATTCCTAAGTCCAGCGCGCCCCCTATAGCAAGTCGATCTAATGACTTGCAATGTAAAGGTATTGCATTCTAACAACGCGGTCGTTGTAACAACCGCGTTGTAATAGAACACGATGTTATAGCATGCGATGTAACATGCTAGATTCCAATAGCTATGTGCCAATGAGTTTGGCATCACTAGAAAAGTTAATTAAAGTATATTAGAAATTAGAAAAGAAGTCTTATGTCTGGTTTATTTTACTTCCCAGTACTTTGTTGCAATGTTACTGCAACATTATTTAAATTTGAAATTAAGAATGGTTTTATTTTGCCATCTGGTTAAATAAATATTTGTCGTTTTACTTTACTTTACTTAGTTTCATATAGTATTTCTGCCCTGGAAATTGCAGGACAGGTGCTACTCAGGCACCTAACTGAGATTCCATGACATGGGCCATTCTTTACCTGATGTGTGCTGGGATGTGCTGGAGGGGCCTAAATGACAGCCTCATCCAAAGTATTTTACAGGGTTTTCATCAGATGACGCGCTTAAGAAGCCCTGTGAACAGTGAATCTGAGTTCAGTGGGACCAGAGAAGTGGCTAAGAAAGAACTAAATATTCTGCACATTTTGTTGCCCTTCCTTTTTCAATAAATACCTTACAGAATATAACACCCCACCTTAAATGAAAAATACATCTTAAAGTAAACGGTGGGAAATGCATTTTATGAAAGCTTAAAATATGAAAACGTTCTGGTTAATGTGATCACTGCTGATGCCTGTGTGTAACCAGATAGTCACAAAACGTATTCCTGGTTTGTGTACTGGAGAACATGCATATTTTTTGTGCTACGAGGTCCCAGCCTGTGACTAAAAGCACTGTGAATAAGCAAGTCATTATTTTAAATATTGTGTTACACACACACAATGTAAGGCTGCCGCGAAATGTGCAGAGATTTAGAGCCTGATTTAGAGTTGGCAGACAGATTACTCGGTCACAAACGTGACGGATATCCCGGCCGCTGTATTAACAAGTGCATTATTTCCTTTGCAATTTGTTCAATAGTGTTTATTCAGCTATAATAATGGCCATAAAAACACCAAATTAAAGTACATTCGGATTCATAGATTATTAAAGAGCTTTGCACACTAGATTAAAACAGGTTTAAAACCTCATTAAATATGACATTTGCCGAATTATATAAACTTTAAAAAAAATGATATAAAATTATATATTTGGCACCCCTAGCGATTAGTGCTCATTAAAACTATTAGCATTCTCATCAGAGCTAAAATAAGTATCCTTATAAAGCCTACCTTCTCCTCAGTTTTAAAGTGGATAAAATGTAGTTGAGGACACAAACAAATCGTAGGGGTTTCTAAACATTTAAAAAGAATCAATCCCTCTTGGTGTGAAGTAAATTCCTTATGCTTTAAAAGTGATTGTAAGAAGCACCTTCTCAAGCTGCTGTATAATGTGCAGAAAAGTATAAAGTGCGTTGTTGTTTGTGATGAGTTGTTACATGGGCAAACCAGAAAAAAATTCAAACCAGGAGCCAGGTTTAGGAAAACAACCAAAACATTAATTGTATTTAACCTGAGCCTTGTAAGATAAAATCTGTGTTCTTGTTTTTCTACCCAGGTTAAGTATTGCTCGGTCCCATGCATTGTTAAAATAGGCAGATAGTTAAGAACAGAAGTTAAACGACGTGCCCTTGCCAATTTAATTTCTACATTTATCATAGTAAATTTTGTTTTTACTATGGCCTTAGTTTGGGGGCCCAATGCAGTCTGGAGAATCATAAAGGTTAATCATGCCCTAGTTTTTAAAGCTTTTCTTTACATATGCCAACCACAGGATAGAGCATCTATTGTCCAATTCCAAGAAATCGCCTAAAATGTCTTTTGAAAAACCCGCCTGTGGGGTAGACCATATTTTGACCCAGAGTAAGAAGGGGGCCATTTTAACTTTGTCTTCTAAATAGCTCATATCCAGTTCACTGTGGGATATAAAGGTTGGGGTCGATTTCGGGATAGCCAGTAACAGACAAAGAAATTTGTTTTCAAATGTCTACTTTCTGGGTGGTGTTTCGTGGCCCCATACGTCCGTTCCATATGTTCCCACACCCAGACATTTAGATTTGCTTAGCTGGACCATCTCTTTAATTGGCTTGTGCCCCAGTTTTTTTTTCTCAAATGTAAAAATAGATTCACTCACTACTCCAATTTTCTGAATCCTCTGACTGGTCATGCCGCCATATGACAGGTTTGATTCGAACAGGATGCCTAAATAATTGCAATGGACAACCTTTGTGAACGCGATCCTGCCAATAAAAAAAAAAAGATTTTATTTTGGTGTGTTTTGGACTACAAGTTAAAATAAACAATTTCTGATGGTTTACTTTTAGACTCCGGTTTGTCATAAAACTATTAAAACCATTTAAAAGTTTCTGAAGGCCAATTGCTGTTTGTGAGATTAAAACTGCATCATCCACATATAAAAGAACTGGGACTGGTCGGGAGGCAATTCTAGGGGTATCAGCTTTACATAAACTAAGGGCTTTGTTTAGGGAATTAATATAAATTAAAACAGAAAAGGTGCCATTATGCAACCCTGCCTGACCCCTCTGGCTACCTTTATGGGTTGGGTACAAACACCTTGTTGAGTGTAGCAGACCTTGGTGGTGGTATCCCAGTGTAACCGCTTTATGAGGTTCAGCAATGGAGGATCCACCCCGCTACCTCCATAAATGACCACAGCTTTTCCCTATCCACCAAGTCAAAAGCACAGGAGAGGTCCATAAACTCCATATGTAATGACCCTCTCCTGGCCTTGACATATTTTCCTGAGATCAGGGATAAGTTCAGTGCCTGTTCAATGATCCCCAGTCCTGGACGGAAACCATATTGAACCTTTGAAAAGAAAGACTTATTTTGGGCCCAAGTTTCCAGTATTTCCAGGATCACCCGCCTTAGAGTTTTTACTGTGGCATCTAGCAAAGAAATTGGGCGATAACACGTTGGGCAATTCCTATTCCCTTTCTTAAATATAGGTTCTACAATATATTCCTTCCATGTGTCCAATGGGGCCCCCTTCACAACTGCTTTGAAGACATTAGTAACTAATGGGCCCCAAAATTCCAAAATAGATTTTAACCTGTCAATGAGGACTCCGTTGGGGCCTTGCCAGGGGCAGCACTCTGAATAGCTATAGTGGCCGCTTTTAAGTCAATAAATTCGCTTAGCCAGACTTCGTCAAAAAAGAGTGGGTCAATTATCGGTTCTGTACGGGGTTCATCGGGATGGTCCTCGGGATTAAAATTTTGGGAGAAATGACTTACCTTTTCCTGCTCTAGGACGTGACATTCAATTCCGTTCAAGGGGGTCTCTGTGAAGAAAGGTCTGTTGATAACCTCCCAAAAAAGCCTACTGTCTTTTTGATGACCTGCTTTATCTAGGTCTTCCCACACTTTGTCCCCGATTTCCCTTTTCCAGGTTTCTAGCATTTTTTAAAGCGGTTTCGAGCTGACTTTACCTCCTCTGTGATGCACGGGATTGTGTTGGTGGCTTTTTTAAGGGCTTTTAAAGCTGAAGTGCAGTCTTGGTTGAACCGGGAGTGCAATTTATTGTCTTTAGGTGGCCTATTGTTTCTCAGTACTCGGGCAGCTGTCTCGCTAATCGCCGAATAACTATCCCGGATTTTATTCGGATCAGTTTCCGATGAGAGGCATTGAGAGATATCCTGACTAGCGTCTTTGACTAAGTCTAAGAAGAATTTACTTGGGTCAGTTCGATCCCATTTTGTCCGTACTCCGTTCCAGGGTAAAATGAACTGTGCGGTCCAGTAAGCCACTATCCCCCACTTGCAGCTGGATGTCAAAACATAAGATGATGGGGTTATGATCACTACGTGGTAAGGGACGCATATCGTGGTTTAGTAATTTCCGTGTAAGATCTTTGGAGAGTATTGCAAAGTCAATTGTGTTGCCCTTACCCCTGCCTACAAATGTCGGGACATGTGTGATATTTTGTGTGATAAAATCCGATGAAAATGACTTGTTATTTATAAGGATGATTTTGTTTGATGCTTCCCCATAGGCCGTGTGTTTAAAATGACTTGCCTCTTCCCTTTCTCCATCAGCGACTCTACAAATGTAATTATAGCTATACGTTCATTGCTCAGTATTAAAGTCACTCACCCTTTGCTACATGAATGGCTTTCCAGTAATTCCCCCAATTCCTCTATGATGCCCACGGGTTATGCTGAAAAATAATAAAAATACAAATTTAACAAAATGACATTGACTAGGTCCGCTGAGACAACATGTAGAATCAAATAACATGGCTTAACCTCTAATACTATTACAGTAAGGTTCTCGAATTTTACTGATATAAAAACAACCAGACCCCCCTTGCCCCTCTCTGCTGATGACTGGATTGCCGGAGAGCAATGAGACTTGAATCCATCAATATGAACAGGGTCAATAGCCCAGGTCTCTTGACTGTATACTATGTCAAATGTCCGTATGAGGGATACCCAATCCTCATTGGCCAACTTTTAATGAATCCCCGCTATGTTCCATGATGTCACTTGCAACCTCTGTCCCTGCCTGTCTTTAGTTGAGATAATAGTTTGATCTATTATTTGTCTTGAAGAGGTTTTCCGTGTTATGTCCAGGGCCACACAATTTTGTGCTCCCCAATTCCTGCTGTTTCGGGCAGTCGATCATTTTCAGTAAGGGTGGAAAGCGCCTCAAAACTATTTGATAGAGCTAAAGATGGGCTAATTCTGACCTAAATTTTGGGCGAAACGCCTTATTATCTGATATAGTCATTGGAGGGCGATAAAAGTATCTGGCCTTGACATGTTGGGAAATAGGTGTAAAAGAATTCAGAAGTGTCATCAAATAATTCACTAGCTCTGGATCTCTAAAATTCAAGACCGCACAGTCGCTTCGTGTGATCTTCTTTGATGAGCTGACCCAATTTACTCTGCAGGCCATATTAATTTTGTCCACCAAGTCAAATTTACAAGCCGCATTCACCCTGCACCAATGAGCAGTTGTTCCCAAGGGGTCTATCACAATTCAACCACTGATCATCCAAAGACATTTGCAGGTAAAGGAAGCTTTGTTTACTTATTAGGCCTTATGGTGTTGTTCACTCTCTGCCTAATCAGCCCACTTGCAAGGTGCCCATAAAAGACATAGGCACCAATTGGGAACTGTACAAAGAATTCCAGTGTTGAATTCCATTCCACACAATTAGAAGGGTCCAATATTCCTACAGCCTGATTTACTGGGTGCGAGAAAAACTAACCTGATTTTACCAGCTGGAAAATCCAGCAGGTAAAATCATTGTCGGAAAAATCTGCATTATAGCCAGGACCTCTTCATCAACTCTGCTCAAACCTCAGACAAGGCACAGGAGAAGCATTACATGCTCCTTCTGCCAGCCAACATTCTCCACTCCTTTCTACATCCCCTGCCGAGTCCCACCTGGTAAAACTAGGTCCATACTGTAATTCTGCATTCTGTAGGATTTAACTCGTAATTGCATAGTGCTTGTGGGTTGTTACTGCATAGTACTGGTAATTAGTGGTGATGAGTTTGTACCCTGCAAGTACTGTGCAACTTGTGGTTGGGGGCCATGGTGGGCTACTTTAAAGTACCTGGGAATAGAGCAACAAGGACAGAAGGCCCAGTTATCCCATCCCACCACATCCTCAAGTATATGGTAGGGGTACCTCACCACAGTTTAACTAAAGAAAACAACAGAGAAAGCAATATTTTATAAGAATGTAATATAGGGATGCAGTGATATTATGTTGTATTGTCATTTAGTAGCACTTTTTAACTTTTGAGAGGCCCAAAGTTCATACCTGGCAGAAAAATGTTTTATTTTCTTAACTCCTTGCACCTATTCTTATCATCAAGCACTATTTAATTTTTTTTAAAAACCTAGAAGAAAAACTGATATATTCTGCCATCAGGTTTTAGCAATGATTCTATTTAATGCCCCAGCCCTCCAAATCCTGTCCATTTTCCTGATCCCAGGTAAATGTTGCTGTAAGCAAAGTGTATTGGGGCTGCTGTGGGTCCTGTTGTACTTTGGAGTTCTGTTGGCTTTTACCTTCCATGGAGGCTGTTTTTGGGTTGATTAGATGGTCTCTTGAGCCTTGTAAGTGCCTGAATCCCTCAGTCTGTACCAACGAAGTGTAGCTCCTGTCATCTCTGTGTGCCTTCTTTGCCTGGTGTTCTATGTGTTTAGAACTGTATATATACAAAACTCCATAGATAGCAGATATCGGCTTGTGCTGCCACCGCTGTCCTTACGATTGCCTCGTCCACCCATGTGTAAGCATAGCTAAACACTTGTTTATGACACCGTTGCTGCCGTATTCACACACAAACGCTTCGAACAAAGGCCAGACTGCACTCGCACACTTCTGTCCCTCAGTTAGAATTTTATGTTTAAGAATACTGTTCCTCGCTCATTTTCTAGTCCAGTCACCAGAGGAACAGCAATACAACATATTAAATCCATATCTTTGGTCCTGACGCATAACATCATAAAATTTCCCTTCTATATACACACCCAGAGCCACTGGAATTTTGAAATTGTGTGGCCACGGCGATTTTCGCAACTGCCGCATAATCTGCACATTTTAACAAAAAGAAAATTGTTTATAGCACAAATGGCTCAAAAGTTACTAAAAATGCGACAAGTTCTGCATCGCAGTGGAAGGCCATTTGCGAAGCTGGACTGGTCACCTTTCTGTTGCGTATTGCTATATTTGGGTGTTAAACTGTTACTAATGAGGTGCAACCAATGCCCAGAGTTTTATCAAGTTTAACAATTACCAAATAATGAAGAAATACTATTACAAAATGTGCTGCATTATGCTGCATAATTTGCCTTTTCTTGCAGCTTAATTTACTCAACCTTACTGCTTAATTTGGCCCTCTCCTGCCGCATAATTCCAGTGGCACTGTATATACAACTTGACAAAAGCACTGTTCCATCTATGGCGCACCACAAAGTAGCGTGCTGCTGCTCCGCAAAGGTGCTTTGGTGCCTCATTAAGAGTACGAAGTACTGTAAAAGTACAACTAAAGTACAATACAACATACTGAAACCCAACAGCAATGGCTACAGAGAGCTATGCAAATCTCTATTGACAGAACCTTTTCCTACCTTCTATAAACTTACAGATCTTACTTGGAACCTAATTCAAAGCTACGTTATAAATTCTGATGCATGTGCAAGTTAATGTTTGCACACAGATGGGAATACGGAGTCTTGCATCAATTACCACATTCTGAAATGATTCCCCGACAGATTTCACCCATCAGCGCCTAAGGAAATCTATCCGGAGAAAATGTTAAGAAATAAATGCAAAACACAGTAATCAGTGTGTTAAACACCGATTTCACATTTTAGGGTTTATTCTGAGGTGGGGAGTTTAGGAAAAGTTAAATGTTACCCATTCAATAACCCACACCAGAGTATCATCAGTTACAATATGCACTCATTATCACCTGAATTCTACATAACTGGGAACCATAGCCTCAGTCTACAAATCTGTCTTCCTGCGACCATCATGATGATATCCAAAAAAGTACATCCCTTACAATACATCAGTCTCCGTTTGGGGTCACCAAGCTCGCCTCGTTTGCCCATTTTTCAGCCTGCTGTAACTTCATATCCTCTTATAGCCTCGATGATATATGTCCAGTCAGGACTCTAAAATCTTTATCTACAATTTCCACATCTGATTTTACCTTCAACCTTAACACCTGTTTTCATCCGACACTGTCACTAGTCTAGTTTCATCGCTGCACACATCTTATTATGTAAGTCGTTGGCTTATACCGGCCCCATTTGAAATATCCACGTAATACTCGTGCAGTGTGTTAGCCTAAGTTACGTCTTGCAGTATAGAAACTGAGGCCGAGGAGCGCATGCTGGACTTTGAGTCCTCCACATTACAGAGGCGTGAGTTGTACATACAATCAGTCGTAGGGAATGCTGGTCGGATACTTTCTCACAACATGATACACCAGACACAAAATGAATGCCTAGGATTGTTCATAAGAGCCTCGGCTCTTGCGGGCATTGCATGTATGTCTGACCCCCTTCCGAGTTCGCCTCGTCTCCTGTGCGCTTATGGTGGGTATTCGAAGGGGCGACACCCTTTTTACCGTTGCCAGGCTTAGAGGGAGAGCTACGCTACCTTCTGTGACGTATTTTGGAAATTGTGGCTATCTTCCGGAAATGTCCCACAATCTTGCCGCCGCCAGTTCAGGACCTTACCTGAGGCTGAGGTGTTCAAAGGTTCGATGCATTCCAGGCTCACTATATGTGACGTAGATATACTGAAAGGTCAAAGACATATCTGAACAGTGTGGCACACGTACGAGCCCGGAATTCTTTTAATGTGCTATAGTTAATGCTGATTTATTTGCTTTGGATGATTGAGTCTCATATTTCATTGTCTTAGTTGCTATCTGGCCTGTGGCGGAGCGGGGAGCGTCGGATCTGTGTCCTTTTTTCATAGCAGCTTGTGCTGGCAGGTGGGACGCGACACACCCAGACCTTTTCCAGTTTCGCCCGTTTATGGTTTGAGAGTATTGTGCAATACAAAACTTGTCTACACTGCAGGAATAACAGGGAGGCGTTTTGCTCGGTCGGAGACTAGTGGTTTCCACCCTTCAAAGAGCAGTGAAGCACACTGCATTATCAGTTAAAGCGCGCGAGCCCGCCCTTTACTACCTAACCATTCCCTACCTTCGGAGAGGCCCGACTCCAGCAGAACCTGAATCCAACCTTGCTTCACAGAGCTTCTCAACCGCTGGACTAGTCTGAGCACTCTAAGTGCACTTATACAGGAAGTAATCTAGGAGCTGTACGCCAGCCTTTGATTTCCTGTGACTTCGTAGCACAATGTTTTTTTTCGAAGCTCAGCCACTGTGTAAGGTTAAAAATACACACTTCCCTTTGAAGCAGCAGGACCAGCCCATGTCACTTCAGAAGAAACCGAATGCGTAAAAAACACATGAAACACCTAAATGAGATAATCTATCTTATTTCCGATGATACATTTATATCAATATGTAAATGGTTGTCTTTAGTGCTGAAAATGGAGAAAGTTTAGTTAGAGCGCCTATAAATTGGGTGCAGGAGAAAGGTATACAGTGCTTTAAATGTGGAAAAAATAAGTGCAGGCACTCGTCATACTGAATTGGAAAAAATAAGTGCAGGCACTCACCATACTGAATTATAGACAAGGCGGTGGGTGTAGGAGAGGCATGCGATTAATGCAATCAAGATTTTTTATAGTTCAATGGGCATGACGATAGACATTTCTTCCACTGCTTTTTGAGACATGCCTGACATCTGTTGTGCTGTGCTCTGATCCTACTGGTGTTGCTTCGATGCCATCCAAATTTTCCTAGAGAGCAATCCCTTTCTGTGTGCTCTGTTATGTTAGTGCGCTTTACAAACATACATATCACTCACAAGGGTATACTTGTTTTCAGTTCAGAAGTTTTAATTAAATTTAGTGCACAAAATAAGAGGTACAGAGAGCATGTATGTATCTAACGCAAGTATACACAGTGAGTGATATTGAGATTGTTTAAGCAGTGTAAATCACTTCTTTAAGTGTAGACAGTTAGAAGGCCCGAGTTCACTATTGACAAATAAGGCCAGAAGGATCAACAATCTTAAAACTTGATCAAGAGAGGCGGACACTGTGACTATGAAGTATGTATAACTTTCAATGTACCTCTTACAAAAAAACACTGTAAATATTCTGTAACATGGAAACAACGAAGGAAAGAAAGAGAAGGCAGAGTAGAAGAGAAGAAACCAGTGTGGAGCCCAAATGCAAGGAAAAGTAGTGATACCTGGAAGAATTACCAGATACTATGGTCAGTGTGTATGAAGATGTTAAAGTGCTCATTAACAGGACGACAGGTAGAGTTCTCTTTTGTCAATAAGGGGGTTTATTATGTTTCAAGAATTCTTGAAGTATGTAGAGTGTGTCTTCTGAAAATAAATATCAGCACTTCTGACATGAAAGAGCCACCCCCACCATGTGTGAATGGGGAAATTCTGAGTATTTTTCTACGCTGATAGAATTTTTTTTGAGCCAATGGCGAGCATATGATCGGCTAATTGAAGATCTGTATTGGGCATATGAGACACCTCTGGGGCTGCATACATGCGTAAAAGAGACCCACTAGGCGGAAGGCGGTTATGCCAAATTTACCATCTGGACCCAATTTTAACACTTAACCGTCCCTTTCATGCTGCATGAGTTTAAAACAAGTTGACAGGGATTGGCAAAGGATTGACAGAATTTTAACTTATGAGGACCTAAACAAAGAAATAATTCATTCAGTATAACCAAATGACAATAATAATGACAGACTCTGATTACTTATCAATATGCTTTTATCTAAATTAATGTGAATGCTCATCAAGGACAATACAGCTTGAATCATAGATCATCACACAAGAGAATAGCAATACAGTAATTCATAACAACATCTCAAAACCGTGCCATAAGAGAGTGGATAGGCGAAGAGACAAAAGAGTAAAGAACATTTGCAAAATAAGATTAATGCAAATTCAGAATATCATACGAACCTATAGCATAAAATGCTAGTAGTCTGAAAAGCTACTCTCCGGCCGGAAGAGTATGCTGGGCACCCTCAAGAAGGTATGATGAGCAAAGTTAAAGAGTCAGGATCAGCAGAACAACAGTCAGCCAGTTAAGTAAGGAAACAGCAACACAGCTCTCTCCTCTCACAAAGTCAAAATCAAACCTGCCAAAAAATTCTAACACTAGTAAATATACCCTAATTCACTAAAGATACCCCTCGTGTATCAAAACCCTAAAAATCCCCGAATTCCATTGGACTAGGCCAGGGGGTGTCTGATCACTCCCCTTCCAGTGTGCCTAACTTTCAACAGTTCCTTTGTCTTTAGAGAGCTTTCGTCATTGTCCTTCAGGAGAGGAAACTCCAATAATCTCTTCAGCGGCTTGCACGTTTCCATCTCGCTAATGTTTCAAACTCTCAGCACGAGTGTCCACATACTCCGGTTGGCAAGGAAATTCCATTAATAACATTCATTACTTCCTCCACACAGCCTTGGCCATCGTCCGGAACTCACAAAGGACATAATACATTTCTTTGTAGCCTACGTTTTAGAAAGCAAATTAAACCTAAAAAAATGTGCTCTAGGAAAAACAAATACACATGTTATTATCATTGTCACTACAAAGCTTCACCATTAATGCATGTCTCTTTTAAACTTATGGCTTCTATCATTATTTTTTTTTGGCTGTTATTTCTGCATTGCTCATTTTGCATTTGTGGTCTACTAGAAAAGCACTGGAAATACTCACTTCTTTCCAGCACGTATTTGCGTAATTTCATCTCCCCGTTTTTAGTTTTACACTGTTAATTTTCACACAATTTTGTTAATAATCCACACAATGAGAAGTTTGATCCGAGCAGGTTTTATTTTGCAAAACCCTGCTCCATCAATCCCCCCTTTGATGGCGACTTAAACCATCATAAAAACCCAAAAATCTGATTGTCATCAGGTTATACTACCTAGAAAGCAGTAGTTTTCTTCTGTTTCAACCGAACCCCATCTATGTCTTTTACTATTTCATAGTAATTTCCTCTTCTGTCTTCCAACTCTATTCTTTCTCTCTCTCCGTTTAGTCTCTAGTGTTTGTTTCTTGCACTTACAACACTTATATATTAATACCAGTGTTAATATCCCTGTAGCAACAGCAATTATTGGCGTTCGTATTCTTCCTAGCAAGCTATTACCAAAAGCAGAAAACCAGTTACCCACTGAAGATAAACCAAGATTCTCCCAAGCACCGTCAACCTTCAGTTCAGTTAAATCTGCCTATAAATGCATAATATTAGTAATATATCCCTCTAGGTTCTTACTTTTGTCAGGGATATATGTGCAACACTGTTGAATTTTCAACATGCTACAGACTCCGCCCTCTTTTGCCAATAATAAGTCAAGAGCTAGCCGATTTTGTAAAACCATAGATCTCATAGCCACCATTTCAGTATCAATCATTAAGAACCCACCAGCAGTGTCTGTTGATAAACGATCACAGATTGTGGACAATTTTCTAATTTTATGTGAATTCAAGATTACTCCAACTGAAGGTATCAATTCTCCAAAAATATCAACCATGGTCTCTGCAGCACTAATTCCCCTTTTATTTCGAGTTAGTCTACTTTTCTTTTCATTGGTTCCATGACTTATATGCATATGATAAACCTTCGGAAAGACAGTTCCCATATAACACCCATACCAACGTACAGGTAACCTATAATAGGCATTCTTACCACACACATAATATATACCAGGGAAAACAGGATCTGTACCACCTTTTATTCCCCAACCCCCTGTGATCAGGAAAATATGGTCACATTCACTAGAACCAATGAAATAATTATTATAGTCAGTCTTTTGTCTAAGTAAGCAAAGCTTTCCCCTATGATGCCAATCCAGAGTCATTGCAGCATATAATCTCACCCTTTTTGTAATCTCCTTCTCTAAAAGCCCAAGGAGGTATATGGGACTTTTGCTCAGCAGCCTTTTTCTTAAAATTCTGTTTCCTATTTTCCACTAAATTTATGAATTCAATCTCCTCCTGACGCAAACTACAGGTTAAATTATTACAATGTGCATACACTGTATCTATTGTTTTAGTTGTATGGAAAAAATTCACCTAAATATTCAGCGTTTTTCGCACTACTCCCCATATTGATATTCTTTCTAATAGGTACTTCAGAAAAGACTAAATCATAATTTGAATAGAAATACTGCAAGCAACCTTTTTCATAGAACAGACTTGTTAGTACACTACACGAGACTCCATAGGTTAAAGGTAGGTGATGATAGGTCACCCCCTCAGACAGACGACGGTAATTGCATGCACACTTATCAATCTCTTGCATCCATAGGATGCACATATTCATACAATAATTTTGTAAAGACATTTAACGAAAAATCATTAATGAAATTATCTTGGTGTAAATTATCACCTGTTAATTTCTTAATGTTAGTCTGTGGATCTTCTTTAAGATTTTTCACATTTATTTTCTCACTCACCAAATCATTAGTAATATTATTTTTAGTAGGATAGATAAAATAGGGCACAACAACAATTAATGTTAACCAAACAAACATCATTAGTAAGACACTTATAAAGCAAGCATTAATACATCTACTTTTAAAACTTTGATTTTGACATCCAGTCTCTTGAAATTTTGCCCTTGCCATTTTCTAAAAAAAAAAGAAATAAAAACGAGACTAAAAATTAAAAACGAAAAAAACTAGGATGTATATAGTAATGTGTAGTGTATCCAAGCACTTCTTTAAGCCTTCTTGCTTTTCCCCTCTCTTTTTTTTTTTTATACAGCCTTTAACTGAGTTCCAACTTAATTTCCTGCACTTTTCAGAGCAGTTTTCCAATCTTCTGCACCCCAATTTTTGACACAGTTCATTTAAGGTGGCTCATAACAGTTCTTGTCACTTGATTCTGCAACAGTCTTTTACTTACAATGATCTGTAGGATCAACTGCTTCACCCACCACGTATGTCCATTCAGGTGCTGTGTACTTCTTGTTCGGAACTCTTGCTCTTTTTGTTCTCCGAACTGTATCTTCTTCTGAGTCACTTTGTTCTGTTTGGCTCGATACTTCTATTATTGTATTTGGAACCTTTTCATTCAGAGTGTATTTCAGTCTTTTCACTCCCTTTGGCCATATGTCTCCTTTTCTTGCCTTTTTCACTTGCACAGAGTCACCAGATTTAAAACTCTATTCAGAACTTCTTTTGTTTGTTTCCTTTCTTGTTTGCACTTGCTCTTGAATCAAACTCTCTTCCGCATCGGCATTGACAACAGTCTCACAAGACCCAGTAGCTGATGCCCACTTTATTCGACTCTGTTCAGACTCTCTTTGGCTTTCAGTCTGTTCTTGATTTCTTTGTTTACTTTTATTCGTTTCTGCTCTTTCAAGTGGACTTGGGACTCTTCTTGTGTGACTTGCATGAATCCAATTTGGTAAGCCACCACACTTCACTGCTGTAGTTATCACCAATATCACTTGGTATGGTCCATGCCAACGTGGTTCCAAACATGTGGTCCTCCTTATTCGATGGACCTTTGTTTATTGACAGGGATTGGCAAAGGATTGACAGAATCCTAACTTATGAGGACCTAAACAAAGAAATAATTCATTCAATGTAACCAAATGACAATAATAATGACACTCTGATTACTTATCAATATGCTTTTATCTAAATTAATGTGAATGCTCATCAAGTACAATACAGCTTGAATCCTAGATCATCACACAAGAGAATAGCAATACAGTAATTCATAACAACATCTCAAAACCGTGTCATAAGAGAGTGGATAGGCAAAGAGACAAAACAGTAAAGAACATTTGCAAAATAAGATTAATGCAAATTCAGAATATCATACGAACCTATAGCATAAAATGCTACTAGTCAGTCAATTAAGTAAGGAAACAGCAACACGGCTCTCTCCTCTCGCAAAGTCAAAATCAAACCTGCCAAAAAATTCTAACACTAGTAATTATACCCTGATTCACTAAAGATACAACCCCTCATGTATCAAAATCCTCAAATCCCATTGGACTAGGCCAGGGGGTGTCTGATCACTCCACTTCCAGTGTGCCTAACTTTCAACAGTTCCTTTGTCTTTAGAGAGCTTTCATCATTGTCCTTCAGCAGAGGAAACTCCGATAATCTCTTCCGCTGCTTGCACATTTCCATCTCGCTAATGTTTCAAACTCTCAGCACGAGTGTCCACAAACTCCGGTTGGCAAGGAAATTCCATTATTAACATTCATTACTTCCTCCACACAGCCTTGGCCATCGTCAGGAACTCAAGAAGGACAAAATACATTTCTTTGCAGCCTACGTTTTAGAAAGCAAATTAAACCTAAAAAGACTCTTGAGGCCTTCTTTGCAGAACAGTAAAATGTGCTCTAGGAAAAACAAATACACATGTGATTTATCTTTGTCACTACAACGCTTCACCATTAATGCATGTCTCTTTTAAACTTATGGCTTCTATCTTTATTTTCTTTTGGCTGTTATTTCTGCACTAATCATTTTCCATTTGCGGCCTACTCGAAAAACACTGGAAATACTGATTTCTTTCCAGCACACATTTGCGTAATTTCATCTCCCCGTTTTTAGTTTTACACTGATAATTTTCACACAATTTTCTTAATAATCCGCACAATGAAGTTTGATCCGAGCAGGTTTTATTTCGCAAAATCCTGCTCCATCACTGGCACTTAGCAGGTGCGTTCCTAGCCCTGCCTATGGTAGGTTGGTAATTGAAAAGCCAGGTCTTCAGCTCCTTGCAGAATTCAAAAAGAGAGGAGGAGGCTTATGTTGAGTGGGTTGTTCCAAGCTTTAGGAGCAATGTAAGAGAACGCCTGCCCTGATCTGCTCTTCTATGTATACGTGAGATGTGTGCGAGTATGAGTCCTGCAGAGTGGAGGTGTCTGAGTGGTTGGTGGAAGGAGATGCACCTAGTAGTACCTTGACTGTGTGTGTGAGAAATTTGAATTGAGCTCTTTTGTGTATCGAGAGTCAGTGTAATTCCCTGATGTGTCTTTTGATGCGAGTTCTGTGTGGGAGGTTGAAGAGGAGTCTGGCTGCCGAGTTCTGGATGGTTTGTAGTCTTTTACTGAGTTGCTTAGTGATCCTGGCATAGAAGGTGTTCTCATAGTCCAACTTGCTTGTGACTCGGGTGTGAGAGACCGTTTTTCTATTGTTGCTTGGGAACCATTTGAAGATCTTCTTCCGCATCTTCAGTGTGTGGAAACAGAATACAGTGACAGCGTTGACTTGTGTGGTCATGTCCAGTTTTCCATCACTGATTAATCTGAGGTTCCTAGTGTGTGCTTTGGGTATAGGTCCACGATCGGATGGCCTCCAGCTGGAGTCCCAAGGTGGCGTGTTCTTGCTGAAGATCCCTACTTCTGTCTTGTCAGAATTGAGCTTGAGACTGTCTGTCTCTCTCTCAAACTATGTGCTTGCCTCTCTCTCTGTATTGGTAACTTGGTAGAAGGGTGTGTCAGAATAGAAAAGAAAACCTGAAGCCTGGCAATACTTGGGGGGATGGCCAACCACTGAAGATGTTGGACGCATGAAAGGGGAGCTCCCGGGCCCACCGATCCTGCTGAATCTCCCATATTTCTGAGCCATCTGCCCAGACATTACATCGCTGGCCGCTACTAACTCCCTGCACAACAAGAACTCCAGCCCTGCATCCGCGTGACTACCGCACCGCAGCCATACTCCCGCACCTCCATGATCGGCGACAACCTGGCAGGCTAACAGACATACAGCTCCCATACGGCTCCCACTGCCAGTCCCGAAGTCAACAAAAGAACTGGCCTGCTGAAACGCACAGGGTGGAGGAAGAAGACCCTGCCTGAGAGACTTCCAAAAGTGTGTCAGGACAAATTGAGAAAGTACTCATCCGATCACGGAAAAAATTCCAAGAGTCGATTGATCATATGCAGTGTTTTATATACAATTTTTGAAGTAAAAACTCCCTCTCAGGAGAGTAGCAAAAGGTGACAGCCAACACGTGTTTCGCCCCTATACATGGCCATCCGGCCTGGGGCTTCCTCAGGGCGTTAATAATATATAGGACACAAAACGTCCAAGGATGTCTGGTTCTCTGTCACATAATCTCGTAAGTAATGGCGAAATGCCTCGGAGCAGTCTATCTCAGCAGTCGTCAAAAATTGTATATAAAACACTGCATATGATCAATCGACTCTTGGAATTTTTTCCGTGATCGGACGAGTACTTTCTCAATTTGTCCTGACACACTTTTGGAATTCTCTTATCGCAAGTGGGATGGGGGTCACCCACTGTCAAGGACAAATACCTCATGCATACTATACTCAATAATACGGCCAGTAAGGGATTGGGACCACTTTGCACCCCCTTCTTGCCCTGAAGCCTGCCTGAGAGACTGGCAGAAACCCAGAGGCCATTGCCAACGCCCGGTGGGCATGGGTTCTCCGGAGGAGGAGGCTTCCGCATTGGGGATCGCCGGCGAGTTTGGCCGGGGCTGAGTCTGCACAGAGTGGGCCACGCTTCCGGGGGCGGGACACAGCTGCCACCGTGAAGAGGTGAGGAGGAAGGCCGGAGGCTGCTTGCGCACTCTTTCATTCGCACGCTCAACTAGGGCCCGCGTGGATCCGGCTACTCTCTGCACACGAGCTGCAGGCCCCGCCCATGCTGGATGTCTAGAGGACTGTAGGGATAGAGAGCCCCGTGCACGGACATACGGAGCCTGTGAAGGTTGGTGCGCACACTTACCCCCAGAGCGGATAGAAAAGCATACCTGCCTCGAGGGTCTGAATTAATCCTTTAGTGTGCTGCACGGGTGTAACAGTGTGGCGCTGCCTGCTCCTCACCATAAATAACTGAAAAGCGCAGCCTTGCCTGATCTGGAGGGCCCGGGTGGCAGTGACAAATCTTCTGGGCCGGGCAGGCCCGATCTGCTCCAGTCTTGCCTCGGGGTCATTGTAGGGGCAGGAGTACCCCAAATCAGCTAGGACACTTGCTCTGGTGGCGCACTTCACCCGCAGCTGGACCTGATGCTGTGGTGAGGCTGGTGGGCTGCGGTGCCACTGCGGCCAGCGGTGGATAGTGCGTGGGAACTGACTTGAGCCGGGGAGAGCTTGGAGTCCGTGGTGCTGCCTTACCCCCAATTTGTGCAAGGTCTGATCCCTGGATGTAAAAAAAACGATTTATCCTGCCTGGCTTGTCTTCTGGTCGGTGAGACGGGAGGAAGAAGGTCCCCCCATCGAGCAGAGGCCATTACACTGTGCTGGAGAAGACACCTAGAGGTCAGGCGCCATCGCAACATGGGCTGCACCAAAGGGAAACAAATTGACCAGTCGAGATGACGGTTCCTCCTCATTTACTGCGGAAGACTATGTGCATCCTACTGCAATGGACTCTCACGAGGACAAACTGGAACTCTTACTGAAAGAAATTAGGGAGTCCCGGACAGTTCTGGAACAACTGGGGGCCCTCACTACTGATGTTAGCCGCATCACGGCGGACCATAAGAAACTAGCAGACAAGGTAAAAGCCAGCACAGCATCACTAACTGAAATTGCCCCTTGGCGGAAAGAGCAAACTTAAGTAGTTCCATGGCTTCAGCACCAAGTATCAGTGCTGAAGACAGAGTTGAAGACGCTGAAGGGCACTCACATTGAAATAATGTGAGAATAATTGGCTTGCCCAAAAATTGTGAAGGTCCCAATCCTTCCCAATTCATAGAGATTTGGCAGCGCGTGGTGGTGCCCCCCCCGGAGGGCCTAACAGGGTTGTTCAGCATAGAAAGAGCGCACAGAGTCCCAATCAGGGGTCGGACACCGGGTGCACTGCCCCGGCCAATAGTGGCCCGAATACTCAGTTATAGAGACCGAGACACTCTTCTCCGCAGTGCACGAGAAAACGCACTGATTAAACATGATAATGCCCGAGTTTCCCTGTTCCCAGATTATACTATCAATGTCCAGCGTCAGAGAGTAGCTTATCAGGGGGTCAAAAAGCACTTCAAAACTCTGAACCTTAAATACGACCTCCTATACCTTTCTTGTCTCAAAATGATTTACAAGCACATAAGCAATTTCTTTGACAACCTAGAAGCAGCGTGGTCTTGGATTGAGCACACATTCCCGGACCTCGCCATTTCCAATGAGCATAGGTGCCCATCCTTGCAAACCACATGGCGGACACGCACCAAACAGCGGCGCACGACACAGCGTCACCGAGAGGACGATCTGATAGCCACTCAGAAGCAGATGGTAGCAGGGTCGTAGGGCTGCGATCCAGTATGCAGCCACGCTTGGAGGGACGGGAACGCTAGAGGAAGACGGGACTTCATTGGATGGCACGACACCCTCCGACTCCGAAAGCAGCCTGGCAGTCTTTCCCTCCATAACCTCACAAACAACCAATGAGCTGCTGGGCTGAAGAGGACACGGTCAAGCCACCTCTGCTGAGAACTGAGTGGCAGCATAGTACAGCTCATGCCTATTTTGCTATTGGTAACGTATATGCCATGTCATATATTCTGTTATGCAGTACGGGGTCCTTGCTGCCCGGGGGCCATGACACACTACTCTACTATACTGTAGTGTCCTCGACCCTGGGGAACAATTGGACAGATCACATTCTATAATACATGCTTATGCTATTTGGCGGGGTTGGGGGTACTCGGGCCCGGCAGAGTGCCCCTACATAGGACAAGGTAACTGAACACACTTAAAGATGCCGTTGGCTACTATATCAACTTTGACCCCACATGCAAATGCACACTGATCAATGCTGTTGTAATGTTACAGTGTTTGTTTGGTCGAACGATGTTTTCCAGTTGGACCGTGCATCTGGGATTCAAATGGTTAATGTTTGGGATCGCAAGGCGGGTGTACCTTCTGCGTACATTCTCACACATGAGCCCCGACTAGACATGCACTCGGGCACCACACAAATTTTAAATTGTCCTTATGGCCACAACTCACCATTATAATTTCATTACTTGGAATGTCAGAGGGATGGGCTCCATTCATAAACGTCATAGAATTTACGCTCGAATATGTAGATGCAAAGCGCAGATAGTGTTTATACAAGATACGCATTTGACATCCTCGGAGGCCCCTTAGCTCCGGAAAAAATGGCTGGCATAGATATTTCACACCTCTTACTCTGCGTTCGCGAGGGGAGCTGTGGTGTGGATCAAGGCGGGAATCCCCTTTGAGGCCCTGGATACAAGGGTAGATACTAATGGCAGATACGCACTGATCGGGGGCATCCTAGAAGGTGTGCCGGTAATTCTCTGCAGCCTCTATGCACCGAACATAGAACAAGATGCATTCCTGGCTCGAGTTAACACAACATTGGCAGACTGGGCCATGTACCCATGGATACTTGGCGGTGATTTTAAACCTGCCCCCCCAAGCCACGAGCGGCAACAATCCGCCAGGCCAAAGCCTTCTAGTCCTGGTTCCAAGGATGGTCACTAGCAGACACGTGGCGCAGTAGGAACAGGGGAATGCAGGAATACTTATTTTACTCCCAGACACATGCACTACATACACGGATAGATCGTATCCTATGCTCCCCTACATTACCGACCCACATTATGCATACTACATATCTCTGGAAAACACTCTCTGATCACAATTCGCTGGAACTTACCCTGTCCTGGGGACGTGTGCCTACACCTGTCCCTACTTGGAAACTAAACCCCTGTCTCCTGGAAGATGTAGTCTTTCGTGCCCATATGGCTTACACTTGAAGCAAACACACCCACCTCACCACTAACCGAATGGGAGGCCTTCAAGGTCTTAATTAGGGGGGCAGTGATCAGCTCTGTTGGAGTGCGACAAACAAACCGGGACCTGAGGCGGGTGGAGGAGAGTCTGGGCGAACTACAGCAGGACACAGTATCCAATGTGGATAAATTACCAGAGCTGCAGGCTGCGTACATTGAATATGCATACCTGCTGGAGTGCCTGCGCCTAGTGGACTCCCGCTCATACACTCAGAAAATGCATGTGGAAACAGATAAGTCGGGGACAATGCTCGCTCAAATATTTAGGAATGCTCCCCCCTTCAGTACCCATATTTGAGATTACCACCCCAATGCATACCCTTGAAACCCCCCAAAAAGGTATGAATGAGACGTTCTTGAAGTATTATAAATCCCTGTGTGCGGCTCCTCACACGGAGAGCCCCAAGCGATTAAGGACTTCCTAGATGCGGTGCGCCTGCTGCAGATGACGGTAGTGGACAAGATGGTGCTGGTAGCACCAATCACTGCGGCCGAGATCCAAGAAGCTATTAAAGACCTCCCCTGCAACAAAACCCCGGGGCTGGACAGCCTACCAGTGGATTTCTATGCTACCTTTGCCACACAACTGGTTTCCCGCCTGGAACACCTGTATTGCACCTTGCTGGATGAGGGAGAGCTGCCCCCCACTACAGTGCAGGCCCTGGTGACACCACTGCCGAAGCCTGGTAGAGATTGTACCGACATCACAGCATACAGACCCCTGTCGCTTTTAAACACGGAATATAAAATATGAAGCAAGTTATTAGCATGCCGTCTCCTCCTCCTCCTTCTACCGAAACTCATACACCTGGACCAATGCGGCTTTGCACCTGGCGGGAATACATTGCTAAATATACGCAGACTCTACCAAGTCATGAATGCATCCCCTGTTGCGTCTCTCGCTTGACCTCTGCCAGGCCTACGATACCCTGAGCTGAGAATACATGTCAGCTGCCCTTAAGTGATTTGATATTCCCCAGGCGTTCCTCCGATGGATCACACTACTATATACCTCCCTGATGGCTAGGGCTCGTACTGGAGCCCACATCTCGGGAACCTACAATATCCAACGAGGCACAAGACAAGGATGCCTGCTTTCCCGCATGCTCTTTGTGCTTGCGTTAGAACCACTGGCATACACGCTACGTCAGGGTGCCCGGGACTGGGGTATCCCAATTGGCACCACGACCCATGCACTCTAAAAGCAGATGACATAATACTATACACTAGGGACCTCCAGGAGAATCTACTGACCGTAGCCCACACCTTTTTGCAATTCGAGTCCATCTCCGGGCTGGCTGTCAACATTGGTAAATCCCATGCATTTTCCTTCAAGAGATTTTCAACCATATACAATTCCCTTTGGAGCTGGAGAGATTACCGTAGCTTCGGGTACATTCAAATATTTGGGAATTCAGGTGTATAGGAACCATTAAGATCTCCTGGAAGGGAACCCGTAAAGAACAATCACCTCCTTACACTCCCAAATCACCTTCTGGACCTCACTCCCACTTTCTGTAGCTGGGTGCCTTGCCATATCTAAAATGGTAATGCTCCCACACATCCTTTATTTTTTAACCAATCTATTGGTAGTAATCCTGACAAGTTTTTCAAAATGTTGAACACTCTATTAATAGACTTCATATGGAGCATGGGTCGGCGACGCGTCAGCCTGGCAAACTTGCAACTACCGTCGGAGGCCGGAGATATGGGGGTGCCGGATTTCAGGGCTTACTACTAGTCAGCTACAGTGGCTCTCATATTGGCTGGCGGGCCGCAATCTGCATGAAATAGTGTACACACCCAGTATGATTGCACGGGGAGCTCTACACACTCTGCTAACCCCAACCACGGCTCCATTGTTGCTAAAGGTGGCGCTTACATATTGTAAGTCAGCCATGAAGTACACCGCTCAGACTACTCCATATGCTCCTAACATGCCACTTCTGGGTCTCCCCACCCCCACAGGCACATTAACTCAACATAGGCTACATGGTATCGGGCAGGAGTAACTATCATAGGTGCACTGTTTAAGGATGGAACACTGATCAATCATACCAACTTCACAATCAAGCCTTGTGCTATATGTTAAGCAACACTGGGCCCCAGCCAGAAACATACTCACAACATAGGAGCTAGTTCACTCGCTATATTTAATGGGCTCTGGCAGACACCTAATCCGATAGTTTTACAGAGGCATACGAATGCACTTATCGCCCCTGCTGTCATTGCGGGCTAAATGGGAAACAGATTTGGGCAGGGCCTTTCTGGACAAGGAATGGAGCTCCCTCTTTGAATACCTGAAACTTATCTCACGTAATTCATGTTTCAGATTTGTCCAATACATGGTACAACAGCAAGCATATTTTACGCCACATAGACTATATGCCATATTCCCCTCTGTTGCAGTGGCATGCCCACGATTCCCTGAGCAAGACGCTAATCTACTGCATATGTTGTGGGCTTGTCCTGCTCTCTCCATTCACTGGGCACAGATTGCTGTGGTGGTCCAAGAGGTGGTCTGGGGGAACACATGGCACACGGCTGAGAGCTGCCTCCTATGTTTGTACCCACGCCCGAAAAGTTATAAAGTGCAAGCGAAATTTGCAGATTTAGTATTCATACTAGCGAAGCGCCTCATAACTAGGCGGTGGAAGTCGGCAACTCCACCTGTCCTGCTCGCCTGGAAGGAAGAAGTGGAGAAGTAGGGGTTGGCAGAAACTGGAGCATAGGAAGAATATTGTGGATTACGGAAAAAGCCCATTGCCATGATTTGGGACCTCCTCCTGGAGTCCTTTAAACCGTTAGATATGTTCGCAGTCTAGTACTGCCGAAATCACTCCCCTAGAAGGGCAAAATCGAGGTCCAAGGGGATACATCTACATCCAAACCCAAACTCTTACACTGCACACAACCACATCTCTATTGATATCACACATAAATTCTGGACGGAGATAGGCACTGGCAGACTTTATTGCCCGAATTCCCCCCTCAACGCAACAACATAGTGAATCACATACACTACCTAATATTGATAAGTGCAGCGCTGGTGGGCCACCTTTTTCAGCTCAATAATGGATAGACACACCCGACTGTTGGGGGGCAGGTAGGGGTTATTTTCATAGTTCACTAGTTAAGTAGGGTTTGCTATGTAGATGCAGTTATTAACGTACGGACATGCTCTGCAGAATTTCTTAAAACTGCCACACATGTTGCTGATTTGTACCTCGTAACTATGATGTATGTATACCCACTGCGATACTGTGCAATGCTGCAAAACATATGCTTTATGTATGAAGCCTTTGCATTTATCTGCATTTACCTTTCTCTGTAAAACCCAATAAAATGTAAAAAAAAAAAAAAAAAAAGCCTGCCAGTACTTTTTAGCTACCCTTGCAAAAAAAAAAATGTTAACACAGGAAGTGGGAGGAGGCAGGGAGCATTCGGGAGAGGGGAGGAGAAAGAACACACATGTGTGGAGGAAGAGTAACAGACAGGGGGGAGACCGTGTTTATGGAGTGCTGAATACAAAATTTGTGTCCCCCCGCCACCATGTATGACATGGAAGAATGCAACTCATTCAGTCAGAACTATTTGACACTGGTATGCTCCTGGGCGGGACAAAATCAAGAATCTAGCAGGCCTGGGTGGTAAACTCTGCTTCGCTGGCAGAGTTTGCGGAATTCAGGCACTCTGTGGAGGAACGTAGAGTTCCTGAATTCTGCCATTCGGGCGCGAAGCAGTGGGTTTTTTTCTTTTCGTGTGCTTGAGTTTCTGTTTTGGTACTCCCTCGCGAGCGGCAAGATACTCTCGGGCTGCTTGTGAGCGTGAGCAAGACTTCTCTCACCGCTAGCGAGTTCCCGCAAGACTTCGCGCTCACTTGCCCGGCTTCCGGTCGCAACGGCACCAATCTAGTGCTGATCGCGAACGGGTTGCTCGAGCAGCTTTTGTGCTCGAGAGGCAGTGAGAGGCCTTTGAAGTGGATTTTTTTCTCCTAGTGGCCGCCGGAGTTGTTTTTTTGTGCCAGAAGCCTTTTAAAAAAAAAACACATTTTTTTACTTTCCCCCCCAACAGGTAGGAAGTGCCCTGTTCCTGTCCAGCAGGCTCCTCCTAGTGCTTTGTCCCTCTCCTGGTCACTTTTCATTGGGATTTGGAGCTGGAAGCATCACTCTCCTTGTCTGTTGCATATATACCATTGGATTTAAGGACTTTGGATTTGAGGTTTCACAAGTAAGTTGAAAAACTGGTGTATATGGGTGTTGTTTGTTTGATTGGGGGCATGCACCAGGATTTATTTGTACTTTTATTTGATTTTTAAAATTTATTGTGGTGGGTGGCCTGCAGTTTTAGTAGGGGCCTAGTTATGTTTTTTGCATGTAATTATTCTTTTGTAAAGGAAGAATGTTTTACAGTTCAGTACATTTTCTCCATGTTTTTTTAATAAGTTTGCAATATTCATTTCATTCACTATATGGCCAAGTCTGCCAATGGACCTTCCAGACAGTAGGCCCAGTACTAGTCATGGGTGCATGAAACAACTGTTTCTGTGGTGTCTGTTGAATTGAAACATCATTTAGGCCATTGAAGGCATTGGATTAAATTACAAAATGTGTATTTTTTGTTTGGGGGGGGGTTATTTCATGTTTTTTTTCTGCAATCCACGTATAGGTGGGGTAATTATACTTGATGCCTTTGATGGATGTGTTGTAAAATTTCTTAGCCAATTTAATTTTTGTTTTTGGCGCTGCTGAATTAATGCTCTTTTTTCTGTGTTATCATTCCATGCCTCCTTTGTCTGGCCAGTGTGTGAGTGTGTATGCGGTAGGCCACCATTTGTCTTTATTCCCCATGCCATGTGGCCAGGGGCCATTTTGTATAGTCAGTGCCCATAGGCCTGCATGTTTTCTTTGTTTTTGGCCATGCGTCCTTGCTTGCTGTTTGACCATGTGGTCTGTAGCCATTTTGTGTAGCCAGCCACTGTGCTTTTGCCATAGGCCTGCATGTCTTCTTTGTTACCCATGCCTTCTTGCTTGTTGTTGTGACTATGGCTGGCGGCCATGAGCTGAAAACAACTGTAAATAGTGTTTTCCCAGCTCGTTTTCCGAAGCTTTGAACAGCCGATGTCCAATAAGGGGTGTGAAAACACCCCAGGACATCGGCACCAGCCTCTGCGAGCTTTTGTTTGGCGGGGGGAGGAAGAGGCTTGGAAGACGGGTGAAGTTTAAAAGTGCCTCTTAGGTACTTCTCAGCATGATGCCCCGCCCCCTCCAAGGGCCCACCCCCTCCTCACACTGTGAGATTTTTGTTCAGTTTGGCAGGTATGCAGCCAGTGTGCTTTTGCCATAGGCCTGCGTGTCTTCTCTTTGTTCCCAATGCCTTCTTGCTCAGTGTTGTTGTTGACCATGTGGCACTGGCTGGCAGCCATTTTGTGCGTCCAGCCAGAGTGCCCCTTTGCCATATGCTTGCATGGATGTTTGAGATCACAGTTTAATAAATTATATGCTTGAGGAGAATTTCACTTATTTTTTATTTTTTAATTTTAGGTTTTTTAATTGTAGTAATTTTTTTTGTTAATTTCTTTTACTTTTGTTTTGGTTCCCCGCCCCCCCCCCGCACCCGTTTTCCTAACATTCGGCTTCAACCCTGTGTCTGCTACAGGCGCACAACAGCATTCATTGTTTAAAGATTATTCCATTGTCACCTGCACCTCCCTGAGTGCCACATCGCAACTTGATGCACAAAAAGCAAACCGTTAGTTACATCTGTATGTTGTTGTTGTTGCTCTTTGTTATCCTTCCTGAGTGTACACCATGAAAGTTTATGTTGGTGTGGTTTTACAAATGGATACACTGTATTGTTAATTATTTATAATAACTTAAGTAACCACACTAAATGATAATGTTTGTTTGTACTACTAATTGAACTGCAACAATGCCACGTTTCACTGATGTTCTTCTTGCTTGTTTGCTTTTAGGTGCACAAGAGAAGAGACGATACATCACCCACAGTACTGCCAGACAGAAGGCCTGTGCATGACGTCCGTGTTGCGTAGTCAGTCAAGCGCCACATCTCTTCAGCTTGTGAAGCTAAGTGCCACTGCTAACTGACAGCTTCAAGATGGCCCTAAAGAAAGGTGCTGCCAGAAAGTGGCCAGTGGGAGGAGAAGAAACCGATTTGCACTACTGGCGTTCTTACCAGAACCTTTTTCGCCAAACTTGTGCCTGCCGCACCGGCCTACGCCGAGCAAGCTGAGAGCAGCACTCCTGCATCAACAGCACCACCCCAACCTAAGCCCAGGACCATGTGTGTCAGTGAGGCCGCCACTGCAATCATGTCAACGCTGACGATTGGTGACGTTGAATTGGATTTGTCCTTTTCGCAAAGTAGTACAAAATCGTTTCAGGAAACAGAGCAAAGTGGACAGCAACCGCAGCCAGCAATAGTATATTTGCCTGATGTTAGAACAGGAGGTTGAGCTTCCTTCCGAGCAAGAACCTCCTCTTATAGAATCATTGACTGCCAGATGTCCAGCAAGGAAAAGGAAGGTACTATTCCACCGGCTTTCTCCAAGCACCACTTCTGATGATGATGATGATGATGATGATGATGATGATGATAGGGACATGGAATGGACCCCGGCAGAGTCCAGGAGACAACAGGAGAGGCAAGGGGAAAAAAAAGTTCCTGAAAGACTTAGACTTATGGAAGAGGATGATGATGATGATGAAAAGGAGGATGACGACGTCAAGGCAGTCATGGTGAAAGGTGACACAGAGGAGTCTGACATTGCCATTAAACCTGCTCCAAGGAATGTGACGCAGGCAGCACCGCCACCAGCTCCCATATTTGCAAAGCCCCAGCTGAGACCTGTACCAACCCCTACCTCAGGAGAAGCAGAGAGGCAATCGACACGCTCACCTACCTTCAGTTCTTCTTTAGGCATTGGCTGTGGCACAGTAAAAAAGTACCTCTCCAGTTAGGGACTTTTGTTCGGTTAGCAAAGAGGGGGGAGTTCATTGCAGTATGCACCATTTGTCACACAAATGTTCGTCGAGGTAAACCTGGTACACATTATGGTTCTAGAGGCCAAACGACCCATATGAAAGAACATCACAAAATCAAGTGGGAGGAGCTCTTTAAAAGAATTGCTGAACATGGTCGTGGTGGTGAGGAGAGCCAGGGAACATCAGCTACAAGTCCAATCCCGGTGGAAGATGATGTTAAAGAAGAGGGTGACCTCTTCATTCAAAGCAGCCCTGTCCCCAGAAGCACACCAGCAGATTCACCCACCTCTGCGACTTTATAATGGCACAAGATTCGGAGTGAAATGGAGACACCACAGCATACAGTGACTGCCCCACCACAACGCACATTGAGTCTACCACCACCATAGACTTCTCGAAAGACGCCTGTGTCAGTGGTCTCAGAAAAGAAGAAAATCCAGGCTACTATTACTGACCTGTTTAGGCAAGAGGGGCCCTGCGAGCGGAACCACCCAACTGCACGTTTGTACAATGGAAAGCTGGCAAAAATGTTAGCCCTGGACCTCCTCCTCTTTTCTTTTGTTGAAGGAGTGGGATTCTTAGAATTTGTGGCAGCCATCTCCCCAAAATGGAAGTTACCAAGTCGGATCTATTTTGCCAGAGTTGCTGTTCCAGCGCTGCCTCACGATGTGCTGCGGTTGGTTGGACAAGCTTTGCAGCAAAGTGTTGTTCACACCATCCACCTGACTACAGACATGTGGACCAGTTGTCAGGCGACTGATTACATGTGCATCACTGCGCACTGGATCTCTTTTGCTGGGATACAGCAAAAGATATCTCTAGGTCTTTGCCCTGAAGAAAACTTTAAGAGCGTTCAGCGGCATGAACAATGGCCATGTTCGCCATGGAGAAATCACATACAGCTGTAAACTTCTTGGAGGAAGCAAGGTGTGTGAATGACTGTGACCCAGGGATCTCAGAATTGGATGTGTTGCCACGGGCAATGGCTGTAACATAGTCATGTCAGACGGAGGCTATTTCAGGGTCCTGTGTTTGGGCCATTGCATCAACCTGGTGGTGCAAAACTTCCTAAAAAAAAAAAAGACTTAGCAACATACTGACCACCTGCAGAAGAATCTGCACTCATTTCAGCCAATCTTTTAAAGCCCGGAAGCAGTTGCAGATTATTCAACGTAATATTAGAGCACCAGTTAAAGGCCCTGATACAGGAAGTGCCAGCACGATAGAACTCGACCTATTACATGTTGCAACGTCTGATTGAGCAGTACAAACAGATCAGTGACTGTCATTCAAGGAGGAGGGGATGCAGTTGGGAAAGCCATCACCATGGATGCGGACAAATGGGTCTAGTCAGATGCCTGACACAGATGCTACTCCCTTTTGAGGTTTTCACATGGGAAGTTAGCAGGGAGGACAATATGATGGGCCAAGCTATCCCGTTGTTGCATCTCCTACAGGAGCAGGTAAATAAGGTGTCTGAAAGGTTCGCCCTTGCAGGAGTGAATGAAAACACAGAAGCGCATGCTTTGATTAAAACCTTAATCCTTCACTTGGCTTGTAATACAAAGCTGCCATATGACGTCATCTCGTCCAAAGAGTACATCTGTGCCTCACTACTTGATCCACGGTACAAAATAATTCTGCCCACTTTCGTTCCTTTTTCTGAAGGGGATGTTTTAAAATACAAGAGGTGGATTGTAGAGCAATCTGGAGCCTTGGAAGAAGAATGGCTGAAACGTCGAGTCCCACCCCGCAGTCCTGAGGTGCGGCCCTCAACTTCCAGAGAAGGCAGTCTTGTTTCAGAGCAGCCAACAACACCATCAACCAGTACACCCAACCACTGCATTGTACTGGTTTCAATTCGCAGGGCTCAAGTCCAGTGCAGAGGCAATGGCAAAACAGGTTGAGCATGTGGCAGATGAAAAGACCATCCACAGGATGTTCCAGGAGTATCTGGATGATCCAAAAGAGGTCTATGTCGATCAAAATCCATTGATTTATTTATTGGTTTGGGAAGATGCGCCAGTGGCCAGAGATCAGCAGGCTGGCAATAAAGTATCTGGCTTGTTCTATTGCCAGTGTGTCTGCTGAGCATGTGTTCAGTGAAGCTGGTGCGGTTGTTACAGTGATAAGAACCAGTCTCTTGCCTCAAAACGTGGAGAGATTGACAATGATCAAAATGAACCAACAATTTATACCACAAAATTACACCGTTCCTCAAACAACACAGGAAGATAATTGGTCAGAAATTGAATCGAGTGTGTTAGCTGATCAACTTCTGTGTGAACCACCTGAGTTTGAGGATGCCCTCTACTTCCTGAACTGAGTATGCCAGTGCCCCTACAGAACTTTCTAATTATTTCTCATTGAACTTCTATATTTGAAAAAAAAAAGTAGCTAGTGGAACATTATTATTTTTGTGTTAGATTTATGCTGCCCCACCATTTTTTTAGTCACATATATTGCCGGATTGCAGTTGGACCAGTGTTCATTGAAGAAGCCTCCACAATTCTTGCATGACATTGGATACAATGCCTGCCCCCCTCGCATGCCTATTGCCAATCCCTTTTTGCATCACTTAGCACTAGAAGGACTGACCCAGAAGATCGTTGATTTACAAGAGTTCCTGCCAATACCAAATTTCAATGTGTTGCCTGCATCAAAGATGAATACCTAATACTTAAACTACCTGTGCTTGGATTGGCAGAGGTAAAACTACAACTATTGCAACGGTGTGTGAGTGATGATTGATGCCTCATGTGGTGGTAGACAGTGAGGAAGGGTGTTGAACTGTAATGTGGAAACTTGCTTGAGATGATTGATTTGCAATGTTTGGGGCCTGAGTGATGGGCAATCATTTTTTCCCCTGGAGAAGTATGGACTTTACAAACTTACTTGGTGAAATTGACGTGTATGGTCAACTCCTATGATCCTTCTGTTTTTTTCATCATCTAGGATGGCTGCCCCAGACAATCATTTTATTTACAAGACTGCCAAATTCCAATCTGTTGCTTGCATCAAAGGGGAGATACTGTACCTACCACCATGCTTGGATTGGAACAGGTAAACATTGTACCAATGAGTGATCTGATTATAAAGTGACACTGTGAGTGATGATTGATGTGGTGGCTGACCGTGAGGGAGGGTGTGTTGAACTGTAATACAGGAGCTTTCTTGAGATGATTATTGATTTGCAATGGTTGGGGGCCTGAGTGATGGGCGAAACTTTTTTTTCTTTGGAGGTGATTGGCCCTTTTCGCACTTAGCCAGATTTTATTGCAGGGTCCTCATTTGTTCTGGTAAACAGAGACCAGAACAGTCACTTTAGTTAGCAAACAAAAACCTATGCAAAATACTGCAATTCTGTTTCTCTACTTGTTCTTCACAGCAGTGCACTACACGTCTGTCTTGCTCGGGTCATGATGACTAGTCTGTGATGGAGTTACTCTGAGTGAGGAGGCGGATGGAAGAACTCAGGGCGTGAGCTGTGGGACTGCATCATCAACAGCTAGAAGCAAGAAGTTATCTACTTCAATTCAAACGTAAACCAAGAGCCTGAGACCTAGTGTGGAATGTAGAGAGCTGCATTTGTGAAATGCTGGTGTGTTGTGTGTGTGTGTTGGACTTGTGGCAAAAGTGAAACTGAGTCCCCCTCTTGTTTTTTTTTGCTCTGCCGCCGAGTCTTATTGATGCACTCCTCATGAAGCTTACCTTCCTTCTGTACTTCTCCTTGACTCTAAAATACAGTTTCTCTTTAACAATCCGCAGGCCTTCTTCTAGTCTAATGCACAAACGAAAGGCGAAAGCTGAGCTCAGCAACACTCCTGCTTACCTACCTGACCAGTCCAAACAGACACCCAAGAGTGGACATTGCAGAGGAGAATGCAGATGCACCACCTAATTTTGCAATACAGTATAATTTTTCTTTTAAGAATCATAATTGGATGACTGGGTGGGTTCGCTCCCCAACCTAGAAGACAGAACATTTAGATATCTGATAACTTGGGTCTCGTGGCAGAAGAACTGTTAGCAATGCATTTCTGTACTCTTTCATACGTATTCCTTTGTTTCCTCCTACAGCAGATTGATGACAAATGATGCGCTGCTCATTGCCCAGATGAAGGTTGTCCTTGTGTAGTGTTTCTTTATCAAACCTTTCCCCAAATCCCCCTTTCCATCCATTAATCAAACTCCTAACCCTCTTCTCCCGGGCTGTGTAATTTATTGAGGTATGGCTTAATTTACACCATCAATGGATCACACACTAGATGGGGCGGATGTGGCGAAAGCAACACCAACTTGCTGCACAATCTTTTAAGCAATAACACACACTGGCCCCATTTACCCATCCGCTCATGAAAAGTGATCCATTTTTTAGATATAGAATGTAGAATATCAGTCATCCGCATCATCATTCAGGCATTGTGTTGCTTAACCTTAAACGCCTATCCTAAGCTTATCCACTCCAGAGTTTGAGTCCATTTTATATAACTCGAGGATTTCATAAATACTACTAGCTCCCCATTAGCCAAAAATTACTAGTATTGCTATTTTTTGTATTTTAGTACTATCTGGAATTCTTGTTGTGTCTTCATGTAGTACTCAGGTGTCCATTCTTTGTAAAGCTTTGATCAAATATAACCCATTAACTCAGTCTTTCTATTTCCATTTAGTTACCTACGATGGATAATCACTCATTCACATTAATCCTACAGTTGGAGCTCACCTGGGTGGAAGTGGAAGTGGGACCTCACTTGTTAAGTTGTGATGCCTTCCCAGTTATTGCTTCATCTATATTCATGTAAAACAACTAGTAAGGAGTGAAGTGAACTAGTTAACTTAGTAACTAACTAACTGCTACTATTGTTTAGCTAGGTTGTTGTAGACCGATCATGGCAGCATTCCCCCTTATGGTCAAGATAGTTAGAGAAGTATAACTCTATAACTAAGAGCTACACTCTCTCTTACAAGCACATAAACAGACTGCATAAAAGCTCAAGGCAGCAATGCAAAGTGAAAGTAAAACAAACTACTTCAGGCGTAAATTTAGATGAAATAAAATAGTTCCCCCTTTATTTATTTTACAAAGAAACCCACCCTCTCCACCCACACGACATGCCCACCCCTCTCCCCAAACAAAACTGACCCAAGCAACAATGTCCCAAAATTCAAAATGTCCAAAGAAAGTCCAATGCGGTCCCTCCCTTCCCACCCTCTCCACCTAGCCCCATCAAACAAGTCCCTCCCACCAAAACAAAAAATGTAAAAAAAGGGCTTGAAGAGGGCATTGTGGATGTTGGTCCGGAGCTGGTTCAGGCTCTGCTCCATTGTGGTGAACCGGCTCTCAATGGAGTCCAGCCGCAGCAGGATGCAGTGCAGCAATCGCCTGGTGTTGTCAGTGTGGGAGGGGGAGGCAGCAGTTGATGGAAGCTGGCAGCGGTAATGGGATGGCCTGGAGGCTGAGGGGGACCGGCTGAGAGGAGTTTTTTTACTCCTCCTCCTCCTCCTCTTCCAGGACCACCAGCCACCGGTACTCTTGCTGGATACACTTCAGCCTTTGCCGCCGCAGACGGGCCACTATTTCCTGCCTGGTGGGTGGTCTGGCTGGACCAGCAGGAGCAGCTATATTGAGAAAAATAAAGACACATTGTAAATAATGCTCTGTGGAAGCAATTGTTTTAAACTACTGGGTGGCACAGTAGGAGTACATTGCTGGTCCCCTAGGGCCATTGGAGTTTGCTGTGATTATGATTAGGAGAGTCTCAAAGCCAATTTTATGTTTTACTCACAAATGCCTTGCATAAAGCACGGACTGTGAGGCAGAAAAGTTTTAAAAGGCAGAATAACACCGGATTACAAAAACAGTGATTTGATTATTTTTTTCTTCTTTTCAAGTAACTATAAACAGACACTTTCTTTGAGTTGAAAAATAAATTCCCTCTCATTAATGAGTATGGCATTATGCTCTATGGAGTACAAGTTGTGTGTTGTGCTAAAATAACGAAGCCATGCTCATTGCTAGCCAGCGCGTCGGGTAGGTTTCTACTGTCTGCAGCTGGGGCAGCCGTAGTTGACATTTATTTTTAATTCCAGTGGCCCTGCTCTTCTTCAAATGCATTTCTCTTTTTACCCTGGCTCCAAAGAGGCAGATGAATAATAAATAAGATACTATGTCACACACCTCACGTATGAAATGCGGATATTAATATTATCCTGTCTGCCGTAAGTAGACATTGGGTAAAATGATGGACTGCACTACAGGGAAAGGAACAGACTATATAGATTTGGTACATTCGGCACTGTGTGTACATACACCAAACTTGACATCAAATCATGCACCTACTCCCACTTTACTCTGTGGCCTCGCCCACCACCACATATTAACAAATTCATTCGCTGGGCCAGTAAGCAAGGGAAGGAAACTTGACTTACTCTACTGCAGGGGGTAGGGTAGAGGGGTTAGAGCTTATTTGATATAGAATAGAGGGGCCACTACCCTGATCGATTTGTCATCTTTGGCTTATTCAGTCACTGTACAAGTCAAAAGGGAACAATCTGAACGGGTGTAAAATAATCTGTTATGGGAAACCATGAAATATATTCTGGAATCACTTCACTTCACATGGTCATAAAATGAAATGTGGCACATGCCAAGAATGGATTTTCCAATTTGGTAGGCTGGGACGGAAGAACTTAAGAAAAAACAAAGGAGTGAAGTCCTAAGAGGTGATTGAGTTGGTTAAGGGAAACAACCCTCCTTGTGTGTTCGGTTTGCAGTGCATTGAAAACGTAAATGGCGCATTAAGTGAAGCAGACGCACATTGCACAGCCATTCCTGCAGACACAAATTGACTCCTTTTTTTTTATTTTTAATATTTTTATTAGGTTTTTATCTTTTTAAGCACAACAGCAAACGAAATAGATATACAGAAATCATCTGAGATACATACATAATACCAAAAGGGAGACACAGAAATTATACCAAATCGTCAGAAGCAAAAGGAAATAAAATTATAAAGTTATCATTCCAATTAATCCTACAGCAATAGATATAATTCCCCACTATATAAAAAGTTAATCATTACTGCTTCTCCTTCCAACTGAGAATGGGTTCCCATATACGTTTCCCAAGTGCCCTCGCCCTTTTACCCTTCCTTGCATAAATCCCCTGCTCGAGGTTATAAGCGGAAAGTAACCTAGTAAGCCGTTGGTGGCGCTTTATCCAACCATGCCGATGCAACACAAATATGGAAAACTGACATGGCCATAAATAGAAAATATTGAAAGGAACATTGCGTATCGTCACTATTTATCCCTAATATTATTACAGATGGTGTAAGAGATCTTAATTCCTAGAGTTCTATCGAGAAAACATTCTATAGTACTCCGCAGAACCTGTAATTGAGGGCAGGATGCGAAGATATGTACTATTTCAGCATCCGTACTATCACACCGTGGACATCTAGTGCCCGTTACACCCCCCCATTGTGCTATCCTTGCAGGCGTATAATACAAGGAGTAGATTGTTTTATACTGCTGGGCTTGCAGCCCTGCAGAGCATAAAATAGTCTGGCCTAATTCTAATGAATGTTGAAAACAGTCTTGATCTATCCCGAGTTTAACTGCCCACTTATTTTCATATTTTCCAAGATCATCATTTTTCAATGCAGATAACTCGGCATAAAACTTTCGTATGGTACAATCTATACCACCCTTAATAACATCCGTTATTATGTTTTTACCAAAACCAGCTGACCCTCCTTTTTTCTTTTCTAAGAAACTCCGAATTTGTAGATACTTAAAGAAATTCCTTTTATCAATACCATATATAAACTGTATATCTGAAAACTGGCAAATTCCATTTGGCCGTAATAAATCACCCACTGTCCGAATTCCAGCCCGTACCCATTCCAACATTACTGAGTCTGCAAAAATTTCCCCCGGGAGGGTTGGATTCCTAGATAATTGAGTATAAGCATTCAGCCTACCAAGTCCGCTTTTTTTCCGAAACGACGTCCACACCTTGTAAGCAGCCATCAAGGTCTTAAACCTTGTTCTTTTATAATAGCTGGGGTCGGTATATTTTAAAAAGCAATTCTCCGCCTCCGCACCAATTAATATAGAATACATATCTATAGATCCTGACTTGACCTGCGGATCAGATGAATCCCCCCCCCTAAAAGACCACACATATATTGGAAGGCTGCCGCCCAGTAATACATTTTAAAGTCGGGAACAGCCCATCCTCCCCTTGCCCTAGGCAAAGACATAAAACGCATGGCCCTCCTGGTTTTCCCATGCGCCCAAATAAATCTGTTAACCAAATGCTCCAATGCCGTAAACCATCTAGCCTCAAACTCAAGTGGAATTGCCCTAAAGAGATACAAAACCTTGGGTAATAGGATCATTTTTATCACATTACAACGCCCGACTAGAGAAAGATGCAGATTGTGCAATCTATCCAGATCTTTTTTAGCTTTAGCTATTATTGGCTCGATATTCCTATCCACAATCTTACCCAGATTCGCCGAAATGTTGATACCTAAATAAACAACGGAATCAACAACCCGTGTATCGTTGCACACGGTCCCCTCATTCTTAATTATCTGAGACTTGGGCCCATTTAACGCATATCCTGAGACCCTGCCAAAAGCAAGAGCTTCTGATTCCACTACGGCTATAGCATTTTCAGGTGATGGGGTCACTAAAGCAATGTCATCTGCGTACGCCAGAGTTTTATATTCTAAGCCATGCACCTTAATAGAGGGAATCCCACCATTTGCTTCCAACCTACGAATTAATGGATCGATATATATCGCAAATAGTAACGGCGAACATGGGCAACCCTGACGTGTGCCGCGCTTAATTTGCAAGGGCGCCGTGTATCCTCCATTAACTGAGTCGTGCTGTGGGAGCTCGGTACAAAGCCTGGATTGCATTGATGAATCCCTTCCCAATACCACACCATTTCATAGTCGTCCAAAGATAATCCCAGGAGACCCGGTCGAATGCCTTTTCGGCATCCAACAACATGACCGCCATAGGTTCTCCTGAGACTTCAGCGGCGTCGAGAAGAGTAATAACCCTACGGACGTGCTGTGTAGTACCTCTCCCAGGGATGAAACCATGCTGAGTGGGACTAACTAACTTACCAATGACCTTACAAAGCCTAAGAGCCATAATCTTAGAAAAGATTTTTGCGTCAGAATTCATTAAAGTTATTGGTCTATAAGACCCTGGTTCTATAGGTGGTTTACCTTTATTTAAAATGACTACTATTTCAGCGCCTGCCCAGGAATCTGGAATGGATATTCCCGCCTGGGCCTGCTGTACTGTTTCTGTCAAATCGGAACAAATTGCCTCGTGGAAAACTTTATAAAATTCAATGGGAATTTGATCGGGGCTCGCCGCTTTACCCGAGGGGAGACTATTCATAGCCGCTAAGATCTCATCAGCAGCCAAAGGTACTTCCAATGCCTCCCTATCTCCCTCGGTGAGTGATGAAACAGAAATGTCCCTAAGATACCCTTGAATTTCTAGGAGGTCTTTCGGCTGCTCTCCATTATATAAATTAGCATAAAATTGCCTAAAAACCTCTCTGATACCGTCAGGATCATTAACTATCCCACCTTTTCCATCCAAAATCCCTTTAACTTCCCCTATAGCCACTTTCTGTCTTGTACGAACCGCTAATGTATGCCGCACTCTCTCACTTAGCTCATACCATTGCTCCCTTCTTGCCAGGAAAGTAGCAGCCGTTTTAATAGCAATAGTCTCCCCTGCTTCAGCCTTTGCCCATGCAATTTTAAGCAAAGCCTGATCCAAAGGTGCCCCCGATATAATTGCAACATTCAATTCCTCCTCTGCATCAATGACCGCTTTGGACAGTTTTTTAGATCTTAATTCCTCCTGCTTCTGCCTATGAAGACTAAAACTCAACGTCTCCCCTCGAACACCAGCTTTAAAAGCATCCCAGGTTACCCCTGGAGAGGTATTACCTCTGTTGATGTCCCAAAATTCTACTATCCATTCCTTCATATGATGCACGTATCTTATATCTTTCAGCAATCCCTTCTCAAAAGTCCATACACGCTCGCTCCTAGCCGCCCTTGCAATTTCCAATGTTAAAACTATCAGGTTGTGGTCGGAAATAATCCGAGGCAATTTCTCAATCTGGCATTTTGACAAAAGATAATTTGATATAAAAAAATAATCAAGCCTAACGCAAACCTTATGGGGAGCAGAATAGTAAGTGCTACCAAAATCATTGGGCTTCAGACATGCCCACACGTCTATTAAAGAGTTATTACGGGCCAGATTGGAGATTGCTCGGAACGTCCTTTTCTTGCGACCCAGATATCGATCCCCTGTATCTGTCCAGAGCCCCCCCATCCCATTTATATTAAAATCTCCACACAGGATAATAGGCACAGGCCACGAGGCCAACCCTAGATCTAAAAATTCAAATATGGCCGGGTCATCCTCAGTAGACCCATAGACTGAACACAAGGTAACCATTTCACCATTTATCAAACAGTCCACCAGAACCCATCTGCTCGATTGATCCTCCAACTTTCTCTTAACTATGAGGTCGTTTCTCTTAGAAAGTATAGCAACCCCTCCTGTTTTAGTCCCCTGTTTAGTATATGCGACCAAATGAAACCCCAACTGCTCCAATAAATACCCCCTTGTACCCTCTATATGCGTCTCTTGTAGACATACGAAATCTAACCTCATCGTTCTTAAAATTGCTGAAACCTGTTGTCTTTTGACCTGGTCATTCAGGCCACATATATTAACTGAAGCAATTCGTATACTCATTAAAACACATCAATCAATAGTCCCAACTGGTTGTCCTGTAAATGAATACCTAAATTCCACATCTTCAATTCTGAATTCCCTCTCTTTGATTTTTACTACACCTCCTGTGTCCACCCAAAGAGCTCAGATGTCGTGCTGTGCTGTAACCTGTGCCCCCTCGAACTACCCCCAAAACCCCCCCCCCCCAGAGCCCTCCCCTGCAAACCCCCCCCTTACAGGCAAATATGTCAGCAATGACCTATGTGTGACAGCTTAGCCCGAAGCTAGGTCGCTACCCCCCCTCCCTTTGTGATCTCTTTATATCCCCTTAATCCCCCAAGCCAGGTTCAAAATTTATCATTAGCAGCAACACCCGGCGAGACCCCCCCCATCACCCCCCCTTCTGGTCCTTTAATTCCCCAAGAAATACTTGAGGTTTAATTTCCGAAAAAAAATTCGAACTTGCCCCTTAACAATCACTTTGAGCCGTGCCGGATACAATAAATAGGCCTCACAACCCAGTCCCTGAAAGGAGGCAATCAACTGTCTTAACCTCCATCTCCTTTCCACTGTGGCGTGACAGAAATCTGGGCGGGCAAAGAATGAAGTTCCTTCAAATGTACATCTGGCGTCTGGCCGTGCCTTATCCATAATTTCCTGCCTGAGTAGGTAGTTGCCAACGTACACAAGAATCGCCCTAGGTCTATCCGCTTGTGATGCGACCTGCCCCTTCCTTTGGGTCAAAGGGAAGCGATGTGCTCGCTGCACCTCCTTTTCCCATTTCCAGGAAGCCAGCTCAGGGAAGGCCCCCCTGAAAAGGGAGATGACAAATGCCATAACATCTTGTCCTTCGACCCCCTCGGCCACTCCCAGCAGTCTGATGTTATTCCGCCTCTGGCGGTTCTCAAAATCTTCAAGCTTCCACTGGACATCCTCCACCGCCTTTTCTTGTGTCTCTTTGAATGCCTGCCACTTGCCAACATCATCCTCTAACCTTCCGGTTCTCTCCTCCACGTGAGTAATTCTGTCCACCATATCATCATCATACAATTTATTCATCTTCTTAAGTGAGCCCTGTATTTTTTTTGTTGCCTGTTTTGCTCTACGGCTCTCTGACCTCGCTTCTCCCTGCATCTGTTTAAGTGTGGTATAGAGAAGGTCCATTGACGGAGTCTGTGGTGAGCTACCCGGATTATTATGCCCCTCTTGCTCAGTTATTGCACTATCTTCTTGATATAGCTGAGATGTGGCTGAGTAATCCCATAGTAGCTTTCCAGCAGCATCCGTATGGGGTGAGCTCAGAGTCAATTTAGATTTTGATTTGGATCTATTTTTATGATGTGTCCCTATGAGCAGCAGGTGCTCTTTGCACTGACGATTTTTACGCTGAGTCTGAATCACTAGATACGCTTCCATCACTAGAAAGAGAAGAGTCTGTATCATCGTTAAGGGAAAAAAAACAGTCCCCTTCTGGTGAGCCAGTGATTGGCTTAAGGTGGATAGACCCCTGTATCTGCTTCTGCTTCGCAACTGCCATCCCTGGAATCACCTTCTCTGTAGGGGGGGATTACTATCTGGTTGCCAGGGTTAATTCTACCGAGATCATTTTTATCCCCCTTAGCCTTCCCGCCAGCATCCAGCTCAGTTCCAAACCTACTATTGATGCTTTCCAAGTAACTGAGTCCAGCGCCCCCTACCTCCACAACTAGACTCTGTGCTTGTAGCCTGCCTGCCTCATCAATGTTTTCTCCGCTCGGCTCCCCTTGTCTGTCCGGAGGCCCAACTTGACACTGTATCTCTGTATCTGTGCGCATCAGGGCTTCAGGTGCTTCAGGATCCACAGCGTCCTCTGCTAAGGAAGCTCTCAAAGATTCCGCCGAAATCACGGAAAAAGACTCCAAGGTAGGCTGTCGTAGATTACTTTCCCTGGATCTGTTGGCCCCGTCCTGCCCAGACTTGGTGGTTTTCCGGATTGCGCCGCCAGCCTTCTTTTCATTATTATCGCCATTGAAATCACCGGTACCACTGCCATTACCGTTGCTAGCATCGTCAACCTCATCCGGCTTCTTGAAACACGGTCTGCGCGATTGTCCAGTACCTCGCGCCGGCAAAACCCCGGTAATTGGTAGCGCTGCATCCTGTGTGTCCTTGGCATCCTTAGGCTCCTTCTGTTTGGCCGCTCTCGGCGGCATTCTGAGGTCCGCACTCCTCCAACGGCAGACTGTCCACAATACACAGCCAAACCTACAGGCTACCAATGCCACCGAAGGAATTACCTCACGAGCCCAGCACCACAGCAAATTACGTTCCTCCGCCCAGCCTGGCAGTTGTTTCAAAAAAGGAGAGGTAACCAGCATCGTTACATCCTCGATAGCTTCAAAGGAGGGGGGGGAGAGAGTACTGCGACTTCTAGCTACGGCCGGTCAGCGGCCATCTTGCCCAAATTGACTCCTATTGTACTTCAGTCATAGCTGCCAAAAATGCCATAGGCAGGTGGGGTGGGGGTGATGAATAATTGGTGGCTCACTTAACAAATACAGCAAGTCAAGGAAGTAGAATAAAAAATTCCCTCCACTTAAACCATAGCTTTGATAATCCTACATAAACAAAGTAAGCAATGTAGGTGAGCACCATGCTCATGAGAAGAGCTGCCTTGCTTATTCATCCAAACAATCCAAATATTCATCCTTTCATTCTAATTCACCCATAGCCACCATAATTAATCTTTACTTTCTCTCAACCAGTCTTTCACCAAAATTTCCAATCCATTATCCATCCATTTAATTATCCATCCTTTCTTCTAACCATTCTTCAGTGCATCCATCCCTTTACCGACCCACACCCCCTTCTTTCACCCACCCACCCTTTCACTCGTATATCATTTCCTTCTTTTAACCTTCTGTTCTTTCATGTTTCCCTCAAGCCATCATCGCTCATTATATGAGCTTTTGGTGAGCTCGGTTGTAGATAGAAGAGGCCATAATGACTCAACCACTGCTGCAGCTAGTAAAAGCTGGGGGCTCACAGTCGCGTGTTGACGCCCTGCTAGTGAGTATAGTAATTGCTAGAAATTATGTGACTTACTAGTGCCCATCCCTGCTGCCGCTTCTCCCCCATCCAACTGACTCATCTCCTCCTACAGCGGCACTGGAGCCTGCATCACAGGTGTTCTGTGTGGCTAGAACAATACATTATACAATTTGTAGATGCCCGATACACCACCCCAAATACAACTGCAATACATCACTACAGTTCAGTTAGCACTGCAGTATCGTCTAACAAAAATATCACTCTGGGCATTTGATTGGTTCACAAAGTTAGACAAACCAGGGGTGGCATAATGGTCAATGAAAGACATATAATGTTGATTGGCAAACGCAATGGGAGTGGGACCTCATACTTTTTTCCAGGCATGCTGCACTGTCATGGGAAACTGCTGGTATCCTGTATAAATTAATGAGACCACAGCACACTACATTGGTGGGAGTGGTTCATGATGATCATATCCACTCTCTCGTGAGCTCAACTGTTAGAGCATAAGCGGGAAAAAGAAAGCCTTCTCTCAAAAATCATAAATGGTGAATATTATTTATAATACTAGCTTCCTTGAGTCTGCAATCTTCACGCTAGACAGTAGAGTACCAAAATGTGTTATTCTTAGTCTTACAGTACCACAAGATATATAGGAGAGAGGGAAAGGATACCAACAAAACAGAAGATAAGTGAACTACAGACTAGCGTAGAGACCAGAAAAAGCCAGCTACCAAAAAAGAAAACCATATAATATTAGGAAAAAAAAATAATGCAGAGATAACAGGAATTAAACAAAAATTGAATCCATTGTGCTTTGCACAAGTGGGTTCGTATCCTGTCCTTGTTGCCACATGGAAGGAAGACGGCAGGTAAGGGTGTCGGAGAAACTTTCTTTCTCACCAGCAACTCCAGCCTCCAGGCAGCAACTCCCATCGTGGAACCCAGCACCAACATTCCAATACCCCAAGATTCTACCCTAAGCCCACAACAATCATGAAACTCAACATTAAGGAAATATTAATAAATAGTAGGACTTACTGGGGTCAGCAGAGCCCTTGGCAGCAGCACTGTTGGTCGGCGCTGGCTAACCAGCTACTCCTGGACCTGTCTCCTGAACGTCCCTCTTCTTGCCCTTGGGTGCTGATGTAAGAAATGAAGATACAAAAAATATAGATTAGGGATTCAGTTAATCTCCACAAAATGTTTGACAGGCAAACGCAGTCATATTGTACTTCTCTAAAATAGATCGCCTACTAGTTTCGAGTCTATTGACTATCGTTGAGTTGCCCATACTAAACCTTAAATCTCCATTCCAAATTTCCTTAACAAAAACTGCATTTGGAACTAATGCATTGCAGTGAATGATCTTTGATTCTATTCCCATTTCTCAACCCCCTTCATGGACCAACCTAGTCTCCCTTTTTTGCGATGCATACTGCACATCACTGTGAAATGAAACTGTACGAACTACATAAACAAACTCCGAGAGAACCTGCTACTCATTGATATCACTGATTCATTATAGTGACAGGAGAACAGTCTGCAATGGCTTCTTAATCAGTCAAAGTGAGCACCAATGATGAGTATGATTAGGTAGTGCTGAGCACCTTCCTAGCAGAAACTAGAAACTGGATCACACAATAATATTCCAACGTAAACTAAACATAACTTACCTCCGAGTGTGAGCAACATGTTATTCAGAAAAAAAAGTTAGCCTTGTAGAACACAAACACAATAAATAAATTATTAATACTCACAGAACCCTGGAATCTAGACGCCTAGGAGGTCGAACAGGTCCTGTTCCCGGTCCAGGATGTCCACCAAGCGGTGCGTCAGCTGCTGGACGGTGCGCCGAACCTGACACATCGGCGCATCCTCCCCCAGCACCGCTGACACTCCAGCAGGGGGCATCCGCTACTGGGCCTTCCGCCTGCTGCCAGCATGGAGGGGAGGTCGTGCTGCGCAAACCCAGTGCTGCCACCTCCTCCTCACTTGCCGCCCGCAATGTAGCCGCCCTGCCTCTGTCATGGCGCTGGGTGGTTCCTGAAAAGAAAAGAAAAAAGAAAAGAAAGGAAGTAAGGGGAAATTAACAAAAAGTTACAAAAAAACACACAAAATTCCCCCAAAACATAAAATACACAAACTCAAAGACACACACTAATATAAAAAATAAAAATGAGGGGTAGATTAGTTTTAAAGGGGGAGGATTACACAGATGAAAGAGAGATTACATTTTAGGCCCAGCACCATAACAGAGAGCAGAAAAACGAGATGGCTGCCCCCATGCGGACCGCGTGGTGCAGTGCGCATTCCCATTCCAACGCAAACGGGCGTGCCAGCAAACTTCACCCGCCATCGGAACTCCACGTAACGTGACAGATTATTTTTCGACTTCAGGGAGTTCCGCCTAGCGCAACTCTACCCAGGCCTAGAATTTAGAGGAAAGCCATTGAATCTGGAGCAAGGAATTGATATAGGCAACAAAGCCATCCAGTCACAAATAGGGGGCTGACTCAAAACCCACTTCATGTTTGTTATATATTCGAAACCATAGATATGCCTACAAATAGATGAAGCAGTCTGTAGCCGAGGTCTAAAAATGAAAGTTTTTTGTAGACCTATAAAATTATAGTTTGTTCATATGATAACAAAATAATTGAGACCTGTAAAATGCAAATCAAAAACCACAAAGAATCTTATTTGAATTCAGGATTTGTGTTTCATCCATAATACTCTACTTTATTACAACATGAGTTGATGAACCAGTGTGTAACTTTGACTCCCCCCTTTTGCTCCCACACACCAGAAAAATAAAGTCAACACATTTTTTATACTTTCCTTTCTATGAGCATGGTCATGGACAAATTACTTTTGTGATTTGTCGTGGTCAACTTTAAAAGGCACTTATTGAATTAGACTGATTAAACTTGTAACATAAACTTTATAGATAATACTTTATCGTAAACTGAATATTTACTCAGTCCCGGAGGACAATGGCTTGCTTATTTCCACCCCTCTGAAGAGGAACAATATACCTTGAACCGTTTACCTTACATCTGTCAGGTTCCACATGACGACCAGTGGTGTATATGCTGATAATTCTGTGGCAAGAAATGCATGGGTATGCCACAACTGATACACTGGAACTCTAGTTCTCATGCTGGGAGCCAAAGCCAAGGCTAAATAAAGTGGAGCAGTCAGTACAGGAAAGTCAAACCGCAATGCAGCGCATGATCTCTTCTGCCCTGATCACAGCTACTAACCTCAGTCCCCCATATTATCATGTATTTTCCATGCTCAATTGAAGAAAGCACAAGCCACACATGATGACATTCAAAGCATGTGGAAACATATATTGTGCAATAGGAAACAATCATTGATGACATAAACATGTATGAGCAAAACTCCAAAGTTTAACCGGGCCAGTTGTGAAACTTCAGGTAGTGTTTTTGTTTCCTCCCCACAGACTTCAAACTCATCAGTGCTGCTGTCCCAAAACTCTAGCACCTTCTATAGCTGTGTTTTTCTGAGGTACTAAGCCTCCAGTCGTTCCTGACCACCACTGAAAACATAAGTCTTATTTATAGAACTTTCTCAAAGGGAAGACAAATCCTGAAACACAGAATAGCAGGTGATTTTTGTTTCCCCAAGTTAAAATGATTTTGAATCACAACCCAATTGAGCTGAACATCCAATGGGGCAGGGTTTTAACTCCTATACCACTGTGGAGGTTACAGCCTACACTGCTTTAGTATAGCCTATTAATGGACATGATGAGGATTACAATAGCCAATTTATTTAAAGCGAATTGGGGAACTTATTGCACTCCCTTAGTGGAAGGGACACTTTTAAAGTAGTGATTGGAGATGCTTGTATTCAAGTGATAGTGGGAGCTCCAACAGGTTGAACATTCTTTTCTAAAACCAAAGCAAGCTGCAGTTGTAGACACTGAACAATCAGTATTGTTTTTCTATGATATTTAAAGACATGCAGCACTGCTAGGTACTGCAAACAACACACTCTAGATGACAAAAGTGGTAGGCTTTTGACTAGGTTGATACACCCAGAATGCCTGGATAACCCTACAACAGCTATTGAAGATAGAGTGGGATATACTCTAACTTCACAAGTGGAATTTAATACAGCTATCCAGCTATAAAGTGTTGCACACAAACACAAATGACCCAAGTAATGAAACATTAGAGCAATTCCTACAAGGAATAACATTGTCCCAGTTGCCCCTGGTACAATTAGCGAAGGCGAAAACCCCTGACTCGGAGCAGGAAATTAAAGGTGCCCTATTAGGCCTCGTAGTTGAGAAGACACCGGGCTTGGATGGGATGCCTGTGGAATTATATACCACATATGCCACCCAGTTTATCTCCAGATTGGCTGGATTGTTTGAGACCGCGCTAGAGGCTGGTTATCTTCCTTCTACAATGAATGAAGCTTTCATGATATTAAGCCCCAAGCTGGAGCGTGACCCTCCTAGTTCTGGCCTCAAACTGACCTTTTGATTTTAAATACTGAGAATAAGATTATCAGTAAAATACTATTGACAATAATACTTCCCAGTTTACCAAAGTTAATAGATGCAGACCCATTTGGGTTTATTCCTAGTCACAGAACATCCTTAAATATTAGGAGACTAGTATATCAAAAGAAGGTTCCCTTTCGTTGGCCACTTTCAAGCTGTCTGGCCATAGACCTAGAAAAGGCCCTTAAAACGCTTATTTGGCTTTATATGATTAAAATCTTTGAAAAATTCAGACTTGGGAGGTTTCTGATTCAGTGGGTTAAGGTTGTCTTGGCCTATGCTCAGAACCAGAATAGGGCGTATTATATCTTCATCATATCAGGTCGGCAAAGGTATGGGGCAGAGCTGCCTACCTTCTCCCCTGCTCTTCAATCTGGCCATTGAACCTTTAACTGCCAAAATGTGTGGCACTGGTGAGGAATGGGGTATCCAATTGGTTGGACCACCCATTCTATCTCACTGTATCCATACAATATGTTGGTCTACCTTAAAGATATCTATGGTGACCTACCCTCGGTTTCACTCATCCTGGACACCATTAAGGTGTATTAGGTTTGGATGTCAACAGCGTTGGTGGCGTTTGTTGAATCTTCACGATGCACCTTTCCAAAAAAATGTAATCCACCTTAGTTCCTTCTTTGAAAGTTTTGGGGTGATCCACCAAGCGTGGGCTGCGAAAAAATGGGGGGCCCAAAATGCAATTTCCGTAGGAATTTTTGAACACTACTGCCCAAATTGCTGAAGGGAATTATACCAAATTCGTTAAAAGCTAGATCTTTACTCATTGAGTATGCTTTTTGAGACTTGGTGTAAATCCGTTAAGTAATCTTTGAGAAATTAAAGTTCCTCCCATGTTGCCAAATTAAAAGTCTGAGTTGCTGTGATCCCATGGAACTATCGTGGGAGCCAGCAGAACTCCATTGCTCCTGCAAGAGTCCCACAGGAGTGCAGGGGCAACGCTGGTTCCTATGAGAGTCCCTGCGGGATCGGGAAACCATTTTTAAAAAAAGAAAGGGAAGGGCTGTGAGTGTCTTTGGCGGGTTGGCCACGTACTGACTTTTGGCCCTGCCACTAACCCATGCTGCACACAGTCAAAGGCCCTGTGCGGTGGGGGGTGGATGACCGCGAGTGTTGGGCGCAGGCCCTACGGCCAACCCCATGCCACACATGGCAAAAGGGCATTCATGAATTGGGGTTGGCTGCCTGCAGGGGTTGGGTGCAGGGCCTGGCTTCAGGCCTGGCCCTGCACTCAATCTCACTATGCATATGGCCAAAGAATTCGCAGTGGTGGAGTTGGTTGCCTGCAGAGGGTTGGGCTTAGGCCAAGCCCTGCGGCTAGCCCACGTTGTGCATGACCAAAGGCTGTGGACGGCATTGGGGGTGCAAGGGTGGGGGGTTGGCTGCCTGCGGGGTTTGGGTGCTGGGCCTGGTTCCTAGGCCAGGCCCTGCAACCATCTCCATGGCTTTGCTGGGTGCTGAGTTGCCATAGGTACGTAATGTAAAAAAATATTCCTTTACTTAAAAAAACCAAAAAAAACAAATTCAGTGAAAAACCCGAAGCTAAAAGGGACACTATAATATCTTGCTTTGCATTAAAAAAAAACCACAGAAATTTACTGAAAAAATAAGGTTAAAGTGTCTTTATAGTTAGGTGAAAAAGTCATATTTAAACGTAACATTTTAAATTGGGAAAAAAACACTGGGATTCACCAATTATAGTTATTTCAAGTAATTATAACTCGCACCCTTGCCATGCACTCGGGCATTACTTCACCCATGACATGCTCTATGATCTCATTGATAAAATCACTGATGACCTCTGAAATGACATCATTGATGACAGCACAATGCATGATGGGGGTGCGAGTTCTATTTACTTGAAGTAACTAATTAGTGAATTTAATTGCTTTTGTTTTTGTTAAAATGCTACGTTTAAACTGTCAAATGTTACCCACCTATAACGTCACTTAAACCTTTGTTTTTCAGTGAATATATATATATATATATATATATATATATATATATATATTTTTTTTTTTGCAGTTTTATATAAAACAAACACTGCTTAAGGGCATTGGTGCGCTTTACACAAGCACCGGATTACATTGCATAAGGTCAGATTAATTTTAATTTAAGCGCAGGAGATTAAGTGATTTGCTCAGAACCAATACTGGAACTCTAACCTGATTGCCCAGATCCAAAGTCAGCAGCTCTGGTCTGTTGTTTTTGCATTTGTCACCCCGAGTGGGACGGGTATGCCCAGACGTGGGTCCCGTGCTCTCCATGCCACTGGAATCAAGCTATCCTGGCTGAAGAGGGGTGAAACCCCGAAACCGGTCCTAGGATGCTTGTTTCCAGTCCAGGGAGGACCTGGCTTGGCAGTTCGGGCTGGACTTTTCCCATGAGTCACAGGGTCAAGACTGATTTGCATATGGCTGGGTTCAAACTGGAATGGCATGGTGAGCAAAAAAATGATGGATTTAGGCCCAGATCTCTGTACTGGGGTGAATGTATGACATTGTTCTGCATTCTGTCCATCAACTGTTGTTTTTGCACTGGTCATTAGGGCACATCCATATTTCTCAATTTATGTGTTAAAGTCAGACACAAGTGGGATGATTCGGTATGACACGCATAGTGAGCACAATCTATGTTGAAATGGCTTTGTGAAGTAAAAAAACTGCAGCAATAAATACTGGAAGGTTCACCTGGAGTCTCGCGTGGGAAAACTTATATAGGTTTGTTTGTAAAACTGGACTTGGGGACATAGTTCAGCATCTTTGCACGAGTGGTGCTAGAACAATTTTCAGAGTGGGGGTGCTGATGTCAATGTTCCTTCACTGAATTCATAGGGATTGCGAAACATACTAGCTTCACAAAGTGTTGCCAATGTATTCAGCAGGAGAGTGGCAAGGGAGTAGTATGTAGCTGATGGCGCATTTTGGAGGATTCCGTCGCATACATATTGCCAGAGCATGGTGCAGAAGCGCACTGTTATTTGCAGACAGCACATTTTCCATTGAAATGGTCACCACATTTGCACAGACATACAGTTTTACTGATAAAACTATGTATCACACAAATGTTAATGTGTGTGAATTGTTTCAGTGAATATCACTCACATCCCATGTGCATCTTAATTTGTTTTGATACTATTAAAATCTTTGTTCCATCACACTTTAGAATTACAAAAAATGTGCTTCTATTTTGCTTTCCTAACTACTCATATATTCTGAAATATATGTATAGTTCATTTAAAAGTATTTACATTTTGTGTTACAAAAAATGATATCTACAGCCTTTTCTTTCGCACTCACCGGCAACATTGTTCGCATAGTTCCCTTTAGTTTGAAATCTTTTTATTGAATTATCAACAAACAGATGCAATGGATAGTGGGGCCCACAAAATAGGCCGGTAATTATCATATCGCTGCACAGAGCATCGAAAGGTAACAAAAAAACAAAAAGAACTCCCGTCCCCCCCCCTCTCGGTGCCCACCCTCTCCTCCCCCCTCCCGTCTCCTCCCCCGGTGAGTATGTTTAGCATGAAAGTGAGAAGCAGGTTCAGCCCCTGTCGGATTGGATAGTGACAGTCTGCGCTGTGACTCAGCGCGCAGGCAGGCGGAGGAGCCTTGAGTATCTCGGGCAGGATAGTTCGCGAAACTCTGTGCATAGCAGGGATACAAAGGGTCGCCACATATCAGCAAAGGAAGCCCCATCGCCCTGCAATTAAAAACTAAATGCGCTCCATGCCAAGGATGTACCAAAGGCGGTGCAACCAGCCCTGTATCGTCGGTGTATTCTCTGTTCCCCAATGTGCTAATATGTTCTGTAGCGCCGCCCCTAGTGCTATACCGATTTGTTTGCCCTTGCGGGATTTGAGGTGAAAAGTAAGCCGATCGGACACCCCCCAAGACCACATATGCTGGAAAGCGCAGAAGTGTGGTGTCGAAATGGCTATCGATCTCGTTCAGCACTTGCGACCAATAGGCCGTGAGAATAGGGCACTCCCAAAGCAGGTGCAAAAGAGTGCCTTCCGCGTCGCACCCTCCAGCAGGTAGGGGAACGGTCAGGGTCGCTCTTATTAAGTCTAGAGGGCGTAAGATAACAATAGGTCATGATCTTGGTAGCTGTTTCAATGCTAGATGTGTTACGCGCTGAGTGTCGGGCTCTATAATAGATATCAGTCCATTCTTTAGGCGTCAGGGTCCGCCCTAGCTCAGTCTCCCACCTCTTTTGGCCTGCGGACTTAACCGCAGGTTCCGGAGGACGCAGGATGTGGTAGAGTTCTGTGATTAGCCGCCTTGTAGATTGTTGAGACAGTAGCCAGTGCTCGTACCGCGTGAGAATCCTCCCTGCCCCTGGGCGGATTTGGGGTTGCAGGGCCCAGTGTCGGATCTGTAAGTAGTGGTAGCGTTCCGTTTCGGGCATGCTAGAATCTGATTTGAAGTCCTCAAAGGATCGGGGGCCGTCGAGGTCGAAGAAGTGCCCCACTGACCTACAGCCAGCTGAGTCCCACCGGCGAAATGCCTCCCAGTCAAGGCCGGGGAGAAGTCCGGGTTCTCCGTAATAGGGGTGAGGGGAAGGTTGTTAGGCCGCTGCGGAGCGCGGTAGCATCCCAGGCTTTCAATGTGGCGCGAGCCACAGGGGAGCCATACAGCCCAGAGGGCCTGGAGGCCTTACGAAGAAACTGTACCTTCCAGAGGGCCTTCTTTGCTAGTGCACGTTCCATGAAGAGCCAGCTCTTTTCGGACTCTGGCTGAGCCCATTCCAAGAGGGTCCGCTTTGTAGTAGCGATCCAGATCAGGGATTCCCCAACCCCCCCTTCCTCGTGTGGTCGAAAACCCAGGGCCCTGTTAATACGCGGCCGCTTGTCTGCCCATACGAAAGCGTTAAATTCGGATTGCAGCTGTTTAATGGCGCCCGGGGGGGGCTCCACTGGGAGGGTTTGAAAGAGATAGAGGATTTTGGGGAGTATGCTCATTTTAAGAGCTGCTATCCTACCCAGCCACAAAAGATTGAACGGCCGCCAGCGCTTAAGCTCCTAGCTCGTCTGTTGCAACAATCGGGAGTAGTTCAAGGACTTTGTCTCCGCAATAGATAAAGCCAGCGAGATCCCCAGGTAGGGCATGGCCTTTTGATCCCACCGGATAGGGCATGCTTGGGTCAAAGCTGCGATAGTGGCCGGCTTCAGAGAAAAGCCCAGGGCTTGGGATTTGGTCACATTGACCTTAAATCCGGATGCTGTTGCAAATGCATCCAATTCGGACAAAAACGCCGGGACGGAGACGTGGGGAGACTCTAGTGTCGCGACGACATCGTCTGCGTAGAGGCTAATGGTGTGCCGCTCCCCCCCCCAAACAGGATCCCCTGGATATCCCGGTTCTCTCTGACCCGTTGTGCCAAAGGCTCCATGTAGAGAGAGAACAATAAAGGGGAGAGCGGGCAACCCTGCCGCGTTCCACGGGCTATTGAAAAGGGGGCTGAAGTAAAGCCATTGACTATGACTGTGGCTGAAGGGCTACTGTAGCCGCTGAAAACCCATTGGCAGAAGCGACGTCCAATGCCAAACCTCTCAAGGACGGTCTCCAGGAAGGGCCAGTGCACCCTGTCGAACGCCTTCTCAGCGTCTATGGACAGGAAGACACGTTCTTCAGATTGACGGTGGGATTTGTCTAAGAGATGCAGTAGTCGTCTCGTATTGTCGCTGCACTGCCGCGTCGCAACGAATCCAGCTTGGTCCGGGTCTATCTAGCCCGGCATCATTGACCCCAGTCTAGTCGCAAAGATCTCTGTGAGGATCTTGAAGTCAATGTTCAAGAGAGATATTGGCCTATAGGAGGCGCAGCGTCTGGTGTCTTTGCCAGGCTTGGGCAGGACTGCCACTGACGCCAGGAGCATAGTGGGCGGGAACCCCCTGGAATCATCAATAGTGTTGAAGAGGCGCGCCAATATTGGGACTAAAAGCGGACAGAAGGTCTTGTAAAAAAGGGCGGAAAAACCGTTGGGCCGGGGGATTTGAGGAGTTTAAGTCGAGCTATGGCCGAGAACTTCCTCGATTCTAATAGGGCTGTCCAAGGCCGCTACCTGGTCGGCCGTCAGCTTGGAGTGTGTTATGCCCTGACAGTAATCAGATGGGTTATGGTTTGGCAGGGACTGCGCAGTGTACAGCTTTGCGTAAAAATCGCCGAAGGCGTTTGCTACTTCCATACCCCTTGTGTGCTCAACACCCTCCTCAGTGAGAATGAGTGGGACAGTCGCTGCTTGTCGTTGTGCTTGCAGTTTATCAGCCAGTAAGCGACCGCATTTGTCCTCCACAGTATAAAACGCGTGTTTCAGACGTAAGGCAGCAAATTCCGCTCTCTAAGTCAAGGCTAGCTAATTGCGCCCTGGCCGCTTTGAGTTTCCTCCAGATACGAGAGGCCCCCATTCTTTTGTGAATCCCTTCCAGCTCGAGGACCTGTCTGGAGAGATCCGCTCTCTTTTCCTCACGCGCCCTATTATCTGCGGCTGATATAGCTATGAATTCGCCCCGCGCTACCAGTTTGAGGGTTTCCTAGAGGGAAACGAGTGAAGTGTCCTGGGTATCGTTCATGGCTAGAAAGTCCTCTAGTGTCTTTGTGAGGCGGGTAACAACTTCGGGCGGTGTAGGAGTGTATCCCTAAGCCTCCAGGAGTATGACGGTCGAGAAATAGGGGGAAACAGCAGGGTCGCAGTCAAGTCCGCATGGTCTGAGAGCACCTGGGGTTCAATGTCCAAGGCCCGCGCTGCCTGGAGGAGAGAGCGAGTGATTATGAAATAGTCGAGTCGGGCGTAGGTCCCTCGCGCGTGTGAATAGAAAGTGTAATCAAGTGTGTGGGGGTGAAGGTGTCGCCACAGGTCCACCATTCCCATATCCTACATCCACTGTCTGCGTGTGGCCGAAAGAGCCCCTGTCTGTCCCTGCCTCTGCGCCGAACGGTCAAGTTGGCCGTCAAACACCATGTTTAAGTCGCCCCCAATAAGGATCTCATAGTTCACTTTAAAAACTCCTCTCACTTCAGTCCAGGAAAAAAAAGTGCCAATCCCCATGTTAAAAGACTAAGCAGCAATTTGTCAGAAGACATAGCCATACATTTGATATCTTCTTTGAAGATCAGTAAATGTGACAAGATAAATACAAAATGTAAAGGCATCTTTATTTATTGCTCTTTGTTTGACCCACCAGATATCGGTTGGCAAACCACCAGAGGGTCGCGACCCACATGGGAAACGCTGCTCAAGAGCATTATCCTGATAGCAACCTTATTGAATGTCTTTTCCTTAGACCTTTATAAGAAGTAATGTTTTAACATACAAGAATTTGCTTTGACACTTTGTAACATTAATTTACACTACTTTTGGTAGTGCTCTTGTTGTCAGGTTGCCATTTCAGAGTGCCTCAAGAATCAAAAGGAAAAGATTAGGTAGATGACAGAGACGGACCAAGGGGAAATATCAAATACATTTATTAAGCTAAGGTAAATATTCCTAGTGGAATAGATGAGCATGTCAGCCTAGACTTACAGATGTAGTAGTGTGGAAATGTTAACTTTATTCAATTCCTGTATGGTCCCACTTGCCAGCACCATCAACTCCTGTAAGAAAGACTGATAATATTCTGCTTTGCAGATGATATGCCACTCTCATTCACAATCTTAGACAAACTCGCATACCTCCCTGATTTGTCACACTGCCTGTCACAGGTGCACCACTGGCTGCAGAAAAGATGACTCCACTTGAATGGTGATATCAAAATCTCATCCTAGGTACCTTCAAACCACCCCTTCCCACTGATCTGTCCCAAGTCACTATGCTCCCTCCGCCTCATACCCAGTAGAAAAGGTAAGCAACCTGGGTGTGTGATCCTACAGTGAGCTTTCCTTTATTCATCAAATAAATGCGGTCATCTAATCTGTGTTACACCACTTAAATGGGGGTCTTTGATTTCTCCTCCTCACCCATAACCTTGTCCTAGTCCTAGTGTTTGCTATTTCCTGTCTGATTACTGCGGTGGCTGCTTTGTCAGCCTCCTCCAAAAATCACTTACAAACATCTCAAATCATGCAGCCTGCCTCTTATTTGGGTTGAAACAACAATTGCACATTTTGACTTCATGAAATCCCTTCAGGACCTCCAGTGGCTTCAGGCAAAAAAATATTCAAATTTAACATCCACTGTCATATACGCAACCTGTTACAAGGCCCTCTGCCCTGAATCGGTTTGTCTCATAAGTTCCCAAGTGCTGTCTATAGTTTGCCAAACACACAAAAGTTGATGGGAGGATCTTGCAATAAATCCAACCACTGCCACTCACTCAGGATAGCATTCCAACCCATCATTCTTTTGCCCACCATGCCACTTCAGATTAGACCCAGCCATTTTGAAGTCAGTCTTGACCATGCTCCAATATGAACAGTCCAGCCCGAACTGCCAAGCCAGGCCCTCTCTGAACCGGAACACAAGCAACCCAAGACCGGTTTTGCCCTGATTTGAGCTCTTCGGTTGAGTTTAGCTTGGGTCTAGTGCACAGTGAGCAAGAGACCCACGTTTGGGCATACCCTTGGCCACATGGGGCAGTACCCATCAAACAGACAAAAGTTAATGGTAGGATGCTTGCAATAAATCTAACCACTAGCTATCGCTTGGGATAGGAACTCCAACCCATCATTCCTTTGCCCACATGCTACCTCTGAATTAAGGCCCAGCCATATGCAAATTGATCTTGATCCTGCTCCCATTGGAACAGTCCAGCCCGACCTGCCAAGCCAGTCCCTCTCTGAATCGGAACTCAAGCGACTCAAGATTGGTTTCGCCCTGATTGGGGCTCTTCGGTTGGGTGCAACTTGGTTCCAGTGGCACAGTGAGCAAGAGACCCATGTCTGGCATACCCTTTGGCCACTTAAGGCGGTGCAGCAAAAGTTTGTCAGTCAGCCTCTCCTGATTGTATGGCTTACTCTATAAACAAGAAATTCAATGGGAGATCCCTGCATATATAGGGCATGATTCGTTTAGAACTCGCTTCCACTATTGCTGGGTCAAGGATCTGATTTTCTGAAATTCTGGAAGTCTGTAAAAAGTCACTTATTTATGACTCATCCGCTGTTCACTAACTCGTATAACTCGATCCGCTTTCTGGTTGTCTAACTGCCTAAGACTGCCCATTATCTTTCAATACAAGGCTAAAGCATTTAAAGCAACAACAACAAAAATAAACACCACTACATTAACTTCAAGACTGTATATGTTCACCAGCTGCCCTCCCCCCAAAGCAGGCTTTTTGACAAATTTCTGTCTCCACGAATACTTTGTATGGCTTCATTCTTGTACCAAGCCTAAGGCACTCTGGTGCTACGCGAGGTGGCGTGCAATGCTTTACAAAAAGACAAAATCAGTTAATAACAGGAACCTTGACAGTGAAGAGATCTACAGCCTGAGCAACTATATTTTGGCTGACAGAGGGTCTGCATACTTTGGGATGTTGATCTTCGGCATCTAGTGGCCTGGTAAATCACGATTGCTCTACCATGGACCACTTTGAGGGGTGTCAGGTAGAAAGAGTTGAAATTATTCTTTTATTTTCTTACCAACCATGTAAAGCTTTTATGGATGGAGCATATTATCAAAGCTCTTTAAGATGTGGTGGGAAACATTGTTTGGGGTAGTCCTGGGCTGAAAACGAAACTTCAATTTGCAGTAAGTGGAAGCAATTACTAGTGAAAATCTGTTTTTATTTAGGAATCCACTTCTGCCTACCACAGTCTGGAAAAAAGGTGAGTCAAAGACGACCTCTCGCAGCAACCAGAGGATCACAGTCAGAGGACCATCTTGGACATTAGTCAGAGATAGTTTATAAAAGGCTTTTCTGATTGGCCACAAGCAGCCAACTAGAAAAGGACAACACACATCCTCCCCCCCTCTAACTGGCTGAACGTATGGTCAACCATACCACTGTTCATCTAACTGGCCACCCACTAAACAATCAGAATACAGCCATGTGCCAGGCCTGCTCTGATTGGCTACCAACAGCGGATCACAATCACTGTATGTAAGAATGCTTACGGATTTCGCTCAGTTGGTTAATCAAGAGACCTCCGAAATGCTCCGCTCGAACCATGACAAGTCTTATCAGTAATTGAGATTCAGCCTACACAATAAACACTTTTGAAGAAATTGATGGCCAGAAGAACCTATTCACCAAAGACTTAATAAAGTTCTACTGTGGGACGGAACACCTGTTGGCTTTTAAATATTGCACAAAAAATATAGAGGGACAAAAATTAAAAGAATTGTTCTCTGTAATCTTAATGCTTGATAATGCGGGTAGCCCCATGCTTTATATATCTAGGCGTGCAAATGTCAATTGTTTTTACACAAGAACCTGGTATCTGATCCTATTTGCACCCGTTGGCAACAAGGACCATGTCAGGATAGCACCCTTTAGTGAAGTAATTTAACAGATGTTGCTCCTTCTTTGTACCTAAACACTTAACACATGTGATGTGCCTATCATCATATAACAAATGTTGCCTGCATTGTTAAGATGACAGTAAGAGTAAGCTGCCTTTCCAGCCAAATTCACTGTGGCGCAAATTGCATGTTGGCTTTAACACTGTATGTCAAGGAGGCAACTTCCATATATTTATTACCCCGTTCACTCTCATGGAGAATGTGGAATAGCAACTTGCTGTTCAAGGGCACATGGTGGGTGATCTCATAACTGCTGAGGATCTAAGACAGCAGGGAGGCTTCGAAAAGGTCGTAAGTATGGAGTCTGCCTCACCCTCTACATGATGGATTCAGGGGGGCACTCAAAATCCCAAAACAGCTGCTTGAATATCCCGTGAGCCTCATAGCTAAAATGGACACTCTTCATTCATTTACCTTCAAGGTCGGGTTAGATTAATCGCTAATGACTCAGCTCAGCCCTAGATGGATGATGGCTGTCACTGCAGTCACAATCCTAGTGCCTGAAGTGACCAATCGAAGCAACACTATAAGCTGTGTCTCCACACCCTCGAAACAGTGCCTGAGAATTTGTGCCAGACTGAAAATGATGAGGGAAAGCTAGACATCAAATTTTCTGCCGCAACAGGGACAAGATATGCTAAAACTGACTCAAGAGATTAGGTTATAGTATCAGTCCCAAGAAATAACATTTAAATTCTTTATACAGTTGTTAGATGCCACTGCGGACATAAGACCAATCAGGAGAAGGTTGAAAAAGTCACACATCTTCTCTCTTGGGCAGCTAATTGAGTAAACAGTGTGGTCACCTGTAAAATTCTAGCTTTTGTTACAGCCAAATCTGCAAGCTTTTCCTACTTCACAACGTCGTGTCAATTCCTAAACTGCCTAGGGCACTAGATGGGGCCGAGAGGGTGTGTGGAGCACAGCTCACCAGCAAGATAGGTTAATATAACACTACAGACATGACTAAAAAGAGAATCTTACTTCATAGGCTGATTCAATACAGCAGAGGTCCGCTGTACCACAGTGACTGAGAATTCGGGGTTTGCGTAATTTTCTGTAGTGTGGTTACGTAAAATTACAGCAAAATTGTGCGAGATTGTGTAATTGCGTGAGGAGTGTAATCCAGAATTTAGCCCTCTTTTCTTAGCGCAAGATGCCCGCTTATGTCCAAAATGGACCGGAGGATTAATTTTGCGCTGCAAAAATAGCTCTAAATGCAACAGAAAATGACTGGTAGGAGCAACTCACACTCTCCAAGTTTGTTGTTCCTGTGCTCCAAATTACTCATAATCATGTGAACAGGCATAATGGCATACTTTTTAGTTATTTTTGTGAAGAGTATTGTGAAATTTCTGAACTTTCTCTGATTACTCTGGCGTAATGAAAATTTCGGCCAGGCCTACTGAGAAATGAGGTCCAGTTATCACCATTACCACCATGTGAACTATGTACAAACTTTGCTTAGATCTTTCTGTTGGTTGTGGGTCTGGAGATAGTTTTGAGTATGGGTACCAGTAATACATTTAAAAGGAAATTTAAATAAGCCTGGAGTAGTGCACATCCATCTATATAGACTTTTGTAAGGTGCTGCAGAATGCATCAGTGCTCTCTCAGAGCAGATGGGGAAACCATGTTAGTGGAACAAATGCTTTGTATGTCGGTATGTCTGAAGATAATCAATGAAAATAGTCTGTAGGTCTGCTGCTACAGAGTGCTACTTCTCTGATAATCCCATGTCATAGGATGGTCCTTGCAATGACAAGTTGGGTGAAAAGCCTCCAGTGTAGTCCATTGAAGTAGATGAGTCTTGGGTATCCGACCAAATAGAAGTGGAATGGAGGGCTTGCACTAACTGAGATTCTGCTGTTTAAAGACTGAGTCGAAAAGATAGGTTTCCATATTTTTTTTTCTGGTTCTTAGGAAATTCAGTTCAGTTCTTACAGAGAAAATTAATGAGCTACATAGGGGTGAGCATTGTACGACGAAGATTCTAACACAAAATCTTGCGTTTATGTGTAAGAATAGATAGAAGATTCCTACCATAATAACTTTCTGACACACAGTGTGCTGGTCAAATGCTTTAGCTTACGCTCTAGATACTTTGTTACTCGATCTCACCGATGATTGTTATATTGTGGGGTGGGGGGGGCAGGAAGGGGGGTGATTTTATCTTAAGATTGAGCCCTATTGCTGATGATTGTGCATGTTGCGGGGATGACAATGATTTTAATGACCTTTCACACTTCGCGCATAATCCCTGTGCAGTTAAACTGATTAGTATGTTGAAGACCCATGACCTAGTTCTTAGCAGACCTGGTATCGAACACTGTTCTAAATCAGATAACATTTACAGGTTGACGGAATGGGTCTATGATCGATTATATTGTACTTTCCAAGACCTGGGCAAGGAATGTCTGTGAAGTCCAAATTTTGAACACATTCCTAGGTGATTTCAATCCGCAGGTCCTAAGTCTTAAACTAGGCCTGGTAAGAGTATCTTATAAAGTAGCAAGCCAGACTGATGCACACAAATGGGGAAGTGCGGTGAAAAGGGCATGATGTGGATGCTAACGCTATTTTAAGTGAGATCATAATAAACCAGAAAGACCAATTTGGGGCCTCCTTTATACTAAATCAGACCCAAAGGAGGTATTGGATGCTTTTGCCATAATTTGTCACAAGGTGTCTGAGCACCTAACGGCACCACAACGCCAACTACCTCGAAAGCCCAGAAAGTGGTTTGACAGATCCTGCTCAGGTGCCCATAGCAATCTTACCAAACTATTAAAAACCGAGGGATGTGGTGGGAATTAAGAATTGTAGAAAAATGTATAAAGAGGCTATTGCAAATAGAAAAGAGGAGGTCCGGAAGGAGGCATGGGCACAGCTGTCAAATGCCTGCATCAGTAAAAACTCGTCACAATTCTGGAAGGTAGTTAATGCTCCATTTTTTCCCCAACAGTCCTACCACCAGTACTGATGTGTACATCTCCGAGCATATCTATGTGGGCCATTTTACGAAATTGCATGATTTGAAGGTGTTAGCCAGCACTGAGAGTAGTCCCATTAAGGACTTAAATAGCCTGGATGGCTCTGAGAAACTGTCATTTACTGCTATGGATGTCAACACAGCTGTAAACAGAAGCCCGAGCAATAAAGCACTAGGGCCGGATGGAGTCCCTGTAGATCTCCTTAAGAATAATCTGGCATTCTGGTCCCCTGTCCTGGTGAACGTTCTGGAGAGTGTAGGTCATTTAGGTCCTCCTAAATCCGGTTATAGGTCGATTATTGTCCCAATTTTCAAAAGGGAGATAGTAGTGACCAACACTGTTATTGGCCAATATCTTTAATTGACTCCATGGCCAGGTTTTTGGGTGGAGTGTTGCTGGATCACCTTGAGTCCTGGACTAATGAGGAGGGCATCCTATCATCGGCACAATATGGTTTTTGACAGGGTCTAGGTACAGTAGACCAGTGCCTAAACCTCCACTTATATGTAAATAAGCATGTTGCTGTAAAGAAAGGATGTATTTACTTGGCATTCATGGACCTCAGTGCGGCATTTGATAATGTAATGAGGCCAAAACTCTGGAATATGCTAATTTAACAAGGGAGCAAACCCTAAAATTGTACATTTACTTGCCCAGTTGCTTGCGGATGTCGAGCGCAGCATCGGATTTGGGCCAGGCAGAGAATGTACCCCTTACATAAAGATTAGAAATGGGGTAAGGCAGAGGTGTGTGTTTGCACCATTTCTCTTTAATCTCTATATTAAAGATCTTTATGACCAACTGATAAATGCCTTAGCCGACCCACCCAAAGTGGAGAACTGTCCCCTACCTGTACGCGGACAATTGTCTTGATGGCCAGAACAGGTCGGGGTTTGCAGAAACTTTTGCATACCTTTGTCACCTTTATATCCAACTTTATATCTTCATATCGGAGGGTGTCCTCCTTCGCTGCACCCAATTTACGGACCGCTCCGTACCAGTCAGCCAGAGGGGGCATCATTGGGGAACGCCAATGCAAGGTGAGGGTACGTTTGGCAAGGAGGAGCGACAGGGAGGCGAAACGAGAGCATATTTTGTGTGACTTGCACCATTTGAAAATGCCAAGAGAGTACACCTTCCACGTGTGATATTCGGTGAGCTCTGTGACCTGCCGTAATATGTTGTGTATCTTCTCCCAGAAATGGTGCAGGTATGGGCAGGACCATATCGTGTGTGTGTGTTAAGTCTGCACCTGTGGCCTGACAGCTTGCGCCTGCTTGAGGGAGGAATACGTTTATTTTGGACGGAGTGAGGTACACGAGCTGTAGCATGCAGAGTTGTAGGTTTTTAAAGCGAGAGTTACTGGATACCTGTTGTGGGAATTCCTAGGCAATCCCCCACTCCTCATCGTGTGGTGCACGCCCAAACTCCTCCTTCCACTTGTGTTGGAGGGTGTCCGGGTAAAGCATTGTTAATTTGCGAATGGCTTTGTACAGTCAAGTAATAAGATGACGGCCAGGGCCCATTGTAAGTATTGTTTGCAGCACAGGGCATGATATAGGTTCTGTCTCTAATATGTTCCATTGGGTTCGGCATGTGTGAGTGAGTCATCGATGAAAGAGGAATTGCCCTGGGGGTAAATCATAGTCTGTTACTTAACTGGTCAAGAAAGAGAAACTGATCCCCAACTGTGAGGACTGAGCGCTTTGTCCAAGGGGCTAGGTTGCGGCGTGTGTAGGACCCAGGGAATTTAGGAAAACCAACCAGGGGCAGCCCAGGAGCGCATACCCGATATTTCAGGGACATGCGGTATATTCATGTCATGCAAGCCCGAGCCACTGCCACCTGTAGGGGTGGCGAGGAGGGGGGTACTTATTTTGGAAGTAGGAGGCGATGGATCGCTGGAGAGGATAGTATGCTGTCCGCGTTGCAGGTCTCTCCGACATACGTATAAGCTGTCCAGCGTGATAGCCATTGTAGCTACGCTGGCCTGAAAATACGCTTCAAATGACAGGACGCCCAACCATCCCCTGTCCAAAGGGAGCTATAATTTACCACATTTTATCATGTATACACGTTATATATGTTTAGTTAGTGTTGTCACTGTGTGTGTAACTTGAGGAGCGCCATTCTCAAAATATATAAATATTGTTTGCAATAAAAAAGTTTTTGTAATATATATAGTGTGTCAGGGTATCGCATCTGTGTTTGGTACTCTTTGAGTCCTATGTTTATATGGTGCTGTATTTAGGTTTATGTTAAAGTAGTTTTACTTGAATCATTGTTTGGATTTCTATTATCAGCCCCAGGTTCAAGTTCTAGGGTAGTCCTTGTTGTTTGTTAGCATAATTTACGAAGGGCCACAGGGCGACTTCCGTTGCCCCAGATATGATCTCCCAGCAATTAGTGAAGCTCTTTGAAGAACAAGCAGGGTGGTATTATGGGAAGGTTAGTGAAGTGGTAGAGCAGGCCAGGTAATCATTTTGGCTAGTGCACGTTTGCCTATCTGGGCAAGAGGCAATGCACGCCAGAAGTGCATTTGCACCTTGATGGCCATCAATGCCCCCTGAAGGTTCCCATCAAATATATCCAAAGGAGTGTGGTAGAGACGGATACCCAAGTAGTGAGTAGCTGCTCCTTGCCAGCAACAGGGGTGGTGCCTAAGTGTATAGATTGTGGAGGTTGATCAGGGTGTATTGCTGATTTGTCCCAATTTACCCGGAGTCCGGCGGCTGCAGCGAACTCGCCTCATGTACATTGAAGCGAGGAAAGGACAGAAGTGAGGTCTTTTAAATAGATAAGGAGATCGTCGGCATACAGGGACACTGTCTTCTTGGGGTATTCCCCAGCCACAGCCCTCATGTCATAAGCGTATAACAAAGGGCTCCATCGCAAGGGCAAAGAGCAATAGTGAAAGGTTCCCCTGCTCACTTGAAATGAGTTGGAGATGAGGCGCCCCAGGCGGACTTGGGAGGTCTGACTGGTGTAAAAGAGCCAATTGTATGCAAGAAGTCGTGGTCCGACTCCAAATTGGGTCAAGACCAGGTAGAGGTAGTGCCACATCAGCTAATCGAATGCCTTCTCTAGGTCTAATATCCGACATGCCGCCCGTGGGTAACGCCCCATAACATGATCCTGTACGTGAAACAACCAGCAAATATTTTGAGCTGTGCTGCATCCTGGGATGAACCCATTCTGGTCTATATAGATGAGATTTGGGAGAACCTGGGGATAGCGGTCCACTAGTATTTTGTCCAGTATTTTATAATCGGCTGCCAGAATGGCAATGGGTCGATATGATGATGGCTGGATCAGGTTTCTATCTGGTTTCAGAAATGAAGCCAGGAGTGATTTCCAGAGTGATGTAGGAAGTTCACCCACAGTCGGTGCTGCTTGATACAAGTCAGTCAGTTTGGACGCAAGTTGCAAAAAAAAGGACTATAATATTAGAGTGGTAGGCCGTCAAGTCTCGGGGTTCTGTTATTGCAGCGCGGGGACACACTAGTTAGTGTAACCAGGCGCTATACAAGCTCATTTATTATTATTATTATTATTATGTAATCCCCTGATCACCTGCACTACGTCTTATGTGGTTATTTTAGTGTCAAGAGCTAGTTTAGTTCAAAAGAAATGAAAATAAAATTTCTAAAGTGCAACAGTTATCCGGGGGTATCTCGGCGCTAAGCCATATTGGACAAACCGGATCAATTCTAAAAGATGCTAGGACTATTTGCTGAAAAGCCAAGTTTTTAAGTTCTTCCTGAATTCTAATAGGTTTGCCTTAAGTTTTAGTTATATCAGGAGCGAATTCCACAACCTTGATGTGCATGAAATACATCTCCTCCCTCCCCGATTAGCTTTCTTAAATCTGGGGGTTACAAGATTTCCAATAGTGGAGGAGCGCAGAGAACGTGCTAGAGTGTAATGTTGAAGGATCTGGTGGGAGACCGTGTCAAACGCGGCACTTAGATCAAGCAGTATCAGTGCCGCGGTGTGCCCAGCATCCAGAATGGTCCGCAGATGTTCAGTCACAGCTAGGAGAGCAGTCTCCATGCTGTGACCAGGGCGGAAGCCATTCTGGGACAGATTCAAGAAGCCGTTGTTATTCAGAAAGCACGTGAGGGTGTTATTGGTGTGTGCCTCAGCAATTTTAGCTACCCATGGCAATAATGATATAGGGCGGAAATTTTCCAATTTTGCTGGATCCAGTGAGGGTTTCTTGAGGCTTCAGGACTGTCAGTTACAGACACAACAATCTGCGTGTCGTCAGCATACGAGACCAATGAAAAGCCAAAAGATCTAATCCATGCTGCATGTGGGGTAACATAGAGATTGAATAAAGTGGGGCTCAGAGATGAGCCCTGAGGTATCCCACAAGGCAGCAAGAAGTCTGGTGAGGTAAAATCGCAAAGGGAGACCTTCTGAATTTGGTCAGCTAAAAAAGGTGATAAACTTGAGCTCGTTGTCTTTGATCCCAATTGATTTGAGTCGGTCAATCAGAAGAGCATGATTGACCGTATCAAACGAGGCAGAGAGATCCAGAAGGATCAAGGTAGCGTTTCCCCCACTATCTATGGTCTGTCTGATTTCTTCCGTAGCTGTGATCAACGCTAGCTCAGTACTATGGTGACTACGAAATTTGAACTGCGTTGAATCAAGACTCCCAGTTTTGTCTAAGAAAGTTGTCAGTTCCTGGTTGACAACTTTTTCGACCAGTTTAGCAGGAAATGGTAGTCGAGTGATTGGCCGATAATTATTGGGGTCAGCAGTGTCTAGGTTTTTTTTTTTAACAGTGGAAGAATTGACCCTATCTTCCAATCTATTGGAAAATATCCTACTTCAAACAGATTGTTAAATCTGGACGTGAGGTTTGTGGCTATCACCTCTGGAACAAGAAGGATTATTCTAGCTGGACAGGGGTCGCTTGGTGAGCCGGATTTGATCTGGGTTCATATTTTTTGCAATTATACCAAAAGTACTCCCCTGATTACCTAACCCCTGTTAAATGGTTAGGTCTCCTGGAACAATCCTTGAATAAATCATGAGGTGGGAAACCCTATGTGAAGTTGCGAAAATACCACCACTATAAAGTGGGAAAGGAGGCACGTCCTTTTGTTTCTATATTCCCTCACACACCCTAGTGGTGTCATGCTTCATCATCGGGACACCCTGACGCCTAGAAGTCAGGGTGGGCTCAACCGTCTTTCAGGGAGCACTTAATGAAATGTTTTTTGGCCAGGGGGATAAAAAAAAAATCCGCTGGCAGATCCCAGTTTCCCTTTATTCTTGGATCTGGCAGGGATAATAAAAACAAAGAAAAATATATATGGGTCTGTAGGGATATTATGGTCCTAAGACCCTATTGCCAACATGTTTCAGTCCGCTGCTGCCCCATAAAGGGTGCTGGACTTTCTTCAGGCCGGGAAAGGTGACCCCCTGGGACAAGAGATAGTAAGAGAATCTCCCTGTACTACTTATATTAAGGGCAGATGGCTGCTCCTTTTTCTTGTTTGTCTCATATGATCACTCCACCCCGTTATGGGAGAGATATTAACTCCGCGTGGGACCTCACCTAACATCGGGGTAGCCCTGCCGTCAAACCGCCGTCACGGGTCCTGCCCCGCGTATCGTCCTATTTGGAGGGGGTTCCCACCGCTTGGAGTCATATTTTTTGCCTCTGATCCACTCTCAGTGGCCCAAAATTGGATAAAGTGCTAGCATTGTGACTGCAATTAGACAGTCTGCTATTTAAGTCAACAATTTGATTAGAATCGAAGAAAGAGTCAGACTGACTTGACTTTGCCGAGAAAATGGAGAGCTAAATTGCTGCAAAATTGTTGACTGATATCAGGGTTCTTTGATTCAGGAAGTTTCGATAATTTTTTTAACTGTTGCAAATAATTCCTTAGAGGAATTCATAGCTGCTTCTATTTTTGACGCAAAATAGTTGGTTTTCTCAGTGTGAATCATTTTTTTATAGGACTGTAGGTTGATTTTGTATATCTCTTTATCTTCTAATTTGTACTTGAGCCTCCATTTACGTTGCGATCTCCTACAATCCTGTTTTTTCCGTCTGAGATTATCATTGAACCAGGGATTAGAGGGGTTAATCTTACGACTGAGTTACTGGAGCTAACTGAGTTTGCGATATGTCAAGCCATTGATGATAATCGCGAACAACTGTATCCAAGTCAGAAGAAATCAGCGCAGTTGATTGGATAAGGGACGAACTAAGCTGACCTGCATCAATGGTGCTCCACGGGCGACGGGTGGTACTTCCTATTGTGGACAGGGTTTTAATTCCCAGGGTACCCCATTTATCTCGAACATGATCGCCTTATGGTCAGACCACGCCAAGGGGAGAGAGGATGTTCATTTAAGCTGTGGATTGTCTGTAAAAATGCCATCAAGAAGATGACCAGCTTTGGGTGTGGGGCCCTGAACGATCTATATTAAACCTGCGCTTGCCATGTGGTCTAGCTGAATCATAGAATCTAAATTAAGTGAGTTTTCCATATGAACTTAAAATCACCCAAAATAATGAAATCCACTGAATTGACTTTGTTCTCTAAGACTACCGATGGATTGCGTGAACGCTGCTCTGGACCCTGGCGGTCGGTAAATAAGAAGTCCATTGAAAGAGTAGTGGCTATTAAGTTTAATTTTAAAGTTTATGGACTCGCAGGATAGCATATTAGGAGGAGTGTTAAAAGCAGTTTTAAGATGATCTCTGAATATTACTGCCAGGCCTCGGCCCTTTTTTAGTGGGTGGTCGTGTCTAAATATCCTAAAGCCTGCAGGTAATGCTAGAAGTAAGTCTGGGTCAGATGTTGAATCTGCCCAGGTATCAGTAACAAAGGCCAGGTCAATGTTCTGGCTCCCCATGAAAACCGCAAACTCTAATGCATTTTTAACAAGTGATCTGGCATTTAGAAGTGTGGCGCTACACTTGGTGTTGGATTTTTATACGGGTACACTTATTATTTTAGTGACAGAGTGACTTACAGTGAAAATTGGTAAGAGAAAGATTATATGCTGGGCATTTTGGACTTTCGTCACAGCACTGAGGGTCTAACTGAGGGCCCATACAGGGCTTACCTTTAGAGTTGATTAGAAGCAAGGTGTCCCTCGAGTAACTGATGGATCCTTTGATTTCTGGGGTCAAACTGGCAGGGGGGCTGGCGCTGAGCATGGTCCGAGCGCGGACAGGTGCAGACGGGCTTGCCTTTGGCGCGCCAGCGGCGTGCCCGTCCGCTACGCGGACACGTCGACAGGTCGGCTTTATAGCCCGGCATCAGGTGCCTAAGGGGGGCGGGGTCTAGAGCGCGCCTCGGCGCAAGTTTAAAACTATGAAAGTGAGGGCAAAGTAAAAAACAGACTGTGGTCCAGCAACCCCTGCTGAGTCTCACAGGCTCCCCTGTGAAGACCAGCTACTGGTAAATAATAACAAACTAAACCAAACTGGAGAACAGGAAATACCGCCCTTCCAAGATGGCTGTGATAGAATTAAGCGTTGCGGGAGCCAGGCACTTCCCGAGGCACTCTAGTGCTACAAGGAGTTGAAATCCAATTTGTCATCAAAGCGGCTGTGCGGATGTGCTGACAGGCCGACTTTATAGCCCTGCATCAGGTGCCTAAGGGGGGCGTGGTCTAGAGTGCTCCTCGGCTGGAGTTTAAAACTATGAAAGTGAGGGCAAAGTAAAAAACAGACTGAGGTCCAGCAACCCCTGCTGAGTCGCACAGGCTCCACTGCGAAGACCAGCTACTAGTAAATAATAACAAACTAAACCAAACGGGAGAACAGGAAATCATACAAGTAAAAGTTGCAATAGGGATGTGGGGCAGTGTGATGCCCGCAAGAAATGCACGGGAATCGTCCTCAGAGATCAGACGGGGCCTGATACAGTGTAGAATATAAGGTGTGTAAAAACTGCAATGTGTCCTCTTGTGCATAAATGGGATCACCAGAGGGCGTGGTCAGTTCTGTAATAGGGGCTGGGTTAGTGTATTGTTGCGCTACCCCAGCTAAAAGCAGGCCAGATTTGTCCCCTTCCCTGTGAACTTAAGCTCCGTGAGCTGTGAAATTAAAATGACAGAGGCGTTCTAAAAGTTGAGTGTATGAGGCCTTTGCGGCAGCTAGTGTAGGATCTTCCCAGGATCTTGATCTGCCGCCTTACTCAATTGTGCAAGGCAATTCTCTGCGTCCTTTATTTAGCTGTCTAGGGTCCTACGTCACTATTTCAAATGCGTCCCATTCTACCATCCTCATGGAGGCGGTGTCACGGTTCTCCTCAAAATAGTGACTTTCTGGGTGCCTTGTTCCTCCTGGAAGATTGGATCGTCAAGGCAATCACGTTGGAGTCTCCATTTGGGCATCGGTGGGCTAGGGGACGCCCAACGAAGGTCTATGTAGTGAGCATTGTGATCTGAAATAACACGATCTGAATAATCTGAGCGATGTAGGAGGGGAGTTAGTGAGGTTGAGCTTGGAAAGCGGTCAGGGCACATGTGGAGCCTGTGGGGTATGGAGTAGAACGAGTAGTTTGTGAGTGGGATTATGTAACTGCCAGGAGCCCACCAAGGACCATTGCTGCGTCCGACTGTGTAGACGCGCTGTTTGTGCATGGGGAGCACTCGGTAGGGGGGTGTGATCTGTCAAGGTGGTGCTCTAAAGCGTAGTTGTAATCTCCGGCAGGCATCCAGGGAAATACAGTTTTATGGGCGAGGATAGAGGAGAGGGCACCCCAAAAGTCTCGCTGACCAGAGTTGGGGGGCATAGATGTTGCCAAGGAGCAACGGGCAGCTGTCGAGGCGCCCTTCCAGTAGAACATATCGGCCTTCAGCGTCAATGGTGATGTCTAGGACCTGGTAGGGGACGCCGGGTCTGACACAAATCGGAGCGCCACGGGCGTTTGCTTAATAGGTAGTTGCATAAATGTGTCCTCTCCAGCGTTTGCGTAAACATTCTAGCTCGTCTTTTGTGGTGTGGGTCTCTTGTAAAAAGAATGTGTGCATGCTGTCTCTTGACATAAGAATATACAGCGTACCTCTTGCAGTCAGTGTGCATATCCCACACATTCAATGTAGGAAGACTAGGCGTGTCATGCGAAGTCTGCATAATGAGTGGGAATTAGAAGGATCGATGGGGCGAGGGCGTCTTCGCTCTGTTTGCCAATACCAAGACCCTGTCTACTTTGTGTGAATGGGGTTGGTGCTGAGAGTCCGCCGTGCTGTGGGTAGGATGCAGGAATAGTGTAGCGTATGGGATCAGAAGAAACTGGGTGAGTGGAACAGGTAGGGCTTACAGTAACTACGGTACGCCCTAACAGTCATTAGTAAAAACTCGGAAGAAGAGGGGGGGGGAAGCAACTACGGAAGTATGGTGCCAAGATAGGAGTGCCCTTGCGGAAAAAGTATGAGGGCCTGTGGGACTCATGGTGGCTGCTGTTGTGAGAGGTCAGGGAAAGTGCATGTGGTCCGAATGTGGTATGTTAGGTGAACCGTACAGGTACAAGGGTCCCACCCAGGAGGGCCCACGTAGGTCATTGCAACAAGGGCGGGGGATGGCATGATGGAGCAGCGCATTGGTCAGGATATCAATGGTGGAGTGAACAAATGCTGCATATGGGGTGAGGGAAAATTCAGATGGGATAGCTATAATAACGTTGACGAGAATATGGTGTTAAGACAGAATAGCAAAGCATTGCAGTAAACAACTCTGTATCTTATTCATACAAGAGTATCTAATGACTGCGGTGGCACTCCAGATCGGCTCAGGGAGCTTCGTTGAGTCATCTGAGAGGAGTGTGTCGTCACTGGTTGCATAGAGGTGGGGGCTTTTTTCATTGTCAGAAGAAATGTTGTTAGGTGTAATGTCCGCCACCTGCAAGGCTCGCCACCGGTCTTCGATCTGTTCGAGATTCAGGGGTGCTGTTGTGGGTGATCGTTGGGTACCCCTACCAGTACCCTATTCTGGTAGGATTGCTTTAGTTAAGAATAGCTCTGTTAGAAATATAGTCATGTTTGTAACACCGGTATGAGGCAATCATACTCCCAGTTTGACTACTATGAAATGTAGGTGCATATTAATGTTTGTATTTAATACTAAAATGTTTTTCCAAACTTGGATCGAAAGACAGAGACTGACAGAGTACTTAAGGGTAGCAAGAACATAAGCGGCACACACGTCAAACTTTACAACAAAAAGTCAAAACCGAATTATGTATCCAAACAAGTCCAGCAGCTGGGTGCTGAGAGGGAGAGCATCCACCCTAAAGGCTTCAAAGTCAGAAATCAAAGGTTCCCGATACTATTTTAGCATGAAGTCGAGCACCGGTCCTTTGAAGGAATTTGATTTTTAGTATAGAAAATTATGTAGGAGCTCAGATTTCAAGTGAATTCCTTTATTCTGAACTTCAGATTGGTGAAGTGGTTTCAGCCAACTCTTGAACCAATAATGCTTGCAGCCAACACGTATTTAGTCTTCTGGGCTAAGAACACAACATGTTCATCAAGGCTAGGACGGAGTCTTCGTATCTTATTTTGTACTTAAAAGCCTACACCAGTGAGGAGAGCAAATCACTACACAACCGTGTACAAACCATCAACCAGTGAAACTGGCTTTTAGACATATCTGACCATTACAGTAAGTTGGATATACAAACATGCTCTGATAAATAACTTGTGAAAGTGCTATTTATCAGAACATGTTTGTATATCCAACTTACTGTAATGGTCAGATATGTCTAAAAGCCAGTTTCACTGGTTGATAGTTTGTACACTGTTGTGTATAATAAATTCTGTAAACTTGTGAAAGTGCTTACAGAAATTATTATACACAACAGTGTACAAACCATCAACCAGTGAAACTGGCTTTTAGACATATCTGACCATTACAGTAAGTTGGATATACAAACATGTTCCGATAAATATCACTTTCACAAGTTTACAGAATGTATTATACACAACAGTGGACAAACTGTGAAACTGGCTTTTAGACATATCTGACCATTACAGTAAGTTAGATATACAAACATGTTCCGATAAATAGCACTTTCACAAGTTTACAGAAAGTAAGCTATTGCTAAAACCAGGTGCCTACGTAGTGCCACTTGAAGCTAAACGTATTGTAACTGAAATTCCTTAGCTAGCAAACCAACCACCATAATTAAGTAGTTGTGGATAGTAAAGGAGAGTATAATAGAAACCCAAGAGAAATAGTCAACGCTATAACTCATTAACCAATTAAGAGGAGAAACTCACTGTCAGTGGTTCTCAATTGTGGTCCAAGGACCGCTGGGGGTCTACGGGGCCTTTTCAGTGGGTCTGCAACAGTTTTACGAAATTAAATACTATTAAAATTGATCAATTAAAATTAATAAAATATATACAAATAAAGAAGCAAAAATGAAAATTTGAATACTTTTTCAGTGCTTGATTGTGACTTGCACAAAATATTTCAATGTTGCATTTGTTTGGTGTATACTTGTTACTATATTTTTGTGTATTGTTTTGAGGTTCAAATCATAGAAATTACTGAGGCCAAGGGTCACCGGCTTCCATTAATGACTCAATGGGGGTCCCTGGATTCCAGTAATCATTCAGTGTGGGTCCACAGAAGTCAATAGGTTAAGAACCACTGATCTATAAGACAAAAAAGTAAAATGTGGAGACTCAAAATACCTGTCTATTTTGCTAGGAGTCCTAAATGTAAAGATAGGGTAAAATGTGCAGTACTTTCAAATAATTATATGTAAGTTTGGACTTGAAATAAGATAAAGCAGAATTACCATCTTCCAATAGAATAACGTACAAGTCCTATGGCAAAGAGACAATAAAATGCTCAGTCTCGCAACCCCTGAATGTTTATATAAAGTGCCCTAGTGTACTATATTGCATATATTAACAATAAAGAGAAAGTTTACCAATGAGGAATGGTATCCTCACAAGAGACCTGAAGTGTATCGTGGCTGTGGCATGCTGAACGTGTGCCATATTTCCACTATAAGAGGTATTCCTTTATTGTATAGAGAGATAATAGTACACAACAATCATTTAAAATCAAAGCATAATAACCAGAATAATTAGAAGTATTTTTAGAAACCTCTACGCAACCTAAATTCAAGCTCCCCTATATGTGTAAAAAGTAGCAAAATAATGTGTACTAATGCTGTGCACTAGTAACCAAGATCAACGTATAAGTCTAGTTGTTATGCCATATTGGGATTGCTATACAGAAAGTGATAAACAATGTATTAGTTTATGCAAGGATAAAGCATAAACCGACTACAAATAATATAAAAGACTCCTTATTAGAAATGACACCATAAAATAAAAGAAATCCTCTATTAGGTAGACAATATTAATTGATCCTCTCATTCCAAGATACACGAGAACGGTAAGTATTAACGTGCTGCAACAAAATATGCAACTGTAACGTCCTAGAAAATTCTGAATAACCACTAAATATCCACCATTTCATGGTGAGCAGAGTATGTTTAACCGGTCGAGGAGTCATGAAAAGAGTGAATAGTTTCTAAGAAGTCACCATAACATGGGGACTATATATTGCTCTTTGTCATATACTTAAAAATAGATTTGACATGATGGTCCACTAAAAGCAAATGAGACCACATAAAATGTGTAATATAATCCACTGTTAATACCTTAATACGAATGTTCTGAATAGTGCTGACCTAGCAAGAGGTCAGCGGTTAGGCTAAATAGGTAATTCGAAGAATTAAAACAATAGATGAGTGGTATATAATCTCCTTACATCAGTAAAATAATACTGAGACATAGAGTAGTTGATTGTTGAAAAGAAGAAAATGTAATGTCAAGGTAACAGCAAATACATATTTCTTAGATGCCACAATAGTTGGCACTAATGTATTTAATTCACCTAAAAAGTACTGGTATTCATGGTCAATATTCTGTTTTCAACAACTTTGTCTCATGAACCACAGCACCTCATTCCTACGCAGCCGCAGTTCTCTACCAGCACCCCTTCCATCAATGTTGATATTTCACTTTGATATGAGGCCCTGTTCCATTCTTTCATTGTTTGAATGCAGCGTAAAGCAAAAGGGTAACGAGAGACACCTTCTCTAATAGTCCTAATGTGCTAAATAATTTGTTCCCTTAGTGGTCTAATAGTGCTTCCATCATCAATCCTGCCACATTTACAGATCGTTACATATGTCAAATTTTTGGTTGAGCCAGCCATGTACGTATTGAGCAAATGCTTCTTGATCATGTTATATTGGAAATGTTCACAACCATCAAGCAAACATCTACACAAAGAGCCATTACCGATATTTGAACTATCCACATTTTCCCATCTCCAATTAGTTTTTTGTGAGAGTATCTCAAGTGCTAGCTAGAGCTAACAATAGTTGAGTGTGTTACCTCTACTGTATGTAACATTAGTTCATGGTGTGACCCAGTCAGAAATTGTTCAATCACGTGTTGGCAATTTCCAATGTTTATTCAAAATGTGACTGAATTTCTTATTGCATGCCAATTCCATAAGACGGGATTAATCTGCTGACCAATTTTATTTTTAAGCAGCCTGCTTCCTAATTTGTAGGCACAAGATGACGTTTCTATCCACCTTCGATATTCTCGACATTGCTGTCTCCAAAATGTACAGATCATGTCCCCTGGCTTTAAATCTCAATTTCATGTCATACGTGTTTTTAGCAAATTCTAGAGTCTCACTAGAATTTCTTTGAGTCCTCATACACTCCCCATAAGGAATAGCATTTATCTCAGACCTGGAGTGTGAATTGGCAGCATTACGAATAGAGTTGTATGTTGTCTCTTTTCAGTATATCCTACTCTCAATAGAGTCTTATATTGGGAAGATTGATTCGCTGTTTACAGAAGTTTAATGTAAACTTAATATTATATTCATTCTAGGATACACTCCTCATCACTGCCAGAATTCTGAACCAGGAACCATCTGACAACAGGTCAGGAACCCGCCCCACCCTCCCCTTCCCACCTGCCATTCTTACCCACCCACCCCATCGTCTCCACAGATGGAAAAGCCAAATAGATTGAGCAATTTCACGTAATGATCACACATCGGCCTGCACGGGCAATCCCTGAGATCAACCATCGAGAGCCATCCCACTGCCCCCCTGTTCTGAGGGAGCAATCTGCGAACTATGGTCCGGGGCCTGTATCAAGGACATGTTGTTTTCTTTTTACATCCTTATGAGACCAATATGCCCTCTTATATTAGGGACACTCAACGTGTTCTCAACAAGATTAGTGACATTTTGGGGGGATAACAATATGCTCTATGTAACAGTTGATGTAGTGTCATTATACTTTAATATATGACCAATATCAATCAATCCGGATTTATAAAGCGCTACTAATCACCCAATAGGGTATCCAGGCACTTGCAGGTCCCGGAGGCTTATTCGAACAGCCAGGTCTTGAGGGGCATTCTGAATTCCGGAAGTGAGGTGATGGTCCGGAGGTGCGTAGGAAAGCTGTTCTAGGTCTTTGCTGTGATGTGGGAGGTGCGTCCTCCACTTCTGCTTCAGTAGATGCGGGGATTATGGGCAAGTGAAAGGGAGGTGGAGCATAGTCTTCTGGATGGTTGGTGGAAGTTCAGGAGTGGCTAATGTAGGCAGGTCCTTGGTTGTGTCGATCCTTGTGTGTGGGTCAGCAGCTTGAATTGGCATCTCTTCCGTACTGGGAGCCAGTGGAGTTGCCTGAGGTGGAGTGTGATGTGGGTTCGTCGGGGAAGGCTGAAGATGAGTCTGGCTGTGGCGTTCTGAATGGTCTGAAGTCTCTGTAGGAGGTGTACGGTGATTCCTATGTAGAGGGCGTGACCTTAGTCCAGTTGGCTGGTGATGAGGTGCATCTCGTCTGTAGGGGTAGCCACTCGAAGATCTTATGTAGAATGTGCACAGTGAGGAAGCAGGCGGAGGAGATGCGTTGATCTGTGATTTCATGGTGAGCTTGCTGTCAGTGATAATTCTGAGTTTTCTGGCGTGGTTTTAGGGAGAGGGTGCAGGTTCTAGGTCTGACTGGACACCAGGAGTCGTTCCATGTGTTGCTGCTGTTGCCAAAGATCTGTACTTCTGTCTTGTCTTTGTTCAGCTGCAGGCAGTTGTTCTTCATCCAGTCAGTGATGTTTGTCATGCATCTGTGGAAGTTGGTTCTGGTGGTGGTGGGTTCGTCGGTGAGTGAGAGGATCAGTTGCGTTTCGTCTGAGTAAGAAATTGTTGAGAGCGTGGGATCTGACAATGTTAGCCAGCGGGGTCATATATGTGTTGAAGAGCATGGGACTGAGGGATGAGCTCTGGGGGACAACACAGGTGATCTCCTTGGGTTCAGGCATGAAGGGTGGGAGGTGGATCATCTGGACTCTTCCGGTGAGGAAGGAGGTGATCCATCTGAGCGCGTCCCACTGGATGCCGATGTGGTGGAGTCTTTCGATCAGCGTATGGTGGGATACGGTGTCGCAAGCTGCCGAGATGTCGAGGAGGATCAAAGCTGCTGTTTCTCCTTGGTCAAGGAGGGTTCGGATGTAGTCGGTGGCTGCGATCAGGGCGGTTTCATTGCTGTGGAAGCCGGATTGGGAGGCGTCGAGCAGCTGGTTCTGCTCCAGGTATATCATGAGTTGATTGTTGTTGATCTTTTCCAGTACCGTCGCTAGAAATGGGAGCAGGGAGATTGGCTGGTAGTTTTTGAGTTCGCTGGGGTTGGCAGAGGGTTTTTTGAGTAGTGGTCTGACTTTGGCGTGTTGACAGGTGTCTGGAAATGTTGCGGTGCTGATAGAGGTGTTGGGTAGGGTTGTGAGTTTCGAACCGGTCCTTTAGTTTCCAGGGTTGAAAATGTGGTGCGGGCATGGGTCTGTGGGAACTCCAGAGTGGATGGATTTCATGGTGAAGGTAGTGTTCTGGGTGGAGAGGATGTTCCAGATGGTCAATGTGTGGTTTGTGTCGGTTGCCTTGGTGGCATATCTGTCGAGGAAGTCCGTAGGTGCGGGTTGGGGTTGGAAATGTTTGTATATGGTTCCAATCTTGTGGAAGAAGTGGGCGAGGTTGTCTCACAGCTCCTGTTTGAGATGTTTTCGCTGGCAGCCGGGTTGGGGAATTCCTTAGCGATGTTGAAAATGTCCTTCGTGTTGTTGGCGCTGGTTTCGATGTGTGCGGCAACAGCTGTCTTCTTTGTTGCCCTCAACAGGTGGTAGGCGAGCGTGAGGGAAGTCTTGAAGGCTGCCCTGTCCGGGGTGTCCTTGCTGGTGCTCCATCTCCTCTCCAACTGTTTGCTATCTCGTTCCCCTGTTCTGAGTTCTTGGGTTTACCAGCTGGCCTTTTTGGAGGATTTTCTCTGGATGTTGCTCTTGATGGGGGCGCTGCTGTCTGTGCAATTGGTGATCCAGGCGTTGATGTAGTTTGATAAGGAGTACAGTGGAAAAATCATGCATATGTACTTCTCACTAAACAATTTATGTATAACGGAACACAGGAATGGCCTGAATACCTCATCTTAGAGTAAATATTACAGTCAAAATTGAAAAGTGAAATCGGACAGTACTTATTTGTTTTCTTGGGTCTTTCCGCTCCCTATGGATTACAACAATGGTGGCATTCGATGAAGAGCCTTGATTTCAGCAGACTTCTCAAAACGAGATAGGAAGACTTCCAGGGATTCAACACGGAGTCAAGGCATTCCCAGTAGAATCTTGCTTGAAAACTGTTTGATCTTGGGGCTTTCCTCGGTTTTAGTGTGTGCATTGCTTTAATTATTTTGTCTCTCTCTTTAGGTTTATCAGATTCTCTCTTAGTTCTGTAGTTAGTGGTAGTGCTTCCAGGTATGCCTTTAATTCCTCTGGACAGATTGGCTTATTAGAGTTGTATAGCGAGGAGTAAAATTAATGAAAGCTTTCAAGTAATTGGCGGGTGCCTTCCCTATTTTGTGTTTACATAACTTTTTACCCTTATTCATTATCCAAGTGCAAGCTCTTTTGCTTGGGATTTTATTGTATTCATATTTCATGTTCCTTAATTTGGTTAAAGCTGCTTCCGGGCATTTTGTATGGGTTAATATGTGTTCAAGATGAGGTATATTTTTTGTCTAGCCTGTGATTAGTAATGTAGTAGTGGTAACCATGATATCCCTTATTGTTGCCTTCAAACCATCCCATATTAGCTCTGGTAGGGAATGTTCCTCACCGATTTCTTGATGAAGTGGTGTACAGCCTTATTCGTTTTTTTATTGTCTTTAGCACCCCTTATTATGGCTTTATTTATGATCACACTGGGGGAACATTTTGGCAATTCTAAGTTTGAACAAGATACATGCATGACCAGATATCACTATTGGGTCTTTTCTTGGGTTTGTCGTATTAGGGATGAAGGTGCTTTGCGTTAGCAAATAGTCTATTCGAGTAAAGGTGTGGTGAGGGAGGGAGTGAGTAGAACATATATCATCTCCCAGCAGAGTAAAATAAGTGCCATATATCCTTTAATTGCTGGTTTTTCATAGGAGTTTAATTTGGGCATGAAATCTATTGGGTCTGAAGGTGCACAAGAATTGTCTACTAACTACTCCATCCCATAGGAGATTGAAATCCCCTCTCAGAATAATCCCTGCTCCTAGCAGAAGATACCCTATTTTTTTGCCATCACCAAAGATTTCACCATGCCTCCAGCAACATCACCCCCTCACAAGACCTTTGCAACAAGCTCTCGACCCCGTCACTTCTGGGCATTGTCGTACATCGCTCCTTAAGCGTAGGATGACCTCCCAGCCCATATCAGAGCCTCCTCCTCATCTTTATTGCCGCAAAAAGCTGATGAGTTAGCTTTTCAATTTAGCAACCTACCCTAGGCAGAGCTAAGCACACATACCTGCTCAGCGCCAGAATACCCTTGCATGTGATAGAGCGCTTTACAAATACACATAACATAACCTATAATTAGGCTTTACTGTTTTCAGTTTCTATTTTTGGTAAATTCTGGTGGGGTTTTTTCAGTGTTTTCAATACCTTAAAAAACAGTGGTTATCAGTGGTTACACATTTTCGCACCATTAAAAACAACAGAAACAGTGTTTTTCTGGTGTTTATGGAATGATTTGCTTTTATTATTACTTGCTTTCTCCCCTGATAGTGCATGTGTATAGAGAGTGTGCGTACAGGGTATATAAGGTCCAAATACATTTTTACAAATCAAACTTATTGTAGTACACTATACAATACTCTTTTAGTGAGTCTTTGGTCATGCACGATCGCTCTTTCCTTCCCATATAAAGGTTTATTTGTGAAAAGGCCATCTCAACATTATCACTTGAGACGGGCAACGCCAAAACAGCCAGTACACAATTTCTGAACACTGGCATAGCTTTCCATGCCAATACTAGAGCAACTGAAGATTGCGATTCTCTGGGACAGGTTCTGCAACATATGCGTTGAACTGGGCACATATGCCCTCAGTTGTTGAAGTGGTCAAAAATGAAGCAGTAGTTTTCAAAGTCCGGAGAAAATTCCCCTTTACAGAAGGGATCTAGAACTTGTGCAGAGTACCTCAGTGAGGTTTCATTGACTTCAAATGCCATGGTTGGTGAAGGGACATTTCTATGCATCATTGCAAGCCATTTCTCATGCACTGTAAAATAAAAATTCCTAAATTGCTCCTCAACATTTGTTTGCTTACCAAGTGGCAAGAATTCTTACATGGAACATGTTGCAGTGCCAAAGTCACTAAAAGTGTCGCCCAGCCTACTCTCAAGGAGATGTTTCACATCTACACCAATTACGCTGAACACTTGGTACACAAGGGTGTTTTCAGACTCTAGTTTTTTGATTATGTCCTCAACAGCAGTCATATTTTCCTGTAAAAATCTAAGAATGCAGTAGATTGTCCTGTTTTTCACATCACTATCAATATGCGATCAAAGATCCTCCCATTTCTTGCCTTTGGCATCAGCACTAAGCAAAAATTCTGTAAACGGTCGCACATGGGTAACATAGCATTCACAGCCTCTAGGACTGAGAATCCCCAGCTAAATGACACAATTGGGATGACTCTTTCTTTGATGCCACACAAAGCATAAAATGAGAAATATTTGCGTTTTTTGTTCCCATGCATAATGAATCGGTGCACCAGAATGGACTATAAAGTCAATAGCATTCTTCATTAACTCTGCAGATTGTAAAGATGCTTTCAGCATACCATCTAGCAAGTGGCAAGGATCTCTTATAGGGAAGCACTTCAGCTCAGGTATCGATTTTGACAGGTCATCACACAACTTTTTCATATGTGTAGCTGAATTACTGCAAATTCAAACAATATCACCCCAATCTTTGTTGAACTTGGTGACACTGCATTCCATGTTTTCCAAACGTCTGGTGTCATGTTTTCACCACTATCTCAGATGTTTGGTGACAGCACTCTTTTCACATTTACCTGTTACTACAACTTGCATTGAATCCTGGGGTGTTTGGCAATTCACCTACTATTAGCTAGAAAATGGGGCTGATGTATCAAAGGGTTTCACCCATTCTCTGTCTGTGGGTAAATGTGATGGTACATATTGGGAAAGATTCTTATGAAGCCAGCCATTTTACCTATCAGTGAAAGAATTAAATGTAGCCAAACTATCAACTATGATTTTGATATTTCCTGATTCTCTAAGGTTTATAAATAATTAAATAAGACCTAAAACATGCTTCTAAACTCTGCATCTTTAGACCAAAGACCACAAAACTGAAAAAAGCAAAAGGAAGAAGAAACAATATTTTAGTGACATCCCTAAACAACAAAACTCGAGCAGAATAATGTTAACCCATTCTTTCTGCTGCTGCCTTGAATAACAAAGTTTCATTGTATTGGCCCCTTCAGGAAGAAATAAAAATTACTCTTTTACTCAACTTTTCCTTTCTTTGAATGGCATTTAGTTTGTGGTTGCGAAGGTGCTTTTTCAGTGTTTGTCAGGGACTGTCCGGGACTATGTCGGGAACACAGTCAGGGACTTGGGCAAGGACTGGGAATGGGGTAGAAAATGTACACAGAGAGAGGAGTACAGCGCTGCCCAGGATCACACAGGAAGTCCGAGGAGAAAAGGGATCCAAAGGGGAAGCCTGTACAAAGGAACGAGATGGCTAAGACTCAGAAAGGAAGGGCACTCACAAGGCAATTTAGCATTCAAACTAACTACACCCAGGACGGACGTGCAAGACATATATATAATACAACATTAACAATAAAGGGAATGTGGGGTAAAGCACTCAGGAGCTCCACACGGTAAGACTGAAGCTCAGTAAGTTCCTCACCCACAATTGCTGTTACAGATACTGACTGAAAATACCCACATATAGGATATGCATGCAAAGGCAGGGTCTGTGGAGCTTATACCTATGGTGATGTTATAACAGTAACTCAAAGACAATACTAACAGTGAACAAGAAACACCACCTAGGTAGTCAGCTGTGCCCAAGGATCCTGGCGCTCAAACAGGAACACGCAAGGCAGTAACAGCAAAGGGGTAGAACTAAACACAAGCACAATCGACAAGGAGCTAGCAAGGAGGAGTGCTTAACAGGAAAGGAAGGAAATCACAGGGCACAATTGGCAGAAAGCAGGTAACAAACATACAAGGTAACAAAAGCAAGACAGTAGAAATAGAAAGACTGCAAACTAGAACTGGAACCAAGGAAATGGGAAGAAAGGCAGGGACTGGAAAAGGATATACAGAAGGGGAGGCTACAAGGGTATACTAGAATAGTGCAAGTTCAGGAATCAAGAAAACAAAGTAGCTTAGAAGGCAGTGCTGGGGCAGGAACAAGAATTGAGCAAAAGCTCAGGAGTCAAAGTAGCACTGCAGGTAGTGCTAGTTCAGGAGAAGGGAAACTGCTGCAGGTCGGGAACAAGGAATGCCAAGGCTCAGGAGTCAAGGTAGCACTGCAGGCAGTGCTAATTCAGGAACAGGGAATTACTAAAGCTTCAGGAGTCAAGGTAGCACTGCAGGCCGTGCTAGTTCAGGAACAGGGAATTACTAAAGCTTCAGGAGTCAAGGTAGCACTGCAGGTAGTACTGGTTCAAGGAAATAGGAAATAGCTACAGCTCAGGAAACAAGGAGTCAATAGAGCACTGCAAGCAGTGCAAATCAGGAACAAGAAATAGCTGAAGCCCAGGAACAGGAACAAAGAATAACTGTAGCTCAGGGACTCAGGAAACAAGATAGCACTGCAGGCTGTGCTAATTCAGGCACAAGGAATAGCTATAGCTCAGGAACTCAGGAAACAAGGTAGCACTGCAGGCAGTGCTAATTCAGGCACAAGGAATAGCTATAGCTCAGCAATAAAGGAACAAGGATTAACTATAGCTAAGGGATCAAGGAAACCAAACAGTTCAGGAAGCAAGGATCGGTCTCACCGGTATACAGCTACAATGACCAACACTGGGCTGAAGGGAGCTGGGGCTTAAAAGAGCTCACAGTAATCACATGCATCAGGTGTGAGCAGGCTAGCAGCAGCCAGCCACAGGTGAGCTGAATTCCTCCACCCATCCTTGGCCTGCAGGGGTGGAGACAAAGCAGTGAGCAGGGGATTATAGGTAATGGAGTTTCCAGCATGAGCAGACTGGCTTCCACAAAACCCGGCATGGATTGGGAATGGATGTCAATTCCTAAATGATGTCCAAATGCCTGGAAGTCAGGATATGCATACAGGGGAGTGTCTGGAAGCATATTAGAATACTGGAAAGCCCCACAATTCGGCCCCCTGGTGGTGGGAATGAGAGCACAGGGAGTGAATCGTGACAGTTTATATGTTTACACTGGTGAGGTCTATTTTCCTTTCGGTGGGGTTTTATCAGTTATTATAGGTTTAAACCTAAAACAGGATAGCCTACCTATAATGTAACATAATAGTGTTGAAGGAGTTCGGAATACATATGACTTTAAAATGAACGCATGACTTGTTACATATTTTGTTGGAAGCAAACGTTACCACCGAGGTCTCCTTGTCTTCCAGCACGAGTAATAAAAGCTAACCCACCACAGCTTCAGATTTTAATTTGAGTGAGCGAGTAGTTGTTTCTTTACTTCAATACAGACTTAGGATACTGTGTAGGAATGCCCAAGGCGCACCAAGTACAATAATGTAAAATAAGCCAAACCTATTGTTTTAGCTGGCTAAATTCACTACTCTGCATTTGTATTGGATTTGTTTGCTTTCTTCTAGACGTAGGTGTGGCTACTGTTGGCTTTGCAGCTTCTCTGGAGAAAACAAGTGTGGTACTCTGCTGAAACATGGGTTGAACAAGTTTTTTCGCACACCCATTATTTGACATTATTTCATCATTAATCATGCACTGGATGAGTTTCTCCCATGGCTACGTTTCTTTTCTACAAAGTTACAGGCAAAAACGTCCTATTTTAGGGGGAGGCGAAAAGATCTTTAGCTTTTCAATAATAGAGTTCTTGTTAATAGCAACAAAGGAAGAATGCTGAACTGTGCCACGTGAATTTTTTTCCGTCTACTGATGTTTTCATTGATGTTAATCGGCAAATGGTATAGCACAACATGATCTTTGGTATGTGGTGTATACCTAGACAAAAATAAAGTGCGTTCTTTTACACGCTGTTTTTGAAAGAGTAGGTGTTAATGTAGCACAAGCGGTTGCAGGCTTCGACAGAGGAAGGCGTGAACAAAGATGCAGACACTTGTTAATGCAGTACAGTAAGAGAAGGGCCCCAGCCACACTTAGTCGCACATTCCCAGGCCTGCTGCAAAAGCTGGAAAAAAAACCCAATACAACAGTCTAGTGGCACAACTTTCTAAAAGACACTGACTCCTCGGTCCTTCTGCATTACACACCGACACCAGCTTTAAGATTGCGGATAGCTATGTACCACCGCTCCCTGAAACGTATTTCTGTACACAAACACCAAAGATTTTCACTATAAATAAAACCAGACATATTGGCTTCATTTGTTTGTGGAAAAAATGCTACATGATATGATGTTAAAATGGGAGATCTGAACTGGCCGTTTTGAAAACGTCACCACAAAGAGAGGTTTTAACAAATCGTAGCTCATCCTAGGGAAATAGATGCTGCTTTGATCACTGCAGTTGCCATTGAACCGAGGCCAGCAGACGGCGCTTTCTGGCCAGAGACCCAAGCCTTTTGTAGGAAACGGTTCGACTTCTGCCCTCGCTGGCGCAGAGTCAGGGCACGGAACACCAACCCCTTTATATGCAGCTCGTCTCTCCGTGCATTCAAGAGTTTACTTTCAAAAGGGCCTTTTTGTCCCTTGCGCTGTGAGTATGTGAGAGAGAAGTGGGAGGACAGGCTGCATAGTACAATGCAGTGAAAGAAAGTGCAGTCCATTGCCAGCAGCTCAAAATGTTTTCCTTTCAGAGTCAAATGGAATAGTCTGGATTCCAAAAAGAATTGAAGCCAGATGTTTGCCACCACTGGCTTTTGAAGACCTAAATATGACAGAAATGCTCCTTGTGGGTTTCTTTCGAGTAACCTCACCTTTGATGTTCGAACAGTGTACTGTGGGTTAGAAGATCTTTTAATCGCTTGTTTTGTACACTAAAGATGCTGTTGTTTTTGGACTGATTCAAGACGATATTACTGGGTTCTGGAATTTAGTTAGTGTTTTTTGGTCTCGCCTACCCCATAGCTTTCTGGTTGCGAAAAAATTCCTTTTGGCTTCCGAAAACCTTATAGTGGGTTAACAGCCTGCCTTCGTGTGCTTCTTCGCACTCTCTGTCTCTCTCTTCTTCTCTCCTGCCCCCTGTGACTCTTTCCTTCAGGGTGCTGCTGTTCCCTATCCCTCCTCTAACGCTGCATTATTTTTTGTATCTCCTCCCAGTTGCTTCCTCCTTTCGAGGCTCCTATTGTTCTCCTTGCTGTCTCTTTCTTATTTTAATTTTTGAGGGTGTGGTAGCATATGATGGGGGCCACTCAGCCTTACTAAAAAGTGATTTCAGCTACTCTAATTGTATTTTTATATTTACACCTTTTCTTTCTTTTTTTGTGCTTTTGGCTGATGCTGTACAGCAGCAGCCAAAAGCATTGGCAAAACTAGCAGGTCGCAAAGGTGATGCCTATTGGCTTTGGCTTGTTTGTTGCTGTAGCTAGGAAAATAATTATTTTGTGAAAGTCATCACAAAGAAAATAGGCTCTTTTGAAAGTGTATGTTGGAGTTGTTTGCCATTGGAAGGACTTTGTTAAACAATATTGGGGCTTATAATCACCAAAAATATGATGGAGCTCATATAATTACAGTTTTATATGTTTTTTTTCTGGAAGAAGAGTGTTATATTGAAATGTATTTATTTGTATAAAATGACACTGTGAAAAAATGGAGCCATTTAACGAGCATCTTTTTTGGGGGGTGAGCAGCAAGTGCAAAACCTGTTGGCAGCACCAGTACTAAAATACACTGCCCTCTTTTGAGTGCAAACTCTTCAAGAACTCAGCAGGCAGGGATAGCTCATTGTGTGATTTAAAAAAAAAAATTTTTTTATAGCTATGGTGGATGTTTTAGCATTTATAATATAAATAACGTTTAAAAATGAGTATCTGCAACTGTATGCATATGACATAGGAAAATAAAATTGGGGCTAAAAGGGAATACCTTAAAGTACAAATAGAGTGGTACTTAAATAGGCTGCAATACATGTAATTGTTAAGAATAGCAGAAGTACATTTAAAATGTACCACCACCTATAGTCAGTGGTGACTATGGCATCACCAAGCCATGCTGTGGTAGCTGGTCTTGGGTCAAGGACCCAGGCCTTATCACCTTTACTCCATGGAGGGGAGAAGGACTAATGCTCTCTCAAGGAAAATCCCTGTAGTCCTCAATACTGAGGGTTGTTACCCGTCCAACTCCACCTTTACAAGTGTGTTATCTGACTGCGATACTGTATGTAGCTAGAATGGTGTTCAGCTCGATTGGTGTCCTATGCAGGGCACAGTAAATGCTGTGCAAAATGGTGGTTCCTTTCAGTTTGCTTTTGTCCTTTCCTACGGATGTGACTGCCTGCTTCGAGCTGTCCCTGGATATCATTTGCAGAGACCTGTAGATGGCTAGATGTGCTGGTAGAATGTACATCCACTTCCTGTCAAGTACAGCACCTTTTATGCAGGAAAAGTAACCGAGCTCATCTCCCCGCCTCTCCACCATAGTCTTGTGGTGATCTTAATTTAGCAACAAGGACGTCTAGGCTGACAGATTAAATCTTCTCTAAAGCAGTCCACATTTCACTGACTATTTGGTTCGCTCCTCCTGCCCTACTGCGTTGTGAAAGCCTGGAAAAGTGGAGGGAAGCCCCTGAATATGGAGGACAATCTGGTAAGATGCACTCAGTCCGAATGAAGAATTGTTTAACTTTTTAAGGTAGCTTGCTTTTCAGTTTGCCTTAGCATTGCTGCAAGTGTTGCATAATGAGAAGTAATACTAGTCCCTTGACCAAGGTACTTCATTGAACTCCAAGGTATCCAGAAGGTGGAGGCATTGACTAGAAACGGGACTTGTTGCTGTTCTTCTTCTAGACTTTGGACAAATCTAGGATCTGGGGGTAAGGTCTACACCTGCTGTGATCTGAAAAATAATGTTAAGCGTGAGACCAACCAAGATTGCCCCAACACGTCTTCAGCCAAGGCTCCTCGAGCCTCTGGTGTATCCTTAATCACCCTGTGATTCCCCGTGTGCTGCATCACCAGATAGGAACCAGTGCTACAAAGGAGCACGGTAGAATTGTCTCCATACCAAGGGCTAAGATCCTAGGTGGGGCTGGGTCAACTGGTGAACCTGATTTCACTGTGGTCAGAAGGGCCTGTAACTCTTTTAGAGAAAGAGTGTTAAAATTTGAAAGCTCGTCCTTAAAAGGAGCAACTGGCGAACACACTGTAGCACAGAATGGCCGGGTAGCAGTTTGAGGATGGGACCTGGTTGTGGGCTCTTCACTAAAGATGGTGGCTAGACCACTCTGATGAGGAACCAAGGGATTTGAACCCCTGCTCTATCCTGAAGCTGTTGCTTGGGGGCTGGGTCTGAACTTGGTTGGCAAAGTGAGCTAAAGAACGATGATGTATTCAACCCAGATCTGTGACTGGGGGTGAGTGTCTAAAAAGTTTCAGCGCTCTGTCCATCTCCTTGTGTTTGCTTCATTAAGCTTTGCTTCAAGGCAGCTTTGAACCATCCATTCTGCCAGGTCTACCAAACAAGATCTGAACTGACTTGCGGTGGCTTCCTCATCCTGAGATAACGTGATGATTAACTGCGTGTCATCGGCATAAGACACGATACTTAAACCGCGTCGCTCGACAACCTCTGCAAGGGGGTACACATAAAGATTTAATAGCGTAGGGCTCAGAGCAGAGCCGCAGTGATAGAACCTCAGAGCAGAAGGATGGTTGGGCTACCTGAAAGGTACGATTTTGAAGAAAGGAAGCCAGCCATCTCAAGGCTATGAGTCAGACACCACAATTCCATAGACGCTCTAACAGAAGGCCATTGGAATCTGTGTCGAATGCTGCACTTAAGTCAAGCATTATCAGTGCCTCTCTTTTGCCACTATCGGCAAAGAGGCAAAGGGATTCAGAGGCCAGTAGCAGATCTGATTCCGTGCTATACTGAGCACGGACCCTGATTGGATCTCATGTAGGAGATCCTTGGTCTCTATAAAGTTCAACAGCTTCTTGTTCACACATTTCTTGCCCAATTTCAAAAAGAAAGGAAGCAGGGAAATAGACCTATAATTTTTAGGAAGAGCCGGATCCCGAGTGGGTTTTTAAGAAGTGGCATGACAATAGCATGTTTCCATCTAGAAGGTATCAGACCCAGTGAGAGCGAGTTGTTAATCAGGTCACAAAATCCCGGTAGAATTGCCTCCATACCAAGGGCTAAGATCCTAGGTGGGGCTGGGTCTACTGGTGAACCTGATTTCACTGTGGTCAGAAGGGCCTGTAACTCTTTTAGAGAAAGAGTGTTAAAATGTGAAAGCTCGTCCTTAAAATTGGATGGACTAAACCATGATTCAAGACAGAGTATCCCTAGCTGCTTCAGGGAAAGTGTCATATATTTTAGAAACCTTATCGGAGAAGTGGGCAATCGATTTGCAACTCAACTGATGGGGCAATATGAGCAGAAACACGCTCAAGGGAGGACACAGATTTCACAATCGATATAAGCTCTCACACAGAATTACCCGCTAATTCAATCTTTTGAGCCTAATTTTGACTACGTGTGATATAAATCTGCTTATAGTAGTCCTTGAGGGCCCTATTGTAATTAGCTTTCCTGTCTACAATAAAATTCTTGCGCCAGAGGCTGTCCAGGCGTTTACAGGTGGTCTTATGTAGTAGGAGTTCCTCGTTAAACCATTTGGCTTATGTCTTAGAACGAGTAACTAAGTGGGTCATCAAAAACGCAATCAGATCAAGGGCACCTGTGATCCAGTTGCTGGTTTGCTGTGTTAACACTCTCACTCAGAGTGGGACAGTTGGCTATTAGAGCATCTGTAAAGGCTGTGTGGGTGACCTTAGCCCATTTACGAGTTTTATGCTGCCTACCTACCTTCCAGGTAGGTATGTGGGTCATCAAATGAAATTGAAATGGAATGACCTAGTGATCAGACCAGATAACGGGAATGGGGACACCCACCTTCACTTCTACTGAATTAGAAAAGATACAATCTAACATGTGACCTAAGTTGTGCCTTGGCACATGGACAAGTTGCGAAAGCTGGAGGGTCTCGAGGCCCTCAATAAGAATAGAGGGCCAGCAGCACATTGTCTCGTCAAAATGTACGTTCAAATCACCTACCAGCACAAATTTTGCATAGCACAGCGAGAAGGAGGGCAGGATATCGGCTAAATAAGAGATCAAGTTAAAAGACAGACGAAGTGGTCTGGCAGTAGCTAAAATGTTTTTTCTTCCCAGATATTCATATGCCCTGTGTAATGCAATGTTCCAGATACCAAGAGTGATTGATAGCGAGAGAAGGAGATTGCTAGCCATTTGGTCTCCATGATATGGGCTGGTAAGAGAAGCAGACTAGGGGTGCAGGCACAATATCTCGGCATAGAGTAAGGAGAACTTGGACTTCCTGATTTGGAATTCTGTTACATGGCTATGCAACTCCTGGGGAAAAGACTCCTGGTGGTTGTCTCTGGGATGACTAATTTGCTGTATAGCTAAAGGCAGGAGTCCAGCGGGATCGGCAATACTGTTGTATAGTGTTACTGGCTTCTAAGATATGGGAGACCGTGGTAAAAGTAGTTATGCCCAGACTTCCTTTCTCTAGAAAGCTGCCAGTCTGGTGGCTGCAGCCGTTTTTGAGAATAAATATAAACAGGTCTATGGTGTGGTGGACAGAGGAAGGGGGTGAGACTCTGGGCGACTTAAATCCAGGAGACAGCTGTATACATTCACAGAAGCACAGGATATGTTTAATGAGGCTCCAGGCCAGCTTCTGCAGTCTGCCGTACTAACCCAAATAGCCAGGGACATATTGACATGCTTCCCACTAGCCACAAAGGAGACTCAAGCCTTAAAGGTTCTGCTTGATATGGGGCCACTCATATGTTTGGTCTCCCACCTCTGTGAAGCTTTAAAGAGGGACGGAATACAAATAGCTCTGAATGAAGAATCCAAGTGGGAGGAAGACCTGCACGAACCCCCATCTGAAGGGTACTTGTGTAAAGCGTGTGAGTAGGTACAAGATGTGTCTAGCAATGGTCAGTTCAAGCTTGCTCATTTCTATGTTGCACTGCCCCTGTCTTACACTTACTAGACTGCATAGAGTTTACCACTAGGCTCGACGTATGGCGACAATGTAGAGCAGTGGGTGTTGGATATTTACATATGACTTGGAGCTGCCCTGGGGTTGATTCCTATTGGATGGGATAGTCCAGAGATTAAGGGAGGTGTCAGGCATTACAATAGAGATGTCAAGTCATACATTGCCTCCTGATGGGTTATCCCCTCCCCAAGAACAAGAGAAACTGTTAATTTGCTTCATTAGGGTTGCTTCTGGCAAAGAGAAGTATCCGAATATACAAATGTGGACCAGGGACATAGCGGAAAGGACATTTAGCAGCAGAGAGATGCATGAGAGAGGAACGGACAGATGATAGGGATTAAGAGGACCGCCTTATATGGCCGGAGATGCTACAGGAACTGATAACTCCCATGACAGTAGAGCTCACTTAGGGGAGTTAGAATGGAAGTAATCAGACCCTTGAGGTGGAAACATCTGAAATACTTAAATTGTAGGCCTAGAACTAGGATGGACGTCACATCTGAGGTACCAGTGGGAAGGGAAACTAATGTTCTTCATACTGTCAATGGATGTATTTAGAGTTATACTGTGTACATCTTGACATAAATCGTGTTGCCATTATATGCAGATTCTGCTATATGTATGTCAGTCATAAACAAATGTTTAGGTTATGAAATCTGTACCCCGCTGCTGGCTTTCTGTGGATTTGCAGGTATGTTGATACAGCCGGTTGTATTTGGTTTTTGTTAAATGAAGATAAAATTAAGAGATGTGAATAAAGAGAAGAGACAGCAGTGGAAAGGAGGAGTGCAGAATAGAAAAATGGTACAATAGAGGGTCGTTTGAAAGTGTGGGAATACAGAAAGAGGTGGTGAAAAAAAGTAAGTTGAAGAATGAGGAAGAGAAATGAAAAAGGAAGACAGAAGAAAAGTAAAAAAATGTGGAAGAGAGGAAGACATAATGACAGAAGTGAAAGAGCGGAAGGTTAGAAATAGAATAAACTGATTAAGATTGAGGACCAAGTGACGCTTTGGAAAGCAGGGATGGGAAATAGAAGGTCCTAGCAAATGAAGACAGGAGGGTGAGAGATATGGATAAAAAGGAGTGGAGTTCAGATAAAAGGGAAGCTAAATGAGACCAGGCGTCAACGGGCCCTGCAAATGAACATTAAGGAGAGGTAGAGCTGTGCAGAGGGCAGTCCGTTTCAGTGACTTCAGAACGCCAAACGTGGTGTCCTCCGGTTGCAATGCTTGGGCTCAAGGCTTTCAGTTGGTAGGCTGACAATACTAGCTTGAGTGCTAGGGTGCATGGTGTGTTTTGCTATTAATAAGTGTAGCACTCCTGGTAAGATGTTCTGGTTCTGTTGCCTTGTAGAAGACGTGCTCGGACCCGAGAGTTCAGACTTGTATTTTGCTACATCTATGCTGTACTCCGCAGAGCGCCATATTGTGTTGTATTAGTCCACCTACGCCAGGGGCAGATTGCTGCTTCTAGCTTACTTACAGTTTTCTGGCCCCACACACTGGATTGACTTTCAGTGTCTGTATGACGGCTCAAGCGTTGATTAAAAAGGTGTAAAATTCACTAGTACTGTTGCGTTTCCCACATGTTGTAGATTCTAAAGGTACCCCGGGTTTGAGGATTCCCTGGAGGGAATTGAGAAACTACCCAAAATATAGCAAATCTTGAGTTTTGTTTTGTAAAAATGGGAAAAAGTCCTAAGTAAGGCTATGCTATATTCACCCTCTTTCCAATTTTCCCAAACAGGCAGCGCTGTACAATAAAAACTTAAAAACGTATTACCACAGTTTTAGCAATTTTCTAGGTGGTAGTCCATATTAACTGTTTTTGCAGTTTCTACCTACTTGCAGTTTGGGGTGAAACAGGGGTGAAACCCAGGGGTTCCAAAAAGCTGTGCGTTTCTAGAAGGTAGACGAAATTCAGCAAGGGGTAATTAGTTTAACTCATGGCTTTGCCAAGGAAACTAATTGTAGGAATCAAAAACTATTTAAAGTTAATAGGACAAAAAATAGAAATATGTGACACTGTTTTCCTCTGCTTTTTTGCACATGACCGATCTACAAAATACACCATTACATTAGTCTGATTCTTCCGGTCAAAGCGATATATAGTATCCATTGGTTGTCCAATAACATGCAATACCCAGCGCTATCAACAAAGCAACAACCATGCATCAGTTAATAAGGTAAAATGTTATGAATGACCAGGGGATATGAAGGAATGCTATACGTTATTGTAATGTGCCCAAGAATCCAAGTTTGGGAATAATGGTAATTCTTACGTGCAAAATGCCATCTGATTCACGTGATACTATGGGCCAAACCAAATTTGTTCTTTTGTGTGCACATACTCACATTTAGAAGCCCAAACTAGAGAAAAATCAGTAGTTAATAAATGGTCTACTATTTTATTTTCCAACACTTTGCCTAAATTCTAGAATTTCCTCACTTTTTGTGAGGGAAAGTACCAGAATCTGAAAAGATCAACAAAAGTCCTACCACCAAGCATTGCCACACTTCCCCTGATAAAAACGGTACCCCACTTATGTAGGTGGGCCTCTCACCAACAGCAGGATAAACCTTATTAAACTACATGGAACATCAAGATTTTTCAATTGAATTTTAATCTTTCTAGTGATGTGGGTAGCTGCAGTATTTAAGCTAGGCAAGGGAAACCTATCAACCCCACTAAAAACAAGACCCGAGGCGGAGTCCAAGGTGGTTTGGCTTGCGTTACTTTTGTATTACTTTTTCTTGCCCAGAATGCCCAGAATTGGGGAGAGGAGTTGGCCCAGCGGCTAGGGTGGTCGACCTCGAATCTGGGTTACTGGGTTCGAGTCTCGGCATTGACGCTGAACATCCTGTGATTCTGGGCAAATCACTTAATCTCCCCGTGCCTAATAAAAATGAATGTGTCCTCATGTAACACAACTGGTGCTATGTAAAGCGCTCTGATACCCGATACCTTCGGGTCAAGTTCGCGCTATATAAAACTCCATTAAATAAATGTCATAGAAAGGTCAAACATTGGCTTAAATCCCTACATTTTCTCTTTTTTCTATGAGGGAAAGTTCCAGAATCTGTGGGAATAAACAAAAGTCTTACCATGGAGTGTTACCACAACTCTCCCGATAATAATGGTATCCCACTTATGTGGGTGGGTTATCACCTATGAGAGGAAAGGCCCCAAAACACCACAAGGAAACATCAAGTCAAGAATAACTTTATTTCGGTTGGGAGAACCATAAAAAGATTAGCAACATCAGAGAATAAAAATATGATACATAAAAAATCTACAATAAAAAGTCTAAAAGCAGATCATAAAACTCCAGCTATATCATATTCTTTTTGTAAAAAGGCAATTTAGGCAGCAAACTGTTACCCTACTGATCTTTATGCAATTTTACTCATAGTGCTTTCTAATTGCAATAGAACCCCTTATATAATGAACTACTGCAGTGCAAATTTCAGCGGTTGCCAATGACTGTAAAAAGTTAAAACCATCAATGGATGAACAAGGGCGAATATTCCTCAATAATGGCAGCAAAAATCTAAATCTCACCGATTTATACAATGTGCAAAATAATACAAAGTGCATAGTGCTTTGGCTGGAGAAATTATCACATGGACAGGGCGTAAGCCTGTCTGACCGCCCTCCTTCGTGGGGAAATGCCAGCAAAAAGTGCACAGTGCGTAAACGGAACCTTGTTAGATAGAATCAGAAGTGAGAGTTGGTAGAAAAAGTTAGATAAAATTGTAGAGGAGCAGGAAACAAGCGAGGCCCTCCCATATCACCATGATGCTGACAATTGCGCATGTTACCCTAGTATGGTACGCCTCTTTAATGATGTTCTTGGCATTTGGAAGAATACTTTCAGGGTTTTCGAAAAAGTGTTCTAGACCTATCTCATGATATTTTCTCCTCAGATAATGAAACCAGGGGATCTTTAAAACATTATCTGATTTGAAGCAGTCTTTGATGACATCTCTTAAAAAGATTAAATCATCTGAAAACCAGATCTTGACCCATAAAAACAAAGGGGCGCTGCCTATATGGTCTTCTGTGAACTCTAAGCTCAATTCTGTATGGCAAAATAGGGTAGGAGTACTTTCGGTAGCATCAATAATCTTTTGATAAATGTATTTTCAATTATTACGAGCTGTTGTTTTTATCATAGCCCCAGACCCCCACCCCATACGTGGTATTAGAGAGAAATTTGGCTCTGTAAAGGGTAATTAATTCCTTTACAGGCTTATGCCCTAGTTTGCTGGCAAAACGAAATAATACATCCACAGCACTACTTGTCTGCTGCGCTCTAGTGATTAAAAGTGGTTCACTTTTCAACTGGTTATTAAATAAATTGCCCAGGGATGAGAAATCTTTAACCTTGTCTATCTTCTTTCCCTGGACAATAAGTTTTAGATCTAGTAGTTTTAGGACCACATACCATTATGTATGATTTGCTAAAATAAACTTTTAGATCGAGAGAGGTCATAAAATCAGTAAAAGCATCAAGAGATCTCTGCAAACTCATGACTGTCTTGGCTAGTAAAACTGTATCATCTGCATAAGATAAAAGAGGAACAGGTTTGTTACCTATTTTGGGGAAGTCCAGTTCCCTATTTAATAAGTAATCCTCCAGCCCATTTGTATAGATTAAAAATAGAAAAAGGGCTAGGATACATCCCTGCTTAACTCCCTCCATTGAGATGATTGGGTTAGTTTTTTCCCCTTTACTGCCATATCTTATGGTGACTGTTGTGCTGGAATGAAGCCTACGGAGGAAGGTTACTAACACTTTTTCAACACCCATGCCTTCCATCAAGGCCCATAATTTATCTTGGTTGTCGGTATCGTAGGCGCTAGATAAGTCCATGAAGGCCAGATGGATAGAGCTCTTCATGGACCTCACATGCTTATTAATGATTAGGGATAGACAAAGGCATTGTTCAGATGTGCCCCTCCTAAAACCAAATTGTGTATTGGGCATGATCCCTTTAGTGGATGCCCAGTCTTCCAAGCCTGCAAGAAGGTCCCTGCCCAAAACTTTTACTGTGGCATCAATCAATTAAATGGGCCTATAGCATGCCGGGTCACTTCTATCGCCTTTTTTGAAGACCAGGACCACAATTGCTTCCTTCCATGATGGAGGCAATGGGCTGCTTTGAAAACGTTTGTTAGCAGAGGTGCCCACAACTTACGATTACTTTTAAAAAGGTAAAGGGGCACCCCATCTGGGCCAGGGGTTTTCAAACAAATACCCTGTATTAATGCCACCTCCTCAACTGTAATGGATAAACTAAGTTGTGTGGCTAGGGTTAGATCAATTGGTATTACTCCTGGTTTGTCCTCTAGCACCTTGTGTAGGGGATTAAAGATACTTGAAAAGTGGGCTTAGATCAGGGAGTCCATCTGCCTCACATTTTCGGTGAACAAAGGGCGATTTATGATTTCCCCACATTTTTGGGAATCTTTGAGAGAGCCTGCTTTTTCCAGGTCCTTCCACGCCATCCTCCGCAGTTTCTTCTTTCTGTCTTCGATACCCTTTTTATATTTGTTCCTCGTGGTTTTAATTAGCTCTCCATCACGGGGGGGTAGTACGTAGGGCACTTTTTATTTCTTTATGGGCCTTGGAGTATTCAGAATTAAACCATCGCGCCTCTAGTGATTGCTATCTGAAAGAAACACGTTAGTTATAGATTCCTTACCTTCGAATTACCCCCAGGCGTCCGACTGGATCCAGAAAGTTTTTTTCGTCAGCAGTACCTCTGCTCGTCGGAAGGTGGCGTCGATCGGCTCCGCGTCCGTCGTCGGCGTCGTGGTCGCCGGGATGACGTCGCGGTAGCTACTTTGACGCCGCACTCGCGCGCTGACGTCAGTTCTTTCTTTTTCCGCGCCAGCAGCGCAGATCCGGAGAGAGCGGTACCTCCAGTCACTTTTTGACTGACTTTTTTGAGCGACTTTTGTCGACGTCTTTTTTGAGTCTACGACTCCTGGTGCACGAGGGATGCTTGGCTTCAAAGCCTGCAGTTTCTGTAACCGTCTGATGTTGGTTACGGATCCGCATCGCGTGTGCCTCTTTTGCCTGGAGCGCAACCACGACCCAAAGTCGTGCTCCGACTGCCAGTCGATGGCGCCGAAGGCTTTGCGGGAGCAGTCCCGAAAGCTGCTTGCAGTCTGCTCCGTGCCGTTCGAAGTCACGGTCGCGAGGGAGGTCGAGGAGCCATCACCACTCGTCCAAGTCATCGAAGTCTTCGCACTTGGGGTCGGGTAAGTCGAAGCACAAAAAGAAGTAGAAGAAGCAGCGTCGCTCTTCGACTTCTCCCCGTCAGTCGGCTGACGCGACGAGGGATGCTGGCGGTGCCCAAGGAGTCGACTCAGTTTCCCCCCCTTCCCGGGACCCGAAGCGACACCCGCCCAACTTCGTAGATTTTACGAAGCGATGCATACCATCTTCGAGCGATCCGAACCCGCCGGCGCGCCTTCGGGCCCCGCGGACTCGGTTGGGGGGCAAGGCCTTCTCTGCCGTCGGCTCCGGCCACAGCGCCGCAGGCCCGCAGTGGATCCAGGCCTGGATCCGGATCGGTGCCGGTTGACCTTATTACACCTCCACCGGCGCCGCTTCATCCGGCATGCAACCGGTCGTGTCCCCGGCCGGCGTCGACCCCGGCCTCCTTCCCAAGGTGGACCTGGAGCCGGACCGGCGTCGCCCGCCGCCGGATCCGACGCTGAGTGGGGTTCTTGTGCCCCTGTTCACTCCTGGGGTCCCTTTTCAGCCAGATTGGCAACCTGAGGATGATGAGGAGGACTGGGAGGGGTCAGGTGACCCTTTAACTGATCAGCTAGGATCTGGACAGGAGAGAGGAACTGGGGTATGCCAGTGGTCTTGATACTTCCCCTGACCTTGGCATGTTGTCTCCTCCTACCGTGGCTATGGAGGAGGGAGCATCATACGCAGTGGTGTTGCGTAGGGCGGCCGAGGCCTTCAACCTCGAGCTTCCTACGGTGGCGGTCAGGACTAACCCCCTGACAGAGGTGCTTCAACCGGCTGCGAGCTCTTCGGAGCCCCTGCTGCCGTTTAATGAGGCCCTTACCGGCGTCCTTTTGGGCACATGGTCCAGGCCCTACACTGGGGCTCCCGTGGATAGGATGATTGCTCGACGCCACTGCCCGGCTCCGGGCGACCCCACTTTCGTCTCCCAACACCCCACTCCGGAGAGCTTGGTAGTCCAAGCCCACACTTCCAAGAGCGCATTCCTTACCGCTCCCCCGGAAAGGGAATCCAAGAAGCTGGACCATCTTGGGAAGATTTTCTCTTCCGCCAGCTTAGGACTGCGGTCGGTAAACACCGCATGTCTCTTGGACCGTTATTCCCACTCTGTGTGGGACTCGGTTGCGCAAGTGCTGCCTCAGTGTCCGGAGGAGGCCCGGGCAGTGCTCTCCCAGGCTATTGCCGCCGGGAGGGATGCAGCAAAGTTTACCATCTGTTGTGGGCTGGATACCGCCGACTCTCTGGGCAGGACAATTTCAACGTCGGTAGCCCTTCGTCGCTACGCCTGGATGAGATCGACTGGCTTTTCGGGGAATGTCCAGAACACCTTGATGGACATGCGTTTTGATGGCCGTCGCCTTTTTGGTGACAAAGCGGACAACGCTCTAGAGCGTTTGAAGGACTTGCGGGCTACGGCCAAGTCTTTGGGCCACTCCAGTCGCCCAGCGCAGTCTGCTTTTTGCCCCTTTCATGGCTACGGAAGGGGTGCCCCGCTACGTCCCGCCCAGAGCCACAGGCCGCAGCAAGTTACCCAACCTTCGCGCGGCCGGGGACGTGGGAACCAACGCCGTTGTTCAGGGGGCCAGCGGGCGGGCCCTCTGCAGCAGCCTCCAAACATTCCTAGTCCGACTTTTCAGGCCCATCAAACGCCAGTGGGTGGCAGGATACGCCATCACCTCCCCCACTGGCGCACCATCACGTCGGACAGGTGGGTTTTGCAAATAGTCCGAAGGGGCTACTCCCTCCCCTTCGAGGCTACCCCTCCAGCCATGCCACCTCAATACCACTGCATGCCTGAGGATCACCTGGCACTTCTCCAACAGGAAGTTTTGGCACTCTTGGCCAAGGGAGCCATCGAGCTCGTTCCTGTCCCAGAAGTAGGTCGTGGTTGCTATTCCCACTACTTTCTGCTACCCAAGAAGGACAAGGGCCTGCGTCCTATCTTGGATCTCGGGGACATCAACCGCTTCTTCCGGAAGGAGAAGTTCAAAATGTTGACGCTCGCTCAGGTCTTGTCTGCCCTCGACCCTGGAGACTGGATGGTAGCGTTGGACTTGCAGGACGCTTACTTTCCCATCCCCGTCCTGCCGGCCCACCGGCGTTACCTGCAGTTCACTGTAGGCCACGAGCATTTTCAGTTTACCGTGCTCCCCTTTGGCCTTACCAGCGCCCCTCGGGTGTTCACGAAAGTGATGGCGGTGGTCGCAGCTCATCTGCGCAGATCAGGGGTTCGGGTCTTCCCCTATCTCGACGACTGGCTGTTGAAGGCGGGCTCGTCCCAGGCAGTCGTCTCCCACCTCCAGACTACGGCTGTCCTCCTGCATTCGCTGGGGTTCTCCATCAATGTGCCGAAGTCACACCTGATTCCCTCTCAGAAGCTCCTCTTCATCGGAGCGGTTCTGGACACGACGCGGTTTCGGGTTTATCCTCCTGAACAGCGAGTCCGGGATATTCGGGCTATGATTCCGATCTTTCAGCCTCTATCCCGGGTTTCGGTCCGGATGACCCTGAGGCTGCTGGGCCTCATGCATCCTGCTGGTCGATCATGCCAGGTGGCATATGCGGGCTCTGCAGTGGGACCTGAAGTTCCAGTGGGCGCAGCATCAGGGGAGTCTGTCCGATTGCATCCAGATCTCGGAGGGCACTGCTCGACAGTTGCAGTGGTGGCTCACGAACCAGAATTGGGTCAACAGCAGATCCCTCTCCCTTCCCCAACCAGAGCACACGGTGGTGACGGACGCATCCCTTCTGGGATGGGGTGGCCACATGGGAGAGGCTGAGATCAGAGGACTCTGGTCTCCGGCGGAGTCCGGGCTCCACATCAACCTTCTGGAGCTCCGGGAGATTCGTCTTGCACTCAAGGCATTCCTTCCCTCTGTCTGGGGAAGAGTAGTACAGGTGTTCATGGACAACACCACCGCCATGTGGTACTGCAACAAACAGGGCGGGGTGGGGTCGTGGACCCTATGTCAGGAGGCCCTCCGCCTCTGGACATGGCTGGAACATCAGGGCATATCCCTGGTGGTTCAACACCTGGCGGGTTCCCTGAACGCCAGGGCGGACGAACTCAGCCGCAGGTACATGATGGATCATGAATGGCGTCTTCACTCTGAGGTGGTGCAAGGTCTCTTTCAGCAGTGGGGAGAGCCTTGGTTAGATCTATTCGCCACCGAAGAGAACGTGCAATGTCAGCAATTCTGCGCGTTGGAATTTCCAAGGCTCCACTCGCTAGGCAACGCTTTTCCTCGCGAATGGAGTTGCGGTCTGTTGTACTCCTTTCCGCCTATACCACTTCTGCCCAGAGTGCTGAAGAAGATCAGGCGCGACCGGGCCCAAGTCATTTTTGAGGTTCCGGATTGGGCACGAAGAGTCTGGTATCCCGAGCTGCTCAACATGGCCATCGATCCTCCGACCCATCTGCCTCTTCGGGAGGATCTTCTGTCGCAGCAACAGGGGACGGTCCTCCACCCGAACCTGTCCAGCCTCCACCTCCTTGTGTGGAGATTGAGCGGCAGCAGCTGACGTCTTTTGACCTGCCTCCCGAAGTTTGTGACGTAATCTTGGCAGCCAGGCGTCCCTCCACTAAGACTGTATACGCCTGCCGGTGAAACAAGTTTATGGCATGGTGCACAGCAAAGACTGTGGATCCACTCTCTGCCCCTCTTTCTGAGGTTCTCTTGTTTCTCCTTTCTTTGGCCCAGCAGGGCTCTGCTCTGGGCACTATCGAGGGCTATCTCTCGGCCATCTCTGCCTTCCTTCGGCTTCCAGATCAGCCTTCTTTTTTCAAGTCCCCGGTTGTTAATCGTTTCTTGAAAGGCATAACTCATCTCTTTCCTCCTATTCCCTTCATTATGCCTCAGTGGGACTTGAATCTAGTTTTAACCTATTTAATGTGCGCTTCCTTTGAGCCACTACACAACTGTCCTTTGAGGCTTCTGACGATTAAAGCTGCATTCCTGGTAGCCATCACATCTGCCAGAAGAGTGAGTGAGCTCCAGGCCCTATCATCCAAGCCTCCTTTCCTGTCTGTCCATCTGGACAAGGTGGTTCTCAGGACTCGTCCATCCTTCCTGCCCAAGGTTGTCACTGCCTTTCACATCGGGCAGACCATCACTTTGCCCACCTTCTTTCCGCCTCCGCATCCTTCGGAAGAGAGGCTCCACCGTCTGGATCCAAAACATGCGCTTTCCTTTTATCTGGATTGCACCAAACAGTTCCGGGTGTATGACCAGCTCTTTGTTTGCTACGTGGGCGCCAAGAAAGGTCGGGCCGTACACAAGCAGACTTTCTCCCGGTGGGTCGTTTTGTGTATCAAAGCCTGTTATTCTCTGGCAAAGAAGGAGCCTCCAGTAGGGCTGCGCGCCCATTCCACCAGGGCGACGGCAGCAACTACTGCTTTGGGACGTGGAGTTCCTCTGAATGACATTTGTCAGGCAGCTACGTGGGCTTCATTGCACACCTTTACCAAACACTACTGCCTTGACAATCCGGTCCGGAGAGACGGCTTCTTTGGCCGTTCTGTTCTCCAGGACTTTCTGGTGTGATCTTGGTTCGCAGACCCACCTCTGGGGTTGGTATTGCTGGGGTATCTATGCTAAGGTAAGGAATCTATAACTAACGTGTTTCTTTCAGATGAACAAGTTACTTACCTTCGGTAACAATATATCTGTAAGAAACATTAGTTATAAATTCCTTACCGCCCCACCCATCCTCTCCGTTCTGCGAACTGATTTCTAGGGTTAAGGATATCCTTTCAGGGCCCTAGTTTTGTGCACCAGTGGTCAGTGTCTTGCATGGCTCTGCGTTTCTGGCGCGGAAAGTCGTGTACAGAACTGACGTCAGCGCACGAGGGCGGCGTCTAAGTAGGTACCGCAACGTCATCCCGGCGACCACGCCGACGACGGACGCAGATCCGACCGACGCCACCTTCTGACGCGCAGAGGTACTGCTGACGAAAAAACTTTCCGGATCCAGTCTGACGTCTGGGGGTAATTCTAAGGTAAGGAATCTATAACTAACTAATGTTTTTTTACAGATATATCGTTACCGAAGGTAAGTAACTGGTTCTCTGGGTAGTCTTCCTAGTCAACCTCTGGGTTACATCACAGCAAAGTAGCTCGAATGCCCGAACCAATTCTGCTGGGGAGGAATCGGACTGCAAGCATCCATCTATTAAGTTATAGTTACTTATAATAATGTGTAGTGGGCTGGCCCCACGTGTTCAGGAGAAATTGAAGACGTAGCCGAGTTGAGTTTCTTGTAGTTTATTAGGTCCATAAGTAGAAGTTACAACAAGCCCCACCAGGAGCAGCCTGCTAGCTGCTCAGCCCATCTTCCAACTGACAGTCACACACCAGGCACCCAAGCATTCCACTCATGTCAATCACATCAACATTCTACACGGAACACTCACACTGGCTGAGCAGCTAGGGACAAGATGAAGGGGAACATTACAGCATAACATGAGAATACTACATAATGTTTTCCTCAAATTTTAATGGTTTTACTTGTCCCCAGTTCAGTCTAATTCCTTTGTTAGGGTTAAAACGGATAGGGCGTTCATTGCTATACCCCATTTTTGGTTTCAAATGAAAAAAGGCAATAAAAGGATGATGATCGCTTGCACAGTTAGGTTTGACCTTGAAATCCTGGACAAAAGTGGTGAAATTGTTCGTCATTAGCATGAAATCAATCGAGCTAGCCCTTCCACAACCAGTAAAGGTTTGGTATTGCGCAAGAGGGTTGGAATCAAAATTTTTAAGAAACTTGGGTAATTTGCCACAAGAATATAATTTAGAGCTTAGCCCGGAGGAGAGTGAATAAAATGAGTCCGGGGCTGACCCTCGTTATCTTCCAACCCACACACATGAGAGCTGAACTTACAGATTTTACAGTAAAAATCCCCAACCCATAAAATACATAGTGGTTGCCACTTCATTGTGGCTTGGGTAATTTCCATTTGCAGGGACTCTTTTACTTGGCAGTTTCCTTTATCAAAAACGTTATGGTACCAATTTACCAATTGTATTTTAACCTTCACCAAACCCGAAATCGTTATTAATTGGTACCAAGGGGATACACTCATACATTTCGCAACTATAAGTCCGTATTTTACTGCAATAAGCACCACAATACCACCCTAGGTTCTCACTGATGTAGATGGAATTGCAGGGACAGAGAAAGAGGGGTAGCCATCAATAAAAATGTCATCTAAAGACCAGGTTTCTTGTAAGCATAAAAGATCAAAGCCCTTAATGAAACCTAACCAGTCCTCGTTCCCCAGTTTAGAGCGAATTCCCGCTATGTTCCATGATAGGATTTTAAAGTTCAAAGCAACATTTTCCTGCTCCGCTAGTCCCTGAAATATATTAGCAGGGACCTCATATCATTTAAAGAAACTGCTTCCTCGGTGCGTTTACGTTTTCACTTGTCCTACCCCATTGTATATTACAGAAGTTAACCAGACTTCCCACATCGTCTGGCTGATTTGACAGATCCTGCAGCCAATCAATATCAGTTAAACCAGAATGAGCTTCAAAGTGATTTGTCTGGGTGATAGGCTGAGGATTGAAAAAATTACAAAGTTTGGGTCTAAATTGATCTTGCCTTTCTAAAGAGTTAGATCCCATATGGGGAGGATAGAAAAACCCGAAGGGATGTGCCCTTATATGGGGCCATTTGCGCCCATCACTTCCGTTAGACATGTCAACACAAAGAAGGCACATCTGGGGTCCCTGAAGGTTAGGACCACACATTCAACTCCCACAGATTTCAGTGTGTGGCCTAACCAGCCCACCCGCCGTCCCATGATGATATCAAGCAACTTGGTGTGACACAATATTTTGCTAGTACACCAGTGGGCTGACATTTATGAGGCTTTGACAGTCTTTGCGAGAACCAGGTGGCAATGGAGGAACTCCAGCTAGTACAAGGGTATAAGGGGTTCAGTCTGGCAGTAAATTTAGTAGATCTTGCACCCCCTCCCCTTCAATAGGTGGAGGTGTTGGACACTTGGAGTTTGCATAATGCAATCTACCACTGGTCCGCCAGCCAGTAGTGCTTGCCCCTTGGCCCACATCTCGTGTTCTCCTAAATGGAACTGTTTCCCAAGGACCCCGGTCAGTTAGCAAAATAGACTTGTTGGGGGAGCCACATTCAAAGTAGGAGTGTGTGTTATTGTTAGAAGGGCACTCCTTTCAACAGGGGCTGCTTCATGATTATCAGTTTGTGTAGCCGCATCCCTTAATAAGCTATGTAATGTTTTCTTTTTTGAGACCCTCACCACTAGACAAAGCTGTTCTTCAATGTGACCCAAACGTTCTAGAATAGGGTCCAGGGCCTCTAATATCATTTGATTTACTCTATTAAGAAAAGAGGTATTTATTTTCTCTAAAGAGGCCCACCTGCCCGCACCCCCTCTTGCTCTACTGACACTCCCCTTTGAAGGTTCCTTCCTAGTCTTTTTTAACACAGAGCACTGCCCCTTTAACTTGGCATCTGCCTCCACCACCTTTGCCCTTTTCCTTTCCCCCCCCCCCATAACTTGTGGGCGTTGAGGTTCCTCCGTAGGCAGATTAGATTTCTGTAAATTTGGATCAACATTTTTACAGTCATTTTTTATCGGCAGCAGCCTTGCTGGGTTTCCGCGAGTCCAGAAGGGTGAACGTGCCGAAACATCAATATTTCACATTGCAAATTGACCAATTCTAGCCCTGTGGGAAGCTGTAGGATTTAGGCCTGTGCTCGGCTGCTACCAAGGGAAACCTACCAACCACAGATATTTCTGAAAACTAGACGCCCAGGGGAGTCTGGGGAGGTGTGACTTGTTTGGACCCCACTACGTTATAGTAGCTGAATGCTTTAGAAACTTCAAACTTTAGCTAAACTCTTAGAATTTTCTCATGTTTCTGTGAGGCAATGTTCCAGAACTTGTGGGGATTGATAGAAGACCGGTGTTCTTCTAGTTCTCCTGATAAAAATGGTACCCCACTTATTAGAGGGCCCATTACCTGTGACGGTCAGGGCCCCAAAATGCACTGTGGAAACATCATGACATTTCCACTAAATTTAAGTCTATTTGGAGATTTAGTGAGCTGCGATAATTGAGACTGCATTGTTTGCCACCCAGGAAAACCTACAGGTGTTTCTGAAAATTAGCACCCAGTGTAGACCAGGGTATGTGGCTTCCATGAATCCCTCCACGTTTTCTTACCCAGAATAATCTGCAAATGTCAAACATAGGCTAAAATTACAGAATTTCTATCCAATGTTAACACATTAGGTGACAGGTGACAGCGCGCCGGAAGGCATGGTCACCGGAGTTGTTTTTTAGCTGCATTGTGCTGAATTGCTATTTTGCACATATAATTGCTGCTGACTTTCGACTACATTGTTTTTAAACTATCTTAAGAGTTTTTACCTTAGCACACTCGTAATTCCTTTCTCCCTCCGGTCCCCGGTCCACTGCAGCTTGTGCTGATTGGTTGGAGGGACGTGGCTCCGCCCCCAATTTCACGCACTTCCGCTTTGGGGGCAGTATTTAGAAGGTATGTGTGCCCGGCCGCACAGCGATAGGTGACAGCGCGCCGGAAGGCATGGTCACCGGAGTTGTTTTTTAGCTGCATTGCGCTGAATTGCTATTTTGCACATATAATTGCTGCTGACTTTCGACTACATTGTTTTTAAACTATCTTAAGAGTTTTTACCTTAGCACACTCGTAATTTCTTTCTATCGCCGGTCCCCGGTCCACCGCAGCTTGTGCTGATTGGTTGGAGGGACCTGGCTCCGGCCCCAATTTCACGCACTTCCAGTTTGGGGGCAGTATTTAGAAGGTATGTGTGCCCAGCTGCGCAGCAGACGCACGCAGCGGGCGCACCGCCGGCGTGCCAAAGGCAAGCCCGTCTGCGCCCGTCCGCGGCCGGAACGAGGCCAGCGCCAGCCATGCTGCCCGTTTGCCCCATGAAAAGGTAATTCAGTGGTCAAGACATGATCTCTTGGCCCTCAATGTTAAAACATGCCCCAAGAAACATGGTTGTAATCTGGCAATTGAGGGTCCCTCCAGCAGGTGCACTGAATGTAACTGAGTGTCGGGAGATACGGCATATCACCCAGGCCAAATGGAGGCCATTAGGGAGCAGTGTGAACCAGTTGAACAGATTAGGGCATGCCTGGTAAACTGTAGATCCTTGCCAAAGCATGCAGAGGATTTATGGTTACTATTGGCAGAAAAGGTGTATGAGGTCATGTTCGTGACTGAAACATGGCTAAAAGATGATACCCTAGCAGCAGTGGCATTAGCTGTTCCCCCTGGCTTTAAAATATGCTGCGCAAATAGGGAAGGAGCTAAAAGAGGAGGGGGGTAGCGATTACTTTAAAGGACTCCTGGGATATAGCCTCCTCAACACTGTCAAATATGGACGTGATTGAGGGCCTTAATTTTTGCATTAAGACTAACCCGACAACCTCCTTTGCAGGCCTGCTGGTATATAGACCTCCAGACTGTCCACCAAACATACACCTAGATTTTTGTAATTACATTGCGCAGAAATCCCTATTGTTCTCTAATTTTACGGCACTAGGGGACTTCAATCTGCATGTAAATGACCCTACCTGTGTTCAGGCTATGCAGGTTGTTTCCTCTCTTGACGGTGCTAATTTGCCCCAACATGTTAAACTTCCCACCCACAAAGCAGGGCATACCATTGATCTGATATTTTCCAACATACCGTCTTTGAAGACGGAAGCACGGAGCAAGCTTACTTGGTCTGACCATTGCTTAATTCCTTTTTCCTTTAGCTTGGCAAAACCCAATCTGCCTGAAAGTTCTCGATACTTTGTAAAGAGAAATTGGAAGATGCTGACGGCTGAGTTTTTAGGCCCAGTCTTGGCGGCCAGCCAACCTCTTTTATCGATGGACCTTAATGCAGATACTCAGTCCTTACATAATTGGATTGCCAACGCAGTAGAGTCCACTGCCCCAGCCAGAGTCACCAAATCTATGAGAAAATCGCCCTCAGCCCCATGGTTCTCAGAGGCGCTCAGGACAATGAAAAGTAGGTGCAAACGCCTAGAGCGCCAATGGATGGTGGACTATGATACTACTGCCAAAACGCTATATAGGAAATCCTTGAAAGAAATGTACAAACTGATGAGGGTGGCTAGGAGAGATTACATAGCCAAGTGTATTGATAACACCAACAAACCTGGCAAAGTAATCTTCAAGGTGGTCAATTCCTTACTTAAGCCTCGTGAACTGGTGATTGATGCCCAGCCCTCTGTGGCACTGTGTGAGAGAATTTCAGACTTTTTTGATTATAAACTTCGTAAGGTGTACAGTTCGTTTTCAGCAGCAACTGAAACGGTCAAATCAGATATGATGATAAGGAAAGTACCTATGCCCCTCTTTTCTGAATTCGTCCCTATCTCTAAGGAGGAGGCTCTGGCAGCGATCAAGGGATGCAAGTCGGACTCCCCGGAGGACCCGTGTCCTCCTAAATTATGGAAGGAATTGGCACATTCCTCCTTTTATGTGCTGTCAAAAATATGGAACATGTCCCTTTCCTCCGGTATCTTCCCTGACCTATGGAAACACGCCACTCTCCTTCCCCTTAAGAAGAAACCCAATATTGATTCAGGGGAATTGAGCAATTATAGGCCCATTTCTCTGCTGCCAGCACCAGCAAAAATGCTAGAAAAGGTAGTGCAGCGACAATTGGCCAACTTCATAGAGAGCCACAGTATCCTGCACGACACCCAATCTGGCTTTCGTGCTGGTTTCAGCACAGAGACAGCGGTACTAGAGGTGGCGGACTCAGTAAGATTGGCGCTGGATTCAGGGGCATCAGCTATGCTGGTGCTCCTGGATCTATCAGCGGCATTTGATACGGTAGACCACTCAATATTGGCTCCGCGTCTTCTGGACATTGGGGTTGAGGGTACAGCCCTGGCTTGGCTGAAGTCATTTCTTTTTAAGCGCACACAAAGGGTGGCTCTACAACAGTATCAGTCTGACCGTAAACACCTATGGTGCGGGGTGCCACAGGGGTCTGCCTTAAGCCCATTGCTGTTCAACATATATTTGGCCCCTTTATTTTCTCTGATAGCCAACTGCGGTGTGAAAGCGATTTCCTACGCTGACGACACCCAGTTGGTATTTCCTTTCTATGATCAGTCAGAAGATTCTTTCAGGAGCTTTAAGGGCTGTCTGAGAGACATTGCTCACTGGATGAATAACAACAAACTTAAGTTAAATGCCGACAAAACGGAAGTGATGTTTTTTTTGGCAAAGACCAGCCCCCTGCGGCAGATCTCTGGTGGCCGGAGGAAATGGGCTCCCCACCCGTTCCGGCTGGCAGCGCCAAAAATCTGGGAATAAAGTGGCAGACTGATCTATCCTTTTTGGCCCAAATTCAGCAGGTGACAGCTGCCTGTTTTGGCAGGTTGAGAAACCTGCGAAAGTTTATACACCTACTGCCAGAGAACTGTCGTCGGGTAATAGTCCATGCCACAGATAACCCTTCGCCTTGACTACGAGGACGGCCTCTATCTGGGGTTACCGGCTTACCTGGTTAAGAAACTACAAATTGTTCAAAATGCACTGCGAGATTAATCAGACGTGGCCCATTTCAGCAGCATATCTCTCCGCACATCAAAGAACTACATTGGTTATCGGTAGCCAATAGAATCAAATTTAAGGCCTTAACCTTCGCTTTTCAGGCAGTCCATGGATCATGCCCCAGCTATCTGAAGCAGAGATTAGTTGCGTATAAGCAGACTCGGTCACTGAGGTCTAACTCTCAGAATCTGCTTTGCACCCCCCGAGTAAAGAAAGCCCGGTTAGGTGGCAGATCTTTCATGTTCGGGGCATCCATGGTATGGAATTCCCTGCCTAATGCCTTGCGCCAGATTGGCTTTGAAACGCAATTCAGGAAAGCAGCAAAAACATGGCTTTTTAACCTAAATTAATCCCCGGGGATCCGGGCCGCTCAGGACTTCGTGCGTCACCTGTTGCTATAGCGCCGGGACACCTCCTTGGAGGTAGCTGTTCGCGCTCTATAAATGGCTGTATTATTATTATTATTATTATTTCTACCAATTAGTGCTGGATGGGCCGGACCTCTGCAATAGGAACCAGTCAAAACGTGGACTGTGTAAATTGAGTGTAGTCTTCACATAGTTACAGTTTTTTTCCAATTCTATGGTATGTGTTTTATTTAATTTTATTTAAGGAGTTGAACATGACCCTTTAGGGTATCAGAGCGCTGTACATAAAGCAGACAAGTCAAACCTAAAAGGGAAAATGCAAGCTGGAATAAGTAAGCAGCAATACAGAATAAAATATAACAATCTGCCTGGCAGGTTCAGTAGGAATAAGTAAGCTGCAAAACAGGAATAAAAAATCGCAATCAGCCTAGCAAGTTCACGTTCCTGAGGTGAACCATAGGAAAACAGTCAAGCTGAGTGACTTCAGGGCTACAATAAAGGAATCTATTCAGCAGAAGCATTTGTACTTTTTTTTAAGGAGGTAGTCGAGGGGTTAGACCTGGTTTCAGGAGGCAGTGTGTTCCATATTCTTGGGGGTATGTCGGAGAAGGAAGCGTTGTAAGTTTTTCTTTTTGTTGAACTTCTTAAGGCCCGACAACCACCAGACAGTTCGAGTTTTTTGGCCAAGGAGACAGGAGTGTTATGGCGAAGGGTCTTGTGGATCATGAATGCTATCTTAATCTGGATCCTTGCTTTTAACGGAAGCCGTTTTAGATGTCTTAGATCTGGTGTACTGTGGCTGGATCTTCTGGATCCTGTGATGTGCCTACCAGCTGAGTTCAATGTGGCCTTTAGCGGCATCAGCCTTGCTTTGGGAAATCCTGCGAGAGTAGCACTCCCGTGATCTAATCAGGAGATGACTAGGGATTGGACCGCTAACTGAAAGTCACCGCGGGGCAAGAAGGGTTTGATTTTCCTTAGCGTGCTCAAATGGTAATTGGCTCCCCTGGTGGGTGCACTGATATGAACTTGCATATTCAGGTATTTATCCAACTAACGTGGGGGGCACAATTGAGAGCTGTCAGTTTTATCTTCTATGGGGGAAGAGTGATTGTGAGGGGCGATCAAGAGGAATTCCATTTTGAGTGTGTTGAGATTAAGGTGATTGCGGGTTAACCATTGTTGGGTTTTCAGTAGTGTGTAGTTGAGAGTTTTGATATCTTTAGGTCAGGACATTTTCAAGTGCAATTGTATATCGTCAGCGTACATGTGGTATTGAATGTTTGAAAGCTTCTGAATTTCGGTGAGAGGTTCCAAGAACAAGTTGAGTAACGTGGGTGAGAGCGTGGATCCTTAAGGCACTCCGATTGAGACCGGAGCTATCTCAGAAAGGGTTTGATTGACTTTGATGCTTTGCACTCTGTTACAAAGGAATGAAGCAAACCAGTTTAGAACTGGGCCAGATAGGCCCATCCTGTTCTTCAGAAGATTGCTCACATTGTCATGTTTGACCGTATTGAAAGCAGAGGAGAGATCCAGCAGAATAAGCAGGCAAGGATCGTTCTGATCAAGCAATCTCAAGGCATCATCTACAATGTGTGTTAGAGCCGTTTCAGTGCTCTGTCAAGTTCCGAAGCTGGATTGGCTATGGTCAAGGAGATGAAATATCTCAATGTGTGTGCAGAGTTGCAGGTGCATGTGTTTCTATAGTACCTTTGCTAGTGTCTGGATATTGGTAATTGGACTGAATTTATTACGGCCAGACAGGTCCTTATTTGTTTTTTTTTTAGAATTGGGGTAACTTGTCTTATCTTTAAGCATTCCAGAATCAAGCACTGAGAGGGAGAGAAGCATTGACAATCTTAGTCCAAAGCGGGAGAATGGAGGAGCTAAGCTCTTTGATGAGCTTGGTGGGAAGAGGATCATTAAAGTGATTTGATCGTTTTATTGATAATGTTTTGAGTATATCTGCTTCAGCTGGGAGTTTGAATGCATTCCAAGTAGCATTATTTTTGGCAGTATAACTGGTATGAGTGGATCTCTCCATGAGCTGTACTGGGAGGAGACTGGGCTGAACCTGGCTTAGTAGCCACTGGGAGGCAAGTTACAGTTCTGATTCAATCTTCTTAGTCTTTTCAGTGAAATAAGCTGTTCATCTCTGGGTGGTAATGATCTATAATCCATTGAATGTTGGTTAGATTTGCAGACTGCTTGTTTGACGATTTAAAAAAAAATGTGGGTCTGTTTTGGCATTGTCAAGTTGCGCACTAAAGTATTCTGCTTTTGAGCTACGGATGTGTTTTTGTTGTAGGCACTTCAAGTATTTGAGGTGAGCAATGGAGGGAGAGATTCTCCATGGTCTCTCACTGAGTCTTAAGTTGTGCCTTTCCTCATTAAGGTTGCCTTCAAACCAGGTTTTGAAGTGTCTTCGGGGTAATCTTGTTAATTGCTTCGGAACAATAGTAAGAAACAACTCTTATTACAAGATAGTATTATGAATTATTTTAGGCACAACGTCTCAGTATCTGTAGTCTGGGATTGATCTAAATGTTTTTTCCAAGGAATGTATATATTGATCGCTGTTTGGGAGAGGCTGAATGAACAAGTTTAATACAAAATTGTGGCAAACGTTTAGAAGAGACTGATACTCCAGTAAAGAAAACATAGGATAGAAATGAGATTAAAAAACTAGGTTCATACCTGAAATTTTCAACAAAGAATATATGAGGAAAGAAAGGTGGGCCCGTTATTGGTATGTAAAGCAAACTCTTCGAAGATGAAAAACAAAATTCACAAACTCAATATGGACGATATAAATGAATTTTTGCTACATATTCCCCTAGCATGTTTGATTTAATTCCAAATAGAAATTTTATTAAATGAGTTGCCTATGGAGTGAAATTGATATTAAGAAATCTCAGATCAGCTGGTATATCACATGGCTAAATTATTTAACCACATTTGGCTAACAAGTTAGCATCTAGCGTTGATAAGGAGGGACTTTTAGGCTATTTTCTAAAAAAAACAGTGCAATTGTTTTTATCCTACTACACATCTTAACACTGATTATAAGATTTGTTTGAAAGCACTGAACTTACACCTGACAATGTAGCAGGATGTGTATTGGGGACAGATCAAAGAGGTTTTTTACCTGGGCAACAACTTGCTGTACAGACATTTTTTGGTTTGAAACAGTGTCCTTTCTGTCTGTACAAAATCACGCTAACATTATAGTTTTTTTTTAAATCTTGTTAATTTTTAGGTCTCGCCTAGCTTGGCAGCGCATGCGCTGCTCGTTCGGCGAGATTTATTGCTAATGAGGATTTTCAGAAGAGGGCTTTAAGCCCCGTCCCTCATTTCCATTGGCTGGCGTCACCGTTTATGGTAAACGGTGGGCTGCCATTGGAAATGAGCTTTCTGTGTTGCCTCCCTTTCGCTTTTTGGTCCGGCCCATCCGGACTGGATCGCCTGCTTCACGGCTGTCGTGAAGCAATTTCTTATCTTTATGAGGCTGTTATATAAGCAAGCCTCGAGATCCAGTCCGGATGGGCCGTCTCAAAAGGAGACAGGGCGCCGCGTGTTTATTTTTGCATCGCGCTTTCACTTTAAAGTGAAAGCGCGATGCAAAAATAAACAGTGGAAATGGCGAGCGCTTGTTTTCAGCGCCGTGCACCACCCGTACTCCGTACACCTCAGGGTCTCTCTGCAGTAGAAAGTTAAGTTGTTACTCTGCAGTCAGTACCTGTGAGCTCTCGCCCATCTATTAGTTCAAAGTTCACGGAGGCTTCTCTCTTGCTGTCAGTGAATGTTATAGTCCGTGAGAGATGCTTCTTTTTCTGTCAGTGTACGGATTTGAAGGGCCAATGAGAGGTCCTGTTTTTGCTGCCCTGTGAGTTCAGAAGACACAGGTTGAAAGTGACCGGTGTTTTCAGGCACCCAACTCCACATTTTGCAAGTGAAGCCTCTTACTGCCCCAGCTGGGCTAAGCATAATTAAAAGAAAACTACAGAGCCCCGCAAAGCAGTTCAAGCGCTCCTCCTGGCAAAGCACACAGAAGGCGCTAACCTTTGCAATGAAGACCACTGGTTTCCTTTTAAACTTTTTTGCATAGGTATAAGTGCTACTGCGTCCGAGAGCCGAGATCGAGGCATTGGCACAAGATCACACAATGCGGTCCAGTGCACATGCAGGATTAGTCCCAGGCTATGACTTTACAAGTGCATACCGCTTGCTGCCTATGCCCTGGGAGCAGGCCGCCGTCCCAGGAGCACCTGCGCTCTGTTTGCTCTTTTGTGGCTGAGAGGAGGAGGTGCTGTGGTGTCGCCTCGCTCCAGGCTTCCCATGCGGTTCCCTGCTCCGGCATTGAACATGCTTCAGCGGTAGATGAGCAGCGACAATCCTGACTGGCAGCAGAATGTTGGGCAGGGGCGTGCTGGGCAATGGGCAGCCGACTTCTCTAAGCCAGGCTATCCCGAGAGATGTGTAGCGGTCAGGCCTATCCCGCGAGAACGTGTAGCGGTCAGGCTAGCAGTACTGAAGCAAGGATGCCAGGGGCCCTGATGCAAGCAATGAGAATGGCCCTGTTGACTGTTGTTGGGGTAGTAAACTACAGGAATTACCAGGAGTCTATGGACCCATCAGGGCTGTGAGCACCGGTGCCACTGCTGCTGCTGCACCCATTGTAGCCACACCCCTGCATGCTGGGCGCAGCCATGAATCTGAGGGTGATGGGTCGTCTTCTCGAGCTTTACTTTCTTCAAACGTATTTTTATTGAATTTTTTCCCAAAGTACATCTTACGTCAATGCTATCATTTCACCTCTCGCAGGGGGTGATACAGGATTCAACAAGACTGAAAGTAGCTAGAATTACATGATGCTCAAGTTGTGCCCAACCCCGGTCTCAATGGTTTGCATAAATGAGGGTTACAGTTTCTCACAGTAGTGGGGCTGGGGGTAAATCGTTAAACTCAGTTAGTGATAGCAAACAGGTCAGCATGCCTCCCATATTTCTTTTGCGATGGTAAGCGTCCTAGGTCCCCCAATCGGAGGAGGCTTTTGGGTAGTAAGTATCAACACTTAGGAGCAACCCCCAACCGGGAGACCGCACAAACAGTAACAAAGAAAACCCCTCCCCCCCCCCTCTCCCCTACAATGGTGGCGGCAGCAGTCGTGCAGTGCATGTGGCTGGTGACCTGAGTGGCGGTTCAAAGTTGAAAGAGATGAAGGGCTCTAACAGCAGAGGGACAGACAGCGGATGGTAGACCACGTGAAAGGAAGGTGACTAGGGGGCCCCATTTGTATTCAAAGTTCTTAAAATTGTCTCTAAAGACTTCTGACATTCGCTCCAGACTAAGCAGCTTCCACAATCTAGAGTGCCAAAGAGAAATTGCTGGTGCCTCCTTCCTTTTCCAAGCAGCCGCCAAAGTAATCTTTGCTGCTCCTATACAGAGCCACATGATCGTCTCATCTGCTCGGGTCTGGCGCTCTAAGGAGGGGTCACGAAGTCCCAGAAGAATCCCCGCCATAGAAGTCGGAATAGGGTACCCTAGCATATCTTTGTGCGCAAGTATTTCTTCCCAGAAGGGGCGAATGGTCGGGCAATCCCACCATATGTGTTGAAAGTCTCCCAGCAGCCCACACCCTCTCCAGCATCTATCAGAAGTGGTGGGAAAGATTTGCTTAAGCCTGGATGGGTGGAGATACCAGTCCATCATAGTCTTAAGATGGGCTTCCCGGAGCTCAGTGGAGCGATTGAATCTTGTAATGTCTGTCCATAAGTGCCCCCACTCGTCCTCAGAAATACCTCTTTGTAGAATTCCTTCCCACATGGTCATGTATCGTGGCCGCGGGGAGAGTGTAGTGGTGAGTAGGAATTTATAAATGAATGAAATCGTCCCCCTCATAGAAGTGGTCTTGGTGAGGAAGGATTCGAACCTCGTGAGAGGTCTGGTGGCTGCCTCACGTACTAGGGGTGTAAGGGCCCAATGCATTAGCTGGGTATAGTGGTATCGCTCTGTGTTCCCCAAGCCGTAATCTCGCTGACAGTTGTCAAAGGTGAGGGGGTCGAAATTGTGAAAAAGATGAGTCGGAGCAAGGCATCCTCCCTCCCTCCAGGCATCGAAAGGTCCCTCCTGCAGGCCTGGGGGGAACGCTGGGTTGAAATGGAGTGGTGTAAATGGCGAGGGGAAAGAAGCCCATCTGTCATCTCGTGCGACTGTGTCCCAGACTTTCAGAGTGGCGTGAGTAGGAGTGGCAATGTAGGCATTCTTGGATCTGTCTCTTTTGGGGCGCCAGACCAAGTCCCAAATAGTCCTCCCCACCACACTACGGTCCATATGTAGCCAGTGTTTGTCGGATTCCCCCTTCGACCACTCAATAAGGACTCTTAACTGTGCTGCTTTGTAGTATAATTGGATGTCCGGAAGTCCCACCCCACCCTCCGCGCGGGAGCGACGCAAAAGGGAGAAGGAGAACCGAGCGCGTCCCCCCTGCCAAATAAAGTGTAGGATCATAGTTTTGACTCGACGGAAAAAGTCTCCCCCCCATCTCTATGGGCAGGGCCTGGAATAGATAAAGGAGCTTAGGAAGAAGTGTCATTTTCACCGCATGTATCCGGCCGAGCCACGACAGGAAGAGAGGCTTCCACTTCGTGAGTTCCATTTGGATATGGGTTAGGATGGGAGGGAAATTAGCCGTGTAGAGCCCTTCCATCTTCGGCGTTAAGTGGACTCCCAAGTATTTTATAGAGGAGGTAGTCCACGGGAGTGGAGTAAGGGACTGGAGCCCGCGGACCTCCGTTTGCGGTAATGTAAGGTTGAGAATATACGTTTTGCTGAAGTTTATTTTAACACCTGCTACCGTTTCAAAGCGTTCAAGTTCTGACTGTAAAGGTGGGAGGGACGCGGCCGGCTCAGAGAGGGACAAAAGGACATCGTCTGCGAAAAGGGAAATTTTATGGGGTTCCCCAGCGAATGATATCCCCTGGATCATGGGATTAATTCTAATCGCCATCGCAAGGGGCTCAATGCTTGGAGCGAAGAGTAGGGGTGAAAGAGGGCACCCCTGTCTGGTGCCTCTAGAATGGAAGAAGGAGGATGAGCGTATCCCGTTGACCACCACTCTAGAGCGCGGTTGGAGATAATTAGCTCGTATCATGGTTATAAATTTGGATGAAAATCCGAACGGCGTGAGGGTGTGGAATAGGAATGCCCAGTCAACCCTGTTGAACGCTTTCTCTGCATCCAGTCCCACTAAGACAGCGGGGATCTGACGTCTATTAACCTTCTCTATAAGATGGATAATTCAGCGGGTGTTATCATGGGTTTGCCGGCCTTTAATAAACCCCGATTGGTCGGGATGTATGAGGTCCGGCATAAGGTCGTTCAATCGTTTGGCTATAATGGAGGAGTACAGTTTCGCGTCGAGGTTTAGGAGCACGATCGGTCGGTATGAGGTGCAATGCTGGGGGTCCTTCCCGGATTTGGGCATCACGGAAATCATGGCCTCAGTCATGGAGGCAGCAGTCTCCCCCTCTTCGGCCATCTTATTAAAAAGCCGCGTGAGATGGGGGCAAATGTCAGAAGCAAAAGTTTTATAAAAAAGTGCGGTGTACCCATCCGGACCTGGGGCCTTGTGGGGCTTAACGGCTTTAATAGCAAGGTTGACTTCGTCGTGGGTGATGGGAGCGGTGAGTAACTCGTTCCGTTCATCAGATACCTGAGGGAAGGACATAGTCCGGAGGAAGTCCTGTTGGGCGTTTGAGTCCAAGTTGTCCCTAGCATAGAGAGATTCGTAAAAGGAACCGAAAATCTCAGCTTTGTCCTCATCCCTGTGTGCAACCTCCCCAGAAGGTCCCTGGATTCCGCCGATGTACTCTCTCTCTCCCATTTATCCCTTAGCTGTCTAGCTAGGTGTTTCCCAATCTTGTTGCCCTGAGTGTATGATAAATGACGGAGTTTAAGGAGTGTGAACTCCGCTCTATTATTATAAATAGCCCGGAGTTTGCCACGGAGCGCTGTCAAATTACGAAGGGTGTGCCGTGTGGGATTAAATTTGTGGTTGTGTTCGACAGAAGTCCGTTCCCGCTCCAATTGGTCCCTTTCTCTAGCGCGTTGCGCATTTAATGCTGAGTTGAGGGCAATACACCTCCCCTGAAAGACCGCTTTAAATGCGTCCCAAGTGGTAAACTCCGACGTTTCCTCAGGTTTATTAACATCAAAGTATTCCATAATGGTTTCTCGGAGCTTAATACAGGATTCCTTATCCCGCGCTCGCGAGGCTGGGAAGTACCACTTGGGAGTTGTTGGAGCATTCCCACCCCAGGACAAGCAGATGGAGAGCAGACTATGATCTGATACTGAGAGAGGGAATATCTTAGCCTCTTGAGGGGCTCCTAACAGAGATTGGCTAATAAAGATCTAGTCCAGTCGGGAGTATGTACGATGAACGTGGGAATAAAAAGTGTAATCACGGGTGTGTGGATAAAGGTTACGCCAGGCATCCAACAGTCCCAGATCGAGGATGCGCTGCTGAGTGTCAGTAGAAAAGGAGCCCACATCTGAGCGCTGTGAGTGTGTACTGTCCAATTCTTTTTGCCAAGTCAGGTTGAAATCCCCCATGAAAATCACCGGCCCCTCCACAAAATCCAGCAGCTTCCCCATTAGTGTATGCAAGAAGAGCGTCTGCCCAGTGTTGGGAGCATAAACAGCTACAAAAGTGCAAATTTTTCCTCGTAGGCGGCCCTTAACCATTATCCACCGGCCCTCTTTATCACTAAGGACCTCTAGGGGTTGGAATTGTATGGCAGAGCGGAACACAAGCGCCACACCTCTGTTTCGTGAGAGCCGAGGATCTATAAATGAATGGGTATTGTTTATGTTTAAAGCGTGTCTTCGGCTCTGGCTAAATGTGTCTCCTGCAAGGCCACTATATCCAGATGATGATCAATAATATACTTCCATACCTTTTGGCGTTTTTGAGGGGAATTAAGACCCTTGACGTTCCAGGTTGCAATAGTGATCGTCATAGTGTCAAAGGAAAATACATTGACTCTCTGAGAGCTCCACCCACCCAGTCATGTCCCATGTCCCATGTCCTCTCTATTCCCCCAGGGAGCGTGTACTGCCATCTCTCTGTAACTGCAGCTGCCAAATTGGCAAAGAACCTGCCATAGCTAAGTGTTAAAAAGCCGCCACCATGTCCCCCCCCATTCCCCCCCCCCCCAAACTCCCAACAAAAGGAAAACAAACATTAACATTGATTGCGTAACCAAAAGGTCACTACCAGATCCCCGCCGGGGGGTGTAAAGCCCCCACAGGGATTTGGGGGGACAACGGGTCCGAGGACCCCGTCCACGCCTGCCCCGGCACCAAGCATAGTGAAAGAGCAAAGCATCGCCTGAATTCGACTGAAGTCTAACCATTAATACAGGGCCACTCCTGGTGCTAAAAGTACATATAGGTCCCTCGCAGGAAGAGCAAAACAAGGAGAAGACCCCAGACAGCACGAGAAGACTCCGCCCGATCGTGATATCAGCATCCCACCTGAAATAGCTTTAGAAACAAGGTAAAGGCACTGGTCTTACATATGAAAGGAAGACAGTCCACAGTCTCCCCATCCGCCGACGGGGGCCCTGGGATCCGAGATCGAGGAAAACCGAAGGCTGAAATCGTAGACTTGGGCCGGGGACCCTCCGCCGGTACCGGAAGACCTCAAAGGCGTCGGTCTCAGAGGGAGAATGTTCATGACTCCCCGGGACCCACCCCAGGTGCAAAGAGGAAACATCGCACTATCCCTAGTGCGGCCGTCAGAGGATCATCAGCTGCCCCTGCGGGAGACCGCAGACCAGGCAGAAGTCGCTGGAGGCCCACGGGAAGACTCCCCAGACGCATCCCGCTCGGAGCCAGGGTGCTCGGCCGGAAGGCCCAGCAGCTCCAGCCCCTCCTTGAGGTCAGTAACATGACGGCATTTGTTTTTGAATTCAAAACTGAGTCCAAATGGGTAGGTCCATCTGTATCTGATGCGATCGTCCCGCAGTTTAGTCGTGATGGGTCTGAACAGCTGTCTCCGCGCCAAAGTCGCCGGCGCCAGATCCTGATAGATGGAGCATGCGTGATCCTGAAATGAGATGGAACCCTTTGTTCTGGCCGCTTGCAACACCGCTTCCTTAACTGTGAAGGAGTGGAACTTCGCTAGGACATCGCGCGGCCTTTTCTTCTTGCCAGCCAGCAGATTACCCACACGATGAACCCTATCCTGTTTGATTTTAAGGGTCTGGGGGGCCAGAATCTCTGCAAACAGCCCCTCCACAAAGGCCGCCAAGTCGGACCCCTCCGCACCCTCCTCCAGATTCCTAATTCGTACGTTCTCCCTCCGTGTTCTATTTTCGAGATCCTCCGTTTTGAGTTGCGTCTGGTGTAACTGGTCCCGGAGAGAGCAAACTTCCCCACGCAGTTCAGTAGAGAGTCGCTCTTGCTCTTGATGCTGCGTCTCCAGATCCAAGACACTGATGCCCATCGAGTCCACATCCTGCTGGAGGGAGGACAAATGCTCCGTTAGATCAGTCCGTAGCTGGTCCATAGAAGATTTGATGTCTTGACCAAGATCATTACGTAGTTCAGTTTTGAAATCTTTGAACATGGTAAGTAAGTCCGCCTTCGTGAGTGCCATAGCTGTGGCTCCAGTGTATCCTCGCAGCGTCGGGCGTTTGTCTGAAGGGGTGAAGAAGTCCGACACTGTACTCGTCGTCCTGCTCGTTGCCTTCTTCGGCGGCATATGGAGTTGACCAAGACGGCCCCTGGGAAACCAGCCAGAGCGCCGAAGCTGAATGAGGCCCCAGTAGCAGAGGGTCGAATGAGGTGAGTTGAGTAGGAGAAGATCCGCAGGCCAGCAAGGCTCGGCAGCGTCAAGAGAGTGGTGATCCCAGGTCTACGTACACGTTGTATGGGCTGCACCCCACTGAGCCGGCGCCAGCTCCGTTATGGGGGACTGCGACCGTCCCTTGAAAGCGGATGTGGGGAGTTGTAGTCAGCACTCTGCCCAGCCAGGATGGAGCGAGGAGGGAGCCCCTCGGATGCGGTCTACAGTCATCCACCTAGTGCCCCCAATCACATACTTCTTCTGCAGGCGAGGGGCACAGGCACCAGGACCAGCCACCAGCATACATTCCCCAGTACAGAGCGCGGGGGAGGCACCACTGCAGGCAAACGAATCCGTGGTCGAGTAGAGCAGCACACCGTGACCCTGGGACAGGTCAGCGGCGTCCTCAATCCATCTGCAGCGTCAACACGGGCGGCAAGTCGTGGCAACGGGAGTAGCTTTTGCTGTGGGGAAGGCGGCAAGCTTCGGGCACAATCAGGCAGGCGGGGGAGCCGATCGTTAGCCGTATGTCGCTCTCGGCCGCCATTTTAAAGTCAGGCAGGCGTGAGAAAGCAGACTGCAGCGGGGGCCGCCCCCAGTGTACTGCCGCTCCTGAGATTGTGCCTCGCTAATGGCAGCCGGTGCGCACCTCGACCCGCGACCGTCAGACATACCTCCTACGGGGGGGGGCCGCCACCATCGGCGCTTCCAGACGAGCTCCGCCCATTTTGTTCACCGCCGCCTTCTCCCCTTTTCGGCAGATCTACGCCGCTCCCGCGGCGTTAGTAACGGCCGGAGCAGCTCCGCCGGTGCCCCACACCCTCCGCTTCAGGACGGGAGCATCAGGTTCGCCGAGGGTTCCCTCCAGACGCCAGGTACAGGGCCGGAGCAGCGCGTGGACCGGGAGCCGAGACGGTCTACGTCCGATCGGCCATCTTGCCCGGCCACGCCCCCTCGAGCTTTACTTTCACAACGTTTTCAACATCAAACACCCGCCTAATTAAAGCAACGCCTGGCAATGCACATGTACAGGCAGTGCCGGTGGTACTTTTCAATATAATTAAAAAGGCAGGGAAGTAGTTGTTCAATGCTGACGTCATGAGTTTGAAATCCGGCAAAGCCAAATCGGTTTCTCATGCTTCCGAATCGATAAATCAAGCTACATTATATTAGGGGATAAACACTGGTAATTTACAGTGCTTAGAAACGGAATTGCGGTATTAAACGCTAGATGAAGATAACAGGTTATAATCCCTCTAAAACAGAATTCATTGAAAATGTGCAATCGGATATTGGAAGCTGGTAAGATACAGTTCACAGCACAAGGTGTGCGCCACCGAGGTCTGGTAAAGGTACCGGTCCAAATGGGGACAGTGCTGGCCCGGCTTCTACACTTTCAAGATCGAACACATATGTGCCTTTCAGTTGAATAATGAAACCTGCTGGCCTTGTGCACAGTGAGACCCGTGAGTTTTTGAAATCCCCTCAATAAATCGTCGATATTGTTGTTATGGTAGGAGTCAGCTCTGTGTAGCTGCTGCGGCCCGGTGGCAAGCGTTTTATCATCACAACTGGCCACAGTAATCCGTAAAACAAGGGGTGGCGACCTTTCTGTAAATAGACGCACCACTCTGCCTTTGGAGAGGCCACCAGACCTTCACAAACCAGTCCATCGAGAGTCCAGCTTTCCTAAGCTGATAATGGAAAGGGGCAAGTGTGCAAAATACAGAGGCATACGCTTATACCCAGTAATTTACAGTGGCATTTCCTTTGCCTCCGCCTACCAGACAATACGTGTCTTCTGTGGCTAAACAACTGCTAGCGAAGTCGCCAAGGACGCTTTGGTATTCGCAGGGCTGGACTACTGCCCCGAACGCTTTCAACTCACGAGACAGATCAGCAGGTCGAAGTTCAGATCTGCAGGTCTAATGTCTCTAGGAATCCCCAGAAACAAAAATTTAAAAAGTCTCCCTTCAAAAGCAGGTCTGTCTAAAGGGGAAACAAAACATTCAGAGGAATATTGTCGGCCATGATTGCTTGGGCTCGTTTACTTAAATACTGGCTTTATTCTCTTCCCAACCCACCTTCATGACCGACGGTCACCTTGCCACTTCAAGTGCAACTGTGTGTACGCCATCATGAAGCTAGCAGAGTGCAAGCGATGGATGGCCTTCACAGTGTGCAAAAATAAAATTAAAAAACATGCACTTTTATTAGAAATATGCATCCGCTAAATACGTTTTAAAAAGACAGTTTGGACCACAGGCAATGTCTCTGGTAAGAATGTTGAGTTCCAGTGAGGGGGTTCACACAAATGTTGCTGGATTGGATGTTCAAGCTTCCTCTACTTCACATTGCTCCCCGCTCACCCCCAGTTATTGAACCGAGGTCCACTTTCCAGCTCAAGTAGCACTAACAGTGACCAAACCCTTTGTGAAGCCGTACTTTGTGAAGTTACCACTTCTATACGTGAGGTATTGAATTAGGATAACCATGGCGTTTCATGTATATCTGTTTCTCTCTTGCATATCTATGTACTCAGTGGCATAATGCAAACTGAAGCCTCCCTTCCCCAAGCAGAAGGTGAAGGGGACTCTTGGTCTCCCATACCTCACAGATATTCAGTGGCCGTGACCTGAATGGGGACCCTCAGTGTTGGGTGGCCCCCGCACCGCAGGGGCCTGCATTACACCCCACTGCATGTATTATACAAACATATATGCACATTTTCTGATACGTAAACCTGTGTTAATTACAAAATATACAATCAAACTAATAATAGATACATTTTCCAAAGTCCAGGGAAGTAGAACCATTTTAATACAAAACTCAACATTCTACTTTTCTTTACCTTTTTCCCCATCTATTGAAATGGGTAATTTTAGGATAAGACAGGAGGATAATGTAACGAGCGGCTGTTATAGCGCACAGACACTACGTAGGTCTTCAAGTGAAATATAGCTATGCTGCACCGTGCTTTACTGGGCCCTGTTCAGAGGCCATCAAGCGAAAGGGAAACATTGTGAAAGAGGTCAGGGTCCCAAACGTGTTGTTGCATCAAGGGCGGAAACCATAACTTGCCAGACTGGAATATTCAACAGCTTGCAGATTAAAACGGTACCCAACCTGCCTCGAGGTGGAGGGTTTTGCAACACTTCCTCGGCACATGGCCCTACAAACGTGCCGAGAGTAACAGTTAAAGCCCTCTATCACGCACATATATCACTGCCCTCAGCCTTTTAATTATCTTTCTGTTGGATTGTAGACGAAACCCACTCAGCGCTTCCTGGATTTAGGTTGCCATTGCCTAACGCGGTCTCAGACACTTCCTGGTTTTCAAGCAGACTATATTGTTAAAATGTGATATTGTTGCTAATAAAACACATTTATGTATTCAAAAGAATGAAGCATTTTAATAAGAAATCAATCAATCAAAAAAATCTTTATTTCGGCTGAACAGCCATAAAAGTACAATAAAAGATTTAAAAACAAGCTTTTAGAGAAATTTAGGATTGTTTACAAATATGATCGGCATAATAAGAATAAAAAAGGACATTTATAAAACGAATATATAACAAATGAACCTCATTGCACCTCATCAATAGGAAAACAATCATCATCCCCAGGATCCAGGTCATCGCCTAGGTTAAAGCTAGACTATAAATCATCTAATATCAAGAGTATTTAATATAAGTTAAAAACAATAAAAAGACCAGATAATATCTAATCTTATAATAGTTTTAAAAAACAATTAAAACAAGCTTTCCTAGATGGGAGAGGAAACAGAATTTCTCTTTAAAAAACTTTGTGGCAATATGCTAGTTTGTCTAATTGGAGAGTGAGACTAAGTTGTTTCCCAACTCTTGCGTCTTAATAATATTTCTCCGTATATTCCACATTGCAAAGAGGAATCTTGAGGTGACAATTACAAATAGTGGCTGCAAGTCATATTTTAAAAGCCTGAACACTTCAGCATAATGTCTGATCCCTAGATTCCTACAAAGCTGAAGAACCCACTTAGACCTCACATTCCTGTATGCGGGGCAAAAGAAGATGACATGAATCTCAGTTTCTTCATTATGAGTACACCCCGGACATTCTTGGATTCTAGCACCCTTCCATTTGTTGGTAAGTGCACGTAGCGGGAGCGTCCCATGCCTAAATTGTAAGTATAGTTTCCTAGCCAAGGGACATTGGATACTATCCAGGACAGACTCAAGAATGTATTGGTGTTTTATGTCCAAAAACCTGGACGTCAAGGTGGAAGAAGCTGAGCACTGGGAAATTAAGGCTAACTTGAAATTTTTAAAAGCAATTGTAAAAGATTTTTTTGGGGTAGCTGAGCAGGTCACTTCAGGAGTTGTCCACATGTTAGCCCAACCCATTTGGTGGCACGTTGTCCTAATGTAAGTCAACCACGGTAAGTTACCTGCTCCCAAGATAGACATAACATCCTGAAGTTCCTCCCTATATGATTGCAGCTCGGGCGTACTCCAAAGACGTCGCCAATAGTGAAGAGGACGAGAGGCTATTTGATCGGCTATTGGATTAATACCCAGGTCCATCCTTAATGGGGTTAAGGGGGTACTCATGGGAGCCCTGTTAACTGCCTAATAAAGGTGTTCTCAGTTTTTGTCAGTGAATTTGTCGGACAGTGGCCCCAGAGTTCAGCACCATATAGTGAAGCTCCCCTCGCTTGAATTTTATATATTTCTACTGGGGGGGCTAATACTTTATGGGTGCAATTATTGAATACTTTTATGATTCCCCCTATTGACTAGGTCAGTTTAAGATTAGCTCTCTTCACTTGGGTCCCCCACTCCATCTTATCGTTGAGTGTGAGACCCAGGTAATCAAAAATAGATACTCGCTCGAGTGGTCTACCATCCAGGCGAGGGTGCAGGTGATTTCTAGAATTAGCTCCAAATACCATGTATTTGGTCTTCTGGAGGTAAATCTCCAAGTCTCTTCTCTTGCAGAAAAGACTAAATTCTTTCAAAACCCGCTGCATACCCATTGGCGACTTTGACAAGAGCAACGTGTCATCTGCAAACATTAGGGCTGGCATTTTGAGGTTGGCTAGCCTTGGGCAATCAATCTCCTTGACTGAAAGCAAGGTTTTCACTAAACCATTAAAGAAGAGGGAGAACAGGGTCGGTGCTAAGACACAACCCTGTCTCACCCCCTTCTCAACCGGGAATGGAGCTTAATAAGAAACGTCAAATAACAATGGTTGACTGTTGAGCAATAGCAGGACGTTAATGTCGTAACTAGTTAAATATTGTCATAGTGTTACCCATTGCAGCTAAAGAGCCATTAGGATTCCCCAAGACCTGGGGATTCGGGTTCCACATGGCTAATTATTGTTGCAGCACTGAGATGGTGCTTATCCAATAACCACAGCATAAAGCATTTCACGCTAACAAAGAATTCTACTTAGAAGCAAGGTACACTGAATTAACTAACGCAGGGTATACATCAATGGATTTTGCTCAGCACAATTGGTAACTTCGGTCGATAAACGGTAAATATAAACTCAGGAGTACTGCACTTATATAGAGCACTAAGACATGGCTTAAAACCTCCAATTATTGTCTCTCTTCTTTTTTTTTTTTCTTTCAAATGACCCTCTTTTTACTCTCCATCCTGTGCACGCCTCCTCTCTCAGTACAGCCTATTCTAAATCACATGCTTGTTTCCTTTATTATTGTATTTCTGTAAATTGCCCGCACCCCGTTTCAAAGATCACAACCTCTCCCCTCTTTGAAAGTCATACCTCTGCAAAGTAACAACACCTAAATTCCTATAGCTCATATATTAATTCCCATCCACCACCTGCAAGCGTTCTTTTACCCCCATTAATGACCACAACTAACCTAACACATAAACTGGAGTAAATGCATTACTGATTGAGAGCTCAATGTTAATAATTACAATAACCCACAAAAAACAATCAATAACTTTCGGTTTTGTAACAGAGTGCAGCCTTGCATAAAGCGCTTCAATGCCTTGCCAGGAGCAGTAAGTACCACATAAATTTAAATCACAATACATGTGTCAAATCCCTTACCACACATGCTTAAAGCGTTTTAGATCAATATCCACTAATGTCAAGATGTGTGGATTTTTTTTATTTATAGTCGAGCTTTAAAATGTGGAGTCTAAAAAAAAAAAAAAACAGAACATATATTGGAATCACATAATGCACATTCAAGGTGTGAAGTAGTGACGGACAAGCCACTGAAAGCTTGAGCCAGGCTCGAGCCAAATGCCTGGCTCTAAGTCAACTTGAAGTCCTACTTCCTGTGAATACCGGCAAATCTCACAGTGCCAAAAAACAGAACATAAAACTAGCCTGTATCTAATGTGAAGCACTGCTATATCTGTTGACGAGTTTTGCGCTTTGTTGAACTGCCCAAAAATAAAATGTGGATTCTGACTGTCACTTGAACTCTAATCTCATCCCCCAAGGATTAAACACAAATCATTAACCTTTGATGTCAGAAAGAGCTATCAATCTAGAGGCTGAGTTGCACAGTTTGAAACCGGGAAATGTAGGATTAATCACAGTGTCCTGGTTTAACTAAACTGTGTGATCCTAGGTGAATACTTTAATTCACCGAGCATCCTTTTTCCTCATTTTCATATATTAGAGTACCATCAAATACTTGAGATGAGGAAGTGAGCTGTACAAAAAAAAAAAAAAAAGTCATGTGTTTGATTAAAAATCCTATAAAGATACTGCATCTAAAAAAATAATCTAGACCACATATACATGTCAACTGCCTTGCCTCTTAGTTCACCAATATCGTTGTGCTCAGGACGGACGCAGGAAAGTGCACGGGTTCTTTGAGACAGACCCGACCACTGGCTCGGCTCTCGCGGAAAATTTGATGACCTGCTCACCTAGTGCGAGGTGCAGTGCCACAAAGAGAATGCATGTTACATATTGAGAAATATATGTATGAAAACGTGTTGTGGTTATATTACTATATAACTTACAGTGAAACAATTAACAAGCATTAAAAATGCAATAGGTCTCGCCCTCCATTAAGTTAAAGCCATTTGCTTTGCTATACAATACCATTAGCAAAGCAAATGGCTTTAACTTAATCAAAGGCGAGACCTATTGCATTTTCAATGCATGTTAAGAGAGGCATTAAGGAGAATGTGCTTACCCTTCTAATTTATTATGAATGCTTATCAAGGGGCGAGAATACAACTAAAAATGAATGGTATACTGGATACACCTTTAGGAGTTAGTAGAAGAACTAGCAAGGGATGCCCTTTGTCACCCTTATTGTTTCCCGTTTATAGAGAATCATTTGTTACTAAACTGAGAAGTGATTGTGCAATGTGAAGTTGTTTGCCAAAACGATTAAAAATCAAGCTATACGCAGGCGTATTCTATCTGTAATAAGGAACTGGAAATCTCGTCCAAGCATTCAAATTAATCAAACAATATGTGCAAATATCTGGTTATTAGGGAAACCAAGGAAATATAGAACTACTGCAATTGACGTTAATCGTGACCAACACTCAGCACAATCTTAATAAATAAAGCAGTCTGAAACCTAGGTATTTATACTACTAACAATGTAAACGACTTATACAAATTAAATTATAAGCTTCTGATTAGGAAAATAACTAACTGCAATGATGGGACCAAAAGACAAAATTAAAATATTACTTGTTATTTTTTCAAACTATCCCTTGTAGAAAAGATACTTTGCAGAAGTAAATAGAATAATAACCAAATTTATTTGGGTTTCCAAAAATAGCAGGCCTGGTAGAAGCAAGTTGTTTTGTACCGTCTTAATTGGTGGACTGTGAATCCGGATTTGGAAAAATATTATTTTGCTGCCTCACTTGGGTATTTTTAGTGCCTCACACAACCAAGGCCCAAACAACTGGATGACAGTATTCTAGAAGCGCCAGTTAATAGAAAGGGCGCATGTTTGGCCCAAAGTTTTAAAGAAAATCAGACGACATATACAAATACACAGATGCATCTGAAACGCCCCCAAAACCTTCCTTTTAAGCCAAACTGTAAAATAATAAAACGTACATCCTAGTAAAAATAAAATAAAAAACATACCAAATTATAATTGTTTCGGGGCATTGCATATATCTGGTTGTCTTACTCTGAGCAGGGACGTAACAGAGGTCCCTGTGGCTTAGGGGTTATGGGTAGGGGGGGTGTAGGCAAACCTTCAGGGGCTCTAAAAACTGCAGTGGGGCCCATTCAGCCCCACACCAATGAGTACCTCTAAGATATGGGATACTCAAGGGCCACTCATGACATTCTGCGGGGGGGCATTTAGCGTTATGCCACTGACTCTGCACACTTTATATGCCTGGGTGTAACTGCAGCTCTTGTATCAATGTAAGTCGAAAAACGTTTCTGTCTCTTAAAAGCTTAGAATTGGCCCGATGGATAATTCATACTGGACTATGTGCCCAAACCTCTCTATTGTGGTTCCTGGTTCCCTCGGCCCAAAACCCAACAGGTTTGTTCTGTGCGTGATTTTTAACTGTCTACCACTGTGGAAGAACAAGTCAAGTCATTGATGAATTGGACTGAAAGCCCACTGTGGCGAAAATGGACATCTGGAGATGTGGAGCAGTGGGATAGTGAACCTCCCACTATCAGTTTAAGCGGGGGCTGCCTCTGGGCCTAATGTCCTGGTGAAGTAGGCCCCACTTTAACAATAATTATCTATTTATGGGCTCTCCTCCCTGCAGGCAAAATGCTCATAAACATCACTGTTGGGGAGTAATATGACAAAGATCTCTGCTGTGGGCGAATATGCATAGTGAAGGAAACAAAAACCTATTAATGATGACAAAGTAAGCTTGCTGGAGAAAAGTAAAAGGAAAAACTGCATGACAGAAGAAAGATGTAGCCATGAATGGGGAAAGAACGGGAGCAGGAGCGAAGGGTGGAAGGAAGAAAATGTGAAAGGATAGAAGAAAGAGAAGGTGAAGGCTATAATGCAAGGGTGAAAGGAGTGAAGATAATAAGAACGAATGGAATAAAGTGTGAATGGAAGAATAGGGGAAAGGATGGAAAAGTGAAAGGATCAATAAGTGAAGAGGTGAATGAAGGGATCGATGGAAGAATGGTCAGACCGGAGGAAAGAAGGGTGAAAGGCTGGTTGAAAGGTTGGCTTGCTTCATGGATATGTTTGTGGTGGATTGATGAAAGGATGATGTATATATGAAAGGGTAAAAGGATGAATGGCTGGATTTGAGGATGGAAGAAAGCACTGGTGGGTTGATGGAAAGCTGAAGGAAGGGGCAGATAAATAGATGAAAATGAACAAGTGGAAGGTAGAAAAGCTGGATTAATATATGGATGTAAGAATGAAAGGGTGAATAGAACTCTTCTAAGGAGGGTCGGTTTGCTTCATGTACTCTGTTTTGATTGAAATACTCCACACTTGAACCATACATTTAATTTTCTGGCTATTCCCCTGATGTGGAGCTAAGTACAGTGTGTGGTAGAGAAATATTCACCATAATGAACTGATTGCAGATCAGATTGAAAATGTTCACTGCTCCTGGACGTAGTGGCCTTTACAATCAATTCGATAAATTATTGGTTTGAAAAATAATTGGTTTAGAATAATCCAAATCTATTATGATTGTTCAAATTTAGATTACATGTATAAATTTATGTATGGTTTGTTTATAATTTTGTTGCGCATGCTCAACTTATGAGAAGATATATTTTTTCCAATTTACGTAAATTAATTAAGCTTGAAGAATTATCAGTATTTTGTTTATGTTCATGCATGTGAAAGAGTCACATGGGTATTTACTGTTTTCACTTAATGGCTTCAACTATCGTGACAAAGGCTTTGTAAAATCTGAAACCCATTGATGGTTTATTCCGCAGCACTTGGTCAATAAATGGGTTTGCAACGGTCCAGAATGCTGATCTTTCATTAATACTGTTAATGGGAGAAGGAAGGGAGTTAGGTCAGAGTTTCCACAGAAAATTGGCTGAACGGTAATACACCAAATTTGGCAGCAAGCTGCATCTTTACTCAGAGTGCTTCTTGTGATTTGGTGTAAATCCGTTCAGCTGTTTTTGAGAAATAGAGGTTCAAAATATACTGATATCTGGATGGTTGGTTCCGCTGGAGCACCTTGGTACTCTGGTGGTACAGCAAATTTAAAAAATACAGCATTCTGATTGGCCATGAGGAGCTTTTTTCCGCTGGTTCCTTTGGTCCTTTGGGACTGATTGACTAGTCACAACTGGAAAGAAATGTTGCAGCCACCATTACAGGACTCTGGGACTCTGTCCCCATGTCTGAAGTTTAGTTTAAAAATAACAAAGAAGGGGTCAAGGTGGGGGTACCCTGACCCCCTGCCTTGAGACAGAGGGATCCACCCAAAGGCCAAAACATTTAAAAATGTTTTTTTATCCTGCGGGTACCGCGTTACATCCACAGGTCCCCTTAGAGTACAGCGGGAGACTGGTATCGCACAACTAATTCAGGCTTCAGCAACTGAAGCTTGCATAGTCTGGCGGTACTGGGGGTTGACGCTTTAAAAATACGAAAGAGGTGTGTGGATGGTTGGCCACCCACGGGCTGTTTGGCACAGTCCTGCGGCCAACCCCATACCGCACACAGCAGAAAGCTGTGCTCGGCAGGGGTTGGCTACCCACAAGGGGTTGAGTACAGGACCTTTCTGTCTATATATTAAAGTAATGTTATGAGCTATGAGGTGCTGTCTTTAAGGCGTACCACGTTACCAGTTTGTAGGGACTACAACACTTAAAAACTCAGAAATTCCACCAAAACATACAAATCCTTTAATATTTGGGCCTGTGAGGAAACGTCTCACCTCAAAGTTTTTTTTTCCTTTTCTTTTTCTATTTTAATGGTAGTGGGTCCTGCGGTACGCTTGCAGAACTCGGAACATGAAGTACAACCCACACAGTTTTCCCACAGGACCTTCTGATTAGTTCTCTGGGTTCTGTGGGAGTACTGCGGTACCTATGAGAGGTAAAAAAAAAAACAATTTTTAAAATGAGTGCAGCCTTTTGATTGGCCACTCAGCAGACACTACTCTGAAAAAAGCCCACACCCATTAGAAACAACCTTAAATGATTTTGCTAACCACAGTTACTGGATTGGTGTTTAATGGATACAGTTTGAAGTACAGTCTGAAGCCATCCTTTCCTCAGTCAGAACTGAAGACCAGCAGACACCAAGTGCATCATCCTCCATGCCTATGCAAGGTTCACCATCAGAAGATGTTGACATCATTGTGCTCCTAAGCACATCTGCAGCGCAAGAAGCAAGGCCAGCAAATTAATCTCTGGTGTTGCAGATTTTTGACTTTGCTGCTGACTTAGCTGGTGAAAAATAAAATATATGCATAGGAGGTGACATGCACTTCATGCTAGAAGGGGCTCCACAGAGGGAAGACTGCCCAGTATTCAATGGGAACCACTAGAATGTGGAAGCATCTGAGGGCTATGCACCCAAACACCATTGCACGTGCAGAGGTACAAAAGAAGCGAGCAGTCTAAAGACAACAGACTGCTCTGGAGGAGATGCTTCAACAAGGAAGCTGTGTGCAGCAGGGGCTCCCCTGCCCGTGTAGGGTTGGGTGTAGAGTCTAGCTGCAGGCTAGGTCCTGAGCCAACCCTGGTCACCAAAACGTGCTCAGTGGGAGAGCTGGATGAATATGCTAAAAACAAAACACAAATTCACTGACAAAAACGAAAGTTAAAGAGGCATAGGTAGGTATGGTAATAAGATCTTACTTTACATTAAAAAAAAACCTTATGAATTCACTGAAAAGAATAGATAAAGTGACGTTGTGGCTAGATAAGGTAATAAGATTTTAGCTTGTATTTAAAAAAAAAAAACCTTACTAAGGTTAAAGTGATGTTATTTTTAGGTTTTGAAATAATGCGAAAACTAACATATTAAAACCAAAGAACCTCTGAAATTCACCAGTGATAGTTTAGTAAGCTAACTATACTTTGCGCAGCTGCTATGCACTGCTTATGACCTCACATAGTACATCAGTCACATGTTAAAAGACATCATAGATGACGTCACTGATGACATCTAAACTGACATCACTTGATGGCATCAGTGATAACACCATATTGATATACAGCATAGTGTGGTCACTTGTGTGTACACTTGTGGTCGATAAGATGGAAATAGCGTAGGCCCTGGAGACCGGTGTTATTGTGCTTTTTAAAAGTTAAATGGTGCACCATTTACAAATCACTAAATTATGGAGTGGAAGTACTCCATGTTAAACAAGGTAAAAGTTGAACGCTCCTGATGTGGGTTGTAGAGGCATGTTTCAAAGTAAGATGTGGCTTAAAGCCAAAGCTTTTTCTAAAAATTCTATAAGAAAGGCCAGTGCTGCTGTTGACAATACAGTATCCAACAGTGGATATCTATACATGTTCCCAAGTTAAATAGTTTTAATACAGTGGTATAGCAAATTATGGAGCCTGAGCATTTTTATTTCTAGAACTTCACTAAAGATTGAGACATTGCAGATTATTGAATAGTGTAGAATGTAGGGGTGCCCCACTTAGGGGTGGTTTATCTCACTCTGGTGCTGTACGCATGGCTGTAAGGTTGAATGCTATTATGCCATTGCAGGAATGCGTGAAGCAGAGGCGCAACTAGAGCCAAATTTTGGGGGGGGGGGGCTAATTCTTCCAGCAATAGGCAGAGTGGAGAGGCAGGGGCTCTAAGAAGGGATGAAAAAACAACAAAGCTTTATTAACATGTAAATGGTCTTTTAAAGACCTCTGAAGTACTCGGGTGCGGCTGCAATAAGACGGGCGCCAGACCAGTCAGCCTACAGCAGCTCAAAAACTGTGTGTGCCCGGGAAGCTGTCTCAGCCCAGGCTGACACACGACGGGGGGGCTAAAGCCCTTTGAGCCCAATGGGCGTTGCGCGCCTGGCGTAAAGTGTATTTTACTGACGTACAGAGTGTTGTCTGCAGGGCCTGAGAGAAAATGTCTTTACAGTGGCAAATGTATACTTGTCAATCTCTTTACTTAACATTTTGTGTCACATGTACCCCTTAAGAGGATAATTTCATTAAGGTGTATAGAAAATTGTCCACAGTTGTAGCGTATTGAATTACTTCAAGTCCACAAACCCTATAGGATGGTGTCACAATGATTGTATGACATCATCCGTGATGTCATCACTGTCATGTATTATGTAATATGTGAGATCATAAGCAGTGGACGGCAGGGACTCAAGTTATAATTAGCTCAATAAATTATGACTGATGTATTCAAAGTTTTTTTGTTTTTAAATGTTAGTTTTTACCTTTTTTTTTTTTTACACCGAACTATAACGTCACTTTAACCTTTGTTTTATTCAGTGAATATATATATATCTCAACTTGCCCGCTTTTCGCTTCAAAAACAGGCTCCAGCGCTCGGACTCTCTTTTCAAGGTAGGCTTTATTGTGGCTACTGGTTAACGTGTTTTCACCGCCTCTGCGGTCTTTCTCAAAACAGTTAGTAGTCGCCATTTTTTCTATTTTATACATACAAATGGATTCCAAAAATGTAAAGTGACAGTGCAAATTTTCTCTCTTTAAGTGAAACTAGTGCAAATGATAAGTCGCCTGACTCATGGTTTACACAGTTACTACTACTACGCAAACACATCGTACTGGATCTTTTACAAAAATTCTCACACCAATTGTGGTTACAACTTGATCTGTAGATATCTACGGCAGCAGAAGCAAACTATATGTGTCTTACAAAACATTTTAGTTTGACACTGAGCTTCCGACCATCCTGAGCTTCACTACAATGACCTCCTAAAAGCGCGTAGTGCAAAGTGCAATTCCTTTACAAGTACCTTAAAATAAGTAATGTGCAAATCATTGCAATCAATACATATGCTGAAATTTGCATCATTCAACATTTAAAATTTAGAAAACCCTCAGTTGGCAAAGCCCCTAAAAAAATGTAATTAATATTCAAATCATTTTCTTGGTTTCTCCTATTCTCAATGGATAAAGAACGTCAATGTTATACTCCCATCATTTTTCTGTTAGAGGACCCTGGGCAAGTGCCCCTTACACATTGGAAGATATCCTCAACTTTTCCTTACTCCAAATTAGTTTTAAACAGAAAAGCAAAAAGGCAAGGAGAAGGGGAAACCATTGGCTATCACCAAAATTGTGCGAATCTAGCATAAGAAGTGTATAGAAACATTTACACCTATGTATCAAATCATACAGTACTCTTGGTTCATACAAACAATAAAGAGCAACATTTTCTCAAGTTGAACCACACAAGCCCCAATTCATCAGACGATGAATACAAATTAAAAAAAAATGAAAATAAAATAATAAATAAAACTGTGAAAGTGCTCACATGCGTCTATAAGGAACCCACTACAGCTAAAAATATATATATATGCTACGGAGAATAGATGGCTGAAGTAACTTACTTAAAATATATATATATATATATATATATATATATATATATATATATATATATATATATAATACAGATTCTCAAATTTTTTTTTCTTCAAGATTTTAAAGATGGAAATACAAATCTTCTATATTCAAACCTTTAGGTTCTTTGGTATTGAATCTTAAAATATGTTTCGATTCAAATTGCCTTAGACACTTTTCCCTGTTGCCTCCTCTCAATCTAATTGGTACTTGATCCAATACAAAGTACCTAAGATCTTCTTCATCACTAGTATGTATTGCTTCAAAGTGTCTGGCCACTGGATAGGTTTGATCCTTGTTTGTGATCGCTCTAATAGGTTTTAAAATGTGCTGATGCGCTCTCAAGATGGTATTTCCTATATACAGCTTCGGGCAAGTACACCTCAAAACATAAACCACAAACTCACTCCTGCAGTTTAGTGGCTTTGTGATATTCCACACCCTGTCTGAAAAAGGCAATAGTACTTCTGTGGTATTTACCCCATATTTGCAAGCCTTGCATTTCCTGAATCCTCCACTTCTACTCAGCCACGTCCTCTGCTGCTGTCCTTCTGGACTGCTGATTACAAGATCTTCTCTCATTGATCTTGCCTTACGAACTGCTATGAGAGGTCTATTGTGCATTTTTAGGCCGATCACTGGATCATTTCGCAAAAGGTGCCTATGCTTCTGGAAAATCCCTCTTATTGTTTGATGTTGAGCACTATACCCTGTGATAAATCAAAACTCTTGTACCTGCTGTTTTTCTGCTCTTTTATTTCTATCTGAGAACAACAATTGTTCTCTAGGTTTGCTATTTGCTTTTAGTTTAGCACCGTCTAACATTTGTTGGCTATAACCTCGAGCGACAAATCTATCATTGAGTTGTTGTGCTATCTGGAGTTGGTCTTCACTGCTGCAGTTCCTTTGCATGCGTAAATTCTCTGAAAACGGAGTGCTATACTTCAGTCTGCTAGGATGAAAACTGCGTGCATGCAACACCGTATTGCCTGCTGTGTTCTTCCGATACGTCTTTGTGTGTAGCTTCCCCTCTTCAACATATGCTGTTAGATCCAAAAAGTTCACTTCATTCGTACTAATATGAGGTGAGAAATGTAATACTGTTAGATCCAAAAAGGTCACTTCATTCGTACTAATAGGTGAGAAATGTAAATTCAGTTGGTTCACATTTAGCCTCTTTACAAAACCTTCTGCCGGATCTGTGGTAACACGCCATATAATAAAAAAAGATCATCAATATAGCGTCACTATAAAATTACATTTTCACTCATTTCCTGGGCAAAGTCATGTGCCAGCACCTGCTCCTCCCACCAGCCCATATGCAAATTGGCATATCTGGGGAAGAAGCAGGTGCCCATGGTTGTCCCTCTCTACTAATGGTACAGATCTGGCCCAAAAAGGAATATGTTGTTATGGAGACACCAATGTGTCATATCAAGAAGCATGTCAGTATGTTTAAGCAGTGTCAGAGGCCTAGAGCTTAAAATATATTCCACTGCTCTAATCCCATCACTGTGGGAGATGCTTGTGTACAAAGAGGACACATCTAAAGTCATCAAGATGTAGTCCCCTTCACATCGTAGACTTTTTTTCAAAAAGTCCCCAGTGGCCTGGATGTACGAGGACAAATTCCTTATGCAGTCCTGAACAAAGTAATCTAAATATTTAGAAATGTTCTCAAACAGGCCACCAATTTCTGAGATGATCGGACGGCCTGGTAGTTTGCTTACATTCTTGTGTATTTTCGGTATTAAATAAAATATGGGTAAAATATGTGAATCTGATTTTAGGAACAAAAATTCTGCCTGAATTAAAAGCCCTGAAGATTTCCATTTGGACAACTCCACGTGATGCTTGATGTTAAGATCTAGAGCCTCTCTCTTATCAATCTTTTCATAGCATTGCCTGTCTGTAAACTGATCCATCGCTTCATCCTGATACATGGTGAGGGACTATAAAATGATATTGCCTCCCTTATCAGCTTGCCCTACTACAATATCTTTGCTTTAACGTAATCTGTTAACCAGACTCCTATATTGGATCTCAAATGTCCCTGTGAATACGTTGGTGTGATGTGTGGCATGTTAACCCTTTAGGTCTTGTATCACCAACTCCGAAAACATGTAAATGGAGGCGCGTGGAACCATAGGTAAAAATATAGACTTGGGTTTATAAAGGTGTAGTTGGCCTCTCAAAGACATTTAACTCCTGATCTAGAATTAAAATGTCACCTGTCACACAATGTGCCCCTCCTCAGGAGAGACTGTCCATCTCTCTTAATAAATTAAGGTCAGAGATTACAAGATTACTCAAATCCTCCTGTTCTCGAGATTGTTCCGGTTTAGCCATTTTTTTATCAAAAAACTTGGATAACCTTAATTCCCTAACAAATTTGAAGCAGTCAATCCTGGTTTGCACATAGTCCATATTTATTGGGGCACAAAACCAGAGTCCAAGGGGCAGGATCTTTTTCTCCTCCACACTTAGTTCGAATTCTGAAAGATTTGTGATGTCACTTCCATTCTCTATCTCTTCTGAATGGCTTTGGTGTCGCCTGTTTCTCCTGAACCGCGTGTGTGTGTGTGTGTGTGTGTGTGTGTGTGTGTGTGTGTGTGTGTGTGTGTGTGTGTATGTATGTATATATGTATATGTATATATGTATATATGTGTATATATATATATATATATATATATATAGGACTCAATCTTCAGTTTCCAACAATTACAGATCTCCTCAGCTAGAACCAAAATGCTTTGAAAGCAAAGCTCATCTCTTTCTTAGCAGAATTGTCTGCTTCCCTCTGTATTACCATACTATTGTCTTCAATGCCTCAGCTGCATGTACATATAATCCAAAGTCAAATTACTTGCAAGTTTTTTTTTATGATAAATTGCAATAATTTGAAACCATACCAATTTTGATTGAATTTTTTGTGCAAGTTTATTTGGCATAGGTTGTATTAACGACAGGCAGTCTGGGACTGTCTGCAATAACGAGGTAAGCTGACCACTCGGCTGAGTTGTGATAATTCTCCTGGTATTGTCCTGCCTCATAAGTAATTTGTGGATCTCGCACACTTGCGGACCTGCTCTCAAGTGCACTTAACATGAAGTGCCACTGGATTGGTCGTAAGGCATATCAGAGAGACTTGGGTACTCATTACAAATCTACTGGAATTTGGTGCTGGGACAGTGGGAACTGAGATCACATTTTCAGGCTGGTATCCCTTCACAAAAGTCCAGTTTTTACAAATTGTCTCCCCAGAATAGGGAATAACTACATGGACTTGGCCATACGAGGACCTTTTCCATTTGTGGTTTTTTTCAGATTTTGGTGAGAAAACAGTTTACATTTTCCACCTACTCAGAGCAGGCAGAAAGTGTCAGCAGAAGGGCTGTGTTACTGCTTGCAGCGCCAGCAATATATAACTGGTTCTGGTATTTCTTGGTCTGTTATTATCTGGTCTGGAGTTTGCGGGCCTTCAAATTTCAGGCCTGGACAGGGACGCAACTGGACCTGAACTTCAAGGGATGGGGGGGGGGGGGAGGCTGTACTTAAAACAGTGGTAGTGGGGGCTACCATTTCACACAGTGGGAGCCAAGAGGCCCTTGAAGTCAGTGCTAGAACACACATTGTGAAAGCCAATAGGTCTGGCTTTATTGTGCTAACGCATGCAAACAGAATATGTTCTTGCCTGTTTTTTCATGCTTAAGCACATTAAAGCCAGAGCTACTGGTTTCCCCTGGGACACTGAGCACTGCTGGAGCTCAGAGTGTCCACCAGCCTTGTGAGCATCGGAGGCCTTCAAGACAGTTGGTACCAAGCCAGTCTTCTGCATGGCTGACACACAGAAAAGAAAGCACTGAAGGAAATGTGCCTTTTCTTACTAAAAGTAATACAGTCTGCAAAATAAACAAATGCTCTAGAGTTAGAAAAAGAACTAGAAGTGTGTGGGGGGACCCTTGCAATGAGCTTAAGAAAGTGCTCCCACAGACATTGAGAAGTAGACTTATGAACCCCATTAACAAAAAACTGAGATAAGAAAATCATAAGGAGCTTCTATCTGGCTGTCACAAAATGGGGGGCTCACAACAGCTCAAAATGGGTATCCACATAGAATAATAAGCCTGATACATGTTCTCAATGTAAAAGCACAAGGCCTGCACCTCAAGCCAGTGCTGAGCTCATGTTCCTTCATCTGAACAAATGACCTGTGCTCTCCCACAGGAAGATGGAAGGTATAGTCAGCAGTAAAGTGGAGTGTGCAGAGCCGTTGCCACTGTGGGCACCATGATTTGTGGTGTCACCAAGCCATACTACACCACCGATTATTGCACATGCACTAACTAAGGCTCTTTCAGGAAATCCCTCCTATTCTAGCCATGAAGTTGAACCGCTCTCACAGCCTTTATGCTTTACTCCTGCTCCAACCAGTCCCCGAGAGGTGAATATAAAGCAGCAAATTCCTTCAATATGTCCGGGGTTTACGTTTGATATTCCACGTGAAACACAATTCCAAATCGGACTTGTCACTAGACCACCTTGTAGTATTCTAAAACATAGATAGATACCAAATGACTCGGTCACATGTGCAATACCTTCTCTCCCACCTAGTGCTTAATTTATTAAACTAATACATAAGTGCTGGTGACCTAAATGTCTCTTTGGAGACTGGTACCTGCAGTATCCACTACCAGCACTGCCATCACCCATGGACAAGGTGTCAGACTTATGGTGAAGAGAGCAAAAGGAATGGTTTAAATGTGCTGTAAAGCGTGCCTTAGCATCACAGTTGTGTTGCTTGTTCACACGTCTCTCACTTGTTCATGTCTCACTTTCCCATCTCCGTCTCTCCTCTGATTACTTTATTTCTCACCTTTCTTTCCACCTTCTCTCACTCATTTTTCTTTTATTACTTTTTACCATGTCTTTCTTCCTTCAGTCTCTTCTTTAAATCCCTTCTTCTCCTCACTCCCTTTCAGAAACAGGCCATGTGCAAGACTAACTTGGGTGAGAGGAGTGTGACACTTCCACGGAATATTAGCTGGTCCCGGTTTCTCATTCCTTACAGAACTCCAGCTTTTATGTTATAGCAGTAAATGCTGATTGAGCTTGACTGTGCCTGGGAACTTGCTCACCTCGATCTGTCTGCTCATGGGCTCAGCTTTGCCGGCAGTGGAGCTCAGCTGCATACATGGAAGAGCTCAGTTGGTCTTCATCTAGTGGGAAATTTCAGTCATGCAGGCTTTGAATTTCATATGGGTACTGCAAGTCTTGTCTGTGAGGGAGAGAATGAGTTGTGTGTTGTCAGCGTAGGAGAGGACGTTGATGTTGTGGGAGCGTATGATACTGGATAGAGGGATCATGTATACATTGAAGAAGGTCGGGCTCAGGGAGGATCCTTGCGGAATTCCGCAGATTAGGTTGTAGGTGTCCGAGAGATACGGTGCCAGGGTGACTGCCTGAGTCCTTCCTGTCAGCAAGAAGCAGAACCATCCGAGTGCGTCTCCTTGGATTCCAATGTCGAATGAAGTTGAATGACGATGGGGTAGGAGACCTTGTCAGGCGCTGCTGAGAGGTCCACGAGGATAAGGTACTCCATGTCGCCTCTATCCAGAGTCGTGCCAGTATTATCCGTTTTGGCCATGAAAGTAGTTTCCATGCTGTGGTTGGGTCTGAAACCAGACTTCGTAGTGTTGAGGAGTTGGTGGTCATTGAGGTATTCAGTGAGAATTCTGTTGAGGATTTTCTCTACCACCTTGGCTGGAATGGTAGCGGGAACATCGGCCTGTAGTTGGTGTACGTTGAAGGGTCTGCACAGCTGCATGAGTATACTGTTCGAGTAACTGCGTGACCTGACATTACTGTGAATCTACCACTCTGATGCCAATACTACCTTACAGACTCGCATGCAATCTCAGTGCTTGGGCTTTAGCTGGCCTTCCTGTGGGGCAAGCACAGGCAGCCAAGAACAATTTGGATCCTGCTACCTGTTGGACCATATTTTAATAGGTGATGGTGCTGTCCATCAGCCCCACCTCTATTTAGCCAACATAATTGTGCATGTTCTTAGTTTTAGGCCTCACCTGAGACCGCACATGTGCTGTCGCTGGAAAGACCTTTTGCTAACTTACAGTGCGCTTAGAACCCACCCATTGGTTGGCTTCATCTTCACTCACCATTGGCTGGCTTCATTGTCACTCTCATTTCCTTGCTTCTCCTTCGTCAGCGTATGCCAGCTTCACTTCCTCTTCATGTGTTTGTCCCTCCCCTGGAGCATAGCCCAAGTACTGCTTCCATGCCAGGGTCCTTCCACTGCTTGCAATTTCTGAGCTACTTTTTCTTTTAATTGTGGCACTCTAGACGAGGGCATGTGTTTTCAGTCCGCTACTCCTTCTTCCAACCTGCTCTGAGTTTTTGCTTGTCCCGTCCCCTCTCCCATCCACTGTTGTTCCTTGCCCCCTCCTGTCCCAGTTGTTGCTTGCCCCCTTCGACCCTTGTGTCGATCGTTGTTGCATGTCCCTATTAGTGCCTGCCTGCAATGTTGCTTCCCCTTCCCACCAAATTTTGTTGCTTGCTTGTGTTTTGCTTCTCCGGTACCACCCTCCTGTCCTGCATTGTTTTGCTTGTGCCCCTTGTTGCTTCCCCCTCCCATCCAGCGTTGTTTTGCTTTCTCTTGTTGCTTTCCCCCTCCTGCCTCACGTTGTTGTTTGCCTCCTCTCACACTCCTGACCCTTGTTGTTGCTTTCCCTCGTTGCTTGCCCCCTCCCATCCCAAATTGTTGTTTGCCCGCGTTGTTGCTGTCCACTCCCACCTTGTTGCTTCCACCCCTCCCGTCTCATGTTGTTGCTTACACCATTCCACCCTCTTGTACCGTGTTGTTTCTTCCATCTCAACTCTCCCATCCTGATAGGGCAAAAAAGCATTGGCAAAGCCAATAGGCATTGCCTATGCGATCTATTGGGACCGTCGGTGTTTTACTCAAGTTGCACAGCAGTTCAGCTGTTGAGCAGCTTGGCTGAAGGTTTTGTTTTTTTTAACCCTAAGACGTAGGTAGTGCTGGCATAGCAACTTTATCATTACTGGCAGGAATGCGGGCAGGAGGCATCTACACCCTCATCATTGCATGCCCTCCCTCTTTCCAAGATGACTCCTGCGCTCCTGTCAGCATTTATTTTTAAAGTGCTATGACAAGGCAAGTGCTGGCTGCATCATAGTGCTTTTTTTTTTGCACTTTTGAAAAAACTTTTACCCGAGGCAAAAACAGTGACAAAGGCAATAGTTCTCATATGGAGACCTATTTTCTTTGACAGTGGTTGTTTAGTTAGTCGTAGTAATTTCTAGAACCACAACCACAGTCCACCGAACGCAATAGGCTATTTGGACTGCTGTATGGTCCATGAATCACTACAACACCATTTAAAAAAAAATAAAAAAAAAATGGGGTGGGGTGGGCTGAGTAAAGCCCTTTCAGTCCAATGGGCGTTGAGCGCCTGGCCATGGAGGCATTTTGAATTGAGAGTTGTGGAATTCCTTTGGTTTTAGTGAATTACCAGCACATAAAGATGTGACCTTCCAACATCTAGACAGGGCCTAGATAGGTAAAACTCTTTTTGAGTATCCCTGGGGTACTTTGCTGCTCCTTTTTGACTCTAGAAAACCCTGCAACTCTGCACTGTGGCATTGGCTCACGAAATGAGATCGCAATTTATTGCAAGCATTAAATGATACACTGGCCTACCTGTAACCGAGATAGAAACAGTGTGAGTCTTTCAATTCAGAGTTGCAAACAAACATTCTGCTTGCATTGCAGCTCCTTTTTAACCCCCCAAATATCACTTTGAAATTTCAAGGAAAGTGGCCGGTTCCTGGTGTGCGTGTTCTTTTTGACTCATGTAATCCCGTGGGGATGTGAGGATACTGACCCTTGTCTTAGTTCACTTCTGGCTACACTTTCCCTCAATACCAATAAGAGGGCTCCCCTGTCAAGGGAAACAGCAAGAACTACGTTGCTGTCCTCTTTAAGGTCTCCTGACGTGTGAAAACGGGGGCGTACAGGAAGGGCCTCTGGGAGAGGTGAGCAGACCGCGTTACTGCGAACCGTCGAAGCGCAAAGGCCGCACGTGGTACGTATACAAATAAGAGTACGTACGACGCCAGAACCGACGCTGGCCTGGGCGGTTCTTGCCAGATTACGCAAATCCGCCAAGGGTTTGCAACTGAGGGTCTTGTTCAGTGCTTTAGCGTCTCGGAAAGCTGTTGGAACACAAATAGACTTAACTGCAGAATTCAGACTAATTGGCCTAAAAGATTAATTAGGACGTCTAGCTGAAATGCGTTTGTAAAGTACCTCTGCTAAGCCAGTGATGCAGACGGCTCCGCAAGTGAGTAGGAGGTTGACTATTTCTGCACCTCCGCGGTGCGTCCTGACGTAGAATTAAATGAAAAGTTAAACACAAACCTCTACCTCATTATATTTTAAAAAAAAAAGATTAAAAACGTATTGTACTGTACTCTTTTTACGTAGAAAAGTTAGTGTTGGTTCCTCCATGACGAAAGGGCTAAGTGATTCAGCGCTCCCGTTGTGCTTTTGGCACTTCATCCTCATTATTACCCCAGCTGGACCCATCGTCTACGGATTATGCTCCGATATATCCTCATCCAATGTTTGTCTCGACTCCGTTTAACATATACTTCACAGAATATTCTTCCTTCTGTTATATATTTTCCTGTCGCACTCCCAGCAGATAATACATTGTTCAGAGAATCTTTATTGCACCATGTCCCTGCTTTAATTACTCCCCCCAGGAAGTTGTCGCAGCCTCCTTCACCTCATGATCTGACGGTCTTGCATCACTGCTTCTGAGGTTTCTTATATACAAAGACTCCCATTTGTATCAACCCTCTGCTTCGCTGTGTGAACTTCCTGTGTTTTTGCCCGCAATGGGCTCTTGATTATCTTCAATACCTCCTACTGTTTCTGATCTTTAGATTCTTCAGTTCAAAGTACATGTGAAGTGAAAACCTTTCTGTTATATATGAGGTCCATTCGTTCCTCCTGGCACCTAATACTATGATTTTTTTACTGCTTCATTTTAGTCTTCGGATCATGACTTTCCCGGCATATTTAATGTTCGTGTCTATTTAGGTGCGTGATTTGGATTTTTAATTGTACATGTGGGATCTTTTAATCACTGTATCTCTTACCAAAAGTTTGCTTTTATGGCTTTTTGTGGCCGAATAAACTTTCACTTGACTTGACTAATTTTTGTGTCCTTGGCAAATGGGTTTGGCGTGAACTGTATACATCATTCAGACCTGCTTGTTCTTTTGGTCAGTTCAAGTAGCTGCAAATTACCGTGGCATGTTCTGCCCAACGTATCTCCTAGGTTTGCTGCTTGCCTCATCGTCTTTTTCTTCTCAAATGTTTTCACTTACTCTCCAGTTTGTGGTTACAAATCTGTCTTCCGTCCTTTCCCTTACTTACCCTATATTTGCAAGAGAGTTGAATTCCTCAACACCGTTTCTGATGGATTATGAACAGTTGTTTGGTCAGCTGTGCCCTGTATTGTCTTTGCAATTCTAGTGGTTAATCGCAAGTATTCTACCCTTCACCCATTGCATAGATGTCCTATCTTCCTGGAGACTCTGATCTGCTATTTTTGCCTGGTTCACAACTTTACTGCTCCCTCTGCCTCAGCTTCTTCTGCCTAAATCACTATGATGCGCTTTAACATCTGGTTCTAGGGAAGCTGGAATTGTGGAGTACATTTCCATCATCAGTAGAGCAACAACTTTCTGTTACATTTGTAGTGAGCAACCCAGCTTGTACGTAGTCACCGCCACACATCCGTACACTGGCGATAGGTTTGTTGTCAATGAGCAAACAGAAGAGGAGGATCTAGAGTGTACAAGTGCAGTCCTGATTAAAGCTCACTCACATCTCCTGTGTCTTTACTTTATGCGCTTATTAGGCCTCACCCCTCTGGCTGCCTGTAGACGGGCCAGTGCATATCCCTTTCATATTCCACCCTGTCAGCATGTGGCAGCACTGCCTGTGCCATGTCAGTTGGCAGCAGTCCAACCTCGGCCAAGTGCATTGTCAAACGTCAGGTGCCTGCACAATCCATGGTTGTGGTGTTGCTTATGGAGATGGTAAGGCCAGCATGCATCTGAAAGCCTGTGCCAGCAGCTCACACACAACAGCTAGGTCTGCAGCAGACACACAATAACGCTGAGCTACTGCACAACACTGGAGGGCAGCAATTATCTGACGCCACATGGTGATCCCACACTCACATCTGAGTGCCTGCATCATTCTGTCCTCACAGCACACTCACCCAGAAGTCTCACGCTTCAAATAAAACATGAACCCATCTTCATGAATGCCTGCACATTGGACATTTGCACACAAAAAAATGTGTTAGTGGACATCCGAGAGGTGCCATTTCTGCCAAGACCAACTAACAAGAAGGCTTAAAGAGTGAATGAGAAAGAAATCACTCACGCCACGGATGATTGAGCGCATCTGTCCAGAGGGGATTTCACCTGGAATTGTTTCCGCATTGAAAGGTACACACATTTCAGAAGATAGATGGGGGCAACCAAATGAATGCCAGTCATTCACCTGACCAAGCTGCCCCTCCCCAGCACAGAATGCTGCTCTTGTTGCCATAGCTCTACCAGGTGTGCATATGAGCTCGGTGGCATGTACACTATTCCTATTCAGTGATCCATTTGCGCCGGCACCTTGATATTCAGTATGGCGGGCCACCTCACAAACTACTTCGACACATGGGACTCAGACCCCATTGTCATTATAAGGTGATTCAAAAGGCTGAGTATTGAGGTATCGTCTGCAGCAGAAATATTCCAAAACATCTTAAGGGAGATAGTATCTGAGCTAAATGGAATAATTACTATAAGTGACAAGGTCCTCATCTAAGCCACTAGCATCACGGAACACCACCTACTGCAGAAAGCAATGGATGGTACAGCGATTGTCTGAGGGAGTCAGAATCATGAAAAGCATCATGAAAAGTGTTACTTTTAGAAAAATCCCATCAACTGTTATGGCTGCGTCTCCATTGACCTGGGTGCTGGTGGAGATCAAAAGAAAATGGAGGGCCATTGAAAGAGCTCCTACCACACAGAGTGTGACTAAAGTATGATTTTTGTTTTAGGCATGGCAAATTACAGAGGGAGGTTCATCTCCAATTTAGCAACACTCGCAGCGCCCCTTCACAACTTCATACAGACTAGACTGCATTGATGTGGTCCATTGATCATGAGAATGCGTTCTCAAAAACCATGTCTGTGAAACCAAATCAGTGAAGCAGAGCGACACTACCCGAAGGTACTTTGATTCGAAAGCCAAATTAGTTACTGCGACACCCGGTTGGCTACTGTCGAAGAATTTTTCACATAGTGACGCAGAGCACATGCCACAAGAGATGCGGCTTGCGGAGATAATGAGTTTATTAGCCAGAGAGCGATGTCTAGAAATAGCCTTGACTGCTGCAAAAGAAAACTTATGGAAGATATTCCTTTCATGACAACGGATCAACACCAATACATTACACACACTCATAGAATTGTGGAGATTGTGCACTGTTCTCATCATTTTCGTGGTAGGGCTAGTACTGCGTGAGGACAAAAAGAGTAATCCCATCGGTTCTATGAAAGAAAATAATAAAATAGGCACATTATGGTCACTAAGGAACTACTAAGACAAATGCAAAAATGTGAGAAGGCATGGTTTATTCAGATGATTAGACTACTGGAAGATATTGTGAGTGGGTGTCCACTATGGAAAGCCATTAACGTTCGAACCAGACCAGACAAGCCCAGCCCACTTCATCACGGAGGAAGAAAGCACAGTATCCCGGTACAAAATCTGTGCTGATTTTTGCCTATCGCCAGATGGCAGGGACCTACTGGTGGTCATAGATGAATGTTTAAAATATCAAGTTGCAGAAATTGTCCCATCCACATCATTTGAGGCTATGAAACCGAAGATACAGAAAGTGGTGGCCACCTATGGACTGTAAGGTACAATCAGTGAAAAATGGCAAGAACTGTAGGAGTAGATCAGCGCCCTAGGAATTGACAATTGAAATATCATGCCTTGGTGGTCACAGGCCAACGGTGAATTAGAATGCTTTATGCAAACCTTCAACAAGGTCCTCTGGAGTAGATGAAGAGGTTGAGTGATCAGTACACAACTTTCTAAGGCTATTCCAGAACACGCCACACTGCACCACAATATGCATGCCGTCATCAATACTGTTTGGCTGAGCTGTTAGTGATGTCATTTCTGCGACTCCCCAGTGTTTACCTTGACTCTTGGATATGAGCAAGAATCTGGAGTAGCAGAATAATGAGATAACAAGTCAGAAAAGATGAGCTGGGCAGAGCGGAGTGTGCATAGGAAACAATATGCTCTTGACATACGGGTAAGAAACGGGCATCTAGGAGGGTAGTTTGTACGTCCTGTGAATGTGACCCTTGGGGTGCAGATTGTCACTTATGCCGACGACACTCAGTTGGTCGTCACCTTGAATAAAAAAGACAATTCTAGTTCAGGCCTAACTTCTTGCCTGGAAAAAGTGGCCAGATGGATGGACACCTCATTTTTGAAGCTTAATGGGGCGAAAACTGAGGTTATGCTCCTTGGCAACGCCGTTCCGCCTAACATAGACTCCTTTTGGCCTAATTGTCTGGGTACTCCTCCGGTCCCGAAAAACTATATAAAAAGCCTAGGAGTTGTATTGGATTCCAATTTGGATTTTAAGGAACAGGCTCGGAAAGTGGCAGCCACCTGTTATGGCCTTATGAGGATGATTAGGAAAATCCTCCCAGTATTACCTCTCATGGCTAGAAGGCTGCTAGTACAAGCTCTAATTTTGTCACGGCTTGATTATGCCAATTCTTTATACTTAGGAGCTCCCCTTTCTACAACTAAAATATTGCAGACAGTTCAAAATTGTGCAGCTCGGCTGCTTCTAAATGTCCCGAAATGGCTTTCAGCCAAACCTGCTCTTGCCTCTCTGCATTGGCTCCCAATTCAGGAGACGATTCAGTTCAAGGCTGTGTATTGCACATAAAGCACTTTCCGGAAAAGGATCACCAATGATTTGTGCAATGATCCATCCCTACCATCCCAAAAGAGCCTTAAGATCAGAAAATAAACATCTGTTGACCGTTCCAAAAATCAAACGAATGAGAAGTGGAGGTCGCCTTTTTTCCTACAATGTTGCCAAGACCTGGAATCTTATTCCCCTCCACACTCGTTCACAACCAAACTACATGAGCTTCCGTAAGCAGCTAAAAACCTTTCTCTTTCCTTGACGGGCTTTGAATTGAGTATTTGTGTACCTCTTAGCGCTGGGATGCCCTTGGGTAACCAGGCGCTTTTTAAGTGCTACATCATTCATTCATTCATTCATGGTGACTGCTGTCAAAGGCATAATGGTATCGTCTAGGCTTGGACAAGAGAAAGTCACGCAAAATGAATTGGTGGTCACAAAAGAATGATTATGAGCACTGGTACCAGACATGTTAGCAAAGGGTTCCCACTTACAGGAGCAGCCTATTTAAGACAACTGGTGTGCGCACTGGGATTCTGAACCTTCATGCCTAGCCCCTTAAGTTCTGTAGAAACTCCTATAGCATCTCCACCCGATGTGTCTGATGCTGCTCAGGGTCTACTAACACAGGGGAAGGCATCTCCAGGGAAGGGTTTCCTAGGTATACCCTGGGACCACATGCTCAGTCATCCCAAAGGCTAAAGGGCCATTTGTGGTAGACAGTGTGGTGTCTGCACTAGCATCTGTTGATAGTCCCATTGGTCATGTGTTGGGGAAGAATGTAGTGAGACCCTCAGCTCATACGCCCTGGCACTCATGCATCCATGCACAGAGCAAATAAAAGAGGATATGAAGCGCGAAAGCCCAGTTCTGATTAGAGCTCACTCACATTTCCCATTTTTTCCCTTCATGCGCTCATGAGATCTCACCACAACCTTTAACCCATGTCTTCCTCAGCGGCTGTGATCTGTGCTTTGCCTGCCTTCCCTGTGGAGTCTTCACCACCATCAGTTCTTTTAATGCTCAACCCCTTTTGTAACTTGGGAATTGTTCTGCATGTTTGCAGAGCTCCATGATGGTCATCTACTTGTCTGCGCAGGCCCTTTTTAGGTCTCGCCTAGCGATGCAGCGCAAAGCGCTGCTCGCTATGCGAGATCTATTGTTGTCGGCCTGGGTCGGAAGGGGGACAGGACATGTGCACGCGTAGGGCCGAAGCTTAGCAGACAGGAGATGTGCACGCGTCCGGAGGACAAGAGATGTGCACGTGTACGGGTCGCATATCTCCTGTGCTCCGTACGCGTGCACATCTCCTATCCTCCCTACGCGTGCACATCTCCTGTCCCCCTTCCGTCAGCGCACAGCTTTGCATTTTTATTAAGCCTCATGCAGTTTCACTTTCTCAATGCGCCCGCGGCTGCTTTCCAGCTTTGTTGCCCCTTGCTCACCACCCCTACCTGACTTTTTCGATAACGGGCCGTCTGGCGGTGGATGCCGGCATCTCTTTCACCTGCTCCGGGGCTTGAGTCTCTCCCGACCCACCGAGTGCCTCTTGGCATGCTCGGTGTGAACTGGGGGCCGAGCTGAAAGCAGCAAAGCTGGCATCTGCTTCTGTAGCTGTGGTGCACTCAAGGCTCTCCCGACCACCGGTGGCCTCTTGGCGCGCTCCGCGTACACTGGCAGGTGAGCGGGAAGTGGTAACAGTCACTTTCCCCCTTGGACAGGCGATGTGCATGCTCACGGCGTCTGTTTGCGCTTCGGCCCAGACAGCCGATGTGCACGCGTACGGCTCGAGGCGTTATTACAACGCCTGCTCGCACCATACGCGTGCACATCTCCTGTCCAGGCGCGGCACGCTTACGTGAGCTGCATGCAGTAACTGCTTGTTCTCATAGTTATGGACATTTCATAACGTCCTGATGACTCCCTGGTTAAATGTACATAAATTCTGTGATGGTCGTGATGCGGAGATGGCAGTCCTGACGTGTATACTCCCCAAGCCTACTTGCACCCCAGCATCTTTGCACCAGGCAGCATGCCTTCCAGTCTGCTGGCACCAGTGACCGCCATGCTTCTATCACCGCGCGCACCCAAGACTAACATCACTCTGAATTAAGTTTGACATTTTTACATTTAATGTCCAGAAAAGGCAGAATTTAGAATGAAATAGAAACGTTTAGATTGCAATGCAATGCATTATACACAATTACAGTTTTAGTTTGAAATACTGAAGATGAATAATTTCTCAAGTAATTAAACTTTGTATTTTAAATGTACTCAACTATGCTGTGTGTGGGGTGCTAGCTAGCTCTCCAATCGCTGGTTGACAGGTAGGTGTCACTTTGACCCTATTAAAGTATCCTAACCACTTACTTAATCAATCGCTCCACACGTACTCACCCTTTTGTTTACCCCATTCTTATCTCCAAAACTGTTAACCCGATCTTTCACACTTTCTCTTAACTTTTTTTTCCACTCAGCCATGCTGCATAGAAGCGGTGCTGCTGTACAACTTGGCTAAACAAAAAAGCATTTGCAATGCAATAGGTCTTGCATTTGCGATAGTTTAAGCTATTTGCATTGTAAATGACAATGCTTTTTATTTATGTTTTAAAAACCAACACATAAATAAAATGCATTGTCATTTACAATGCCAGTTGCTTAAACTCTCGCAAATGCGAGACCTATTGCATTGCAAATGCTTGTTCTTCATTGTGATACACTCTTTAATATTTTCATCATGGAAAAGCAGGAGGTGGAGATTTGTTTAATCTTTTATTTACTCATGCATAGTCAACAGAATGTTCTCTGCCTATTAGGAAAGCCACTCGGAATGCATCCTCTTTGGTTATGCTCCCTTTTCAAGTTCTAGTTCTCTTCAGTATCTCTGATTATTATCCTTCGAATCTTCACTCCTTGCCTTCCATCCCTAACACTATTGCAATCCCTATGAGATTGCTACACAGATGTTTTCAGTGGTTCTCCCTGTTCATGCAAGTGGATCATCAACTAAAACTCTACACATGCCACACACAGCAGCTGCCCACCTGGACCTTGGCTCGGAGCACTGTTTCCACTTTCCTCTGTGTTCGCCTAAACATCTTCTCACTGGCTGCTCCATTTCGTCCACTGGCAGCCCTTGGATCCCAGTTCACTGTCAAGAAGGGTTTGTGTTATAATTTAGTTTATTTAATCTGTTCCTTTAAAGTATACGAATGCTAGCATCCTCAAGAATCCTATTGGAATGGTGTTCTGTTGTGAGGTTCTGGTCACTGGCAGTTGCTGGTTGACTGGTGAAGGGAGCATCGCGCTGAGAGCTTGCTCAAGTAAATAAAGGCCTAAACCTATTAACCGGTATTGCGACTCATCTTTACAGTTGGCTTCAAATCTTGACTGGCTGCCTCTCGCCCTCTCTTTCTCCCTTTCCTTCTCTCTTTCCTTTATCGCTAAAGGCCTTCGCTGATAATTCAATACTCTCAGAATGAACAGGTTTATTGTTTTTTTATAATCAACTTTACTGCGTTTAATCAGAAGTACTTCCATCATCACAATCAACAAAAGCTGTGCATTTGGAACCATACCGATATATAAGGGGATTTTGGCAAGAATCAATCATTTCACATCGACTCTCCGTGAAAAGACCACCACTTCCCCCATATCCTATTGTGTTTGTGAGGACACCCACGTGCAAAATAAGTTGTTTTTTCTTGTTGCGCACACCAATCTACTCCTGGACCCCCGCCAGATCGAGGGGGGGTGCGCGTTGTCTCCACATGCGTTCTACATCCCATTTGGCTACCAAACATGCCACCCCAATCAAGGTCTGTTCAGAACGCGGACCTCCATTTTTCTCCACCAGACCTATCAGTACAATACGGGGGGTCAACTCAATGGAAAGTCCCAGAATCATTGACATCTCCCAGCCCACCTCATCCCAGAAGAAACACGGTATTGGGCTGTTCCACGCCATATGGAAGAAATCTGCGACAGGTAGTTTGCAGGTTCTATTTGGTTCATGCAGCGTAGGGAGATATAAACAGCATGTAGGTAATTTACCTGAATCATGCATGAGTGGAAGGAGATTGCTAATTCCCTGGGCATGAGGCAGACCTCTCTCCAATCGTCTTCGACCAATTCACTCACCCAGTTCGCTCATTTCTGTCGAAGAGAATCAAAGCTGTATGGGGCATGGATTATCACGTAAAGGTATATTATGGATATTGCTCCTTTTCCCAGGTGTCCCAGAAAATGTTGGCCTCCAGGGGGCTGTACTCTAGGAGTTGTGTGTCCGGGGTGAGGTGTGACTGCAAGGCATGCCACAGCTGAAGGAATCAGAAGAAGTCTGTGTTGGCCAGGGCATAGTGGTCCTTCAGGTCTTGGAAGGACATCAAATTATCTCCCTTGTAAACATCCCCTAAGTATGTGATTCCAACACATCCCACTGGGTAAATCCCTCGAGGGTGGAGGGATGTTGAAGACACGTACCCTGCCAAAGGGGAGTTGGGCCCATTAGGTGGCTGTCCCACGAATAAGGGTAAGGCCACTGTCTAGCAACAAATCGACACCTGGGTGCAGGATGGCATCATCTGGGGTAGCTGAGTGCCATAGAGGAGGCCGAGGCATCCCTCAAAGCACACCAGGTGGAGCTTCAGGCGGTAGGCAGGGTCAACCCAGCCCCAAGTAAACTAATCATTAATAGGTACCAGTTGTGCCGCCAGATAGTGCACATAAATGCCGGACACCCCAAGACCCCAGGTTAAAGGGTCATTTGCTCGCCAAGTGGAGTACCACTTTGTGACGCTTACCAGCCCATGTAAAGGTTGAAAGTTTAGAGGTTAGGGAGTGGAACCACCTTCGGGGAATAGGATAGGGGAAGTTCGCCAGGACATTTAAATAGTGAGAAAGACACAGCATCTTAAAAAGTGCAATGTTCCCCATGGGGTTGAGGGGTAAGTTAGCCCAGCGCCGCAGGTCCCGATCGAGAGGTAGGGCCAGGTGTTGGAAATAAAGGTTCCATGCCAAATCCGGGAGAAGGGACACGTGGATCCCTGAGTATTTAAATGAGTTCCGCTGGAGGGGAATATTGGGGCACCAGTATCACCCCTTGGCATCACTTCTCACCTCTACCAAAATGGACTTGCATGTATTGATCTGTAGGCCAGAGGCTTCACCGTAGAGATGTAGAATCGCCAGGCACCGGGGTCCTGAGACGTGTGGGTCACTAAAGAACAAGAGAACGTCATTGATGCATAATGCTAGCTGATCTTCCACTTCCCCACCGCCATCCTTGTATCTGTGCATCGCACCGTATAAGGCAAGATTGACTTACCAGCAGGATTTGCGCTGCTGTACTCAGAAGCTGTAGCCATTTGCGACCTCATCAGCACGCTGACCCCACCGACCTCGGGAAAAGAGCAAGCTGCTCGCTGTGGAGCAAGGAGCAGAGAAGAACCCCGGCTCCTCTACTCTTCTGAAGGCTGCTGGTAAGAGTAAGGTGAAAGCAGGTCTGCAGACCCGTTTGAGATTTGTTCGAGCTGAGCTGTTTACCGCCTGGAGAGCTCAAAACGTTTAAGGCCAAAGCCAAACTTTGATGCACATCACTACTGTGGACAGCACCTGGGGTCAGCTTCTAAAATCCACCAGGAACACGGTGTATAGAGTGGAGGAGAGGAGGAACGAGGGGACTCGCAGGGAGAGCACTGTCATGACCAGGGTGAGTGTGATAGTCTTGAGAGACTACTTGTGTGCATTATTTAGTGCACTGTGTTTAGCATGTGTAATAAATACTGATTTTTACACTACAGATCGGTATTGGACTGGACAATCGTCTTATAGGGGTAACTGTGATTATTTTGGGTATTTTGAGTTATGAACTCTCATATACCTTGCACCTAACTCACACTGAAGAGCCTTTGACTGCTCGACCCACACTGACTGAGAGTCAAGTGAGGAAGGGGTAGTACTTGGCCCAGTTGCTCAGGACCCATGAGCCCCTGGACATCAGGAGTAAAAGGACACAAACTCCACATTTGGGCCCAGTAGCTCCAGCTTGCCCCTTGGCCCTCTGAAACAGGCTCTGACAATTATTCTCTTTTGGTCTAAAACATTACATTTTAAAATCAATCATTAATTATTACTACCTAGAGCTGGTTGTTAAAATATTTCATTTCAGCATGCAATCACTGAAGTATTTAACTGTACTCCACACCTAATATCAAAGTGTCTAGCAACAAAAAAAAAAACACAATTTAAACCAATTACAATTTGAGGGGACTAGGTCAAGAGAGTGATGAAAAATCTGCTCTTGGCCTGGGCGTGGCCAACGCAGCCAAGATGGCAATTGAGCTCTAACAAGGCTCTCATTGCCCAAGTCCAATCTCCACCCATCCTGCCTGACAGCGCTCACTGCTCAAGCCCTGCCGGTACCCGATCGTGGGGGGAGCTTCCTGACACCCTACCTGAATACTTTTGGGGCAACGGGAGAATGCCCTGACCCACGCTTTTAGGGACGACCGGAGGCCGGGCTGCGAGCAAGATGGAGACTGCGCTGCCACGCCCCGCAGTGTCTAAAGGATGGCCGAACGCTACCTCCATGGGAGCTCGGGCTGGCGGGCGCCACTCGCCTGGGATCTAATGAGATGTTGCTGGAGGAACCAGCTCGGAAGAGGAGATTTCAGAGAGACTGGCCTGCCACGCGATCCTGCCTAATGACCCCGTGTTGTGCCTGGGCCAGTGGCCACCTCGGGGTTCACCCAGCCGGCCTCGACAGACATGGCTGCCTGCCTCCCCCCTGTGCAGGTAGGGCAGACTCCCAGTATAGAGGCTTGCAGAGGGCCCTGCTCCTTCCGCTCTGCCACCCGTTGAGCATTGATGGCTGCAGCCCAGTCTCCCCCACACCCTGCTGCCAGACTTGATGCTGGCCCAGAAGGGGGCCCATTGGGGGGAGCCTGAAGATCCTTAGGGACCGGAGGGTGGGTAAACAAACTGGCCCCTCATGTGTGAGACCATCGAGCGTTACTGACGGGGGGGGGCCCTCTCCTGACTTCCTGGAGGGAGCTCCCAGTACGCTGAGGTGCCCCGCTGCCTCAAACTCACACTGGCAGTCCAAAACACCACCTGGGTCCTACGTTTGAGGTTTACTATCTGCCTGTCCTTGGGCGCCTGTGGAGTGGGCCCTACTTCACTGCTGTGAACTGCGACGCCGACCCCTGGGCCTACCGGAAGGGGGTCCCTGCCTGTACACACCCCTTCCATTGCTCCTCTCCGCTGCTGGGTGGCCCGGCTCATACACAGACTTACCTGACTGAATGTTATTCAAACGTCTCATGATGGCCCGGTCACTGGGGACCCCTCTTGAACTGAAATTTTATTGCAGCACCCCAAGAATACAACCAGCCCGTCACTGCTGCGGAGATTACGGGTCATGCTTCCATACCCAGCTGCTGCCTCCCTCTTCGGGTCCTGCCCTGGTGCCGCTGACCTCTCCTGGTGCCTCGGGGGGAGGCGAGTGGGTGAGCCCATTTCACCTGTGCTTAGGACCGACTGCAGGAGTGGGGTGACCACCGGGGGATCCTCCACGGGCGGGCTGCTCATGCTGTCCTTGTGGCAAGCGGGCCTAAACCTCCTCGACCCTGCCACTCGCTACATTTGGACTGGGGGCTACTTGATGATGGGGTGTGGTAAGCCTCTCCCACCCCACCAGCCCAGACATAAATGGACCAGTATACAGTCCCCCCATCGGATACCAGAGATACCACTGGGGTCTCCAGAACTGAAGCCATGCCCCTCAGTGGAGTGGACCTGGGAATGATCCTTAAGGCCATCCAGGACTTGTAGGAGGCCGTGGAAGCCAAGGTGGACAGCCTCCCAATGGACCTCTCGCTGCTACGTTAAGACCTACGCAAAGTGTCCATTAAAGTGATCGAGGAAGAGACACGTATCTCCACGAACGAGAACAAAGTCATTACACTCCAACGCCAGGTAACCAAGTTACTGACCTCAGTGGCAGCCTTAAATGAGAGGGCAGAAGACACCGAAAACCGCTCAAGGCGTACAATCTCTGTCTCATTGTACTCCCCGATTCCTGGGAAACCTCAAACCTTACTGAAACTCTGGAGACCTGGTTCCGAACCTGGATCCCAGCAGGCAAGCTTTCAGACTTGCTTGTTATTAAAAGAGCGCACCGATCTCTTGCCCCCAAACCCCTGACCGGGACTCTGCCTCAGCCAGTGATACTACACATCCTTAATTTCCTACCCTGGGACACTATCCTGCGTGAAGCTCGCACCCAGCCGCACCTCAGACACCTAAACTCCAGAGTTTTGATTTTCCCTGACTATACCAAAGCAATGCAACAGGCCAACGCTCTTTTGAGGATGTGAAACGGGAACTCCATGCCCTTAATCTCTGCTACATGCTTCTTTTCCTGGTTCGCCTGAAGGTCATCTTCCAGTCTTCCACATCTTTTTGACACCCCAGAACAGGCCTGGGAGTTGGCTGCAGAGAAGCGGCCGCTGCGGCGAATTGAATTGGGTGATCACCGGGGTGCAGAGTAGTGTGGGGGGGGGGGGAGGAGGAGGGAGGCACGCTCTCCACAGCCCCTTACACGAAATAACTGGGGAAGGTGCTCTAGGTCCAGGAGGCCAAAGATGGACCAGTGGTAAGTGGCGCTGGAGGAGGGGGCTCCAACGTCGATGGAGCCGGATGAAACTGATGAATACTCCCCACGCCGCAGACACTGAGTCTGAATGTTTAGCGACAACCAGAGCGAAGTGCAACTGACCAAGAGCATATAGGGTGTTGCTGTGGGACTTGGCTCTGGTCCTCATCGGCTGGAGGGAAAGGTGGACATCTCTTGCTCAGACTGTTGCAGTGCCCCTTGGCAACACACAGATCTCTATGGCGCTGTATTCTTTTTAGGTCTGGCCTAGAGACCACTTTTTTGTCTTTCCAGCCTTATGTTTTCCAAGCAATACATAATAAACGAGCATGTATATGAACAGGGGATTTTGGTCAGCCCCTCTCAGTTCTTCATGCATTGGTCTGTTCAAGTGTTGTTCACATTTTGCTGCCCCCCACATACACATCGCTCCCCTACCGCAGCATTTGGCATGGTGCAGTGGTCCAGCCCACTTGAGTGATTGGCTCTTTTCAACCGTGAATAAAGACCTTTTGATTGTGCACACTTGCCTTAAAAATAGTCTATTTCCATGTGCTTTAATTTCTGCTTTTATGTTTATTTTTTTAAATTATCTATTTATTTTTTGGGATGCATAACTTTTTTCAATGTTTTGTTTTTTGCAAACATATGCATACCACCTTTAGATGGTGGATTGATTTTCTTTTTACTACCTTTATACTTTCAATATCTATAGCATATGTCTGCTAAATATTAAAAATAAAACCACAGACCAATGACAGGTCTGTTAGTTTTGTCTGGTTGTGTGCACTGCTTTTGTGTATGGGTGGCTTTGTAGGTTATTTTTTTCCTGCATATAAGAGGGGCTGTCTTACGGCAGGTACAATTTTCAATTGTGTGTTGTTCGAAAAATAAACCATACATAATATGCAGTAACTTCACATTCTATACTTTGGTTGGTTACTTTCCCTTTTTTGCTACTGACTGATGTCACTGTCCCTCTGAAGTGATGTCACAATGTCAGTGCTTCTCTAAACAGAGCATGATGGCAGCGATCATAAGATTGTATTTTTTTAAATAAAAACCTGAAGAAGAAGACATTCCGGAACCCAACATGAATACACATTATCTGACTGTTTTATAAAGTTATAGAAAAGCAATCACCCTGTTTTTTATGGTGCATGTGCCCCTTCTTTGGAGCATAGCTTCTTTTCCATCCTTTTTATTGGATGATTTGTATCCTTGCACACTGACATTAGGGAACTACTTTTTTTGTTTTGCTTTGAGCATACATGGGAGTGCATTTTTTGTCTTGCTCTCCCCTCACATCCCGTCCCTCCCAGCCCTGAGTTGAACCTTTTTAGGTCAAGCCTGCGCAACGCATGCTCTGCTCTGCGCCGGATACTGTATTGGAGTATGTACTTGAAGCCCCGCCCACTATCCGCCCATATTTGTCATTGGCTTGTCATTGTCCTTCGTAAATGCTGGCTTCTGATTCGTTATTAGGCTTGTTAGTCCCTCCTTAGTATCGCCTTGTCTTCATTTGTAACCTCAATCAGGGAATTGTAAGCGCGCTACTCACCCGTGAGGGTCTCAAGGCGCTGGGGGGGTCCGCAGATCTGTTTAGCCGAAGAGCCAGGTCTTGAGGGTCTTCCTGAATGTGTTCAGGGAGGGGGCGCGTCTGATGTCTGCCGGTAGCTCGTTCCAGGTCTTGGCTGCAATGTGAGAGAAGGATCTTCCGCCTGCTCTGGCTCTGTGGATGCGCGGGGTTTCGGCCAGTGCGAGGTTGGAAGATCGGAGGTTTCTTTTGGGTACGTGGAAGTTGATTCTGTCGTTTAGGTATTTGGGTCCGTTGTTGTGTAGGCATTTGTAGGCGTGAGTGAGGATTTTGAAAGTGACTCTTTTCTCCACGGGGAGCCAGTGGAGACTTCGTAGGTGTTGGCTGATGTGTTTGTGTCGGGGAATGCCGAGGACGAGTCTAGCGGCGGTGTTCTGTATTGTTTGGAGTTTGCGGAGTAGGGACTTGTTGATGCCGGCGTAGAGTGCGTTTCCATAGTCCAGTCTGCTGGTGATGAGTGCATGGGTGACTGTCTTCCTTGACTCAGGGGGGATCCACTTGAAGGTCTTGCGGAGGATGCGGAGGGTGTTGAAGCAGCTGGAGGTGACGGCGTTGACCTGTCGGTTCATGGTGAGTGATGAGTCGAGTACGATGCCGAAGTTCTTGGCGTGGTCTGAGGGGGTAGGTGGGCTTCCAAGGGCAGTCGGCCACCAGGTGCTGTCCCATGCAGAAGGGGTGGTACAGAGGACGAGGACTTCTGTCTTCTCGGCGTTGAGCTTCAGGCAGCTGTTGGTCATCCAGACTGCGACGTCTTGCATTCCTTTCTGGAAGTTGTTTGGCAGTGGTGGGGTCTTTGAGGGAGAGGATGAGCTGGGTGTCGTCGGCGTAGGATACGATGTTGAGGCCGTGTTGTCGGACGATGGCTGCGAGGGGGGCCATGTAGATGTTGAAGAGGGTGGGGCTCAGTGATGAACCCTGTGGGACTCCTCAGGTTATTTTCGTGGGGTCGGAGAGGAAGGGTGGGAGTCTGATCCTTTGGCTTCTTCCGGTGAGGAATGATCGGATCCACTCCAGGGCTGTTCCTTGTATGCCTGCGTCGTGTAGTCTGGCGACTAGTGTGCGGTGGGAGATGGTGTCGAAGGCCGCTGATAGGTCGAGTTGGATGAGGGCTGCGGAGTGGCCTTGGTCCAGGAGGGTGCGGAGGTCGTCTGTGGCGGCGAGTAGGGCGGTCTGTGTGCTGTGGTTAATTCGGAATCCGGATTGTGACGGGTCGAGGACGGCGTTCTCTTCAATGAATTGTCAGTTTCCTGTTGACTGTTTTCTCTGCAACTTTGGCTGCGAAGGGGAGGAGCGAGATGGGCCGATAGTTCTTGAGGTCGGTGGGGTCAGCTGTGGGCTTTTTGAGCAGGGGTCTGACTTCTGCGCGCTTCCAGTCATCTGGGAAGGTGCCTGTTTTGAAGGTGGTGTTGATGGGGCGTTGTAGTTCGGGTGCGATGGCGGCCGCGGCTCTGTGGTAGATGTGAGGGGGGCAGGGGTCGGTGGGGGCCCCCTAGTGGATGCTTTTCATGGTCGAGGCGGTGTCTTCGGCCGTGATCGGTGTCCAGTTGGAGATGGTGGGCTGGCTGGTGTTTCTGGGGGGCGGGGGCTGTTTGTGGCGCCTGGTGGATGGTCGATGAAGTTGTCATAGAGGCTTTTGAATTTGAGGTGGAAATAGGTTCCAAGCTTGTCGCAGAGGTCTTGGGATGGGGTGATGTCTGTGGCTTCGCTGCGTGGGTTGGTGAATTCCTGAATGACACTGAAAAGTTCCTTGGAGTTGGTGGAGTTGGCCAGGATTTTGTTGTGGATGAAGTTCCTCTTGGTGGCTCTGATCTGGTTATGGTAGTCCGTCATGGCGTCCTTGTAGGTGGTGTGGTTTTCGGTTGTCTTGGTGTTTCTCCAGTTCTTCTCCAGGCGTCTGCAGGTGCGTCTGGCTTCTTGGAGAGCAGTGGTGAACCAGGCGGCTTTCCTGGGGGGTTGTCTGTTGGGGTTGCGTAGCGGGGCAAGCTCGTCTGCGCAGTTGAAGATCCAGGTGTGGAGTTCTCTGGCTGCGTTGTTTGCGTTGTTTGTGTCAGGTGCCCAGGTGTGGTTGTCTCGGGTGAGGGTGGAGTTAAGTTGCTCGTCGGTAACCTTGCTCCAGTTCCTTCGAGGTGGGCGTGGGGGCTGGTTTGGGTGCCTTGGGTTTGTTGATGGCGAAGTGTACGCAGTGGTGGTTGGTCCATGGCAGCTGCGTTGTGTGGCTGAATTGGACGCTGTTTCCTGCCGTGAAGATGGGGTCGAGGGTGTGTGCTGCTCTGTGGGTCGGTGTGTTGAGGAGTTGTTTAAGTCCGATGCTGGCGAGGTTGTCACGAAGGATAGTGGAGTTGGGGTCGCTGGGGTTGTCGAGGTGGAAGTTCAGGTCTCCAATGAGTATGTAGTTTGCTGAGGCGATGGCGTGGGGTGCGATGAAGTTGGTGATGGTGGTGGCGAAGGGTGTTCGGGGGCCGGGGGGGGTCTGTAGATGAGGGTTCCTCTGAGTGTGGCTTTGGGGGTGGTCTGGATCTGGAGGTGCAGGTGTTAGGCGGAGGGCAAGGTTTCGCTGGAGGTGGTGAGGCGGAGGGTGCTCTTGTGGGCGATGGCGAGGCCCCCTCCTGGGTGGTTGAGGCGGTCTTTCCTCTGGATCTTGTATCCGTCTGGGATGGCGGTGCTGATGTTGGGGGTGGAGGATGCGTTGGTCCAGGTCTCTGTGAAGAAGGCGATGTCGGGCAAGAGAGATTCGAGTAGGTTCCAGATTTCCATGGCGTGTTTGTGTACGGAGCGTACGTTGAGAAGGATGCATTTTAGGGTGTCCCCGGTGCTGGCGTCGGCGGTGTTGGAGGCCGGGGTAGCGGTGAGGGTCTGGCGGCAGTGGAGGCAGGAGAACTGGCCGTGGGTCGTGTTCGGCGAGGCCTGTTGGCATTCTCTAAGTCTTCCAGGGTTGAGTGCGAGGAGGGTGGTGGTGTCGTAGCGATGGGTAGTGGGAGGTCCAGGGTTCCTGGCCGTGGTCGGGTCGCGTATGGGCGCAGGCGTGCTTGCCTTTGGTGCACCTTCGGGCGCGCCCGCTGCGCGCGTCTGCTGCACGCATCTGCTGCGCGATCGCGCAGCAGCTGCCATTAAGTAGGGGAGGTGGGTGGGAGGGAGGAGAGGCTGGGAGGCGGGAGCGGGGGAATTCCGGAGGGGAATTCCGGGGGGGAATTCCGGGGAGGAGGGGCTGCAGGGGCAGCAGCGGCGAAAGGAACAGGCAGGCACGAGAAAATAAACAGTGGTGGAATTAGAGCAAGACTCAGATGGGCACAATAACAGTGGCACAACAGGGAAAAATTAAGAAAAAAACGGCTGAGAAAGGTTACGGTGGTTGCAGGCAGTCTGGTCCCAGTTGGAGCGGGCAGCAGGTGCAGGAGCATGAGGACTGGCCCCTTTACCGCTGTTGTTACACGGTATGTCTTATTTAGTCTGTAAGCACTATTTTCTTTAATGCGTTTCTCCTACTGCAGGCACGGCGGCATGCTTACCTGCAACATTCGGCATGCCATGCGCTTTACAGGTCGTCACGTGCACAAGTTTTATATACATGGGCGCCGCTCCGTGTTTCAGGCCGGCACCCGCTTTGATGTTTTTTTTAAATGTAATTACTATGGCGCCCGCTTCATGTACATCACGCAGCTACTTTTATTTCAAAAACATGTAGGGGATGCTCCGAGCACACGCTTCGTGTGAAGTTATTTTAATTTTATCAAACTTTCACACGCTTCGGGCGATATTACTTGAATTTTTTTTTTTTTTTAGGCTACTCAGCGCGGTGCCGGATTTATTTGACGTTCCATTGCGGGTGCTTTGAACGTGGCTCTAGCAAGCCGGCCATGCAATTGAATAGTGTTTGGTTTACAAACATGACTTCAGCCACAAGGACTGTACTGTAGCTAGTAATACATCATTGCAGGGGTCGTACTTTGTGCTGCAGAAAGGAAACCCCCTCAAATACTTTAAACTAGTACATGGCAGGGTACTAAAATCCTGCATGTTTAGTTGCACTGACTGGATTTCTATCAGCAAGCTTTGATGAAGAAAGGTTTACCTATATGATGAACATTTCTTTTTCCAACATTTTTTTTATTATTAGTTCTTGTTCCCGGGTGACACACTTCATTTACGAATGCTGTAAAAAGTGTTTGTGTTCATGCCCACCCCTCTGCTGGGCGGTGGTAATGGTAACTTGCGCCACCATTACCGTTTGTGGCGTAATTGCTCATTTTGGTGCGAGATATAAAATATTGTTTAACTTTTTAGACCGAATTCTACTAATACAGAGCTGACACTGTCGGTTCACACTTGGAAGAAACTTCACTCTTTCTGATTGATTACAGATTATTCAACTGTCTTTGCAGTGGGCACATTAACGTGGCTCCAACTCTGTATACGTTCTATATAAATGATGTTGAGGACCTCCAGTATTGCAGCAACGACTCTCCTGTATTGAATGGTTGCAAGATTCCTAGATCACTTTTTGCTGATGAATCCTTACTCCTATCGATAACCTGTACCGTCCTTCAAAATTTAATTAATAAAATTCTGAACTTTTGTGTGTCTAGGGGACTGGAAATAAATGCGTCAAAAACTAAATACATAGTACGTATTGTGCCACTTACTACTGTAGCCCTAAACATATGTCTCATGCCTGCACTCCTGCAGCCTACAATTTAGTTTTAAAATGACAATTTCTACTTGGCAGGATAAACCCCTACCAAGCCTTAAATCTTCCTTTTTATTACATGTAAGTCACCCCTACAGTAGGACCTTTCAGCTTAGGGGGCAGGGTGCGGTGTAGTTAAATAGTCAGACATATGTAATTTCAGTTTTACATGTCCTAACAGTGAAAATATCCCAAAATCAACTTTCACTGTTGCAAGACCTGGCTCTCCCATAGGCTAACACTCATTCACCTTTGTACAAACCACTAAAGGCTAGAATCAGAATGGGAGCAGCTGGAGAAATATGTCTTACACTTACTTGCATTTAAAATCCTCGTTAATAGTAAAGCTTGATTTGAGCTCATAATGTTAAAAGTACCACTTTTAGACAATTGGTATTTTTCTGCCTCCACTCTCTGGGGCCTTTCCTGGGTGTATTTTCTCTGCCTGCACGTTAATGACTGTCTCCCTGGGTTGTGAATTGAAACCAGACTCTAAACAATAGGGACTGGGTGTGCTGAGTGGTGAAACCTTGGGGTAGGATGAGTGGGAGGAGCGGACACTCACACAAATTACATTTCAAAGGTCTGTCTTCACACTCACACAATGACCAACACACCAGGGCCCAGACATCTTGCCATCAGGGAAGGAGAAAGGAACTGGGCAGTACCGGTTAGGTGTCAGTACTGTGTCCCCCCCACTTCAAAGGTTTGCACCTGGATAAAAAGGCCCACCTCAGAGACTGCCTCAGATCATCTCTGTACTGGAAACCAGAAGAAAAGACTGCACAGCTGTGTGCCTTGCTGCATGAGAGACTGGACCTGCGGTCTCTTCCAAGACTCCTAAGTGACTCCAAGAACCAGTTGACTGGTACCCTGCTTGACCTTTTTGGACTACAGCAGGTTCCAGAGCCCTCGCTTGCTTTTCCTTGACCAGAACCTGACTTGGTCGTTGCTTGCTGCTTTTCTGCCCCTGAAGGTGTTAGTCCTGGCCACCCTTGCCTGTCCTTAAGGTCCAGGACCCTTGGGTGGTGTCAGAGGGTGCTCCTTCCTGCAAGTTTCTGCTTATCGACGCCGAGCGATGTGTAGAGCTCTGGCTCTGAGGCGGTTCCGATCAACAACTTCTGAAGGTTCTGACTCAGATCAAAGGCTACTAGTGGTTCCGAAGTCCAGGGGCCCCCATCCAACTCCGATGATAGCAGCAACCATTGATGGCTCCCCAACTCCGATTCCGAGGTGGACCCCGAACAACGGCTCCTACGCCCAGCGGCTCCTGTCTGACATAGACGACCGCGACCCCGGTCCGACACCCGCGTCCGCTCCAGTGCTGCAGCTCTTCTCGACTCAGACAACAAGCTGCTCCGATCAATGATCACCGTGACTCCGATAGCGAGGGGCCATTGCCGGACGGTGCTCCTGACTCCGTGAACTCTTGTATTTTTGGCACCCAACGAGAAGGTAACTCTTTCACCAAGTCCACATTGGTTCTTATCGCCGGCACGACTCCTGTGTACCCGTCATAACTTTGTCTGGTCTGAGTCCGAGCGCTTTCCGTTTCTAAGCGCTATTTTCCTTTAATACTTTGAAATTGCATATCTCAAGATCTACTGATTGGATTTTTGTCGTTTTGGTGTAGTTTTATTTATTGAAAAATATATTCTACTTTTCTAAATCTGTTTGGGAACATTTTTATTTTGTGTTTTCACTTTATTACTGTTTGTGTGTTGCATAAATACTTTACACATTGCTCCTAAGTTATGCCTGACTGCTTGTTTCCATGTTACCAGAGGGTTAAGCACAAGGGTTCATTTACAGAAATTATGGTTCACTTTGACTAGGATTGTGGTGCTTGCTTGAAGAGTGCTTACACCCACTTCAACTAAGAACCCAGTTTCTAACAACAATGCTTGATGTTTACTTCACTCTGGCTGGTTGGACCCTGAATCATTGCTTTAAGGGATTTTGTGTGGACATTCTCTTAATAGGTTTGATGATGTCTCATTCAGTTCATGGATTCCAGTGCTTGATCTTCTAGCAAAGAAGGCGGCATCCCCACTTGCAGGACACAGGCAAGTTCTGACCCAATACCAGGAGCCGTAAGGATAGGTTAGAGGCATTCTGTCTCTGTTTTTGCCTCCTACACATCAGTAACCACTTGATGCCTTCTCCACTTGACTCCAATGTTGATGCCATCTGGAAGCTTGTGCCTCCCTTTCTGAGAACGAACCCAGTGTTAAAGAGGATCCAACCAAAAAGCCTCTGAGCTGGGGAACAAGCCTCAGGGAAATAGCAACAACGAGAGCCAATCTGGAGTCTTCTCACTCTTCCTGAAAAAGAAGAGCAGTTTTCTAGCCCAACATGGCAGAAAAGATGTACGTTTAGATCTAGCAAGTAATGTTTTAGGGCCCTGCTCACGAGCTACGTAGGAAGAGTAAAGCTGTTGCTGACAGTACTAATAGAAATGTCTATGTTTGCTTGTGTGAAACGTGTAAGACTTGCAAATGCATTTGTATGAGTGCCTAGCTCATGTCACCTTATGTTTCCAAAATTGTACTGGCATCCAAGACCGATCCCAAAGATAGAAGCATGCTTCCCTTCCTGCGGAGTAGGTGTGAACGAAGTGGTGTGAGCCTTCTTCCATTTGGTCCAACTATTACACCCATTTCCTTTTTCAGTATGCCCAGTCTGATGCCAACAATCTCTTCCATAGTATGTTGTGCAGTTTATTTGACCATTGTAGGTTTCATCAACGTCCACTTGGACCAGCGCATGGTTGGTCTTAGGGCTTCATGTTAATTCTATATTTGTAACTCATACTTCTCCCCTCACCTTCCATTACTGCGCTTAGGATTCGGTGTAGGCCGTGTGACAATATCTGTTCCATGAGCTTTGAGTTCTGGGAAGTAACTGGATTTGGCTGTGATGTTGGGACTGGAGGAAGAGATTAATGTGAGGTGAACCTAAAACATGTTAGGCGATTCCAGCTTTGCATTACCCTGTGTAATGTGATTTCCCCCCCCCCCCCATTTTTCCTTGGTTCGTGTTCCACCCTCATTGCACTGGTCGACTTGTGTACTTCTACTACTATTTTTGAGGCACACGTTAAGTACAGCTGTTTCTTTTCAACTGTTTCATGCCTATTGTCATAACTTGCTATGTTTGGATAATGGCACATGTTGTTGAGTGAAAAAAGACCACTTTTTTCTGTTCCATTTGTCTAGCTCTGTCCCCTTTATTTTGCATTGTCACTGTCCTTTTGGCTGTCAACATTCTATGTGATTCTGCTGTTTTTCATATGTCTTATTGTATTGTTTGCTCCTTTTTAGGTCTAGATTTTGACAAGGCAGCTGTCAAACAGACCCATTGCCAGGACCACTGAATTACGTGATTCTGCGGCTGCAGCTTTTTTGGCAGAATTGTGAATTTGCCGCCCTTCCCACCTAATCCATCATCTACTGCATAATCTGCAGATTTGAACAAAAAAAAATTCTAGCTCAAATGGACCAAAAGTTAATAAAAACACAGTGACATGTTTGTGCCCTGCAAAGGTTAACTGGTCATCTTTAATTTCCTTATTTCTACATTTAGTTGTCAAACTGACACTTTCGAGGTGAAATCTTTGCCCAGACAGTATTATTACCCTGTGTAAAAATGATAAAATAATGAATGAATACTATCAAAAAATGTGCTGCATTATGCCGTATAATTTGGCTATTCTTGCCGCATAATTTAGTCAACCCTGTCCCAAAATTTGGTGCTCCTCTGCTGCATAATTCCAGTGGCCCTGTCCATTGCTGAGCGTATTCATATCATGGGCTTTGAAGCCACGCCTTTCAACCATTTGCTTTCTTCAACGAGCCTCTTACAGCAGTTGGCTGGAGCCTTCGACAATTATGCCTTGGCTAAGCTCATTAGAGTATTAATCTCTCCTGCAGTGATTTGGCTGCTGGAGTGTATGCTTCTGCGTCCTCTCAAGTGCTTGCACTGAGCTGCACGAGGGACTACGTTACAACTATATGCTTCTCCACTGACTCATTCTCGTTTGTCTTGCTCTAATGTGCTACCTCTGCTTACGTTAGCGAAGCCAGATGCTCTGTAATACTTGTTCTCTTTTTAGCCTCCGTGTTATTCATCTATGTTTTTTCTACCTTGCTTGTTCTGGTCATTCTTTCTCTTCTGCCCTACGCTTTCCTGTTTTGCTTTGTCCTCTTGTCTCGTCTCGTCCTTCCCTTCCCCTCCTCTTTGGTGCCCTTGTGAAGTGAGCACAGCAGAAGGACCTTCACCAGCTATGAGCTTGCAAACATGTCTGTTTATTGCGAGCCCCAGGGGAAGAAGCAGTGGTCAGTGCATCAGCCCTTGTGCTTTGACGGCCTTCTCCAGTGTTGAATATGCCTGTGCGTGGAGCATCAGAAATGAAGCTTGCTTGGAAAAATTAGACATTTTTGTGACGAAGATAAATAGATTAAAACGGTGAATTCATGCTTCTCGCAGTGGGTTATTTCTTTCCCTTCCGCGTTCAGAGGTGTTTTAGCAGTGCACAGGCTTTTTAAGGCCATCGAGCAGCCAGTGCTCAATTTGTAAAAGAATAAGTACCATACCTGCCGACTTTAAGAACAATCTCACCGTGTGAGGAGGGTGCGGGCCTCGTACTGAGAAGTACCTAGAGGCACTTATGAACCCCACCGTGCCTTCAAGCCCCCCCCCCCCCCCCAAAGCCTGCCGAGGCGGGTGCCGATGTCCTGGGGGGTTTTCACACACCTTAATTGACATCGGCAGTTCGAAGCCTTGGAAAAGGACCTGGAAAACCACTATTTATGGTGGTTTTCAGTTGTTTTCCCTGCCACCCTGTGATATCAGCTCCTCACCGGGAGACCGTGTGATGGGGGCTGACACTGTGTCACACGGTGGTACTGTGTGAGTTGGCAGCTATGAAGTACTGTGCCCAAAGCTATGCCAGGAAGCCGCGGCCAGTGCAATGAAATGTCAGTTCACCCAATACCAAGGCTGCCTACTCTGGAATCCACTTGTTGCGGCCTCTTTAATCCACTACCAGTCACTCGCTGCCCCTGTATCTCACTCTTGCAGGTTCCTGCTTTCTCCCTTTATGATGTTTTTTCCGTTTTTCGCTTCCTCCGTGTTTCTGCTTTGTTTTTGTTTCCATCTCTTGTTCTCTGCAAATGTCTGCTGAGGAAAAACAAGTGTCGAACCCCAAAGATGAGTGCAGGTTGTCTCCACTGGCAACCACTGGTTCAAATTAAGCACTGGGGCGTGGAAGTTTGTTTAGTGCGCAGAGGGATTGCTAGCGAGGGGTGGCCAAGTGAGCTAAAGAATGATGATGGATTCAACCCAGATCTGTGACTAAGGGCGAGTGTCTGAAAAGTTTCAGCACTCCGTCCATCATCTGCTTGTGTTTGCAGTGGCACGGGCCAAAAGGTTTAGGACACCCACTGAACACCGAATATTGCTATATTTTACCTCTAAACAAGTATTAAAGTGCAGTTACCTTGCAGGAATTAGGGTCATAATTTGAATGATGCAGCAGGTGGTCACAAAGGCCAAGTTGGCAGGGTATGCCCAGACGTGGGTCCCTTGCTCACTTTGCCACTGGATTCAAGCTAGCCTGGCTAATATGGGGTGTTACCCCGAAACCGGTCCCAGGATCCTTGTTTCTGGTCCAGGGAAGACCTGGCTTGGCAGTTCGGCTGGACTGTTCCCATGAGGCACAGGGTCAAGACTGATTTGCATATGGCTGGGTCTGAACTGGGGTGGCGAAGTGAGCTAAAGAACGATGATGGATTCAACCCAGATCTTTGACTGGGGTGAGTGTCTGAAAAGTTTCAGCGCTCCGTTCATCATCTCCTTGTGTTTGCTTTGTTCACCCTAAGTTGGCATGGTATGCCCAGACGTGGGTCCCTTGCTCACTTTGCCACTGGATTCAAGCTAGACTGGCTGATGAGGGGTGTTACCCCAAAACTGGTCCCAGGATCCTTGTATCCGGTCCAGGGAAGACATGGCTTGGCAGTTCGGTCTGGACTGTTCCCATGAGGCACAGGGTCAAGACTGATTTGCATATGGCTGGGTCTGAACTGGGGTGGCGAAGTGAGCTAAAGAACGATGATGGATTCAACCCAGATCTGTGACTGGGGGTGAGTGTCTGAAAAGTTTCAGCACTCCATCCACCTTCTCCTTGTGTTTGGATTGCTAGCATCTTCTTGTTACCAAGTCAAATGGTGTGAACTTTGAGAAGCAAGTCAATGGTGTTTATGCAACGCAAAGTAAGTTGTCACTATTCTATAGTCCAGTTGTGAGTCACGGAGTTTACATTTAGAGAAATTTCCTGATGGGGAGGGAGCAGGTGAAAAGGAGACTCGTTCCGTCGCCGTTTAGAGTTGTACCCTTGCCAAAATTGTACCAACTAGGTCCGTATCCTTATGGCAAAGACTGCAGTTAGTGTGGAGCCATGCTCTAGAATGGATTCTTAAAGTTCTTGGAAGAGGAGAGAGTAACAGCAGTGGAGACGAGCAAGGGGTGGGGACTACACAAATGAATGAATACAAATGGCTCTGACCACCCGAATTACTTTCTGCTCCTGCCGCTGCCCGAGAACAGCTGTGGCGAAGGCAGGCTGCGTCAGGGGGCACCCAAGGGCGAGCAGTGGGCAGGCGCTTCTGTGCCTAATAGACATCGATGGTTAGGAAAGAGGCCACCCAGCTGAGATGCCCTGTCTTTGATCATGGAACTTCGCTCTCGAAGAAAACATTTTAATTAGGGGCGAAACTAGACTCAGACTTCGGGGCAGGGAGGCTAGCGCCGGGGGAAGAGGCATCTTCGAAATCAGAGTTGGAAATACGTGTGGTGCCCCTTAATGTTTTAGTGTAAACTGCTTAATATGTGGATTTAAAAAAAAAAAGCCTGTAGTACATTTTTAAGCACACTGGCCAAATAAGTGGAGTCTTGGGGTGTATTTCTAAAAACAGTGGGTAAATTGCATTTGTCTCAACCTATTAGACCTTCAAAAATAACATTTACATTATATTTGGGAACTCTTCTCCCTGACGAAGTTTTGGAGTATTGGTAGAAAATGGTGCAGATTAAGAACATTTCTTTAGTTATTATTCTGTTGCTAGAGCAGGCTTACCAGTTGGTATCACTGGCACTGCTCTTGCTTTCCTTGGTCTCCATGGTCATGGAGACAGTGGCATGAAAATAAAATAAATGTAGCTCTAAACGTCATTTGTCACCTCTAGCTATAAACATAACGTGTGTTTGTAAAGCACACGTTCACCCAGAAGGGTATCTTAGCACTGAATAATAGATGTTTATTGCTACCCAACTCAATGGCCATCATTTTATCGACCTCTGAAGGATGAAAGGCTGAGTGGACCCGCTGGGATTTGAACCTGTGACCATGAAGTAGAACACAGGTCTCTACAGTGGCTGCATTAGTCTACTAAACCACCAGACATGGCTATATACTGAGCAGTAATTATGAAGGTCTTTAGAAGCTAGACTTGAATCAAGGGCTCAACTACATGAAGCTATAGTGATCAAAGTGTGTGTAATGGTTTTTCGACTGCCATATGCTGTTTAGTGAAATGAAATCTATACCATATGCAGCAGAAGAATTTTCAAAAGTAATAAATAGCCTGTGTGAAAGTATTTGGCAACTGTGCATGAAGAATTATACTACAACTTAAGAACGCAATGTGCACGTCTTCAGAGATGGCATGGTTAATGTATTTAGGTGGAATTCTTTTTTAAGGAAAAGGTATCATTAATAATTACTCATCATCATAAAAACTTTATTTCGGCAATCAATTGCCATAAAAGCATCAATAAAAACAAGCAATAAGATACAGTGAATTCATAATATATACACAGTTTGAAAAGGTAGTATAAAAATTAGATACAATGCTGACCAGTAATCCAATTGATAAAATTAATGTAGCACCTCACACAACCCGAAATATGACCAAAAGAATGCAATATTATGTTCGCTCATACAGTTCCTGCAATATCGTTCTGCTGGGCCATTCTTTTGAGAATGGCCCTTCGGGTGTGCCACATATTGAATAAGAACCGTGAGATAGAGTAAACAATAGGCATTTGTGTATTTGATTTAAATATCCTGTACACTTCAGAGCAGCGTCTTGACCCCAAGTTTCTGCAAAGTTGGATTAGCCAGCGTGTTCTGGCCTTTCCATAACCCTTGCAGAAAAATAGCACGTGCAGTTCCGTTTCATCGGTATAGTTACAGGTCGGGCAACCCCCGTTTGAAGCCCCCTCCCACTTGCGAGTAAAAGCGCGTAATGGGAGGACTCGGTGTCTAAACTGGACATAAAGTTTTTTAGCGAGAAGTGGCTGGATATCATCCAGCACCAGTTCTAAACTATACCTATTTTTTACTGCTAAAAATTCCACCGTCAAACGACCGGCGGTATTTCTTCTTTCAAGCTCATTGAGCTTTTGCTCTCTGAAGCTCTCTATCAGGGTCTTTCTTGCTGTTGTTTGGGACGTATATTCTGCATTGTGCCATAGATTGCCCCTACCCAAGCCCTCACAAATGTTCTTAATATTGGACAACCAAGGTATCCTCCCTGAACCTCGCATACCCATTATATCAGTTAATTCCTCCCTGTAGGCGGATAACTCCGGGGTACTCCAAAGGCGACGCCAATAGAGGAGGGGCCTAAGGGCCGCCTCTTCCACAATGGGTCTAACCCCTAGGTCTAAACGGAGTGGTGTTAATGGAGTACTGATGGGTAAGCCCAAAAGCTGTCTGATAAAAGAATTCTCTGTTCGCATTAACATGCCCAATGCACAATGACCCCAGAGTTCTGCTCCATAGAGGGCAGCAGACCTAGCCTGAGCCTTGTAAATTTCCATCACTGGGCTTAGTGTTTTTTCGGGACAACTCCTATATAGTTTTAAAATACCCCCCACTTTTTGGGTAAGTTTCAGCCCTGCTTTATTTGTTTGTGCACCCCAATCCATTTTCTCAGTCAACGTCAGTCCCAAATAATCAAAGGTGGTTACTCTTTCAAGGGGTCTGCCGTCCAAGCAAGGGTTAGGGCGAGTGGTGTTACCTACATTAAAGGCCATGTACTTAGTTTTTTGCAGGTTAATTTCCAGGCCCCGATGTTTGCAGAAGTCGCTAAAGTTGTCAAGAGTCCTCTGAATTCCCATCGGTGATTTTGCGAGGCGAAGCGTATCATCTGCAAACATCAGGGCCGGGATCTTGCGCTGCGCCAACCTGGGGGCGTCGATGTTCTTTCCGGCACTCAGAAAGTCAATTAGGCCATTAATGTAGAGGGAGAAAAGTGTGGGAGCCAGGGCACAGCCCTGGCGAACCCCCCTCTCCACGGGCAAAGGGGCTGAAAGTTCACCGCACTTTCCATATCTAATACAAGCGTAATTACCCTCATGGAGACGTTTTAACTGCACGCACAGGTATTCTGGCACTCCCATATCTCTTAAGATTGCCCATAATTTCTCCCTTGGAACCAAATCAAAGGCAGATTTTAAATCTACGAATATAAGATAAAGGCTACCCCCCTTGATGGTAACAAATTTCCAATATATCGCCTGCAGTCTAAATAATTGGTCGATCGTAGATGTCCTGGCTCTAAACCCAGCTTGGAGGGGGTTAAAATATTGTGATCCTCTATCCAGGATTGTAAACGCCCCAATAAAACTCGGGCGAAGATTTTCTGACCAACGTCTATAAGACTGATCGGGCGATAGTTAGCAGGCTGGAGCGGGGAGCCCTTTTTATAGATCGGTATGATTTCGGCTCCCGCCCAAGTAGTGGGAATTGCCATGCCTTGTAATATGGCATTAAACAAAGTAGCCAAATAAGGAGCACAGATGGTTGGTTCAGATCGGTAAAGATCGCCAGGGATCCTATCCAAACCAGCAGCTTTTGCAGGTAGGATTTTCCCTAGGGCGTCTGTGGCTTCTCTTACCGTAATTGGGGGAACATCATCCTGGTTTGGACCCGGGTGCGGCAGAACTCGTGCCATACTATCATCCCCTTCCTTGTCCCTACTATACAGGATTTCAAAATGAGCCCTCCAAACACCTTCATCTAAGTTGGGTTCAATGGCCGATCTACCAGCCTGGGAGTCAGTATTTACGATGTTCCAGAAGGACCTCAGATCGTGTGAAATTAATGCATTTCTGAGATCTTCCCATTTTTGGGCAACCCAGTGCTGTTTTGCTTTAATTATGGCGCATTTATATACTGCTCTGGATTCTTTAGTTTTTATTTTATCGCTACTTTTAATGGCTAAGATTAAGTCAGTTTTAGCAGCTCGGCAGTTGGCGTTGAACCATTTATACTTGGACTTTTTGGGCACTCTCTGTATTTTATTTTGGTAAAAAAAAGTGGACATGATGTCAACCAGATCTTGATGATTTTGTGAGATCTTTGAAAGTGTATTGGGGGCTCCAGTACTCTCAATTAGTTGGGACATGGTTAGGAGGTGAGGGACTATTTGATGGTAGAGATTGGCTAATTTGTCTTGCGATTTGGAGATTTCGGCCCAACGTATTCTTCTCCCTCCATTGGTCAGGATCATACTTTGGGCTGGTAATGAGGGTTTAACCTGTGCCTTCGTATTACCTGGGGCAACTATTTGTAAGATAAGGGCATCATGGTCACTGTCGTGTCGCGGGCAGATTTTAATGTCTAACACCTTATGCCAGGACTGCAAGTCTAGCATAATATAATCAATTGTTGAGGTGTGGCCCGTTCTATTAAAGGTGTGATTCCCCGGATTATCTGATGTAGTACGTCCATTGCATGCTCTTAAAGAAAATTTTAATGTTAGACATTGTATTTGGAGTGCTAACGGGGTCCAGACCCTTACTGGTGAAATATTAGGTTCAGGAATACACCAGTATAGGTCCTCCTCATCTATTAATAATTACTCTAAGACAGTAAATACTGCTCCTTCTAACTGGCCCTATGCTTCCCATCACCTTAAACTGTTGTTAAAGCCCCATCTCTAACCCTTATGGCCTCTTTCCTGCCATTATCCCATTTCCCCTTCCCATCCTCCCACTTCAGCAGTAGGCAAAAAGCTAAATGTATCTGTTAGGAGTAGGCTCAGGGAGCGGCTTGGCAGTTTCATGCCTCGGTCGGGCTCTGTTATGCCACAATACCCCATGTTCTGGTAACATTGCAAAACTCATGGTTGATGATCAAGCCTCCAGAATCCCTGTTGGCATTAAAGGACAGTAAGACACAGGTTTACAGGAACATAACCATTATAGTGGTATATTCAACTTTAAAATCATTGAAAGATCACAGAAAGCCTTGTTTGCATATGTGAAGTTTGGCGAATATTAATGAAGGATTTAAAAGATGTTTATTTTCATTCATTTTTTAACACTATTATAACATGGATTTCTTTGTAGAACTCATAAAAGCACAAAGTATTCAAAGCTGTTTTCACTGATTTTAAGCACACTACACATGCACATATTTATCATTTTAGTGTAGTTTATCCACACGACTTTGCAAAATTACCTGAAGGCAATATACGAGTAATTGGTGCAGAATTGATAGATAACAAGTCACAATTAGGAAACGAAGAAAGCAAAAGTAAGTGAAATAGTGTACAAACCCATAGAGAAACCGAAAATGAGTGTGATGAATCAGTTGAATATAATTAGGAATTACTGCCTTGCAGATACTGAGTTCACAAGGAGTTATTCCTCCATCTCCTTTCACAAGATGAAAGATCAAATCCTGAGAGCTGAAAATGCAGAAGGAGTGTCAGCAGATTAGAATGTACTCATTAAAATGTATTAAGGCTGCCAAGGCTCAAAGATAGAAGGGATCAGAGTCAGCAACAAGACAGTAGTAGAAACACTCGAGTAGTTGCACATGGTAAGTACTCTTCAGTCACCACAAGTTCCTCAAACTGTGAGAGAAATGGCACTAGATCAGCCTTGCCAAGTTTCTAGGTCTATGCGTGATGTTTGTCCAGTTCAGATTTTTTCTTTGAATTCTGGGGCTTGTAGTCATGTTTATTCTTTTATTAAATTGGACTACAAGTCGCAGAATTCAAAGAAAAAAAGCTGGTCTGGTGTAGCACATCACACATGGGCCTGAGAAACTTGGCAGCTATTCTAGATGCAAGAGCATCCGAAAACCCAGGGAAATGACTGCAGTTCCTGAAGCACCATAAGAGGCAAACTCCCTCAAAATACAAGGAATGAGCAGCATGCTGCCACATAGGGCCTCTGCACCCCGGCAAACTCCAGAAAAAGATTCAGCAGTAACACAAGCACAGGTCCAGAAGTACTAGACATGAATCCCGACTGGAACACAGTGAAGATAGACACGATGGATGTGGGAACTGAAGTGTCCCCTGCATGGCATACAGTTGTGCTTCCCTGCCCTGAATGCCCAACTGTTTGTGAATCTGATAATCTACAGTGTACGCTGGGGCCTAGGCCTGTCCTTGACAATGAGAGATCCAGGATATGTCCTGTGACCTGGAGGGATGCACCAACCATGTCCTCAGAGAGGGTGGACTAATGTCCCTGTTCTGGGTTTAGCACAGGAGGTGACGGTGGCAGTATAGTGTTTTTTGTAATTTATAGTATGACTAGACCTTTGTATCTGTTTGTGGAGCGTGGTCCACTGACCCCTCTTATGTAAAACTCCACTGTTATGTGAGACTCAGAAATGTGCGCTGACATCCAGTATCTGTTTCAAGCTGTGTGTACAGAGATCATATGGTGCATGCATGGTAGTAGGACTCTGTGAATGTGTTTGTGAGTCAGAGTACTGAAATCAGTGGGATCCATTTTGGATGCCTCTGGTTTGACCTAGCACAGGATGGTAGATGAGGACACCTCCCTCAGACTGTAGAAGTGAATTGCCAGCATTGCTGTTGGAATGGGTAATTTTGATTTCCATGAATACCATGATATATGCAGGTCCGACAACGGCAATACTAATAAATGCAATGTCAACGAGATTAGGGGAAGGCAGGGATGTGGAATTATTTAAAAAATCTAATTGTCTAAGGGACAACAGGCTACAGAAATCTACTAGCCCTGCAAAACAAATCAACTTGCTCGGCCTACTGCATTAATCAGTTAGATGGGCTTCCAAAAAAAGGTACTGGTTATGTGTAGTGTCGACTATGGCACTATTGACTTTACACAGCGAAGCTTTTGCTCAAGGGAAAAAAGTGTTATAAAATTACATGGTGTCCACTGTACTGGAAAATCAGTATTATATATTTACATAGTATACATTTTCCATAAGGTATTTTTACAGAAATAAAATACCTTAGCACGAAGCTAGATGGAGTGCACGCATCACCTCTTCCCTCCATGTACCTGTGTATGTGTTGGATTCTGAACTTCACCCTGCAGTGACTACCAGGTGCACTTGAAGGAGGCAGCGCTCAGACCCTTACTTACGACTTGTGTGCATAGGGACTTATTCCGCACTCCAAGCGCAGCCACGCCGCCATCACCTCTGGCATATCCCGGCACCCACCGCTTTCTCCTTCTACAGGCACATACTCACGTCCAGGGCCATTATTGATCAAGGTTGGAAACTACAGTGAGATTGGAAAATATCCTTTTCTGAAGCTCCATGTGAGAGACGTAAGAAATGAGGATGATGTCTTCATATAAAGTACTGTACTAACAAATGTTGACATGGACGCTTTACAATGAATGCACTGATGGCAGTATTGCAATATTTCATTAAAACTACCAGGAAATTGAAAAGTACAGAAATAGCAGCCACGCATCAGAGGGTGGAGAACGTCCACGGTCTGGCCTGAACTGTCAATCCAGTATTCCATCAGTTCACCCATCCACCGACCCATTTATCCATCATCCATTCATTCACTGACCCATCATACCAACCCACTCAAATCCATCCTCTCTACCCATTCCTCAGCCATTCTCCACATTCATTAATCTATTCAAACCCAACCAACTCATCCGTTCACCTCACTTAGTCATCCATCAATTCGCCCACCCTGTCTCAGGTCCGTCCCCACCAGAAGGCTTCCTGGTTCCAGCGTGTTCATCCCGAGGTGCTCAATCCATTTGCAAACCCCGTTCTCTCACACACACTCACCCTTTTACACATCTAACGCACCCGAGAGTGCCCCATGATTGAAAAGTTTGCTCTTAAAGAGTTTTTCCGTCCCTCCACTACAGCTCCATCCATCTCAGTTATAGGGCTTAACAGGCGCCATTAACAAAACAAACTACTCTGAAGCCGGCGGCCTCGTAATTCTGAGTTTTCGATTGTTTGACCAATGTCATTTGTGTTTTAAAACAGCGTAGTACAAAGTAACAAAAACAAAAACACTGACGCAGCCCGTGTGGGCTGCATTATATTTCCCCACTTCCAGCTATGCGTCACAGTAGCCTGCTGCTGTACCTAAAAAGCATTGACAAAGTCAATATATCTCACACAGGTGAGACCTATTGGCTTTGCCAATGCTCGATTATATTATGTTGTTTGAACTTTGATATTGGTTGCTTAATAAGCCTTTTTATTTGCTTTAAAGTACTGTTTCCCCTATTTTCTTCTCAGTGGTGCTTGCATTTATATTTATTCAGAAGATCGTGTTCACATATCCTGACAGTTTTTTAGGTTGCCGCCTACATGCGAATGACGTCTTGGGGACTTTCAGAAAGTTGACCTAGCAATGCATTCCACATATGGCTTGCTATTGGCTCTGTGGTTTCTACCTTTCCATTTGCTGGCTTTATTTGCTTTAGGTTTTGCAGCTTGAGTTCATACCTCCGCATGCTAATGCTGTGTTTACAGTATTCTTCCACAAACTCATTTTCTGTAATGAAGAGGCCTGTAAATCTTGTTCTTGTTTCGTCACTTTTGCTGGGTACTCAAAGACCGAGGTCAAATGTCAAGCTGTGTTTTCATGGGAGCCTGGTGTTTATTTTGCTTTCGGCTGACCTCAAAGGGAGAGAGTTTGTAGGAAAGAGGAATGCAGCGTACTTTCTCAATGGAGCATGCTTGTGACTTTTACAAAATATTAAAGTATTTTGAACATAGCCATCTCAAAAGGCATCTCATTCTTCTTCTTCACAAAACATGTGCACGTTTTTTTACAAAATTCCTCTTCTTTGAGTCAATTTAATTAGTGAAACTTCCTTTTTAGAAACAAAGTACAAAACCGCATTTCAGACTCAGCCTAACTCACATATGATGATCTTGGGCAATTAGCACTGTTTGGCCCATTCGCTGTCAAGGACAGGATAAGATCTTTTCACAGGAAACAACCGGTCACATTGTTACAGAATTTAACAATGCTTGGTTTTCACTTTGATGTGTAAAGCTTATGCTTTATTTATGACCTCTGTGGCAACTCGATTTGGAGAGTTGGATAAGTTTAAAGGCACTCTTTATGAAAGCTTTTGTATTTATGTTTAGCTACACAATAATTATGTATTCCATCTGCTTCTGTGCCTTCTTCGGAACATATATTACTTGATATATCATACTTGCTCATTTGTCCTTGCAGGCACTTGGTCATGATTTCAATGGTACAGCAGATGCAGTGGCACAGGGGCCAAAAGGTTTAGGAAACCCACTGAACGCTAATTGTTGCGATATTTTAGTACTAAACAAGCAGTCACAAGTGTAATTATCTTGCAGGCACTAGGGTCATGATTTGAATAGTGCAGCGGCAACGGGGCCGAAAAGGCTAGGAAACCTATTGAACACCGATTATTGCTATATTTTACTATTAAACAAGTATTAAAGTGCAATTACCTTGCAGGCACTAGGGTCATGATTTGAATAGTGCAGCAGGTGCAGTGGCACAGGCACCAAAAGGTCTAGTATACCCACTAAACACTGATTATTGCTATATTTTACTAATAAACAAGCAGTCACAAGTGCATTTACCTTTCAGATACTAGGGTCTTGATTTGAATTGTGCAGCAGGTGCAGTGGCACAGGGGCCAAAAATGCTAGAAAACCCACTGAACACTGATTATTGATATATTTTACTAATAAACAAGCAGTCACAAGTGCAGTCACCTTTCAGGCACTAGGGTTATGATTTGAATGGTGCAGTGGCACCAGGGCGAAAAGTTCCAGGGAACCCACTGAACACCGATTATTGCTATATTTTACCGTCTGACTGATGAGGGGTGTTACCCTGAAACCGGTGCCAGGATGCTTGTTTCTGGTCCAGGGAGGACCTGGCTTGGCAGTTCGGGCTGGACTGTTGCCATGAGGCACAGGGTCAAGACTGATTTGCATATAGCTGGGTCTGAACTGGGGTGGCGAAGTGAGCTAAAGAACGATGATGGATTCAACCCAGATCTGTGACTGGGGGTGAGTGTCTGAAAAGTTTGTTTCAGCGCTCCGTCCATCATCTCCTTGTGTTTGCAGTGGCACGGGCAAAAGGTTTAGGACACCCACTGAACACCGAATATTGCTATATTTTACCTCTAAACAAGTATTAAAGTGCAGTTACCTTGCAGGCATTAGGGTCATAATTTGAATGATGCAGCAGGTAGTCACAAAGGCCAAAAGGTCTAGGAAACCCACTGAACACCGATTATTGCTATATTTTACTACTACACAAGCAGTCAGGAGTGCTTTTCTGCTTCTTTGGTAACCATTGCACCCAAAGTAACACATAGCCTAAAGCATCACTGTAATAAAAGCTGCAAACTATTGGACTTGTCTGCCTACCTACAACTTATGTTACATTCAGCGCGTTTATATGGCACATTTTCACTGTTTTTGTATGGTCCTAAACTGCTTCTGAATCTGGACACAACACCTTCGCAAAGGCATTCTCCATTCTATACCAGTAACACTTCAGTCGTATTAAACACTATATAAATACGTATATCATAGCTGCCAAGGTTTCAGATTGCTATGTATGACATTTTCATATTTTCAGTGTAATTATGAGTGACATTTCCACAAATATGAGTGACACTTTTTCACAAGCAAAATCAGGGAATGAAGACGAGGAAAACACAAATAGCAGAAATAACACCCATCTGAGCAATGAGAAACTCTTAACTTAGCTGCTGCAAAGCACTAGAAATGGAAGGGCAATAACGTAGTGCCCTTCACGACTAGACCACCCTAACAGGATGTGTGAGGCCCCAACAAACTCTTACCCTGAAGCAAGTGGTCCACGGCCCAGTTGGCACGCCGCTACATGCCCAGCACCGGCGTAGCCAGCGGCCGAGATGAATAGCCTGTCACTGCATGATGCACAGCAGCACTTAGTCTCTGCGACTGCAGACTGTTCTTCTCCGACTGCAGGCAGGCTGCTGACACACTCGTCCCCCGGGCCCCGCTTGGCCGCAGGTTTAGTTTGCGCCGCCGCCCGCGATCATCACCGTCTGCCTCTTCTTGCGCGGCGGGCGGCCATGAGTCCAGTGTCTGTGTGTGACTGTCCGACCTGGCACTGTGTCGCTGCGCCGGGCGGGTGACAGTGTGAATTCACTGGGGGTCATGCCGCGCGCCGGCGGTGGTTGTCACTCCTCGGCGAGTCTCCGCGCCGGTCTGGGCTGGCAACGCTAATTTAATTTGCGGCGCTGCGCACAAAGACACAGCAGTGCTGCACGCCACGGCGGGGACGACTCCCTGACTCAAATTGAGTCCCCCGCCGATTCTGCCTCTCTGTGCTCACTTCCTCTGGACGTGACGGCAAGCCGGTCACATCATTACCATCACGCCCCTGGAGTGCCTGGCTGTGTGAGCCAGTAGCATTTACTGCTGAGGGCGGCCCCGCCCCCTCCCCCCTTATTGGCAGCAAGAGCAGTGTGTGTGTCAAAGCCGCGCGGCAGGAATATAGAGCCAGGCAGGCTGAGGCACGATTGTTACATTGTAGCCGCGCCGCTCTCGAGCAGAGACAGATCATGATGCCACCGCGCCGGTGATTAACTTTATGAACTTGTTACAGCCCAGAGCAGCTGCTGGCAGTGGCAGCACGTCTCTCCTCGGAGCAGTAGAGCCCTGCACAGGCGGCGAGTCGGCAAAATGCGTGACAATGCATTTCAGTGCGGTGATGCGGAACACCGCACTGAAATGCGTGAGTGTCACACCTGGTGCGTGATACTTGGCAGGTCTGGTATATCTTACCATATGGCATTCCATACCAAGCATTGGCAAAGCCAATAGGTCTCAGCAGTGCGAGATCTATTGGCTGTGTCAATATTTTTTAGCCACATTGTACAGCAGCCCTAGCTTCAGTGCAGCATAACTGAAAATAAATAAAAAGCGCTATAACGCTGAGAGCGCTGGCTGTGTCATACAGCTTGTTTATTACTTTCAGCCATTTGCAACATTAGCAAAGCCAGTAAATCTCACATAGGCAAGACCTATTGGCTTTGCCAATGCTGGTCTCTTATGCTGTTCACCCGAGGGATTTCCTTCCCTGTGGGCAGCGAGGACACGTGTGTTTTGACAGCGTGCTTTCAAACAGATTTTTTTTTCCTTATTTTCACTTTGCTTGCCTGAGTTAAGTATAGATATATATTATTGGAAAGGAGATTTGGGCATTTAATGTTAGGTAGTACAGAAGTTAATAAAAAATAATAAGAGTTTTGTTGGTTAATTAGTAATAGTAATAGTGGGATTTATTTAGAGCTTTTTTGTTTTAAAAGGTTTTCCTGACTATATTTGTTATCCACCCTGCTACTTATCGAGGGCACAGTAAAATATGGCTTGCATAAATGTTGTCATATTCGAGCCTGAGGTCTTGTAATCGGATTATGGCACAGGGTGTGCTGTGTTTAGGACCATGCCGATGTGTCATCGATGGGTGAAGAACGATCGGGAAAAGCCTACGTCTAACTCGCCATCTTCGCTCCTGTTGCTTTCCTTTGTTTGTATTTCTTTTACAACGTTAACTTTTGTTCCATCTTGTAGACAAATTATTCTTAACCTGTGGTCCACAGACAAAGCCTCCTCAAGGGGCTCCGTGTCAATCTAGAAAATTAAATAAGATAAGTAGATTGATAAAGAATAGATACGTTTCAAAGCAGGAGTGCAAATTTTAAAACACTCTGCAAATGTACAGGAATTTGAAACTGGAGGCTACAAATTAAGTGGGCCTCTTGAGCTGTTCGCAAGGATGAAGCTAAAGTACATTAATTAGTAGTATGGACAATTAGTGGCCTCAGTTGAGGCACTAACACGTGCTGACATTAGGAGTAAAAAATACAAAGCAATGTGGTGGAGCCTAGCATATTGCTTTGTCTTTTAGAAATAAACCCACATTCTGAAAAGCTCAAACCTTCCCATTAAAACCTCTGACTCATTAGAGCATAAACAGTTTTTTGGCCATGGAATGTACTTATTTTCTAATGGCCATTTTTTGATTTTCTTCAAAAGTGCATAAACGTGTTGCTATTGTTAAAATGTGCTTTTTTGTAACATTTTATGTAGCAATACCTCCAGGTTCTCAAATCGAAAGGACTTCAATGATATTGCATCTTATGCATTGTTTTGTATCGTATTTTTGTATATACCGTGTCCTTCATACCCTTTGCAAGGCCCAAAGCACTGAATGATCTAAAACATGAAGGGGATTTATTTCTATAGCACACACCGAATCACCAAGTCGCGCTCTGTCTGTTAGATGAGAGAAACTAGACTCTGTGGCTTTAGTGATTTGTCCAGAGTCGCACGGTGTGGTCGTATGGCGCATGTGGGTTTGGAGCTCTAGTCTCATGGTTTCACAGAGTGCGATTATATTCAGGGGCGCAACTAGACCTGAACTTCGGGGGTCTGGGGGCTAACAGGTCAACCAAATGAGGCACGGCTCGCACTTCAAACAATGGGATGAAGATATCCCTAGAGCCAATCCAAGAAAACAGAGTGATAAATTGTGCATTTTAAACATGTTGGCCATATCAGATACGATTACAACAAACGTTTTAGTGAATTTTGACTGTTTATAGGCTACTGACAGATCTTTAAAAAATGGAATGAGTGATTTAACAGCTAAAAACTAGGCCTAGGCAGAGTTCGCAAAACTCCGCGAAGTGACAAACTCTGCGGAGTTCCGCAAGTGCCGGTGTGCAGCGCGAACTCCCGTTCGTGCTGATCTTTCTGCCGCTCGAGTACAAATTCCACCCGCCTGGCAGCTCGTGCTCGCCAATTTACCGTTTAAATGAAAAAGTGCTCATGAAATATTTTAATTCCATTTTCAGAAAGCCATTTCTGTCTGATGGAATGATCAAATGTATGTTTTGCAGTCTGCTCATCAAGAGGTATGCTTGTTTGAGGCTCCACATATGTGCTTGTTTGAGAAAACTGAGATTACTGGGTTAACACGCCTGATTTCGGGATGTGATCAGCACTGATATAGGTCAATGAAGCAGAGGAAACAGGATAAAGCAGGTGGAAATGCCATAGTTGTAATCTTGACTGATGTAATTCAGTACGCTATAAGGGCAGTCTCAGTGGCTAAACCAGGATGAAAACTCATCCGTCCAGCATCTAGTATCTGGTGCTCTTAAAGATATTTAGAAAGCTGGTGAGCCAGAACTTCTCATCCCTTTTAGTGACTTCTAACAAAAAAAAGATGAGCCTATAGTTAGCTTTGCGCATATAGTTACCTCTGCTCTGTGGTCCACGTTTGACTTTTTCAAAAGGAGTTTGACGACCCCTTAATTCCATCGACTAGTTACAGTGTCAGATGAAAACAGGTGTTAAGGATGAAGGTAAAATCAGATGTAGCAATTGTGGATAAAGATTTTAGAGTCCTGACTGAACATATATCATCTAGGCTACAAGAGGCTATGAAGTTACCGCAGGCTGAAAAATAGGAAAACGAGGTGAGCTTGGTGACCCCAAACGGAGACTGATGTATTGTAAGGGATGTACTTTTTGGATATCATCATGATGGTCGCAGGAAGACAGATTAGTAGACTGAGGCTATGGTTCCCAGTTATGTAGAATTCAGGTGATAATGAGTGCATATTGTAACTGATGATACTCTGGTGTGGGTTATTGAATGGGTAACATTTAACTTTTCCTGAACTCTCCACCTCAGAATAAACCCTACCATATGAAATTGGTGTTTACCACACTGATTACTGCATGTTTTGCATTTATTTCTTAGCATTTTATCCTGATAAATTTCCTTAGGGGCTGATGGGTGAAATTTGTCAGGGGATAATTTCTAAATGTGGTAACTGATGCAAAACTCAGAGTTCCGATCTGTATGCAAACATTAATTTGCACATGCATCGGAATTTATAACACAACTTTGAATTAGGGTCTGAGTGCGGTCTGTACGTTAATAGAAGGGAGGAAAAAATATGTCAATAGAGATTTGCCTAGCTCTCTATTGCTATTGCTGTAGGGTTTGAGTATTTTGTATTGTATTGTATTGTAGTTGTACTTATATAGTGCTTCATACTCTTAATGGGGCACCAAAGCACCTTTGCGGAGCAGTGGCACTCTACTTTGTGGAGTGCTATAGATGGAACAGTGCTTTTGTCAAGTGGTTTATATAAGGGGAATTTTATGGCGTTGTGTCAGGACCAGAGTTATGCATTTAATAAGTTTTGTTTCTGTTCCTCTGGTTAACTTGAATAGAAAGTGCGTCTTAAACATTCAGGGTCAGATTATGAGTCTGGCAGTCCAAAAACCACCACACTCGTGGTGGCGCGGAGTGGAGGTCCAGCCACCACCGCACTGGTGGTCCAACCGCCCCATGAAGACTTGGGCGGCCGGATAGCCTCAGGACCGCCGCCACCAGGGAACCGCTGTTCCCTGGCAGTGGCGCAGCAGTCCTGAAGCCGAAATATGCTTGGCAGGACCACCGCAGTCTCGCCAAGCATATTAAGAGTTTCCTCTCCTCCACGGTTTTCATGGCGGTTCCACCACCATGAAAACCGTTGAAGAGAGGAAAGAAAGGGAGCCCTACAGGCCCCCCTGGTGTCTCACGCCATGTGGATGCATGCAGGGGAGCACAGCATGTGCCCTCCTGTGTGCATGCACCCCAGTTCCGGCATGGATGTTACAGTCCATGCCGTGCAGGAACTGTTTTTGGCGTTCCCATTGTGGTGCCAAAAACCAGCCCGCCAGACAGGAAGAAACTCCTAATTTGGTAGGCAGCCCGACCACAGCTTTGGGTCGTAATCAGACCCTAAATTCTAACTGATGGACAGAAGTGTGTGAGTGCGGTCTGGCCTTTGTTTAAAGTGTTTTATGAATATGGCTGCAACTGTCGCAGAAACAAGTGTTTAGCTATGCTTACACATGGGTGGGCGAGGAAATCGTAAGGATAGAGGTGGCTGCACAAGCCGATACCTGCTATCTATGGAGTTCTGTATCTATATACAGTTCTAACCACATAGAACACCGGGCAAAGAAGGCACACAGATGACAGGAGCTACACTTCGTTGGTATAGATTGAGGGAATCGGGCAGTTACAAGGCTCAAGAGTGCACTTAATTAACCCAAAAACAGCCTCCATGGAAGGTAAAATCCAATTGAACTTCACAGTACAACAGGACTCTCAGAAGCCACAATACAGTTTGCTTAGGGTAACATTTAACTGGGATCAGGACATTGAACAGGATTTTGAGGGGTGGGTATTAAATAGAATCATAGTTAAAACCTGATGGCAGAATATATAATTTTTCTTTTAGTTTTAATTTAAATAGTGCCTGATTATATGAATAGGTTCAAAGAGTTAACAAAATAAAAAATTTCTCTGAACTTTGGGCCTATCAAAGTTAAAAAGTGCTACTAAATGACAATACAACATAATATCACTGCATCACTATATTACATTCTTATAAAATATTGCTTTCTCTGTTGTTTTCTTTAGTTAAACTGTGGTGAGGTACCCCTACCATATACTTGAGGATGTGGTGGGATGGGATAACTGGGCCTTCTGTCCTTGTTGCTCTATTCCCAGGTACTTTAAAGTAGCCCACCATGGCCCCCAACCACAAGTTGCACAGTACTTTCAGGGTACAAACTCATCACCACTAATTACCAGTACTATGCAGTAACAACCCACAAGCACTATGCAATTACAAGTTAAATCCCACAGAATGCAGAATTACAGTATGGACCTAGTTTTACCAGGTGGGACTCGGCAGGGGATGTAGAAAGGAGTGGAGAATGTTGGCTGGCAGGAGGAGCATGTAATGCTTCTCCTGTGCCTTGTCGGAGGTTTGAGCAGAGTTGATGAAGAGGTCCTGGCTATAATGCAGATTTTTCCCACAGTGATTTTACCTGCTGGATTTTACAGCTGGTAAAATCAGGCTCGTTTTTCTCGCACCCAGTAAATCAGGCTGTAGGAACACTGGACCTCTTATAATTGTGTGGAATGGAATTCAACACTGGAATTCTCTGTACAGTTCCCAATTGGTGCCTATATCTTTTATGGGCACCTTGCAAGTGGGCTGATTAGGCAGAGAGTGAACAACACCATAAGGCCTAATAAGTAAACAAAGCTTCCTTTACCTGCAAATGTCTTTGAATGATCTCAGTGGTAGAATTGTGCTAGATCCCTTGGGAAAAACATCCCAATTGTTTTTACATTTTACAGTAACAGACATTTCCCATACTTAAAAAAAAAAAAAACAGTTCCATGACCGATCATGATCCTTAGGGTGCCTCTGGTTAAAAGGGAAGGGCAGGGGTCTTCTATTCTGTGGAGCTGAGGGAGAGGCAGACAGCAAAAGAAGAAACAATCCTCCTTGCCAGGATGCCTGCTATGTGAAAGAAATATACATGTGTGCAATTGATTAATCAGCTAATTTAAAGGCTGCAGTATATGGATTTAATTGATAGTCATTTTAGGCTCTATCTAAACTATATGCTTTTTGAGAGGTAAGGGTTTTATGAGCCACTAAAAAACCCTCCCAGCAGACCCGGAAGCAAGAAAACCCCTTGGTTCACCAACGAACTCAAGGAATCCAAGAAGAACTGCCGCACTCTCGAGAAAACCTGGCGACTCGACCAGACCACAGACAACAGGACCGCCCTCAAGCACGCCACCCGCAAACACCACCAGCTGATCCGTGCCACCAAGAAGTCGGCACTCAAAGAACGACTGGACAACAACGCCCATGACAGCAAGGAACTTTTCAGCATCGTCAAAGAGTTCTCCAACCCCAGCGCCGGAAACAACGACATCACCCCTCGCAAGACCTCTGCAACTCACTCTCCGCGTTCTTCCACCGCAAGATCACCGACATACACAACAGCTTCGACGCACAAACAACGCACCCTACCGCCGAACCAACGCCCGCCACCACCACCCTCTGCAACTGGACCCCGATCAGCACCGAAGACACCACCCGCACGATGAACTCCATCCACTCCGGATCACCAACCGACCCCTGCCCACACCACGTCTTCAACAAAGCCGACGCCACCATCGCACCCCATCTCCGGGACATCATCAACTCCTCCTTCCACACCGCCACCTTCCCGGAGAGCTGGAAGCACGCCGAGCTTACCGCCCTCCTGAAGAAACCAACGGCGGACCCCACCGACCTCAAGAACTACCGTCCCATCTCGCTCCTTCCGTTTCCGGCCAAAGTCATCGAGAAGACCGTCAACAGACAGCTTGCCGCCTTCCTCGAGACGAATGGATCCTCGACCCCTCGCAGTCCGGGTTTCGGGCCAACCACAGCACCGAGACCGCCCTTATCGCAGCCACCGACGACATCAGAACCCTAACCGACAACGGGAAACAGCTGCCCTCATCCTCTTGGACCTCTCTGCGGCGTTCGACACCGTCTGCCACCGCACCCTAGTGAAGCGCCTCAGCAACATCGGAATCCGAGAGAAAGCACTGGAATGGATCATCTCGTTCCTCGCCGGAAGAACCCAGAGAGTCCGCCTCCCCCGTTCAGATCCGAAGCCACCGAAGTCATCTGCGGCGTTCCACAAGGATCCTCACTCAGCCCAACCCTCTTCAACGTCTACATGAGCCCCCTCGCAGCCATCGCACGCCGACACAACCTCAACATCATCTCCTACGCCGACGACACCCAGCTGATCCTCTCCCTCACCAACGACCCCACCACCGCCAGAGCCAACCTACACGACGGGATGAGAGACGTCGCCGACTGGATGAGGAACAGCCGCCTTAAACTGAACTCAGATAAGACGGAAGTCCTCATCCTGGGCTCATCACCCTCCGCCTGGGACGACTCCTGGTGGCCCCCGGCCCTGGGCACCGCGCCCAAGCCAACGGACCACGCACGCAACCTGGGCTTCATCCTGGACTCCTCCCTGTCGATGACCAGACAAGTCAACGCCGTCTCATCTTCATGCTTCAACACCCTGCGCATGCTCCGCAAGATCTTCAGATGGATCCCCACTGAAACCAGGAAGACCGTCACCCAGGCACTCGTCACCAGCCGACTGGACTATGGGAACACCCTCTACGCCGGAACCACAGTCAAACTTCAAAAGAGACTCCAGCGCATCCAGAACGCCTCCGCACGACTCATCCTGGACATCCCCCGACACAGCCACATCACCGTGCACCTGAAAGACCTGCACTGGCTCCCCGTCAGCAAGAGAATCACGTTCAGACTCCTCACCCACGCACACAAGGCCCTCCACGACCTGGGCCCAAAGTACCTCAACGACCGCATGACCTTCTACACGCCCACACGCAAGCTACGATCAACCAGCCACACCCTCGCCACCGTACCACGCATCCGCAGAACCACCGCCGGAGGAAGATCCTTCTCCTACCTGGCAGCCAAGACCTGGAACTCCCTCCCCACTCACCTTCGGCGAACCCAGGACCATCTCTCCTTCAGGAAGCAGCTCAAGACCTGGCTGTTCGAGCAGTAACTTACCCCCTCCCCCAGCGCCTTGAGACCCTCCCGGGTGAGTAGCGCGCTCTATAAATGCCGTGATTGATTGATTGATTGATGAGCTGAGCTCTAAAGTGGTTCTTCTAATAGAAACTTAGAAAAAGAGGTTTGCACTACGTACTGTATGATTTGTATTACTTAAACATGTATATTTTTAACATACTTGCTTTATCTTAAACATTAAGGTCTTGATTTAGAGTTTAGCGAATGGGGTACCCTGTCACAAACATGACGGATATCCCGTCCTCCATATTAAAAGTATCAATGGATATAATGCACGTGTTAATACAGCAGCAGTAGCGGCTGATACATAACGACGGTGGTGGGAGGGATGAAAAAATAAGAATTTGATTACCTTTCCATGGCCGCTGTCTTCCTCCATCGTCTGTCCTCTGATCTCTTCCCGGAAGGACACACGCTCCTAAGCCAATCACGACAATGCTGTTTACTGCTTCGTGATTGGTCTGAGCACCGTGGTTGGGTGCTCAGACGGGTACTGCAAGCCATGCTTGTTCTCCACCCAGGATGGGAATTACAGCCCGGTGGAGAATATGCTAAGTGCGCATGACTGTTTGGCCGGCCCAAGACGGCCGGTCAAACCGTCATGCGCACTTAAGTGCACACACCACTCCTTCCCCTGTTGGTTGTAATGACAGCCAAGCCCCGCCCCAAAACCGGCTTCAGCAAGGAAAAATAAAATGATAATAACAGCAAGTTATTATTATATTTTTCCTAGGCAACACTTCTCTGGCATAGCGGAGGAGCCACCGCTGTACAGTGGACGGGATATCCATCATGTTTGTGACGGAGTAGTCTGTCCGCCAACTCTAAATCAGACCCTAAATCTCTGCACATTTTGTGGCAGCCTTACATTGTGTGTGTAATACAATTATTAAAATAATGACTTGCTTATTCACAGTGCTTTCAGTCACAGGCTGGGACCACGTAGCGCTAAAAATGTGCATGCTACTGTTCCCCAGTCCCAAACCAGGAATATGTTTTGCGACTATCTGGTTACACACAGGCATCGGCAGTAATCACATTAACCAGAAAGCTTTCATATTTTAAGCTTGCATAAAATAATAAATTTCCCACTGTTTAACTTGAGATGTATTTTTTATTTACGGAGTTGGTGTTATATTTTGTTAGGTATTTACTCGAAAGAGGAAGGACAATAAGAAATTGCAGGATATGTTGTCCTTTCTTAGCCACTTCTAAAGCCCTTTCAGCCCGATGGGCCTGGTTAAATCACTAGGCCCATCTCTCACGAGCTGTGTGTACTCCGTCTAATTTTAATCTCCGAAGCTGTGGGGTGTGGTGAAGTATTTCCAGATGCAGAGCTTGAAATAGCCAACTGCTTTTTAAAATGCTTATGTGACAGTAAGAAGCGTAGAGCGGTTACAGTGTTCCACAGCAGGCGCACCACAAGCTTCGGCAACTGGTGTTTATCCATCGACCCTTTACAGATTTTATTTTTAAATCCTCTCCTATAGTAATTTGCTGCATAACTCTGCAGAATTCTACACGTGGCTCCACCCAGAACCAGGTCAGGCGCTTGTGAGTTTCTGCTTAAAATACTGATGTGGCATACTTCAAAGTATACAAATGGATTGTATTCCTGCAAGAAAGTGCTACGTAGGCAGAATTTTCAGAACTTGGGAAGCATCGCCATAGCCACATGGTGATCGAACCCTGAACTGAAAAATAGTTCCTCCTTGAGTTGCCGCTTCCAGAATTGTCATTTTCCATATATTGATCGCAGTACACGGAAGTACTGGCACTAAGGGCCAGATGTACGACTCAAAATTGCATGTGCAAACGGGTTTTCGACCCGTTTGCGCATGCAAAATGTTACAGGGCCATGTACAATTCCTAATTAGCGAGTCGCAATTTATTTGCGACTCGCTAATTATGAATTGTGAGTCGCTATTAGGAAGGGGCGTGCCAAGGGCGTCCCTTCCTAATAGCGATTCTCTACCCTATGTAAGAATGTTTTTGGTCGCAAAACACTCACAAATTACCGCCCTCTTCAAGAGGGTGGTAATGGAGTCGCAAAAATATTTCTGGAGCCTGTCACAAAGGGGAAGGGGCCCCCTGGGGACCCCTTCTCCTTTGTAACTGGCTCCAGAAATATTTTTTAAGGGCAGGCAGTGGTCCCAGGGACCACTGCCTGCCCTTAAAAAATGAAACAAAAAAGATTCATTTTAAAAAAAATTAAATGCATCCCGTTTTCCTTTAAGGAAAACGGGCTGCGGCTTACGGAGGGGCGGAGGAAGATGGCGGATTGACGCCATAGCGGAAAGCAAGCGCGCTGAAGGCTCCAGCACATCAGGCAGTGAAAGATTGGAAGCTGGCCATGACTTGAGGAGAAGGGGAATCTAAGAGACCTAAAGATTTGAAGATTTAAAGAAACGAAGAATCTGTATCACGCTACCAGCGAACGGATGTCAGCGGCGTTGGTGATCAGAGCCCGACGGCTGCTGCATATCTCCCGGGCCGCTTGCTGGTCAGCTAGGAGGTGCGGTTCGGTCAGCGGCTGGTTAGGGCTGCCTGCCACGGTGATTCTTTCTTCAGGCAGCAACATGGCCCCACCGAAGACGGCAACAAGAGGTGCGTGTGTAATTCGTGCACCGGTAAATGCTGGAGGAGGCTCGGCGACGGCTACCGGCACGGAAGAATCCTTGGCAGCAATTCAAAGCGCGGCTACCCTCCGTGGGACTTCGAAAGTGGGTAAGCCCATGCTAAAGCTACTGCATTCAGACAAGGCTGCTGACTTACTATTAACTGGCAGATTGGCAGGGCAACCTGCGGGGGACATGATAGCAGAGGCACTCTTGGGGGCAATTTCAACCACTCAAGCTAATGGAGTGGAGAAACAGAAGGAGCTACAGAATGCAGAGATTGATGAACCTGAACTTGTACACAAACACGGCTTGGTTTGTCAAGGGGATACAAACAGGGATGATATGTTACAAAGTGCAGAGGATACGATGAATCTGACGGATTTCACAGCCAAGAATGGAAACATTATAGCTGATGGCTTTAATCCATGTATTAGTGATTGTCAAACAGAGACTGCTACTAACTTGGAGGGGGAGAGTCTAGCAGCTAGTAGATTAGATAGACGCGCAGAGGATTTGAACGATTTGAACGAAGGAGCATTCATTTCTAGGGTAGACTCTTCGATGCAGCGGTCCCCGAGGAGGGAAGATTTGCTGGAAGGGAGAGATGGCGCTCAAGGGAGTGGCAACTACACGGTGGGTATGCAGAAACGAGCCATACAATCTATACAGGGTTTGTTATCTGCAACTAATAAATCGGCAGATGAGGTCCAGATCAAGAAAAGGCTGAATCCATCTTCAGCAAAAAAGAAAGGAAGCTCTAAACCTACAAGGGCTTTGAAGAAAACCCCGGAAATCTCCGGAATACAGCAACATACTACCAGTATGGTGTGCAGCAAGGCCAGCTCAGAGGGTAGTCCCCTTCGGAAGTGGGTGTAAGCGAAGGGGGAAGTCAAGGCGATAATATCGCGGCTGTCAGGTGCAGGACTTATGTATAACGCCGGAATAAGCCACCCTGCTGCGACCAGCCCGGGGTCTCTCAATGTTCAGACTCCCAGCCCTGGATTTAGCCCTGGAATACAGAATGCATCAGCTATAGATTCTTCTACCAATGGGAACAACGAGGCGACAGAAAAACGACAAAATCCTTTAGACACAAGAGATGGTAGGGAACCAGTACTTTCTCTAATTCTGCAGGCCTTACAAGATCAGCGGATGGAAGCACAAGAGCATTACGCACAGGCCAGAGCGGATAATGTTAATATCCAACAAGCACTTAGCAATGTCACAGCCAAGATGGGGGCAATAACAAATGATATATCTGACTTACAACAAAGGGTCGCGGAAACAAAAGAAGTAACTTCTTCAGTAGCCAGCTCAGTGCAATCACATGACGCACAGCTAAGTGCCCTGCAGTCGAAAGTAGAAGATATGGAGAATCGGCAACGCCGCAATAACCTAAGGCTATTCGGAGCTCCGGAGGGTCAGGAGGGCTTAGACCCCCGGGCATTTGTAGTCCAGCTATTTCAAAAGGCTTTCCCTGATCTTGCAGATTGGGACTGCCAGCTACAACGCGTGCATAGACAACCAATGGGGGGGTTTAAGCAGGGGTCTCGATACCCCCGACCGCTGCTGATATTTTTTGGTACATTTCTACTGAGGCAAGCTATATCTCTGAAAGCCCGCCCTAGCTCTCCGGTGAATGTGGATTCTTTGTCTATTTTTGTGAGATCTGATCTATGCAGAGCCACTATGGAAAGACGCTGGAGACTAAGACAGCTAATAGACCCTTTAAAAGCCGAAGGGGCGCAAGTTTTTCTACAAGAGCCTGCACAGTTAAAGGTTATCAAAGGAGGACAATTTCACTTTTTTCATACTGAGCAGGAGGCCAAGCAAGCATTATGTAGATGACAGTCAGAGGCTGTAGCCACAAAGACCTAGAGACTGTATTTCTGCAGGCAGGCATGGAGTTAGTTATACACGCAGGGCAATTGCTGCTATGGACTTTTTGATATGTTTCATCACGTTCATTGGTTGTCTGTTTGTTTGTTTTCACCACTTTTATCCCTTCTTTCTTTTTATTTCTCAGCTATCTAAAGTACAGGGTTATGGTAGTGTGTGGGGGTCAATGAAGGCGCGCTGCATCTCCGCCGCTGCCCATTCATCGGCAGCGTACAAAGGGGTAGATTCCTCCGGTACAATACAGGGTGGGGGCGGGCACGCAGAGAGGGGGGGGGTGGAGGGCAAGGGGGGGGGGGGCGAGGGGGAGGGAGCAAGTTAAAAAAAAAAAAATGTGTCAGCAGGAATACATTGAAACACTGGAAAAGGGAGACATCAGATGTGAACAGGGAAGGCAGAAAATCAAATGGAGGGAATAAACACAACAAGTTGGAGGGGAGAAAGATTTTGGCATATATAAACTTAAGAGGCATAAATTGTATCTATTATGTTGCAGATTAGATGTATGGCTTGGAACGTAGCCGGCCTGAATAATGGAATTAAGAGACAACTTGTTCGGGAAGAATTGAAAATGCATAGACCTCAGATTGTGTTACTCACAGAGACACATTTAGCTTATAAGGATCATGGTTTACTCAGACATTTGGGGTATCAGACAATTGTATGTACGACACAGAATGCCTCTATAAGGGGGACAGCTATATTAGCGGATAAAAAGTTTGAGTATAGAACCATTAACACTTTAGCTGATCAACGGGGAGATGGGCACTAGCGCATTTGAAGATAAAGGGAAGGAAATATATTTTTTGCATAGTATATGGGCCTAATGTTGATGAACCTATGATTTTTGATTTCTTAAATATGGAATTGTTGGACTGGCAAGGGGAGTGTCTGATTCTGGGGGATTTTAATTGTGTAATGGATTACTCCATTGACTCAACGAACAGACCATCTACTACAAGAATGGGGAAAGTCAGATACGCAATACTAGAAATAGGGCGAATACATGGTTTAAGGGACGCATGGCGACAACTTTATCCAACTATCCCTGGCTATACATATTATTCTGCCCAGCACAAGCCGTATTCCAGAATTGACATGGCATGGGTCTCGGAGAAAATTATGGATTCGGCAGATATGGAAATGTGTACCAGAATAACTTCTGATCATAATCCCATCTTACTGTCTTTTAAGATAGAAGTGGGCTATAATTCAGTTAGGGCTTTTTCATTCCCGCGTTACTTGCTTACAGATAGAAAGTATGTAGCTGCTACTCATAAACAGTTAGAAGATTTTCTTATAGATAATACAGGGACAGCTTCTCCCATAGTGGTCTGGGATGCCATGAAGGCATTTATAAGAGGGGTTACCCAACAGGATATTTTGCAGCAGAATAAGGAGCGGGAAAATTCAAGTAGAACAGCTATTCAAATATTACTAGCGGCTGAGATACAACATGCAGAAGCGGTCCAACAGCGATCTAGCGACCAAGATAAATTGTATATGTCTTTGGTAAATGCAAGGATAGCCATGAGTCGTTCATTAAGAGAGAAAGTCGCCGTGAGTTATAATAAGATGAGGTTTTCACAATATGAATATGGGGAACGAATCGGGAAAGTTCTAGCCCATCAAATAGCTGACAGCAGGGCAAAAACTAGGATAAAGACTATAAAAGGGACAAATGGAATATTACATACATCACCGCAGGCAATAGTGGATCAATTCTCCGAGTTCTATCAAAGATTATACGCTCAATCTATAGCACCAGAGGAGGCAGACTTACAACAATACCTACGGGGTAGTAGCTTACCCACTTTGAGAGAGGAAGACTCAGTGTCTTTGGAGAAAGAAATCTCGCAGGATGAAATAATCGAAGCAATATCTTCTCTCCCTTCTGGGAAAGCTTCAGGGGAGGACTCTATACCAGCGGAGTTCTATAAAACTTTTAAAAATTCTATGGCATTGCCCATGGGGGCGGTTATACAATATATTGGCTCCCATGGTAAGATACCAGAGAGCTGGAACATGACAAATATAGTTTTCTTTTTAAAGAAGGATAAACCTCCAGAGTAGAGGGGGTCTTACCGACCAATTTCACTCATCAACGCAGATGCAAAAGTTTTCTCTAAAATCCTGGCTACTCGTTTGGCCCCATTAATGCCCGGATTAGTATCTAAGCAACAACACGGCTTTATACAGGGAAGGGACACTACTGCTCATATCAACACTACAGTCGGAGCCTTCGATCTAGCGAAGAAGTCAGCAAAAAACCTAAGTATGCTGCTTTTGGACGCCGAAAAGGCTTTTGATAGAGTGGCCTGGAGGTATCTGTGGGCCACACTTGTAGCCTTTGGGTTTGGAGGGAAATTTCGTCAATGGGTACGAGCTCTGTATAATACACCTCAGGCAAAACTGCTTTATCTAGGCTTACAATCTGCACCTTTCTTTATATATAGCGGTACTAGACAGGGATGCCCTTTATCCCCCCTGTTGTTCGCTCTATATATTGAGCCATCCATCCGGGTACTACATTTTAATACACAAATTGCACCACTGGTATCAGGAGAAAGTCAGCTAAAGGTAACCGCTTACGCGGGCGATATAGCGGTTTTCACTACAGACTCAGAAACAGCGATTAGTTGTGTAGAAGAGGAAGCGAGAAAATGTGGTCTTCTGTCAGGCTACAAGCTGAATATTCAAAAAACGCAAGTGATTCTTAATTTTAGCCCTGCTAGACATATAGCAGGAGTGTGCTCAGTAGCTACATATCTGGGGGTGCGTATCTCAGCGCAGATTGAGCGTATACACATCCTGAATTATGAGCCCCTGTTAGAAAAGACGACTAAAAGATTGAAAAGCTTGCACAAGCTCCCCATTGGTATAATAGGGAGGTGTAATATCATCAAAATGGAGGTACTTCCTAAGTTTTTATACCTGTTTCGATCGATTCCTCTCCTTGTTTCTAATGTTTTCTTTAGGAAATTAGAAGGTGTATTGGGTAGTTTTATTTGGGGTTACAAAAAAGCAAGACGTGCAATAGATTTACTGAAACATCCGTATAATCCAGGTGGGCTGGGGTTCCCAGATTTAAAAATGTATTTCTGGGCCGCATTTGCGAGCCTTTTGGATTCTGTTAACCAAGACTTCTTCCACCAATTGGTTTTGGGACCTGAATGTCGAATGTTTTTATATAAAACTAACGACCCCAATTATTTTAAAAGGGTCAGGTTTAAGATTATTAGAGACCATGTGAATATATGGCGAACCTTGTCTGTTAAATTCAATCTGTCATTTTTTCACGATAAACTACCATTATGGGGTAATCCCATGTTACCGGAGGTGTTCCATGATACTGCCAGTAGGCGTTGGGCAAGGTATGGGGTCCAATATTTGGGCGAACTATACGACTGTAATGGCTTGAGGACATTTGAGAACTTGCAGCTTCTTTTATAATCTCCCGGACCAGGGGTATTTTAAGTATCTCCAAATTAGAGATTATCTAGTGAAACATCTAGCATTAACAACAGTGTCTAAATCAGAAGTATGGGATTGCCAGTATGAGGAAAAAGCAAAATTAAAAATTAGCAGGATGTATCAGTGTCTTAGCAACTTTAGACAGAATGGGTGTCAAAAGTTGGCGGCAAGATGGGCTAAGACTTTGAGGATAAATGTTGCTTCTAAAACTATTATGCTGGCATTAGGAACGGTAGAAGAATCAGTTCATTCTGTTAACTTAAGATTGCAGCAATTCGCACAATCTGCATGCTCTATTATACCCCAGAGAATATTGTTAGTTGGGCTAGGGGGTGTTCAAGGAGGGGATAGGAAAAAATGCCCTAAGTGTGGGATGTACGCTGCAGATATAGTGCATATGTTCGCTACCTGCCCAGAGCTGGAAGTATTTTGGCAGGAGATAGCTCAGGTGATAAGACAACGAACAGGGGCAGATTTTACTCCCACAGTCATGGAAATCATGTTGGGCTATAAGGAAGAGAGCCAAGGTTTGAAGCGGCTTATCACAATCCTACTGGTTGTTGCCCGACTCACCATCGCTAAGGCTTGGATATCTCCAAAACCTCCCACCATAAGTGAATGGTGGGTTATAGTAAGGGAAACTTACGAAATGGAAAAAGCACTAGCTCGAGTGAGAGGAACTCGCTCTATGGTAAACCTGGACACCATATGGGGACCCTTGGAATTAGATATTTAAAGTCAAGAGATTAGATTGGCATTGTATTGCACGGTTTTTATGTTTTGACGTATTCTTAATAATGAGAAATGTGTCTTATTTTTGTAATGAGGTTTACTTGCTGACAATAAAAAAAAAATATAAAAAAAAAAGAAAGAACGAGCTGCACAAAAAAAAACAAAAAAAAAACTGCTTTATTGAAAGGCAGTCCCAGACATGGAGGTCTGCTGAGCCCAGCAGGCCACCATCCCTGGGAGGGCCAGCCATTTCCAATGGGGTCGCAAATTGCGAGTGGCTCATTAATATTCATGAGTCTCGCATTGTGCGACCCCATTGGGAATCGCTAACAGTGTCTCTGACACTGTTGTACATTCTAAATTGCGACTCGCAATTTGCGACTCGCAATCGAGCGCAAATTGCGACTCGCAATATAGAGTGGTTGTACATCTGTCCCCAGGTCTCTCTTGAATGTTTTATCTCCCTGCAGTATTTCTTGACATCTAATTTGAATAGGGTCTTCGTCCAGGTATTTTTGTGCGTTGGTCGTCGCTGACCTTTGCCCGGCTCAACTTTGGTGTCTGAAGTTTGCAGCAAGGTCTTCTCTTGCGTGTAAGGGACAAGCCAGGGAAAGGCACTGCCTAAACAGATAGACCCTTAATTTTGACTGTCCGTTTTTTGGACTACCATTATTGCAGTAGCGCTGATGCTAAAAGTCACAAAAATCGAACATGCCATAACAGATTTTTAGATGTCACAGTTAATGGTAGTCTAAGCAGGTTACTACAGCCTTGTCACCTAGACCTGAACAATAGTTAAGAACAAACACAAATACTTTTTAAGATTTTGTGCACAGGGAACGTGCACTGCTTGGCTTTCCTGGTATTGTCAAGAAAGTCCTACTCTATTCAGTGATATTAAGAATATCAGATTTGGATGAGTGCTCTTCTGCTTCCCTCCCTCACTTATGCTGATTCATCTGTACTCCCTTCTTTTTAGGTCTGGCATAGTGATAGCATCACTTCAAACTCATGTAATAAAACATTATAAATAAAAGATGCATACATAGAGTGACTTTAGGTCAGTGCTCATTGTCCATTGGTCTTTTCAGCTGCCATTCACATTTTGCTTCCCCCCACCACTGCAAGCCGCATGGGGCAGTGGCTTACTTAGCATGCTTCATCCATTGGCTTTCTTGCACTGTGAGTGACACCATTTTGCCCGATCAAATGTGCACATTTGCCTAAAAAAGACTGCACTTCGGTGCCAGCCTGGGAAGCCAGTATTTTACTTTGCTAGTGAGTTTTTGTCCCCATTCTTTATCCTATGCATTCATTTGAACATCCTTACACGGGATGAATCTCAACAGGACATCATTCTCTACTAGTCTCTAGTTGATTGCCTAAGTCCCAGTCTGGGATAGTAGCACTGGAAATTGGCAAGTACCCACTGCGTGTCTACCCGTCCTGAAGTAACACACTTTTTAATGGCTGGATGCAGCTGCAGTATTCAGGTGATGGAGGTGTCCATGATCCAAAGGCAGGGAATGGGCCAGAGAAGGCAAAGGAGATGCAGAATCAGTACGCTAAGAATCCTGAAATGCTTCCTGCACGCTGCCAGCCATGGTGGCCAATCATATGCCTTAAGGTGGTCTTGGTTAGCTGGGATGCAAGATTCTGGGTGCTTCTTTGTGCTCCCCAGCCCCTGTAGATGCTTCTCTGCAGCCGTCATTTAGCGGAGTCTTGCTTCCTGTACTTCTGGTCAGGGGTCGGCTCCTCTTCATAGGTATGGATCCACCATAAAGCAACCAAAACCGCATACATTGGAATAATAGAGGCTTAACAACAAATGTATTTCCACAACATGGTAAATTACGTTGAGGAAAGGTGGAATGCATTACATATACAATGTACTGTAATGTGTTAAAGTGATTCATTGGGGTTTTTGGTGGGGAGTGCTTTGGGGGGTTCTATATATTATTTGTATTGTTTAGAGTTGTCAAACGTTGGTTAGGGTTGAGAGAGAGCTTTAGGGTTTTGGCTTGTTTTAATGGGTTGTGCTTAAGAGTTTACATTTTTGGGGGTTTAGGGTTGTCTTTTTGAGATTGCTATCTGTTTAGGGCTGTAAAGGGAGATTCAGGGTTTTTGATTAATATTGGGGTTGTGATTATTTTTCTGAGGGTCAGGGTAGTGTTATAGTCGTAGGTTAGAGGGTTTTTAGGGATTCGTGGTGAATAGTGGTTTTGGGGGGTTATGAGGTTTTAGGGTTCAGGGCTGTGAAGAGTGTTTAGGGTTAAGGGGATGGTTTAGGGTTTTGAGTGGCTATTGGGATTGTGTTTATTTTTTGGAGTGCAGGGTAGTGTTAGAGCACCTGCTATAGGGATTTTAGGGATTAGTAGTATGCAGTGATTTGGGGGGGATTATTGGTTTTTGGGGTTGAGGGCTGTGAAGGTTATTTACAATACGTTAGAAATATTTTTTAAAACTTCAAACATCTTTTCTTGTTAAATTATTTTTTTCCTGCAAAAGAAAGTAAGAAGAAATATTTTGTTTTTTTTATACATTTTCCATAATAATCTGTAGGGGATACACCTTTTTAGGTCTCGCCCTGAGCCAGCACTTGCGCTGGTCTGGGCGAGACATTTTGTCAGTGGGCTTTCAGAAATGCGACCACAGCTTTTTGTGTGGCTTTCTGCGTGCGGTTACGCGCACAGGCACGAGCAGAGGCGCCATCTGACTTTCCTCTCGTTCTCCCGTGCACGCCTCGCTCTGCCTCTGTCTTGCTCGCCCCTCCCCCACCAGAGCCGCCATCTGGCTTTCTCTGCACGCACCACTCGCGTGCTTGTCAACGGGCCACACTTTTTTTTTTTAAAGTTCATTTTCTGTGAAGCCATGCTCGAGGCGCTATCTGTTCTATGGCTGAACAAGCAGGAGGGGCCGTACAAGCACGAGCGGAGGCAACATCGCGCGCGCGCACCACTCGCGTCCTTTTTTTTTTTTTTTCAAGCATTGGCCGCGCGCGCACACAATTCCTGCTTCTCCCCTTCACCCACCACATATCGCGTCTCGCGGCCGCTCGCGCGCGGCCAATGCTGGTTTGTGCTGCTGTGTGTCTGGGCTACACCTTCCAGTGCATCTAAACCTGAGCTCCATTCCGCGGCCGACTCAAGTGCTGAGCTGCTCACCCGGCAAGCATGGCGATGGATTTCTTGGCTGACTGTGCAGGAGGTAAGGGCTTCGCTGCAGAGTAGTGCACTCGTCTATCTCCTATTGGTAGCAAAAGAAGACGTTTATGTACTATTCTGAAGGTGTGTTAGTATTTGCAGAGTTTGGCGCCCTGTAAACATTCCGCAACACGTATTATGTACATATTTGTTTTCTTTAAGATTTTATTTAAAGAATACATGGTGCGCTGACACTAACCTGGCCCTTTTTAATCGGGTATGATGTTGTTTAATCCTCTAGCTTTTTTATGCTATATATTGTGCTCCATTCTCCTTTGTTCCTCTTTTAGGACGCATAGCCATGGTGGCCGAGTTCGGCAAAAATCAGTATTACTGAAGAGAGGAAACCGCAGACCCACAACTGCCTCTTAAAACACTTCACTATTGTATTGGGTTAATGTGTATTTTTAATAGTTTATAACGCGTTGGACATTGTGTATTGTACTGAGCCACCTTGATTTTACTATTTATCAGCGTGGTGAAATGATATGCTTAAACTGCTGACAAATGCTGTCCCCACTAATACCTTCTGAGCAGCATTATGTTTTTGTGCGAAATAGGCACCAGACCGGGGATAGTGGAAGTCTACTTGGCTGTCCAGTAACAACATGATTACTTTAGGGAGTGGGAGGTAGTTCAGAACCCCAAGGAGACGAATCCGGGATTGAGAAGTTCATGATTCATTTCGTTGCTCGATTGCTGTTGGGGTATAAAAGCAAATATGCATTCACATTTGTAGCACAATCTTCACTTTTTGAAGCAGTGGGGTTATATTGCTGTACAATACTGCTTCTAGGCCTCCTCTCATCTACCAAACACATGGACACAGTTGTTCTACAGCTATCCACCTTTCAAAAATGACGGAGGGGTTTGGATGTTGCCACCCGTTGGTAAACTTAATAGGAAGTGGCCGATGATCCTCCATCTTAATGACCAACATTGGGGTCCAACTTCTGAGAGCTAGGCCTTCTTCCATAGCACCACCCAGTTGGCGATACTCCAAAAGATGTATTCCCACCCTGTTAATAGGAGGACGCCGATCATGTGCCAACTTCTGAAAGATGGCTTTTATTCTTTTAATGAGTTGACGTAACTCTTTTGGGTGGTTTTCGGACTGCCACCCCCCTCAGACCCTTGCAAATTGCGGCAAAGCTGCCACCTACCTCACCAATCCACTGCATACAGCCATGGTCCTCCATCTACTTTGTCAAGAGCTTGATTGTGGAATTCAAACTCATGTTTGTATTACTGATCACTTGGGGACAGATGTGTGTTGTTTCAGTGCACCATCTCAACCCCACTGGAGAGGTTGGCCCGCTCAACTCCTTGCCTAGCCGGGTGCCTGCATGGTGGGTTGTTATGTTAGTGTTCTGGAGTGGTTGGTAGCCTTCACTATACATTTTAAACATACAGGGGGTTTCTTGTTCACATCGATAATTGTTAGGTTAGAGCAAGTATGTTTTCATCTGTTTCCAAAACACTGCGGGATAGTTACTACTGCTTGCCACCATAGAATCTTCCGACGAGAAACCCAGTCTCTGGCTCCAAGCAATGCGTTCTTGTCCACAGCCTTCTAAGTCAGTGCCAAACCTTGGATTACTTCTAGATTTTCAAGACTGCTCTGGGGCTCTCGGATCTCCGCAGTTTAAAGTGGTCACTTGTGCCAGCAGAGGATCCTGCAGCCTATTCTTTTAGTTCATTCTTCCTTGGTCTCGCAAAGTGATTCATTTACTCCTGTCTCCACTGTGGAAATAGTATCATCTGGAAGCATGATGAGCTTCACTGAGGGAATAGTATGTGTTTGGAAGCTTGATGAGCTTCACTGTGGATTTAGTATGTATCCGGAAGCGTGACAAGCTTCATTGTGGAAATAGTATGCATCTGGAAGCATGATGAGCATCATTATAACAATAGGATGTTTTTGGAAGCGTGACAAGCTTTACTGTGGCAATAGTATGCATCTGGAAGCATGATAAGCTTCATTATAGGATTAGTATGTATATGGAAGCGTCACAAGCTTCACTGTGGATTTAGTATGTATCTGGTAGCGTGATGAGTTTTTTCGAAGAATCGCCTCCAGCTATATCAAATCGGCACATTAAGGTTAGTTAGGGGGCTCTTTAAATGTAAGGATATTTGGCCAAAACTCGCCACTCGTCACTGGCTCCCAGCACCCAAGGAAATTAATTCTCCTGCAGTCCATGTCTACCCCTCTCTACCGCTCTCTCTCTGCCCACCTCTCTCTCTGCCCACCTCTCTCTCTGCCCACCTCTCTCTGCCCACCTCTCTCTGCCCACCTCTCTCTGCCCACCTCTCTCTGCCCACCTCTCTCTGCCCACCTCTCTCTCTCTCTCTCTCTCTCTCTCTCTCTCTCTCTCTCTCTCTCTCTCTCTCTCTCTCTCTCCACACCTCTCTCTCTCTCTCTCCACACCTCTGTCTCTCTCTCTCTCCACACCTCTGTCTCTCTCTCTCTCCACACCTCTGTCTCTCTACCTCTAAGTGGCAGCCGGAGCCTGATAGCACTGCTTGTCCTTAAAAAAAAAAAAGCATTGGCCTTATAAGTGTTTAACCATGCAACAGTTAATGTTGTTGCACCAAGGATATTGTGCTGCATAACTAAATACTTATAAGGTCCCAAAAGCGAGACCTATTGGCTATGCCAATGCTTGTTTATTTCTTTGTTGGAAAATATTTCGTTTTAGGAAGCATGGGCTAGTGGTTTTGGTTTTTTTTTTCCTCAGGAAACATGTCACTCTTTTCCGATTTTTACCTTGGAGGACCACATTTGAAACCACATATATAAATGTATATACATTGAATTCATTTCTCTGCATAGTTATGAGGTGCGTCGTAAAGGTTTTTAAAATAAACTCATTGTAGTGGATTCTGATGTTTTACATGCATTGTAAAACATTCCATGGTAGTGGTATGCATTGTTGTAACATATAACCCTCTTCTTATCCCTGGTAGAGTTATCAATAAACGTAATTTAATTGTGATTCTTATATCATTTGTGTCTGGGCACTCGATATTTTGATACAATATGTACTCCAGTGCTGATATTTTCGTACTGAGCGGGTTGCGGCCATGTTCATGTCCACTCCTAATTTTAAAATCCCTAGTCAAATGAAACTGTCTCTGGCAGCAAAATAGTCAGTGATTCGCTCTTTTTCAGATCTGTATGCAATCATTTTGTCTCTTTTTTGGGGGGTTTGGGGGACGAAAGTCAGTCCAAAAATGGATTAAAAATATCCGGCATATTACTTACAGTACATTAAATATAACGCATTTGCAAAAAAGTGAAGTTACCTGTGCTTGATGACTGAATTGTGGTGTAAATGAGCAAATCTGATATATGGCGAAAAACAAAACTTTTTTAAACTACTTTAACGTTCTGTACATTCCTGTTGCTTTCAATAATCGGGTCCCAGAAATGACCAAGGTTCCTCTTGCCCTCCTTGCAAGCTGCCAAGATTGACATTTCCAATCCACAATAGTCCATAGACCGATTCCTTTATTGTTTATATTTTGGATAATCTAGTTCAAGCCAGTTCTTAGAAACAGACAATCTTAACAATTAAAATAGCACTAAAACGGTAATGTTTTTGACTACTCCAATACGATTAGTTCAGGGGACGGTGTCAGTACCGTCTTTAAAAGAATATTAATTTCATTACAATTAGGTCTCCAATATTCTGAAATCTTGCTGTATCGGAAGAACAGTAAAATCGGTTCTCATTGTCCCATTCACACCTGAAGCAGAGAGAATCAGATCTACAGCCCGTTGGAAACGTTTCTTTGGTGTATAAGATCTGAGGACATCCAGCACTGATGTTATGACCAGCTCCATCCTGTGGCTCTCTCTGAAGCCAGCCTGCAGCCGCTGGAGGTGGGTATTAGCTCCAATGAATGGTTGGAGGTGGGTAAACACCAGTTTTTCTGACTTTTACAAGGTATGGCAGGAGGGAGGTAGATCAAAACGTATTTGGATTCACATAGTTTCTTGAGAGTGGTTTTATAATCGCTGTGTATCAGTCTTCTCGTACCCTGCCCTGATTGAGAGAAAGATTGAACAGTAGTGTAATATCTATAGTGAAATAAGGAGCAAGTTGCATTATAAGGGGGACATAGGCCCCAAAGGTATCCAGAGTGTTTAACACTCGCCACAGCTTGCTGGACTTCCTGGGTTGAAATTTCTCTAAATGAGAAGCTGTTGGGTGGGGGTACATTGAGTGACATGAGGATCCTGCCATTCTGCTATATACTCGCTATGAATAAGTTTGAAAAGGAGACACAGACATGTTGCAAAGCTGAAAATTGAGTTTGTTGTCCTTCTGGGGCTGCCAGATCGTCCATAACCTTCAAAAATTCTCTGGGTGAGTTTGAGACTTGAACAGTTTGAGTTGTGTACTATTTTTGCTTGGTGAAAAGAATGTAAAATGTGTGAAGTGCTAGTGCAGCAGTATGCCACTGTCTTGAATCAAGAGATTAGTCCCTATGCACCAGCATTCGACTCTTTGGGCTGTATTGGAGCCAGTTTGTCAAAACATTGTTTAATGTTGGAATTCAAAGTTGCCAAAGGGTTTTAACCTCCTCAGATGGGGTAGTGGAAGAAGAGTTTTAGGGAGATGAACTATGGGCTCTTTGAATCTTTCTCTGAAAAATGACTGTTTCTATTGTTCTTAAATGTTGGGTTGACTGGAGTATAATGCTGTATGGAAGTTTGGAGGACTCCCACGTTATCTGAACATGGCAATGATGTAAAGACAAGAAATGCAGTGTATGTCTGAGGAAGTAAAACTGGCATTAATAAGATGTCTCCTTTGTTGTGTCGATTCATGATTAAACTATGAGAGGTCATAAACCTTTAGTTCTTTCAAGACGTTCTGAACCCTGATTTCAGAGGATTCCAGACAGAGGTTGAAGCCCCCTTGCACTATTCTGTGACTTTTCTTAAAGATACAATTGCCCATACCATCTAAAGAAGATGGACAACTCAGCTGCGGTTTGAGGGGTGGTGAGGGGTGAGGGCGGCAACAAACTTGACATGCAAGCATTCCAGGATCTTTGGCAAGTTAACAACTCCCCGGCATATTGTTTTTCAGATGTAGTCTTTTTAAGGGCCAGGTTTGTTTTGTTAATAATGGCCACGCCTACGCCCGTCTTATTTAATCAGTCTTGCCTCTAGATGGGATAATTAGCATAAATTAATTCATCTAGGTATGTACTCGCACCCTCACTGAGGGAAGTTTCTGCAATGCAAGTTCGGGTGATTGGCATAAATTGACAATTTCATGTTAGAGTTATACCACAGAGCTGGCATTACAAATTAGAACTTTTAGTCAGCTGCGATTGTCTTAGCAATCTTGGGAGGAAATTTCTAGTAAATCGAAATTGAGAGTAGCACCCTGATGAAGGAATTTGCTTTTTTAAGGTTGCTTTAAGGTGTGTGGAGATAGTGTAGCATCATTCAACTCGCTCATAAACGTCCCACATTCGAAGGTCATCGCTCACTCATGCTGGTAGTCTTACATGGTAGTTTTTTTGGCCAACACTGCAGTCAGGAGGGCTAGCCTATGTGCAAAAAACCACCTTTTGTTGCAAACTTCATCTGATCCCCAACAGCTGACTCTCTCTCAAAAGTTGCCTCCTCATGCCACCATTAATGGTACTACTTCCCTAAGGGCCATGACCTTGTCTATGGGGAGCCAGCAAACTCCTGCCACTGAGACAATCTATATGCCCAAGGAGAGGTAGATTACTGGGCCCACTATTTTGACTCCAGCTAGGGAGGTGCCTGGGGATTCTGCCAAAACCTGGAAAGACTTTAGCAATTTAGCGCATTCCTTAATTTCTGGCTTACTCATGTAGGGGATGTCATCCAGGTAGTGCAACTTCTCCCCTTTCTGGGTACGTTTTGTGTTATGCCCACTAGGTGAAAAAGATGAACATCACGAAGTGCACCCAGGAAATGGAGCAGTCCATTGGCGTGCATTTATCAAAGTAGACATTGTCCTGAGCTGAAAACTCTGTAACTGCAAGCTATCTGAAAGAATTACCGGGAGTCTAAAGGTAGACCCCATATTGACCTTAGCAAGCAGAGCTCTGTCCCTACAGCCACACCCATATCCACTGCATCATCAACTGATTTCTAAGAACTGGGCACAGTTGTTGGTCTAGCCCGTTATTGACTGATTTGCTGTAGGAAAAGGAGAGGTGATGGCTAAGGCGGTAGTGGTTCTGTTCCTCCTTTGGTATGATGCTCAATCAGGGGGGGGTGATAAAATCTGCAAGTTTGGGGGTAGGAGGTATTTGAAAGCACTGTGAATTCTTCCTTAGAGTAGCTCCTTTTCAATCTTAGCCCTCACTACTTCGGGGAGGTTGCTTGCTGACTTTATTGCTAAACCTGCTAGTTGAGAGAGCCTTGTACTCCTGCCCAGAAGAGGTGACTGTGTGGCTGATGAGCTATCCTTCCCATGCACTACCGCAGCGGCTCTCACCACCTGAATAAGCTGACCCACCCCAAGATTCAGGGTATTTGCCCAAGCCTGCACTTCTGCCATCCTCTTGGCTGTTGACTGTCAGTATGGGTTGTGAAGGTTGTTGAGTCCAGGCCCAGATCAGCAGAATATGAGCTCCTTCACTAGAAGAGGTAAGGAAGCTTTGAACTCTTGACATGAGGCTTGGAGACTGCGCCCAATCATTTCAACACAGAAGGAACCAATAGCCAAATACATTTAAATGTCCACTATATGTCTTAGGTAAATTTGAGGTAAGGGCACGCACTATCTCCACTCCTTGGCGTTCTTAAAAGGGAAAACTAGAGCCTCTATGTTTTCTGAAATCCTGGCTCGAACCTCATCCTTTCAGATCTTCAGCCTAACGATCACCCAACTGAGCTACTTCGGCAGCCAGGGCCCAGTGGCACCACTTGTTCCCTAAAATACTGTGTCCAGCCCATGCTATATCCTGTGTATGCCCTTGTGTCACCAGTGTCGCGCATTACTCTGCCCTGCTCATCCGCGTCTGCATAGCAGGTCGCAAGTAGCGCTCGCCTCCTTGTTCCCACCGTGATGTCACTGCCGCAAGCTTGACCGGTGCTTCTGATGCTGGTGCAATGCCGCTCCTCTGCCCTTTTCACTAGTCCTCCTTTGCTGTAGGGCGACTCTACTTCTCGCTGTTCTTCTCAGCAGCTTCTTTAAGTCTTTGTGGCAAACAGGACCAAAACCTGTCCTGCGCCACACACCTTGCCTGCCGTCTGCAGGGCTGACCATCAAGGATGGCTGCCAGGCCTTCTACTTGCCAGCTTCCCACGCTGAGGGTTAGCTCTGTCTCCAGGCTTCCATACCCACCTGTTGGATCTTTCCAGTGCTGTCCTGGAGTCCGGTTTGGGGGAAAGCCGACAAACCTCTACTGTTTCCCCTTCACTATGGGATCTTAGCCGGGTTATACACCCTCCCCTTAATGGCCCTGCTTCCCGAACTGCGTTCCCGCCTGTCGCGCCAGCAAGTTTTTTTTTTTAGGTGTTTTTTTTCTTAATGACGCCAACTTGTCAATGATGCACAAAGGAAACTGCAGCACAAAATGCAAATGTTTAAATATTTCCATCAGCTGGAGAAGAGGGGTTAATGGTTGCATTAGTAGTACTCTCCAGGCCGAATTTAACATTATTTATAAGTGAGGTGAAGGGGTTTTATTCGTGCATCTATCTGTGTCTGCTTCTCCTTGATCACAAGAACAAAGACGTTTTGTAAAATTGGCTTTGTTCTATCTTAATTGTACCTTTACCAGCTTCAGGAAATTAATTCCTTCATCCTGTACCTAGGTGCTCTACATGTTACTTATGATGTGTCCAGATTTAAATGTGTACGCACCTTAGGCCGATTCTGTTTAATACTCATATGCATAAAATTATTATTTTAAGGTTGATTCTCATGTTATATTGGGTCATCTAAATTGTCTTTTGGTTGCCATGTCCGACAGAATAATTAAAGCCATAGAGAACGAACTAGTAGTTGGTCTTTGTTGGGGACAGCGGTAGGGCAGGTCGTTTTGAAAACGACCTGCCCTACCGCTGTCCCCAACAAAGACCAACTACTAGTTCGTTCTCTATGGCTTTAATTATTCTCTAAGGCTGGTAGTATAAAGAATGTACTATAATATACCTATTCTGTCACTCACAACATAGTCACAGTTTCATAAAAAAGATTCTAATTTTCTGATGGATTGATTATACGTTGTTCTCTCATAGAGGTGTAGACAACGCGTTGCAAAAAATAAATTTGCAACTCATGGTTCCTTGTTTTTTAAACTTGTGCAGATACTTATTGTATTTTTTCTTCTTTCCAGTTAAAGTGCCAAGGTCAAATATTGTTGTCTGAGGTTTTCAAGCACCTGAACTTGATTGAATCCGATTACTTTGGTATCGAGATCCAGAACAGGCAGTCATACTGGGTGCGTATTCAATTCAATTCAATCACTTTATTCGATTATATACATAATAATCATAAAAGCACAGTAAAAAGGCTAACCACAGTCTATGCATACACAAATTTATAAAATTCATTTAAAAAAAAAATATATATTTTTTTTTTAAACACAGCTAAGGCAAATAGAATCTAAAAATTTGATTACATCATGATTGAATTTCTACATTTTAAAACATTCTTTAAAAATATTAAAACTGATACAATCAACTGTTCTTCTCCTAATATTTGTAGGGACAGGAAGGCAGGGCGACATTGTCTTAAACCACTATTTCTTAAAATCGGCAAAATCCACCTTTTCCTATTACAGGAATAAAATTTGCAAAAGAACAAAACGTGTATGGTCGATTGAGTGGACACGTCATCACATGGACATTTACACAACTCACTTGTCCAATCATTCTGAGCCGGGAAAGTAACAAGCCTATGAAAAATACCCAGTGGAGAGGTGTGGTGCAGCGGCCAGGGCAGCTGACTTCGGAGCACAGGGTTCACGGTTCAATCCCCGGCTCCGGAGGCAGCTCAGCTTAGCACCATGTGACTCTGGGCAATAGCTCACTTAATTTTCACTCCGGCCCCCAGCGCCTTGAGACCCGTAAGGGTGAGTAGCTGCGCTATATAAAAACGGACTTACATTTTTTAAAATATTTTTTACCCAATCTCAGGCGAGTCAGCAAAAATCTATCATGTTCTCTTGTTAACATCCCTAAATAAGGCTGAATTCTATCAGAAGGAACTATTAGCTGGTGAGCTTGTACAGTTATTTTTTGTAATTCCACGTTTCTTCTCTTATTTTCCAAGTAATTCAGACAACTAATTTTAAGATCTTTCCTCTGGACATCTCGTAAACTTGGGGGCTCCAAATAATATTCGGGGTGACCAAGGTTACAGACAAAGTTTTTAGTATACTCAAGCCATCTAATATTCAGAGCCCCATCCAGACTACCATAGTCCCTTAGTATCTGTCTGTTTAACTCCAGCTGTTCCGAGGACCAAATCCTGTGCCACAAAAGTACAGGTTGGATTTTGCATATATCAGCAATATAAGTCATGCCTAATTCAGTGTGGCAAATAAAAGTGGAAATGCTATCAGGGACTATCAATAAAAATCTTAAAAACCTGTTCTCAATGCTTTGTAATGGGTTAACATTCTCATGGCCCCAAATGCCTGCCCCGTAGGTGGCTATAGAAATACATTTAGCCTTATAAATCTGTAGTAAAACCTCTGGTACCAGTTTTCCCAACTTCCTACTAAAGTTTACAAGTGCAGCTACGGCTTTTAAAAACAACAGCCTCCTAGTCTTAATCGCCTGGGTCCAAGTCCCCCTCCTATCGAAAAGGATCCCTAGGTAGGAGAAAGTGTTACAGCAATCGATATGTTTCATGCCTAACAATACAGGTCTACATTTCGTGCTGCCTGACCCGCATTTCATCACAAATGTTTTTGAAATGTTACTGGGTGAGTAAGAACTAGAGCTGTTCTCTGTCTACGTGCATTGGTTGCAGTGTTCACCACCAGCCCATGACCAGAGCGGGCACTCCGTGTTATAACTCGAACAGTGCCATAGAAGTCCCAGTTTACAGCTCTCTGCCGTTGAGCCTTGCCCAATGAGTACATGGTGGAGCATGGGCAGTCTTTAATGGTGCACTGGGCATGCACTTCAGCTTTGTGCTGTATCTAATGCACCAAGTCCAGAATACATGTATGACCATGAGCACGTGGTGAGTATGGATAGTTCCACCATGTTCTGCCCGGTGCAGCCAGATCGTGATAGATGGCAGACCTCCTTTTAAGACATTTTTGTATCAGTTAACTTAGCCTGATGTAGTGAATTGAGCATTTGTATTGTCACTCATCTAGTAACAGTAGAACCGCTCACCTATGCTCTGGACCCTGAACATCCTGGTAAGCGGAATATGTGATCACCTTTGCTGCACGTCATTAATGTTCAGTGTCTAGAGCAGTCAAACTACGCACATACTGAATAGTCCTGAACAGTGTCACCTTGAGCATGTGTGCACCTCAGCTGTAGACTTTAGACCAACACCCTTACACATATTGTATGTGTTGTGAGGTCTCGGTGACACTTCAAATAATTACACATGCATATGCGTAGTTAGGGGCAATACCTCTGTGTTTGGGGGGCAGGGGTATTAAATATTGCTCAATGCACAGTTTCTCTTAAACCGTGTCCTGTACTGATATTGGCTTTTGTGTTTCTTCACCAGACTTGGCTTGAACCCATGAAACAAATTGATAAACAAGTCGGAAGTGAGTATATTTTACTTTCAAGAATGATTTAAATTTGTATTTGAATTTTTTTAAACTCTTCTCAGGTTGATCCTGCTGCCTCTTCAGTAATGTTGTGTTAAGTCTTAAACTATTCCCCTGCCTTAAAGGGTTCATAAATAGAGATCAGTTTTAAGGTTCTTGAGTTGGGCTTTTGTATATAAGGTTACCAGGCGATTCCTTGCCATCAGGGATACTTTATCACAGTATTCTTTCTACAACTCATGGTCCTCTGAAAGTCTTGTCCAGGTGACTCACTTATGATGAACCAAGACTCAAAACATCTCGAGTACATTGCTTAGTTAAATGAAGACGTAGGCATTGAAAACTGTGTTACGGATGACAAGTGGTCCTTTGGTAACCTTATTTACTTGTTACTACCAGGTATGGATTTTAATTCGTGAGTCATAGAAAAATCATTAGATTTCTAAACTTTGAAATAAGTGAGCTGTTTATTTCCAGGTTAACATTACTTGGTGTTGCTCGTGAAGTGTCACATGCTGTCTGAATTTAATTGCCTGAAGAGACAATTGGATCACATGCACTTTAGAGAACCGTTAAGTAGCAGTGGCGGCTCCTCCGCTAAGGCGGCGGAGCGTCATCCCAATGCTTTTAAGCAGTGTAAATAAAGGACAAATAAAATGATAGTAACTCAATGTTATTATTTTATTTTTTCCTACTGCAGCAGTGCGGCGGCTTGGCGGCTTGGCGGGGCTACTCTCCTCTCAGTCGGGGAGGAGTAGTGGGCACTCTGTAAAGTGCGAATGAAGGTTTGGCCGGCCGTCTCGCATGCGCACTTTGTATGTTCTCCACCCAGGCTGCATTACAGCCTGGGTGGAGAACTTGCCCAGGCCCACGGTCCCTGTCTGAACCCCGAACCACGACGCTTAGACCAATCACAACTGCACAAAGTCTTTTTCCCTTGCCTACATAATGAAATTCGAATAAAGAACGGTATTAATCAAGGACAACACCTCCCGACTCATACATATTCAAATACAAATAGCATTTGGCTGATACAAATTGTTTTGTGTTAAGGTTGCCTCTCAATTGTGTGCTTGAAAAACAATCACAACGCTGCACTGCAGCGTTGTGATTGGCTCAGGGGAGCCTGGAAGCCTGGGTGCTTCCTATCCGCCGGAGGGAGGGACTAGAACGAGAGATGAGGCGAGGAGGAGAGATGCGGCAAAGAGGTAAGTGGTATTTACTTTTTCTCCCCCCCCCCCCCCGTCTCGCCCCCGCCACCCTGATCCGTGCCAGCGACCACTGTTCAGTAGTAGCAATATGTTTCTTTTTACATACATTCTTTGAGTATCTTTAGCATCAGGTCTTCAGGTTTGAAATGTAATAATTTCAGAATTTGACCCATTTAAAGAACTATTCTTACCCAGAAGTGAGAATATAAAGTATAACCGACTTTTCCAATGCTGCTTTCTAACCGAAATTTAAATCTAGTTTATTTTTGAAAGATTCTGCGTTTAACTTTTTCTTATCCTGGTACAATGATTTTCTCCCTGACTGCAACATTTTCCTCTATTAGGGTTTTCTAAAAACAATTTTGATTTCAAACCATTGTATTTATTTATTTCAGCTCACTTTTTCTTCTCTTTAAAGTTGACATTATTCCTTTAGCATATAATTTCTGTATTCAGACTTCTTTATCTTTTTTTGTAAGTTAAGCTTTATTAGATTTTAGTATCAAATCTTTTTGTTATTCTCTTCAAAACAATCTTTGTTGTACACAGCATGCCGCCTACAACCCAAGCCGGGCCTGCCGCATATAGATGTCAGGTGTGTGAAAAGCATTGTGAACACAGCAAGCCGCCTACAACCCACTGGGCCGACTGCATTTATATTGCATGTTCTAATGCCAAAAGCAAATAGCAGTGGTACATCGTAACAACTGATTTTAACCACAAGGAACAATAAAAAGCAACAGGTGACGAAGAAAGAAAAATATAAACCTCCCATTCCCCCACCCTCCTCCCAGTCCCTTTCCGAGCAACACCATGATAGGGAAAGTATATGTGCTCTGCCAGTTTATTCTTCCAGGGCCCTTTTGCTAGTCTGTCGCTGTCCCCTCTGCTAACTCGGGGGCTGGGGGATCTGGGAGGAGTCTTAAAATATGCATGTATGTCAGTCATGTTAGTTTCCTGAATTCTGTGGAGAGAATTGAAATGAATGGGGCCCATATCTCGGCATAGGAGGAGCGATCAGATGTAGCAGGCTTTGACAGTCACTCCATTCCAAGCAAGAGCCATAGTTGGTGCAGCCACTGCCTGTGATCGGTGTTCTATCTGTGCCCCAGGAAGACAAAATCACCCCAAGTGCTGCGTTCAGTGCGAGGGCTATCTGTCTTCCACGGACTGAGCGGAGTGGGAATGTCCGTGCATTGGGGAGTCCAAAAATTGTATAAGCTGGGAAACGGGCGATAGTTGTATTAAAAGCGGCATGGATGTCGTCTAGGATCTGGTCCTAGTATCTGGTCAGCTTTGGGCAGTGCCAGAGGAGATGGAGCAGAGTCCCTGAATTGCCACACCCTTGCCAGCAGTCCCGGGTGCATTGTCTGTTCCACTTCTGAATGCAGGCTGGCGTATAATACCAGTAAGAAATAACCTTATTTGCTGTTTTGGTGTGTGCCGTGTGATGAGTTCAATTGAAGATTTCCCTCCATTCTTTGTCTGACAGGGTTCTACCCAGTTCTGCCTCCCATCGGGTCTGCCCAGGGGTTTTGTTATGTGCTCCTGTCTTAGTCAAATGTAGATATATCTCAGAGATTAGCCTTTTATCATCTGTTTTGAGAAACAGCCATTTTTCAAAGTGGGTCATCGGCCGGCTTGCTTTTGTGTGAACCTCGGGCCTGAGCAACCCAGTGTCACAGCTGTGTGTTAGATAACTGGTCTGTCTCTATTAGAGAGTAGTCAGTTTTGAGTTGGTCAAATGCAATCAGACCTTCCTGGTCAAAAAGACATCCCATGCGTTTACAGCCACCTTTGGTCCAGCGTCTGAAGTTGCTTTGCATCATGCCCGGGGGGAAGTCCGGATTTCCAAAAAGGGGCGTCAGAGTCGATGGGAACGAGGTTAGGCCCGTGGTAGTCGCTACCTTATCCCAGGCTTTGTCAGTCGGACCTGTCACGGGTGAGGAGTAGAGTCCCCCAGGCCCTGTGGCGCCGTGGCAGCCATACGGCCCTCCATATGTGGAAGCCTGCTACTGTTTGGTCCATAAAAACCCAATGCTTCTCAGTGAGTGGGTGGTTCCACTCAACAAGATACCAAAGTAGGGCTGCTTGGTAGTATCTCAGCAACAGGGGCTCCGCTAGGCCCCGTCTTGTTTTGCTCGATGTAGGAGTTGTCGCTGTAGCGTGGGCTTTTTACCCCCCCAAATAAGTGTCAATGTTTCTTTGGAGTGTTTGAATCATGCCGGGCTGGAAGGGGGGGGGGTGGGGGGGACAGGGGAAGTGTCTGGAATATATAAAGAGTGCGGGGCAGAACGGTCATTTTCACAACCGCAATGCGGTCCAGCAGTGAGAGTGGTAATCGTTGCCAGTGCGCAAAGTCCTTTCTGGTCTGGGCAATCAGCAATGTGTAGTACGCTGCAGGGGTTTTGGAGAGGTTGCGTCCCAGTGTAAGGCCCAGCTATGGGAGGCCTTCGTTGACCCACTGGAAATCAGAATGTAACTGCAATACGCGCTCGGTGTCAGAGGCTATGTTGAGGTTTAGGATTTGGGATTTTTGCATGTTTACACGGAAGCCAAAGATTGCCCCGAAGTCTCATAGCTCTGCAATGATAGCAGGGAGAGAGGTCAGGGGCCGCTTGACCGAGAGGATGACATTGTCCGCGTATAAGCTAATCAGGTGTTGGTCCGCGTCGAAGGTAGCGCCCATTGCTCTAGGGTTCTCTGTCTAGCACTAGGGGTTCCATGTAGAGCGCGGGGAGAGTAGGCAGCCCTGGCACGTGCCCCGGTGGATTGAGAACCCGTTGGACCGGACGCCATTCACCCTTACCACCACGCAGGGAGAGCTATAGATACTCTGAATCCATTGCCCGAAACACTCACCTATGCCGAACCATCTGAGAGGGTCTCGAAGAGGTAGGGCCACTGTACTCGGTCAAAAGCTTTTTCTGCATCGATGGCCAACAGCAGGGCCTCTTCGCGTGACCCGTGAACCTTATTCCGTCCATCAATTGTTTCTTTTGCATTTGTCGCCCTAAGTGGGAAGGGTATGCCCAGACGTGGGTCCCGTGCTCACTACACCACTGGATTCAAGCTAGCCTGGCTGAAGAAGGGTGATGCCCTGAAACCGGTCCTAGGATGCTTGTTTCCGGTCCAGGGAGGACCTGGCTTGGCAGTTCGGGCTGGACTGTTCCCACAAGGAACAGGGTCAAGACTGATTTGCATATGGCTGGGTCCAAACTGGGGTGGTGTGGTGAGCAAAAGAATGATGGATTTAACCCAGATCCTTGTGACTGGGGGTGAATGTTTGCATTGTCCAGCATTCCGTCCATCAATTGTTTCTTTTGCATTTGTCGCCCTAAGTGGGAAGGGTATGCCCAGACGTGGGTCCCGTGCTCACTACACCACTGGATTCAAGCTAGCCTGGCTGAAGAAGGGTGATGCCCTGAAACCGGTCCTAGGATGCTTGTTTCCGGTCCAGGGAGGACCTGGCTTGGCAGTTCGGGCTGGACTGTTCCCACAAGGAACAGGGTCAAGACTGATTTGCATATGGCTGGGTCCAAACTGGGGTGGTGTGGTGAGCAAAAGAATGATGGAATTAACCCAGATCCTTGTGACTGGGGGTGAATGTTTGCATTGTCCAGCATTCCGTCCATCAATTGTTTCTTTTGCATTTGTCGCCCTAAGTGGGAAGGGTATGCCAGACGTGGGTCCCGTGCTCACTACACCACTGGATTCAAGCTAGCCTGGCTGAAGAAGGGTGATGCCCTGAAACCGGTCCTAGGATGCTTGTTTCCGGTCCAGGGAGGACCTGGCTTGGCAGTTTGGGCTGGACTGTTCCCACAAGGAACAGGGTCAAGACTGATTTGCATATGGCTGGGTCCAAACTGGGGTGGTGTGGTGAGCAAAAGCATGATGGATTTAACCCAGATCCTTGTGACTGGGGGTGAATGTTTGCATTGTCCAGCATTCCGTCCATCAATTGTTTCTTTTGCATTTGTCGCCCTAAGTGGGAAGGGTATGCCCAGACGTGGGTCCCGTGCTCACTACACCACTGGATTCAAGCTAGCCTGGCTGAAGAAGGGTGATGCCCTGAAACCGGTCCTAGGATGCTTGTTTCCGGTCCAGGGAGGACCTGGCTTGGCAGTTCGGGCTGGACTGTTCCCACAAGGAACAGGGTCAAGACTGATTTGCATATGGCTGGGTCCAAACTGGGGTGGTGTGGTGAGCAAAAGAATGATGGATTTAACCCAGATCCTTGTGACGGGGGGTGAATGTTTGCATTGTCCAGCATTCCGTCCATCAATTGTTTCTTTTGCATTTGTCGCCCTAAGTGGGAAGGGTATGCCCAGACGTGGGTCCCGTGCTCACTACACCACTGGATTCAAGCTAGCCTGGCTGAAGAAGGGTGATGCCCTGAAACCGGTCCTAGGATGCTTGTTTCCGGTCCAGGGAGGACCTGGCTTGGCAGTTCGGGCTGGACTGTTCCCACAAGGAACAGGGTCAAGACTGATTTGCATATGGCTGGGTCCAAACTGGGGTGGTGTGGTGAGCAAAAGAATGATGGATTTAACCCAGATCCTTGTGACTGGGGGTGAATGTTTGCATTGTCCAGCATTCCGTCCATCAATTGTTTCTTTTGCCCTTATCTATTAGTAGGCAGATGCGTTTCTTATTATCACTGCACTGCCGGGAGGGAATAAACCCGGTTTTATCTGGGTCAATAAGTCCTGGCATAAGGGGATTAAGACGGTGGGCTAGTACACTTGCAAATAGCTTTGCATTGGTGTTTAATAACGAGATGGGCCGATAAGAGCCACATTGCTTTGGATCCTTCCCTTGTTTGGGTATGACCGATATGGAGGCCTCTAGCATGGATTCCGATAAGGAGCCTGTATCAGTGAATGAATTAAAAAGGCGCGTGAGTAGCAGAGCGAGTTCAGGGCACAAGCTCTGATAAAATGCTGCGCCGAACCCGTCGGGTCCAGATGTTTCAGTTGAGCGATCACTGAGATTACTTCTTCCACGCGGATGGGCTTATCTAAGGCATCAGTCTCCGCCGATGGAAGAGGGGTAACTGCCGCGTCACTGAGATATGCCTAGTAATCAACAGATGGGCCACTGTCTGCGGAGTAGAGCTTTGGTTAATCGGCTTGAAAGGCTGCAGGGATGCCTTCTGCGCCCTTCACTTCCACCCCAACAACATCCGTCTTGATGGACTTCACTGAGTTCGCACATTGTTTTCTATGTAAACAATGTGATAGCATGCGACCCCCCCCCCCCCATTGCCCCCAGATAAAACTTGTGTTTAAGGCGTAGCATGGTATATTTGGCCCTGTCAAGATCAAGGTGTTTCAGTTGGAGACGCTCTTTCTCTAGTTCTGTCCATACCCGGGAGCACCAGTGCGTTTGTGAATGGTTTCTAGCTCCAGGACCCTTTGCTCAAGGACCTTCCTCTTGTCTCGCCGCACTCTATTCTCGTTTGCTGCTCGCACAATGAGTTCCCCCCCGTGCTACCAGTTTTAGGGCCTCCCAGACCAACGTAAATACAGTGGAGCCAGTGTCGTTGAGGGTCAGGTATTCCTGAATGGTTTTCCGGAGCGCAAGGACTGTAACCGGGGATTGTAACATGGTTTTGTGTAGAAGCCAGGTCGATGTCTGTAAGGGAGAGGGGGGTGTATGAAGGGTAAGAGTGATGAGTGCATGATTGGATAGAGTGCGGGACTCGATTGTAGAGGTCTTCACTCGATCCCATGCTCACAGGGAGGCCAGGAAATGATCAAGTCACCATATGTCTTGTGAGCCACTGAGTAAAAAGTGTAGTCCCCATCTCCAGGATGTTGAGAGCGCCACACATCTCGTAGGCCACACTCAGCTAGCCATACCAGGCCCTCAGGGGAGACAGCCCCGGTTTGACCAGATCTATGCCCCGAAAGTTGCCCCCGACAATTACAGCCGCATCTGGGGACAGAAGTACCCTGGCAAGTGAGTCAAGTAAAAAGGATTCTTGGCGTTCGGGGCATAGATCGATGCCCACGTAAGGTGAAAAGAGCCTATCTGCAAGCAGAGCGCCGGAAGACGCCCCTTGAGCTCCGCAATCTGACCCAGAACCGTCCCATGAAAGTGTTTAGAGAAGAGAATGCCCCCCCTTTTTCCCATCCCGATGACCAATATTGCTGTGGGAATCGTTTGGATTGCATCCTTTGCAAGTCTCTGGGGAGCAGATGTGTTTCTTGCACCAAGCAAATGTCTCCATGTGAGTTTTCAAGCAAGGAGAGGACGTCTGACCTCTTTGTTGGATTATTGAGGCCTCGAACATTGAGGCTTACCACTTTAATTTCCAGGTTAAGTGCAAGGAGAGGGTCCGCCTGGGCGTAGAGTGGCCTCGGGAGAGCCATCCCATGTTATAGGGCAGAATATGTTCCCTTGAATGTGTTTCATGTGCGTGGGAAGGCGTGTCGGAAGGAAATTCCCTTAAACTAACCCCAAGCCCCAACAGTAAGAAAAAAACCAACATACATTTGGACATTATGTAATAGGATAAAGTCCATTAAGATGGAGAACATGAAAATAGGGGAGCCGATCGCGACCATGATTGCCATCTATTAGATGCTGGTCACCCACCTCCGCCCCGTCCTCCAATACCATCCATCACAATAGGAAGTCTCTACCATACCTCATGTGGAAGGGCCAGCTTTGTCCATTCCTTCAAGTGGAGAGGTGTGGTGCAGCGGCCAGGGCAGCTGACTTCGGAGCACAGGGTTCACGGTTTGATCCCCGGCTCCGGCGGCAGCTCAGCTCAGCACCATGTGACTCTGGGCAATAGCTCACTTAATTTCCACTACGGCCCCCAGCGCCTTGAGACCCGTAAGGGTGAGTAGCTGCGCTATATAAAAACGGACTTACATTTCTCCAGAGGAAGTGGAGAATCGCCAACCTCTCCTTGGCGATGGTGTCTGGGTCAGAGTGATGGGTTTTGGGCGTAGATTTGTGGCGTGCTCCGTTCCGGTTCCTGCCGTACAGCCGGCGCCTGTGGAAGTAGGGTGTGAGTCCTGCTCCGTAAGATCCAGATTCAAGACCTTGCATGCTTCCGTTGGGGATTGAATCTGGTAGGGTTTGCCTTCCCAACAGAAGATGAGGCGGAAGGGATGGCCCCATAAGAAGGAAGTGCATATCCGTCTCAAGTGGCTCGTGACAGGGCGAAATTCCTTTAATTTCTGCAACGTGATCGCAGCTCTTTCAGGACCTTGCAGCTGAGAGTGGCCTCGAAACTGGAGTTTCTGGGATTCTCAAGCCTCCTGGAGAATTCCTTCCTTGGTTTTAAAGTCATGAACGCAAACCAAGATGTCTGCTGGAGGCTTTGCGGGGGGCCCACCTGGTGGCATCTATCAAGTTTAAATTCGCTTTCAGCTGTGGAGCCCAAGACCGAGCAAAACAGGGCTTGCATGTATTCCTTCAGGTCTGAGCCCTCCGATTCGGTTTGGTCCCCCTAATGCGAATATTATTTCTTCTGGATCTGTTTTCAAGATCCTCAGAATAAACTTGTACTTCAATCTGTTGTTCTTGGATAAAATGTTTTCTTGTTGTAGGTTTTCTAATTCTTCATCCTGCGTAGAGTTACCTTCCTCCAGGGCTGCCATCCTCTCCCCAACCTCATCGATTTCTCGTCTGGCCTCACTTTGCTCGAGGGCGAGATCTTTCTTTACCGTCTGTAGGTCTTCACGTAGGGAGGCGAAGAGCGATTCGAGGAACTTGCGGGTCACCGGACTCTCGGGGTTTTCACCTCCGCCTGCTGTTTTCGGCTCCCCCGCTCCTGTGTTCTTGCTGGGCGCCTCACCGGAGGTCTTAAGCAGCATGTCGCACACGTTGCGCTCTTTTTTAGCTTTAACTGAGGCCATGCTGTCTCGGCCCACGGCCCGTAGTTAATGAGTAGAGGCACAGGGAGCAGGCACAGGTGAGTTGGTGGATTCTGCCTGTTGCTTCCTCTGAGAACCTGGTGCCGTAGAAGTGGCAAAGGTGGAGCAGATCCCCCCCCCCACCCCAGGGGCGCCACCGCTCCGTACCGGCCACTGCTAAACCTCAAACCGGTCCACAAGTCCCATGCATGCTGCTGCACTCCAGCGGGTTTGCCGGGAAGGTCACAGGTTCAGGCCTCGCTGCCGTGCACACAGATTATCCAGGGGACCCACACCATTTAGATCATGTAATTATGGAGCTGTGGGCTTTCAGACCTCTTCAGAGTGCCCAGCCGCTATCCCAGTGAGACCACGGAGTAGATCTAAGGGGTTGGGGGGAGGGGTAGCTCCAGTGAGGTTAGCTGAGGCACGAGGCGCAGTCTCCAGGACCAGAACCAGCTGGTCTCCGCTTCGTGAGTCTGCTCGGAGCGCCCAGACACCAAGCAGGTAGGGCTGCCAAGCTATTTGTCAGACACCACTAGGGCTCTTCAGGCATGCGGGCGAAGTGGAGAAAAGGGGGGGGGGGGAGACCTCGGCCCCTCTTGTACCTGAGCGGGACCTTCGGTCGCTCTCCTGACCCTCAGGCCTGCAGTAGTTCAGCTCACTGCCTGGTGCTTGAATGAGTATTCAGGTATTCCGGCCCTCTTGCGTGTCCTAGATGTCAGGCCCGGAGGGGGGACACGGATTCTTTCGGCTGCCTCCAGGCGCTCCAGGCCTTCCGCCTCCAACCTCCTCCCTGCCACCAATCGATAGCGACCACTTTGTCGTTTATGTCCAACCCTGAGAATTATCCAGGGCTGCCTCATCGATGTGCGACGCGGCTCGAGAAGTAACATTGACCTCTAGGTAGATAGGATTAGTACCTGCCCCCAGAGGTCAATTTTACTTCTCGAGCCATGTCGCACATCGATGAGGCAGCCCTGGATAATTCTCCGGGTTGGACATAAACGACAAAGTGGTCGCTATCGATTGGTGCAGAACCGCCTAGACCACATACCTGAACTAGGGTAATATCACAGGGTATATTGTGTGTTCTTGTCGCGAACCCCTGTACTCACATCTACTTCACCTTTTAACTATCTCACTGGTCCTGACGAAACGCCATTGGATCCACTAGGGACCGACTAGGCGTGAAACATGTCGACCTGATTAGACCTGACTGCACATTCATTACTAGTATTCACTAGAATTTGCAAAAGCGAACTAACTCTCTATGGCAGAGTTACAAGCTCATTTTTGCCTGTTTTAATATATCGTACGGACCCAAGAATAAATATCTATGTGGGTACCAGCACGCTATTTTTAAAATCCACTTACACAGATCCCCACACACCCGCACTCACCACTGAGGCGTTCCTCGAAACGATCTCCGCCAAAGAGCCCTCTCCCGGGGCCCGTGGGGGACTGCAGCGCCACCCCCACGAGGAGCAACACCCAATGATGAAGCATGACACCCTGATGGGTGTGTGAGGGCAACTCTCCAATTAGGAGGAATTCCCCCTGCCTCAACCTTTTGACATAAAGTAAGATAGGCATTTCTCAAACTACACTTGGATCCCTAAGGAGACCTGGAAAAAGGAGTAGGCAGATTCGAGAATCACAGGAAAGTTCAATCAGAACCGGAAACCACACTTTAGACCTCCAGATCTAGGTGACTACTACCAAGTTTGCTTACTGTCTTCGGACCAGTGCGCACAACATCATTGTCATTGCGAACGGGGGCAAGGCATATCCCTTCTCCACCCGTCAATCCTGAAGGAAAGCATCTGTCGCTGCTGCATTAGTGTATAGTGTCCAACTGAAGTACCTGGCCAACTGATGGTCAAGGTGGAATGCAAATAGGTCCACCGTTAAAGGTCACCACCTGGTTTGGAGTTCCTAGAACACCAGAGGGTCCAACTTCAACAGGCTCACATCTTGCCAATGCCGGGATTGCCTGTCCGCTACCTGATTGGATTTTCCCAGAAGGTATTACGCCGTCACGGATATGTGATTCTCCAGACAATAGGCCCAATAGTTCAGAGCCAAATCCAGGAGAGTATTGGATCTTATTCCTCCGAGGTGATTGATATAGCATACCGCCGCTACTTTGTCCATCTTCAGGAGGACACAGCATTGTATTTTGTCCTTGAATAAACACTTCACTTCGAAGGACCCTGCCATCAGTCGAGGCAATGTATGTGGAGTGTCTTTTCGGCGGAGGACCACTTTCTGTCAGTGAAGAACTCCCCACAATGTGCTCCCCATCCTATGCAGCTGACATCGGATTTGATCACCAGGTCCAATTGGGATCCGAAGATGGCCCGGGCGTTCCAGGCCTCAATATGGGCAATTCACCACCTTAGCTCTTCTCTGGCTTCTTTCGACAGGGGGAACCATCTGGGAGTATGTTGGACCTCTCCGAAGTTGGAAGGCTTTCCGTCGTTGCAAGGGTCCCGGGAATATGGCCTTTAGGCAAGGTAACAGAAGGCCCACAATCCGGGCTATGTGCCTGAGTGAGGTGGATGGCCTGTCCACCGTCCTCCTCAGTTCGTGCTTTGATTTTGTTGAGTTTCCTGGTGGGGGGATACCCTGGTGGCTTGGACCAAGTCCACTATAAACTCAGGAACACTATGGACTGCATCGGTGACGTTATGGATTTGTGCTCATTGATGACAAACCCCAGGGACTCCCAAGAGGTCGACTGTCATTTGGAGTTGCTCCGACAGCCTCCTTGGGCACTGACTCGTGAGAGGATGTCGTCCAGGTACACGATGAGCTGTATGCCCCTGGCCCAGAGGTGTTCCATCACCTGTTTCAGGACTTTGGTAAAACACCATGGCCCCAAAGTCCACCCAAAGGGGAGTGTTGTGAACTCAGAAGTCTGGAGATCTCATTGAAACATCCATAATCAAAGGAGAGTGAGCTCTACTGGTTCTCGGGGTCTAGGTGTCAAGTGTTGACCCGAAACCCTCAACCAATCTTTACCACTGGTGGTGTAAGTGATCACCACTATGGTGTCTTGTTGGGTGGCGTCATCATTGGGTTTCACACCTAGGTACTTGCTTCCTTAGGCGAGTACCACCTCCTTCTGAGGGAAAGTGCTGGTGGGATCCGTATGGTGGTGCGTAAAATTACCTCCTGTATCAAAAAATTGACACCTCATTAGAGGTGAAGTACACAGGGGTAAGATTAAAAAGTGAATTAGTGATGCTGTTCGGACGTGTTAATTGTCCTTAACATCACATTGCCATTGAAACTGCAGGAACCACCAATGAGGGGGGTAGATCCAGATCATGAGATAGGTCCAATTGTTGGTTTGCAGAAAATCTCTGAGGAAGGGGATGCCCTCCATCTTGAAGTGACGGAAGACCAGCCACTTGTTGAATTCCCTCAGACTGATAGTGGGATGCTGTCCCCCATCCCTCTTTTCTACCAGGAAAAGGTTGCTGAGGAACCCGGAGGGGTGGGTTGTTTCTGGGTATTTGCCCCTTTTGCTAGGGGCTGGGCAACCTCTGCCTGCACAAGGGCGGCCTGCGTTTCAGAGAAAGAGAGGGAGTGGACAGTCGGTTGTTGTGGGGAACCATAGAACTCTATGTGGAAACCCTGAATGGTTTGAAGGACCCAGGAATACAATGTGAGTGCCCCCCAATTGTGAGCAAACGCCGGCAGCCTGCCCCCCTAGTCTGACCTGGGAGAAATTTTGTACACTCACCTTGCGAGGAAGCATGGTGGTCATCTCCTCTGGCGATTCCTCTGGAGCCTTGTTGGTGGTGGTAACTCCTGGTGGGCTAGAAGGTGCCAAACCTAGCGGGATCTTGCCACTGTCCTTGCCTGGCTTCTGAACCTTTGGAGGGGCCTTGATATAGAGCATGGCCAGCATTGTGCTGCCATCTAGAGTAGTCTCTTCTCCAAGGGCACCACTGCACCAGACACTGCTTTGTGGATTGAGGCATCAATGACCTCACAGAAACTATTGTCGCTAGGGAGGTAAGTAACACTTTCCTCCTCCATATAGGATTATGCAGAGTCCTGCATTTTTTGAGGGCAAAAAATGAATGGGGGTAGCCAAGGGAAAGTACAGGTGAAAGTCCGTAGGACTACAATATAGGTCAAGGCCAGGGACCCCAAACTCCCAAGTATTTGAATGGGGAATACCACATATTGCACTTGCCTGGGTCGGTGTCCCAATTATAGCAACAGTCGCGTGGTCACAGAAATCGACAAATTCAGACCCCCGCAGGGGTGTTCAGACTCCAGGCGGTTAGGCTCGAAATGAATACTGCAAATAAAGATAATTGCTCCAGCTGTACAGAGTTGCAGACATACACGCTTCTCAATAGAGTTTTGAGGAAATAGACGTGCCGGCCGCAGCGGAAGACGAGACACGCGAGCATGTTAATGCAAGCACGGAGCCCTCCACGCTTTGAACCCTCACACCTCGATCAGAGGTGAGATAAAGAACAAAAGCGGTCACGAAGGAGCGTCTAAGCATTCCCGCGCTGTGGGGAAAAGCATATGAACAATACAATAAGAAACAATTAACAGATACCAGTTAACAGGCAATATTTTAATAAAGAAATTATTGTGCGAAGTCCCAGGACACTTAACCGAAGGCTACTGGAGCAGTGAAGAAAGAGGAGGCAGGAGCATCTTCAGGGGGTCTTAAAGGACAGTACTGAATGTTGTTGAATGGACTGATGTTCCTTTTCCCTGGTTTTCATGGGAAATTAAGTTTATGGTGGTTGTTGTTTCCAATGGCTACTGTATGAATAAAGTGAAGAAAGAACAGTGTAATCCTCACCTCCCGTCCAGATATACAATCACAATTGCAGATAAAATGTGGTGATCTTTCTGCTCACAGGTTAAGCATATGCCTTTCACTTAGATGCATGAACTATTGCACTTACATTTCTTCATCAGTACTATTGCACTCCTGAGAGGATTGCTAAATTTACCCCAATAGCCAAATACCCTGTAAGAATTGTGGCATTATTTACGTGGGTTTTTACATGTAGTATGGGAATGTCCCAAAATACACTAGTATTGGGCAGCTATATTCACCCTTCTGGACAGCATGGTGTCCACGTCTCTGCCCAGAGACCCGGGCCTGTCAAAATCGACAGAGGTATACCCAAATGACCCTTTTATACCTGGGCATGGGACGTAGTTATATACAATAACAAATGGTATAAAGGAATAGATGCAAGACAGTTACTGAGTAGAGTACATTTAATTACCCTCTCCACAATTATTGTTCTTGATGAATATATCAAACCATAATTATATCCCACATGGACGATAGCACCTAATCAATGAAATAGACACAAAAAAGATGACATATATCACAACGTTCTATACAAAAACAAAACAGCATACATGTATCACAAAATATCCCTAACAAATTATTCTCACTAGTGTCTTCCATACAATTCTGGACAGACCACTAAGAGGTAGTCAAGGTGGCACACTTTAAGGTTAGTCAACTAATACAGTCTTTCTAGTGTGACACCCTACAGTTTAAAACGTCACTACAATTCTATTGACTCCTCCTTAGAAGTGTCGACGTGACCACGTTTCAGCCTATAATCTTCTTAGGCCTCCTCAGGACAGGGTTAATACATTACTGTACAAAACACAAAAACAACAACATTACTACCATCATACGCTGTGTGAAGAGCAAGCTGGCTAAGAATCGTGACTGCCCATATCACCATAAAGTGCCTATCTATAACATCAACAAAAAATCAACCACCAGTGTCAATCTTATTAAAAGAATGACCTACGCAATGTAAGTTCACTACATGCACCCAGTGCTAAACGCAAATACCAGACTCCCACTTGATCCCTCTAGACACAGTGACTCTCCAAAGAGAGATATCGTGTAGTCAAACGATAACAAGATTTAAATAAATCAAAAAAATGCAAGAATATTAAAAACCTTATTGCCCCATACAAGGATACCATATGTCAAGAATACTTAAAACATAGGGACTTACATCTGTCAAGCCTCCAAATAGACCAAAACTCATACTCAATCCATAACACCTCGCGCCACATAGGTCTCTCAGTGCTCAACTGGATCCAGCACGTCTGGAAAAACAATATATACAACTCATATCAACACACGTGCCTCCCTCACACTCCACAACTATAATCCCAAGCCAGAGAGAGGTCGGTCCGGAAGGTTGTAACTCGCCAGGCACTTACCTCCCACAGCGTGAGGTGGAGTGCCCTCCGTTAAAATAGGACTACTCAATCATCATCATCATCATCATCATCATCATCATCATCATCATCTCATAAAATCAATCCACATGCGATTCCAAAGTAAATCGACCTACAAAAGGGAAATACATGCGGTTCAAGAGCAGTCCCCCTTCCAATATGGAATATCTAATCAAATCTATTAGCCAAGCCCTCAAGGCTCCACGACTTACTCTCACAGAAGTATGGGGATCTCAATCTCCTCTGTTTCTTTCACTCCATGCGCGGACTCCGAGGAAAGACTCCACTCGCGGCCCCGCCGCCGCATCTAATATCGCCTCCTCACTACGTGCGGGACTACGTCACAGGGGGCATAGATGTAAAGGAAGGACTCGCACTCTCCACACTCGCGGGCGAAACCGTCCGCCATGTTTGTAGTCCCGGCCGTGAAACACAGCCACTATACTACAGAAGTCTGCCCAATGGCAGAAAAGGCTCGCAATTGCCCGTTCCGCTGAATATTTAAAGGCATAAGACAAGCATAAGGGGCTCTCTAATATTTCCCTGTTATACCCCAGTGCAACGATAAATCGGGTATAATACAAGTCGAACCCGAGGCATACAGATCGCCCAACCTCCACAGGAGGCAGGTCTATCAGGGGCGCCAGAATATCTAAGCAACTCCGGGCAGTCCAAGCTTTACCCTATAAATTCCTATTCCCTCTATAGTTAAAAAAAAGCGGGGTATTCCAACAGTAAAACGACTAAATGTATGGCAGTCACAGAATTCAACAAGCCAGCCTACTCGATGCACGCCATATGTTGGACAGTTAAAACAATTAAATCCAAATCACACCAACATTAATAGTATATACAAAATATATACACACAATTGTACACTTCGAGGCAATATATAATGCAGTTTGACTAAAACAGACATAGTTAAAAAACATCCTCACTACTAGTACAAAGAAGCATATCATCTGAATCTAGGCATCCTCCTAATACCAGTTATTGATAGAACACCAGCTTCTAACCTATCCACATACCCAATGGCAGGTCTAGGATAATTCTAAAGATTACATAAAGATATCAGATTAGCGCCCAAATTTCATCGCGGTCATTCAGTCCCTGCGTGGCCGTATGATATCTTTCAATCATGCGCGCCTCTAGACGGTTCAGATTGTTTTGCATAACCGTTTTATTGAGTGCTTTCACCACCAACAGAACAGACCAGTTGAGTTCATTCTCATCATGTCTCATTTCGATATAATGTTGGACCATAGGAGCCCCTATGGTCCTGCAACGTATGCGCGATTTATGCTGCAAAATCCGCATCTTAATGGGTTGTGTCATCTGCCCAATATACGTTTTACCGCATGGGCATGTCACTGAGTACACTACGTTTCTAGTGTTACAATTGGAGAAACACAACTGCTTATGTTGCTTTTTGTTTATTTCTACAAATTTGGAATCTTTTGTCTGTGGACAAACCGCGCAACCATTGCACCTGTAGTGCCCTACCAGTGCCGGTAAACCCAGCATTCCTCTCAGGTTTGCTGGTGTGGGTTGCTGGCGTGTGGCTTTAACCAGGTAGTTTCTCAAATTCCGCCCCCTGCGAAAGGTTTGGGATATTCAGGTGTTCGATTAACCTCAGATTTCTTAGGATAATTTGTTTAACCTTATTAGCCTTGGGGTTAAAGGTGAGTACGCATACTAGTTGTTCTGACTCTTGTTTAGTTTTGGGGATGAGTAGATTTTCCCGAGGGGTATACCACGCTCTTTTCAAAGCTCCCCTTACCAACTTCTTGGGATACCCTCTTGTAATAAGTTTTATTTGCAAAATCTTAGCATTTCTGAAGTAATCCTCTTTATCAGTACAGTTACGACGTACTCTCAAGAACTGCCCGTAGGGCAGGTTGTCCTTGAGGTTACGTGGATGTCCTGACGTATAATCCAACAAGGTGTTCCGATCAGTCGGCTTTGTATACAAGTCTACCTCCAGCCTACCATCCTTGTCCATAATCCAAACATCTAAAAAATTAATTCGTTTTAAACTGTAGGGTGTCACACTAGAAAGACTGTATTAGTTGACTAACCTTAAAGTGTGCCACCTTGACTACCTCTTAGTGGTCTGTCCAGAATTGTATGGAAGACACTAGTGAGAATAATTTGTTAGGGTTATTGTGTGATACATGTATGCTGTTTTGTTTTTGTATAGAACGTTGTGATATATGTCATCTTTTTGTGTCTATTTAATTGATTAGGTGCTATCGTCCATGTGGGATATAATTATGGTTTGATATATTCATCAAGAACAATAATTGTGGAGAGGGTAATTAAATGTACTCTACTCAGTAACTGTCTTGCATCTATTCCTTTATACCATTTGTTATTGTATATAACAGAGACCCGGGCCTGGCACTGCTGGGGGCTATGACGGAAATTACAAAAAGGGAGCAGCAATTTGTCGCTATGGCCATTCTAATTGCTAAGCAATGAATTGCATTTACCTGGTGAGCAGAGGTGCACCCACTAACAAGTTGCTGGTTACGTGACATGATATATTCTAGTACGCAGTTTGAAGTATATATTGAAATCTTACACAGCCATGCCAAGTACCACACATCAGGCGTTAGACTAATGCATTTTAGTGTGGTGGTCCGCATCACCGCACTAAAATGCGAAGTCACACATTATAGCGCCTCCTTGAAAAGTCAAGCCGCGAGACCGGAGCGCTGCTATAGCAGTAGCACTCAGCAGCGCTCGTACATTGGAGGGGGCACAGCGGAAAGAGCCACACTGGAGCAGACATGTCCAAGCCCTTGTATGTTCATGTGAGGTGCAGCTCGGTGCTGGCTTGGTTCTGTCCCAGGTCTCTGTTGCTAGCACTTCTTTCTCACTTCATGGTTCTATAATTCTTGCTCAGCTGTGTTTGGATTTGGACCCCGCTTCTACTAGGATATCACTTATGTCGACAGATGTTAGTTACTCCTCGGTCCAAGCGATGAAGTCCCTCAAGAGGTGTGTGGGCTGATTTGTTTGACTGTTTGTGGCTCTGTTGGGTCAGGGCACCAAAATAAAAATGGCCTCACAGCCAAAGAACTTGGAGGACGCTCAGTGCTGCAGTCCTGTCCAGTCCTGGCCTCACATTGGGTCACATTCTGTGCCGGACTTGTTTTCTGTCCTAGTCCAGTCCCGGAGGGATGAGTTTCCTCTCCGGTATGGCTGGCATACACAGCTGTCAGCCTTCACATTAGCAATCGGTTGTGAGAGCCAGTAGGAATGATTCTGTGGATATCTTACCCATCTGTCTGTGGCTTCATTATCGCGGTGCACACCTTATCCCCAAAACTTTGCCAGGCCTGAGGAGCTCCAAATAATGAGAAACCTCTGCATCTCCGCATCTGTGACTCCCTTACAGCACACCTGGATACATCATATTGATCCTGTGACCCAAAAATGGCCTACATTAGCAAATCATACTGTTAAAAAAGAGGACCACATTTGCAAATGGGGCAGATTGGAACTTGTCAAGAGGCTGTACAGGTGTTTTACAAGATAAGGGGACACGTGCATTTATGCTTATTTTCTGGAAAGTCTTAGGGACAGACCGTATCCTCCCCTATGGTGCCCCGCTGGCGCTTTAGATCTAGCTCTGTTTGAATTTCGCCTGGATCAGTGAAGAGGTACAGCGCGGTGGGATTGGTCCCTTAACAGGTCCGTTCATTACTACTCTATGGGGTTCTACATTGTTGGGTTGTATCTTGGCCCTAATCCTACATATGTACAGGTGGAGGAGGCATTTCGCTTTTTCGGGGGCTAGCTCTTGGGACAATTAAAGACTGCACCTACTGCATGTGGTATCAGTGAACAAATGTAACATGACCCGGCTAATACCTGGGCACCCACGGTGGTCATGTGCTGATACCATGTGTTTTGTAAGAGTGCGCTGTGTAGTCCATACGGAATACTCGTGTTGGGTTCAGTGTCATTAGAGATGACATGGGAGAGGTTCCTACACAAGCACTGTGCAAATGTCGGGATATACTCAATTTGACTGGGCAGATCTTTGACCAAGTATGTATGCGGCCAAACCCACAGTAAACAGAGGGTATACAATTCAACAACAATACATAACTTGTGGAACATTGTAGGTCTTGGGGATTGATCCAGGAGAGATGTCTGTAGTCCTCTGGTGATTGAGGGATTGCTTTACTTTGGAAAGGTTAGAAAGAAGTTTGTGATAAACGTTCGGTGTCATGGACTTACAACTTGGGTCTTTGTTAGGATTATGGAAATGGTTGCTGGAGAGATGGTGGGCCGCTGTAAAGGTGGTGCACTTTCTTGGCTCGATTGCAGACCTGTTGGATAAAAGCTGTTGTTTGTTGGTTAGGTTTCCGAAAACATGTGCATTCTTGCGTATCATCATCAACCGTTCTTGGGGATTCCTGTGCCTTTCTTTTTTAAAGTTGTGATTTTACATTTCATGTGTTGTCTTTTTTAGCGGGGCACAGGAATGTGACCCCCAATCAGGGTGTCTCCCTTTTTGAGGACAATGGATGTTTATTCATGGGTTGCCTTAATTCTCGCTTATGAGTCATCGGTTCTCCCCTCATCGTAACAGGAAAGGGTATGTTTTGTTAAAGGGGGTGATTTTCGTGAGCCTGTGGATGGTCTGGGCTCTAACGTTTTATTGGTGTCGCTAGATGGCTAGTGTCCTATCTTCCCTAGTGAGGGAGTGCAGGGCGTGCCTTTACACATGCCCCGGTTGATGTGAAAAGAGGGGGCGTGCCGTGACTAGGTGTTGTGGGCGATCGCCACGTGCTCTAAGGTCATGTGTATGCCCCTCTAGTCCTAGCACTCGGTGTGCAGTGGGACCCTCCCTAACTGCGCTAGGTGTCTTCACTGTGCCCTTTTTCTAGAAGGTTTTTTTGGGCTGGCTTTGGGCTTCTTTTTGTGGGCATCTTGGGAATTTCCCTAGGTTCTTATGTGATTTGGTTATTTTCATTGTTGTGTACCAGAGGAGGTCGGAGAGGTGTCCCGCGGCCCCCATGTGTTTCTAATATGGTGGTGGATAAGATTAGGCTTATTTGATCCCCTAGATAGTGTGTGTAAGGGCTTGTGTGTTATCAGCTTGATCGCTAGGCCGGATGCAGCAGTGAGTCTATTTCGGAGTACCTCACACAGAGCTGTGATGTATTTTTGCGAACTCTCTCCCTCTTGGCACCCCCTTTTCCCTTCAACTAAGTCCTGTGCGTGACTTTTTGGGCCTGCTGTCGCTGGCTGTGGCCAGGGACTTCCAACCGGCGACACACCCCCTTCGTTGTTTTGGAGGTCCATGACCCGACGAGCAGGCTTTGAGTGTTCGGAGAACTTTGAGGGAAAGGAGGAGGCAAAATGTTGCTAAATGGATTGTCTGGTGCAAGGCCAGAACTGGTCGAATTTCTCCCGATACGTGTAAAGGACAGGGATGACGGACTGTTCTGGTGAACTCCTCTACTGATTTGGTGCCATGCCGTGGGTTGTGATCGGTCGCAGTTTTGTGTACACTGTGGGCGTTATGGGGTTTACCCAAGTGTGCGGGAAACCTGGCTCTTTACACTGGAACACTTACTTGTTTTGGAACTGAAAAGGGGCCTTCATTGGCCAGGAGGCTGTTGGCTGCTGGTGGGACCACATGCCATGCAGAAATGTTGGTCCTGTGCCGAGGGCCTGAGAGTGGGGTCCATTATATCTGGTTATTGGAACCTGCCCCAATTGGACTTGGGCGAGGGGACCTGGGTGCCTGTTTTTAAGGACTTGGACGGGAGCTGCTCTGTACCCAGTATAGGCCTAGGTAGATGCACAACCTTTTACCTACATTTGTTTTACCTTACTCTACATAACGGCTCTGGCGCTGACCTTTTACCTAGTTAGGTGCCGAATAAATGTCATGTGGCTTTCTTCTAAAACTATCCTCATTTATTATGCATGAGGATTCTTAGTATCACAGCAGGATTACCGTCTTGTGCATAATAACTCTGTACAAAAGTCACCGCTATCGTCATCCTTGGCGACAGGCCCAAAGTACCATGACATATCTAGGTAGAACCCCTGAGGATCCCTTCTGGGTATTTAAGTACCACATCTTCGCTGGGCAAACCAGAGGAGAAGCTTCCATGCTGACACGAGACGCTGAAGTCCCTGCACGCAGACACAACAGCACGCAGTGGTCTGTCATCCCCTGCTGGGTGTCCAACTCGAGACCAAGATGGGGTCCTTTGTTCTCTCCCATCAGGTAATGGGGTTGGCTCTTTCCTAGGGGGATTCTTGGCTTTCTACCTACATAGATGCTAGGTACACTTCAGTACACTTAGCTACGGGTAGCATCTTAGGAGTTTGCATGGTTTTAGCACCATGGTAGAATTCTACCTTTTATTTACTCTGTTGGTGCTGGTAATCGTATATATCTGTTCCTGTCTAATGGTTGTTGCAGCACACATATTTTATACTAGAATGACACTGGTTCAATAAATGCTTATTGAAAACGTCCCCACCATTTATTCTGTGTATCTTTTTGAGACAAAGTGGGCACAAGTGACTGAGTGAAAAGTTCTGAACTGTTTCCACAATCCCTTAGGGATCAGGGTCGTCATGTTTGATAGTTGCCAGAAACTATTCGCTCCTTGGTAAGGTTGGGGGACTTATAGTAGCACTGTGAGCTAGCTGGTCTACAGGCGAACATATCCTTTGGGGGTGTCTGGAATCAGTCTGGACACCAATCCCTTGGTTTGTTATCTAAACGTGCAGATCCTATATAGATTTGTAGGAACTACACGACATAGCGCCGTCAACGTTGGTTTGGTTCTTATTTAACAGTCAAATCTGAGTAGTTCAGTTGTGCTTTTCTCAGAGACCCCTACTCACATTTACCCAGAGACGGCTGGAGTGGGGAGGGAATATCCGCCACAGCTGAGTAGGTATATCCTATGTATTGGCTGTAGGTTTATTCAAGCTTGAAGGATATAGTTCCCTACATTGTGCAAAACCTTATATCTTTTTCCATAGATCTTCAACCCATAATTTCTCAAAAGGCAGACACAGGTGATAGTGGTACTAGTAGGGAGGAAGTTGAGCCGGAAGGTTCTATAAAAATTTCGGAAAATTGCAGAAATGCACTTGCTATAAAATTAGAACATTTTGGTCTCTCAGCGTTTGGCGGGACCGTTACTTTTGTGATTGAGGCACACGAGGCATTCAGAACAGAGGTGTTCTATTCTTGGGTCAAATTCACACCTGCAGATGCACGTACAAATACATTTCATTCTTACACTCCGGATGAAATACCAGATGAATACTCTCCATACAAGGACATAGAAGTCCTGTTAACTTACCAAGAGCATATAAATTGGTTTAAAGGCTCCCTCCCACACACCACAGAAAAAGTGAGACTCGGTCAGCTCAGCAGAGACGGAGCGACGTGGCCGGTTCTAGCTGCTTACACACCGCATCTAGAGATAGATACATTACCAGCAGCAGACTTGCGTCCAATTCACAAAGAAATAATAAAACGTTACAGAAATCTTGCACAGTTTGTAATGCGAACACTCACACTTCAACCTACAAGGGTCACTCAAACAGGTCAACTACCAGGGACCGTAACAAAAATCACCCCACAAACGCTAAATGAGATTATGGGTAGAATGCCTACTAAACGTGAGCAAATGCCATTCTGAAAAGCACAGAAAATAGCACAGCTCGAGGCAGTGTTTCCACACACAGGCCTGCAAGAAAAACACAGAATAGTGACAATTTGCTTGCCAATGGGGATAGCTCCCCCGATAGAGGATTGTACCACTTGGGATACTGTTTTTGCTGCCGTTTATCCCAGAAAGCATGATACCCCCTAAATAGCAGTCATACCAGAAGTATTGAAACAGATACAAAATGAGTACGGGGCAGAACCTGCCCTGGACTCGGCGATGAAATTGATAAGCAATTTTGCCCAGGTATCAACAATTATGTTATCCAACATAAAAGGGGAAGCTGCAGCAGTGGCTTTATGCCAACACCTGAGGGAATGCACTCCTGCACAACAGGAGCGGGAATTACCTAAAATTATTGAAGAGACCGATGCTTCTCTGGGTAGAGATAATTTGGGAGCTAGACCTGTGAAACCACAATTAATGGGGAATCCTGAAAAGGATAACTCAAAGCAAGCACCTGATTCTTCTAAAAAGTAATGTGATAATAAACAATCAAAAAACAATTAGAATTCATCAGTCACGGGGTGTGTCTCCTCAACAGGAGCCCTCTGACAGGAAATATAACCTTGGAAACTACTACAATATTAAAAAACCTGACAGGTTTCAGGATACTGATCCACGTTCCTCTCATTCCTTTCAGGGTTCATCCAAAAACTCAGAGAGGGAAGGACGGTCAGAACGCAGATCAAAAAAGCGAGCAAAACCAAGAGACGCACATCGCACTTCAGACTACATTATCAAAAAAGAAGATAAACCCAAAAGTAAACCTCAATTTAAAAAGTAGAAAGTAGCTGGCCTTAAAATAAGAAATGCCCAGGCTACTGAGGACTCAACTGTTGAACGGGGAATGGGCTCTGACGATGCTGGACAGCACAGCAGAAGTAACAATAGCTCGCCAGAACCTGATGGAATTTCTGGTGACAGCAGCGTTGAATGAACATATCATGTTGGAAACACCTGATACAAGGGTAAGTGTCCCACATTAGTTATATGAAATAACTCTCCGCATGGAGTGGGACATACCAAGGAAAGTGAAGGGTCTCTTTTGGGAGAACCTGACTTATGGATATGATATCCTTTTGGCTGAGAAAAATTGGCCACCTGAGTTCGTTATGAACTGCCCAAAAGGAGAAGCCGTAATATTTTCAGCCTTCTCCGACCTCGTTCCAGAATCACTAAAATACATAGGTGCAGGAGTGGACGGTAGCACTAGCTCCTGCATTATACCGCAATCATGTAGGGTGGGATGCTGAGTCGCCTCACCATGAAATCCCAGTTAAAACTACTCCAACTCCACAGAGGCAGTACCCAATAAAACATGACGCAAAAAAGCAAGTCAGGGAGATCTTAGATCAACTTGAATATCAAGGTGTAGCAGGTATTTGACTGCATTTTCGACCCTAGGCTCTCAGTGTCAATTTTGTAGAGTGCTCCAAGGGTATAAGAATAGCCCCGGGTTGTTCTCGGCAAGAGTATCAGAGTTACTTCAAAATTTTGATGCAGAGGCATTGTCCTATGTAGATGATATTTATCTGACGGACGAACTATTGGATCATTTGAACAGGGTGAACCACATCTTTTTGGGATTCACCTCTGAGGGCTACAAATGTAACTTTAAAAAAATCTAACATTGCCCACCTCAATGTCCTATTTTTAGGATATGCGCTCTCAAGTGGAGGGAAAAGCCTTGCAGCTAATTCTTTTTAGAAAAATGTGCGCTGCTCAAACCTCCAAAGACTGAAAAACGTACAATCCATTTTAGGATTCCTAAATTTTGGCAGAACATACATTTTGGATTACATAGAAAAAGTAAAACCTTTCTACGACTTAATTAGACCTGATTTTTCAGTTCGACACAGGAGCACACAGAAATTCTCAGTTCCTTGCAAGTTGACATGATAGCTTCCAAACACATGTGTAAACACCACAAATGTGGTGATCCGTGTAATCGCGAGTCAATCCGTGTACACCTACCTCGCCTTCAATGAAGGCAAAACTGTACCCATTGCATACAAATCACATCTGTACACAAACGCTGAAATACATTTTGCATCTACAGAAAAAATACTGACAGCAGTACAGACTGCTGTAGTGAGAGAAAGAACTCTAGCTCAGGGGAAACGCATAATTGTTGTGACTCCAGTACCGACCTTAGAGGCTGTTACAAAAGCAAGCATTCCAAATGCAAAAGCATTGCATCCGCGATGTATACAATGGGCTAATTCTCTCACTGCAACAGATGTAGACTACAAATTTTATTCTACATTAAAAACACAGGCATTTCTGCAGTACGAAGAATATCCTCTCCCGAATTAAATAATGCCTCTAGATCAGTATGAATACATTATTTACACTGACGGATCTGCCCAGCCGCCGTAGGAAGTAAACAGCAATACAGCGCCGCATGTGCGATTATAAAGAGACGTATGCGGTACCGTAAGTTCCGTCCTAGCAATATGCAGACGCAGTCTCTAGGAGATTGCACGGCACAGCTGACAGAACTAAAAGCCCTTATACTGGCACTGAAAAATACGGATCAGGAATTCCCCACACACATTGTGTGTGATTAGTTTTACTGTGTCCAGTCTTACAATGAATATCTTCACTACTGGGGCCAAAGTGGGTTTAGAGATTCTAAAAGTTGCACAGTAAAGCATCAGTTGCTTTGGGAACAAGTGGCAGAGCTGAAGAAAGGCTTGCCACGGGCTCATGTAATTCACACATTGAGTCATCAGCGTGTTGGTGTGCATGTTGAAGGGAATTCACTGGCTGATGAAGCCGCCAAGGCGACAGTGAGAACTGCTGCCGTTGCTGCAATCACTCGTTCTAGCACGAGAATAGACAGACAGATAATGGTAGATGTCAACGCTACGCGTAATAACAGCTCTGCTTTGCCAAAACGCTTTCCACTCAAATACTCCTACAAATTAGATGCGCAAAATATTCCGTATGCTCAAATTCTAGGAGTCGGCGATAGAGTAATACCAAACAAGGATCGCAGATTAAGTTTAATTCTAGCTGCACACGAGGGTCTGGGTTCAGCACACGCAGGTATTACTGCAACAGTTTCACTACTGAAACAACGTTATTGGTGGCCAGGTCTTACCAAGCAGACCAAGGGCTTTGTCCTTAAATGTGACATCTGTCAACAGATGAAGGGTTCCACCGTAGCACGTCCGCCACAGACACCTTTACTGATATCAGACGGACTTCTTGCATGTGTCTATTTGGACCACTGCTGCCCCTTACAATCTGACGGGGCTTACAAGTACATCTCGGTGGCAGTGGATTCATGCTCTAGATTCTTGTGGGTTTGGCCCCAGCGCTTGGCTGACGCTCGAACTGTTATAAAGGATTTGCGAGTCTTTATAGGGACATAGGCAATTGTCACATTACATTCCGACCGTGGCCATGCGTTTAGCTCACGTGCTTACAAAGAAGCCATGGGAAGTTTGGGTGTGGTGTTGTGGTACTGCTCTCCGTATCATCCAGACAAAAATTTGATTGTGTAGAGGAAAAATCGGGACTTAAAGCAATCCTTAACAGCAAGGGTATTAGGCTTGGGTGGCAGTTGGGTCAATCACCTATATCGGGGTCCAGAGGGCACTTAATAACATGTCAAGAAGTTCCCTAGGAGGCCGTACTCCATATTTGTCCTGTTTGGGACTAGAATGTGGATACCCGACCTCCATTGTGGCAGCACAGTGGCAGATGAAAAAGCATTTGACATCCGTGATCGTTTGGCTGTTTTACAGGAACTCAATGAATTCTGGGCATTACAAAGCAACGTCCAAGTAAAACACACCGCCACTGGCGAAGTGAAAGCTGTCCCAGCAAGACCTGCCTGGGTTCCGAAGATCAGAGACCTGGTCAGAGAAAAGATAGTGGACAAAAAGAAACTTGGGCCATCTTACAGAGCGCCTGTAACTATCCTGGCTGTCAAAGGAACAAGAACAGTACTTCTTCCGCCCCTTGCCGGCAAGAAAGAAAAGAGATTCGTCTCCATTGATCTGATCAAACCACACTATGTGGCCGATACTGAATAGCAGGCCGCATGGGCTGCTGGGTAGGCGCTGATCTCCTCTCGCTACCATACAGGACGTTTCAGACAGAAAGATTAATAACCTTTGAAGAGTCTACTCTACGAAGTAATGGAGTTACCTACAACGGAATGGAACTCGTACCTTTTGAAATTGAACAGCAACAAAATACAAATGAAACACAGATCTCAATTCGGCCTAATACCGACATCTATGTGAATATGTCTGAAAACGAGTCATCTGCCAGTTCTACAAAACCTGCTGAGCTCCCAAAGATAGGTTGAACTGCTTCTGGCTACTTCATCGATTTCTCTCTGGATCCAAGTGAACCCGAGTCACCACCAGTTCCGGTTTCCCACAAACAACAACTTCACGATTTCTACCTTTGGCTGAAAAAGACTTACTTTGTCTCTCCCTGGCTGCAGCTCTGGATTGCAATTGGTCTACTTTTCCTAGTGCTTTTGATAGATGTAGTAACTGTCTTTTTCCTGCTCTTGAATGGTCATTATCTCCCAGAACGCTCTACAGTACAAAATGTGAACTTGGTCCTGAAACCACATACATCATCTCATCGTGAACAGAGACCTCTCCTTAGTGAACATTACAGCTGTTCTGATTCCTGAAGGAATAGTTTGGGATAGGGTTTCATATGATGTATATGGTCCAACTGAATTTTTGAAAATACCACACTTGTTTAAAATTTCTTTAAATGATATCACCTCCAGTACTTTCTCTGATGATTGGGACTTTGAAACTGTAAATGCTATGCTGTCTGATTTAGAACAATCTACTGCATTCTCCAGTAATGAATTGTATGATGATACCTCTGATTTTGACACCATGTATTGTTACCATCACTATGGTCATCATTTCTTGCACAAAGCAAGTATCTCACGTAATGTTTTCACTTACCATCAATGGGAACATAGCCCAACACCACCAAAAGGTAATTCACAAACGTTTGCACAGAAGTTTGCTTATTTTTCTGGGTTTAACACTCCAGACCTGACATCTTATTATTATAAGGTTGCACCTACACCTGCAAAGAAAAATATGCTCACCAACACGAAACAGATATACTCTGCTTCCTTTATTTCCCAGCTGTCTTTACAGGGTTTTGACTTTTGGAGGGACACCATAGACACAAAATCTGTCTGGGGGACTAAAGATTGGCAAGTTCAGGGAACTTAGGCCTTATTTAGGGCATTCCTCATATCACAGCAAATTAGTTTCCTGAACAATACAGTGCAGCAGACTTCCTGTCTTGGGTTAGCTAAGATAAAGGACTTGAACACACCTCGTATTCCTTCACTCACACACTTTGAGGGGAGGCAAAACTATACACAACATAGTGAGGATACGCTACATGACATTTTACATGATAGTTCATACAATTCATCAGCCCCCCATAGGAAGGGATGGTTGGTTCGGCCTGTCAACACAAATAGGTGTCACTCAAAATTTAGGGTCACCACTGAAGGGTTTAGTATCCATAGGCCTGATCAACGTTACGTACAAACGGAACACGCGGGTGGTGACACTCTTACAGTGTTGGGAAGTTATACCTAGAGTGGCTAAAGACCTCAACACTGTCCCAGGTGAAACAACACTTGTCCTTACTGTCCGAAGACATGGATCTTAGTGATTTTTTGTTAGGTCCCCAGAAACCACATCAGAAGCTCTTCCTTTACGTGATTTACAACGAGGTATGAAAGATCTCAAAGCAGGAGGCTGCTGAGAGATTGCGTGAGATTGACAGGGTTAACCTAGAAAAAGGTTTGACTGTGGTCGATAACAGCATGGCCACACTGACTTTCAGGATTTATTCACTTGGCAACATTGTGTCTTCTGCTATAGATATAATAGAACAGGATTTGTCTATTCTTCAACATGGGCAATCGCAATTGCGATCCATTCTATTATTAAGCTGGACGCTACATTCATTGCACTCTGGTCACGTGCCCTGGCGGTACATCAAAAGTACGTCTCTGTTTTCGGTATACAATCTAACAGAAAGATGGACAACAATTGCACGCAAAGATGCAAAATATACAATGCTGCACATTGAAAAATTGGACCAATTACCTTTTACTATGGCTGAGTCACCCTCCACTGAATGGTTAATCCATGGCCACGTTATGCTGCCAGTCACGACATTTCAATTTCAGTACTGTCTACAGAACCACCAGGTAGCCAGGTATGAAGCGTTGGGTAAAATACACACACGAACCTTGGGAATTACCGTACAGATTTAGATGCAGGAATGGAGACTCTGAAGTTTTTCTCAGTGGTTCTGACTGCGAGAATTCCTTGAGTGGATCTTTAATTTGTCAAGATATTATGCTTCACGGAGTGTGTAATGCTTCAGTTGCAAACTTATTGTGTCACTTAAAAGGGTCCCCAGCTGCTGTGATACATCCGGTGTTCAAACTGCTCTTGTATGGGAGTTATTTGATGTTGAATGATCAAGGTTATTGTGGGATGGTAGAAGGCATCGCATATCTGGTCACAGTAAGTTCCAGGGTTACTTGTTGTATGCAAGCATTGTTTCTACCGACCCACACAGTCGGGGAGGCGCCGCTATGGCCTTCGTTGAATGTTTCCCTTATTCTGATTCTTAATGTTATCTTGATTATTCTGATTATGATTATTCAGATTCTTAATGTTATCCTGATTCTCTGAGCAGACTGAAAGCCATGCTTTTACAGAAGGATGTGGCCTTAACCTCAACCCGAGAGATTTTTGATCTCCAGGTTGCATGGTCTTCAGCTGAGATACAGGCACTAGTCCAAACTAACTTCCCACTCCATTTCGGGGAAATGGTACATCATATCTTTAACATGTCTGATACGAGTGGGATAGTACACCTACTTAAGAGCATTGGTTCTGGACTATGGAGCGCCTTTCAGACGATCTTCGGAGTTATTCCATCCTTTATACACTATCTATTAGGAAGCGTTTTTGGAGGGCTTCCACTGGTCCTACTACTTGTAGTGTGTATCCTGGTTTTAATTTTCAAGCTACACAATGGACCTCTCAGCCTCCAAAGAGATGGAAAAATCACTCTTGGTGCGACGCTGCCGTGAACGCATGGTACTCCATCTGGGCACACCTCGGCTTTGGGAGCCAAGCGAGCATTGGTTCCAATCGCTCAGTTCAGTCTGGGTTGACTGCCTCTTGCCTGTGCTCCGCAGCATGTTCTGCGGATACGAACAAGTGTTGGATATCTGTCTAACACTTCCATTGGTTGCGCTGCCGGACGTAGACGTACTGCTAGGCCTCTAAAGGTCCACGTATTACAGTGTCCTCAGCGTATTCCCATGTTGATGTCAGCATTCTTAGGGCCACCACGGGATGCTTCATTTCCTGTCGGAATGGACACCGGCTCTGCAACAGATTCACAGGCATCGAGTGCTTCCTCCGCAGCGGCTGTGGGAACCAGAGAAGATCACCTTTGCTTCATTGATCTGATCCAAGAGACCGTCATCTGCGAAGGCAAGCAACAGTGATGTTGCGTCTCCCACACAGGACACAAACATTTGGCTCTCCGTGTGATGGGAACAATTCGGCTTTTTTCTAAAACAACCTAAATTGGAATTCGAAAACATCATTTTTGTTTTATTTTTCCTTCTTGCTCTCACTGAGCACCATGGCTTTCGATGTGCTCAGTTTATCCAAACAGTATATTAACTTCCTAGAGAACTTATAGAACTTTTAACATTCTTCCTTATAACCATGTTTTTAAGATTTTTTACATTAGTTTTTTAACAATGTTTTTATGCTTTTATAGACCGGCATATCTTATCATTTGTTTATCTAACGTCCTTCGGATGAGGAGTGGGTGTTATGAGCACCAATGTACCCCAATATAGGCCTAGGTAGATGCACAACCTTTTACCTACATTTGTTGTACCTTACTCTACATAACGGCTCTGGCGCCGATCTTTTACCTAGTTAGGTGCCGAATAAATGTTGTGTGGTTGTCTTAGAAAACTAGCCTCATTTATTATGCATGAGGATTCTTAGTATCACAGCAGAATTACCATCTTCTGCATAATAACTCTGTACAAAAGTCACCGATATCGTCATCCTTGGACGACAGGCCCCCACAGTACCATGACACATCTGGGTAGAACCCCTGAGGGTACCTTTCGGGTATATAAGTACCACATCTTCGCTGGGCAAACCAGAGGAGAAGCTTCCATGTTGAGACGAGACGCTGAAGTCCCTGCACCCAGACACTCCAGCACACAGTGGTCTGAAATCCCTTGCGGGGTGTCCAACTCGAGACCAAGACGAGGTCCTTCGTTCTCTCCCATCAGGTAATGGAGTTGGCTCTTTCCTAGGGGGATTCTTGGCTCTATACCTACATACATGCTAGGTACACTTAGCTAGGGTTAGCATTTTAGGAGTATGCAGGATTACTGCCATGTATCTATATGCCTGCATATATTCACAGTTTTAGCACTATGGTAGAATTCTACATTTATTTACTCTGTTGGTGCAGGTAATCGTATATATCTGTTCCTAATTGTTGTTGCAGCACACGTATTTTATACTAGAATGACGCTGGTTCAATAAATGCTTATTGAAAACGTCCCCACCGTTTATTCTGGGTATCTCTCTGACATAAAGTGAGCACGAGTGACTAAGCGAAAAGTACTGTACTGTTTCCATGATCCCTGAGGGGTCAGGGTCGTCATGTTCGATAGTTGCCAGGAACTATTCACTCCTTGGTAAGGTTGGGGGGCTTATAGTGGCACTGTGAGCTAGCTGGTCTACAGGCAACATATCCTTTGGGGGTGTCTGGAATCAGTCTGGACACCAATCCCTTAGTTTATGTTGTGTAAATGCTCAGATCCTATATAGATTTGTAGGAACTACACGACACTGACACTGGAACTTTGCCTCGTTTTGGAACTGAAAAGGGGTCTCCCTTGGCCTGGAGGCTGTTGGCTGCGGTTGGGACCACACGCCGTGCAGAAATGTTGGTCCTGGGCTGAGGGCCTGAGAGTGGGGTTCATTATATCTGGTTATTGGAACCCTCCCCAATTGGACTTAGATGAGGGGACCTCGGTGCCTGTTTTTAAGGACTTGGACGGGAGCTGCTCTGCCCCCTCATCGGACTGGCTTCCCCCTAGGGTGTGACCAGACAACCCCGCCATGGGGGATCAACAGCAGAGTGGGGCCTAGGCTCCTGCATACACCCGAATGGCGGACTCTAGTGCGGATTCCCGATCGACACAATATACAGCAGCCCTGGGTTTTCCTGAACGCAAGTAAAGGCTTAGAATTTCTGATGTTATCTTACTAGTCTTTATTTTTGGAATGTGTTTTAAAAGTGTGCATGAAGTATATGTGCTGCATTGGGGGGTTGGACTTACTGTGTGGGTGGGTTTTGCGATTGTGTAAAGGCACTGCCTTCCCAGACAGTTACCCCTCCCTGCTGCGGTCCTTGTTGGGCTGAGGTGCCTGTCTGTTTTTGTTGTTGCCACGTATTTGACCAACCACCTGCTCGCTGCTGTGGTGGTACAGTGGCTGTCTGTTTTCCCTGCGGCTGTGCATATGGTGTATTCGGGTTTCCTTGAGCCTGTTTTTGTGGATGGAGATTTTACAAGGATTGATCCAGATTTATCGATCTTTGCTCGTGATATGCCTTTAAGTGGCATCGGTCGGCCATGTGGCCCATTCGGTGGCAATAACAACCTTCTCTGAGGTCCGGCTGCTGCCAGCCTCCCTGACCTCTGCCGCTATAACTGGGGTTTTGCGGTGTCGCTATGTTCAAGACAGGTGCCACTTGTATTTGGGCAGCAAAGCCACCCCCTCGAGGCACGGTCTTTTTCAATTTGTGTTGGACCAACCTGGTGCTGTCTCTCTGGGTTGGTCCCGTTTCTCCCTGCCCTTTTCCTGTTTCTTTCTGTCATTATGTAGTATGTGACCCTGTATTTCCCGCCAGGGTTTAGTGTCTAACCCTACTACGCTGTCCAATCCACTTTGTATTTTGATGGCCAGCCCCGTTTAGAGGAAGTTGTCCAAAAATGTGACCTGGGGGTGCCCCTATCGGTCCATGGCTGTCCTGTCTCATGTCCCCATTGTTTAGACTTTCTGTTTAGAAAGTCCTTTATGGTCTCCCCAGGCTCCATGCTTTCTGCCATCAATCCTCCTACATCCGGGTGGTCAGGGAATATTGTCATCCGGGCCATCCAGATTGGGTGCCTGTATGAATTGAATGCAGCCCGTCATGCTTGGTGTTTGTTAGCATGACTGCTGGGATGCAGGCTCTGGCGAACATTGTGTTGGTCTGCTCTCTGATGAGTCTGCTTAGCAGACTTTTGACATCGCCTAATGCTAGGTTTATTTCCGTGGTGTTCTTCTCAAAACATGAGATCCATTTCCCCACCACAGCCATCAACTGCGGCAGTTTGATTCTGAGCCCTTCCTTCTCCATCTGGGCCCATAACACATAGATGGTCCCTGACATGCCCTTCTGCAGAAGTGGGCACATTTTGGCTTGAGGCAGCGCTACTGGTTTCTCCTTAACGTAGTGCTCCCATTTTCTTAGGCAATCCTGTATGTAGGGGAAATTCCATTGGGAACAGTTTGTCTATACAGCGCATTCGGGGGGAGCAGCGGATGTCATTGTTGCTACTCTCCTCGTGCGCACGTAGAGGTGCTATATTGCTTCTCTGGTGTCTTAATTGAGGCAGTACCAGGCTATGGAAAGAGCATTTCCATTCCAACATACAGTGGGGGAGGCACGGATGCCGTTCTAGGATAGGGTTGTCAGTCTGGGCCTCCTCAAAGATGGCCCACAGTTCTAACAGTGCCTCTCTTCTGGTCTTTTTCTGTACTACGTATTTTGTCCGAATGTGTGTTCTCGTGTGTTCGATTATGTTAGTGTCTAAGGTTCCCCGCTCTGGCCAGGGTAATGCATCTGCCTTAGTGTGTGCGTGCCATTCGTGGCAATACTTGCTAGGTTTTTTAAATCTGTGATGCTGTTTGACATACCCAGTCCCCATTACTTTACTCTAAAATTTAAATGTGTGAAGGAAGAACATCATTAAGAAGTTGCAGAGATGGAACAAATTAGTTTGTGCTTCTGGATTAGAAATTGTAATGGAATTACATTTACAACAGTCGAAACAGCTGCAACAAAGCGAGGCTCTATAGATTATGCAATACTCTCAGTATGACTCTTGTCACGCTTCTGTTGCTCTGCCAGACGTTGTTAGTATCGATTGTCGACTTGTACTCCTCTTTTCCCTTCCCAAATGTGCAAGTATAAATACCGGAATGTAAATATATTAAAGTGGTCTACCGGCCTTGTCTGGGAGAGCTTCAAATTAGTTGTGTACATAGAGGGCCAAAGTTTTGAGTAAATGAGATATATGAAATCTTTCTGTCAACCTCAAGACCAGTGCTTCCTTTTGCAGTTTTCTCCAGTTAAGATACCCTCTTATGACATAAAACTGTGTTTTATTTTTAAACAAATTTTTACACAACTGCAAACAATGAAGCCCAACATCACTTGATGTTAATCCTAAAATCATCCACCCAAAATCCACAAAGAACAATGACAAAACCAAGAGGTATGCCTGAAAAGTACTTGCATATGTTGATCTAATCCCAAAGAACATGACCATCCTCATGGGCATCTATGGAGGCATTGTACAAAATACTTGTAGGGGAACACCTGCCAGACGTAGTAGATACATGCAAAACATGGAAGCACACAACTAAACTGACCAGTGCACGCACACATACACACAATATATGTCAACAGACCAAGGCATGCACAAAAAGCAAACAATACTACTCCTTCACTGCAAGTTTTTACCTTATTAGATTACTTGAATGTATCAGACTTTAACAATACAGTGTTCTTGTATGTCCATTCCATCCTTGCCATCTTTGTTACAGGGATGCAAGGATATTACTGAAATTTAGCAAACACATTCCTAAATGGGCTGACGTGTATCAAATTCCATGAACTGGAGATTTATATGTTAAACAGTGTACATCTAGCAGTATGACAACCTACCTCCACCTAAATCTACAGACGATAACTGAACCCAATTGAAGTTGGTACACAAAACACACATTTAATCTTGGTCATGAAATGCCACTAAGTTCCTAACATTATGCTTCTGAAAACACTGCATGCTTTTGTCACTTTGCAATTGTTATTGAAAAACGTTGACTATAGCATTCTTTTTCTGTTTGCAAGCAATATTTTCATAAATGTTTTCCTCTGCTACAAAGACAGCTCATTTCTTGTTTCAGAAGCAGACTAGAACTTAACTACTGATTAAACAAAACCATAATGCAAGGTTGTACTATGCCAGGCCTACTGCCAATGAATGGCACCACAAGATCTATACATATGTGCCCCCTTCTAGTTTCCATACTTACCAATCAGGTTGTAAAATATGGGGATATTGCTGAGGTGATCACATCCTTCCACTGAATGGTAAGAAACGGTGTTTGAGCATGGTTAATAAGATCATAGGCTGTTTCACTGCTACCACCCCCATAAATTCCCTGCTTAGGTATTGCTACAGACTTGTGACTCCAGGCCACAATCTTTTCCACACAGGCAGGAGAGGCACTGTCAATCTAGAGAAAGCTCTCCTTTGCAGCTATGCCTTTTAATTAAAGAACTCCTGCTCATTTATTACTGGTCTTTTTCTTTGACCCGTAAATCGTGGAGTTGCCCCTTTAATCTGCCCCCGGATTAAATAGGAGCACACTAGATGGTCCTAAATCACCCAAAGAGAGAGCAGAAATTGAGACTTGTTTAGCATTAGTTATTCTAGAGGCACTGTCTGAAAGGGGAAACCCTCCAATTTATAAAGGTTCCCACCATAAATGTTGCCACCCAGCTTCTCCCAGTTCAGCCTCGTTTATTGGTGCTATATGGTGTCACAGAAATCTCAGCCATCTAGTGGTTTTTCCTTTCCTCTTACAGTTGATTATGAGCCAAGCCCTTGATCTGCTCCTAATGGCAGGGAAACGGTTTTGGCTGATTGGTTAACGATAAGTTGGACTTTACACCAGCAGGGTTCTTCCTCCTTTATGTTCAGTTTCATCTTCTCCTGTATGAAGGAACTATGCTTGTTTTCACGGTTTTGTTGTGATCCCCAAGCAGGTAAACCTTTTGGCATGTGCACCATAGAAAAGAGGAGCTTCTCCCCTTTTTCATCCCTGTGCTCAGGATGCTACATTTCTGGTCCCTTTAATTGGTGCACAAAGGCAACCAGAACTTGACAGTTAAATGTGATTTTATCTTTTATGAGGACACGCAATTGGGAAGTGGGGGGTGCATTTCCTATATGCTCAACATCCAGAGCAGTAAAGAGACTGTTTGGGGCGGGTTCACTAGTCGAATTAAGCCCTGTTCCAGAGGGGCCATGTCTCTTATGTCTAATTTAATGGTGGATCATTGACTCACGTTGAGCTGTAGGATTGAATACTATGATAATTTGGTGGCATTCCTAACTTGTTTTTATACGCCACATAGAAAACAATCTGTCCAGTTTTCCTCTTTGGCGTTTTCTGAATTTGGAATATCTCACTGGTCATAGATGGATTTCTGTTGGGTATAATGGATGGTGAAAAGTTATTACTGTGGCAAACTGTTACTAGAGGGAGTCGATCCGTCTCTTGGCAGGCACTAAATGTGCTTTTTTCTGAGTATAGGTGTGGAGGGTTATAATGACCAGTTGATTGAGTCTGTGATAGGATGCCACTTTGTTAGGAGGAGCTGGTACTGCACAGGTGTGACTTACTCAGGTTGTATGCGTTAGTTACTCTGCCCGTTGTCTGTTCTAATGAGTAGCTGAAATTACGGTACGCACTTCTGTATGTTATAAAAGTTCAGTAGGCAACTTCATTCCGTGCTATTTCAGAACATTTCTCTGTATTTATATTCAGCAGTAAAGAAATGAGTGTTAATAACTGATTTGATTTGATTGTAAAATTTATATAGCGCACGAATGCCCCAGGGCGTCTAGGCGCTGTGCGGAGGTAAATGCCGAAATTTCAGTGGATGAAGGTGCACGTTAATTGGAGAATAGACACGTTTTTAATGATTTTCTAAAGGAAAGCAACGTTGAGCTGTTTTTGATGTCTAACGGAAGCGTGTTCCATAATTTCACTGTACTCAGGACAAAACTTCTGCCTCCCCAACGGGCTTTCTTAAATCTGGGTATCTGGAGGAGTTTGCTCTGAGATGAACGAAGGGTTCTGGGAGGATGATACCAGGTGAAGTGTTCTTTCAGGAACGCGGGTCCGGTTCCATGCATAGCTTTGTATGCTAGACATAGAGATTTAAAATCAATCCTTTTTTTCATAGGAAGCCAGTGAAGTTTTTTAGGCCTTGGGAAATGGACTGGAGTTTAGGGATATCCAGCAGCAGTCTGGCGGCTGCGTTCTGCGCCCGCTGGTGCTGAAGCCCAAAAGTTTCTCCAAAATTACATAATTGTTGAGGAACTTAAGTCTGTTGGTATTTAATAGGTATAAATATCTCTTTTAAGTAGCCACCTTGATGCAATTGAAAGCTCTAGGTGGGAAGCTTCTTTCAAGGTGGCCACTGAGCCTTCCCGTCTCAGATTTTTCTCCACATGCAGCTCTCCCCAAACACCTGGTTTTAGGAGTTCTGTTTCTGGACTGTATGGTTGTTGATAGCTTTCACTGCTTTCCCATCTCCTGTACTTTTCCTCTCACAGTATTGGCCTACAGTAAATCCCACAATGGCTCCTCTAAAGTGCCTCTGCCCTTGATTCAGTGCATGAATCCTCAGTTGAGTGGAAACAGATAGCTAGAAGGCTGTATGCTGGTTGCTTTGGGCAAGTTAAGAGAACTTCTTGGACCAATACTTATTATTGATTTCTTTTAGGAAGCTTGATGGGGCCTGCTTATATTAGCCAGATGGTACCAAATGAGTTTTGAGGCAATTTTCCTTGCTCATAATAAGAATATAGTGTTCATCCCTACTTTCACTTGCCTAGTGTTTTTTATGGGTATATAAAAAAAAAACCTTTGCTGCAGATTGCATACAAGTTGAAGCTCAAGAGGTTTTAAAGGAAGGCCATCTTAGCCAAAGCTTTTTCGTAACTGCCAAACAAACGCTAATACCTGATAACAGTTGGCACCAAAACTCCCTGCTTAATTGAGTCAGCAGTGACTGGACAAATCCCTGCCCCAGATTCTTGCTTTAGAGGATACTGAGAATTTGAGACTGTCGCTTCATCGGGATAATCTTTATTTTCATGGGGTCCATTGATGCGATACACCCCACATTGTTGGTCCCACAACGTGGAGGACACTTGAGAAAGTAAGCCAGTTAAGTCTTTGGCCATTTCACTACTATTTACAAAAGGTTGGCATTTTTTATTTTTGCACAGAAATCCAAGCACTTCATTCTTGAGGTGTTTGGGTATGTTGAGGTAGGTTTCATTGGGTGTACAGAAATCCCGCCCCAATCAATTGACTGGTGAGATGCGACTTGGCAGGAAATCCTGCTCATCTATAACGGGGCCATCGGTGATAGAAACGGTGTCCGAAATGTGCAGGTGAACTCCAAGTTTAAAATAACGGTCTGTGGACAAGCCCGAGAAAGTTAGAGTGGAATGCAGACGTTTTCAATGCAGATTGGCTGGTGGCGCTATTAATAGGACAGGTGTTAAGTTTACCATCTTTCATGCAATTAACATAGTAACCTTTTTGTTCCACAGGAATCAGGGTATTCAGGGCATAGTTGGCACCCTTCGGCTGTCCTAAATTCAGGGTAAGAGTTCTGCGTGATGTGGTTACATTTGGGCAAATCCGTGAGATCAAGCACATTTGCATCAGCATTAGGGCAATCCCTTTTCCAGTGCCCCAACTCACCACAGGCAAACCATGACCCTCCTTCACCCTGACCTCTCCTTGGCCCTGCCTGTTACTCCTCCACAATCACCATCTCCATACCCCCCACCCTTCTTTCCTCCTTGCAGGTGCTCCCCACCATCTCCCCTTCACAGTCTGCTGAATGTTCGGCAATTTCAAAGATGCTAGTTTAGGTTTAGAATTCTCTTTCTTTTGAAGTTGCTCTGTGATTAACAACAGTCACTAACACTGCCAGTTTCATGGAGCCAGAGGTAATAAGCATTTTAATGGTCGCAAACGCTCCAATTCAGCTTTTGCTACAGTTGAAATGCTTTTTTTATGTACTAATCCATTTTTAGACGAGAGAAATGTCTTTCCGACTCCCAAAATGGGTATGCATATGACTAACAGATTCAGTGTCTGGAACGGGCGTGTTGTATATGTCCTTTCTGAATGCTGAATTGGTATTTAATATATCAAGATTTTGAGCCAGAAATCATGTTGCAAAACATTGATATGTTACCAACACCTCAATGGAGATGGTTATGTATTCACAAACCCCAAGGGGTCTTCTTGGGATCCCTTCCCCTTTGTTTATGCGGGAACATTTTTTTTGAAGAGTAGGCAGCGGTCCATGGGACCACTGCCAACTCTTAATTAAACAAAAAAAAGTAAACTTGTCATTTTTAAACACACTCCCATTTCCTTTAGTTACTTAATTCAAAGGCAATCACAGACATGGTGGTCTGCTAGCCCCAACAGGCCGCCTTGCGTTCGTAGTAAGTTCCAATATGCAAACTACCTCATTAATATTTATTTGGTTGGCTAGATTGTAACCCACTGCAATTTGGATTTTTAAGAACCGGCCTATTAGTACACACGCCGGTTCTTAATTATTTTTTTTACTTTTTGCAAAAATACTGGTACCAATTGCAATCAAATAATTGTACATCTGGCCCTTAGTTTGCCATCCAGTAGAAATTGTCATCAGTTGACTAATCACATTTGGTTACTGTTCCTGCACAAAGTCAGCACCTATAGCTTCCTGAGCCATCTCCATCAGACCGGCAATACCCGAATATTTTCCAAACCTATCCTTGAGCCTGTCTAGATAATCTGCTGGCGATTCACTTTTATTTTGTTTGCAAATTGAAATCTTCGCCTAATCTGTTTTCACCTGGCAAATATCCACAAACACATTCAGCAATGCATCCTTTTCTGTATTCAGTGCTCCCTCATTCCTAATTGACTTGAGGAATTGTACCTACACCTTTTAAAGAGGCAGTAGTAATCCCTCTTAAAAAAAAAAAAAATGTGAGGACCTGTTACTCTTTAAAACTACTGCCCTATTTCCTGGCTTCCTTTTCCTGCTAAATTACTAGAAGCACACATGGCCCAGATGTTATGCTCTCACTTGGAGAACTCACAGTTTTTAATGTGCGCCAGACTAGGTTTCGTCCTGCTCCCGGTACTGAATCTGTAATTCTCTCTGTAGTGGACGATATGTGTAAGGATGACCACAACATCTTGACCCCCGCCCTAGTTTTACTTGATCTCTCAGCCGCCTTCAACATGGTCAACCATAAATTATTGGTGGACCGTGTGGAGGACGCTGGGCTGAGGTCTCGGCCCTGGATTGGATGAAATCTTTTGTGGCGAAGCGCACACAGTTGGTTACTTTGGGACCTTTTAAGGCCTCAGCAATTCATCTAGACTTTGGGGTTCCACAGAGCTCCTCCCTTTCCCCGCATTTATTTAATATTTACATTAAACCTCTTATTCAAGCCTTAAATGAGGTGAATTGTAAATTAGAACATCAGAATGTTGAGCACTCCATTGCAGACAATGGAGTGCTCTGGGCTTCTACGGGCCGGTAGAAGCCAGCAGAACAACATTCTAATGTTGTTTTTCATTCACAGCTGCTGTTGTGAACAAAGGCCTCTCGGGTCCTGAGGGGATTTAAGTTCTCTCTGGCTCCTAGAGGCCTTTGTTTTAACCAATTAGAACATTCTGCCCTCTGGGGGGAATGTTCTAATAGCCTTAGAGCCCTCCTAGCGGGCTCTACTATAGCCTTATAGCCCGCTGCCGCGGGCTATACCAGTTGTTAAAGGCCCTGATCCCAAGTTATAGGCCCGAGCCGCAGGCGAGGGCCTATAACGAGGAGAGGGCCTTTAACAACTGGTATAGCCTGAGGCAGAAGGGCTATAAAGCTATTAGAACATTCCACCCACTAAGGGTAGAATGTTCTAAATTAAAAATGGAGAAACAAAAAGACAAACATTGGAATGTTGGAGTGCTGGGCTTATACCAGTCATTATAAGCCCAGAGCTACTCCATTGTCTTCAATGGAGCTCCCAACATTCCAATGTTCTAATAGCCATTAAAGGCCTGCTCCCTTGTTAAAGGCCCTCGCCTCCGGCTCGGGCCTTTAACGCTGGAGCGGGCCTTTATTGGCCGGTAGAACCTAGGTCGGGCTATAATATATAACTACGCGGCTGCTGTTTAGGTTAGAAGGCTCACTGGATTCCCAGAGAAACTTCCAACTTGCTATGCAGTTTATCTGGAACTGGATGGGTAGTAATTTTTAAAACTCAATGCCGACAAAGCTGAAATTGTTATCCTAAATAACAAAATCAACACCTGCATTCCCTCTGCCTGGCCTCCTGAAATTACTTCTCAGCTAGATTGTCAATTCCTTGTATCTCGGTCTCCCCAAAAATCCACTATGTACACTGTAGATGGTCGAGAACCAGCCAGAGTTATCTTTAAGGCACCTAGAAACTGGCATATTACTCCCCTTTTGAGAGTCTTCATTGGCTGCCACTGGAACAGAGGATTCCTTTTAAAGCCTGTTGTATTATTTTTAAGCAGTCCTGGGGGAATGTCCCCAATTTCTGTGAACTAGAGTTAGGAAATATTTTCCAACTAGAGATTTACGCTCTTCCTCAGCCAAATTATTCACCATCACCAAGTTTAAGAAGCAAAGGAGAGGCGGTGCTAGGTTTTTTGCTTTAGCCCCTACCATATGTAAGTCCCTACCTCTACCATATGTAATTCCCTGCCTCAGCCTCTATTTGAAATTATAGAAATAGCTAAAGACCTGGCTATTTAGGCAGGCCTATTAGCCTTCTCCTATCAAGTGTGTACTCAGCTTGTTCCTTACTTTCCTTGTACTTGGCGCCAAGAAACCTCTGGGTGTACTTGTGCTCTATAAGTGTAACATAACATTTGTGGGGTCCTGTCTTAGCCATGCAGACTTTCCAAACAATCGGTTTCTCAATTCACTGGGTACCTCTAAACACAATTGATTCACACTAGCCCAGTTTAGTCTATATATTTAAAACCCACTTTGCAGTTTTTTGCAGAGCTGGGTGGGATGTTCTCTTATGTTGGAGAACTGTTTCTTAACGCTCATTATATCAGAAGGGGTCCAAGAGACATGGATGGTGACTCTACCTCTTGAGACAGGGTAGTCTGGTAACGGCAAAAGAATAATCCGGAATGGGCGTGTGAGGTCTTCATTGTCTGCCTTGCCCGAGTGAAGGGAGGTTATAGCCCTCTCCCTCTGAAACCAGCTTCCAGCCAGTTGGCCTGTAGTCCTTCTTAAGCTTTCTCATTTAATACTAGAGCTGCGTTCACAGGGATCTCTATACCCAGCTGGGATATAAAACACTCTTGGTCTAGTCCACTCAACAGTAGTGGAGTTTACATCTTATCTGGTTATTTGTGCGCTTCTGTTGAGTTCTCAACTTCAGTCACTGGCATTGCAGCGCTCGCTTGTGTTTTATGCTCCATTTGCCATTGGTCTGCTAGCGCCGCCTGCTCGGTTTCCAGGTGCATTTGCAGATGCACCCGAGTCCTCATCCACCACAAGAAGAAAACCATTCAGCAAACCCTCCTCGTTAGTTTCCTTGCTCTCCTATTTATGCTTGTGGTTCAGTGATCTGGGGGAATGCATAGTGAAGAGGTAGAGCAGTAAGCCTCAACCCTCTCCCTAATTTTGTCTTATTTGGTATTCCAGTTTCTCCTGGGTCTGTTTCAACCAGGGACATGTTCGTGTCCCCTCATGCCGCTGTGACTGGCGTGGCCCTTGCTTGGCCTCTATCTTGTCTTTAGGATCTTTTAACTTTTTTTGTAAGTTCCTAATCTCTCTAGATAGAAGGTACCATGTTCAAGAAAGGATTTTTTATTTTTTTATTTATTTATGGTCAGACACAGTGTACAGAGTTCCACATCCTTTGTACAGTTACTTTACATCTATTCATTTACAAATACATATATATATATGTTAAAACATTACTCTTTACATATCCTGGTATTTGCTGGACACATCCATGGCTCAATGGTTTTTGATCTTGACACACCCTCATAGAAAAAGGAACAATACTAGGATCCCAGGTGTCCCCAGCCTGCATCATCTTACATTTCCAACATTAGTATCGAAATAATATAAACAAGACAAATGACCTTGCATTTCAAGCACTGTGTATATACTGTAGTGTGCATTCATTCATCTATTTGCATGGATCTGAGGTATTGCATCAATGGGTCCCAGAAATCCCTAGGTCTAGAGGCCTGTGGTATTTCTTCTGCATAGGTTTCCAGTCTCTCCTTACAATAGGTCATGTCTGTGATCCAGTCTTTGCTTTGTGGTAGTCGTCTACTCCCCCATCTTAGAGCTATGCGTCTTTTGGCTAATAGTAATGCCACGGCTAGGAGTTTGTGTCGTCTGGCCTGCTTAATTTTGTATATTCCTAATAGGCAGACTAAAAGGTATATTAGGTATCTGTTCGGTCAACATAGTGGTGAGAATGTCGGTCACCTCTTGCCAGTATTGTTGAAGTCTTGGGCATGCCCATGCCATATGCAAAAAATCCGCTCTTTGAGCATTGCATCTATGACATCTGTCAGCCTCTCTTAGACCATACTTGTGTAATTTCACCGGTGTATAGTACGCTTGCTGTATAAATTTGAAATGTATGATGCGCAAATTACAATTTGACGTAAGCATTTGTGTCTGGGCGCAACTATACTCCCAGTCTTCTTTGACAATGGGAATACCAAGTGTTTCCTCCCACCTCTGTAGGGTCTTTTCTTGTGCACAGTATTGCTCCCGTTGGGCCGCATTATAGAGGTGTGTGACTAAGCGTTGGCGTGTTGGTGATGTTAAAAGAATTTGGAGCGCATTGTGTGCTGGTGGCTCGTTTGGGAATGTAGGGTAAAGTTCTTTCACTGCCAGTCGCAATCGGAGGTACGCAAATATCTTTAAGGGTGTGCGATGTGCACTTAGGGAGATGTCATTTGATGCTACAAATTGTCTGTGTGGGAACATGTCACCCATAGCGCTGAGGCCCATTTCCTTTAGTAATTTCATCATTTTCTTTTCTTGTGTCACAGTTATTCGCGGGTGGTGTGTCATGGGCAGTGCAGGTGCATATGTAGGGAGTTTATGAGCGCTTTTCGCCAGCATATGCCACGCCATTGATGTGCAGCAGACTGGATTTATTTCAGCTCTCGGGATGTTCCGTCTCGGCTCCAATATATAAGTAACCAGAGGGGTTGGACTGATGCTGTTCAAGAAAAAGGGTATTTCTGTTATCCTCTTCAGTGATCCCTATCCACTGTTTCAGAAATTTGCACATAGGTATAGCGTACTGATGGTACATAGCATTGGCAGGAGTCCCGTTTAGTGAGAGTCTGTTGTTTAGATTGTTCTGCCCCCATCTCTGCTCCTTTATTGATGCACAGTAAGCAGGAACGGTTACACCGGCCTTGTGGCCACATCTCAAAACTAGGAAAGGATTGGGAAGGAAATGGAACGTACGGTAAGGAGTCCATCAGTTAAGGTTTCACACCCAAAGATCCCCATGCGTTTGGCCAACCTTTGGTGTGTGCACGCATGGGCTAGTGAAGTAGCTGGGTGGCTGGATCAGAGGGCCTCAATCGCGCACACATTGATCCTTCAAGTGTCCGTGCTTCTGGCTCTGGCGCTCCTCCCTATCCTCCCCTTTTCCAGTGTTATTTCAAGAGTCTGCTTGCTCTAAACCATGGATTGCACACACACAATCTTTACTAGAGGACTCCTCCAATAACTACCTGCTCGACCAGTGAAATGTTATGTTGTTTCCAACCCAGATGGCTCCTTCAGTGCACTTTAACACATTACAAACAATAACGAAACAATATATGCAAAGCAAGAAAGCACAATGCGCTACACACTACCAGACTTCACCTAAGTTTACTTCAACATGCTTGCTCTGTTTGGTTGAATCACCAGGTGCAGTTCTTGGCTGTGCTCTACCCCAGTCCGCCACCAGAAATCTCTCCCTTATGCAGGGCACAAGTCCTAAAAAAAGAAGTGGGGGGACTAACCTACTTAATCAGAATGCAAGTGGCATCACGGCGTGTGACTTCACGGCGTGTGACATCACAGCACGTGACATCATGGCGCGTGACATCGCAGGAAGTGGCATCACAAGAAGTGACATCAGATCTTGAGCCCTCACATATATGTTTAGCAGGTCTATCATGAGAACATTTGAGCACATTTCGAGTATACAAGCAAACCCTCCTGATTGAGGCAGAAGATTCACACTTTTGAAAGCTATGCATAAAACAGTGTTGCCTTTTGTCAGCGCAAACTTCCTCTACCCATAGTGCTTTACAAGAAAAAATAGTGGTACTTAAATTATTACAACGCTTCCTCAGGAGTAGTAAGCACTATATAAATTACATTTATTTTGTGTAAATACAGGGAAAGACCAATGCATCTGACATTCTTACAGGCATGCATATCTTGTAAACAGGGACTGAACAAAGTGAAAAGCTGCCTCTCAAGTATGTGTGGAGTGCTAACAAGGTGTGAGCCTTTGTTTCCCCTCTGCTGCATTTGCTTCTAAGTGTGAGGCTCCTGACCACTGGCTCCCAGCCAGGAGGCTCGAACAAAAGGAGGCCTGATGACCCCTCAAATTCGGCCTTTGTTATGGGCCCAGTAGGAGTCTGAACTACGAAAATCCCGTCCCAGCCTGCACGTTGAAGCAGACAACAACGTGCAGGCGCTGCAGAATGTGTCCCGGTGTTTACAAATAACACCGGGACGAATTCAGCATATTTTTAGTGAGGCCCAACTTCTTGACAGGGTGGACGCCGTCCTGGACGCCGTCCACCCGCGTGTACCCCCGACTCGTGCCCTGCCCTTATGTCTGGCACCGGTCCTCGTCGTGAGGAGTTCTGGCCAAAGCCTGCCTTCCACACTGAGCAAAGGCATTTCCCGGCCAACACACCAGATTCTGTAAAAGAAAAAGAAAACAGACATCCGGGATAGCTCATAGAAGACTATTACATGTTTAATACAAAAGTAGCCAACATGCATCAGAATAAGCAAAGTCACAATGCTAGATAAACTGACCACACCTTTCACCCGCGAACCCCCCTCTGAAAGATGGAGACTGCAATGCTGAAATCCATACATTATGGTGTTACATCTATACACTTTTTCTCAATGCAAGCGACTGAAGCAGGACGACGTGATGAGTTGAAAATACAGATAGGCGCTAATGAGCAGGTACCAAGCTCTTCTTGCGGGAAGACCTTGGGAGATACTTGAAGCTTTCCCTAGTAATAAGGGTGACTAAACAGATTTCTGCAATCCTCTTTTGGTGTCCCAGCTTCAGAGCGGGGCTATTCTTACTAAAATAGTTGAGCTAAAATATGCAACATACAATACTGGAGAACAAAAGAGCAGAGCATTTAAAATGGCAGTGCATTTAAATTAGCAATAATGCTAATGCTTTCGTGAACCTCAAGCAAGTATAAAAACGAAATCATAATTGGGAACAGTGTGATATGTAAATCTGCGCACTCGCATGTTATTAAGGAAGTTGCTTGAAAAGCGATACCTTCAATTTACTATGTGCTCAAGTTTACTGGATCTTCCTTTCTGGTGGGGTGAGGATTGGTTAATCTAAGCATGTGAAGATGTACAAGTTGTGAACATTGAAGAATCACTGTTAGAGGCCAGTTACTTCAATTTTCATTTTCTTCCTAGGGCCAAAGAATACACTTCTGAGATTGGCTGTAAAGTTTTTTCCCCCTGACCCAGGTCAGCTACAAGAAGAATACACAAGGTAAGAACAGCCCTGTGACGAGTAACCCACGAGTTATCTGCTAGTTTCTGTGCCACAAACATTCAATTTATTGAATCCCCAGATGTGATCTAAGTCATGCTGTTTTTCTGTATTGCTTGATGTCTTCACAGTAGCGCACCATGTCTGTATCATTTCAGTTAATAGCCATTTTATGTTTAACTTTGTATAGTTTGGTTTTGACATGTAACGCACCATTGATGCAGTCCCAAGGCTTGTGAGGAACTCAACATACCAAAGGCAATCCCCACTCCCTTCCTCCCCTCTGTCAAGACAGAGCAGTGTCACAACCATCAATTATTCTGGCTAACCTGTGTGTCGCTGCCGAATCACTATAATCTTCTACAAGTAAGCACCTATGCTACTCTTATCCTACACGACCATGTATTGCAGCTGGGCTGCTAAGAAATGCTCTGTAAAGTAAGATGTGCCAGTTGCCCATTCGAAGTCAGAAGTTAGAGACATTTGAATGCTAATGTGGGTTCTTCTACTTATTGAGATCTAGAGCACCCGATTAATACATTTTAAATCTCTAGCAGCAAGGCCTGTAACAGATGTAAAACCCATGGAAGTTTGGTTGTTTTGACTGCAACTGGTCTCCCTGACCAGGTGACAGTACCCATGTGCAGCGCCCATAACGGTATCTGCAGCTCTTGTAATAGAGGGAAGAAATTCAATGCTATGATCTTCTCTATGGATGGTACGATCTGGATTCTCAAAAAAGTAACAGCTTTAGGTGCCCAACTAAAGGGGAAACTGCACAGTATCCCACTATCTTATTTAGAGAACTATTCAGTCAAGGACTTCAGACCTGTGTAGATTGATTTTGAAGCCGGGTGTTCTGTTGTAACTCTGCAAGCACCAGAAGCAGGGGGAGTAGTGGATGCGTAACTGAGGTCATAATAGGATTCGCAAACGTATGTTTAAACATATTGTTATACAACTTGCGCACCATTGAAGTTGTCATTGCAGCACACACAGTCAGCAAAAGGATAGAGAGTAAGCACGAAAATCTGGGGAGATAGAGGGCACCCCTGCCTCATATCCTTCTGGATTGAAATACCCTAGATGTTATGCCATTCACCCTAATTCTTGCCCAGGGATTCAGGTGACTCTCTGAGATGTCTCCTGTTATCCAAAAACCCATGTGCCTGTTTTACGTTTGAGGCCTTGTCAGCCTCTAGCAACGAAACTAAGACCGTCTTCTCTCTGTTTTGCAATCTGATGGATACTTCTAACTGCAGATTCCTCACTTTAGATCATCCCTCAGATGCCAGACTGCTTTTGGAGAATATTGTAGCAGTGCTCCTGCTTGCTGCTAGGCGGCCTCATAGAACTGCTGCCTTCAGTTCCCTCCTTTGTTTCTGACCTGTTGACATGGATCTGGAGCTCTGCTCCTGATGTTGTCAGTCTTCCAAAGACTCCAAACCTTTTCCAGTGCTGGCGAATTATGTTCCCGCCAAAATAGACAGGATTCAAGCCAGGTCGTGACAGCAGGAAGCAGATGTTGATCATTGACTCGTCCAAGGTGTACGCACACGACTCTAAACCGTGTGATAAATACGCCCATTGATTCGATACTGGGAGGTGAAGTTCTGCCGCGCCAAACTCAAGAAGAAGTTACGGTCTTCGTGCGGATCCTGCTCAGTCTCACAGGCCGGGTTCTGGTCAAGTGGTTGTGCCAGCGACCTCACCACTTCCAGCTCAAAATCTTCACGTAAGTTCAAGTTCAAGCCAAACTTAAGAAAGTAAAGCTGGCCTCAATCCTGTGCTGCCACTCGACTTCAAGGAGAAGGTGTGAGGGCGTCAGATGATAAGAGTCCTCTGTCGAGGTCAGCGGCCACCAACCCGATTTGTCAGTAGGTCCAGAGTGCACCGAGCTCACAGGGCTGTTGTCGATTCTGCAGCAGTAGCCGAACACATTCCAGTGGGACCTGGCCTTAAAGCAATAAGAGACAAGTTCTTCCTTTGATGATTTATTACTGTGATTTGTGCTCTGGTTTGTGTCACCCACATTTTGTGGCTCCTGATGCAGTAGCCTGCAAATGTATGCTTGACTCAGCAACCGTAACCAATTATTTGCAGTGTTTTACTAGCACGGAAAGCATTTTATTTGTCTATTTGTTTTCTTTAGTTTTTTTTTTTTAAATAAATATTTGTTTGACATTTTCATGCTCAATAACCAGCACAGGATCACTCCTGTCTCAGCACAGCTGAGGTGACTCAGTTCGTAGAATCCTCGCAGTTGCTACATCCATGTGTATTAGTCCGGTTATTCATTACAAGTGTTGTCCAATGTTACATGTCAATTAACTTTTAAGCATCATACAAACCCTAACCCATTAGGAAGTGACAGCGCACAACTCAGGATATTAATGACTCACAATGCGTTTTTATTTATTTTTTAAAATCTTTATTTGTATTTTTCATGCATTCCTAAACAAATGCAAATTTGAGTTGCAGAAACAACAACGGACCATGTATCATAACTTTATTAACAGATCATATACAATTGCATCATTCAGTATGGCATTTAGACACTACTATGATCATGATTACAGCAACAGGCGTGTGTGTCTTGTCTATAACCCAATATTGGTCACCTCCTCTCGCCCACCCATCGCTTCCTCTAATGGAGAATCTCCCTGGTTTTGTCTCCTGGTGCTCCCTTCCCTCTCCCCTTGGAAGTTGGTGTCAAGCTTGGTACTTCCGCCATACTGAGTAAGTCTCCTACCATACGCCCTTATCTGCTGTATTGATCCACAAGTGTATGAGCGAGTGGACCGTGTGCTTTAGGGTCTTGAGAGGGGCCCCCCCCCTGCTTCAGACGCCAACAACTCCTGCAGCATTGCGGCCCCGTCCAAGCTGTCTTCCTCGATGTCATCGTCACTTCCGCATGAATCTCTCCTCAGCCACCCCCATTCAATCATGTCTCGAACTCAGGCCTGGAGGGTCAGCCCCGCCTGTGCCATCCATCTAATTGTCACCTGCCTTTTTGCCAGTACCAACCACAGAAGTGCAAATTTATTCCATACATTTATTGCACACGCGGATAACACCCAGAAGAACGCTTCATGGAAACCCCTACCTGGACCCCAGATGCCTCCCTCAGATGCCGCACTACGGCCTGCCAATACTGCACCACGATGAAGCAACTCCATATCATGTGTGAAAATCTGCTCCCTCTAGGCCTCATCTCGGACACTGATCAGTCCTATTTGGGTAGATTCTACTTAACCGTGATGGCGTGATAGGTACGATGCAGCACATAAAAGGGAGCCAGTTTAAAATGGAGGTGCCAGACACCTCTTGCACCTGTGCTCATGCCCTAGTCCAGTGCCGCTCTGTCATTGGCTCTAACAGATCCTCTTCCCATTTAGATTCGGCCAGCATTGTAGGTTAACCCTGTCCGCCTTTAGAGTCCCATACAGTCAGGAGACCAGTCTTCTACGTGTCAACATATCTAACCAGACCTCGAGTGTGCGTGTCTCACGCGGAAACCTGTCCCTATCTCCCTAACAGTCCTTGTCAGCTTGGCAAACTGGAGAAACTGCCCAGGGCCTATCCCAAATCTCTGCTGGATGCACTGTATTTATAGTTAAAATTCGGCACACCTAGTGTGCCACTTAACATCCCCCTGTGACAGAGGTTTGTATTTAAAAAAAAAAAAAAAGGGGCCCCCTTCAAGGCACACTCTCCTCCCACTCTTCCATTTGCATAGTCAAAATTATGACATATGAAACAAGGCCAAGAGATGAATTGAGGGGAAGTGAGATATAACTTGATTCCTATGCCACAGAGGGCATGTATCCCAGATGTGGGCATAGCTGGTGCCTGTGTTCCTGTCTGTAAGGGACCATGCCTGTCAATTCAGTCTGGACTGTTCCCACTGGAGCAGCAACAAGACAGATTTTCTTATGGCTATACTCAGTCTCAAGTGGCATTGTTGGTGAAAACCAATCAACTTGGGATACAGCGCGAAGCAATCTCTAGCAACTGAGATTAATTCAAGCACTCCTTCCATCACCTTGTTATTTGTTGCAGTAGACACCCTAAATGTGATGGCTGTACCCAAATGTGGGCCCTGTGCGCATTGTGCCACAGTACTCTAGTCATACCTCACTGATGAGGCTAAAGTGGGCTGAAACATATCTAGGCTTGCTTGTGTTCCCATCTAGAGAGGACAAGGCCAGGCAGTTAAGACTGGAGTCTAACAGTTTGCCCCAAACTTTTCTTATTGGAGCTGGACCAATACTGAATTGGTTAAGGCTGATTACTGTCTAGAGTGTCACAGGAAGCAATCACTAGTGCCTGAGATTACATCAGGCCTTCCTTCCGCCACCTGTTTGTTGGAGTTGCCTTCGAACAACTGCTCAGGAATGAGTATTACGTGCAGCTAAATTGAATCATAATGCACCAGTTTGTGTTGATTTTAAAACAAATCTTTGATTTGGTAGCTTGTGTGCTGTGCTCGCTTGTATAGCAAGTTGTTGCAAATCTTGGCTGCAGTGCACAGAGACCCTTCAGTGCTGCACACACAGGAAAATAATTAGAGGGAACATTGCTTGCCACATAGGCCACCAAATGACGACAATCCCTCATTTGCACTGGTAGTTCGGAAGGCAGCCAAGGTACTCGAATTACAGCTGCCCTTGGTTGAATGTTTTGACAGCAATATCTGAACCCTTACTCCCAGTTAATGATGCCATCACAGATACTCTTAAGGCTTCCTAGTCTAAATCAAATTCTTGGCTGCCTTTAAGTCGGCAGGTAGCCACAAGCAATAGGCATTGTCCTATGATCAGGACTTTTCACTAAGTACCCTACTACAGAGTACCATTGTACAGGCCTCAACCAGTAATGTGAATCGTAACTCATTTCAAAACTATCCTGCAGATAGAGAATCCAAAAGGATTAATGCCTTTGTCAAACATGTTTTTATTGGCAAGCTTGGTACTGCGATCAGTTAACGCAAAAACGTGGTCTTTCTATAGGACACATATGCCCTTTGGTGCATGGCCAGCAAGATGTGGCCTAGTTCCGGAGGATCTGAGATACTCACTGGCTCTGATGAACCATAATGGGCAGGACGCAGCTAATCATGTTACCCTTCATTGACAGGTAGCCGATAACAGCATAGTTCTTTGTATGCATGCCTGGGTGAGGTCCACCAGATTCTCAGTTGATGTACAGGCATTGCTCTTGAATATGCCCTTTGATTGGTCTTGTCTCTTCGGAGAAAAGGCAGACTGGGTTTATGAATGGTTAAAGACAGCAGAGCATCAGAACATTCCTTGGGGATGTTGACTCCTGCAAAACATTTTCCACACCAGTTCTGGAAATGTAGGGCCTACACTAGAGAGCTGGTGTATAAGCAGAGGCAGCCTTCACTGCCCTGGATGTAGAAGACAGCCCAGTCCTTTTGCGGCCATTGATGCACAACCAGTACACAGCCAGTGGGCCGCAGGGTTTCTAATCTTCCAACTCCTCTTTCCCAGCTAAGAAGCAGCTTTAGTTTTTCACTCAGCTGCACATGCCCAACCAATGGCGACCAGGATCCAGCACTTCCTACCGGGTTGGCAGTCCATCACATTCGACAAATGGGCCTTGTAAATTGTTCAAAAATGCTATGCCCTATGATTTCTACCCCCCCCCCCCCTTCCCCAGTATCTCTTCGACACCAGAGCAAACTTCAGACAAGCATTTGTCCATCCTGCTGCAGGAGATACCTATATTGCTCTAATGGTCCAATAGAGAGGGTACCAGTAAGGCAGGGCCCCTGAATGTCTTCCTTTGGGAGGACACATTCCAAAGGCTCACGTTGGCCCAGATCCTTTGTGCTATGGACCTGGAAGACTGGTGTCCCTGGACTTGCAGAATGTGTATTTTGATCTACTTGATCTGTAGTCCTACAGGTGTTGCCTTTGTATCTGAAAGAGACACGTTAGTGACAGATTCCTTACCTTAGAACAGATTCCTTACCTTAGAATATCCCCAGGCGTCAGGCTGGATCCGGAAAGTTTTTGCGTAGCAGTACCCTTGCGCGTCGGTAGGCGGCGTCGTGCGGCTCCGCGTCCGTCGTCGTGATCGCCGGGATGACGTCGCGGGCAGTACTTAGACGCCGCCCTGCGCGCTGACGTCAGTTCTTCTTTTTCCGCGCCAATAAGCGCAGATCCGGGAAGAGCAGTGCCCTAGTCAATTTTTGACTAACTTTTTTGTGAATTTTTTCACTGTTTCTTTATCGAGTCTTCACGACTCCTAGGTGTCGTAGGGATGCCCGGCTTCAAGCCATGCGGAGCCTGTGGTCGCATGATGTCGATCACAGACCCGCATCTAGAGTGTCTCTTCTGTCTCGGCCGAGACCACGACACGAAGTCGTGCCCTGACTGCCGGAAACTTCACCCGAAGGCTTTGCGAGAGCGGTCTCGAAAGCTACTCGAGGTCCGGCAGTCGGCTCCGCGCCGCACCAAGCCCCGGGAGAGGTCGAGGGGCCGGTCGCGGAGTCCCCGCCGGTCGTCGGAGTCCAAGTCTTCGCGCTCCTCGGGTAAGTCGAAGCACAAAAAGTCTAAGAAGCGTCATCGCTCTAAGACTTCGCCTCGCCGGTCTTGCGACTCGGCTGAGGCCCCAGTCGGCACCGTCCCCGCCCCCGCGGCCCCGGACATGCCTATTGGAGCCACCCCCGCATTACCCGTCCTTTCCGGGTTCGGGGGCGACTCCGGCCGAAATACAGGAATTCCTGTCGGCCATGGCCCGCCTCTTCGGGCCTCCGGTGCGCCTTCGGGCCCCGCGGGCCCTGATGGGGTTGCTCCGGCGTCGCCGTCGACTCCGGTCCCGGCGCCGCCTGTCCCACCAGCCTTCATCCCGGCCTCGGCTCCGGCCCCGGCCTCGATCCCGGCTCCGGTGGTACCGCAACCCCATCGACGCCGGTTGACCTAACCACGCCTCCGCCCGATGTCCCCGGTGCCGTTCCTGACGCCGTCCGGGGCTCCGGACGGCGTCGGTCCCCGGCTCTCTCCGGCTCCGGACATGGAGCCGGACCGACGTCGCTCGAAGCCGGCTCCGGCGCCGATGAGACCTTGGGTCCCAAATGTCCCTCCTCCTCCATATTTTGAACAAGAGGAGGACCAGGAGAGCTGGGAGGGTCTGAGGACCCTCTCACACAACAGTGTGAGTATGATCCGGACTGGGCTGAGGAACTTGATGATGCCAGTGGTCTAGACACCTCCCCTGACACTGGCATGCTGTCTCCTCCCGTGGCTACGGAGGAGGGAGCTAATTTTGCAACGGTGTTGCGTAGAGCAGCTGGAGCCTTACATCTCCAATTGCCTACTGTGGCTGTCAGGACTAATATCCTGACGGAAGTGCTTCAGCCGGCGGCTTCCTCCTCGGAGACCGTGCTGCCGTTTAATGATGCACTCACTGACGTTCTTTTGGGTGCCTGGTCCAAGCCCACCACAGGGGCTCCTGTGGATAGGAACGTGGCCCGACGCCATCGCCCTGCTCCGGGCGACCCCTTGTTTCTCTCCCAACATCCCACCCCCGAGAGCTTGGTTGTCCAAGCCTCTGCCTCCCAAACCGCCTTCCCTACCGCCCCTCCGGATAGGAATCCAAACGCCTGGACCAATTTGGGAAGAAGGCTTTTCTTCCTCCAGTGCTGGCTTGCGGTCCGTCAACACCGCTTGCCTTTTGGGCTGATTATACCCACTCCCTGTGGGATTCGGTGGCGGCTGTTTTGCCGCAGTGTTCTGAGGAGGTCCAGACACTGCTTACCCGCGCCATTGCGGAAGGGCGAGATGCGGCTAAATACACCATACGTTGTGGCCTTGATACCGCCGACTCGCTGGGCAGATCGCTTGCGACGACGGTGGCGCTACGTCGCCACGCCTGGCTGAGAACAACTGGTTTCTCGGGTGATGTCCAGAATACACTCATGGACATGCCCTTTGATGGAGTCGGTCTTTTTTGGTTCAAAGGCAGACCATGCGCTGGAGCGTTTAAGGACTCACGGGCTACTGCCAAGTCCTGGGCCTTTCTGTTGTACGCCCTCCGCTAACCTCTGCTTTTCGCCCCTTTCGTGGCCACGGAAGGGGCGCCCAGTCACGTCAGCTGCCCAGCCACCGGCCCGCGCAGCAAGCGTCTTCGCGTGGCCGAGGACGTGGATACCGCCGTGGCGGTTCGGGCAACCAGCGTGCGGGTCAGGCCACTACCTCCAACCCGTCCGCGGCCTCCAAGCCCTCCTAGTCCTTCCTTTCAGGTGCACAGCACGCCAGTAGGGGCAGGGTCCGCCATCACCTTCACCACTGGCGTCCCATCACCTCGGACAGGTGGGTCTTGGACATTGTCCGAAGGGGCTACTCCCTCCCCTTCGAGACCACCCCCAGCCATGCCACCTCTATTCCACCGCATGTCAGGGGATCACTTGGTGCTTCTGCAGAAGGAAGTCACGGCCCTCTTGGCCAAGAGGGCCATCGAGCATGTTCCGACCCCAGAAGTAGGACGTGGTTGCTACTCCCACTACTTTCTGGTGCCCAAAAGGACAAGGAGGACATGCGTCCTATCTTGGACCTCCGGAACGTCAATCGCTTCCTCCGGAAGGAGAAGTTCAAGATGCTCACCCTAGCTCAGGTCTTGACTGCCCTCGACCCAGGAGACTGGTTGGTAGCGTTGGACTTGCAGGACTCTTATTTTCACATCCCCGTCCTGCCGGCCCACCGGCGTTACCTGCGGTTCACGGTAGGCCTCGAGCATTTTCAGTTTTCGTGCTCCCCTTTGGCCTTACAAGTGCCCCTCGGGTGTTCACGAAAGTGATGGCGGTGGTCGCAGCTCATCTGCGCCGGGCAGGGGTTCCAGTCTTCCCCTACCTCGACGACTGGCTGCTGAAGGCGGGCTCGTCCCAGGCAGTCGTCTCCCACCTCCAGACTACGGCCGAACTCCTGCACTCGCTGGGGTTCTCCATCAATGTGCCGAAGTCGCATCTGATTCCTTCTCCACAGCTCCTTTTCATCGGAGCAGTTCTGGACACGACGCAGTTTCGGGCCTATCCTCCCGAACGGCGAGTCCGGGATATTCAGGCTATGATTCCGATCTTTCAGCCTTTATCCTGGGTTTCGGTACGGATGACCCTGAGGCTGCTGGGCCTCATGGCCTGCTGCTGGTCAATCATGCCAGATGGCATATGCGGGCTCTGCAGTGGGACCTGAAGTTCCAGGGGGCGCAGCACCAGGGCAACCTGTCCGATCACGTCCAGATCTCGGAGGGGACTGCAAAACAGTTGCAGTGGTGGCTCTCGAACCGGCAATGGGTCATGGGCAGATCCCTCTCCCTTCCCCAGCCAGAGCACACAGTTGTGACGGACGCGTCCCTTCTGGGATGGGGCGGTCACATGGGAGAGGCGGAGATCAGAGGCCTCTGGTCTCCGGCGGAGTCCCGGCTCCATATCAACCTTCTGGAGCTCCGGGCGATCGGACTTGCACTGAAGGCATTCCTTCCCTCTGTCAAAGGGAAAGTAGTGCAGGTGTTCACAGACAACACCACCGCCATGTGGTATTGCAACAAACAAGGCGGGGTGGGGTCGTGGACCCTCTGTCAGGAGGCTCTGCGCCTCTGGACATGGCTGGAACATCAGGGCATGTTCCTGATGGTTCAACACCTGGCAGGTTCCCTGAACGCCAGGGCGGACGAACTCAGCCGCAGGTGCATGTTGGATCACGAATGGCGTCTTCACTCGGAAGTGGCGCAAGGACTCTTTCTACAGTGGGGAGACCCTTGGTTAGATCTATTCGCCACTGAAGAGAACGCGCAATGTCATCAGTTCTGCGCGTTGGAATTTCCAAGGCGGCACTCGCTCGGCGACGCTTTTCGTCGCGAGTGGAGTTGCGGTCTGTTGTACGCCTTTCCGCCTATACCACTTCTACCCAGAGTGTTGAAGAAGATTCGGCACGACCGGGCCCAAGTCATTCTTGTGGCTCCGGACTGGGCTCGAAGAGTTTGGTATCCCGAGCTACTCAGTATGAGCGTAGATCCCCGATCCGTCTGCCTCTTCGGGAGGATCTTCTGTCGCAGCAGCAGGGGACGGTCCTCCACCCGAACCTGTCCAGCCTCCACCTGCTTGCGTGGAGATTGAGCAGCGGCAGTTGATTCCTTTCGACTTGCCTCCCGAAGTTTGTGATGTGATTCTGGCAGCCAGGCGTCCCTCCACTAAGGTGGTATACGCCTGCAGGTGGAACAAGTTTGTGGCATGGTGCACAGCAAAGGCTGTGAATCCCCTTTCTGCCCCTCTTTCTGAGGTTCTTCTGTTCCTTCTTTCCCTGGCCCAACAGGGTTCTGCCCTGGGTACCATCAAGGGCTATCTTTGTGCCATCTCGGCCTTCCTCAGGCTTCCTGATCAGCCCTCCCTTTTCAAGTCCCCTGTTGTTAACAGGTTTCTAAAAGGCATTACACCTCTTCCCTCCTGTTCCGTTTGTAATGCCTCAGTGGGACTTGAACTTGGTTCTTACCTTTCTTATGTGCGCTCCCTTTGAGCCTCTGCATAACTGTCCTCTTCGTCTTCTCACTCTGAAGACAGCCTTTCTGGTGGCCATCACCTCCGCTCGGCGGGTGAGTGAGCTCCAGGCTCTTTCATGCAAACCTCCCTTTCTGTCTGTCCATCCAGACAAGGTTGTTCTTAGGACGCGCCCGTCCTTCTTGCCAAAGGTGGTTACTGCCTTCCACATTGGGCAGACCATCACTTTGCCCACCTTCTTTCCGCCTCCGCATCCTTCCAGAGAGGAAGAGAGGCTCCACCGTCTGGACCCAAAACGTGCGCTTTCTTTTTATATCAACCGCACACAACACTTCCGGGTGGATGACCAGCTCTTTGTTGGCTACGTGGGCGCCAAAATAGGTCGGGCGGTGCACAAGAGAACCATCTCCCGCTGGGTAACCTTGTGTATCAAAGCCTGCTATTCTTTGGCTAAGAAGGAGCCTCCTGTTGGGCTGCGTGCCCATTCCACCAGGGCAACGGCTGCTACCACGGCTTTAGGCTGCGGTGTTCCGCTGCAGGATATCTGTCAGGCAGCTACGTGGGCCTCGCTGCACACGTTTACAAAGCATTACTGCCTTGACAGTCAGGTCCGGAGGGACGGCTTCTTTGGCCGTTCTGTCCTCCGGGACTTCCTTGTCTGATCTTTGTTCGCAGTCCACCACCGGGGTTGGTATTGCTGGGGTATCTATTCTAAGGTAAGGAATCTGTCACTAACGTTTCTCTTTCAGATGCACAAGTTACTAACTTGTGTAACGATATATCTGTAAGAGACAGTAGTTAGTGACAGATTCCTACCGCCCACCATCCTCCCCGTTCTGCGAACTGTTTTCTAGGGTTAAGGACATCCCTTTCAGGGCCCTAGTATTTTTCAGACACCTATGTCAGCTTCTTGCATGGCTCTGCGTTCCTGGCGCGGAAAGTCGTGTACAGAACTGACGTCAGCGCTGCAGGGGCGGCGTCTAAGTACTGCCCCGACGTCATCCCGGCGATCACGACGCCGACGACGGACGCGGAGCCGCACGACACCGCCTACCGACGCGCAAGGGTACTGCTACGCAAAAAACTTTCCGGATCCAGCCTGACGCCTGGGGATATTCTAAGGTAAGGAATCTGTTCTAAGGTAAGGAATCTGTCACTAACTACTGTCTCTTACAGATATATCGTTACACAAGTTAGTAACTTGTGCTACAGGGAGGTCCTGGAGCACTTTCAGGTTGCTGTTCTCCCCTTCAGCCGCACCAGCGCCCCTCTGTTTTTCACAGAAGTGATGGTGGTTACTGCCTATCTTTGGAGGACAGGAGTTCCTGTATTCCATTACCTCGATGACTGGCTACTGAAGGCAGGCTTGCGGCAGTCAGTCATGAACCAACTTCAGATGACAGGGGAACTCCTAACATTTTTGTAGTTTAACATAAACAAGGCCGAAATCCCACTTGATTCCGTCACAGGGGCTTCGATTTATTGAGACGATCCTGGACAATTCAAGGCTGTTCCTCCCACACAGATTCCGGAACCTAGGGGCTTCGACCCTAATATTTCAGGCTTGATCCTGGATTCAAATGAGAGTGACTCCGATGCTTCCTGGCCTCTTAGCCACATGGATTCTCTTTGTCAACTATGCCAGGTGGCATATGGAAGCCCTCCAGTGGAATCTGAAGTCTCAATGGGCCCAGTGTCAAGGCCACCATTCTAACACCGTCCATATCTTCGTTCATCAGTGTTGGCTGACCTGTCACAGTCTTTGTTGCAGGAGGCCACTTTCTCTTCCCCACCAAGAGCTGATCGTGGTGATGGACACATCACTGCTGGGTTTGGGCAGTCAGTTTTGTAAGTGAAGATCAGAGGCCTCTGATCTCCAGTGGAGATCAATCTGTTCGAGCAATGAGCCATTTGTCTGGCACTTAAGGCCTTCCTTTTTTACATCAAGGGGAGGCAGGTGCAAGTTCTCACGAACAACACCACTGTGTAGGATCCTGAGTTCTGGGCCAAAAGGTTTTGCATTTCTGCATCTGGTCGCCAACCACATGGTAGAGGTCCCTGACTTCCAGAGCTGATGAACTGAGCAGGAGTCATTTGGCAGATCATGAGTGGCGTCAATATCCCGAGGTGATGCAGGGCATCTTCCACCAGTGTGGAGGGCCCTAGCTAGATTTTTTTGCCAGTGTCAAGAATGCACAGTGTGAACGAATTATTTGCAGCAAGAACACCAGTTAGGAGTCTCTTTCCTGCTGGAATAAGAAATGTGTAGCCTGGTGTGATACCTGGGGCACTGACACCTTACAGGCACAGCTGTCGGACATCCTTTTGTTTGTTTTTTCCTTAGCCCAAGAAGGCCATTCAGTGGACACATTAAGGGTTACTTGTCACATCCTTTGGTCTTTCTACATTTGCTGGACCAAACATCCTTGTTTAAATCCCCTATTGTAATGTGGTTTATTGAAGGTTTGCCACACATACCCACCCAAGCTGTGTGTGATGCTACAGTGAGACCTTAACTTCTTCTTGATTGCTCATGTAAACGCCTTTTGAGCCTATGCTTAGCTGCTCACTGCATCTTCTGACCTTGAAGACAGTCTTCCTCACTCAGATTACACCAGCTTGTTGTAAGAGTGAACTGCAGGCACTTTCAGTATAACTGCCGGACACCACATTTTTTTCAGGACAAATTGGTGCTGAGGGCTCAAGCAGCCTTCTTACTAAAAGTTATGACTTCTTTCCACGTTGGGCAATCAGCCACTTTGCTAGCGTTCTTTTTGCCCCTTCAACCTCGAAAGAGGAGAAGAGGTTGTATCGTTGGATCCTAAAAAGGCCTTGTGTTTTTTCATTCATTCATTGTACAAATGACTCTTCAGTAGAAAATCGACTTTCTGTAGGATTCTCTGAACAAAGACAGAGAAGACTGTGCAGAAGAGGAACTTGTAGAGGTGGGTAGTCCTCTGTATCAAGATCAACTATGCACTGGCCAATAAGCAGCCCCCCAAAAGTCTGAGAAGTCCGTTCCCCCACACATCAGCTATCAGGTAGTGGGTAGCCCTGCTGGGTGCCTGAGTGACTTCATTCATGGTAGTTCCAGCTACTAGTCTGTACTGCAGCGGTGAATCCTGGTTGAGTTGTCCATGGGAGGTCCTTATACATGGTTCTGGATCTGGATGGTGCAATTTAGAGAGCACCGTCATGATGCCTGCAGAGAAATGCAGGACAAAGAGCAGAAGGGAGAGGGAGAAGTTCTTTTCCCGGAGACTTAGTGTGAAGCAGGTGGCAAAGAGCCAACTGTGATCCATTTGGAGGTGGAAAGAAGAGAAATGTCACGAACATGTGACACTCTGGTAATAACAGCCCTGTCATGCACCATATTAATCAAAAGGTTACATAGATAGAGGTGACCCTAGCATCTCTCGACAATCATATTAACTTAGCAGAATCATCTATACAGGGCTTTCAGTGAAGGTGATATCTTTGAAGACTTCCATTGCGTATCTGCCGTAGAGAAGTAAAGTGCTTGAGGAGTTAGGAGACCGTCCAATGATACAGCAGGAGATTGCAGATGGTACACCTTGAGGTCAGTGTTCAGACGGATGACTTTGGGTTACTGTGCATACTGAGTCTACCTGAGGGCCCCCTCTAGAGAGTTGGAATGCAGTGGTTCCTCCGCGAACAGATTCTGTTGCCTGATGTGCATGAAAGCACTGTACATCACAGTGCCTTTAGTGGGCTAAATAGAGAGGGTTAGTCACTGCTGTGATGTCTAATGAATCAGAAAGGGGCTTGATCCTGAGGGAAGCAAGCAAGTGACGTGGCATGTCATTGAATGGTGGTAGGGTCCTGAGCTTCCCCAGCTACAGCAAGTGGATACTGAAGATGAGGTTGAACTTGCCAAAAGTGAAGGAAAAAAACTCATTAACTAGTTGGAGAGCTCCACATGTTTTCATTCCACAACGGAGGTGTTTCTTGCCCGTGTCATGTTCCTCTGTTAAACTCTCTCACCCCTCGCCGAGGACCTGTGCAGTCCACATGGTATCTGGATGTAACAACATTTGAATCTGGTATTTTTGCTCTTCCAGGGATTACAATGACACTAACTGCAGGAAAAGTACTTGTAATCGAAGTAGAAAAAGGCTAACAATTTGGAAACCAAGCCCTTGTCAACCAAAATGGCTTTGAAGCACTGAAGGTTGCACTGAAACAGACAATAAATTTGAAAGATGTGTCCATGGTAGAGTATTTGGAGTTTTAAAAAGAGGAGTCACTTGGTCCTTCAAATAAATGTTGATGAAGATGAGTAGTGGACTATTTTAGACATACATGTAAAAGATGCATTACGGAAATTCAAATATAAATTTTCGTGCAAATTCTGCAGTGACCCACATAACTCCATCACATACACAAGAACCTCTGGTAGTAAAGACGCCATGTCGACACAATCAGCAAACTTTGACACAATAGGCCTTAAACACTGAAACTGGTCTTGAGCAAAGGAAAGATTCCCAGCCAAAGACACATTTTGAGACGAAGACTGGCATGAAATAGATTACCACCGAAATTGACCTAGAAATGGGGTCTACAGTGTCAGTGGCACTAGGCAAGTGGAGAGAACTTTCGAAGACCGATCAATCTTTGAGGGCCAGTATTTCCATTAAAGCCTTCTGCTTAGAATGAATAATTTTAGGACATTGTATGTGCACAGATTCTTTGTTTATATTACAATCTGAGGTCTGCATCAGGGGCTTTGAAGTGCTTGCTAGGAGTTGATTTGTGTGAATATTTGGGTTTTTATTCTTTCCATTTGCAGTGCATACGCATAAGGCCCTGTGGAATATTTCAGAACATGATTTGATCTTTAAAACCTGCCAATATAAATTCAAGTGTTGGCTAAAAAGTGTAACACGTTCCAGGAGTTTTGATTCAAATCCTGAGTATGGTTTAAAATTAAACACTTTTTGCCACTGTGTAAAACATTTGTCACTAAGAGAATGTAGTTCTACCTTAAGCATATCTGGATGGTGAAGTCAATCAATCACAGAATTTGTAAAGCGCACTACTTACCCGTGAGGGTCTCAAGGCGCTAGGGAAAAAAGAAAAGGGGGTGCTGCTACTGGTCGAACAACCAGGTCTTGAGTAACCTCCTGAAGGTCAACAGGTCTTGGGTCTGTCGTAGGCTTAGTGGAAGGGTGTTCCAGGTCTTGGCGGCGAGGTGGGAGAAGGATCTGCCGCCGGTGGTAGTTCTTCGAATGCGAGGGACGGTGGCGAGGAGAGGTCGGCGGAGCGGAGTTGGCGGTTGGGGACGTAGAAGAGGAGTCGTCTGTTGAGGTAGGCTGGGCCAGTCTTGTGGAGTGCCTTGTGTGCGTGGATGAGGAGTTTGAAGGAGATTCTCCTGTCGACGGGGAGCCAGTGCAGGTTCCTCAGGTGGGGGTGATGTGGCTGTGGCGTGGTACATCGAGGATCAGGCGTGCGGAGGCGTTTTGTATGCGTTGCAGTCGCTTGATGAGCTTGGCCGGGGCTCCCGCGTAGAGGGCGTTCCCATAGTCAAGTCTGCTACTGACGAGGGCCTGGGTGACTGTTCTTCTTGTGTCTGTCGGGATCCACCTGTAGATCTTGCGAAGCATGCGGAGGGTGTTGAAGCAGGAGGATGAGACTGCGTTGACTTGCTTGGCCATGGAGAGCGTTGAGTCGAGGATGACTCCCAGGTTGCGTGCGTGGTCGGTGGGTGTCGGGGCTGCTCCCAGCGTCGTTGGCCACCAGGAGTCGTCCCAGGCTGAGGGGTTGGAGCCGAGGATGAGGACCTCTGTCTTCTCCGTGTTCAGTTTTAGTCGGCTGATCTTCATCCAATCGGCGACTGCCTTCATTCCTTCATGGAGGTTGGATTTGGCGGCGAGGGGGTCCTTGGTGAGGGAGAGGATCAGTTGAGTGTCGTCGGCGTAGGAGATTATGTTGAGGTCGTGTTGTCTGGCGATGCGTGCGAGCGGGGTCATGTAGATGTTGAACAGTGTTGGGCTGAGGGACGATCCCTGGGGTACGCCGCAGATGATCTCGGAGGCTTCGGATCGGAATGGTGGGAGGCGGACTCTCTGGGTTCTGCCGGCGAGGAAGGAGGTGGCCCATTCCAGGGCCTTGTCTCGGATCCCTGCGTCGTGGAGGCGTGTGCGTAGAGTGCGGTGGCAGACAGTGTCGAAGGCGGCGGAGAGGTCCAGCAGGATGAGGGCTGCGGTCTCACCATTGTCCAGCAGGATCCTGATGTCGTCGGTGGCGGCGATGAGGGCAGTCTCAGTGCTGTGGTTGCTGCGGAACCCCGATTGGGATGGGTCCAGGATGCGGTTTTCTTCGAGGTATCGGGTTAGCTGTTTGTTGACGATCTTCTCGATGACCTTGGCTGGGAACGGAAGCAGGGAGATGGGCCAGAAGTTCTTGAGGTGTCTCGGGTCCGCCTTGGGTTTTTTGAGTAGGGCGTTGATCTCTGCATGTTTCCAGCTCTCTGGGAAGGTTGCGGTCTCGAAGGAGAGATTGATGACGTTGCACAGGTGGGGTGCGATGGAGCTGCTGGCTTTGTTGAAGATGTGGTGCGGGAAAGGGTCTGACGGGGAGCCGGAGTGTATTGTGCTCATGGTCTTGATGGTGTCCTCGATGTTCACGCTGGCCCAGGATGGGAGGGGGTCGTGGTCGATGGTGTGCGGCGGGTCTGGTGCATCGATCTTAGTTGGGGCTGTATGGGTGTTGAAGCTGTCGTGGATGTCGGCGATCTTGCGGTGAAAGAAGGTGGCGAGGGAGTCGCACAGGGGTTGCGACGGCGGGATGTCGTTGGTGTTGGAGCTGGGGTTGGAGAGTTCCTTCACTATGTTGAAAAGCTCCTTGCTGTTGTGTGCGTTGTTGTCGAGGCGGTCTTTGAAGGAGATTCTCTTGGCGGACCTGATGAGGTGGTGGTGGTTACGGATGGCGTCTTTGTGGGCTGTGTGGCTGTCCGGTGTCTTATCACTGTGCCATTTCTTCTCTAGTTTCCGGCAGGTACGCTTGGAAGCTAGGAGTTCCGAGGTGAACCAGCTGGCTCTTTTGGTGGTGTCACTGTAGGTGAGCTTTTCAGCGGGGCGAGGGTGTTGGCACAGTCGTCCATCCATCGTCTGAGGTTGCAGGCAGCGTCGTCAGTGTTGGATGGGTCGGAGGGAGGGCTGAGAGCGAGGTTGCCCGAAGTTCGTCTTCGGTGACTTTGCTCCAGCAGCGGCGTGGGATCTGTAGGGTGCGGTGGTGTGTGGTGGGTTTCTGGAAGGTGAAATGGATGCAGCGGTGGTCGGTCCAGAGGAGTTCCGTGGTGTGGCTGAAGGAGACGTGGGAGCTTGAGGAGAACATGGGGTCAAGCGTGTGGCCGGCGGAATGGGTCGGTGTTGTGACGAGCTGGCTCAGACCGAGGTTGGCGAGGCTGTCGATCAGGGTGGTGGAGTTGCTGTGAAATGTATGTTTTTAAAGATGGACTGAAAATAGAACACAACACATAGATTTAATTTATTTGTCCTACTCTAATTGCATGAAGAGATATATTGTTGATGCTGTTTATTAATTGGAATATTCTTACTGTTTCTGAAGTATTTATGTATTTCGAATCAAATCAAATATATCTTTATTCGGAAACAAAAGTGTCCATAAAAGTGCATTTTAAAATCACAGAAAATATTAAAACTGACATTTCATAAAAATCTAATGAAGTTATAAAAGATATCATTAGGCTATAATAAAACTGTAAGACAATTCTAATTAGTATTCAATGACAAACGAGTCCGGATGGCAGTTTTCAGAAATGTGCCCATATAGTAAATAGTCTCATCATCAGTGAGTTGAAGCAACTTACTATATGCTTCTCTAAAATTGCTGATGGCAAGCCTCTTGATAAGGGGAAGTAAAATACTCCGTGTAATTACAGTAGAAACCACCGAAAAAAAATGTGACAAAGATTGACCTGATCTCCGTTACACGGGCAGGGGAAAGTGTCCAAATTTACCTGAAATCCTAAGGGAAAACATAACAAATATTTAACCTTGCGTGCCCTGAAATGAAACAATAGACTTCGCTGCCAATGCCCCATAGGTTTTGTTAGATGCACTGCGATTGATCTGTTAACTCCGATATTCATATAGGCCACCACACTCGACTTTGAAGTCTCTGAAGCTAATCTATCGGCCTGTAGAGATTTGTGCAAAACTACTTGCAAATGTTTTCTACTAATGGTGTGTGGTCCATCAGGGTTTTCAAACGACTGTTGGCAACCTGCCATTTTGTAAACGTGATTCCACTGTCGCCAACCATGGAATACTCCTACCTTTTTCACAGGCGAGACAGTCTGAGATTATATCTCTAGTGAGACTTAGGTGTTTCTCCAAATTGTTAACCATAATAACAGGGGGCGGACATAAATATAGTCTTCAATAAAAGGGATAGTCATTTCATTATGGCAGATACAATTAGAAGTAGAAATAGGTACCCCTAAGACTCTTCTGCAAAATCTGTTTTCTTCTACTTGAATTGAATTGCATTTATTAATACCCCATACCGACGCCTCGTATGTAGCTATCGGTAGCCATTACATTTTAAAAATCTGCAGAAGGGGGAGAAGAGCTCCACCCTTTTTTGGTTGTGGTAAACTCAACAGCGAATCAATCGCTCTTGATAGTTTATTACTACTTTGCACAACACGTGCTGTCCATTAGCCATTATCAGTGAAGATTAGTCCCAGGTTAGAGAAAGTGCGAGTGCATTTTAAAATGGACTCACCCACTTTAAGTGAAACCAAATTATGTTTCTTCGGGCCGCAGGTCATTATATAAGATTTATCAATATTAGTACGCAAATCCAGTGATGCCATAAAATCTACAAAACTTTGTAGTAACTGTTGTAGAGCCCTCGTGGTGCGAGCTATTAGTACGGCATCATCGGCCTTTAGCAGTAATGGTAAAGGTGAGCCTTTAACTTTAGGGACATCAGGGGTAACAGTTGATAAAAAAGGGTGGAGATCCTATATATATATATATATATATATATATATATATATATATATATATATATATATATAATAAATAATAGTGGGGCTAAAACACATCCTTGTCTCACTCCCCCAAAAATTCCAATGGCCCGAGACACCTCCCCTTGAGTATTTATTCTTATTCTGGCCTTCATGTCCCTGTGCAAATAAGCTATAAAGTGCACCAGTGCTTATTCATACCGAGAGCTAAAAGGACGGGCCGCAGCTTCGAGTGGTTTATACTGTTGAACGCTGTGGTCAGGTCCATAAATGCAAGATATATTAGGGAGTTTTGTGCTATAGCATATTTTCCGATCAGTAAATTAAGATTGAGACACTGCTCTACTGTACCAATCGTAGATCTAAAACCATATTGACAAGGGTAAAAAATTGACTTCTCATTTGCCCATTCTTTTATTCGATTGTATAGGACTCCTTCCTTAAATTTTTTGTGTCATATCAATTAAGGAAATGGGCCTATAACAACTGGGCTGCGAGCGGTCTCCCTTTTAAAAAATAGGAACTATAATTGATGTTGACCATGTACTTGGTAAGGGGGAGTGTGCTAGACTATTAAAAGCATTCAAGAACATCGGGGGCCTAAAACCGGGGTTATATTTAAAAAGATCGATCGGTACCCCATTATGTATTTAAACAGTCGGCTGCAGTTAATGTAATCTTATGAATTGGTTGTATACATGTTTTATTATGTATGGTTCTGTGGAAATAAATTTCTAAAAAAATATGTATGACACTATAAAACCTTAGATGATGGTATATTACGAGACCTGTTGCTTTAAAATTACCAAGAAAAGAAGAGACCTCATAGAAATATTAGTCTTACTTCAAAGAAAGGTTTTAGGTAGGTGGTGCTGATGCTCTGCTGAAGAGACAGTTCCCCAAATGAGGGGCTTGGTCTGCCATTGACACCAAGGACCAAATCCCTTTGGGTTTCAACATAATGATTCCCACATGTTCTGCTTGGGCTACCTTAGTCCTAAGTTGCCATACATGCATGGAGTGCAATTCAGTGCACTGAGAGCCCTGGTAGAACCATATTCTTGTGTGAGATGGAAGCTGTTGAGAGTACATCAACAGTGGCACTGATGAATTGGGATAGGTGTGAGGCAAAGGTACAAAGTCAGATTCAGGATGCAGTTCCACACATTGCCTGACTGCCGACTCACAACCCGGGCTGAACAGGCACACACATTTCTTTCCACGCTTAAGCAATACATAATATGCCCCCAAAAAACAAATTGCTAATAGCAAAGGGTAAGAGTGGCTTCTGCTCTGCGTGGCCCCCTCATTCCAGTGCCCATGCAGGTTATGGTGAGTTCCAGAGAGTAATAGGCAGCCCTCTCTCACACAGGAAGAAATCGTCATCATGTTGATGCTTTAGGAGTGGCAGGGCATCACAGCACAGATTGAAAGAAAGATGACCGCCTTGGAGGTAGTGATTGAGAATGTTGAAGGCTGCATTGCTTGAACAAAGTCCGCTCTGTGGGCAGCCTAGTTTGTCAGATAGTTGTAGTGGAAAATGTTGAATCAGATGATGAGGAAGGTGTGTTAGGGTTTCGAAGAATGTTTTATTACTGTGATTTCAAACTCTTGAGTCAAAGGTAGAAATTTTGTAGAATGAGGATAAGATGGGAAAAGTGCAGATCCCCTGCTTCTGAAGGGGGGAGGTCATCTCTGCGACTTCTCTGAGATAAAGTACTGGATAATGAAGACATCTCAGACTGTAGTGCAAGGATCTGGTCCTCACCCAGCCCATAGATAACTTGTAATATCAGATTGCAGCATGGTGAAGAATTTGTTGCAGATAGCAAAGGGATAATTTTGCAAAGATACAGCATTTGAGGTAGCACAATCATTTTAAACAGTGCTCTTCTCCCAATGATCGATAACAGCTGTTTATTCCACCTCTCCATGTGTGGGTTTATGTTTGCATCACGTGTGATATGCATCCATAAATATTTGATATCCAAGTGCACCCTCAGGGCTTTAGCATCTTTCCACTTATCTTTGTGGACTGCTCCCCTTACCGGCACTTCAGTGGATTTCCCTCCGTTACCCTGCAGGCCTCCCCATAGGCATTCAGCATGTGATGTACACGAGGAATGGTGAAATTCGGCCTCCCCACATATCATAGGACATTGTCAGCATTTGGTGTGACATGGTCTTTGTGTCCGCCAGGCTAGTTGATGCCTCGGTACTGTGCATCTTGTCGAACTCATGTCACCAGGGGTTCTGTGACCAGGGCAAACAATAGCAGGGTGAAGGGGCATCCCAGCCTCGTACCCCGTTGGATGTGAAATGGATCTGAAAAGGATACATTGACCCGGACTCTAGCCCCATGGCAAGGAGTTCAAGCATCTTCAAGTATTCCTTAAAAAGAGAGCCAAAATTCATGTTGTAGTGCATCATGGAGGAAAGACCATCCCACAGAATCACAGGCTTTCTCAAAGTCTATTGATTATAAAGCTAATGGGTCCTGAATCCTCTCCACGTGTGACAGGGCCACTTGCAATCACCATATGTGACGTTAAGTAAGGCACAACTCTATTCTGACAGGCTGAGGCTTCATTTTCTCTATTTTGTTCATATTACTTTATTTATTTTATTTATTTGCAGAGTTTTATATAGCGCTGGCTAGACCCGGAGGTATCAGAGCACTTTACATAGAGGTGGACAAAAGTTACAATAGTTACATATGCGTAGAAAAAATAAATAGGAAAGGGTGGAATACAAGACAACAGCAAATGAATAGCCAGTGATGGATAATATATAAAGGACAATAGAAATGCAGTGGTAAAATAAAAGCAGGAAAACGGTGTACAAAGGGGTGGAGGGGGAAGGGGAAACCATAATTCAAAAAGAGTCCCGCAAAACCAGTAATTACAAGCATTGGCATAGCCAATAGGTCTCGCCTTTGGGACCTTATAAGTATTTAGTTATGCAGCACAACTGTTGCATGGCTAAACACTTATAATGTCCCAAATGTGAGACCACTATTTTTATTTATCAACACATTCATTAGCAGTTTTTTATAGTGTGTTCATGGCTCAAGGGATGACAAAGCGCTTTACAGAAACTAAAAAGGAGTAGACTGAGCCACATAAAAGAAGAGCCATCAATTATTTGAACTGTGCATTAATTTCAGTAATGGTTTGGATACAATTAAAGAATGTGCAGTTAAGTGTACATAAATGATGACATTGCCAAACTAGCATTATATGATTTTTTGTTTTAAAGGCTCGCTCTATGTTTTCTTTTTTTTGAATGTCTGCCTGAGAGCTTAGATAGATCTCGGTCTGTTTACACTTGCTCCGGAGTCAAGTAGACACATGGGGCTCTGTAGTGCAAGAAGAAGTGCAGAACAGAGGAAATGGGAAAGGTGATTGGAAGGCTAGGGAATTAAAAAAAAGAGAAGCGTAGGAAAGGCAGAAAGATTTTTTCTAAAAAAGAGAAATAAAGCGATAGTTGGAGGAAGGAGCTCTGGAGCAGGAAGAGAAAGTGAGATAGGAGACAGAGTGTACCGAGAAAATGGAGGGCAAAAGTAAACGGGAAAAAGAAGTGGAGGTATGGAGATGATGGGAAGTGAAAGAAGAACAAGGGAAGAGATGATAGTGGAAAAACGAACAACAGAGAGGAAATGGGGGACAAAGGGAGAGGACGGTAGCAGGGAGAGCAAACCGTGTGAGAAGAGGGAACTGGGTGATGGCCAGAAAGAGAGAGATAAGAGATGAAAAGAAGCACGCGCGCCTCGCGCTAAAAGTTAAAAAACAAGCCAAAAAGACGCGCGGCTGCGAGACGCGCTCTGTGGTGAGGGAGGGGGAGGAGCAGGAGAGCAAGTGAGAGGAAAGCCAGATGGCGCCTGAGCGATGCGAGGAATGCTCGTTACTGTGCGCGTAACCGCACGCTCTAGGCCAGCAAAAGCTTGTGGTGGCATTTCTAAAGCCCACTCACTAAATGTCTCGCCAGACCAGCGCATGCGCTGGCTCAGGCGAGACCTAAAAAAGGAGAATAACAGGGCCCCAATCAGGTCATGTGGGTAGAGCCTTGATCAGGTCGGGATCACGGCAGCGCAGCATCAAGGGCCGGCTATCCTCACCAAGTAGGAGAGACCAGGCTGCAGAGAGGGACCGTAGATGGAGACAAAATGGCTGTCACGTACCAAACCATCCCCACCGATAAGATGTCTGCGATGTTCAAGAAAGGGGAGTTCACCAAAAGGCGCAAAATTAGGTTGCCGGGCGAGTCCGAAGCCAGGTTGCATGCGGTGATCCAGCGAATGCTCGCCATCTCTGAGATGGAGGACGTCCAGAGGTGGGTCGACATGATGTGAGAGACGAGCTGGCGACCCCAGGACATAAACCGGCCGCAAGCGGCGATCTTTGTAGCCGGTCGGCACCATCAGGATGAAGGACTCCGGGCTCGGTCCCAAAAATTCTCCAGCGCAGTAAGTAGGAAAATTGCATATCCACTAGCATTCACGGGGTCAGGAGGGCAGAAAACAAGAGAGGTCGCCGCTCACGCTCAGACTTGACATGCCTGCTTTTGACGCAGATGTTGTCTATCCTTATCTTTCTGAGAACCTGTGAAAGTGTCAAGTCATTCAGACAATGACTATGATAAGACACCTGATATGCAGACTATGACCTCAATAAGACACCTGATGCAACATCAGTCTGGGACATGTGTCTTGTTTTCTCCATCTCAAGGTCAGATAATAACAACATAAACAGTGTAGTCTGAATTGACATGTTTTTACCTTATTTGTTTTTTAGAATGCGTCCAAGACTAGCATATTAATGTACACAGGTTATATCAGACATTCCTAAGGTTATGTCGGAAATTCCAATCTCAGATAAGATAAAAAATTAAAGGCCCGCCAATCAACCACTTGTCAGGAGAGGTCCTTCGCACCAGATTATGGCGCAACATACTGCCAAAAAATCTTCAGACTGCTGTCATTCTGCTGCATCCTGTTCTGCACTGAAAGCTGATACAGAGCCAAGTCCAGGAGGAGAGAAGCAGCTACCGATGTGTGTTTTCCTTTTGAGGGAACACTTGCTCCAGACCACTCATAACTACTGGGTTTTGGTGTAAACAGGTATTCAGTGCCTTGATTCTCCCTAAGAACTTCTAGATGCAAGGTACGCTACTGCATACTCTCATAGTATAGTGCATAGAATTAGGTTTTAGGGTGTTAGGTTGATAGATCATATTTCCACTATGGTATAAAGCAGCGGCGGCCGGCACAGGTAAGCACGGTGAGGCAGAGGGGCTGGGGCGCTGCGGGAGTGGGGGAAGTTGAAGGACGACGGAATAGGTATCATTAAATAAATAATACCTATTCCGTCGTCTGTCGGCCCCTGCCGTGCCCTACCGCGCTTACCTGTGCCGGCCGCGCCTGGTAGAAATGTTCATTTTACTCTCTTAGTTCACAACATGCATTAGTTTAGTTTTAATAATAATTTGTGTGGTTATTTTAGATGTGCTAAGCAGCAGGGTGAAACTGTTGAAATAAACACTTAAACATAATGGTTCTTATTCTTAGGGCAGTTATTGTGTGTGATATTGTAAAGAACAAAACTGGGCTAAATTACTGCTGCGTCCCTGGATCCCTGTTTAGGAACTGTTAGTAACTTAAAATCTCAGACACCATTTCAGCTATCTATTGAAGCAGGTTTGTGCGGCTACAGGTGCATTGAACTAAGTTCACTCGTGATACCAGTGGGTGTGAAGTCAAACCTTGTAGAGCTAAGCCAGAGTTTTAGTTTACACAACATATACATGATCTTGTTCCCCTGCTTTGCATAAAGCCTTTTTGGTCCCAGTCGATTACAGATCATACCAGTTTAATGAGTCTGTAGCCAGCATGTTTGCCAAAACTTTAACTTCTGTGATCATTAACGAGATTGACTTACAGGAGGTACAGTATGTAGGTGGTTCCCAGGCTTATGTATGACCACCACAGTAGCCCCAAGCCATGGTGCAGTGCTGCCTGCTGGAGCGCCTTTCCAGACATAGTTTTTATGTGGGAGACTAGATGGGAAGCATTGCTTTTGAAGAATTTAATTGGGAAGCCAGTGGGTCACAGGGTTTTCCTAGGTGGCGTCTCCTTTAAGTTCCTTTTCTGATATGCGGAGGGCCAGAGCCCTCCTATTATGATCTTGTAGCCTTTTCACAGGCAGATTTCGCAAAATGGGCTTTTCTGCTTCTATTTTGCAAGGAGTACTTCTGGCATATAACTCTTCAGTATACCTGGCGAATGGATAAGCAATGCCCTGGGATTCGGTGATCGACTCCTTGTGAAAGAGCAGAATGCTGTCACTCAGTGAAGCCAGCCAGTAGATCGAGAGAGAGACAGAATTTTAATAAAAACAAAAGGTCTTGGTTAACACCAGACATAAATAGGGGCCCAATTCTCAAAGAAAGTCACGAAAGTGCAGCCATGGTATAAGTCTTTGCATTAATGCAGATTTACTGGTTTCATAAGAATTTAATAGTAGGTCAGGAAATTGTACTCCTAGAAAATATTTGTGAACTGCATTTTAGCACCAGCAAATATGCATGTGTAGATTAGCTCATGCGAAAATCTGTTGAGCAGTAACAAGTTCACTTTCCCACCAACCACTTTTTTCCCGAATCCTGGAAGAAGTTTTACTTCTGCCCTTGTCAGGAGTAAATGTCCAGCCTTTTGGTATGGTAAAATATTCATGCTAGTAGGTTTAAACAGACTCAAAAGGGCATTCCAACCATGGGGACTATTGCTTACCACTACCTCCAGCCCCAGTATGTAGATCTGCGTAAAGATGGCAAATTAAGCGAAATGCTCGCATTCAAACCCTACTATGATATGAGCTCTGGCATAGTAAGAGAGGCTATCATCAGAGCTCTTACATAATGAGATTGCTGCCATGGCACCGAGGGGACACATGGATTTTGTTACACGACAAGTAGATTTATGAAGCAACATGTCCCATGGACAAGTAGATATTTTATTAAGTTCTACACCCCTGATTCGTCACCTAGATCACTTAGTAAGGGCCCTTCCGATGGGGCTCTAGGCAATTCTTACAGACCTGTTTCTTCACCACACACAGTCGCCAGGATCTAGGTCGCGGCATGGCCCTTCGCTTGCTGAATGTATCTCTAGCTTCACCTGGTGATAGAGCAAACAAAATCTTTTAATACCTTGCAGTAATTGAGAACCAGATCATCAGTAGTATTCAGAAGAGTAGCTGAAGGAATATGAGGAATTGTCATGGTCCGTCCCATTAGAACCTCCTTGGTTATAGCCGTTTTGTCTTGTTTGGAGTGTTGCTCATGTGGAGTAAAACTAGAGGAAGGACAGCTGGCCATTTCAACAATGCACTGACTATCGTCACCTTTGTTTTTGTTATGTTAAAAGATGTTTATAAAGGGCACATACACCAAACTGTGTCTTGGCACTAAGTACAGAAACATAACCTATTACTCTCTCTTTCAGTCATATACTTGTGTGAGGAGGCATGAATTAAGTGCTTCACAAAAGGATTCGGTAGGGCGTATTGTTACCGTCACTCTATCAGGATTTGATTATTCAGACAAAATTTCAATGATATCCTTAGACTTATTAGTTGAGTTTAAAATGGTTCCAGAGAAAAAGCAGCTTTAGCTTGTATAATAGAGTTTTTATATTGTTTAAGCTGAGACCGATAGACCCCCTTTTTAGGTGAATAATTCCTACGCCAAATACGGTCAGTCTGATGAAGTGCTAATTTAGCAAGTTTTAAATCTTCAGAAAACCATTTCGGGGCGTCATGGCACCTGGCCAACCTGGCTTTCCGAAGAGGGGTGTGTATATTGCTGGCTACTGTTAGCAAGTCTCTGATAATTTTTCTCTTGTTGATTGATATTAGCATGTTTATTAGGTAGGATTTTTAAGGCACCATTGGCCCTCTCAGCAATTCCTGAGGCTTCTGGATGATAACCGCCATGGAACTTCTGCTCCACCTTCGGTTCCATGCAGTGTTCTCTTGTGACCTCACTCTTAAAATGAGTTCCCCAATCTGACTCTAAAGAAATTGCAAACCACATCTAGGGATCAACTCCCTTAATAAATGCTTGGCTACTGCCAAGGATTTACACATCTGCTTCGGAAAAGCTTCTCGCCAACTACAGAAAATGCAAACGGCTACTAACATATATTGAAAGCTATTGCGCGGGGTTCCATTACACGAGTATGATGCATCCACAAAATATTTTACTGTACAAACTGCATATGGATTTGTAGGGTTCCATGATTGTCTGTCAGACTAGAACGTCCTCAATCGAAATCCAATCGGCCACTTCAAGTGGTACATCATGAATGATACTCAATTCTGTCACATCAGTACAATTCCTGAGCCCTGTCATCTATTTAATTATCAATCTTCTTCTTTGGCAAAGGTAGAGTTGTGGCAGGATTCAGGTTATTGCAACTTTTGATCGAAATATTTTCTGCTGCCAGAATTATCTGCTCATACTTAAATGACTGTTCATGAGCTGTTGAGTGCATGCATAATGTAGTATTGTGCTAGTTCCACATTCAGTAGAAGCATTAAGTGTGTACCTGATCACAGTTTCTTCACTTTGAACTGTTGCCAAAGAAGTTGCTGCAGTGTTCTTCATGCACTAGGAAAGGGCGATGGCTGCTGGAAATAATGTAGCAAAAAAATAAACAGTAGGCCATTTTTCTTCTCGATGTTGTACGAGTACAAAAGTGTGTACTCTTCTCTTTCATAACAAAAACATTAAAATCCATTGTGTAATGTGCCATTCCTTATGGAGGGGTGTTGCACAAACTGTATCTGAACTCTATGAAGACTTGCATGCATTCATTGTCCCAAGGCACTGGGTCCCTCACCTCACTTAAGACCGCTTCTGTAAAGGCATTGCAATCAGGTAAAAGTTTGGAATCCACTGATGATAGTAGCCAACCATTCCTAAAAACATCCTTGCTTTTCTCTGTTGTTGGTGGGTTCATTCTCAAACTTCTAGAAATTTGTTCTTTTCATACTTTCCTAACTCCTTTTTAGGTCTCGCCTGAGCCAGCGCATGCGCTGGTCTGGCGAGACATTTAGTGTGTGGGCTTTAAAAATCCGACCACACGCTTTTGCTTGTGGCCTAAAGCTTGCGGTTACGCGCGCGGTTACGCGCATAGCCGTCATCTGGCTTTCCTATCTCTTCCTCATTAAGCGCATCGCTCAAGCGCATCGCTCGCGGGCACCCTTAAAGCGCGTGCACCAAATCAGCGCGCGATCGCGATCAGTTTCACTTTCATGGCCGCGCGGCCGCGTCACTTTCACGGCCGTGCGGCCAATGCTTGTTGCTTCCTTGTGCTCACCTTCTGTTTCCGTTCTTGCCTCCCCACCCCTAGCTATTGTCAGTTTGCTGCACCATCCCTCCCGCCCTCCGTAGTCCGTGTGCTCCCCCTTTGCTGCCCATCCTCCGTTGTCTGTGTACTTATAGTTTGTTGGTGTGCTTTCACGTCTGTCATCGTTGTGCTTCCCAATGCTTGTTGCGTAGTCCGTGTGCTCCCCCTTTGCTGCCCATCCTCCGTTGTCTGTGTACTTATAGTTGTTTGTTGGTGTGCTTTCACGTCTGTAATCGTTGTGCTTCCCAATGCTTGTTGCTTCCTTGTGCTCACCTTCCGTTTCCGGTCTTGCCTCTCCACCCCTAGCTATTGTCAGTTTGCTGCACCATCCCTCCAGCCCTCCGTAGTCCGTGTGCTCCCCTTTGCTGCCCATCCTCCGTTGTCTGTGTACTTATAGTTTGTTGGTGTGCTTTCACATCTGTCATCGTTGTGCTTCCCAATGCTTGTTGCTTCCTTGTGCTCACCTTCCGTTTCCGTTCTTGCCTCCCCACCCCTAGCTATTGTCAGTTTGCTGCACCATCCCTCCCGCCCTCCGTAGTCCGTGTGCTCCCCCTTTGCTGCCCATCCTCCGTTGTCTGTGTACTTATAGTTTGTTGGTGTGCTTTCACGTCTTTCATCGTTGTGCTTCCCAATGCTTGTTGCTTCCTTGTGCTCACCTTCCGTTTCCGGTCTTGCCTCCCCACCCCTAGCTATTGTCAGTTTGCTGCACCATCCCTCCCGCCCTCCGTAGTCCGTGTGCTCCCCCTTTGCTGCCCATCCTCCGTTGTCTGTGTACTTATAGTTTGTTGGTGTGCTTTCACGTCTGTCATCGTTGTGCTTCCCATCGCCCGCCCTCTGTTGTTTGTGTGCTTCCTTATTGTTGTCTCATGCTTGACCTTCTCTCCCCGACCCACATCCTTTCTCCTGCCCTCCCTCTATGTTGCTTCGCTCACCACCCCAACTCACTTTCTTTTTGTAAGCGCATTAGCACCGTATCAAGAAAGCACACTAGTGTTATATCAAAAAAGTGAATTTGGTGCACCTTTGTATGTACTAATCCATCTCGGGTTGGTAGATCAGAAAAACATGCTCGCCTCATTTTGTTGGCATGTGCATCCGTTTTGGCGTATGCCTACAAAAATGCTGTCTTAGCACATTTTTTCTTTTTTACAGTATTTTCAGCCTTACTGCACAGCATGGCTAACAATAATTTCCATAGCCTTTCGGTCTTAGGAGCACCGGAAGTGGGGGGGTGGCGGCAGCATCACCAAGGTAACCCTGCTGGTGTTCTGAAGGCATAAAGAGGACTGTACATTTTGTTTTTATTCTGTTGCATTTGGTGTGAGTTTGAAGACAGAGGTAAAGTGTCATTCAATATATTATGACATACTGCTGTTTAACAAGGAGATGGGTGCTTACTTTTCTTTCCTGGATGACAAATGGGGTGAATTTTATAATGTGAAATAAGTGACAGTCTTGCAGGAGTACAGCGAGTATTGATAGAAAAGCTGCAGAATATCACATGTTTTCTAACACAATAAAATGTAATTACTTGTAATGACCTTTTCAACCATTCCAAAATATAATGTCAGCAAGAAAAGTTCCATTGAGACACATTGTTGTATTTGTAATTCTGAGGTAAGAGGGAATTTTAATAGGATCAAAACGAACCAAGACACTTCACTTGTGTGATGCAAAAATGATAAATACACACAGAAATAAGATTTCTGCGCATTATCGTTTGTACCTAGGTTTATGAGTAAAGGTGCATGACTGATGCTAATCTAATGGCCATTTCAGTTGAAAATATGCTCTGTAAAAAGCAGCACCCTAGCACACCATGTTTAGTCATATATTTGGGACAATGAGCTGCACAGTGCACTACTGGTACACCATTCTTGTGCCGAAGGGCGTGGCTCATTTGCTACACTTTGCATAACACTTGGATTTTTACAGCCCCTACACTTCAATGCAGGGCTCTGAGAGTGCTTGTTGGACTGGAGCTGTCAGTTCTCATTCACAAAATTAAGTTGAATTGAGGTTTTCAACCCTCAAATGGGTTATTTGAAAAGTACAGAGATATCTCCACAGAAAGTAATTCTAAGTCAAAAGACATTTAATTCAGTCAGTTGCAGTTTGAACACCATCAGGCTACTTTATTGGCAAATAAATGAATGAATAATTAAATAAAAACAATAAATACATCTCCATCAGCTTTACAGGTCTTGGGCAATAATTTTAGTTCAATCTAATAATTTAAGTTACAGGTCCTGCATGTATGATGACATTGGCATAGCCAATAGGTCTCGCCTTTGGGACCTTATAAGTGTTTAGCCATGCAACAGTTGATGTTGTTGCACTAAGGATATTGTGCTGCATAACTAAATACTTATAAGGTCCCAAAAGCGAGATCTATTGGCTATGCCAATGCTTGTTTAACTTGGTGTCCCAAATAAATCACTTCTTTTTGTCAATTCTGAAGTTTCACAGGTTAAACTTTATGCCTGTTTTCAGCAAAATGTATAAAGAAAGTAGTTGTGTAAATTCTTCAAACCTCTCGTTTTGACTGCGATCATTAGATTATCAAAATATTGTACTACCACAGAGCAGCAAGGCAAATTTAGACTCTTAAGTTATACTTCAAAAGCTGAGAAAAGATTGATGGACTTTTTGTATATCATACACAAAAGTAACAAATGTTACCAGAAGGGTCAAGAGGAAATGTTAAGTGGAGAGTACATCCCCCGTGTTAGAACACTTAAGTCACATAAAGTACTCCCCTATTGCCTTATGCATATATAATTTTAGATGGAACCTTAATCAAATAGCTATGGACCCTAAATGAAGACAACAGAGTACACCACCGGGTGGTGGGCAAGGAAGCAAGTCCTTCTTGTTTTATATACCCTCAGACACCCTAGTGTCATGCTTCATTATCGGGTCACCCTGACGCCTAGAAGTCAGGGTGGGCTCAACCAATCTTTCAGGGAGCTCTTAAAAATATGTTTTTGGCCAGGGGGAATAAAGATTTAAAAATCTCAGAGAGATCCCGGTGTCCCTTTATTCTTGGATCTCACTGAAATATTAAAAGAATGTAAAAATAGGGTCATTGGGATATTATGGTCCTAGGACCCTAGTGCCAACATGTTTCAGTCCTTAAACAGCCCCCTGTGGGTGCTGGACTTTCTTCAGGGCAAAGGTGTGACACCCCCTGGGAAAGAAAACGAGGGTGTGAGAATTTCCCTACCCTAATTATAATAAGGGCAGATAGCTGCTCCTTACACTACTCATCAATGTGAAATAGAGTTGATTGCTCCATCTGTAAAAAGAAAGAAAAACAACAGCAAAAAGAAACATAGTGTATGAGTCTTTTTAATTAATGTACTTTCTCAGTTTTGTAATTTGTGCTCCTCACCTTTGTGCCAAGTAGGATGATAAGGTAACACCACACTCACTGCCCTCTATTTGGCGTATGTGATACCATTCTTACTCCTAAACTCACTCAATTGCGTGATCTAGAAAAAGTTTGCGTGTAGTGGCGGAAAATTTCCGCAAACTGACACTATCTGCAGCCATGTGTCCGTGATTCACTGTGTGTTCCATAAGTCACTCATTCTTAAAAACAACATCCGCCGTACTCACTCGCCCAAGATCAATGCTAAAGAGGGGAGATTGGTCACCTCCCTATATACCAAACCCACTGACTGGAATAGTCTCCTCCACTTCAATAGTGCACACTCGCACGCACTACAGGAGAATTTACCAATTGGGCAGTTCTTGCGAATCCGCAGGAACTGTAATGATTTAAAAGACTATAAAACTGAGGCTGAAATTCTGTCCAAAAAATTGACAGAAAGGGCATACCCTAAGAGGATCATTGACAGTGCCAAAAAGAGATCAAGGAACACTCCCAGAGAAGCACTCCTCGAAAGCCACGAAAGGGAAGAGAAAGACACTCTTATATGTGTCACAACATATAACACCTCCTCGAACAGCCATTAAGAAAATAATCAATAAAAGGTGGTCCATTTTGACATCTAATAAACTTACCTTTGAAAAACCGATGTTTTCTTTTCGTAGGAATAGGAGTATCAGAGACACACTCATACACACTAAATTTGGTACTCATAAAACTACTCAAAAGGCTACGCTCTGGAACAATCCACCAGTCACTTCCGGTGTGGCTCATGTGTAGCTTGTGCCTTCACTGAACACACGAGAGAGATCGACCTAGGTATGCACCATGCATGGGAACAGCGGTCGCATACAAATTGTAATAGCGACAAAGTTGTATACATGATAAATGCCCATGCCAACTGATGTATATCGGCATGACAGGAAGGAAGGTTAAGGTGCGTATAAGTGAACATAGGAGCACCATACGCAGGGCCATCGCAGCCACAAAACTGACATCCCATTACATGGAGATGCAACACACTGACAAGGACATCAGATGGACAGTTATTGAAAAAATCAGAGGACCGGGCAATCTGACTAAGGCCCTATTGGAACGAGAACAAAGATGGGTCTATAGACTCAAGACTCATATCACAGGATTGAACGATTCTATACCTTGGAATCAACTAAATCAGTAGTAGTCAAGTAGCTCCCATATACAACTGGGGATCTTCGGTGCCCCATGATTCAATTTGACATTTCAACACTATAAGGTGGCATTTATCATCACACGGATGTACATTCCCATGACCATCCAGTGTTCTACATCGGCACCTATGGTACCATTAGTTGTGTCTTGAATTTGTAGTACCAACCTAAACGTATTTTTCAATATTGTCTGTACTCCTCATGGGTACGTATCTGTGAACATTGGAACAAGTGGTCATTCTATAGACCGTCTTATCGGCGAACAACCGCCATAGGCATATGTTTTTACCGAACCCCGTAAAAAACAGGCATCACACATGCAAAATTCGGACAAGTGTCCCAGTATCTACTCGCATAGCTGTTCCTTGTTCAAACACGTGTAAAAATATAAAAATGTAAGGGCTTATCATACGAATAAAATTTTGAAATTAGCTTTTTTTGATAGACTGGGTTAGAACCCCTTTTTTCCCCGAACTCCTGGGCTTTTGTAGTACTTAATTTCACCTGATACTACGATCCCCAGCATCCTTAGCGGCCCGCACGAGTCATCATGAATCATTATAACGCGACCCGGAAACGAGCGTCAACCCCTCGCCCCGTGATCACGAGTTAACCTCAGCTTTTTAAACAAGGCTGTTATTTCCTTCGGAACACGGAGCCGGCGGGACCCACACCGAGTAGGTGTACCACGGGGCAGGATCTTTGGAGGCGTGAGTAACGGTGCACGGTATGAATGGGCAGAGACATGAGCGCTACCCTCCATCGATCGGAGGATGTTGTTTAAGCTTATTTACATATTGTTACCTTATTTCTGTTTCCTTTCCGTTTCTTTTTCCCATTTTTATGGCAAACCATCACATGACAATGCTCTGATATGGGGCCAAATTCCACTAGTGTGTGACTACAAGGCTACCCCTTATTCGTGAGGCCCGACGCGAAACATAACTTCACCCAAGAAGGGGTAAGATGTTTGGATGTAAATATGGGTCTGTGGGCGAGTGAGTACGGCGGATGTTGTTTTTAAGAATGAGTGACTTATGGAACACACAGTGAATCACAAACACATGGCTGCAGATAGTGTCAGTTTGCGGAAATTTTCCGCCACTACACGCAAACTTTTTCTAGATCACGCAATTGAGTGAGTTTAGGAGTAAGAATGGTATCACATACGCCAAATAGAGGGCAGTGAGTGTGGTGTTACCTTATCATCCTACTTGGCACAAAGGTGAGGAGCACAAATTACAAAACTGAGAAAGTACATTAATTAAAAAGACTCATACACTATGTTTCTTTTTGCTGTTGTTTTTCTTTCTTTTTACAGATGGAGCAATCAACTCTATTTCACATTGATGAGTAGTGTAAGGAGCAGCTATCTGCCCTTATTATAATTAGGGTAGGGAAATTCTCACACCCTCGTTTTCTTTCCCAGGGGGGTGTCACACCTTTGCCCTGAAGAAAGTCCAGCACCCACAGGGGGCTGTTTAAGGACTGAAACATGTTGGCACTAGGGTCCTAGGACCATAATATCCCAATGACCCTATTTTTACAATCTTTTAATATTCCAGTGAGATCCAAGAATAAAGGGACACCGGGATCTCTCTGAGATTTTTAAATCTTTATTCCCCCTGGCCAAAAACATATTTTTAAGAGCTCCCTGAAAGATTGGTTGAGCCCACCCTGACTTCTAGGCGTCAGGGTGACCCGATGATGAAGCATGACACCACTAGGGTGTGTGAAGGTATATAAAACAAGAAGGACTTGCTTCCTTGCCCACCACACGGTGGTGTACTCTGTTGTCTTCATTTAGGGTCCATAGCTATTTGATTAAGGTTCCATCTAAAATTATATATGCATAAGACAATAGGGAGTACTTTATGTGACTTAAGGACTTTTTGTATACCCTTGTGGGATTCTACATCAAATAAGAATTCTATTTCAGAATCTGAACGCAAACGTATACTGACTATCCTCATGAAGAGAAACTGAGAAAAATGCTTGATACAAGTCTTTTGCAAAACAACATGCAGCTTCTGTGTGAATTAAACGATAATACTGCAGGATTTGACAACACAGGTCAGCTGGGATCACTACATCATAAGTTTTGTGCAAGTCTTGTAATATGTGCCAATTTCTGCTCGTTTTTAGGTCGAGCCTAGAGTAGCGCGCATGCGCTGCTCTGCGAGACTTTGTTAGGGGCTTTTAAAAGCTGACCACACGCTCGTGCACAATGGCCTTTTCAGGGCGGTTACCCGCACGGCCGCCATGTGTTTTCAATTATCGCACCCGGCGGCCGTGTGGGTAACCGCAAGCAATAGGCCATGGTGCACGAGCGTGTGGTCAGCTCGCAAGCGCGCGCACCGCTCGCGGGCCTGTTGTTAATGCTGCCCCCTAGCTCGCTATGTAACATTTGTTTCGCTACATGTTGGTGGCACGTCCTCTGTAGGTACCGTCTGAGTTTTAGATGCATGCTGGTACTTGGCAAAGGCCATGTTTCATTGTTCTGTCAGAGGAGTCTGTCAAACCTCGGCTCACGGGTTTCCGTTCTCGTTTCGCGGGAATGCGCCCGCTTTCGCCGTGCTTTAGTCCCCGAGGCGATTTGGAGTCGGATTCCAATTAACTATTTACACACCATGTTCGCTCCAGAAAATGACTGCTTGCGCTCTCTGCCTTTGTCTTAGCCGGGAAGAGCCTTGCCTCTCTGCAGCCTCGGCACTTCAGAATAGCATCACTTTCCGTCATATCAGTGGAATTGAAAGGCGCTGCTGAGCCCCTATTTTTGTGTTTAACACCCCCCTTCACTCAGTCGCAGTGGGCGGGGCATGTGGAATGCTTTCGTTCTGTCAGGTGCTTTTGCTTTTCGCAGCAAAAGAAGCAATTCTCGAATGAGCCGAGGTATTTCAAAGCACGAAGCCTCGGATATGACTTCGTAAGAGGGCACTGATTGTTTTAATCCGGGATGTTTTTTTTAAGTATGTTCGGAGTTGTAATTGCACCCTCACTTGCATCAGCTGATTTCCCCCCCAGAGTGCATGCCATTTCCAGTTTTCATGCTCGGGTGACGTTGCTAGGGCTGGTTTCTATTCCCATGATTGGGGAGTTAGCCCTGCCTTTAGATTGGCCTATTCAATCATTTTATCAATAACAGGTGGAATTTCCTCCTCTGCTTCACGAGTCAGATTCTATTGAGGGGTGTGAGGGCACACTGTATTCCGTTTAACTGACTCTGCACTTTTGATCACACCCATTTCTTATCCTGTAAAATTCCAAACCACCTTATTCACAGTATGTCTTAAATCTGGAAGTATGTCTTCCGAAATAAGCCCTGGGAACATTTTAGCTTTTGTCTCTTGTGATTTTATTTTACAATCAGAATCTTTACCCTGTGTTTGTGTGCTGACACCATCTGGTGTACAGTAAATCCCGCTATTTAGTTTGCACAATAAATCACAACAGAACAACCTTACTGGAATCTTCTCACTGATTATACATTTATGATTATTCACAGTTGAACAAGTTCTCACTGGGTCATTAGCTGACAACTTATTAGTCACCTGTTTATTCAAAATATCTCAAATCTGGATTTCTTTTCCCCAGAGGTTTAGCGTGGGAACCTCCATCAGTAGCCTGTGTAGCAGGTAATATCTGTATCAATTGAAAGTGATACTGAATTGCCATTCAATTCACCTTCCACAAAAGGACCATCCTGATCTACCTCTAGGACTTCCCCAAGCATAAATCCTCCTCCCATCTCGAGCACCGTCATTTTGTGCCTCGGTCCTGTAGGAATTCTGAGTGTCGCTGCAAATTGCGGCAAATTGTCATTAATCACGGAAAGTTTTTGCTGAAATCTGAAACTCTTTATATTGTTTTGTATGGGCTGTTGCATAACTGGAGCTGAAGGCATATTTCCAGGGAACAGCCTTGGATTCCGCATATTTTTGGACAGAGGCTAGTATGTAACAATTAACTGTCATCCCATTCTGTGCCATCTGATTCATATTCTGCTTCATTTGGGAAATCATTTGCGACTCATTTTAAAATCCATTAGGATTAAATCTACATTCTCGTTTTTAATATTCGTTTTTTCCATATATATGTCAAGGTCCACTTTTCATCTGTACCTTAATACCATTTTGGTTAGGCATGTTAGTAAAGCCTTTACCTCTACCACAAGGACCACCATTTTCACCTTGCACAAATTGTACTCCATTTCTTTGCATCCTGATACCAGCACCTACATCAAAACCAGGAGCTTGAAAACCACCTCGACCACCCATTTGAAAAAACTTTGTTTGAGACGCCATTAACTTCTCTTTAGTCATTTTCTGTTTGGCATTGCAACTGTCACTACAATACTTTGCGTAGGCTAAGATCTCATCTAACTATTTTGCTTGCTAACGCTTGCTGAAAATGAGCACTAATCTCTGGAAGCACACCCAACACAGACGCAGAAACAAATCCTGAAGCGCCCATTTTTGTGAGGTCTTCAACTCCACTATATTGTCTGTACATCTGCATCAATCTCTCATAATATACATGCACTGACTCATCTTGATTTTAGTTTGCTGTCATGATTTTTGCCCAATTGACTTGTTTCTGGTGAACTTTTGTTTTCAAATGCTCATTAAACCGCTGATATTTCTCTATAACAATTGGGGAAAGCTTATTAGAAGGAACTTCCCTCAGGATTCTACTTCTGGCTGCTGTACTACAGTTTTACACTCAGTCCACAAACCTTGAGGCCAAGCAATTGAAAATAAATCATCAAAATCCGCCCAAAGCTTCTTTGAAATATTAACAATCTTTTCCACCTCTGTATACTACTTCTGAGGTTCCTCTCTATGCTTGGGGAAATTCTTTGTAAATGTATAAAGGTCACTTCTTGACCAGGGTACATGCACATAGGCCCGTCCATGCACTTTTCCCAACAGAAACCCTCTTTCAGCAGTCACTTTGCATTGAGAATCACCCCAACCCACATTTTTCTTTCGTGTTACTCTTTTTCAACACTTCATTTTATCAGGAGACTCTCTCCATTCTTTTCGATAACTTGTCACATCTTCTCATTCTTTAACTGGGTTTAATAACTCAAAGATTTTCTTGCAGTGTTTTAGGACTCTGTTTCATTAATTCCATCTGTCAACCCTATTTTATATGATTCACAGGTTCTCTTTGTTTCAAATCCACTTTTATGTCTTTAGAAAATCTCACAAGTTTCTCAAATGCATGATGAGCATGTTTTCCTGCTTCTGCACCAAAATGCCAATTTTTTTAAAAAGTTGACATTTTTTCACCATATATTCCTGTTTCTGTGTTCTTTCTAAATCTCCTTTGCGTTTGAAGGTATTAATCTACACCACTGTTATCTCACCATGTGAAGAAGACCTAGACTGAGTCTCATCTCTCCTGACACTCGACTCTCCAGCTCCCATTTCATGCACTTGCTCTTGTACCTCAGCCTCATTATACAGAGGAGATCTCGATTCAATCAACAATCTATTGATAAGCTCATCCTTTCCCTCTGCCACACTTTCTCCTCCGTTACTTTCTTTTTCGCATTCTGATTTTCATTCTTGTCATCTATTGTTTTCTTTTTGTTTGATTCATCAGTAATTGCTGGAAAGAAACCCGCGACTTCTAACACTTCCTGTCGCCATGCTTTCTTCCCTAAACATAATCTCACATCCAGCAAGTTGTTGACAGCTTTTCTAACCTGACCATTAAGCTTTTTCTTAGATGCTCTCTCATTCCCCACATAATTCCATTTGTTTAGGGCTTCGTACTGCACATGAGTAGGTTGCAGTTTCATCTCAAACATACACAGCCTCAAATTCTCAATCTTTTTCACATCAAACATACCATGCATTTTTTACCATTTGCAGCTATTCTATTCCTTTCTTTAGCCACAGACAAGTATGCAATCCTGAATTCACCAATCTCATGGGGAGAGGTGCCAATTGAAGGCAAAGTCTCTCCTCCACCAGGAGGAATAGCAGGTTTATTGAAATGGGCACCCATTGTAATCTCAGTCTAGCTCTCACAATACACGTAAGACTAACACAACAGATCTCAATGTAGTTCAAGACAATAAGACACAGCGAGACAAAACGCAATATGTAATGTCAAAAACTAAAGCAAATAAACCCTTTGTCTGCCTAACGGCATACGAAACAGAAAATCAAACTCACCACAGAATAGAGGTAGCACTTCTAGATCACACCAAGATGGGTTCTCAACCAACAGCAACTTACCTTAGTTTCAGCCTGTCTATCTCTGTAAACAACCACCACTAGCCAGGATTATTTCCCACACACAGATTATTAAGGGTTTCATAGGGTGGCCTGACAAGATGGCGGAACAGATGTACTAGGACTCAGCTCATGAGACACCCAAAGTAATCCATAAGAAACCTGGGTACACTTATATAAAATTGCCCACAAAAAGCCTGGTACAATGCTCTTTTACAACCTGGCAAGCTTCAAATTGTAACTCCTGAAGCTGTTGACGAAGAACAATGGTGGAAGGCCTGGCGACTGGAGTTAATTGACAGAGGGTATGACGATGAAGTAACAAACTGCCCCCCACCCCACCATGTGTCCTGAAGATCTGGGCTCAGCAAGAGCAGGTGCAGATTGCTATGGGTTCCCCCGGGATATTCCTTGGGGCTCAAGGTTCCTAGGCAGCTTGTGAGTGACGGACTTAGTGGTGGCTGCTTCCCTGAGTATTTACACCGGCATTAAGGAGGAGGCAACTATGGACATACAACACTGACTGAGGTACTTACTGAGGCAGAGAGGCTTAGAAGAGCATCTCCTCAGCTGCCCCACGCCTAAGGGTGGCAGAGTGCGAAACACAGCAGCCTTGTAGGCAACACAGAGCATTGAGACTGAAAGTGAGACCTCCGCCTGATTGTACTGCTTGGGGTGAGACATTAGGCAGATAACTTAGTTTGCTGGCTGCCATCAAACAAGAGACGAATGGACACAGTCTGTAGTCTACTTGACAAAGAGGCTGGGAGCCTACGGGGATGAGTGGTGCAGGGCCCCCCTGCGTGCATCTCCCATCTGTGAAACTGGGTTGCTGTTGATGGGGCCCTCTGTGTTCGACTGCTGTGCATCTCAGGAGCCTCGAAAGACTAGTATGTGGGTCTGAGGACTGGGCTATGGTGGACTTTGTTGAGGCCCTTGTCCAAGGGCTGAACCATTGCATGATTGCATCCTACGCACTGACATTGGGTAACCCAGTGGGACTGCCAAACTTATTTTTGGTGGGACCGTACTCTGTGGGCTCCAAAATATAGGCGGAAGAAACTGGAGTTCTGTATCTTTGGATAAGCAGGCCCACACAACCCCCCCTCCAGCCCCACATTTTAGTTCCGTAGTCTTTCTAGATCTATTGAATTATTGTGAACCGTCTTATCCTGGATATTAACTGTACATAATATTGTAGTACATATTCCCCCAAGTGGGGTACAATCGTATCTCTAACTCCCTATGACACTATGGGAATGGACAGATCAACCAGGGGGACCTAGCAGACCAGGATTGATCAGTATGCAGGGGCTGTAGAGCAACTTTGGGGGTGCCGGAAAAAGGCGGCCCATGACAGATAACCGAATTTACTGAGCTCACAGGATCACAGATCCTTGCAGCAATAGAACAGTCCTGATAAATATTAGAATACAAAGTAGACCTCATCTCTATAGAACTCAACCTCCTGGCAGATCGGAGCAAGGTCAGTGAGAGAGTGCAAGTAACCCAGCAATCTGAGGATGCCTTGAAGGTGGAGGTGACGGATTTGAGGTCCACAGTTCGCTCGTCTGAATTAACACATCTTTTGGAAGCAAGGGTGGAGTATGTAATCCTGAATTCACCAACATCTCATGGGCAGAGGTACCAATTGGAAGTGAAGTCTCTTTTCCACGGGTAGGAATTGCAGGTTTATTTAACTGTGCACCCATTGTAATCTCAACCTAGCTTTCACAATAGGCGTAAGACTAACACAACAAATCACGGTGCAGTTCAAGACAATTAGGCAAAGCGAGACAAACCACAATACCCAATGTCAATAACCAAAACAAATAAACCCTTTGAATGTCTACTAGGATACGGGATGGAAATTCAAAGTCTCCACAGAAAAGGGATACTGCCTTCACTGCTTCTAGTCACACCAAGATAGGCTCTCGACCAGCGCCAACCTACCCTTAGTGTCAGCGTGTGTAGGAAAGTAGGATCTGCTTCTATGGTTACCCCTACTTTTTGGTTGAGGTAATGCGGTTTCTGACTAGTCTGACTGGTATCCTGCTAATCAGGACCCCAGTTTCTCTGCTTTCTCCCCTAACTTTTTATGGTAAGTACTTAAGTATATCCCAGATTGGGTACTGGGATACCCTTATCAGTCCCTAGTATATTGTACTAAGGTACCCAGGCCATAGGTACGCCAGAGGTCCCCCATAGGCTGAAGCATGTATTATGCCACCTATGGGAGACCATTCAAACTCTCACTACAGGCCTGCCATTGCAGCCTGTGTAGGCTGGTACTTGCACCACTTACGAAAGATATAGGTTTCCCTATATCTAGGGTCACTGCACTTAAACCCTATAAGTCACCCCTACAGCAGGCCTTTTCAATCCTGAAGGCAGGGTGCTTGGTTCTAAGTGTGAGGGTGCCCCTGCATGAGCAGGGCACCCCTACTGCCTTTGGAGTACATTCTCCCAGGTTGTAAGTGAGACAGCCATATCACATATAGAGTGGCCATGCGTCATTACGCGATGACTATCTCAAAACTGGCTGTAACGAACCCTGTCGTGTTTTGTATCAAACATGTTGGAATCATACCCCCACACCGTAAATGGTGTGGCCACACCGTAAACGGTGTGGGAGGTATGATTCCAAGCACTGTAAAGGCCCTCCGTTAGGCCCTCAGTGCTCCCAGTACCAGTCTACTAGACCCGGACAGCACAACATGGCTGCTGCCGACCAAAGACACGATTCTGCCCTCCTGCTGCTGAGCCAAGCTTGAGCAGGGGAAGGCAGAACAATAGGTATCCTGTCACAGGGAGCTGTGACCACCTCCCAGACAGGGTTTAGTGTATTGGGGCCGGGTGGGAGCACTTGCCAGCGCCACTCAGTCTGCTTGAAGGGCACATTTTGTGCCCTCCTTGCATAGTTCAGTTCAAACCGGCTCAGAGAGCCGTTGGCTCCCGCTCTGGTGCAAAACTGGACAAAAGACAGGGGAGTATCCTCCCCACTGTCCAACCCCTCCCCTGGGAGAGAACCTTGAATCGTCCCAACCCTTTCCTTAGGTACTTAAGGGCTTACCTGTGGCTGGGTCCCGTGATTTATCGTGGGACACGATTCAATTCAGACACCACTTCAAATTCAACCGTCTGGTCACTCTGGACTTCGCTGGACTTCACTCTGGGCATCAAGGCTGCAACCGGGAAGACTCCTGCTGCTCCTGATCTCTCTTCACCCTGCTCGTCTGCTGCAACGTCCGTGCCTGTGCTCCATACAGGAAACCTTCCATGGCCTGTGGGCATCCAAGACACTTGAAGGAATCTCCCTTGAAGTGAAGGAGTCGCTTCCCTGCATCTGCAGGCACCGCAACTAAGCTGACCGGTCTGCTGATCCTGGGCTCTCACGTACTCCGAAATGCTCAGCAACACAGGTGGTGGTTCTTCACATCCCTCTAGGCCTGCCCTGTCCGCTCACCAAGTTTGAGGCCAGTATCCCTCGTCAGAGCCGCAGGAACCGAACTCCTGTGCACCACGTCGACTTGCAGCTGCAATGGCTTGTTGGCTTCCTTCCTCCAAGATCTTCGGGTTCCAAGCAGCCCCAACCTCCAGCATCTCCAGTGACCAAGATCTTCGCCTCACCGCATCACTTGCACCATGGGCCTGCATCTTTGGTGAGCTGCTCGAGGTCCTCTGCGACTCCTGTGGGTCCTCTTGAGGGTCACCTTTGAATTCCTTTGGGCTCCCCTGATTGCTCGGGCCTGCCCTGACTCCCCTGCTTGTGGTGAGTCTCTTGGACCTTGCTGGTCCCGACATTGCACCTTCTTCAACTTCCTCGTTGGTTGCAGTTGCAAAGGCTTGTTGGTGCTCCAGCCGGACACCGACCCCTCAACTCTCGACATCCGATGTGGGACAGCTCGTGTACAGCTCCTGGTCTTCCACAGCGTCGCCTGGTCCACACAGCTGCAGTTCCAAGGTCACCGTCAGCTCTCCTGCAACACCCGACATCGGTGGGCATTCGTCTTCCGTGCCTCCTGGTCACTCCTGAGTGGCAAAGACTCTGTCCCCTCTGCTTGCAGGTCCTTCACATCTTGAATCCACCTTTGGGTTCCACCGGACACTTTCACCTTCTCCAGCAGCAGCATCTTTCTGAAATCTCTCATTAAGTTCGACAACTGTTTCCGACGCCATTTGACACTCATGCGCCTGGCTTCCTTGGTAAGGTATCCACGGTGGGGTTGCTCTCCAACCTCTTGTCTTCCACAGGGTTTCTCCAGGGTCCACTGGGAAGGGTCCTCTTTCTTTAAAATTGCAACCGCGACTTGCATGTTGATTTGTACGTAAAACGCGGTTGTGTTCCTACACTGCACATGACCTCCGTGGGGCTTCTAGATACTGACCTAAGGTGGTTCCTTGAGTCCCCGGCACTTCTACGTCCTCTGGCTATTGCCTTGACTCGAGTAGTGGTTCGCATACCACTATTTTAGTATATGGTTTGGTCTCCCCCTGGGGACCATTGTGTATTCTGTGCTACTCACCTGTTTCTATTGCAAAGTATTGTGTGCATTGTGTATATCTCTGGCTAGGAGATATCTGTATGTATTAGTGAGTGTGTCATAATAAATACATATTTTTATAACTACACTGTGTGGTTCTTTTTCACTTAAGCTATACCTATAAGATTATGTTCTGGTGAAACAATCTGCTTTACACTCCTTCTGGACTAAGCCTGAAGTCTGCTCTCCACAGCTACCACTTAAAGAGCTTTCTAAGCTTGTCTAAGACCACTAAAATCACCATAAGGGTTGTCTGGATCAGTGCAAGGTGTCCACTTACATAAGTGTGCACCATATACTGAGCCAGCCTCTCACAGCATGTCTATCCTTATCCACAGAATAAACACTACTATCTTGAATTAGTTCTCATATACAGTTAGATTATTAAGAGCTGCATAGGGTGGCACGACAGGATGGCTGAACAGACGCACTAGGATTCGGCCCTAGACCTTCACTGTAATTGGACAGAATCCTGGGTCCACTCATATAAAATTGCCCCAAAAAAAGCCTGGCAAAGCCCTCACTTACATCTTGCAATCTTCAAATCAAAACTCCTGAAGGTGCCAGGAATGAACAGCCATGGAAAGTAGAGGGCAGGTCCTGCCAAAGTAATTTCAGCTTTATGGGGTTTACAGAGCAAGTAAAGGGCACTGCACTTGAGCAGTTTCTGGAATCATGGGTCGAAGGGCCTCTAACCACTCTTCGTTATTGAGGGGGCACTCGGGGCCTCAGCACTTCTTCCACCTTCTGGAGCTCCTCCCAGGGCCTTCAACAAACACTAAAATACTTTAGTACCGGGACAGAGACATCGTTTTCCAATGGACATGGAAATCAGGAGACTTGAAATTTGATGGGCAGATCATTCCAGTGTTACCGGACTATACACAAAAAGTGCAGGTGTTGAGAAAGTCATTTGTAGAAGTGAAGAGGAAGCTGAGGGCTATGAATCTGAAGTATATTCTTCACTTTCCTGCAGAACTCAAGGTCCTGCATGATTAATAATTAGTTTTTCACTGCTTCAAAGGAAGCCTGGAATGGCTGAAATGTGGAGACAGAACTGAACATTGAGTGGTCCATGACAAAGGAATTGGCCAATTGGTGTCTGGTCGCTGTCTTGGCGGCCGTGCGGTTGGACCAGAGCAGTTGCTCTGGTCCGAGGTAGATGACACAAGTTAGTAGTCCAGCAAGATGGTAACCTGGGGCTGGAGCAACGACCGGACAAGAAAAGCTTAGTGCGCGATTCAGTGGAGGAGCTGGTATTGCACATAGGCCCCTCGCCCAGCTAAAAGGCGAACAGTTGTAAATGGTAGGTACAGGGAGATGTACACTTGTACTGGCACAAGGGATATATAGAAATGTTGTCACAAATGAAACTGGGTATATTAAGCTGGGCAGAAAAAGCTTGTTACAAGAATCTGCTAAATTTACAAAGGGACATTGAAGAATGTTGACGTATTCTTAGCCATTATGGTAGATGTTCTGGGCCATAACAGTTATGATAGCTGGGGAGAAGGCAATGGAGAGCAGAGGGTCTGCGTTTGCAGTTAGGAGTAGGGACGCTGATGGGTTGGTGCCTAGGTGACGATCTATTGGGTCTACTAGGCCTGGACTGTTACCTGGGTAGCGGTACCCATGTGCTCTTGTATAGTAAGCGTCTTGAGGTGGTACTATGGGGAAACACGTTTTTCTGTATTTTTTTTTAAGTCTTTTCCCTGGATGAGTGGGGTTATTGTTCACAGAGATAAGGCTATGCCATTGCGCTAAAGCTGTGATTTATATTGGGGCCACAGTGGGGCTCCCTCAACCGCTTCCTCAGAGAAATGAGATGAGTGTCAAAGCAGGGACATGCACAGTCTGAGTCCTCAATGGCTACTTTTAGATTCATAGGGTGCCTCCATCCATGGAAGACACCTAGTCCAGGTAACGTTCCTCCAGGAGATGCCTCTTGCAGTAGAGAAAGAAAGTAAAGTGAGGAGGAAGTGGAGTGGACAATTGTTTTCAGCAACTTATTCTGCTTATGGCTGGGGGTGTTGAGCTGGATGGCTCCGGAAGTGCCACATCAGGTGTCCATTGTCGACATCAGGGGTTGATGGGTACTTTTATATGGCTCCCTTGATGGATCGCATATCTGCCTGGTGAACACATATGCGCCAAACATTGATAATCGGTCATATTTCCAAGGTGTTTGAAATCTTGTATTACCGTACATAGATGTTCCCATATTATGAGCAGGGGACTTTAATTATGTATTAGACGGGCATCTAGATGGACAGCCTCCAAGATATCGCACAAAACCTGGTATGTTGAACTCGCTGCAAGTGGCGAGGACAGCCCGGACTGTATTGACGTATGAAGGGGATTGAATCTGCACACCAAAGAATATTTGTATCATTCAGCCGTACATAACAACTCCAGCAGACTTGATAGGTTCCTAATCTTGCACGCCTTGTATGTTAAAATACAGAAGCCAAAAAATTTGGGCCCATTTCTCTCCAATCACTCACCACTTCTATTTGAATATGATGGGGGAAGTAATACACACTAGAATACCTACATGGAGTCTGAACTCTGATGCCCTCAGGAACCCTCATTTAGGCAAGGAGTGGATAACATTTTAAATAATATACAGAACATAGTTGGGGTTTGACAGAATCTAGATGGACTGAATGAGAGTCCCTAAAAGTGGTCCTCAAGGGAGAGTGTTTGGGCACAATGTATGGTATACACAGACAGCTGTAACATAACTTAAAATAAGCAGTGACTTGTCTAACCACCATGCAGAATAACTGCTTGAACGATTCAGACCTCCTTGAAGCAAGGCGTAGGGTAGGAGACACCTGGGATACAGTTAATAAATAATGCCGCACAGATATAGACTGCATACCAAAGGTGATAAGGTGCTCACCTGGTTGCTGAAGAGGGAACAACAGCTACCCCCTATTTTATCCCTGGTCAGACCTGATGAGGTCTAGGGTTGTGACTCAGGTAGCTATCAACAATACCCTAGCACAATACCTCAGTGAAGTATATAAAAGACCAACCCAGCCCCGGGAAACAGCAGTCAGGGACTTCCTGGGGGAACTTGGACATTCTGAGACATACTCCGGACCAAACAAGAGGAAATTCTGGAGGCCATCTGCAAAATGCCAAGGGGGGAAAACTCCAGGTGCGGATGGACTTCCATCAGAGTTCAATTATAGCCTTAGAGCCCGCCGTAGTGGGCTCTACCGGCCATTAAAGGCCCGCTCCAGTGTTAAAGGCCCGAGCCGTTGGCGAGGGCCTTTAAAAAGGGAGAGGGCCTTTAATGGCCGGTATAGTCCACTATGGAGGGCTCTAAGTCTATTAGAACATTCTGCCACTAGAGGGCAGAATGTTCAAACAAATAAAACAAAGTCCTCACGGAACTGAGGGGATTGAAATCGCCTCGGGCTCTGTGAGGCCTTTGTTAAACATTGGAATGTTGATGCTCCGGGCCTCTACCGGCCATTAGAAGCCCGGAGCACTCAATTGTTTTCAATGGAGCTCCCAACATTCCAATGTTCTAATACATGTTTTATGCATAGCTCCCCTCAAAGGTCCTGGAGTATTTAAGGAAGCCCAGCAGTGGGGATGACTGCTGGACACAGGGAATCTACCTTCCTTATGATGCTGAAACCCAACGAAAACACAGAATTACTAGGGTCTTATAGGTCCATGTCTATGATCAATGTTGATACCAGAATCCTATCTAAGGTGCTTGATAATAGACTGTGCCGTGAAGGGACTGGATTGGTCCATGACGACCATTGTCACTTCATCCCTGGGCGAGGTACCCACATGAACTTTAGACACCTCAGTCATGTGCTACACAACACAGCAAGACTAGAGGTGTTGGTTGCCTTGCATATTGAAAAGCATTTGACATGCTGTACTTGGGAGTATGACATTAGTTCTGGAGAGAATTGGAATTGGGGTCAAGTTGCGGAACTGGATTAAATTGTTTTATACTGATCCCACAGTTAGGGCACGATTTGGGGGCATAGTGTCGAGAAGCTGGACGGTGAAGAGGAGGATGAGGCAGGGGTGTCTACCATCACCTTTATTGTTTAATTTGGCTGTGGAGCCACTGGTGATATGCCTGCATTGGTCTCAGGAGGCTAGGGCATTAGACTGGGGGCGACAGCACGTGGTGTCAATGTATGCGGACAACACTTTGATGTTTTTAATGCAGCCTGGGATAACTGTCCCTCTGCTTCTCACAGAATTGCAGAGGTTTGGAGGCAAATGAGGTCTCTAAATGAACCTGGACAAGACATTCTTGTTCCCTTTGGCTTTGTTGGTGGCTCAACCACTTGAGGAATTACTGGACCTGGGTCTGAGATGGGAGACCGATTTCGGTACTTTGGTATCCAGGTGGCTCACACTGCGCAGAAACAACACACTTATAATATGGGGAGGAAGATTCAGGGGCTTAGAAATTCACTTCGATTTTGGAATGCACTGCTGGCCTCAGTAATAGGAAGGGTGGCATTGGTGACTATGGTATTCCTTCTATTTATATACATTGAAAGATTCCTGTGACCAGTTGCTCGAACAACTTTTTAAGAGCTGAACAGATTACTGACCTAACTGGAATGGGTGGACTAGAGCAATAGGGTGCACTTGATGGTATTAAAAAGAGACTAGGTAGAGGGGAGGTTTGGGGTTGCTGGGTATGAAACTTTATAATCTTACAGCACAACTCCAGTATGCAGCGATGTGATGTAGCGTTACAGGCAACTGGGAAAAACAACTTCTCACAGGAGTTGTGGAGGGATCGTCATTACAGGTGTGCTTGATGGCAGGAACTAGCCAACCTAAAGAGATCCCGCAGATTGTATGGCATGTCAATGGCTTGGGAAGCAGTTAGGAGGATACTAACAAGAGCCCCCTTTTCCAGGACACTCCCTTTTGCAGTGGCTGCAGCCCTTTCAGAAAATAAGTCAAAGCATGTCTACGGCACAGTGGAAAGAAGGTGGTTTAACACTCTGGGGGACTTGTACCCTAACAAAAGATTTATCACTTTTGAAGAAACGTGCAGTACCTTTCATGTGGGCAGGGGACTTTTATTGCAAATTGCAAAGCTAGCTAATACTGCCAGAGAAATATGGGCAGACTATTCGGACACCTGCGTCCTACGTACATTCTTGAGGCCTGTTTGAGACACTAGATATCACCATTGTAAAAGGCACTTTTGACCGATATACCATAAGCCTCTTTAAAAGTTAGGTAGAGGTGGGATGAGGGCTTACCTGAGCTATTATCTGACCAAGAGTGGTACCGAACGTGCACATTGGTACAACTAATAGCAAGTAATGCAAGGTTTAAGTTGATGCATTTTTATTTCTTGCATCACACGTATCTCACCCAGAGAGACTTCACAAATGATATCCAGATTGATCCCGGCTTGTACAAGATGAGCTGAAAACAATGCAACATTTAAATATATGACATGGGTAAATGGCCCTGTGCTGAGCTACTGGACGTAGTAGTGACAAATCTGAAAAGGGCACCCTCTGTTAATGGTGAGGCTACGATGAGGCGTTGTCTGTTGGGTCTTATACCAAAACCCAAAAAGGGAAAAATCAAGTATAAATTTAATTCCCTAGGTTTCTTGGCAAACACAGACTGCCAATACAGAGCCCCCTCTTATGCTGCTTGGCTGAAGACATGAGGGAATGGCCCGCGGCTTGTCTGAAGACATGAGGGAATGGGCCTTGGCAGAGGAAAGATGCATGAGAGAAGTGCATACAGATGACAAAGTTCCAAAGCGGTCAACATGCTCTCGTACTCTGCCGACAAAGATTGTGGATGGATTGAAAACTGCCACCTTAACGATGATAAATTAGTGTGAGCTAACAATGGTTTATCAGGAACGCTACTGAGATGTACATTTGTGGGGTGCGGAAAATTCCTATAATAAGATAAATCTGCTGATCGTATGCAGTCTAGTTGTGCCTTGGGGATTAGGATCGGGGTACGGGGAGTGAGTTCTTGTTCTCAGTCTTGTTGACATTGGTCTTCATGTATCACAAATTGTGTTATATGTAAAAAAAAAAAACTAGTAAAGACATAATACAAAACAATAAGGGCATTATAGGCCTTTAGCGAATAACCTGACCACACACCTTTATCCAGCAGATAGATTTCTAATATCTCAAGGTCTGGTATGTCAATTAAATCTATAAACGTTTACACATAAATCCAAAAAGAACTTTAATCATAAATCACAGTATCTTCATCAAAATCTGCAATTTGCATGATCCGCATAAGACATCTCATCTCTCAAAATCCTACCCTCACGTAATGCCAGTCCTGACACCACCAGCATTAATCCAACCAATTGCACGAGTTCCTAACTTCTGACAATTTTTGAAGTCAAATTCCCCACTAATTATTATTTTTTTATTTTACGGAGTTTTATATAGCGCGAACTTGACCCGAATCGGGTATCAGAGCGTTTTACATAGCACCAGTTGCGATACAAGAGGACACATTCATTTTTGTTAGGCACAGGGAAATATAAGTGATTTGCCCAGAATCACAGGAAGTTGAGCGTCCCTGCCGAGACTCGAACCTGGTTCCCCAGCTCCGAGGTCGACCGCCCTAGCCGTTAGGACAACTCCTCTCCCCATTATTATGTAAGTTTATTATGTAAGTTAATTAATTATGCAAATGTACACAAATTGGCCAACTACCCGAGAGTTCTGCATCGAAAATTCTATTCCAATTTCCCCTCACGTTCTCAACCAAAATTCTGTCAACTAAACTAAAAATTTAGAAGGGTTGAGGTAATGGATCGGGACCATGTGAGTCTGACAGAACGATAGCCAAGACCAATAAAATCTTCACAGGGAAAAAAATCCGAGTTAAAACCATAAAGGTGTATTCAAATTTAAAAATCATTACAGAAACCAAAAGTAGTTAGTCGGATTCAAATCTGCATCATTAATGCATCAAATAAACACAATTGCAAGAGGTAATTAACATAAGGCGTCCTCTCATGCAAGTAAATAGCCAGAATCAAAATATAGTTCAGCAAAGGACTAGCATACATACATACATTTGCTGAGCTCAAAGTCAAGTAAAGTCAAAATATAAACAAAATAGACAGACTAACGTGGAGTTTGTCTTCGTGAAAGTAAGCAGAACGTCTGGATAAATCCCAAACAAGTTCCAAAAAAAGTCATGTGGGTGTTGAGGACAGTGAAAAACACACTTGACATGGTGTGAAGTGAGATTATGGGGCTAAGAACAAAACCTTATTCGTTTAAACATGATACTTGAAACAAGAAACATTTTGAAACACCTACTTTGTTACCCCATCAGGAGTAACAGGCGCTATATGAATGCAAACCTTTCTTTCCCTTCTATCCCTCCGCTATCCTTCTCACTCCAAATAACTGACTAATATCCACCACTCAAATTACTTTCATATTTCACCATACTAATTCACCACTAATCCTTTATGGGTTTCCAGAGTAGCGTGCTACTCGCCAAAAAAAAGCAGTTCAACACCCCATCAGGGGTTAGAAGCGCTATATAAATACAAACCTTCTTTCCTCTTCTATCCTTCTGCTATCCTTCTGAATCCAAATAACTGACTAACATATCCACCACTTAAAATTTACTTGCATGTTTCACTATACTAATTCAACACTAATCCTCTATGGGTCCTGGAGTAGCGTGCTACTCGCCGAAAAAGCGCTTCGACGCCTCGTCAGGGGTAGTAAGCGCTATACAAATGCAATTACAATACAATACAATACTTTGTATGCATACGTATACATAGGAAATGAGAATTAATAATGTATTCACTACTTGTACAGATGTCACAATACACAGTACACTGCTTAGGGGGCAGACCCAGACTAAGGACAATTAATATGTTGCACATACAGGAACACTCATCAGATGGCTTCCTTCTCGAGGAACACAAATTAAAACATTTCAGCTAAGCAAACAAAACAGTACCACAAAATGAACTCTATTGCACTTATTTTCTGCTGAAGAAAAACACTGGACAGAAAACATGCATTTAGGAAACCCTGTCGCAAAACAATGAATTGTGCATTCATCTTTCACACCTTTAAAATATGTGTCAGTGTGAACAGGCCGAAACCTTATAATGCCAACTTGAGGCCTAGTTATTTTCAATTTAGTCCTACTGATGTTAACTAAAGCGTATTTACATATTGCTTTATTTTCTATTTATTAAAAACGCTCTAATACATGCAACTAATGTTATTAGTTCAAAACAACACTCAGAGGCACGGCAAGTAGTGATTAATATATTGATTAATGTTCCAGCTTCCAACCCTCCCCTACCACAGAACAATGGTGCTACATGCGCGCCCAGGCAGTGTTTGAATCTTTAAGCAAATCACTCTACAGAGCAATCATGTTAGTTCTCTTTAAAATTAGATTTGATATCTTGTACATACGACCCTCCTTCCTCCCTGTAAGGTTCCAGACGGAATATCACATGCACGCCAAGGTCATTCATAAAGCATGAAACAATCAGAAGGAACCATAGGTGGGAGACATTGCAGGTTTCCGGTCCACGACCTAGAGAGGAGCCTTGTTTCAAACCCACCATCTTTGGCATGCAGTATCAGGAGTGTGGAATTGCTTAGAAGATCCACTTTTCCGAGGAACCTGGTGCTTGAGAAATTGACTAGCCCTCTAAAAAAACAAGCATTTGCAATGCAATAGATCTCGCATTTGCGAGAGTTTATGCTATTGGCATTGTAAATGACAATGGCTTTTATTTATCTGTTTTGATAATTAACACAAATAAAAGGCATTGTCATTTACAATGCCAATAGCTCAAACGCTTGTAAATGCGAGACCTATTGCATTTCAAAGAAGTAGCCGCTATTGTCCCGGGCTCTTTGGAAAGAGAAAGCTTGCAAGGCGCGCTGAATGTTGCAGGAAAGCATGTCACACCTGCAGTAGTAGAAACTTATTAAAGAAAATAGTGCTTACAGACTAAATAAGACATACCGTGTAACAACAGAGGTAAAAGGTCCAGTCCTCATGGGAGGTACAAATGAAGACAAGGCGGTACTAAGGAGGGACTAACACGCCTATTAACGAATCAGAAGCCAGCACTTACGAAGGACAAAGAAACAAGTCAATGACAAATATGGGAGGAGAGTGGGAGGAGCTTCAAGTACATACTCCAATACAGCATGGCTCGCAGAGCAGCGCATGCGCTGCCCAGGCTCGACCTAAAAAACGACTTGCACTTTTTCATGCCGTGCTGTGACAAATTAAAGCAGAACTCTCATTTCAGAGCTCTGGTAATAGGCTCTCAGTTTATGCCAGTGCTCATATTATAACAGGGTTTGGATTCTATCAAAACTGTGATTTTTCCATCTGTCCGCAAAGCATGGGCTGGAAGTAGGCGTAAAGAGTAGTTCAAGGGTTAGAATGCCCTGTATGTGCGCATCCACAAACATGCTTTCTTTAAGGGTATTTACCAAATCTCCAGTCGTCCCACAGCAGGAAAGGTCAGAAATTTCCAGGTTGGGTGAAAAAGGCGGTACAGGCAAGAGAATTTGCAGTCTCTGACCAAATTTTCGCATGAGCAAATCTATTCATGTATATTTTCTCATGTAAAAGGGAATTCTCAAGTTTACTAGGAGTACAGTTTATTCAGTTTCCAGGCATACTTCTGTGAACTCTTGTAAATTCCTGAAGTGATAAATATGCACTAATGAAAGGACATATACATCAAAGTGCACTTTTGTGGGTTTTTTAAAGAATGTGGCCCTTAATTTTTCTCATTGTCCATAATACTTTTAGACTGATTCTCCATTGTAGGAAGGTGTAATCTGACTACATGGTTACCCCCACTTTTTTCCTGGTGTTTTGCTGGTTTTTGACTAGTCTGACTGGGATCCTGCTATTCAGGACCCCAGTCTATCTGCTTTCTCCCTAAATTGGTTGTGTTATGTACTTTAGGTACACTCCAGATTGGATACTGGGGTACACTTATAAGTCCCTAGTATATGGTACACCATGTACCCAGGGCATAGGTACCCCAGAGGCCTCCCAGGGGCTGAAGCATGTATTGTGCCACCCCTGAGAGACCATTCAAAATGACACCACAGGTCTGCTACTGCAACCTGTGTAAGGAGGTGCATGCACCCCTTACTTAGATATAGGTTACCTATATCTATTCTAAATCACTGCACATATAAACCTATCAGTCACCCCTATGGCAGGCCTTATCAATCCTGAAGGCAGGGTGCTGGGTTTTACGTGAGAGGGTGCTCCTGCATGAGCAGAGCCCCTCTGCAGCCTTCGGAATCTATTCCCGGGTTGTCTGTGATGCAGCCAACCATATATACTAAAGTGCATTATAACCTTGCGGTAAATGCTAACTTTAAAACGGCTGCTTAGAAACATGTTGTGTTTGGTGTCAAACACCTTGGAATCATACCTCCACACCAGTAACTGGAGTGGGAGTTATGATTCCTCCCTTGTAGTACCACTACTATGGGGCACCGGTCTACCCTGTACCAGCTTTCTCGACCTGGGCAGCACAAAATGGATGCTGCCAGCCACAGACCCAAGTCTGCCCTCCTGCTGCTGAGCCAAGCTCGAGCAGAGGAAGGCTTGACAATAGGTTTCCTGTCACAGGGAGGTGTGACCACCTTCCTGACAGGCTTTAGTGTATTGGGGCTGGGTGGGTGCACTCTTAGAGTGCCAGAAAGTCTGCACTGGGGCACATTTGGTGTCCCCGTGCATAGTCCAGCTCAAACCGGTTGCAGGAGCCAATTGCTCCTGCTCTGGCGCGAAACTGGACAAAGGACATGGGTGTAGTCACCCCTCTGTCCTGACCCTCCTATAGGTGGGTCCCCAGAGTTAGTCCAACCCCTTCCTTGGGTATAAAGTAGGAAACCTGACTACAGGACTTTAGATTTTACCTGGACTAAACTCTGCAAGCAGAAACAAAGTACTTCGACGGTCTACACTTCACTGGACGACAGAAGAATCTCCCTTGGAGTAAAGGAGTTACTCCCCTGCAGCAGCAGCCACCTAAACGCATCTGACCGGTTTGCATCTCCCGAGCTCCTGAGGACTCCGAAGATTTCTGCAACACAGGAGGTGGGCTCCCGAGCGTCCCTGAGGTCGATCTGCTCTCGCAGCAATCCTGAGACCAGTATCCCTCGTGGGGACCGTGCAACCCGAACCCCTGTGCACCGTGTACTTTTGCAGCAGCATATGCTTTTCGGCGATCCCTGAGGCTGTGCTTTGGATGACGTGTAGTCCCGACCCCGAGCAGCATTTCCACCAAAGATCTCCGGCCTCCATTCCACGAGTGCTCTGTGGGCTGGTGTTTTGTGATTCAGCTCGAGGTCCCTTTCGCGATCCCTGGTCCGTTGACCTGTGGGTCCTGGCGAGGGTCACTTTGACTTTCCTTGGGCTTCCCTGGTTGCGCCAGACGTGCCCTGACTCCCCATAGCTTGGAGAGTCTCCTGTACCTTGCTGGTCCATAAAATCACTTGTTTCCTCTGCCCGCGTGGGTTGCCTTTGCCAAGGCTTGTTGGTGTTCAATCCGGACACTGACCCCTCAGCACTCGACATACTTCATGGGACAGCTCACCTCCGGACTTTGGTCGTCGTCGACGTCTCCTGGTCCCCGTGGCTGCAGAGTCAAGCATCCGATCTTCGCACCTGAAGCACCCGACATCGGTGGGCATTCGTCTACCGAGCCCCTGGTCATGTGAAGTGGCCCAGACTCTGTCCCCTCTGCTTTCAGGTTCTTCGTACTCCGAATCCAGGCTTGGATTCCACCGGACACTTTTCATCTTCCTGGCAGCAGTACTTCTTCGCATCACGCCATTGAAAACGACGAGGGTTTCCGACACCACTTGACCCCTATGCACCCGGCTCTTCTGGGATAGGTAACACGGGTACCTCGGTACTCACAAGGGTGCTGGCCTTAGAACCTTCTATGTTTAGCTGGGTTTGCTTGAAGTCCTCTCCGAAGTGTCCTTAAACTGTAATTTTCCAACCGCGACTTTCCCATAGAGTTGTACGGAGCTCGCGTCTGTGTTCCCACACTGCACCCGTCCTCCATGGGCTCCCTGTGTCACTCCTGTGGGTGGTTCCTTGGGGTCCCAGCGATTCTACGTGCTCTAGGCACAGTGTCTATTGAAGTCGTGGTTGTTATACCACTTTCTTAGTATATGGTTCGGTCTCCCCCTGGCGGCCGCTGTGTATTGTGCTATTTACTGTCGTTCTATTGATTTAACATTGTGTACTGTACATTCTAATCTCGGGTAGAGATTAGTAGAGAGTGTTTTAGTAATAAATACATATTTTTATATAACACTTGTGTAGTTCTCCTTTCATTTAGTCATTCAGGAGGTGATATTCTGGTAAAACAAGCTGCTTTACATTCCTTCGAGACTTAGCCTGAAGGCTGCTATCCACAGCTACCACTAGGATAGCTTTCATAAAGGTTATCTTTGACCTAAACATCAATAAGGGTCGTTTGGACTGGTGCAAGGTGCCCACTTTAATTAGTGGACAGCATATACCAGGCCAACTTCTCATATCCATTATTAATCGGTTTTAAAAAAAATTGCCATTCATCAGCACGTTTTAATAAATGATGCCTCAGAGAATGTTTTGCACAATAGTTTAGCTAAACATTTTTCAAGTTGCAATTTTTTTGCGTACATTTTATTTTGAAGCAAAGCAGTCACCAATCTAGCTTGCAGTCTTCTGCATGTATATGCATATAATCGGAGATCATTTATATGTAACAACAATGTTGCCAATGCGCACTCTGGTACTCACGTACTAACTTCCCCGACAACGCGGTCAAACTGTCGGCGCTATCTCGGTAAGATCCATTGGTTAGTTTTAAAGTTCTTGCAACTCCTTCGCTGTTGAATGAGTTCACGACCTGTGAGAATGTATTGGTGCGCGTAATACACAGTTACTTTTATAATGCTCACGTGGCTGACTTTAGTTTGGATGACTGGTAAACACTACGCGGTCACGTCCGAAGAAGCACGACCGGTTCATGTACTTTGTACACCAGTTTATGCACTGTTGCCACATTTTAAAGCATCTGCTTTACAGTGCTGATGTATGCACGAGCCGCATATACTAGCTCGGTTGTCACGGCAGCCGATTTTTCATATTGTCGATAACGCGGTATCACTTGCACCCAAGGGTTTTGCTTGTTTAAACACACATGCATGCACGGTTCTTTTATTTATTCGTTTTTTTGACACTCGGCGAACACGGCCTCTTTTCATTTCACTACTAGATACAAAGTTACTTTGTGTTAATCAATGCGTATTTCGCGTGGACTGCATGATGAAAAGTCTCCCGTTTCATTTCATTTTTAAGAACTTCTGTTAAGTGACCCCGGATGAAGGGTCATGTTCCGACCCGAAATGCATTGCGTATATGAATATGCCATGAATTGAATATGACATGATTCATAAGGAACTATGGATTTAACTTCATGTCTTCAGTGACCAGAATGTAAATTAAAAAGAGAAACAATCAACTGGAATCAAAGTGTATTAACTTTATGAAACTCAGTCAAAATAAGTTTATAACAATTTTTTGTTATTGGAAACGTGCTCCTGCCAGCGGGAAGGGTGGCCCTTCCAGCATATTCGTTTCATCATTTATATGTAGCCTCAAAGTATTGGGTTTTCCAAATAAGTATACACGTTTTTGTAATGAAATCACCAGCAGCAATTAAGCTGAGCTTAATTGCATTTTCTTAGAGCACGCACCCTAATTGTAAAGGCTTTGCATTAATGACCCTATGTACAAGTTCGAACAACGTATATACACAGATCTGAAACTTGCCTGAATTGCAGACAATCCTCTTTCATAGAGAGTGGGCTGTTCAAGGATTCTTTTAAACCAGGGCCGGCTTTAGGGCAATGCAACCGGTGCAGCCGCAATGGGCGCTGACCTGCAACGGGGGCGCTGACCTCCAGGGTGGGCGCTGTGTTTAGCAATAACTTACGTTTAAAAGCACCTGGTGCAGAGTTCCTTGTGCGTCGAGCTTTCAGGCAGCAATAAAAATGTCAAGATAACTCTTGAGATTAATGTTCCTGCTAGAGAGAGATATCAGAGTTTTCTCTAGTGGCAGTTTTGACTCACCATAAATTAGCGCAGAGGGTTGATATGCCTGCTGCAAAGAATGGGTCTGTATTGGATGTGGATAGCTGAGTGGATTAGTAAAGCCAGCCTTTACTAGTGCTTTAAAACAAATGAAATGTGGGAGAGGGTCTATGGAGAGATGAAGGGCACTTTTTACTGGTGTTAGGGAATCTGAGGAGGAGATCTTGGGGAGGGGGCGGGGGGCAAAAAAGATTGTGGCACCAAGTGCCACCAGTGCTTAAGCCTGCCCTGTTTTAAATGCACTGACATTTGGATAATCATTTAGGTGAGTTAGTTTCATTCCAGTTGTCCAATGAAAGTCCTTATGCTGTCAAATCAGCACCTGGTATGTTCTCAACCAATCCATGATCTTCTTGTCTAGGGAAAGTTGCATCATTTCTCCAGCCAGTTGATTTAGAATTGGGCACTGTGGTCCTTGATGGTTGGCGAGCTTTATGGCAGAGAATCGCCCCACCAGGAGAAGGATAGGAAACAAACTGGTTCTTTAGCAAAGCTTTCAGTAATACATCACAATACTAGAAATTTTATCATATTGTTTTGGCGCTCACTTTTTTTTAACAGAAACCTTCATTGTAATATTGGCACTGAGATGTGTAGCCTTGTCAGCTAGATCTGATGCTTTTATGTTATGAAGTCACAGTTAAAGGTTCTCCCTGGCTTTTCCGGTGAGTTTGATGATGAATTGTAGGCTGTCTTTCATCAGGGCCTAGCCTGTACTTGTTGAGAGTATCGAACATTAAGAGTTAAAGGGGAAAAATGAAAGAATAACAGTGCAAGACGTAAAATCCTGGTGAAAGTATGGGGGAGGGCGGACATTTCAGGAAAGCATTTTAATCTCTTATTTGCAACGCATAATCAGGGGGTTCGCGACTGCCTAGAAAATGAAATAATATCAACAGATTCATTAAGTGTATATAAATAAAGAAGCAAAATGTAAAATTAACATTTTAAAACATTATGTTAATGTGATGGAATTTGGAAATTCAAGGCTAAAAAATAAGTTAGTAACCTGATATAGATTTTTGGGAACAGAGCAAGTGCATTAAACAGAATGTAGTTTGGACGTTGAGTGGCCTCAATTGAATTTAGAAGAGCTCTAACCTACCCGTTTTATATTTGTTTGTGTGAATTAAATTAAATATTTCATTTTTGTGTGTTTATTTGATGAAAGATTGTTTCTGTATTTGTTTTATACTTTTTTGCAGCTCAAATCATTGAACAAGCTTAGGCCGGTGTTCTTGGTTTCTGGTAATGATTTATTGGGGGTCCCTGGTGAAGTGTCTTGTGAGTTAGTGATGATGTGACCATGTTGGTTCTTTATGGACTCCGTAGAACAGTGATGTAGGTGCTTGGGTGTGGGTAATAGAATTTGTGATGTAGATTATTCTATTAATGGTTACACACTGAGGAATGAAGACGTGTAATACCAAGCTCCGTTTGTGGCAGTGATCATTTGTACGTACCCTGCTGGGGAGGATGCTGCAACTGGCGATGAGATAGGGGATTGCATAAACCCGCAACCCGAAGAACCGAGCCTGCTCTTTCGGAGAGTTTGCCGTGGTCCAGCAAACTTCTAGTGTATGGCATGTGTGCATCAGTTGAAGTGAAAATTGACGGCTGGTGTATGTGGAGCAAAGTGCCACTTCAGCCAGCGCAAGTCCGGTGAAGAAAGTGATGGAGTTTGTTTGTCGTTGTCTAGAAATTTGCTGGTAAAACCGAGGCAAGAGATAGTACGCCACAGCCTAACACAGAACTGTCTTTCATACAATACGACAACGGTAAAGGCAGCGACAACCAGGTACAGAGAAGCGCTAAAGACAGTGATACCCGAGTGCAAGGAAGCGCTAAAAATGAAAATATTTCTGATGCAAAGAAACACAAAAGGCAGTAGAAACCAGATACAATGCAAAGAAGTGAGAAGGGTGAAGAACTCGTGCAAGAAACAAAGCTGCTACTGACCGCCAAAGAAGACAGCGCTACCCAACAAGAGAGCGGGCGTGATGACCCAAATGGTAGCACGCGGCTAGTGCTTGACGGAGGTGCTGGTACATGCGGGCAGCAGACGTTACCTGCGCGAGCTCAGCTCTTGCAAGCCCAAAGTTCCACAAGTTATAATGCTGCCGTATTCCTAAAACCACCGCCTTTCTTTGATACCTCCAAAATATTGGTGACAGATGGACTGCCTGGATCGAAACCTTCGATGATTTCATTGATGCGCTGAAATAAGCAAATGACAAAGATAATTAGAGAATTTAGCAGGTGAAGGAGTAAAAGAAGTGATGAAAATACCACAAGGTGATGAAGTGACATGCCGTTAAATCAAAGAGGCATTAAACCACAAGTTAAATCCAGTGCCAAACGTCGGCTAGGAAAGGTACATTTTCATTCAGGAAAGGCAGGGAGCTGGTGATGGATGGATGAGTTTGTAGAAAGGCCTGAGTCGCTCATCAAACATTGCAGGATCAAGGAGTTCAATGATGAAGAGGCCATGTGTCTCAGAGTTATAGATGGTTGTCTCTCCGATTCCTTCAGATGACGAATACTGAAAGACACTGAGCTTGGAGCGAGTTCTCATGGCTGCCAGAGCGGAAGAAAGAACTGACTGATAAGCAGCTAACATAGAGGCCGAAACAGCCTAAAATGAATCCGCGCTGAGTGTGAAAAGTAAGTCAAAATACAAGGTAGAAGGCCATAAAGAAATGTCTCCTAAGAAAAAGATGTTGTGTTTTCGATGTAGATTTTCCTTTCCACATGAAGGTAAATGTCCCCCCCCATTGGACAGATATGCAAAGGCTGCGGGAAAGAGAATAATTTTGTAACAGTTTGCAAAGCGAGGGAAAGATGAAGTGCGTCACATCAAGAAAACAAAATGGATGCCAGAACGTTCCAGACGAGACCCACCCGCTCGCCCACAAGGCCAAGCAACCACACCAGTTGAAGCAAGTAGAATCGTAAGGACGTCGACTGTCATCAAATTCCTTGTCTAAAAGTTTGTCATTGTCAAGCAGCAGTGAGAAAGATGAATGTGCAATGTCTATGTCGACTGCTGGACGACGTGCGCATGTAGAATTAGCTTCTTGCAAGGGACGAATGCCGGTTGAAGCTAGGTCGACAAGTGAAAGTACAAAATTCATTTGGACATTGTCCCAAGATCACACTGAAAGTGAATGAGTGCCCCATACCTTTTATCATAGACAGTGGCGCTTCGATTAACATTGTGCCAGCGGAAAAGTACAATGAACTGTCTCCAGTGCACCGTTTGACCCCATCAAAAACCAAAGTGTATACGTGGGCTGCTATGACGCCACTACAAAGTCAAGGTTCATTCAAAGCGACTGTGAAGCATAAAAAGACTAATGTACAAGCACCTTCGAGTGCATGTTTACTCCGTTTCAGTACTGCTGCTGACATGGGCAGATTTCTGTAAACTACAATGTCAATGCCTATTATAAGATAGTGAATCAGTTTTTATCCTTGTTTCATGGACTAGGAAGACTTAAGACTATGAAAACGCAATTTCACATAAATGAGGACGTAAGTTCCTATTGCTCTACGACATAGTCGAATTGCATTTCATTTACAAGAGGCTGTTGAGAAAGAACTTGACACACTCTAAAAGCATGACATCATTGAGCGATCCGCTGGTCCAATGCCATGGGTATCATCCATAGCGGTAATGCCAAAAAAGGATAGTGGAGGAGCCTTCTGCATCTGCGTTGAAATGCGCCAAGAGAACAAATCGATTGAAAGAGAGTGACATCCAGGTCCGCTGATGGACGGAATGCAGCTAAAATCTTTTCCCGCCTTGCTTTAAACAAAGGGTATCACCTTCTCGAACTGCAAGAAAATTGCTCATGTTGGCTTTAGATATAAAAGGCTACGTTTAGGAGTGTCATCAGCTGCAGAGCTTTTTCAGGATGTCATTCGTTGCATAATACAGCCAGTCACAAATGCTTTCAATTGCAGTGATGACATACTAGTTTTTGGGGCCTCACCAAAGGAACATGATAAAGCTCTTACACAAGTGTGTTGTATACTTGCTGATGCAGATCTCACCTCAAATGCAGCAAAGTGTGAGTTTCATCAAGCCAAACTCAAGTTCTTTGGTAATATCTTTTCTGATGGGGGAATGACTCTGGATCCAACTAAAGTACAAGCCTTACGAGTGTCGAGAATTGTCAAACCCGAGAGTCTGAGACAACAAGTTATTAAACTGGCTCAGGAGGGACTTGAGGGACATCGTGGAGTTGTTGCAACTAAATGAGCTCTACGGGACGAGTGTGGTTCGCTCATCTTAATGAAAGAGTTGAAAAAGAGTTCAAGACATGTCATTTGTGCAACTGCTTGTCATCCAAGACAAACCTGCATCCGTTAAACATGTTGTCTGATCTTCCAAAGCATGTGTGGGAGAAGATTGCAATTGATTTCTTGGACTCCTTAACAGCAGACATCATCTACTAGTAATTGTTAATGAATTTCCTGTTTTCCTCGTGTGGAAGGTCTGTCATCAACTACTCATGACGGTCATTGAGAGATTAGAAAGTATTTTTGCCACATGGGGTGTTCCTTCGATTTTGAAGTCTCACTCATCTAAATGTCAAGCATCAGAAAAGCACACCTCTCTGGCCACAGGCGAAAGGCGTGGTCGAGAGATTTACAAGCACCCTCAAGAAGACCGTTCAGCGCGCTGCGCTGGAAAAGCTTGAACAGGTGAACTACCCATTCTACCAAGGGTGAAAGCCCTGCCGCCTTTGTCTGGGAGAGCCAGGAACCAAACTGCCACATTGGACCAATGCGAGATGTAGTGGCATTGGTAAACTTCGCGTTACTGACTTGCCTCCTCACAAATGCAAAATGAAGACCTATGCAGATAGATGCCGCTGTGCTCGGAGCACTGTGTTCAAAAGAGGAGACCCAGTTATCATCAAACAGAAACGCAAGTCTGATGCTCGTTTTGAAGCTGACCCACTGAGGGTCGTGACTAGTAAAGGAAACATGGTGACTGCTCACCTTCCTGGGAAGTCCATTACTCGAGATTCTTCGCATTTCAAGCACCTGCCTCGACCTTAGCAGCTCCAGATGTCACCAGTGTCAGCCATGGGCACTTCTCTTGTATCTCCGCATCCTCACATGACCAGAGCCGAGCGATTGATTTGAGCACTAAAACAACTTATTGAACAGTTCTGATGTACATATGTATTATTTGTACTTCTTATTAATTAAAGAGGGAGATGTAGTGTCTTGTGAGCTAGTGTTGCAGGACTCTTATGGTTCCTGACGGACACCGTAGAACAGTGGTGCAAGTGTTTGGCATTGGGTAATACAATTCATGATGTAGAATGTTCAATTAATGGTTACACGCTGAGGAATAAAGACATGTAATACCAGGCTCCGTTTGTGGTGTGATCATTTGCATGTACCCGGGCTGAGGAGGACGCTACTCTGGGGTTCCAGTAATGATTAAGCGGGGCTCCAGGGTGATTGCCTGATAATCACATTTGGAAACCTTCAATTGTTTCAGTCCTTGATAGTTCTCTGGGCATTCTGCACTATCAATGTAAGGCACAGACAGCTCACCACTGGTAGATATGGCATTAGGAAAAAGTGAAGTCTCTAGCTAGAGGGTTATGCACATGTTCAATTTACTACAGACTGAAGCATGAGTTAATTGTGTTTTTAGATCTTCTCATTTTTCCAGTATTCCCTCAGGAAAGTTCTTCCATAGTAAATAGCTACAAGAGTGATCTGCAGAGGGATATGCTAGGGGAGGGACTCTCTTATGATTCTGCTACCATGGCAGTCTGATAGACATTCAGGGACAAATACCACCTTCCATCAAACTGTAGGAGGAAGAAGCCTTGGTAGTACTCTTTCACTTATGTTTTTAACTGAGTGCACATGATCCTTGAAGGAAGAGGAGCTGAGTAAAGCTTCTATACCTTCTTTGTTTGTTTGTTTTCAGTCTTTGTGGAGTACCTTTTGCTGGAGTACAAGGGTGAAAATGGAAATGAGGACAACTCCATGAGAAGAAACTCCAGTCTTTCCTGTTGTAAGCTCAAGTTACAATATTGTTATGAGATGAAAAGTGCCTACATGTCTTATCTCAGGGGACATGGCTACATAGAATTCTTTGTGTACACTAGCTGCTTTGAAACCTCTAATTTCCCTGTTCCAAAAGTCTACAATGCAGACTGAGGTTCTCACTTTGCTTATTTCTGTTTTGTACTGGATGGACACTTTTATGGTTATGCAGGTTTTGGAAGACTCTTCTGTGGTTCTGTGTGATTATTGTGCTCTTCCAAAGCTTTTGAGCTTTGGATAAGCAGCAGCATGACTGGGTGGGAGAGGACTCTCCAAGGCACTTGTATGTTTTCTCTAGGTCTGGTAGTTGGGATGACTGTAGGAGACATTTGACGATTTCAAAGTATTCTGGTCCTAAGTAAAATGTAAATGTCCAGTATTTGTAAAGCGCGAACAATTACCCGAGGGTGTCAAGGCGCTGGGGGCCATCGGGAAGATTAAGCGAGCCCCAGAGTCACATGGTGCTGGGCTGATCTGGCACCGGGGATCGAACCGTGAGCCCCCGGGTTCCGGAGTCAGCCGCCCTGGCCGCTGCACCACACCTCTTCCCTAGGGGAAGGGAAGGGAGGATGCTGAGAACTGAGGAATATTGGAGCTGAAGGGAATGATATCTGATATTCCCCATAATGTTACTCTTTTTAACTTACTGTTTTTATTGGGGTTTTATATGCAAGCAAAGACAACATCACATGTCATATGTATATTCTGAAACAGCATGTAGCTACAGTTCAAGTTCTTGCTAAGCAGTAACATACCTGAAAGTTAGTGGATTAAGTCAGATGGCCACTAGAACCGGGGTCTCCAACCTTTTCTATTACGAGAGCTACTTCTAATCAATCAAAATAGTCCCGAGCTACTAATGACTTTGGCTATTGCTGCATTAGTGACCACATCAAATACAATCACTAAAGTGATCACACCATGTACAATTAATAGTAATGACCACCAAGATGTATTTCACAAGATCAAGTGACAAAACAGTGTTGTGCCAAAATATCAAATCCAGAATATGACTGATATAATATCATGAAAGTATGCATGAATAAGTAAGTATCGCTTTACTATTCTTGACTCCACATCGACGTACCTTGGAGGTACACATATCTTCAAGATAGTAGATGTGGAGTTAAGAACGTAAATAAAATTAAACTCTTCTAGAAATACTTACCTTCATGTTATTGTGATAGCTGATATTCTGGATACAATATTTGTTCTGGACGATATTTAAAACTCAATATTGTAGAAGAACACCAACCACCCAACGCATAACAAACAGCGAAGAGTCACTAACAGCAATGTCAGGAAAAGCTTTATCAATATAAAATGCTTCCACATGACTAATGAAATAACAGCCACAGGAGAAAATGCGCACTGGTATAAAGGAAATACTAACAGCTATAAACATCCCCAGCTCAGTTTGAACTATTATTCAAAGAGCAGCTTTAAATATATTTTGTATTTTTACTCCTTTTGTTTTCAAACATTAGCATATTTGTTTCCCAAAATACGTTTTTTATCAAATGCACATTCCATATTGGGTAAAAACACTCATAGAATATCTTGCGTTTTGTAACAAAAGGAATTTTTTGAGGGTACAGACATGTGCAGCGCTTGCATCTTTAGGTTTAAATCTCTTTATTGATATGGAGCCACACAAGGAAAAGGTGCATAATAAGCGAGCCACACAGGGCTCGACAGATTCAAATGTAAATGCGTAAAGATATGTGAATTCCAGTATAGAAAAAACACTATCCCCCCCCACCCACCCAAACAAAGAGAAAGAAAGGGGGAAATAGTGAAGAAATGAAAAAGGGGAGGGAATCCACTCTTCACCCTCTCGGAGTCCACTATCTCTTCATAGCGTAACATGGGCCAGTGCGTTCTAGATAGAGCTGAGATGAGTCATGCGTGGGGGTCTGGAGTAGTGAGGTGCAATAGGCGTAGATATTTGGGGCAGTACAGTGCCCTAAATTCTGGAGCTAAAAGAGCTAAAAATGGTTGCCAATCAATCAATCAATCATATCATTTGTAAAGCGCACTACTCACCCGTGAGGGTCTCAAGGCGCTGGGGTGGGGAATGCTGCTACTTGCCAGAGTTCGCTAAAGGAAGAGCCCTTACCGGCCAGGGTGAGGGAGATCTTTTCCATGCCCAACACGTGCCAAAGGCGCTGATACCACCCGTGTGTGTGGGGACCCGGGTGGTTTTCCAGTGTATGAGTATGTTCTGTGTAGCCGTACCAAGAGCAATGGCTATTTGTTTCCCCCTTCGGGATTTCAGGGGGTAAGTGAGTGGATTGGGCACTCCCAGCAGGACGTATGCGGGGAACCGGGGGAGTTCCGTGTCCAAGTGTTTGTCAATCTCGTCAAGTACATGTGTCCAGTAGGGTTGAATGTGCGTGCAGTCCCATAGGAGATGAACCAAGGAGCCTTTCTGTCCGCAGCCCCTCCAACAGTCAGCGCTATGGGTGGGATCAACCTGGTGCAGTCTCTGTGGTGTGTAGTACCAGTGGTATACGAGTTTGGTGAAGGTTTCGGTCAGGCCTACGTGCGTTGCTGTGTGGCGGGCCCTATAACACGCGCCGTCCCATTCCTGGGAATTAAGGTCACGTCCAAGGTCTCTCTCCCATCTTGCCCGTCCAGCGTGGTAAGTGTGAGTGTATCTGGATAAGAGCATTTTGTAAAGATCTGAGATCAGTTTCTTATCGGAGGGTCTTGTGATGAGCCACAGCTCATAGTGAGTGAGAAGCCGCGAAGCCTGCGCCCGGTTATCAGAATGTAAGGCCCAATGTCGGACCTGTAGGTAGTGCATGCGTTCCGCCTCCGGGAGGCCATGGTCAGCCCGAATTTGCGGAAAGGGAATGACGTCCCCTTTGTGGAACAGTTGGCCTAGGGCGCGACAACCCGCCTCTCTCCACCGAGCGAAAGCCTGAGGGCCAACGCCAGGTCCGAAATCTGGGTGATCCAAAAAGGAGGTGAGTGGGGAAGGGGATGTGGTAAGGGCGTGCCGTATATTGACCCGATCCCAAACCCTAAGGATGGAGCGCGTTACATGAGAAGCATATAGGTTGGGCGGGCGATGATGTTTGGGCATGAAGGGGATCTTCATTAGAGACGTGCCCGCAACAGCACGGTCCTGAAAAAGCCAATGTTTCTCAGATTCTGCTCTACTCCATTCAACCAGGTACCGGAGTTGGGTGGCGTTGTAATAGAGTGCTAGGTCTGGGACTCCGAGGCCTCCCTCATGCGGTGGAAGGAAGCTCACCAGCCGCTTCATTCTCGGCTTGCGCCCCTGCCAGATAAAGGAGGAAAGGTCAGACTGGATCCTTTGCAACCATCCGTTGGGGGGTGGGAGGGGCAGGGTCTGGAAAAGATACAAAATCTTGGGAAGAATGGTCATTTTGCCAGCCACGATATTGGGTATCGTTTCCATTTCAGCAACGCAGCCCGTATGTGTGTCTGCAGGAGGGAATAATTAATTTGTCTCATAGTTTGTAGAGTCGGAGCCAGCTGTATGCCGAGGTAAGGAACCGACTCATCGGACCAATGCAGCGGATAACAGGCCTGAAGGTCCGCCAGGAAGGCCTTTGGTAAAGCTAAACCGAGCGCCACAGATTTCGTCAGGTTGATATTAAAACCGGAGGCCTTCCCGAAGGCCTCTAATTCTCCCAAGAAGCTCCCCAGAGCAGTCGCAGGGTGTGTGAGAGTGGCCAGCACGTCGTCCGCGTAAAGAATTACAGTATGGGTGTCCCTGCCAAAGCGAATACCAGTGATCCGGGGATGGTCTCGGACCCTCTGAGCAAACGGCTCCATGTAGAGTGCAAAGAGCAGGGGCGACAAAGGGCACCCCTGTCTAGTGCCCCTACTGATAGGGAACGGAGCTGAGGTGTGGCCATTCACTCGGACTGTAGCAGTGGGGAAGCGATAGCAATTCAAAATGTGCGTTTGCATCTTCTCTCGGATACCTGCGCGTATCAGTGTCTGCTCGAGATATGGGCAGTGGACGCGGTCGAAGGCTTTCTCCGCATCCACCGTCAACAGCATGTATTCTCCGGGAATGCGGGAGGCCTTTTCAATCAAGTGTGCGACTCGTTTGGTGTTGTCGCTCGTCTGACGCTGCGGTATAAAACCAGCCTGATCAGAGTCCACTAATCCCGGCATATGAGGGCTTAGGCGGGCAGCCAGGATCCCAGTATACAGTTTCAGGTCAATGTTTTAACAGCGAAATAGGTCGGTAGGACCCGCATGACGTTTTGTCTTTCCCCGGCTTCGGAATAACGGCTACTGCTGCCTCTAACATGGATGCGTGGATTGCGCCCGGTTCGGCAAAGGAGTTAAAGAGCCGAGTAAGGAGGGGAGCCAGCGTAGTGCAAAATTGCTTATAAAAGGCCGCAGTGTAACCATCGGGGCCAGGCGATTTACCCAGTTTCAAGCGGGCTATGGCAGCTATGACCTCCTCGACCCTGATCTCCCTCTCAACGTGGGCCGCTTGGTCAGGCGTTAAGTTGGGAAGATGAGCCTGGGCTAAGTAAGAGTCAATGTCCGGTGCCTCCAAGGGCTGCTCAGCATAAAGCTGTGCGTAAAATTCCCGGAATGTCTCGGCAATGGCCGAGTCATCTGTGTGGAGCGCTCCTGAGTGACCCCTGACCTCCCGGACTCCATCTCGTTGTCGGGCCTCCCGTAGTTTGTGCGCGAGTAATCGCCCACACTTGTCCCCTCCCACATAGAAGGAATGTCGCAAGCGCATTGCCGCATATTCTGCCTTATCCCTATCCAGGGCCGTCAGTTGTAATCTGGCTGCCGTTAACTGTCTCCACGCCCATGGGGCCCCCGTGCGGTGGTGCATCAGCTCCAACTCCTGCACCCTAAGGGTCAATTCCTCCCTCTTTCTCTGGCTCTCTTTATTGTCAGCCGCGGATATAGCTATCACTTCGCCTCTTATCACCGCTTTGAGGGCCGCCCATCTAGTGGAAAGGACTGTATCTGAGTTGTCGTTATGTAGCAAATAATCGTCTAAAGTCTGCTGTAGGCGTGTGACCGTGTCTTGGCGGTGTAAAAGAGTGTCTCTAAATCGCCATTGTCTAGCCGGGGGATGCGCCTGCGGGAAGGCTAAGGTGAGTACCACAGGAGAGTGGTCGGAAAGGGTCGCCGCTAGTATGTCAGCCGAGAGCGCAATATCCAGGATGGGTTTGGTGCCCAGAAAATAATCTAGTCTGGCGTATGTTTTATGTGCATGGGAGTAAAAGGAGAAGTCCCTCGTGTCAGGGTGGAAGTGTCGCCATAGGTCCGTAAGGCCAATGTCATGTAAGTTGGCGTGTCCGGTCGGAGAAATGGAACCGACTTGGCTAGTGCGTTGTGCAGAGTGGTCCGTGACATTATCAAACACTAAATTGAGGTCCCCCCCGATCAGTATCTGGCGATCTTGGGTGGCCATCGCTTCCATCAATGCTTCACCCAGGAAGCATTCCTGGCCGTCGTTGGGTGCGTAAATGGAACCCACCGTGAATGTACGTCCCCCTGCAGTGAATTGGCATGTGAGGAGCCTACCTCGTATTTCAGCCCCCTTTTGCACCACCTGTCCCTGAAAGGTTCTCGAAACCAAGATGGCCACCCCAGCTCTCTTTGCAGGTCCGGAAGAGTAAAATTGAGTTGGAAAGGAACGGGACCGGAGCCTGTGACAGTCTTTGGCAAGGAGATGCGTCTCTTGAAGGAGACAGATATCCGCCCCCGTGCCCTCAAGATAAGAGAGGAGTGCCCTCCGTTTGATCGGGTTATCTGAAAGAGACACGTTAGTGACAGATTCCTTACCTTAGAATATCCCCAGGCGTCAGGCTGGATCCGGAAAGTTTTTGCGTAGCAGTACCCTTGCGCGTCGGTAGGCGGCGTCGTGCGGCTCCGCGTCCGTCGTCGGCGTCGGGACCGCCGGGATGACGTCGCGGGCAGTACTTAGACGCCGCCCCTGTGCGCTGACGTCAGTTCTTCTTTTTCCGCGCCAGTAAGCGCAGATCCGGGAAGAGCAGTGCCCTAGTCATTTTTTGACTACATTTTTGGTGATTTTTCACTGTTTTTCTAAACGAGTCTCTCGACTCCGAAGGTGTCGGTAGGGATGCCCGGCTTCAAGTCCTGCGACGCCTGTGGTCGCATGATGTCGATCACAGACCCGCACTTAGAGTGTCTCTACTGCCTCAGCCGCGACCACGACACGAAGTCGTGCCCCGACTGCCGGGCCTTGCACCCGAAGGCTTTGCGAGAGCGGTCTCGAAAGCTCCTCGAGGTCCGGCAGTCGGCTCCGCGCCACACCAAGCCCCGGTCACGTGAGAGGTCGAAGGGCCGGTCGCGGAGTCCTCATCGGTCGTCGGGGTCCAAGTCTTCGCACTCCTCCGGTAAGTCGAAGCATAAAAAGTCTAAGAAGCGTCATCGCTCGACGGCTTCGCCTCGCCGGTCTCGCGACTCGGCTGAGGCTCCTGTCGGCACCGTCCCCACCCCCGCGGCTCCGGGAGTGCCTGTGGAGCCGCCCCCGCATTACCCGTCCTTCCCGGGTTCGGGGGCGACTCTGGCCAAGATACAGGAATTCCTGTCGGCCATGGCCCGCCTCTTCGGGCCTCAAGGTCCCCCCGGTGCGCCTTACAGGGCCCTGATGGGGTTTCCCCGGCGACTCCGGTCCCGGCGCCGCCTGTAACACCAGCCTCGGTCCCGGCTCCGGCTTCGGCCCCGGCCTCGATCCCGGCTCCGGTGCTGCCGCAACCCCCATCGACGCCGGTTGACCTCACTACACCTCCGCCGGCGCCGATGTCTCCGGTGCCGTTCCCGACGCCGCCCGGGGCTCCGGGCGGCGTTGTTCCCCGGTTCTCTCCGGATCCGGACACGGCGCCGGACCGGTGTCGCTCGACGCCGGCTCCGACGCCGCTGGGACCTTGGGTCCCACATGTCCCTCCTCCATATTTTGAACCTGAATTGGAGGACGTAGATAACTGGGAGGGGTCTGATGACCCTCTCACACAGCAGTGTGAGTTTGATCAGGACTGAGCTGAGGAACTTGGGGATGCCAGTGGTCTGGACACCTCCCCTGACTCTGGCATGCTGTCTCCTCCCTCCGTGGCAACGGAGGAGGGAGCAAACTTTGCAACGGTGTTGCGTAGAGCAGCTGGGGCCTTAAACCTCCAGTTGCCTACAGTGGCTGTCAGGACTAACATCCTGACGGAAGTGCTTCAGCCGGCGGCTACCTCCTCGGAGCCACTGCTGCCGTTTAACGAGGCGCTTTCAGACGTTCTTTTGGGCACCTGGTCCAAGCCCACCACAGGGGCTCCTGTGGATAGGAACGTGGCCCAACGCCATCGCCCTGCTCCGGGCGACCCCCGTTCCTCTCTCTACACCCCACCCCTGAGAGCTTGGTGGTCCAAGCCTCTGCTTCCCAAAGCGCCTTCCCTACCGCTCCCCAGATAGGGAATCCAAACGCCTGGATCAATTTGGGAAGAAGGTCTTTTCTTCCGCCAGTGCTGGCTTGCGGTCAGTCAACACCACTTGCCTCTTGTGCCGATATTCCCACTCCTTGTGGGACTCGGTGGCGCAAGTTCTGCCCCAGTGTCCTGAGGAGGTCCAGACACTGCTTTCCCGCACCATTGCGGAGGGAAGAGATGCGGCAAAGTACACCATCAGATGTGGCCTTGATACCGCCGACTCGCTAGGCAGATCGCTTGCGACGACAGTGGCGCTGCGCCGTCACGCCTGGCTGAGGACCACTGGTTTCTCGGGTGATGTCCAAAACTCTCTTATGGACATGCCCTTTGATGGAGTTGGTCTTTTGGGACAAAGGCAGACCATGCGCTGGAGCGCTTTAAGGACTCGCGGGCTACAGCCAAGTCCCTGGGCCTTTCTGCTGTGCGCCCTCAGCAACAGTCTGCTTTTCGCCCCTTTCGTGGCCACGGAAGGGGCGCCCAGTCACGTCCGCTGCCCAGCCACCGGCCCGCGCAGCAAGCGTCTTCGCGTGGCCGAGGACGTGGCTCCCGCCGTGGCGGGTCAGGCAACCAGCGTGCGGGTCAGGCCACCAACCCCGCCCCGTCCGCGACCTCCAAGCCCTCCTAGTCCTTCCTTTCAGGTGCACAGCACGCCAGTAGGGGGCAGGGTCCGCCATCACCTTCACCACTGGCGTGCCATCACCTCGGACAGGTGGGTCTTGGACATTGTCCGAAGGGGCTACTCCCTCCCCTTCGTGACCATCCCCCCAGCCATGCCACCTCAATTCCACCGCATGTCAGGGGATCACTTGGTGCTTCTTCAGAAGGAAGTTGCGGCCCTCTTGGCCAAGAGGGCCATCGAGCGCGTTCCGACCCCAGAAGTAGGATGTGGTTGCTACTCTCACTACTTTCTGGTGCCCAAAAAGGACAAGGAGGACATGCGTCCTATCTTGGACCTCCGGAACGTCAATCGCTTCCTCCGGAAGGAGAAGTTCAAGATGCTCACCCTAGCTCAGGTCTTGACTGCTCTCGACCCTGGAGACTGGATGGTAGCGTTGGACTTGCAGGACGCATATTTCCACATCCCCGTCCTGCCGGCCCACCGGCGTTACCTGCGGTTCACGGTAGGCCTCGAGCATTTTCAGTTTACTGTGCTCCCTTTTGGCCTTACCAGCGCCCCTCGGGTGTTCACGAAAGTGATGGCGGTGGTCGCAGCCCATCTGCGCCGGGCAGGGGTTCCAGTCTTCCCCTACCTCGACGACTGGCTGCTGAAGGCGGGCTCGTCCCAGGCAGTCGTCTCCCACCTCCAGACAACGGCCGAACTCCTGCACTCGCTGGGGTTCTCCATCAACGTGCCGAAGTCACACCTGATTCCTTCTCCACAGCTCCTTTTCATCGGAGCAGTTCTGGACACGACGCAGTTTCGGGTTTATCCTCCCGACCGGCGAGTCCGGGATATTCAGGCTATGATTCCGATCTTTCGGCCTTTATCCTGGGTTTCGGTACGGATGACCCTGAGGCTGCTGGGCCCCATGGCCTCCTGCATCCTGCTGGTCAATCATGCCAGATGGCATATGCGGGCTCTGCAGTGGGACCTGAAGTTCCAGTGGGCGCAGCACCAGGGCAACCTGTCCGATCACGTCCAGATCTCGGAGGGGACTGCAAAACAGTTGCAGTGGTCGCTCTCGAACCGGCAATGGGTCATGGGCAGATCCCTCTCCCTTCCCCAGCCAGAGCACACAGTTGTGACGGACGCGTCCCTTCTGGGATGGGGCGGTCACATGGGAGAGGCGGAGATCAGAGAACTCTGGTCTCCGGCGGAGTCCCGGCTCCATATCAACCTTCTGGAGCTCCGGGCGATTAGACTTGCACTCAAGGCATTCCTTCCCTCTGTCAAAGGGACGGTAGTGCAGGTGTTCACAGACAACACCACCGCCATGTGGTATTGCAACAAACAGGGCGGGGTGGGGTCGTGGACCCTATGTCAGGAGGCTCTGCGCCTCTGGACATGACTGGAACATCAGGGCATATTTCTGATGGTTCAACACCTGGCAGGTTCCCTGAACGCCAGGGCGGACGAACTCAGCCGCAGGTGCATGATGGATCATGAATGGCGTCTTCACTCGGAGGTGGCGCAAGGTCTCTTTCCACACAGTCACTTGTACATACTTTCACCAATTTCACCACGCGCCGTTTTCGCTGTTTGCACTTTGTCACTTGCGTCGCCACTCATGTGTCACGAGCACATTTGTGCACCAAGTCCAAATTGGGCTGTATATATGATTTATGCTTACAGTGCTGATACAACTGTACCGTTTTCAAATAATTCTTTCAAATTATATGATGCCACGTGCACAATTGAGAAATCTTGTGTGAGTCTCCCCTTTTCTTTCCTCGTAATGTATGTTACATACTTTTTTAATTGTCTTTGTCATTGATACCAATTGAGATATTGTTGCTTATTGTCGCAAGGTCTCTTTCAGCAGTGGGGAGAGCCTTGGTTAGATCTGTTCGCCACCGAAGAGAACGCGCAATGTCAGCAGTTCTGCGCGTTGGAATTTCCAAGGCGGCACTCGCTCGGCGACGCTTTTCGTCGCGAGTGGAGTTGCGGTCTGTTGTACGCCTTTCCGCCTATACCACTTCTACCCAGAGAGTTGAAGAAGATTCGGCGCGACCGGGCCCAAGTCATTCTTGTGGCTCCGGACTGGGCTCGAAGAGTTTGGTATCCCGAGCTACTCCGTATGAGCGTCGATCCCCCGATCCGTCTGCCTCTTCAGGAGGATCTTCTGTCGCAGCAGTAGGGGACGGTCCTCCACCCGAACCTGTCCAGTCTACACCTGCTTGCGTGGAGATTGAGCGGCGGCAGTTGATTCCTTTCGACTTGCCTCCCGAAGTTTGTGATGTGATGTGATTCTGGCAGCCAGGCGTCCCTCCACTAAGGTGGTATACGCCTGCAGGTGGAACAAGTTTGTGGCATGGTGCACAGCAAAGGCTGTGAATCCCCTTTCTGCCCCTCTTTCTGAGGTTCTTCTGTTCCTTCTTTCTCTGGCCCAACAGGGTTCTGCCCTGGGTACCATCAAGGGCTATCTTTGTGCAATATCGGCCTTCCTCAGGCTTCCTGATCAGCCCTCCCTTTTCAAGTCCCCTGTGGTTAACAGGTTTCTTAAAGGCATTACACACCTCTTTCCTCCTGTTCCGTTTGTAATGCCTCAGTGGGACTTGAACTTAGTTCTTACTTTCTTAATGTGCGCTCCCTTTGAGCCTCTGCATAACTGTCCTCTTAGTCTTCTTACTCTGAAGACAGCCTTTCTGGTGGCCATCACTTCCGCTCGGCGGGTGAGTGAGCTCCAGGCTCTTTCATGCAAACCCCCCTTTCTGTCTGTTCATCCAGACAAGGTTGTTCTTCGGACACGTCCGTCCTTCTTGCCAAAGGTGGTTACTGCCTTCCACATTGGGCAGACCATCACTTTACCCACCTTCTTTCCGCCTCCGCATCCTTCCAGAGAGGAGGAGAGGCTCCACCGTCTGTACCCAAAACGTGCGCTTTCATTTTACATCAACCGCACACAACAGTTCCGGGTGGATGACCAGCTCTTTGTTGGCTACGTGGGCGCCAAAAAAGGTCGGGCGGTACACAAACGGACCATCTCCCGCTGGGTCACCATGTGTATCAAAGCCTGCTATTCTTTGGCTATTCTTTGGCTAAGAAGGAGCCTCCTGTTGGGCTGCGTGCCCATTCCACCAGGGCAACGGCGGCTACCACGGCTTTAGGCCGCGGGGTTCCGTTACAGGATATATGTCAGGCAGCTACGTGGGCCTCGCTGCACACGTTTACCAAACATTACTGCCTTGACAGCCAAGTCCGGAGAGACGGCTTCTTTGGCCGTTCTGTTCTCCGGGACTTCCTCGTCTGATCTTTGTTCGCAGACCCACCACCGGGGTTGGTATTGCTGGGGTATCTATTCTAAGGTAAGGAATCTGTCACTAACGTGTCTCTTTCAGATGCACAAGTTACTAACTTGTGTAACGATATATCTGTAAGAGACAGTAGTTAGTGATAGATTCCTTACCGCCCCACCCATCCTCCCCGTTCTGCGAACTGATTCCTAGGGTTAAGGACATCCCTTTCAGGGCCCTAGTATTTTTCAGACACCTATGTCAGCTTCTTGCATGGCTCTGCGTTCCTGGCGCGGAAAGTCGTGTACATAACTGACGTCAGCGCGCAGGGTCGGCGTCTAAGTACTGCCCGCGACGTCATCCCGGCGGTCCCGACGCCGACGACGGACGCGGAGCAGCACGACGCCGCCTACCGACGCGCAAGGGTACTGCTACGCAAAAACTTTCCGGATCCAGCCTGACGCCTGGGGATATTCTAAGGTAAGGAATCTGTCACTAACTACTGTCTCTTACAGATATATCGTTACACAAGTTAGTAACTTGTGCGTTAAGGCCCCTCACATTGAGAGTGAGGATTTTAATGGAGGGAGGCAGCATTCAGACCTGGGGGGGTTGTGTATGCCCCAAGGGAGTCCCTGTAAAGACAGGACTCTGGCACAGCCACATGCAATCCTCGTACAGCAGCAGCCTAGCGGCTAGAAGGTGAAAGTGTCCTATGAGCCACGGGGAGCCCCAAGCTGGGAAGAGGGGAAAGAGGGAGAAGGATGCAAAAAGGAAAAGAAAACCCCAACTAAAAAAGGAAGAGAAGAAAAAAAAAGGAACCCCAATAAGCGCAACGGGCGCTGAAAATAGTTCAGTGTTCAAACATTGTCCATCATCCAGGGATGAACAGAGAGGAGGTCCATCGGGCGATCGCGTGGCCAATGTCAGCTCTTCCCCCCCCCCCTCCCTCCTCCACCCCAGGTATATTAAAGAAAGGATACATCAATGTAACCAGGAATAATCAGTCAGTTGATGCTTTAGCCAGTGCCCCCGGCAATGCCTCCAGAGCCGCTTGCTGCTCCATCTTAATCACCGCGGGACCCGGTCGGCGGGCCCCTCGGCGCCGTCTCTGCTGTCTCCACTGTGGTCTTCCATCTCCAGACCCCTGGTTCGAACGAGCCCCCTCGTCTGCGTCTTCCGGGAGGGTGATCCAGAGGAGCTTACTGTCCTCCGACAGCGAGCGAAGCTGGAATAATTTGACATAATTGCCGGAACACTAGGCGGAACGGATGCCCCCAGGAGTAGCGGATGTTGTGCTGTCTGAGGACTTCCGTGATGGGCCGGAAGGTTCTGCGCTTCTGAAGGGTAATCGCTGCAAGGTCCTGGTACAGGGAGGGCGTCTGGTTGCGGAAAGAAATTTGTTGTAGGGAGCGCGCCTTACGCAAGATCTCTTCTTTAGTATGGAAGTCTTGGACGCAGACCACTGTCTGCGGGAGGCGCTGTCGCCGCCCTGGGCGGGCCCACTCTATGAGCGCGATCCAGTTTCAACGGAGTGTCCAGCGGGTTACCCAGAATGTGGTTGAACAAGTCCCGGACGTAGGCAAATATGTCCCCGGCTTCTTCATTAGTGCCCACCCCTCGGATCCTGATGTTATGGCGCCGGGAACGATTTTCCAGGTCCTCCAAATGAGACTGCACATCCACCTGTTGCTTGTGAATACGGAGGACCTCCTGTTGTAAAGCCACCATCTCAGTGTCTCGAGATTCACTTTTGTCTTCCAGGGTCGCCACTCTCTCCCCTATGTCATCCACATCCCTGCGGACGTGTCGAAGTTCCGCGGTTAAGTCACGCTTGACTGTTTGGAGGTCCTCGCGCAGGGCGGCAAACAGAGACATCCGACGAGGCCTCCATCTGCGATGGTGGACTCAAGCGTCCCGGGTCGCCAGACCCCCCACTTTGTGCCTTGGCGAACAAGTCCTTCAATGCGTTTTTTTCCCTGGTGGCAGACTTGTCCTTCCGACCCCTGGCCGAGGCCATGGTCAGGGTCCACTCCTCCCCAGCTGTGGGTGCCCCTGCAGAGGTGGAGCAAGGTCCAAATGGCGTCGGGCCGGGGGGCCAGGTGGGCGAGCTTGTCCAGGAATGCCCCGGGACGATTGTTAGGAGACCTTGTAGGGGAACCAAACGCCCGTATGAGTGTAGGTGGGCGGAGGCGTAGCGTGTGTAGAGGGAGGCGGGGAGGCTGTCTCGGTGGGGGTGCCGGGCCCAAGATGTGCGAGGAGGGAGTCGGTGTTCAAATGAGCCCGGGCCTGCAGCGTCATCTTCGGGTAGGGCTGCACACCCCGAGGAGCCCACTACAGGGGGGGAGACCCCAATGCTAGCCGCAGGAACCCACCTTAGGTGCGCCGGTGTCGCGAAGGCAGGCGGCAGGCAGTCACTAGGCCCAGGTCAGTCCGGGAGCCGCCCAGTGCACCCGGGGAGACCGCCAATGTGGACCACAGGGCCGGAGGCCGAAGTGCCCCCCGATCGGCCACTCCACCGAGCGTCGATGTCACCGCCACACAAGGAGAGGCCAGCGTCGGGACCAAGCGGGTGAGATATGCAGGCCGCTAAGATGGCGCCCGGTGCTGAATCAGTCTGCCCTCTCCAGGCGCGTCGGACCAAGAGTCGGTCAACAGGCAAGTAGGTCGGGAGTGGCTGGAGTCAGCAAGGCGGGGATTTGGAAGGGATCCCGGCGGTGGACTCAGCGGGACGGAGGCCTGGCAGGGCGGAAGGGGTTCACAGGGCTCACCTCCCAGGCTCCCGCGGTCCGACGACGGCGGAGCCCCGCAGGCACCCAAAGGTGTTGTCTCGCCTCCGGCAGCGCTCTCAGGGGGGGCGCGTCAGTCAGGCTCCTCGATGTTCTCCGACGGCCGCCCCCGGGACCCACCGATCAAGGCCGAGGAAGCGTTGTTGTCTCCGCGGCGCCGCAGACCGGGCCGCCCGTCCCTGCTGCTCGTGATCAGGGCCGCGGCGTGTCTCTACGCCGCACGCCGATTGTCTCCAACGCCACTCGCGGGTTCCAGGGCAGGCCCGAGTCGGCGGCCGCAGAGACCCCCGCGTGGACCCAGGAGTCACCCGGTAGGTTGTATGATGCTCTTGGGTGCCCCAGGAAGCTCAATGGCTGATCCTTGTGCTATTAGGGCCAGAGGCCGGTGCTGGAAATCGGCAGGTGGAGGAGCGAAGACAAAACACGTCTTAGCTTGCCGCCATCTTGGCCACGCCCCCGCACTTACATCTTTAAATGGCTAGACCCTCTGAATTAATTACCGTGCTGGGCTGCACTACAAGGAACTATTTCCAGGGTACTGGCAAGCTACCAGTAGCTCCCGAGCTACCCATTGGAGACCCCTGCACTAGAATATCCCTGTACTAGTTGATAAGTGTGGGTACACTAAGCAGCAAGATGTCGATATGTCTACCTGGCTAACTGGGATGGTACCCTTGAATTGGGGAAGGGAGGAGGTGATAGGCGGGGCCTTATTTGTAAAGGATGCTGGAGTAAGACTGGAGCAAAGCTCCAACTGTGGTGTGGTTGCCGATGCAAGTGGTGTTGAGGGCTGAGCTGGCACTCAGTAATTTTGGGCTAGAATGATGAGCAGCTATATATCGGGGCCTTGAGGATGTAGACAAATGCAGGCGGAAACTCGTGAGGTGATTAGTGGCAACTTGATCTGACCTTCCCAGGGGGGGGGGGGAGGGGGGTGGGAGGGGGACAGGAGGAATGCTAGATAGAGTGCACACAGCATTGCCATTCATAACTGCTTTAAGGGGCAAATCACAGTTTCGGATGAATTGGTGGAATTTGGTCGAGGAGAGTATCCCAGTCCACAGAAATTGGTCGCTTACGAAGATGCCGGACTTCTTTATAGCGCAGGTCCTCTCCTGCCATGCAGCCGCCGGTGGGGCCAGTTCTGCTCTTCACTGTAAAGTAAGGACTCTTCTAGCGAGCAAGAGGGCCATACCAGCAAAACGCGTTCTCACCCTATGACGCTTCCTACACTTGAAGATACCAAGGGTGCAGACCTCCCACGTGTTAATGTCAGTGAGCTCAGTGACCTCTTGTAACACGTTATGGACCGAATCCCAATACAAGGATAGGGCCGGTTAGTACCGCAACCCCATAGTGTTACTCTTATTTGCTCTGTGGTGTGATAGCTGTCCATTCTTGTCCTACAAGTATGGAGGATCATCCTTATGGTGCCAAAACGAATTATGACCGATTAGTTTACCATGTTACATTTTATGCTTAACATTTGCACCATGTGGATGTTGATAATTGTCTGTACATGTGTAATGTGAAAATTTTATTATTTTACCCTTTGTGTTTCAGGTACTTGTTTGCTCTGCAAATTAAGAGGGATTTAGCCGAGGAGAGACTTAGCTGTAGTGATAACACAGCTGCACTTATCATCTCTCATCTTCTCCAGTGTGAGTAAACATGTTTTATTTTTTTACTATGTGTTGTACAATCTTATTTAGTCACACAGTCACTATTGAAATGGTCTCCAGCTCGGTAAAGGCCACAATGAAGAAAATCCTTTGAACTCTGTTTTTTTCTATTTTAATTGAGATAAAGTGCTGTCCTAACATTACTTACTGTTGACATCAAATGAGAGAGCGCTATCTCCTACTTGGGCATATGGCACAGCTATCTTGCATTGGTTTCAGACACCATGGCTTTCCATTGCTCCACAGAGATTTCCATGTATCAGTCTGTCTTTTGTGTTTGTTTGAGGGAACCAAATAATAAGGAACCGGCAGACAAGAGGCTTTGAAAGAGATGATCGGAGAATATGATGGAGAAAGAGAACATCAGATGTGGCTCTGGTAGGATAGAGGAAAAGAAAGTGAAAGAGAGACATAGGTTCATGGGTTTTGAGCATCATAGGAACTTTTGCTACTCAAGCGTCATGGGCCAAAAAACACCAGAAACAACAACACAAGGAGGTTGCAACCAAGAACGAAAAAGCAGTACAAGATATTGACTGGCCTTTTAAAACTACCGAGAAATAAGGCATGATGACATGTTTACATTAGAGCTTCGATCAGGAACAATGAACCCTAGATGACTGTGCACAAATGTCGCTGAGTTAAAAATCTGACATGCAACAACTTGGGTAGTTTTGAACAGCCTCAACAACACCCTTTGCATCTACCAGACAATGCAGTAGATAACACTGGCTAGGCAGAGAGCCTTATAACCCAAACCCCCACAGGGAACCACAGCTCAGAGATAGCCAACTGCACTCTCTGTATTCACATTGGTTTGACTGGAAGCTTGCAAAACCTACCCCTCCCCAATCTTCCACCATGGGACAGTTTTCTACTGTTGCTAACTAATAACCTCCAAGCCACCCAAATACACCTATGTGTTTTGGGGACCTAATCACCCAGTAGAGAACCTCTGTGGTATGAATCTCAACCATAGACTGTTGTCTGCACCAAGAGTCACTGATAAATATCTGTGCTATACAAATACCCTGGAGCATAACATGGCATATAACAAAATGTACCATAACCTTCAGACCCTGTTTATGGGCAATACCCTAAGGCTTTCATTTAGATGTTTTCCAGAGCCCAACCACTAGATAGTGGAATAATATGTATCGTATGATTTGGTAGATCCTAAAGCTACAAAACACAATTGGTGCAAGTAAGTGACTTTTCTTTACTTTTCATTTAATTTGAGTTCTATGGGGGCACTGCTTAAGTCTTTCTCAAGTTTTGTCGTCTGGCAGCACCAAACACATTTTGGCCGTTTTGTTTCTTTTTTTTATTAGTTCATAGACAATTGGAGTTCATTTTGCTTATGAAAAGCGGCACCTCCATATTCAGCAAGTCTTTGCTATTTTATCTGTAATGAGTGATGGTTCTTAATCAATAGAATCGCTTACTGTTTCCATCTAGTTTGTCTCTTTTTTTTGCTAAGACTAATCGGGTTTTCTGTTGTAATTTCTCAAACTTGCTACATGTACGATTGACCACTAGCAAGCTAATAGTGTTTGTGAGCAAATAACTTGTGATGAGTAGATTCCAGCACTATGAGCACTAAAGTGCATGATGTTTCTCAAGCTGGGCCACTGTAGTGTAGCTCCTATTTCCCTAATAGGCTCTGCGCATTGGAATAATATATCCTATAGGTTTGACATAGGACTAAGGTCAGTATGTCCCTATCGAGTATATTAAACTTAATTACTTGTGCCAGCTAGCTCAGAGGCCACTAGAAACTCCTTGACGACAAGAAGGGAGTAGTTTCTGGCAGCCGCAAAACATGACCACTTTGTTTCCCTTTAGAATCAGAACGTGTCCCAGAGTCGTGGAAACAATAGATAACTATTTCACTCAGCTCAATCATGCATGCTTAGTTTTCTCCAAGTTGCACAGAAAGAACAGACGGGCGTTTCAATAAAAGATTTATTGAACAGTCTTGTTTCTGGTGTAAGTAAAATGTGCTGTTACGATCACAAGACAGTATGCGAGATAAATAATGTACAGTGTGAGCAGCAGAAATAAATAATAATGCGATAGCATTATCTTTTAGTATATATGCATTTACATAAATGACACAGACTAAAAATGCGAGTACTCATACGATGCGTTTCTAACCTAGTTCTACCCCAATGTACCTAACCTAACCTAGGTGTAGGGAGAGGTATGAAGTAGGTGAAGTATTCCTTACTATGGTATACTAAGAGTATGTTAAGCCCAGTATGCCAAGTATGCCAAGAGTCCCTCTAGGTTCTAGTCAGCTCCATACCTGAAGAATGAGAGAGGTAGGAATCTCTTTGCCAGACTCGAACTCCAACACCCCGCAAGGGAAGTCAGATCACTGGAAGCTGGACTCTCTGCGTGCAGGGATGACATCGTCTTCTCAGTGCGTCAGGCCAGGAAACGGGCTCCTCTGAAGTCGAGGTCTCCTCTGATTCACAGGGGCTAGGGAAGGTATATTTATACCTGAGAATTACCTCAGAATGTTAGCATTGACGTGAGTCGGACAGCGGAAGACGTCATGAATGAACCCCTAAGGAATAATGGTTCATGCATAATATATGAGTCCTTGAAGAAATCAATAGTCCTGGGCTAGGGAAACTCCCGCAGCCTAAGGGTCTGTTCTTCACGAACTCGTTGTGACCTTAGGGTGGACGGATGTCGGAGACCATGCCTGTATTTGGAGTGCACGGTTTAATGCCTAAATAAGCACTGGGATTTTATGCCTATATAAGGGTAGGGCGAATTGTGCCTATATAAGGACATGATTCTGGAAAGCCCGTTTATGGACACCCTAAGAGGAATACAACACCCACTCCACTTTCGTGTGTACGATAATACTAAAATGCTAAACATTTAAAATGCTAAACATTAAATGGAGTACCGCATATTTAAAAAATATTTCTTACAAGCATTAAAAAACAGTAAAAATGCAAAAAGGTACTGTACATATTAAGCAATGCTTTTCATTTCAGGCATATAGTTCGAAAATAAATGCAATTGGAATGAAATAATCAGTAATATTTACATGTGACAAAAAATGATCGATAAGTTGTTCAAAAATCAGTCATTTCATGTCTTAAAAATTAATGAACTGTTGTAAACACACAAGATGACTAAGTGTCCGTGGAAGTACCGCGAAGTCTGTACTATAAGGCTAGTTCTACTTTAAGCAGATTGAAGTGCCATTTTAGTTCGAAAAATGGGAAAAAGTTCAATTTGGGAAGAGTTCCAAGTTTTTGAAGTATGAAGGCCAAATTGTTACTGCATCTCTGGAACACTGTGGGCTGAATCAGAGTCAGTTTACGGGTCTGGTGTAAACATGAGATCATCTATTTCTATAGACAAAACATCATCCACTGTAGTTGGTGTCAGTTGGAACACCTCGTGTAGTAGATTAATTGCACAGAGATGGGAAGCATCGCTTTCAGCATAGGTTGCCGCAGCAATGTTCGCGTCCGTTGTTACCTGTGTGCCTGTAGATCTTTCTCGTACCTCAGCAGCAGCCGGAAGCGTCTGTGAGATCTCAATGAATGCTGACATCAGGATTGGTAGCCTCTGGGGACAACACAGAGCATGGGCCGTTATCGGGACCAGCAGAGTATCGACATCCATTGGCGTTGCTGATGTAAATATTAGACAGGTGAACAACACGCATTCTTCACCGCATAGCAGGCATCGTAGAACAGGTAAGATGCAATCTTGCCAGATTGGTCTGAATGACAGGAACCACGTGGTATTCAGGTCCCGTAGACGAGTCCTGCCCAATAGCTGTACTATTCGCTCACGGCACTTTCGTTCAAGGAGAGCTTTCTCCATTTCGCTCGGAGTGATGTCTGCGAATAGGCTGGCCATAGCGCAATAGCAGGAAGAGAAATAGAATTCCGGCAACAAGTGCTAGAATTAATGTTATGCCACCAAACACCGAATGTGCAAAGTTCGGGATTATGCCGAGTATTGCCTGGAAAGGTGCTAACAGACCGGAGCAGATGCTCTTAAATACATGTACAATTCCGGTTGTATCAGACATATTGAAGATACGTCCTATCATTTCTACGAAATGTATAGGGCAGTTTGTACGTATTAAAGTCTGTATCTCAGCCGAATTCCTTGCTACTTGTAGATCATAGGTTTCTTTGGCCGAGGTCAAAGGCACTGTTTGCTGTAAAAGCATGGCTTTCATTCTGCTCAAAGTATCAAATCTTATAAAAGAGACGTTCAGCGAAGGCCATAGAGGCGACTCCCTGACTGTGTCTATTGGGGGAAACAATACTTGCATACAGCAAGTGACCCTGGAGTTGACCGTTACTAGATATGGGATGCCTGGCAGCATGCCACAGCAACTCTGATCATTCAACATGAGGTAACTCCCATTAGAAAGTTGTCCAAACGTTGGATTAATCACAGCAGCTGGTGTACCTGCTGATGGCAAGACAAATTTGCTACAGAACCATTACAAGCCCTGTGTAAAGAAATGTCCTGACATATAAGTGAACCGCTCAGAAACACTTCATGATCCACACTCCAACATCTATATGTATACGGTAAATCCCAAGATGTCTTAATGTATTCCTTACCCAACCTTTCATATTTGCCTGCTTGCATTTGTCTGAGGCAATACTGAAACTGAAAAGTAGTCACAGGTAATGTTATTTTGCCATGAATAAGCCATTCTGTAGCTGGTTTTTCTGCCACTGTGAATGGTAACTTTTCCAGTTTTTCAATGCTCAGCACTGTATACCTTGCTCCTCTTTGTGCCAATTCGATCTGTTTATCTGTTAGATTGTATTCTGCAAACAGAGCTGACGTGTTGATAAAACGCCAAGGCACATAGCCCGCTCGCAAAGATTGCAGCGTCCAGCTTAATAACACAATAGAACGTAATTGAGACTGACCTTGTTGTAACATCGCCAAATCTTGTTCTAGTATGTCGATAGCAGAGGATACAATGCCATCCAATGAATATATTCTGGAGGACAAAGTTGTTAACCCATTGTCGACCACAGAGAGTGTTTTCTCTAAATTAATACGATCAAGTTCACGTATTCGTTCTGCGGCCTCCATCTGTGACACTTTCCATGCTTCATTATAGGCAGCATAAATGCCAGCATATATGAAACGTTTTTGACGCGGTTTTCTTGGTCCAAGCAAGAATTCCCTAAGGTGTCTGCGTCCTCTTTAAGTAAGGATAAGTGTTGGTTCACATCCTGTAGTGTAGCCTTATGCAGCCAATCGAGGAATAATTTTCCTACACTGTATGTTGTTACTACCCCCGGATGCTGTCTTTGGACGTATCTTGGGTCTGGCCTATGAATAGTAAAGCCCTGAGTTTTATTCAGGAATCTTTCCTGACAGTTATTCGTGTCTGTGGGCCAGATCAACCATTTTCTCCAATCAGGATTAGATCTGTTGAGTTGTAGTATATTGTCAACTGTCACCACTGCCTGTGTTTCGTTATCACTTGCAGGTGCTGGTACAGAAGGTGTTTTCATCTCTTTGATCTTGGCTAATCCAAGACAAGAAGTTTGTTGGACGGTTTCATTCAAGAACATTATTTGTTCAGGGATGATACAGGCTCTAAATAAAGCTTCTATACCCTGTACTTGCCAATCTTTAGTACCCCACACGGTTTTTGTGTCTATTGTGTCTTTCCATAAGTCGAATCACTGTCTAGACAGTTGGGCAATAAATGCTGCAGAGTAAATCTGTTTTGTATTAGTTAACATAATTTTCAGTCCTGTATTGTTTACATTTCTAAAGTAAAATGTTTCTGGGTCAGATGTATTGTAACCTGAAAAATATGGAAACTTACTAGCAAATGTTTTTGAACTACCTTTTGGTGGTGTAGGACAATGCTCCCATTGGTTAAACATAAACACATTTCTTGGATATGCAGATTTATGCAAATAATGATGACCATAGTGGTTATAACAATACAGTTGTTCATAGTCTGATGAGCCCTCTAAATATTCATTTTTAGAAAATGCAGCAGATTTTTCTAAGTCAAACATTATGTCATTAACAGTCTCATAGTCCCAATAATCTGAATAGGTACTGGACGAAATTAGATCACTTAGTGAAATTTTAAACAAATGTGGAATGTTCAATTGTTCCGTCGGGCCGAAGATTTCATAATCTGTTTTGTCCCACACTATACCATCCTGTATAGGAACGGCTGTGATGTTCACTGATGACAAGTCTCTTGCTTCACGATGGGAAGATTTATGAGGTTTCAAAAGTACGTTCACGTCTTTTCCTTCAGTGTTCACATGGATGTATCTGCCACTTATAAGCACGCTCACAGTTGTAACCAAAGCTAGCCAGAGCAGGAAAACAAAAAGTCCAGAGTTCAATCCATGGAGAAACCAAATAAGTCTTTTTCAGAAAGTGAAGAAAGTCTTGTACTTGCTGCTCGAGTTTGAATGACGCTGGCGTCTTTTCAGGTTCACTTGGATCATCTGAGAACGTATCAAAGTTAATGAAATAGCCAGAAGCAGTTCTATCAATTGTTGGAATTGCATCAGGATTTGTAGAAATCGCTGGAACCAGTTGATCACTTGCTACATTGGTGTAGACAGGCGTATTTGGACGAACTGTTACTTGGTTTTCAAGAGGGATGAGTTCCATAGCATTGTTGCTTAGTCCTTCATCTGTTACTGCTGAAGTCTCGATGGTTATCAGTCTTTCAGTCTGAACCTCTTGGATAGTAGCAAGAGGAGTGCGTCTGCTACTAGGTCGGAGTCCACGAGGCCTACTATTTAGTATTGGCCACATACTGTGGTTTGATCAGGTCGATGGACACAAATCTTTTCTCCTTTCTTCCAGCAAGGGGCGGCAGAAGTACTGTTCTTGTTCCTTGAACTGCTAGGACAGGTACTGGTTGTCTGTAAGAAGGTCCAAATTCCTTCTTGTCCGCAATCTTTTCTCTGACTAGATCCCCAACTTTTGGAATCCAGACAGGCCTTGCTGGGACCGCCGATTTTTCCCCAGTGGTGGTTGGCTGTAGGAATACGTTGCTTTGTTTCGTTCTTAATTCATTGAGTTCCTGTAAAACAGCCAAACGATCTTTGATATCAAACGGTTTATTTTCCACCACTGTGCCTACGTGTTCAAGGTCTGGTACCCACATTCTTGTCCCAAATAGGACCTCATATGGAGTGACCCCCCTAGAGAACTTCTTGGCAGGTTGTTCAATGAGCGCTGAACCCCACTAAGGTGTTTGACCCACCCATCACCCGAACCTAATACCCTAGCTGTTATAGACTGCTTTATGTCCCGGTTTTTCCTTTCCACAACCGAATTTCCCTCAGGATGGTATGGAGAGGAGTACCGCAATGCAACGCCCAGACTGGCCATGGCTTCTTTGTAAGCCCGAGAGCTAAACGCAGGACCCTGGTCAGAATGTAGCGTGCCTGTTGCGTATGTGCCGATAAAGACTCGCAAATCTTTTATAACAGTTCGAGCGTCAGCCGAGCGCTGTGGCCATATCCATAGGAACCTAGAGCATGAATCCACTGCAACCATGATATATTTATAGTTACCGTCCCTTTGCAAGGGACCGCAGTGGTCCAGGTAAACACAAGCTAATGGTTTGTCTGAAATTAACAGGGGTGTCTGAGCAGGACGTTTCACTGTTGAGACTTTCATCTGTTGGCAAATATCACATTCTAAAACATAGTTCTTTGTTTGTTTCCGAATGCCAGGCCACCAATATCTTTGCTTGAGTAAAGATACTGTTGCTGAAACACCTGCATGGGCATAAGCTATCCCTTCGTGTGCTGCTAGGATTAGTCCTAATCTGCGTTCCTTGTTTGGAATTACCCTATCCCCCACTCCAGGGATTCGAGCAAAAGGAACGTTGTTTGCATCAATTACATAAGAGTACTTGAGTGGAAACTTTTTGGTAACGCTGCACTGCTGCCCTTGCTTGAAGCATTGACAGCCAACATTATCTCACCGTCTATTTTTGTTTTTGAACGAGTGATCGCAGCTACGGAAGCCGTCTGAACAGCCCCTTTGCGGCTTCGTCAGCCAATGAATTCCCTGCAACGTGAACGCCATCACGTTGATGACTCAGTGTGTGGATCACGTGAGCCTTTGGTAGTTTGTTTTTCAACTGAACTACTTGTTCCCAAAGCATTTTATGCTTTATTGTGCCACCTTTCGCATCTTTGAAACCATTTTCAAGCCAGTTTTGTATATAGTCATTATACGACTGAACACAGTAAAAGGAATCGCACACTATCAGTGTGGGGAATTCTCGATCTGTACTTTCAAGTGCCAGTTTGAATGCTTGTAGTTCAGCTCGCTGAGCTGTACAATCTCCTAGAGATTGAGTTTTAGTGACCATAGGTCTGAAGATGCCATTTCGCATGCGACCTTTAACGATTGCACACGGTGCACTGTAAGCTTGCTTACTCCCTGTTGCGGGCTGTGCGGATCAGTCAGTGTAAATTATGAATTCGTACTGATCAAGAGGCAGAATCTCAGTGGGCAGAGGACATTCTTGTTCATATTGCAGGAATGCTTGTGTTTTTAAATCTGGATCAAAAATATATTCAACATCTGTTGCAGCAAGAGAATTAACCCATTGTATCCATCTTGGATGTAATACTTTAGCATTTGGAATGCTTGCTTTTGTGACTGCTTCTAAAGCTGGTACCGGGGTTACGACAATAATGCGTTTCCCTTGGGCTAAGGCTCTTTCTTTTGCTACAGCCGTTTGAACTGCTGTCAGAATTTTTTCAGTTGAACTGAAGCGCATTTCCGCTTGTGTGTACAAATGTGATTTGTATGCGATTGGTATTTTCTCACCCTCATTGAAGGTTAAGTAGGTGAATCCGCATTGACCCGAAATTATTCGGATCACCAAATTTCGTTGACTTACACGTGTTTGTAAGTGATTTGTTGCTAACATGTTAGCCTGTAGTGAACGCAAGATTTCTGTGTGTTCTTGTGTCCAATTTCTGATCGAAAAATCAGGTTTGATTAATGCGTAGAGAGGTTTAACCCTTTCTGCGTAATTTAGGATGTATGTTCTTCCAAAATTTAGGAAACCCAGGATGGATTGTAAGTTTTTTAGCGTTTTTGGAGGTTGGAGCAACGCACATTTCTCTAGAAAGTTAGCTGCCAAGCTCTTGCCTTCACTTGAAAGCTCATATCCTAAAAATAGGACATTGAGATGGGCAATTCGGGACTTTTTAAAGTTGAACTTGTAGCCCTCAGAGGCGAAGCCCAATATAATGGTACTCACCCTGTTCAAGTGTTTGTCCAGGTCATCGTCTGTCAGATAAATGTCATCGACATAGGACAATGCCTCATTGTCATAAATTTGTAGTAACTCAGTTACCCTCGCTGAGAATAAACCTGGGCTGTTCTTGAACCCTTGTGGGAGTCGACAAAAGTGACGCTGGGTCCCCATTATGGAGAATGCTGTTAAGTACCTGCTTTCAGGTGCTATGTTTTGACAAAAGAAACCATTTGAGATGTCTAATGTTTTATATTTTTTACGCACAATGTTATTTATTAATGCTGTGCTATGTGCATTTTGCACTGCAAAAGTTTTAGAACAAGTGTTTAGACGATATGTATTGTCTGGTTTGGAGACAGGAAACAAAGGATTGTTCATTGAGGAGGTGCATGTTTCAATCACCCCTTGACATTCAAGTTGATCTAAAATCTCCCTGATCTGTTTTTTAGCTTCTTGCTTTATTGGGTACTGCCTTTGTGCAGTTGGTTCAAGTTTCAGATGTATTTTATGGTGAGGTGAGTCCTCATCCCATCCTACATGATTTTTATATAATGCTGGGGCCTGGGCTACTGCCCATTTCCTGGCATATGTATATCTTAGGTGCATTGGTATATGGTTGGAGAAGGCAGGCATAATAATGTCCTCGCCGTGTGGGCACTCCCTGACAAATTGTGGTGGCCAGTCTTTTTCTGCTAGAAGTATGTCATAGCCCTTTGATAGTCTTTCCCAAAAAAGTGCTTTCACCTGTCTAGGTTTGTCTCCCTCCATCCGGAGTGTTATTTCATATAACTTTTGTGGAGTACTAACCCTGGTGTCTACAGTCTCAACTGTAATGTACTCATTCAAGTCCACTATCTCCAGAAGTTCCTTCAGGTTCTGGTGAGCTATTGTGACTTCTGCTGCACTGTCCAGCATTGTCTGAGCCCATTCTCCGTTCTTGAGTTGTGTTCTCAGTATTCTCGGCATGTCCGATCTTCAGACCTGCTACTTTCTTTTTGGGGAATTGAGGTTTTGCTTTAGTTTTTGGAGCGTGTTTTTCGTCTTTCGATTTCACGCGTTCTTCTCTATGTTCTGTTCGTCCTCTTCTTTCCGAAGTCTGTGATGAGATCTGAAAGGGACGAGAGGAAAGTGATTCAATATCTTGATACCTGTCAGGTTTTCTCAAATTATCCCTATTCCTGAGGTTATACCTCCTTTCAGAGGGCTCCTTTTGAGGAGACCTACCCCGCGATTGAGAACGTTTCTCGTTTGAATTTTGTTTTAGTCTCCCACTTCTTTTTAGAAGATGTAGGAGTTTGTTTAATTGAGTCCTTCTCAGGACTTTCAGATAGCTTTGGCTTCACTGGTCTTCCACCCAAACTATCTCTGCCTAATTCTGCATAAGATTGTTCTATTATTCTGGGTAGCTCAGTTTGATGTTCTGTAACATCGAATTCCCTTAACTTTTGGCGGATCGCCACTGCTGCTGCCTCCCCTTTAATATTAGATAATATTATTGTTGAGACCTGGTCGAAATTTTTCAGTAATTTCATACCTAAATTTAGAGCAGGCTCTGCCCCGTATTCGTTTTGAATTTGTTTCAGGACATCAGGTATTACCGCAATTGACGGAATGCCATGTGTTTTAGTATAGATGGCAGCAAAGACTGAGCCCCAAGAGGTGCAGTCTTCCAGTTGTGGTGTGATCCCCATCGGTAAACTGATTGTCAGTATTCTGTGTTTCTCATGCGGGCTAGTATTTGGAAATACTGCTTCGATTTGAGTAATTTTTTGAGCTATCCAAAATGGAATTTGCTCACGTTTAGTGGGCATTTTACCCATGACTGCGTATAGAGTCTGTGGTGTAATTTTTAGTGTATTCCCCTGATGAGGAGTTTGATTTGGAAGTGTTCATGGTGGTTGGACTGTGAAAGTCCGCATGACATATTGGACCAATTGTCTGTATATTTTTATTAACTCTTGTAAGTTGAGTAAGTAATTCCTCATCTGTCATTATGTCAAGTTCAGGATGAGGTGTGTAGCCGGCTAGAATCGGCCATGTTGCTCCTGGTCTACCTAGTGGACCGAGCCTGGTAATGTTTCTGTGATGTTTTAGGGCGCCGTTAAACCAGAGCTGATGCTCCTGGTATGTTAATGGAATTTCTATATCCTCGAAAGGAATGTATTCCTCTGGTTGATCATCTTCTTTGTAGAAGTGAAACATGTGTGTTACTGGATTGGATTCAGGAAATATTACCCATGAATAGAATACCTCTGTCTGAAAGGATTCGTGTGCCTCTATCACGAAAACTGCTCTACCTCCTCTTGGTGGTAGGCCATGTTTTATAAGTTTTAGAGTGATGGCTCTTCTTAAATTTGGATGGATGTCTATAACACCCTCCTCGGTTTCATTTAAACCTGTAATGTTAAAAACTGCTGCTTGGGCTGGATCAGCCGCAGCTCCACCGTTTCCGGCGTCATTGTCGGAGTCAGGCATTTTGTTTTTGAAAAATGTAGAACAAGTTTCAAGGAGACAAAGATAAGGTGCACAATATTTTGGAACACTGTATCCTTCAACGTTGAGCAAACCAAACAGCTAATATATATAGGTACTGCCCTATGTAGCCTTGGTGGATACTTAACCCTGCCCACTCCAGACGTCTTTTGGAGTATATGGGTAGGGGTCTCTGAGAGAAAAAGTACGGCTGAGTTACTCAGTATCTAATCGTTGAATTACCGCCTTACCAAACGTTGGGCGCCATGTAGTGTAGCTCCTATTTCCCTAATAGGCTCTGCGCATTGGAATAATATATCCTATAGGTTTAACATAGGACTAAGGTCAGTATGTCCCTATCGAGTATATTAAACTTAATTACTTGTGCCAGCTAGCTCAGAGGCCACTAGAAACTCCTTGACAACAAGAAGGGAGTAGTTTCTGGCAGCCGCAAAACATGACCACTTTGTTTCCCTTTAGAATCAGAACGTGTCCCAGAGTCGTGGAAACAATAGATAACTAAGCATGCACGATTGAGCTGAGTGAAATAGTTTTCTCCAAGTTACACAGAAAGAACAGACGGGCGTTTCAATAAAAGATTTATTGAACAGTCTTGTTTCTGGTGTAAGTAAAATGTGCTGTTACGATCACAAGACAGTATGCGAGATAAATAATGTACAGTGTGAGCAGTAGAAATAAATAATACTGCGATAGCATTATCTTTTAGTATATATGCATTTACATAAATGACACAGACTAAAAATGCGAGCACTCATACGATGCGTTTCTAACCTAGTTCTACCCCAATGTACCTAACCTAACCTAGGTGTAGGGAGAGGTATGAAGTAGGTGAAGTATTCCTTACTATGGTATACTAAGAGTATGTTAAGCCCAGTATGCCAAGTATGCCAAGAGTCCCTCTAGGTTCTAGTCAGCTCCATACCTGAAGAATGAGAGCGGTAGGAATCTCTTTGCCAGACTCGTACTCCAACATCCCGCAAGGGAAGTCAGATCACTGGAAGCTGGACTCTCTGCGTGCAGGGATGACAGCGTCTTCTCAGTGCGTCAGGCCGGGAAACGGGCTCCTCTGAAGTCGAGGTCTCCTCTGATTTACAGGGGCTAGGGAAGGTATATTTATACCTGAGAATTACCTCAGAAGGTTAGCATTGACGTGAGTCGGACAGCGGAAGACGTCATGAATGAACCCCTAAGGAATAATGGTTCATGCATAATATATGAGTCCTTGAAGAAATCAATAGTCCTGGGCTAGGGAAACTCCCGCAGCCTAAGGGTCTGTTCTTCACGAACTCGTTGTGACGTTAGGGTGGACGGATGTCGGAGACCATGCCTGTATTTGGAGTGCACGGTTTAATGCCTAAATAAGGACTGGGATTTTATGCCTATATAAGGACAGGGCGAATTGTGCCTATATAAGGATATGATTCTGGAAAGCCCGTTTATGGACACCCTAAGAGGAATACAACACCACAAACCGAGTCATAGTGAAATAGCAAACAAGATGGCACATCGACCAGAGAAATAAGGTGGGCCGTACTACTGCTTAGGTAGTTGAAGTATAAAGAGGTTGTAAAATAAACCCTGCACAGATTAAAATCTGAGTCTAGGGATAACACGTCCTCCTGGTAGATGTCGGTGGTGACTTAATCTGGTATTGCTTTCAATTCCAAAGTAACTCTAAAGTGCCCATATGGTTAATTTACTGTCTTGTATAAAATCCTTCAATAAATATCAAAGAGAAATACTGCCTGGATCAAAAAACGCAATGTATTGATCTGCTTTAGCATCCATAGAGAGGTTGTTTTGGGTAGCACAGGACCAAAAATTGTCATTTCAGTGCTTGCGTAGTGTGTGTGTGTGTGTATATATGTGTGTGTGTGTATATATTATCTACTGGCGGTCGCCAGTAGATAGTTATAGTTAGGACCTAGTTTCCATAGGAAAAGCGTTTTTTCTTTTCCCAATAACTTTGGCGCCGGATGACGAATCTTCGCGAAATTTTCAAAACTAGTGGGGCGCTCCGGTCAGCTCCTATCCTGAAAGTTTTGGGATGATTTGTCAAGCGGGGGCCGAGAAAAAAGGGGGGTCCCAAAACGCATTTTCCTCATGTTATTTCCCATAGGAAACTTTAGACACGGCTACAGCCCGAACTGCTGAACGGAATTACACCAAATTTGGCAAAAAGGTAGCCCTTGGTTCAGAAAGTGCCCTTTTTTTAAATGGTGTAAATCCGTTCAGTAGTTTCTGAGAAATTCAAAAAATAGAGGTAATAAAATCAATTTCCCATAGGAAACTTTAGACACGGTTACAGCCAAAACTGCTGAACGGAATTACGCCAAATTTGGCAAAAAGGTAGTGCTTGGTTCAGAAAGCGCCCTTTTTTTAAATGGTGTAAATCCGTTCAGTAGTTTTCGAGATATTAAAGGAAAAAATCTTTATATATCTGGGCGGGACCTAACTACACAAGCACGAGCTTGGCTCTAATTGGCTGCCAACACTTCAATCCAGGAAGTGTTGGCAGCCATCTTGGTGCAATGCTTTTTAGGTCTCGCCTAGCGACGCAGCGCATGCGCTGCTCACTACACAAACACCACTGCACTGCCCTAAACCACTACCCCAGGACGACCCCCTACACTGCCCGAACACCACTGCACTGCCCTAAACCCTAAAACACTACCCCAGCACGACCCCCTACACTGCCCGAACACCACTGGACTGCCCTAAACCCTAAAACACTACCCCCAGCACGACCCCCTACACTGCCCGAACACCACTGCACTGCACCCTGAAACACCACCCCCAGCACGACCCCCTACACTGCCCGAACACCACTACACTGCCCTAAACCCTGAAACACCACCCCCAGCACGACCCCTACACTGCCCGAACACCACTGCACTGCCCTAAACCCTGAAACACCACCCCCAGCACGACCCCTACACTGCCCGAACACCACTGCACTGCCCTAAACCCTGAAACACCAGCCCCAGCACGAGCCCCTACCCTGCCCGAACACCACTGCACTGCCCTAAACCCTGAAACACCAGCCCCAGCATGACCCCCTAACCCTGAGCAGAATACCACTGCACTGCCCTAAACCCTGAAACACCACCCCCGCACGACCCCCTACACTGCCCGAACACCGCTGCACTGCCCTAAACCCTGAAACACCACGCCCAGCACGACCCCCTACACTGCCCGAACACCACTGCACTGCCCTACACCCTGAAACACCACCCCCAGCACGACCCCCTACACTGCCCGAACACCACTGCACTGCCCAAACCCTGAAACACCACCCCCAGCAAGACCCCCTACACTGCTCGAACACCACTGCCCTAAACCCTGAAACACCACCCCCAGCAAGACCCCCTACACTGCCCGAACACCACTGCACTGCCCTAAACCCTAAAACACCACCCCCAGCACGACCCCCTGTAGTGTAGCTCCTATTTCCCTAATAGGCTCTGCGCATTGGAATAATATACCCTATCGGTTTGACATAGGACTAAGGTCAATATGTCCCTATTGAGTATATTAAACTTAATTACTTGTGCCAGCTAGCTCAGAGGCCACTAGAAACTCCTTGATAAACAAGAAAGGAGTAGTTTCTGGCAGCCGCAAAACATGACAACTTTGTTTCCGTTTTAGAATCAGAACGTGTCCCAGAGTCGTTGAAACAATAGATAACCGTTTCACTCAGCTCAATCGTGCATGCTTAGTTTTCCTCAAAGTTGCACAGAAAGAATAGACGGGCGTTTCAATAAAAGATTTATTGAACAGTCTTGTTTCTCGTGTAAGTAATATGTGCTGTTACGATCACAAGACAGTATGCAAGATAAATAATGTACAGCGTAAGCAGTAGAAATAAATAATACTGCGCTAGCATGATCTTAAGTAGATATTCATTTACATAAATAACATAGACTAGAAATGCGAGTACTCATACGATGCGTCTCTAAGCTAGTTCTACCCCAATGTACCTAACCTAGGTGTAGGGAGAGGTATGAATTAGGTGAAGTATTCCTTACTATGGTATACTAAGAGTATGTTACGCCTAGTATGCCAAGAGTCCCTCTAGGTTTCTAGTCAGCTCCATACCTTAAGAATGAGAGAGGTGGGAATCTCTTGCCAGACTCGAACTCCAACACCCCGCGAGGGAAGTCAGATCACTGGAAGCTGGACTCTCTGCGTGCAGGGATGACAGCGTCTTCTCAGTGCGTCAGGCCGGGAAACGGGCTCCTCTGAAGTCGAGGTCTCCTCTGATTTACAGGGGCTAGGGAAGGTATATTTATACCTGAGAGGTACCTCAGTATGTTAGCATTGAAGTGAATCGGACAGCGGAAGACGTCATGAATGAACCCTCAAGGTATAACGGTTCATGCATAATAGATGAGTCCTTGAAGAAATCAATAGTCCTGTGCTAGGGAAACTCCCAAAGCCTAAGGGTCTGTTCTTCAAGAACTCGTTGTGACGTTAGGGTGGACGGATGTCGGAGACCATGCCTGTATTTGGAGTGCACGGTTTAATGCCTAAATAAGGACTGGGATTTTATGCCTATATAAGGGCAGGGCGAATTGTGCCTATATAAGGACATGATACAGGAAAACCCATGTACGGACACCCTAAGAGGAATACAACACCCCTACACTGCCCGAACACCACTGCACTGCCCTAAACCCTAAACCACCACCCCCAGCACGACCCCCTACACTGCCCGAACACCACTGCACTGCCCTAAACCCTAAAACACTACCCTCAGCACGACCCCCTACACTACCAAAACACCACTGCACTGCCCTAAACCCTAAAACACTCCCCCAGCACGACCCCCTACACTACCCAAACACCACTGCACTGCCCTAAACCCTAAAACACTCCCCCAGCACGACCCCCTACACTACCCAAACACCACTGCACTGCCCTAAACCCTAAAACACTCCCCCAGCACGACCCCCTACACTACCCAAACACCACTAAACTGCCCTAAACCCTAAAACACTACCCCAGCACGACCCCCTACACTACCCAAAGACCAATGCACTACCCTAAACCCTAAAACACTACCCCAGCACGACCCCTACACTACCCAAAGAACACTGCACTACCCTAAACCCTAAAACACGACCCACCGCACGACCCCCTACACTACCCAAAGACCACTGCACTACCCTAAACCCTAAAACACGACCCCCTACACTACACAAACACCGCTGCACTACCCTAAACCCTAAAACACTACCCCCAGCACGACCCCCACACTACCCAAACACCACTGCACTAACCTAAATCCTAAAACACTGCCCCCTACACTACACAAACACCACTGTACTACACTAAACCCTAAAACACTAACCCCAGCATGACCCCGTACACTACCCAAACACCACTGCACTACCCTAAACCCTAAAACACTACCCCCAGCAGTACCCCCTACACTACCCAAACACCATTGCACTACCCTAAACCCTAAAACACTACCCCCAGCAGTACCCCTACACTACCCAAGCACCACTGCACAACCCTAAACCACTACCCCCAGCACGACCCCCTACACTACCCAAACACCACTGCACTACCCTAAACCACTACCCCCAGCACGACCCCCTACACTACCCAAACACCACTGCACTACCCTAAAACACTCCCCCAGCACGACTCCCTACACTACCCAAACACCACTGCACTACCCTAAACCCTAAATCTACCCCCAGCACGACCCCCTACACTACCCAAACACCACTGCACTACCCTAAACCCTAAATCTACCCCCAGCACTACCCCCTACACTACCCAAACACCACTGCACTACCCTACTCTAAAACACCGGACAGCCCGCAGCCCACAAAGACGCCATCCGTAACCACCACCACCTCATCAGGTCCGCCAAGAGAATCTCCTTCAAAGACCGCCTCGACAACAACGCACACAACAGCAAGGAGCTCTTCAACATCGTGAAGGAGCTCTCCAACCCCAGCTCCAACACCAACGACATCCCGCCGTCGCAAGCCCTGTGCGATTCCCTCGCCACCTTCTTCCACCGCAAGATCGCCGACATCCACGACAGCTTCAACACCCAGACAGCCCCATCTAAGATCGATGCACCAGACCCGCCGCACACCATCGACCATGACCCCTTGCCAGCCTGGGCCAGCGTGAACATCGATGACACCATCAAGACCATGAGCACAATACACTCCGGCTCCTCGTCAGACCCTTTCCCGCACCACATCTTCAACAAAGCCAGCAGCTCCATCGCACCCCACCTGTGCAACGTTATCAATCTCTCCTTCGAGACCGCGACCTTCCCAGAGAGCTGGAAATACGCAGAGATCAACGCCCTACTCAAAAAACCCAAGGCGGACCCGAGAGACCTCAAGAACTTCCGGCCCATCTCCCTGCTTCCGTTCCCAGCCAAGGTCATCGAGAAGATCGTCAACAAACAGCTAACCCGATACCTCGAAGAAAACAGCATCCTGGACCCATCCCAATCAGGGTTCCGCAGCAACCACAGCACTGAGACTGCCCTCATCGCTGCCACCGACGACATCAGGACCCTGCTGGACAACGGTGAGACCGCAGCCCTCATCCTGCTGGACTTCTCCGCCGCTTTCGACACTGTCTGCCACCGCACTCTACGCGCACGCCTCCACGACGCAGGGATCCGAGACGAGGCCCTGGAATGGGCCACCTCCTTCCTCGACGGCAGAACCCAGAGAGTCCGCCTCCCACCTTTCCGATCCAAAGCCTCCGAGATCATCTGCGGCGTACCCCAGGGATCTTCCCTCAGCCCAACACTGTTCAACATCTACATGGCCCCGCTCGCACGCATCGCCAGACAGCACAACCTCAACATAATCTCCTACGCCGACGACACTCAACTGATCCTCTCCTCACCAAGGACCCCTCGCCGCCAAATCCAACCTCCATGAAGGAATGAAGGCCGTCGCCGATTGGATGAAGATCAGCCGACTAAAGCTGAACACGGACAAGACAGAGGTCCTCATCCTCGGCTCCAACCCCTCAGCCTGGGACGACTCCTGGTGGCCAACGACACTGGGATCAGCCCCGACACCCACCGACCACGCACGCAACCTGGGAGTCATTCTCGACTCAACGCTCTCCATGGCCAAGCAAGTCAACGCAGTCTCCTCCTCCTCCTGCTTCAACACCCTCCGCATGCTTCGCAAGATCTACAGGTGGATCCCGACAGATACAAGAAGAACAGTCACCCAGGCCCTCGTCAGTAGCAGACTTGACTATGGGAACGCCCTCTACGCGGGAGCCCCGGCCAAGCTCATCAAGCGACTGCAACGCATACAAAACGCATCCGCACCCTGATCCTCGACATACCACGCCACAGCCACATCACCCCCCACCTGAGGAACCTGCACTGGCTCCCCGTCGACAGGAGAATCTCCTTCAAACTCCTCATCCACGCACACAAGGCACTCCACAAGACTGGCTCAGCCTACCTCAACAGACGACTCTTCTTCTACGTCCCCAACCGCCAGCTCCGCTCCGCCGACCTCTCCCTCGCCACCGTCCCTCGCATTAGAAGAACAACCACCGGCGGCAGATCCTTCTCACACCTCGCCGCCAAGACCTGGAACACCCTTCCACTAAGCCTACGACAGACCCAAGACCTGCTGACCTTCAGGAGGCTACTCAAGACCTGGCTGTTCGACCAGTAGCAGCACCCCCCCCCCCCCTTTTTTCTCCCCAGCGCCTTGAGACCCTCGCGGGTAAGTAGTGCGCTCTACAAATTCTGTGATTGATTGATTAAACCCTAAATCTACCCCCAGCACGACCCCTACACTACCCAAACACCACTGCACTACCCTAAACCCTAAATCTACCCTAAGCCCGACCCCCTACACTACCCAAACACCACTGCACTACCCTAAACCCTAAAACACGACCCCCTACACTACACCAACACCACTGCACTACCCTAAAACACTACCCCCAGCATGACCCCCTACACTACCCAAACACCACTGCACTACCCTAAACCCTAAAACACTACCACCAGCACGACCACCTACACTACACAAACACCACTGCACTACCCTAAAGCCTAAAACACTACCCCCAGCACGACCCCCTACACTACCCAAACACCACTGCACTACCCTAAACCCTAGAAAAGTAACCACCACCCCATGCCCAATCCCCCTTACCTCTCACTCCTCGTGGTTCCTCTCTCCTCGTGGTTCCTGCTTCATGTCGTCTCTGAGGGGCGGTGCACGTTGTTGTGAGGAAACGGAACAGCCTCTGTTTCCTTACAACGACGTGGATCGTCTACATTTTTTTAGAACTCATGGTCATTTACCATACATAGCTTTACAACAAAATTTGTTGTAAAGGCATGCGTGGTAAATGACCATGCGTTCTAAAAAAATGCGTAGTAATGACTCGCGATGTACAACGCATGCGTTGTAATGCATGCGTTGTAATGGTATCGCGAAGTAAAAAGTTGTTGTAACGGCTGTTTACCGATCGAAGCTGGCCCCTGTTCTTCAGTGAGTCGTTTATTTGATAAATTAGGAGGAAGGAATGTGTTTTTTTAACCGAAAAGTGCATTCCCGGCTGTTGTATTGTGAAAGTGTCCGCGTGGCCTGGTTGCACTTCCGGTGAGAGAGTGGAAGAGCCTGTTTGGATCTAAAGGGGTTCTGCTGTTGGACGGGGCCGGCGCGACACGTCATCAGAAAACACAGCTAATGGAAAGCGTTGTCCCCGAAGTGTGGAGCAGTGCCATGAGAGGTCAACGAGTGTGCGTCCCACCGCAGTATGACCGTACCGCGTGACCCATGTGCCGCCTCCAGTGTACGGAAGGCAGAAGCGGCATCCATCGCAGGTCCTCTTGAAGACCGTTGTAGCACTAATTCTACATTTTGGAACTAGGGCATTTTAACCTTGTTGTTCCTGCCAGATACAAAGAGAAGATCCTGTGTTTTTCAGTGCCCTCGTTACCTTTTCTGTGGGTAGTGGTGCTTGTCACTTCGCTGCCCCGCCTGTGCACACGCCTGGGCTCCCCACCTTGTGTGCCATCTGCAGGGCCTCTGCCCTCGGATCACTGGTTTCGGTTTCTGGAGTGGCAACATAAACAGTTGCTCCCAAAGGACTAGCCTGAACACTTAGGTCAATATCCCCTGCGCCAGCATTCCGCGGAAATTCTTTCCTAGCTCTCCCACGTTGACGACGATGTCCATAATAGCACGGCTCCGCTCGCGACACCTTATGCCGTCATAGGAGCCATAAGAGGACCTCGTCGGCGTGCTGACGTCAATTCCACCCATTTTTTCCGTGCCACCGAGGTAAACAGGTGGACCGACACATTTTCACATGTATACTAAATATATATATATATATATATATATATATATATATATATATATATATATATATATATATATATATATATATATTTCAACCAGGGGCAGTGCAGGAAATCACACAAGCGGCACACCAGAGGACTGTACACAGAACAACGCGTTCGGCGATGCCTTTTTCACTACTTGAAAAAGGCATCGCCGAAACGCGTTGTTCTGTGTGCACAATAAATTTGTGTACAGTCCTTTGGTGTGCCGCTTGGTTCCTGTGTGGATTTCCTGCACTGCCCCTTGGTTGAAAATAAATGACGGTTGCTGCCACCGTCGCGTGCACCGGCATCGCTGGCAGGGATTGGCTCAGTGCAGCGCTCTGCTACGAACTTATATATATATTCACTGAAAAAACCATAGGTTTCAGGCTTGTTATAGTTAGGAATTAGCATTTTAAAAACCTTTGAAATTCACTGAAAAAACCATAGGTTTCAGGCCTGTTATAGTTAGGGTTTAGCATTTAAAAAACCTTTGAAATTCACTGAAAAAACCATAGGTTTTAGGGAAAGTTATAGTTAGTTGGACATTGCACTCGTACAAAACCCGTGGAAATTCCCCGTTATAGTTAGTTCAGCTAACTATAACTCGCGCCTCCGCAATGCACTGCTGATGACGTCACATATTACATCACTCATGACATGGTCAGTGACATCACTGATGACATCTCAAATGACATCACTGATGACATCATCCAGTGACTGTGTGTTTCTGTAAAATTTAACTATGTTTAATATATATAGGGAAAGGCGTATTGAAGAATGAGTGGGTGTATAAGCGTCTGAATGGATGATTTAGTAGGTGCGTGACTGAGTCTATAAGTGAGTGATTAAACGTATCTTACTGGATGCATGGGTGAGTGACTAAACTGTGTGAATGTCTGTATCCGTCTGTCTGTTGTTGTGTAAGCAGCTGCATGGGTTTCTGACTAGCTAAATGAGTGTCTATATGGGTTATGGATTGGTTCTCTGAGTATCTGTATGGGTGCCTCAGTGTTTGTGTGGGTGGGGTGTGTGTGACTCTGTGCATAGATGTGTGAGTGGGTGATTCACTGGGTGCATGGTTTCAAGAGTGCGTCTGTGATGGACTGTATGGGTGGGTGAGTGTGTGTATGGGTGGGTGAGTGATTGAATGTATATCTCGGTGGTACATGTGTGAGTAACTACATATGTGAAAGGCAGTATATATGTGTGTTGGAGTATATAAATGGCTATAAGTGAGAGTGTGATTGTGAGAGTGGCTATATGGATGAGTGTGTGCTTGCATCAGTGATTGCATAGGAGCGTAAGAATGTGCTAGTATTTTTATGAGTAAGTGAGCTGGTGTGTATAACTGTATAGGTGAGTAAATTGGAGTGTGATTAATTATTTGCATGACTGACTAGGTGTGTGAGTACCTCTATGGATGAGTTGCGTTGTGTGAGTGTTTATATAGGTGTATGAGTGCATATGATAGTCCTGTACTGAGTGACTGTAAGTATGAGTGACTGTACGGGTGAGTGAGTAGATGTGTGTGTATAGACCTAAGAATCAGTGAGTGGGTATGTACTTATTGGTATTGGAGTGTGTATGGTTTTGAGAATGGCAGTCTGTAATTTAGAGTGGGTGTATCAAAAGTTATATTAGGGTGTGAGAAGATGCATTAAATTCTCGCATGGATGATGTCATCAGTGATGTCATTTGAGATGTCATCAGTGATGTCATCAGTGATGTCACTGACCATGTCATGAGTGATGTAATATGTGACGTCATCAGCAGTGCATTGCGGGGGCGCGAGTTATAGTTAGCTGAACTAACTATAACGGGGGAATTTCTATGGTTTTGTACGAGTGAAATGTCCAACTAACTATAACTTTCCCTAAAACCTATGGTTTTTTCAGTGAATTTCAAAGGTTTTGAAAATGCTAATTCCTAACTATAACAAGCCTGAAACCTATGGTTTTTCAGTGAATTTCAAAGGTTTTTTAAATGCTAATTCCTAACTATAACATGTCTGAAACCTATGTTTTTTTCAGTGAATTTCAAAGGTTTTGTAAATGACAATTTTTAAATGTATTAATTGTTATATTTATTTTTTTGATACTGATTTACTACATTTTTTAAACTATTTATTTTTAGATATTTTATTTTTTAAATTACATTGTAATTACATTATACATTACAAAATATACTTTCTCAGAATGAATTACTTTAGTTTAAATACTTTGCAAATAGGCAATAGACTTTTAAGTACAGTAGTTACAGTTGTTGTAATGGGCAACACAATTTCAAACACAATGCAACATTGAGCTCAATGTGAATTTCTAGCTAAATGCAATTAGTTACTTTATGGATTACTTTTCTAACCACAACACTGGATCCTAGATTCAGTCCTGGGACATCTCCTGTAAACAGTTGAGTAAAAGCGTTTTGGTTACAGTAGTGATTTTTAAGGAATATTATTGTATTTTAAAAGTTGACACTTAGAAACTTTTTCACATAGAATCACCAATGTTATCCTATGGGAGGAAATTCACTTAGCAGGTAAGTAGTGTTATCGTTACTTTTTCTTACTCAGTGGTGGATCCTGGATCCAGCACTGGTGCATCTCCTGTAAACAGTTGAAAGAATGCGTTTAAGTCATACAGGCGATTTTTAAGGAATATTTGTAGTTTGTGAAAATCAACACTTTGAAACTTTTCTGCTGAAAACCAGACAATGGATTCCTATGGAAGGAAATATAAGTTACTGGTAAGTACGGTTAAAATTACTTTTCAGGATCAGTACTGGGCCGAAAGATGCAGCACTGAGGTCTCTCCTGATAACAGGTGAGTAAATCGGAATTCGTATTTTGGCTGATTTTAGAGGAATATTTGTATGTTTCAAAAATCGACACTTAGAAACTTTTTCAGCAAAAAGCAGGCAATGATATCCTATGGAAGGAAATTCAAGTTACTGGTAAGTACGGTTAAAATTACTTTTCAGGATCAGTACTGGGCTGAAAGATGCAGCACTGAGGTCTCTCCTGATAACAGGTGAGTAAATTGGAATTCGTATTTCGGCTGATTTTAGAGGAATATTATAAAGTTCCAAAACTCCACACTTAGAAGAATTTCCAAGTGAAACCAGTCAATGATATCCTATGGAAGGAAATTCAAGTTACTGGTAAGTATGGTTAAAATTACTTTTCAGGATCAGTACTGGGCTGAAAGATGCAGCACTGAGGTCTCTCCTGATAACAGGTGAGTAAATAGGAATTCGTAGTTCGGCTGATTTTAGAGGAATATTTGCACAATGGTGAAGGGAGGGGGCGGGGCCTGAGGTGACATCTGTGCAAACACGCCCCGTGACGCGTTTTAAGTTGGGGGATTAAGTCCCCTTGAATCATGAGGGTCCCTGGGGTCCAACTAGCCCATCCTGTACCTCCAGTATGCGCCAGGGAGCTACGTTGCAGAGAGGTGTACAGAGGCCACACCCCTTTTTGCACCTCTCTGCAATGCAGCTCTGTGGCGCTTTCTGGACGTACCTGTTGGGCTAGTTGGCCCCAAGGACCCTCAGGATTGAAGGGGATTTAATTCCCATCTTAAAACGCGCCACGGGGCCTGTTTGCACACATGTCATCTGAAGCCCCGCCTCCCTTCACCACTGTGCAAACGCGCCCCATGGCGCGTTTTAAGTTGGGGGATTAAGTCCCCTTGAATCCTGAGGGTCCCTGGAGTCCAACTAGCCCACCATGTACTTCTAAAGCGCCACAGAGCTGCGTTGCAGAGAGGTGTAAAGGGGCGTGGCCTCTGTACACCTCTCTGCAACGCAGCCCCTGGCGCATACTGGAGGTTCCTGGTGGGCTAGTTGGCCTCTAGGGACCCCCAGTATTCAAGGGGAATTACTTCCCCTTCTTAAAACGCGCCAGGGGGCGCGTTTGCAGAGTACTGCAAGGAGGGGGGCGGGGCCTCCGGCACGATGCCGGTCGTTTTGTTTTTTTTTCAATTTTTTTTTAATGGGATGGGGGCTGCGTGGCCCCCCTTCCCTTGGCCACTTTTGGCCCCGGGGACCCCATCCCCCGGGGCCTGAGCATTTAATTTTTTTTTAAATAAAAAAAAACGGGAAGGGGGCCGCGTGGCCCCCTTCCCTGGGCCTGTATTGGCCCGGGGACCCCATCCCCGGGGCATGCCCTCGATTTTTATTTTTTTAATTTGGAGGGGGGCTGCGTGGCCCCCCTCCTCAGGCCATTTAAGGCCCCGGGGACCCCATCCCTCTGGTTGGGGACTGTGGGGGGGTCCCCAATCCCCCCACAGTCCCGCCCGCTCCCCGTGTCCTACGGGAGCCGGCATTGCTTTTCCACATGGGGAGCAGCTAACATGCTGCTCCCCATGTGGAAAAGCAATTGGGTTTGCATTTTGAAAGAGAGAGCAGGTTTCCTGCTCTCTCTTTCAAAATGCAAACCAAGTAGGCACCCCGGGACACTGCAGGAGCCGGCCCTGTGGGGTGGCGGTCCCCAGGGCCATCAAGGGCTCCAGGAGGGGGGCCGTGCGGCCCCCCTCCCAACCATTTCACAGCCCCGGGGAGGTGGTGGTCCCCGGGGCTTTGGGTGTCCGTAACGGACCCCCATATTCAAATCTTTAGTGCCCCGGGGAGGTGGCGGTCCCCGGGGCATGTGGGGGGGCTGGAGCCCCCCCACACAGGTCAAAATAATTTTTTTTTTAAAAAGCCCCGGGGAGTGGCGGTCCCCGGGGCTGCGGGAGGGCCAAGAGCCCTCCCGCACCATTATTTTTAAAGCCCCGGGGGTGGCGGTCCTCGGGGCTTGGGGGCCTTAGAGGCCCCCACATTAAATTTAAACCCCCCCACCATGCCCCCGGGGCAAATTAACATCGAGCGCGGAGACCGCGCTCGATTTCTTTTTATCGCCGGGATCCGCGCACCCTGAGCGCATCCCGCCGATTTAAAAAAATAAAAAAAATGCTTTTTCTGCCCAGGGGTCCTTGTGGGACCCCTGAGCAGACCTAGGGGGTCAGGGTGTTTCTACCCTGCCCCCTTTTTGCGCTTTGCGCACTTGTTTCTGTCCCTCGGTTCTACCGAGGGACAAAATGGCTGCCAACACTTCCTGATTTGGAGTGTTGACAGCCACTTGACAGCCAATTAGCATACAGCTCGTGATCGGGAGGGTACGCGGACCCTACTCGGCCATAGATATATATGTGACTTTACTTTTGATTTTCTCAGGAACTACTGAACGGATTTACACCATTTAAGCAAAAGGCACGACACTGAACCAAGGGCTACCTCTTTGCCAAATTTGGTGTAATTCCGTTCAGCAGTTCGGGCTGTAGCTGCGACTAAAGGTTCCTATGGAAAAATGAATGGGGAAAACGCGTTTTGGGACCCCCCTTTTTTCTCGGCCCCCGCTTGACGTATCACCCCGAGACTTTCAGGATAGGAGCGGACCGGAGCGCTCCAACAAGTTGGAAACTTTCACGAAGATTCATCAACCGGCGCCAACGTTATTTCAAATAGAATGTCGCGGATTTCCTATGGCTAATAGATCCTAACTATATCTATCTACTGGCAACCGCCAGTAGATAATATATATATATATATATATATATATATATATATATATATATATATATAAATGCATAACCAATAAAGGCATAAAGAAATAGCAACAGATCAAGCATTTCTCACTATTTAAACATAAGCATGATTAAGACATATTAAAAACATTCATGCCAAACAGTAAAAGCATCTTTTGGTAGAAACAGGTGGACAACGGAGAGGCGGGTGGGACAGTGAGGAATCCACAGGCAGATACTGTATCCACCAGAAAAAGCGTTACCGAAGGTAAGTAACTTGCTCTTCTGATGGATACTTCTGCCTGTTGATTCCTCACCTTTTGAATAGAATCCTCAAGCCGTACCTCACCCGGAGGAGGGTGTCCACCTGACTAGACCAAAAATCTTGCAAAACAGATCGAGCAAAATGGCCATCCCTCCTAACCTCCGAATCCAATAATAATCGAATAATTTTTAGTCGAAATTATATTGAAAATAAAACTTTAAAAATACTTTTATTAATACATTTAGACAAACACTTAAAGGAAAACTTTTATTTATAATTAATTTAAAGATATTTCATACTTTACAAATTACGCCTAAGTCGCGACCCCAGCGCGACTTTTCAAAATGGCTACCGGAATGCGCGCAGCCATCGTGTAGGCTGCGCGAAGGGTGCGCGACTTCTGTATAATATTAAAAAAAAAAAAGAATGAATATAGTTTTCCTAACTAAAATTATTCACAATTTTTTGAAATATATATGTGTGTATATATATATATATATATATATATATATATATATAGAAAATTAAAAAACATAGGATTGAGGTACATTAGACTTACAAATTTTCATTTAAAAAACCTTTGAAAATCACTGGAAAAACCATAGGTTTCAGGCACGTTATAGTTAGAAATTAGCATTTAAAAAACCATAGAAATTCACTGAAAAAACCATAGGTTTCAGGCACGTTATAGTTAGAAATTAGCATTTAAAAATCATAGAAATTAACTGAAAAAACCATAGGTTTCAGGAACGTTATAGTTTGTTGGACATTTCCCTCGTACAAAACCATAGAAATTCCGGCGTTATAGTTAGTTCAGCTAACTATAACTCGCGCCCCCGCAATGCACTGCTGATGACGTCACATATTACATCATTCATGACATGGTCAGTGACATCACTGATATCACTGATGACATCTCTATTTTTCAACATTATTTCTCAGAAACTACTGAACGGATTCACATCACAAAAGGCATAATTTGCAGACCAAGATCTAGCTCCCTGACAAATTTGGTGTAATTCCATTCAGCAGTTTTTGCTGTAGCCCTGCCTAAAGACCACTATAGAAAATACATGGGGATTTTGCGTTTTGGGACCCCTGTTTTTTCTAGGCCCCGCTTGACAGATCATCCCAAAACTATCGCCTTTTTTGGAAAGTTTCGTGGAGGTTCGTCAAGTGGTGCCAAAGTTATTAGCAACACAAAAAAACGCTTTTCCTCAGGGACAGACACGTTATATATATATATATATATATATATATATATATATATATATATATATATATATATATAGTTTTCTTTTTGTAATTGTACAAGGCAAACCCAAACTATAGAAAACTATATAAATATATATATACATATATTACCTACTGGCGGTCGCCAGTAGGTAGTTATAGTTAGGACCTCGTTTCTATTCAAATAGCGTTTTTTCTTTTGCCAATATCTTTGGCGCCTTTTGACGATTCTTGGCGAAATTTTCAAAACTAGTGGCCCGCTCCGGTCAGCTCCTGTCTTGAAAGTTTCGGGGTGATTCATCAAGCGGGGGCCGAGAAAAAAGGGGGGTCCCAAAACGCGTTTTCCCCATGTTAATTTCCATAGGAAACTTTAGACAAAGCTACAGCCCGAACTGCTGAACGGAATTACACCAAATTTGGCAGAAAGGTAGGTCTTGGTTCGTAAAGAGCCCTTTTTTTTTTAATGGTGTAAATCCGTTCAGTAGTTCCTGAGAAATTAGAAAAAGAAAAATATTGATATCTGTGCACCGAGGAGGAGTCGCGACTCCTCCCGGGCACGAGCTTCACTCTGATTGGCTGCCAACACTCTAAACCAGAATGTGTTGGCAGCCATCTTGTGACTCGGTAACCAAGTCACAAGAAAAGAGTTTTAAAAAAAGGTAAAAAACCAGAAAAGGGGGCAGGGTAGAAAGACCCTGACCCCCTAGGCCTGCTCAGGGGTTCCCACAGAGACCCCCAGGGCCCAAAAAAGCATTTAAAAAAAAAAAAAATCAGCAGACTTCGCGCTCGGTGCGCGAATCCTGCCGAAATTTTTTTTTAAACGAAGCGCGGGCTCTCACGCTTCGTTACTAAAAAAGCCCCCGGGTGGGCCAGGTTCCGGGGGCAATATAAAATTAGGGTGTGGGGGCCCGCGGTGGCCCCCACAGCCCCGGGGACCGCCACCTCCCCGGGGCTTATTAATTTGAATGCGGGGGGCACGCGGCCCCCCCCGCAGCCCCGGGGACCGCCACCTCCCCGGGGCTTCCTTAATGCGTGGGGGGTCCAAACCCCCCCCCACGATGCCCCGGGGACCGCCACCTCCCCGGGGCATTTATGTAAATGGGCGGGGGGCCTCGCGGGCCACCCGGGGACCGCCACCTATAAATAATAATTATAATAGTAATTAGTGTGGGGGGGCTCAAGCCCCCCCACACTGCCCCGGGGACCACCACCTTCCCAGGGCACTTGATATTCAAATTCGGGGGTCCATTACGGACCCAAGGCCCCGGGGACCACCACCTCCCCGGGGCTTTGAAAATGGAGGGTGGGGGGCCGCGCGGCCCCCCTCCTGGAGCCCTTGATGGCCCTGGGGACCGCCACTCCCCCAGGGCCGGCTCCTGCAATGTCCCGGGGTGCCCACCCCCGGGACATTGCTGTTTGCTATGACAGGGCGGGAGCCATGCGGCTCCCGCCCTGTCATAGCAAACTCTGCTTTGCTTCCTTGAAGCGAGAGCAGGAAAGCCTGCTCTCGCTTCAATGTTTTTCTGCAGACAAAGTTAAATTGGTCAAGGAACTGTTTAACTACTTTTCTTTGGTGTGCTTTGATGCTTATGAGAGTGTATTGGATTTGGACTACTTTTGTAGGTCTAAAAGTGTAATACTCAAGGTGGGTGAGTATGTGGCACCATATGAGCACCCAATACTAAAAGGAATGAGATTTATTGGATGTTACATTTACTATTTATGAACTTATGATGATGTGCTGATTAAGGTAGCATATCCACCACATTTTTGATATTTCTACAATATGCACTCATACACCTATATAGACACTCACACACTGCCACTCATCCATAGAGTTACTCACACACCTAGTCAGTCATGCAAATAATTAATCACACTCCCATTTACTCACCTATACAGTTATACACACACCACCTCACTTACTCATACAGATACTAACACATACTTATGCTCTTATACAATCACTGATACAAGCACACACTCATCCATACAGCCACTCTCACAATCACTCACTCTCACATAGTCATTTATATACTCCAACACTCACATATACTGCCGTTCACATATGTAGTTACTCACACATGTACCACTGAGACATCCATTCACTCACCAACACACCCATACACTCACTCACTCACCCACCCATACAGTCCATCACAGATGCACTCTTGAATCCATACACCCAGTGAATCACCCACTCACACATCTATGCACAGTCACATACCCCCCACCCACACAAACACTCAGGCACCCATACAGATACTCAGACAACCAATCAATAACCCATATAGACACTCATGTAGCTATTCTCCAACCCATGCAGCCACTTACACACCAACAGACAGACTGATAGTCATTCACACAGTTTAGTCACTAACCCATGCATTCAGTAAGATACGTTTAATCACTCACTTATAGAGTCAGTCACGCACCTAGTAAATCATCCATTCAGACACTCATACACCCACTCATTCTTCAATACACCTTGGCCTATATATATTAAACATATTTAAACTTTACAGAAACACACAGTCACTGGATGATGTCATCAGTGATGTCATTTGAGATGTCATCAGTGATGTCATGAGTGATGTCACTGACCATGTCATGAGTGATGTAATATGTGATGTCATCAGCAGTGCATTGCGGGGGCGCGAGTTATAGTTAGCTGAACTAACTATAACGGCCGAATTTCACTGGTTTTGTACGAGTGAAATGTCCAACTAACTAAAACGTCCCTGAAACCTGTGTTTTTTTTGTGAATTTCTAAGGTTTTTTTAAATGCTAATTTCTAACTATAACGTCCCTGAAACCTGTGGTTTTTTCTGTGAAAATATATATATATATATATATATATATATATATATATATGTCCATACCAATTGCTCTGCAAATGAGGACGCACTCGAGCAGCACCTGACTTGTAAGAAGTCTTTATTATCCAGAAAACAGATGCATGCATTCTGCTAATTATTGTAGTCCACCTGACGCGTTTCGGAATTCATATCCCTTATTCATAGGCATGGCCCAAATGCTCGCACTGCTACTGGCACAGCGATACTTGATTGGTTGCCCTCCAATGGGCTACTCAGGTGAGTCATCCCCCGTTGCTTGCTGGGATTTGTAGTGTGTCAATAGCAGAAGTCTGTACCCAAATAGGCCCTGCATTATCTCGAGCCCATAAAGTTAATTCACAACCCTCCAATGGGCTTCAGAATCTAAGTCCGTTATCAAGTTACAGGAAGTGCTGTTCCACCTTAAGGCATTATATATATCTCCTCAACGTGCCTGTACACAAAAACCGGCTCCGGCACGCTCAGGCTCACCACTACTGACTTTATTGTGTCTACAAACACAGGTAACGCGTTTCAACCGCTGCCGTGGTCTTTGTCAAACCTATTGTTGTCTGCATTTTCGTTTACATTTATAGATCCACGTAGAGTTTCAAAACATTTAAAGTGACAGTGCAAAGTTACTAGTTAAAGTGACACGTGCAATTTTTCGGAAAAAAAAGTGTGACCTGTGCCATATTTGTTAATAAGTCTCAACAAACATTACAATAGACCCTATCCCAGTATGGAGTTAGAAAAGACAACAATTATTCAATTAAATTATCAGCAAACGGCTCTGCGGTTGGTCCATGAATTAGTGGGTTGTTGTATAACACCAGTGTGCCTGTTTTATAGAATTCATCATTGCACAGACGACATAATATAGTCTTCCATTTCCTTGAAAGCAGGCTTAAACCGCATGGATGCCTAATGCCTCAACATTTCTCCTAATGTCATCACAACATCATACAGGGCAAGTGCCCATTGTAAGTTGACTGATACATATGAAAAATAAATCATAAATATTCATCGTTTTAAATACATCTAAAATTCCTACTGTTTATAAACCAACCTAATTGGTGCTAAAGTGCCGTGCAAATAATTGATGTGAAACTCTTGGAAGCCTGGATAAAACTCTGTGTACAGGATTGGGCTTGGATGAAAAAATCTAAAACAATTTAATTAAGATTGAAACCGTATTATCTAAGGAACTCTCGTAAAGTGGCCTTATTGGTTAACTCATAAGTGGACATGCAGATCTTCTTCAGTGTTGTAACCATTGGGGATCTTGGAATTAAATCGTAGAATGTATCTAGATTCCAGCTGTCTCAAATATTTCTCTCTATTTCCACCCCTTATTCTGTTTGGCACCTGATCCAACACAAAATATTCCAAATCCTTAACCTTACTCTCATGTATCTGCTCAAAGTGCCTCGCTACTGGGTATGTCTGATCTTTATTTTTAATAGCCCTGATGTGCTGTAAAATGCGTTGGTGTACATGCAAAATGGTACTACCTATCTACCTATGCAGAGCTTCAGACAACTACATCTTAGAGCGTATATCAGAAAAGGGTACAAGCACATCTGTGGTGTTGACACCTTAATTGCAAGCTTTGCATTTGTGGCATCGTCTGAATCCTCTGCTCTCACTCAGCCATGTTTCTTGTTTCTGTGTTCACAAGATGTTGCCTCATCGATCTTGCTTTGCGAAAAGTGATAAGTGGTCTGTTTGTATTTTCGGCCCTAGGGTGGGGTCGCTACGTACTAGATGCCAATGCTTCTGAAAAATGGCTCTAATCTTGTGGTGCTGCATGTTATACCCAGTAATGAAACAAAATTTTTGATCTAACTTGTTAGGTGGATCTTTTTTATTCTTATCTGTAAAGATTAGCTGCTCCCTAGGTTTTGAATTTGCTTTGTTCTTTGCCTTATCCAGGATAGCTTTGTTGTAGTCTTGTGCTTCAAACCTCTTACTTAGTTCAGTTTGTGCTTTATGAAGCTGCTCCAGACTGCTACAGTTTCTTCTCAGACGCAAATTCTCTGCATAAGGGATACTATTCTTTCATTTCGTAGGATGGAAACTCCGAGCATGCAGTACAGTATTTCCTGCAGTGCTCTTACGAAATGTTTTAGTTTGTAGTTTTCCATCTATTACGTAAATCGTTAAATCCAAGAACTGTACTTCCCTTTCACTGAGATAAGACGTGAAATGGAAATTCAATTAATTCATATTTAGTCTCTTCACAAAGTCCTCTGCTGTCAACTTACTGCCTCGCCATATTATAAAAAGATCATCAATATAGCGTGACCAAAGGACCACATTTTCTGTCATCTCTTGGGCATACTGGGTTGCCAGCACCTGCTCCTCCCACCAGCCCATATGCAGATTCGCATAACTGGGGGCGAAGCAGGTGCCCATGGCTGTTCCCCTCATTTGTCGATAAAGATCTTTTCCAAAGAAAAATGTGTTGTTACATAGACACCACCCTAAAATGCTCAACAGCATTTCAGTGTGTTTATAGAGAGTTAGTTGCCGGGAACTCAAAGTACTGGACTGCCCTAATGCCATCCATGTGTGCAATACTTGTATCTAGGGAGGAGACATCCAAAGTCATCATTACATAGTCTTCCTCCCAATTGATGTATTGTATTGTAATTGCATTTATATAGCGCTTACTACCCCTGACGAGGCGTCGAAGCACTTTTTCGGCCAGTAGCACGTTACTCCGGAACCCAAGAAGGATTAGTGTTGAATTAGTATAGTGAAATATGAAAGTAATTTGAGTGGTGGATAGGTTAGTCAGTTATTTGGATTCAGAAGGATAGCGGAGGGATAGAAGAGGGAAAAAGGTTTGCATTTATATAGCGCTTGTTATCCCTGATGGGGCGTTGAAGCGCTTTCTTTATTTTTATTTTTTACGAGTTGCACGCTGTAGGAGAGTAGGATCTGCTTCACATGGGTACCCCCACTTTTTGCTGATGCTTCACTGTTTTTCGACTTTAGTCTGGCTGGGGCCCTGCTAATCAGAACCCCAGCCTAGCTGCTTCCTCTCTAAAATGGTTTCCATGTCTCTGATTGGAATCTGGAGTGCCCTTATAAGTCCCTAGTATATGGTATACTATGTACCCAGGGCATAGGTACCTCAGAGGCCTACCAGGGGCTGCAGCATGTATTGTGCCACCCCTGGAAGGCCATCCAAAATGACACCACAGGTCTGCTACTGCAGCCTGGGTAAGGTGGTGCATGCACCCCTTACTGTGACATAGGCTACCTATATCACTACATACATACACACATATAAACCTATAAGTCACTCCTATGGCAGGCCTTATCAATCCTGGAGGCAGAGTGCGTGGTTCCTATGTGAGAGGGTGCCCCTGCATGAGCAGGGCCCCTCTGCAGCGTTCGGAGACCCTTCTCTGATGCTGTTTGTAGTGCAGCCTGACCATATACTCTTAAGCGCATTATAACCTCGCGTTAAATGCTAACTTTGGGATGGCTGCACGGAAACATGTCGTGTTTGGTGTCAAACATCTTGGAATACTACCCCCCCGCCAGTTCTGGCGGCGGGGGTAGCATTCCACCCTTCTAGAGGGAGAGACATGTACACACCGGCCTGCCCGGTAACTTCTTTCCAAGCCCTGGCATCACAAAATGGATGCCGCTGCCACAGACACGAGTCTGGCCTCCTGCTGCTGACCGAAACTCCGGCAGGGGAGGCCTGGACAATAGGTTTCCTGTCCCAGGGAGGTGTAACCACCTCCCCAGACAGGATAGTGTGTATTGGGGCTGGGCGGGAGCACTCTCTGGTGCTTTGAAGTCCTGCACTGGGGGCACATTTGGTGTCCCTGTGCATACCCCAGTTCAAACCGGCTCAGGGGCTTCCAGCCCTGCTCTGGCGCGAAACTGGACAAAGGGAAAGGGGTGTAACCACCCCTCTGCCCTGACCCTCCCATAGGTGGGTCCCCAGAGTATGTCCAACCCCCTAACTTGGTATAAGTATGGGACCCCAGTCCTTAGGACTTTAGATTTACCTGGACGAAACTCTGACACAGAATCCTGGACCTTTGACACTCTACTTCAAGATTAGAGGACTGAAGAATCTCCCTTGGGGTCAAGGAGTGACTCCCCTGCTTGGCAGGCACCAAAGAAGCAATTGTCCGGTCTGCATCGCTGAAGCTCCCGCCGGACGCCGAAGTCTTTACATCACCAGAGGTGGATTTCCAGACTTCCCCGAGGCTGCCCTGAGTCCCCAGCAAAGCTGAGGCCCGTAGCTGTCGTGGGTAACGTGGAATCGCATTTGCAAGTGCATCCTCTTCTGGGTCTCCCACGAAGTTGTGCTTTGGGCTCCGAGTAGCCCCAGCCTCCAGCACCGACTGCACCGAAGATCACTGGTCTCCACTCCATGAGTGTCCTGTGAGCCAGCTCCAAGTGCGTCCACTCGAGGCTCCTTCGCGGTCGCTAGTCCGTTGGCTAGTAGGCCCTCCCGAAGGCCAATCTTCTTCTGCTTGGGCTCCCTGGTTGCTCCAGGCGTGCCCTGACTTACCCTTGCTGGGTAAGTCCCACAGACCTTGCTGGTCTGCACCATCGTCCTTCTTCCATGAGACTTGCCGTTGCCAAGGCTTGTTGGGTCCAATCCGGTCGCCGACACCCCTGCAATCGACAGACGTCGTGGGACAGCTCGAATCCAGCTCCTGGTCGTCGTCGACGCCTCCTGGACCTCGTGGCTGAAGAGTCAAGACGACCGTCAACCTACCTGAAGCACTCGACATCAGTGGGCATCTGCTCATCGCCTTCCTGGTCACTGGCTAGTGACCCAGACTCTGTCCCCTCTGCTTTCAGGATCTTGAGATCTTCGATCCACCTTTGGATCCACCCGAACACTTTCGACTTGGCCGCCAGCAGCACTTTGCAGCAGATCGCCATTGAAAACGACGACGACTCCCGACCCCGAAAGACACCTATGCACCCGGCTCCCCTGGGTGAGGTAACTCGAGTACTCCGGTGCTCCCGTGGGTATTGACACTAGAACAGCCTAGTTCTAAAGGGGTTTGCTCCAAGTCCTCCTCTAAGTGTCCCTTTTCTTTAAACTTCCAACCGTGACTTTCCCCATAGAAGTCACCGGCGATTCGCGGCTGTGTTCTCACGCTGCACGCGTCCCCCGTGGGTCCCCTGTGTCACTACCTTGGGTGGTTCCTTGTGGTCCAAGCACTTCTACAGGCTCTAGGCCTTGTGTCTAGTTCAGTCGTGGTTCTTATACCACTTTATTGGTATATGGTTTGGTACGCCCCTAGGGCTCAAACGTGTATTTGTGCTATTACTGTAGATAACTAACTTATAACTTATGTACTTCGAACTCTAGCCTCATAAAGAGACTAGAGGGGTGTGTTTAGCAATAAATACATATATTTTGAATATATACCTGGTGTGGTCCTCTTTCATTTGGTCACTCAAGAGATTATAGACTGGTAAAACAAGCTGCTTTACATTCCTCCAAGACTTAGCCTGAAGGCTGCTCTCCATAGCTACCACTAGGATAGCTTTCAATAAAGGTTGTCTTTAACCTATCTCCAATAAGGGGTTGTTTGGACTGGTGCAAGGTGCCCACTATAATTAGTGGACAGCATATGCCAGGCCAACTTCTCACACACGCTACTCCGGAACCCATAAAGGATTAGTGGTGAATTAGTATATTGAAATATGAAAGTAATTTGAGTGGTGGATATTAGTCAGTTATTTGGATTGAGAAGGATAGCGGAGGGATAGAAGAGGGGAAAAAAGGTTTGCATTTATATGGCGCTTGTTACCCCTAATGGGGTGTTGAAGCACTTTCTTGGTGAGTAGCACGCTACTCCGGAACCCATAAGGATTAGTGGTGAATTAGTATAGTGAGATATGAAAGTAATTTGAGTGATGGATGATATGTTAGTCGGTTATTTGGATTGAGAAGGGTAGCAGAGGGATAGAAGAGGGAAAGAGGTTTGCATATATATATATATATATATATATATATAGCGCTTGTTACCCCTGATGGGGTGTTGAAGCACTTTTTCGGAGAGTAGCACGCTACTCCGGAACCCATAAAGGATTAGTGGTGAATTAGTATGGTGAAATATGAAAGTAATTTGAGTAGTGGATACTAGTCAGTTATTTGGATTGAGAAGTATAGCGGAGGGATAGAAGAGAGAAAAAGGGTTGCATTTATATAGTGCTTGCTACCCCCTAATGAGGTGTTGAAGCGCTTTTTTCGGCGAGTAGCCCGCTACTCGGAACCCATAAAGGATTAGTGATGAATAAGTATAGTGAAATATGAAATTTGATAAGTGGACATGTTAGTCTGTTTTTTTTTATTGAAAAGGATAGTGGAGGGATAGAAGAGTGAAGGATTTAGAGATTTGGTTTTTTTTTTGGACGTCATAGCAGTAGTGGGAGGCTTGGAATGAGTAAAAAGGGATGTGGTGGGGAAGAGTCCGAGGGAAGAGTTTAGAAAGGCTTGTTTTGGGGGATCAGTATAGTAAAAAAGGTGTCAGATGGTGCAAGGAGGGGTAGAGTAGGGGAGAGTCTAGAAAGGGCTATTTTGGGGGTCATAAGTGGTATGGGGTTTGAGATGAATGAGAGAGTGGATGTAGAGGATATATTGATAGAGGTATAGGGTGAGGAATAGGGTAGTGCATTGGAAAGAGTAGTAGAAAGAGGTTGGAGATGGTGTAACCTTGTTGTGCAGTAGACACGGAGAAGCAAAGTTGTGATGTGTGGCACGTTGCTTATATTGTTTGCTTATGTTTAGGGCGGAAGGTGTATGAGTCAGTGGTGGTGGTGCAGCATGTGGGTCATGTAGTAAGCTTCTAAATTGTCCAATGGATGAGAGGCGGTTATAAGAGAGTTGCTGTGTTGCTTTATGGGTGTTAGGTGTGGTGGAAGAGAGAAAGATTGGCATTGTGGTTTGTTCCTTTGTGTAGTTTGAAAGGTGGGTGTATGATTGTATTCTGTGACTGTAAGTATTATGAGGTGTTGTGCTTGAGAGATTTTGTTGTGCTGATGTGTGTGATATGTTTTGTTTTTAAGGAGTAGTGAAAAGAGTTGCTGATGTATTTGTTTCATTAGATGGATTTGTTTGTATACTATTGTTTGTGAGTGGAATTTGTAAGGTAAAGGGGTGGTGATGTGTTTGTGAGTAGAGTGTATGTTGTGTGTAGGAGGGGATGAAGTAGATTTAAGACTGTTTGTTTTAGACCTGTTTGCTGCAAGAGTTAAAATGTATGGTGCTGTGGCATGTAAATGTTGTGTTGTGTTATTGTGGTAGAAAGAAGAGGAGGCTGTTGGTTGGACAAATGATGGAAGGCTGAGTAGTGTTAATGATAAAAGGGGGTCTGTTAGGAGTAATTAGAGTGGGGAGTGTGTGTCTGGATAGGTTGTAGTTAAGTATGGTATGGATTTTGGTTGTGTTTGTGATGAGTGCATTGGTTAGTGGTATAGGATAGAGTTGTGTACTGTTCGTAGGTGATGGTGGAAATGTGTGGTACATTTTCTTCAGAAAATCCCTGAATCTTTAGTATAGAATGACAAATTCTTAACTGAGTCCTGTAAAAAGTGATCAAGATATTTGAGGTGTTTTCAAATAAGCTACCAATGGCCGATATGATCGGACGGCCAGGTGGCACATTTATGTTTTTATGTATTTTAGGTATAAGATACACGATTGGCGTAATGGGTGACTCCACTTTAAGGAACCTGAATTCTGCTTGTGAACTGCTTTCCATTGCGCCAAATCTAGATGGAATTTTGTTGTGACATCTTGAAGTGTACCTTTATCAATTTTCAAATAGCATTGACTGTCATTTAATTGACTCATTGCCTCTTCCTGACACATAGCAAGTGGCCAAATCACTATATTTCCGCCTTTGTCTGCCTGCCTTACTACTATATCATATATATATATTAATGTTCTTACGAATTTAAAATTAGAGACGCGAGTGCACCGACCACCATCAGTGACACCTGTAGCATATGAAAGCGATTTAAGAGTCAGCGACATGACTCTTATGTTAGATTTGAGGGCACTAGAAATCGAAAGTCTCACTCAGGACACTGATGGAGAGGGTGAAAGAGAACTTCAGAGCACCAATACCGATGTCACAATGTTAGCACAGGAACATAGTATGGAAATTTCAGGTGATGCACCAACAGGTTTCAGACCAAATTCACGTTTTGTACCCATGACAGCGAGAGATGGCACTGATGTGTACAGTGAACTGGTGGTTAATGAGTTAAAAAAGCTGCACAAACAAACGTGAAAAAAAATGCATAAAATCACAAAAACAAAAAGATTATTATGCGTTAGTGAATAAACTAGCATTGAATAATGATTGTATTGTGCGTAATGCTGATAAAGGTGGGAATGGTGTGCTATGGGGCAAGAGCAAATATCTAACTGAAGCTTACAAGCAATTAAACAACAGATCTAATTATGTTAGAATCACTGAGAACATAATGATGGCAGCCCACAGCAAGTACAATTCAGATTTGCAGAACTGGTATGATCGAAGTCTGATTAACCATGATGAGTTTGTTTCTAAAAATCAATAATCCTGTGACACCTGTACTTTACCTGATACCCAAAGTTCACAAAGATTTGGTGAATCCTCCTGGGCGCCCCATTATATCAGCTTTGGGTAGCGCCCTGGAGAACACATCAAAGTATGTTGATTCGTTTTTAAGCAAGCTGGTGAAGACTCTCCCATCCTATATACAGGATACGGGGGATTTCCTCAAAGGGATTTATGATCTTCCTTGGGAAGCAGATTTTTTACTCCTGACAATTGATGTATCTACGCTCTATACGAGCATCAAGCATAGCGATGGTCTGAATGCAATAAAATATTTCTTGGGCAGTAGACCTCTTTAAACTATGGTCACATACGCAGATGCTACTTCAAATGGTAGAGATGTGCCTTACGAATAACTACTTCCTTTTTAATGAAGAGCTTTTTCATCAGACTTGCGGTACTGCGATGGGCACCTGCTTCGCCCCCAGCTATGCGAATTTGCATATGGGCTGGTGGGAGGAGCAGGTGGTCCGGACGCAGTACCACAAGGAATGGCAAGATCATGTATTGCATTGGAGTAGGTTCATTGACGACCTCCTTGTCTTTTGGAAAGGCACAGAGAAAGAGGCAAAGGATTTCATTAAGAAACTTGAGTTAAACAATCTCAAGTTTACTTAAGAAATAAGCTCCACAAGTGTAAACTTTTTAGATCTGTTTATATAAACAATGGGAAATTGGAGACAAAATTGTTCTGGAAGCCGACAGCAGGCAACACTTTGCTTCATGCAACAAGCTTCCATCCGAAGAACTTGTTAAGAAGCATCCCCTATGGGGAATGCTGAAGGACCATGAGAAATTGTAGCAATAAAGAACAGATGACCAAAGAACTGAGTAGTTTGAAAACTCGGTTCAAGACTAGAGGTTACTCAGATGAATGTATTAGGACAGCAATAACAAAAGCGAATAAGATGACAAGGGAAGAAATCTTGTTTGATAAAAGCAAGTCCAAAAGAAACAAGAACTACAAGGGAAAGATCAGTGTAGAATGATAACCACATACAGTACTCAGGAGGCCAATGTAAGAAGCATCATGAATAAGCATTGGCACATTATTCGAAATGACCCAATATTAGGTAAAATGGTACTGCGGAAACCACAGATAACTTTTAGACGAGCTAAATCTCTCAAACAAACAGTGGTCAGAAATACACTGCAGAAAGAGAAAGATAGAAATCCAAGTACAATATGGTTAAGGAGGAAACCAGGTTTCTTAAAATGCACCAAGTGCAAGGCTTGCACACATGGGAAGAACACTACATCTTACATGTCTAATCTATCTACTCATGTTAAGAAAATTTATGGTGAATTTACATGCAAAACTGAATATGCTGTCTACGTGCTTCAGTGCCCATGTGGCTTGAGATACGTGGGCAGCACTATTCTGCCTGTTCACAAACGGATTCTTCAGCATTTAAGAGCCATTAAGAATGGCGATAGATCATATCCAGTTGCGTGCCATTTTGAGACCGTCCACAATAAAAATGAGCAAGGCTTGACTTATTTCGTGATTGATGCTGTCTTACCGAATATCAGAGGAGGTAATCGTGAGAAAAAATTGAGAAAGCTTGAGTCTTGTTACATTATTGAATTGAATACGTAAAATTCCAGAAGGATTGAATATGGAAGAAGATTTCCATACTCATCTGTGATGACTATATGCCAAACATGAAACTTCCTCTCACACCCCATTCATGATTTTAAATGTTAGATTTTTTGTTGTTTAGAGAGCACATTTTGCACTTTGCACTTTGGTTAGACAGCTGTTTGTTGGAAAAGAAAATGAATTCATGCTGTAGATTATGCCCACATGGGCTGAATAGTTTACTGTTGATATGTATTAGCAGTGTGTACAATAGCCCACTTGGGCGGAATTTTAATTTTAAACCTGGGTACCACAAGAAGGAAAAATCTTGAGAATGCGGCTTATTCTAGAATAATGCTGTCTAGATTTGCAATGAATTTTGGGGAATTAGTTTTATTCCTGTGCATTGCTATACGCATGAAGTATCCTATTAGAGTTTGGTAAAAATTGTACAATATATTTTTAATCATTCGGCATGTAAATAGATGTGAGTTAAATTTAACTGTGACTTGTTAACGCATGGAATTGAAAAAAACTACGAGTCTGTCTACAGTTTTAATTGCACAGTAGTTTACACGTGACCCACAACAAAAAAATGTGTGTTTAAAATGAGTGAAAAACGTTACTTCCGTGTTGGTGAGCAAGCCTGCAAGACAGGCGGAACGCGTCCAATTAGAGCCGGCGAATAAACCCATTTTGTTGCACCTGTACACGGCGTCGTCATCCTTGCTGCGAGGCGAAGATAAAATATTTGTGTGGACCTGGCTTGGACGGTCCGTAACGACGACACGCTCTCTGGTTTGGAGCAGCGGCGGAGCTATCCAGGCAACTTCGTTTGAATATATATATATATATAAATGTGTATATATATATAAAAATAACAATCAGGTTCGTTCGTTTGTCAGCCTCTTAGATGCTCCTGGCTCCCCCTTTGAAAAAGGTCAAGGTTGACTGAAATGCATAAGGGATCAAGAAACGCCAGCGCCTCTGAAAGAGCAATAAAATCTGTTTGTTTCAACGTGATGTGTGCGGCTCATTCCTCTCTCAGTGAGAGAGGTTCTCTTTGATGTCTACACGGCTTGGTCCTGCCGCAAGCGACGCACCGCCAGAAAAAAGAGCGCCATCACTGCCCAAAAACGGACCTTGTTGGTGAGTGTTTGCGAGAACAATAAGGGCAGCGCCGCCGCCAGGGACTGGACCTTGGTTTTGGGCCCCAGCAAACTCAAAAGATAGTATGCACGGGGATCACGCTGAACAATGTTTTAAAGAGCAAGAACTTTAATGCATCGCCCACTGAAGGGTAATAATTACGGGACTGGGAACGAACTACAGGAACCAAGATGCTTTGATGTTAGCCTATCGTGGCGCCCACCAGGGGGCAACCATTCTAAAAATAGCAATCAGGTTCGTTCGTTTGTCAGCCTCTTAGATGCTCCTGGCTCCCCCTTTGAAAAAGTTCAAGGTTGACTGAAATGCATCAGGGATCAAACGCCAGCTCCTCTGAAAGAGCAATAAAATCTGTTTGTTTCAACGTGATGTGTGCGGCTCATTCCTCTCTCAGTGAGAGAGGTTCTCTTTGATATATATATATATATATATCACTGAAAAAACCATAGGTTTTAGGGACAGTTATAGTTAGTTGGACATTTCACTTGTACAAAACCATAGAAATTCCCCCGTTATAGTTAGTTCAGCTAACTATAACTCGCGCCCGCAATGCACTGCTGATGACGTCACATATTACATCACTCATGACATGGTCAGTGACATCACTGATGACATCTCAAATGACATCACTGATGACATTATCCAGTGACTGTGTGTTTCTGTAAAGTTTAAATATGTTTAATATATTTAGGGAAAGGCGTATTGAAGAATGAGTGGGTGTATAAGTGTCTGAATGGATGATTTAGTACGTGAGTGACTGACTCTACAAGTGAGTGATTAAATGTATCTTACTGAATGCATGGGTTAGTGACTAAACTGTGTGAATGTCTGTATCCGTCTGTCTGTTGGTTTGTAAGCGGCTGCATGGGCTTTCTGAATAGCTACATGAGTGTCTACATGGGTTATTGATTGATTGTCTGAGTATCTGTATGGGTGCCTGAGTGTTTGTGTGGGTGGGGTGTGTGTGACTCTGTGCATAGATGTGTGAGTTGGTGATTCACTGGGTGCATGGTTTCAAGAGTGCATCTGTGATGGACTGTATGGGTGGGTGAGTGTGTGTATGGGTGTGTTAGTGATTGAATGTATATCTCAGTGGTACATGTGTGAGTAACTACAGTGAGAGTGGCTGTATGGATGAGTGTGTACTTGTATCAGTGATTGTATAAGAGCGTAAGAATGTGCTAGTATTTGTATGAGTAAGTGAGCTGGTGTGTGTATAACTGTATAGGTGAGTAAATGGGTGTGTGATTAAGTTTTTTGCATGACTGACTAGGTGTGTGAGTACCTCTATGGATGAGTGGCGGTGTGTGAGTGTTTATATAGGTGTATGAGTGCATATGATAGTCCTGTACTGAGTGACTAAGTATGAGTGACTGTACGGGTGAGTGAGTGGATGTGTGTGTAGACCTAAGAATCAGTGAGTGGGTATGTAGTTTTTGGTGTTGGAGTGTCTATGGTTTTGAGAATGGCAGTCTGTAATTTAGAGTGGGTGTATCAAAAGTTATATTAGGGTGTGAGAAGATGCATGAAATTATCACATGGATGATGTCATCAGTGATGTCATTTGAGATGTCATCAGTGATGTCATCAGTGATGTCACTGACCATGTCATGAGTGATGTAATATGTGACGTCATCAGCAGTGCATTGCGGGGCGCGAGTTATAGTTAGCTGAACTAACTATAACGGGGGAATTTCTATGGTTTTGTACGAGTGAAATGTCCAACTAACTATAACTGTCCCTAAAACCTATGGTTTTTTCAGTGAATTTCAAAGGTTTTTTAAATGCTAATTTCTAACTATAACGTGTCTGAAACCTATGGTTTTTTCAGTGAATTTCAAAGGTTTTTTAAATGCTAATTTCTAACTATAACGTGCCTGAAACCTATGATTTTTTAAGTGAATTTCAAAGGTTTTTTAAATGCTAGTTTCTAACTATGCCTACAGAGGTAGGACATGTGAAGAAAGAAGAAAAAACGCACAGAAAGAAGCAAAGATGTGCAGAAAGAACCAACAGAGGAGCAGAAAGAGGCCTTGTTGCAAAATCATCCTGTGCCCACAACTTTTTCAGACGGGTACTGGTGGTAACTGACTCTGACTAACCAGAGCCAGTGCTATGCTAAAAACACTTAGAATACAGTGAAAACACCTACATACACTAGGGAACACTATGCGTTGGGGTACCCCTGTGATTAGCATGACCTCCTCTGCAAGTCCCTAGTACATAATAGGGCAGGGGATTAAAACTACCTCTTAAAAGCGCTACAGGGCGCGTTTGCACAGTGGTGAAGGGAGGGGGGCCTGAGGTGACATGTGTGCAAACGCACCCCGTGGCGCGTTTTAAGTTGCGGGATTAAGTCCCCTTGAATTCTGAGGGTCCCTGGGGCCCAACTAGCCCCCAGGTACCTACAGTTAGGACCACAGAGCTGAGTTGCAGAGAGGCGTTCCGAGGCCACGCACCTTTTTTCACCTCTCCAACGCAACTCTGTTGTGCTTACTGAAGGTACCTGGTGGGCTAGTTGGCCCCAGGGTCCCTCAGGATTCAAAGGGAATTAATTCCCCAACTTAAAACGCACCACAGGGCGTGTTTGCGCACATGTCACCTGAGGCCCCGCCCCTCCCTTCACCACTGTGCAAACGCGCCCCGTGGTGCGTTTTAAGTTGGGGGATTAGGTCACCTTGAATCCTGAGGGTCCCTGGGGCCCAACTAGCCCACTAGGTACTTCCAGTAAGCACCACAGGCCTGCGTTGCAACGCCTGTAACAAATTGTGCAGTTGTGTTTAGGTAGTGAAGAGGGTCGTGCTGGGGGTAGTGTTTTAGGGTTTAGGGTAGTGCAGTGGTGTTTGTGTAGTGTAGGGGGTCATGCTGGGGGTAGATTTAGGGTTTAGGGTAGTGCAGTGGTGTTTGGGAAGTGTAGGGAGTCGTGCTGGGGGAGTGTTTTAGGGTTTAGGGTAGTGCAGTGGTGTTTGGGTAGTGTAGGGGGTCGTGCTGGGGGTAGTGTTTTAGGGTAGTGCAGTGGTGTTTGGGTAGTGTAGGGGGTCGTGCTGGGGGTAGTGATTTAGGGTAGTGCAGTGGTGTTTGGGTAATGTAGGGGGTACTGCTGGGGGTAGTGTTTTAGGGTTTAGGGTAGTGCAGTGGTGTTTGGGTAGTGTAGGGGTACTGCTGGGGGTAGTTTTTAGGGTTTAGGGTAGTGCAGTGGTGTTTGGGTAGTGTAGTGGTTCGTGCTGGGGGTAGTTTTTTAGGGTTTAGGGTAGTGCAGTGGTGTTTGTGTAGTGTAGGGGGTAGTGTTTTAGGGTTTAGGGTAGTGCAGTGGTGTTTGTGTAGTGTAGGAGGTCGTGTTTTAGGGTTTAGGGTAGTGCAGTGTTCTTTGGGTAGTGTAGGGAGTCGTGCGGGGGGTAGTGTTTTAGGGTTTAGGGTAGTGTAGGGGGTCATGCGGGGGTAGTGTTTTAGGGATTAGGGCAGTGCAGTGGTGTTCGGGTAGTGTAGGGGGTCGTGCTGGAGGGAGTGTTTGAGGGTTTAGGGCAGTGCAGTCGTGTTCGGGTAGTGTAGGGGGTTGTGCTGGGGGTAGTATTTTAGGGTTTAGGGTAGTGCAGTGGTGTTCGGGTAGTGTAGGGGGTCATGCTGGGGGTAGTGTTCTAGGGATTAGGGCAGTGGTGTTTGGGCAGTATAGGGGGTAATGCTGGGGGTGGTGTTTTAGGGTTTAGGGCAGTGCAGTGGTGTTCGGGCAGTGTAGGGGGTAATGCTGGGGGTGGTGTTTTAGGGTTTAGGGCAGTGCAGTGGTGTTCGGGCAGTGTAGGGGGTCGTTCTGGGGGAGTGTTTTAGGGTTTAGGGCAGTGCAGTGGTGTTCGGGTAGTGTAGGGGGTCGTGCTGGGGGAGTGTTTGAGGGTTTAGGGCAGTGCAGTCGTGTTCGGGTAGTGTAGGGGGTCGTGCTGGGGGAGTGTTTGAGGGTTTAGGGCAGTGCAGTGGTGTTCGGGTAGTGTAGGGGGTCGTGCTGGGGGAGTGTTTGAGGGTTTAGGGCAGTGCAGTCGTGTTCGGGTAGTGTAGGGGGTTGTGCTGGGGGTAGTATTTTAGGGTTTAGGGTAGTGCAGTGGTGTTCGGGTAGTGTAGGGGGTCATGCTGGGGGTAGTGTTCTAGGGATTAGGGCAGTGGTGTTTGGGCAGTATAGGGGGTAATGCTGGGGGTGGTGTTTTAGGGTTTAGGGCAGTGCAGTGGTGTTTGGGCAGTGTAGGGGGTCGTGCTGGGGGTGGTGTTTCAGGGTCTAGGGCAGTGCAGTGGTGTTCGGGCAGTGTAGGGGGTGGTGTTTCAGGGTTTAGGGCAGTGCAGTGGTGTTCGGGCAGTGTAGGGGGTGGTGCAGGGGGTGGTGTTTCAGGGTTTAGGGCAGTGCAGTGGAGTTCGAGCAGTAAAGGGGTCGTGCGGGGGTGGTGTTTCAGGGTTCAGGGCAGTGCAGTGGTGTTCGGGCAGTGTAGGGGGCGGTGCAGGGGGTGGTGTTTCAGGGTTTAGGGCAGTGCAGTGGTGTTCGGGCAGTGTAGGGGGTGGTGCAGGGGTGGTGTTTCAGGGTTTAGGGCAGTGCAGTGGTGTTCGGGCAGTGTAGGGGGTCATGCAGGGGGTGGTGTTTCAGGGTTTAGGGCAGTGCAGTGGTGTTCGGGCAGTGTAGGGGGTCGTGCTGGGGCTGGTGTTTCAGGGTTTAGGGCAGTACAGTGGTGTTCAGGCAGTGTAGGGGGTCGTGCTGGAGCTGGTGTTTCAGGGCTTAGGGCAGTGCAGTGGTGTTCGGGCAGTGTAGGGGGTTGTGCTGGGGCTGGTGTTTCAGGGTTTAGGGCAGTGCAGTGGTGTTCGGGCAGTGTAGGTGGTCGTGCTGGGGCTGGTGTTTCAGGGTTTAGGGCAGTGCAGTGGTGTTCGGGCAGTGTAGGGGGTCATGCTGGGGCTGGTGTTTCAGGGTTTAGGGCAGTGCAGTGGTGTTCGGGCAGTGTAGGGGGTCTTGCTGGGGCTGGTGTTCCAGAGTCTAGGGCAGTGCAGTGGTGTTCAGGCAGTGTAGGGGGTCTTGCTGGGGCTGGTGTTTCAGGGTTTAGGGCAGTGCAGTGTTCGGGCAGTGTAGGGGGTCGTGCTGGGGGTGGTGTTTCAGGGTTTAGGGCAGTGCAGTGGTGTTCGGGCAGTGTAGGGAGTCGTGCTGGGGCTAGTGTTTCAGGATTTAGGGCAGAGCAATGGTGTTCAGGCAGTGTAGGGGGTTTTACTGGAGGTGGTGTTTCAGGGTTTAGGGCAGTGCAGTGGTGTTCGTGCAGTGTAGGGGGTGGTGTTTCAGGGTTTAGGGCAGTGGTGTTCAGGCAGTGTAGGGGGTCTTGCTGGGGTTGATGTTTCAGGGTTTAGGGCAGTGCAGTGGTGTTCGGGCAGTGTAGGGGGTCGTGCTGGGCGTGGTGTTTCAGGGTTTAGGGCAGTGCAGTGGTGTTCCGGCAGTGTAGGAGGTCGTGCAGGGGGTGGTGTTTCAGGGTTTAGGGCAGTGCAGTGGTGTTCGGGCAGTGTAGGGGGTCGTGCTGGGGGTGGTGTTTCAGGGTTTAGGGCAGTGCAGTGGTGTTCGAGCAGTGTAGGGTGTCGTGCTGAGGGGTGGTGTTTCAGGGTTTAGGGCAGTGCAGTGGTGTTCGGGCAGTGTAGGGGGTCATGCAGGGGGTGGTGTTTCAGGGTTTAGGGCAGTGCAGTGGTGTTCGGGCAGTGTAGGGGGTCGTGCAGGGGGTGGTGTTTCAGGGTTTAGGGCAGTGCAGTGGTGTTCGGCCAGTGTAGGTGGTCTTGCTGGGGGTGGTGTTTCAGGCTTTAGTGCAGTGGTGTTCGGGCAGTGTAGGGGGTCTTGCTGGGGGTGGTGTTTTAGGGTTTAGGGCAGTGCAGTGGTGTTCGGGCAGTGTAGGGGGTCTTGCTGGGGCTGGCGTTTCAGGGTTTAGGGCAGTGCAGTGGTGTTCTGGCAGTGTAGGGGGTCGTGCTGGGGCTGGTGTTTGAGGGTTTAGGGTAGTGCAGTGGTGTTCGGGCAGTGTAGGGGGTCGTGCTGGGGCTAGTGTTTCAGGGTTTAGGGCAGTGCAGTGGTGTTTGGGCAGTATAGGGGGTAATGCTGGGGGTGGTGTTTTAGGGTTTAGGGCAGTGCAGTGGTCGGGCAGTGTAGGGGGTGGTGTTTCAGGGTTTAGGGCAGTGCAGTGGTGTTCGGGCAGTGTAGGGGGTGGTGCAGTGGGTGGTGTTTCAGGGTTTAGGGCAGTGGTGTTTGGGCAGTGTAGGGGGTCGTGCTGGGGGTGGTGTTTCAGGGTTTGGGGCAGTGCAGTGGAGTTCGAGCAGTAAAGGGGTCGTGCTGGGGGTGGTGTTTCAGGGTTTAGGGCAGTGCAGTGGTGTTCGGGCAGTGTAGGGGGCGGTGCAGGGGTGGTGTTTCAGGGTTTAGGGCAGTGCAGTGGAGTTCGAGCAGTAAAGGGGGTCGTGCTGGGGGTGGTGTTTCAGGGTTCAGGGCAGTGCAGTGGTGTTTGGGCAGTGTAGGGGGCGGTGCAGGGGGTGGTGTTTCAGGGTTTAGGGCAGTGCAGTGGTGTTCGGGCAGTGTAGGGGGCGGTGCAGGGGGTGGTGTTTCAGGGTTTAGGGCAGTGCAGTGGTGTTTGGGCAGTGTAGGGGGTGGTGCAGGGGTGGTGTTTCAGGGTTTAGGGCAGTGCAGTGGTGTTCGGGCAGTGTAGGGGGTCATGCAGGGGTGGTGTTTCAGGGTTTAGGGCAGTGCAGTGGTGTTCGGGCAGTGTAGGGGTCGTGCTGGGGCTGGTGTTTCAGGGTTTAGGGCAGTACAGTGGTGTTCAGGCAGTGTAGGGGTCGTGCTGGAGCTGGTGTTTCAGGGTTTAGGGCAGTGCAGTGGTGTTCGGGCAGTGTAGGGGGTTGTGCTGGGGCTGGTGTTTCAGGGTTTAGGGCAGTGCAGTGGTGTTCGGGCAGTGTAGGTGGTCGTGCTGGGGCTGGTGTTTCAGGGTTTAGGGCAGTGCAGTGGTGTTCGGGTAGTGTAGGGGGTCATGCTGGGGCTGGTGTTTCAGGGTTTAGGGCAGTGCAGTGGTGTTCGGGCAGTGTAGGGGGTCTTGCTGGGGCTGGTGTTCCAGAGTCTAGGGCAGTGCAGTGGTGTTCAGGCAGTGTAGGGGGTCTTGCTGGGGCTGGTGTTTCAGGGTTTAGGGCAGTGCAGTGGTGTTCGGGCAGTGTAGGGGGTCGTGCTGGGGGTGGTGTTTCAGGGTTTAGGGCAGTGCAGTGGTGTTCGGGCAGTGTAGGGGGTCGTGCTGGGGCTAGTGTTTCAGGATTTAGGGCAGAGCAATGGTGTTCAGGCAGTGTAGGGGGTTTTGCTGGAGGTGGTGTTTCAGGGTTTAGGGCAGTGCAGTGGTGTTCGTGCAGTGTAGGGGGTGGTGTTTCAGGGTTTAGGGCAGTGGTGTTCAGGCAGTGTAGGGGGTCTTGCTGGGGTTGATGTTTCAGGGTTTAGGGCAGTGCAGTGGTGTTCGGGCAGTGTAGGGGGTCGTGCTGGGTGTGGTGTTTCAGGGTTTAGGGCAGTGCAGTGGTGTTCCGGCAGTGTAGGAGGTCGTGCAAGGGGTGGTGTTTCAGGGTTTAGGGCAGTGCAGTGGTGTTCGGGCAGTGTAGGGGGTCGTGCTGGGGGTGGTGTTTCAGGGTTTAGGGCAGTGCAGTGGTGTTTGGGCAGTGTAGGGTGTCGTGCTGAGGGTGGTGTTTCAGGGTTTAGGGCAGTGCAGTGGTGTTCGGGCAGTGTAGGGGGTCATGCAGGGGGTGGTGTTTCAGGGTTTAGGGCAGTGCAGTGGTGTTCGGGCAGTGTAGGGGGTCGTGCAGGGGTGGTGTTTCAGGGTTTAGGGCAGTGCAGTGGTGTTCGGCCAGTGTAGGTGGTCTTGCTGGGGGTGGTGTTTCAGGCTTTAGTGCAGTGGTGTTCGGGCAGTGTAGGGGGTCTTGCTGGGGGTGGTGTTTTAGGGTTTAGGGCAGTGCAGTGGTGTTCGGGCAGTGTAGGGGGTCTTGCTGGGGCTGGCGTTTCAGGGTTTAGGGCAGTGCAGTGGTCTGGCAGTGTAGGGGGTCTTGCTGGGGCTGGTGTTTGAGGGTTTAGGGTAGTGCAGTGGTGTTCGGGCAGTGTAGGGGGTCGTGCTGGGGCTGCTGTTTCAGGGTTTAGGGCAGTGCAGTGGTGTTTGGGCAGTGTACGGGGTTGTGCTGGGGCTAGTGTTTCAGGGTTTAGGGCAGTGCAGTGGTGTTTGGGCAGTATAGGGGGTAATGCTGGGGGTGGTGTTTTAGGGTTTAGGGCAGTGCAGTGGTGTTCGGGCAGTGTAGGGGGTCGTGCTGGGGGTGGTGTTTCAGGGTCTAGGGCAGTGCAGTGGTGTTCGGGCAGTGTAGGGGGTGGTGTTTCAGGGTTTAGGGCAGTGCAGTGGTGTTCGGGCAGTGTAGGTGGTGGTGCAGGGGGTGGTGTTTCAGGGTTTAGGGCAGTGGTGTTTGGGCAGTGTAGGGGGTCGTGCTGGGGGTGGTGTTTCAGGGTTTGGGGCAGTGCAGTGGAGTTCGAGCAGTAAAGGGGGTCGTGCTGGGGGTGGTGTTTCAGGGTTTAGGGCAGTGCAGTGGTGTTCGGGCAGTGTAGGGGCGGTGCAGGGGGTGGTGTTTCAGGGTTTAGGGCAGTGCAGTGGTGTTCGGGCAGTGTAGGGGTGGTGCAGGGGGTGGTGTTTCAGGGTTTAGGGAAGTGCAGTGGTGTTCGGGCAGTGTAGGGGGTCATGCACGGGGTGGTGTTTCAGGGTTTAGGGCAGTGCAGTGGTGTTCGGGCAGTGTAGGGGGTCGTGCTGGGGCTGGTGTTTCAGGGTTTAGGGCAGTACAGTGGTGTTCAGGCAGTGTAGGGGGTCGTGCTGGAGCTGGTGTTTCAGGGTTTAGGGCAGTGCAGTGGTGTTCGGGCAGTGTAGGGGGTTGTGCTGGGGCTGGTGTTTCAGGGTTTAGGGCAGTGCAGTGGTGTTCGGGCAGTGTAAAGGGTCATGCTGGGACTGGTGTTTCAGGGTTTAGGGCAGTGCAGTGGTGTTCGGGCAGTGTAGGGGGTCTTGCTGGGGCTGGTGTTCCAGAGTCTAGGGCAGTGCAGTGGTGTTCGGGCAGTGTAGGGGGTCTTGCTGGGGCTGGTGTTTCAGGGTTTAGGGCAGTGCAGTGGTGTTCGGGCAGTGTAGGGGGTCGTGCTGGGGGTGGTGTTTCAGGGTTTAGGGCAGTGCAGTGGTGTTCGGGCAGTGTAGGGGGTCGTGCTGGGGCTAGTGTTTCAGGATTTAGGGCAGAGCAATGGTGTTCAGGCAGTGTAGGGGTTTTGCTGGAGGTGGTGTTTCAGGGTTTAGGGCAGTGCAGTGGTGTTTGTGCAGTGTAGGGGGTGGTGTTTCAGGGTTTAGGGCAGTGGTGTTCAGGCAGTGTAGGGGGTCTTGCTGGGGTTGATGTTTCAGGGTTTAGGGCAGTGCAGTGGTGTTCGGGCAGTGTAGGGGGTCGTGCTGGGCGTGGTGTTTCAGGGTTTAGGGCAGTGCAGTGGTGTTCCGGCAGTGTAGGAGGTCGTGCAGGGGGTGGTGTTTCAGGGTTTAGGGCAGTGCAGTGGTGTTCGGGCATTGTAGGGGGTCGTGCTGGGGGTGGTGTTTCAGGGTTTAGGGCAGTGCAGTGGTGTTCGGGCAGTGTAGGGTGTCGTGCTGAGGGGTGGTGTTTCAGGGTTTAGGGCAGTGCAGTGGTGTTCGGGCAGTGTAGGGGGTCGTGCAGGGGGTGGTGTTTCAGGGTTTAGGGCAGTGCAGTGGTGTTCGGGCAGTGTAGGGGGTCGTGCAGGGGGTGGTGTTTCAGGGTTTAGGGCAGTGCAGTGGTGTTCGAGCAGTAAAGGGGGTCTTGCTGGGGCTGGTGTTCCAGAGTCTAGGGCAGTGCAGTGGTGTTCGGGCAGTGTAGGGGGTCTTGCTGGGGCTGGTGTTTCAGGGTTTAGGGCAGTGCAGTGGTGTTCGGGCAGTGTAGGGGGTCGTGCTGGGGGTGGTGTTTCAGGGTAGTGCAGTGGTGTTCGGGCAGTGTAGGGGGTCGTGCTGGGGCTAGTGTTTCAGGATTTAGGGCAGAGCAATGGTGTTCAGGCAGTGTAGGGGTTTTGCTGGAGGTGGTGTTTCAGGGTTCAGTGCAGTGGTGTTCGTGCAGTGTAGGGGGTGGTGTTTCAGGGTTTAGGGCAGTGGTGTTCAGGCAGTGTAGGGGGTCTTGCTGGGGTTGATGTTTCAGGGTTTAGGGCAGTGCAGTGGTGTTCGGGCAGTGTAGGGGTCGTGCTGGGCGTGGTGTTTCAGGGTTTAGGGCAGTGCAGTGGTGTTCCGGCAGTGTAGGAGGTCGTGCAGGGGGTGGTGTTTCAGGGTTTAGGGCAGTGCAGTGGTGTTCGGGCAGTGTAGGGGGTCGTGCTGGGGGTGGTGTTTCAGGGTTTAGGGCAGTGCAGTGGTGTTCGGGCAGTGTAGGGTGTCGTGCTGAGGGGTGGTGTTTCAGGGTTTAGGGCAGTGCAGTGGTGTTCGGGCAGTGTAGGGGGTCGTGCAGGGGGTGGTGTTTCAGGGTTTAGGGCAGTGCAGTGGTGTTTGGCCAGTGTAGGTGGTCTTGCTGGGGGTGGTGTTTTAGGCTTTAGTGCAGTGGTGTTCGGGCAGTGTAGGGGGTCTTGCTGGGGGTGGTGTTTTAGGGTTTAGGGCAGTGCAGTGGTGTTCGGGCAGTGTAGGGGGTCTTGCTGGGGCTGGCGTTTCAGGGTTTAGGGCAGTGCAGTGGTGTTCTGGCAGTGTAGGGGGTCGTGCTGGGGGTGGTGTTTCAGGGTTTAGGGCAGTGCAGTGGTGTTAGGGCAGTGTAGGGGGTCGTGCTGGGGCTGGTGTTTCATGGTTTAGGGCAGTGCAGTGGTGTTAGGGCAGTGTAGGGGTCGTGCTGGGGGTGGTGTTTCAGGGTTTAGGGCAGTGCAGTGGTGTTCGTGCAGTGTAGGGGGTCGTGCTGGGGGTGGTGTTTCAGGGTTTAGGGCAGTGCAGTGGTGTTAGGGCAGTGTAGGGGGTCGTGCTGGGGCTGGTGTTTCATGGTTTAGGGCAGTGCAGTGGTGTTAGGGCAGTGTAGGGGGTCGTGCTGGGGGTGGTGTTTCAGGGTTTAGGGCAGTGCAGTGGTGTTCGGTGCAGTGTAGGGGGTCGTGCTGGGGGTGATGTTTCAGGGTTTAGGGCAGTGCAGTAGTGTTCGGGCAGTGTAGGGGATCGTGCAGGGGGTGGTGTTTCAGGGTTTAGGGCAGTGCAGTGGTGTTCGGGCAGTGTAGGGGGTCGTGCTGGGGGTGGTGTTTCAGGGTTTAGGGCAGTGCAGTGGTGTTCGGGCAGTGTAGGCGGTCGTGCAGGGGGTGGTGTTTCAGGGTTTAGTGCAGTGGTGTTCGGGCAGTGTAGGGGTCATGCTGGGGGTGGTGTTTCAGGGTTTAGGGCAGTGCAGTGGTGTTCGGGCAGTGTAGGGGGTCTTGCTGGGGGTGGTGTTTCAGGGTTTAGGGCAGTGGTGTTCGGGCAGTATAGGGGGTCTTTCTGGGGGTGATGTTTCAGGGTTTAGGGCAGTGCAGTGGTGTTCAGGCAGTGTAGGGGGTCTTGCTGGGAGTAGTGTTTCAGGGTTTAGGGCAGTGCAGTGGTGTTCGTGCAGTGTAGGGGGTCGTGCTGGGGATGGTGTTTCAGGGTTTAGGGCAGTGCAGTAGTGTTCGGGCAGTGTAGGGGGTCGTGCAGGGGTGGTGTTTCAGGGTTTAGGGCAGTGCAGTGGTGTTCGGGCAGTGTAGGGGGTCGTGCTGGGGGTGGTGTTTCAGGGTTTAGGGCAGTGCAGTGCAGTGGTGTTCGGGCAGTGTAGGGGGTCGTGCTGGGGGTGGTGTTTCAGGGTTTAGGGCAGTGGTGTTCGGGCAGTGTAGGGGGTCTTGCTGGGGGTGATGTTTCAGGGTTTAGGGCAGTGCAGTGGTGTTCGGGCAGTGTAGGAGGTCTTGCTGGGGGTAGTGTTTCAGGGTTTAGGGCAGTGCAGTGGTGTTCGGGCAGTGTAGGGGGCGTGCTGGGGGTGGTGTTTCAGGGTTTAGGGCAGTGCAGTGGTGTTCGGGCAGTGTAGGGGGTCGTGAAGGGGTGGTGTTTCAGGCTTTAGGGCAGTGCAGTGGTGTTCGGGCAGTGTAGGGGGTCATGCTAGGGTTGGTGTTTCAGGGTTTAGGGCAGTGCAGTGGTGTTCGGGCAGTGTAGGGGGTCGTGCTGGGGGTAGTGTTTTAGGGTTTAGGGTAGTGCAGTGGTGCTTGTGTAGTGTAGGGGGTCGTGCTGGGGGTAGTGTTTTAGGGTTTAGGGTAGTGCAGTGGTGTTTGTGTAGTGTAGGGGTCATGTTTTAGGGTAGTGCAGTGGTGTTTGGGTAGTGTAGGGGGTCGTGCTGGGCGTAGTGTTTTAGGATTTAGGTTAGTGCAGTGGTGTTTGGGTAGTGTAGGGGGTCGTGCTGGGTGTAGTGTTTTAGGGTTTAAGGTAGTGCAGTGGTGTTTGTGTAGTGTAGGGGGTCGTGCTGGGGGTAGTGTTTTAGGGTTTAGGGTAGTGCGCGTTTCGGGCGTGCTGCCCTTAATCATTGCATACAAGTAAAGTCCCGCCAGTCTTTGCTGCATTTAAAACATCTCTCGGGCCCGCCCTGATCCACATGTGCCCCAGTGCCTTGTGGATATTGCAGTTCAATTCGTTAACCACAGTGGGTGCGAACAGGACTTCTTGCAAAATATTTACATCTCCAAGTGGTTATTCTGCTGTGCAAACAGGTAGGTACACTGCAAATGTCAATCCCACAACAACGGACTTCCACGTCCCACTGACACCCAGCATGACAGGTGCCGCAGGACCGCACTTGCGGTGGGGCATCCTCACGACGAGGCTTCGCCGCAATTAATGTCCATACACCAAGTTTTACCTTGCTCTGAAGACGCCACACACGTGGATTGACATTTGCAATGTACCTACCTGTTTGCACAGCAGAATAACCACTTGGAGATGTAAATATTGCTGGATATATATATATATTATCTACTGGCGGTCGCCAGTAGATAGTTATAGTTCGGACCTATTTTCCATAGGAAATCCGCGACATTCTATTTGAAATAGCTCTTGCGTCGGTTGACGAATCTTCGCGAAATTTTCAAACTTTATGGCCCGCTCCGGTCCGCTCCTACCCTGAAAGTTTCGGGGTGATTCGTCAAGCGGGGGCCGAGAAAAAAGGGGGGGTCCCAAAACGTGTTTTCCCCATTCATTTTCCCATAGGAAACTTTAGACACGGCTACAGCCCGAACTGCTGAACGGAATTACACAAAATTTTGCAAAGAGGTAGTTCTTGGTTCTGAAAGAACCCTTATTGTTAAATGGTGTAAATCCATTCAGTAGTTGCTGAGAAAATCAAAAGTAAAAACACATATATATCTGGGCGGAGCCTAACCACACATGTCATCGTGAGATCTGATTGGCTGTCAGCACTTCATCCTGGAATTGCTGGCAGCCATCTTGGGACCAATATAAATGATAGTACCCCATTGAAATGCATTGTAGTGAATCAAAGATTTTGAGGGTTACCAAAAGGAGAACTATAAAGGGTGATAACAGACTTTAGTTACATTAGAATTCATTTGTTGATGGTACCATACTAATTTCAGGAATTGTGGTGTGTTCTAAGGTGATTTTACCCTGTGAAAAACCTTCTGCTGGGATATCATGAATCATGTTTGAGAGAAAACTATTTTCACATGCTTGTCCCATACAGTTTTGGAAGGTGCTCCAGAAGCTAAAATGAGAGCATATTTTCTGTAAATTCACATTATCTTTCTCAGTCTTGTGAGAATGAAGTCTGACATTCTCAGTAAAACATGTACATCCAACAAGGGCAGAGACTGTCAGTTGGTTCCTTTGTGTTCTACTGCAACTTCCCAGAGTGTTCTAAAGAACAACTAGAGTGCTAACAGCCTTACTTATGACAAAAGTATGGCACACCTGAAGCCATCTTGATTGGAATAAACTGGTAACACTTAAAACATTTAATTTAAAAAGGAACAAAATGATGGGGTTCATTTTGTCATAGAAATTATGGTTAGTGCTGTAGAAAGAAAAATTAGGACATGTTTCAAGTGTGATCTCAAATATCTTCCTGTTATATTTCAACAGGAGCAGCCTGTCAGTTGATGCCTTTGTGTTCTACTGCAGCTTCCCAGAGTGTTCTAAAGAACAACTAGAGTGCTAACAGTCTTACTTATGACAAAAGTATGGCACACCTGAAGCCATCTTGATTGGAATAAACTGGTAACACTTAAAACATTTAATTTAAAAAGGAACAAAATGAGGGGGTTCATTTTGCCATAGAAATTATGGTTAGTGCTGTAGAAAGAAAAATTAGGACATGTTTTAAGTGAGATCTCAAATATCTTCCTGTTATATTTCAACAGGAGCAGCCTGTCAGTTGATGCCTTTGTGTTCTACTGCAGCTTCCCAGAGTGTTCTAAAGAATAACTAGAGTGCTAACAGCCTTACTTATGACAAAAGTATGGCACACCTGAAGCCATCTTGATTGAAATAAACTGGTAACAGTTAAAACATTTAATTTAAAAAGGAACAAAATGAGGGGGTTCATTTTGCCATAGAAATTATGGTTAGTGCTGCAAAAAGAAAATTTAGTGCATGTTTTAAGTGAGATCTCAAATCCTCTTCTATTTCATTAGAAAATTCTGACATGCAGACTGAAACAATCACTTTCAATACCAGCAGTAGACTTCCAGTTAACTCCTTGGTGAGCAGTAGCTTTACTACAGTGATCTAATGAACAACTAGAGTGCTAACATTCTGAATTTATGGCAAATGTGTGACACATCTGAATGCCTTCTTGATGGAATCAAAGTAAAAAACTGAAAGCATTTCCTACTGAGGAGACTGCAGTAAATGAGGAAATTAGGAAACTTCATAACAAAGAAGTCTTCCAAGATGGCCACCAGTGAAAAAAGAGCCCAAATGTAGCACAAATATTACCCAGATGTAGCCCACATATAGCCCAATGACAAAAGTGTGAAAAACACTTTTTATTTTTAGTTTTTTTGCAGTTTTATGTAGTGCAGACTGGTCAGGTATTGGAGCGTTGCATCTTAAAACATGACCCCCTACACTACAAAAACACCACTGCACTACCCTAAACCCAAAAACACTACCCCCAGCACGACCCCCTACACTACACAAGCACTACTGCACTATCCTAAACCATAAAACACTACCCCCAGCATGACCCCCTACACTACACAAACACCACTGCACTACCCTAAACCCTAAAACACTACCCCAACACCACTGCACTAACCTAAATCCTAAAACACTACCCCCAGCACGACCCCCTACACTACCCAAACACCACTGCACTACCCTAAAACATGACACCCTACACTACACAAACACCACTGCACTACCCTAAACCCTAAAACACTACCCCCAGCATGACCCCCTACACTACACAAGCACCACTGCACTACCCTAAACCCTAAAACACTACCCCCAGCACGACCCCCTACACTACACAAACACCACTGCACTACCTTAAACCCTAAAACACTACACCCAGCAGCATGCCCGAAACGCGTATGGCGCCTTTTCAGCTGCGGCAAGCAAAGTATCACTGTTGCCTACATCAATAAAAGGATTTAACTTCCACGTGTGTGGCGTCTTCAGAGCAAGGTAAAACTTGGTGTATGGATATGGATATATATATATATATATTCACTGAAAAAACCATAGGTTTTAGGGACAGTTATAGTTAGTTGGACATTGCACTCGTACAAAACCCGTGAAATTCCCCGTTATAGTTAGTTCAGGTAACTATAACTCGCGCCCCGCAATGCACTGCTGATGACGTCACATATTACATCACTCATGACATGGTCAGTGACATCACTGATGACATCACTGATGACATCTCAAATGACATCACTGATGACATCATCCAGTGACTGTGTGTTTCTGTAAAGTTTAAATATGTTTAATATATATAGGGAAAGGCGTATTGAAGAATGAGTGGGTGTATAAGTGTCTGAATGGATGATTTAGTAGGTGCGTGACTAACTCTATAAGTGAGTGATTAAACATATCTTACTGAATGCATGGGTTAGTGACTAAACTGGGTGAATGTCTGTATCCGTCTGTCTGTTGCTGTGTAAGTGGCTGCATGGGTTTGTGAATAGCTACATGAGTGTCTATATGAGTTATTGATTGGTTGTCTGAGTATCTGTATGGGTGCCTGAGTGTTTGTGTGGGTGGGGTGTGTGCGACTCTGTGCATAGATGTGTGAGTGGGTGATTCACTGGGTGGATGGTTTCAAGAGTGCATCTGTGATAGACTGTATGGGTGGGTAAGTGTGTGTAAGAGTGTGTTAGTGAGTGAATGTATGTCCCAGTGGTACATGTGTGAGTAACTACATATGTGAAAGGCAGTATTTATGTGTGTTGGAGTATATAAATAGCTATAAGCGAGAGTGTGTGATTGTGAGAGTGACTGTATGGATGAGTGTGTGCTTGTATCAGAGATTGTATAAGAGCGAAAGAATGTGCTAGTATTTGTATGAGTAAGTGAGCTGGTGTGTGTATAACTGTATAGGTGAGTAAATGGGTGTGTGCTTAATTTTTTGCATGACTGACTAGGTGTGTGAGTACCTCTATGGATGAGTGGCGGTGTGTGAGTGTTTATATAGGTGTATGAGTGCATATAATAGTCCTGTACTGAGTGACTATAAGTATGAGTGACTGTACGGGTGAGTGAGTAGATGTGTGTGTGTAGACCTAAGAATCAGTGAGTGTGTATATAGTAATTGGTGTTGGAGTGTCTATGGTTTTGACAATGGCAGTCTGTAATTTACAGTGGGTGTATCAAAAGTTATATTAGGGTGTGAGAAGATGCATCAAATTATCACATGGATGATGTCATCAGTGATGTCACTGACCATGTCATGAGTGATGTAATATGTGACGTCATCAGCAGTGCATTGCGGGGGCGCGAGTTATAGTTACCTGAACTAACTATAACGGGGGAATTTCACGGGTTTTGTACGAGTGCAATGTCCAACTAACTATAACTGTCCCTAAAACCTATGGTTTTTTCAGTGAATTTGTAAGGTTTTTTAAATGCTAATTCCTAACTATAACGTGCCTGAAACCTATGGTTTTTTTCAGTGAATTTCAAAGGTTTTGTAAATGACAATTTTTAAATGTATTAATTGTTATATTTATTTTTTTGATACTGATTTACTACATTTTTTTAAACTATTTATTTTTAGATATTTTATTTTTTAAATTACATTATTATTACATTATACATTACATTACAAAATATACTTTCTCAGAATGAATTACTTTAGTTTAAATACTTTGCAAATAGGCAATAGACTTTTAAGTACAGTAGTTACAGTTGTTGCAATGGGCAACACAATTTCAAACACAATGCAACATTGAGCTCAATGTGAATTTCTAGTTAAATGCAATTAGTTACTTTATGGATTACTTTTCTAACCACAGGACTGGATCCTAGATTCAGTCCTGGGACATCTCCTGTAAACAGTTGAGTAAAAGCGTTTTGGTTACAGTAGTGATTTTTAAGGAATATTATTGTATTTTAAAAGTTGACACTTAGAAACTTTTTCACATAGAATCACCAATGTTATCCTATGGGAGGAAATTCACTTAGCAGGTAAGTAGTGTTATCGTTACTTTTTCTTACTCAGTGGTGGATCCTGGATCCAGCACTGGTGCATCTCCTGTAAACAGTTGAAAGAATGCGTTTAAGTCATACAGGCGATTTTTAAGGAATATTTGTAGTTTGTGAAAATCGACACTTTGAAACTTTTCTGCTGAAAACCAGACAATGGATTCCTATGGAAGGAAATACAAGTTACTGGTAAATACGGTTAGAATTACTTTTCAGGGTCAGTGCTGGGCTAAAAGATGCAGCACTGGGTTCTCTCCTGATAACAGGTGAGTAAATCGGAATTCGTAGTTCGGCTGATTTTAGAGGAATATTATAAAGTTCCAAAACTCCACACTTAGAAGAATTTCCAAGTGAAACCAGTCAATGTTAGCCTATGGAAGGAAATTCAAGTTACTGGTAAGTACGGTTAAAATTACTTTTCAGGATCAGTACTGGGCTCAAAGGTGCAGCACTGAGGTCTCTCCTGATAACAGGTGAGTAAATCGGAATTCGTAGTTCTGCTGATTTTAGAGGAATATTTGTATGTTTCAAAAATCGACACTTAGAAACTTTTTCAGCAAAAAGCAGGCAATGATATCCTATGGAAGGAAATTTTATTTACTGGTAAGTACGGTTAGAATTACTTTTCAGGATCAGTACTGGGCTGAAAGATGCAGCACTGAGGTCTCTCCTGATAACAGGTGAGTAAATCGGAATTCGTAGTTCGGCTGATTTTAGAGGAATATTTGCACAATGGTGAAGGGAGGGGCGGGGCCTGAGGTGACATCTGTGCAAACGCGCCCCGTGGCGCGTTTTAAGTTGGGGGATTAAGTCCCCTTGAATCATGAGGGTCCCTGGGGTCCAACTAGCCCACTCTGTACCTCCAGTATGCGCCAGGGAGCTGCGTTGCAGAGAGGTGTTCAGAGGCCACGCCCCTTTTTGCACCTCTCTGCAACGCAGCTCTGTGGCGCTTTCTGGACGAACCTGGTGGGCTAGTTGGCCCCCAGGGACGCTCAGGATTGAAGGGGATTTCATTCCCCATCTTAAAATGCGCCACGGGGCCTGTTTCCACACATGTCACCTGAAGCCCCGCCCCCTCCCTTCACCACTGTGCAAACGCGCCCCGTGGCGCGTTTTAAGTTGGGGGATTAAGTCCCCTTGAATCCTGAGGGTCCCTGGAGTAGAACTAGCCCACCATGTACCTCCAAAAAGCGCCACAGAGCTGCGTTGCAGAGAGGTGTATAAAGGGGCGTGGCCTCTGTACACCTCTCTGCAACACAGCCCCCTGGCGCATACTGGAGGTTCCTGGTGGGCTAGTTGGCCCCCAGGGACCCCCAGTATTCAAGGGGAATTACTTCCCCTTCTTAAGACGCGCCAGGGGGCACGTTTGCACACTGCTGCACGATGCCGTTTTTTTTCGTTTTTTTTTATGGGAGGGGGGCTGCGTGGCCCCCTTTCCCTCGGCCACTTTTGGCCCCGGGGACCCCATCCCCCGGGGCCTAGGCATTTGTTTTTTTTGTTAAAAAAAAAAAAAAAACGGGAAGGGGGCCGCGTGGCCCCCCTTCCCTGGGCCTCTAATGGCCCCGGGGACCCCATCCCCCAGGGCATGCCCTCTTTTTTAATTTAAAAAATAAATAAATTTGGAGTGGGGCTGCGTGGCCCTTTTTTTTGTTTTCTTTTTTTAATTGGGGAGGGGGGCTGCGTGGCCCCCCTCCCGGGCCACTTATGGCCCCGGGGACCCCATCCCCCGGGGCCTGGCCTCTCGTTGGAAACTGTGGGGGGGTCCCCAATCCCCCCCACAGTCCCAGCCGGCTCCCCGCCTCCTGCGGGAGCCGGCATTGCTTTTCCACATGGGGAGCAGCTAACATGCTGCTCCCCGTGTGGAAAAGCAATTGGGTTTGCATTTTGAAAGAGAGAGCAGGTTTCCTGCTCTCTCTTTCAAAATGCAAACCAAGTTTGCTATGACAGGACGGGAGCCGCGATGCTCCCGTCCTGCCCCCCGGGCAGTGGGAGGGCGCACAGCCCTTCTGCCAACCTTTTTGTTTGTAAAGCCCCCGGGGGTGGCGGTCCCCGGGGCTTGTGGGGCCTTAGAGGCCCCCCATAAACAATAAATCCACCCCCCGCATGCCCCCGGGACTTGGGCCACCCGGGGGCAAATTTGCATCGAAGCGCGGAGACCGCGCTTCGATTTCTCCGGCAGGATCCGCGCACCCTGAGCGCATCCTGCCGATATAAAAAAAAATGCTTTTTCTGCCCAGGTAGTCCTTGTGGGACCCCTGAGCAGACCTAGAGGGTCAGGGTGTTTCTACCCTGCCCCCTTTTTGCGCTTTGCGCACTTGTTTCTGTCCCTCGGTTCCCACCAGGGACAAAATGGCTGCCAACACTTCCTGATTTGGAGTGTTGACAGCCAATTAGCATGCAGATCGGGAGGGTACGCGGACCCTACTCGGCCATAGATATATATGTGATTTTATTTGTGATTTTCTCAAACTACTGAACGGATTTACACCATTTAAGCAAAAGGCACGACACTGAACCAAGGGCTACCTCTTTGCCAAATTTGGTGTAATTCCGTTCAGCAGTTCGGGCTGTAGCCTCGATGAAAGGATCCTATGGAAAAATGAATGGGGAAAACGTGTTTTGGGACCCCCCTTTTTTCTCGGCCCCCGCTTGACGAATCAACCCGAGACTTTCAGGGTAGGAGCGGAGCGGAGCACCCCAACAAGTTGGAAGCTTTCGCGAAGATTCGTCAACCGGCGCAAGAGTTATTTCAAATAGAATGTTGCGGATTTCCTATGGAAAATAGGTTTTAACTATCTACTGGCGACCGCCAGTAGATTATCTATATATATATCTATATATATATATGTCTATATATATATATATATATATATATATATATATATATATATATAATCTAGTTTTCTTTTTTTAATTTTTGTAATTGTACAGGGCAAACCTTGTTAGGAGGCAACAGAGTGCTGCACAAAAGAGTGGGGAACCATATAGGATTGTGTGCATAGCAACACATAGGGGTGGCAATGGGAAGTTAAGAATACTTCATGATTGTAGCCTTTGGGCTAGTAGAGCTGTTCATCTCCAACAAGCAAGAAGTGGCCTTTGAACAGGTTACGTTTAGTTCCTTTCAAAAGTTGTAGGAGCTGTTTAACAATTCTGATGGGGGTGGAATTCTAGATCTTCTGAGCATAATTTGAAAACGTTATCCTGGCTTTTCTTTTCTGCTCTTCTAAACTATGAGCCCGGTGCCTAGTGTTTTTTGTTGCGGAGCCCTGCTGAAATGGTAATTTTTTTCTGCCAGGTCATTGGTCATTTAAGTCTTGGATGGATTGCAACAGATCTTGATTATGATGTGGGCCTGCTCGTTAGCATATGCTGAGAGTGACATGATGGACTTTCTTTAGCCTTTTTTGAGGCACACAGTTGTTGGAGGATGGGCGTCAAAAAAACTTCCTAGATACTTGAAGTCTCACAGCTTTTGTAACAAATAACCATATTTCCACCCACTTTTGGATTCACTTGATGATGGAATTAAGTGCACATTTTTTAAACTCTTTGTGATGTTCCACAGTGAATGACAAGCCACAGATTATCTTGGTTTGTGAAATCTCCCACTATTGTAGCTACCTTTTCCAACAATATTGTATTTGCCTCCCAAATTTCCATCCTTCATCTAAAAGCAGTCAACCTGTTTTCTGTGCCATCTGTCTCTGTGGAGAGTGCCCAGTGAAGCGCTGAGGGCCCTCAACCCTTTTGTAGTACCTATCGTGCCAATCAAAGCAATTTCCCTCCCCACTCTAAAGTTTGTCTGCCCCCTTGAGCTGGGAAGTTTTTTTTCACATTTTCTTGTTTAGTCTTTTTTGTTTTTAAGAACATCACTGGTTACTCTCTACTGACTGCTTCGTGGGGTGACTTGCCCAGTTATTTTCTTTAATCATTACCTTCAGGTCGTTCTAAGCTGCTCCACCAAACACTTTTGGGCAGAACAAGGTTTCAAGGTCTCCTCTGTGGGCATTTCCACATAATGATTAAAAGGGGTTTGTAAACCCCTGCCATCACTCATACAGTTTGTTCACCACCTCTGTCCTGCACATCCGCACACTCTTTGCTGGTTCAAAGAGGGGCGGCTCACCAAAACCCCCATTTGGGGCCCTATCGGAGCAAATATGTTCCTCCTCATTGTTGCTCCAAAGCTTGATTAGGACCAGAGGGAGTCACAGGCCATAGTCACTATTTTGAAATCCAAGGGAGGCATTTAGGGAGCTGCACTCACAGAAAACATTCTCACAGAATCACCATTTATGCCAAGATGGCATAGCCTGGAGTACCATCCTCTGTCAGAATCCTTTCTCTGGATAAATCTTTCAGTTACGGGACCATGAAGGCACCCATATTGGGTGGAAGCTACAAGACACCAAGAAATGCAAGTCTCTCTCTTAGAGATGTTAAGATGTACCCGTATGACGTACCACCTCCACCTCCCATCCCACCTTACGAGAAACTCTCCAGAAGTTAGATCAGAAAGATGCCACAGAGACATGAGCCAGCCTTCCTGTTAATCCTCGTTTACTTTCTTGGCTTCCAGGAATAGAAAACTGGCAACTTATTTGCTGTTAATAACTTCTGCAACATCCTATTTGTTTTTCCTTAAACCCCATTTGAAGTCAAAGTCGATCCATTTGACATGAAAAGACACATTTGAATGTGCCAGAGATGCCTTTGACGTTAAGGCAGGAATATTCTTTTGACTTTGGGTTCTGCGGAAATTAGTTCTCATAAAAAATAAAGGTTTTGAATGAAACCCAACTCCTGCAGTCATTGCCATAGCTTCTACATCGTCTTCTCTGCTGAAGGATTCTTCCCCCAACTCAATTGATTAAGAAGCATCTCCATATTAGGGAATGTACCCCTCCTGTGTATTCAGCAACATGAGCTAGTGTTTGGACTCTGTAATTCAAGAACCACATGTCAAAGATTCCGCATTGGTCAGGATCCCTACAATGTTCCAAAGCTTTGCATAACTCCAGGGCCCCACATTTCAGTGGGTCTGCAGCGGTTGGGAATCCATGAGCTGGCCTTGAAGTAGGTAACATCCTTCTTTGAGGATCGTTAGCAGGTGATTGCACTGTTTCTCGATTAATCCACAGCATGAAATTGTGAAATCCCACAGGGATCATCCCTTTTGCGTCTGCTTTTTATAGCTTCGCCCCTGGCCTACCTTATGGAATCATCTGGGTTTGTTTGGTACATGTACGCAGATGACAACCAGGTTGTTTAGACTTTTTAGGTCTCGCCTGAGCCAGCACGCATGCGCTGCTCTGGCGAGACTTTTAGTAAGCGGGTTTTGGAAGTGCAAACAGTGGCTTTTGCTGGCGACTAGCCTGCGTTCACGCGAGCGTGCACGCGCGATCAGGCGCCATATGGCTTCCTTCGCCATCTGGACGCTCGCGTGAACGCAAGCTGGTCGCCAGCAAAGCCACTGTTTGCACTTCCAAAACACGCGATTACTTTCACTTTCACGGCCGCGCGGCCAATGCTTGTTGCTCGCGCTTCTTGTTTGTTGTTATTTGCAGTTTTGTTTAGCGCGAACTCGACCCGAAGGTATTTGAGCGCTTTACATAACCACCTGACAGTGTTTACTCTTGTCATCAGAAGTTCCTGCCTGGGTGTGTATTTCCTGGCGACGTTCAGGCACTTGCCTTCAGTTTTGTCTGTGGTTTTAACCTCAGGTGCATCTGATGGGCTGGATGGGCTATTCCATAGTTAGTGGTTTTCTTGCGACCTGGAGGTGACTCTCCGTACCTCTGGTTTTCATGTGGGTGTGGAGCGTTTGGCTAATCTAGATTTTTCCCCAGTAGGTTTGAAATCTGTCTCTGGGCATGTTTTCTTGCACATTGACCAGCCTGTTCGCAGTCATCAGTCCTTCACTCTTAGCTCAATGTACCCGTCTACTGTTTATGCTTAGTGCTGTCTGGTTAGGGTGCCCGAGTCCCGGTTGGCTTGAAGTGCCTGTGCCCAGGCTGCGGATGGCCTGTATGGTTAAAGTGCTTGCATAGATGCCGATGCTCTGCCGTGGTCTTGACATCCTCTGGTCCCGGCTGTGGATGTGTGGGTTTGACGTTCTTGTATAAAGACTGTGGTTCTACTTTGGGTTTAAAAAGCGCATTTTTGTTCCCGGAGTTTTATATAGCGCGAACTTGACCCGAAGCGATCTCTCTTGAATATACGACGCTAGTGTTGTTTCTTCGCGAGCATTTAGTTATTTTCTTGTTTAATAACGGCCTCTCTCGCGAGTCGTGGGTCCGCCTCTTGCAAGGGCTTGTTGCTGATATTTGTAGCTGGGCCACAACGCCGCAGGGACTCGAAGCGCTGGCTGTGTTGGTCGGTTTGTGCTTCATTGCAGGAGACTTCTCCTCTGAGGTATATTTCCAGGTACCTTATTACGCATTGTTTGTGCAAACCACTGCCCCCCCCCTTAACTGTTCACATTTTTATAGGCCCATTTACACTGACTTCGTAGCTTGGGAACCAGGTTCAAGTCGCAACGTCGGCTGTGATTCTGGACAAATCACATAATCTCCCCGTGAATGTGTCCTACTGGTGCTCATGATATAGATATAGAAAAGAAGGAAAAGACACGCATCCTTTCACATGCCCCCAATACGCCTTAACTCTATCTGCGTGGAATTACATCCCCAAACAAGGCCCATATGTTCTGTAGAGAGCGATAGCAATCTTTATAGCTATGCGCCTGCTTTCAGTTTGTAACCAGAGACTATTCAGCTCTCTTCCGTTGCCCCTCCCTCATTGTCGCACCCTTTTTACTGCCACTACAATAAGGTGCCAGCGTTTACCAAACCGCATGCATGCTGGCAGCCTGTCTCTTCGTGGCGAATGCGACAATTACAGTACAAGTACATAGCAACAAAGTCACAAGCACGCTCTGCACAAGCATGTTACTAAACAGCATAACAAAAAAGCATTGGCATAGCCAATAGGTCTCGCCTTTGGGACCTTATAAGTGTTTAGTTATCCAGCACAATATCCTTTGTGCAACAACATCAAGTGTTGCATGGCTAAACACTTATAAGGTCCCAAAGGCGAGACCTATTGGCTATGCCAATGCTTGTTTTGTGTGCTACTAACAATGCAGATTTTGAATGTCTACTTTCAATGGAACTTAGCTTACTTTTTTGGTGTTGCTTGCTCTGAGCTTGTGAAATTTCTTGTATTTAATATATCTTAAAAGGGGCTCATCAGTTTCCATTGTGAATTACTATGTTCATTCGCTTTTTTGTGGAACTTTTTTCTGTTACTACTAAAGCTGTTCACACTGTTTAAGTGCCATTCACTGTAAAGATAAGATCTCTTCCCATGGAAAAGGCAGACAGCTGTTGGAATGCTTGCTTTTAATCACTTAGTTGTGTAAAGTAGATGCTTTAGCCTTAGAACGTTTGTGGCATTTCCTAGTCATGCCTCAGTACCTTTCTTTGCACTTTGTAGGCATTATTGGATTTAATTTTTTTCAAATTAATCTATTTGATCATTGTGAGCAAATTCTAAATGTTGTTACAAACATTATACGTAAAAACTAAAGTTAATATACAAGAGCTATGCTATACTTTACAACTAAACAGGTGGCCGCAAATGCAGCTACCTGGCAGACAACAGGATCATGATTTGAATGGTGCATCAGGTGCAGTAGCACCAGGCTAAACTAAAGTGCAGTTACCTTGCAGACAACAGGGTCATGATTTCAATGGTGTAGGAGGTGCAGTGACACCAGGACCAAAGGCACCAGGCACCCCACTAAACACCGATTATTGCTATACTTTACAACTAAACAGACAGTCACAAGTGCAGTTATCTTTCAGGCACTAGGGTCATGATTTGAATGGTGCAGCAGGTGCAGTGGCACCGGACCCAAAAGTTGTCAGAACTCCTCTAGACACCTAATATTGCTATATTTTACTACTATACAGGCAGTCACAATTGCAGTTACCTTGCAGTTGAAAGGGGCTTGATTTAAATGGTGCAGCAGGTGCAGTGACAGGTGCGGGGCCAAAAGTTGTCATAACCACTCTAAACACCAAATATTGCTATATTTCACTACTAAACAGGCAGTCAGAAGTGCAGTTATCTTGCAGGCAAAAGATTAATTATTTAAATGGTGCAGCAGGTGCAGTGACACCGGGCCCGAAAGTTGTCAGAACTCCTTTAAACACCCAATATTGCTATATTTTACAACTAAACAGGCAGTCTCAAGTGCATTTATCAGGCAGGCAATAGGGTCATGATTTCAAAAGTGCAGCAGGTGCAATGGGACCGGGACCAAAAGCTCTAGGCACCCCACTAAACACCTAATATTGCTATATTTTGCTACTAAACAGGCAGTCACAAGTGCAGTTACCTTGCAGACAACAGGGTCATGATTTGAATGGTCCAGCAGGTGCAGTGACACCGGGTCAAAATTTGTCAGGATCTCCTCGAAACACCTAATATTGCTATATTTTACTACAATTCAGGCAGACACAATTACAATTAAAGGGGGCTTGATTTGAATGGTGCAACAGGTGCAGTGGCACCAGGGTCAAAAGCTCTAGGGACCCCACTAAACGCAGAATATTGCTAAACTTTACTACTAAACATGCATTTGCAAGTGCAGTTATCTAGCAAGCACTAGGGCCATGATTTCAATGGTGCTGCAGGTACAGTGGCACCGGGGCCAAAAGTTGTCAGAACTCCTCTAAACACCAACTATTGCTATATTTAACCATTAAATTAAGCAATCACAGGTGTAGTTACCATTCAGGCACTAAGGTCATATTTTCAGTGGTGCAGTGGGTGCAGTGTCACCGGGGCCCAAAACTCTAGGAACCCCTCTAAACACCAAATATTGCAATAGTTTAAAACTAAACTGGCAGTCTCAAGTGCAGTTATGTTACAGGCAATAGGGTCATGATTTGAATGGTGCAGCAGGTGCAGTGGCACCAGGGCCAAAACTTGTCAGAACTCCTCTAAACACATTATTGCTATTACATCAATTAATTATATTATGTCCCACTTTATTTCATTTTTCAAAATTGTACTATTACTTACCCGCACTATACCACTAGTAGCAGCACAATATATTGCCTTTTTGTACAAAAAAAAGTCAGAACACTTTAACAGACTTTCTGTTGCTTATATTGTACAATTACTCAGCAACTTACAACAAAAAAAAGCTTATTAATAATCACATATGCGAAACCTAATGTATTTGCCAATGCTTGTTTAGATTGGCATTAAAACACGGTCATGGATAGAGCCATGGGGCAAAAGGGGAATTTGGGTTGGAATGAAGATGGGGAAGATATCCACATGCTTTGTGCCCCCCCCCATTTTGGAACAAGGCTCATACACAAAGGAATGAACATGACAGCCGTCCCTGAAGCTCTCTCCACTTTTCTATCCCCTTTCTTTCCCCACTCCGCAGCTATATGAGTGAATGAAATCACATGAACAAGCACTATGACAAACAAATGATATAAGGTTATGGTGTTTGGGAGAGTGATTCTCAGCAAATTAACCGGATGGATTAATGAATGTGATGTCCTGCCAAATCTCCAATACGGCTTCAGGAAAGGTAGAGGAACCCTGGATCAGTGCCTTAACCTCCATCTCTTAATAGGAAAATATACAGTAGCCAAGAAAGGGACACTTCACCTTGCTTTTATGGACCTATCCTCGGCGTTTGACCGAGTAAATAGATCTAAGCTCTGGGACCTGTTGCTAGACATGGGTATGGATAAAAACATTGTGTATTTCTTGTCTGATCTGCATAGGGATCTCTCGGCAGCAGTAAGGTTTGACCAAAAGGGCAACCTAACGCAGAAGATAGATATCATAAGAGGAGTCAGACAGTGTTGTATCTTGGCTCCCTTGCTATTTACCCTTTACATTAATAATTTAGACTCGGTTTTGTGTGGAGTTGCCAAGGATATCCCTCGTGTGGGGAATCGAATGATCCCTGCATTGCTTTACGCAGACGATTCTTCCCTACTGGCACGCACAGCGGTGGGGCTCCAGCACTTGTTGTCCTCCTTTGCCGATTTCATGGGCTCTCTGGATCTAAACGTAAATTTTTTAAAGTCACACATCATGAGTTTGGGAGCAAAGCCAAGTAAACTTAAAACGTTTGGTTGTGACGGCAATGAATTAACCAGGGTCACCTCATTCCCTTATTTAGGTGTTTTATTTGATGACAGATGCTCATGGGCCCCGCAAAAGAGGGCGAAGAGAAATGCTATGGCTAGATCTACAAGTGCGGTACTCGATTTTGCCCAGAGGCTGGGTGCCAAACCTGTGCAGGCTATGCTAAGCATATATAAATCGAAGTGTATCGCCATTGCGAACTATGGTTCCGCAATTTGGGGTTATAAAAACTGTACAGAGCTCCAAATTGTTGAAAATAAATTCTTGAAGTCTGCTCTCAGCCCCCCAATCCATACCTTCGTATATAATCCATGAAGAAGTGGGCATCAGCTATGTGGCTGATTTAATTAAAATGTCCCCCTTTCTCAAATGGATTTCGATCTGGTGTAATCCAGAATTTGTGCTAAACCAAGAAATCATTCGAGACTGTATTGCACTAGAAAGGGCTAGTAGTATCCCATGGCTGAGATATGTGAAAAGCACAGCAGGGGTGCTAGGCCGCCCAGAGGTATTTGATAACCAAGAAATAATAAGTAAAAAAGATCTGGTGTGGGCAAAGACCTCATTTTTACGCTTAACGTCCGCAGAAAGAGAGGCCACAGAACTATCAAAACCCACTGTTCGTGCTCACCAGATATTAAAAACCTCCTATTTTATGGAGCCTTATTTGACCATAGTCACCAAGCCCCAACACCGTTTCCTCTTGACGAGATTGAGGTTTAACCTTTTACATCCTTTACTGGCTGAACCTTTGGGCTGGTGCAAGATAGAGGATTTGGGACCTTGCTCTTGCGACAGTTTCTCGAGGCAAGATACTCTGCACTTTGTCATGTTTTGCGACCACTATTTGCAGATTCGCAAGCGTTTTATTTTCCCAATTTTAAAGGACAAAGGCTTCCTGCAGGTCAGGCCGGCTCTAACATATCTGCACTTGTTGAATAGCCCTTGGGAAATTTTTAATATTGCTAACTTTTTAGTAGCAGCAGTCAGAGCAAGGAAAACAAGCATTTGCAATGCAATAGGTCTCGCATTTGCGAGAGTTTAAGTTATTGGCATTGTAAATGATAATGCCTTTTATTTATGTTTTAAAAACCAACACATAAATAAAAGGCATTGTCATTTACAATGCCAAGAGCTCAAACGGTTGCAAATGCGAGACCTATTGCATTGCAAATGCTTGTTTACTATGACCCCCGTCCCCTCTCCATTTCCGGACCTTCTCCTCCTCTCACCCATCTCTTTCATCATTATCTCACTGCTCCTCCTTTCACCTCCTATCCCCTTCCGGTCTTTCCCTCCACCACTTCTCTCCATTTCCAGTCGTCCTCCCTCTCTTCCTCTATTACTCTGCCTTCTTTTCTGTTTTTATCTCTTTCCATGCTACACTCACCTCCTCTCACTCTTTTTCCCGGCCCTCTCTCTCCCACAGTACTCTAGCACCTTCCTGAACAGGATACAATGATTCTGCCATTCAACAAGCTTCAAAGCTTTAAGAGTAATCTGTTTTGGGAGAATGTTTTAGTGGCTTTGTTATTAAAAGTAAACTGAGAGCACTGGTTCGAATACGGGGTTGACAACATTTTTAGTATAAATTTGACTAAACTCACTTTCACGTACTAGACGAAAGCACTGGACAAAATTCATAATATATGAGCCCCGTGTGGTGTTCCGTCTCAATGGGCGCCGTTTCCCCATGGAGAAAAGGATCCTGACAGCTGTGCACTCGTCCCCAAAGTCGGTGGTAACAGCCATGTTGGTTTTCACTCTGCAACGGGAGTTACAAACGTGCGGTCCTCATGCGGACCTCCTACTGCGAACCTCCTACTGCTGCAGCATAAACGGTTGTTGCTCTTGCCGACCGCTCTTCTTTATGCAGGATGGCGTTTGAGACCGGGTGACACAGCTTCTCTGGCCTCCCCTGCTGAGTAGTGGGGGCGGGAGAGGGGGTGTCATGTGAGTCCAGGGACACAGCAGCGTTGGAAGGCATAGAGCGGTCCACTACTATGAAAGTGAAAGCGCTGTAAGTCGCGCTTTTAAAAGTAACAAATGAATGATTGTAAAGTAGTTTGTGGTGAGCTGCGAGGAAAACAAGAACGCAGCTGCCATTTTAAGTACCCAGCGCGTCCACTCCCCTCCTATGAAAGTGCAGTGTGTGCGCTGTCCGAAAGTGAGAAATTAATGTTTGCAAACGTCACGGCAGTAAAAGTGCGGTGTGTGTGCTGTTCAAAATTAAGAAATTAATTTTTGCGAACGGCACGGCATGAGGAGGAAACGGCGGGGCTAAAACAACACAGACAAGTTGAGCCCAAAATCACTGCGGCGTGGTTAAAAAAGTGCAGTGTGTGCACTGTTCAAAAGTAAGAAATTAATGTTTGCGAACGGCACGGCATGAAGAGGAAACGGCGAGGCTAAAACAACACAGGCAAGTTGAGCCCAAAATCACTGCGGCGTGGTTACTAAATGCAAATGAAACGCACCCCATGAGGAGTTACGCGAATAATAATAATAATAAAAAAAAGTGCTTACCCACTAATTCGGGTGCCGCGCTCCGAATGAAAGTAAAAAAATAAACGAAGCGCGGTGTCCACATACAACTTAGAACATCGCGCTTCACAGCCGGAATGACAAAAAAAAAGTTCTCTCCCACTAATTAAAGGAGACAGTATCACGCCGCAAGTAAAGGATCCAGTCCGGGTGGGCGGGGCCAAAAGTGGACAGGGCGGTAACAAGGAGGGACTAAAAAGCCTCCTTCACAATAGAAAGCCAGCGTTTAGCCTAAGCTATGACGCAAGCCAATGGAAATAAGGGGCGGGACTTCAAATCCCCTTATGGAAGCGTATCGATAACAATAAGCCCTCGCAGAGCGAGGAGCGCATGTGCGCTCCAGCGCTAGGTCTGCGAGACCTAAAAAGGAAATAATAGGAGTGTGGGTTTCTGGGTTTCGATTTTAATGTCATGTTTTAATGTATATTTAACTCTTAATTGTGAAATGTCTCTTCCTCATTCCATATGTATTTTATTATGTAAGAATGCTTTTCTTATTAGGTGCTGGCCTCTTCTTTTTCAATGTGTAGCAAGATTCTCCCTTTTATAATATATATTTTATATCTCATTGTCGAATTTTTAGATACGTATTTTATCTATGATGGTTTCTGTGTATTATTTGTTTTTTTATGTGATGAGTTTTTTAAACATGCTTTTATGGTTTTGAATACCCGAATAAAGTGATTTTGACTGACTGACTGATATAAGGAAAATAAACTAAAAAAAAAAAGTAACGGGTATTAGATAGGTTGCAAAGAAGTCAACTTTGTATTTATAAATGGATTGGAGTTCCTGTTTATGCAGTTTTTGGCCACGGCATAGCACTGTGAATCTAGAAGGACCCTTCGGTTTTCCCAAGACAGATCGTTTTTCCTTGCATCCGAACAAAAACAAAATGTGGGAAAATCGAGGGTTAATTAGTATGTAAAATAGTGGAAAGTAATCGAGTGAAAAGCCACACGTTCGATCTATGAAGACAGAGTAGATTAAGGCGTATTTTATGGCACATTTTTTGTTAAATGATAGTTTGTCTGCTTTGCTGGCCCTTTGCTGCACCCATTGGAATCACTGAACTCTGGGCCAGGTATCCGATAGGCAATGTGGAAGGGCTAGCCTGAAAGGTCTGTGGAGCCTTTCAGCGCCTTGTGGTTCCTGTCTTGTGCTCCACGAGCAAGTTATGCAATCACAGTCCTTAAATCTGAGGGGGGGGTCGATATTATGCATCTACTCAATGGAATGCACTTTGCGGGGTTGGGGAGAGTACTAGGCTAGGAAGGGAAAGAACATCAGGGAACCCCCAGACTCTTCTGCCCATGTCAGTCAAACCCACCCCCACCATCTCCTTTGTGCCTGGCCTCACACCAGTGGCGTAGCTAGGCACTCTGCCGCCCGTGGCGGTTCCTGCCTTTAGCCGCCGCCCGGGGGGGGGGGGCTGGCGATGATTTTGCCGCCGCCGCCCCCGAAACTCGTGCCGACCGGGGCGCACCGCCCCCCCCCCTCCTTTCTACGCCAGTGCCTCACACGCACATCTCCTCAGGGTTGTGTGAAATGCTGTCACGATTAACCTTGTGCACTGGGCTGCCGGCGGCAACGCAAAACGTAATGCTTCAGCCAGAATGTTTAGTACTAGAATGGAGTAGGGAAACTAAGAAAACATGAAAATTAATTTGACGCATCTTGTCTGCATAAACCTGATACTAGAATGAACACTTGCAACAAAACAGAAAAGCAGATATGGAGGCTTCTCAGATGTCTAGCTGGCTTCCCGACTCGAAAAGTGGTGCTGGGGAGGTACCCCTCCTTTACAACTGTTTCAGCCATGGCAGTCGTGATGAGAAGACAGTTGGCATCCATCTCCTTTTCCGGCCGCACCAGATCTGCCAGCAGACGCTACCCCAGGGCTCCAGCTCTTACCTTTGAACTCCTGACGGAGTGTCCTAGCTCATACAAGTCCGGTCTTCTTCCCCCGGATTTGCTTTTCCCCTGTCCTACATCACGGAGGGTGGGCTTCACTCAGAACTGTTCAGTTTTGAATGACACCATCTTACATGAACATAGCGTTGCTACCCCTAGCCCTTTGAGAATGTGAGGACCCCGAAATTACAACAATAAAGTGCGTGCAACATAATAAATGACAGGGACACTTTTTGTGGATAAACTATGCCAAACGTTTGAGGCTCTGCCCTGCAAGGTGACCCCTTGTGAGCCCTCCTGGCCAGGGCACAAGTCCTAAAAAAAAAAGGGGGGGTTTAACCTAGTTAATCAGTATGCAAGTGACATCACGGGAGCATGACATCACGACGCGTGACATCACAGCGCACATCACTGGAAGTGGCATCATTACAAGTGACTTCAGATCTTAAGCCCTCGCATATATGTTTAACATGTCTGTCATGGGTACATTGGAGCACAATTCAAGTATACAGGGAAACCCTCCTGATTTAGGCAGAAGATTCACACTTTTGTAAGCTACACATAAAACAATGTTGCCTTTTGTCAGCGTAAACTTCCTCTACCCATAGTGCTTTACAAAAAAAAAAATGGTGATATTTAAATTATTACAACGCCTCCTCAGGGGTAGTAAGCACTATATAAATGCTATTTATTTTGTGTAAATACTGGGAAAGACCAACACATCTGACATTCTCACAGGCATGCATATCTCCTAAACAGAGCCTGAACAAAGTGAAAAGCTGCCTCTCTTAAGTAGTGAAGTGCTAACAAGGTGTGAGCCTTTGTTTCCCCACTGCTGCATTTGCATCTAGGTGTGAGGCTCCTGACTGCTCCGAGCCAGGAGACTGGAACAAAAGGAGGCCTGATGATCCCTCAGATCCGGCCTTTGCTATGGGCCCATCAGGAGTCTGTCCCGCCTGGACTTTGGTTGTTGTTGATGGAAAGCAGACAACAACGTGCAGTCCTGCTGAATGTGTCCCGTGTTTGCTAATTACACCGGGACAAATTCACCATATTTTTCAGTAGGGCCCAACTTCTTGGCAATGTGGACGATGTCCACCCTGTGAAAATAGTGGGTGGACGCTGTCCACCTGCGTGTACCCCCCCCTCCCCCCACTCGTGCCCTGCTCCTGGCCCACTCCTCTTCTCCTGACACCCAGAGGCCATAAACTGAGGGGATGACCCACCTTTCCCTCTACGGTGGCCCAATGGGCCCGTCTACCCTTGCAGCAGGGGAGCAACACTAGGATGCTGTCCCCTCTATGTCGCCCTGCGTGCGGCGTGGCCAGCTGCAGTCTTCAGAAGTTGAAGGGTGCCCCAACGTGGCCAGCTGCATTCTTCAGGAGTTGAAGGGTGCCCCAACGTGGCCAGCTGCAGTCCTCAGGAGTTGAAGGGTGCCCCGAATGAGGCCCAGAGACATGAGTTCCAGAGCCTAAGTTGCAACACTTTCTCCAACACCTGCCGCCATCACACACTGGGCCAGACATTCGATTCAGCTGCAGATCGTTTGCGGGAAAATGGAACTGCTCCAGCTTAGCGTGAGAAGACACCCATCGCTGTATGCGGTACACATCGCCCACTTGATGGTATGTTTTACATGCCAGCTTTTACTTTGCTTATGCATGGAATTTTTAGCACTCAAAAACTGACAGATTTTAGTACTGATCCAGCGATCAGGGATCAATAATTTTACACAAACAAAGGCCCATTTACTTTACCCATCGAATCCCTTCACGCTGGGTTCAGTGTGATGCAAGTTTATACCCAACTTACCAAATACACAATAGAACCTGCTTTTCTCCTTAAAATATATATGATATGTGGCGATACTCCTTTAGGAGTTGATTAGTTGATGGCAATAATATGCACTTATCAATACTACTAAAGAATAACAGACTCCGTGTGTAATTTATAATATTTATCGAAAATAATGTGAAATAAATGCTCATCAAGTACAGTCATGCAATGCAAATCATAGATTATCACGGAGAAAAAGCATTAACTTTGTATAGAATCAAACTCATGTCAAATAAACAATGCATTGAAGGAGTGGATAGGCGAAGAGAGAAAAGTTTCAGAGACAAAGTACTTTTGCAAATGATTATGCAAATTCAGGATATTATCTATACTAACCCAAATAGAAATCAGGGAAATCTACCCTCTGGCCAAAGGGTAGCAAGGCCCCTCAAGAACAGTCGAGTGGCAAAGATTAAAGTCAGGAGTCAGGAAACAGGTAGGCCTCTATCTGGAAACAGCAAATCGACGACCACGACGATCTCTCGCTACCTCTGAGCGACACCTCTTCAAACCCCACCCACCGGGCACCTCAATTATACCCTAAAACCCAAATGTCCAACCCACATTTGTTTCAATATCAGAGCAAACTCCATCTCTCATTGGTTCAGGATGGGGGTGTACTGTCACACCACTCTCAGCATGACTATTTTATTCAATGTTCTTTTGTCTTAAACTTTCAGCATTACGACAGATTCTTCCCAGGAAATAACTTCAAACCACAATCATAGTACATATTTCCTGCAGCACATTTCATGTTGCAAGTCTTTGCGCTTCCATTGTTTGCCTCTGCCATCTTGAGAAGGAAATTGCTTGCTTCCACTGTTTATCTCATCTTTCCCCGTAGCTTGGCAGTCACACAAGTTATTATGAAGGACACACAGCCTTAGCATTCTCTCTCGAAACCCTCTTTTGGTCATTTTATTTTTCCACCAATTATTAACCCTGGACTGGCATGCAGAAGTGTAGACCCATGCTTGCTTTTCTACAGAAAACAAACACAAAGATTATTATTTTCATGAAATGTAATTTCATTGAACACCATCCCAGCATTGCACTAACCCATGCACAACCCATGTTATTATTTCCTAGCTAACGTTATTATCGTGCACAAAAGCAGCATTAGTCTTTTTTATCTTTTTTAGCAAGAAGCATTTGCGGCCTAGTTCCATGCATTAATACACGCATGCGCAAAAGCATTTCCCCTTATTTTAGCTTTCTTTAATAACATTTTTCACAGCACACTGTTAATGAATGTTACTGAGGATTTAATCCGAGCAGGTTTTATTTTCACAAAACCCTGCTCCATCAGTAACCCAGTCCATGGTGTGCATAAGCTTTGATTTTCTCTCCCACGCCGTTTTTGTGATCTTTGCGCACGTGGTGGCTCTATAGTTACCAAAAAAAAGTACCATATAAATATAGTATTGTTCAGTTCTATAACGTGCAAGTTTTAAAAGCTACGTTTCGTTGCTCCTTTCACAGTTGTTCTTTCTTACCGACTTAAGTAATTAACTTCCTTTATCTTCTTTGTCATAGCCGAGATTGGTGATTATGACGAGCTGGGGGACCGAGAACACCTTAGAAAAAACCACTACCTGCCTCACCAGGAGACTGTGCAAGAGAAAATCATGGAGTTTCACCAAAAAAATCTGTGAGTTTTAAGAGGGCTGTGTGTGCCTATGATACGAGTATTTAAAAAAAAATTGACAATAACGTAGGGACTATCAAGGGAGCTATAGATGACTTGGAAAAAGTCGCTTTAGCATAAATTCCGATATGTTATGCCATGTTGTTTGGTATTTGTATAGCATGCACCTGCCAGTGATGTCGCATTTTAGCCGTTTACATCAGTTGCTTCAAGCTGGTGCCTGCATTTGTGGTTAGAAAGGTGTGTAGGTAAAGGTGACCTGTGTAAAGAGGTCACCCTCAGGGTGTGGTTTTGAGGACCTCGGATGTGTTCTACCTAAGTTAGACCTGAAAGTGTCAGTGTTTTATTTTATGTTGCTATAATCTGCTTGGATTTCCTACCAACCCTGGCTGAAGACTCATGCATTCTTCCTTGCAGTGTTGATGAGAGGGTGGAATCGATGACTGTTTCCTTTATGAGTTCAGTACTAAGATACTTTGGCCACGTCTATCCAGGTAGAATATTCTGAGGCGGCAGAGAAGCATGTAAGCCTCCTTTCCCCAACAGGTCCACTAGGATCTTAGTTTTATTGGCAGCCGAGTTTACTCTGGCATCCGATACTTCTGTTAAATCCATCCAGATGTGAGGTGCCAGGGTGCTCAAAAATGACTCGATCTTCATATACTGCTATCTAGTCCACTTTCATGTAAGATGTCAAGGATACTCTGATAACTGCTCAACCCTTGACTACATATAACTGAGGAGTAAAATACCCCAAACTGGTCCACCCCGGTGTGGCAATTCCAATGTGATGAGAATTACTGAGTATTCTCGATTGCTCCCATCTGCCTCTATATACAGGGATATATATATAACATTCCCCGGCTATGTCAGATCAGATTGTTGGTGTTAAGACTACTGAGAACGATGCATGCATCAGATGTTGCTGCTAGGTTAATGTGTGATTAGGATACTCCCACCAGGGCCCCCAAAATAACAAGAACCTGAAATGCAACATCCTGGTCCACCCAATCAGATTTTTTTTTCACAACAGATTTTTATTGTTGACATCCAATAGAAGACATGGGCCACATAAGCCATCCATTTCCAACAAATATAGTAACAAATATATAGATCAACATTTCCAGGAATTATGACGAATGAATTCCACAGAAAAAGAAAAAAGAAAAAATACATTGTAATATAAACGAAGCACGGAAAAGAAGAGGAAAAAACAAAAACCAACTGTACCACAGTAGTTCTCCTTGACTGACAGACGAAACCTAAGTTCAGGAATTTATGCTGCCATCCACGTTCATAGCAATTATAAGTACTATGAATGTACCAACTAGCTAGCATCATGATAGTGATTCACTAACATCTATTGGGGGGGGGAGACTCCAGATACACCCAATCAGATTTATTTTCAGAGTCCTATTATTTGAACAAGTGAAAGTACCCTGCGTGATACAGTAGTAATGCAGACAGAAAAAGCAGGTGTGCTTTTTTTTTCAAGGTGAATTATACAATGGAAAATGTGCAAATAACCCTGGAATGCAAATAATACATACAAATAAACTTACAGGAGATGTGTAATGATGTGGCTAGCAATGTAAAGCACTGTGGGCGGTGCAGTGTTGTGTGGTGTAGTATAAGGTGTGGAGTTGTGCAATTTGTGGGCTATGGTTTGGTGATAGATGGTGCATAGAGCTTTGGTCAGCTGCTTATCGTGTGACTGTGTGTATTATGGACTGAGTGGTGTGGTTTGTTGGGGGTTGTGCTCTATTTTGGAGAGTTGAATTTCATTTTGGCCACTTGGGAATCTTCCTGCTGTTGGTGTAAAGTGTTTGGTTTTGAGTGAAGACGGGATTGTTGATTAGACGAGGTTAGGAGGGGAATGTAGTCATAGCATGTGGTTTGGGCATATGTTGTGCTGTTGGGTATGGCAAAGGTTGTGTTTTATTTGAGGTACTCTTGTCTAGCAGTGTGATGAGCATGAGATGTGATGAGGGCAAAGTTACCAAAAGGGTGTGGTTGTATTAGTGACCCTGGTGGCTGGTAGTCCCCAAGTGGAAAATTGAGATGTATGCTGTGATGTTATCATATATGGTGTCACCATGTGGATGGGCTTTGGTACTACATATTGTGATGTATGGACTAATGTCTTGGTACTCTATAATATGTTAGAGTGTGTTGTGGGAGAGGGGACATGAAGTACTTGGAGGAAGATTACTCTGAACCTAGTCAGTGTAAGTGTCATATTTACTGTGCCAGTTGTGTTCCTCTAGTGTGTGGATGTTTTGGTTTGTGAAAGTTGGGCCTTGCGCAGAAAGGACAAGGCAAATGGCATAGGTCAGTAAGAGCAGAGAGAAGGAAAAATTGAAGGGAGAAAATGAGGGGAAGATGAGGAAACAGAGGAGTGGGTCGAACAAAAAAAAAAAGGGAGAAATGGAACGTCAGCAAGAGTCTCTAACTCTTTCAAGTAGAAGAGGTGTTGCCTATGTGGTGGCGCTAGAAGCTACGTCATAACCACATCACATGCTAAGAAGTAGTGATCCTTCCTTATTTGCTGCACCTAGCTCATCTTACACTGAAATTCTCTTTAGTTAAAGTCCATCTAGCAGCAATTCCAGCATACAGAAAGGGACCTCTGTAAGATCCCAGTCGTTAAACATTTTCTAGAACGTTTAAAAAAAAAATTCTTCCTGTAAGGACACCTTCTCCTTGAGAGTTAAACATGGTTCTCTCTGAATTAACGGGATACCTATTTGAACCCATTCAACAGGGCTTCGTTTCAGCACCTGCCATGGTTATTATTCCAGGTGATCACTAAACTCACCAAACTTCCCGGCAACAAGGGAGCAAGCCGTAGTCAACTTTTTTGCGACTCGCTTACCCACTGTTTTTGTTGCAAGGTCTACTAAATTCATCTGAAGTTCCCCACCAATACAAATCTGGCCTCTAGGGTGGATTCCTACAAAACTCCCGCCACTGATGACAAAATAAATACTCAGGATGACCTTGAACAAACAACTCTTCTTGAATTCTCCTCTGTCACACCTGACCAAGTGACCAGGCTTATTCACTCTACCAAATCAGGGTCTCCATCAGAACCATGTCCACCTTCGGTGATAAAACTGATTCCAGGGCCCATAGCTCCTAACTTAACCTTCATCTTTAACTCTGTTTGTGGCTGGATATTTTCCATCACTTTGCAAAAAGGCCTCAATCCTTCCTCTCCAAAAAAAAACCCAAGCCTAAACCCTGAAGATCCTACAACTGTCGTCCCATTTCCCTCCTACCACTTCCTGCAAAAATTGCAGAGAAAGTGATGCATCAACAACTGGTGCAATTCATCCATAATAACCATCTTCTGAACCCAACACAGTTTGGGTTCAGACCTGGACACAGCACTGAGACTGCTCTGATCAAGGCTACAGAGGAAATCAGGGCAGCACTGGATAAGAACCCTTATTCTCCTCGACTTGTCGGCAGCCTTTGATACGGTCGAGCATGCTGTTTTGACCGACCGTCTTGAGGCGTTAGGAATTAAAAAGAAGACACTTGCCCTTCTGAGCTCGTTCTTGGAAGGAAGAGAGTAACTGTCGCCCTGGACTCCTACACCTCTAAACCTTTTTCTCTTCCATACGGGGTCCCGCAAGGGTCTTCGCTTAGCCCTTTATTGTTCAACCTTTACGTAACAGAGCTAGGATCGCTGATTCAAACCTTTGGATTCTCCCTTACCTCCTATGCTGACAACACGCAAATTGTGTTGTCAGCATTCAATAATGTAAACATCATCGGTGGTAAGTTCCATGATTGCATATGTGCAGTCAGTGTCTGGATGAGCAATCATCGTCTAAAGCTAAACTCAGGGAAAGACTGAAATGATTCTTTTTGGGAATAATCCGCAGTTGTAGCCCAATCCTGTTGGTCACTGGAGATGGGACCACTCCCAATTCCAGTAAAAAAGGCAAAGAACTTAGGAGTCGTGATTGATGACAGGCTGCATTTTGGTAATCAAACCAATTTGATGGTCTCATCCTTCACCTTGAGGATGATTAAGAATATTCTCCCATTCATCCTCTCAGATGCTAAGAAACCATAATTACAACCCTAGTTTTGTAAAACATTTACTATTGCAATGGGTTGCACCTAACGTTTCAAGAACAATATCTGAATAAATTGAAAACCCTGCAAAATGCGGCAGCCAGGTTGCTCTTGGGTACTCCCAAATTTCAATCAGTTGCTGAGGCTATTAGAAGGCTTCGCTGACTGACAGACAGGAAGCGCATAAAATTCAAGGCGCTCTGCATAGCCTACAAGGCTCTTCATGATATTGACTCTGAATTCTTGAGACAAGCGTTCAAATGGTACGAACCCAGCAAAAATCTACGATCAATGGGGCAAAGACAGCAGTGCTCTTTTTGTATGGTCCCCCCACATACTTTTTGCTCCAATGCTGATGGTTATGACTCTGAAAGTGCACTGGAGCCTGCTTCCCAGGCCCCAGTTCCAGTGCTCTCTCCCTAAAGCTAGTATGTGTAATTTGGCATCCCCAATTGACAAATACTTTACCCCCCTTATAAGTCCCTAGCATATGGTACCAGTGGTACCCAGGGTATGGATGGGAAAGGAGTCCCCAGGGTTTGCAGCACTGTTTGTGCCACCCTGAGTGACCCAAGTAAACTTCTGGCAGCAGGCCTGCCATTGCTGATTGCAGGGACAGTGTAAACTGTTCCATTTCAACTTTTTGCCCTCACCATGTGTGGTAAAGTTAATGCATTGCTTTTAATTTACGTCAGTCACTCTTAAGGAAGGACTCCTAAGTCTAGGAGGCAGGGGGCCTTATATCGAAGGTATGAGCATGTAAGTGTAAATTTATATGTCCCTATAGTGGCCGTTACCATTAAAGGCCACTCACTATAAGTGATAGACGGTCCATAGGTTAACATGAGCTGGCCCCTGGAAAACCCAAGGTTAGTAGCTCCATTGTAGTACCGCCTAAATATGTCGTGTTTGGTATTCAACAACGTGCCTTCTCACCTCTGACATGAATCTCATGTTGAGGGCAATGTGGCATGCACCTAGGAGGATACCTTAGAGGTTGCCCTCTGGTTGCCCCAGCTTCCCTCTCCTCTGGCTGCTGCCAAAACAGGGTTCTGACCTCCTGCAGGCAGTGTGATCGCTCCCAGAAGTCAGGAACAAAGGCCTGGGCAGGATGGAGGTCGCACTTCCTCCCTCCCAGGAAGGCTAGTGAAGTGGCACATCAAGCCGGTGAGCTTCACAGGCTAAACCGCCTCTGATATGCATCAGGGCTGACTCCCAAAGCAGGAAACAGCCCTGCCCCAGGCACATTTGCACCCTGGCAAGCGGGAAATTAGGTATGCAGGAGGTGTACACCGCTAAAAGGCTTGCCACACCTCTAGGGTGGGCTGCCTGGTCTGTACAGCTAAGGAAGACTTCTGCCATTTAAGAAAATGGTAGAAATAGTGGGTTTTGGGTAGAAAAAGAGACCCACACCCCCGGATGTGGTCACCTAGGGGGAGATTTGCCGCTGGGGCAAGCAGCCCATTGGCCACTTGCACCTACACACCTAACACACCTAACACCCCTAAATCTAGGATTTAAGGGCTACCCCTGACACAAGAACCTCAGTTCCAAACAACCTGCATCGAAGAGGACAAAGACACCAGTTTCTGTGACAACAGGACTTGCACAAACCAAAAGAGGGATACTCTGCACCTGTGGCAACGCTCCTGGAACTACCTGATGGAGACTCATCCTAGGCGAACTCTCAGTTTCCCCAGACAGAGGGACCCCTGTGAGAGCCTAAAGCTCCTTCAGACTCCCTTGGACTAGTGGCACTAGTCCCCTGCAAACTACAGGTAAAACAAAGCTCTGGATCTGAAAAATCGCTGGCCAGTGAGCCCTCCGGGGAATCCTCCAGATCCAGATGGTTTAGTGCATTGTGGTAACTGTAGTCCTGCCTTCCATGAAGTTACAGGCAGCTTCCATGTTCCCCGGGACCACTAGACGTCAAAGTACCTTTTCCCAAGGATTACCATTGCCAAGGACCCTGCACTTGATGCTGCACCTAGAGGGAACTCTTGACCTTCGACTGACGTCAGCAACCACACCATTTTTGCATCTTGTTCCCCACAGCACTGTGTAAGCCGTAAAAGCAGCTCTCCCGCCGCTTCCGTTCAGCACCAGGGACAGCCAGGACAACGCTGCACCGGGCTCCACAGGCCAGGTAAAATTGAACTGACTGTCGTGACCTGGTCCTAGGACCCACGTTACCTTTACCCTGCAAGGGTTCCACGCAACTCAACCTGCAAGTGAGCGATTGTCACTAGTGTTTTTTTCGCATTGACGGCAATGATAAGTCTCACTGTATTATTTTGCACTAATTTTAGATTGCTTCTAAAATCTATAACTCTGGTTATATGTATGCTTCCCATTCTTTTGAGTGTTTTGATTAAGATAAAAATACATTTTGTTTATAAATTGGTGTCGTATTTCTCTTGAGTCGTGTCAATTACTTATCGTCCATGTTGGTACTCTGAAGTACTTAACACATGTTCCCTTAGTCAAGCCTGACTGCTCTTAGCCACATTACCAGGACTGAGCTAAGGATTTATTATTTGGAATCCGAGGACCATCTTTGGGGTCTGTGAGAGTACTGCATGATGAAGCCTAACCAGCATCACCACATAATACTCCACCTTCCTACATGGAGAATTTCAATTGGCTACCATGTTTCACAATTTATAGGCATTCTGCCCACCCTGCATTGTGCCATAAAGGGGGTGATGCATGTGCCTATGGGTTAGTGTTTCGAGCTTTGCGCGTCATTTGTCACATCTGCAACATACAGTTAACCATCAGGTTATCATTCTTGGACTTAGGGTGCCCAATGTTTGGCGAGTAAGTCTAGGTTTTGTTTGCTGTCTAATTTGCTATCTTCGATTGTAACCCATGGCGGAGTGTTGTGATAGGCGACATAGTAAGTTCTGTGAGGGAGATCAGTCCGCCGGATTCTGTATATGCCTATAATTTATTCATTGTCCTCCTCGGTCTTGCATTTCCACAGATGACGTTTTAGAAAAAATATGTTTATTGGCTTTTTGAAAACAAACAAAGACATGGTGACATGAAGAACAAAGCAGTCACAGGCGTATACATCTGGTCATAGCAGTGATTCAGGGTTATGACAAAAGTGCAAAAAAACAGCAGGACATTAAAACAAACATGCATTATCTCAACTGTACAATACCGGCCCCTCAACAAGGCCACATTAGGCCCGTGTTTATAAGGAGTCTTGGCAGCTAAATTCAGCGCGGAAGAGGAGAGTTGCAATGCCAGTTTCTGAGAGGAAGATGAGACAGTAACATAAACCTAAACGGAGGAAGGGCTGTTGTTAAATATGTGTGATCATGCCTTGTTGGGGAGGTCAGTGTGCACATGCTGCTCAGTTTGGGGTGTTGGGAAAAATCAGGATGTGACTGGGATGGTGCAAGTTGGGTGATGGGGTGTAGTTGTTTTACATGTGAGTGGTCATCTCTTCGATGAAGCTGTTTAGTCAAATAGGTTGAGGGCTTTGAGCCTAGGAGGAGTAAAGCACAAGTGTTCCAAGCGGGTGAAGTAAATTATCAGAGCCTGCCATGTGCGTGTAAATTTCTTGTCGGAGTGGGACAACCTATGGGACAGCAGTTCCTTGGCCAGCTCGTGCCAGAGGCGTTGGAACTAATGGGCTATCGACGAGGCTGAGGCTTTCTTCCAGTGGAGGGCTGTTATCTTTCTGGCCACCCCCAGCATATGAGCTATAAACCGTCAGTCTGCGTGTCATGGCTTGTAGCGAATGCCTAGGATTTACTGTATTGAGTGAGTCAGGGAGTGGGTAGCCCACTACCCCTTTGATGTGGCTCGGGACCTCCTTCCAGTAGGTTGCTATGATGGGGCAAGACCACCAGATGTGGAAGAAATCACTTGTCGCCGACCTGCACCTCCAGCATAGCAGAGAGAGGGTGTTGGGTAGATGGTGCGCAAGCGGGCTGGGGTATAATACCACTGCATCATCAGTTTATATGCTGTCTTACATTGGGATCTGCTTCAATACAGATTGGGGATATCTTGCCAAAGCTGGTTGCACTGATTTTGAGAGATACCCTCAGTAGTATCTGCATTCCAGTGGGCAAAGTTGTGGATATCCCGTTTAAGATTAAGGATGGCATCCTGGAGGATAGGGGTGGGGAGCAGCTGGAACAGGTAGAGTATTTTGGGCAAGATGGACATTTTGACTGTGTGGAGTCAGCCCAGCCAGGAGACCCCTAGCTACTTCCATCGGCAAAGATCTTCTAGGACTGAGTGCTGATATTCTGGCCAGTTTGCACTCGTCCATGATGTTAGGTTCGGGGTAAGGTTTAGTCCCAAATATTTTATGGATTTTGGAGCCCATTGGAAAGGGGTAAGGGCCATTAAATGGAGGAGAACAGCTTTAGGAAGTGTCAGGCTGAGAGCCTGCAATATAGTCATATTTAATTTGAAGCCAGAGACTTCTTCAAAGGCAGTTAACATGGAAACCATAGTGAGGAGGGAAGATTCAGGGCAGGTGAGGACCAGCAAGAGGTCATCTGCGAAGAGGGCTACCCTATGCTCGTGCCCACCAAAGGAGATGCCCTTGATGTCCTCCGCCTGGCGAATATGAATCGCGAGGGGTTCTACAACCAGTGCGAAAAGTAAGGGTGATAATGGGCAGCCCTGTCTAGTGCCCGTCACCAGGTGGATCAGTTGGAAGGAGTGTCCAGTGACACGGATAGTGGCAGTGGGCGCAGTAGTAGCCGCCATGATTTTGGAGATCAGACCCGGGCCCAGTCCAATCTTAACAAGGGTTGCCCATGGAAAGCTCCAGTCGACTCAGTCAAAAGCCTTCAGCGAATTAAGCGAGAGAAGGCAAGCACGGATGTTGTACAAGTGGGCCTTTTCTGCCAAGTTTGCATGACGGCGGATATTATGCGCTCCCTGTAGGTGCCGGATAACCTCACCTGGTCTGGGTCAATGAGTCCAGGTAGATAGGACTCCGTTCAATTGGCAAGGATCTTGGTGTAGAACTTGGCGTCCTTGTTCAGTAGAGCGATTGGGCGGTAAGATGCACACAAAGTTGGGCCTTACCAGGTTTTGGTATGAGTACAACCTCCTCCCCCGCAATAGTGGCTGTTAGGCTCGTGTCTGCCATGAAGGAGATGAAAAGAGTCAACAAGTGCGGTAAAACGATACCGGGAGGCAATCATGCCAGGAGTTTTGCCCACCGGGAGGTCCCTAAGATCTCTCTGGAGTTCAGCCAACGCGATAAGGGCAACCAGGAGATCTGAGTGAAGCGGGTCCAGGGGTTCCCAAGGGCAATCGTTAAGGTATGTGTCTATTCTCTCCTGGGACACATTGTTCCCCGTATAGAGAACCTTGTAGAAGCTTTGGAATGCCTGTTGTTTTGCAGTCTCCTTAATAGCCCACGTTCCATCCCCCAACCTAATTTTAGAAGGGTGTGCTTGTGCGGTTTGTTGGTTCAGTCTGCACGCATGGAGGAAACCCACCTTGTCACCCCCACATAGTACTTCTGCTTCAGGGCCAGCAACGATCGCTCCGCCTTATTTGTCCGGAGAGTGTGGCTAGTTGCCGTTTGATGCGTCTAGATGGGGCGGAGTAGTCAAGGCGCTCCATAGCCTTAATATCTACGATGATATCAGATTCAACCAATCGGGCTTCATGTGCACAAGCGATGGTGATAAGGAATATGATACCTTGTATTGTGGCCTTGAAGCCATCCCACAGGGTATGACCCGAGATCTCGGGGAGGCGGTTGGTTTCAAAATATGCAACAATTTCACTTTGGATTTCAGCAACATCGACAGGGTCCCTAAGTAAATGAGGTGGAAGTCGCCAGCAGGAGCATGTGAGTACAGTAGAGCTTGGTTTGGCTAGAGTAATTTCTAGGTGGACATGGTTAGAGATGGAGAGGTCCGAGAGGCAAGCAGAGTGTAAGCTCCGCAGTAATGTGGGGGTAAGGGAAAAGATAATTGATGCGAGAGTACGAGGAGTGGACATGGGAGTAAAAAGAGTAAACGTGGACCCCTGGGTGACAGTATCTCCAGCTGTCCACCAGTCCCAAGTCAGTAAGGTCATGTTTGAGGGCGGTAGACATTGCTCCCAACCCTGGAAAGAAGCGGCACTGCCATCCAGTTCAGGGTCCCACACAAGATTAAAGTCGTCCCCTCCCCCCACCATGTCCGCGCCTACCTGTGTCGCTTGATCCTGCAGGGTGATACTGAGGTATGCATCTTGGGCTTGGTTAGGGGTGTAAAAATAGAGGAGGGTAAGAGGTAGGGGCCCCATTGTACGGCGAGTTTTAGGAAACGGCCATTGTCGTCCCTCACAACTTTCAGTGTTTTGGAGTAAAAGGAGGCCTTGCATAAGACAGCAACTCTAGCAGTTTTAGTTGTGGTGTGTGCCCAGTAGCTGAGAAAATATTTTGGGTGGGACATGCAGGGAGCATCGCGGCGGGGTAGGTGGGCTGCCTGCAATAATATAGCGTTGGGGTCTTGCATAAGGACGTAGCGCCACATCTGGTGCCCTTTGTTAGGAGCATTCAACCCCCGTGTATTAAGGGATAAGAGTTTGATATGTGGGTTACCTGTCATGGGGGAAAGAAATGGTGTGTGCCTTCAGAGTGCATGACCGTGCAAAGGTTATGTCGTGGAGGGAGGTATGAACCATTCCCAGAAATCCTAGGGATCGAGAATTGCCGGGTCCCATCCCCTAGGAGTGGGAGAGAAGGGCAGTTATTGCGGCGCCAGGGGTGGGTATCTAGAGGCAGGCTCCTGCTGGCCTACCTGTGGCAGTGGAATAGGGGGGCAGGGTAGAGGAAGAGGCAGGGCAAGACTTTCCAGTTGTTGTATATGAACTCTTGCTTACCATAAGCGCTGCTTATTCTATGTGTACCCCTCCTTTGCCCTTGATGTGACAAGACTTTATCTGCAAATTGCCCGGTACTGTTGGGCCTCTGGCAGATACCTATTATGAACGCTTATATGCACTTCAAAAGCGGAATCTATTGCTCAAGATATTTCCTCTAAAGGTGCATTGGTAAATTTTAATGTGCTGACTTTTAGCAGATTTTTTAAGTTTTTACTTTTGTAATGTTTATATATAATATAGCATACTAGAATTTTTTAAGCGCTTTTTTGTCTGAGTTCTTGTACTTGTTTTTCTGGTGTACCTTTTCTTGCATCTTCTAGCTGGGGAGTGATAGTAATTAATTGAATTATGGGCAAGCCTAAATCTCTTATGGGCCCTGCAAAGACTCCCGTAAATTCAACCCCAAAGACAGGAACTCCTGTAAAAACGACGTTGATTGTCTTTTTGGCCAGGACAGTAGATGTGGTCACAAAGGAGATCGAGCTGGGGGAGCGCTGGCTTTCACTTACTCACGATCTCCCTCCTAGTACACCTACCCCTCTTAACTGTACCGCAGGGTGCAGTGGGCCCCATGGGCAGATCTTACCCTGCCCTGAGTGGGAGCAACTTACAACAATTATAAGCACTCATGTAGGGTCCCCTGCCCCACCCCCCCTTCAAGAGAAAATGAAAGCACTGCCTCCTAGAAAAGCGAAGGGTAATATTGATAAGCCTGCTTCCTGCATACTGTTAGAAGCTCAGTCGCCAATGCCCAATCCTTCTGGCTTAGATTGTTCGTTCTTTCTGAATATGATTTCAGTAGAAGTCGGAGCAATAGTGGAATCTGCTCTCTCCCCACTTCTAGCCCGCTTAGATAAAATAGAAGCTACTATGAAGGACAGCAGATTAACCAACCAGCTACATCCAGATACCCACACCCCATTACCCTTACCTTTAACTTTACCTCCGTCAGGTGCTGCCCCAGCTTCTAGAACTGCATCAGGAATGATGGATAGGATAGCAGGGGGAAAGGGTAATGATATTCCATTGGGATCATTGGTGCAACGGAGCTTTGGGTAACAAAATGCGCTATAAACCCAGGGAGAAGTAAGGAGAGAGGGGCTTGTCACCTCCTCCCCCTACTATTTTGCTCTCCCCTGAGGCATGCCCGTATGTGATGGTTCTAGCAGGTGTTCCTCCCTTGGCGGGGAATAAGGTTGAATCCTATGAGGAACTGCGTAACAAAGTTACTCACTGGCTTTGTGGCAATGTGGACCCACGTGCATGTTTTTATGATGAAATAATAATGGCTTGGAAAGTGTGAGCTGGGTTGGCCCCTCCAAGAAAAACATAGAGGGTGAATGTGTCATCGTCAAATTTAGGTCTCTTGCTCTTGTTGCCAGAGCCTTTAATGTATTGCAATCTACTTGCACAATCAAGGGTAGGGTGGTATTGCTCCCATTGGGTTACATTTATTGGCCGCCTGGAAGACCTACAATTTTTCCTGTGGGCCTAACTGTGCAGGTAGGACACTCTTTTGCTATTTCAATGAATAATCGTTATGCCCCTCTCTCTGACATCCAGGGAATTGACTGACTCCCTGAGGAAGAAAGGGATTTACCTAAGGCTGCAGTTATGCCCATGGCTGGGGTGGAGGTGATGTTTGGGCTAAATCCTTACTCTACAGATACAGGCGAACAGCCCCCCCCCTATAATTATCTTGCCCTTAGATTTAACCAACCAGGGGCTGCAGGTAGCCTCTCCCCCTGGACTTATTGTAGGCCCCACTATTGTGATTACCAATGGGGCCACTAGTAAAGAGGGCAACAGAAGGCTCTCCCTAGTCTCCTGGAACATAGCAGGCCTCTTTGCCAAACGGGCTGACCCAGAATGGGGTGTTTTTATTGATGGATTTGACCTCTGTGTGCCTCGGGAAGCATGGGCCACAGAAAGTGAGCATATGGGCGGCTTTTGAAGCTATAATAAATTCACCACCCGTTCAGTAGCTGGCTGCCCTTCTAGTGGCCTGTTAATATGGGTCAAAACTACAATCTGAAAGAGACACGTTAGTGATAGATTCCTTACCTTAGAATATCCCCAGGCGTCAGGCTGGATCCGGAAAGTTTTGCGTAGCAGTACCCTTGCGCGTCGGTAGGCGGCGTCGTGCGGCTCCGCGTCCGTCGTCGGCGTCGTGATCGCCGGGATGACGCCGCGGGCAGCACTTAGGCGCCGCCCTGCGCGCTGACGTCAGTTCTTCTTTTCCGCGCCAGCAAGCGCAGATCCGGGAAGAGCAGTGCCCTGGTCAATTTTTGACCATTATTTTTGGTGATTTTTTCACTGTTTTTTCCATCTTTAAGGTGTCGTAGGGATGCCCGGCTTCAAGCGATGCGGCGCCTGTGCGCGGATGATGTCCGTCACCGACCCGCATTGGGAGTGTCTCTTCTGCCTCGGCCGAGGCCACGACACCGAGTCTTGTCCCGAATGCCAGGCCCTCAACCCGAAGGCTTTGCGAGAGCGGTCTCGAAAGCTCCTCGAGGCCCGGCATTCGGCTCCACGGAGGCCCCGGTCGCGTGAGAGGTCCAGGGGTCGCTCGCGGAGTGCACACCGGTCGTCGGCGTCGAAGTCTTCTTCGTCCGGTAAGTCTAAGCACAAGAAGTCCAAGAAGCATCGTCGCTCTCGGACTTCGCCTCGCCGGTCTCGCGACTCGGCTGAGGCCCCTCCCGGCACCGTCCCCGCCCCCGCGGCCCCGGACTTGCCTGTGGAGTCGCCCCCGTCATACCCGCCCTTCCCGGGTTCGGGGGCGGATCCGGCCAAGGTACAGGAGTTCCTGTCGGCCATGGCCCGCCTCTTCGGGCCTTCAGGCCCCTCCGGTGCGCCTTCGGGCCCCGCGGGCCCTGATGGGGTTGCTCCGGCGTCGCCGGCGGCTCCGGCTCCGGCGTCGCCCGAGCCTCCAGCCTCGATCCCGGCTCCGGCTTCGGCCCCGGCCTCGATCCCGGCTCCACAACCCCCATCGACGCCGGTCGACCTCACGACACCCTCCGCCGGCGCCGATGTCTCCGGTGCCGTTCTCGACGCCGCCCTGGGCTCCGGGCGGCGTCGTCCCCCAGTTCCTTCCGGCTCCGGACATGGACCCGGAGCGACGTCGCTCGACGCCGGCTCCGCGCCGATGGGACCTTGGGTCCCAAATGTCCCTCCTCCTCCTTATTTTGCACCAGAGGAGGACCAGGAGGACTGGGAGGGGTCTGATGACCCTCTGACTCGCAACTGTCAGTATGATGAGGACTGGACAGAGAGTCTAGGGGAGGCCAGTGGTCTGGATACTTCTCCTGACACTGGCATGCTGTCTCCTCCCGTGGCTACGGAGGAGGGGGCCAATTTTGGTACGGTGTTGCGTAGGGCTGCTGGGGCCTTACGTCTCCAGCTCCCTACTTTGACGGTCAAGCCTAACATCTTGACAGAGGTGCTTCAGCCGGCAGCCTCCTCTGCGGAGACTGTGCTGCCGTTTAACGACGCCCTCACAGACGTTCTTTGGGCGCCTGGTCCAAGCCCAACACAGGGGCTCCTGTGGATCGGAACGTGTCACGACGCCATCGCCCCGCTCCGGGCGACCCCCTGTTTCTTTCTGTCCACCCCACTCCTGAGAGCTTGGTTGTCCAAGCCTCCGCTTCCCAAACCGCCTTCCCTACCGCTCCTCCGGATAGGGAATCCAAACGCCTGGATCAGTTTGGGAAGAAAGGTTTTTCTTCCTCCAGTGCTGGCTTGCGGTCCGTTAACACCGCTTGTCTTTTGGGCCGATATACCCACTCTCTGTGGGATTCGGTGGCGGATGTTTTGCCCCAGTGCCCTGAGGAGGTCCAGGCACTGCTTTCCCGCGCCATTGCGGAAGGAAGGGATGCGGCCAAATACACTATCCGTTGTGGCCTTGACACCGCCGACTCGCTGGGCAGGTCGATTGCAACGACAGTGGCGCTCCGCCGCCACGCCTGGCTGAGAACCACTGGTTTTTCAGGGGATGTCCAGAATACTCTCATGGACATGCCCTTTGATGGAGTCGGTCTTTTTGGGTCCAAAGCAGACCATGCGTTGGAGCGCTTTAAGGACTCACGGGCTACTGCCAAGTCCCTGGGCCTTTCTGCTACACGCCCTCCGCTGCCTTCTGCTTTTCGCCCCTATCGTGGCCACGGTAGGGGCGCCCCTTCACGTCAGCAGCCCAGCCACCGGCCCGCGCAGCAGGCGTCTTCGCGTGGCCGAGGACGTGGATTCCGCCGTGGCGGATCGGGCAACCAGCGTGCGGGTCAGGCCACCACCTCCAACCCGTCCGCGGCCTCCAAGCCCTCCTAGTCCCTCCTTTCAGGTGCACGGCACGCCAGTAGGGGGCAGGGTCCGCCATCACCTTCCCCACTGGCGCACCATCACCTCGGACAGGTGGGTCTTGGACATTGTCCGAAGGGGCTACTCCCTCCCCTTCGAGACCACCCCCCAGCCATGCCACCTCAATTCCACCGCATGTCAGGGGATCACTTGGTGCTTCTACAGAAGGAAGTCACGGCCCTCTTGACCAAGAGGGCCATCGAGCATGTTCCGACCCCAGAAGTAGGGCGTGGTTGCTACTCCCACTACTTTCTGGTGCCCAAAAAGGACAAGGAGGACATGCGTCCTATCTTGGACCTCCGGAACGTCAATCGCTTCCTCCGGAAGGAGAAGTTCAAGATGCTCACCCTAGCTCAGGTCTTGACTGCCCTCGACCCAGGAGACTGGTTGGTAGCGTTGGACTTGCAGGACGCGTATTTCCACATCCCCGTCCTGCCGGCCCACCGGCGTTACCTTCGGTTCACGGTAGGCCCCGAGCATTTTCAGTTCACCGTGCTCCCCTTTGGCCTTACAAGTGCCCCTCGGGTGTTCACGAAAGTGATGGCGGTGGTCGCAGCTCATCTGCGCCGGGCAGGGGTTTCAGTCTTCCCCTACCTCGACGACTGGCTGCTGAAGGCGGGCTCGTCCCAGGCAGTCGTCTCCCACCTCCAGACTACGGCCGAACTCCTGCACTCGCTGGGGTTCTCCATCAATGTGCCGAAGTCGCATCTGATTCCTTCTCCACAGCTCCTTTTCATCGGAGCAGTTCTGGACACGACGCAGTTTCGGGCCTATCCTCCCGAACGGCGAGTCCGGGATATTCAGGCTATGATTCCGATCTTTCGGCCTTTATCCTGGGTTTCGGTAAGGATGACCCTGAGGCTGCTGGGCCTCATGGCCTCCTGCATCCTGCTGGTCAATCATGCCAGATGGCATATGCGGGCTCTGCAGTGGGACCTGAAGTTCCAGTGGGCGCAGCACCAGGGCAACCTGTCCGATCACGTCCAGATCTCGGAGGGGACTGCAAAACAGTTGCAGTGGTGGCTCTCGAACCGGCAATGGGTCATGGGCAGATCCCTCTCCCTTCCCCAGCCAGAGCATACAGTTGTGACGGACGCGTCCCTTCTGGGATGGGGCGGTCACATGGGAGAGGCGGAGATCAGAGGCCTCTGGTCTCCGGCGGAGTCCCGGCTCCATATCAACATTCTGGAGCTCCGGGCGATCCGGCTTGCACTCAAGGCATTCCTTCCCTCTGTCAAAGGGAAGGTAGTGCAGGTGTTCACAGACAACACCACCGCCATGTGGTACTGCAACAAACAGGGCGGGGTGGGGTCTTGGACCCTTTGTCAGGAGGCTCTGCGCCTCTGGACATGGCTGGAACATCAGGGCATGTTCCTGATGGTTCAACACCTGGCAGGTTCTCTGAACGCCAGGGCGGACGAACTCAGCCGCAGGTGCATGATGGATCACGAATGGCGTCTTCACTCGGAAGTGGCGCAAGGACTCTTTCTACAGTGGGGAGAGCCTTGGTTAGATCTATTCGCCACCGAAGAGAACGCGCAATGTCATCAGTTCTGCGCGTTGGAATTTCCAAGGCGGCACTCGCTCGGCGACGCTTTCGTCGCGAGTGGAGTTGCGGTCTGTTGTACGCCTTTCCGCCTATACCACTTCTACCCAGAGTGTTGAAGAAGATTCGGCACGACCGGGCCCAAGTCATTCTTGTGGCTCCGGACTGGGCTCGAAGAGTTTGGTATCCCGAGCTACTCAATATGAGCATAGATCCCCCGATCCGTCTGCCTCTTCGGGAGGATCTTCTGTCGCAGCAGCAGGGGACGGTCCTCCACCCGAACCTGTCCAGTCTACACCTGCTTGCGTGGAGATTGAGCGGCGGCAGTTGATTCCTTTCGACTTGCCTCCCGAAGTTTGTGATGTGATTCTGGCAGCCAGGCGTCCCTCCACTAAGGTGGTATACGCCTGCAGGTGGAACAAATTTGTGGCATGGTGCACAGCAAAGGCTGTGGATCCCCTTTCTGCCCCTCTTTCTGAGGTCCTTCTGTTCCTTCTCTCTCTGGCCCAACAGGGTTCTGCCCTGGGTACCATCAAGGGTTATCTTTGTGCTATCTCGGCCTTCCTCAGGCTCCCTGATCAGCCCTCCCTTTTCAAGTCCCCTGTTGTTAACAGGTTCTTAAAAGGCATTACTCACCTCTTCCCTCCTGTTCCGTTTGTAATGCCTCAGTGGGACTTGAACTTGGTTCTTACCTTTTTAATGTGCGCTCCCTTTGAGCCTCTGCATAACTGTCCTCTTCGTCTTCTGACTCTAAAGGCAGCCTTTCTGGTGGCCATCACCTCCGCTCGGCGGGTGAGTGAGCTCCAGGCTCTTTCTTGCAAACCTCCCTTTCTGTCTGTTCATCCAGACAAGGTTGTTCTTCGGACGCGTCCGTCCTTCTTGCCAAAGGTGGTTACTGCTTTCCACATTGGGCAGACCATCACTTTGCCCACCTTCTTTCCGCCTCCGCATCCTTCCAGAGAGGAAGAGAGGCTCCACCGTCTGGACCCAAAACGTGCGCTCTCCTTCTATATCGACCGCACAAAACACTTCCGGGTGGATGACCAGCTCTTTGTTGGCTACGTGGGCGCCAAAAAGGTCGGGCGGTGCACAAGAGGACCATCTCCCGCTGGGTTACCTTGTGCATCAAGACCTGCTATTCTTTGGCTAAGAAGGAGCCTCCTGTTGGGCTGCGTGCCCATTCCACCAGGGCAACGGCTGCTACCACGGCCTTGGGCCGCGGTGTTCCGCTGCCGGTTATCTGTCAGGCAGCTACGTGGGCCTCGCTGCACACGTTTACTAGGCATTACTGCCTTGACAGTCAGGTCCGGAGGGACGGCTTCTTTGGCCGTTCTGTCCTCCAGGACTTCCTTGTCTGATCTTTGTTCGCAGACCCACCACCGGGGTTGGTATTGCTGGGGTATCTATTCTAAGGTAAGGAATCTATCACTAACGTGTCTCTTTCAGATGCACAAGTTACTAACTTGTGTAACGATATATCTGTAAGAGACAGTAGTTAGTGATAGATTCCTTACCGCCCCACCCATCCTCCCCGTTCTGCGAACTGATTTCTAGGGTTAAGGACATCCCTTTCAGGGCCCTAGTATTTTTCAGACACCTGTGTCAGCTTCTTGCATGGCTCTGCGTTCCTGGCGCGGAAAGTCGTGTACAGAACTGACGTCAGCGCGCAGGGGCGGCGCCTAAGTGCTGCCCGCGACGTCATCCCGGCGATCACGACGCCGACGACGGACGCGGAGCCGCACGACGCCGCCTACCGACGCGCAAGGGTACTGCTACGCAAAACTTTCCGGATCCAGCCTGACGCCTGGGGATATTCTAAGGTAAGGAATCTATCACTAACTACTGTCTCTTACAGATATATCGTTACACAAGTTAGTAACTTGTGCTTTAGGGGGCAAACAAAAGAAATTTCAGTAAGTCCCGCACATACTTACGCTAGAGGTTGTTGAGCCTGTTGAGAAGTCCTGGCTACTTATTAAGATTCATAATAGGTCCACTTGTTTTAAAGTACCTTCCCCAACTTTAGGGATTTTGGACAGTCTTATTAATAGTTATGCTAAGTCGCACATTATCATCATAGCAGGTGTTTTTAAAAAATTTAAATAATGTATTATTTTTTTATATAGGTAAACAGTATTCCACTTACAAGTTTGAACATTTAAGCCATCATCTCATGTGTGTCATAATAAATAAAGCATGTTAATTCCACTGAAAGGGACCATTATATATATATAACATCACAACAGGATTAATCAGCTGTCAATCCTTCTCTCCCAGATAATTGCATCCTTCTCCACATTTGCCCTCAGAGGTTAGTCCTCTGACTCCTGTCTGTCTTCTGCACATAGCAGGTGATTCTAATGTTACATTTGAGCCTAGTGCATGCTTCTCCGAACTAATAGCTGAAGAGGATTCATCTTGGGGTATCCCCTTTATAGAGGTGCCACCTATTAATCGATTATCTGCCACAGCCCTGCAAGTAAGCAGTATCTGCTTGTAACATGGGCTTAGAGTTTGTGATGGCCGAACTAAATCAGATGTTTCACTGTCTCCCACCATTCACAGACTCCGTTATAGGAGTAGAATCTATTATATTCTCCTAGACATTAGAGCATGGGAGTTTTTGATTGATATGGTATCCCCACGTAGACTTGAAAGCACTAATTTTCCTCTTGTATTGGACCGGGGGCATGGGGGCAGCAGAGTAAGAGGAGCTGGGAAATGCCCCAGGTTGTGTTGCGCTTGAAGGTGCTGAATCTAGGAGGGCCCTAAAGAGAAATACTATTGCTACCGCAGAGGATGCCATTGGTAAAGTTTGATATCCTATTTCCTACACTAAATCCAGTAGTCGACAAGCTAGATAATAGCGAACTTCTTTAAGCTAGTTATAATGATTGCTTTACAAAGCTTAAGAAGGGTTTTGAGAAGGATTTTAAGCCTGCAAGGAAATTAGCTAAAACAATTCTTGGATGAATTTTACATGCAGGGAAGCAAAACGTGCCCTGCTGAACGCTATCAAAGAAGGGAACAAAGGTGCGATGCCATTAGCCAGATCGCAATATACAACTGCACTCAGGACAGCTCAAGCAAACTGGAATGATGAATTATAGGCCGGCCCTTTAAGTATAGCAACTAGTAAAGATGTTAATAATTATGGCACATCGTCAAACATGGCTCTTCCCAGACGGTAATGCGTCCAGAAATTCATATTCAGGGTGAAGTGTGGGAGACTGATTTTAAATTTCTGCACGTAAATAGTGCCCCTTTGACTTACGAGCCATGTGTAGATGCATCTACCCCCCCAGCCCCTTGGTAGAGTGTGGCGATCGCCTCCCTGAACAACTCCTACATTTTTCTTTAACAGATACTGAGAGGGGTGTCACTTTGCAAAAGAAGCGGAAGGCTGCTGACCTAGATAAGATTCCTTCTGATCTCTTCCGATCATATTTGGATATCTGGGTCCCATGTATCAATACAATCTTGAATGCCATTCTTGATGGTGCTCCTATACCTCAAACCTGGATAGGCACAGAGATTGGTCCCATATATATACAAGCAATGGCATAGCCCATAGGTCTTTCCTTTTGAACCTTGTAAGTGTTTAAAGATGCTTGACCTAAACACTAACCCAAAGCACCAGTAGACAGTGGGACACCCATATTAACAATAGGTCCAAACGGTGGGGATTTAACAAAGTAGAAAATTATGGAAACTGAAATGCCCACAATTGGTACTGAAGATATTACTTGTAAGGAGGATGCTTCTTGTGGGTATGGAGGCAGTAACGACAGGGAGGTATCGGAGTTAATTTCAAATGTACCCATCTGGTTATGGAAGGGAGCATGCAAGCTTGTGCCGCTCATAGGATACCTTGAGGCAACACACACAATCTGATGAGGGTGGTTATTTAGGTGATTTCTTCGAGAGAAATGTTGAGGTGTAAAATACTTCCTTGGGGTAATGGAACTGGCTCTACATTTATCCAGAGCTCAGTGAAGGTAGAAGAATTATCAAAATTGTTGATGGCTTCAAGAGCAGATCCTCACTCCGCAAGTCTCCAAGCCTTCGGGTAGGGGGGGTGATAGCAGCGGACAGGCCGGTGTGGTCTCCAAGTAATAAACTTCAATTGACCTTGGTGCAGGCAAAAGGCTCAAGACGCTGCGCAAAGGAGTACGTAGTGGTCTATGCATCTTGTCAAACCTGCACTTCAAGAAATGTACCCTCTTCTTGTACCTTCTTTATCTTCTTGCGCCCTGAAGATCCAGATTCAATGTGCAGAAGCGTGCCTGAGAACCCACAGCAAACGCGCCACTTCAGTCACCTCAGAGGATGTTGTTTGGTCCCCACAAAACACACATCAACATGGCGGCTCGCGCAGTTCCGGTGAGAGGCAGAGAGCCACCGACAAAGAGAGAACCTTCTCTATGGGATGGTATAAAAGTGGCGGCTATCTCAGCAGAAAAGACGCAGTGGCATAAATAAAGTTAGATACTAACTTTGAGCTGAACGACAAAGTAAAATAAGCTCCAAGAGACTGCAGGAATGGATGTTACTTAACATTTAACAACTATGTTAAAGAAAGCGACATAAAATCGATATGAAAAATGAGTGATACTACAACGATGCCTGGACAGTTTCATCTTAATAAAAGATTTCAGTAAAGAAAAGCACAACATGGCCCTGAAATAGGAAGCCGGGAGACCAACCCTGCACACACAATGATGAGGGATTCACCGGAACAAACAGTGAAGTCCAGAGCTAGATCCATCCAGCCATGGTCTGGGCGAGAGACCCCACTGTCCCTGTGCCCCCACGGAGCACGCGTGAGAGAACTGCAGGCTGTAGCCCTGAGTGCTTCCAGGAAACACAGTCAGACACATACAGACAACACGTACTCACTTTGCACAACGATGACCGTGAAAAAAAGGACATTTGGTTACGCAATACCAACATGCAATCGCTTTGCTCTATGGATTTAAAAAATAAAAAAGTAAAAATGTACAAATTTGCGCATATGCTACTTTGTTGATAACAAGCAATACATTTATAAAAAAGAATTGCAAGCACACGCTGACTTTACGTCGTAAAAGCAGAGGATCCCAAAAAAAACAGGCAGCGGCAAACATGAGCAGGAAAGAAAGAAAAAAATAGTCTCGCAAAACGAACACATAAACACAGAAGCTTAAAGATAACAGTAATTGGGAGGTGCTCCGTTGGAAGAAACAAAACACAAAAAGGAAGGACAACGAGGAAAGATTAACCACTAGCAAGCAAGCATTTTTGAAGGACAATCAGCATGTCGCACGTTGGGTCTACTCAATAAAACCTTTACTATAAGACAAGACCCTCTTGCTGTGTGTGCTGTAGTGAAGTACTTGCAGGGCACATAGTATAAACGGATAAGTATCCTAGTGTAACTTTTAAATTCATCTTGGTTGCACTTTCCTGTTCATTTGCAATTAACTTCCATGTATTGTTATACAGCTGTCAGTCTTGTGTGGTCACTGAATATTACACAGTTTTCTTATTTCTGGTTTTATAGTGTTTTAGGTTTGTACTGTATCTTTAACATTATTTAAAATTGAATCTTCAAGTCAATAAGGACTTCTTCGCGTTGGAAGCCATACTGGTGGACCCGAAAAGGTTTTGTGATGACCTCCACGCGTGATTGGACTATAGTCTGCCCTTTCCCCTTTGTTGAGTGGTCCATTCAAGACTTGTCATTTGATTTCTATATCTGTTTTTGATTAATTGTACTTGTTATGTTATACTTGTTATATTATACTGTTATGTTTTATGCACTTTAATGGTTTGTAATACCCGAATAAAGTTATGATGATGATGAATGTCTTGATTAATGCATCAGTGTGATTCAGTAGTGTTCTAGTTATTGGTAACTTTCACAGCACATAATTACGTTTTGTGAGCATTACCGTCTTTATGACCTGAACTCTTGCCACAAGAAAAGGTTTGATTGGGACCATTTCTCAAAATCTGTCTGGGTCTTGGTTAGCAGTTGAAATGTGTTAGCCTCAGCCCTGCCTTCTAATCCTCTTAAGTAGAATACCCAGATATCGAAGCCCTTTAAAAGCCAATTTCATTGGGAGTCGCGGTACTGATCCTAGTAAAGTGGAGATATTAATGTGGAGGTTGGTGTTCAGACATAGTCATGAGAATGTCATCAGCATAAAAAAATGCATGCAGAGGTCTGCTGCTCGACGAGCCCTTTTTTATTAATATCCGATGCTCTAATTACTATTGCCAAAGGCTTCAAAGCTAGGAGGAATAGGAGCGGTGACAATGGACAGCCCTGCCCTGTGCCATGTCTATTTGAATTGGGCTGGATAGGATTCCCCCACAGTTTATCTTGGCCGAGGGTGTTGTGTACAGCCACTTAATTTTGGATATAAAATAATTTCTGAGCCCAAATCTTTCCATGGTAATGAATAAGTAGTCCCATTCCACTCTATTGAAACCCGTTCGGAATCTTGGCAGAGTGAAATAACTTCATCTGGTCTTTGTCTAGAGTCCCTCAGTAAGTGTGCAAATGTCCTATGGTTCTTGGATGAGTATCCAGGTACAAACCCTTCCTGCGAACCATAAATAAGTGATAGGCTTTCCTTCCCAACTCTCATCGCAATTTTTCTCACCAAGATTTTTATGTCTTCGTTTATTATTGATATTGGTCTATAACTTCCACAATCTAGAGGGATCCTTGCCTTCATTAGGGATAAATGCTATCACCGCCTTTCTGATAGAGACTTCTAACTGCCGATTCGTTTCTTTTTTAATACTTCCGCAAGCATCAGACTTGATCTGAAAACTTTTTCAGCAGTACCTCCAGTAGCGGCTACTACCGGACCTGGGTGGTGTTTTTTTTGGGGGGGGGATGAAAAAAGAAGAAAAAAACACACTTGCCTTGCTACGGCCGGCTGCCGCCTCTCCTCCGTCCTCCTCTTCCTGTCTCCGATCCTGGCAGCAGGCAGCACCTGGGCTCCCGGGCTCCCCTGAGCCAATCACAACGCTGCAATGCAGCGTTGTGATTAGTCTGAGCACTGTGGTTCGACTCTCAGACAGGGAATGGGAGGCTGGGCATGTTCCTCACCAGGCTGTGCATTACAGTCTGGTGGGGAAGATGCAAAGTGCGCATGACTGTTTGGTCGGCAGGCATGCGCACTTAGGGAGTGCAAACCACTCCTTCCCCCTGCTCTGGCCATCCCCGCCCGCATGCCACTGACTGCAATAGGAAAACTAAAATGATAATAACAATACGTTATTATCATTTTATTTTTCCTCTTGAGCAGTGGGGCGAGGTTCCTCCACCTTAGCAGAGGAGCTGCCACTGAGTACCTCTGCACGCCTCATGCCTTCTCGGGGGACAGAGTAACGGGATGGGGCTGAGTCCTACTTGAACTTCTTGCACTTCTTTTTGGATTTCCCTGAGAACTTAGTGCGCTTAGAAGACCAGTTACATGAGCAACCTTGGGAGGGCCTACCTTTAGACCTCGAGCAGTCCTGGCGTGGGGTCTTGTGATCCGACCCCAGGCACCACAGGCGAACCACATGTGGATCAGTCAGAGACATTTGTTTGTGAAATTACCCACAGGGTTTAAACCCTGTAGACTTGGAAGGGGACATAATCCCCTTGCACACTGAGAATGTTTGTACAATTTCTATAGTCTTGATCAGATGAAGAGTAGCTCCGGATCTGCATCTGTTGGTGTGCAAAGACAGGAATTAGTGTCTGCACGCACAGTGGACACTGATATAGGCCCACGCATGCCACATCCGACGTGAAACTTCGTTGATGCGGAGCCGACGGCGCTACCTGCCAGCGCGCAGGGGTACTGGTGAAAAAGTTGCTGGATTCAGTCTGGCATCTGGGGAAGTATTCAAAAGGTGAGGAATCTGCAGTTAGTCTCTACCAGGAATAACATTACCAAAGGCAAGGAGCTTGTTTTTTTGGAAATCATTCCATTTCATTTGCTTCCTTGAATTCCACATGTGGTAATGGAGCGATTTGTGCTTTACATGTTGTATAAAACTCACCTGGTAAGACATCTTCGCCAGGTGACCTACATGTGGGCAGGCCTATTGGACTTCCTCTCCCTATATTGTTCACCCTTTCTGGTTTTCCTTTGACAAGTTGGATCTCTCTGTGAATTTGGATACCTCCCCTGTGATCAGTTCATACTGGGTATCATAGAAGGAGGCAGATGCTTCTGTAATGTATTCTGGGTGGGTGATCAAATTGCCTTCTGCATCTCGGATTGCTGGTGTGGCTAATTCAATCACAAGCTTTATTTCGACATAAAAAGTCATAAAAGCAACATAGAACAATGGTAACATAACTAATAAAATTAGTATAGGTAGAAAAAGATACAATAATAAATATACACTCAATCATCCTAAAATCTAGTTAAAAAACAAACAGTATTTCATCATTTTGTTTACAAGCAGTGCAATACATAGGGAGACTTCAAGAATTAAAAAAGTAAAATGCTTGTGCATGGTGATTTTAACGGGAATACTGTTGTGGCTTTGAGGTCGTGGCAGTTTGTCAATGCATGGAGGCTATGTCTTTCTCGCAAGCGCTTTCCACCGTATCAGCCAAGCTTGCCCCAAATACTTTGCTATGCAACAGGATAAAAAAGGTCTAGAATCTGACTTAAAAATACGGAGTGCAACATGGTGCTCCCGTGTACCAAGTTGCCGGCAAATCAGACTCCGCCATTTTCTCCGTAATGTTTTATACGCTGGACAGACAAACAGTAAATGGGCAACGCTTTCCACAGGGGCTTGGCAACTAGGGCAATGTTTTCCGTTAGTTACGGACCATTTTGCTATCGCTTCACCCACTGGGAGAGAGCCATACCTAAAATGCATATAGAGTATTCTGTCTCTGGGTACTTTAATTAGGTCAAGGTAAGGCTCATAGTATCTACTTTGTTTGTGGGAGTAGAACTCAGTTGTCAGTTTACCCACATTAGGTCTGCTGATTGCTCGTTGATCCACCCATTCCCAGTACAGGCGTTTAAGATCCTCTCTCCTTGGGGGCTCCTGGCTAGTCCAACAGCCACAAAGCCCAATTGCAGATAACGTTTTCTTAATATCACGTATCCAACCTATTTTCCCCCCAGTGTCGAGGCTGATAACCTCAGTAAGGGCCTCTGCGTAGGGAGAAAGCTCAGGGGTCCTCCTAATGCGAACCCAAAAAAGCAGGGGACGCAACCTAGCTACATCACTTATTGATCGCCTGCCCATATCCATTAGTAGCGGCGTGAGGGGGGTGTATTTTGGTGCTGTAACTAGATCTCTTAGGAATTTATATTCTGATCTCCGGAGCTCGTCAAGATTATCGAATCCCCAGACTTCAGCTCCATAAAGGGAAGCGCTAATAGCCTTGGTGTCATATATCTGGAGGGCTGGAGCAACAGGCCTAGTATGGGAAAGACGATGTTCTCTTGCTATTGCACCAGCCATGTGCTTGTGGGCCATCAACATCTTACCTAGGTGGGGTTTCCATGACATTTTATCAGAGAATCTTACACCTAGGTAATCAAAGGTGACGACCTTTTCAAGGGGAGTCCCACCTAAGAGAGGGCCATTCCTGCATGTTCTATGGGGGTTAAAAGCCATAAATTTGGTTTTATTGGCATTTATAACCAAACCCCGGTTCTCGCAAAAAAGATGGAATCTATCAGTTAGACGCTGTAGCCCAGCCGGGGTCTTAGATATCAATAACGTATCGTCCGCAAACAACAGGGTTGGTATCTTTTTTCCCCCCAGAACGGGTGAGTCAGCCGGCTCCTCCAGAAGGAAGTCCACTACTCCGTTCACATATAGGGAGAAGAGTGTTGGTGCCAGAACGCATCCCTGCCTTACTCCTCTCTTGACAGGGATGCGCTCTGTAAGTTGACTCTGCTCACCCCATCTGACCTGGGCAAAATTCCCCTCATGCAGCCGGACTAATAAATTAAGAACAAAATGGGGTATACCCATCTCACCAAGCGTATCCCATAACCTGGACCTAGGAACCAGGTCAAAGGCAGTCTTCAGATCAATAAATGCTAGATAAAGACTGCCTCTGCCTATCACCACGACCTTCCAGTATATTAGAAGGAATCTGAATACTTGGTCCATTGTCCCTGTCTTTGTTCTGAAGCCTGCCTGAAACTGTGAAAGAATATCCCCATCCTCAGACCATGTCTGGATCCTGTGCAGAAGCATCCGGCCAAAGACCTTCTGCACAGCATCAATCAGACTTATTGGTCTGTAATTGGCTCTTGCTCCCTTTTTGTATATGGGGACTATTTCAGCAGATTTCCAAGACATTGGGACTGGTGCTCCTTCGGCTATGGCATTTGTTAATAGTAAAATATAACGTGCCCATTGAGTGCGGTCAGCCAAAAATAGATCACCGGGCAGGCCATCCGGGCCGGCAGCTTTCGCTGGGACTATTTTGTTAATTGCAGCTTCTACCTCCAAGATTGTAAAGTACTCCTCCTCTTGCAGGTACCCAAAATACTCTACTGGTTCCCCCTCTTGACTATCCCCTTCAACAGAGTAAAGCCCTTTAAAATGGTTAAACCAAGCTTGGCTAGTGATATGGTTCGGGGGTGGGCGTGGACCTGACCTACTACCCCAAGTAACCAATTTCCAAAAAAGATTATTATCTTTAGATGAGCATGCGTCTTTTAATTGCTCCCATCTTAATTCGTCCCAGGATGCCTTTGCCTCTCGTTGGGCCACTTTATAGGAATTTCTTGCAATTTTTATTTGTATTTTGTCTTTCCCCTTAATTGCCTTGATTAGAGCTGACCTATTTTCCCTACAATCTTTATTGAACCAAGAGTATGGGTCCCTGGTAGAGTCACGGAGTTTTACTTTTTGAGATGGGGTCTGAAAGTATGCAGTGATTTGAGTGAATGTACGCTCATGAGCCCTAGATACATCCAATGATCTTGTTGCACTATGTGCCGCAGCTTGAAGCTCAGCCGTGCCAGATGCTAGCTCTTGTCTAATGCCATCGATCTTCCCCTCATTTAGTGCTACCCTTTTCCACTTCAGGGTCCTTTTACAATTTGATTGCACTACCTCTCTAGTGACTGCCTGAGGTTGAGTGTTCTGCTGATAACAATCTACTTCCCAGAGCGGTTTCAGAGTTAAGCACAAAGGATTGTGGTCACTTTCTATGGTTGAGCCCACTAACATATCAATCAAGTGCCCCCATAATCTAATATCGAGGAGGATGTAATCGATCCGGGATGGGCAACTAACTCTATTGTAAGTATTGGCCCCACACTTGTCAGAAGGTGACCTACCATTAGTTGCTCTTAGGCCATATTCCATGGTAATGGAATTCAATTGAAGAACCTGCTGAGTCCATCTTTTGATCGGGGGAAGATCAAGTTGGGGTATTGCCCACCTAACATCTTGGGGTTCGATTTCCATCAATTCCTCTATAGCCATGGGTTCATAGGTGCAGTTGAAGTCACCTGCAACTATTATTCTTGCATATGGTGGGCATTTATCTAGGCAGTCCTCTAGCGCAGAAATTATATTCGAGGGCCTGCCATTTTTTGTCCCTCTTGCATAAACATTGAAAAGCTCAATTTGACTACCACCCCTGGGACCCCTAATACTGAGCCACAAAATATCTGGACTAGGGCTTGGCTGGGAGGTAATTCGGCAGTCAAGAGCAATACTCGTCCAAACAGTCAAGCCCCCTAAGGGGCGGCCTCTCCCAACAGATGTTGCAGGGATAAAATGACAGGTGTAGCCAGGTTGCCAGGTAGGTCGCTCCCCCACCACACAGCTCCGCCTGTGTTGTCTGCCCGCTGCTTCTGCAGGTAAGATCGCCCTCCGCTTGTGGCCCCGGTGCCCGTATTTTCTGCTTGTCTCCCCATTTTCCTTTCTGTGCCCCTCGCTGCCCCATTGTCACTGTGCCCGTGATTTTGTCTGCTTGTCTCCCCATTTTCCTTTCTGTGCCCCTCGCTGCCCCATTGTCGTTGTGCCCGTGATTTTGTCTGCCTTTCTCCCCTTTTTCCTTCTGTGCCCCTCGCTGCCCCATTGTCGTTGTGCCCGTGATTTTGTCTGCCTTTCTCCCCTTTTTCCTTCTGTGCCCCTCGCTGCCCCATTGTCGTTGAGCCCGTGATTTTGTCTGCCTTTCTCCCCTTTTTCCTTCTGTGCCCCTCGCTGCCCCATTGTCGTTGTGCCCGTGATTTTGTCTGCTTGTCTCCCCATTTTCCTTTCTGTGCCCCTCGCTGCCCCATTGTCGTTGTGCCCGTGATTTTGTCTGCCTTTCTCCCCTTTTTCCTTCTGTGCCCCTCGCTGCCCCATTGTCGTTGTGCCCGTGATTTTGTCTGCTTGTCTCCCCATTTTCCTTTCTGTGCCCCTCGCTGCCCCATTGTCGTTGTGCCCGTGATTTTGTCTGCCTTTCTCCCCTTTTTCCTTCTGTGCCCCTCGCTGCCCCATTGTCGTTGTGCCCGTGATTTTGTCTGCTTGTCTCCCCTTTTTCCTTCTGTGCCCCTCGCTGCCCCAATTGTCGTTGTGCCCGTGATTTTGTCTGCCTTTTTCCCCTTTTTCCTTCTGTGCCCCTCGCTGCCCCATTGTCGTTGTGCCCGTGATTTTGTCTGCCTTTCTCCCCTTTTTCCTTCTGTGCCCCTCGCTGCCCCATTGTCGTTGTGCCCGTGATTTTGTCTGCTTGTCTCCCCTTTTTCCTTCTGTGCCCCTCGCTGCCCCATTGTCGTTGTGCCCGTGATTTTGTCTGCTTGTCTCCCCATTTTCCTTCTGTGCCCCTCGCTGCCCCATTGTCGTTGTGCCCGTGATTTTGTCTGCTTTTCCCCCCCATTTCCTTTCTGTGCCCCCGCTGCCTCTCGCCATTCCCGCCGCTGCGTCCCCTGCGGCCCCGCCCCCCTGACTGCCCATTCGCTGCCCCTCCCTCCCACCTCCCCATAAATGGCGGCCGCTGCGCGGCCGCGCAGCGGACGTGCGCAGCGGGCGCGCCGCTGGCGCGCCGAAGGCGCGCCTAAGGCAAGCCCGTCTGCGCCCGTCCGCGACTGGACCGCGCCCAGCGCCAGAACCCCTGGATCCCACCGATGCAACACCACTCGACGGACCTACGACGCCGCCACACTCACCGCACTCAATGCCGGCCGGAACCCTGCCTGCTACCGAGCCTCACCGAGACGCACCCACGGACCCTTCACCTGCCAAACCTGCCGATTCACCTGCCCCCGGACGTGCACCACCTCCGCCAAGCCGAGCACCAGCAGCAACCACCTGAAATGCATCCTGCTGAACACCCGCTCCGTCCACAGGCACGCCGTGGAACTCTGGGACCTGCTCGACGCAACAGCACCGGACATCGCCTTCCTCACCGAAACCTGGATGAACGCCTCCTCAGCGCCCGACATCGCCATAGCCATCCCGGACGGATACAAGATCACCCGGAGGGACCGCGTCAACCAGACGGGAGGAGGCATCGCCATCGTACACAAGAACACCATCCGCATCTCGACTAACTCCGACGAGACCTTCACCGCCGCCGAACACCTACACTTCCAGATACACACCGACCCCAAGACCACCCTCCGAGGCACCCTCATCTACAGACCCCCAGGACCATGCACACTATTCAGCGAAGACATCGCAGACTTCATCAGCCCGCACGCCATGCCCTCCGCCGACTACATCCTCCTAGGGGACCTCAACTTCCACCTGGAGAACAACAACGACAAACACCACCGCCCTGCTGGACAACCTCGCCAACCTCGGACTCAAGCAACTGGTGAACACGCCCACCCACTACGCCGGCCACACGCTTGACCCCGTCTTCTCGTCCAGCAAGCACATCTCCTTCAGCCATGCCACCGGACTCCACTGGACCGACCACAGCTGCGTCCACTTCAGCTTCAGAAAGACTGCGACCCACCACCACCCGCAACAGGCTCCCCGCCGGAGCTGGAGCAAGATCACCGCCGAGCAGCTCACCGCCTCCCTCAGCCAGAACACACCCACCAACACAACGGACCCAAACGAAGCAGCCAGCAACCTCGCCAAGTGGCTGACCGCCTGCGCCGACGACCTCGCACCACTAAAAACCCTCCCAGCAGACCCGGAAGCAAGAAAACCCCTTGGTTCACCAACGAACTCAAGGAATCCAAGAAGAACTGCCGCACTCTCGAGAAAACCTGGCGACTCGACCAGACCACAGACAACAGGACCGCCCTCAAGCACGCCACCCGCAAACACCACCAGCTGATCCGTGCCACCAAGAAGTCGGCACTCAAAGAACGACTGGACAACAACGCCCATGACAGCAAGGAACTTTTCAGCATCGTCAAAGAGTTCTCCAACCCCAGCGCCGGAAACAACGACATCACCCCCTCGCAAGACCTCTGCAACTCACTCTCCGCGTTCTTCCACCGCAAGATCACCGACATACATAACAGCTTCGACGCACAAACCACGCACCCTACCGCCGAACCAACGCCCGCCACCACCACCCTCTGCAACTGGACCCCGATCAGCACCGAAGACACCACCCGCACGATGAACTCCATCCACTCCGGATCACCAACCGACCCCTGCCCACACCACGTCTTCAACAAAGCCGACGCCACCATCGCACCCCATCTCCGGGACATCATCAACTCCTCCTTCCACACCGCCACCTTCCCGGAGAGCTGGAAGCACGCCGAGCTTACCGCCCTCCTGAAGAAACCAACGGCGGACCCCACCGACCTCAAGAACTACCGTCCCATCTCGCTCCTTCCGTTTCCGGCCAAAGTCATCGAGAAGACCGTCAACAGACAGCTTGCCGCCTTCCTCGAGACGAATGGATCCCTCGACCCCTCGCAGTCCGGGTTTCGGGCCAACCACAGCACCGAGACCGCCCTTATCGCAGCCACCGACGACATCAGAACCCTAACCGACAACGGGGAAACAGCTGCCCTCATCCTCTTGGACCTCTCCGCGGCGTTCGACACCGTCTGCCACCGCACCCTAGTGAAGCGCCTCAGCAACATCGGAATCCGAGAGAAAGCACTGGAATGGATCATCTCGTTCCTCGCCGGAAGAACCCAGAGAGTCCGCCTCCCCCGTTCAGATCCGAAGCCACCGAAGTCATCTGCGGCGTTCCACAAGGATCTTCACTCAGCCCAACCCTCTTCAACGTCTACATGAGCCCCCTCGCAGCCATCGCACGCCAACACAACCTCAACATCATCTCCTACGCCGACGACACCCAGCTGATCCTCTCCCTCACCAACGACCCCACCACCGCCAGAGCCAACCTACACGACGGGATGAGAGACGTCGCCGACTGGATGAGGAACAGCCGCCTTAAACTGAACTCAGACAAGACGGAAGTCCTCATCCTGGGCTCATCACCCTCCGCCTGGGACGACTCCTGGTGGCCCCCGGCCCTGGGCACCGCGCCCAAGCCAACGGACCACGCACGCAACCTGGGCTTCATCCTGGACTCCTCCCTGTCGATGACCAGACAAGTCAACGCCGTCTCATCTTCATGCTTCAACACCCTGCGCATGCTCCGCAAGATCTTCAGATGGATCCCCACTGAAACCAGGAAGACCGTCACCCAGGCACTCGTCACCAGCCGACTGGACTATGGGAACACCCTCTACGCCGGAACCACAGCCAAACTTCAAAAAGACTCCAGCGCATCCAGAACGCCTCCGCACGACTCATCCTGGACATCCCCCAACACAGCCACATCACCGGACACCTGAAAGACCTGCACTGGCTCCCCGTCAGCAAGAGAATCACGTTCAGACTCCTCACCCACGCACACAAGGCCCTCCACGACCTGGGCCCAAAGTACCTCAACGACCACGTGACCTTCTACACGCCCACACGCCAGCTACGATCAACCAGCCACGCCCTCGCCACCGTACCACGCATCCGCAGAACCACCGCCGGAGGAAGATCCTTCTCCTACCTGGCAGCCAAGACCTGGAACTCCCTCCCCACTCACCTTCGGCGAACCCAGGACCATCTCTCCTTCAGGAAGCAGCTCAAGACCTGGCTGTTCGAGCAGTAACTTACCCCCTCCCCCAGCGCCTTGAGACCCTCCCGGGTGAGTAGCGCGCTCTATAAATGCCGTGATTGATTGATTGATTGATTGAGGTTTATATAGGGGAACCAGACTCCACGTCTCCTGGAAAATACAAATGTCAAAATTCCCTACAAAATGGTTCCAGTGAGGAAGAGGAAGTTTGCTATTCAATCCCGCCACATTCCAAGATACGATCTTTAGCTGTTGGTTTAGCGTAGGAGCTATACATTGTAGAGAGGTGAGGATGTTTTCTTGCAAAGAAACTGAAGCTGGTGAATCTATAGATAAGTGTAAATCAGTAACTAGCTTTTCATCTGGATAGATTTTAGCCCTACTTATGCCCACTAAACATTGGAGGCTTTGCATAGAGTGATTTGGACAGTTAGGGGAGATCAGATGCGATAGTTCTTGTAGTCAATCGTTGGACTCCAGGGAGGAAGTACCTGCTAGATGTATTATCTCCTGCGTGTGTTGTAATCTGCCCTGCTCGTGCGAAGGCTGGTGCCTAAACTGGATGGAAGAACCATCCGGAGGGCAGGTGCGAAACTCCAGAGCCAGGAGATTCCCCGCAATCTCAATTTCCTTTAAGGTGATCTCAATGTCATCCAATTGGGTAAAGCGTGCGGGACATCTCCGTGCCCTGAGTATATCATCTCTGATCACCGATTGACAACCCCTAGTGTAACGAATCCAGTGGATTACTTTATTGATTAAGGATTCTTCACTCTCAACAGTGCTTTTAGTGGCAGTTTTTAATCTTGGGACATTAGTCATATAAATTTTTCTGGATTGTGATCCATTGCTATTAATTGTAGCGGCTAGAGAGGTCTGCAGGTCTCGATTGCCATGGATAAAATGTTGAGTAGATAATTGAGCCTGTCTTGGCTGGGCGATATATTTCGTTGCAGGGGCCTGCAGAGTCTGCGGAACTGCCAACCTCTGGAGCCTATCTTGTATAGGACTATTAGACCTGTTAATGCCCTGGTTCAAGGGTTCGTTAGAAACATATTTACGAGTCGGGGGGACAGAGGTGGCTAGTTGGTAAACATTGGGATCGTGGGTAGAGTTTTTTATGCTAGAAATTAATGGGGTTAATTGTTTAGGGCCACTATTGATGAGCTGTGGGCAATGATATTGTACAGTGGTAACATTTTCTTTGTGAGGCACAACCTTCGAGTACACAATTACTGCCTGGATGTTTGAGGGACTTTCTAGCCCTTTTCCCTTTAATTGGCCTACCTGCCCCGCTTCCCCCAGTTCCTTCCATAGTTTTTCGCTTCCCCATCTTAAATCACCAAATAACACTATAATAATGCTAATAGATGCCCACAGTTCTATCAGGTCAAACAATAAATATTCATGTAAGCCCCTGCAAATGGTAACAAGAGACAAAAATACAGACCAGTAAAACAAAAAAGAGAACAAAAACGCTATATAATCCCCTATAATACAAGGGGGTCAAACACCATCAGAGACAGTGGCCAAAAATTACTAAGTGGTCAAATATTCGCAATTAGCGTCGGGTTGGGAGTACCCGACGCGTCTCCAGCGCGCGGGTGTCTCGCCTTCATGATGCATTGTTTAAACCTGGTTCCACGATCGGGCTCTGAACGATGCGTGCCAGGATTCTGTCAACGTTAACGTCAACGTTAATCAGTTGGCAGAGATCCTGGTACGCAACGGGAGCGCTCGGTCGTGGGTGCTGAAATACTTTTAATAAAACTTCGTTCAACTTACCTCGATGTCTTCCGCCTCTTCCATACTTCACAGCCACTGAATGTTGACGTCCAAAGATCAGTCGGACCTTTGTATTTATAGCCTTATGAAAGCACGCCATATATCTCTGATTAACTAACATAATTGATGTTGGCATAAACATAATTGATTGTGATTTACTGGACAGGTAAGCAAAATTCACCTTACTTTTCAGAAATAAACCAGACAATTGTTGACTCCTGTTGTCTTGTTGGAGTAACTCAATACTACTTGATTGTGGAGTGTGATTTACCAATATATCTTTTATTGTTTACGTTTTCTATTTAATTATCAAGAAGTACTCTGAGTAAGAATGGATACATGCCAATAGTGTCCTAGTACATAGACAGACCAATGTGTTGAGAAATAAACTTGCCATATCAGTTAAATGTCTAAACGCAAACAAGTATGCAGATAAATTAGTTGTATAGAGAAGACAATATCGTATGTATACCGTTCTTTATGCTCCATACATAAAGAAATTAACTTTATTGGCTACCCTATGAAGGCCATAGGCTCAGAAACTAAAACCACCCCTCTTCCAGACCCTGATTTTTGGTCCAATATAATCCGATTCCTATATTTTTATCTGATTGTATCCAGTGGGATAAGACATTTTGAGACAACTCCATTTCCCTTTTTTTAAGAACTTTATTTACATTTTTACGGAGGAAGCTCATTGTCACATTTTCTATTTATATATTGCTTTTATAATCCGTAAATAACGCGCAACAGATTATATTTCAACAATCAGTGTATTATTATTCTTAAACATGTTATTCACACATTTTTGGCTATCCATAACGTATTTGCGGTCCATATTTCTTCCTGACTCTCAGATGCTGAAGAAATGTCTCTCAATGTGGAACGTCTCTATATACCTGCCATTCCTATTTGTCCTCTCCTATATCACGTTTCACATTTCATGTAGGTTTTAAACTGTAGAATCAATGTACTGTATCAATTATTATGGCCGACAACTTTCCCATTCCGTATATGCTCCTTATTTTCGTCCACCATATATGTAAAGGTGGCGTCGACTGTTATTTCCAATAATCTAGCTACTAATGAGTGTCAGGAGTTTCCTGTTAGGGTTATGAGAGGGCAAGTAGCGCATATTCTCCTGAAACGCTCATCCGTATCATGCTGAGTTCTAGTGGGAGGTGAACCACTGAAATATCCCTTATGCTTGCTAGTATTTCTTCCCAATATCTCCATATATGAATACACGACCACCACATATGAATCATGTCGCCTCGTTCACCACACCCTTAGCAACACAATTCTGAGAACCCATACATTGGTTTTAATCACCCTGTGGTGAAATGCCATCCCTCATCCAAATCTTTGCCATTATGTCTTTTAGAATACGTGCTCAGATATCTGTCCCCACCGGCCATGCATTAACAGGGCTTATCTAAATTTAGATTGTATATGTGTGTGTGTACAAATGTTTTGTCTCTTTCTTTTTTTGCTTGCTATAGACATGGGCTCAATTGGAGTTCTTTCCCTGTTATCCATTAGTTTGGTTAGCCTTTGTCTAGCCTGTGCTGCAGTTTAATTAATCTATAGTAGTCCTTCGGTGCCAATTGAAAGCATTCCACATGTTTCTGTCCAAATGTTGCCCATCTTCATATAGGTCTCCTAGCCTTAGTGGATCATCTCTATTCCATCTCGTAACTGGGGTTCGTTAATCCTGGGCGTTGGGGGGGGAGGGGGGAAGGGGGGGCGGTGTCCGGGGGGTTGCGGTGGAGTCTGCATTGTGAGTTACTGGGGCCTGCTGGGGCGGCGCAAGGGCATGCAGCGGTGTTTGGCGTGCTGGTTGAGATGATGTACATGTATAACATAAATGATTCGTGGTAGATGGAGTAAAAGTTCATCGATATTGTTGTTCTGTTGATTGTAGTTAAGTTTTAAACACCAAGTCATTCCGTCTTTTAACTGCATACTGGACTAGAAATTTAGCGCCATCGACCATGATGTAATACGCCACAAATGTATTGACCTGTACAGCAATATTCTCTAAGCTGTGATGTATAACATGCATATTGGTTGTTATGAAACGTTTAAAAATCATAATAAAAACAAATTTAAACAAAAAAATGAGTTACTGGGGCCAGAAACATTGAAGTATCTTTCTTCAGAGTACTCCATTACTCCATTTGTCGAGCAGGATTGCAATCGAAGTTAAAATATTCTTATCTGTTGGTCTTTATCTATGGAGTATCCATAATAAATTATGGAGAGGGACATAAAGTACTGGATATGCAATACCATTCTAGTTCATTCCATAACTGGGCTGTGTATATATAATTTCTACGCTAGGAACTCCAAGTCCCTCATCCATCAGCCTCCTGTATAATGTTTTTTTGGGTAGCCTGTGAGATTATTTTCTTGCTCCGTTATAACTGCTTTAGGGAACCTGAATAATAGTGTCTAGAGCACAAATATGAATCTAGGTTAAAATAAAATCATTTTGATGCTGGCCACCCGACCTAGTCACAACTTCTGTAGCTTCCGCCATTTGCATATGTGTTTATTATATAGGACCTCTAGTAGGGGGGAGTATATTGTAATGCCAGATAGTGTTTGCTGAGCTTTATAGATATATTTCAAGGTATTTGATGGGTTGTCACTTTATTTTATCTGCTTACTGATATTGATTTGGTCTGAGACGACCAGTGGAATCCACTCCTTTTCAAGGAACCTCAACCTAATTTTATTTATCAGTCATGATTTTGGTGGCTTAATGTTGGGTTTACACAATACTGAATGTTTCTTTTCTACCACATTGTCATTCCAGTCATGATGTTTATGTATGTATTAATACGTTTTTCGGTGCATTTCAAGAGTCTTATTATTAAGAACTCCTCCCACATGATTACATGTCTCAAATCTGTTTAAATAGTAGTGCTATATACATAGCCAAATTAATTTGTATATCCCAAAAAAGCAGAGTAAAGGACAGATGGTCTGGGATTATGGAATTTATTTCACTGGTTAACATTCTCCCAAGATTATTTAACACTTCTACAAGCCGAGATCTTATGGGGAAAAAAACTCCCCAGCTTTTTCATTTTTATTTTCTAACAAAGGATGTTGAATGTCAAAAAGAGTCTGGGATTGGAAGATTACTGGAGAATGAAAACTTTCTTAGCTATCGTAACGGAAAGTTTCAATTCTATCAAGAACGCAGAGGCGAGGATTATGCTGTACTTGCTTCACTTTTATTATCCAGCATCTATGTTAACAACAACAACAAAGTCTTAATTTCGCATGGAATCTGGGAAGAAGTCATCAACCAAGTAATGTCCAATCAACTGTGTCAGACGTCCCATGATAGTCCCTCATCTCTGTTACTGCCTCTTCTTTCTTCCTGTGATGGAACACGAGAAACCTCATCTTAAGTCTTGTTTTGACCTAACCGATCCTGAAGGGGTATAAATATATGTCATGAAAAACCATACTTGTAACCTCCTGAACAATATTCAAGTTTGGAGCAAAAAAATCCAAATATATCTTCTACAATCTACAGAGGAACACCATGTCATCAAATAGAAACATATAAGCATACCCACCTTTACGAAAATCTTTTCATCCCAGGGCGGGCTTAATCAACATCAATGTGGGTGGGCTAATACTCGCCTCGGCGTCCTTAATAAAATTGAAACTTTCCATTACGATAGCTAGAAAATGTTTCATTCTATGTCAGGACCAGAGGTGAGGATTATGCTGGTTTAAAGTTTCTCCACCACCAGCGTAGCAATGCTAGGGACTGGTTAAAAGTAAAAACTTTTAAAGGTAGAATCCGAGGACCAGTCCGCTGCATTGAGAATATCTTTCAGGCGAGCCCCCAGCTAAAACTCCTTAAAGGCCATGGCCCCTCTATTGGAATGAGCATCAAATATCTTAGTATCAATGCCAGCCTCTTGCATAACCCATCTGGCGATAGTAGGAGAGGAAACTGCCTTAACCAGTTTTCGAAGGACAATCCGAAGTTGCCTTTCACCACATCAGAGCCTGAGGGTGAATTAGTCCCGGGTCGGGGTGGGGGCACTAGACGGACAAGTCAAGGGGACTGAGCCAGCAGGCAGTAGCCCAGAGGGTCCCGGCTCTGGAATCGCCGGCAGGGGTTGGGCCATGAAGGCTCTCTTTAGGCCGTTGAAAGTGTCTGGATCTACGCCTAGGGAGGATTCTCTCTTGCGCTTTGGGGTGAGTGCAGGCTGATCAGGCATCCCTGGAGGTGGTGGGAGCAGGGCTCTGAAGGAGTTTCCCTCCCAGGGAGTGATTTGAAGCAGCGCTCAGAATACTGCAGAAGTTTCTGCTCCAGGGCAGACACTGCCTGAGTAACCCCCTTTAATATAGAGGCGCCCATCATCTCACAAAAGTGTGTGGAGGTAGGTAACCTCATCCTCCTTTGCATAGTTCTCTTCTATGTTACTCATGATTAGTTCCTATTGGGGTGACCAAATATAGCCATGTATGGCACTGGGGCTCCCAGGCAGAGTCAGAGGGTATATCAATGAGGCGGGGCTTTCCCAGCCATGTACGAGCGAGTCCAAGGGGCCAATAACAGGACAGAGCCTGTAGAACACTGCAATCACCCACATGTATTGCAGGGGTATTATGTAAGCCTGGGCTGGTGTCCAAGCGGGGAAAAAAAAAACATTTGTTGCAAGCGCTAAGTGCATTAGTAATACAGACCCCAATTCGGGACGTACTGCTCCAGGTTTATGGGGCAAGGCACCAAAACCTCCTCGGAGCTCCTGGCCGGCCGCTCTACGTCCACTACGCCTGAGGGGATTCCCACGCCGGCTCAGGAGAAAGATAGATAGATAATTGTATTGCACAATTATTTAAAATCATTGCAATGAGGTCACATAAATATACAATATAAAATGCATATGTTCCAATATTATAAAAAGTAAAAAGACGGGTTGTTTCAATCGATTGTGCAAAGATTAAAAAGTTAGAAACACCGTTTAAGCCACTATAAACATGACGCCTTAAAAAGAGAGAATAACTTGACCCAGCTTTATAAATTATAGTTCTATGCAATGGTTGGGGTCCAAAAATGCCCTTAACCCATCAAATATTTCAAGAAACGTGCCGCCAGCTGTGCTGATTCGCCTTTCATGCACTCGACTAGGGCGGCTTGACATGTTCGTATATTTAAAATACGCCAGATTGGGCGGAGCCAGTATATTCTCAGCTGGCGCAGTGTCTCACAGATGCACAGTATATGAGTTAGTGATTCCTCTACTGCTCCTCAAGCTCGGCACTTAGTAGCTACAGACTCTTTATACCCTTGCCCATATTTGTATGCCAACAGTGGGATCAGTCTGAACCGCAATTTCATTAATTGTCGCTTCATTATTGGTTTTAAAGGGGAGGACAGATAATATGGCAAAGTCACACTAGTATAGAGGTTTGAGGCCCAGCTTCCATGACTTAGGTTTTTTAATGTTTGCATATCGCAGTCGGCAGACAGTAACTTCGCCTGTTTTGTGAAAAGTCTAGCGGCCGCTGGTATAGGTAGGGGGGCTGACCATATTTCCTTTACTTCCAATACCTCGACACAGTGGGCTAGATATTCGCACCATGTGGACCCTCGGGTGTTTATCATTGTCCAGATGTGTTTCTTTAGTGTATTTTCCCGGGCTTGTTTAGCTTTTAGACAATACGCTATTAATCTAGCTTTCAGGATCCATTTTTGGGATGAAAGGTTGAATTCTCTACGGATATGCGCATGAGCGGTAGCGGTCGGCAGGAAGAAGACTTTACGAAAGCAGGCCGACTGTGCTCTGCCTAGCCATGTTATCATCTTGTCTTTGAAGGCTATGGCACCATGGGCTACAGATGGTAAAAATGTTGCCCCCATTATTCGGATTAAAGGAGTGAGATCAGGTGAACTTATGGCTTTCCTTCCTCTACAAAAAATGCTTTCCAAAGATTGAGCTGTCCCTTGCATTGCAGTGATGTGAGCAGAGGGCTGTACTTTATGGTCGATCCACACTCCTAAGTACTTATAGGTGGTCACAATCTCGATGGGTTTACCTTCGATGTTCCATGCACCCTTCCTTTTTAGTTGTCGCAAGATTATCATTGCCTTTGTTTTTGCCGTGTTCAATTTTAAATTGTTCTCTCTACAGTATAGAGACAGTGCCGTTAGCAGCCGCTGTAGACCAATCTGGGTTTGGTCGAGCAATATCGTGTCGTCCGCATATTGGAATGATTGAATTTTGGTTTCAGCTAATTTGGGAGGAAATGCTCGTGCTTCAGCCAACCATTCCGGCAAATCAGCCAAGTATAGATTAAAAAGCATTGGGGCCAATAGGCATCCTTGCTTTAAACCTTTATTAGTTTGTATTTTTTTAGTGGTAGAACAGGCTGTTGTGACTCTAATCTTGACCCAGGTGTCCGATTATAAAGCAATCAGTGCTGTTAGGAGCGTGTTATCAATGCCCCAATTTTTTAATTTCATCCATAGTCTCTGGCGGGAAACACTGTCAAAGGCAGTTTGGAAATCGATGTATGAAAGATACAGGGCCCTGCCTTTTTTTGCCAATGTTGTTTCGATCAGGTTGGAAATGCAGATCAGGTTATCTTCAATATGTGAAGCCTTTTGGAACCCTGTTTGCGTATGAGGGATCAGTTTGCGCATTTCGACCCAAGCCGTCAGCTCTTGCAGCAGTATACTAGCATAGCACTTCCCATCCACATCTAGAAGCGCAATCATTCTATAGTTTTCTGGGACGGATCTTGAGCCTTTTTTGTGTATTGGGACAAGAAGGGATCCCCTCCATGACTCCGGGATACTTCTTCCCAGCCTGTACTTCCAGAATAGAGGTGCCATGATTTTTGCCCACTTACACGCCATCCCTTTAAAAACCATGGGAGGGATTCCATTGGGGCCTGGTGCCCCTCCAGAGCGCATTTTTTTAATAAAGTGCAGGACTTCAACAGATGTAATTTCTTTTCGGACATCGCAGTGGACCTGCGACTCCGTACTCCAATGCACGTTGTTAATGTTCCTCATAAGGTGAGTTGTGCCATTGTAACTGGATGTCTCCACATAGTGCTTCAATGTAATTTTCCCAAGTTGTAGGCGAAATATTTGAGATTGTAGGGCGATGAGTGGATCTGCAGCACTTATTCATCCAGTTCTAGAAGCGCTTCTGATCTCATGATTTTATAATCTCATATGCTTTACTCCAGTGGTTTCCTTCCATCATTCTTGTATAAGAAAATCTTGCTTTTCTATATTCTCGGCGGATATCTTTACATTTTGTCTTAAGGGATCTATGTTCCAGCACCTCCTTTGTAGTTTTGTGCACAAGGTTATTTAATTTGCGTTTTATTGCTTCTATTAGCAGCTTTTGTTTTGTGAAGCAGTCATTTTTTCGGGGAAGGTGGCTGGGTCTTGAATTCGTCAGCGTTGTTAGTTTTTCCCTTGTTTCTTCCAAGAGGAGTTCCCATGAGTTGCTTAAGGGCAATTCGCTATTACCCTGTGTTACTTTGTTCAATATAGATTCCACTTCGGAGTTGATTTTTTTCTTGGTGCTCTATTGTCCACCTAATTTTATTTATTAGTTCCAGTTTTTCCTCCTCACCGATGAATTTGATTCTAGGGCGGCGACATTGTGGGGCTATGATATCACAGGTTATTGCGTGGTCGCTTGCCACGGTAGGTGTTACCGAGAGGTCCTGAATTACGTGGAAATGGGCAATCGAGATCCAGATGTAGTCCAATGTAGCCAATCTGTGATTTGAAAGGTGGGTGTAAGCTGCTGGCGAGTCAGAGGTTGCTCTACCATTTAGGATACGAAGACCCAAATGGTTAAAGAAAGCTGAGAGTTTGAGGCCATGATCATCTTTCCGTTGGAACTGGCCGATTATATCTGGGATAGCCCAGGCGGAATCGTCCAGGGCTACTAGGGGGGAGTTTAGATCTGGGGCCATTAAATTGGCATTAAAGTCACCCATTACCATCCATAAGCCATCTGGGCACTGGGAATGGAGATCACTTATTGCTGGTTGCATTCTGCTTAGGGTTGCTTCTCGTTTGCTCTTGGAAAAATGAAGGTAGATGCAACCTAGAATCATGGTTTGGTCAATCTGAGCTGGCAGGACTGGTTTTAGCCACTTTGCTTTAACAAAAACATAGTCTCCGTTTCCCTCATTTATCAGTGATACCTGTACGGCCAGATTGTTTTTAACGTAGATGGCTACTCCACCCGAGGCGTGCCCACCTATTTGTGATGCTATGGCGTGTGATTCATAGACAGTGTAATCCAACCAGGGTGTTGAGGACAAAGCCCAGGTTTCCTGGACCGCGATGATGTCGTAACTCTGGAGATGTTGAATTGCGTCCCTTTGGTCTTCGTCGACCGTTAGGCCCCTGATATTCCAAGAGCAGATTTTCAACTTGGAGGCAGGATTTTGCTTATTAGAGGAAGACGTCGCATTGTTAGGGACGGGGTTTAGGGCCCGTGGTAGCCAGGACCAATCTTTGCCGATATTCCCCTTAGTCAAGCAAAGGCGTTTGCCCCCTTCTGTGCCCATTGTAATTTGAATTAACCCATCGCTACTTGGATTTATTCTCGGACCGCCTTTGATGCCATGCAGGATAGAGCCTGTTGCTGGCCGAGTTGTATCCTTTCTATTCATTCTTTCCTGATCTTTTTGTTCTTGGGTTACCTGCAAAGCATTAAGCACTCTGCTCTTCAGAATCGCTGGATATTTTATGGTAGCCGGGTTCTTGATTTTAATACCCCAATCATCCAATCGCTTTTTATTTCCCCTTAGGGCATTAGCCATGGCCGGATTAGCGAAAATTATCTCTGTTGTCTCATTTATCTCACTAGGCTCCGGAGCAGAGAAAGCAACACTATCGATGTCGGTCGTTTTTATATTTTCTAGGCCCGGGATATTTGCACAAAGCTTCAGGAGGTTTCCTCTGTTGAGGATGTCCCACTTCCCCCGCGAGATGTATTCGGGGTATAACAGTATTTTTAGATTTTCTGAGTTTTTTAGTTGGTCTACAGTGGGAGAGTTTTGTAGGGGGCTTGCCTCCAAAGCCTCTATGATGTTTGGGGTTGGATTCGCCCGGATGTCCTGGTCTTCTCTAGTTAAATTCGGACTCACTGCCTGTGGATGTGCTTTGCTCCTGGTCTTGTAGTAAGGCAGTGATAGATCATCAGTGCATGTTTGGATGGACTTCCTTTCCCTGTTATTTATATTTGCGCTTACTATGGATCTTTGGTTTTCTTGGAGTGGGGGCTCCTTGAAGACTGTTAATGGAGTGGGATCAAGTTTATTTATTTTACTCGATTTAATTTTTCGTTGGTGGATGCTGTTCTTATTTGAGTTGTCCACTTCGGTCGCTAATGTCCGCTGGGTTCTAAGATTTCCTATCGATCTATCAGCAGTCCTTTCTAATTTGGGGGTTACCCCCTCCTGAGATCCGTGTTGGTGGAAATCATCAGTATTAGTTTTCAGGGAGTTCCTTTTGTTTATGGCTTAAATCTTCGACTTGTGTTCCTTGTGCATTATCCAATAAGTGCCAAGGCACTAAGTCATTCGTGTCCTGCTTTATGGTTTGATGTTCCATAAGATGTTCTTGAGCGCATGGGGTTGTGATTTCACTTTGTTCTGCCATCCGGTTGTATACCTGGGGTTTTATTATTTAAATTAGATTTTTGGGCGAAATTAATATCCACATTGTGTTCCTTATTTTCCAACTGAAGCCAGTGCATGATGGGCCCTTCCTTATTGCTTTTGCCTTTGTTCGATTTATTTCGTTTTTAAAATAAAATTCTTATTTTTTCTGGATAGGTGTTGAAATTCTAAAGTTGTGGACTTCGACTTAATTGTTGTTTCGGAACTTATGTCTGGATGAAGAGAGAGTTTTCTTTCAGGTTGTGGGTCTGTTTTTGGGTCTGGACCATTGTTACTTGATACGTGTTTAGTGCCACTCGCATCATGCCTGGTATTTTCCTGTAGTTTCTCCGATCTGGCCTGGTTGCCATTTGACCTTATCTCTAGGATGGTAGATATTAACGGGGAGTCTTCTACACTTGTTCTGTTTGTTTGATCCCCCATAGTCCCGGAGGGCTCATGCAAGGCTTTATTCCCGTTTAATAGTGGATCATTCATACTTGAGTTCAACTTTGAGTTTAGCTGAGGAGGGATTTGGGCATACACTGTGGTGCCCTCTGGTGGTCAGAGGACCACCCCGCGTTACGCCCCAGCGCTGAAGCATGCAGTCAACTGAAGAAGGTGCCGTGGAGGGGTGACATGCGTTCCCTCTGTAAAAGAGAAATACACAGCAATGAAAATACAAGCAATTAATACCAAACGGCAAGCAAAAACCACCAAACAAGATTAATGAAGGAGGCACTTATCTCAGCTGCAGGAGCAGCAAAGAAAGAGGAGGCAGCAACAGAGACGAGGGACTTTGGTGGGCCCTCTGACTCAGTTGTTTGGACATTACTTTGTTGTTGAATTCTTCCCAGGTTTCATGGGAAATTAAGTCTTTGTTGTTGTTAACATGGCTGCTGGATAATAAAAGTGAAGAAAGTACAGCAATATCCTCGCCTCCGGTCCTGACATAGAATCGGATTTAACTCTTAACATAAAGATGTAACGGTCATTCCATCAAAAGAGTGTGATGGACTAGGTGTATTAAAAATGAAATGAAATCTAGGTAGTGACCCTCGAAGGTGTATGGATGTGTCTCCTTGAATTATATATTTAAGATACAATAGTTATTTGTAAATGAAGTCAAATACATAGTTTTCCAATTAGCCTGGTCAAACTCAAAACCACCAAACATAATCGTTCAGTCATCTACTAGTGTCCAAACTGCCAGAAATTAGATAAAGAATCAAAAATGCAAAATCGTGTTATGTTAGGCTGTGACATAAAAGTATGCATTTTCTACAGAATAGCAGAGAATTGTACGAAAAAGTAAAAAAAAAAAAACGTTAACTTTGGCAAAAGATCACAATCTCTTCTTTCCGTGGATTGATATGTTAAGAATCTATTGCCTGCTTCCCAGGGCCATTCGTAAGAGTGTGCAGTTAAACGTCAGTCAAGTAAATGTGTGGAAAGGGGACCAAGCAGCCTTCGAGATCAGCCATTGATGAGTCCTCTACTGCATTATCGCAAGTGCCTTTTAGACTAGAAGGTAATGGGCTTCAGAGCGATCAAAATATGTGATAGAACATCTGCTGAATCTGTATTAACAAGTGAGTTGTGTAGCTGTTTTCCAGCCATCTCAAAAGAATCAAAATGTAGAAATGGGGACAGCTAGGGATGTTACACAGAAAGACTTCTCTGGTTTCACTCTGAGACCACAGTCCGTTTAGCACACCCATAGTAAACGGAGAAGAGACTGCTGTGGCAAGATAGAGTGAGGGGAAAAAATGGGAGACGGTCATTAAAGTTCTTTATCAGATGTTCTCTTCTAACATGGGCCCTTACTTGTGACTCAGGACCACAGTTGTGTGAGGGTTGTTAACTAGCCATAATGGTTGTTAGGTCGAGCCTAGCACAGCGCGCATGCGCTGCTCTATGGGAGGCTTCTTGTGAGCACTCCAAACTTCTCCGTGTGGGTCTGACAACTCCCACACATTCCATTGGCCTTTGCGTGTGGCTTTCAAGAATGAAAGCACACAAATGGCTAAAGGCGGGCGCATGTCCCACCTCTTTAGCAAAGGTTCACTCCCACAGCGTTTTGCTTGCGGGAGTGAGCAGCGGCGGCAGGGTGGCAGCTGCATTCCTTGCATTCCTTACAGCGCGCGCACCACTCGCGGGCTAGCAGATGACCCTTTCCTGAAATGAAGTCTCTTGCATGGCTTTGTTATTTTTTTTTTCAGCCACACAATGTTTTAATTTCAGCAGCGCCGCACGCCGCCACTTAAACAATAGCAGCTGCGCCTAAAACGACGTGCTTTCTCTTTCGCTTGTTGTTCGTCGCAGTTAACAGGCAATGCGACTCTCGGGGGCAGCTGTTGCCGATAAGCTATCTCTGCTTGAGGATCGGCTTTTTTTTTTTTTCAGAACGCGCCACACCGCGCTTTATCTTTAACATGGCGCCTCCTGCGTTTCTTTTGTATTGCACTTGGCTCCAAAACATTTTTTATTTAAATAACTGCAGGCGTCCGCAAATTATTTTCTTCCGCTCGCCAGCCGGGAACTCTTCAGAGCTCAGCCCGGGGGCGGTCAGAGCAAGCGGCATGCGAGGCAACACCGTGCACAGCACCACTTCCAACGCTCGAAGCAGGTAGCATGCGATGGGGGCTCCATACTTGTTTAATTGCAGCTCTCTTCGGTCCTCTCCCCCGCACCTAGTCGCTCAAATTCAAATTATTTTGTTCTGCTCGCCGGGCAGGGACTCTTCAGAGCCCAACCCACGGACACTCAGAGCAGGCGGCATACAAGGAAATGGGCAACGTGCACAGCACCCCTTCCTAATAACATGCACAGCCCAGCTGCCAGCAACTTTCTTTTGTTCTGCACCCATACAATTTTTAACTCCACACGTTCAACGCATTTTCATTCTGCGATCGTCACTTTAATTGTTAGTCCTTCCCGCAATACAGCTAATTTGTGCCGGGGAGGCTTATGATTTTTGCCTTCCGTCCTCGTGTCCTCAAATTGTTTTGTTCCCTCTCCGCCCCAGGGGTGCTTACAGCAAGCGGCATGCTGTCCCCACGCCTAGTCTGTGTGCCCTTACATCTGTTGTGTTCTGTTGAATGTATTGTTAGAGTGTATCCCCACTCGCTGTACTTATGTTTTTGTTATTTCTGTGTCTGCAGCAGAAAGAAGCTGCTGCGCTCTATAATTACATGCTAGCATTCAATAACACAAGAACGCATTTTTGCATTTTTCTACAATGATACTGTCTATCTGTACCATACTCTGAGTTCTGCATGCCACTCAACCGAAGGGCACACATACAAATCACGCCCGAAAAACATGCACTCGATTCTATTGCCTTGTGTGTGTCGATGTGTTGTGTGTGTGCTCGCGCTGTATAGCTTTACAGAGGTAGTTCAGCAGCGTGCCCTCTTGGTATGTACTACCAGGGATAGGATAAGAAGAGCACCACACACTCGACTGAATAACCACAAAGATTGAACACATTAACTTCACTTGCTGTGTATGCTGCTAATATATGGATCTCTCGCAGCTGCTAAAAATAAAGATGGGGAAAAAAGGCAAGATGGGGCAGTGTTGTAGTGCTTGAGAGACAGAGGGGTGCTGTAAACGAAGTGCACCATATGCTGTTCAATACTCTAGTGAAGCCGTTGCACATAGAATGTTATAGTGCTGTTGACTTGCATCGAGGGACTTGTCTTTCTGTCTGTGCGTTAAAAACTCTTGGAAGGTGTTAATAAATGTTTCCTGAGGCAAGCATGTATTCCTGAATTGGACTGCATGATCCAGTGTGTAGTAATTGTATAACTCTTCAGTCTGGTGGCACAGCACCCAGGATAATGTGCTGCATGGCTAAACACTTATGAGGTGCAAAAGGCGAGACCTATTGGCTATGCCAATGCTTGTTTTTTTAAGTCCGCAAAACTACACTAGGTCCTAAATATGCTGACGGAGTATTAATAGAGGGCATTATTATTAAAACAATTTGTGGTATTGCAAATGGCCCTTTCTGAAGTAGTTGTAATTTTCGACAAATTGACGGTTACAAAAACGTAAAGCATGTATTGTGGATTCAGGGGGAGGATTTTTAAATGTGCTTAGCTTATATAGTCTTCTATATCACAGTTGTACGGTGTTAAAGCCAACAGGATCCACAGGACGGTATGGTTGAAGCATGGTCTTAGTGGAGTGGAGTGGCGGGGGGGGTCCCTTCCCCTACAGTTGCTGTTTGCTTGTTTGCCCTCAAGCAGGAGGTTAAGCAGATTGTACGACTTAAACGAAAATCCGAATGGGAACAGCATGCACTGTGACTGTGCCGATAATTAGCCATGAATCTTCCTAACTGGCCATCACACAGCAGACTGTATCTTATCTGTTAATCTTAAGTGTCTGAATTCAACAGACCCTTGTCTATTGACGCCCCAAACGTAGCCTTGTTGTCGTCACAGAAAGAAACCAGCATTGACAAAGCCAATAGGTCTTGCCTATGCAAGAGCTATTGGCTTTGTCAATATGTTTTAGCCATGTTGTACACCAGCGTAGCTGCTGTTCAGCATTGCTAAATGTTAGTGGGGTAAAGGAGAGTGGAGTGTCCTAAAGTGGAGTACACTCTAGGTTTATGCAGTGGCGTGACGTAGAGTAGAGTTGAGGTACGTGGAGTGGAGTGAACTGGAGTGTTGTAGAGTGTTGTGGAGTGTCATGGAGGGGGTAGAGTGTCTTAGAGTGGAAGGGTGTAGAGTGTCAGAGTGGAGTAGAGTGAAGTGGCATAGAGTGTCATGCAGTGATGTAGAGCAGAGTGGAGTGGTGTTGAGGGTGTTTTATCAAGTGGAGTAGATTGTCATAGAGTTGAGTATTGTAAGAGAGTGGAATGGCATACAGTGAAGTAGAGCGGAGTGGCGAAGAGCAGAGTGGAGAGGCATAGAGTGGAGTGGTGTGTCATAAACTAGAGTGGAGTAAAGTGGCATGGAGTGGCATAGAGGGAGTTGTGTAGAGTGTTGTAGAGTGTCAGAGTGGAGTAAAGTTTAATGGAGTAGAGCATCATAGAGTGTGGTGTTGTAGAGTGGACTAGAGTGAAGTGGCATAAAGTACAGTGGTGCAGAGTAGATTGGCGTAGAGTGCAGTGGCCTAGAGTGCATTGGTTTTGAGTAAAGTGGTGTAGAGTGCATTGGTGTAGAGTACAGTGACATAGAGTAGAGTGGTGTAGAGTGAAGTGGCGTAAAGTGCAGTGGTGCAGGGTAGAGTGGAGTGGTGCAATGTAGAGTTCAGTGGCGCTGGGTTGAGTGGTGTAAAGTGCAGAAGCTTGGAGTGCAGTGGTGCCGAACAGATTGGAATGGCGGGGAGTGGCATAGAGTGTAGTGGCGTAGAGTGCTACTGCTTGGCGTACATTTGAGTGCTGAAGAGTAGTTTATTTATTTTTTAGTTTTATATAGCGCTTGCTCGACCCAAAGGTAACAGAGCGCTTTACATGTTTAGGGAATACGTTTACACAAGTACATGGCGAGAGGTAAATAGGCATCACATGCGTTCATATACAGAAATATAGCACAGAGTATTAAAGTAGACATAGTGAGAGCATAGTAATATAAATCAATAAAGTAATTAGGTGCTGGGGAAGAGGATAGACTTTGAGTTAGCATGGTAAAGATTCCGACTGGAATTGTCCAAGAGAGTTGGGTCTTTAGGAGGCGTAAGTAATTGCATGATCTAGCTGAAGTAATTGTTGAGTAATAGAGATTTGAGGTCTCGTTTGAAGCAGGAGAAGGAAGGGTTGCAGCATAGGTCCTTAGGGAGTGAGTTCCAGATATTGGGGGCATTTCCGGAGAAGGAGTGTGTCTGTGATGATTTTCTTTTTAGTTTAGGGGGGTATGAGAAGGAGCGAGTTGGAGCTTCCCAGGGCCTGGCTTTTCCCTGCTTGCAATAGTTTTGATTCTAGATATTTGGGGGTTGCAGTATGGAGAGCTTTGTGGGTGATACATGCTGTTTTGTAGATGCACCTTCCTTCGATGGGGAGCCAATTGAAACTTTTGAGAGCTGGAGAGATGTGGTCAAAGCGTTAGGTTCCTGTGATGAGCCTGGCAGCCGCATTGAGGATTGTGGTTAGGGGCTGGAGGTGGCTTTTGGAAGTTCCTGTTAGGGTGGCATTGCTGTAGTCAAGTTTCAAGTGTATTAGTGATTGAACTACTGTCTTAAGATCTTCAGGTGGGACAAACTGTTTGATTTTTTTTTAGATGTTTTAGTGTGTAGCACGCACCTTTGGTAGTGTTTTTGATGTGTTCTTTTATTGACAGGTTTGCATCTTGAGTTATATCTAGGGATTTAGCAGAGTTGGATAGTGTGGTAGGGCTGTTTAGTGAGTCCAAGTTTTTGAGACATTCAAGGATGCATAGGGATGGTTCTTTGTGGAGATGAGTAGGAGTTCAGTCTTGTTAGGGTTCAGCTTCAAGTGATTGGTCATAGGCCAAGTTTGAATCTTGTTTAGTGTGGCATTAAGATGGTGTAAGTCGCTGGGTGATTTTGTTCTGTAGTAGAGTTGGGTGTCGTCGGCATATAGGTGATATTTGATACCAGCATGGTTCAGGATAGCTGTGAGTGGTTCCATGAAGAGATTGAATAGGGTTGGTGAGAGCATGGAACCTTGAGGTACTCCTTGAGCTACTGGTGCAGGGTTCGAGAAACATCTGTCAATTTATATTTGTTGGGAGCGATGTTACAGTGGTGCTGGGTGTAGTGACAGCGAGTGCAGTATTGCCGAGTGTGGTAGAGTTCAGTGGCTCAGAGTAGTGTTGGTGAGTAGAGTGGCACAGAGTGGTATAGAGAGCAATGGCATAGAGTACTGTGGTGCAGAGTAGAAAAGAGTGGAGTAGAGTGCAGTGAAATAGTGCGCGAGGTGTAGGGTGGTGTAGAGTATAGTGGCATGGAGTGCAGTGTAGCTGCCATAGAGTGCATTGATGTAGAGTGTAGTGGTTTAGAGTTGAGTGATTCAATGTAGAGTGCAGGGGTGTAGTGTGCAGTAGCGTACAGTGTTGTACAGTAGAGCATAGTGGTGTAGAGTGCCGTGGTGCACAGTAGTTGGCATAGAGTGCAGTGGCATAGAGTGCATTGGGTTTTAGTAAAGTGGTGTTGAGTGCATTGGTGTAGAGTGGAATGGCATAGAGTAGATTGTTTCAGAGTAGAATGAATTGGCGTGGTGCAGAGTAGAGTGCAGTGGTGCATAGCAGAGTACACTGGCATAGACTAGAGTGGTGCAGAGCAGAGAGGCTTAGAGTGAAGTTGAGTAGATTGCAGTATTATAGAGTGCAGTGGTGCACAGTAGATTAAAGTGGTGTAGAGTGCACTGGCGTAGAATGGTGCAGAGTAGATTGGAGTAGAATTCACTGGCAAAGAGTGCAGGGGTGTAGAGTAGAGTGCATTGATATAGAGTAGCAGGAGTGTAGTGGTGTAAAGTAGAGTGTTGCAGAGTACAGTATGGTGGTGTACAGTGCAGTGGAGCAGAGTAGATTGGGTTAGAGTGCAGTGGCATACTGTGTATTGGTTTTGAGTAGGGGGTGTAGAGTGCATTGGCATGAAGTGCAGCGGCGTAGAATAGAGTGGCGCAGGGTATATTGCAGTGGCTTAGAGTGGAATGGCTCAAAATGGAATTGAATGCAGTAGCGTAGAGTAGATTGTTTCAGAGTAGAGTGCAGAGTAGAGTGGCATAGAGTGTAGTGGTCTACAGTGCATTGGTGTAGAGTGGCTTAGAGTTGTGCAGAGTAGAATGCAGTGAAATAAAGTGCAGTGGTGCAGATAAGAGTGACATAGACTTTGGTGATGGAGAGTGTAATGCTGCAGATTAGAGTGGTGTAGAGTAGAGTAGAGTTGAGTGATGCAGGGTAGAGTGCAGTAGCATAGAGTGCAGTGGCAGAAAGTGCAGTGTTGCAGAGTAGACTGTCGTAGAATGCAGCGATGTATAGTAGAGTGCATTGGCATAGAGTGGTGTAGAGAGCAGTGCCACAGAGTACAGTGGTGCAGAGTAGAATGGTGTGGCTTAGAGTACAATGACATAGAGTGCAGTGGCGTAAAGTGTTGCAGAGTAGAGTGCAGTGGTGCAGAGTAGTTGGTATTGAGTAAAGTGGCGTAGAGTGCAGTGGTGCGGAGTGGAGTGGAGTGGCACAGAGCAGAGTGCAGTGGTTTAGAGTAGATTCCATTGGCCTAGAGTGCAGTGGCATAGGATGCAGTGTTGCAGAGTAGAGTGGCATAGAGTGCAGTGGTGCATAGTAGAGTAGTGTGGGGTAGAGTGCATTGGCGTAGAGTGTTGTAGAGTGGAGAAGCTTTTAGTGGAGTGTTGCAGAGTTCAGTGGTGCAGAGTGGAATAGGCATGGTGTGGTAGCACACTTCCATTACAGACAACATATCTTCAATTGAAATCAACTTTACATATGCACAGACCGTTTTACAGATAAAAGTATACAGCGCACCAACGATAATGTGTGGAAATGTCATCACCTAGTGTGTTTTGTTTTAATCGTTTTAAAATATTTGTATCCACCACACTTCAGAATTACCAAATAATGTGCTTCAAGTGGGCTTTTCTAATTCTGAAATATATGCAGTTAATTTACCAACATTTACATTTTGTTGTGTGCTAGAAAAAAATAACATTGTACTGCCTTCCACAAGCACTCCTCAGAGCCAGCATGATTGTCATATAAACCCTCTCACTTTGAAGCCAGAGAAAGAAAAGTAAACACTAAGCTCCCTGGAAGACAGGGTGTGACATTTGACCTCAGTTTTAGAATGGACAGCAAATGTGACAGATAAGAACAAGATTTAAAGACCTGTTTACAGAAATCGAGCATTGGTGGATGAATACAGTAAATATGGTTTGGGCAAGGGAAGGGTTCAACTCGGCCTCAAACAAATAAAGCCAGCAAATGGAAAGCAAGAAACCGTGAGTTGCAAACCAAAAAGCCAGTGGTAAGCACTGGGCAGAGTGCATTCTCAGGGAAGCTTTCTGAATGTTCCTAAGTTGTCGTCAGCAAACTAGACAGCTGCGCAGTCTAGTAGGCTTTGACTTAAAAAGGAGTCTGCAACCTCACCCCCAAATTCGATGCTGGCTGTTGTGTTTTGTCTGTTTTATTTTAGGCCTGGCACTTGCCAAATCTTTTGATTTTACTAAAATTCTATGTTTTATATATTTTCCTAGGGGCTGTCAGCCAGTCCTTTTCACCTATTGGTCTGTTATTCTGTCATTGCATTGTATTGTATTGCAACATTTATATAGTGCTTACTACCACTGTGTCACACTTAAGTACTTGCCTACATGGGCCTCAAGCTGTGCTGTGTAGGATGCGAGCTAGGAAGCGTGTTATCTTTGTTTTTTGTCCTATGTGTGGAGTGTCTTTATGTTGTGTGTGATGACCACTGAGTTGCAGTTATCGTTTTATGGGATGCAGTGCTTAGCAGTGTAGAGGTGTCAGAGATAGATGCACAATGTTTGGTTTTCAGTAAGCTGGTAAGTTTGATTAGCTCTACTGGTCCCTTAATGGCATTTCTTATGATCATAGTCTACTTGGGTAGTTACTGCACTGAGTTGTGTAGCCTGATATTTTACTTACGTTTAATGGTCACGAGCAAACATGGTTGGAGAGAGAAGTGGCTGGGCCGATTTGCTGGGATGAACTTTGTTGCAATCATCTCATATCTGAATAATCGTTGTGACATGTAAAGAAGTAGTCATAGTATCTAGTCAGGACCTACAGTGGTCTTCTAGATTGGAATCCTCCGATTGGCCAGTTCGTTTTCTTTTCTCATTTGGTCTGCAAAGAATGGTTTCTCTACTCTTTTCCTAATGGCATTCACTTACTTCCAGTCACTTTACCCATTATCCTGCTGGTTTGTTACATTTTTTGGTATCTGACAAGTCCCTCTGCTCTTGCATGTGGAGCTTTTAAGCACGTTTCACGTGGGAATAGAATTGTTTGACTTCATTTCTACTAGGAGGCTGCTTCACTGAGGAATACACCAGCCTTTCCTGCTTGTCTAGTTTCATTCTGCTTTCCAGGTCTTCTGGTGAAAAGGGTGTGACTCTTCTACTTGTACACCCTATTAGCAATGGTAATATGATATGAAAAGAAAGGGGACGTAGAAACGAAGGTTTTCTACAGGGACGTTCAGAGTCGTGCATTCCTAGTGCCTATGCCGTAGCGAGCATTACGGCACTGAAGGGTTTTGGGGTTTATCTCCTTTATGGATTTCCATGGGAGTAAACGTTGTAGACAGGCTATGGAAAAGGACATTTGGTATGATTGGGTGCTCAGGCACAGATTGCCAGGATAAAGTGTTTTATTTTCTTTAATGACGAAGCCTCGTCTAGAGTCCTGGCAGATCTAGGTAGCCCACCTCAGGAAGTATACAGGAAGAATAGAGAACATGAGATGTGGTAACAGAGTTCCACATGGTATACACAACAAGTCTACAAAAGAGGTTCAAGGCTGTTTAAATCAGGTAATACGCTGATGGCAAGAATGGATGGTTGAGATATAAAAGAGACGTTAAACATCTAGTTATCTTTTGTACTAACCCCAGGCTGTCAAACCTGTCTCTTGTAGGCGGTCGCTGCTGATGGGGAAACCTTCCCTGCTATCTCTACTGAAAGGCCACTTAAAAATGCATTGACCGGTGACTGCTGATGTGGCATTTACTATTTCCAGAAGCGATTCATTTCCAGACCTCAACACAGTTTGCCAACCTGTCTCCTGTACCAAGTCTGAACATGTCTGAGACTTCTGTGCGGGATTATGGAGTTTTCTGTTTGCTGCTAAAGATTTATTGAAGTGCAAGTAGTGATCTCCATTTCTGGCTAGCCAGTGAGAAAACACTATACTCTGGCAAGATTGTATCCTTTGAGGGGTTTCTTTTTTAAATCCATGTCTGTGATTTCAGTCGTTTTTTGTAGAAATACTCCTCTTCGACTGCACAGCCTATTTAGGTATTTCCTTTGTAGGTCTCAAAAGACCTAATAAGTGTTTTTTGGTTGTGTCTATTGGTTAACATTGGTAGGCTTTTTTGACTATCGCATTCTGGTGAATACTTCTAACCACAGATTCCTCACCTTTAGAATTTTCCTCATATGCTACGCTGGATTCAGATGTTTTCACAGCAGTGCTCCAACATGCCGCTATGTGGTTCCACTTTGGCTTTGTTCTGCCCTGGACTAGACTGAGTATGGCGTGTCAACGTCAGTTGATTTCTTTCCGCGCCTTCGAACACGGATGTGGAACTTGGCTCCCTTTTTCTTGGGTTGGCTATTTTCTCCTAATTGAATTCCACTGTGCAGGGGAACAATGTCCCCACTGAAGACTACAGGGTCAAACAGTGCAGTGACCGTTGGAAACAGACGTCGATAACTGACCCGCAAGAGGAGTGCTTTTATTGTTTGGCCTATTAGACTTTTATACGCACACTCTCTGGGACATGTCCAGCGAGATCTTGCCGGCAGCCCTGGTGAAGTTTAGTGCCTCCTTGGCTTTAAGCCAGTCGAAATGTCCTGGATGCAGCCAAATATGTGATTGGGGCTCATCTGGATACTGCAGATTGCTTGGGGCGAGCCGTTGGCGCTAGTGTGATGCTTTATCGTCGTGCAAGGATGCAATCCACAGGTTATTTTGGAGCTGTATAGGCATCAGTTATGAATATGGCTTTTGAGGGATCCCGCTTTTTTGGAGAAAAGGCTGATTCCATTCTCGAACACTTTAAGGTAAGCAGAGCCATGGCGCTTTCATTGGGCTTTTCCACCCCTGCCAGTCAATATATTTAGTTCTCTGCATTAAGATCTGCTACGCACTGGCCAAGAAGCACCTTCTGGAAGGACTGAGGTCTCATTCCACTAGGGCAAAGACCATTACCACTGCGTGGGCATGCAGAATGACTATTCTTAATCTGCCAGGCTGTGACATGGGCGTGGGAGCATGCATTGAGGAATAACTACTGCCTTGACAGCCAGGTGCAACAGGAAGGCTATTTTGCCCATTCGGTCCTGCAGGACGTTTTGGTCTGAGCCCACTCCACAGACCTTTCCCTTTTGGAGAGATACTGCTTTGGTATGTGTTCTTAATTAATTTGCACTTCGAAGTATCCATCAGCAGAACAAGTTACTTACCTATGGTAACGTTTTTTTCGGTGAATACTCTATCTAACCATAGATTCCTCAAGGTCCTCCCACCTTACTGGTTTGTAGAGTGGCCTGCTTTTTACCATCTAAAGAGTCCCAAATTCGAGATCTGCATATTGGAACCTCAAATTGTTTGTGCCCCGAATTAGAGGACGCAGAAAGGGTCAATGAAGATACTGATGTTGATGCGCATGGGTGGCACTTGTATATGTCTTCCACCCCTACCAGCTATTGTTCTCATAACATGGTGGTGATGGAGCAGGGTAAATGTAAAAAAATTTAACCTCCTAATATTTTCGTAAAATAATTAATAAACATGTTCGTTTAAGTAACTAACCAACAATGTATGTTACATGTTAAGGGTTAAAGGTAACACGCTATTCCGTGTGCAAAATAATCAACTTATAATTGTTTACGTGTCTAACATAACATAATATTTGCGTACTAATTACATAATAAATGCATGATCTGTGCTTTTAAATAAAACGTGTGGTTGCAAAATAAAGCAATGGTAAGTAAGGGACAGCTTTATATGTTGCTTTTTGTTAGGTAATACCTAATTGGGGTACGTAGAAAGACGGGAGGGAAACGAAAGGGTTTATATTTCTTTGTTTTAACAATATTTTGTTTATCTTTGAAAATAGTGCGCTTAGGCCTGTCGAGCAGCGATATAAAATGGCCGCCAGTTGCTAGAGTACGCATGAGCGGGGGACCATGTGATAGAGGAGAGAGGCTGTGGAAAAGGGATGATCACGTGCTGATGCTGAGAGGCTAAGATGGAAGTATGGTCAAGGCTGTTGTGACCTTTCTGAGCAGATGTGTGCCAAGATGATCAGCAAGAAGCGTGAGAAGTCCAACTGAATCAATAGACGGAACTGTTAAAACCCAAAATGTAGCAGAAAAAGATACAATTTGGACTGATCGAAACGGATGAGCAATTGCATGAACTGTGGGAAACGATGCTTGCATGGACATTCCACAAGGAACTGGTTAAGACCAGGAAGTTTGATTAAAATGTATATGGGTCTGAGTTTTGACCAATGAGAAAGAGTCACGCCATGAAGAAGAAACATTTTATTTCTGTAAGCTAGAATTAGGGTATAAGAAGACCTACTCTTGGTGGGAGGGGTTAGTTGCTGCGGGAGATGCTGCGGGAGATGCTGCGGTAGATGCTGCGGTAGATGCTGCGGTAGTTGCTGGAGAACAGATGCTGGAGAAGTTAGATACTGTAGATGAGTGAAGTTGCGGTTGCTGATGCTGACGAGCTGATGCTGCTGCTGCTATTTTTCTTTTCCAGTTGAGTATAAGATGCTGCTTGAGGAGAATTTTCCTGATAGATTTTTATTTTAGAACTATTAGATTTCCCCCAGATAGATAGATTGATCTTTAAGAGTTCTTACTATGAAAACCTTATTTTTCCGTCTAATAAAAATGCATTGCAATTTCAAGTTATTCTTATATTGATGATAAATGTAATGATCTGAATAATAAGCTTAACCTCATTTCCTGCATTCAAAACTTTATATAAACTTTATTATTCTTTAAACAAATGACTCAGTGATTCTTTAGCTCAATGATTAAAATGAAATATTAAAGAGTTTATTGTGATTGAGCTGGTCTTAATCACCATCAACTGATTCCTACTAGTTGGTCCATCGACCAATGAGCGGAATACCTTAAAGCAAAGAGAAATATTATGTCATGTTAAAGAGGTATCCCGTCTCCTTCCAGCGAATCGTTTTTCTCCTAGGTTATTGACGGAGGAAATCCAGGGAACAAATGAGTAAGTGAATGTATGTGCGGTGTTATGGGCCCCACCGTCATATGGATATAGAGTGTGTGTTGAAGGAGTAATTGCACCTGGATGACCGAAGTATATAGGAGAATTATTTTTATTGTTAGCACTGGATCAGATTTCTTGGTAGCAGAGTTATGGTTACTATAGATTAGTTTGGTGATTATTGATTATTGATAAGTTCATGTCTAACACTTCTTGTTGAATCGCGTTATGTTATATGTAAGTTTTCACGCTTCCGGGAAGTAGGAAGTGGAACACGTGTGGCAAGAGAAGTCACATGGAATTGTACACTGTCTGAGTTCATTTATGGTAATAACACAGTTGTGTTATAATAGGGACATTTTGCGTATAAAAGGTGTGTAAGTGAAATAGTGATCGGTTTTCTTGTGAAACTTTGGCCTTAATTCTCAGGAGCAGTATAGTCTCCACATGTGTTTTATCCCCAGAGAAACGGGTTTACTGATTGCTTGAAAGAAGGGTAAGGTAGAGGGAAGTACTACTTTATCGGCGAAACTAAAAATTCTGTGGTAGGGTAGAGGTAAGCGCTGCCTACTGGAAAATACAGAATTCTTGTGTAAATGGTCAAAGCTATCTCTTCGGTTTAGCGAATCAGACAATGGAAATGTGTTTTAAATGTTGTAACTAACAAAATTTGTTGAAAAAGAAATTGCCGATAAATTTTGTAAAGGAGGGGTCAAGAGCAGAAGTGACGTAGACAAGAGTCGCGCTGGGATTGGACAGTGCGCTAGTCACACGGAAACAGGAGCAGAACTGACGTAGACAGAAGCCGCGCTGGGATTGGTCAGTGCGCGGTAGACAGAAATCGCTCTGATTGGAGTGAGTCGCGCTAGTATTGGTTGAAATAACGCATAGAGAACAGTGTTGAATTGCGGATCGTTTAAGGAGAAAAAGGTTGTGAATTATGTCGTACTATGAGTATGGTAAAGAGAAAACGTCATGGATGTCGAAAGTTAAGAACTTCTTTAAGAAAGACAAAAAGGTAGTGACTAGAGAGGGACAAATAATTCCTCCACCAAAATCACCAGCTTCACATATGATGCTGAAATATGGATATCATACAAGCATATGGTTAGAAAATTGGACAAAATACACCAAGAATGATGGAGCATTGGCTTTCCCTGAGAATGGTTCATTTAATGTAGCTGTATTACGGAACTTGAGAGAAAAGATGGTAATGTTAGAACCTAGACTGACACAGTTTGAAGCTTTAACGGAATGGGAAGATGAGATGTATGAGCGAGAGAGATTCAGAGGATTAAAGAATCATGAGTTTCTGCTTGGAAGGTTATGGGGAGTAAATCATGAGGACAGAGTAAAGCGTTGGAGATATGCTAACATGACAGGAGGTTTGTTTCCAGCTTTTACAGTTGAGGAAGAAGCAAAGAGAAAATGTACAGAGAAAAAGAAGCATTTAGTGGTAGAAAAGTATGTGTATGGGGGTAGTGAAACAGATGACGAATTGCTGGAAGATATTTTAAACAGAAACCCACCTCCATACCAACAGACTTCTGCGGTGGTGACACCTAATGCACCACCAATGGAAACTGGGAGGAATAAAAAACCCGAACGAAGAAATGAAACAAATAGGTCACAAGATCAATTTAAAACTTCACAAAATGAAGAGATAGAAAGTGACAATGCAACTAAATTAGCAAAAACGACAAAAGAATTGACTGAGAAAATAAGAGAATTGACAAAGAATATGGAAGCTGTAACTGTACCAGTAACGATAGGTCCAGTAATGCCAATTTTTGAGAATCAGAAAATTGATGAACGTTCTTTAGTGATTACCATGAATTCACATTTGCAAAGAAAAAGAGAAGGGATGGAAATGAATAATGAAGGTGCACACAATTTGGCTAGTACCTATAGACCAAGCCCACCTACAAATTTGACGATAAATGAAAATGAGATCAGGAGAATGCCTATGGTGACAGAGTCTGCATCAGGAACACCAGAAAGAAGTAGCAATTGGATAGAATTAAATAGTACACCTGTAGGTCCGACTCCAGATGAGTTAAATGAATGGATGAAAGCACTAAAAACAAAAGAACCGGAAGAGAAACCATTAGATGTAATTAGGTTGAAAATAGACATGGAAGAATTGATTTTGGGAACAATTGGAACAGAAAAATAAAAAAATTATCAGGATGATGAGATTATGTTTTTGTGCAAGAGTCTTACTTGGAGAGCTAGAAATTTACATGACAAATTGGAAGAGACAGCAAGTGAACTAGGAGTGGAATTTGTAAAAGTGAGAACGTTGCAGAAACCATACAGAGTAGATTTTTGTGAGAAAGACATAGAGAATTTGAACACATCAGGAAGACTGACCCAAATAAAAGAGTTAATTGTTTTATTGAGAAAATGGGGTGATGTGGATAGATGGAGAAATAGATGGTCAAAAAGGAATGAGAAAACAACAGATAAAGCATCTTTGGCTTTTGCAGTGACAGATAGGGAACCAGTTGTTAGGGAATACCCGATGAGAGAAACTCCAGGTGGTAGTTATGTGCATGTTCCATGGACCAGACAGGATATACTGTCATTTACAAATGACTTCCCAAATTGAGAGAGAAACCAGTAGAATGGTATAGACAAGTGGAAAGATTTGTTAAGGTGTCAAAAGTGCTGTGGATAGATCTGGATGGATTGTTTGATATAGTAGTGCCAGCTGATTTGTGGACAGAATGTAAGATTACTATTGATTGGCCAACTGTACAATATCCAAGGGACGCTAAAACAGGAGCGCCAGGACCAGAAGTGATGAGGAAGTATGACCAAGTAATTACATTTTTGAAGAATAAAATTCCACCAAAAGAAACAGATTGGGTAAAAATAGATAGAACAACGCAGGAAAGTAAAGAATCAGTGCACGCCTACTATGAGAGATTGTTGTTGGTCTTCAAACAGTATAGTGGTTATGAGACACTGAATGAGAAGGATATGAGTCATTTTGTATATAGGTTTGTATATGGATTGAGACCAGAGATAAGTGAAATGATTAAGCAGCACATGATTGGTTGGCAGAATAGCACAGTCGACGAAGTTTTGAGATATGCTAAGTATTGCAGTGATGATATTGAGAGTAGACAGCGTAAATTGAAAGAGAAAGCCATGTGGGCGCAGGTGAAAGTTGCAGAGAAGCAAGAAGCTCAATTGAGTAATACTGGTAATGAAACAGGACAGGTTAAATCCCGACCTAATATAGGTAAAGGAAAAGGACAAATGAGCATAGATGAGGCAAAGAAAAAGTGGCCATGCCACAACTGCGGAAAACTAGGACATTGGAGAAACGAGTGTAAATTTCCTCCAAAACCTAATTTGGAAAATCAATCATTAAATTCACAGGTGCAGAATGAGGTAGTTACTCAACAAGGTCAGGTGCCACAACCACCACTTCCCAAGAGTGTTAACCAACAGAAATACAGTACAGAAACAGGATTCTACGGAGGAGAACAGGTAACACAGTTGCCGCATGCAGCTGCAATTTCTCAATATTGGTTACGACAGGATGAGGATGACACGGATGAAAGTTCCTGACGGTGCCTAGGAGAGGGGAAGAGTGCGTGCTTGGCGCAACTCTAGAGGTAGATCAGTCTGGTCCATTTGTGGATGGAGAAGTGAATGGTGCAAATGTAACATTCCTTGTTGACACTGGAGCTACCCGTTCTACTGTTAGGTCAGTGGAAATTCCAAACCTTCCTCTCTCAGGTGAACATATCCAAGTAGTTGGAGTTTCAAATCAGCAAATTAAAACGCCTCTTACTAAATTAGTGAAGGTAAGAATTGGTCCATTTAGTGAAATGCACCGATTTGTGGTATGCGATTGTAGTCCCGTGAACCTTTTAGGACGCGATTTATTGTGCAAGATGAACTGCACTATCTATTGTACCCCAGACGGAATTGCATTTCAGACTCCGGATGAGGATGTGCTGTATAAAATGACAATGGTGAATTTAGAACCAGAAGTAAATGGTTTGTTTCCTGTATTTGATGCAGAGAAAATCCCAATTGAATTGAAAAAGACAGTGAAAGAAGAAGTGTGGGACTTTACAGGAGAAGATGTAGGATTAATGAAAGGAGTAGATCCCGTTAAAATAACAGTGAAAGAGGGAACGAGTTACCCAAATACGCCCCAGTATAAATTGACACCAGAAATAATTGAAGGAATAACGCCAGTAATAAATAAAATGATTGAACAAGGGATTCTAAAAGAAATCATGAGCAGTCCATGTAATTCGCCAATAATAGGACTGAAAAAGCCAAACGGAACATATAGAATTGTACAAGATTTGAGGAAGGTAAACAAAATTGTTGTGCCTTGTTGCCCAATAGTACCGAACCCTGCTGTGATTCTATACCAGATTCCACGTGAAGCAGAATGGTACACAGTAATGGATTTATGTCATGCATTTTTCTCTATTCCTTTGCATCCAGATAGCCAGCCATTATTTGCGTTCCGGTTTGGAGAGCGTATTTTGGCATGGTGCCGAATTCCTCAAGGGTACACAGAAAGTCCCTCAATCTTTAATCAGATCCTAAAGAAATCATTGGAAGATTTAAGAATGCCAGAAAAGTCAGTGATGGTTCAGTATATTGATGACCTACTGGTGGCATCAAAAACGAAAGAAGCATGTGTCAATGATACAATTGCTTTGCTGAATCATTTAGCAAAAAGAGGACATAAAGTGTCCCCTTCAAAATTGCAGTTTTGTCAACAAGAGGTCCAGTATTTAGGGCATAAAATTGAGAAAGGAGTGCGAAAGGTAACGACTGAAAGAATAAAAATGATTCAAGGAATGAGAGCTCCAATGACACAAAGAGAGGTAAGAATGTTTTTGGGAATGGTTGGATATTGTCGACAATGGATAAGCGGTTTTTCACTAATTGCTAAACCATTGCAGAAACTGACAAAGAAGGATGTTAAAGATCCTTTTGAAATGAATGATGAAGAAATGAAAGCATTCAGAGATCTGAAAAAGAAATTATGTGAGGCTCCAGCATTAGGAATGCCTGACTATGAGAAAGATTTTGAGCTGTATTGCAGTGAAAGAGATGGATGTGCATTTTCAGTTTTGGTACAGAGACATGGAACTATGAAAAGACCAATTGCATATTTTTCGGCTGTTTTAGACCCTGTAGCGAAAGCATTACCTGGATGTTTGAAAGCAGTTGCTGCTACTTGTGTGAGTCTGGAACAGAGTGAAGGCATAGTGATGGGGTATCCATTGAGAGTGTATGTTCCCCATTCTGTGGAAATTCTCTTGACAAGAACGAAAACCCAATACATGACACATAGTCGGCTGACTAGGTATGAAAAAGTAATTTTGAGTGCAGATAATGTGACCATTGACAGATGTATGAATATGAATCCTTCGACATCATTGCCAGATGAAGAGAGTGTGATTGAAATGGATGAAGTAGATCACGATTGTCTGAATGTGCTCGAATACTGTACAAAACCAAGGTCTGACATACGAGATGAGCCTTTAAAAGAATCAGATTATATTCTGTTTGTGGATGGCTCATGTTTGAGAACGAGTGATGGAGTTCTAAGTGCAGCATATGCAGTTTGCACAGTAGCAACTGTAATGGAAGCATCTTGTCTGAAAGGGGTACGATCTGCCCAAGTTGCTGAATTAGTAGCTCTGATTCAAGCATGTAAATTGGGAAGAAATGTACGGGTTACGATTGTGACAGATAGCCAGTACGGCTTCGGGGTGGTGCACGACTTCGGTCAGATTTGGTCACAAAGGGGTTTCTTGACGTCTGCAGGAACGCCCATTAGAAATGGAGATTTTGTGAAAAAGCTGCTTGAGGCGATACAGCTGCCTAAACAGATTGCTGTTTTGAAGTGCAATGCACATAAAAATGGGGAAGACTACTTAACTGTTGGTAATAAATATGCTGACGAAATGGCACAGTATTGTGCAAAGAATGTGGTTTCTTTAAACAAATGTCGGGAAAGAGAGCATATTTCTTGTCCTTTGCTTTTTACTAACTCTATTGAAACATGGGATGAGGTGAGACAGTTACAAGAAGCTGCAGAGAATGAGGAAAAAGATACATGGATAAAAGCAGGATGTAGGAAACATGAAGAAAACGATGTTTGGGTTTACAGAGATGAGAGACCAGTTATGCCTGATAGCATGATTTCTGACATGGCACGGATGTACCATGGACAAGCCCATATTGGGAGAGATTCAATGATCAGACTTTTTAGACAAACATGGTACAATCCAAAATTCAGAGCCATAGCTGAGAGTCTTTGTCAGAGATGTCTTATTTGTCAACAGTTAAATCCAGGAAGGAAGACAGTAGTGAGTCTAGGAACAATAGGACGAGAAGGGGGTCCTTTCACTAGAATGCAAATGGATTTTATTGAAATGCCACCTTGCAACAGACTAAGGTATGTCCTAGTGGTCGTCTGTTTGTTTTCCCGTTGGGTGGAGGCATACCCAACAAGAAGGAATGATGGTATTACGGTAGCAAAACTTATGCTTCGAGAATTCATTCCGAGGTATGATTTTCCAGTCACGATTGAAACAGATAGAGGAACACACTTCCAAAATGAATTAGTTAAACTGATTTGTGAAGCACTTAGTATTAAACAGAAACTGCATTGTGCATACAGACCAGAGGCTTCTGGAATCGTAGAGCAAGTGAATGGAACAATCAAGAACAGGTTAGGAAAAATGTGTCAAGCTACAGGACTCAAATGGCCAGATGCTTTGCCATTAGTTCTAATGACAATAAGAAGTATTCCGGAAAGGAAAACTGGACTCAGTCCCCATGAAATAATTATGGGACGAGCAATGAGACAAGCACAAGTACCTGTCAACAAACTACTGACTATAACTGATGATCTAGTGCTGGATTATTGCAAAGGATTGGCTGATGTGGTGCGTTCTGTGTTTCATCAGGTTGGACCGGATGCGACCACTCTTGAAAGAAAACCTGCTCACGACTTGAATCCAGGAGATTGGGTCCGCATAAAAGTCCACCGGAGAAGAAACTGTTTGGTTCCTCGCTGGGACGAACCACGACAAGTGATCCTGGTGACGACCACTGCAGTCAAGTGTGCAGGAGTGAAACACTGGGTACATGCCAGTCACACCATCAGAGTTCCAGAACCTAAAGATCGACATGTGAGTCGACATCTGGAAGTATTGGATAACAGTTCAGCATCAGAAACAGAAGAAGAAACAAACAGGGTGCCAGAACCTGAAGATCGACCAGTAAGTCGACATCTGGAAGATCCAACTACAAGTGCAAGGACAGAAGAAGTAGAAGAAGTAGAAGAAATAGCTGAAGTTCCAGAACTTGAAGATCGACCTGTAAGTCGACATCTGGAAGTATCAGACACCAGTTCAGAATCTGATACAGAGCATTCGGATTGTGAAGAAATTCTAAAAAGAAATTAGAATTTTGAAAGCATAAGAGAAGAAACTGAGCCAGAAGATAGTGACAGTGAGCAACCAAGTACAAGTTGTGGTAAAATCCTTCGGAGATAATATTGATAGATGAAGAAGGGAGAGTTTCAAACAAAAAGCTAGAAAAATCGGAAGATCCCCGAGGAGCAATAGGGACAAATAGTCCAACACGAGAACAGGGAAATTTAGAAGCAGATAGGGAGACTGACACAAATTCGGAAGAACCTCGAGGAGGGACAGAAATAGGTGAACGAAGGAAGATAAGAAAAGAACCACAAATAGAAGAAAATGAAATTATAAGTTTCAAAATAAGAGGCAATAACGAGAGAATTGAAACAGAGTCTGAAGAAAGTGGAGAAGAAAGAAACCAAAAGCTAGAGTCAAGGAAAAGAAATTGGAAAACAGAAAGAGAGGAAAAAGGAAGTGAAGCAAAAAGGCCAAGAAAAGGAGACAATTGGCCCAACGAAGTAAGAAAATTAAGATACAGAATCATAAGATTGGATGGGAAAAGTGCTGAACAAGTGAATGAAATAACAAGTCAGAGAGAGCAAGAAAAACAAGGTGGAAAACACTTGCAGAAAACGAAAAGAATAAAGAAGGTAAATCCGAAGTATAGATCACCTGAATGGTTGTATCTTGCTTTGACTAGTAACAAAGAAGAAAAGAACACTCACGAAAACCCAGAACAAAGAAACCTGATGGGAGAAAGTGAAGTGCAACAAACCTGAAGAAGTTTAAATAGTTTCTACCGGATATGACAAAACACTGGATCTGACGAATTTACCGGATGTGACAAAGAAAGAATTCTGAGAAAGAATTAAAAGAAAGTACCAAGCAAAGACAAAACATTTGAGTACAGAGTGGCAAATAAGTCATTTCTGAGGTGTAGTGACACAATTTTCTGGAAAACAAATAAATAAGGTTATCAAACAAAATGGAGAATACTAGAGATAGAAAATGTAAATGTGAGTTTTTAAGTAGATGGTGCAAGATTTGTTGCTTTTGTACAGGATTATTAATAACAGTATGGGTGGTTTTAGCAATCACTATTCCAATTAGTTTAGCTGTAGTAGAAATGTCTAATAACACTGAGAAAGAAAAAGGAGCTAACACTCAAGAACCAGTAATTTTAAAGAGTAGTGCAGAATTACACAAGGACAAATCAATAACAGATTTTTCAAAAAATGTTTTTACTAAATTATTATATGAGTATGTAGAAACAATGGATGTAAGAGATTGCTATGTTTGTATGCAGTTGCCTGCATCTGTAGCAGAGGGTGTGACTTATCATCACCTCCCTTTGACGTATGGAATAACATGTAGCGTTTTAGCAAGTTTATTTTATAAAACAGGTAGATTAGAATATTATTACACTGACATAAATAAGATTTTTGCGAACGTTTCTGTAGTTCCCGAGCTGAACAAAATAAAAGAGGGAAAAACGTTTGGTGAATATTTTTTAGACGATAAGATTTTAACATTAGATAGTATAATTAGGTACAACCTTACCTGTGAGTTAAAGAAAGAAGAAAAGGTATTTTTAGAGATGGTTGAAGAGAGAAGAGTGAAATTTCAAAGAAAAGTGATAGAAGAGACAAAAACACCTCTTTGGGCGTTTGAGGAAGACAATCATGACAAGAAAAAGACAAATGCAGCTATGACTCTGGATTGGCCCCAACAGGGAAGGTTGTGCATTAGAAGAAATAAGACAAGATATGACAATTATTTTGTGGGTTCCAGTATTTGCCATGACAATTACCAAATTTTAGGTGGATGGGGATTCAAAGGGGGAAAAGATCCAATATTTCCAGGGATTTATTATGTTTGCGGAAATAGGGCTTATTATAGGTTGCCGGACCATTGGTATGGGTCATGTTACTTAGGCCTGGTCTTTCCAAAGATTTTTCATGTGGATAGAAAAGAAAAGGGAACACACAAAATGATAAATACCTTTACACGTAGAAAAAGGGAAAGTTTTTCAGAAATAGTAGGTGATATTTTTGGAGCATTGATACCAGCAGTGGGAATATCTTTGAATGCATTTAGAATTCGGAAATTATCCACAGTGGTAGATCGTTTGTCTACAGATACTGCTGGAGGGTTCTTGATGGTAAATACCGAGATGGTTGCCATGAGAGCTATGGTGATGCAAAATCGACTTACCCTTGACATTCTTTTGGCAAAAGAGGGCGGAGTCTGTGGAATGCTGAAAGTCCAACATTGTTGCACTTACATTCCAGATAAAAGCGAAAATATACAGAAGTATATAACAAATATTACAAGTTTGCACAAAGAACTTGTTCCACTGGAGGTTGAAAGTGCATGGGGAAAACTTGGTAAAGGGTTTTCTTCAGTAATAAATTGGTTAACAAGAATGAGTGGATTAATAATAGGGAAAGTTATAATAATAGCAACCGTGATAATAATGATAATATTAGTACTGAAGCTTGCAATAACATGTATAAAGAGAAGAAGGCAGAATAAGATAGAAAAAGAAAACATGATAAACAAGGAAAGAGAGAGAAATGGGTGAAATAGAGTTAGAAGAAATAAAAGAGAACATGTACAAGAAAACGAAGAGACAAGTTGAAAGGGATACAGTTGTGTAAACTAACAAAAGCAAACGGATAAAAGATATATGCTGACTGAGAAAAATGTATAACTTGGGTTTTTGTGGTGATATTAAAAATCACCAAAGGGGGGAGTTGATGGAGCAGGGTAAATGTAAAAAATGTTAACCTCCTAATATTTTCGTAAAATAATTAATAAACATGTTCATTTAAGTAACTAACCAACAATGTATGTTACATGTTAAGGGTTAAAGGTAACACGCTATTCCGTGTGCAAAATAATCAACTTATAATTGTTTACGTGTCTAACATAACATAATATTTGCGTACTAATTACATAATAAATGCATGATCTGTGCTTTTAAATAAAACGTGTGGTTGCAAAATAAAGCAATGGTAAGTAAGGGACAGCTTTATATGTTGCTTTTTGCTAGGTAATACCTAATTGGGGTACGTAGAAAGACGGGAGGGAAACGAAAGGGTTTATATTTCTTTGTTTTAACAATATTTTGTTTATCTTTGAAAATAGTGCGCTTAGGCCTGTCGAGCAGCGATATAAAATGGCCGCCAGTTGCTAGAGTACGCATGAGCGGGGGACCATGTGATAGAGGAGAGAGGCTGTGGAAAAGGGATGATCACGTGCTGATGCTGAGAGGCTAAGATGGAAGTATGGTCAAGGCTGTTGTGACCTTTCTGAGCAGATGTGTGCCAAGATGATCAGCAAGAAGCGTGAGAAGTCCAACTGAATCAATAGACGGAACTGTTAAAACCCAAAATGTAGCAGAAAAAGATACAATTTGGACTGATCGAAACGGATGAGCAATTGCATGAACTGTGGGAAACGATGCTTGCATGGACATTCCACAAGGAACTGGTTAAGACCAGGAAGTTTGATTAAAATGTATATGGGTCTGAGTTTTGACCAATGAGAAAGAGTCACGCCATGAAGAAGAAACATTTTATTTCTGTAAGCTAGAATTAGGGTATAAGAAGACCTACTCTTGGTGGGTGGGGTTAGTTGCTGCGGGAGATGCTGCGGTAGATGCTGCGGTAGTTGCTGGAGAACAGATGCTGGAGAAGTTAGATGCTGTAGATGAGTGAAGTTGCGGTTGCTGATGCTGACGAGCTGATGCTGCTGCTGCTATTTTTCTTTTCCAGTTGAGTATAAGATGCTGCTTGAGGAGAATTTTCCTGATAGATTTTTATTTTAGAACTATTAGATTTCCCCCAGATAGATAGATTGATCTTTAAGAGTTCTTACTATGAAAACCTTATTTTTCCGTCTAATAAAAATGCATTGCAATTTCAAGTTATTCTTATATTGATGATAAATGTAATGATCTGAATAATAAGCTTAACCTCATTTCTTGCATTCAAAACTTTATATAAACTTTATTATTCTTTAAACAAATGACTCAGTGATTCTTTAGCTCAATGATTAAGGTAAATTGATAAAGAGTTTATTGTGATTGAGCTGGTCTTAATCACCATCAACTGATTCCTACTAGTTGGTCCATCGACCAATGAGCGGAATACCTTAAAGCAAAGAGAAATATTATGTCATGTTAAAGAGGTATCCCGTCTCCTTCCAGCGAATCGTTTTTCTCCTAGGTTATTGACGGAGGAAATCCAGGGAACAAATGAGTAAGTGAATGTATGTGCGGTGTTATGGGCCCCTCCGTCATATGGATATAGAGCGTGTGTTGAAGGAGTAATTGCACCTGGATGACCGAAGTATATAGGAGAATTATTTTTATTGTTAGCGCTGGATCAGTGGCATTAACTTGCACACTGCCTGCGCCTCTGTTACTCCCCTCACTTTGCTTTATATAATGTAATATCTGTGAAGATCCGTCAAGTGGGCACCAAGATAAAGGGGGGATCCTAAAAGTGTATTTACCCTTTTAATTTCCATAGGATTCTTTGCTGATCAATATAGAAGAAACAGCTCGACTGAATTACTCCAAATTTGGTATGAAGGTAGAACTTCACTCAGAGGTGCCTTTGCTTGCTTTGGTGTACATCCATTCAGTAGTTTATGAGCAATCAGTGCTTAAAATAATGCTCACATTAGGCATGAAGAGGTTACATTTAGAGAGATCAGGGCAGTTCATTTGCTAATTTTCTGTAGGTCTACAAATTGAATACCAAAAATAAAGGCTCACCATTGGAGAATGGAGCTTTTTCTCCTATCATTCATTGCGGATTTGTGAATCCAGCTAGCAGTCTACCACTTTCTTATTGGCTGGTCATTACAGAAAAAAATAGTTTTGGCTGCCATTACCAAAAACACTTCCCTGAGCATGTTGTTGGAAAAAATTAGAAGGAAATGGCATAAAGGGGCAGGATGAGTAAACTTTGACACCTCGCAGGTCCATGGATGCAGCGGCTACAAAGGGACCCCACCAGGGCTGGACTGGCAGTAGCGGGCTCTGGGCGTTTTCCCGGCCGGCCGGCCGGAAGGATGGGGGTCGGTTTTCCAGCGGTGGGGCCGGTTTTGTTACTGGGGGCTGGTTTTGCAGCAGTGCTGCAATATCGCTCCCCTGTGACAAAAGCGGCAGCAGTGTTAAAGTGGCTGTAGTGCTGCTTCTCACTAGCACCCCCCTTCCCCTCAGGGCTGGTCCAGCAGAATTGCTAGGGCTGGTTTGTGTTCCCAGTCCGGCCCTGAACCCCACTTCAATAAAATTAAAATTAAAAACAAATATTTTCATAGAGCAATTTGTGGTTCCAATGGTGAATTTCTATTTCTGAATCCTGGCATCTTCTGGCCTCTGGATTTGGAAATCCTGAAATAAATGGGGCAACAGTATTTTGTGCAGTACTGCTGTACTTGGTGAATGACTACACATGGGGTTGGCTTCATGTGGCAGGGTGCAAGCAGAGCCTGGGTGCAGTACAGGACCTGTGGCTAATCCCTTGCAGTTCATGGACGAAGGCATGTGCAGTAGAGGTTGGCCACCTGCTGCATCCCCCGGCGCATATGGCCTAGGCCATGCACTGTTGGTGTTGGCAGTCCCAGACAGTTGGCCACAGGGACTGGTTGGAGGCCGGGCCCTTTGGCCAGCACCCTCAGCGCACAGGCAAAGACGACTGGGAGCAAGTATTTGCCTCCCTGCTGATTGTTGGGTGCCCTGCATTCAACCTTTGCTGTGCACGGCCAAAGGTTGTGTGCCTAGAGTTGTGGCCACCCATGGAGAGCTGGACACAGATGCTGGCCAGAGGCCAGGCCTTGTGCCAATTCCACTGTACAGTGCCTAGGGCCATGCACAGTGAGTGTTGCCTGTCATTGAATGTTGGATGCATCGACTTGCGTGGAAGCTATCCACAGTAGTAGCTGGCCATCTGCTGAAGCTTGAATGCAGGGACTGGAGGCCAGGCCCTGTCGCCAAACTTCTGTCGTGCACAGTGAGGGATGACTGCTCATGGTGTGTTGGCGAACTGTAGTCTACCCTCCACTGCTCATGCTTTGCATTAGCCAGGCACTGCATGAAACACTTCACTCTCCCCATCTCTTCTGCCGCGCACAGCTGAAAGAGTGAAAAAGATTCACAGCTGGTGATGACTGCTCACGGTGATTGGGCACTGGTATCTTTTGGATATGGTATTTATATGAATTTCTACGTTTTATTTTGTAAGTATATATATATATATATGTATACACAGACACACACACACACACACACACACACACACACACACACACACACACACTACACGCACTACACACATTACACACACACATATATATCTCCTACTGGCAATTGCCGGTAGTTAGTGTGAGGACCATGTTTCCATAGGAAAACCACTTTTTGACTTGCCCATCTCTTTGGCGCCGTTTGCCGAATCTTCACAAAATGTTCCCAAAAACATGCACCAGTGATTCTTGTTGCGCATAGAAAGTTTTGGGGCGATCCGTCAAGCGAGGGCTGAGAAAAAGGGGGGGGGGGGGGGAAATGTTGTGTTTCCCATGATAATTCCCATAGAAGCTTTGAACACGACTACAGCCCGAACCGCTGGATGGAATTACACCGAATTTGGCAGAAAGGTAGAATTGGTTACTCAGATTACGCTTTAACTTATTTTGTGTAAATCCTTTCGGTAGTTGTTGAGAAATTCAAATTTGGATATCTGCGATCATGGCTAATTCTCAAATAATAGCAGCTCGTGCAGGGAAATGCAGTGCACTGATTGGTTGCTAATGCTTCAACTATGAAGTGTTGGTAGCCATCTTGGGACTCTGCTTCAGCCAAGTCATAAAAAAACATAATAAAGAAAAGGAGGCAGGGTACGAATCCCCTGACTCTCTCGATCTGGTGGTGGGGTCCCAGAGGCACCCCGCCAGGGCAAAAAAAAAATTTTTTATTAAAAAAAAATGTTGCCACAAATTCTCGAATTTGCTGCAAAAACAGAAAAAAGGGCGGACTCCTGTGCTTGTTTTGAAAAGGGCCCGCGGGTGGGCTAGGTCCCGGGGGCATGCAGGATTGATACATAAATTAAGTGGGCCACACGGGGACCCCTTACAAGGGCTTATTGATGCCCCATCGACCACCACCTTTTTAAATAAATAGTATGGGGTGTCGCGCAGACCCCCTCCCCGAGACAGGCCCTTGAAGATCAAAGGAGGGGGGCTCGTGGCCCCCCCTTCTGGAGCCATACAAGGCCTTAGGGACCGCCACCCCCCAGGCCTGCTGCTGCTAGGTCCCAGGGTGCACACATCGCGCTGGGATGCTCCCGGGTAGCCATGCGCTATACAAGTGTTGTTTCATTCATTCATTCATTTACACCCCCGGGACATAGTTGTTTGCTTTCATTTGGTGGGAGCTTTGACAGCTCCTGCCAAGCAAAAACAAATACTCCGGTTCCAGCAGGTGGGAGCTGTCAAAGTGCTGGAAGCAGATATGCGAGCAGGGAAAGAGATGAAACAGATTGCTGGTGCAGATAGGGAGCTGCATTTCCAGAAGCTCCCTTATTGCAAGAGCAATGCCGGCTCCCGCAGGAGGCAGGGAGCTGGCTGGGACCTCAGGCCTTGAGACTTCCCCGCAGTCCTGAGGGGAAAGGAGCAAAAAGACGCAAAATAAAGGTCAGAAACGAGCAGAAAGAGGCAGAACAAAGGTCAGCAGCAAGCAGGAAGAGGCAAGATAAAGGTTAGAAACGAGCAGGAAGAGGCAGAACAAAGGTCAGAAACGAGCACGAAGAGGCGAAATAAAGGTGAGAAACTAGCGGAAAGAGGCAGAATAAAGGTAAAAAACGAACAGAAAGGGACATAATAAAGGTGAGAAATGAGCAGAAAGAGACCGAATAGAGGTCAGTAGGGAGCAGAAAGAGGCAGAATAAAGGTCAGAAACAAACAGAAAGGCAAATTAAAGGTAAGAAATGAGCAGAAAAAGGCAGAATAAAGGTCAGAAGGGAGCAGAACGAGGCAAAATGAAGGTCAGAAACTAACAGAAAGACGCAAAATAGAGGTCAGAAATGAGCCGCAAGAGGCAGAATAAAGGTCAGAAACGAGCCGAAAGAGGCAGAATAAAGGTCAGAAAGGGGTAAAATAAAAGTCAGAAACCAGCAGAATGAGGCAGAAGAAAGGTCAGAAGGGAGCAGAAAGAGGCAGAATAAATGTCAGAAACGGGCAGAAATGTCAAAATAGAGGTCAGAAGCCAGCAGCAAGAGGCATAATAAAGGTCAAGAGCGAGCAGAAAGAGGCAAAATAACGGGCAAAAGGGGCAAAATAGAGGGCAGGAGCGAGCAGAGAAGAGTCAGAAAACAAGCAGAAAATGAGCAGATGTGGCACAAAACCGAAGGCAGTAGAGAATAGCGGACTGCATGCAAGCTGGACAGGTGGACTGTCACAGGGGAAGCTGCACAAGGACCTGCTCCTGTGTGCCCTCTACTTTTTTTTTTTTACCGTGCACCCACTGACAGACTCACTCAGAGACTCCCGCATCCAATGACAGAAACACTCAGAGACTCACACACTCATGCACCCACTCACAGTCCATTCAAGCACTCATTCGCCCACTCAAAGTCCCACTGAGAGTCTCAAACAATCAATCACAAACTCACTCGGAGACTCATGCACCCACTCACAGTCCATTCAGACACTCTTTCATCAACTCACAGACCCACTGAGAGACTCACACACCCACTGAGAGACTCACACACCCACTCACAGACCCACTAGACACTCATGCACCTACTCACAGACCCACTGAGACATTGACACACCCACTCGCAGACCCACTCAGACTAACGCACCCACTAACACACCCAGTCACAGAGCCACTCACACTCATGAACCCAGTTACAGACCCACTCAGTCACTGACACACCCACTCACAGACCCACTAAAACACTGGTTTGCCCACTCACAGATCCACTCAGAGCTTCACACAACCACTCACAGATCCACTCTCACTCACCCACTCACTCTCCCACTCAGAGACTTATCCTTCCACTCACAGACCCTCAAGGACACTCATGCACCCACTCACAGACCCAGTCAGAGACTCATGCATCGACTCACGTACTTACTCAGACACTCACGCACCCACTCAGATCCACACAGGCACTCCTACACCCACTTACTCAGCTATGTATACATCAATGCAGTCACTCACAAACCCACTCACACACCCACTGGGAGACCCATACAGCCACTTACCCACCCACCCACCCACTCACCTACCTATACAACCACTCACACACCCACTCAAAGGTTACAGTTAAGATTTTTTTTAAGGTTAAAGGGACATTATGGTTGGGATCAGATTTCACTCGTACAAAACCATTGAAAGTCAGCAGTTATAGTTATCTGAGCTAACTATAACTTATGTCGCCGCAATGCACTGCTTAAGACTTCATATATTATATCCCTCATGACATGGTCAGTGACATTACTGATGACATCATTGATGACATCTCAAAGGACCGCTGATGACATCATCCACAGAACCACTCACACCCACACACACCCTCATATAAGCTCTCATACACCCACACACACCTTTGCAACCACTCATATAACCTTTCACAGACCCATGCAACTACTGACGCACACACTCACTCACACAGCCACTCACACAACCCCTCACTCATCCACTCACACAACCACTCAATCACCCATACAACCACTCACATACCCATTCACACACCCACACAGCCACTCACACAACCACTCACTCACCAATACAGCCACTCACCCATACAGCCACTCACACATCCATTCACTCATCCACAAACTACTTCCATATCCAATCACACATCTACAATCACTCACGCGCCTACTCACTCATCTGTACAACCACTCACATAAATACTTGCTGTGCAAAACAGCCACTCCCACACCCACTCATTTACCCATACACCCAGTCAAACAAGTCACTTACTCATACCTCCACTTACACACCCAGTCACTCACCCATAGAGCCATTCACACATCCACCTAGTCACCCATTCAGCTGCTCACACACATCCTCCCATAAAGCCACTCGTGCAGCCACCAGTCACCGATACAGCCACTCACACACACACTCTCGCCCACCCATACAGCCACTCACCCAGTAACTCACTCACCTATACAGCTAGCTACTCACACACCCACTTATTCACCCATACAGCCGCTCAGACACTCACTCCCACACTGATACAGTCACAGTGCCACTCAGATGACATATTTTAGAAACAGTATCACTTATTAGTAATATGAAAAGAATAGTAATTTAACTTAGGCAGTAGCCTAGTATATATCTTTAGCTCTCAGAAATGTTTATGAAACACTCACTAGATTATGTCATCAGTGATGTCACTGACCATTTCATGAATAATATAATATGTGAGATCATAAGCAGTGCCTTGCAGCGGCGTAAGTTATAGTTGGCTCAGTTAAGTATAACTGCTGATTTTCAATGGTTTTGTACCAGTGAAGTCGGAGCCTAACTATATTGTCGCTGTCACCTTTGCTTTTTTTTGTGAATTTCCAAGTTTAAAAAAAAATTATTTCCTTGCTCTAACGTCCCTGTAACCTTTATTTTTTCAGTGAATATATATATATATATATATGTGTAGTGTGTGTGTGTGTATATATATATATATATTTCTTATTGAAGGGCTACTGGGCTGCTCATTTCTTGAAATGCACTTTCGCACTGTTTTTCCTTAATTTACTACTCCAATATTGGCGTCTGCAATCTTGGAAGAGTAATTCCCAGTTTTTTCTTTTCTCTTTTTCCATATTCTCCGTCCTCGCACTCTAAATATCTATTGGTGAAGGGGTGGGGCCACGCTGCAAGCATGATGCCTGTTCTCCGTGGCTGCTGGATGACTTTGGTGTGCTTACAAGTCACAGGCAGGCAATAATGTGCGAAGGTTTGTGATCACCTCAGCAGTGCACTGTTCATAAGCAATCGGGGCAACCTAGATGACAGAGTGAGAACAAGATGGCAAGCTCCTGGATGGTGTGGTGTTCTTGAGATAGGGGCTGTTGATGAGGGTACAGCGCCCTCATCCTCAATACCCACAATATGTCTGTAATTGACATCATTGTGCAGTGGATACCCAGACTATATTGAAGATTTTCATCACCACGGCCTGGGTGAACTTTAAGCCACGGTTGCACACCATTGTGCAGTGGATGCTCCCGATATGCTAAGAATTACCACCATTATGCTATGGGTGGCCACATCTGTGTCATGGATACACACAACATTTCAAGAATGACCCCCATTCTGTTGGAACCAACATTTTGCCCGAGGGAGTCTCCTTGGATGCCCACAATATACCAGGAATCACTGTCATTGTGCTAGGGCAACCTTTTGACCAGGGCTGAGCACTAGACATCATCCCACAGATGTCAGTAAGTTGCTAAAAATTACCACCATTATGCAAATGCCAACACTGATAGGCAATGTAGAGCATTACATTAATGCCTGCAAGTTTTCAATAATATTTCCTTTGTGCCAATACTATATTTTGGCCATGAATGAGAAATTGGCTTCATCCATTTGTCACGCTTCACCCCTAATTAATTAAGGAGGATAAATGGGCAGGAAAGGGTGAATCCTGAACTTTTTTTGTAAACATCTTTATTTGTAACAATATACAATCAGATAATACAGTAACTACCTACTGGCTCATGCACCATGATATTGCAACACCATCCCCTCAGCCTCCCTGTCTCAAGACCCCCAGCGACATTAACTCTCTTATTTGACAGAATGGCTGCATCCAGTCGATCGGGAGGGACCTGCTGAAGGGTGGCGCCACAGAACTCATCAGATTGCCTTTTCCCATATGGTGGCTGCGTGTTTAATCACTGCTGGGGTACCCTCTGAGTGCTTTGCAGCTCTTATCAAGCAGATGGGCAGTGTGCCCTCCTCTGCGGTCCCCTCCATTTTGTCAGAGCTCCCAGTTTGGTTCATCATCACACTACTTGTCAGCATGCTGTAATTTTGAGGCCGTATAATAGAGTTCAAGATCGGCAGGACAAGTCCTCCTTGCTCCATGTCCAATTTCAGCACCCTCAGGTAGACGCTGCTTTGTTGCCCATACCACACCAAGGAGACCACTAGAGCACGGGGTGAAACCAACATTGTGATATTTCCCAAAAAATAAAGGATCCCACGTGCTGTGGTTCCCATTGGCCAATATCTTTGATAAATGCGGATTCTAAGATCTATATTATGGCTAATCATTATCTACAATCGTTTCAGATCTAATAGACCCAAACCAACATGGATTCATACCGGTTTGTGACACGACCTCCACTTGTTAACATGGCCATAACTGCTTTGAAGGTTGCATACATGGTGGAAGTGTTTGCTGGAATGATCCTGTTGGATGTCAAAAAGGCATTCAACAGGGTCCCCTGGCGGCTTCTCTGGGCAGATATGTGCAATGTGGGCTTGGCCCAAGGTTCATACTGTTAGTTAGACACCGATACAGCGGCTTCACAGCATGGGTCTCCTGTGGGGGTTGCACTTTAATACCCAATTCAAATCACCAGGGGTACTCGACAGGGCTGCCCTCTTGCCTCAAGTGTTTGCTCTCTATTCAGAGCCATATATCCAGGCCTTACAAAGATTGGAAGCCATTAGCTCATTATGTCTGCATATTCTAAACCTAAGGGTTTGGTCTATGCAGATGATGTTGACATTTTGACATCCTCCCCAATTGGGGCACTGGCAGGTGTTGAAAAACTAGCGGAAGAATTAGGTAAGGTGTCAGGCTTCAGACTTAATGCCAATAAAGCTCAGGTCATCACTAATATCCCCACCTTAGCAATAGACATCAGAAAGGTTCAGTCTGCAACATATTTGGGAGTAGTGCTAACCATGAAAGTGGAGGAAATAATTGATCTAAAGTACACCAAGTTATTAGATTATTCTATTGAAACATTCAAGAAATGAGATAGGCTGCATTTTGGGCTCATCGGGAAATGTAATATTATGAAGATGGTTATCCAACTGTGTTGTTTATATCTATTTTGATGTATATCTCTCTACCTCCATAAATCTTTTTCAAGAAGATCGAACCTAATTGGCAAACGTTTATATGGAGTTATAAGAAACCTCAGTGTACCATACAGCATCTTCAATTACCTGGGGGCAGTGTTAGTATAGCAAAACCAAAGGGGATGATGGACGGAGTGTTGAACATTGCAAGCACTCACCCCCAGTCAACTGATCTGGGTTTAATCCATCATCATTCTTTAGCTCGCTCCGCCACCCCAGTTCAGACATGGCCATATGCAAATCAGTCTGACCCTGTGCCTCATGGGAACAGTCCAGCCCGAACTGCCAAGCCATGTCTTCCCTGGACCGGAAACAAGCATCCTGGGACCGGTTTCGGGTTCATAACCCTCATCAGCCAGGCTATCTTGAATCCAGTGGCAAAGTGAGCAAGGGACCCACGTCTGGGCATACCTTGCCAACTTAGGGCGAGCTTAGCAAAACCAAAGGGGATGATGGACGGAGTGTTGAACATTGCAAGCACTCACCCCCAGTCAACTGATCTGAGTTTAATCCATCATCATTCTTTAGCTCACTCCGCCACCCCAGTTCAGACATGGCCATATGCAAATCAGTCTGACCCTGTGCCTCATGGGAACAGTCCAGTCCGAACTGCCCCAAGTTGGCAGGGCATGCCCAGACGTGGGTCCCTTGCTCACTTTGCCACTGGATTCAAGCTAGCCTGGCTGATGAGGGCTGTTAGCCCGAAATTGGTCCCAGGATGCTTGATTCCGGTCCAGGGAAGACATGGCTTGGCAGTTCGGTCTGGACTGTTCCCATGAGGCACAGGGTCAAGACTGATTTGCATATAGCTGTGTCTGAACTGGGGTGGCAAAGTGAGCTAAAGAATGATGATGGATTCAACCCAGATCTGTGACTGGGGGTGAGTGTTTGAAAAGTTTCAGCACTCCGTCCATCATCTCCTTGTGTTTGGCAGTGTTAGTATGTCTTTACCAGCTGTATCGCTGACTTATAGTGCAGTTTTTATACATCTCCTCACAGCAGTTAGGGCGATGACATATAGCCTGTGTCGGATATTTCTCAGTCTCCTGCCTTATGGGGACGCCATTAAACCATTCAGAAGCTTAATTGATTGAGCATATTTTAAAAGGACTAGATTGAAAACTCCACAGGCATACTATCAGATTTGGGTTTTGCGAGAAGCTGGCTTGGTATATGGTGTACACTTATGTAAGTGGGCACCTTGCACCAATCCAGACAACCCTTATGGTGATTTTAGTAGTCTTAGATAACCTTAGAAAGCTCTCTAAGTGGTAGCTGTGGAGAGCAGCCTTCCGGCTTAGTCCAGGAGTGTAAAGCAGCTTGTTTCACCAGAACGTAATCTTCTAGGTATAGATTAAGTGAAAAAGAACCACTCAGTGTATTTATAAAAATATGTACTTATTATAAGACACTCACTAACACATACAGAAATCTCCTAGATGGAGATATAAACAATGCACACAATACTTTCTTATAGAAACAGGTAAGTAGCACGTAATACACAGTGGTCACCAGGGGGAAACCAAACCATATACTAAAATAGTGGTATGCGAACCGCGACTCAAGTCAAGACTATACCAAGAAGTGCCGGGGACCCAAGGAACCACCAGAGGTAAGTAACCAGGAGCCCCACGGAGGCCGTGTGCAGTGGGAACACGACCGCGGGATCAATGCAAGTCAATGAGTAAGTCGCGGTTGCAATTTTAAAGTAGAAGGACCCTTCCCAGTGGACCCTGAAGAAACCCCGTATGAGACAGAACGTTGGAGTGCCATCCCACCCGTGGATACCCTAGGAACCAGGATACCTACACCAGGGAAGCCGGGTGCATAGGTATGAAGTGGCGTTGGAAACCGCTGTCAAACCAATGGAGGACTTCAGGAAGATGCCGCTGCTAGAGAAGGGGAAAGTGTCAGGTGGAACCCAAAGGTGGATAAAAGATGTGAAGAACCTGCAAGTAGAGGGGACAGAGTCTATGCCTCTCAGGAGTGCCCAGGAGGCACGGAAGACGAATGCCCACCAATGTCAAGTGTTGCAGGGAAGCTGACTGTGACCTTGAAACTGCAGCTGTGTGGACCAGGCGACGCTGTGGACGACTAGCAGCCGGATACGAGCTGTCCCACGTCGTATGTCGAGAGTTGAGGAGTCGGTGTCCGTCGGGAGCACCAACAAGCCTTGGCAACTGCAACCAATGTGGAAGTGAAGAAGGTGCAATGTCGGGACCAGCAAGGTCCAGTAGACTCACCACAAGCAGGGGAGTCAGGGCAGACCCCGAGCAATCAGGGGAGCCCAAGGAATTCAAAGATGACCCTCAAGAGGACCCACAGGCCGGAGGCACTAGAGTCGCAAGAGGACCTCGAGCAGCTCACCAAGGATGCAGGCCCACGGTGCAAGTGATGCGGTGAGGACGAAGATCTTGGTCACTGGAGATGCTTGAGATTAGGGCTACTTGGAGCCCGAAGATCTTGGTGGAAGGAAGCCAACAAGACTTTGCAACTGCAAGTTGACGCAGTGCACAGGGGTTCGGTTCTTGAGGCTCCGACGAGAGAAACTGGCCTCAAACTTGGTGAGAGGACAGGGCAGACCTCGAGGGATGTGAAGAACCACCACCTGTGTTGCTGAGCCTTTTGGAGTCCGTGGGAGCCCAGGATCAGCAGACCGGTCAGCTTAGTTGCGGTGCCTGCAGATGCAGGGAAGTGACTCCTTCACTTCAAGGGAGATTCCTTCAGGTGTCTTGGATGCCCACAGGCCTTAGAAGGTTCCTGTATAGTGCACAGGCACTGACGTTGCAGCAGACGGGCAGGGTGATGAAACCAGGAGCAGCAGGAGTCTTCCCGGTTGCTACCTTGATGCCTAGAGTGAAGTCCAGAGTGCCCAGACGGTTGAAGTGGTGTCTGAAATGACTCTTGTCCCACAACAAATCTAGGGACCCACCCAAAGGTAAGCCCTTAAATACCCTAAGGAAAGGGTTGGGACGATTCAGGGGTCCCTCCCTAAGGAGGGACTGGGCAAGGGGGAGGATACTCCCCTGTCCTTTGTTCAGTTTCGCACCAGAGCCAACGGCTCCCTGAACTGATTTGAACTAGACTATGCATGGAGGGCACCAAGTGTGCCCTGCATGAAGACTGTGGCGCTGGCAAGCGCCCCCACCCTGCCGCAATACACTAAACCCTGTCTGGGAGGTGGTCACACCTCCCTGTGACAGGATACCTATTGTTCTGCCTTCCCCTGCCCCAGCTTGACTCAGCAGCAGGAGGGCAGAAACGTGTCTCTGGCCGGCAGCAGCCCTAGCTTGCTGTCCGGGTCTGGAAGACTGGTACCGGGAGCACAGAGGGCCTCCCAAAGGAGCTTTACAGTGCATGGAATCATACCACCCACACCGTTTATGATGTGGGGGTAGGATTCCAACATGTTTGATACCAAAAATGATAACATTCTTTACAGCCAGTTTCGAGATGGTCATCGCTTAATGACGCGGTGCCCCTCTATATGTCATATGGCTGTCTCACAACCCGGGAGAATGGACTCCATAGGCTGTAGGGGTGTCCTGCTCATGCAGGTGCGCCCTCACACTTTGAACCGAGCACCCTGCTTTCAGGATTGTAAGGCCTGCCTTAGGGGTGACTTATAGGTTTTAAGTGCAGTGACCTTAGATATAGGTAAACCTATATCTTTCGCAAGTGGTGTTAGTACCAATTTACACAGGCTGCAATGGCAGGCCTGTAGTTACAAATCGAGTGGCCTCCCATGGGTGGCATAATACATGACTCAGCCCATGGGGGACCCCTGGTGTACCTATGCCCTTGGTACCTTAGTACCATATTCTAGGGACAGATAAGGTTACAGCAGTGTCCAATCTGGGATGTACCCAAGTACTTACCAAACCAATTTAGGGGAGAAAGCACAGAGACTGGGGCCCTGATTTTCAGGATCCCAGTCAGACTAGTCAGAAACAGCATTACATCAAGCAAAAAGTGGGGGTAATCATAAAAGCAGATCCTACTTTCCTACAGGTTTGTATTGGGAAATTGCTTGGTATTACTTCTTATAATCAATACCCGCTTTTGGGCTACAATCCTAATTTACCCCAGCTATTAATACTAGTTGTTTGAGGTGCTGGGCTGGTTTGGACCTTTATACTCTGTCAGGTGTGTGAAGATAAAATACTACAGCCCTAAGATGTCCTACAGCAGTTGGTTTCCCTGCCTAGGCAGGTTTTTTTTTTATTGGTACCTCCAACTTCGTAATTTTTTATTAAGTTTGACGGGGGAGGATTTAAATTGCTCTTGCTCACGGGATGATTTTCTGGATTTCCTCATGAGTGTCACAAAAGGGCCACATGAGATCTGCCTATAAAATTCTCGCGTAGGGAAATATTGAGGCGACAGCTGACATATTTTAACTGAGAGCAGCTAAATGTAGCAGGTATTTGGGAATGGAGAGAATGTATGATGAGATTAAACGTAGTAATATTTATTCACAGAGGGTCATGAATGTCACTCGAATTAAGGTGCATCAATGCACATTTTTGAATTATTTTTATTACACAACACACCGTTTGCATAAAATGAGGCTACGGCAAGATGGAAAATGTTTTCGGTATGGGGGGTACAGGGCTAATAGTGTCAGTCAATCAATCAGAATTTATAAAGTGCAGCTAATTACCCAACAGTGTATACAGGCGCTTGTAGGTCCCAGAGGCTTATTTGAACAGCCAGTTCTTGAGGACCATTTGGAATTCCGGAAGTGAAGTGATGGTCTGTAGTTGCATGAGGAGGCTGTTCCGGGTCTTTGCTTCGATGTGGGAGAAGGAGCCTCATCCACTTGTGCTTCGGTAGATGCAGGAGTGTGGGCGAGTGAGAGGGAGGCTTTGCGTAGTCTTCTCGACGGTTGGTGGAAGTTCAGGCGGTGGTTAATGTAGGCGGATCCTTGGTTGTGTAGAGCCTTGTGTGTTTGGGTCAGCAGCTTGAATTGGCATCTCTACTGTACAGGGAGCCAGTGGAGTTGCTTGAGGTGAGGTGTGATGTGGGTTCGTCGAGGAAGGCAGAGGATGAGTCTGGCTGCCACATTCTGTATGGTCTGCAGACTCTGTAGGAGCTGTGCGGTGATTCCTACATAGAGGGCATTGCCATAGTCCAGTCGGCTGGTGATGAGGGCCTGTGTCACCGTGTCTCTCGTGTGTAGGCATAGTCACTTGAAGATCTAGTATAGTGTACATATTTTTGCCGCATGTATAATGATTTGTGGGTACTGGGATTATATCTTCCAGAAATTGAATGGGATTTTGCAAACTTGTGGTGTTTGGGATAACTAAATGATCACACTGGGGCATTCACCCTCTACTCCGTCAGGGTTTGCTGGAATTAATTTTTTTGCTATCTCACTGGTCAGATTAGTTTTGGTGCAACACTGGTTGTTAAACGAAGCCCTGCATCCACAAGTTTGGTGGCATTAATTTGTATATGTCTGTAAACTTGAAATCTCCATTTTAGAAAGTGACAGCACTACAGTGATGCGAATCTGGGGCCATATAAAAGAATGGATTTTAGGGGTTTTATCCAGTTTCAACTCCTCTTCACAGTGAATAGTATCGTTCCCATCTTTTTCTGATTGAAGTCTTTAAGCACTTTATGACGCACACTGCACTTTGTAATTATTATTATCTTTAATTGTTATGGTATTAATAAGGAAATGTGGTGATTCTCCTGTTCTGTATTATCAATTTGTATACTGTGATGCTTCTTTTTATAAAAAAAAAAAAAATAGAAACTTTACAAAGAACTTTTCATATCAAGACTGTTGACATTATTATGTTGTGCTCATTTTTACTGCTATTAATTACGATTATTAACTACTATTAGTCTTTTTTTCACCAGCAATGGTTAAATCAGACATGGTACCTGATTACATGATGAACAAAATTAAAAAATGGTGTCTTTACGTGTGCATAATGATTTCCTTAAATGCAATGTTTGCTTGTACCTCAAAACACAATTAAAACAGTTTACAAAAGAAAGAAAACATATGGAAAAACATAAATTTTCTATGTAGGTTGGTGAGTTATTTTCAGATTTGTCTTTGCTTTGTCCTTTGGCGTCTGGCTCATAAAGACTCTGATTGCTGCTTGAGTAAAACTTCTTTCTATCCCACAGGGGCCAAACTCCTGCTGAGTCGGATTTCCAAGTTCTTGAAATTGCTCGGAAGCTGGAGATGTATGGCATCCGATTTCATCTGGCTTCAGATAGAGAAGGAACAAAAATCAATCTGGCCGTGTCTCATATGGGTGTGATGGTCTTCCAGGTAGTGTGTACCGCCACTGATTCAAATTGTCTGCATTAACTTGGTGGATGAGAGCATAAACACTTTATCATTAGATCATTTGACTTTTCTCTAGTTAATTCAAATTTAGAACACAGTGTGGTTAGCTTAAAACCAGTAAAGTATTAAGCCAGCTTGTCCACTTTAAATACCAGGCACAACAGTTTAGTCTGGTGCTGTTGCAGTAGGATTTAGATTCTTATTATCTACTGAGTAAATACCCTTTAGTTATAAATCTCTCCTGAGCATATGCTCTATATTCATTACTTAAGTATGAGTGTTTGTAAAACAATGAGTGGCATTTAGTAATGAGAGGTAATCTGTTCTGTTGCTTTGGTTTGCTTGGACATGGCCAAGTTGGTGGGTGATTGGGATGCACTCAGATTGTTTCTCTCCACACTAACTGCTATAGGGTCTTAACAGCCTAAAACCAAAAATATCCCTTTGACATATCCTTTAGTAAATGGTTTTATCCAGATTACAGATTATTGATTGTATCTTAATTGATGCTTCAAGTATGGCATAGAGCAGATCTAATTTGGCCTTTGTCAAAGCAGAATAAATGCTATAGGACTTCTCTACCCTTTCCCATCTTATTTCGGACCAATTCCCTAAGCTGGAAAGCAGTGGGATGTTGTGCAGATTAACCAGCAGCTGGTGAAGTTACTACCATGTTGTGTCACCCACGAAGGTAAGGGTTGGCATACTCATTTTGGGCCCAGTGCATGTGATGACCCTTGGAGTAGTCAGCCATAATAGAGCATATTTTGCAACATGCTCATGCAGGGCCAGACTAATTTTTACACTAGCTCTGGATGTTTATGAGAGGGATGCTGGGTAGAGAGAGCAGCCAGTAGGACTCCCAGTGTCTTTAAAGTAAATCTACAAACATTTTAAATTAGTTATACATCAGTGTGGCTGTTCTTGTATTAAAAGGGAAATGCTAACCGTCAAAATGCAGACCAATGGAATGTACCAAGAGCACTTTGGATTATAACGGCTGCATCTCCTGAATGTCTGATCTTGAGCTCTTGGTGGAAGACATACAGTTTATAAACAAGAACAACAACAACTGTGAAATTTATGAACTTGAGTAAGGGAACTTGTTGGACCTTAAATGAATGTTCCTTCTACTGTTAGCAAAGGCATTATTCAAGGAGAGAAAACAGTGTTCTGAAATCAAACTGAAAATACAATGAGCACCTTGGATCCCAATCACCTGGGATGCAAAAAAGCACACTCCATTGTTTTGCTAATTTATTTATCATTTTTAGGTCTCAGCTAGGCAGTGCTTGCGCGGTCTCTTTGAGACATGCTGTATTCAGGATATGGGCATAAAGCTCCGCCCACTTTCCGCCCATCTTTTAAATTGGCTCCTGTCCCTGTTCTTTGTAAATGGTGGCTTTTCATTGGTCAATAGGCTTAGTAGTCCCTCCTTAGTACCGCCATGTCGCTTCTTATAACCTTCCATGAGGGCACCCCCTGTTACATGTGTTGTTACTCTCTAGGTTTTAATTACAGCCTCGGAGCACAATTTTCTTAAAGGGCTTCAGGCAGGACACTCGCTTGGTCCTAAGCAAGGCCTGCAGTGGTTACTTTACTCACTAGCACATCTCACATTTATATGAGACCTTCTATAAATTTCCCTTAATCAGCTCCTCACGGAGTACCACCTAATCCGGAATTAATATAATAATTCTTTTGTCATATTTCAAAGCTACTAATTGTATATATGGACATAGCTATTTGAATGTACTCGTGGTACTGTCTTGCATGCAATGTATTATGGGTAGGGTGGATTTACCATATCTTCTGCAGGGTGCAGTATCATCTGTGACTAAAAGAGGTTCCATGGGACCTCTTTTGGCCACATATGTGGTATTGCACCCTGCAACATGGCTAGGTAAAAACATTGGCATTTATAATGCCAATAACTCCAACTTTGCAGGGTGCAGTACCATATGTGGCCAAAAGAGGTCCCATGGGACCTCTTTTGGCCACATATGGTCCTGCAACATGGCTAGGTAAAAAACATTGGCATTTATAATGCCAATAACTCCAACAAATGCGAGATCGATTGCATTTCCAATGCAATCGGTCTTGCATTTGTTAAAGTTAGGACTGTTGGCGTTGAAAATGACAATGTTTTTTACTTTGCTTTTTTATACCATTGGCAGTCGACTATGCAAATATAATAACTACTGCAAATAAAAAAATAAAAGTAAAAAACATTATTTTCAACGCCAAAAGCTCTAACTTTAACAAATGCGAGACCTATTGCATTGCAAATGCTTGTTTATCTTTTGGGAGCAGATTCTTGATCTATCCAAGAGGTATTCCTCCTTTAAATAAAGTCTTTGTCTTATTATACGCTTCTCAGCAAGATTGCAATACGTCTGAGAGGCTCTGGCAGCCAAAGCAATTTATTATGACTTGGCTTAAAGTTTAATTGTCAGATGTTTATTTTTCTCTCAAGACTAGCCTTTTTGACCAAAACATATACCCGGATAGAAAAAATAAGAGACCATTTCTAAATGCTACATATTGCAACATTTAATTCCATTTTCTTGGACGTACAGTAGTTCTTACATAATTTAAGTTTATGTAGTACCATTTCTTTGTGTGCTAAACTACAGTGTCATCTTCATATAATAGACATGGGACCTTTTTTTGTTTTCACCTGGACAGTGCACCTTAATTGATGCTACAGAGGATCATACATATTTATAAATATATTACGAAGGTACTATACTAGTAAGCAATCCTATGACATACCTTTCTCCACTTTAATAGAGATAGCTCTGACCCCTCCTGTACCTGCTGTACCAAAGCGTACTGCATTTGTGTTGTCCCAATACAAGCCATATAATTGCTTCCCATGAAGGGACAGGGATTACAGCGTACTAAGACCAACCTTAATAGCAGTATAGCTACATTATGAAATGCAGCCTTTGAATCAAGAAAGACTAATAAAAATGTTTCTCACCATAGTAATGCTTATTTCATTACAAAGCTATTCAGTTGAAGGTCATGTTCCATAGTACCCAAGTTCCATTGGACGTAGGCTTGGCAATTGTGTAATAGCTCGTTCTCGAGCAGGTGGGCAAGTAGCTGTTAGCAAGCACCTTCCCAAGTTTCTTTCTCATTCCATCGTACATCTGGCTAGATGGTACTGGAAAGGATCTATTTAGTATCTCTTTCTCTGTTTGGGCACTATCAGTGCGTGAAACCATGAAGGCAGAGGCACTCCCTTTTCCATAACACTATGGAAATAGATTCTCGGTAGACCAGTTAATCTATTAAGCCTATCGGCAAAATTACCTATGGGGGCCAGATGTGGTCCTTTGGCCTTACCTATTTTTCTAGGATTTGAATGCCATTTCTTTCCTTTATCTCTGTTGTAATTGTATTTATATAGCATTTACTACCCCTGACGAGGCATCAAATCGCTTTTCCGCGAGTAGTGCGCTACTCCGAAACACAAAAAGGGTTAGTGGTGGATTAGTATAGGGAAATATGAGTTAATTTTAGCTGTGGACATGTAGTCTGTTACTTGGATTGAGTAGGATAATGGAGGGATAGAAGAGGCAAGAGTTTCAAAAGTATTATTTGGGAGATCATAGAAATAAGATGAGGTTTGGGATGAGTGAAAAGAGGGATGGATGAGAGAAGAGTCTCTAGAAAGGGATTAGGGAGATCATAGTAGCAAAATGAGGTTTGGGATGAATCAAAGAAGGGAAACACGAGGGAAGAATTTAGAAAGTGTTGTTTGGGAGATCGGAGTAATAGAATGAGGGTTTGAATGGGTCAGAGGGTTGAGGTAGAGGATTTATTAAGAGAAGTATAGGGTGAGACAGAGTAATGCATTGGAGAGAGCCAAAGGTGTTTTTTTTCTTCTTCTACAGTAGGACCAAAGTAATAAATATATAGATACATAACTACATAAAGGGTATACATGTATAAAGAAGATAATATATCGAGATTTAGAGTTGTATTGTATAAACTCAGACCTTCAAGTGTTGCTGTACTTGAAGCTTATTTATTTGTGTATTTTTATAACTTTTTCAAGGTTTATCTGTTCCTCAATATTTCAAGTAATGCACAAATAGTGATAATATTTACATATTGTGACAGATTAATAAAACAGACCCCCATAAGCATCTAATCAATAACTTATATGAAAACTATGCACTGACCTATAAACATGTTAAGCATAGAATAATATGTGTGTGTGTATATACATATACAAAGTACTCTAAGGAAGCTAACACTATTATCAATTTGGCAAATATTGATCTCTCAGCAGCGGAAGCCCAACTACTAGCTCTTGGTCTGTCACATTGCCCTGAATCCAATTTCAATTATGTTAGGACAAGAGCGGACATTTACCAGTACATCAGGAAACTGAAGCTCAAAAAATTTCATCAGCAAAGGCCGACACCTGACCATACAAGTGTGATAGTTCCTTCATCTAATAGCGTTCACCCCCCCGGTCTAACAGTCTCTGATATAGGTCTATATCAAGACCTATGTGAATTGGAAGGTGGTACTGAAATAAGCAACCAGGACATGTCCATGTCCCCGATGGGAGTCAGTACCAGACCACCAACACCCTTCAAGACAAAATCCAACTTTGTCCCAATCATGGCCCGTGATGGCTTGGATGCTTTCAGCGAGCATGTTGTATCTCAAATTAAGAAATTGAATCATAACATCAATGGATTAAAAGAAAATATACCAACAGGAAAGGAAATACAATCAACTAATTGTCAAGTTACAAAAGGAAAATGTGGTGATAAGAAATTCGGATAAAGGCGGTAACATCGTCTTATGGCCATTGAAAGAATATATGGAAGAAGCACATAGCCAACTAAACGATCACCAGTGCTATAAAAAAAGTTCTCCACTCAAATTCAAAAGTACACAGGACTCCCTATTCAAACATCTATTGGCATGGAAAAGTCTAGGCCTCCTCAGTTGGGAGGAATATAAGTTCATCAAAAAGGAGCATCCATTGATCCCGGTAATCTACTTTATACCGAAAATTCACAAGAGCATCATCAGACCACCAGGTAGACCTGTTATCGCAGCCTGTGATGGACTGTTAGAGAACTTATCTAGATATATTGATTATTTCCTACAGGGATATGTCAAAAACTTAAAATCCTATGTACAGGACACGTGACTTTTTACGAAAAATAAGGGACATAAGTTGGAGCACTGACTATTTACTTATAGCTCTTGATGTATCTTCCCTATACACATGTAATTTGAAATAAGGATGGGATGAGAGCTGTGGAGCACTTTTTAAATACTAGATCTATTATATATGCACAGCATACAAAAATGCTTTTAGACATGTTGCTCTTCTGTCTAGAAAATAACTTATTTCTTTTCAATGGTCAGATGTTTCAACAGATCCAAGGAGTAGCAATGGGGGCCAGCTTCTCCCCCAGTTATGCCTGTTTGTTCATGGGCTGGTGGGAGGAGCTGGTCCTCATGAAACAGTATGAGGAAATCTACAATACCAAGGTTATCTCCTGGCTACGTTTTATTGACGATTTGTTCATTGTATGGAAGGGAAGTGAAAAAAGTGCCATGGATTTTATTGATCAGATCAATAGTAATGATATTAATTTACAATTCACATCAAGTATAAGCAGACACACAGTAACTTTTTTAGATGTACAGGTCCAAGTTGAAAGTAACGGTCTAGCAACTACCCTCTTCAGAAAACCCACAGCTGGCAATACGGTACTGCATGCGTCGAGTGCGCATCCTCCCCATCTTATAAGAAGTATCCCTTATGGGGAGATGTTGCGCATTCGACGCATCTGCAGCAGAGATGAGGATGCAGAGATAAAACAAGCTGAGAGTCGTGCTAGGTTTCGGGCCACGGGGTACAGGACGGAACTCATTGATGCCGCTATAAGAAAGTCGTGGGCTAGGGCCCGGGATGACCTATTGACATACAGGGTCACAATAACGAAGGATGATATCAATAGTGTGACAGAAGCCCCACAACCTACCAGGCTAATTCTCTCGTATTCTAGACAAGAGAGGCAAATAAGAGCCATAATGAGACGCCACTGGCATTTCATTCAGGATGACCCGGTGATTGGGAAATTAGTACCCAACAATCCCTCCATTACATTCAGAAAAACCATGAGTATGGGCAACGTGTTAGTAAGTAACAGTCAGGAGGAACACCATAAAGATATGTGGTTAACGTCCAGAAAGGGTTTCTTTAAATGCTTAAATTGTAAAGCTTGTCAATTTGGCATCAATATGAAATCTTACACAACTGCATTTTCAGCAAAAATTCGAGAGATCAAACAACATCTCACCTGCAAAACAGAATTTTCGGTGTACGTTCTCGAATGCAGTTGTAAATTAAAATATATTGGAAGTACCAAGCTGGCCGTCCACAAAAGAATTTTGCAACATATCCGGGCCATAACAAATAATGACCAAAATTACACAGTGGCAAGGCACTTTCAGGCCTTTCATGATAGTAACCCTAGACATTTACAATACTATGTCATTGAAGCAATCCCTGTGTCAAAAAGAGGTGGAGACAGGGAAGCCAAGTTGAGACGCCTGGAGACAAGCTTCATACTGGAATTTGATTCCAAGCATCCAGGCGGTCTCAACACCACTGAGGACCTACACACTTTTCTTTAATTCTGATCTTGTACCAATGTATTTATAATATTTCAGGCAATTATGCAAATTCCATTGTTTATAGAGTTATTCGTTTTTTTAGAGAAGAGAAAAAAAAATTCTATGAGGTTTTTTATTTATTAGTATTGTAAATAGTATTTTAGGGGTCTCTATATTTATATTTATACATATTTATATAACTAGATATTTTATCGATTGGTCAATGGCATTTGGTTATATTCGTGATGCTTTATTTCCGATCCCTGAGATATAGTTTTTATATTTGATTATTTGTGATTGTATTTATAGATGTAATCCTGGACCGGCACTATTGCAATATTAAAATTAGGAAATTCAGAATAATCATAGATAGAATGAAACTCTCCATTTCAACCTTCTGACAGCCTTATCTGATAGAATTCACTTATAGTGTAAGTCCCTTTTCTTTCTCCCAATTCCCTTGCACTTAGCACTTTATGGCATTTGGACACGTTATATTCAGGTACTGTAGCATATAGACACCATTTTGGTCTAAATATGTTGGGGCTGACTTACTGTAGGGTCTGTTATTAAAGACCAGCAGATAATGAAATGAAACTACAATATCATCTGATTACTCAACAGCGGCAACAACTTATGAATTTTATATCACTAGGGGGAAATCATCTAGTGATTGACCTCAAGAGTACCTGCTCTCCGGTTTAGTATTTATGTAGTTTGACAATTTTAAGCCTTTTTTTCACTTTTATGATGGGGCACTTTTTTATCAGTCACTTTTATCCGTTTTAACCATAGGCGGGATATTGCTCAATTCAATTTTGCATTTAAGCAGTTATAGTTAAATAATAAACATTGAGACATTCATGTCATGTATATTATGTCGCCAAATGATATATTTTTCAGTCATCTACTAAAGAGGAACTTGTGTTATAACAATATCAATGTTTGTTTTTAACAAATGTATTTATACAATTAACTGAAACATGAAGTATTTCCTTTATGTCTATGGAGTTTGTTTAGCACTTGCACTTTAAATAGCGGTGATATTGCCTAAGCTTGTGTCATGTGATCAAGGCCGCTTGGTCGGCTGAAACGCGTCATGGCAGACTTTGGTGAATAAAACAAAATTGCAGCACTTACGTGCACGCTCGTTTTCTTCCGACAAGGTTGGAGCAGTGACGGGGTGTTTTGGATATATATATATATATATATATATATATATATATATATATATATATATATATATATATATATATATATATATATTTAACCCTAAGTAATATATACTTTTGCTAAGCAGACCTAAAGAATATCTATATATTTTAAAAACCATAGTTGTTATACATTTGTACAAATAAAGATACATATCCAGATACATACGTATAATCAACTTATAAATGTTTACACACACATGGATATGCTGTACATTAGTGTTTGAGTATGGTAGTTATGTAGGAAAGAGCCAACTCTTGAGTAGTCTTCTGAAGATAAGATAGTTATCCATGGATCTTATGTTTGTGGGTAATGAATCCCATAGTTTGGCTGCTTCAATAGTGAAAGATGTACTACCTATGTTCTTTTTCTTGTATGGTGGGGTTTTGAGGCGAGGTGCCAATCTTGAGCGGAGGTTCCTTTTATTTTGTTTTTAAAAAAAAAAACAGTTTTATTGTTTTATACAACAAGAGTACATTTCACAGGTAGTCATGTACAGTCGCGTAATAGCACATGTGTCATGAGCCACCCTCTGGATAGGTTCTTTCCTCCCTTACCATGGTTAGGTGAGAAAAGTCATAGCATATACATATATATGTTTCCATCATATTAATGTGACTGTACTCCTGTAGCTATCTTGCTTGGTTGTCTGAACAAGAAGTCATCAATGCCTAAGGTGCTAGTTAAAACTCTTCTCCACGCTCCCTCCTCCCCCTGGGCGTGCCCTGACGGAGTCAGTCTACAAATGTGAATATAAAGAGTGGGACATGTTAATCACGGAGGGTATCGACCCATGGCGAAATGTATTGTCTAATCTTTTAGGACTCCCTCTGGTGTTCCTTTTCCCAGGGAATCCATCTGGCTCGAGAGTGGGACTCACTACATCAGATGGAAGTAGCACATATGATCTCAGGGAGTATCTGGTGCCTCCTTGGTGGGTGGGGCATCCAGGTGTTTCAGCTCAGTCACCAATGCTTCCCATGCCCTGGCATCCCCTCGACCTTTTTGGGCGTCTCTCAATTGTATAGCCCTTCACAATCTGCCCAACATACGACCTCTCTTTTCCATCCCTCCACTGAGGGCCCCCTCTGAGCTTTCCAATGCCTGGCAATCTCCCTCATAGCTAAAAATGAGTGCTAGGTCCTGAAATTTGCTAGTCACTTTGGTCTTAGACGTGTGTGGGAACCAATGCAATAAACCATGTCTCGGGGTGTAGGGGGCCTCCCTCTCATTCACCTCCGCCAGGGTGTCTATCACTGCTCTCCAAAAACCTCCCAATTCCGGGCAACCCCAAAACATATGTAGGAAGTCAGCCCCCATCTCTTCACAGTGTGGGCATTTAGCAGTGTCTGTCTGAAAATCTCTGTTTACCCTGTCAGGTGTCAGGTATGCCCTGTGGAGTATTTAGAAGTATATTAATTGGAACCAAGCATTTCTGGAGACTTTGGGGGATTGCTCCACTAGTTCGTTCCATATTTTCTCTTCAATGGCAACCCCTAGGTCCGCCTCCCATCGGAGTCGCAGAGCATTAAGTGTGGGTAACGCCCCATCTCAAAGATGGTGATATAGACACGTAACCGCTTTATAAGTCCCAGCAGAGGTAACCAGGTATTTACCCCCCCAAGAGTGGAGGTTCCTCAAGGCCCGCCCCCCAGTGGTCATGCACTGCTGCAGTTATGGGTCTATGTAATAAAAAGTGTCCCTGTGGTAAATCATAACGCTCTCGAAAGTCTTCGAATGGTAGCAGAGAGCCATCTTTGTATAGCGCCCCGATGGTTGTAACACCAGCCTCCCTCCAGATTCTTATCCCACCCCAGTCTCCCCCCATGAGGGAGCTCTAGAAGGAGTTCCAACGGAATCCCCGGGGCATATGAGCATCTAGTTTTCAGTTTCTGTAGGCTTCTGATTAAGCACCTGCGAAGCACTCTAAATTCGGACCTATCTGCTATCCCTGGGGTTGGTAACCGTAGCACTATGCGGGACAACAACCGTAGGCTCTGCACTGCAGAGTCCAAGTGATCCGACCTGCGGACCCTTCCAGCCACCCACTGAGTGAGCCACTTCAGCTACGCGGCTAAATAATAACCCTCAAAGTCTGGGAGTGCGAAGCCCCCTGCCGTCCTAGGTCTTTGAAGGGTGGTTTGCGCCACTCTACGCCTGCCGGAATTCCAGATGAAGGTCGTTACCAATGACTGCACGGTGCGAAATGTTCTTGCCGGAATCCATATTGGAAGTACTCCAAACAAGTATAGTAACCTGGGCAAGGCCACCATTTTCAGGTGGGCGACTCTGCCAATCACTGATAGGGGGAGGGTCGCCCAGAACTCCATGTTCGTCTTCACACCCTAGCAGAGGTTCCTTTGTTGAATGTATTTGTTGATTTTTTTCCTGATGAAAAAAAGTGGCCCTGTTTTATGTATTGCATTGTGGGTGATAGAAAGCAGCTTGAAGGTGGGTTTTATAACCAATGTAGGGCCCTCAAGGTAAAGGATATGTGGGCTTTTGTCTTTATATGTAGGAGTAGTCTGGCAGCAGAGTTCTGAATCCATTGTAGTCTTTTCATAGTTGATAAAGATGGTTTGTGGCGGAGGCTATTGGCATAATTAAGTCTAGACAGTACAAGAGAGATAGTAGCGTGAACCTTCTGTGGAAATTCCAGGTGGGGGAAGATACATTGTAGAGTTTTCATGGTAATGAAGCTTGATCTTGCTAATTTGTCCACTTGGACACTCATTGATAACTTGGAGTCCATGGTAGTTCCAAAGTTTCTTACTTTCTTAAATACTTTAGCAGGTGGTCCCAGATCGTCAGGCCAGGCGCACAGTGGCTCATATATTTCCCAATCGCCACATGTGAGTATTTCAGTTTTGGAAGCATTCAATTTGAGATGTCTCAATGTCATCCACTGATCAATGACTCTGAGGCAACTGAAGATTTTTGAGTTTCCAATGTTTTTGGGGCCTTCCAATTTAAGGATTATTTGTGTATCATCTGCATAGTTATAGCATGTCAGCTGAAATTCAGTGATCATTGCCGGTAATGACTTCATTTAAATGTTGAAAAACATGAGTGAGATGATAGAGGCTTGAGGGACCCTTGCTTTTGTGACGCACGGTTTGAATGCGAAAGGGGGAGTGTGGATGACTTTTGTTCTGTTTTGAAGGTAGGATGTGAACCAGTCGAGATCAGTCTCATCTATGCCAGCTTCTTAGAGCCTTTATACTAGAGTGTCATGATCAACTGTGTTGAAGGCATCTGAGAGGTCCAGAGAAGTAGTGCAGCAACCTCGTTCCGGTCTACTATGTTTTTAAGGTCATCCCAGATGGCAGTGAGGGCAAATTCTGTGCCTCTTCCTGGGCGGAATCCTGTTTGGTAGTCTGAAAGTATGGCGTTATCTTCACTGAATTGTGACATCTGAGCGAATGCTGCTCTTTCTATGTTTGCTGAGGAAAGGTCCATTTGTAATTGGTCTCTAGTTGTTGGTCATGCGGGTCCAAGTTATTTTTCTTTAATAATGGGCGTATGTATGCCTTTTTTAGGTCTTCTGCAAAGATTTCCGTAGTTAAACAATTACTGATGATTTTTCCTACTGGTGTGGCAGCAGAGGTAGTTAAAAGAATGTTCTGGAAGATATGTGGTGGACAAGGGTCGTCAGAAGGGCAGCCGCTGTCCTGCTTGTTTTGGCCAGATCCATAAATTCACTTTGTGATGTTTGATTGAAGGAATGCAGAGGCTGGGTTAGCCTATTCTTGACGGGAATTTCATTGAAACAATCTCCCTAGCTAATTTGTACTTCCTGGCTGGATGTGCGAATGTGCTCTGGTGGGGACCAGGACTTTAATGCGCCCTGAAGATTTGCCAGTTGTGCATTGTGCTGGCTCATGCTCCCGTTATGCAGTGTCTTTTTCATTGTTTTTCTCTCACACTTTGCCGTCTCCATAACCTCTCCACTGCTGCAGCTAATAGGAGGCTGCTGATAGATATAAAGGAGAAACCACCTAACCCTTCCCAAACCCGCGAGAAGCTCATAATTAGTGAAGAGATAATAGATGAACGATAACTACACAAGACAAACAGAGCTGTGGGAGCTCTGGTGTCACAAGGCCAGTAGGATTGGATGGCAAGCCATTGGCTCATAGTTAACTTGAAAAGATCATGGTGGGTGGGACCAAAGAGCTCTGGGACTCCACTTCCTCTCCCAATGTAACAGTCAAATGGCGCTCTTTCATACAGCTATCACAAATAGGTGCGGCAGCTGTAGGTGGAATTCGAGTTGCAGTATTCCACAGCAGGCAGATGTAAGTCTAATTTGGACGTTACAGAATTCCTATCCAAGTCCAGAGGCAAGGAAAGATCTTTCTTATGAGGAGGAAGCCTCACACGTAATTGTCATGTTTCATCATTGGCAACCTCTCCTCTCCCTGGTAGGACAGTGCCACGAGGGTGGACTTGACCTCCTGTTGGAGTGAGAGCAGGAAGGAGTTCTTGCAGGTCGAGTCCGCCCTGGTGGCACTGGGTGGGGAGAGGTTGCAGATGATCCCTGACTTTTTGCTACCACAACCAGGAAAAACAACATCACCATAGCTGGACGTCATGTTCTCCAGGAATTCCACCACTCTTATGTTATCCCCATTTCGGTCAATAGAACCAAAAACAGAACCCAGCCAACAAATCCACACACTAATCCATCTCCACCAATTCAAATCCAGTTCAAACATTTAAGTATTCCCACACTGTTCGATCAATATAACCTAAAGCAATACCCTGCAGACAGCCGTTATTTGAGCAGTCATTCGGGACCTAGAATGCAAAACTAGAAGCCAGCATGCATGTTCACAAAAACACAGAGGCATACTCCAGCGGTGAATGGCTTGATTCCAAATTTACCCTTGCAAATAATTATCGTTCACACAACATCGTGCAAAACGGAATGGAAAAAAAGGTTCTACCAATCAAAATAATGAGCATATGCCATCACAATTTCCTCTTCACAAATCACCAATACTTGCCTCTTCCACACATTTCACAACACATATACTTACTTGTGAAGTGGTCGGTGTGTGGGATACAGTGGCAAACACCGCCTTATTTAAACACATAAATCCGCAAGAGAGGTTGGGAGTGAAAAAAGAATCCTAGTCTGACACTCTACTATCTATTTGCTAAGTTTGTTAAAACGGCCCCAACCTTAAAATGTAGTTTCAGCATCCGGAAAAGAAGAAAAGTTCTCAATTCTTTATATTTTCATGACATGCCCTAAAACCACAAAGGGAGAGGATATGCTTATTCTACATGCCAATCCAGTGTTGCACAATCCAAGATAAATCGGACTCCAACGGTTGTCAATAGATTCACTTTTGCTCAGCCACACAGTGTATCCTCTTGCTAGATGTATTAAGCTGGCCACCATCTTTAAGTGCACTGCATGTATCCCATTAAAGGGAAAAAAAAGGTCCCCTTTTTGATAAATTCCTATATAAAATCGTAGAATCAACAAAAAACTGACATGCGTAAATTGGAATTGTACTAATGTTATGTTATTGGTTACTTTTAGAGCCCAACAGTCACCCCCAGAGGGGCATCTAGGTGTGCTAGTTATGAACAATCTCAAACTTCACTCACTGATTAATTTTATTGATCTAAAAACACAAGTATTATCATCTCTACAACATCAACGTTCTCAGCTGATTGGTACTAAAGCTATTGATAAAGAACTACATACAGCACAACCTTAAAATTAAACAAGAACCTTTATAATTGCTTGAGAACATTACCCAAAGTAGTATTGTTACCTAGGATTTACTACAAAGAAGGCTGTGTACGTAAGCATCCATTACCTTTAAAGTACAACTGAATTTATCTTCATGTCTCATTATTTGCCATCATACAAATAAAATCAGGCCTGCTAATAAATCATTATTCTAACATCACCATTATTTAAACACACAATATTATGTCTTACATATTAATTAATATTGTAACTGCGTAAAAAATGTATATCTTTGCATCAAGTGAATAGTGCAAATATCTGTATTTTGTTTACAGTCAGAATTTTAAATGCCACTATTCTTTATGTCACAAACACCTATTGGCAATTAGGCTGAATTTGCCAAAAGAGCAGGTCCTGGGTGAAAGCCAAAGTTTTTTGAGTAGATGCTCATCCACTTAATAGTGACATGCTTCAGCATCGGTGCCTGTCCACACCCTGGTATGATGGTACAACCAGGATGGACTCAACCAGAAATATAGGCGTTCTTACATAAATCGTGGCTGGATTTGTGGCACGGATCCAGAAAATAAGAGATAAAAAATGTCTTGGGGTATACCTCAGGACAGTGCTTAATTTGTAAATAAAATAAGTGCCAGGGTCCTTCTCGGAAGGCCACTGCAGCTTGCACCACCCATTGCCTCTGCCAGTGCTGCGAATGACTACCAATATAACACCTAACCACCTCACTCCTACAAGTGTGAGAGTTCAGACTATTTTAGTCCACACAGAGCTATACGAATGGGCATGAGAGGCTGGTTTTATTCATTTTCAATGTATATTGACTTAATATACACGTTTGCTGTGCTTATCTCAAAATTAAAAAGACAGTGCCACCATGTGGTGGACTGTCCCTAGAGCCGGTGCTGACAATTAAGTGCTGGTGCCGAGCACCGGAAACCACCGGCTCAAATTAAGCACTGCCCCAGGAAATTTGCTTTAATTGGTGGGTACCCTAGACCTAAATAAAAACAAAAACAGAGTGTGGGGTTATTTTTGAGTGTCAATGTCTCAATTACCCCTTATAAAGCCAACTTGTTTTGACCCACGTTTAAAGCCCATATGGGTCTAAGGCCTTCATTAGGGCTGTTAGCGTCCCAGCCTGTCTAAGCAGTCATGCCATGCATATAAATGAGGCCTAAGTAACCTTAAGTAAGGATTCTTTACTTCATAAAACCTTTTAATCGGGTGGTTCAGGGGTCATGCACATCTGGCAGAAGGCATGCTCCTGCAGAACCATCCGAACCGGCGGCGATCTGTTGCAGGAATCTGTAGGTTCTAGCGGTAGGCATCCTACTTTGATGAATGTGTGACTACAGGCGGGGAGGGAGATAGATGGATAGATATGGATTGGGCAGACACAAACTTAATGCAGTAGAGTTTCTTGTGGATAACCACCACAAAGACTGAAGCTACTAGTTGTCCATTCTTGTAGCCATTTTGGAGTACCATCCTGAGTTGGGTATCTGCCGAGTCTTAGCTTGAGATATGCATCTCTCATGTGTGATGGAAAGGAGATGGACATATAAGGCTGTATACCTAATTTCTCATAGGCGTTTGACTGTCCAAGCATGCCTTTTGGCTAATAGTGCACCTATATCGACGTTAAACGAGAGTTGTTTGGTTGCTTAGTTCAAGGAACGTTTAAAGCACACTGTATTTATTTCTACAGGCTTAGATACCTGTAAGCCAAATGTTTGGTAACACTCTGATAAGTAGGCCCTCCATACGCCAGTATACGAGGAATTGTTGATTTCCTGCCAGCACATATTTGCTAAGGAACCAGGTGCAGATAAATCAAAGAATGTAAACATTTTAAAAAGGCGGCCTGTTGCACTAGAGCTCGCACTTGGAGACCAAACTCCAGTCGTATTTCTGCACGACCAATGTTTTTGGGAATCATAAAGACTGATTTTATAGCCTTAATTTGCAATAGGTCCAGTAATTTGGCGTTTTCTCTCAGAAGATAACTGAGTCATAAGCTAACGCTGAAGTTAGTTTAGCAGCCATGATTTTCACCAGATGATCATAAGTGGGGCACCTTAATTTAACTAGAAGTGATTTAAAAGCAATATTGGAGGAAGATGTATTAGCTTGTCATAGGTCAAAATGTCCTTTAAAAGAATTTTGTTTATCAAACAAAATGCTGAGATACTTGTAACTCTTAACCAGTTCAATAAGCTTTCCCTTTGCATGCAAGGATTGAGATCTGGCTGTAGATGACCCAATTGACATGACTTTGATTTTCTTAATGTTCAGTTCAAGATGATTAAATGAACTATATTCATCAAGGGAATTGCAGTATAGTATTGTAAGCATATTGTTAATATTTGGGCTATTTACAAATTTGGGGGAGTGCGGATTTATTGTTTCCAGATGTTGGTTCAGATCCGCCATGAAAAGGTTAAATAAACATGGCTCAAGCTAACACCCTTGCTTTAAGCTATTAGAAGTTTAAATTCTATGTGTAAGACAAGTTCCATCACTGACCTGAACCAAGGTGTTCGTATAAAGGAGAATGATATCATCAAGTAATTTTGGGGGCACGCCCCATGCTGCTAATTCTTTCCATAACAACGCTCGAGAAACTGTGTTGAATGCTGCTTTTAAATCGACAAAGCAAATATATGGATTTTGCCTCCTTTAGGGCTGTCAAATGGGTAATTGTTGACTGCCCTTACAAAATCCAGATTGATTAATTGGAATTAAGTCCAGTGTAACTGACCATTCTTCCAGTTCCTCTAATAGACAGGAGGCGAAAACATTTTCCTTTACGTCTGTCAAAGCTATTAGCCGATAGTTTGTAGGATTTTCAGCAGGACCGCTTTTGCAGCTAGGTTGCAGAATGCGTCCTTGCCATGAATCAAGTACAGTTGCCTTCAAAATAATCTCATGATGTCATCATTCTTGTTTGCCCTACTATGTTCCTGCAACCTCAGTTTCAAAGCTTTTATAGTTATGCCCACATATATCAAATCACAATTGCAGATAATGACATACAGTACAAAAGTACTATTACAATTAATAAATGATTCCGCTTTGTGTGCAATACATGAGTTCTATTGAAACTCCATCAGTTTTATTAACTTCATATGTGCACATATTTCAATTGTTACAAATAAAAAATAACTTTTACAGTATTAAGAAACCAGGTAGCTGTGAGCTCTGCAAGCCTCAAAGTTAGTACTAATCCTCTCTCTAATTGAAGAACTTCTGCGAAATGTTATCTTAAGTGTACTGTGTGCAATGCTCTCCAATCCCGGTACTCCCCTTGACAACAGCCAATGTTTGTTCAAAACCTACTATTGTCCCTCCTCTGTCCTGCTGATTTAATTTAAGTTTCAGTCCTCATTTGAAACTTAAATTGAGGGGGGGGGGGGGCGTGGCCAAGATGGTGGTCGAATGAGACGTGTCTCTTGAATCTCTCTGACACCGCTGACAACTAGCACGATCATAGCTCCCTCCCGCCAGACACCAGTGCTGGGGCGACATGCTGGATGGACCCTACCAGAAATCAACGCTGAGACTGAGGAGCGGCCAAACTTCCTGGGCGTAGGAGACGCAGCGAGAGAGTGGAGGGCCCAGATCATCCACCTGAGAAGCGAGAGCTGATCCCCTGCGCCAGCTCGCTGGCACCCACGGAGGGCGTCGGGACTCGCTGGCGGCTTGCGCAGAAGCCGAAATATCCCCTGAAGAGGTGGTGCTCCTGGTCAGGAGAGAGTAGCAGCACGGGGAAAGCGGCCGGTGCAGCAGAGCGCCCCTACCAGCGTCGGAGCTTTTTGCAAAGGGGGGGCCACAAAGCGGAACACTTATGTAGACGGCACCCCCCCCCCCCCAGGGCAGCAGCTGAGAATATTCACCCCCTACCGGGAGCCAGTGGTCGGCGGGCTGATCAGAGAGCAGGTCAGACCGCCACATGCACAGAGCAGCGTTAGGAAACAAAAGATGGCGCATCCCCTCCGTGTTGGTTCCTGAAAGAGGTGAGAATCCAGGAGAGGTGCCGGGCGGTACCGGCAGGGTCTGTCACATAACGCCGCAGAGCTGGTGAGACGAGCAGGCACAAGACAGCACAGAGGCCCAATACCTTTCTCACATGCAGGATCAGAAGCCCCAGTGAGAAACTAGGACGATTGAGCAGATCTCGTGGCAGTTACTATTAGGGTCTCAAACCACACGGTGGGTAACTGTTCCAGTGTGGGCACAATAGTTGTCCACAGAGAGAGACACGCCTGTAAGGGGTAGGTGTTTGAAGGCTGTGCACCCGATGACAACCCCCGTTACGGTGCGGGCGAACACGTGCTAGCCTATGGAGCGACCCACAACTTACTAATAGGTCGCAACGAGAGCGGTCACTAATTGAGCTTAGGCCACCTTGTAGCTTGTCACAAGGGGAACCGCCTATTTCTCTTTAGTAGGGTTCTTTACCCATTCACGGTTTTATTCACTTCATTGGTCCTGAGGAAGCGCCAGGGATCGTTACAACCATTTTAGGGCGCGAAACATGTCGACCGAAGAGTTACTGAGGCACATTATTGCCTAGTCAGTAAACGCACAACCTACGGGTTTTTTAACCTGTCAGGGGAACCCACACATTAAACTAATTTCGTTTTGGTATCCCCTAGACAGTTTTAATCATTCACTCACTCACCCTTTCTTACAAACCCTCAATCTCACACCCTCACTCATCATATGGCGTTATCAAAAGACCTCCGCTAAAGCGACCCTTCGGGGGACCCGTAGGGCATTGCAGCGCCGGCCCGACGAGGAGCAACGCCCGATGATGAAGCATGTCATCCCTTGGGATGTGTGAGGGCAACAAGAGATGAGGCTTGGGCTTGCCTCTACCCTGTGGGGTTTAGGCCTAGTCCTTTCTGTTCCTTTTTCTATTTCTCTCTCTCTCTGTGGACAACTATTGTGCCCACACTGGAACAGTTACCCACCGTTTGGTTTGAGAATACTATATGGAGCACGGGTACTGGACCATAACTAGCTCCTAGTCCCCCCCTTCTTTTTGATACACCGTTACTATTAGGGAACAAGGCAGGCCATCCTTGTTGGGAGACAACGGAGGAGCAGTGAAAGGAAGGAGAGCAGAGAAGACGGGCCCTGGCCCACACCCCTCCCCAAACGAAGGGAGAACAAGTACCAGGGCCACTAGAATCTGTTGGGGTGGACAGCCCTTCCAGCGCCCACAATATAGAAACGGTGCAACGGCTTGAAACATTCCGCGAGGGCCCACCGCACTTGGGAGTCAGAAGCGGACGGCGGCACCTCGTGAGGCAGAGCAAGTGATTGGTCGGCGAAGGAAGATGAAAAGCAGCGTGCAGGGGGGCAGTGCGACATCGCTCCGACCGAGGCAGAAGACAGCAGCAGTGCTCGAGGGAGAGTGCCTTCCAGAAGTGGCCAAGACTATGGGGCTGTGACATGACTCTCAGGGGCCAGCACAAAGAGTGGTCCAGGCAAAGTGAAACTCGCAATAAACATCTGGAGCGGGTCCTCAGGAGGTAGCCAGCGCGTGGGAAGATAGTGCACAGAAGAGGCCCACCCTCACCCACAGGACCTGCGACGCTTACTTACCACAGCTTGAGACTTCACGGCCCGTCGGGGTGCCTAAGTTTGTCGTGGCACAAGAGGGGGCCCGGAGGGAGAGCTGGCGGGAAGAAGGGACTATAGGGGGGGGGGCACCACAGCCCACCTTTTTCCCGGCTCGGAATACCCACGGGGCCTGGACCATGGCCGCAGCACGCTCCAAGAAGGAACGCTCAGTAAAAGACATGTTAGTAAGACGGCCCATTCCGGGGACCCCGTCGGGGCCATCCCTGGGCGAAGTGGGGCAACAAGATAGGGCAGAGGATGCGGATGGAACTGCCACAAAGGCTTTTTTGACCTCACTCTTCACTTCCCTCCGGGAGGACCTCCAAGCCATGCAGGTGCAGCTTTCAGCAGATCTGAAGGAAGTGCGGAGGGACGTAGAAGAAGTAGGGAAGTGTGTAGTGACTCTGGAGGAGCGAGAATTCAGCAGAGAAGAAGAGATGGAACTAATGCAGCAGGAGCTCCTCCGCCTGAGAGAACAGCACATAGAGCTGCAGGCACAAGCAGAAGATTTGGAAAATCGATCAAGAAGAAACAATGTCCGCATCAGAGGTGTACCAGCTCAAGCAGAAGGAGAGGACATACGGGCCTAAGTCCTTGCTCTGTTTCATCATATCCTGGGAAACTAGGACAGTACGGACATACAGATAGGACGTGTACACCTCGTTGGCCTGCCAAAAGGAGGGAAAGTGCCCCAGGCGGATATCCTTGCTTGCGTGCACGATTTCCAAATCAAAGAATTCATTCTCTGCCGAGCCAGGGAAGCTCACCCAGTGCAATTCCGAGGGCATACGCCAACGTTTTTTCTTTTCAGGACTTATCAATGAACACTCTCTATAAACTGAGGGAATTCCGTCCCATCACGACCCACCTCGGGGAGAAAGGAATATATTCCTGGGGGTACCCCTTTCGTATAATTTTCCGACACGAGGGGAAGTTACGGCAGCTGAGATCCCTGAAAGAAGCGCAGAAGGTCCTGGGTCTTCCAGAAGAGATGATGTAGGAGGAGGGCAGCGAATACCCTGAGGGTACTCGCAGCAAGCAGCATCGGTGGTGCAAAGTCGGGAAAGCCTCCTCGAATCCTAAACCGGACACAGAGACGATGGTGAAAGAAAGACAGGTGGTGCTCACTACGCTCACATGTTCACCGGGCCGCCTAGACCCCTCTTGAACTGGAAATGCAATATTGGCGGGAGGATCCATTACGGGCGGGTTCGGAGGGGGGAACTCACTTTACAGCCGCCCTTTCATGAGTCACCATGAAGACTTTCCAGAAGGAGGTTCTAAAGACACCTATGCCCCGACAGGCCGACGTCCCCCTTGAGAACTCCTACGTTGACGAACTGATGTTGATTCTAGTTTTAAGAAATGTTCATGTGAACTGTACAGTTTGGGGTTTTTGGGGCTTCCCTTTATTGTTTCCCGTTTGCTTCTTTTCTTTTCCTCCGCACCAGTCTCAGGCAAGGCACCGCAGCAGTGCCAAGAAGAAGAGTCTCCGGGTCTGTCACATTTGTGCAGTCTCGATCCCAGTAGGCGCAGTGCTGCATATACAATCCTTTAAGTAAGCCATGGGTAGAGACCTGATGATCATGAGCCTCAATGTCCGAGGCCTCAATCACCAAGTAAAACGTGCGGCGATCCTATCCTTGCTTGAGAGCTCAGGTGGGGATATATGCTTACTGCAAGAAACGTACCTACTGCCAAAGGACACTGCATGCATGCGTTCCCGATGGTTCCCTCACCAGCTCTGGTCCTCAAGCCACACCAAAAAGAATGAAGTTGTCATTCTCCTGGGCTCGAAATTCAGTGGCAAGATAACCTCAACAATTACAGAGGTAAAAGGGTCCCTCTTGGCGGTTAGAGTACACTGGGGTGCCATCTCCTTCACCTTAGCTAATTTCTACACTCCGAACGCCCAACAGGAACCCTTCATCAATGCACTGACTGCTGTGCTCGCGCCCCCAGATGCAGCGGTTCTAGTGGGGGGGACTTCAACCTGGTCATGGACCCCGCAGTAGACCGCTCGTGTCAGCGGTCCGCGCAGACTGGGGCCTTCTCAGTCGAAGGCTTGCATTGGCTGGCCAAGAGTGGCCCACATGACACTTGGCGCCATCATCACCCAGGAACACGAGATTATGCCTTCTATTCAGCGACACATAAGTCATGTGCGTGCGCGCCTAGAATCAGAGATGCAACCATTGAACCAAGATCCCTTTCGGACCATGCCATGATCACGGTTACAATGCAAGCAGATTACTTGCGGCCGAGCCCCTCTAGATGGCGGCTACACGAGGGGCTATTACAATCCCCAGTTGTTTTAATGGCTATGCGCACAAAGCTGTTGGAATATCTCTGTATCAACGACGTGGGGAATACCTCTCGAGCAGCAGTTTGGGAAGCGTTAAAACTAGTGATGAGGGGAGAGTTCATTGCGGTCTCTGCGGCCGAGAATCGGTTGCGCCGGGAGAAATGCCAGAAAGAAATTGGAACAAGAAGTGGTGGAGATGGAGGCCATACACAAACGCACTGGGGCACCTAGAGTTTGGAGAAAACTGGAAAAGAAAAGGCTCCTATTGAAACGTCTGGACCTGGACAGGGCGGAGTATGCCCTTCTCAGGCTCCGGCACAAGTTCTATTTGAGCAACAATCTCTGCGGGCGTATGCTCACACATAGACTCCGAGCTAAAACGTTAGCGGCCTCGGTCACCTCATTCAAGCAGGTCTCTGGGGAGGAGGTATACTCAGACAGGCAAATAGTAGAGGTGTTTAAGACCTTCTATCAGACCCTATACTCCAACTCGGACTCTCCCTATAAAGATGCAAACACCTATCTCCTGGAGTTTATATAGTGCGAACTTTATCCGTAGGTATTAGGGCGCTTTACACGAGCACCAGTTGCGTTACATGAGGACACATTCATTTTTGTTAGGCACGGGGAGATTAAGTGATTTGCCGAGAAAAACAGGATGTTACGTGACCTTGCCGAGACTCGAACCCGGTTCCGCAGATTTGAGGTCGACCGCCCTAGCAGTTAGGCCACATCCTCTCACCTGCCTGAGGCAAATGCATCCCCATTAGACCAACCGATACAAATCGAGGAGGTGATTGTAGCAATCGCACGCCTTAAGATGCATAAAGCGCCGGGCCTGGACAGGTTGACAACACACTTTTAAAAGCTTTCTGCCAGGAATTAGCCCCACTCCTGACGGGATTGTTTAATTTCTTCCTCGAGACAGGTTCACTCACAGATCCCATGGAGGAAGCCTCGATCTCAGTGATTCTTAAACCGTCAAAGGATCCCAGAGACACTAGGTCATAATGTCCCATATCCTTCCTCAATATCAATGCCAAGCTCTTCGCCGGGATACTGGCGGCCCGTCAGAATCCGCTTATGGCAGGCCTAGTGGATCCAGATCAAGCAGGTTTCATCCCAACGAGGCAAGGGGGAGACAACACCAGAAGAATCCTACATCTCATGGACGTCACCCATAGGTCTCGTAAAGAAGCGATGTTCCTATCTATCGACACTGTAAAAGCATTCGATCATGTGCGCTGGACTTACCTTTTCGGCACGCTGCGCCACTTCGGGTTTGGGGAAGCATTTATAAAATGGGTACGTTGCATTTATCGCGCCCCGACAGCATTCGCGCGAGTCAACGGAACGTCTTCCAGCTCGTTCCCGATTGCCTGAGGCACCCAGCAAGGCTGCCCACTGTCCCCCCTTCTTTTCGCACTCTACATGGAGGCGCTGGCGCAGCGTGTCCAAGATTATCTGAAGATCGAAGGCATCCGGTTTGGAGCGGACACCCACACTATCAGTCTCTATGCGAACGATGTCATTCTCTCGCTGGCAAAACCGGTGACATCCTTTGCCGGCTTTATTAGATGAGCTGCAGATCTTCGGGGAAATCTCGGGGTTCAAAGTTAATTTAAATAAATCGCACATCCTGAACCGATCGGTGCTTCCCTTCCATGAAGAAACATTGCAAAGCAGGTTCCCTCTGAAGTGGGCGGCGCAGTCTTTGCTCTACCTGGGCATCCTACTTGCTCCTACCATCCCAAAGACCCTGGCAATAAACTATACAGCACTCATTGACCAGACGAATAAAACGGTAGACTGCTGGAGTCGCTTGAAACTGGCCTGGTTTGGGCGCATAGCTGCGGTCAAGATGACATTACTCCCATGCGGGAAACAGCCTTAACCACGAAGGCTGAACAACGATCAGCCTTAACAACGAAGGCTGAACTACGCAAGCCCTACCGCGCATATGTCTTAACCACGCATGTGTGTGGTTAAGGCATATGCGCGGTAGGGCTTGCGGATGAACGGAAGCAGGAAGAGATCGTTGTGAGGTAAGTGGGGTTGGGGAGGTGGGTCGGGGTTGATTTGTGGGCTTAGGGTGGGTCGGGGTAGTTTTCTGGGCTGGGGGGTGGGTCGGGGTTATTTAAAGTTAGGCTGGTACGGGTCGGGGGTTGTTTTTTTGGTTGATTGTGGGATTGGGTAGTTTTCTGGGTTGGGGGGTGGCTCAGGGTGTTTTGAGGGCCGGGGGCGGGTTTGGGTAGTATTCAGGAATTTTGGGGGGGTTGTTCGGGATAGTTTTCAGGGCACGGGGTTGAAGTTTTAGGGTTCAGGGCGGGGGGTAGGGATCGTTATAGAACTTAGTACTTAGGGGGGCAGGGTCGATTTTAGGGCTTGGGGGGTAATTTAGTTTTCAGGACATGGGGGCCGTTTTAGGGTTCAGGGCGGGGGGCAGGGTCATTTTAGGGATTAGGGGTAGTTTTTAGGGATATGGGGAGGGCGGAGGTGAAAAAGTGACTAGGGATGGGGGACTGGGGTACTTTAGGAACTCAGGCCAGATGCAGGGGCCGGGGGATTAAATTCTTAACCACGAATATGTATTTACCAAAAATGCCTTAACAACACATGATTCGTTGTAAAGGCATGCGTGGTAAAGGCATATTCGTGCTTAAGAATTTCGTTGTTTAGACTTCGTGGTTCCGGCATGCGTGATGAACGCATTCGTGGTTCAATCATACAATCCTCCCACGCATACTCTCCATCTTTCAAACTCTACAGCTGGTTCCGACTCCAAAGGCACTCCACACATTGCTGCTTGCTATTAATAAATTTGTTTGGGGGGTAAGAAGCCGCGTCTGCTGATATCTCAACGAACACAGCCCAAGCTGGAGGGCGGCTTAGGGCTTCCCTTATTCCATCGATACCTACAGGCGGCACACCTCCGCTACTTAGTGGAATGGAACCGCCCTCTTTCTGAAAAACATTGGTCCTTCATGGATCAGACAGTCGCTGGGTGAATATTTGGCGGGAAGCCTGGCTACCGCGCAAACACAGAGCGTGGGCCTGTATTCCTCCCCAGTAACATCACTGACACTGAAAAATGGGATAGAGTAGCCTTGGAGAAAGATTTGACATTGTTCCCTTCGCCGATGTCCCAGATAGTGGACAACCCCGATTTCCCCCAGGGACGCAACTCAGAAGTGTTTAGTAGGTGGGGGGAACATGGATGCAAACGGGTAGGGTCTTTGTTGGATCCCAAGGGGATCATTCCCTTCGAACAGTTGCAACAAGAATACTCACTCCCCCAGGCTGATGCATTTCACTTCCTCCAACTACGACACTGGGTGACCATCCCTGAATATAAGACAGCGGCTTCTCGCACGCTAACAGTCTTTATAAAATGGCTGGTCCGCAAAGAGGATGGCAAACCTCTCATCTCTGAACTCTACGCGATGTTACCCAAGGGGCAAGACGGAGGTCGAACCCAGGGCCAACGAAGGTGGAAGGAGGAACTGAAGCGTGCACTCTCGGATAAAGAATGGGCGGACATCCACTATAGAGCACATCACACTGCGCATATCGTTGCCGGGTCGGACACAGCTTACAAGCTGAAAGCCTACTGGTATCTTACACCCGCACGCATCCATAGGTGGGACAAAAGGCGCTCAGAGAAGTGCTGGAGGTGGTGCGGACAAACCGGTTCACTAGTGCATTTGCTATGGCACTGCCCAAAACTAGCGCGCTTCTGGGAGCGAATACTGGCCGACATAGACCCAGTATTCGACACCGATATCCTACACTTTCCGGCATACACCATCTTGGGTCTACCAAACCCTCTGACTTTTCCCCTGCGCTTCCTCGGGGCCGACAGATGGCCCTAGCGCTGCTGGCTGCCCGTCAAGTGATTCTGGCTCGATGGTGCACAACGACCATTCCCGATCACACAGCATGGTTACACAAACTTTGGTTAACACTAGCGATGGAGCGCGTGTCCCTAGTGGCTGAGAATAAAAGGGAGTGATATGCAGAGCTGTGGGCCCCCTTCGTTCAGATCCTCTCGACGGAACTGCGAGAGTTAACATGTCCCAAATACCTGCAAATATTGTGACTACTGCCAGTACACAGCGCAGGGTTGCTGTCACCTGCCCAAGTGGAAACTGACCACCAACACAGTAATTAAAAGGACTGCTCACTACTCATGGCTCAAGCGGTTAGGCTTCTCGTGCGGAGGACTAGGGGGAGGGAGGGGTCAGGTGGGAGTTACACTATTAGTTTTTGTTGGGTGGTTTTGGTCTAATAATGAACGATCCTTCTATCGCTGCCATCCTCCGGGTTGTGGGCGCATAGCTGTGTATGGCTCTGCTATCTAATATACGCTGCCGGCTAGTGGTTGTAGGCACTCAGCTGTGTGAACGACTCTACGGATCTACTTTAATAAACAGAATGATTCCATAAACTTAAATAGTGAATCCGCTCTGGACAGAAGGTTTTCTGCCCTGACCTCTTGCCTGTCATCTATACTTCAAAGATGAGAGGCTATTCTCAAATGTTTCCACAAGTTCAACCTGTTCTAATCATCTCACCAAATGATATTCCTCAGTCTAAATAAAGACCTGGTGTGTGCCCAGTCTGCTCTTAGGATATTGTTACATACTGTTTCTTTACGAGAGAGACCACTCTATATCTTGTTGTCCCTAATGTAAAGTTCTGCATGCAAAAATATAATTCTGTTTTTGCTCATCAATATAGTAAATGTACTACTAAACAGATGTGTAATGAAATATGCAAAGTATTTTTCCATCTGTTGCTCCGAGCCCGTCCAGATTAAAATCACATTGTCGATGTGACAACCCCATTAAACAAATATATCACTTCCATTCTCTCTTAGCTTGGGCCTAGGCATGCACCCTCTCATACCAACCCATAAAGAGTTTGGCATAGGAATGGGCAAACCTAGCACCAATAGCTGTACCCTGCAATTGGTGGTACCAATTCTCTTTAAAAACAGAAAAAGAAATTGTCAAAATATCAGACATTTCTGCCAATTTCCTACTGTGTTCAAAGTAATTGGCCAATCTAGACAGAAGTTAGTATACAATCCTGTTACATCCATAGTAGCAAACTTCATATTCTGATTGTCACAAATCGCACTTACTAATTTGTTAAGGATGTCCTTAGTGTCTCTTACAAATGATGGCAAATTACAAACATGTGGCTTCAAAAAGGAGGCAAACACAAGGAGATGATGAAACTTTGCAGACACTCACCCCCAGTCACAGATCTGGGTTGAATCCATCACCGTTCTTTAGCTCACTTCGCCACCCCAGTTCAGTATATGCAAATCAGTCTTGACCCTGTGCCTCATGGAAACAGTCCAGCACGAACTGCCAAGCCAGGTCTTCCCTGGACCGGAAACAAGGATATGGGACCGGTTTCGGGGTAACACCCCTCATCAGCCAGGCTAGCTTTAATCCATTGGCAAAGTGAGCAAGGGACCCATGTCTGGGCATACCCTGCCAACTTAGGGCGAACAGAGCAAACACAAGGAGATGATGGACGGAGCGCTGAAAATTTTCAGACACTCACCCCAGTCACAGATCTGGGTTGAATCCATCACCGTTCTTTAGCCCACTTCGCCATCCCAGTTCAGACCCAGCTATATGCAAAACAGTCTTGACCCTGTGCCTCGTGGGAACAGTCCAGGCCGAACTGCCAAGCCAAAGGAGTCAACAAACTCTGACAATCATTCCGTAAGAGGAACTATTCCAGAAATAATTGGAATTCCATGTGGGAACTGAGCTTTCTTATGAATGTTCGGCAATACTCAACATTGAATTACTTGTACCTTGCATTACTTAAGAGGCCCATCTCCTTCCATTCACTTCATTTATGGCAAGTAATTCTTTAGCTTGATGAATGGGATTTTAGATAGTATTTTGTAACATTGAGAATCGTCGAGTTGTCTGAAAATCTCTTTCTCATAATCTGTCCTGTACACAATAACTATATTTCCACCCTTATCAGCCTCACAGGTAACTGAGATTGTCTACTCACCGATCATATAAAGCCTTTCTTTCATCTTGTGTAACATTTTCATTGTACTTTCGCTTATAACAAACAGCTACTTCTTTCATTCTCTAAATTCTACAATTCTTCAGTTTCCTTCTTGGAAAAATACATACATGCCCATTAATTGAGCACCCTGTGGAGTTAATTTGGACACCAGGTGGAGACCACTGTCACAGTGGAAATCAGGTTAAATGTCTATGGTATCCAAACCACAATCACTATATATTGAAGAATCTTCTTTCAGTGATAACAATGTATCAATATCGGTTGCATCGGATATTGACAGCTCACAAATATGGACAAGAACAGACGTTGGCATATATTTTTTATCCATTGTTTTAAGATAACTCTTCGGTTTATGAGGTCTAACACATCTGAACAAATCCACTTGCACATTTGTAAAGTCACACTTCATAACATGCTAAACCATCCAAGTGCTCTTTCAAGAACAGATGTCTCTGCAACAGTTCATTCTCTATTGAATAAATAATCTCCAAATTGTCATTTGTATCAATATTGGAATTTAATACTTCAGCACCCTACCAGACCCATCCTGATTGGATGATACTCTTTCTTTTTTCGACTGTCCATGATTAATTATTGGCTAAAGATAAGTTCAACTTTAAGTTAGATCTGTGTACAAGAATTAAGGCCCACGACGAAGTAATTCAAAATCACCTCATAGTTCGAATTTTAGAGCACCATTATTTCTTCCTGTTTCAGGAGACTGATAGTGAATTAAAGATTATGTACCGATTGTTAATTGTCATTTAGTTTTATTACTTGTAAATCAGCTTTTTGGTCATTCTATAACAAATTAAGGGGATCTTCTTAATCGTCAGTGATAATTAAACCTTTACATTGAGTGTCCCAGGAATATCGATGCATATCGGTCAAGCAGCACTAATATCTGATAAAAGAAAAAATCCTGAATACAACTAGGTTTTCCAAGGAGATCTCATTTGAGTGTCAGTTCTTTCATATTTAGTAAGACCTTTCATGAGCCGTCGTACAGCGGTGGCGCACTCTGAAAGCAGTCGTAGAAAAATGAGAGAAGCGGTTCAGTATAGATAGGGCGGCCCCTATAGTCTCATATTTCTCTACAAGGACTAACACAGAATCATATTATGTATAAAAGCGCCATGGATCCTGGCTCTCACACCATGTGCAAATGTTGAGGAATTATGTATCATCTGGTCATGGATTTTGGTGACAGATGTAAGGTGAGGCAGAGGAAGAATACGAGCAGCATCTTAAAAAGATGGAGAAAAGGCAGAAGGCGTTGAACTTTGTATTGTTACATGTTGAAATCAATTTCTGCTCAACAGATATCCTATGAGTTATTGTCGTTTGTCTTCTCAGTCATTGAGCATTGGTGAAGTAGCAGTGGCTATCTTTACTTGTGACGTATATTGTAGGATGCTGCTTTTCTTCTGACTATCGAACTAATCATATCACTGAGAGACTAATGTAAGTAATTTGAATTCTCTGTTTAATGTTCCAGTAGAAATTAAGCAATCTTCGGTCAGCAGTTGACATCTACGAGTACTAGCAACTGTTAATTCAGAGTGATTGTGAGACTGATGGAGCTTCTTTAATAAGTTGCCTCAATCTTAGTTGTATGTATCTAAAATTATTATTTTCAGGGAGGTGGTGTGCAATACATATTTCCTATACATCTTTATGATGTTGATGAGCAAAAATGCAGATATACAGTAATAATTTGGTTGAAATACATTTAAAGGCAAGTCTATACTATAGTAACTGGGACATATGACATAATATATGATATACAATGTCAGCAGAGTATATTGCTGTTTTGGCAGACACACAATTGGGCTAGGTGTCTTATTGACAAAAGGGATAGGGGCAGCCATATTTCAACCTTCCTGAGTCAGAGGTTGGGGTAAGAATGGAGTTAGTATGTTTGTTTTTACCATCTTCTCTATTGCCATCTTGAAGCCTTCATGGTGGAAGATCACCGTTTTTGGAGGTGAAATTATATAGTGCTATTCCCAATTTGCTTGCACTTTAAGACCCATTACTTTTATTGATGATGACTGTAGGATAGCTATTTCTGCTGAGGCCCACCTAATGACATATGCTCACCAAGCGTCTATGATCATCACATGCTTTTCTTTGCAATCCATGGTTATCCTCCTCTTCACCAATATTAGTCTGAGGTCTGTAAATGTACTTTTATATTGGGACTTGCTCAAGTTTGGAAATACTCCTAATAAACAGATTTCTTGGATCAGACTTAAGGATGCACCCATTGTTAAGTTTAAATCCCTTATTACCTCTAGCCAATAAGAAGTCAGTACCATGCATTCCATACGATATGTATATAATTTGGTGCTGTGACTTGACATGTGGGGCAGCAGCCTGTTGCAGCACTCAATATGCAGCACAGCTGTGCCGCAGTAAGGTTTGTCTAATGTAAATAATTAAACTGGGTCGGTTTGGAGATATTACTGCTCTGACTACATAAGCTGTTATCTCATCACACTTCTTGTCTGTTATTTATTTTCTCCAAGGTCTTTTCCCACTTGGATCTCTGGTCTGATATTGGTCTAACTGTGGAAGAGATTAATGCTTTGTGACTTTTTTCAGTGTCTTTTTTGCCTGTTTTCAATAATGCGTGTAGTACCCTGTTGCTGTCAGGTTCTGAGTCTCTTGGTTTGGGGATTGATCTCACTGCTGTAGTCTGGGATCTGCAAGCAACAAGCTGGCCAGGTGGTACTCCACTGTATTATTTCATCATTCGTGAAAAGATCAAGCAGATTCATGTGGAACATGTTACTCACTTTGTCGAAGGGACTGATTTCTCCAGAGTACGACATCAGATTTGAATGATGGCCCAATAGCCACATCAAGCCAGTAAGTGGCCACTCAGGGGAATTCACCAACATTGTATCAAGTTTATCGTGATATTGATGCCAGCAGTGCCTGCCTACATTAACTAGTTGCAGATACTGTATATTCTTTCTGTCCTGTTTGCTAAACAAGGGCTATGAGGGTGTTATTGGGTCAGTTGTTCCTGTTATTAAATATTGTTCTGATGTTTGGGATGTAGGTCCCACAGTGGTACAAATTGAGGCAAGGCTGCTATGTGGTATAGTAAAAACAAGGACCTCTCAACACCCTTTGTCAAAGAGGGTAATTGTAATTTGTTCAGTGCGACCCTGCACCTTCCATCATCCCATAGCAGACCAATTAGTATGGCATTTAACGGCAGGATTATTGGAATATTAATGAAATCTACTGGTAGGACTAAGTCTTTCCAGAAGCGTGCCAATATGTGTATCACACTCATAGTTTGACCTATATTCCCTGCGATAAGGTCAGAGTCATCCAGATAATACATTTGTGTGCCCAGATACTTCAAGGTATCACTTTCACTTACCAATGCTGTTGGGTCTACTTCCATTAAGAACCCTGCTTCTCTACTGCGGCAGTGGGGAACAGACATGACCTGTTCCAATTTACTCTTTTTTTAAAATGTTTTGACTAAGCATTTCTGTAGTGTCTGCATCATATGATGACATAAAAAGCATCAGACATAAGTAATAAGCATCAGTAACAAGAAAACATTACAAGTCGATCTTTAGTCTGCAGGAGGTACAAATATTGCTGCATTTCATGAAGTGGTCATGTGCGGGGTTTAAGGTTTTTTTTATACTGTGATTAACAGATTGGCATGACATAGGTGGTAGGTAGCGATTGTATCAGGGGGGGTCTGCCGCTAGCAGAGGGGAGGGCAAGTGGAGAAGTAAACTGAGAGGGATCGTGCAGATTTCACGGTGCTGGCACTTGTTGCAATTTACTATTAAGTCTGAGACAATTCAGATGTTTTCAGCCTCTTCGTTATCTCAGTTAGTTCTTCTTTAGTGTCACTTATATATATATTAGGATATCATCTCTACTTAATGAGGTAATGTGGGTGGTATTGGATCTCACCAAGCCTCTTTCTAGCCTATATTGTCAGAGATGACAGGCTAGTTTTTCCATTGCAAGGGCAAACAGCATGGGGAGACAGAACAGCCCAGCCTGGTTCCCATCATCATTGCCCATTGCACAGAATGCATATGTCCATCCCAGTCACTCAAAGGCATTTTTTAAATCTAGGGCTTCTACAGAGTGCAATAGTCCATCATTTGGAGCCTCTGCCATTACATTGAATAGACGTCTCAAATTGTGATAGTGTTACGGCTAGGTAAAAATATGTTTTTATCTGCATGGATTAGATGATGTAATACTTGATGTGTTCTATTTGCTATTACCTTGCATAAGGTGATCTAAATCTAGAAATGAAAGGTGTCTTTATGATGATGCTGCAAATGGGTCTTTATCTGTTTTAGGAGGCATCACTATTTCAGTTTCTCCATTTGTCTGTGGTAGTGTATGTATGTCATTTGCCTGGCTATACAGTGTCATTCATCTGGGACATATTTTGTGATGCTAATCAGTCATAAACCTCTTAGGGCAATCTATCCTTAGCTGTGGCCTTTACCCACGTTTCTTCTGGCTTCTTAACTTTCAAGAAGATTCAGTGGCTCCTCTAGGGCTTCAGTCACATGGAGACAGACATACCAGTTCAGGGACTGCTAGGTACTTGTCAGGAATTTGGCTTCGGGTGGGGGTTGTTGTGTTTATAGTTGCATGCTGTAGCTTTTGAAAATATAGTTAATTTCGGTCTGTGAATGTGTGGTTCTACCATAATCATTCATCAAGGTGGTCTATTTTGTCTGGTGGGCTCCGAGTGCAGGAGTGTTGTTAACAGCCTACCTGATTTCATTCGCAATAAGCAGTGTTATTCTTTAAGTCAATATAACAGTGACCAAAAGAATAATGGATTTAACCCAGATCTCTTGGCTGGGGGTGAATGTTTTGATTTGTTCTGCATTCCGTCCATCAATTGTGTGTCTTTTGCTTCCTCGCCTTAAGTGCGCCTGATATGCCAGACGTGGATCCCGGGCTCACTGTGCCACTGGATTCAAGCTATACTTGCTGATGAGGGGTTGTTATATGGTTTTTAGGCACATTATCGACATTGCTAAGTTAGCATGAGCTTCGCTGCCATGATGCTGCTTTTGCGCACGCTACTACATGACTTTGTTTTTGCAAGACTTTGTTTGTTCCTTTCACATGAGAACGGGTTGCTTTTCGCTTTCTCTGCCTTTCCTGGAGTTTAATCTGAACACGATGTGCAAGGTCGATAAACAATGCCCCTTGTTATTCTGTTCTGGTCAGTCCCTAGCTCCTAGACATAACATGCTTCACAGCTGCAGTACTGAAGACTCGTGCTTTGATATTACGTTGTTGCATGTTGTTTTAACACACTTGGAGAAAGCCGTTCCATGGAGAAGAGCTCTGCTGTTCCTATGATGTAAACCTTACATCCAGGCTTTAAGGTATGGGGTCGGCTGTCAAAGCCCAGAGAGAGTCCTTTTTATAAAATAAACTTCTTCTAGTCAAGGGGAGGGTGGTCAGGCCTATAGGCCCTTATTTCCACAGTCTTTATAAAATGACTTCTCCCTTTGTATTCTATGGAATTGTAACAATGCTAACTGTGCTAAGTTTATGCATTTTGCTGCTAGTAGTGGCACGTATACTGTATTGTAGAGCACGATAGTTAAAATAAACATTTTGAACTATTTCAGTGATTCTGCTTATTCTCATTGTGGACAAAGTACGAGTGAGGGAGCGAAAGAGTACTTCTTGCTCCCGCGATTCCTGAGAGAGTCGGAAGTTTTGTGTTCTGGGTTGTCTAATCATTTGTAGCTCCGTGATCTTTGGAGGAGAACGAATGAGACACTATAGCTAGTCGGTTTGGGATTTTGGGTACTGATGTGGTAGGTTGGTACACCCCTATTCACTGAGGTCCTGTTTTCCTGCGCATAGTTCTGTGTATGTGCAGAATCCCTGCAACAGGGTGAAACCCCGGAACCGGTCCCAGGATGCTTGTTTCCGGTCCAGGGAGGACCTGGCTTGGCAGTTCGGGCTGGACTGTTCCCATGAGGCACAGGGTCAAGACTGATTTGCATTTGGCCAGGTCTAAACTGGGGTTGCATGATGAGCAAAAGAATGATGGATTTAACACAGATCTCTTGACTGGGGGTGAATGTTTTGATTTGTTCTGCATTCCGTCCATCAATTGTGCGTCTTTTACTTTTAGAAAATTGGCATTTTTCTGCCCTAAACCAAATGTGGCTTTCTGCCTGTGTCCAGAGTCACACGACTGTGATTGGCTCTCCTGTGGTGTTTTGATTATTCCTTCCAGACATAGAGACTAAAGCGGCCTAGCTGTGGAAGTAGAAGGTCTTCCTGACAGGAATTCTTGGGAGGAGTTTTGCCCTGGCCTGGTGACACTTCAAAGAGGAACCTGACTCCAGGTCCGCCCTTGCCTTTGTCACCCCAGACAGTTTGAAGCCAAACCTGGGGGAAGGGAAAGAACTAATCATAACCAGTTTTGGGGGTAGGCCAAGGAAATCCCCCACACAAAGGCTGGGTCAAGCTATAAAAGTGCAACCTTCAGAACATTTCAGCACAGTCCTGGACCTGTGGAAGATTCCAAAGGAGGACTGCCCTACTCTCTGAGGAAGGAAGATTGAACCTGCTTGCTTTGATCGCGGGCTTCCCAGAAGTCACTTCAAAGAACAGTTGGCTGATCTGTTTGAGCTAGAGGGACACAACAAGCTTCCAGAGGCCTCTGCTGCAGCTGCCCAGCACCAACTGGATGTGCCTGAGCCCTGCTGCTGGCCTCTGCCAGAGTGAGTCCTGATCCCCAAGAGGTGCCCCAGTGGTCCTGCACCCTTGGGTGGCACCAGAGAGTACTACTCCTGAACTACTGGTGGAGCTACAGATGTTTAAGGCTCCTCACGACCGTGAAGCAGTCTCTTCACGCTAAGAAACGGCTGTCCATCATGACCACCAACATGAAACTCCAACAGGACCTGCACTTTGCACCAACATTAACCACCCATGATGTCCGGCTCTTCACGGCAAAACAGCAACAACCAGCGATGCCTGACATGAACCTCGCACAAACGACGACCACCTCGCGGCCCCTGCCAACGTGAACAGCATCTCCTTGCGCTGATGTGAGAAGGTAACTCTTCTGCAGGACAAACCTGGTTCCTGTAGCCGAAAAGTGTTCCATTGCTGTTGACCTGAACTTGTGACTTTACCCCGTTCCATCGCAACCAGATGATCGAGGATGGCGCTTTTTGGTGTTATTTTTACCTAAAACTTTCAAACCTCATATCTCTGGTTCTACTGATTGGAATTTGTTGTTTATTTGTTCAAATGTATTCTATTTTTCTAGAATGGTTCAGGTTTTTTATGTTGTGTTTTCACTTTATTACTATTTGAGTATTGCATAAATACTTTACGCATTTCCTCTAAGTTAAGCCTGACTGCTTTTGTGGTAAGTTAGTAGAGGGTTAAGCACATGTTTATTTAGTGACTTTTTATTGGTCACCCTGACTAGGATTATGTTTATTATTTGATTGAGTCCTCCACCCCCCCTTAACTAATAACCCACTTTTTTACACTCTATTTTCTCTGTATATTTTGCCTCTTTCTGCACGTTTCACAGCTTTATTTTGCCTCTTTCTGCTTGTTGTTGACCTTTACTTCACTTCTTTCTGCTCACTTGTCACCTTTATTTTGCTTCTTGCTGCTGGTTTCTGACCTCTATTTTGCCTCTTTCTGCTTGTTTCTCACCTTTATTTTGCCTTTTACTTCTCGTTCTTAACCTTTATTTTGCTTGTTTCTGAACTTTATTCTGCCTCTTTCTGCTCATTTCTCACCTTTATTTTGCCTGTTTCTAATTGTTGCTGACCTTTGTTTCGCCTCTTTCTGCTAGTTTCTCACCTTTATTTTTCCTCTTTTTGCTCGTTGCTGTCCTTTATCTTGCATCTTTCTGCTCTTCTCTCATCTTTATCCTGCCTCTTTCTGCTCCCTTCTGACTTTATTCTGCCTCTTTCTGATTGTTTTTCACCTTTATGCTGCCTCTTGCTGCTTGTTTCTGACCTCTACTTTGCTTCTTTCTGACCTCTTTGTGCTCGTTTTTAGGTCGAGCCTAGCGCAAGCGCGCATGCTTCTTGTAAGTTCTTTAAACTACTCTGTGTGGGTCTGACTCCCCCCCAGGCATGTGGTTGGCTTTTGCGTGTGTCTTTCAAAAATGAAAGCACGCAAATGGCTAAAGGCGGGCGCATGTCCCACCTCTTTTGTTAATGTTCACTCCCACGACGTTTTGCTCTCGGGAACGAGCAGCGGCGCGCAGGGCGGCAGCTGCATTCCTCATGGGTCAGGTTACCGTGCTTTCTCTTTCGCTTGCAATCTGACTGAATGTCCAGTGCTGTATTCCTTTCACAGACAGCGTCTTCCCTTCGACTCGTTGTCTCCTTTTTACAAACACCATCTAGGCACGATACTCTCTACCCCAACCCTCCCGGAATTTTACGGCACAACTTCAGACTGACTGACTCCGCCCTTAACCTTCATACCTTCCACAGATGCTACACTAACATGTGACTGACTGCCCAGTGCTGCAATTTGCCTCTTATTGCCACAACAATATGCTGCGATTGACTTTCCACAACATAACAAGCTTTTAATTGGCTGGGCAAGCGACAGACTCTTCCCTACCCCTTCACAGGCACAAACAGGACACCAGTGACGTGGCGCCAGTGCTAAATGACTTTTCTGTGCCAATAACAGCCCTTCGAACGTTTGGCGTTGATGACAAAGGCTAAAGATTTATTTTCACAATAATACATGCGCTTAAATTTGTGCATGCAATGACAACAATTTCCTTCATTTATATGATCATTATGTTTAATTTTCGTACTATTAGTCCTCCTACTATAGATGTCGTACATCCTAACATTAAAATGTAATGGAAGAGGTAAAATTGATGTTTTATGCACGGGCAGATTTAAGTGATTTGCCCAGAATCACCGGATCTTGAGCCGGCCTCGGGACTGACAAATGATTCACTATCGTTGTCTCCTTTTTACAAACACCATCTAGGCACGATACTCTCTAGCCCAACCCTCCCTCTACAACATACCTTAAAAACATTGCCAATAGCTCTCACTAAACACTTAAAACGTCCCAAAGGCGAGACCTATCGGCTATGGCAATGCTTGTTTACCTTTATTTTGCCTCTCTGCTCGTTGCTGACCTTCATTTTGCCCCTTTCTGCTCATTGCTGACCTTTATTTTGCCTCTTTCTGCTAGTTTCTCACCTTTATTTTGCCAGTTGCTGCTGGTTTCTGACCTCTATTTTGACACTTTCTGCTCATTTCTGACCTCTATTTTGCGTCTTTCTGCCCATTCTGCCCGTTCTTTTGCCTCTTTCTGCTCGCTTCTGACCTTTATTATTTTGCCTCTTTCTGACCTTTATTCTGCCTCTTGCTGCTGGTTTCTGACCTCTATTTTGCCTCTATCTGTTCAGTTCTGACTTTATTCTACCTCTTTCTGCTCCCTTCTGACCTTTATTCTGCCTCTTTCTGCTCATTTTTCACATTTATTTTGCCTCTTTCTGCTCGTTGCTGATCTTTATTTTGCTTCTTTCTGCTAGTTTCTCACCTTTATTTGGCCTCTTCCTACCCTTTTTCCCCTGGGACTGTGGGGGGAATCTCAAGGTCCCCGTGGTCCCTTCCGCCTCCCCACCTCCTGTGGGAGCTGGCATTGCTCTTGCATGAAGGGAGCTGCTGGAAGTGCAGCTCTCCGCATGCAAGAGCAACCTATTTCATCTGTTTCCCTGCCCGCATGTCTGCAGGCAGGGAAAGAGATGAAACCTCCTCTTCCAGCGGGCGGGAGCACTTTGACAGCTCCCGCATGCTCGAAACGGAGTGTTTGCTTTTGCTTGGCGGGAGTTGACAAAGCTCCCTCCAAGGGAAAGCAAACAGCTATGTCCCGGGGTAGCGGTCTCCAGGGCCATTTATGGCTCCAGGAGGGAGGCCACACGATTTTCAATGGCCACCGGGGAGGTGGTAGTCCCTGGGGCCAAGAACATCCCGCACGGCCCCTCTCCTAAAACAAAAAAGAAAGTCCCGGGGAGGGGGTGAACCCAGCGGAAGTGAAGAGCATCAGAGATGTATTGGCAAAGTTTCACCACTATCCAGTCCATGAACAAGTCCCGGAAGCTGCATGCTGAAAATAAAAAGGTGAATTCCAGAGATTCGAATACTCCTTGTTTCAGGATTTATTGCCAGCTACCTTCCAAAGAAAGCAGGAGCTTTGACCTATAACTCAAAATTCGAGAGTGGAAAAAATATGGTACAGGTGGTTGTTTCCATTTGATATCACCTTGAGTTTAATAATAAGTTTCATCAACCCTCCTGTAAGCACACGGCAACCGAAATACTGAACGTCACTATGGAGTAAGAGCAAACAAACTTTGAGAAGGAACACAGGATGCATGCCCAAAAAACATCAAGACAAAGGAGATGGTTTGAGAATGCCTACACTGCCAAGACAATGGGGAGTGAGGAAAGCCCATGCAATGCTGCAACGCTGATCCAGGGTTCTGTATGAGACCTAGACCTTTTGTTTGTGTACCGTGGGGTGATGTGGGCAGGCATACAAGAAGGGGGGGGAGGGGAACGATCAATAAATGAGTGAATGATTCCGTCAAGGTTGGATCTGTAGACCTGGATCAGGGAAACATCCAACCTGGGTAAGTCTTGAAAATAGTCGGAAATGGGAGGATGGAGAGTACGAGGGCAAAGTGAGGAAAAATCTCCGTCTACAAAAGGTATGCGAGAGAGGAGGTATCTACGGGCGAGTAGGCCATTCTGTGTCTCACCTTATGGTGCAAACATTGTTACGTCACATTTGAGGGGATGACTGGTCCAGTACTCAGAAGGCCTACCCTGATATACCCTATAGTTGGGGAGAATTTAGGTGATAAGTTTTCTTATTCAAATTCAAAGGAGAATGGATCTCTTGACCTGAGTAACCAGTGTTTGCAACGTTTGTGTAATGTACCAATAAAAAACCCTCATTCACGTACACAAGTCGGAAAGGCGGTATATCTTGATTCTCCGCCCTGTTTTAAAAAAACGTGACAGCATCATCATTGGGTTTCTTTTTCAGTCGTATGCTTCCTCCATCCGGAGGTGAACCACTGGTTATTACAGTAGTGATCAACGAAAAAAGGTGGGGGTGTTTTAGTGAAGTGAATTTTCAAGTGATGTTAAAAGACTCGTATACCTAGATTTGTATTTTAATCAGTCTAGGTTAGAGATTAATTAAAAACGGTGTCGTGCGTAGGAAGACCTGTTATTAGTCCACCGCACTAAAAGTGTCCATAAAAAAGGTCGACATGTTTCAGCCCTATGGATTGCCCAGATGGGTCAGGGGGCTTTCTTCAGGACCTATGAAGTGAGAGGGCCGTGTATTGTCTGCAGTCTCCTTGAAACCGGGTATTATTAACTCGATTCTGTAGTGGTCAATTAGTACCTCAAGTCCTAGATAGCGGACTTCATCTGGTAGCCAATAAGCTCTTTGACCTGCTGCTGTGAGGTGCAGCACGACTTGTGCTGGCTCTTCCTTTGGCAACCTGGATGAGGGAAGAGCCAGCACAAGTCGTGCTGCACCTCGCAGCAGCAGGTCAAAGAGCTTATTGGCTACCAGATGAAGTCCGCTATCTAGGACTTGAGGTACTAATTGACCACTACAGAATCGAGTTAATAATACCCGGTTTCAAGGAGACTGTGACAATACACGGCCCCCTCTCACTTCATAGGTCCTGAAGAAAGCCCCCCTGACCCATCTGGGCAATCCATAGGGCTGAAACATGTCGACCTTTTTTATGGACACTTTTAGTGCGGTGGACTAATAACAGGTCTTCCTACGCACGACACCGTTTTTAATTAATCTCGAACCTAGACTGATTAAAATATAAATCTAGGTATACGAGTCTTTTAACATCACTTGAAAATTCACTTCACTAAAACACCCCACCTTTTGCGTTGATCACTACTGTAATAACCAGTGGTTCACTCCGGATGGAGGAAGCATACGACTGGAAAAAACCCAATGATGATGCTGTCACGTTTTTAAAACAGGGCGGAGAATCAAGATATACCGCCTTTCGACTTGTGCGTGAATGAGGGTTTTTATTGGTACATTACACAAACGTTGCAAACACTGGTTACTCAGGTCAAGTGATCCATTCTCCTTTGATTTTGAATACTAATATAAGGAAGCTGACTGGATTACAGTCCCTTCTTTCTCCCTCCTTTTGATTTATTATATGGTAAGTTTTCTTATACACAGTTGTTTGGTTTTGTATTTAAGGTGTGCAGGGGTAATAGAGAAAAAAATGAAGTATTGACCCCACATGCACTGTCGAAACAATTTTCAAGATACTTTCCTTAAACATGAAGGAACATAATGCACCAAATAAATGAGTGAATATATGGGTGGCAGTATTGTAAGACAGATATGACATAATATGTCTACAGGACCCACTTGGCCTAAATTAAGAATAGAGAATGCAACACGAACTATATCCCCAGGCTTATTTTCCTTTAAATGTAAGAAAACATAATGAGGTGGCTCTTTTTCCACAGATTGGTACACCTTAAAGCTAGTACCTATTGTAAAAATAAGAAGGGTAGGCATGTGATGGTACGAGGACAGTTTGAGAAAAAAAACTATCATGACGGCCACTACCTACACTCCCAATACAAAGCAAGACAGATTACTTTGCGACAGGGAATATCATTCTTTTTTTTTGTTTAAATATCTTTATTGGTATTTTTTCAGGCTTTTACCATAACTGACATCATTATTATGCATAACAGTATCAATCGTACATCATAAGGGTATGGTGTCCATATAACTTACATCAATGTAGTGGGCAATAGCATTGAGTTGGTGGTATCACATCAATCCCATCTACAAATGTATACATTATGTCGGACTTTCATAGATAAATCCTGGTGTGTTATTGCATGTACATATTGCCACATCATCGTTGCTGTGTGTGGTACAGGGCTATATACAACTTAATTGAGACAAAACTCTGTTTGAGTCGATAGCACAATACTTAAGATACAGGCCACATCAACTCAGTGGAGGAGCTCGTCAATCAAAGTTAAACAATATTAGGAACACAATAGCATAGAATGACAGTGCACGATAGGTATTTAACGCGCAACCATCAATAAAATCTGATTTTCCAATAAACATATATTCAACATATAAACATATAACTTTGTTAACTGCCATCTAAACTACGCAAGCCGAGCCACTACTGCATATCTGAGCATCTCTACTTGTTATCTACCCATCTATGCCGTGTGTCTCACCGTATCTGGGGCCAGCATACAGTACGTGTCTATAGGTGACGAGGAATCCATCAATGAAGGTACTCCCCCTCCCGGCGGCCCACGGGGTTTTAATGATCCCAAATGCGGTATTGGGGAGTTCTGGGGTATGCGATTGTCTTTATGACTGGGCACAGATTTCGATCGCTAAATACCATCCTGACTGTTGTGATTAAATGTGTTGCTCAGCCGCTGCACTCGTCGCTTCACCACCTTGGAGAGCCACTAGCATGACATCCCAACTTTGTGCTATTGGATATTTGCGGAGCCCCGCCGTCTCCTCTCTGTGTAGTGCCGTACTCTCTGCCTGTGCCCATATTATAAGCGAACGCCTCCAACCGACTATCTCTGGCGGGTCTGCTTGTTTCCATCGTTTCGTTATTAATCTTTTCGCTGTTATTAATCCTAGGTCTCTGAATCTCGAGATGGTCCTATTTTTTGGGGGTCTGGCAAAGAGTCCCAGTATGCAGGTCTCCCATGTCGTCGGGAGAGGCGCGCCTGTACACGCAGCCAGTGTTGTGGCCACTGCCTGCCAGTACTGCTGTAGGTGTGTGCATGTCCAGAGCATATGTAACAAATCTGCATCTAATTGTTGGCAGCGGGGGCATGTAGAGGTGGTGATGTGGAAATACCTATTTATTTTATCTGGTGAGAGATATGCCCTCTGTACGATGTATGTCTGTATAAGTTGAAACCTAGAGTTCCTTGGTATGCGTCTTGAACTCGCCAGTACAGCATCCCATTCTCTGTCCGTCCATGGCCGACCTCTATCAGCCTCCCAACTATTTCGGAGTCGTGACATTGGCTTGAGTGTATGGGCAAGGAGCGCCTCCACCAACCAGTGCACTATGTGGGAGCCCGCCCCCACAACATGCAGGTATTGAAGGAGTAGGTGTGTCGGCGGTTCCGCCGTCAGGTCTCCCCAGGCATCTGATAGGGCTTTCAGTAGGGAGGCATGTAAAAGGAATTGGCCCACTGGCACCTCAGTGTTTGCAGCCAGCGTCGCAAAGGGCACGAGCACGCCGTCGTCGTAGAGATCTCCCAGTGAGTCCACTCCCGCCGCGTGCCAGGGCGCCAGGGCTATTTCTGATGTTTCCAGTTTGCCTCGTGGCGTGCCTAGCAGTGGCAAGGCCGGGGCATATGGGAGAGTCTCGCGCGTAAGATATAAACTCCTCTTATAACAGCGCAATGCTAAACCCAGATGTATTTGTTTTGACCGTGGGGATTTCGCGAAAGGGTGAAACAAATAGCAGATCCGAGAGCGGGTCCGGGGTTGTGTCATGGTTGCCGTATCTTCCAGGTGTTGACCATCAAGCCACTTCGCCACCCATTGGAGCTGCGCGGCCAAGTAGTACAGTTCCATGTTTGGAACAGCAAGCCCGCCTCGATCGGTGGGAGCATAGAGCTTCCATAGGGCCACTCGCGGTCTCCCAGTGTTCCAAATAAAATCTCGGAACAGCCGTTCTAGTTCCCGAAAGAGCCTGGATGGGACATAGAGTGGGAGATTAGTAAAATAATACAGCAGCTTGGGTAGCGCAATCATTTTCACCAGAGCGATACGGCTCATAACATTTAGGGGAAGTGTCTTCCAGAACCGCATTTGGGCGCGGAGCGCCGAGATTGCTCTCGTCAAGTTACCCTCCAGTAGGTCGTCGGGCGACCGATATATATAGAGTCCGAGATATCGAAATGTAGTGGGATACCACGTGAGAGCTGAATCATTTATGACCACGGCTTCCTCCGCTACGGTAGCGCCGAAGGGGTATACCCCCGACTTGGCCCAGTTAACCCGAAGCCCGGATATTCCCTCAAAGTTTCTGAGTATATCTGCAATGGACGATGGGATCGCAGTAACATCCCGAAGGTATAATAGCAGGTCATCAGCATATAAGGAAACTGCGTGCAGTCCATCCCCTAACTGTATACCCCAATCTTTCCCGTCCCTCCGGAGCATCATCGCCAGCGGCTCCATCGCCAGAGAAAACAGCAACGGGGACAGGGGACATCCTTGACGCGTCCCTCGTCTCACCCGTATTGGATCCGAGATCAGCCTACCGGTGCGGACTCTAACTGTGGGTCGCTGATACAATAGGCGAACCATGTTTAAAAAGACGTCTCCCAATTCAAATGTGCCCAGGACTGCCCTTAGATAAGGCCACTCTAGAGAGTCAAAGGCTTTCTCCAGATCGAGAACTAAGCATCCCGATCTAGGCCATCTATGCGTTGCATAATGCTGTAGTTTAAAAAATCGACGGATATTCAGAGAGGTGCACCGGTCCGGGACAAAACCGTTTTGGTCAGGGTGCACCAATGTTTTCACAGCGGGAGAAAGACGTCTGGCCAGCAGCGATGCAAAAATTTTGTAGTCAGTATTGAGGAGTGCTAGTGGGCGGTATGAGCCCAGGAGTTCGGGGCTTCTATCCGGCTTAAGGAGGGAGACCAATAGGGCTTCATTTTGTGTAGTTGGGAGGGCGGAATCATCCAGCGCAGCTTCATACACCACCAACAACTGCGGTATCAGAATGTGAGCATATGCCTTGTAAAATTCGGTCGGGAGACCGTCGGGCCCGGGCGACTTCCCATTTGACAGCGAAAAAATACTATCGCGGAGTTCCTCAGAGTGCAGAGAGGCATTGAGAACCTCGCACTGAGTGGCTAGCGGCTTTGGTAGGTCTAGAACTTCCAGGTAAGTCTGTAGCTCCAGAGGGGTGACCTGCACACATGGTTGGTATAAACCCCGATAATGTAAGATGAATGCTTCGTGTATACCACGTTGCGTATATGCAGCACTTCCGTCTGCTGTTCGTATCGATATGATCGGCGCAGAGGAGTCGTTCTGGCGGATAAGCCATGCAAGCAATTTGCCAGCCTTATCGCCCAGTTGGTGCGTTCGTGCCGAGTGGGCAGCGTAATTCAGACATTTCAACCGCTCCAGTAGCAGCGCATGTTTTGTCTTGTGGGCATCCAACTGCTCCTGGGCTCCATCTGTGGCGGTTTGTTCACTAGTGGCCAATCGCCCCTCCAACGCAGTAATTTCCCTCTCTAGTTGCTTACGCATACCTGATTGTGTTCCCAGGCAGTGTCCTCTGACGACCACCTTAAAGGCGTCCCACTCCACCAGCGGCGAAGCGGCCGTGCCCATGTTTTCATCAAAATATTGTGCCACTGTGGTGGCCAGTGCGTCACGGAAGGATGCATCTAATAAGACGTCTGGTTGGAGGCGCCACATAGGGATTGGTGGCGTCTCAGCCTCCCAGCACAACTCAAGCAGATGTGGGTTATGATCGGAGTGTGTGCGTCCTAGGTATGAGGTGTCGGTTATACATGGGAGGAGGTCATTCGATATCATGAAGCGGTCTAAGCGGACATGTAATTTGTGCGCTCCAGAATAGTAGGAGTATATCCTGTCTAGTGGGTATCTGAACCGCCACACATCGGTAAAGTGCCAGTGCTCTGCCCAGTGCGTCAAGGCCTTTGCAGCCGTATTGGTTGCCGTTCCCGGCAAAGGGGGAAAGGAACGATCCAGGGAGACATCCAACACACAATTATAGTCCCCTCCCAAGATCTTGGGTACATCGTGCCATGCGGAAAGCTTTTGCGACACTTGATCTAGGAACGCAGCTTGCTCAGTGTTAGGCGCGTAGATTGAGGCCAGCACCACTGGCTTACCATCTAGCGTTCCTCGAACCATGACATATCTGCCCTCCCAATCTACCATTGTGTCCGTCACCCGAAACGGAGTACCGGGCCTCACCCAGATTAACACCCCACGTGCATAAGCAGAGTAACCAGTTGCGTATAGTTGCCCCCTCCACCGTCTGTGAAGACGAGCAATCTCAGCATGGGGCAGGTGTGTCTCCTGAAGGAGTGCAATTTGTATGTGATGTCTCCTTAAATAGGAATATATGAGGTAGCGGCGCTCCGGGCTATGGATCCCCCTCACATTCCATGTCGCTATCTTAACAGGTGCCATCTGTTATGTGTCAAAGGTGCCAGTATCGCCCTCCATCCCAGGGACGGGGGGGGGACTGTTAGTGGATGAAGTAGACACACACGCATACATATTGTCTTAGGGGAATTAACATTCCAGCTATCTCGTCGTCGTGCAATAGTGATGGCATAAGGAACAAAAAAACAACTAGAACTTAAGAATACCATGAGAGCAATTCTACAACTGGTAGTTGCCCAAACTGTCAATACAACAACACACCACTAACGTCTGGGGGAGACTATAGCGCACAGCAATAGGAGGGTGTACAGCGGCTAAATACAAATGGTGAAATGAATCGTCCCTGACCGTGAGGTCCAGTTCCGGCTAGTCACAGATAAGGACAGGGCAGTTATTTATTAAACATACATAATATTCCCATGTAGGGGGAGACCAGTATAAGGATCTAATTGGGGGCCCAAACCATCCACAGATCAATTTTTCCCCTACAGCTACTGCATACTATCAATACAGTGTGTCCGCAAGAGATTCAAGTTCTTATACTTGCGTGTCCAAGAGGATCTGATGCCAGGTGCCCAGTGAAGAGGGAAGAAACCCAAACCGCGAACAAACAATATCTAAGTGATATCGTCCGAGGTCTGCGGAGTAACGTGCGGTGGCGCACATGAGTCTTGGGATACAGGGATGTTGTCCGACAAATCGTCCTCGCTGGGTGGCCCCTGTGCATCAGAGTCTGAGGTGGCATCGCCGGCCGGCGAGCCACTAATATTCGCCACGGCCTGCACCGCTTCCAATTGTCCGCTTAATACCAGTTCAGGTGAGGGACCACTGGCCTGCGAGGTCGGGGGTAATAGCTTCCGCTGTCGTCTGCGGCGTCGTCTCTGAGGGACGTCAGTCCTCGTCTCCCCCGCCCTGGCTGTGGTGGGCCACGAGCGTCCATCCATTCTTCCACACTCTCTGGGGTAGTGAAGAAATGTGTTTTGCCATTTGCGATAACTCTTAGCTTCGCAGGGAATAACAGTGAGTATTTTAGGTCACTCTGTCGCAGTCTCCGCTTCACCGCAAGGTAAGAGTGCCGCTGTCTCTGTACTTGAAGAGTATAGTCCGGGAAAATCATCACTTTATGGTTCTCCACCTGTATATCTTGTAATTTCCGGGTTTCCTGGAGCACAGCGTCTCTATCCCTGTAGTTTAACAGCCGGATTAGCAGAGGCCTCGGGTTTGACCCCGGGGGCGGGGGCCTAGTTGGCACCCTGTGTGCCCTCTCGACAACAAAGTGCGGGGATAAGGCCTCCCCTGGGAGCAGCGTACGGAGCCAGTCCTCTGCGTAATGTACCGCACTTCTTCCCTCAATTCCCTCCGGAAGGCCCACTACACGTAGGTTGTTGCGCCGGGCCCTACCTTCCGCATCTTCCGCCCTGTCTTCTAGATGTTCCACTCTATTCAGCAGGTCTTGGATATGCGTCTCAGCCAAGGACATCCGCGGCGGGATCTCTGCAACTGTCCCCTCTGTCGCCGTGGTGCGGTCCGCAAGCTTGCGGTGGTCAGCGTGCAGCAGTGTGAGATCCAACGCCACTTTGTCTATCTTGCCTTCCAGGGAGGTGCGTATTTGGTTCATTGTCTCTCCCAATTTCTCCACTGCCGCCAGTACTGCATCCAACTTGTGCGACATGGGATCCATTACGTCTGAGGACGCCATCTTGTCCACCTGCGCTCGCGTCTGAGGATGGGGGCCGCCGCTCCTCCGGCGCCAGCCTTTGCGCGGCCTCCCCGCGACATGGGGCGTCAGGTATCAAGGACCGGGCCCGCCGCCACTGCTCCGTGGACAGCCCCGAGAGCGCTATCAGGCTCAGCACACACTAGGCCGGGCGGGCGCAGCACACCTGTCTGTGTCCTCCCCGAATCACAGCTCAGCAGACGCCGGGGCAGTCGGTCCAGGCCCCCAGCGCAGCTGCACAGATCCAAGAGGCCGGGCACACCCAGTGTGACGCTCCCCAGAGCTTCGCCTTCCTCTGGGTCACATCTCACCGGCCAGCAGACACCAGGACATAGCGCACTGTTCACAGAGGGATGCCAGGAGTGTGGATGCACAGGTCTTCCTGGGCAGAGCGAGCCCCGACGGTCACGGCCCAGCGCTCCGTATATTTGCCCCACAGTGGGCCACGTTATTTAAGCAGGGCAACACAGGTAGCGGGCCACAGACCAGTTCTCAGCCCGCATGAAGTAGAGTCACTCCTAAAGTAGGCCCCGACCTGCGCTACACTGCGCGCGCAGTACCTCCACAGCAGCTCCCGTCCGGATGAGTCTCCGTTGTGGGTTCTGGGATCTCCCGCCTAGGGCCGCCTCCGCAGACCGTCTGGGCGCCCACGCGGGCCGGAAGGGCAGCGCCGCACTCCAATGGTGCCTGCCACCCCGCGGGTAACGGCGTAGCTGCTCAGCCGCCCGCCCCGTTTCCTATGTAGATACGTCAGCGTGTACATCCACGCCGGTCCCCCAACCCCGAGTCCGATCAGCCAGGGCCAGTGCAGTCCTCCTCCGGGTTATTTGCCAAGCAGGCAGAGAGATAGTTTCCCGCTGGTCGACGAGGCCGGATGGGCGGGGCCAGACCCCGGCCTCGCGCTCCGCAATGCTCCCGGCGTCCCGGAGCCACCGACGGCCAAGGCGCCTAGGGGAGCAGCCGTCACCGCGACTCAAGAATAGTGCTGTTTCGCCCCCAAGTCGGAGCTCCAAGCTCGCCCCCTGGGCGTTACCAGCAACTCGCTGCCTCTGTTACTCGTTTACAGCCGGAGAATTGTAGCCAGGAGTGGGAGCCACGGACGGAGCTTTACCGCCGCACGTCCGACTCCATTGCCGGCCAAGCCACGCCCCGACAGGGAATATCATTCTTCTGTAGGATTTTATCTTGGTTTTGACCCCACCAAAAATAGGGCAGGTGTACCCCAGCTATCCCTCCCATACCACTTGGTGTATTTTCAAGAAAACTGAAGAGTGCACTTCAGGATATTGAGCTGAAAGGTGTGTGGAGAGAATAGCATGAAAACGATAGAGAATATACATTCTTTTCACAAAAAGGCAGAGGTATTTCCGATAATTATTTTAGACCATCTTGGTTTTGACCCCTCCAAAAATAGGGCAGGTGTACCCCCTCTATCCCTCCCATACCACTTGGTGTATTCTCATGAAAACTGAAGAGTGAACTTCAGGATATTGGGCTCAAAGGTGTGTGGAGAGAATTGCATGATTATAGAGAATATACATTCTTTTCACGAAAAGGCAGAGGTATTCCCGATAATTAATTTGGACCATGCGCCTATTCAGATCTTAATTACGTGGATGGATAGAAAGAGAGCAAGGGGACGTTCGAATTTCACAGAGGCCACAGTACGCAAATCTGTCATGCGTAGAAAAGTAGGGACCATATGAAGAAATAGTATACACTTAATGACAAGCACAACATTATGGGACACCTGTAAAACAGTCATCAGTGGAAAGTGCATAGGGAGGATGGTGGAAGTCAAGAGGGTAAAGCATCTCGTAATAGAGCAACTAGAAAAAGAATTTAAGTTAGCAGAGCAAGACTTCAAGGCCAACCCCTCACATGAAAAGCCAAGATTGATCACAAACATCAGGGGCAAGCCCAGCGCTATTGTGGCCAATAGGGCTAAACATACCCTCCTTAGGTTGCAGAAATATCATGAGAATAAAGTAGACACCCTTGGGTCGCATCTGTTGAGAATAGAGCAAGAAAGGGGTTACATAGAAGCTATACAAACATCACACGTAAAGCAAGTTATACCCAAGGAAAAAAAGAGGGAAACATTCTATCATTTCTATTCCTCCCTATTTAAATCAACCCGAGGGATCAGGATAGGTGCCTGAAGAGCACATTAACGGTAGGGCGAAGAGAGGTATTGAAAGCTCTCACTGCCATCAAAACTTTCAATTAACACAAAGCACCAGGCCCTGATGGGTTTACTGAAATTTTTTCTAAAACCTTTTCATCATCGATAGCAGCCCAGTTAGCCAAACTGTTTAACTCTTTACCAGCTGTCACAGGGGTAACACTCACAATGGTTGAGGCTAATATAAGTGTCATACCTATACAAGGGAAAGACCCCAAGTAGTTTATGCATCGTATAGGCCAACTGCTCCGATGAACCTTGATGCCAAGATATTTACAAAAATTCTCCCTATGAGATTACAACTGATCCTTCCTGCCCTTATTCACCTTGACGAATCATACTTCGAAAAGTAGCGGCAGACCCATGACAACATAAGGAGACAGGTCCACTTGTTTAGGAAGGCTCGAAGAAAATCGGTTCCGACAATCTGTGCAACACTAGATGCTGAGAAGGCCTTCGACCGGGTGGAGTGGTGTTTTTTTATTCAAGTTCGTGGAGAGCATGGGTTTTGGACCACGATTCCTATTAACGGTGAAGGTATGATAGAAAGCCCCAATATCAGAGATGGCGGTCAATGGGGGTACAACCCGGCAGGTCATCCAGGGGAAGGGAACGAGGCAGGGTTGTCCCCTTTCCCCTCTCTTACTTGCTATCAGCATGGAGCTCTTTGCACACAAGTTTAATGAGGACAAGCCCCTTAGGAGGTTAGAATTTGACTCAGATATTCATAAAGGTATGCTCTTCGCTGATATTTTTTTTACCTTAACATCCCAACCAGAATGCATTATCAAACTGCTGACCCATTTACTTGAGTATGAAAACTTGTCTAGATTCAAAATAAATACAGTCAAATGTGAACTTTTGAACCTAAATATTCAGGACCTGACAGATTTTCAAGCTTATTACCAGGTGCCACAACTTAGAATGGTGCCAGAATGAAATGTGCGGTGTTACAATAAATGTTTGGTGCATATGGCCAAGGCCATAGGTGGTAGAGCTCTGTGGGACTTAATATGAAGATGTAAAGGGGATAGCCCAATGAATGCTTACTTAAGTCTGTTGCTTAGGGTAAGGGAAAGACTAAGAATAAAACTGCAACTTACATCTTCCCTTCACCATTGTCTTGCTTCGCCTTTCAGACCACACGGTGGCTCAAACACGGCGAAGCAGGAGACATAAAACACAACACCTAGAAAAGGGTTTCACTTTACAAAATGCAAAGACTCTCTTTTTAGAATAAGGCTTGGGGTTTTATTTATGCAATGCTCTCTAACAGAAAGGCTTTCCCAGATGTCAAAGGAACTACATTCAAATAACAATAGAGATATATATTTATATGCAAGCAATAATAACACACTTGGTAAATGCAACAGTTAAATACATGGATAATAATATGAAATACAAGCAGCAAATAATATAAGATAACACTGAAGAAAATATGCTGGACGTCCTGCAAGAGATCAGAAAGATATATGTACACTAAATACATTAAATGATTACTTTGGATGTGCACCTTGACTCATTCACACATCACAAAGAAAACACCTCAAATGATCAAAGCCACTGGCCACACATCACAATGGCAATAATCAAAACTCAACACTTCACCTGGTGCAAACACTGCATCTTAGCCCATTCCAGACCGGGGGATTTACAGCCGGGGATAAGAGCCTCAACAACCAGGGTTCTGCTGTACCGAAGTAGACGCGTCCGTCCCCATTCGGATTCCAAAATCCTGGTTTCTAAGTCAACAACCCTCAGCTTTATAATCTCAAAACACACTAGAAGGTTCAAGAGTCTTGCCCCTCTGCGCCAAGGAAACTTACTGGAACTGGCTAGTTTCCAGGCAAGCATTCCACGGCAAGGAGGAGTTCCCACTTTCCCTCTACATTCTCACATGTTCCAGCCTTTATCTTGAGAAGCTTACGAAAGCCTTCCAGGGTACATTAAACAATCTCTCCCAAAACAGACCTTGAACGTGATTAACACAAGCAACTTGCACACACTCTGGGGGCCTGTCTGTGCGTGCAGAAAAGCTCAAGCAAGGCAGAGTCCGAATTCAGGATGACATGAGGCCATGTCAAAGCCAATAGTAAGAACTTCATAATACTTCCCAGTGTACAACATAATGCACATGTGTGCACCACTGCCTATAGCATCATATACTTCATCTCTCAATGTACAACATAATGCACATTTGTGCACCACTGCTCATAACACTGCACTTCGGGACCAAAAAGTACATTCCACACCTCTCTCTCATGCTTTCAAATGCACATCCCACACGTTCTGTTCTTGGCAAGGCTGTTCCACTCTGTGACAGCTCCCACTGTATAACTGCAAGATTACAAGAAAGAAACCACTAGAAAAACAAGGCATATGCAGGACGTCGTACGTTCATGCTAGGATAAAGTAAAACACCAAAGTCAATTAAAATGATGGTAGTCCAAGGTCATCACGTGGTGTCAGACCACAAGAGTGCCTCTAGCACTACAACCATTCACACCCATACACTTTAATCCATTGTTAAACACCTGCCCTGGAAACGGTGCTTTTGAGGTCTGGTGAGAGGGCCATTGCCTCATGATTTCTGACCTGTATATCAAGACATTAGAACAGTGCAGAACAGAATTTAGGATAAAAGAAACCTAAAGATTCAGATGTATACAATTGAGGGAGTGAGTTGTTCATTCCCTGTTAGCCCTGTCATTCCCATCAGCCACTGTTAGGGAGCTGACTCCCTTTGAGAAATGTGTGGTAATAGGATTAGAGGTTGTCACTTCAACTGTTTACTTCACTCCGCTGACAGCGGCCCCTAAACCTCGAGACCCGCACAAGGAATACTGGAATATGTTACTAGGGAAGGATTTTACAGATTCATATCGGGAGGCCATTATGCGAGACTTAGCAAAGCATACTTTTAGCATAACAAGAAAGGAGGCATATTATAAAATATCATATGACTGGTACTTTTACCCTACTACGATGCATTACTTTTTTCCCACTGTCAGCCCAAATTGCTGGGTGGAAGGTAACTGGGAGACTTGCACCACATCTGGTTGGACTGTCCACTTGTCAAACCTTATTGAAAAGAAGTACTGGGAGCTATGAAAACAATTATGGGATATCCTATTCCGTTGAGGTAACAGTTGTGCCTTTGGGGTTATTCCACGTCCCTGAGACATTTAACAAAGGCAGATAAGTTCATTTTTGGAGCTGCTAAAACAACACCAGCATCTTTTTGGAGAAAAAAAGAAACACTCTATTTCTTTCTGGCATGCTAGCCGATGAAAATGATGGCAATGGAGAAATTGTCCTACAATATGCTTTCTAAGAATGGGGATAATGGGTCAGTATCGGACCCAATGCTTCAGTACTTGTCAGAAGGCCTGGCCCTGATTGTGTCTGCCTAGTGTGAAATAGCATAATGTGTTTTCCTGATGACAACAATTGCTTGATAGGACCTTTACCTGTGCCAAAGGCGCTTTAGGGGATGTGAAGCGGCGAAGGTGGGGTGGGGGCATTGTGACTATTTCATTATATGAAACGTAAAAATTAATTGAAAAGGAGTATGTTCACTGCTAGACTGAGATTTACTCAGTTTTTTCTTCTTTCTTTTCTATCTCCTGTTTGTGGGGGAGGGTATAATGTGGAGTGGAGCCACCCTCCAAGGGGCATATTGACTTTGCTGTATAAGAAAATGTGCCCATTGGAAACTGACAAATTTATAAAGTCGGTTATGTGAGGACCATGCTAAATTCAAAAAGCTATTAAAAACATGGCTCTTTAAAGTTTCTCCCAAGTTCTCTGGTGATCTTCCTGACAAACACAACAAACACAACAGGATGAGCAAAAGAACGATGGATTAAACCCAGATCTGTGAGTGGTTGAAAAGTTTCAGCCCTCCGTCCATCATCTTGTTGTGTTTGCTATGTTAGCCCTAAGTGGCCAAGGGTATGCCCAGACGTGGGTCCCTTGCTCACTCTGCCACTGGATTCAACCTGGCCTGGCTGATGAGGGGTAATACCCCGAAACCGGTCCCAGGATGCTTTTTTCAGGTCTAGGTAAGAACTGGCCTGGCAGGGCAGTTCTGGGTGGACTGTTTCCATTTGGAACAGGGTCAAGACTGATTTGCAAATGGCTGGGTCCAAACTGGGTTGGCATAGTGAGCAAAAGAACGATGGATTAAACCCAGATCTGTAACTGGGGGTGAGTGGTTTAAAAGTTTCAGCACTCCGTCCATCATCTTGTGTTTGCGAACTTCCTGCCAACCTTCTGGGCACAGAGCCGAAATACTCCTTTGGGTGTGAGTCGTGCACGATAACAAGTTTAAATAACATAATATAACAGAGCCAGATAATCTTCCGGACACTGTGGCTCTCACTTCTATGGTTTGGATTTACAGATGGGACTTTCACTTTTTAGTTTCTCTTGTTTTTCTTCTTGTATGTGCTAAATGTTTAAACCAATGTAATAAAAAAATTCATTACATACATACATGATTGTATGGGTAACCTCAAATTCAGAGGTGTACAAATAACTATTGTTCCTAAACTCAGTATCTTGTGCACATTTCAGAAATGCATAGGTTAACTTCATACACATTTTTCATTCAATACATTTTTCCATATGAATGATGTAAGGTTGGTATACAAATGAAAATTCATTATAAACTGCAGCTTATTTGGCTCTGGGTAGCACATGTTTTTGGAGACCCTACAAACTTTCTATATCACCTCGACCCGAAGTGCCTATCGGAAATAGCAGTACATTGCTTCTCAAATCAGCCATTTAAACAAATAATTACAGGTGAAAGCTTTGTCACAAATGGATATTTCCTACCCTTTTTCATTATTATTTTTATTTATTTCAATGATTAGATTCTTTGGGAAAACACAAATGAGCCCTTTAAGAATTCTGAATGTTGTCTACTTTTCAGAAATGTTTAGCTTTCAGGGATCACAAATGGGTTTCACACTTGCCACCACCAAAATACTGCAGGTAGGTTAAAAAAATGCGAACAATATGGTAAATACATTGTTTTTTATCAATAAAATTCTTCTTGTTCCTGAAAGCTGGAAAGATGGTGATCCTAGCTCCATAAACCTTTTAGTTGATGGCATTGTTTGAAGAAAAAAAAAAACATACACCTTTTTTGTGCAGCACTTTATCATTTTCTCCCAAAACATTTAGCTATATTTTGGCTATTTTCTCGGTGCACTCCAGGGGAAGCCTCAAACCATGGGTACCTTTAGAATCCCGAGTATGTTGGAAAATAAGGATGTAAATTTGGTATGGAGACCTTATATGGGAAAAGTCTCAGCAAGTAAGGGATTAAAGGCCTATTGTTGGATAATTTATGTTGAGTTTGAGCTCAAAATGCATGCCTTGCTAGTGTGCGCTCGGCTAAAATCTTTGTGACTAAGTGTCTGATTGACATAATAGTCACCGATGATAAGAGTAGTTATTTCTAATCTATTTTTCTGAATGATACTTCGAACTGCAGATTCCTTGCCTTGTAAATCTCCCCAGGGACCAAACTGGATCTGAAAACTCTTGCAATAGCTTCTGCTTGTTAGCAGGTGGCACCCTCACCATCCACCATGACCCCCTCCTGCCTCCAGACATGAAGACATTGAGCTGCATACTGACTAGGGGTGTGTGAAATTCACATAATGAGCTTTCTCCTAATTCCATCTAATTTTAGGAAAAATAAACACAATTACGCAAAATGCAAATCCACCATTTACTGCTATATTTTAGATCGAAATGCATCCTCATGTCAGTTTTTGATAAAAGGATGCATTCCTCAGTAAAAAAACAAAATAGTGCAAAAAACACTATTGCTGCGAAAAATAGCTGCCCTCAGTTTGGTTGTTCGCGTTGTTTCCACGATCCCAGACTTTAATTTTGACACTAACAATGGTGTAATTACACAACTGGTGTATTGGTATAAAATCAGAGATTTTGTCTAACAAGCATAACGCGAAACTGCACAAATTGTGCCAGCTTAATTTTATTTTTCTCACACACCTTGTATAGACACCACTCTTGCATTCCTGTTTTTCTGTACCCTTCAACACTGATTCAGATTTTAGCTCTTTCGTTTTCACTCTGTGGAGTTTTCTAGTCTAAACTTCACAACCATGTGCATAGATGTCTCCCCGTCAGTCTTCTCTTTTAAAAAAAAGGTCATAAACTGTATTGCTCATGTCGCAAGCAGATATCTGTCGCAAACCTGCATGACAATTGTCTTTGGTGTCTCTACACCGCTCATGAATTGAAGTCATCTGACAAAATGCTTCCTGATGTACCTAAAGGGCTTAAGGGACCAAGAAGCTGAACTCTACATCACTGAATACAAGAAACTAGATCAATTGCTCTCCACGTCACAAGGCTTTTCCTGTTCCCGTTCCTCATCTTCTGCCAAGTCCTAGACAAAACTGAGAGACAAGTCAAAGAGAAAACAGAAAAAATTCAAATGGTGCTCGTCACTCTCTCAGTGACCTCGTTCCAGGGAGAGGTCTCATAGTCTTTGCTCTAAAGGCCAGATTCCAGCTTCGACATCCAATGCCTCTCAAGTTCCCCATACCATTGTCGACTCCACCTCAGATTGTGGCCTTCAAGGAAGCCATGCTGCATCTCTGCAAGATTGTTCCGATTCCCTCTTTTGCATATTCGGGCCCCTCAGATTTCATAGGACCTTCTGTTGGGCTTCTGCTGGCTGGCGGTCCACAGTCTCAACTAAACTGTACCACCTCAGCCTGCTGCACTTAGAGTGCTGGCCTGGACCTTAACTCTTTTGCTCTAGGCTCTACCAGTTGTTCCTTTATTAGTGTCACCCTTACCGTCAGTCGTACAACTACTAGATTCACTCCTCTTCCTTTGAGGAACCTACGTTGCCTAGGACGCATCCTATGACGCACTATACTGACAGCTGAAAACCTTGTTAGAAGATGAGAGTTTCCTTGAAACGGGGAAATTGGTCTTTCAACCTTGGAGAGGGACAGAGACAGCTCTTGCTCTCACATTAAATGAAGTTTGCTTGATTGTTGGCCTAGGTGACATGGATGCACCTATTCTTCTGGACTGAGCATCTTGCTCACATGTACCTGAGAGGTACTCTGTTGGCATGATTAATTTCTTTTATGAAAATCGGTTGCAGTCAGTTGCACTCCCTCCTTGTTGTTCTATCTCCATAAATTAACTGTGGAGTTCCTCAGGACTCATTCGTATTGCCTATGTTATTAACATATACATGCAACCCTTCAAACATCTCAACCTGACTACCAGGTGTTGTGGACTAATAAATTGCCCATATCAACACCAAGCTACTTTTTATGTTTACATTTCTTTTATTGTATTTCAAAATCAGAAAGTAAAACTGGCCAGTAGGTGCCTTACATTCATCGGATTGCAATCCAGCATCAAGTGTTACAGAGCTGGCGTAGAGGTACAATAAAGAGAAAAGGAACCCCCCTTCCCCCCCCCCCCCTCCCTCAGTGCTCTGTAGCCAAGTGTGGTGGGCCATAGGTGGATGTCGGTGTGGGGATGCGCTAGTATATTTATTTATTTATTTATTTATAAAGTTTTATATAGCGCGAACAAGATCCCGAGGGATATCAGAGCGCTTTACAATATGATGGAAGGAAGGACATAAATGCAATATCCACATCAAGTAAGGAAAAAAAAACTTTAAAAAAACAAACAAAAAAAATAAAAAATAAATTAAAAAATTATATATATATATATATATGGTCACCTTGAGGAACATAATAAAATGCTAGTAGAAATGATCATGTTTTGCTTACAGAATAACATATTCATGTTCAACAGCCAACTGTATCAACAAGTGAGGGGGGTGGCCATGGGGGCCAGCTTCTCCCCCAGTTATGCCTGCCTACATATGGGCAGGTGGGAGGAGCTGACCCTCATGGGAACCTACCATATATATATGCGTAACAATGTAAGAATGTGGCTGCGCTACATAGATGATCTGTTTATTGTGTGGCAGGGAACTATGGAGGAAGCAAATGCATTTGTGGAGATAATTAATTCTAATTGTGCAAACCTGCAATTTACAGCCACCATCAGTCAAACTAGGGTGGAGTTTTTAGACACTGAAGTTTATGTAGAAAATAATAAGTTAGAAACTAGATTATTTAGAAAGAAAACCGCAGGCAATACCACTCTCCATGCTAGCAGTTCCCATCCGAAGCATTTAATTAACAGCATCCCCTATGGGAAATGCTTCGGATAAGGCGTTTATGTAGCAACAATGAAGACTTGAGGGCTGCACAGAAGGACAGCAAAAGGAGATTCCAACAGAGAGGATATTCCATAAAAGTCATTGACGAAGCAATCAGTAAATCCATGTTAATTACAAGAGAGGAAGCATTAAAGGAGAAATCACAAACAATGGTGAACATATCTAGAAGTAATGCAAGTGAGCCATAAATATATTGTAGCAATACAATGAGTCTTATATAGCGATTGCAATGGGTTTGTATATTCATGCGAATGACTTGACTTTCTCTAGTACTGCCTCAGACACCGACCCGAGGTGCCATCGTTCGTCGTAGCAGAGGAGCGTCGCGGAGGAGAGGAACAGAGAGGAGCGGCACTTTAGCGTCTCGGCATTGGTGCCGCGGCGGCGCTTCCGGCACTTCTGGTGCTCTGGGCTCCTGCGACCTCCACAGCTGCGGGTGTGGTTGCGGGTGCGGCGGCCGTGAAGCAGTGGGCGTGGAGCGGCGCCTGTGACAGTGTCGCTGTGCGGCGGTGCTGTGGCGGCCCCAGCAGGGGACGGACAGTGGCGGCTGACCTGTGGCTCCTACTCCCACCCCCTGCAAAACTATAAAACTACAAAATCCAGCAACCCACAACAAAGGACGACGGAACCCTGGAACTCCAGGGATTGAATCCTGGTGGCCTGCAGAGGGCAGTAGAGTGCAAACTATAAAACTACAACACCTAGCAACCCACAACAAAGGACGACGGAACTCTGGGTTTCCTGGGATTGAATCATGGTGGCCTGCAGAGGGCAGTAGAGTGCTCAGCAGCGAGCTCAGCAGTGAGCCACAGGATCTGCAAAAGTCTACAACAGGAGCGAGCTGCCAGAGACGTCAATCTTCTCTGGCACCTCCTCAAGCACCTACCTATTTCCGCCTGCCCCCGCGCACCCCTGCACGCCCGCAGCCCACAACGGTATCTGCAGCCCGGACACTAAAACGAAAAGTGATAAAAGGGCAACAAGGGATTCGGTCCTGGACCCGGAGATTTGGCCTAATAACCAGAAGTTTACCCCAGCAGTACCCCTGCAGTACACCTGGCATATGGGGCCCAAAAGAAAGGGCCGGTTGCTCACGACCCCGGAAGAAAGTCTCATGAGCCACCTACCTAATAACGAGACAACAACAAGGTCCACGAGGAGCAAATCATTAACAGACAGCTTAAACGAAAAGCCACAAGAGGCTGACCAAAGGGGCTCGATCAGAAACTTCTTAATCAAGAAAAACGACCTCCTCAACAGTGACCACGGCATTACACAGGACGCCCTCCTCGATGGCCTATGCCCGGCTCCAGTAAAAAGCACTAATGATCTTAGCAGTCAATACCCCGATCATATCCCCATACCCAAGGAGGAGACCAGCGAGGAACGGGGGACCACTCAGGAAACGGCCAGTGCAGCTCACGAGCATCTCTATCCAAAGCAACTAGAAGGTCAACTTAGGGATGGAACCCCGCCTCTTCTTATACATAATGGACAGGACTCCACAACTAGCAAGACGCTCAGCACTGCTCTGCCCAAAGGCTGCTCCACAGTAATGACGACGGTGCAAGTCCATCAGCCCAATGCCCCTGGTCTATACCTGCAGACCACGGAGACTAGCGAGCTCCAACATGAACCCAAAGATCCAAAATCAACGAATCCTCGGTCTCATCTACTTCCCCCGGCCCCAGTGTCTCCTGTGGCTGGGGAGCTCACAGCCTCCTTCCTTCACAATCTTGGTCAAAAGATAGAAAGAACTCTCGATCTAACCCCAAACTTGTCGTGGCCCCTAGTGTCCCCAGGGGCCCCTAACTCAAAAGCTGACGATCTCGAATATAACTGCAGCGCCGACGCGGCCTTGGACAAATCATCCTCGATTGAGACAACCAGCGCTACTAATAAAGCCCTCTTGTGGCAATCGACCAAGATGGAAGTGCAAATAGAACTTCTACAAGCAATTGCAGGGCGCCTAGTTGACATAAGCTCCAAGGTGGAGGTCCTAGACAACAGGATCTCCCAACATTTGGCTTCCAACCGGGGCGACTGCTCCTGCCGCTGCTCAAATCTCATCGAGAAGTGGGCCTCCCTCCCTGAGGTCCTAGAAGACATAGTGGAGATAGCGAAAGGGCGTATGGTGGCACAGACTATAAACATTACTGATGACTGGGCGAAACCGAATAGTCATCATTCGAAGGCGACACAGCCAGCAGGGGCCTCAGCAGGACAGAAGAACGCAGCCGACAATGGGAAAAGCGTAGAGCACACGACCAACAAACCCGTCAACAGCCCAGAAATTCCCAAAGACACACAAAGTCTAAATTTCAGGGCCAGCGACGCCATTGGAACAGACCCGCAGGAACACACTTCACTCGCGACGGACACACACGATCCAGCCCTTTCAAGGAGAGCAAAAAAGAAGCTAAAGAAGCAACTGAAAAAAACAAAGCTAAGGTCGAGACAATTGCAGCCATTGAAGTCCAATCCACTGCCCTTACAAGGAGGCACAAAAATCACCCAGCTCTACCCAATCTTTACCAACAAAAACTGGGGTACAAAAGTCATCCAGCTTTACCCAACCCTTACCGACAAAAGCCGGGACAAAAAGGGCCTACTGGTGTCCTTGCCTTTGGAAATTCAGCATAACCCAATCTCATCACTAAGCAGCTCCAGTGAGAAGGGCCAAAAGTTATTAGTAAGGCAAAACCACCTTACAGACGACGATCCAACGACCGGAACAAGTCCATCTCCTGCAGAACTGCTCACCCAGATAACCTCGGCAAAATCAACATCAAAGTCGACTACTCCAAATCCTCCACAATCAAGCCCGGGGCCTCAGCCTGTCACCGGGAGCAATAACGATCAAAGCAAGTGGCCCCAAGCAGGACTTGCCTCATTCCATCAAGGAAGCTCCTGCACAGGACCACTCCCAGCAGAGTCAGCCATAGAAAGGGGAGAAAGGGCCCAAAACGTGAGTGCACCAGCAGTTGTATATGAGGTGGTCCTCACACCGAGATTCCGTAGTACGGGACAGCATGACATCCTGAATCGGAGCAACATTCTACGTCTCTTTAAACATCTGGACACCCTAGACAAGATACAAACAGGGGACCTAGAATGGGTGAAATTCCTGAGCACGAAGGGGGACACACACGGCGATTCATCAGTGGTGGGCCTGAGGAATAAAGAAATACAACAAGCCGTCATAAACAACTCCACCCTACTCGCCGAGTGGGGTATTGAAGTTCAAACGCTGCCGCACCCAAAATACCCACATGTTCTGGCACCAGACACTGGGGGAAAGGCCATCCGGTCGGTCCTGCATGGGACAAACAGCTCAGGACCCGCGGTCAGAAGCCAGACGGGCCAAAGGGACCTAATGGGCATCAGAATCTCATGTCAAAACAACCATCGGGTTATACGTACCACCACCATAACACCGGATCAAAAGCGACATGCAAGATGGAGGCCACAGCATTCCTAACCATAACAAAAGCCAGTGACAGAGGAGATGCTGGCCCAGGACTAATCCACAAGCAGCAATTATTAATAATCTCCTGGAACATAGCAGGCATTAACAAAATCTGCGAAAACGAAAATTTGAAGCAGTTCCTGGAAAGCGGGGATATAATCTGTCTCCAAGAAACATGGGCCCTGTCCAGCACCCCTTTGGCAGGGTATTACGAACATCAGGTCCCAGCCATAAAAAGGAATCTTTTTGGACGCCCAGCTGGCGGTCTATCAGTCTTCATAAAACACGAATGTGCCCTTGTCGCCACAGCCATCAATCAGAACTCCCCAGGTCTGCAAGCTCTACAGATCAGAGGTCTGAGTTTCAATAAACATCCAATGCGCCTCTTGGTAATAAACTGTTATATCAATCCCGCACAGACCCTCATGAAAGATCAACTGGAGGCACTGGCACAGAATCTAGAAGACCTGCTAAACAAACACAAAACATACCAGGTCATTCTAGCCGGGGATTTTAATCTGAAAGATCTTGACAAAATCGAACCACCACCCCGGGGCCAGGGAGGGCAGCTCCCCTGCAGGACCTCCTTAACAACTACAAGTTGACATCAACTCATATCCTGAAAAAAGCTCGCTCGGCCTCCTGGCATCCCCAGTGCACCTTTCTGAACGCTTCAAGAATCGATTATATTATGGCCAGCGAAGAGATGGCGGCCAGAATGGTAGACTTTGAAGTGGTAGATCGGAAGGAGAGTGACCACAGGCCACTAAGAGCAGTGTTTCAGCTGGACGTACCGTCAGCTAGTATCTACCAACCCATTGGGGAGACAAGCGGGGAGGAAAAACACAGCGTCCTGAGGAGGATTAAGTGGTCTGACAAGACCGGGTCCAAATTTCAAACATGGCTAGGCCAGGCACAGGAAGGGAGTCCGCCCGCAGAGCTCCCATCCATAAACGGATGGGTAAATATTGTTGAGGACCTACAAACCAAGCTCGGGAACTCCAAGTCACAAAACCCGAGACCGAAAGGGCAACTGAGACTAGGAAGCACCTGCGCAAACAACGACATACGAGAATGCAAAAGGCTTCTGCGCAAGGCCCGCACAGCAAAGAAAACAGGGGGCTGCCAAATAGAGGGACCATCATTTGCATTGCTGAGGGCATCCCTAAGGAAGAAACTATGGGAATATAAAAAAGCCAACATGGAAAGTGAATGGCTCAAAGTCTTTTCCTTGATCAAACAAAAGAACCCAGCACGACTCTGGAGACATATAAACCAGCTGAGCAATCGAGGACCCACAAGAGAAAATGGAGTTGCTGAAAAAGAATGGATGCTATACGTGAACCAGCTATATGTAACGGCATCCACCAATGACGATTCAACAAGCGGTAGGGTGGATACAGCAGAGCAAGTCGATCCAGTCAGCGCAAAGCCAGGAGTTGTGATTCCAAGCCCAGGCAAGGCCCCCACGGGCAACAGACCTCCGGCCGCCGCCCATGGCACTCTACCAGCCTGGACAAACACCCAACAGGTTATCAAAGTCATCAAGAGTATGAAGAACGACGGGGCACCTGGGTCAAACGGGATTCCAGCACTTGTCTTTAAACTGGCACCAGAGTTCTGGGCATCACTCCTAACCCCGCTCTTCAATTACACCTTCGCGACTGCCACAACACCTGAGTCTTGGAGGGGTTCCATACTGGTCCCTATTTTTAAAAAAGGCAACCGCCTAAAGCCATTGAACTATAGGCTTATTGCCCTGCTTGATCTGGAAGCCAAGGCCTATGCCCGCCTACTTCTGAAAGATCTGGAGAAGTGGGTCGAAGAGAGAAACATAATTCCCATGCACCAGACTGGCTTTAGGTCACAGGCATCAACTATGGACAATGTTCTGGTGCTCGCCCACCTTTCAGCTCAGGCAACCCAGAAGAACCACCCCCCGCTCTTCTGCTGCTTCGTGGACTACAGTACAGCCTTTGATAAGTAGTCAGGAAAAACCTATGGCGGAAGCTAGAAAACTGGGGCATTCCATCAAACCTCCTAAAGGCAATAAGATCACTATACGAGGCCACCTGGGTGCGGGTCAAAACAAGCGCCCGCACAGTTTCCCCTAAAATAACCACGGAGAGCGGGTTGAAGCAAGGATGCGTGCTGGCCCCCATCCTCTTCAACTTGTACACGGCGGATTTAGGGGAAGCCCTAAAAGGAGCCTGTTTAGTAGCCCCAAGATTAGCAAGTGTGAGGCTGCCAGTTTTACAGTACGCTGATGACACAGTCATAATGGACCACACGAAGGTGGGCCTACAAAGAGCCCTAAACGCCCTAAATAGCTTTAACATCACCAACAACTTGATAGTCAACCAGGGAAAAACAAAGGTCATCATTTTTGGGTCCCACCATCTGAAAAAGAATGCACTGTGGCAACTGGGAAACGCGCAAATCAATACAGTGGCCTCATACAACTACCTAGGGGTTTGGTTGTCGGAACGGGCCAAGGCGAACGTACACCTAAAACAGCAGAGCCTCAAGGCCAGCAAGGTCATACACCTATTAAAACAACTAAGCCTGCACTTGATCAGCCCGTCCGCCAGCCCAATTCTGACAGTTCTAAGAGCGAAGCTCCTCCCAGCAATTAGTTATGGCCACCTCGCATTCCCCGGGAAACTGGACGCCCTCCTCAATTCAGCCCAAGTCAAGGCACACAAGTCAGTGCTACAAATATCGAGGACAGCAAGAAAAGCAAGGCGAAGACTGGAGCTAGGTGTGGCAAGGCCAGACCTGATCTGCCAGGGGGAGATCATAAAGCTATAACTTAGGATATTAAGGGCACCCGCTAACTCCCTAAAAAATCATCTGAGACCCATTTTCGAGGGGCCAGGCTCGGCATGGCACACTAGGCTAGAAAACGCAATTAAATTACTGAAGATTGAGGAAGAAAGCATACCACGGATGGAGATCCCCCTGAATGCCTGGAAGAGAGCTGTTAACAAACAAGTGCGCGAAATTTCCTTTGACCTCGATCTCAAAACGCTCTGTCGAAGCTTTCATCTGGACCCGTTGAACAAATCCTACATGGCAGGAAAAGCACAACCGTACCTAAGCGAGGCTCTCTCCACACAGGCCCGAAGTAAAATCTTATTCATGAGGTTGACCACGCTTGGGATTGCAGATTTCAATCCGGCTTGGGCCAGAAGAGAGGAATCCACAACTTGTAGACTGTGCCCCTACAGGAAGGAATCCTGGCTGCACCTTTTATGCTGTTGCCCCAACTTAAATAACGAACGCTGGCGACTTCTGCGCCCGATCTGCATCAACAAGGGTATAAAGACGTGCAGTGAAGCATCAGCCTTGTGTTTTTCAACCACTTACACAACGGCTCTAGCGAGACTGGCAAAATTTATCCATCAAATCAGGATAGCTCTAAAAGCCGCCTATGAAAGCAGCACAACCCAGGGGAAAAGCGTGGTAAACTCTGCGATCGAATGCTGATGGGACCACTCATCGATGCACCAAGGACTGTGCCCCTCTCGCACGCCTCCCAAAAGAGCATTTTCACCTGAGAGACACCTAGAGCTCCATAGAGGGTAGCTCAAGAGCTCGGCAATGCACCTTATTTCAGGGCGTAAAACGGAGGCCTTAAGATCATGTTTACAAATGCTGGGGAAAGGCTGGCCACGCTGGACTCGGGGAGGGGTGTTAAATTTTACCCAGAACAAAAGTTTGAAACTACTGTTTTTATTTTTTATATATTGATTGTTTTTACTGTAATGATTTTAATTAATTATACAGTTAATAAATTCATTCATATTCATGCGAATGTGCTTTTAGATATTGTGAGGTATTTTTGAATAGTTTTGAATGTTTTTAAATATTTTAGGATATTTTTAAATGTTTTTGAATATTCTCTTATATTCTAATATTTATATATTTATATGAAGCAGCATTTTGCACATAACCCCATAAATAATCAATTCATTGAATAAAGCTTAAATATTGTTGAAGTGCAAATTATACAGCACGAGGCCATATGTAAATCCACATATAAATAACAAAAGATGGCAGTGATTATCATGTAAACAAAATATATAAAAATCCCCCGCCTTCTCTCATTGCTATTTGTTCCAGTTATAATGAAAATTGAAAATTTAATAACTCATCTCCAATTTTATTCCCTTGATTTTATACACTTTTACACTAATTTGTTTGCACTTTAGCACTTTATGGCATCACCAATATACAATTGACAAATGTTAAGTTCAATTGTAATTTGAATTTGGTTGTTCATATAGAATATTTAAAAATGGTATTGAAACCATCATAGCAGATCGACACAACATGAGTAAAATGAAGTCCAAATACAAAAACTTATTTCGAGTCATTAAATTTAACTATAAGAACAACCTTCGATCCAATGTAATTTTATGTGATATTATTTTAGACATATTACGAAATTTAGGCATTAGTATTTCTTCTATGTCTAGTGATTAAACAAGTCATGTGATGCAGTTTTTTGTAAAGCACCTAGCACTTTAAATACAGCACATTGTTTGGTTACCATTGTCATGTGATCAAGCCTCGTGGAAGGCGAAACGCGTAATGGCGACAGAGGAATAAAGATACCTTGAAGCACAATTTCCTGGGTCCGTGTCCGTTTCTGGAGATATCCATAGGAAAGCAGCGGAGTGCATGGGATATATATATATATATATATATATATATATATATATATATATATATATATATATTATCTACTGGCGGTCGCCAGTAGATAGTTATAGTTAGGACCTATTATCCATAGGAAATCCGCGACATTCTATTTGCAATAACGTTGGCGCCGGTTGATGAATCTTCGCGAAAGCTTCCAACTTGTTGGGGCGCTCCGGTCCGCTCCTACCCTGAAAGTCTCGGGGTGATACGTCAGCGGGGGCCGAGAAAAAGGGGGTCCCAAAACGCGTTTTCCCCATTCATTTTTCCATAGGAACCTTTAGTCGCAGCTACAGCCCGAACTGCTGAACGGAATTACCCCAAATTTGGCAAAGAGGTAGTCCTTGGTTCAGACTGGTGCCTTTTGCTAAAATGGTGTAAATCCGTTCAGTAGTTCCTGAGAAATTCACAATTAAAATCACATATATATCTATGGGCGCGTCGGATCCGCGTACCCTCCCGATCACGAGCTGCATGCTAATTGGCTGTCAACACTCCAAATCAGGAAGTGTTGGCAGCCATGTTGTCCCTCGGTAGAACCGAGGGACAGAAACCAGTGCGCAAAGCGCAAAAGGGAGCAGGGTAGAAACACCCTGACCCCTAGGTCTGCTCAGGGGGTCCCACAAGGACCCCCTGGGCAGAAAAAGCATTTTCTTTTTTAAAAATCGGCGGGATGCGCTTAGGGTGCGCGTATCCGCCGAGAAAAAAAGAAACAAGTGCGCAAAACGCACAAAGGGGCAGGGTAGAAACACCCTAACCCCTAGGCCTGCTCAGGGGTCCCACAAGGACCCCTGGGCAAAAAAAGCATTTTTTAAAAAACAAAATCGGCAGGATGCGCTCAGGGAGCGCGGATCCTGCCGAAAAAAAAATCGAAGCGCGGTCTCCCGCGCTCGATGTTAATTGCCCCGGGTGGGCCAAGTCCCGGGGGCATGCTGAGGGGGTTATTTTATGTATGGGGGCCTCTAAGGGCCCCCAAGCCCCGAGGACCGCCACCCCCGGGGCTTTATCATAAATGGTGCGGGAGGGCTCTGAGCCCTCCCGCAGCCCCGAGGACCGCCACCTCCCCGGGGCTTTTTAAAAAAAAAATGTTAAACCTGTGTGGGGGGGCTCCAGCCCCCCCACACGCCCCAGGGACCACCACCTCCCCGGGGCACTAAGAAAATTGAAAATGGGGGTCCGTTTTGGACCCCAAGCCCCGGGACCACCACCTCCCCGGGGCTTTCAAAATGTAGGGAGGGGGCCGCGCGGCCCCCTCCTGGAGCCCTTGATGGCCCTGGGGACCGCCACCCCCAGGGCCGGCTCCTGCAGTGTCCCGGGGTGCCTACCCCCGGGACACTGTAGTTTGCTATGTAGTTTGCACTGTAGTTTGCTATGACAGGACGGGAGCCTCGCGGCTCCCGTCCTGTCATAGCAAACTTGGTTTGCATTTTGAAAGAGAGAGCAGGAAACCTGCTCTCTCTTTCAAAATGCAAACTAATTGCTTTCCACACGGGGAGCAGCATGTTAGCTGCTCCCCATGTGGAAAAGGAATGCCGGCTCCCATAGGACGCGGGGAGCTGGCGGGACTGTGGGGGGATTGGGGACCCCCCACAGTCCCCAACCAGAGGCCAGGCCCCGGGGGATGGGGTCCCCGGGGCCAAAAGTGGCCGAGGGAAGGGGGGCCACGCAGCCCCCCTCCCAGAAAATAAAATAAAATAAAAAATAAAAAAAACGGCATCGTGCCGGAGGCCCCGCCCCCTCCCTGCAGTACTCTGCAAACGCGCCCCTGGCGCGTTTTAAGAAAGGGAAGTAATTCCCCTTGAATACTGGGGGTCCCTGGGGGCCAACTAGCCCACCAGGAACCTCCAGTATGCGCCAGGGGCTGCCTTGCAGAGAGGTGTACAGAGGCCACGCCCCTTTTACACCTCTCTGCAACGCAGCTCTGTGGCGCTTAATGGAGGTAGCTGGTGGGCTAGTTGCACCCCAGGGACCCTCAGGATTCAAGGGAGTTAATCCCCGACTTAAAACGCGCCACGGGCGCGTTTGCACAGTGGTGAAGGGAGGGCGGGGCCTGAGGTGACATGTGTGCAAACAGGCCCCATGGCGCGTTTTAAGATGGGGAATTAAATCCCCTTCAATCCTGATGGTCCCTGGGGGCCAACTAGCCCAACAGGTACATCCAGAAAGCGCCACAGAGCTGCGTTGCAGAGAGGTGTAAAAGGGGTGTGGCCTCTCTACACGTCTCTGCAACGCAGCCCCCTGTCGCATACTGGAGGTTCCTGGTGGGCTAGTTGGCCCCTAGGGACCCTCATGATTCAAGGGGACTTAATCCCCCAACTTAAAACGCGCCACGGGGCGCGTTTGCACAGATGTCACCTCAGGCCCCGCCCCCTCCCTTCACCATTGTGCAAATATTCCTCTAAAATCTGCCGAACTACGAATTCTGATTTACTCACCTGTTATCAGGAGAGACCTCAGTGCTGCATCTTTCAGCCCAGTACTAATACTGAAAAGTAATTTTAACCGTACTTACCAGTAACTTGAATTTCCTTCCATAGGATATCATTGCCTGCTTTTTGCTGAAAAAGTTTCTAAGTGTTGATTTTTGAAACATACAAATATTCCTCTAAAATCAGCCAAAATACGAATTCCGATTTACTCACCTGTAATCAGGAGAGACCTCAGTGCTGTATCTTTCAGCCCAGTACTGGTCCTGAAAAGTAATTTTAACCGTACTTACCAGTAACTTGAATTTCCTTCCATAGGCTAACATTGACTGGTTTCACTTGGAAATTCTTCTAAGTGTGGAGTTTTGGAACTTTAAAATATTCCTCTAAAATCAGCCGAAATACGAATTCCGATTTACTCACCTGTTATCAGGAGAGACCTCAGTGCTGCATCTTTCAGCCCAGTACTGTACTCAAAAGTAATTTTAACCGTACTTACCAGTAACTTGAATTTCCTTCCATAGGCTAACATTGACTGGTTTCACTTGGAAATTCTTCTAAGTGTGGAGTTTTGGAACTTTAAAATATTCCTCTAAAATCAGCCGAAATACGAATTCCGATTTACTCACCTGTTATCAGGAGAGACCTCAGTGCTGTATCTTTTAGCCCAGTACTGGTCCTGAAAAGTAATTTTAACCGTACTTACCAGTAACTTGAATTTCCTTCCATAGGCTAACATTGACTGGTTTCACTTGGAAATTCTTCTAAGTGTGGAGTTTTGGAACTTTAAAATATTCCTCTAAAATCAGCCGAAATACGAATTCCGATTTACTCACCTGTTATCAGGAGAGACCTCAGTGCTGCATCTTTTAGCCCAGCACTGACCCTGAAAAGTAATTTTAACCGTACTTACCAGTAACTTATATTTTCTTCCATAGGAATCCATTGTCTGGTTTTCAGCAGAAAAGTTTCAAAGTGTCGATTTTCACAAACTACAAATATTCCTTAAAAATCGCCTGTATGACTTAAACGCATTCTTTCAACTGTTTACAGGAGATGCACCAGTGCTGGATCCAGGATCCAACACTGAGTAAGAAAAAGTAACGATAACAGTTTTTACCTGCTAAGTGAATTTCCTTCCATAGGATAACATTGGTGATTCTATGAGAAAAAGTTTCAAAGTGTCAACTTTTAAAATACAATAATATTCCTTAAAAATCACTACTGTAACCAAAACGCTTTTACTCAACTGTTTACAGGAGATGTCCCAGGACTGAATCTAGGATCCAGTCCTGTGGTTAGAAAAAGTAATCCATAAAGTAACTAATTGCATTTAACTAGAAATTCACATTGAGCTGAATGTTGCATTGTGTTTGAAAATGTGTTGCCCATTGCAACAACTGTAACTACTGTACTTAAAAGTCTATTGCCTATGTGCAAAGTATTTAAACTAAAGTAATTCATTCTGAGAAAGTATTTTTTGTAATGTATAATGTAATTACAATGTAATTTAAAAAATAAAATATGTAAAAAAAATTGTTTCTAAAAATGTAGTAAATCAGTATGAAAAAAATAAATATAACAATTAATACATTTAAAAATTGTCATTTACAAAACCTTTGAAATTCACTGAAAAAACCGTAGGTTTCAGACATGTTATAGTTAGGAATTAGCATTTAAAAAACCTTTGAAATTCACTGAAAAAACCATAGGTTTCAGACACGTTATAGTTAGAAATTAGCATTTAAAAAACCTTTGAAATTCACTGAAAAAACCATAGGTTTCAGGCACGTTATAGTTAGAAATTAGCATTTAAAAAACCTTAGAAATTCACTGAAAAAACCATAAGGTTTTAGGGACAGTTATAGTTAGTTGGACATTGCACTCGTACAAAACCCGTGAAATTCCCCGTTATAGTTAGTTCAGGTAACTATAACTCGCGCCCCGCAATGCACTGCTGATGACGTCACATATTACATCACTCATGACATGGTCAGTGACATCACTGATGACATCACTGATGACATCTCAAATGACATCACTGATGACATCACTGATGACATCATCCATGTGAGAATTTAATGCATCTTCTCACACCCTAATATAAGTTTTGATACACCCACTCTAAATTACAGACTGCCATTCTCAAAACCATACACACTCCAATACCAATAAGTACATACCCACTCACTGATTCTTAAGTCTACACACACACATCTACTCACTCACCCGTACAGTCACTCATAATTACAGTCACTCAGTACAGGACTATCATATGCACTCATACACCTATATAAACACTCACACAACGCAACTCATCCATAGAGGTACTCACACACCTAGTCAGTCATGCAAATAATTAATCACACTCCAATTTACTCACCTATACAGTTATACACACCAGCTCACTTACTCATAAAAATACTAGCACATTCTTACGCTCCTATGCAATCACTGATGCAAGCACACACTCATCCATATAGCCACTCTCACAATCACACACTCTCACTTATAGCCATTTATATACTCCAACACACATATATACTGCCTTTCACATATGTAGTTACTCACACATGTACCACTGAGATATACATTCAATCACTAACACACCCATACACACACTCACCCACCCATACAGTCCATCACAGACGCACTCTTGAAACCATGCACCCAGTGAATCACCCACTCACACATCTATGCACAGAGTCACACACACCCCACCCACACAAACACTGAGGCACCCATACAGATACTCAGAGAACCAATCCATAACCCATATAGACACTCATTTAGCTAGTCAGAAACCCATGCAGTTGCTTACACAACAACAGACAGACGGATACAGACATTCACACAGTTTAGTCACTCACCCATGCATCCAGTAAGATACGTTTAATCACTCACTTATAGACTCAGTCACGCACCTACTAAATCATCCATTCAGGCGCTTCTACACCCACTCATTCTTCAATACGCCTTTCCCTATATATATTAAACATATTTAAACTTTACAGAAACACACAGTCACTGGATGATGTCATCAGTGATGTCATCAGTGATGTCATTTGAGATGTCATCAGTGATGTCATCAGTGATGTCACTGACCATGTCATGAGTGATGTAATATGTGACATCATCAGCAGTGCATTGCGGAGGCGCGAGTTATAGTTACCTGAACTAACTATAACGGGGGAATTTCACGGGTTTTGTACGAGTGCAATGTCCAACTAACTATAACTGTCCCTAAAACCTTATGGTTTTTTCAGTGATATATATATATATATATATATATATATATACATATATATATACATACGCAGATTACAGGACAAATGTACCCAGGAGGGTAGCACAATCAGCAAGTGTCGGCGGGCGACAAGTGAGGGTCAAGAGTATGCAGTAAAGAAGAGCCGTAACAAATGGTGGTACAATGGTAGTAGGAACAATGAAAACAGGCAAGTGAAGCCTATCCCTCTTAGGGTAAGAATTTGTTCATTAGGAATCTTTTGGCTTCCAATTTGAACATTGTCACTGAAGAGATTCTGCGTGCTTCCGGTGGAAGGGAGTTCCATATCTTTGGGGCAGCGCCTGAAAAAGCTCTGTGCCAAGTTCTCTTTTTGTTAAGAATGAGTGGTTTCAGGAGGAAGGTAGAGGCGCTTCTTGAGGCTCTTACCCCACTGGATAGTTCAAGTTTTTGAGCCAGGTTCAAGGGAGTATTGAAGTGAAGGGCTTTGTGCGTCAGAACAGCAATCTTCAACTGGATTCGTGCTTCATAGGGCAGCCATTTGAGAGATTTTAGTACAGGGGATATATGCTTGTTTCGTTTGGTATCTGTAACCAGTCTCGCCGCAGCATTTAGGGATGCCCTTAGTGGAGCCAGGGCGAATTCGGGAAGGCCACAGAGGGTAGCACTGCCGTAGTCTAGCCTCGGCAGGACGAGCGCTTGGACCACCTGCTTGAAATCATTTAGTGGAAGGAAAGGTTTGATATTTCTGAGTGATCTCAACAAGTGATTTGCTCCCTTACATACATTGCTGATATGATTTTTCATATTCAGGTGTTTGTCCAAGGTGATTCCAAGTGACTTGGCTGAGTCTATGATAAGAGGAGTGCAGTTGAAAGCAGTGAGGTGAGTCAGCCATTGGTCTAGTTTGGGGATGTGGTTCGGAGGGGAGATGAGCAGGAATTCCGTTTTGGAAGTATTGAGCAGGAGGTGGTTCTCGGTTAACCAGTTTTGAGTAGATGTTAAGGTAGTATTGAGTGAGATGATGTTTTCCGGGGATGAAATTTTCAGATAGAGTTGCGTGTCATCCGCATACATGTGAAAAAGAATGTTCATGGAGGTTAGTGAGTTTGCAAGAGGTTCTAAGAAAAGGTTGAAGAGAATAGGAGATAGAGCGGACCCTTGGGGGACCCCCATGAGTACAGGAGAGGGCTTAGAGAGAGAGTGGTTTGCATTGACTCTCTGTGATCTGTGATGTAGGAAGGATGAGAACCATTTTAGCACCAGATCCGAGAAACCCATTCAGTTTAGCAGGATGGATAGGAGGTGGTCATGATTAACCGTGTCGAAAGCGGAAGAAAGGTCCAGGAGGATCAGGAGGCAGGATTCGTTTTTATCAAGCATTTTTAGAACGTCATCTATTATGTGAGTGAGAGCCGAATCGGTGCTGTGCCCCTTCCTAAAGCCGGATTGATGTTGGTCTAGGAGTTGGTAATTGTCTATATGAGCACAGAGTTGGGATTGTACACATTTTTCTAGGAGTTTTGCTAGGGTGGGGATATTGGAAATGGGGCGGAAATTATTGAGATCAGATTTGACAGCGTTAGGTTTTTTTAGTATAGGAGATACCTGAGCTGCTTTTAGGCACTCGGGGATCATGCCTTGAGACAGAGAAGTGTTAACGATCCTTGTCCAGGTGGGGATGAGTGCAATCTTGATTTCTTTGACGATGGACGGGGGCAACGGGTCACTGAAGTGGTTGGAGGGGTTGATATTCTGCAGTAACTTGTAGATGTCATTTTCACTAAATGGGGTAAAGGTGCCCCATGACGCATTGTTCTTGGTGTTCGGGGTGGTCGAATTGTGCTTTTCAATGGGGTCAATAGATGAAGCTGCACTGGAAGAAGGTAATAGAGCCTTCTTAGAGGCGAGGTCAGTGGAGATGAGACTTGATTTCTCCGTGAAGAAAGCGGCAAATTCATCGCATGAAGGTGCGTTGTCACCAGGATCCGCGTAGTTAGGACCGACGACTGATTGCTGTTTGACCAATTCGAAAAGTTTCTTGGGGCGGTTTGCAGCTTGATCCAATTGGTATCTGAAATAGTCGGGCTTAGCACTCTTGATTTGTTTGTTGTAAAGGCTCCTGACCTCTCTAAGGAATTTTAGTTGATCCGAGGAGGGATTGGATCGCCAGGAACGTTCAGCTGCCCTTAGGTTGCGGCGTTCCATGTTTAAGTTGTCGTTATACCACGGTTTGGATATCTTTGTTGACGCATTTTTTTGTTGGAGTGGAGCAATGTTTTCCATGATGTCGGAGATGGTCGAATTGTAAGCGTCGGTGAGTGATTGCACCTCAACCAGGTCAGCTTGGGAGGAGAGGGCAGATTTACAGTGGGCAGCTAGTTTGTCAGAGTTTATAGATCTGAGGTCCCTTTTCCATATCTTTGATTTCATTGGTTGAGCCTTCTTTAACAACACTTCCCTGTTAATGTAGAAGAGGATGCTGTGGTGGTCGGACCAGTCACACGGGGTAATGGAATCAAGTGTGATAGACTGCCCTTTGGAGATGATGAGGTCTAGAGTTTCTCCTTTAATGTGAGTTGGTTGGTCACAGTGCTGAGTCAGATCTTGATCATTTAAGAATGATTTAAGGCAAGATACAGCGGGGTCATTGGGGTTAGACCAGTGAAGGTTGAAATCACCAAGGAAGATTTGGGACACCGCTGAGTCAACATTGCTAGTGATGATTTCCATTAGCTGCTCAATGAAGGGGAAATTATCACCCGGGGGGTGGTAAAAGGTGTGAAGTCTGCAAACAGGTAGGTTCTTACTTGAGATGCTGAGACAGAGGTATTCGCAGGAGGAAGGCGTAGAGGACTCGAAGTGAGATATCGAAAGTGTGTTCCTGTGAATACAGGCTAGGCCACCACCCAACTTCAGAGATCTGTCTAGCCTGATTGTCATGAGTGGGAGGTACTAGGAGGTCTAGGAAAGGAGTGGAGGCGGAATTTAGCCAAGTTTCAGTGAGAATGATAATGTCTAGATCATTGTGTTGGATGAGGTCGAAGATTTCGGAGGCGTGTTTACTGGCTGATCTGCAATTAAGTAATACACATTTAAGTTGTAGTGGATTAGGGGGGAAAGGAGTCTGGGTGACGTTCACGCGGGTGAGGTTGTCAGTATTGCTGCCTCTAAGATTGTGAGGAGGTACTCTGTTCGGGTTGGAAAGGATGGGGTGTATTTGTCTCGGCGGGCTCATGTTAGATTTGGACCATGTAGGGCAGGAGTTGTGTTGGTCAAGGAGATCAAAGGACGCCGGGTAGGACTCAAATCTACTGTGGCTGGTGGGCGCGTTGGGTAGGGGAATGGATTTCGAGATGGAGGGGGTAAAGGCTGACCCATCTGATCACTATCCCTGGTGGACGCTTTGGGCCTATTTGCAGAGGTGATGATAGAGCTGATCATGGGAAAAAGATCATTTGCGAGGGCTTTCAAGTCATGTAGCTCAGAAGTGAGAAGGTGCAACTGTAAAGATATGTCATCGAGGCGCGCAACCAATTCTGATTGTTGGGCGAGGGGTGGAGGGGGAGAGGGAGAAGCGAGGGGCGACAGAGGACCTCTGTGTATGCCTGTTGAAGCCTGTGGGGAGAATCGTTGCCCAAACCCTAGTCTAGCCTGTGGCAAAGTTATAGGTTTGGGGGAAGGAACATAGTCTGTTAATCGAGAAGGCTGTGTGGCTTGAGGGATCCTCTCAGCTCGAAAGTCATCCTGTATCGGCCTGACCGTCGGTGAGGAGAGTGAACCAATAGAACCGCCCACCAGCTGAGAGGGTGATCTAGTGGGTTGAGAAGTACTGATAGGCGACAAGACGGCTCTGGAATCCGCAGAAGGAGGTGAGTGGTTAGGGGAGAGTGGAGTATTCACAACTGTTAAAGGGGGAGTACTGGTTAGATCCAGCTGAGACGTGGTGGTAGGGTAAGGGACTGTGGAATTATCGTAAACCGCTTTTCTGCGAGTAGGGTAAAAATTGGCCATCTTAACTAGGTTGATATTAGAGGCTTGGATTAAGATGATACCATTATTGTAGAGGGTAATAGTGGTGGTGGCTTTGACGGTGGACGAGGGAGACGTTGTAAGTTTAAGGCCATGTGAAGTTTTCTTAGAACCTGTTATTTGAAGCATGGATTGGAGCACGGTTCGCCAGCAAGCCCGTTTTCTGGTATAGAAGATGAGGTCATTAACCAGAGTACCTTTGTTGGTGCAGAAGTAGGGGTCTGAGAATTGTGTTTCTGGTCTAGCTTTGAGTATGCGATGTTTGTATTTTTTTGCCGCATTTTTAGAGAGGTCGGTTGGGTAATTGATGATGAAGGCGTTGGAACCATTGGGGTCGGGACTTATTTCCATTGTGCCAAGGAAACCTAGTGGGGATGGGAGCCCAGAGGGGAGAGTAAGGAGGTGAGGGAGCACGACGTCACTCATGGGTCTCTCTGTGGAAGGGTGAGGGGGCGTGATGGTAGCACATAGGGAGGTGCGGAGATCTTAACTAAGCAGTGCCAATGAATGGGGCCCCTTAATTCACTGTAGTCGTGACATCCCGTAAATCGTCTCGGCTCTATAGACTGGCACTGGACGGCACATAGGTCAATTTTCAACTCGCCTGGGATGATATAGGCGGGGAGCAGAAAGAGGTCTGCTCTGTAACCTGGAATCCACGATTGCGGAAAACTTCGTCTGAAAGGTACTCGACAGACGCTGATTTAATGACAGGCAGTAGGGTCCAAGGGCTTCAGCAATTGTTGTGACTTTGACCAAAGGAACGCCAGAGTAATGAGATCAGTAGCGTGGAGGAGTGCTCCCCATGATCAACAAGCCTACAAGCCTAACGTCAAGACCATAATACCGATCACTATATAGCCAGAGGGGGTACAGTGATCACAATGAACTTTATACTGCCGCCATTTTAAAGTCAGGCAATGAGAGTCGATCACGATGTCTTCTTATTGACGCCATTTTGATGTCAGGCAGTGATCAACATGCGAAACTTATGAAGGCTGTAACTGACCAGATAAAACGCTCAACCAAGCAACAAGGCTGAAATGTGCTGACTCAACAAGTTTAAATATCGTCTCGTGTGTGATATGCTACAGCCGGGACCAGAAACAGTGAATCTCAGCAATACAATAGCGTCCTCATTTATAGTTGCATTCAGCACGCGAACAAGAAAATTGAATAGTTATTGGACACTAAGAGGTGGTAGTGTGCGTATCTGATGCACGTGGTGGGTCTGCCAGGCGTAGTAATCTAAGATATTTAGGGCAGGTAAGTTCCGTGAACTCAGAGGTGTGAGCAATGTGAGGAAAGGCGTCCATAGGTCATGGAAAGAGGCTCCAGGGTGGGCCAGGGTGAGTGAGATTTTCTCCATACCTAAAATCCCCCACATCCTGTGGAGCCATCCAAGGCGGGTAGGGGCTGTCTTAGTGCCCCAGTGGGTTAGGATGTTCTGCACTGCAGCCCCTAGTGCTAGGGCCATCTGCTTGCCCCGTCGGGATTTGAGGGGAAATGTGAGAGGATTCGGGAGGCCTAGTAGTGCGTACGCAGGGAAGCGTGGGAGTTGGGTTTCGAAGTGGGCGTCAATATCGTCCAGTACCTGTCGCCAATAGTCCCCTAATAATGGACAGTCCCAGAGGATGTGCGTGAGTGTGCCTGGAGAGCCGCAGGCCCTCCAACAAAGTGGGCTACGGGAAGGGTTGCCCTGGTGCAGGCGCGCAGGGGTCAAGTACCAATAGGTGGCCACTTTAGTGGCCGTCTCAACTGAAGCCATATTACGGGCCGTGTGTCGTGCCCTATAGTAGACCGTCGCCCATTCTTTTCTTGTCAATTCCCTACCTAACTCCTTCTCCCATCGCAACTGCCCCGGGGTCTTCTCGTCCGTAGAAACCGGACGTACAAATTTATATAAGTCCGAGGTCAGGTGGGCGTCTGAGTGACGGGTGATGAGCCACTTTTCGAAGGGGGTGAGGCGTCTCTCCGCTCCCGCGCGGGTCATGCCTTGGAGTATCCAATGTCGGATCTGAAGGTATCTATATCTTTCAGTTTCCGGCATGCCCTGGTCTCTGCGCAGGTCCGCAAAGGGGCGGAGGCCTTCAAGGTCAAAGAAGTGACCAATTGATCGACATGACTCTCCCCACCAGTGTCGAAATGCCGTCTCGTCCAGTCCCGGCGTGAAGTCAGGGTTGTGCACGATGGGCGTAATCGGGGAGGGGAAGGTGGTAAGTCCCCTGCTGGTGGCCACCCTATCCCAGGCTAAGAGCGTGGGCCGGGTCATAGATTGCGGGGTCTCCCGGCACGGGCAAGGAACGGAACCCCCCACAGGGATTGACCGGCTAGGGAGCAGTCCATAAAAAGCCAATGCTTTTCGGACTCCGTGCGCGACCACTCCACTAATGCCCTCAGTTGGGCCGCTCGCCAATAAGCCACCAGGTCCGGGATCCCCAGCCCCCCTTAATCCGGGCTGTGATATGCGAGTTCCTTACTCATATGGGCCCACTGGTCGCGCCAGATGAAACGCTCTATGGCCTGCTGTAGGGAGCGGATGACTCCGGTCGGGGGAACCAGTGGCAGAGTGTGAAATGTGTAAAGAATCTTAGGCAGGATTACCATCTTTATGGCGGCTATGCGGCCCAGCCAGGACAGTGTATGTGGCCTCCATTTCCGGAGGCACTCCCGAACCTGCCGAAGCAATGTCGTGTAGTTTAGCGTCCTGGTGGAATCTATGGCCGCAGTGATTTGCACCCCCAGATACGGAAGGGATTCCCGAGCCCATTGTACAGGGTACGAGCGCTGTAACAGCTGCAGCGTGTCTGGAGTTAGCGAGCCGGGACTTGTGCACATTGATTTTGAACCCGGAAACCAAGGCGAATCTATCTAGTTCAGCCAGAAGGGCCCGGAAAGACTCCCGAGGCCGCTCCAGCGTGACCACTACGTCATCCGCATAGAGGCTGAGCTTATGCTCCGTCTGCCCAAACCGGGCTCCTCTGATGACCGGGTCGGCCCGGACTCTTTGGGCCATCGGCTCCATATATAGAGCAAATAGGAGTGGCGACAGGGGGCAGCCCTGCCGCGTCCCCCTGCATATAGAAAATGCTTGCGAGGTGGTCCCGTTCACCCGCACTGTGGCGGCAGGGTTCGCATAACTGCAGAACACCCATTGTATAAATCGGTCTGGGATGCCGAAATGTGCGAGAGTAGCTCGGAGGTAGGGCCAGTGTACCCGGTCAAACGCCTTCTCCGCATCGACCGAAAAGATCATGCGTTCCGCCGGAAAGCGTTCCGAGCGGTCAACCAGGTGAAGCAGGCGCTTGGTATTGTCCGGGCATTGACGGTTGGGGACGAACCCGGACTGATCCGGGTCGATCAGTCCCGGGAGTCGAGAGGACAGTCTCTGAGCCAAAATCCCAGTGAAGATTTTTAGGTCAACATTGAGAAGTGAGATGGGTCGATAGGAGGCGCAAAGGCGACGCTTCTAGGTCCGTGCCTAGAGACTTGAAAAGGCGCGTCAGTAGTGGCGCTAGGGCCGGGCAAAATTTCTTATAAAAAACGGAAGAAAAGCCGTCTGGCCCCGGGGACTTGTGGAGTTTTAAGCGGGAGATAGCTGCAATAACCTCCTCAGTTCTGATAGGAGCAGCGAGGGCTGCCGCCTGGTCTTGTCCCAGTGTCGCTGTCTGGGCCCCCTCTTAAGTACTGCGCGAGGCCGTCAGCTGGTAGTGACTGCGCTGAGTATAAGTCCTTGTAAAAGGAGCTAAATGCATCCGCTATGTCCGCATCGTCATCTAGCTCACGGTTCTGTCGGTCCAAGATTCCAGTAACCCGGGAAAGTTGCCTCTGAGCCCGAAGCTTGTTGGCGAGGAGTCTCCCACACCTCTCCCCCCCCCCACATAGGAGTGCTTCAGACGAAGGGCGGCAAATTCGGCCCTGTCCCCGTCGAGGCCCGCCAGCTGAGCCCGAGCGGCCTTGAGCTGTCTCCAAACCCTGGGGGCCCCTGTCCGCTGATGGATACGTTCCAGTTCCGTCACCTCTCCCATAAGTCGCTCCCTCTTCTCCCGTCTAGTTTTATTGTCCGCGGCTGCAATGCCTAGTAGTTCCCCTCGGACAACTGCTTTCATGGCCTCCCATAGGGTAGTCATGCGTGTCGCCGGGGTGTCGTTAAGGGCGAGGTATGTGGCTATGCAGGAGTCTATCTGTTGGACTACAGAGGGGCGTTAAAGCATAGTCTCTCGCAGGCGCCAGAATCTACGTGTGGGCCGGTCCTTGGGAAAGGCCAGTGTGATTTGCACTGCAGAGTGATCGGATAAGGGGCACGGGGCTATGTCAGCTGTTTGTAATCGTTGGGTTAGTGTGACTGAAGTGAGGATGTAATCAAGCCGTGCGTATGATTTGTGGGGGTGGGAGTAGAACGTGTATTCTCTAGAGTGTGGATTGCGGAGTCTCCAGGTATCTGTGAGTCCTGCCTCCCCCAGCAGGCGTTGCCCCGAGGGGGACAGCGCTCCCGCCTGACCCCATCGCTGCACCGATCTGTCGACGGAGTCGTCGAACGCCAGATTAAAATCCCCCCCCTAAGAGGATCGATCTATCCGGTACAGAGGATAACTCTTGCACCGCCTCTCGTAGAAACCCCTCCTGCCCTTCATTAGGGACATATACCGTAGCGATGGTAAGGTGGGATGTGCCCAGCGTAAAGGAATATGCTAATAGCTGGCCCTGTATCTCGGCCTGCTTGTCACCCAGTCGGCCCGGGAATTTATTGGACACCAGAATCGCTACCCCTGCCTTCTTGTTGGTCCTGGAGGAGAATAGCTGGTGCGGGAAGACCCTAGAGCGCAATCGGTGTGTGTCTGTGGGTAGGAGATGTGTCTCCTGAAGGAGGCAGATGTGAGCCCCTGAGTTTTCCAGGTAGGACAGAATGGCCCGTTGTTTAGTGGGATTGTTGAGCCCTTTGACGTTCAAGGATAGGATTTTAATACCAGTCATCCCCGGGAGGGTCATGGGCAGTCCGCCAAGCCTGTCTAGCGCTCACTGGAACCCATAGAAAGAGGGAGAGAGTTAAACCGACAAATAATCCAACGAAGTAGCCTGAGGGAGGAAGAGTGAAAAACCCCAGAACAGTCGGGAACAAACAAATAACATTTAACCTCAACAGTGAAGGTCGATCATTGTCCTGGGCGGTCAGCCCCATGGAGGAACGAGAAATGGACTGCAGGAACCGCCCCAGCCCCCCCCCCGACCCGAGAGTTAAGACATTGTGAATCCCGGCGTCGCGTTAACTAATCGGCTCCATAACCCCGCTACCTTAATCGGCCGTGTTAGAGTCCTCCGCCAGTGCGGCGAGAACAGCCTTGCGCTCCGCTGCCATTGTCTCCGGATCAGGGCAGGTATGTGGTGGGGACTTCCCCACTCGTTGCCATCTTGCCATGTTGTTTCTCTTGCCTGGGGGCACCTCTCTCCCAGGCGCCAGGTCCGCCGCTTCGGGTATCTTCAGAAGGGACATCGCCTCTCGGAGGGAGCGGATCTGGCGCAGCCGGCCCTCCCACTTGAAGATAAGGCGAAACGGGTGCCCCCAAGAGTAGGGAGTCTCTCTGGAGCGAAGGAACTCTGTGACGGGCCGAAACTCCCAGCGTTTCTGCAGGGTGGAAGCTGCCAAGTCTTGGAATAAGAGGGGTCTGCAGGAGCGGTATTCGAGGGGGTGTTTGGCTCGGGCCTCTCTCAGGATCTGCTCCTTGAGTTGAAAGTTGTGGACACATGTCAAAATATCCGGAGGTGGAGCCGTTGTCGGCCGTTTGGGTCCGACCCGGTGTGTCCGATCCAGCTTGATGCGATGATCCGAGGGAGCCCCCAGAATGTGTCGAAACAGGCCTACGACGAAGCCCTCAATATCTTCTCCCTCCAGGCCCTGCGGGACCGCTCGAATTCGAACATTGTTCCGCCGGGAACGGTTCTCCAGGTCCTCCGCATGGGCCTGGAGGTCTATGTGTTGTTCTTGGAGGCGTAGCACTTCTTGCTGTAGATGAGTCACCTCCTCATCCCTGGCTGTTTGCGTCTCTAGCTCGTCCACGCGTTCCCCCACGGAGTCGATGTCTCTGCACAGGTCGCGGAGCTCGGCTGGCAGTTCCTTTTTCATAGCATGGAATTCTCCGGTTAGGGTGGCAAACAGGGATTCGAGGATACCCCTCGTGACTGGGCCATCCGCGTCGGTCCGCTCTTGGGGCATTGGGGAGCTCCCTCTTGCTTTAGGTGACTCAGACCCCCCCCGTCCTGGACTTGAGAAGGAGCTCCTTCACGGACCTCTCCTTCCGTTGCTTGGCGGCGGCTGCCATCTTTCCTGCGAGCAGCAGTTTTGTGTGCGCCCGCAGGCCGTCTCCTTCTCGTCGTCGCAAGGCCCGTCAGCGCCCCTCTGCCGCGACCCGCGTCCCGCTGTCTGTGGGCCTCTGCGTTCGGACCGGGCCGCACCTATCACGGCTGCCTGTGCTCAGGTCCTGCTCTTCAGGGTCGGAACTGATGTAGGCCCACTGGCCCCCTTTGCCTCCCAGGTGCTCCCCCGTCCGGAGCGCGAAAGAACGGGAGTGATCTCCCCTGCTGTGGCGGGTGCAGGGTGCCTCCGCGATCGCAGCAATTGGGCCCGCCCCTCAATGGCCGTCCGCGCCCTCGGCCGGCCTCCGGAGGCGCACCCGGGTCAGCAGGGCCCCCCCTCCGGCGTCAGGAGTGCCGGTGGCCCCCGGGTTCAGCTGCTCCTCACCTCTAGCTTTACTGCTGCCACTCGGTGTGCTGGAGAGGAGGGACGAGGGGGGGGGGGCGCGGGCTCGGTCTTCTGGGTTCTCGGAGGATCTCGGCTGGCCCGCACCGTGTCTCGCGGCCCCAGCCGGCGTGGGTCATCACCAGCGGCGTCGCGCATCAGACTTGGCCTCCCCCTCGCCGGCCGTTGATCTCGCCCTCGGCCCGCGCCTCAGTCACGCGATGTCCGGCCTTGTGCAAGGCGCAGCGGCTGCAGCTCCGCCGTGCGCGTCTCCCAGGCCGGGTCACAGGCCTTCTTGCTGAGATGGCGCGCCGCGGCACCCTCTGGCCGTTCGCGGCTCCCGGCGGGCCGATCACGGGCACCGGAGAGCTCCGGCCCGTCAGGGGTGAGGCTGAAGGCGGCAGGGGTATGTTTCCAGCGGTGCCAGGGGTGCTGAGGGTCTCGGGCCTGGGTCCTGGGCAGGAGCGACAGGTAGGCACGTCCTACACGATCGCCATCTTGGCCACGCCCCACCAAGCTACTTTTTAACCTTATCCCTATCCAGTTTTTATTAACATTGTTCAAACTGGACAAGAGATAATTTTAAGCAAAAGCCACTGTTACCCATACAGTCTCCCTCCTGGTGGAGGATGTAGTATCACTTGGAGAACGGGACATTCAAGTGATAAAGACCTGATGATGACGCTATCCACCTGATCACCCAAGCAGAGGTAAACACACACTGCAGGCTGTGACAGCGTGGTTGAGGGTCTCGAGGGTTTCCAGAGACCCTGGCAAGAAAAGATACAAGTGGTTCATCCCCCTTTATGATTTTTGCTCTATATGAACAAGAAGTTGGATGAACCTCTACTTCTTCCTCCCCCCACCTTGATTTGAACAAAATTATATACATGCACAGGAGTGGCACCTGTATGATGCTCCATGTCGTTGTGTCCAGAAACAGAACACAGTCCCGACAGAGGCCAATGGCACCACTTGCAAGAATTTATGGATCCAGTCTGACACCTGAGAAGATTGGAAGGTGCAGGATCTGCAGTTAGTTTGAGTATCCACCAGAAAAGAGTGTTAACAGAACTAAGTAACTTATACAGTTGTACTAATTTTAAATAAACAACACAGTGTACCATGTTTTGTCATGGAAGCAATTCTTGCAGTTAAGGCTGAACGGGAGTGATCAGTGACGGGTATTGGTAGAAAGACTTCCTAAAGTAGTTTAGTTATTTTCTGTATAGCAAATGAGTGCCTTTTTGATTGCCTGATGCACTTTTGTCTTGTGTAGAGAAAACACTGCCTGCCTATGTTGTACCTTGTTGTAGCCTTGCTGGTTATGCCACAGTTTCGGCAGATACCACCACTCTTCGTGCCATTAATTTCCTGATTTCCACATTATGTAGATTAACAGTTTTCCCTCCCCTCGCCCATAAAACTGTGCTGTGAGTGGAGGAACTGCCGTCTGACATGCATCTTTCCAAGTTATTTCCTTGTTGGGATCTCCACCTGCTACTCCTTCTAAGGGGCCGCTCTTTAAGAAGCTGTGTATAGCGATGATGGCAGTCCATCCATATACAGTTTTAAGTAGGGAGCCTACTTGGGCTCCAACACATTGTTTTTGAAAACATAATTCAGTGGGGCACCATTCCATGACTGACTCATAGTTGCAGAACATTATTGCCTTCTATTTACTATTCGATGCTGTTTGTGTCCCACTTACGAACCTTTCCTGAAGTTGGCATTAGTAGATGGTGGAAGCAGTAATTTGATAATAACGTGATAACTCCACTCTGTTCATAGAAGCGTATTCCTTTGTTTTGTGACGGCATTCCTTACCAAGCTCTAGAGGGTGGTTTTCTTACACATGTGGGCTCTTGGGATGTTAATGCTAGGAGTGCAGCTATTAATATTATGGACGAATAAGCAATTCTTTTCAGTCCAGGTATTAAGATGTTATCTTTCACAACAAAGTTTTAATCTGAAGGCACTTTGTGATTTAGAGAATTTGTTACTAGTAGGTACCTGGTGCTATCCTTTGCTCATAAAGAAAGTACATAAACAACTCTTGAAAACCGAACTGGCAGGTCTTCTATAAAAAGAGGGTGATCACTGCCACTGATGACACTTATTTCGTCTGCCTGGATGGTCATCCTGTGTCACCCAGACACTATTTCAGATGAGTCTTGAAGCAGTTGCCAAGTATATTGATTGTATCGCTCTCAAACGTAATGTGGTGGAAAATTGGAGCACTGAGTGTTGGTGGCTTTTATAGTCTTTGATCTGAATTCTGGTGCTCAAAATTCCAGGGATTCATGCCCACTCCTTAATCAGCAGTCTGTAATTTTTTTATTAGAGTCACCTATTTCATTTGGCTGAAAATCCTCCCAAAATCTTCTACTATTCTGCTCTAAGCTTTGGCAATCTAGTCATTCATGCTATTGTGCCGTCCAACTTAGACCATGGAAATCTCTTGTACTCTGCCTTCCCAGGCATACCCAGCCAAGATGCAGGTAAAAGCGAATGTGGCAGCCCTCTTGCCTTCCTCTTTTGGGAAGCCCTTTTGATGTAGCTTTTCATTGCTTCTCCTGCTTTGTAATAGCTCTTCATCTCCGGTTAGACTAATAGTGTCTGGATACCCCTATTGGTTATTGGTGCGCTCTGGTAATCAAAGAATATTATTATTATCCATTTTTTGTACTAAGCCAAAGAGGGATTAACGCTTTAAGGCATAGACATTGGATGAATGACAGCAGACCAAATAAAATAGTTACAGAAGGAGTAGTGTGGCTCTACTGAAGAAACCCACCCAATGACCCTGATGAAGAAGGGCAAGGAGGGGATGGGAGAGAAGGAGACTAAATGGGATCACTTTTACTACCCCAGCACGAGAAGCATTGGGCATTTGTATAACACATCCACGAAACAAACCTGAACAGGACATGACCTACTGAGACATCTCACGCTAAGGCACGCCTAGGGGGAGGGAGGGAGGGAGGTAGGGATGGGTGTTGGGTTGTTTTGTTGTTTGCAAGCTTAGAAGATATGATCAAGTTTGAAATGGCTCGCAAGTCTGGTTAATACAGGTGAAGTAAGTGGTACATCTACAATACAAATATTAAGAGATGTAACAGCTTAATGACACACTGATCCTACTCATGCCATTTAGGCTGGTTATATGTCTGATGAACGGTAATAATAGCCTGTAAGCACTGGGATCACGGCAGCCTCGCACCGATATATTGTAAGAACTGAAATGTATGAGGCTATACAAGAAATGCTTAATAAAATTTGTTTAAAAAAAAAAATAGGAGTAGTGTGGGAGCTTCAGGAATCGCTTAGCCTTTGGGATAGGGAGAATGTGGTTCCTCCCACAAGCTCCAGGTCATAGAGCTGGATAAGCACACACATATACAAAGCCCCAGGCAACTTCAGTGGAAGATTCGATGTACAGGTACCCTCCAACGCAACACGTCCAGTAATAAGGACTTGCTTTCTAAGGCCCCGCAAGCTCAAAGTTTGATCTGGACGAGCAGCATTAATGAGATGAAGTTGAAGAAAGCCTATTGCAACAGCTCATACAGTCAGTTAATAGGGACATTTAAAAAAGGCAAAGTGTACAATCTTCCATCAGCTCTGAGCTACAGAATTAACACAGAGACAGACCACTAGCCCTGAACTAGCACAGTGGAAGCATTGTGTAATAGCACTCGAAGCTCTGAGTAGCATGTCAGCACTCGTGGCCCAAGATAAAGAAATAAAAGAAAGTGCATGTTAAAGTGCCTTTTTAAAACCGGGTACAAATGGCAAACGATGTAGACCCATATTTATAATAAAGTGAAAATATGTTGTCCTCAGTGCATTTGTGCCTGTTTAGTAATGGCACATAGTCACTGATCTGTAATTCACAGTCTTGGAACTTCTAGAAACAAACTCACTCTCACCTTTCAATCTGCACTTTGTCTGTCATCAGAGATCATTTGTCAGAACAGTGTGTCCTTATCCATGTTCCTTCACAAAAGAGCCACGCACTCATCCAGTAGATGAGCACGTCTTCTACTCAACAGACTTCTCTTGTGCTTCATTTAAAAGTGTGGACTTCCACATTCAGTACTCGCAGACTTTCGCATAATGGCCGCCACACAGTCGGATTCCAGTACAGAAGTGCAGTCGCGTCTGTGTGGAATGGATATTGTATAGTCAGACTCTACCTCTAGACAGACGGTACTGGTGCAGTGGGTAACTGACATCTGGCCAAGTTGAGACATGCTGCCTCCAGCCAAGAACTTTTGATCACCATTTTTGTGGGTTTGTTCCTTCACCTTCTGTTTGCCGATTGGTCAACATGATGTAAAGAAGTTTATATCTGCATCAAACATGCATTGCTAACGTTCTGATAAAAGACAATAGAAATTCTTTGTAGCCGAACTAATGAATAGGTAACTAATTGTTATTGCGATAAAGCCTATGATTACTTTCAACTTGTCATGTAGTACTATAAAAAGTTGTTGTAAATATTAAGAACTTCCTGTTGATGGTTCTCTTTTTTTAGTACTTTCCAAAGTGTAAAGTTTGCTATACAGTTATGCCTTTTTATTGTTATTACTATTCACATTTAGCTATAGCTGTTTGGCTTGACCGTTTTTCTCATGAATTCCAATGGTATGTGAAAAAGGCTTATGTAACAAAAAAAGTGTGTGAGTATGTTTTGTAACGCCTAGACATGATATAGTCTCAATGGCAAGAAACCATAAGAAACTGCCAAAATCTGGATGAGAGAGAAGAATCCCATTGTTTAGAATGAGTGAAGAGAGACCATGGAACTAGAAAGGTTAGGTGCTCCCATGAATGAGAAATTGCATTGTCAATATTTTACGTGTAAAGTTTCTCCATTCAGGCTTATCTGTGGGGCTGGTCTTATAGCACCTATTAATTCAGTTGCAAGCACCGCTCCTAACTCATGCTTCTTTTGTCTTCTTAGGGTAACACAAAAATCAACACCTTTAACTGGTCCAAGATCAGAAAGTTGAGCTTCAAGAGGAGACGATTTCTCATTAAGCTGCATCCTGAAGTCCATGTGAGTGTTATTAGGGACACGCATTGCATTTTCTGTAATTAAATCAGTGAATAAAAAGAGAAGCCATGAGAGAAAACACCCTCACTGCGTGTATTGAAAAAGATACTCAAATATGCTTCAAGATGAGCATACGTGATGAACCCTGTACAGACACTGCACTCTGTATACAAAAACAATGTTCGAAGATTTGTACATATTCATGAGCAGTAGCAGCACAGGCACATGTACAGACTGCAGATTCCTAGCAGTAAAGGCTGCTGCCACTAAAAATTGGTAGGCAGTGCGGAGGGGGGATAATAATAAAAAATAAAAGAAGAACTTACCTGCCTCTGCTGGATGCCGCCTCGGTGCTTCTCTGCTCCCGCCACCTTGGTGTTCCGCTGCTCCCCTCTCCACCCAATCCAGACACTGCTCTCATGCTATTACCCAGAATGTGTCATGCAATGAAAGAAAAAGCTTGACAAGAAATCCAGCCAATGATAAGCAGTAGGTTGACCCAAAGCCAACTCTGTAATTTGTGTTTTTAGGGGAGACCCAAAATCTGCAGTGTAAGATTACTTATTTAAAATCAATTCAGAAATAGGTAATCTAATAAAAAGCAGTTGGAACTGCAGCCACCATATAAAAGGAATGAGTGCCTCTTAAAATCTTGTTTTGTGATGGGCACACCTTTCTGTAGATTCCTCACCTTGAGAATACACCTTCCAGGCTTCAGCCTGGTCTGGAAAACTCTTTCCCCAGTAATGATTTTCTAACGCTGCAACGTGGCGCCACATGGCCAAAGTCTCCAGATGTGACATTATCTGATTATATTAGGTACCAAGTGATACACTGGCATGTTCTCCTGTTTCTTCGTACACCAGCAACGTGGCCTGAAGATATGCGTTTTTGTGTCCCATAGAGGAATTCCTCAGCCTACAACAATGACCATGCCAAATGTCTCCACTAAAGGCCTCATGCTTCAAGCATGGTAGGAGGTGCAACAAGAAGATGTCTCTTACAAACCCACATAATTCCAGTATATGGTGTTTTGGTCGCGACATGACTCAGTGGCTTGTGATGTATGCAGCTCCATGCTCCGAAAGACCATCAGGAATGGGGAGCTAAGCTGTTTCTGACTAAGGCCCACAGGGAGACCCATAGGTAGTCTCATACTCCAAGTGGTAGTATCCAGGGAATGTTCACCTAAGAGATTTTCCCATAAAAAAGCCCCATGACAAGGAGAAGCCTACTTCTGTGAGGAAACGCTCTCACTCCCTGGACCGTTCGGAGTATCTAAGCAGTTCCCCAACTCTGGACTCTTCCTCATCATCTGACAAGTCCCTATCCCCAAGTTGAGCTGGGAGTTTCCCAGGACACGTAATTGCTGCTACTAATGTTGAAGCAGGACAGCTCTACAGGTCTGTGGCCCGCTCCCTATAGGGGCGTGGGTGATTTCTTGCAGGTTCAACAACTCTGACCACAGGCCTCCACAGGCTACTGCCCTGGCGACTGAGACAAAGTTGGAGCCAGCTAAGATGCAATTACCAATTCCCCTGTCCCTCTTTGGCACCAATAGCATCACTGCCCTTGGAGCTGACTTCCTGCCAGCCAAGGAGTCGATAGAGAAGGTATCCTCTGTATGGTAAAGGTAAGGCCATTAGCGATAAACCTATTTGTGAACACCACCACAAGGATCAGAGTTTTGCCAGTGTGAATGTATTTTTGGTTTAGATTCAGATGCCTTGGCTATGGAGGATAAAGGCTATTGCCATTAGGAGGATGATGACTCTGAATGTGATTACTACTGCCACCTTATAATAATGATGCTGACATATTCTTACACTTACAGAATGCTAGTGATTAAGTACTTTACCAGCAAGTATCTTCCCCTACCCGGCTTTGGAGGAGGATTCATCTCTCAATATAGTTGTTTGGAAGGCTACAGAGGCCTTGGAATTGACGGCACCTAATGGAGAAGTAAAATCTAATATGCCTTGTGGGATCATGCAAAGCTTAGTTACTAGCCTGCCATACCATATGCAAACTCTGTTTTTTGACACAGTGAATGGGGGACTGGATGTGTCAAAAGTTCCTAAAGTGTGGCTTTGTCTCTGCAGACACAGTTGGCTCGGTCTGTGGATACAGCTGTTACTATGCAGCGGCAGCCTTTGAAGCTGTTCACTGGATTTTCGAGAGTTGTCCAGGCTGCGATCATGAAAATACTTTTTGACAACAAGATGCAATTAGGAGAGAAGGCAGACTCTTTGTGGCATTTCAAGAACATCAGGGCTAAGGCTCATTCCCTGGTCTTATCCTCCCCAACATAGCAGTTCTACAACAATACCGAAAGTTCTGTGGTCATTTTAAAGCTGTGCAGGCTTGGCAAAGACAGCTGTCTCACCTCGTCCAAACACCACAGTTGCTATATGTCTCATTTTGAAGCAGGGATTTATCTAGAGGATTTCATCACCAGCAGTAGATCCAGTCCCCATCGTACTTTGCAGGCTCTGCAGCTTCTCCCCTTAATGACTTTACCTTCCAGTGGAAGAGAGTGTCTCCATTTTGTCATCAGTTGGATGGCAGTCACAACGGACCACTGGGTCATTCAGCTTATCCACCTTATCTACCTATCCTCCCCTCCAGGCACACACCCCTTCCTTCAAAGTGTGCTTGCTGACTCATGCGCCTGGCTCCAGGAGATGGAAGTCCCTGTCTTGCTGGACATAAAGGGTGGTACCTCTGGAAGAGAGCGGGACAGAAATGTATTAGCTTTACTTCTTGGACCACAAGAAAGAATGGTCCGTCCTGGATCCTTTACCTTCTGAACCTATTCATCCAGCAGAACAAATTTAAGATGCTTTCCCTGAGAAGGTCCTGTTGACCTGACTCGGGAGATTGTCTTATGTCCTTGGACCTTTCGAATTCCTGCTTTCCTCTCCCAGTTCTCCCCACCCACTGGCACGTCTTGAGGTTCATGGTCGGGTCCTCAGCACTGTCAGTTTGCTGTCATACTCTTGAGACTGACAGTAGCCACACACCTCTTTCTGAAAGTGCTGGTGATTGTGGCTGCTTTACTGCAACAGTTAAGGTCTGTGTATTTCTATACTTGAATGAATGAGTAGTGAAAGCGTACTTCCCAGCGTTGATCCAGGAACATCTCCAGTTGATGACTCTCCTCCATGACTTGGGCATTACCATCAATGCCTAAAAGTGTCACCTCCCTCAAACACAGAGGCTGGCCTTATTTGGGTTGGTACTCAACACAAACCTTATGAAGGCCTTTCCTCATCCTCAGAGGATTGAGGATGTTTGGACTATGATTCCAGTGTCTGACTCAAACGCGAATGCATGTTCTGTGGATCTAACGCCTGCCAAGCCTCATGGCCTTGTGCATCTTGTTGGCGCCTCATGCAGGTGATGGTTGAAAAACCTCCTGTGGTGTGATGTCAGAGGAGGCAAAGAGTTTGTCACCAAGGTACTGATGTTCCAGTTGGTGCATCTAGACCTCAACTGGTCACCCATTCAGACCTTCCCAGGCTAAGGTTACAGTGGTCATAGATGTGCCCGCGCAAGGCTGGTATGTTCACCTGGGCGCCATGACCGTGTGGGACCTTTAGGTAATGTCAAAATAGCACCTGCATATAAACTTGCTTGAACTGCAGGTGGTACATATTGTGCTGAAGGGCAGCCAACGTTACTACGGTCCATTATGTCCACAAACTGGGTGGTTTGCGTTTGTGGTCCCTATGTTGGGAGGCGCCCTCAGTTCTCTCTCCTTGGAGGACCACAAATGGGAACTACACCCTGAAATGACAGAGGGAGTCTCCTTTAGATTGGGGTTTCCTTGAGTGGCTTTCTTTGCCACGCTGTGGACAGATCTTCAATTTCAGCTGCTCTTTGAGTCTGCTGTACACGTTCCTGCCAATCACGCTTCTGTCTAAACCACTATAGAATGTGCAGGTCGATCAGGCTCAGCTGATTCTGCTCGCACCAGACTGGGTGAGGTGGATCTGTTACACTGATCTTTTGTCACTCAGCATTCAGCCACCTCCAGTGGCATAACAGGAACCCGTGTCCCCCGCTGTGTGGGGGGCGAGCTCCAGGGGGCCCCCTCCAGCACTGTGCACTGGCAGTGTGCCCGTGACCTGAGAGCGCCTTACTGGGTCTGGAGGATGGGGTGCCCCCTCCATGTAACTTTGCAGGGGGGCCTCAAGTTTTGTTACGCCTCTTTGCCTCCAGGTATCACAGCTGCATGGTCAGGTCCACCACCCCAGTTTCCAGATGCTGTGTCTACATGTGTGAAGATTGAGCAGTCCCAGATAAAAAACGTTCTCCTTCCTGATGTGATCACAGACATTATCTTGGCAGCCAAGAATCCTGCCACCAAATCCATCTTTTTTCAGTGTTGTGAGTCAGAAGGCATTAATCCTTTTAACTCTTGCCTGTCCAATGTCTTTGAGATTTGCTTTGATCCTTCCACAGTAGGATATGGTGGTGGCTACAGTTAAAAGCTACCTGGTAACAGTCCATTTATTTGTCCTCCTGACAAACCTTCCCTTTTTAGGTCGAGCCTAGAGTCCGCGCGCATGCGCTGCTCTGCGAGACTTGTTGTACTGGAGTATGGAATAGAAGCTCCGCCCACTCTCTGCCCATATTTGTCATTGGCTTGTGTCATTGTCCTTCGTAAATGCTGGCTTCTGATTCGTAAATAGGCTTGTTAGTCCCTCCTTAGTACCGCCTTGTCTTCATTTGTAACCTCCCATGGCTACTGGCCCTTTTACTTCGGTTGTTACACAGTACGTGTTCTTAAATCTGTAAGCACTATTTTCTTTATTGAGTTTCTCTTACTGCAGGCACGACATGCTTTGCTTACATTCAGCGCGCCCGCCATGCGCACTGTCTCTTTTTAAGCAGCCTGGACAACGGCTCCCTGTCAATCCCGGTCGACCTGGAATTGACATCTGGAGCTGCAGCTACATATCCGTGCCATCCAAGCACACTGATGTAGTTCCTTTCTTTCTGTGCCTTCATACGTGGATCTTGAGCTAGCTCCTAACTTTCTCTTGTCAGTTGACAAGTTTTTTTTCTCACAATCTTTTTCAGGTATGCAAGGGAACATGTCTCCTCCTAAAACTACAGGGTTTAAGCATTGTAGGTACTTTCACATGCAGATATCTGTGACAGATTTCCACAAGGTGCGTCCCTGGTGTTTGGGTACAGGCTACAGCTCTAAATAGAATGAGTTGTGTTTCCTGATGCACCTGAAGGTGATCCAGGAACTTGAGGCCAAGCTGTACAGCGCCAAAAACCAGGAAGTCGCATAAGGCCCACTCCAGTTCTAAGCCGAGATCGTGGACCCGTTCCAATTTTAGAGGGTATACCTGCAAAATGTCATCTTCATGGCCCGCATCTCCTGATAAAGAAGCACAAGAAGTCCAAGCGGGCTTTCGCCTGCTCAGAAGTCATGAGGACAACAAGGTGCCCTTCAGTTTCACTTCTGGTTCACCCACGGAGGAGCCAGGACTGCAGCTTATTCCAATGCACCCACATTTCTGGGGCAGTCGGTAATGCCACAACAGATTGAAGTGTTATTAAAGAGGCCAAGCTTCCAATATTCGACACCCTGCCGGCTCCCTTTGGCACGTCTTCAGGCCCCACAGATCAACAGAGGCCTCCACTCTGGTTACCTCCGGCTAGTCCGCTCTCTGTGTCGTTTCTGCCTCCTGAACATGCTTTGGGTTCTGCTGTGATTTTGGAGCAAACTCCATGCCTGTGTTCACTATCCAATCCAAATCCTAATGTGTCAACGCCACCCTCAATGCCACGGATCCCATTGCCCTGTCCAACTCCGAACCAAATCCATCCCAACCTTGGCTAAAGTCACGTCCTGCCACTGTGCCCATGAGTCCAGCCGCTCTACACTCTGACTCTTATACCTTTGTCTAGAAGCTGCCCGTCAATGCTCCAACGGTTGTATGACGTTACAACGCAATCCGTTGCAACGCATGCCTTTACCACGCATGGGTTACAACGGAATGCCTTTCCTACGCTTAACCTTTACCACGAATATTCCTTTACTACGCTTTCTTTTACAACGATTTTCGTTGTAAATTTATGCATGGTAAGGGCATACCCTTGGTAATGGTTATTCCCCACCCCTAAACCCTTCTTACATATACCCCTCCCCTCCCCTTAACCTTTAAATCGGACCTCTTATTTTCTTCTTTTTTTTTCTTCAAATTCCCCTTACCTCTCCACGTCGTGGCTTCTTCTTCATCTTCCGTGTTGACGTTGAACGTTGTAAAGAGGAAACGGAAGTGTCTTTCCGTTTCCTCTTACGACGCCGATTGCCTCTTCTTCGCTTCTTTTTCTGGTGAGTTTTTTTGGGGGGGGGAAACCCCCCCCAAGCCCCCTTTTTTTCACGCGTTTTTTTTTTTTTGCCTTTAGCACACATGCCTTTACTACGTATCTCGTAGTAAAGGTATGCGTGGTAAAGGCTTCCGTTGTAACCACGCATGCGTTGTAATGCATGCGAGGTTAAGTTATGCGTGGAAACGGCCTCGTTGTAGTGGCCGTTTCCCTGCTCCAACAACTCTTTTACCTGAACCTACAAGAGTCTAGTCTATTGGACACTTCCCGTGATACCGGACTGGGTTCTCCCCATGGCTTTTCCACTGAAGAGTGAGCCTCATTTGCCATAGTCATCAGGCAAGTCGCTGAAGTTCTAGACTTGCAGTTACCTTCTGTTGGGGTGAAAACTAATATGCTCATAGACAATTTACAACCTGGATGGACTGCATTCAAACCTCAACTGCTGTTCAGTGAAGCCCTGACTGAAACCCTCATGTGCCCTTGAGCTAGACCCTGCTCCTGCCCACCTGTGAACAGACAAGTGGCGGCACAATGCCACAAACCCGCCCCAAGTAACCCTGCCTTCCTGACACCACCCTACTCCTGAGAACCTTATAGTGCAGGTGTCTACTAGGAGGGTTAATCCCAATTATTTTATTGCAACCCATCTTCCACAGATGGATAGTCAAAAAGAACTGCAACATTTTTAAAGATTGTTTTCATCAGCTAGTCTTGACCTTAGATCAGTCAGCGGCAGCTGTTTGCCAGGTATGTACTCCCTTGTGTTATGGGACATGGTCACAGAGATCTTGCCAGTAGTCCCAGAAAAATTGCACACCAACTTCACACATACCATCAAGATGTCCAGGATACCGTCAAGTATGTTATACAGTCAGGATTGGGCACGACCAATTGTTGAGGCAGAGCGATTGGAAGTAGTGTGGTGCTCTGGAGCCACGCATGAATGAGATCCAGTCTTTCTTGGTGACAATAACATGTCGCCCATGGATACACCTTTTGAGAGGTTTTGGCTTTTGGCGACAAGCCCACCCCCGCCCTCAAGCTCTTCAAAATAAGTAGAACCTCATTTTCTTTACACTTGCAAGCCAGTATCCCCCAAAATTCTCTTTTTTCAAAGCATAACTAGATGTTTCGTCTACAAGCAGCGTCGAAGCCCACCACCCCAACAGCAAGAACCCATGCCCTTTCGGGGTAGGTGATCCAGAAGACATCATCGAGGCTCTAAGGGACAATGAACCACCCAATCCCCAGCCCACCCGCCATCAGCCTCGAAGATGCTTTAGTTTGCCCTTAGCAGCACACAGCCAACCAGTAGGAGGCATAATCTGTAATTTTCTCCATGGTTGGCAAGCCATGCATCTGACAGGTGGGTCCTACATATTGTCTAATAGGGCTACACTCTGCCATTCCTTTCTGACTTACTGTATCTTCCACCCAGATCAGGGTGGCTTTTGGAGAGTTCAGGCTCTTTTCGACAAAGGATCCATGGAGAGAGTTAGAGTCTCTGAGATCAGTACAGGATATTACTCCTGGTATTTCCTAGTGCCAAAAAAGAAGGTGAAGGACTTCGTCCTGTTTTAGATTTTCAATATCTAAATATTTTCTTGCAGAAAGACAAATTCAAGATGCTCACACTGACCTAGGTCCTATCTGCCTTGGATCTAGAAGACTGGATGATAGCGTTGGATCTGCAGAACACCTATTTCCATGTTCCCATCCTGCAGACACTACCTGTGGTTCAAGGTGAGCCACAAGCATTTTCAGCTTGCTTTGCTCCCTTTCAAACTCACCAGTGCCTGTTGGGGGTTCACAAAGGTCATGGTGGTAGTTGCAGCATACTTTCGGAGGTCAGGGGCACCAATCTTCCGCTACCCTGACAACTGGCTGTTCAAGGTGGGCTTTCCACAGTCCGTCGTAGACCATTTCCAGATGACGGCGAACCTCCTTACATTGTTGGGGTTCACGACCATTATGCCAAAGTCACACCTGACTCCTTTGCAGAGGTTTCCCATCCTCTGGGCCATACTTGATATGGTGCGTTTTCAGGCCTTTCTTCCGGATCAGCGAGTCAAGGACATTCAGTCTATGATCCTGATGCTTCAGCCTCAGTTGGGTCTCAGTGAGGATGGTTCTGAGGTTACTATCCTATTGTCCTCTTGCTTCCTGCTCATTGATCATGCCAGATGACATATGCGGGCTCTCCTATAGGATCTGAAGTCTCAGCTGGTCCATCTCCAAGGGAACCAGTCAGATTCCATCCTGTTATCAGAGGAGACTGCAAAATACCTACAGTGGTGGCAGCTCACCGCCGTGGCCCTACCTCACCCAGAGAAGCTGACGGCAGTGACTGATGCATCCCTGCTTGGCTGGGGAGGTCTTCTGGAAGCGGTGGAGATCAGAGAACTTCTAGTCTTTAGCAGAGACCCGTCTCCGCATCAATTACTTGGCGTTGCGGGCCATTTGCTTCACATTGAAAGCCTTCCTGCCATCCATCAAGAGGATGCTGGTTCAGGGTCATGGACAACACCACCGTCATGTGGTATTGCACAGGCAGGGTGTGGTGGATTCGTAGACCCTGTACCTCTGGAACTAGCTGAATTGTCAGGGTTTTTCCCTGATCGTGCACAACCTGGCGGGATCTTTCATTTTTCAGTACTTTTTATGAGTGTCTTTGACATTAGAAATATAGATTTACAGACTAACAAAAGCCAGAGTGGACAAACTCTACTAGCGATGCTTAGTGCATCAAAAGCACACCCGGAGGTGGTGCATAGCATCTTCCAGGAATGGGGAGAACCCTGGCTCAATCTCCTTGCCACTGCCAAGAATGTGCAACATCAGCACTTGAAACACTGAATTTCCCAAGACGGCTCTTTCTATCAGACACATTCTGCCTGCAGTGGAGCACGAGAATCCTGCTAACTTTTTCCCCTCTATTTCTGTAGAAAATCAGGAATGACCAGGCACAAGTCATCCTGCTAGCTCCGGTTTAGGTAAGGAATGTGTAAAAAACAGAACCCGCCATGAGCATCTGTCCCCCCATCGGGCTGCTGCTTTATGACAATCTTCTGTTGTGGCTGCAGGAGAGGGTCTTGCACCCAAGCTTGCTCAATCTACATGTCCATGCATTGATATTAAGCGACAGCAGTGAACTACATCTGATATCCTTCCAGAATTAGTGGATGTCATCCTTGTAGCTAGGTGTCCTTGTACAATGTGTGTACCTTGGACACTAGGATAATTTGTGGCCTAGTGTGGCATCTGTTATACAAAACCAATTTTTGGGCCAAACTGTAGGATGTCTTGCTGTTCGTTTTTCTGTGGCAAAAACTTGCAGTGGGCCTGGGTAAAGGTTATTTGTTGGCTATTTTGAATTTTTTGTGTTTACCGGACCAACGGTCCTTGTTCAAATCACCTGCTGTGATGCGATATCTTGAAGGTTTGAACCACATGTTTCCCCTAAACCCTTCGTGGAACCACAGTGGGATCTTAATTTGGTCCTTACTTTGCTTTCGTGTACCTCTTTTGAGCTGTTACACAGCTGTCCTCTACGTTTCCTAACCCTGAATACAGCCATTCTCATCCAATAACCTATGCTTGTCACGTGAGTGAGCTTTAAGCTTGTATCAGCCCACCTGCCCTACCCTGCCTTCGTTCCAGACAAACTGGTGCTGAGGACCAGAGACACCTTTCTCCGACAGTTATGACTTTTTTTTCAAGTCGGACAGTCCATCTCTCTTCCAATGTTCTTTGCCCCACCTCACCTCTTGAAAGAGGAAGAGAGACAGTAAAACGTTTCTTTATAAAAATGGTCCCAAATTAGAGAGGTACACACTAGCTCAAACAGTTGGTTTTTCGGCTCTGGGTCTGAGGCCGCTGACAGTGTCCGCAAAGAAACGGATGTAAGTACGCTTGGGTGATTCCTATATGTGGATCCAAACATCACCTCTGGGACGGAGCAGGGTCAGCATGGAACCACCTACTGGCGCACATGGGCAATGCTGAAAAATCTTTTGTATCCAGTCTGGCACATGGGATATTCCAAAGGTGTGGAATCTGTGGGTAGACAGAGAATCCACCAGAAAGGGGGAGAGGGTGTGGCCTAACGGCTAAAGCAGTCGACCTCGAAGCTGGGAAACCTTGTTCAAGTCTAGGCAGGGACGCTCAACAATCTGTGATTCTGGGCAAATCACTTAATCTCCCCGTGCCCAACAAAATGAATGTGTCTGTCTGTAATGCAACTGGTGCTCAAGTAAAGCATTCTGATGCCTTTGGGTCAAGTTTACGCTATATAAAATCCCCCCCCCCAAAAATGAAGAGAGCATTATTGCAGGTAAGTACCTTGTTCTAATGGGCTTCGCTGGAGTTAAAAATGGCATGATGTTGACCAAATGCAATGTTTTATGTTTGGCCATTCTCTGTATCAAGCTCTGCTATGCCGTGTCCATGAATGTTCCTCCGGACAAAATTTATGCACATTTCTCTAGGGCAGTGGCTGCATTCATGGTTGTTTCCAGAGGTGTCCCTATTACCAACATCTGCTTAGAAGCTACATCATCATCCTTGAATACTTTTGCCAAGCACTACTGCCTCACATCTCGGGCAAGCAGTGACGGATACTTTTCCCAAGCTATTTTGCATGACTCCCTTGGTTGACCGGCAGTACTGAACCCTAGCTCCGAGGGAGCTACTGTTTTGGTACTCATTCATGAGATGAGGAGCCTGTGGAAAAATGTATCTGTAAAAAGAACAAGCATTGGCAATGCCAAGAGGTTGTTCCTTCGACATATTGGCTTTGCTGTGACATGAGCACATTGTTTACATATCCAAGATGGTAGACACCATTTGGATCGGTAAATAAAAAAGATTTCTCTCTGGAGGGGGCTTGTGGAGGTAAAGCTGGGGAGGTGTCCGATATCTAGGACACAGGTGGCAGTGCCCTGGAGGAGACTATAGTACCATCCATGCCACACATAACTCTGCTTATTACAGGAATCCTCTGTGGCACTTTTAAATGTTCTAGCCAGGCTTTCAAACTATTTTATCTCCCCAGGACACCTGGCGAGTCAGAGAAGGAGACTGGGAAAAATGCTTTAACCATGGACCCCTGATTAGGATTTTACAATGCAGTCTTGCTATGTCACAGAAAATAAATTGTCATATTTTTTCTCAGCATTATAAGAGGAGGATGAAAGGGGGGAGGAAACCAATAAGGGAAGAACGTCTTGGGATGATATTTTATAGTTAAAAAATAAATTTTTAAATTATCTGTGCGTTAGCACTCCATACTAGTCTCGAAGCTGTGTGGCACTATGAGCCGCATGTGTTCCAGCTACTCTGCTCAATGGTACTGATTTATCCGACCTTGGAATGATGTAAGGCAGAGGGAATCCCGCAGTTTGCTCCTTTACAGCAGAACTCCCTCAACTTTGAAAATGAATTATTTTAAAAATGTGTGCATATCACTCATATTGACTGGCAGCTGTGTCGCTAGCTGATCTCTGTTCCCGGGAAGCCCTAAAACCTACATGCACACACAGCTTGTACCTAATCATTGTGCTGTTTGTGGGAAGGTGAGGACATGTGGTTGCCAGCATGAAAGGGGCCCTGTAGGATTCGGCACACTTGTGCATCTGCTCTTCTATTTAAATAATACAGGCCTATCAGATCTTAAGCAAAAGCCACTCTGGAATGAGAATCTCTGCATTGCAGATTCCCTGCTGCTCTCAAAATCACAGTTATTGTTTGTTGTGCACACTTTGCATACCAGGCCCAGTGGGAAATGTAAAGCAACTCTCTGCTTGTACTGCAACTCAGATCCAGCACTGCTGACTCTTGAATTGGAGAACTGGGTTTGAGTCTCTGCATCTACTCAAAATCCTGTGATTCTGCGCAAATCACTTAATTTCCCTACTCCTAAAACACAAAAACGAATGTGTCCTTGTGTAATGTAATTGGTGCTTGTGTAAAGTGCTCCAATACCTTTGGGTCGAGTTAACGCTATACTTAAAATTAAAACATTTTAAAATAATTTTTTAAGGCGCTCCTGTTAAGGCCTCTCCAAAGGTATGTAGGAGTCCTTTCCGACGCTGACGGCAGAGATTGTCATACTTGCCTCATTCTCCATGTGGAAGATGTATTACTCATGATTCTAGAAACAATTTAGTTTGTGGTGGGTACTATGTAAAGGGAGAGATTTATAAATCACTTGAGTGATAGCTCCTGTATGGCCCCACTATTTGAAGTTCCATGCCCTTGAGCAATGGACAAGAGTGTTGTGCCTTGTGAGTTAGAGATGACAGGACCCTTTTGGCTCCTGACCGACTCCGTAGAACAGTGATGTAAGTGCATGGGTGATAGAATTCATGATGTTGAATGTTCTTTTAACGGTTATACGCTGAGAAATAAAGATGTGTAATACCAAGCTCTGTGTGTGGCGTGACCACTTGCATGTACCCCGGCTGGGGAGGACGCTACAACTGGCGATGAGATATGGGATTACATAAACCTCACGACCTGAAGAACCATGAGTGCTCTCCTGGAGAGTTTGCCATGGTCCAGCAAACTGCTCATACGTGCCATGTGTGCCTCAGTCGAAGTGAAATTTGACAGTTGGCGTATGTGGAGTGTTTCATGGTAAAACCTTAAGAAAATTAAAAGACACAAACTCCTCTTTGGTAATGTAAAGATAGCTCTTTACTGTCTCGACAGCGAGACTCACACAGGCAGGCAGCCGGTCTCAATTTAATGCATCACAAACTGCTTCTTTCATACACAGATAAACAATGAGGGTTTCGCAAGTTCATAGTTGAATCATTTCATCAGTTACAGATTAATACATGTCGATCGTAAGAAACATGAAGTCACCTGAGACCCTTGACTTTAGCTGAATTCAATACATATCCTTTATTGCAGTTTCTAACAATGCTTAACAAACTAAGCATTCTTCGACTCATGACTGCATGTATATTTGTGCTAAATACAATTTTAGTGGTTTGTGGGCTTTATTGTGCACCTAAGACTTTTGTGTGTTCTAAGCTTATTGGATTTTCTGCACCCATTGTCTGATCAAGTTGCTGTCTATTTGGAAACACGAAGTTCGTGCCATTGAGCCCGTGTGCTAAAGTCATAAATTCCTTCATGCTTGCTAAGCACGAGTTGGCCTTTAACTGTAACCCTTTCAAGTTATTTATTCCATTGTGTCTTCGAGTAAACTCTTCACCTTTCTCTGGTCAGTACAAGATTTGGGCCTATATTGTTCTTTCTCTACGTACAGCTGTGTGCTTTGTTGGTGTTTGTTGTTGCACTATATTTTCATCTTTTACATTTTCTGCTGTTTGTTCATATTTTATGTCCTATAAAATTCCCCCCTGTAGTTGATATTTCAACTATTGGATCTAAACTTGGTCTGCACTTGACACCAACTGATATAAGTTGCCCTGGGAATCCACTACTTGTGTTAGGGTCCTAATGGGAAACATCCCTCCTGCCTTTGCACCTATTCTTCTACAACATGCTAAGATCAACTGTCCCGACATCCAGGATGACAGTAATGGCAACCACCCACTAAACCAATTGTCTGGGGCACCTCCTTCAGCTACCATCTTCTTCTTTAGATAATGCAGTGTCTGGGTGGCCTCTGATAAAGTTCCGTTATCTGCATCATTCGCTGGGATGTAAGTGCAGCAAGCAGTTCCAGTTTTCTTGCAAACCCTGCCTTGCATGGCCGCCATAAGGTAAAGTACATAGCAGTGCTGCATTACTATCATTCTCATAGTTTACAGCTCTTCCTTTGTGGCATTCAGTCCATCTTTTGTATTATTGAAAGTTTTGAGAAGTTCCCATTGAGTTATCTGCAACCATCGAGCTGTTGCTTTAGCCCGAACAAACGGCAGAATGCTCCCAAAGAACAGTTGAGCGTCGCTGAACAAACAGTACTCTTGGGGAACATCATTCCAAGTGCTTGTACCATAATACTCTGCAGTTCTCTTCCTTCGATTATGATGTAGCAAGGTCGTTGGACGACTCATGGGGTGTTCATGCAAAGCTGACACATTCATTTTAGGAATTACCAAAACTAGAGCATGCAAGGTGACAGTGGAGCAGAGTCCCCCTAGTTTGGTGGTAACTGGACATACAGTAGTTCTCCACACTGCCAATAATAGTCCATGAGGCTGGAGGTGCCCCCTTGCATGTAGTCCTACAATTAATGTTCCATCCTATATTAATGGTCCCATTTCCTCTGAAACATAAAGAAACAGAAGGTAGTCTCATTACTGTCTGAGGACTTATTGTGCTATCTAACTTTAACGCGCAATGTTCTCGTCCCAGATATGTGCACACTTTACTATTGCATCCTGACTAACATCAGTGCCGTTCCGTAAAGATATAACCCTACAGGAAAATTCAATATTGGGATGCCATTGATCATGGGCAGACTGATCCGGTGACTCTAAATCCTGGCCTATGAACACAATCTGGGGGTAAAGGATTTACCACACAGCTGTTACACTCAGTGGGCGGACATGTTACTCCTAAAAATCCTAAATCTAAGACCATCTGGATCCAATCTACTGTAGTAGGACAAACTGTCTTTTTCATACGTGATATCTCATCCCTGATGTCTTGTCTATCTGTGAGAATGTGTAACACTTCTGATAATGAGTCACATTTTGTGATGTTAGCTAAAAAACGTACTGCCTTAACATGTGTTAATTGCATTTGGGCCTTAAGCCTACACAAGTAAAGATATAATAAACATATAGCTGTACTTAGGGTTACTTCTTTTATTGAATGTAACCTATCTGATGCGGTGGCATGAGGAAATAAGGAACACACAAAACAAGATTCATTAGTATGTTCTGAACCTATGTCGGATGTGTTGATACCACATATTATCTGATAACTGAGAATGAGCATTACCGGTCACATTATTATTATTAGAGACATCTCTTTATACATGTAAAATATTAGCACTAAAGGGTACGTTTCTATAGAAGAGTAGAAAGAATAGAATCAAGAGACAAAAAAACAACAAAACAAAAATACATATCTTTCGTGCTGTCTTTTAAAAAAAAAAATAGTCCAAAAGCAGAGGTGGAGGGGGGTGTTTTTACAATGACAAACTGTTCCCCCCTCTTTCTCCGTTTACAATGTCTATGATGCTTGGCAAGATGCTGGTTCCAGATGAACATCGGTAAGGTGGTACCGGGGTTTCCAACCATCCACCTTGAGGGTAGTGGGGGTCACCATGGTCATCTTATATGGTCTTTCGAATCGTTTCTCCTTCTATTTTCGAACAAAGTTCCTTATGTAGATCTGGTCACCTATGTGGGAGGTCGACCTCAGTTGGGGCGTGCATCTCCTTCTCTTAAGTTACCTGTTTAGAGATGAACTTTGCAGCTTTTCTTCGTTCACAAAAATACATATGCATCTTATTATTCAGTATATCTGCAGAGCTTCCCCCTGTACATCACTTCTAGTGGCAGGGACTTGTTTATTCATGGATCTCCCTGTCACTATCTGATGTGGTGTCAAGTGATAGTTAGAACTAAGATTGTTCCTAAGGGAAAAGAGTGCAAATGGTAGGCAATACAACCACTTCTTGTGCAATGTAGAACATAACTTACTGATCTTACTCTTCAAGAGGCCGTTCGGGCGCTTGACAACACTATTACTTTGGGGATGGTACACAGAGGATAATTTATGTTTTGTCCCTAAATGTGTTGTGATATGCATAAATATTGCATTGGCAAAATTGGTGCCGTTGTCGGATCCTTTCCCTTCTGGAAATCTCCATTGTGGAATTACTTCACAAATTTGAAATGGAGCTGCTGATTTAGCATCACAATGGACACATGGTCTTGTTTCAATCCATCGAGAAAAAGGGAAGACCACAAGTATGAGGTACCTGTAATTACTGCACCCAACAATCATATCCACAAAATCAATATGAAGAGCTTTAAAGGGCCCTTGTGGCTGTGGAATGGTAGAATTGATCACTTTCAGTGTGGGGTTAGGGGAAAATTGCTGACAGGCAATGCAGTTATAAAGATACATGATAAGTAGGTTGTGCAAATTAGGAACAAACCAGTCTTGTATGTGCATAAACAAGTAATCTCTTGAAGTATGGGTTAGTAAATGCAACTGATCAAGAGCTATCGTAAGTAAAGCCTGTGGCATCACTCGTTTACCTGTAGATTGTTGTCTATACATTAGGTCATCCCCTGACTGGGTGCATCCTCTATCCTCCCATAACTGTTTTTTGTGTAGAGGAGTAGCTTCCTGCAGTTCTCCCAGATATAACCGCGCTGTCTCAGCATAATGGGGCGTGTCATTGTCTGTGGTAGGATTGGATTCAGACTCAGGCGGTGAGGCAGTTTGAGCCACCCGGAACATGGTCATATTGTGAACCTGATGGCACAGGTGGGGCGTATGCCTAGCTGCAGCTTTAGCTTCCCAATCTGCTAGTGCATTTCCCCAAGACACAAAGTCCTGTCCACTTGTATGTGCCTCACACACAACTGCCACTGCCTGTGGTAATGCAACTGCCTTTATTAGAGCCTCTAGGAGGTTCCTACGCATAACAGGACTTCGTCTGACTTAAGGAAACCTCTCCTGTTCCATCTCATAATGCTAGAATGCACAGTAGTTGTCACATAAGCTGAATCTAAATAGATTGTAATGACTTTTCCTGCTCCTTGCTTAAGGGCTGCTATTAGTGATAAAAATTCTGCTGCTTGAGCAGAATAATGCACTGGTAATATCAACCGCTTTTCCATATGGAGCGTATCAGAAGAATCATGCTATTGTGCTTGGACTACCGCTGCAACTGTGTATCTAATTCCTGTATCCTGGTCAATAGTAGAAGAACCGTCCACAAAACAGACAATGCTACCTGGTATAGGATCCTCTGTTGCTTGACTAGATTCATTTGGAATATATGTTGCAGAGTCATGCGCGTCATCCTCAGAGTCTAATATTGGATGGGCAAAGAATGTCGCAGGATTCACCGTATGACACTTCACAACCTTCAAAGATGGTAGTGACAGTATCACCTAATATCCTGACACTTTCTGTGTAGTTAGAGTAGTCTTGGCCTTCTAAATAATACCAGATACTGCATGCTCTGCATAGAGAGTCGAAGGTGCCCCCATAACAATGGGGGTGCTCTTCTGCACTGCAAAGGCTGCAGTGGCGAGAGCCTGCTCACAGGGATAATGTCCTCTCATCACTGAATCCAGCAGTCCACTGAAATATGCAGTGGGTTTGTGTCCTAAATTATATTTCTGTGTTGGTATAACTTTCATCACTTGACCATTGCAATGGCAAAATAAATAAAACACCTTGATATAATCAGGAATTCCCAAAACTGGGGCATTTGTTATTTCAGTCTTCAATTTCTGGAAAGTCTCCCTCATCTCTGGTGTCCGTTATCTTGTCATTTCTGTCTTTTGCTTGTTTGATAGAAGCTAACAAGGGTGCTATAATCATAAATCCATTGTCTCACATATTTACAAAGACCAAGAAACTGTGGCATTCCTTTGACAATTACTGGCTCAGTCATTTGGCGGATGGATGCTGCTCTTTCAGGGGTTACTGGTCAACCAGAAGCTGACAACAGTTGCCCTAAATAATGGGCTTCTTCCTGACAGTACTGAATTTTCACTCTCTCTACTTTGTATCCTCTCTGGGCAAGAGTGACTAAAAGCGATACAGTGTCTTTTCTGCACTGCTGCTCAGTAGGGCTACAAATCAATATGTCATCAACATATTGCAACAATGTGCTGTCACACTGGAAATCTGACAACTCATTCTTTACCACTCCGTTTAAAAATGCTAGGCGACTTGTAATACCTTTGGGGAAAACGAGAGTACAAATACTGAGCCCCGCGATAGGTGAACCCTGTCAAATAATGGCTGTCTGGATGGAGAGGGATGCTACCGAAGTCATTCTTCAGATCAGTAACGGATAAATACCTCAGCAACCTGAGGAATATTTGTCAGAATGATAGAAGGGTCTAGGGCAATTGGAAATTCAGGTACCACTACATCGTTCAAGGGGCACAGGTCTTGAACCATGCGGCAAGTTTTACCTTTAGACTTCTTGACCGGGTAAATATGGGTATTACGAGGAGACTCTCCAGGGTAAATGACTCCTTGTTCTAGCAACGTCTGTACAGTAGGGGCGATGCCCTCATCTGCTTCTTTAGACAGAGGATACTGCCTCACTCTGGAAAAGATAGCACCTTACTTTAATGTAATTCTGAATGGTGTAACAGTATGAATGAGGCCTACTTCATGGGGACCCTTAGTCCATAAAGTGTCTGGTACTTGGTACAGATCTGCTCCCCTACCAGAATAGCGATTCTCCAAATTAAATGCCAAGAGAATCGGAATTTCATTAAAGACATAGAGGCTAACATCATGCATTATTCCTTTAATGCAATTCCACGCAGCACTTAAAGGACTTTACATCATAAAACAAACAGTTTAGAATAGAACATTGAGAATGTATAATAAGTCCATGCACAGAACAATCTGCCTCTTTGAAATGCGAAACTTGCTTCCTCCTTCATGGATGAACGAAGATAAAGAAGCTACTGAAAGCAAAACTCCTTAGAGGAATGACATTCCTTATAAGAATTGAACTATTTGGTGTCATCTAAAAGCAAAAGGAAACATTAAAATGTAAGTTTATGCAAGCTTGAAGAGCAAAGAAGACAACAAGGCAATAAGTAAATTTCCTACTATAACATGACGTCACATTAAAATATAATATTTTTTATTATTTATTTTAATATTCATTTGTTTGTATTTTTTCTTTATGATTTAATGTTCGGAAAAAGTGCATCCCATCACTCTGGGATGGGAGGGTGGGATATTGTTATCCTCCGTGTCTTTAATGAAATTCATATTCTCTTGGCATTTACAAGACCGGAGGCTACCATTATGCATGTTGGTAGCTCTCCAATACCGCATCAGACACATGTTCAGTTGGCTTACAGTAATGCTTAGCAAACATGGAGGAGTTAGACCAGTCAGTGGCTCTCAAAATATCCTCCAGCCTGCTACCTTTCCAAAAGGATTGATTAGCCATAGCCCCCTCATAGACTGAGCTTGAAACGTCTGTAAATCAACACCGGCCAATTGCATAGTTCAGTGGTTCCCAAACTGGGGTCCGCGGACCCCCAGGGGTCCCTGACACATTCCCAGGGGGTCCGCAGGCAGCTGTCTTAAAAGCTGCAAAGTTCCTTGTATAATCTGCAGTTTTACAACAATAAAAGTGTCAAGATAACTCGAGTGATTAATGTACCTGCTGGAGAGAGATGGTAGGTAGCGCAGAGGGTTAATATGCCTGCTCCAAAGAACGTGTACCATGCATTTTTAATAAAACAGTATTTTATGTGCATAGCTGGGTTACTGCTTTTGTCACAGAGATTCTTTTGTTACTGTGCAGTTCATAAGTTACAATCATAATCTAGCACCGTCAGCTATGAACTGCCGTCAAAGAGTTGCATACAAACTGCATGGTACAAGTTAGTATGCCATCTTTTTTTCCCAGTCTTTCATTATCCTGATGCTGCCAAAAGGTATGTTTGGGTAGAATTCAATTGTTATAATTAAAGTCAACGCTAACCACTGTGTTACATTCTGAAACCAGATTTTGTGCTTCTCCAAATCAAGCACTCTTAAAAAATGCTTACCAGTATGGATGACATGTGAATCCTACACCTTGAAGTCCCCTTTCCCCTATGTAACATTTTCTATACACTGATTTACACACGTATGATTCATTGGGGGAGATTTACTAAGCTTTTGCGCCATGTTTGCGTCACAAAAGTGACACAAAACAACGCAAAATCGTTTTTTTGTAATTTACTTTCCAGCACTAAACTTGTTCCCATGCAACCACCCAAGGTTTCTCACGCTAAACCCAATTTACAAAAAACAGTAGATTGGGTTTAGCGTGAGAACACTGCGCCCTTTTCAACTAGGCACAAGGAAGGAGAAATTCTCTCATTTCTCCTTCCTTTCCGGCTTTGCATGCGTGCTGCACTGTGCAGCACGCCTATAAAGTGGGAAAAGTTTTCCTCGTGTCTAGCATAGTATTTTGTACAGGAAGGGTACCCTTCCTGTACAAAACCTATGCTACACTCATGCACACACCTTAGCGCTACAGCACTAAGGTGTGTGCATGGCGCGGGGCTACTGAAATCAGCGCCAGAGAAAGGGGAGGAGAGAGCCATAGCTTTGGAAATATGGCGCTCCCCAGCTCCCTCCCTGTCGCGCAGTGCAGCCTCGCGGGGGCTGCACTGCTTTGCGCAACGTTTTTGTAAATCTCCCCCATTGTTTCTCAATGTGTGTGATGTAAAGTGCTCTGACACCCTACACTAGTATGAGAGATGCTATAAAACAAATGAAATACATGTGATAGAGGTGCTATGGGAAGAAGAGAATCACTGTTGGAGGATGATAGGGAGGGATTCATGGAAGAGCCCCAAAAAGATTGTTGCATTGGTGCATAGTAAGGTCATCATTTACTATGCTTTGAAAGCGAATACAATTCAATATATAATTACAAATGTGTTGTAGAATGCACCATTTTTCCCCAAATTTTATTGGTGGGAGAGCCCCCCAAAGTCCGCTTTGTAGTGGCCAGGCTCACTCACTGCACTTGGTGTGCACCGTACGGGGACTGGCCTGACAACATTTGCCAGGGCTGCTTTGGGTTCCAGTCCGGCCCAGTCAGGAGCAGGAGCCTCATACTCTAACTTTTCAATATTTGGCTTTATTTTAGTCGCCGAGATGCAGCACCAACCTTCCTATTAAAAAATTTAGATTTTGCAAATTTTTTCAATATAAAATACTAAAAGCTTTAGTAATTTGGGTATCTGTTTCGTGTGCACACGTGTGTTTATTTTTTTCGAATTACTGTTTTAATGTTTGAAATTTAAATCGTGCGAATTGCTTGGGGGTCCTCGGCTTCCAGTAGTGACTCAATTGGGGTCTTCAGCAGTCACCTTGCTGTAGTTGCAGTGGTAACCACCTTAAAGGGTTTGACAAAGAAAGTCAGAAGCTGAACTGTACCATCGGGGTGAAACTCACTCATTCTGAAAACATATTCACTCATGCAATGATCCAGCGCGATATTAGCAAACAGCATTCATACACCAGATACTCACTTGGGCCCGTACATTCATACTACGCTAATACTTACGCTGGGTTTTATCAGTTGTTACTCTTTATCAAAATCCCTGCTACCAATTACCTTCCGAATGAAGAGTAATGACTTACCAATGAATCCTTTGCTAATTGGGAAATTTAAAATGAGTGACATTCATTATAGTACATAATCCTGAAATAACCACTGAGTCAGGAAGTTTTAAAATGTTTATCTAAAGATTTAGCAGAGTAAAATACAGAACCACACAGTACTTAATCGCAATACCCAAGATGAAGCATAGAATAACTATTGCTAATCAATGACGGTCCCTCAGAAAAGGAGAGGATAGAGACAGCAGCGCAACTAAAGGTTGCATTATATTTACCCAAGTGCGAGAACCAAACCCCTTGGCCAAGGAGTTGGAAAGAAATAGGACCCAGGAAGGATGAAGAGCAAAGACTTCTTCCAGGATCAGGACAGGACCGGTGACCTCTCTACAACGACGCCTGCGTCGTTCCCCTCTCTGATACTCAACTTCTCCTCGATTCTCCCGTGCCTTCCTTCTAATGGACTCCGCCGCCCCCTCCTCAGGCCCTCTCTGGACAGCTGTTCAGTCTGCAATCGATCAGCTTGGCAGTCTGGAGCTAAGAGCTAGCTAATTAGCTAATTCTATATCTATTATACCCTTCTACGCCCATGTACCTCCCCTTAATGTTGCTAAAATATGGGACCACTACTTCTGATTGGACAGGGACAGGGGGTGGATTCTCACACCATATTGATTTGCCTTGTATTTCTGAAGCCTATTGTTTTTAAACTACCGCCCCTTCAATTTAATACATTTGCTTTATTTCCCACCCGTCTCACGACAAAATTTACAATTTATTCATATAAAATGTTGCTTTCCGACGAGAACATCTTGGTATGTAGTGGTGTCGGCCAGCAGGTCATGGCCTTGGGTGATGTCCAAGTTGACTTCATCTTTTTCTTTCTCGTCTGCCTCTCAGGGCGCATGTGTGGAATCTTTGTCACACGAACTTTCAGTTCACCAAACCCAGGCCCAAATTACGAACTAATAAAAGTCAAAGAAGAAAACATTAAAATCACAAATAAAAATGTTTCACTGTATGCCCACTCTTTCTACTCTATTCCCATTTAATTATAAATTCTATCCCGCATTAGTAGCGTTAGAGAAACGACAGTTTAATAATGACATGAGAGCAAGCTGAAGCATGTGAAAACATCAAGCGGCCATTTTAATGCACACTGCGCAGAAGCAGAAATTTCCCACCAAGCAAAGAAAGACGTCACAACACGTGATGTAGTTGGGACATGCGCAGTAAGTTTCCCGCGCTTTAGCGGCCATTTTGGATTACAGACAAGCGTTATTCATTAGTAAAACACATAGGCAAGCATCCTTACTTATTCGTGTAGTGTATGCAAGGATCAGTTAGAGACAATACAAGTTTAATAAATTAATACTATGAGGAGGTTGCGTACGAGCAAGTCTCATTTATGAGTCCTTGCTCCATCACAATACACAAAACATAGTTTTCTGTATGAGTCAAATCTTGGATAAAATATGGTATCTGACATTGTTTTCATTCTTCTAGCAATCTCAAAAGTTACCCCAAAGGGATCGTAGCCTCTATTACTTACCTCCAAAGCTTGAGCATCTGACACTCGTCAACAAGATATTAGACATAGTAAGGATGCCAGTTTCATGGAAAGCCTTTTCAGATCTAAATATCTATCACCAGGCCAAAAGGAAAACATACGCAAACCTACATTTACGTCCCATAGGGTTTCATACCTAGGTCTCGGGGGCCTCCTTAACCTGATACTCTTAAGCACTCTACAAACCAAAACATTTTTTCACACGTCCTGCCATTAACTAGACTGTACCCTGCAGATATCGCAGACCTGCAGCAGTTTACGGGTCTATAACTAAGGCCCCTATCAAACTGCTCTACCAGAAAATTAACTGCTTCAACTATAGGAACCTCCATGGGATCCAAATACCTTTCCAAGCACCAATGTACTCACGTCTTCCATATTCCTTTATACCTGCAGCGGCTTCCTGAAGCCCAGGACTCCTCAAGGCGTTCCTCAGCACTTCCCGAAAGGTCTGACATCTCTCTAGATCTCCTGATATTCTTCATGCAAGAAGGCTCAAAGTCGCTGTCTGAACAAGAGGGTGTTCTTCTCCATCTGCATCTTTCAACAGACCTTCCACAGCAGGCATGAAAAAGGGGATGTCGCAAGCAAGTTCCAAGGTCATTGAGAACCATGCCTGTGATACCCAAACGGCTCTTTTAGGGTAAATGAACATCTCTTCCGTTTCCCTTTTTGAAGAACCCTCTGAATCATTGCGAAGGGCGGGAATGCGTAAGCTTAGGTCCTCTTCCAAGTGTGAAGGAAGGTGTTCAACGCTAGAGCTGGCATCCAACTGTAGTACCTCTTCAGTTGAATGGTCAGCCTGCTCGCAAAGAGCTCTAACTCTAGTGGGGCCCAAATCTGAGACAGTTACTTAAAACTTTCCCTGCTCAATTTCCAATCGCTGAAATCCTATGCAAACCTTGAATTCCAATCTTCAGTCACATTTGCCTTCCCAGGCAAATATTCTGCCTTCATCCTGATTTTGTGTTCTAAGCAAAATAGCTAAAGTTTTTTTGCTAATTCTTACAGGTCTAAGATCTTGTTCTTTCTAAATGATTTATATATGCCACTGCAGAAACGTTGTCTATTTTTAACAAAACTGCTCTGCCTTGCATACAATGTCTGAAACTCATGAGAGCATAGAGACCTGCTGTCAACTCCAAAAAGTTTGTGATGCGACCTCTCTGCGTGTGACCACAGTCCACCAGTTTCCTGTACACCCAAGCACGCACCCCAAATGGTTAGACTCTCATCTTACTCCAGAATCAAGTCTAGAGAGCATCCAAAGATCGCCCTGCCATTCCAGGCATCCAAATTCTCCAACCACCAATTCAATTCAACATGGCTTCCTGATCATAGACACCTTATCCCCATACCATAAACCTCCCTGAAGGGCCTTTGCCTTTATCCTCTGCAAAGCACTATAGTGTAAGGGACCAGGAAATATTGTTTGAATGGAAGAAGACAGAAGACCTAAAAGTCTGGCTAGTTCGCTCAGAGTTAGAGTCCTGTTTTAGAACATATCTTATTTCTTTTCAAATCTTGGTTATCTTCTTTAAGGGTAAAAGCAGAACCACATTCCTGTATCTGTTGAAAAGGCTTACAACGCTAGAGATCGCGAGGGGGTAAGAATGGATTTCTCCTTGTTTTACTATGAAGCCCAAACTTTCCAGAAGGGATATGACCATGCCCAAGTCCTTCAAAACCGGTGCTTGGCATTGGGACATGATGAGAATATGGTTAATGGTGCCGATGAGATGCCAAAGGGAAGCGCACAGAATTGATAGTCGACCCCGCCAGGTGAATTGAAGGTAAGGTTGACACTACCTGGCCATGGGAATTGTAAATCAGGCATCTTTCAGGTCCAACTTCACCAACCAATCCCCCTTTAGCAACATATCTCTTAAAAGATGGATCCCGTCCATCTTGAATTGCCTGTACACTAGGAATCTGTTTAGGTCTCTTAGGTCTATCACGGATCTCCACCATTTGTCCTTCTTTTTGACTAGCAATAGTGCACTTACGAAAACTCTGCACCCTAAAGCTAAATCTACAATGGCGTCCTTCTCCAATATACATACAGCTTTTAGCTCCCTTGGAGGGACAACCTTGAAGGGTTTCTCCACAAAATCTATTCTGAAACCTTGGACGGTTTCTAAGACCTAAGGATCCTGCGTAATTGTTTCCCGGACATGGATAAAACATCTGAGGCGGCCTCCCAATCTCCCAGGGAAGAACGTGAAATCTTTGTACTCACCTTAGAATCCGGGTGGATTTTGTCTGCGTGACCTATGCCACTGGAGTCAAGCTAGCCTGGCTGATGAGGGGTGATACCTTGAAACTGGTCCCAGGCTGCTTGTTTCCGATGCAGGGAGGACCTGGCCTGGCAGTACGGGCTGGACTGTTCCCATGGGGAGCAGGTTCAAGACTGATTTGCATATGGCTGGGTATGAACTGGAATGGCATGGTGAGGAAAGAAACGATGGATTCAGGCCTGGATCTCTGTACTGGGGGTAAATGTTTGACATTGTTCAGCATTCTGTCTATCAATTTTTCTTTTTGTACCTGCGAGGAGCAGCATTTAAAAGAGGCAGATTGTTCTGTGCATGGACTTATTAAACGTACTCAATGTTCTATTCTAGACTGTTTTTTTATGATGTAAAGTTCTTTCAAGTGCTGAGTGGAGTGGCATTAAAGGAATAATGCATAATGGTAGCCTCCGGTCTTGCAGTGAAACCAAAAGCTCTACCTGGTGTGGGCGTCCTCACTTCTAATAACGTCCTCAATGGTATGTCATTTTGAAAACTACAATAGTTTTTCTTGGAATCATCACAAAACAGTTGATCATCCAATATCTCCCTAACCATTTTTCCTGACTTAATGAAGATAACACATGCTCATAAGACATGATTATGGTCACTGGCTATCAAAGCGCCATAGGTTGGTCTCACCACTAAAGCCTTTATTTGCAATATTAATTCAGTATTAGGCATCCATGAGTCTTGCCCTTGTTGCCGAAAAAGGAATTCTTTAGGTAACTGAACCTCCTTTTCCCGTAACTCTGGTGTCTCTGCTATGATTGTATACACCACTGTAGTAAATATTTCCATATCACTAGGTCATGCTCTAATCTCTTCTATGATAGAGGAATCTACTGTTTATGCCACGATCCTGGAAGGTAAAACTACAGGGATGAAACAAATAATGGTACCATCAGATTCAAAATGAATAGTCATTTAATTTGGCCATCAGATCTCTTCCTAATAAATTAGCTGGGGCAGCTGGAGAAAACAGTAAACAGCCATCAATGTACCTCCCTCCTACTTCCATCTCCAATGGTTTAGTAAAAGGCACCCTTATTAATTCCCCAGAGAATCCTTGTGTGTCCATTGATCTGTTAGAAATCAGAGGTTCTCCCTCTCTAATACAGGATCTAGAATGCTCCTGTATCTATGAGGAATGCACACCTTTTGTCATTGATAGTGATCCAGCGCTAACAATAAAAATTATTCTCCTATATGCTTCGGTCATCCAGGTGCAACTATTCCTCCAACACACACACTATATCCATATGACGGTGGGGCCCATAACACCGCATATACATTCACTTACTCATTTATTCCCTGGATTTCCTCCGTCAATAACCTAGGAGAAAACGATTCGCTGGAAGGAGACGGGATACCTCTTTTAACATGACATAATGTTTCTCATTTGCTTTAAGGTATTCCGCTCATTGGTCGATGGACCAACTAGTAGGAATCAGTTGATGGTGATTAAGACCAGCTCAATCACAATAAACTCTTTATCAATTTACCTTAATCATTGAGCTAAAGAATCACTGAGTCATTTGTTTAAAGAATAATAAAGTTTATATAAAGTTTCGAAGCAAGAAATAAGTTGTAAGCTTATTATTCAGATCATTACATTTATCATCATTATAAGAATAAATTGAAATTGCAATGCATATCTATTAGACGGAAAACTAAGGTTGTCATAGTAAGAACCCTAAAAGACCAATCTATCTGTCTTGGAAAAATCTAATAGTTCTAAATGAACAATCTATCAGGAAAAAAGGTTCTCCAAAAGCAGCATCTTATACTCAACTGGAAAATAAAAATAGCAGCAGCAGCATCAGCTCGTCGGCATCAGCAACCGCAACTTCACCCATCTACAGCATCTAACTTCTCCAGCATCTGCTCTCCAGCAACTAACCCCTCCCACCAAGAGTAGGTCTTCTTATACCCTAATTCTAGCTTACTGAATAAAATGTTGCATCTTCATGGCGTGATTCTTTCTCATTGGTCCACTCAGGCCCATATACATTTTAATCAAACTTCCTTGTCTTAACCAGTTCCTTGCGGAATGTCAATGCTTGCATCGTTTCCCACAGTTCATGACATTGCTCATCCGCTTCGATCAGTCCAATTTGTATCTTTTTCTGCTACTTTTTAGATTTAACAGTTCCGTCCATTTATTCAGTTTGACTTCTCACGCTTCTTGCTGATCATCTTGGCACACATCTGCTCAGAAAGGTCACAATAGCCTTGACCATACTTCCATCTTAGCCTCTCAGCACGAACACGTGATCATCCTTTTCCCCAGCTTCTCTCCTCTACCACATGGTTTCCTGCTCATGCGTACTCTAGCAAATGGCGGCCATTTTATATCGCTGCTCGACAGGCCTAAGCGCACTATTTTCAAAGATAAACAAAATATTGTTAAAACAAAGAATATAAACCCTTTCGTTTCCCTCCCGTCTTTCTACGTACCCCAATTAGGTATTACCTAGCAAAAAGCAACATATAAAGCCGTCCCTTACTTACCATCGCTTTATTTTGCAACCACACGTTTTATTTAAAAGCACAGATCATGCATTTATTATTTAATTAGTATGCAAATATTATATTAGACACGTAAACAATTATAAGTTGATTATTTTGCACACAAAATAGCGTGTTACCTTTACCCTTTACATGTAACATACATTGTTGGTTATTTACTTAAACGAACATGTTTATTAATTATTTTACGAAAAATATTAGGAGGTTAAAAATGTTCATTTACCCTGCTCCATCAACTCCCCCTTTGGTGATTTTTAATATCACCACAAAACCCAAGTTATACAATTTTCTCAGACAGCATATATCTTTTATCCGTTTGCTTTTGTTAGTTTACACAACTATATCCCTTTCAACTTGTCTCTTCGTCTTCTTGTACATGTTCTCTTTTATTTCTTCTAACTCTATTTCACCCATTTCTCTCTCTGCTCTCCTTATTTATCATGTTTTCTTTTTCTATTTTATTTTGTCTTCTCCTTCTCTTTATACATGTGATTACAAGCTTCAGTATTAATATTATTAATATTATCATGGTTGCTATTATTATAACTTTCCCTATTATTAATCCACTCATTCTTGTTAACCAATTTATTACTGAAGAAAACCCTTTACCAAGTTTTCCAAAAGCACTTTCAACCTCCAGTGGAACAAGTTCTTTGTGCAAACTTGTAATATTTGTTATATACTTCTGTATATTTTCACTTTTATCTGGAATGTAAGTGCAACAATATTGGACTTTCAGCATTCCACAGACTCCGCCCTCTTTTGCCAAAAGAATGTCAAGGGCAAGTCGATTTTGCATCACCATAGCTCTCATGGCAACCATCTCGGTATTTACCATCAAGAACCCTCCAGCAGTATCTGTAGATAAACGATCTACCACTGTGGATAATTTCCGAATTCTAAATGCATTCAAAGATATTCCCACTGCTGGTATCAATGCGCCAAAAATATCACCTACTATTTCTGAAAAACTTTCCCTTTTTCTACGTGTAAAGGTGTTTATCATTCTGTGTGTTCCTTTTTCTTTTCTGTCCATATGGAAAATCTTAGGAAAAACCAGGCCTAAATAACATGACCCATACCAATGGTCCGGTAACCTGTAATAAGCCCTATTACCGCAAACATAATAGATCCCTGGAAATATTGGATCTTTTCCCCCTTTGAATCCCCATCCACCTAAAATTTGATAATTGTCATGGCAAATACTGGAACCCACAAAATAATTGTCATATCTTGTCTTATTTCTTCTAATGCACAACCTTCCCTGTTGGGGCCAATCCAGAGTCATAGCTGCATTTGTCTTTTTCTTGTCATGATTGTCTTCCTCAAACGCCCAAAGAGGTGTTTTTGTCTCTTCTATCACTTTTCTTTGAAATTTTACTCTTCTCTCTTCAACCATCTCTAAAAAACTTTTTCTTCCTTCTTTAACTCACAGGTAAGGTTGTACCTAATTATATTATCTAATGTTAAAATCTTATCTTCTAGAAAATATTCACCAAACGTTTTTCCCTCTTTTATTTTGTTTAGCTCGGGAACTACAGAAACTTTCGCAAAAATCTTATCTATGTCAGTGTAATAATATTCTAATCTACCTGTTTTATAAAATAAACTTGCTAAAACACTACATGTTATTCCATACGTCAAAGGGAGGTGATGATAAGTCACACCCTCTGCTACAGATGCAGGCAACTGCATACAAACATAGCAATCTCTTACATCCATTGTTTCGACATACTCATATAATAATTTAGTAAAAACATTTTTAGAAAAATCTGTTATTGATTTGTCCTTGTGTAATTCTGCACTACTTTTTAATATAACTGGTTCTTGAGTGTTAGCTCCTTTTTCTTTCTCGGTGTTATTAGAAGTTTCTACTACAGCTAAACTAATTGGAATAGTGATTGCTAAAACCACCCATACTGTCATTAATAATCCTGTACAAAAGCAGCACATCTTACACCATCTACTTAAAAACTCACATTTACATTTTCTATCTCTAGTATTCTCCATTTTGTTTTATAACCTTATTTATTTGTTTTCCAGAAAATTGTGTCACTACACCTCAGGAATGACTTATTTGCCACTCTGTACTCCAATTTTTTTTTTTCTTTGCTTGGTACTTTCTTTTAATTCTTTTTCAGAATTCTTTCTTTGTCATATCCGGTAGAAATTCGTCAGATCCAGTGTTTTGTCAAGTCCGGTAGAAACTGTTTAAACTTCTTCAGGTTTGTTGCACCTCACCTTCACCCATTAGGTTTCTTTGTTCTGGGTTCTCGTGAGTGTTCTTTTCTTCTTTGTTATCATTCAAAGCAAGATACAACCATTCAGGCGATCTATACTTCGGATTTACCTTCTTTACTCTTTTCGTTTTCTGCAAGTGTTTTCCACCTTGTTTTTCTTGCTCTTCCTGACTTGTTATTTCATTCACTTGTTCAGCACTTTTCCCATCTAACCTTATGATTCTGTATCTTAATTTTCTTACTTCGTTGGGCCAATTGTCTCCTTTTCTTGGCCTTTTTGCCTCACTTCCTTTTTTCCTCTCTTTCTGTTTTCCAATTTCTTTTTCTTGACTCTAGTTTTTGGTTTATTTCTTCTCCACTTTCTTCAGACTCTGTTTCAATTCTTTCGTTATTGTCTCTTATTTTGAAACTTATAATTTCATTTTCTTCCTCTACGTGTGGTTCTCTTCTTATCTTCCTTCGTTCACCTATTTCTGTCCCTCCTCGAGGTTCTTCCGAATTTGTGTCAGTCTCTCTATCTGCTTCTAAATTTCCCTGTTCTTGTGTTTGACTATCTGTCCCTATTGCTCCTCGGGGATCTTCCGATTTTTCTAGCTTTTTGTTTGAAACTCTCCCTTCTTCATCTATTAATATTATTTCCGAAGTATTTTTACCACAACTTGTACTTGGTTGCTCACTGTTACTATCTTCTGGCTCAGTTTCTTCTCTTATGCTTTCAAATTTCCAATTTCTTTTCAGAATTTCTTCACAATCCGAATGATCTGTATCAGATTCTGAACTGGTATCTGATATTTCCAGATGTCGACTTACAGGTCGATCTTCAAGTTCTGGAACTTCAGCTATTTCCTCTACTTCTTCTGTCGTTGCACTTGTAGTTGGGTCTTCCAGATGTCGACTTACAGGTCGATCTTCAGGTTCTGGCACCCTGTTTGTTTCCTCTTCTGCTTCTGATGCTGAACTGTTATCCAATACTTCCAGATGTCGACTCACATGTCGATCTTCAGGTTGTGGAACTCTGATGGTGTGACTGGCATGCACCCAGTGTTTCACTCCTGCACACTTGACTGCAGTGGTTGTCACCAGGATCACTTGTCGTGTTTCGTCCCAGCGAGGAACCAAACAGTTTCTTCTCCTGTGGACTTTTATGCGGACCCAATCTCCTGGATTCAAGTCGTGAGCAGGTTTTCTTTCAAGAGTGGTCGCATCTGGTCCAACCTGATGAAACACAGAACGCACCACATCAGCCAATCCTTTGCAATAATCCAGCACTAGATCATCAGTTATAGTCAGTAGTTTGTTGACGGGTACTTGTGCTTGTCTCATTGCTCGTCCCATAATTATTTCATGGGGACTGAGTCCAGTTTTCCTTTCCGGAATACTTCTGATTGTCATTAAAACTAATGGCAAGGCATCTGGCCATTTGAGTCCTGTAGCTTGACACATTTTTCCTAACCTGTTCTTAATTGTTCCATTCACTTGCTCTCACGATTCCAGAAGCCTCTGGTCTGTATGCACAATGCAGTTTCTGTTTAATACTGAGTGCTTCACAAATCAGTTTAACTAATTCATTTTGGAAATGTGTTCCTCTATCTGTTTCAATCGTGACTGGAAAACCATACCTCGGAATGAATTCTCGCATCATAAGTTTTGCTACCGTTATTCCATCATTCCTTCTTGTTGGGTATGCTTCCACCCAACGGGAAAACAAACAGACGACCACTAGGACATACCTTAGTCTGTTGCAAGGTGGCATTTCAATAAAATCCATTTGCATTCTAGTGAAAGGACCTCCTTCTCGTCCTATTGTTCCTAGACTCACTACTGTCTTCCTTCCTGGATTTAACTGTTGACAAATAAGACATCTCTGACAAAGACTCTCAGCTATGGCTCTGAATTTTGGATTATACCATCTTTGTCTAAAAGTCTGATCATTGAATCTCTCCCAATATGGGCTTGTCCATGGTACATCCGTGCCATGTCAGAAATCATGCTATCAGGCATAACTGGTCTTTCATCTCTGTAAACCCAAGCATCATTTTCTTCATGTTTTCTACATCCTGCTTTTATCCATGTATCTTTTTCCTCATCATCTGCAGCTTCCTGTATCTGTCTCACCTCATCCCATGTCTCAACAGGGTTAGTAAAAAGCAAAGGACAAGAAATATGCTCTCTTTCTCGACTTTTGTTTAAAGAAACCACATTCTTTCACAGTACTGTGCAATCTCGTCAGCATATTTATTACCGACAGTTATGTAGTCTTCCCCATTTTTATGTGCATTGCACTTCACAACAGCAATCTGTTTAGGCAGCTGTATCGCCTCAAGCAACCTTTTCACAAAATCTCCATTTCTAATTGGCGTTCCTGCAGACGTCAAGAAACCTCTTTGTGACCAAACCTGACCAAAATCATGCACCACCCCAAAGCCGTACTGGCTATCTGTCACAATCGTAACCCGTACATTTCTTCCCAACTTGCATGCTTGAATCAGAGCTACTAGTTCTGCGACTTGGGCAGACCGTACCCCTTTCAGACAAGATGCTTCCATTACAGTGGCTACTGTGCAAACCGCATATGCTGCACTTAGAACTCCATCACTCGTTCTCAAACATGAGCCATCCACGAACAGAATATAATCTGATTCCTTTAAAGGCTCATCACGTATGTCTGATCTTGGTTTTGTACAATATTCAAGCACATTCAGACAATCGTGATCTACTTCATCCATTTCAATTATACTTTCTTCATCTGGTAAAGATGTCGACGGATTCACATTCATACATCTGTCAATGGTCACATTATCTGCACTCAAAATTACTTTTTCATACCTAGTCAGCCGACTATGTGTCATGTATTGGGTTTTCGTTCTTGCCAAGAGAATTTCCACAGAATGGGGAACATATACTCTCAGTGGATATCCCATCACTATGCCTTCACTCTGTTCCAGACTCACACAAGTAGCAGCAACTGCTTTCAAACATCCAGGCAACGCTTTCGCTACAGGGTCTAAAACAGCTGAAAAATATGCAAGTGGTCTTTTCATAGTTCCATGTCTCTGTACCAAAACTGAAAACGCACATCCATCTCTTTCACTGCAATACAGCTCAAAATCTTTCTCATAGTCAGGCATTCCAAATGCTGGAGCCTCACACAATTTCTTTTTCAGCTCTCTGAATGCTTTCATTTCTTCATCATTCATTTCAAAAGGATCTTTAACATCCTTCTTTGTCAGTTTTTGCAATGGTTTAGCAATCAGCGAAAAACCGCTTATCCATTGTCGACAATATCCAACCATTCCCAAAACATTCTTACCTCTCTTTGCGTCATTGGAGCTCTCATTCCTTGAATCATTTTTATTCTTTCAGTCGTTACCTTTCGCACTCCTTTCTCAATTTTATGCCCTAAATACTGGACTTCTTGTTGACAAAACTGCAATTTTGATGGGGACACTTTATGTCCTCTTTTTGCTAAATGATTCAGCAAAGCCAATTGTATCATTGACACATGCTTCCTTCGTTTTTGATGCCACCAGTAGGTCATCAATATACTGAACCATCACTGACTTTTCTGGCATTTTTAAATCTTCCAACGATTTCTTTAGAATCTGATTAAAGATTGAGGGACTTTCTGTGTACCCTTGAGGAATTCGGCACCATGCCAAAATACGCTCTCCAAACCTAAACGCAAATAATGGCTGGCTATCTGGATGCAATGGAATAGAGAAAAATGCATGACATAAATCAATTACTGTGTACCATTCTGCTTCACGTGGAATCTGGTATAGAATCACAGCAGGGTTCGGTACTATTGGGCAACAAGGCACAACAATTTTGTTTACCTTCCTCAAATCCTGTACAATTCTATATGTTCCGTTTGGCTTTTTCAGTCCCATTATTGGCGAATTACATGGACTGCTCATAATTTCTTTTAAAATCCCTTGTTCAATCATTTTATTTATTACTGGCGTTATTCCTTCAATTATTTCTGGTGTCAATTTATACTGAGGCGTATTTGGGTAACTCGTTCCTTCTTTCACTGTTATTTTAACGGGATCTACTCCTTTCATTAATCCTACATCTTCTCCTGTAAAATCCCACACTTCTTCTTTCACTGTCTTTTTCAATTCAATTGGGATTTTCTCTGCATCAAATACAGGAAACAAATCATTTACTTCTGGTTCTAAATTCACCATTGTCATTTTATACAGCACATCTTCATCTGGGGTCTGAAATGCAATTCCATCTGGAGTACAATAGATAGTGCAATTCATCTTGCACAATAAATCGCGTCCTAAAAGGTTCACGGGACTACAATCGCATACCACAAATCGGTGCATTTCACTAAATGGACCAATTCTTACCTCCACTAATTTAGTAAGAGGCGTCTTAATTTGCTGATTTGAAACTCCAACTACTTGGATATGTTCACCTGAGAGAGGAAGGTTTGGAATTTCCACTGACCTAACAGTAGAACGGGTAGCTCCAGTGTCAACAAGGAATGTTACATTTGCACCATTCACTTCTCCATCCACAAATGGACCAGACTGATCTACCTCTAGAGTTGCGCCAAGCACGCACTCTTCCCCCTCTCCTAGGCACCGTCAGAAACTTTCATCCGTGTCATCCTCATCCTGTCGTAACCAATATTGAGAAATTGCAGCTGCACGCGGCAACTGTGTTACCTGTTCTCCTCCGTAGAATCCTGTTTCTGCACTGTATTTCTGTTGGTTAACACTCTTGGGAAGTGGTGGTTGTGGCACCTGACCTTGTTGAGTAACTACCTCACTCTGCACCTGTGAATTTGATTGATTTTCCACATTAGGTTTTGGAGGAAATTTATACTCGTTTCTCCAATGTCCTAGCTTTCCGCAGTTGTGGCATGGCCACTTTTTCTTTGCCTCATCTATACTCATTTGTCCTTTTCCTTTACCTATATTTGGTCGAGATCTAACCTGTCCTGTTTCATTACCGGTATTACTCAATTGAGCTTCTGGCTTCTCTGCAACTTTCACCTGTGTCCACATGGCCTTTTCTTTCAATTTTCGCTGTCTACTCTCAATATCATCACTGCAATACTTAGCATATCTCAAAACCTCATCCACTGTGCTATTCTGCCAGCAAATCATATGCTGCTTAATCATTTCACTTATCTCTGGTTTCAATCCATACACAAATCTATATACAAAATGACTCATATCCTTCTCATTTAGTGTCTCATAACCACTGTACTGTTTGAAAACCAACAACAGCCTCTCGTAATAAGCATGCACTGATTCTTTACTTTCTTGTGGTGTTCTGTCTATTTTTACCCAATCTGTTTCTTTTGGTGGAATCTTGTTCTTCAAAAAGGTAATTACTTGGTCATACTTCCTCATCACTTCTGGTCCTGGCGCTCCTGTTTTAGCATCCCTTGGATATTCTACAGTTGGCCAATCAATAGTAATCTTACAATCTGTCCACAAATCAGCTGGCACTACGATATCAAACAATCCATCCAAGTCTATCCACAACACCTTTGACACCTTAACAAATCTTTCCACTTGTCTGTACCATTCTACTGGCTTCTCTCTCAACTTTGGGAAGTCATTTGTAAATGACAATATATCCTGTCTAGTCCATGGAACATGCACATAACTACCACCTGGAGTTTCTCTCATCGGGTACTCCCTTACAACTGGTTCCTTATCTGTCACTGCAAAAGCCAAAGATGCTTTATCTGTTGTTTTCTCATTCTTTTTCGTCCATCTATTTCTCCATCTATCCACATCACCCCATTTTCTCAGTAAAACAATTAACTCCTTTATTTGGGTCAGTCTTCCTGATGTGTTCAAATTCTCTATATCCTTCTCACAAAAATCTACTCTGTATGGTTTCTGCAACGTTCTCACTTTTACAAACTCTACTCCTAGTTCACTCGCTATCTCTTCCAATTTGTCATGTAAATTCCTAGCTCTCCATGTAAGACTTTTGCACAAAAACATGATTTCATCATCCTGATAATTTTTTAATTTTTCTGTACCAATTGTTCCTAAAATCAATTCTTCCATGTCTATTTTTAACCTAATTACATCTAATGGTTTTACTTCTGTTTCTTTTGTTTTTAGCACTTTCATCCATTCATTTAACTCATCTGGAGTCGGACCTACAGGCGTACTATTTAATTCTATCCAATTGCTACTTCTTTCTGGTGTCCCTGATGCAGACTCCGTCACCATAGGTATTCTCCTAACTTCATTCTCATTTATCGTCAAATTAGTAGGTGGGCTTGGTCTATAGGTACTAACCAAATGGTGTGCACCTTCATTGTTCAGTTCCATCCCTTCTCTTTTTCTTTGCAAATGTGAATTCATGGGAATCACTAAAGAACGTTCATCAATTTTCTGATTCTCAAAAATTGGCATTACTGGACCTATCGTTACTGGTACAGTTACAGCTTCCATATTCTTTGTCAATTCTCTTATTTTCTCAGTCAATTCTCTTGTGGTTTTTGCTAATTCAGTTGCATTGTCACTTTCTATCTCTTCATTTTGTGAAGTTTTTAATTGATCTTGTGACCTATTCGTCTCATCTCTTCGTTCGGGATTTTTATTCCTCCCAGTTTCCATTGGCGGTGCATTAGGTGTCACTACCGCAGAAGTCTGTTGGTATGGAGGTGGGTTTCTGTTTAAAATATCTTCCAGCAATTCGTCATCCGTTTCACTACCACCATACACATACTTTTCTATCACTACATGTTTCTTTTTCTCCGTACACTTTCTCTTTGCTTCTTCCTCAACTGTAAAAGCTGGAAACAAACCTCCTGTCATATTAGCACATCTCCAACGCTTTATTCTGTCCTCATGATTTACTCCCCATAACCTTCCAGGCACAAACTCATGTTTCTTTAATCCTCTGAATCTCTCTCGTTCATACATCTCATCTTCCCATTCCGTTAAAGCTTCAAACTGTGTCGGTCTAGGTCTAGGTTCTAACATTGCCATCTTTTCTCTCAAGTTTCGTAGTACAGCTACATTAAATGAACCATTCTCAGGAAAAGCCAATGCTCCATAATTTTTGGTATATTTTGTCCAATTTTCTAACCAAATGCATGTATGATATCCATATTTCAGCATCATATGCGAAGCTGGTGATTTCGGCGGAGGAATTATTTGTCCCTCTCTAGTCACTACCTTTTTGTCTTTCTTAAAGAAATTCTTAACTTTCGACATCCATGACGTTTTCTCTCTACCATACTCATAATACGACATGATTCACAATCTCTTTTCTCCTCAAACGATCCGCAATTCAACACGGAGAAGACAGAGGTCCTCATCCTCGGCTCCAACCCCTCAGCCTGGGACGACTCCTGGTGGCCAACGACGCTGGGAGCAGCCCCGACACCCACCGACCACGCACGCAACCTGGGAGTCATCCTCGACTCAATGCTCTCCATGGCCAAGCAAGTCAACGCAGTCTCATCCTCCTGCTTCAACACCCTCCGCATGCTTCGCAAGATCTACAGGTGGATCCCGACAGACACGAGAAGAACAGTCACCCAGGCCCTCGTCAGCAGCAGACTCGACTATGGGAACGCCTCTCACGCGGGAGCCCCGGCCAAGCTCATCAAGCGACTGCAACGCATACAAAACGCCTCCGCACGCCTGATCCTCGATGTACCACGCCACAGCCACATCACCCCCACCTGAGGAACCTGCACTGGCTCCCCGTCGACAGGAGAATCTCCTTCAAACTCCTCATCCACGCACACAAGGCACTCCACAAGACAGGCCCAGCCTACCTCAACAGACGACTCCTCTTCTACGTCCCCAACTGCCAACTCCGCTCCGCCGACCTCTCCCTCGCCACCGTCCTCGCATTCGAAGAACCACCACCGGCGGCAGATCCTTCTCCCACCTCGCCGCCAAGACCTGGAACACCCTTCCACTAAGCCTACGACAGACCCAAGACCTGCTGACCTTCAGGAGGCTACTCAAGACCTGGTTGTTCGACCAGTAGCAGCACCCCCCCCCTTTTTCTCCCCCAGCGCCTTGAGACCCTCGCGGGTAAGTAGTGCGCTTTACAAATTCTGTGATTGATTGATTGATTGATTGACTGTTCTGTATGCGTTTTTCCAACCAATACTAGCGCGACTCACACCAACACTCCAATCACAAACTTTCACGTCACTAGGTTATTTGACCAATCCTGTCGCAATTCACACCAAAGCTCCAATCAGAGCGATTTCTGTCTACGGCGCACTGTCCAATCCCAGCGCGACTCTTGTCTACGTCACTTCTGCTCTTGACCCCTCCTTTACAAAATTTATCGGCAATTTCTTTTTCAACAATTCTTTGTTAGTTACAACATTTAAAACACATTTCCATTGTCTGATTCGCTAAACCAAAGAGATAGCTTTGACCATTTACACAAGAACTCTGTATTTTCCAGTAGGCAGCGCTTACCTCTTCCCTACCACAGAATTTTCAGTTTCGCCGATAAAGTAGCACTTCCCTCTACCTTACCCTTCTTTCAAGCAAGCGGTAAACCCGTTTCTCTGGGGATAAAACACATGTGGAGACTATACTGCTCCTGAGAATTAAGGCCAGAGTTTCACAAGAAAACCGATCACTATTTCACTTACACACCTTTTATATGGAAAATGTCCCTATCATAACACAACCCGTGTTATTACCAATATGAACTCAGACAATGCACCATTCCATGTGACTTCTGTTGCCACACGTGTTCCACTTCCTACTTCCCGGAAGCGTGAAAACTTACATATAACATAACGCGACTCAACATAAAGTGTTAGACATGAACTTATCAATAATCAATAATCACCAAACTAATCTATAGTAACCATAACTCTGCTACCAAGAAATCTGATCCAGTGCTAACAATAAAAATTATTCTCCTATATGCTTCGGTCATCCAGGTGCAACTATTCCTCCAACACACACACTATATCCATATGACGGTGGGGCCCATTACACCGCATATACATTCACTTACTCATTTATTCCCTGGATTTCCTCCGTCGATAACCTAGGAGAAAACGATTCGCTGGAAGGAGACAGGATACCTCTTTTAACATGACATAATGTTTCTCATTTGCTTTAAGGTATTCCGCTCATTGGTCGATGGACCAACTAGTAGGAATCAGTTGATGGTGATTAAGACCAGCTCAATCACAATAAACTCTTTATCAATTTACCTTAATCATTGAGCTAAAGAATCACTGAGTCATTTGTTTAAAGAATAATAAAGTTTATATAAAGTTTCGAAGCAAGAAATAAGTTTTAAGCTTATTATTCAGATCATTACATTTATCATCATTATAAGAATAAATTGAAATTGCAATGCATATCTATTAGACGGAAAACTAAGGTTGTCATAGTAAGAACCCTAAAAGACCAATCTATCTGTCTTGGAAAAATCTAATAGTTCTAAATGAACAATCTATCAGGAAAAAAGGTTCTCCAAAAGCAGCATCTTATACTCAACTGGAAAATAAAAATAGCAGCAGCAGCATCAGCTCGTCAGCATCAGCAACCGCAACTTCACCCATCTACAGCATCTAACTTCTCCAGCATCTGCTCTCCAGCAACTAACCCCTCCCACCAAGAGTAGGTCTTCTTATACCCTAATTCTAGCTTACTGAATAAAATGTTGCATCTTCATGGCGTGATTCTTTCTCATTGGTCCACTCAGGCCCATATACATTTTAATCAAACTTCCTTGTCTTAACCAGTTCCTTGTGGAATGTCCATGCTTGCATCGTTTCCCACAGTTCATGACATTGCTCATCCGCTTCGATCAGTCCAATTTGTATCTTTTTCTGCTACTTTTAGATTTAACAGTTCCGTCCATTTATTCAGTTTGACTTCTCACGCTTCTTGCTGATCATCTTGGCACACATCTGCTCAGAAAGGTCACAATAGCCTTGACCATACTTCCATCTTAGCCTCTCAGCACGAACACGTGATCATCCTTTTCCCCAGCCTCTCTCCTCTACCACATGGTTTCCTGCTCATGCGTACTCTAGCAAATGGCGGCCATTTTATATCGCTGCTCGACAGGCCTAAGCGCACTATTTTCAAAGATAAACAAAATATTGTTAAAACAAAGAATATAAACCCTTTCGTTTCCCTCCCGTCTTTCTACGTACCCCAATTAGGTATTACCTAGCAAAAAGCAACATATAAAGCCGTCCCTTACTTACCATCGCTTTATTTTGCAACCACACGTTTTATTTAAAAGCACAGATCATGCATTTATTATTTAATTAGTACGCAAATATTATGTTAGACACGAAAACAATTATAAGTTGATTATTTTGCACACAAAATAGCGTGTTACCTTTTACCCTTTACATGTAACATACATTGTTGGTTATTTACTTAAACGAACATGTTTATTAATTATTTTACGAAAAATATTAGGAGGTTAAAAAATTTTCATTTACCCTGCTCCATCAATAGCTACCGTCACAGTAGGTTCCTCATCTGGCCTGTGCGTCACTGACATTACTGGACACATAGAAATACTCTGTGGGCACCTTCATTGTGTATATCCTCACACAGAATTCATCTGGAAAGGGTTTCCTTCTCTCACCATTACACCTCCTTGTCCACTTTGAAGTGGAGTCCCCATTGGGGGTGTTTGGTAGTTTCGCTGAGGTGGCACCTGTTGCGCTTGAGGCATTACTGGTGGCTGCGTATTCTGTGATGGCGTCTGAGGCACATATATGATTTGTGGATTTAGTTGGTGCTATACTGCTGTGTTTCCTGGCTGGCCGTAAACTCCTACCCTTCCATTTTGCTTACCCCATCTTTTAGCTTTGCAGTCTCTAATAAAATGTCCATAACTCTGGAAATAATAATGACATACCTGGTCCAACCTTTGAGGACCTATCTTACCTCTTCCTTTTTCTCCTCCTCCTCCTCTCTCACTTCCCTGCATCCTTACATTATCCTGCTGTTGTGGGTACTGATGTTGGGTGGTCCCTGGGACCAATCCCACTGACATTGCAGTCATCTAAGTGGCGGCTACCACTACAGCTCCTTCTACTGCTCCTTTCTTTGAAAACTTCTGCTGCACTAACTTAGAAGCTGTTTTTTCTGTCATCTCCTGTTTGTTCCTTTCTTTCTCCTGTCTTTTCTTGCAAAAATGGATTATTTGTGCTTGTATCTCTGTCCAGGGCTTGGCTTCTAATGCCACTATGTTATCTAAGCTATCCTGTACATCAGAGGGTAACCCATTTTTCACTGTTATTAAATAATATGGCATTACTTCCTGTTACCTCCCAACTCTGACCTACTTCTTGGGTCCACTTTTCTTTCATCCTAATAAGGAACTGAGCTGGATCCTCATTTGCCTGCATTGACTGAGCCATAAGAGATCCAATGTCTGGCATATCAGGATAAATTTTCCTCAGCTGATCCAAAACTACTGTTCAAACCAAATGAAATGGAGACTCTTAGACCTGTCAGCCCTAGGGTGGTTTTACCCCGTTTTTTTCTCTTTGCGCCTCATTTTTGCCACTACCTTTTTGTTGGACCTAGGTCTCTGGGCGCCTTACCACTGCCAAACAGTGCTGAGGTGCAGGTGCTCTCTCCTAATAAGATGGCTGCCACAGGCCCCTACTACTGCGGAGTGGCCATTGCGCACGCACATACTAGTAGTCAGGATCAGGCTGGGACATAATGATACAGTATCCTTGCCGTCCCCGCCTCTGGGCCTCATAGCCAGACATGAGGGAAGCTTCTAGAACCTTCCAGCTCAGGGAGGAGTTATGTTTTGCCGCCTTTCAGGAGGGTCACCTGACCTAGGGGTATAAGAGGTTTGGAGGGAAACCTAGTTAGTCAGTTGGGGCACCACTGGACCTGGGGGAACCTCTGCCGGAGTACAGGAGACCTACACCTCTGGTACTGACTGGGCTTAGGCACTGCTGTGCTGAGCTAGATGAGGAACAACTTCCACCTGCTGACCTTGCCCAGCGTGAGGGGACCCAGGGAACCACCTCCAGTGTGCCTGAAGGGCACCTACCTACCTCTTGTGCCCACCAACTCAACCCCCTTTTCCCCTCAAGTAACCACAACCCAAGCAACTACAAGAAAACTGCTGTGACAACCAAGAACCTGTAATAACGCTATCGCAACATGTGAAGATTACTGGGGGATCACCAGGTAACGCGCTATCCCCTTCCGAGCGCTGAGTGCCAACTATCTGCCCCTGCTGTGAGCGCTGCGTGTGAGGAAGCGCTGGACCTCCATCCCTTTTGCGCCCTGTTACAAGCGCTGGGTGCCCCCCCTAGCGCTGTGTCCCCAGAACCTGCTGCCCACGAGGTGCTGGCCTGGAGAAACTGTCTGTCCTACCGAGCGCTGTGAGGAGAAAAGCGCCCCTGCGCTGTGAGGAGAAAAGCGCCCCTGCGCTGTGAGGAGAAAAGCGCCCCTGCGCTGTGAGGAGAAAAGAAGCGCTGGTGTGCCCAAACCTACCTCCGCCGCCGGGAGCTGCAGGGAGTGAAGCAGCGTAGCCCAGATCATCGCCGCGACCCCCGTAGCAAGGGGAGGGCCGCCGCGGGTACAACGAAGGCCGCGCTGGGCCTGGAGAGGGGTGAAGGCCGCGCTGGGCCTGGAGAGGGGTGAAGGCCGCGCTGGGCCTGGAGAGTGTGGGAGGCGTTGCCCGGCAACCAGAGCCGACCACGTCACCGGCCGCGCCCCCAAAGAGCCGCGACCTCATTGGATCCCGGGCCCGGAGGCCGACGGAAGCCCGGATCCCGGGGTAGAACCACGCCGGAGGGGCTCCACTGCCAGTGGGAGCCCCTGGATTCCCTTCAAGGCCGCGAGGAGCGCTGAGGGCCTCAGAGAGCGGGCCGCCTCCCCCGGTCGGAGCCCCACATGCAGCCAGAGGCGGGCTGACCGGGGAGGAGGCGCCCGGCCCCATCCAGGCCTGACAGCATCCCAGGACAGTGAGGTGAGCCCATGCGTGGAACTAGCTGCTTTGAGTATAAATGTTTCCAATGTTCAACACATACCGGCATTAAGGTCTCCAATGAATTGAATGTACCTACATGAATTGAGCCTCTGTGTTCACCTGCCAAGAGTTAAAGTGTTCCTATGTTGTAGGTCTACCTGCTTTTCGACACCCACTGTACTGAATGTGGTTGCGCCTAGGTTGATACAGGTTCTTCCTCATCCACAGTGTTATGTGCATCTAAAGTCTTACTACTTGAATGTCGCTAAATGCGTTGAAGTCTATGTTTCGACCTACAACCTAGGACCTACAGTGTTACCTACTTGTCAATGAGGTTATTGCTACTGCCTATTTACTGGCGTAAAGTTTTACTGTTGTGATGTGCTTAAATGAATTACGCACTGGTTTTAAGAAGCTAAATGAATTGAAATGTTGCCTGAGATTATCTGCCTCATCAATTGCTGATTTGAAATTAGATAAAGAATCTTGTTTTTACCTAACAGCCTGGTGTGGTGTCTCCTTATTGTGTGCGCGTTACTGAATCAGTGTGAGTGTGTGCTGCACAGGTGCTTAACACATTGCCTTCGGGTGCCTTCCTGCCTCGCGCCAAGCTACCGTGTCGGAATCGGCGACCCCGGTTCTAACATTGGTGTTCAGCGGTGGGATAAGGACTTGTGCTTGTGCAGCACCCTACAGGGGTTCAGTGTGCGCCGCAATTGGACACCTATTAATATGCAAGCCTAACAATTCGCCCTTCACTGCCTGACTGTACAGACTCCTGTGTTAACCTGTTGCCTACGTCCTAGTAGTTTTTCCCTTAAGCTGTCTGGGGCCCCACCTGTCAGGATGGAGTTCGAGCTGGCCAACCTTGAAATGTATACGGTGGCGCAGCTGAGGGAGTTCTGTCGGGGATGGGGGTGCCCGCCAAGCGAGGCGCCAAGAGAGAGGAGCTTCTGAAAGTCTTGAAGGCATGGGTATTGGCCCACCCGGGAGGGAGACTGGTCGAGGAACAGGGGGAGCCAGACGCTCCAAGAGAGCTAGACCTACTGCACATAGACATCAGTGAGAATGTGTTGCCAGGGAGACGTTCCAGGGCAGGCAGTAGTGTGTCAGCGAGCAGTGTGTCTGTGGAGGAGTACGAGGACAGGAGGGAGGAGAGGCAATTGAGGCTAGAACTTGCTAAAATGGACAAGGAGCGAGAAGAGTCAAGGCTAGCCATGGAAGAGAGGAAGCTTTTGCATGAGCTTAGCCTGAAAGAATTAGAGCTCCGAGCATTGCAGATAGGGACGCAGGGCAACTTGAATGGTGGCAGCGTACCCGCTGAGGCTCCACGAGAGCCTAAGTTTTACCTACCTAAGGAGGTGATGGCCAGTTTCAGTGTAGGGGATGACATTGATAAGTGGTTGGCGGCGTATGAGGTGTCTTTGGTAGCCCATGGGGTGCCTGAGAAGTACTGGGGGGGAGGCCTGTATAGGTACATACCTCCGTTGGCAAGGGACACACTCTTGACTTTAGACAAAGGTGATCAGACAAATTACCCTGTCATGAAAGAGGCCCTGCTTAAAAGTTTGGCCTCACTCCAGTGAAGTATCGCCAGAAATTCCGCAACAGCCACAAGCTTCCCACACAGAACTGGGTGGATTTTTTTGATTATGCCCGTAAGGCATTGGAGGGTTGGGTGCGTGGCAGCGAAGTGAGTGATTATGAAGGGCTGTACAATCTATTTTTAAGAGAGCACCTTCTTGATGAGAGTTTTCCAGAGCTGCGCCAACACCTGGTGGACCGCAAGCTGACCGATCCTCTGGAACTTGCGGAGGAGGCGGATACCCGGGTTAGCACTCTGGTGTCCCACAAGGATCCGGGGAGACCCCCGAAAGGTGGACAGGGTTTTCCCAGAAGAGAGAGGGGGAGATAAAAAGGAGTTCTTTAAAGGCCCCCAAAATAGACCGCATGGGAGAGGGGTAGGTTCCCCACCCCAATCTGGATTCCAGAAACCCACTTACCCTGACAAGAGTCAGCAGCCCAGAACTGTCCGGTGCTACGAGTGCGGGGAGGTTGGACACTACAAGGGGATCCCCAGTGTCGCAAGAGAACCCCAGCCCCCACAGGAGGTAAGAGCCCCCGGGTGGCCAGTGTAGCGCTTGGGGAGGAGTTGTCCCTAGGTAGGGGAGGTGAGTGGACAGGCTTGACCTTAGTTTCCCTGGGGGATAGAGAGATGATCCCACGGGTTCAGGTACCCTCGAACACTGCCAAGTACCGGCAGAGGGTCCTGGTGAACGGGGAGGAGGTGGAGGCTCTGAGGGACACGGGTGCCAGCATGACGATGGTAAGGCGTCAGCTGGTGTCCCCAGAGCAGGTGATTCCTGAAGTATTCCACCCGGTTGTCATGGCTGATAATAGCCTGGGTCATTACCCCGTGGCCCAAGTTCCCTTTGAGTGGGGAGGAGTCTCGGGCCTGTTGAGAGTTGCGGTGAGCCCTGCCATGCCAGTTGACTGTCTGCTCGGGAACGACTTGGAACACACCGCCTGGAAGGAGGTGGAGTTCAACGCCCACGCCGAGATGCTGGGATTACCAGGGTGGACTTGCGTGGTCACGCGGTCCATGGCTGCCCGGCAAGGAACTCAACCCGGGTTGGAGCTTGAAACAATGGCCCAGCCCACTGCTGGACAAGAGGACATCCCTGAGGATGCACCCGGCGAGATGGATGGGGAGTCCGCTGAGGTGGATGTTGTTCCCGTGGGGGACTTGCCGACCCCTGCAGAGTGGCAGATGGAAGGAGGGCCTACCCGGGAGGAATTCTGTCGGGCGCAGAGAGAGTGCCCAACGCTTGAAGGCATGCGGCAGCAGGCCGAAGCCCAAGCAACTGGTAAGGAGACTGGTAACTACCATGTCTACTGGGAGGATGGTCTCCTCTACAGTGAGCATAAGGCTCCGGTGCATGGGTCATCAAGGGCCTTAGTGGTCCCCCAATGCTACCGAGCCTTCCGGCTGGAATTGGCACATGAGATACCACTGGCAGGACACCTGGGCCAGGATAAGACATTTGCTCGATTGGTCCCACATTTTTATTGGCCCAGGATGAGAGTTAACTCTGACACCTTTGTAAGACCTGTGTGACTTGTCAGGCGAGTGGCAAGACAGGGACTAAGTTGAAGGTCCCTCTGGAACCGCTCCCGGTGGTCGGCACCCTTTTGAGCGGGTAGGAATTGACATTGTCGGGCCAATGGACCCGCCGACTTCTTCGGGACACAGGTTCATCTTGGTGTTGGTGGACCACGCCACCCGGTACCCGGAGGCAATCCCTCTGAGGACCATCACTGCACCTGTGGTGGCGCGGGCCTTGATGGGGATTTTTACCCGAGTGGGATTCCCCAAGGTCGTGGTGTCAGATAGGGGCACGAATTTCATGTCGGCCTACATGGAGGCCATGTGGAAGGAGTGCGGAGTGACCTACAGGTTCTCCACTCCTTACCACCCCCAGACTAACGGGCTCGTGGAGCGCTTCAATAAGACCCTGAAGGGGATGATCCAGAGCCGACTTGAGAAGGAAGTGGGACGTCCTCTTACCCTGTCTGCTCTTCTCCTACCGAGAGGTACCGCAGAAGGGGGTCGGTTTCAGCCCCTTTGAGCTGCTCTATGGCCACCCCGTTAGGGGGCCCCTCAGTCTTGTGAAGGAGGGGTGGGAGAAGTCTTCTAAGAAGCTCCCCCGTGATGTGGTCAGCTACATGCTGGCATTCCGCAGCCAGATAGCCAAGCTGTGGAAGGAAGCCTCAGACAATGTAGAGGCTAGTCAAGCCGTCATGAAGGAGTGGTACGACCGGAATGCTCGGACGGTGGAGTTAGATGCTGGACAGAAGGTGTGGGTCATGGAGCCCGGAGAGCTTAGTGCCCTCCAGGACCGGTGGACTGGACCATATGAAATTTTGGAGAGAAGAGGCCAGACCACTTATGTAGTAGACCTCAAAACCCCCCGACAACCCCACAGGGTGTTCCACATCAACCGCCTTAAGCCACACCAGGAGCGGTCAGAACTTACTCTCCTGATGGTGACGGATGGGAGTGAAGAGGAGGAGAGCGAGCCTCTTCCGGACCTTCTGGCGGCCAAAGAGAACGATGGATCGGTGGAGGGAGTGGTCCCCTCCCCATCCTTGACCCTTGAGCAACAGAGGGACTGCCGCCAGGTATTGGAGCAGTACGCCTCGTTGTTCTCCCTCACACCTGGGATCACGCACCTGTGTACCCATGATGTGGACACAGGGGACAGCCCGCCAGTAAAAACCAAGTCTTACCGGCTGTCCGACAAAGTCAGAACCAGCATCCAGAGTGAGGTGACCAAAATGTTGGAGCTGGGGGTGATTGAGCCTTCCAACAGCCCTTGGGCTAGTCCGGTGGTGTTGGTGCCGAAAGCGGCCCCACCGGGCACCACACCAGAACTTCGGTTCTGTGTGGATTACCGTGCTCTGAACTCCGTGACCAAGACCGATGCTCACCCGATCCCTCGGGCGGATGAGCTCATTGACCGACTGGGAGCAGCTCGGTATCTAAGTACCATCGACCTGACGTCAGGTTATTGGCAGATTGCCATGGCGGACGGAGCAAAGGAGAAGACTGCGTTCTCCACCCCCGAGGGCCACTTTCAATTTCGGGTGATGCCCTTCGGGCTGAAAAATGCTCCGGCCACTTTCCAGCGGTTGGTTAACCAGGTACTGTCTGGCCTAGAGGCCTCCTCTGCTGCCTACCTGGATGACATAGCTGTCTTCAGCAGCAGCTGGGAAGACCATCTGGAGCATCTCCAGGAGGTGCTGCAGGCTCTACAGCGGGCTGGCCTAACCATTAAGGCCAGCAAGTGCCAGATTGGACAGGGATCTGTCGTCTACCTGGGACACCTGGTGGGCGGGGGTAAGGTGCAACCCCTCCAGGCCAAAATTGAGACCATCTTGGCCTGGGAGCCCCCCAAAACCCAAACGGAGGTCCGGGCCTTCCTTGGCCTCACTGGTTACTACCGCTGGTTTGTCAAGGGCTATGGGGCCATCGTAGCCCCCCTGACTGAATTGACCTCCAAGAAGCAGCCACGTAGAGTGATCTGGACGGCTGCCTGTCAAGAAGCGTTTGACACTCTGAAGCACGAGATGTGCACCGCTCCGGTGCTTAGGACTCCGGACTTTGGAAGAGAATTCATTGTGCAGACAGACGCCTCTGAGCATGGCATTGGAGCTGTGCTCTCACAACTGAATGATAACGGCCAAGACCAGCCAGTGGCCTTTATTTCTCGAAGGCTACTCCCCCGGGAACAGCGGTGGAGTACGATAGAGCGAGAAGCCTTCGCAGTGGTTTGGGCTTTGAAGAAGCTGAGGCCATACCTCTTGGCTCTCACTTCCTTATTCAGACCGACCTCCGACCCTTCGCTGGCTCATGCAGATGAGAGGCGAAAACCCCAAATTGTTGAGGTGGTCCATTTCCTCCAGGGATGGACTTCGGGTGGAACATCGACCCGGAGTAGACCACGCCAACGCTGACTGTCTCTCCCGGTTTTTCCGCCTTAGCGATGAGAACTCCCTAGAGGTTGGGAAGCTCTCCTCACTTTCGGCTGGGGGGGACGCATGTTAGACCTGTCAGCCCTAGGGTGATTTTACCCCGTTTTTTCTCTTTGCGCCTCATTTTTGCCACTACCTTTTTGTTGGACCTAGGTCTCTGGGCGCCTTACCACTGCCAAACAGTGCTGAGGTGCAGGTGCTTCTCCTAATAAGATGGCTGCCACAGGCCCCTGCTACTGCGGAGTGGCCATTGCGCACGCACATACTAGTAGTCAGGATCAGGCTGGGACATAATGATACAGTATCCATGCCGTCCCCGCCTCTGGGCCTCATAGCCAGACATGAGGGAAGCTTCTAGAACCTTCCAGCTCAGGGAGGAGTTATGTTTTGCCGCCTTTCAGGAGGGTCACCTGACCTAGGGGTATAAGAGGTTTGGAGGGAAACCTAGTTAGTCAGTTGGGGCACCACTGGACCTGGGGGAACCTCTGCCGGAGTACAGGCTGTTGGGCCTAGGGGGAGACCTACACTACTGGTACTGACTGGGCTTAGGCACTGCTGTGCTGAGCTAGATGAGGAACACCTTCCACCTGCTGACCTTGCCCAGCGTGAGGGGACCCAGGGAACCACCTCCAGTGTGCCTGAAGGGCACCTACCTACCTCTTGTGCCCACCAACTCAACCCCCTTTTCCCCTCAAGTAACCACAACCCAAGCAACTACAAGAAAACTGCTGTGACAACCAAGAACCTGTAATAACGCTATCGCAACATGTGAAGATTACTGGGGGATCACCAGGTAACGCGCTATCCCCTTCCGAGCGCTGAGTGCCAACTATCTGCCCCTGCTGTGAGCGCTGCGTGTGAGGAAGCGCTGGACCTCCATCCCTTTTGCGCCCTGTTACAAGCGCTGGGTGCCCCCCCTAGCGCTGTGTCCCCAGAACCTGCTGCCCACGAGGTGCTGGCCTGGAGAAACTGTCTGTCCTACCGAGCGCTGTGAGGAGAAAAGCGCCCCTGCGCTGTGAGGAGAAAAGCGCCCCTGCGCTGTGAGGAGAAAAGCGCCCCTGCGCTGTGAGGAGAAAAGTGCCCCTGCGCTGTGAGGAGAAAAGAAGCGCTGGTGTGCCCAAACCTACCGCCGCTGCCGGGAGTGAAGCAGCGTAGCCCAGATCATCGCCGCGACCCCCGTAGCAAGGGGAGGGCCGCCGCGGGTACAACGAAGGCCGCGCTGGGCCTGGAGAGGGGTGAAGGCCGCGCTGGGCCTGGAGAGTGTGGGAGGCGTTGCCCGGCAACCAGGGCCGATCACGTCACTGGCCACGCCCCCAAAGAGCCGCGACCTTATTGGATCCTGGGCCCGGAGGCCGACGGAAGCCCGGAACCCAGGGTAGAACCACGCCGGAGGGACTCCACTGCCAGCGGGAGCCCCTGGATTCCCTTCAAGGCCGCGAGGAGCGCTGAGGGCCTCAGAGAGCGGGCCGCCTCCCCCGGTCGGAGCCCCACGTGCAGCCAGAGGCGGGCTGACCAGGGAGGAGGCGCCCGGCCCCATCCAGGCCTGACAGCATCCCAGGACAGTGAAGTGAGCCCGGGAGGCCCTGGGGGGGGGGGAATACCTATCACCACAGAGGCCTCAGATCAGGGGCGCTTCCCCCGCCTATCATCCCGAGTGGACCGAGAGGGGCAGTGGCCCTCATTCAACTGTGCTGACTGCCTCCCCTGCGCAGAGTCTGGGCCCGCATCAGAATCCGGGTCTGGCCTGCTCACCCCTTCCTTATGACCGGCCCTGTACACGAGTTAGATCCTTACCACATGGGCCTCACGATCAGGGCCTGAGTTGAGATTCCTGTAATTCTACCCATGCGTGGAACTAGCTGCTTTGAGTATAAATGTTTCCAATGTTCAACACATACCGGCATTAAGGTCTCCAATGAATTGAATGTACCTACATGAATTGAGCCTCTGTGTTCACCTGCCAAGAGTTAAAGTGTTCCTATGTTGTAGGTCTACCTGCTTTGCGACACCCACTGTACTGAATGTGGTTGCGCCTAGGTTGATACAGGTTCCTCCTCATCCACAGTGTTATGTGCATCTAAAGTCTTGCTACTTGAATGTCGCTAAATGCGTTGAAGTCTATGTTTCGACCAACAACCTAGGACCTACAGTGTTACCTACTTGTCAATGAGGTTATTGCTACTGCCTATTTACTGGCGTAAAGTTTTACTGTTGTGATGTGCTTAAATGAATTACGCACTGGTTTTAAGAAGCTAAATAAATTGACATGTTGCCTGAGATTATCTGCCTCATCAATTGCTGATTTGAAATTCGATAAAGAATCTTGTTTTTACCTAACAGCCTGGTGTGGTGTCTCCTTATTGTGTGCGCGTTACTGAATCAGTGTGAGTGTGTGCTGCACAGGTGCTTCGGGTGCCTTCCTGCCTCGCGCCAAGCTACTGTGTCGGAATCGGCGTCCCCGGTTCTAACAGAGACCCATTTCTCACTCCAGCCATTTAAAAAACAGTGTCTGTTTCATCTCCTATAGGAGAACTAAGCAGACCCTTTATGCCCCCTACTGCTAAGGTGATACCTGCAGTTTGTGTTTCAAAAGCGCTAATCCATTTTCCTGCTCCTTCTGTAAGCAGGGGCAACAATGTTTTCCTTGTCCATTTGTGGCCAAGGAATATAATGAGGTGCCCCAGGTCCCTTGCATATCAGAGGCATCTGATGAAAGGGAATGGTAGAAAACTGGGGATTGTGCTGTCTAGCATATTTCTGCCATACACACAAACATTTCCGCATGTAGGGATAATCCCAGTCTGGATCTCCTTCACCATAAAGAATGCAATCCTCAGCATTCGCCATATTGCGTGCATCAACGGACCCTTATTGTGGCCATGGACTCATCTGTTGAGCTAACCGCTATGTCCAGTCTACCAAATTAGCCACATATGGCACAACACTGTACCAACTATTCTCTCCTTCAGCAACTATCTCACTAGGAGTGAGATCTGCGCTTCTCAAAATTAATTGAGCACTCATTTGCTGCACTGGTCTATCATGTAGTGTCAATCCTCTCGTAGCCTCATGAGATCCCACCCTGGGGTCTGGCTGGCCATGTGTTCCTTGAAACTGCAACCGCTCATCTTTGTCGCTCGAGTTTTCCTAACTCTAGAAAGCATATCCTGCTCTCCTTCTCCTATGTCAACATGATTAGGCAATCCCCTTACACGTTTTGCGTGATCCAAATCGATTAGTTCTTTCTTGGATATCAACATCATTGGTAGGGTTCCTAGCTTTTGGGGGTTGAAGCATTTCACCCATACTATCCACACTGTTATGTATAGATTATATCATATTTGTTATTCTCCCAAGACCTCCTTGCATTTGTCCTGAAAAGTCATAGTGCTATCCCTCTCTCCCCACTTCACTTGCATCTTTCCTACTCTAACTTTGCGATAGCCATTCTTGAACACCTTCTAGTGAAACTATTACATTCCCCTTCTCCCACTGTCAAGGTGGTAAATTGTCTTCAGTCTTTGTACGACCATCTTCTCTTCCTTGAAATACTGGCTAACATGCCATACCTACAGCCCTATCCACACAGTCACTACATCTCGCATCATCCGCATCTCTTCACTGTGGGGTAGACACTCACTAACTAACCACGCTTCCTGTGGTGTCCCTTCTCTGCAACTAATGCGATGTTGCTGATGGAACATGTGACTGGTCATCACTATCTCTTGGACTTTGCTGTTCGCTTCTATCCTTCTGGGAAGAGGCTATATCTAAATGCAGAATAAACTGCGCCTCTAGTTGTCCTGAAAACTGGGAGTCAGCTACCCTTGCTTTCTGCCTCGGTGTACTCGCATATTTTGGCTTTATCTTTTGAGGATCAACATTACGGGTAACATTTGTAGATTGTCAAGGGGTCTAAATTTCTGGGTTCTCACATCCCACTACGACTTACTGTAGCTGCACCAGTGGATAGATACTAGGTACTTTGGGAGAGGTGCTCATAGGATTATATGGAGGTGGGGGAACAGATGTGTACCAGTGGTATAATCTATTGAGGAGTCCTTAGATTTTTCAGAAAAAACTTGCCATAAACTAAAGTAGCTTATCTCTTCTGTTATTTGGCTCCTGTATATTTACTTTTAAGATGTTATCATCGAATGTCCCTTCTTTTGGCCAGGGATATGCATGTTTTGGGTGGCTTTAAACCATTCTAAACAATATTGTTACAATTTTCTCTGATTATTTGGAAAAACCTTCAGCATAAGTGCTAAGGGAGTCTATATTGTTACTCGTATTTCCAATACTTCTACAATTTAACTTTTTATCTATCTGGTCAAATATTACTCGTCTTTTAAAATTTCCACAAATCTTTAAAAATAGAAAAAATCATCAACTTTATGTCTTACTGCTTATGCGAAGCACATTAAAATAACATTATGCAGCATTACAAAACAGCATCATACTGTGGGCACATTTCATCCATACACACTCCCCATCAGAACAAAAATATGAACACTTCTACCACTTCTAAATGATAATCAACGTTATTCTACTCTAAACGGTAATTACAACTGGAAACCCTGGTCACTTCCCTCCGCTTAAACCTTTTCAGACCATGCGTCTTTCAGACCATGGTATGACTTCTGAACATTAGGTCCAGGGCAGTAATCAGAGTGTTCAGATCATACCTGGAGGTAAGTTTAGCTACATCAGCTTTTCAGCTGTCCCTCTATGTCAAACATTGGAACACATATTGGCACCTTCCAATTTCAAATTACCCACATTGATCCACTTCCAACCTTATATTGGGAATAACAAGTTAACCAGTTATATAGCGCCTTTCCTGATATTGTGCAACACATGTACACAATCTTACATGCGATACCCTTATGTTTCTTATAACCTTGTATCTTTTTATCTCTTATATTTACATCTGTGTTTGCCATTGCCAAGGGAAGCAAGTCATACAGTATATACAAAAACATGGAACGTAGTCTGCATTGTCCTTACCTTTAAAAGACGGCAGTCCCCGGATCCTCCCCAACCCCCGTGCACAGGCAAAACTTCAGCGAACACGGTGTCTGCTTATCTCATCAAAAGGTGCACAATGATCTATGCAGCGGGGGGTAGGTGGTCTTCCAGTGTCAGCAATCAGGTAGGGTCAAAAGGGACCTCTTAGGCTTGCTTGCCAATTGTTGCAGGGTAGCTTAAAACCTTTAAAAAATGAAAAGAGACAGACTCCTCTTTGGCAATGCAAAGACAGCTCTTTACTGCCGTGACAGGGAGGCTGACCCTCCTCACACTGGCAGGCAGCCGTCTCAATTTGATGCATCATAAACAGCTTCTTTTATACACAGTTAAACAATGAGGGTAACAGAAGTTCATAGTTGAATTATTTCATCAGTTGCAGATTAATACATGCCGATCGTAAGAAACATGAAGTCACCTGTGACCCTTGACTTTATCCTAATTCAATACATATCCTTTAGTGCAGTTTCTAACAATGCTTAACAAACTAAGCATTCTTCTACTCATGAATGCATGTATATTTGTGATAAATACAATTTTAGTGGTTTGTGTGCTTTATCATTGTGGACCTAAGATCTCCGTGTGTTCTAAGCTAATTTGATTTGCTGTACCTGTTGTCTAATCAAGTCACAGTCTCTTTGGAAACACGAAGTCCGTGCCAGTGAGCCTGTGTGCTAAAGTCATTCATTCCTTCATTCTTGATAAACACGAGTTGGCCTTTAACTGCAACCCTTTCAAGTTACTTATTCTATTGTGCCTTCAAGTGAACTCTTCACCTTTTTCTGGTCAGTACAAGATTTGAGCCTACACTGTTTTTTCACTATGTACAGATGTGTGCTTTCTGCTGGTGTTTTTTGCTGCTCTGTTTTTGTGTTTTTACATTTTCTGCTGCGTCTTCATATTTGCATTTCCTATAACAGGAATGAAAGCGACACTCCAGAGAGTGAAGGATTACAGAAAGTTTGTTTGTCATCCGCTAGAAATTTGCTGGTAAAGTCGAGACAATAGACACTGCACCACAGCCTAACACGGAGTCGTCATTCATTCAGTACAACAATGCTAAAGGCAGGAACAACTAGGTGCAGATACCTGCTAAAGGCTGTGATGGCTGAGTGCAAGAAAGCGCTAAAAGAGGAAACATTTCGGACACAAAGAAACGCTAAAGGCAGGAGAAACCAGGTACAATGCAAAGAGATGAGAAGGGTGAAGAACCCATGCAAGAAACAAAGCCGCTTTCACCACCAAGAAAGAAGACATTGCCTCACGACCAGAGAGAGCAGGCGCGCCGACCCAGGTGTCAGCACACGGCTAGTGCTTGACGAAGATGCCAGTACAAGCGGGCAGTAGATGCTGCCAGAGAGAGCTCCGCTCCCGGCAGAAGAAAGTGCCACAGGTTATGATGCTGCTGCATTACTAAAACCACTGGCTCCCTTCAATACCAACAAAAAGCAAAATATTGGGGACAGCTGGATTGCCTGGATCGAAACTTAGATAATTTCATTGATGCGCTGCAAAAAGCAAATGAAAAAGAGATCATTAAATATCTAAAGAATTTAGCAGGCGAAGGAGTAAAAGAAGTGATAAAGAAAATACCACAACATGATGAAGTCATGTACTGTCAAATCAAAGAGGTGTTAGACACCAAGTTCAATCTAGTGCCGAATGCTGACTATGAAAGGTACATTTGCAGTCAGAAAAGGCAGAAAGTTGGCAAAACTATGGATGAGCTGTAGAAAGACTTAAGTCGCTCATCAAGTATTGCAAGTTCAACAAGTTCAATGATGATAAGACCATTAGTCTCAGAGTAATAGTTGGTTGTCTCTCCGATTCCTTCTGATGATGAATGCTGAAAGAGCCACTTAGCTTGGAGTGAGTACTCATGGCTGCCAGAGCGGAAGAAAGAGCTGTAAAGTGAACAGCTAACATAGAGGCCACACTGGCCGAAAATGAATCAGCGATGAGTGTGAAAAGTAAGTCGAATTACAAGGTAGAAGGCCATAAGGTCATTTCTCCAAAGAAAAATAAGTTGTGTTTCGATGTGAATCTTCCTTTCCACATAAAGGTAAATGTCCTGCAATTGGACGGATAAGCAAAGGCTCTGGAAAAGAGAACCATTTTATAATGGTTTGCAAAGCTAGGGCTAGATCAAGTGCGTCACGTCGAGAAAACAAAATGGAGGAAAAGATCAAGTGTGTCACGTTGAGAAAACAAGATGGATGGCAGAAAGTTCCAGAGACGTGCCTATCACGCCCACAAGGCCAAGCAGCAACATCAGTTGAGGCAAGTAGAAACTGAATGACGTTGATTGTTGTCAAATTCTGCGTCTAAACGTTTGTCACCGCCCATGTCTTTTTAAAAAAAAATATATTTATTTTTTATTTTTGTCAACAGTGAAAACAGAGAAGTCTTGGATATACGAGATACATAGAGTGCAAAGCATTGTTACATTACTGGGGATGCGGAGTGTCATGACAGAGACAAACAAACCAATATCTGCGCTGTTACAATATTCAAGGGTTATATACATGCAAAGTATGATCATTTGTGGAATCCCTGGTAGGGAATTTTGTCACCGCCATTGTCAAACGGCAGTGAGGAAGATGGGTGTGCGATGTCAATGTCTGCTGGACGACGTGCACATGTAGGATTAGCTTCTTGAAAGAAAGAATGCCGGTCGAAGCTAGGTCAACAAGTGAAAGTGCAAAATTCATTTGGACACCTTCCCAAGATCACACTGAAAGTGAATGGGTGCTCCATATCTTTTATCATAGACGGTGGCACATCAATAAACTTTATGCCAGCGGAAAAGTACAATAAGCGGTCTCCAAGGTCCTGTTTAACCTCGTTGAAAACTAAAGTGTATACGTGGGCTGCTTCGATGCCACTGCAAAGTCAAGGTTCATTCATAACAACTGTGAAGCATAAAAAGACAAAAGTACAAGCACCAATTCTTGTCTTGCCAGGCACCTCATTGATTGCATGTTTACTCCGTTTTATTACTGCTGCTGACATGGGGCTGACTTCTGAAAAACTACAATGTCAATGCCTATCATGTGATAGTGAATCAGTTTCCATCCTTGCTTGATGGACTAGGAAGACTTAAGACCATGTGGCCATCCGAAAGGAACATGAAAAAGCTCTTGCACAAGTGTGTTGTATACTTGCTGATGCAGGTCTCACTTTAAATGTGGCAAAGTGTGAGTTTCATAAAACCAAACTCAAGTACTTTGGTCATATCTTTTCTGATGGGAGAATGACTCCGGATCCAAGCAAAGCACAAGCCTTGTCATCCACTTCTTTCCCACAAGATGGAACTATGCTCCGATCCTTCTATGGTATGGCCAATTACTGATCAAGGTATATATGTGACTTTGCCGCTCTAAGCGCCCTGTTGAAAAACTTAACAAAACGTCCCATTTCGATGGTCAAGTGAATGTGAACAAAGCTTCAAGAAAATCAAGCATGCAATTGAGAATGCCACTGAAGTGGTATACTTTGATCCGAAGTTACAGACTGAGGTTGTTATTGATGCAAGCCTAGTGGTGTTGGGTGCATCCTTGCCCAGCACACTGGACATCCCAATGCCCCAAGGCATATTGTAGCTTATGCCAGCAGAAGTTTGTCATTGACGCAACGTGCCTATTCATAACCTGAAAAAGAAAGTCTAGCTGTGGTGTGGGCTTGTGAGCATTTTCGTGTATTCTTGTATGGAAAGCATTTCACAGTTATCACCAAGCATTGCTAAACATTTTCTGCCAACCAAAAGCCAAGATGCCCCCTCGCATTGAGAGGTGGGTGTGTCCCGATTGCAGGAGTATGATTATGCGATCGTGCATGAAAAGATCAAAGCCCTGATGACTACTTCTCACACGTACCCATACAGTGTCCTGGTACTACTTCGAAAGCGACTGATGCGTATGTTAACTTCATTTTGAAATCCAGTGCCCCTGCTGCCATATTGGTGGAACAAATCATTACTGACCAGGATTTGCTGATACTCAAAGACATTACTGCACATTGATTGTGGCAAAAACATACCCGACCGTTTGATGATCTTGAATTCCAGAAATTCAAAAATGTGCAGAAAGAGCTTTCAGTCAGTTACCAGAGAAGGCATCATCTTACAAGGGTCAAGAATTGTCATATACGAGAGTCTGAGACACCAAGTTTTTGAACTGGCCTATGAGGGACATTGTGGAATTGTTGCTACAAAACTAGCTCTACTGGACCGAGTGTGGTTCCCTTGTCTTGTTTAAAGAGTTGAAAAAGAGTTAAAGGCATGTCATTTGTGCAACTGCTTGTCATCCAAGTCAAACCAGCATCCGTTAAACATGTCTGATCTTCCAAAGAATGTATGGGAGAAAATTGCAATTGATTTCTTTGGACCCCTTGACAATTGAGATCATATACTAGTAATTGTTGATAAATATTCCTGTTTTTCCTTTGTGTAAGATCTGTCATTAACTACTCATGATAGTCAGTCAGTCATAGTTACTTTATTTCGCTGATAAAATAACGGCATAAAAAGTATTCTACAAAATACACATTCCAAATATTAAAAACATTATAGAATAAAGAGACATTCATTAAAACTCTGAGTTATTAATACAATTTAAAAAGAATATAAAAACATAATCATTAAAAAGAATTCATCAATATAAGAACAGGAATTAATCAAATTGACCCTTATCTCAGTTATAAAATTCAGACTCGGGAATTCGCCTTCTTGTCTTTATAGCAGATAAGAAGAACGAGGCCAGACAAAAACATACCAAGGGGTCCGGTAATTGCTGGAAGTCATAAAGTGCTGGGCGGCATTGTCTAATCTTTAATTTACGTATTAGCAGAAGGATGTATCTGTTCCTTTCATTCATATACAGCTTGCAGAAAAAAACAACCTGCAAATCGTAGTGAGGAGAAAGGTTGTCACATGGACATGAAGAGAGGGCATCAATGGAATAAGTTTTGGAAGGATAACCTAGCATAAGCCGGATGTATTTTAATCGGAATCTCAGTAATATGTATCTATTCTGGAGATTCGTTACAAATGACTGATATGAAGTTGAACTATTACTTATGCTAGGAGCTAACAGATAATGTCTTACAGTGGTCAAGTTACAGTTGAGGTCATACCTCTCTTCTATCAAAATAATCTAATAAACGCAACTTCAATTCTTTTTAGAAATTGTCAGACAAGACTTTGGGTCCTCGTATAAATTATGTAACCTGATTGCCTGTAGGTTAGCCTCGATATATTTTAACATTTGATTTTGTGTACACCATCTAAATTCAAGCAGTCTGCCAGGATAGGTCTAGTCAGGCTTAAAGTTTCTTTCCTCCAGACTGAGTGCCAGAAAAGGATTGACGCAAATCGAATTTTATCTGTTATATAAGGGACACCCAGCTCAGAGTGGGCATTGTAAGAGGAACAGGATTGTGGGACACATATCAACCTTTTTAAAAAAAACGTCCTCTATACTCTGCAATTTTGAAATATCCGAGAGACCCCAGACGGCTGCCCCGTAAACAGCGGTAGATAATGTTTTTGCCTCATAGATCTTTTTTATTACATTTAATGGCTTTGAACCAAGTTTCTTTATAAATCTGAAAAGCCCTCCAATACTATTTAGGTCTCGCCTAGCGATGCAGCGCAAAGCGCTGCTCGCTATGCGAGATCTATTGTTGTCGACTTGGGTCGGAAGGGGGACAGGACATGTGCACGCGTAGGGCACGGCCTGGACAGGAGATGTGCACGCGTATGGTGCGAGCAGGAGTTGTAATAACGCCGCAAGCCGTACGCATGCACATCAACTGTCTGTGCCGAAGCTTAACAGACAGGAGATGTGCACCCGTACGGCTCGCGGCGTTACCACAACGCCTGCTCGCACCATACGCGTGCACATCTCCTGTCCAGGCGCGGCGCGCTTGCATGCATTATCACCCGGTATTTAACCACCTGCAGGCTCCCGCTCAACCCCACTCACCGGCTGTTGTGGGGACTCTGCGCTGCTCCTTGGTTGGTCTCATCGGTGGCAGGGGGACTCGCCTCTTCACCCGGTCATCATGCGGCATTCCACGAAGGCGGGGTGGCTCCCGCCGGATTCCTCTACTGCTTGTTGTGATGTGCACGCGCCCGGACAGGCGATGTGCACTTGTACGGCTGGCGGCGTTTCAGGACAATGCGCGCATGCGCGCTTTCACTTTCCCTCCCTCTCCCCCGTGATCTCCTCCCCGTCCACAAAGTCACTGCTTGTGTGAGGCACCGACTCCCCAATGTATCCTTCAAAATACAGCCTCAAACGGGCCTCCAAGAGCAACTGAACGCATTGGATGGCTGTATATAAAGAAATGCTTTTGCAAAATCAAATAAATATAACTGCGACGATAGCTTCCATTTTGAAAGGTAGGCTGGTTAAAGTGCAGTTAATGTTCTGACTTGGTTCCTACTTTACTTGCCTTTAATAAATTACTCGGGTATACATTTTTCACTCACTATCTATAATTTGTTATCAGCAGATACGTGTATAACTTTTTATTTATTTAACATTGTTTACTTATTGTGGATTTAAAACGAACTACTTTCCCATAAAAGTTCAACTCTGGAGAAAAGACGAAAGTGCGTTCACTAAATTGGTGTATATTCATTCCTGATGATGTGCGCTCTGTTCCTGTAGTGGTGCCAAGGACACAAAGCGCCACTTCTGCCCCTCCCCCGTCTGCCTGCCTTGCTGTGCAGGCCCGAAGCGCTTCTCTCTATCATGGCTCAGGAGCCTCAGCAACACAACAACCCCCACTAAGGAAGGGTCACATCCGTACAGGAGCCTCCGCCAGGCTGAGACGGCAGATGTACCGGGGCAAGGCGGCGGGATGAAGCGGCTGGGAGGCGCACATTCCCAAAGTTTGAAGACGCTCCAGCAGAGCGCTGTTTCCACTTTTATACCACACAGTCCCGCACCCACACACACATCTTCTCCTCCGAGTGACGGTCACTGTACAGGTCTCCCTCTGCCATCCTCCGGGTGGCTCAGTTCAGTACCTGACTACACGTTCTCACCTGGCCCCAGGTCCTATGCTCCCTCAGTCACTCAGCATTTCTGTCCCCCTCGAGTCCCAACTCTGTCACTTTTCTCCCTCATTTACCCTTTTCTGACCTGTTTTCTCTAAACTCCCCCCTTTGCTGAACTATTTCCTCCTTCTGTCCCTTCTTTTTCGCCCTGGCCTCCTGTCCCACAGGGTGGAAACAAGAGCCAGTGGGGAAGCAGAGCGTAGTGTTGTATTATAGTATTTGTATAAGGGCTTTAAGTGGGATGAAAAACTGCAGGGTCTCTCAAAGGGGCGTGGCCAATGTAATTAAGGGCGTGGCTTACAAACACGTCCGCTAAGAATATGTGCTTAGCATAGTGTGCTGCCCAAATTGTATTTTGCTGTTTCTGTCATTGCATCCAGATATGATACAACAAGTAACATCATACCTACAAGTCAGGACTATTGGCTTTGTCAATGGTTGTTAGTGGCGTCTCAGCTGGCACCACGGAGGCACTCATCTCGCCGCCAGTGGCACACACTGATTGGAGGAGAGATTATATTTGCACAAACCCAGACTGTAAATACCCTTTGTTGTTAAACACTGCGGAGGCTCACGAGATAATGACGCCGCGCCTTAGCAGGCCCACGGAAAGAGCGCGGTGAGTGGCCCTCATTATCCCCCAGATTCTAATTAGCCCCATGAATGGGAGGGGGCGGGGGGTGGAGAAGGGTGCTGGGTGACGCCGGCACCCTCATCCAGCCTCTTCGTAGGAGCGGGCAGAAAACACCTTCCAGCTCAGGGTTCACAAAGGAATCGTTGCCATGCCTCAGAGAGCCCGTGATCTTCCTCAATAATTCAGTGTCGCTAATGAAGGGCGATGATAAGTACCGATGTGACTCATGTGGAGAGGCTGGGTGCTGGAGTGATTCGAGGCAGATATGTCCATCACTTGAAGCAGCACATGTACAGAAGTCAGCTTTTTGCATTAGAAAGGTATAATTCTTTTTGACATTTCTTCAATTGTATTCAGAATTTAATTCATGTAAATCGTTTTTTCACCCAGTGTTCTTTTTATGTATTTTTTTAGAGTGTTTATAAGGATGGAAAGCAATGGAATATAGTAATTAACAAGGTGCGTCACAGGCAGAAGCACACACCTGCCTCCACCTGTGCAGAATTGCCCGCCACCTCACCCTGTTCTTTTATACGCATCATTTTAAGACTGAATTAGAGGAATTTTTCTCCCTTGCAAAAAAAAAAAAACCTTCAAGAACGTTAAAAGGACTTTCTAGCTCAATGAAGCATATTAGGTGTACACTGGTTCATGGTACTGTGACATTTGCACAACATAATTTGCATTGGTTTGTTGGGTGGACACCAGTGCTTTAAGTGGAATGAAAAACCTGGGGCAATAGGTCTGGCATTTACAAGAGTTTGAGCTATTGGCATTGTAAATGACAATGCCTTTTATTTATGTGTTAATTATCAAAACAGATAAATAAAAGGCATTGCCATTTACAATGCCAATAGCTTAAACTCTCGCAAATGCGAGACCTATTGCATTGCAAATGCTTGTTTCCATTACGATTGCTCTATTGGTCACCATATCTAGCCATGTATTTTTCCTATTAAAAATAATCCCAAGATAATTAAATGTATCCACAATTCAAGATTTCGGCCTTCAATAGACAAAGTGGAGTGTTTTGTTACAGTAGTACCCGCCACAAGTACAAATGACTTTGGGCCAGATGTATCAACATTGCCTTTTGCAAGTGCGGAGATGCCTCCTGAACATTTGGGAGCCGACAGATCTCAGTGTCCACCAAACACAATGGGCTACATTGGGGTACATGTTGGCGAAACGTAATATTGCACAGCTCTGGGGAGCAGTCCAGCCACCTACAGTGGAGGCATGGAGGAGGGATCTAGACTGGTGTATGTTCAGAGAGAAGACGGTGTACCTAGTTAGGGATGCCCCCAAAAATGGGGCCGGATCTGGAACCCTTGGAATACATACCATGGAGATATATGCTCACCACCCATCAGAATAGACTTAGATGAACCCAACTCACCGTGACATTCCCCTTGTGAAAATGAATGTACCATGTATTGACAATATTGTACTACAAGATACGGCTGTTTTATTCCTCTGTAATGACTATGTGTTCCGATGTCTGTTTAATAAAAAAGAAATATAAAAAAAAAAACATTGCCTTTTGCGATTCCATAGTAGCGAACTTTACCAATTTGCTATTATGGAATGGCAAAATTCAATGTATGTAGGTTTCGCTAAAAAAATTGCGATTCCTACATATTCATTAATATTGAATCGCAAATTGCGATTCGCTATTAAGGAATCCCTTTCATTCCTATGGGCCTAAATGCATTCGCAAAATAAGTAATCGCAAAAATTGCGATTCCCTATTTTGCGATTACCTTTTGGGATGATACATCCCAAAAGGCTTTTTACCATTTGCAAATGGGCCGATTCTGCGAATCGTCCCGTTTGCGACCGGTAAAAAGCTTGATACATCTGGCCCATAGTTTGGTTTATCTTCATGCCCAAATTATTCATAAATTTTACGTACTCCTCTGAGTCTCTGTAGTGCTCATGATAGTCATTGAGAGACTAGAAAGTGTTTTTGCAACATGGGGTGTTACTTCGATTTTTAAATCTGACCGTGGCCCGCCTTTCAGTCGTCGAGAATTTAAATATTTTCACTCGCATCTAAATGTCAAACATCAGAAAAAAACACCTCCGTGGCAACAGGCGAATGATGTAGTCGAAAGATTTATGAGCACCCTCAAGAAGACTGTAGGAGGCTGGCTTAGTATATGGTGCTCACTTATGTAAGTGTAGCACCCTGCACTAATCCAGACAACCCTTATGGCTCCCTGAACTGGTTTGAACTGGAGTATGCAAGGTGGGCACCAAGTGTGCCCTTCAAGCAGTCTCAGTGACGCTGGCAAGTGCACCCACCCTTTCCCAATACACTAAACCCTGTCTGGGAGGTAGTCACACCTCCCTGTGACAGGATATCTATTGTTCTGCCTTCCCCCGCTCGAGCTTGGCTCAGCAGCAGGAGGGCAGAAACGTGTCTGGTCGGCAGCAGCCCTAGCTTGCTGTCCGGTTTTGGAAGACTGGGGAGCACTGAGGGCCTCCCGGAGGAGATTTACAGTGCACGTAATCATACCCCCACACAGTAGAATCATACCTCCCACACCGTTTACGGTGGCTGATGCACTTACAATCCGGGAGAATGGACTCCGAAGGTTGTAGGGGTGTCCCGCTCATGCAGGGGCACCCTCACACTTGGAACAGAGCACTCTGTCTTCAGGATTGAAAGGCCTGCCTTAGGGCTGACTTATAGGATTTAATTACAGTGACCTCAGATATAGGGCAACCTATATCTGGCACCTGCTTACACAGTCTGCAATGGAAGGCCTGTAGTCACAATTTGAGTACATGCTTCAGCCCATGGGGGACCCCTGGTGTACCTATGCCCTGGGTACCTCAGTACCATATACTAGGGACTTACAAGGGTACACCAGTAGCCACTCTGGGATGTACCCAAGTACTCACCATATCCAATTTTAGGGGTAAAGCGCAGAGACTGGGGTCCTGATTAGCAGGATCCCAGTCAGACTAGTCAGAAACAGCATAACACCAGGCAAAAAGTGGGGTTAACCATAAAAGCAGATCCTACTTTCCTACAAAGATCGTTCAGCACGCTGCACTGGAAAAGCTTGAACTCAAATCAGTTCTCCAGTCTAAGCTTCGTGCATACAGGTCAACTCCCCATTCTACCATGGGTGAAACCCCTGCCACCTTAATGTTTGGGAGAGCCATAGGAACCAAATTGCCTCAATGGACCACTGAGAGATCTATTGACATTGATAGACTTCGTAATATTGATTCGTCTCACAAAAGCAAAAGGAAGACCTATTCAGATAGCCGCTGTGTTTGGCGCACTGTGTTCAAAAGAGGACATCAAGTCATTGTCAGGCAGAAACGCAAGTCTGAGGCTCCTTTTGATCTGGCCCGCTGAGGGTTGTGATTAGTAAAGGACACGTGGTGACTGCTCAATGTCCTGGAAAGTCCATTACGCGAGAGACTTTTCATTTCAAGCACCTGCCTCGACCTTCGCCTGCTCCAGATGTCAGAAGTTAGTCTTATCCACCCGAGAATCTGGATAGCCCAAGGACTGCACCAGTGTAGTGTCTCTGTCACCAGTTCCAGTCATGGACATTTCTCCTGTATCTCCACAACCTCATATGACCAGATCTGGGCGACTGATTCGAGCACCAAAACGACTTATTGCAGAGTTGTGATTGTATATATCTATTATTTGTTTTTTGTATTTAACAAAGGGAGAGATGTAGTGTCTTGGGAGTTAGAGATGATGGTACCCTTTTGGTTCCTGACAGACTCTGTAGAACAGTGACTTAAGTGCCTGGGAGATAGAATTCATGATGTAGAATGTTCAGTTAACGATTACATGCTGAGGAATAAAGATGTGTTATACCAAGCTGCATGTGTGGCATGATCATATGCATGTACCCGGGCTGGAAAGGACGCTATAGCGTGTAACCCGAATTATGGCATGGCCCCTTGGGGGAGATGCTGTTGACCAATTGCAAATGGTTGTATGGCATCCAAGATCTGACGTGGATTTTTGAACACCTGAGGCACAGTACAAACAAGAAAAAAAAGCGCTACGGAGTGAGCAGCAGACAGTGGGAGGGGGGAAAACAGTAGCTCAATAACGTCAGGAGCAACGCATGGGCCCAGATTAACTTGATTCAATCTGTGCTTGGTCCCTGCTCCACAGCAAGCAATCGGAAATTACAGTTCGGCTGCACTGGCCGATTAAGGAGGCTGTAAAGAAGAGTGATGTGAAACCAGCAAATGGTAAGCAATGGGTTGGCTCCAAGTCTTTTTATATACAATAGTGTCTCGCAAGCGAGACGCATGTGCTAGCTCATGCTTGCGCAGGCTCAGCCCGAAAAATTTACTTATTTTGATAACAATATTTCGGGTGGATGTTGTATTTTCTCGTAGATTCCTCACCACCCTCCTCCTCGCATGCTTAGAGAGTACCACTCATAATAAGATGTAATGTATTGGTCAATGTTGTCACATCCTGGCCAGACACAGCAGCAATTGGAGTCGCAGGGCGCCACCTGGTAGCTTTGAAGGGTTATTACTAAAGAATAAGGGTTTCGACATTCAGTCTGGCACCTTGTGAATATTCATTAGATAAGAAATCTGTGGGACTATACAATATCCACCAGTTGAATGGTTTTGTAAGCAAGGCAAACAGGTTTTATGGCAAAATGGGCTCTCCTTGGTATTTGAAGACCTCATTCCACTAGGGAGAATGTCACAGCAACACACCTTTTTCATAATGGTTCATTGGATGATAGCCATTGAGCCCCAACTTGGGGTTTACGTCTGTGCACATTACTACTTGGACTCAAATGTGCAAAACACGTACTCCCAATTTTTTGATTCAACATAATATATTAACACATCTCACTCGGGGTGACAAATGCAAAAAAACAGTTGATGGACAGAGTCCTGAATAATGTCAAACATTCACCCCAATACACCGATCTGGGCCTGAATCCATCGTTTTTTTGCTCACCATGCCATTCCAGTTTATCCCCAGGCATCTACAAATCAGTCTTGACTGATTGGTAACTCTGCCATGATTTCCTTTTCATTGCTTGCCTTATAAAATAACTGTTCATGCATAATATCGGTTTCAAATATTTCCCAAAGAAAACACTGATTTATACTCTTCACTTGTTTCACTTGTGCCGTTTAAACAGTTTCTCACGAGCACAATGTGTTCACCTTGCACTTAGTACATAACTAAATAAGCATGGTGGATGCTGCTTCTTATCCCTTGTAAAGTATAAATCTATGCTTCTATTTTTTTGTTAATATAATTATGTTGAATCAAAAAATTGGGACTGTGTTTTGTTTAATTAATTTTCTTGCTAAATTGTACTCCCTCAGTGACTCACATTTTTGTATGAATCTGTATCTACCCAAGTCTCAACTGGGGCTACGGGTTATTCCTGTGTTTTTTTAATAGACTCAAATGTGAGCACTAACTCCCTAGTGAGTCTTTAATCTCTTAGGCATCTATTTGTTTATGCAGATTCCACCACTTTAAACCATTAGGGTCGATGTACTGTTTTGTAATATATTTCAGGGTTATAAATAAGGAGAATATACCACACAAAATTTCCTTCTGGAATCATTTGTAGGTTATGAATCTGGGGAGGATATCTTCCCTCGAGAACTATTGTTACAGGTGAGGGACTTTTCCTCTACCTCATTACAGTGTGTGGCTACAGGGAGATAAAGTAATTTTCCCAGAGCACACAATTAGTTAAGTGAAGAATATACTGTTCCCCAGGTCTCTTGTTGCAAAGCAAGCCCTTGCCCATGTTCACTTCATCCATTGTGATCTTGCTGCTTAAAAAGGCAACAGGGGTGCAGCACTTAATGCATCTTAACTGTTTATCTTTTCCCCACCCCCATCCGGTTTGTAATTAAATGATAACTGCGTCAATGTGCCAACATACTTAATGACAACTCTTGCTAGTTTCATGTGCGAATTGATTGCTATGTGAGCTCTTTTGTTTTTTATATTCACCTTTTGGTCAGTTTATGCCATTTTGTCCTTTGACTGCCTCATAGGTGTGCTACAGTACCGGCTTACTAGTTTAAAAATGAATAGTGGTCTCTGTTGTCATATCTATTTTTTCTTCTAGTCCAGGTCTCCTATTCCAAGGAGGGCTCTGTTCTTGCTAATGCCCCTTTCCACTATCTTTTCAGTCAAGATTCACCCTCCATTCAGTATTCACCATTTTTGCTTTTTTATTTATCATTTGCAACATACTGGGGTAGATGAGCACTCCTGAACCAGACAACAATCCACATGAGGATTCCAGGACTGGATCCAGTACTCTAGATGTGGCCATAAAAGCTGAATGCAATAGTCCAGATGAGGTCTCACAGATGGTGTGTACTGGAGTAACACTGCCTTAATTTTCGAATGTTAATATCTCTTTCTCTGCACCCATAGTCTTCCCACATTCTGGCCTTCTTGTTTACTTGCAGCTTTAGATAACTGTTTTACTACACAGTGACTGACTTTGGAAAAGCTTTTATCTCTTGATATTTCTCACTGTCCAGTCATGCTACAAGATTGTGCCAGATTGTTACAAGTATTAAAGGAAGAGCATCATAGAAAATCTGTCTTTTCTGCATGGCCACCCAAGATTTTTTGCCTTTTGATGGACCCTATATTTCTGCTTGCTTTAGAACTCTGTCTACTTTACTGATGTTATCCAAGAGTAGAATGCTCGTTCTTCCCCTTTAAACATGGTTGAATTGGCTTATTTCTAATTACAACATTTAACTTGTCTGTATGTTCCTAGTATATAGTGTAGAAAGTGCACCCAGGGCCTGGGAGTGAAGTGCCACTTGTGGACTGCAAACACCTATTATTCCATTCACTATAATGGGAGTACAAACATGTGGAAGGTCTAGCTGTCTATGTAGAAAATCACAGTGCAGATTAAAATACTACACACCTAACTTGGGAAAGGGGACAGCCAGAAAAATAATTAAACGACTCATTTTAATAGCTGATAAGATCTAGTTCAATAACAAAGTCAGACTTTTAATAAATATTACGGTAAAGTAACTTTCAGAAATTTACCTTTTTACTGTCTGAAGCTCCTGGAGGTTACTTTGCATTAGCTCTCCGATAGTATCCCAGCCAGTGATTAGCTTAGAATAGGTGTGAAAGAGTTGTGAAATGCCTCCCAGGAATAAACAAGCGGGTGATCTGAAAAGACAGAAATGACTCCTCTGAGCTCATCATAATATGCAGAGTGGGGCCTCCTTTTTACAGCACAGTTCCAAATCCTTCTTGACTGGTCTATTAAGCCACATGTAACACTTAGGGTGTGCACTTGTAAGGAAGAGAACATGATGCCTAGACAGGTCTTGTGTATCCTCTTTCTGGTTGCTGAAGGATCCTGCTATTGTCCTACTGGACTTCTCTGTCTGAATTTGTTGTTGGTGCAATGCCTGCTTCAAATTGGATTTTAGTGTTGGGTGTGGGAGGCCATTAGGATTTCCATAGTACACTCCTCACTCACACTCCCAGCCTCAGAGCCCACGTTTAGCATGGCTGAAGACCTTTGCCATCTTGGATTTGGCCTTACACATTACATTTTGGGCCTGTTTGCAGTGAGGGAAACAAACTACTGCAAAGGTGGGTAGGTCAAAGCATAAGAACTTTTACCCCATTGGTTTGGGAGAGCCAGGAGTCACCCAGCTCACTAGGTAGTGCCAGGTATAAATGTGAAATCCCCAGGCACCCTCTTCAAAACATTTTTGCACCTGCTTTCTGTAACTTGAGAAGAGCCCTGAAGGACTGGACTGACTCCCTCGTGTACCCAGGACACAGTGGACTCCAAGGCTCAGTTGGCTGATCTCCTTTGTGGTAAAAGGAGACAACAAGCTGCAAGAGGCTTTTTGCTGGAAGAACCCAGCTTGCAAGTGGCAGCTGGACGTGATCTGGAACCTGCTGTTGACCTCTGCCTGACACCCTGTGAGTCTCTCCTGAGATCCTAGGGGGGCCTTAGTAGTGTACTCCTGTGGTTGGTTGGGAATTTAAAAGATTATGTCAGGAGTTAAGCCTTTTTCCAGAATAACCTGGTTGGGTTATCTGACCTGCACTCCCTCATGGTTGGCCTCAAATTGTGCCTAGGTCCCAGTCTACTGCGACCATTGACTATCATTGATGCTTTGTGCATTTTGGGGCTGCTTCTACTTAAACTTTAAAACTCCATTGCTCCGGTTCCCATAATTGAATTTTTGTCATTGTGGTACCAGTATGTTTATTAAAATGTACTTTATTTTTCTAATTCATTCTAACAGTGTCTGTATAATACATTCATAATTCTGCGGCTCATAAGTGGCACATTGATGAGTTGATGCAATAACAAATCGAGCATTGGAGTCTGTTGAGTGAGGTGCACACTAGTCTTTGTACACACACAGAATCTTTATATGGATATCATTATGCTCAAAGCGGATACACATAGCAAAGGAGCGTGTCTTGGAATTCTAATACTTAAATCAGACGATGTGTTTGCCACCAGTTGACCTGGTTTTCGTTTTCTCTCTGGTTTTCTTTTTCTCTTCTGTCCCTTTCTGAGGTTGTGTTTCTAACCCTTAGGGTCCGTACCAGGACACTCTGGAATTCCTTTTGGGCAACAGGGATCAGTGCAAGAACTTCTGGAAGATCTGTGTGGAGTACCATACCTTTTTCAGGCTCCTGGACCAGCCCAAGCCAAAACCCAAGCCTGTGCTATTCACTAGAGGTTCTTCTTTCAGATATAGGTATGACTTTCATATGGCCTTCCCAAGATCTGAGCTTTCATACATTGTTGAGACGGCAACACGTTGGATCAGCACACTTTTGTCCGTCCCTTAAAGTGTGCCAACCACCCCAGGCATATCTCTGTTCAAAATGACCTTGCTTATATGCTAGTCTGAAATTCAGTAGTTGTTAATTAGGTCCCTACTGATCCACCATACCCAGTCACGTTACCCGGAGAAAGTCCTGATAGAAGCACAAGCTATAAAATATCTGAAAGTACTGTGCCATAAACATATTCTTAGGATTTATGCCAAAAATGTTTGCCCTTGTAAAAAAAAAAAAATCACCTCTGTGCACTGACATAGACGTTACAAATGTACTCCCCTTCATAACAGTGCCCAGCAATATTGTGGCAGTGGGTTCCGAGCTAGACTACAACAGCTAACCTTTCTTACTGTTATCGGCTATCACGTTTACTATTAATAGGCAGAAAGCACCAAGAACACGATGCGCTGGTCTTGCAATCCCTGCACTGATTACCAATTAAGCTGAGTGAAAGCTAAAGCTCATTGTATCATGGATTACTCACATTGGGGACCAGTGCACAATAATCAAAAAACAACTATGAAAAATTACCATTCCGAAAGGCTAATGCATCTGAATTATTACTGTAAAATGAAACTTTGGAAGAATAAAAGACCTATCTCACGAGACCTCTCGAGCATAGTAACACTCAAGAACAAACTTTCACATAGTTTCTGACATCTTTTTTTATAAACTAATGAGTTAAGAACCCAACCTCCTCTGCTGTCAGGCCTCAATTCAGTGTGATTGCACTGTGGCTACCATCGATAGCCATGTAGCAAAAATTCATAGTAGATATCATGTCTGCTTCTAAAGTGAGTGTCTGCTAGAGCTAAGAGGGTTGCAAGCTACTGTCAGATTTAATATGCTCTTTCTCAGTCGTATTTGAAGAATGATTAATTTTCAAAAATGATATGATATTGGGTTAGAAAACACATTTGTTTCAAATTTCTCTCATCCGCATTGTTCCCCGACAAAAGGCCTCATTAAGATGGCGGTCGGACAAGCGTCCGAGCGCCATCATTTCGGTCAGGTGTCCGACCGACTATATATTGGTGGTTCCACCTGCCCGATTACAATGCCACCACCACATGCAGGCTGTCGGAAAACTGCTCTTTTCCATTGCAGCTAGTGCTGCAGCCCTAAAAAAGGGCTGCAGTGGAAAAGTGCATCTCTCAAACATCCATGCCCATGTGCCAGGCACCATGTGGTACCTGGCACACATTGCATGGATGTTTAGGGTAGCGCCACATGTGCCCCCCCTGGGCCCATAGCAGAGGCCCAAGGGGGCCCTGCTAGGGGCTCCCAAAGTCTCATTCCGTCTCCCTTCACATGGCGGTCGTACCGCCATGTAAAGGCAGAGGGTCATCATAATCCCTACGGCGGTGCCTCCGCAGTCACTGCCCCCATTGTAGGGATTACGCTCTGACCAACAACCCGACAGGCTCAGACGTCGGTCAGTCCGTCAGCCCGCTGCGCTTCGACCGACCGCATTATTCGGTGGCGGACGGACCGTAGCCTGAGATGTCGGACGGACAGCTTGTCAGTGGCAATCCGCCCGTCATCATAATCGGGCCCATAGTCATTATTGTTCAAGGATTTGAAGACTATGTTATGTATTTGTTTTTATTGTTTTGTATTGATGTGTCACCTTGCAATCACCCAGGGTGCTCTGCAAAATTCAGTTTAATGCAGTACTTCACAGACTACTCCTTGTAGAGGTTCCCATCTGCTCCAATCACCTTTCTCAATGACCCTCCCTTCCTCTATTTAGGGTTTACAGATGGATAAATGTCAGCAAGACACAATGATACCACTCCTGCCTCTCCGTTTAAATTGAAACAAACATCAACCCAGAATACAGTGAGCTGATTTATTTTATTTTTTTAAATGAAGCATGGAGCTCAGCAGATAGTGCCCTGCCAACATTGAGAACTTTGATAAACTGCTCCAAATCCTGCACCTTTTTACCCAAACTTCTGCTCCAGGCTGGAAGGATCTGATCTCTGCTTATAGTAACAAATGGATGTTGAATTTTGTTTATTTGCAGTGGGCGAACGCAGAAACAACTGGTGGATTATGTCCGGGACAGTGGAATGAGAAAAGCTCCATACCAGAGGTAAATGTTCATTTTCACTGGGTGTGTATGCGCTTTGAATTTCATTAAAATAGGGACTACAACCTTCATGAGGCCATAAGCGTAGTGGACAGAGAATCAGTTGTTTTAAAAATCCATATTTCTGCAATAGGAAAGTATTCCCACCTGTTAACGATCTTTAAGGACATCTTTTTCAAGCAGTTTATACCTGAGCTTAGGTCCAACAGCACTATGTTAAAATATTATGTACAGACTGGCTAACATTCCTTAGTTTAAGTATCCTACCAGTATCTAGAGGTTGAGGGGAGCTAATTTTTTCACCTGTGTTTTCTTTGTAAAAGCACTTCGTTTTTATTCTGAAGTTTAACCATATATTTAGTGTTCTGTTTTTTAGGGCAGTTGGATGACTTTAGTCTCTTTTTTTTCCTGATTTTTCAAATCTGCGATTAGATTTTTACAATTTTTTTCTATTGTTTTAAATTAAATTTATTACATATAGAGGAATTTTCTCTGCACATATTTCTAGTACCATTTTCTTAAGGTATACTGTGTATAGTCTTTGAGTCTCATTACAGATACGCGATCTGTATATGATACTTCGGGCATATTTTATTGCCTGTCCTCATGGATAATCCAGCTGTTAGGAGAACTGTATCGCTGTGGTTCTCTAATTATGTTTAGTAGGCTGTTTAGCCAATGTATACAGATCACAATGAATCACTAAGTAACAAAAACAATTCTCTGGTGTCTTAAGAAAAGGTATGGTTAGCGCACCTATTCAGATGCAAGGAGTTTGCCTTTTTCTTTTATGCAATTTTTAAAAGTCTCATCTTTGAAGTGGGAGACAATTGCTGCGGCATGCATGTGACAAGGATTTTAATTAATGACTTATTGAGGGTTATATTAATGTACGTCCAGATCCCTCACCTCCTTTCTGGTCCTCTACCAAACCGCCATTACAGTGTAGTGAGCCCATTGAGGACCCAAGCCCCAATCATTCAAGCAGGCTGAGTATCACCATTGATAGAATCGATTTGTGCCACACATAATTCATCACTTTCTCAAGCAATAGGGAATTTGCATAGGTCCCCTGCTTCCTCCTGGTGCAGTGCGGTACATTTGCTTGTCGCGGAGACCTTGGCTGACTCCTCCCATTGTTTTTGTTTCTTTGCCTCACTGGGATTTCCAGGTCATTTTGATGGCCCTTTTTGCAAATAGTAACACTAGATGGGCAGACATGCTGTGGGTGAGGTGCCATTTTAATCAACCGTCTCTGGTGTGGTAGTGTTCCTTCCAGTGACATGTGTAATAATTTCCTGCATCCTAGCCCAAAACAAGGTAATGCCACATCATATGGTAAAAGTGGGCTGGATCTGTGTGACAGTGGGAGCAGCTGGCCACTGTGGTGGCTTACAGCTTTTTAATCGTGTGGGGGGACATATACGCTCTGTGCAATTGGTAAAATTGTATCTGTTGGAGTCTGACATTATGAGAGACTTTCTTGAGGCATTCTAGGATCATTTCACAGTCCTTATCATTCAGGGGTGATGCATGTCTGTCTACCAAAGAGGTTTTAGTTTATGTAATGGGGTGGTGACTAATGACAGTAAGGACCGTTGGAGCCATGTGACAAGTTTGCAACCTGTTACCATTCTGAAAAGAGTCTGCATATATCCTTGCGGGGTGGATCAGAGTTTGTGGCATACCAGGTATTGGACATAATGGCAATGATCACCTTGTGTGACAAGAATACTGCCGATGATATGCTGGAGTTTGTCAAGAGGACATTGAAGGGGTCAGAACCCCGTTCTTGAACATGTGCCCCACTGTGGTGAGTCTGGCTTGCTCCCATTGTGTTATTGCTATATATTGGCTTTCACCGGCAGTTGGATAAATATTGTTGAGAGTGGTGGTACATTAGGAGCATATGCTGCGATATCTGTCACTATACTTGTGATACTCCATTGGCAGTATTATGCCACTTCCAGGAGAGTGGGTGAAGTTTTTCTGTGACCTACTTAGACGAGGTATTTGATAGAGACTTCTAGCTGCAGATTCCTCAATAATCCTCAGGTGTCAGATTGTATCCATAAATTTTTCGGGAGCAGTACCCCTGAGCGCCAGTTGGTGGCGTTGTTCAGCTCTGCATGACGTCCGCGCCGGAAGTGATGTACACGGTATCTATATAGGCACCACCACAGTGTGCTGATGTCAATTCTTTTTTTTCCACACCAGTCAGCGCAGATCCGAAGAAGAGCCATTCCCAGTCCAGACCTTTTTGGACTTTTTGTTGAGAGTTTTTTGAGAGTTTGTCTCCTGGTGCGTCTAGGATGTCCGCTAGGAAGGCTGGTTTCAAGCCATGTGGTGCCTGTCACCGACAGATGGTGACGGACCTGCATTTGATGAGCCTCTGGTGCTTGGAGCGTGACAATGATGCCAAGACATGCGTCGATTCCCGTGCCATGCACCCCAAGGCCTTGAGAGGGTGGTCCCTCAAGTTCCTCGCTGCTTGATCGGCGACGCGGCGACGCTCACAAGCTTGGTCGAGAGGAAGGTCCCGAGATCGATCACAGCGCCACTCCAAACGCTCACCCTCGCAGTCGAGGTCGCCGGGGAAAATCAGGTAAAAGTCCCACAAGCATAAGAAGAGCAAGAAGTCGAAGAGATCTTCGACTTTGTACGCCCGTGGGAGTCATCCGATGAAATGAGGAAGCATCTGCACTAAGGGCCTAGCTCTGTGGTGAAGCCTGCACCTGGGCCGTCTCCGCGGCTCTCAGAGTTTCCAAGAGCTGGAGCTACCCCCCTCCCAGATATGCAAATATCATGAGGCCATTCACTTCATATTTGGGCGGCCTGTCCCTGCTTGAGCACCTTGGGGACCCAACTGGTCTTCTGCCAATGGGTTTGCCCACTGGGCCTGACAGGCCCTTTGGATCTGTTGATAGATTTGGAGTGACACTGGTCGAGCCACCTGGTCCTTCCCCCGGTGCCTGCCCCAGGGCCAACGCCTCATGGTGGCGTCATCTCCATCGTCATCCCAACTCTGACACAGAGCCGGATGAGCATCATTTGATGCTGACTCCGGCACTGATGGGGCCGACGCCCCATGATCAAGCCAGTGCCTTATTCGTATGAAATGCCTGGATTGGGGGGGACTAATGGGAGGGGTCTGCAGACCTTTATGTATACCAGTAAGAAGAGACAGCGAACAACTGGTATGAGGTTTTAGTTGATACCAGTGAACTGTACACCTCCCCAGACACTGGCCTGATCTGTCCTCCTATTGTGGCTATGGAGGAGGGTGCCTCTTTCGCAATGGTGGTGTGAACGGCGGCATAGGTCCTGGACCTTACGCTGCCCTCACTGGCAGTCAAGACAAACGTCTTGACAGAGGTGCTTCAACCGGGAGTTGCCCCTACAGAACCATTACTCCCATTTAATGAAGCCCTTACTGATGTCCTACCCGGGGCTTGGCCCAAGCCGTGCAAAGAGGCTTCTGTGCATAGGGCAATTGCCCGCCACCATCACCCCGCCATAGGGGACCCTACTTTCTTCACCCAGCACCCCACCCTGGAGAGCTTGGTGGTCTAGGCCTCCACCTCAAAAAATAACCCCGGCGCATTTACTACAACTGCACCGGAGAGGGAATCTAAAAGATGTGTTTCCTTCTGGAAGAGGATGTTCTCTTCCACCAGCCTGGCATTGCGCTCGGTGAACACAGCGTTCCTCTTGGGCCGATACTCCGATACCATCCGGTACTCGGTTGCGCAAGTGCTGCCCATGGTCTCTGAGGGGGCCCGAGCCATACTCTATCAAGCAATTGCTGATGGGAGGGACGTAGCCAAGTTCACCATGTGATGTGGGCTGAATATGACCAACTCCGTGGTCAGAGTGATTTCATCATTGGTGTGCTTCGGCACCTCGTCTGGCTTAGAACCACTGGCTTTTCAGGGAATGTCCAGGCCTCGCTCATGGACATGCCCTTTGATGGCTCTCTGTTTGGAGGGAAGGCAGACTCTGCACTAGAGCGCTTTAAGGACGGCAGAGCTACGGCCAGGTCCTTGTGCCTTTCCATGGCCCCTACACCAACCCCAGTCCACCTTCCGCGGCCACGGAAGGGGCTTCCAACCGTGTCTGTACATACCCAGCCACGCCAGACAGCAATCCTCACAATCTTTTAGTGGTCGAGGACGTGGTTACCATAGACCACGTGGGAAAGGCAGTCAGAGGGCGAGGGAGTCGCAGCCTCCAAATCCTTTTAGTATACCCTCCGACCATCATGAGCATTCAGTGGGGAGCAGGATACCCCATCATCTGCACCACTGGTGGTCAATACCATCCGATCGTTGGGTTTTGCAGCTTGTCCAAAGGGTCCCTCCCCTATGTGACCATCCCCCACCCATGCCGCCTACTTATGACAGGCTAACGGAGGACTACCTCTCCTTGCTTCGTCAGGAAGTGTTCGCTCTCTTGGCCAAGGGAGCTATAGAGAAGGTACCCGCATCAGAAGTAGGTCGTGGTTGCCATTCTTGCTACTTTCTGGGCCCCATCAATGAAGGACAACTTTGTCCTATTTTATACCATGGCCTTTTCAATCTCTTCCTGAAAATAGGAGAAATGTAAAATGCTCCTGCAAGTCCTCTCGGTCCTGGACCCAGGAGACTAGATGGTATAGCTGAACTTGCAGGACGCTTATTTTCACATTCCCGTCCTGCCTGCCCACAGGTGTTCTCTGCGGTTCATGGTAGGCCAAGATCACTTTCAGTTTGCCATGCTCCCTTTTGGCCTCGGATTTTCACAAAAGTGAGCAATGGTGGGAGTTGCATCTTATCTGCGGAGGTCAGGGATTCCAGTCTTTCCCTACCTTGACTATTGACTGTTAAAGGTGGGCTCGCCCAAGGCAGTCATCTCCCACCTCCAGACTACAGCGAACCTTCTGCACTTGCTGGGGTTCACTATCGACATGCCAAAGTCACACCTGACTCCCTCTCTGACGCTTCCTTTCATTGGAGCTGTTCTAGACACAGTGCAGTTTCGGGCCTATACCCTCCTGAGCAGCGAGTTCAGGATGTTCGGCTATGATACCAATGTTTTAGCCTCTATTCTGGATTTCAGTGAGACTGACCCTGAGGCAGTTGGGCCTCATGACCTCCTGCATCCTGCTTGTGACACATGCCCCCAGGCATATGAGGGCTCTGTAGTGGGACCTGACGTTCCAGAGGGCACAGCGTCAGGGGAATCTCTCCGACATAGTCCAGATCTCGGCGGGAACTGCAAAAGATCTACAGTGGTGGTTAACAAACCATGATTGGGTCAGTGGTAGACCCCTCTCCCTTCCCCAGCCAAAGCTGAATGTAGTGACAGATGCGTTGATGCATCACTGCTGGGATGGGGCGGCCATCTGGAAAAGGTGGAGATCAGAGGACTCTGGTCTCCGGCGGAAGCTGGATTCCACATCAACCCGTTGGAGTTCTGATTGATGCAAATGTCATTGAAGGCTTTCATTCCTTCAAACAGGGAAAGGCTGTTCACGGACAACACCACTGTCACGTGGTACTGCAGCAAAACGGGTGGGGTGGGGCTGTGGACCCTTTGTCAAGAGGCTCTGTGCCTCTCTACATGAATGGAACATTAGGGCATATCCCTGGTGGTTCAACACCTGGCAGGCTCTCTGATTACCGGGGCAGGTGAACTCAGCTGTCGATGCCTAGCAGATCACGAATGGCGTCTCCATCAGGAGGTTACGCAAAATCTCTTTCAAGACTGGGGAGAGCCTTGGTTGGATCTGTTTGCCTCCATCGAGAACGCACAATTTCAGCAGTTTTGCACGCTGGAGTTGCAAAGGCAGCTCTTGCTTGGAGACGCTTTTCATCTCGAGTGGAGCTCAGGCCTCCTATACACCTTGTCGCCAATACCACCCCTTCCAAGAGTTCTCAAGAAGATCAGGAACGACTGGGCCCAAGTCATTCTTGTGGCTCCAGATTGGGGACGGAATGTCTGGTATCCTGAGCGAGCATGTGTACAGGCCCCCCGATCTGGCTGGCTCTTTGGTAGGATCTCTGTTGCAGCTACAGGGCAAAGTTCTGCACCTGAACTTGACAACGCTTCACCTTCATGCATGGAGATTGAGTGGTAACAGTTGACAGCTTTCGGCCATCCGCCCGAAGTCTGCAATGTTTCCGTGGCAGCCAGGCGCCTCACCACCAAGACGGTATACGCCTGCCGTTGGAGCATGTTCCTGGCATGGTGTACCGATAAGCAAGTTGACCTCCTATCTGCATCCTTTTCCCTAGTTCTTTTGTTTATTCTTAGTTTAGCCTGGCAGGGCTTTGCTTTGGGCACCTTAAAAGGCTATCTTTCTGTCATATAGGCAATTCTGCAGCTGCCAGATCAACATCCCTGTTGAAGTCCCCTACTATACATAGGTTTTTGAAAGGTCTCCAACACATGTTCCCACCTTCACCCTTCATCATGCTTCAGTGGGACCTTAAATTTCGTCCTAACGTTTTTCATGTGCGCTCCCTTCGACTGTTACACAACTACCCTATCAGGTATAAAGGCCTATAAAAATGGCCTTTCTAGTGGCAATAACATCTGCCAGAAAGGTCAAAAGCTACAGGCTTTGTCATCTCAGGCTCCATAGCTTACCATCTACCCAGACAAGCTGGTGCTTCGGACTAGAGCACTCTTCCTACTAAAGGTGGTCACTCTCTTTCATGTAGGCCAGTCCAACACCCTGCCTTGTTTTCACGCTCCGCCTCACGTCTCTAAAAAAGTGGAGAGACTCTATCGCCAGGACCCAAAAAGAGCGTTGTCGTTCTAACTTGACCACACCAAAGAGTTCCGGATGGACAATCAACTCCTTGTGAGGTACGTCGGACCCAAAAAAGTAAAGGCAGTGCAGAAACAGACCATCTCACGATGGATAGTGTTCTACATCAAAATCTGCTACGCATTGCCCAAAAAAGCCACCTCCTGAAGGTTTGTGATCTCATTCTACCATGGCCAAGGCTCCGAGCACTACGTTAGCTCACGGAGTACCCGTTCTGGATATCTGCCAGGCAGCAAATGGGCTTTCCTGCGCGCATTTATGAAGCACTACTGTCTTGACAATTAGACCTGTTGAAATGGGCATTTTGCCCGTTCGGTCCTACTGGATTTTCTAGTATAATCTGTGTCACAGTCCCACTTCTGGGGTGGTATTGCTTGGGTCTATTCTAAGGTAAGGAATCCGCGGCTAGAAGTCGTCATCAGATGAGCAAGATACTTACCTTCGGTAACGCCTTACCTGGTAGAGAGTTTATCTAGCCACAGATTCCTCACCGACCTACCTATCCTCCCCGCTCTGTGGACGGATTCAGAGTGAAGGGCTGTTTCTCTTTTAAGGGCCTTAGCTTCACGCACCATTGGTCAGTGTTCTTCATGGCTCTGTGTTCTGGCATGGAAAGTCGAGAGAAGAAACTGATGTCAACGCGCTGGGTGGTAAGGAATCTGCGGCTAGTTAGAGTCTTTACCAGATAAGTCTTAAATGAAGGTAATTAACTTATTTGTCAGTTGCGCCATCTGTTCCAGTTGTCTGACCTGCATACGGCGCCCAATTTGTCCAACTGCAGGTCAGCCAACAATCTCCACAACCATTTGTGCTGCTAGGTAATATAGTTCAAAGTTCGGTACTCCTAGGCCCCCTGATTTGTCTGTCCATTGTTTCATAGTAGTTAGGGCCACTCTAGGTTCAAATCAAATTTAGTAGCAAACTATCCAATTCTTTGAAATGTTTCAAGGGTAATATGCTAGACACATTTGTATAATAATATAGGAGCTGAGGTACCATTATCATTTTAGTCAACTCAATTCTTCCCACCATTGTAAGAGGAAGGGTGTGCGAAAAGTTGATTTGTGAGCAGAGGGAGCGAACTGCCCTTCCTGTATCTCCCTCTATTGTATCAGCATCGGAAGGGCAGAATTGAACTCCCAAGTATGTAAAGGTGGAGGTTTCCTCTGTGAAAAGCTTATATCCGATGTTGTCCCAATTTGATGGCTCCCTAGGTCTTAAATTGGCACATTTTGGTTTTATCCCAGTTCACCATTAGTGCTGATACGTTACCAAAGGCGTTCAATTCCCCTATAACCTCTTTAATTTTGGTTTCTGCATCTCGTAAATATAAAAAAATATCATCGGCATACAAGAGAGTACATCTTTTGCTGTGCTGTTGGGGTTCCCCCATCGCCTTCCAGTCGACCAATGTCTTGCCACCAGGTATTTGACTGCCAGAGCAAACAATAGGGGAGGATACAGAACAGCCCTGTGTGGTGCCTCTGCCCACACTGTATTGTTCTAAGAATTATCTACCTATATGGAACTGAGCATTTGGGAGAGTATAGAGAACTTTGATCCACCCATGGAATGCATTGCCGAAACCGATCAAGTACCCTGTGAAGGAACTCCAAACTAAGGGAGTTGAACGCTCTCTCCATATCCATCTAAATGACCGCCGTTCATAAACTGCGATGTGCTACAGCCTGGTATGAAACCATTTTGGTCGGCATGAATTAACTGTGCCTTATGTGGTAAGAGCCAGTTAGCAATAATCTTGCCAAGTATCTTGTAGTGTACATTTAATATTAAAAGAAGGCATAATGATGAAAAATCTTCACAGGGCTTTCCTGGCTTTAGGAGCATAACTACCAGCGCTTCCTGATTTAAGTGGGGAGCTACCCAAATTCAAAGGCCTCATTATAAAGCGCAAACAGACTTGGCGATAATAGATGTACGAAATTCAAGGGGAAGACCACCGGCTCCCAGGACCTTCCCACTGGCTAAGAAGGATATTGTGGCTTTTACTTCCTTTGTGGATATAGATCAACCTAGATCTGTTCTATCTTGAGGTGTCAGATTTGGAAAGGTAATGACTACAAGATAATAATCTAATGCTAGAGTCTGGGCCCTTATCTGTGTTGGTGTAGTGCTGATTATAATAAGTGAGGAAGCCTTTAATAATCCTTTCCTGGGACTGTTGCATCGTATTGTTGAGGTCCATAACCTTAATCAGAGTGAAACCTCTTCTTTGCGGATTAGCCAGCCAGGGCAAAAGTTTCCCCGACTTGTCACCTTCTATATGCTGGTGGGCCAAATAAGCTGTGTATTCTAAGCAGCCAGGAAAGCATGTTCTTCTTTAACCTTCTGTAATGCTACAACGGTTGTGTCATCATACAGTGAATTTTTTTCCAACTCCTGGAGCTGCCTTTCAAGTGCACCTAGTTGCTGGGTACTTTGTTCCCCCCCAAGTGTGACTTTAGTATTAAATCTGTTTTTTATTAACAGAACACAACCAAAAGACCTAAGCCGAATGCCTACAACCCAACCGGCCGGCTGGCTGCTTATTGTGCGTACTGTTAGGCAATGGGCAATAGAAAGCTGTTCAATTTTAACACAGCAAGCCGCCTACAACCCAATCGGGCCGGCCGCGTCATAAGAGCTTAGCTCCTGAGCAAGAAGCATATGCAAGGGACTGTGTCAGCTCAGATGCAAGACGTTCAGGGCCGGGTAAAGGGGTCCACTGTGGACCACGGCTAAGAGGGTGTTCAACAGTGAACAACAAATTCAACGATACAGAAAAGAAAACCCCTGAATCCCCCCACCCCTCTCCTCAGTGTGCTAAACAAAAAGAAAAGAAAATCCCCAAAAAGATCCAAACGGCAGTGTCGTTGCACCTGTGACCTTGTTGCAGTGGGAACATCGCACCATGTTAACTGGAGTCGCTAGTAATGAACCTTCTAAGGGGCATATGCAGTAGAGTCCGGCACCAGGTTGAGGATGCGAAGGTATTGTGGGCAGGTCAATTCGCGGAATTCAGTGGAGAGGATAGTCAGAAAGGGGGCCCAGATTTTAGCATAATCCTTGACTTTCCCCGCCGCAACCATAGAGAGCCTTTCCATTGCCAGCAGGTTCCATAGTTGATGGAGCCAGTGAGTGTGGTCAGGGACGCTGTCTGATTTCCATCTAGCTGTTATGACCCTATGTGCCGCATTGAGCGCCAGCGCCATCTGCCGTCCCCTAGTCGAATGTAAAGGAAAGGTGAGCGCATTAGGGAGGCCCAGGAGGGTGTAGGCGGGGAACCGGGGGTATGGTGGTGTTGAAGGCCTGGTCTATATCGTCAAGGATCTCAGATCCCAGTAGCGTGTAAGCTCGGGCAGTGCCATAACAAGTGTATGAGCGTCCCAGGATTACCACACCCCTCCAACAGAGACCATCGCACTGCGCCTGCCATTTAGAGAGTCGGTCAGGGGTGTAATACCAATACGTAGCAATTTTATAGGCTGTCTCCGTGTGGCCCGCAGAGTACGTAGTATGGTGTGCCCTATGGTAAATGTCTTCCCACTCCTTATCAGTAAGTGTGCGCTCTATCTCCGCCTCCCAGCGCCTCTGTCCAGCATTGCGAGTCGATGAAGGGGCCGGGGCAAAAAAGGAATAGAGTTCGGAAATAAGGCTTTTGTCGCTTATTTTGTTGAGTATCTATTTCTCAAACGGTTTCATTGGCCGGAAGGCCCGGGAGCGTGTCCCAGAGTCCGAGATCCAGTGGACCATCTGGGAGTGCAGGTAAAGATCAGTATCGGGTAAGTGGTAATCGGTCTGCAAGTCCTTGAAGGGAATAATTCCCTGGATGTCAAACAAGTGGCCCACACGTTTACAGCCCTCCTCCAACCATCGCCCTGCAGCTTTGGTGTTTTCTCCTGGTGGGAAGGCAGGATTCGAGAAAAGCGGAGACATTGGAGACGGGAAGGAGGTCAGAGTTAGCCCTATGTGAGACCCTGTCCCCCAAGCGACCATGGTGGGTCGTGTGACTGGCGAGAGTATAGGCCCCACGCCCGCGGCAACCAAGCCTCTCGCCAAATGTGGTGGCCCGCAACCGTCTGATCCATAAAGACCCAGTGTTTCTCTGTCAGGGGCGATTCCACTCCACCAAGTAAGCGTAGTAGGAGGCTTGAAAATATCGCGTGATATTGGGGAAGGCTAACCCTCCAGCTCCCTTGGCCCGCTGGAGCTGCGTTTCACGCAGGCGCGGTGAGACCGAGCCCCAGGCAAAGCTCTCCAGAGCCGGCTGAACCTGCTGTAGGATAAGAGGCGGGGGTTCCAGCGGGAGCGTCTGGAACAGGTATAGAGCACGCGGCCAGAACATTCAGCTTCACCGCAGATAATCTCCCAAACCACGACATGGGAAGGCGGCGCCAGCGTAGGAGGTCTGCGCGGATGCGAGAGAGAAGAGCGGAGTAGTTGGCTTCTGCCATTTTCGCCAGGCTAGAGTGGAGGGTCAGACCAAGATACACAATTCCTTTTGAGGCCCAATCAAAGGGAAGTGGAGTTTAAGAATCTCCTCCGTTTGGGGGCTGATGGTGAGATTGAGTACTTGAGATTTCTGTGTATTGATTTTGAAGCCCGAAAACTGACCGAATAGTTCGAGGTCCTGCATAACGGCCGGGAGCGATGACAGGGGGTGCGTAACGGAAAAGATAATGTCATCTGCATACAGACTAATTAGATGGTGGTCCGAGCCGAAAGGGATGCCCTGCGCTAAGGGTTATCCCGAGCCGCTGCGCCAGGGGCTCCATATACAGGGCAAAAGCAGGGGGAAAGGGGACATCCCTGTCGCGTGCCTCTACCCACCGCGAGGTGGTCAGATAGTAAACCATTGACTCTGACCGCTGCTTGGGGAGCAGTGTAAATGCTGGCAATCCAGCATCGAAACCTGGGCCCCACTCCGAAGCGCTCCAAGGTGGCGAAGAGATACGGCCAGTGTACGCGGTCGAAAGCCTTCTCGGCATCGATTGCTAACAGAAGGGCCTCCTCCCTGGACCGTTGCACTTTGTCCATCAGGTGACAGATGCGCTTGGTGTTGTCCCCACACTGTCGTCCAGGGATAAAATCGGATTGGTCTGGGTCCACAAGGTCCGGCATATGGGGATTCAGCCTCTGTGCTAAGATGCTAGAAAACAATTTCGCATCTATATTCAACAGGGAGATCGGTCGGTAGGAACTACAAGAGTCAGGGTCTTTGCCCGGCTTAAGGATGACGGAAATGGAGGCCTGCAACATAGTAGGCGTGAGGGATCCCGAATCCGCAAATGAGTTGAACAGGCGTGTGAGCAAGGGGGCGAGTTCTGTGCAGTAGGTTTTATAAAATAGGGCACCAAAGCCGTCCGGCCCTGGGGCCTTTTGTAGCTTCAGCCGGGAAATTGCAGAAATAACTTCCTCAATACGGATAGGCGCTTCCAGGGCGGTAGCAGCGGCCCCTGAGAGCGGCGTCACCGCGAGTCCCTCAGGTATCCCGTAGGATCTGCCCACAACGAGGGTCCGTGGCATAGAGTGAGTGATAAAAGGAGCGAAAGGCAGAGACGATTTGGGTATCGTCGGTAATAAGTCCTCCGGACCCGTCACGCAGCGATTTGACAGAGTGCATCTCCTGTTGGCCTCGCAAGCAGTGTGCCAGCATACGTCCCCCTTTATTTGAGGCAACGAAGAATTTATGTTTTAGGCGGATCACCGCATGTTCAGCTCGGTCAAGATCCAGCCGGCGAAGCTGAAGGCGTTCCTTTTCTAGCTGGCGCCAGATACGAGGTGCGCCGTTGCGCTTATGTATAGTCTCTAGTTCTCGGACGGTAGCCTCAAGCTCCGCGTGCTTATCCCGCCTGATTCGGTTCACATGGGCTGCCTTAGCGATAAGTGCCCCACGTGTCACTGATTTAAGCGCTTCCCAGATTGAGGCTAGTGGGGTATCAGTTCTGTCATTGATTGCTATATAGTCGATGTTGCATTGTCGAATGCCCGCAACCACCTCCGGAGACCCAAGCAGGGAGTCCCGCAGTCGCCAGCACGGCGAGAAGGCCGAACGTGCGACCGGTAAGCAAAGAGTCAAGGTGATGTGAGCATGATCCGAAAGGGAGCGTGCCTCGATAGTGGAGTCCATGGCCATTGACCAAGCCGCCGGGGTTACGAGAAAGTGATCTAGGCGGGCGTATGATTTATGCGCGGCGGAGTAGTATGAAAAATCTATTTCATCGGGGTGCAGACTGCGCCAGGCGTCCCTGATCCCGGCATTGCGTAACCACTCCAACCCGTGCGCGGATAAGGCGCCTGCGCCATCCGTACGGGAGCCCGATCGATCCTGTTTGCTGTTCATGACGAGATTTAGGTCGCCCCCCACTACTACTGTCCTGTCTGGAGAGCGCAGGACGTCCGCACAGGCCTCCAGCAAAAACTTCTCTGGGTGATCATTAGGAGAGTATATGGAAGCCACCGTGTAGAAGGAGGAACCTACTTGGAGTCGCAATGCTAGGAGGCGGCCTTTAATTTCGGAGATTGGCCCCACCACTGTTCCCTTAAAATGCTTGGCAATCAACACGGCCACTCCCCCCCCCTTTTACTACCCACAGAGGACCAAAACTGATGAGGAAAGTGGCTGTAGCGCATGCGATGTGTGTCTGACTGCAACAGGTGTGTTTCTTGGATGAGGCAAATGTCCCCCCCCCCCCCGAGTGTTCCAGGAGAGACAAGACTGCCCTACGCTTGACTGGGTTGTTGAGACCCCGGACGTTGAGACTGACTATTTTAAGATCCAGGGGGGGAGATAGGTGAGAAGTTCGCTATGCTGCAGCGCCCAACGCTCCGCCACAGAAGGAGGGGGCAAAGAACCACACGCACACAGCTGCCTTGTGGGATATCGAAAAAGGAGCACACTGAGGAGAGAACCCGCCCAACTCTGTGAAAGGAAACAACAATAACTTTAACAATTAAAAAGAGGAAAAAAAAAAGGACTGAGGTCCCCTGTACCCCCCACCCAACAAAAACCCCACCCGAGAACATTATCGAAGAGTAGGCTCCACTCGTGGAGCGTGACCAATGTTCGTCACAGAGATCAAGTCCAGGGGTCCGTGGCAACAACCGACCCCTCAGGAAGGGGGGCCAGCACGGCGTCAGAGTGGTGCCGAAGGACCAATACGGGGATGCAGCGGCAGTCAGATCTGCCTCCCCGACGCCCCACTATGTGCCCATTCTGTAGCCAATATCCACACAACTCAGGGGGTGGGCGGACGGTCTCGCGTTTGTGAAAGGGCGGACAGCACCCCCTCTCTCTCTCTGTCCTTCGTGGCCTGGTCCGGTTTCTTGAGTGGGGATTTCTTGCCGACTCGTTGCCACCCCTCCATGCGGGGCTCGCCCTGTGAGCTGGGACGTTCGGCACTCAGGGTCACGTTGTGGTGTTCGAGGCCCAGGATCTCCAAAGCCTCTTCCAGTGAGCGAAGTTGAAGCAATCTGCCATTGTGTTTAAATATGAGGTGGAAAGGATGACCCCATGAGTAGGGAACCTTATTTTCTCGCAGGTGGGTGGTCACCACTTTGAACGCTCGTCGTTTGGTGAGTGTAGAGGCCGCCAGGTCCTGGAAGAAAGCCGGATGTTGGCCGCGAAATTGAATGGGGTGCGCTTCCCGTGCCCTCCGGAGTATACGCTCCTTCAACTGGAAATCATGTACACACACGAGGATGTCTGGCGGGGGAGTTTTCGTGCTTCGCGGTAGTCCCACTCGGTGGACTCGGTCCATCTGTATGACCGTTTCTTCTCCTTCTCCGAGGATATGCTGGAATAATGCGGAAACGTAGGCCCGGAGGTCGTCCCCCTCTTCTTTCGGCTGAATTCCCCTGATCTGCACGTTATTCCGCCTAGAGCGGTTTTCCAAATCTTCAGCATTGGCCTGGAGGTCAACATTCTGCTCTCTAAGGCGCAGCACATCTTGCTGTAGGTGGTGGATCACCTCTGCTCTGCTAATATCGTGCTCCTCGAGGGTGGCTACGCGCTCCCCGATGTCGTCCACGTCCCTCCGTACCTCCTTCAGATCGGCCACTAGCTGAGACTGGAATTCCTGAAGATCAGTTTTCATTACTGTGAACAGTTCCAGCATAAAGGCTTTGGTCGCTGGAGACTCGTCGGCCTCTGACATGTTCGTCGCCTTTTCAGCAGCCGGGGTTGATTGCCCTGGTTGTTTGAGGAGGAGATCTTTCAGGGGTTTCTCCTTCCGAGTGCGCCCCGCGGCCATGTCGACCCCCTCCGTCGCCGTTGTGCTATGGGCGGTCTCAGGGTATTGGGCCACCAGGATCCTCCGGTCAGGCAATGCCCTAGATGTCGGGACCGTCTACTACCCAGGTCCTGCTGTGCCTAGACGCCCCTACGCAGAGCCGGCAGGTCTCTCCTACCAGATCGGCTGCGCGACTGTCGCTGATGGCTGCGCGATGCTTCCCCTGCGTGCTGAGACAAAGATGGTGCCGTGTCTAATGGCTCTTCCTCCGCTAGCGAAGAGGCTTCCCGTCCGTCGACTCACGGACCGCTAGAGCCCTCATCACAGGCCCTCTTGGCGAGGCAGCAGTCCCACAGGTGTAACGTGGATTCAACTCCGCCAGGGGACTCAAGAAGACGGGCCCCAGACTGGGGGTCTTTCGCCGTGCCTGCTCGGGGGAGCCCCACTCCACCCCCGTCGCGTCCAGACCCAGCTGCGCCAATCCTTCAAGCCGCTACAGTCAGGGCCTGCGTTATCATCTCCCAGGGGCCTCGCCACTCCTGCCCGCAAATCTAGAGTCGTGGGGGTGGAGGGGCCGACGGTGCCCCCGGGCGTTCCTCTCCCCACGCGCCGTCCGCCGATCCGCGGACCATTAGTGTGCCCCCCAGGGCCGGCAACACCTCAGTCCCCCCATCTACTCACGTGCCGATGGGTTCCACCGCCGGTCCGAAGCAGGGTCGCATCCCGGGTCCCCGCCGGAGTCCCGCGCCGGCCAGGCAGGTCCCACCAGGCCCGACAGCCGCTCCCGGCCCAGCCCACCTTGGACCGCAGGCGTCCGCGTCAGGCCCCGGTATGCCCGGTCACACCAGGCTCCGCCCGGAGACACGTCCATCGGCGGAGGTCGTCACCGGCAGCAGGCAATGCGTGGTCGGGGGAGGGGAGGAGGTGGAGGGCTCCACACTCCCTCACCATCAGTGCCCGTTCGCCTCCGGCTCCGGATCTCCCTCAAGGCCCCGCAGGCGCGCGTAAGCCCCAGATCGCCGGCCGCCGTCGGGATCAAATACTGCGTCTCCAGTCGATTCTGGGCGCCGTATCAGAGCAGCGGGCGCCTTCAGTCGTCCACCACCCCGTTTCGCGGGCAGAAGGGCTCCAGGATGGGCGATATGACAAAGCTTTAGAGCGGCGGCGCCGGAGAGACACGGATCTGCGTCTTACCGCGCCGCCATCTTAGCCACACCCCCCAAGTGTGACTTTAAAGTTCTTCCAGACCATGGAGGGGGAATAATGTGAACTCGTATTTAAAAAAAGTTCTCATTCAATTCATGTATGGATTAACAGAAAGATGGGTCTTTCAGAGTTTCCCCTTTGGATTTTCCATGTAGGTATTGGAGTTCTGCTTCTACCCCAAGACACGTGCTAATAAGGGGTTATGATCCAATATCTTCAAGCCCTGGTACTCAGCCGTGCTAATTTCTTTTCCAAAAAATGATCCACGCAGACATGGACCTCATGCACAGCCTAGTAATACAAGAATTCCCGGAGAATCAAATGCATATGACGCTATATAACTTATAGGAACAAGTGTCGTAATCAATACCTAAGGGCCTTAGCTGTAGTAGGTGTTGGGGTGTTTGGGAGCACCGGGTGGGATCTATCTAGTTAAAGTCAAGTACCCCTTTGAAGTCTCCACTTATAATAGCTGAGCAGTCAAGCCAATTCACCAGTAAAAGCTTACATTTGGGGTACAAATGTTGCCCAGTACCACAGCCCAGCCATCAAGTTTGCCCTTTACAAAAGCTTATCCATTTGGGTGAAGATCTCAAACTTACCCCATATGAGTGCAGCTCTAGAATGCGATGAATATCCAATGTAAAACACTCGCCCTCTCTATTTAGGGTATAGCTTGAGTCCCTCTCTATGCGCCAGTTGTATCTTCAGGAGCATAGCCACATGCACTCCTCTTAGGCAAAGATATGACTAGACTCTGTACTGTTTAGTAGTTGTAGACATCCCCCGTACATTCAATGTGACAAATTTATACATGTTCAGCTGCATGCATCAGCTAGTCGTGAAGATTGTGTGACTAAGAGGGAAGCCACCAATCGGGTTGAGGAGACCGTGACAGGACTAAAAAGTGTCTCCCTTCAATAAGACATCCTCCCCCACCCTGAGGCAGGAACCCCAACTTCCCCCGCCGAAAGCAATAACAGGTAGAAAAAAAATTGAACATGAGACCAGTTTGTATCTGCCAAGCAAGGACCTCCGTGGAGGATCACTGCACCATAGTTCAGGAGGTGGGGAGTCTCGTGGGCGGCCCGACCTCCCAAAAAGAAGAGCCAGAAGTGGGTGCTCCTCTCCCTGCCGGCCCAGTTTCACAGTTGACAAAGTGTTGCAGGTAAACAGTAGCACTCATGATGTTGCATCTGCACCCGTCTCCCCTCGGTCAATGCTCCTTGAAGGGTGGAACTGTTACATATCAGTGATGAGAAATCAAGACAGCTTGATAAGTATATTAACCGCATATGGGTTCTACCATTCACACAGGAGTTCATCAGCCGTCTGTGGTGTTACTTATGGTAGGGCTGCATACTTCTCACTGTTAGAATCCAAGTCGGTCTCATTATGGGAATGATGTGCATCCGAGGTGTCAGTCAAGTAGGTTTTAAGTAGTTCACAAAAGTTTGCCACAATAGTTATGGTGCCCTGTTGGTTGCATTGGGCCTGTGACGTGAGGGGTTCCTTTCAATGATGATTCCTGCGTGGACGTTTTGGTAAGCTGTGTTGCGAGTATTGCACCACAGTTTGGCTGCCAGCTGGGGCCTGTCATCTCGAACTGTTTGGCCCATTCCCGGGGTTCCTTAGGTTTGTTAAAGAAGAATGTTTGTTGATTATCCGTGATCTTCAATTGGGAAAGAAAAAGGATTGTGTACCGCAGTCCTTGCACCGCAGCTTTCGCTTAACTTCAGTGAAGCTGGCTCTGTGAAATTGCACTGAGAGTTTATAATCCGGGAATATCAGCACTTTGCCAGAACCTACTTCAAAGTGTCTCTCTTTGCTAGCTCATTTTATGATGACATCCATCTCTGTAGTTGAGTATTTCCCCTCTAATAATCGTGGAGCAGCTACGGGTGGGGGAGGTCTTGCAGGGACTCCACTGTAAACCATGCAGAGTCCCTGTGTGGCAACTGTCTTGGTCAACCAGTTCTCTAAATACTGAGTTCAGTTTCTCTCCCTCCTAGCCCTTTGGCATTCCTACCATACGGATGCTGTTTCACGAGCCCTGCCTTCCATGTGCACCGCTCGTCCCTCCAGGTACCCAGGATATGAGTTCTTGCATCTCTTTATGCAGTGCTGATGTTTAAGTTCCTGGAGTGTTGTTTCTGCAGTCCGCACTCTGTCCGACAGTTTGCACTGATCGTCTCTGAGGAGACCCAGTTTTATGGTTATCCCATCCACCTTTATTTCTAGCGTGGATTTAGTGTCAACAGTGGCTGCTAGGGTAGTTTCTAGGGTCAGTGCAGGCAGCTTTGGCGTTTTTCGGCATGCGTAAGAGTAACTCAGAAGGGGTAGAACTAATGGAGGTGGATGGGACTCCAGATCTCTCAGATGTTTTTGAGTATCCCATCATGGGAGGAAATACCAGCCCACCTCACCTAGTCAATACCTATGATGAGTGATATGACTGTCTCAAGACTATGACCACAAGCAGCTGGGCCACAGTTCGTGGGTCCCAAAGGTCCAGTGAGATCCCCAGCGATGGGTAGAAGTTGTGGAACTATTGATTTGGAGGGGAGATGTATGAGCAAGGGAAGCTGGTCGGTGTCAATTTCTCTGCTGCCCACCAACCTCTGCCCCCCGGGTAGAATAATCGAAATGGTCCCATCAAGGCCAAGTGCTGGTGTGCTGTCTCTCAACAAGGTCGCTCTCCCAATCACTTATTACCTCTCAGCTCCTTAGTTTTAAGGCACAATTCAACAGGGCACCCTCTGATCTCTTCTTGGGGCCTGGCCCAGTCGCTGGTTATCTCTAAGTGCCCGGCGTCCATTTTGTAGTTGGGGCTGGGTCGCTCAGCAGCAGTTGGGTGGTGATCTGGACTCTACGCTAGATAGGAGACCAAGCACCCTCGGCCAAGGGGTCTACTTATTCAGAGGTACCGTTGGACAGCCTGTCATTGCCTATCTAACTGGCTCGGTGCCAGCACATTTTGTCCCCGGGGTCATTGGGAGTCAAACTGCATGTTCCGGATCTAGGAGGCCCCCAGTATTGTCAATACCCTGTGATCCTTTTGAAGGCAGACTGCAGGAGGTAGGTATGGCAGTTGAAGGGGGGGGGAGAGAGATCCCTTCGTCCCCAGCTGCCATCTCCTGGCGTTCGTCTCATCGGTGGCCAGGTGCCATCTTAGGCATGCAGCCAGGGTGCTCCAGTATCAAGCAGCCACACCAGGAATCGAGACATCCATACACTCAACTGGCTTGCCAGTGGGTGCCCCAAGGTCTTATGCGGTCAAAGATGGTGTTTCTAGCGGTTCCCTGGATTTCAGGATCATCTTCAGCTTGTAGATGCCATTAGAGAGCAAACGTCATGTCTCGCAGCCAATACACGCACCCTCCCCCCCTTGATTTTTATGCTTAACCTACATATCATATGTAGTAAAGCATTCAAAACAATTGGAAGGCTTTGTATTTCCTACTTTTCAGAGCAACTTAAGCTGAAAGTTAGTCTTTCTAACCTTGAATGTCACTAAAATCACCAAATCTGCTAAAGCATTTACAAGGTCTGACTTCTCACTTTAACTGGGTGTCTTTTTAAAAGCAAAGCTTTAAAAAAAAAATAATAATAACAACTAATGAAGATGTCAATAGAGGAGACACAACTATCGCCACTTGATTGTTAGTTAGACATTTACAGAAAGGATCAAACTGTTTTGGGGGGAAAAATTGTGCAGCCATTAGCAAAGGATGTTCTTGCATTTGTATTTAAACCTGAAAGATATAAAAATGTTTGTTTTGAAGCACAGTCGAAGGAGGCATTTAAATAGGAGATATTTGTCAATTAATTTACCATATCAAAATATACTATTCCTCTTCTATAGTTATACTTAGTTCTACCAACTGTGGCATTAACCACCCTTTTCAGATAGAGTATGTAAAGGATGAAACAAAAGAGTGTTTGTTTCTTTTGGAAAACATTCACATATGGTCTTTAAATTTACATGTATAAGTCAATAGCCATATTGTACTAGGTTATTTTTCTACTACAGACAAGCTTGAGTTGAAATGTCAAATGATAAAATATATTTTGAATAGTTTGTGTTTTTTTGTTTGGATGACAAACAGCAGCACTTACATATGTTGAATCCCACAGGTATATACTTTTCAAGATAGTTCATTGGTTCGAGGGACACATCAACAAAAATCAAAAGGTAGACTGCCATTAACATCCCCCCAGCCCACCAAAACCTCTCCAAGGCTCAGTTTTTCCTCTAATATAGTTGCTCCACTAACACATCACAATTTATTTAATTACCATAGGCTCGTACACCTAATGTGACAACACGAATGTTGAGTGCATTCCAATCCCAGTTCTGATGAGGACCTTAGGTAAAAAGTAACAGATCAAAAGACGTAGTCTACACTAGGTGCTGCTAAAAAGGAAAATGGAAGCACTTTTTTCTCTGACATGAATAAAAGCAAACTGATCAAATAAAAACAAAAATTGTTACTAAAGAAAAGATTAAAGCAAACGCCAATTCTGATTAAATATAAAGTATCTTTATAAAGTATATTATATTACATTATTTTATATTCAACATAAAGTAAATGTATTAAATATAAAGTATATTAATTTTAATTCTGATTAAATCTAAAGTATAAATATAAAGTGTTCTGCTGACAAAATTTAAATTGAACTAAAAACTGTAACAGTTGTTTACTATTTTTCACCAAAAAGGGTGTTATATGAAGAAACACTGCTGTGAAGGTTCACTTTTTTCTCACGTTCACACAGATTTAACTATGTAGAAATAACAGCTAAAATGCTAAAGTATTTTAATATAGCCTTAGAGCCTGCCTTAGCGGGCTGTACCGGCCATTAAAGGCCCGCTCCAGCGTTAAAGGCCCGAACAAGGGAGTGGGCCTTTAATGGCCAGTAGAGCCCCCTACAGAGGGCTCTAAGGCTATTAGAACATTCCACCCCTAGAGGGCAGAATGTTCTAATTTGTGAAACAAAGGCCTCCCGGACCCGAAGGGGTTGAAATCCCCTCAGGCTCCGTGAGGCCTTTGTTAAACATTGGAATGTTGATGCTCCGGGCTTCTACCAGCTATTAGAATCCCGGAGCACTCCATTGTTTTCAATGGAGCGCTCAACATTCCAATGTTCTAATACAAATTAATTTACTTGTCTAATCAACGAGATATTGTTGCCCTACTTCCAAGTGCATCATTAACTCAACGAAGGTTCTATACTATAGTCAGGGTCTCTGTGAAAACTTGATTGTAAGGCCTCTGCATTCTATGCATAACCAATGACTAACCGCACTTGCTTCATGTACCACCTTCTACTCAACAAAAGAAAATTTTTGATGGATATTTCTTTTCACAGATTATTCATCTTATGACTTTCCTCCTTGGGCCAGACTGGGTATGGAAATTTTACAATAGCTTCCTAGCGGCAGCAACAGGTGTTGTGCATGTCAGGCCCTGCCTTCGCTCTCTCAGAAATGTGCTTTGTTGAACAATAAAAGGCTGACATTACCTCCTTTTTTTCCTTGCCCTTTAACTTGGATACAAGATCCTCCTTTGGGTATTTTGCCAAATTTGCCTTAATATTTTGGCAGTGTACTCCTCTGTATTAGGGTCAGGTCATCCTCAAACCTGCCGGGCTTCAGGTCCTTGTGTATCTTCAGAGATCCTGTGGTGTCTTGACCCAAAACACAAATCTGGCTCATGTAAGAAATATGTACTAATGCACTTCATGGCGAGGGAGACCTAACTGTTCTTACCCCTAAGTAAGTAGATTAGGAGGGATGAGTTCAGGGAAAATTCACAAGATATGCAAAAAGCCCGACAGCAGGGGTTCTTCATACATGTGTTGTTCCATTTGGAGCAGTATTGTTGCTATCGGTTGATCTTGGATTTAGTGCCTATTTTGGAGAAATTGACTTTGAATTTTTTCACCTTAAGCAAATATGCAATAAATTGCACCCTTTGCTCAGGTCATGTTCAAATTGTTCATATTTGCTCCTTGGCTTCCATCTAGTGCCTGTTTACGCCACAGAGCCTCAGGATCCTCAAACTTGTCTTACGTCAGTTGGCCCGAAGTGGAGCCATCACAGGGCCATTTCTATTCTGTGGGTAACCTCCGTCAATCCGCAAAAGACCACGCAGATGTCTGTGGCTTCGGCAGTTGACACCGTTGGCCCCATCCCTGGAGCCTGCTCTTTCTTCTTCTACACAAAAGATTAGGCAAATGAGAAAGTCCAAGCCTCATTGAAAATGAAGCTCTTATGGAGCAATAATTGAATTTTTATAGGGTTAAAGAAGAATCATTGCCTGATGCTATGTGCCTGCAAAGCTACCCCACTGATGTGTTTTCATCGATACTCGAAATTTGGAGGCATATAATCAGCAGTTTAGTCAATCAAAGAATGCAGTCTGGACGTACAGTTCTATATGTAACAATTTATTTTTGTGACTTGTGCAATTGTAGATCTTTTTATGAAAAACGTAAATACATAATTATAAATTTGAAACAAATTACATTCATAAGAAGAGCCTTTTTTGTCTTTTCATTGAAACATGGAGTTAATTTTAATCTATAGGGTTTCCTTCAGTTGCAGGCTTATCAATTCAATTTGTATTTCTTTTGTTTTCAAGATATTGGATATCTCTCAGTAATTCGTCAAAGAGCTGATTTCATTCAACACATTTAAATCTTCTGTTAACAACCTACACATTTTTTGTGGGCTAAAGTGCTTGTGCTCATTCCCTAAAACATCGTAAAATTGGCTTGCACCTGATTGGCATATTTAATTTACTTATAAGTTCCTAGTAAAGTTATGGAGAGTAAAGCCTGGAATCTTCTGCCTATCCCCCTCCTGTTCTCTCAGACAGAACTAATTTTCAGGAAATCCCTGAAAACCTGGATCTTTGGAGCCTCAGACGCCTTAGTTCTCTCACTTATCTGATTTCTGCAGTTGCCTGCTGAATCTCATCTACGGTCCCGCCTAGCGCCATGATGCTCCTTGGAGTGACAGTTGCGCTCTACAAATACTTTATACATACATACATACATACATACATACATACATACATACATACATACATAACCTGCGTCCCCACCATACAGTTTTCTTATAAATAATTTCATTCAAAATGTTGCACTGATATTATCAATGATGTCATAGAAGACATCAAGAGTGATATAATATGTGGGGTAATTAGCAGTGCATGGCGAGGGTGTGAGTTATAGTTACATTAGGGCACACGTTATAGTTACTTGAGATAACTATAACTGGTGAATTTCTGTGTTTTTTTTGTAGTTTAAAACAATAAGTTGTCACTGAAAATTTCACCTAACTATAACATTACTTTAACCTTAGTTTTTTGTGTGAATTTCTAGGTTTCTTTTCACGCAAAGTAATATTTTACCCCTGCAGTGCACAGCCTTTGTGTTCAGTGGAATGTCAGCCTCAGGGCCTGGCCTGTGGCCAACACCCCGCAGGCAGCCAACCCCAAGCCATGAATGGCATTTGGCCGTGCGCTTCATGGGTTTGGCCACAGGGCCTGGCCTGCTGCCACGTACTGCATATAACCCCCGTAGGCGCACAATACCCCCTCCCCCTTTTTCCGTTTTTGAGGTTCCATGGATTCGCAGAACCGTCCGACACCTGGAGGTTCGCTCTTTGTCTATGCACAAGGTGAGGAATCTGCTGTTAGAAGTCTCTGTCAGATGAGCAAGTTACTTTCCTTTTGTAACACCTTTTCAGGTAGAGACTCTAATCGCAGATTCCTCACCTACCAACTTCCCTGCCTGTTGTGTGGAATGGACTCGTACTGTCCATTAATAAAATGCTGAATGTAAACGTCAGTGCAGTGTGCAATCTGATTTCTGCAGCGCCGTGTCCGATAGATCGGACAGAGATCTGAAAGAAACTCATGTCAGCATATCTGAGCAGATGGATCTGAAGCAGAGCCGCACAATGCCGCCTGTTGACATCTGAGGGAATTGTGAAGTTTCCAGATCTAGTCTGGTGCCTGTGGGAAATGCACGAGTTGAGGAATCTACGGTTAGGTAGACTCTCTCTACCAGAAAAAGTGCTACAGAAGGTAAGTAACTTTTCATTTTTATTTGTTCTTTAACGACTTGGCTGCTAAGCTTTCCCCCATTCTGAGCCCTATTTTTTTTACTGTAATCTTATTGAGTCTGATAAATGTTGGAAACAGATTATTCATACAATAAACTCTTTACCTCTCCCTGCACCTACATTCCCCTGTATGTACTAACTAGCACATTCATAGATTGTGATACATTTAGAAATCAAACATCTGTTGCATCATACTCTTTCCTTAAATATAATGTCCAGCATCTCTTCATGAGCTTGATTAAAGAAATCATGTGAACAGTTGGAGAGCCCTTAATCTAGGAGGTGAAAGCACTTAAGCTCCATTTTAGACATGGGCGACCAGATTTTGGAAAAATAATGTTAGAGGCATATGAGCTGCAGATTGTATACTTTTGTATAGATCACCATCTGGTGTTGGGCTTGGATGTTTGCACTTTGTTTTTGTCTTGGAAGAAGTCTTTGTAGTCACGAGGCAGGTGACTCCTCCTTAGGTCGACAGTGCGCATGGGCATCGGCTCCATCCCCAGATTGCTTTTTTCCGCTATCGGGTTCGGATGTGACTTGCTGCGCTCCGGGTCGGTGTCGTTATCAAACCCCCCCCCCCCTTTCGACATCTATTACTATTACTCTACGGTATTGTCTCGATTGCGTTCCTTTTGACGCGCACCCTCGACACTCGAAGAAAACTTCAGAAAACTTCGAAAAACTTCGACGCGGGCCGTTGGGCCTACCCGCGCCGGTAACGACGGAAGTCCATGGAACGGACTCCCTTCAAGAAATGTCCACAGTGTGGTGCTAAATTCCCACACTCGGACCTACACTCCGTTTGTAATCTGTGCCTCTCTCCAGAACACCAAGAGGACAACTGTGAGGCTTGTCTATCGTTCAAGTCGGGCTCGACGCCACCAAATGTCCCGAGGAACCGGTTCCATTCCGGACATCTTCCATCCAGGCCCGACAGCCTTCCGGAACAAGAACAGGAGGAACAGGTCTCAGTCTCCGAAGCAGATGACTCCGACGCCGAAGACAGTCACCCCAGCTCAGCGGACTGTGAGTACCAAGACCCCTGCCCCACCCAAGCCCATACCAAAGGCTCCGGTAACACCTTCGCCTCAGGGCCCAGGTCCACACCGTACAAAGATTTCGGACGCCCCGCCCTCGGGCCCGGCTACGAAAGACAAAGACAAGCCTTCCGGCTCTGACTCGAGCCAGCCACTCGGTCCCGAAAAAACACCCTCGGCACCGAACACTAAGCCCTCCGAGATGCCGCGCCCTCCTCCGTCAGCACCGGAAAAACATTCAGCACCGAAACAGCTAAAGGACCCTTCGGCACCGAAGCAACCAGATAAGACTTCGACACCGAAGACCTTGGAGCCGAAACCATCGAAGGAAAAATCTTCCACAGCTAAACCTCCGAAACAAAAACCTCCGGAGCCGAAACAGTCCGCACCGAAGGGTTCGGAGCCGGAAAAAGCTTCTAAACCGGACACTATTCCTAAACAGCCAAAGACTGTTTCTAAAGAAAAAGCTTCGGCACCGAAGAAGAGCATCGGATCCGAAGAAAGTTTTGTCCCAGATCCAAAACAGACAACCATCTTGATACACCCAAAGACTAGTCATATGGTTACTGCACCACCTACAAAGAGGAAACCAGAACATTTGCAATATTCACCGGTTCCTCCAAAGAAGATACACATGGGCACTAATACTTCACCACCTCCTTCACCTCCTCCTCCACCCATTAACCCTAATTTACTGATTTCTCCAGTACACTCTCCAGAACACACTTTCCCACTACCACAACCAGAGGATAGTGATGATGGACATGGGGATGGGCAAGGGAATGACAATATAGTCCCATTAGATATTGATGATACTGATGATCCACCACAGGATCCAGATCCATGGCATGACTATAATACCGATCCTGATTTAGACAACGACCCGGATCTTTATCCCTCAAAACCATCCCCACCAGACGACAATGTAGGTTTTGCCCAACTAATAGATAGTCGCAACATACCACGGGGTAAATTTACACTCAGACCCTGTAGAGGAGGATTTTCTCTTGGAGACCTTTGATCAGCCACAAAAATCGTCACATGTCCTACCAATGCTGAAAGGTCTACTTAAACACGCTCCAGAAGTGTTTAAAGACCCGGTTAGGGCTAGGGTTCTTAACTCCAGAATAGATAAAAAATACAAAGCAGCTCCCAGTGACCCCATATACATTAAGGGTCAACACCCTTTAGATTCCCTGGTCGTAACTAATGCTCGTAAAAGGGCAAATTCTCAGGGGTCAGGTGACACCCCACCTCCTCACAAGGAGTCTAAAATATTAGACGCATCAGGCAAACGTATGGCGTCTCAAGCTGCAAACTATTGGAAGATAGCCAACACACAAGCCCTCTTGGCAAGATACGACAGGGCTCACTATGATGAGCTGGAAAAGCTCATTCAACACCTACCTCAACAATACAAGGACAAGGCCAAAGACCTCATACAGGAAGGCAAACTAATCACAAACACATCCATCAAGTGTGCGCTAGACGCAGCAGACACCGCGTCCCGCGCAGTAAATACTAGTGTTTTACTACGCAGACATGCCTGGCTCAGGATATCTGGCTTTAAACAAGAAGTGCAGACCAGTATCCTTAATCAGCCCTTTGACCACAAGCACCTCTTTGGCCCTGTGGTGGACACATCTTTAGAAAAGATGAAAAAGGACACAGATACCGCTAAGTCTATGGGAGCCTTGCAGTCATCTTCTACTAGAGGCTCCTTTCGACGCTCCTTTTACAGAGCAGGCTCAAAAACAAATACACCAGAATACCCATCCTCATCCTACAAAAGCCCCAATCAGAGCTCCTTTTCCAAAGGATACTCTAGGGGAGGTTACAGGGGTAACAAGGGCAGCGGCAGGGGTAATAACACCCGCAGCTCCCCTAATACCAAGCAATGACTTTCCTGCACTTCCCCCCGATCATCCCACCCCTGTCGGGGGACGTCTCTCACAGTTCCTGCCTGTCTGGAATTCCATCACAACAGACAAGTGGGTAAGACAAATTATCCAGTATGGTTATTGCCTGGAACTCACTTCTACCCCTCCAAACATTCCTCCCAGACAGCGTGCAATGTCATCAGAACACCTAACGCTTCTCAAACAAGAGGTTCTTGCACTATTACAAAAACATGCAATCGAGCCAGTTCCCATGCCTCATCAAGGCACAGGAGTCTACTCCCTCTATTTTCTAATTCCAAAAAAGGACAGCTCTCTCAGGCCTATACTAGACCTCAGACCACTAAACTTTTACATCCAATCAGACCACTTCCATATGGTCACTCTCCAACACGTGCTTCCACTACTTCAGCAAGGCGACTTTCTCTCCACTCTAGATCTAAAGGACGCCTACTTCCATATTCCCATTCATCCTGCTCACAGGAAATATCTCAGGTTCGTGGTAGATGGTCAACACTACCAAAGTTCCCCCATTCGGAGTCACCACAGCACCCAGAGTATTTACCAAATACCTCGCAGTGGTGGCAGCCCATTTAAGAAGACAGCACATTCATGTCTTCCCTTATCTGGACGACTGGCTCATAAAAGCGAAATCACACAACAGCTGTATCCAACATACACACAGCAAAATTCAACTACTTCACAGTTTGGGATTCACAGTAAACCTCGACAAATCCCATCTCCAGCCGTCCAGCATACAACAATACTTAGGGGCTGCAATGAACACTTCCAAAGCTCTAGCATATCCCAATCCAGTCAGGATAAGCACTATCAAAGCTCTAGTCCAAAGATTTCAGCCTCAACACTCACTACCAGCGCGAGTGTTCATGCAATTAATAGGGATGATGGCCTCTTGCATTCTCCTCGTCCCTTATGCAAGACTCCAGATGCGTCCCTTACAGGAGTGTTTAGCACGTCAGTGGAACCAGGCTCAAGGTCAGCTGACAGATCTGGTGTTGGTAGACGACCGCACCCATCGCTCTCTGCAGTGGTGGAACACTCAAAACCTTTCCAAAGGGCGGTCGTTCCTCGACCCGGTCCCACAGGCAGTGCTAACAACAGACGCATCGCTCACCGGCTGGGGAGCTCATCTCCAAACCCATACCATTCAGGGTATCTGGACCCCCCCACAAAGACAATTCCACATCAACTACCTGGAATTATAAGCAATCTTCCTAGCGTTGAAATCGTTTCAATACACCTCCTAGGGAAAGCTGTCCTGGTCCATACAGACAACATGACCGCCATGTATTACATACAGAAGCAAGGGGGAACACACTCCCTACAGCTTTCACACCTAGCTCAAAGCATATGGAGATGGGCCATTCCGCAAAAGATATATCTCCTTGCAGAACACCTCCCAGGAGTACACAATCAGATCGCAGATCTGCTCAGCCGTCAAACACAACAGATCCACGAATGGGAACTTCATCCTCAAGTTCTTCTTCCATTCTTTCATATGTGGAGACACCCAGAAATAGATCTGTTTGCCACACATCAAAACGCAAAATGCCCAAACTTCGCGTCCAGGTATCCACACCCATTGTCTAAAGGCAATGCGCTATGGATGAACTGGTCAAGCAAATTTGCTTACGCTTTTCCGCCTCTCTCACTCATTCCGTTAGTGGTTCAGAAACTAAAACAGCATTCCCTCACAATGATCCTCGTTGCTCCAACATGGGCAAGACAACCATGGTTCACAACCCTATTGGAACTATCAGCAGTTCCTCATCAAAACTACGCCTCTCACCCAGGCTTCTCACTAAGAACCATGGAGAGATAAGACATCCAGATCCCAATCAACTCAACCTTGCGATCTGGCTCCTGAGATCTTAGAGTTTGGCTACCTTAACCTCCCGCCAGACTGTATGAACGTTATTAAAGAGGCTAGACGTCCTACCACCAGGGCATGCTATGCAGCAAAATGGAAACGATTTGTCACTTATTGTACCCCACGACAAAATCAACCCACTAGATGCTTCCATTCAGAACATCATCTGTTACCTCTTGCATCTACAACAATGTAACCTAGCATATACATCTATTAGGCTACATCTAGCTGCCATAGCAGCCTATCTACAAAACAGACAACACTTGTCTTTGTTTCGAGTTCCTGCTATCAAAGCTTTTATGGAAGGACTTAAAAGAATAATTCCACCAAAAGTTCCACCCTTTCCGGTGTGGAACCTAAACGTTGTCCTTACCAGACTCATGGGTCCCCCTTTTGAGCCTCTCCACAGATGCGAACTACAGTTCCTCACTTGGAAAGTGGCCTTTTTAATCGCTATCACATCTCTTAGAAGAGTTAGTGAACTCCAGGCATTAACCATACAAGAACCATTTTTACAAATCCATCATAACAAAGTGGTTCTTAGGACTAACCCAAAATGTTTACCCAAAGCAGTATCTGCCTTCCATCTCAACCAGTCTGTTGAACTTCCAGTGTTTTCCCCTCAACCAGACTCAGTGGCAGAACGAGCTCTACACACCTTAGATGTTAAAAGAGCAATACTCTACTACATTGAGAGAACAAAATCCTTTAGGAAAACCAAACAACTCTTTGTGGCTTTCTCCCCACCTCATAAGGGTAATCCCATATCCAAAGCAGGGATTGCAAGGTGGATTGTTAAATGCATACAAATATGCTACATCAAAGCCAAATGCACATTAACCATTCCCCCTAGAGCTCATTCTACACGCAAACTAGAGGCTTCTATGGTATTCTTAGGGAACATTCCCCTAGATGACATATGCAAAGCAGCAACTTGGGCTACACCACACACCTTCACAAAACACTATTGTGTAGACGTGCAGGCAAAACAACAAGCTGGTGTGGGCCAGGCTGTATTAAAGACACTATTTCAAACTACTGCAACAGATACAGGTAGCCACCGCTAAGGAGGTAACTGCTGTATAGTCTATGCAAAAGTATACAATCTGCAGCTCATATGCCTCGAACGGAAAATGCTACTTACCATTATGAATCTGTTCTTGGCATGTAGAGCTGTAGATTTGTATACGCCCACCCGCCTCCCCGGATACCTCTATCTGTTCCAGTATTACCTTAATTAGATACATTACACATGAACATCTTTCTATTTCTCACTACTCCATCTTAACCCTGCGTGGCAAAAACAATCTGGGGATGGAGCCGATGCCCATGCGCACTGTCGACCTAAGGAGGAGTCACCTGCCTCGTGACTACAAAGACTTCTTCCAAGACAAAAACAAAGTGAAAACAACCGAGCCCAACACCAGATGGCGATCAATGCAAAAGTATACAAATCTGCAGCTCTACATGCCAAGAACAGATGCATACTGGTAAGTAGCATTTTCCTTTCATTACTGGTATATTAGGAGACATTTCTTTTTTGCACAGTAAGGATATCAACATTCTAGACCTTCCCAGCAGTTACCACAGGCGGTTTCTCACATGTCCACTGGTCAGTTTAAGGTTTCTGTTAGTGGGCTAACAAAATTAACTCCGGGTCAACAGGTATATGATAACCCAGTACACCTTTTATATGGGTCAGCACCTCCTTACAAAACATAGTAATGCTGGCACATTCCCCCCATATATGCATCATAGTTTCTCTTTTCCTTGGAAAATCTCCAGCAAGTCTCAGAAAAGGTTTGATGTAGTCTCTATGGGGTTAAATAGAATTGATGCATTATTTGATTATGTAAGCAGATTCTCTCTGCGATATGCTTTTGTATACTTCAGTTATATTTAACCTTATGTCTTGCCAGGCTGCTTCAGATTTCTCAGTATTTGATACTTTTGACCATATTTCCTGAAATTTCCAAGGTAGTCACCCGACCAAGCTTTCAGGAGCTCATAAATACCAGTGAGCATCCTTCTGTATCCCAAGTGGGTTTTTACAAGTTTCTCCATTGGGTCAGCTCTCTGGTAACAGCTATTTTATGTTGCACGTGCATAAGTTAATGTTGTAGCTAAAAGTATTGCAATCTATCCGTCTCTGAAATGTTGAAATCTTTCTTGCTCTGCTCGATTATTTGTATTTTACCCTGTTTGAACATGTCTGATATCTTACATCATTCTCCCTCTTTCCAAAGTTTAAATATGTCACCTAGGGCAGCTGGTGTAAATTCTGGATTGTCATAGATTGGGCATTGGGCGATGGAATAGTTGTAGTTCTCCCCTCCCTCGTTACTTTGTCCCAGTTTTCCAGGACCATTTTGGAGCCTTTGGATTATGTATGCATATATATAGTGTGTGTGTGCGTGGATCTCAAATAACTATAACTCGTGCCCTAAGGTAACTATAACTCGCTCCCCGCCATGCACAGTAATTTTACAGCAAATATTGCAGTGATATTATCAATGATGTCATATGTGGGGTAATTAGCGGTGCATGGCAAGGGCGCGAGTTATAGTTAACTAAGGGCATGAGTTATAGTCACTTGAGATAACTCTAACAGCTGAATTTCGGTGGTTTTGTGTGTGCAAATTCTGAACCAAACTATCAACGTCCCTATAACCTTTGTTTTTTCAGTGAATTTCTATGTTTTTAAAAATTCTATTTCCTAACTATAACGTCCCTGTAACCTTTGAATTTCTATGTTTTTTAAAGTCGGTGTGGTGTTGGCCACAGGGCATGGCCTGTGGCCAATCCCCTCCCGCATGCAGCCAAACCCAAGCTACGCACAGCCGGGGTGCCCTGTGGCCAATCCCCAAAGGCAGCCAACCTGGGTGGGTGGCCGCGCGGCCCCATCCCAGTACGATTTTAGTTCCGGGGATCCCATTTTTTTTTAGGGAGGGAGGGTACCTAGCCCTATCCCTGGCCTGTATTTGGGCCCCAGGGACCCCATCTCCCGGGGCCTGGCTTTACTGTAAATGGAGAGGGGGCTGTGCACACCCCCTCCCTGGGCCGATTTTTGGCCCCTGGGACCCCATATCCCGGGGCCCGACCATTGTATGAAGGGGGCACCCAGCCCCCTCCCATGTTCAATATTGGCCCCATAATCCCCCATCCCCCGAGGTGGGCCATTAAATGGTGGATGCCATGAAGCCCACCCAGGGCACCCCCTGTGTCTTTGTTGGGGGCCGTGGGGAGAGCCCCAATGCCCCCTGCAGCCCAAGCCAGCTTCCCGCCTCCAACGGGAGCTGGTATCGCTCCCGCCAGCACGGTGCAGCTAAAAATGCTCTTCCCTGTGGGTGGGAGCAATTTTATTTCATCTGTTTCCCTGCCCACTTCAATGCGGGCAGGGAAAAGGTAAAAGTCCACTCCCAGCGGGCAGGAGCATTTTTCATGCTCCCTCCCTCTTGGAGCAGACTGTGTTTGCTCTCGCATGGCAGGAGCTTTGAAATTGCTTCCGCCATGCGAGAGCAAACACAGGTTTCCATTGCGGGCAGGGTAACGGCTGTGTCCCGGGGTGGGCACCCTGGACATAACTGAACCAGCCCTGGGGATGTGGTCCCCTGGGCCATTAATGGCTGTAAGAGGCCTGCCTCCTATTATTTCGCACAGTCGGGCCCTGGGGGTTGGGTTCCCTCTGGGCCGAAAACAGCCCGGAGATTGGGGGCTTCGTTCCCCGCTCACCCTCTCAGTATTTTATGAGGCTGGGCTCCGAGGGATGGGGTTCCTGAGGGCCCCTTAACTCTTAAGGCCATGTCCAGGGGGGGATGGAGGTCCCCGGGGCCAAAAACGGGCCAGGTAGGGTGCCGCTTGCGCCCCTACCCCTTAATAGATACGTCTAGGCCCGGGAGGTGGGCTGGTTGCCTCCCCTCCCAGTATTTTGGGAGATCGGCCCAGGGAGGGCTGTCCCAGGGGCCAAAAACAGCCCGGGGAGGGGGGCCGCGTGCGTCCTCCTACCCCAATATCTAACTATTTCCCCCTCGGACTGGCCCACCTGAGGACATTAGAAATGCAAGCGCTGGAGACCGCGCTTGTTTTATTTGTATTGTTTTTGTGCCGCAAATTTGAGGTGGATCTGCGGCAATTATTATTTTCTTTTAAAAAACGTTTTTGACCGCCGGCAATATTCCTACTCTGCCCCTTCTGTCGTTTTTTGGGGACTCAGGCTCAGTTCTGAGTCCCAAGATGACTGCCAACGATTTGTGGTTGAAATTTTGGGAGCCCAATAGATCTCACCAAGATATCTGTCGGATCTGCGGAGGATTCACTTCCCTAGATACCTATGAATCCTTTTTCTTTGATAACTCAAACTACTGAACGGATTTGCACCAATTTGCAAAATGGGCACTTTCTGGACCAAGAGCTAGCTTTCTGACAAATTTGATGTAATTCCGTTCAGCAGTTCGGGCTGTAGTCGTGTTCAAAATCCCTATTGGGAATGCACATTTTGGGACCCACCCCTTTATCTCGGCCCCCATTTGACGAATCACCCCAAAACTTTCTAGACAGGAGCTGAAGTGATTGTCATACTAGTTTTGAAAATTTTGTGAAGATTCATCAAACTGCACAAAGTTATTAGCAAAACAAAAAACCCTTCATCTGTGGAAACTAGGTCCTAACTATAACTACCTACTGACGACTGCCAGTAGGATATGTATGTACACATATATATGTTCATAGTCTGGAAGGGTTCTGAGGAAAGCACAAGAATGTTCCTTAACCAAATTGAAAAGAATGACCTCAACTTACATTTCACCAGTATAAACAGTAAAACAGAGGTCACTTTTCTTGATCTGACTATTTACATTAAAGATAAGTTACAGACCAAATTGTACAGAAAACCTACAGCTGGGAATACAGTATTACATGCAACTAGTTTTCATCCATGCAACCTAGTCCATAGTATCCCCTATGGTGAAACCTTAAGGGCAAGACGCAATTGCAGTGAGCCTAAAGAAGAGAAAATTGCCATTGACCAAATGAAATCTAGATTCCTAAAGTGGAAGTATCCATTGAAATGTATTGATAAAGCTATGGAGAAAACCAAATGGAGATCGAGGGAACAAAGACTGTTCCAAAAGAATAAAACCAACATCCAGGCTAGAGCAAACCAAAATTTCAAGCTCATCACTACATTAAGTGAGCAAGTCGGGTCAGTTCTCTCCATTCTTCATAAATCTTGGCATTTAGTTAAAAATAAGCCGGTAGTAGGGAGATGTGTACCACCTAAATCAGGAATCATTTTCCGAAGAGCTAAAGCCATGAGACAGGACTTGGTGAAAAACAGCCTTGAAAGTCGAAAGCCAATTAAAACAATATGGCTAACTAAAATTAATAAAACAGGATTTAGCAAATGTAGTAGATGTAAGGCCTGCCGGCATGGCAAAAACTCGCTAGAATATGAGTTACCTCTTACATCTCACACAAAAAGTATTAGAAGTAATTACACGGGCAAGACAGATTTTGCAGTGTATATATATTACAATGTCCATGCTGTTTGTCCTATATTGGAAGTACTACTCTAGCAGTACACAAGCGAATTTTGCAGCATTAACGGGCTATTAAGAACTGTGATAGAAGGTATCCCGTAGCCCGTCATTTTGAATCACTACACAACAGTGAAACAACAGGTCTAATATACTTTGTCCTGGTCACGGTCCCCCTTAATATACGAGAAGGTGATCGAGAAAAACAGCTTAGACAGATGGATTCTAGATATATTATACTGATGAACACTAAACAGCCATGGGGTCTCATTAGTGAAGAAGATCTACATACACATTCATAAAGATATAGTGAATCGGTTCTCCTCTCAACTCCGTAATTAAAACTTATTTTATTATAGATATAATTTGCACATTGCACTGAGCACTTTATATGTATTTTGCACATTCCTCGCTAGGCTGAAATAATCGCTAAACTTATGAGTTTCTATAGGAGACATAGCCCACTTGGGCCTTATTATTATTACCGTTATTAATTTCTGCTCGGCTGAAGTACCCAAGGAGGAAATAGTACTTTATTAGTAAATCTAAACCGGGTAGAAATAGGAGTGAAATTATTCATGGTATTCAGTAATTTTTTTGTAGCAATTTCAACTGTATTTAGTATTTTACTATGTTCAGATCTTAAGCTGCGGGAAGGAGTGTGGCACTTGTATTTAAACAATGCCACACACTGAGAAACATGTATAATTTTATAAATTTTAAACTGTATTTATTCAATTTACATGCACTTTATTTCATGGAGGATTTTAACGAACTTGACATGTATAGCAAGTAACTGTCTCAACTCTGGTAACATGAAACCGGCACTGTTAAATAGAAGGATTTTTATTAGTTTTATATATATTTTTTACACAAGCGTTATATATTTCAGCACGTTGATAAATTATAATGAATGTATAACATTGTAATATATTAATATAAAATAAGCTTTTTAAGTGCCGTATGACATCACACGAAATTGTTTATTAGGCTGTAAGACCAGTGAGGAGCCACAGTATGTTTTCACTTTTTACACATTAGTCACATGGTCTATGTTTAAATACGGAAGTAAATGTTACCTCGTTATCTGTGAACAAGGCTGGTTACAGCCGAAACATATTCGATGTAGAATGCAAATAAAGAATATATGTGCTCCCACACGGCGTCACCCTTTTTTGAAGAGGATATATATATATATATATATATATAACACAGTCCTCCAAGTACACGGAGCCCCCAACTCTTCAGGGCGGCCTCTGTTAAAACAATGGGCATGGAGCAGCCCATCAAATGCCAACAGCAAACAACACTCAGAGGCCCATTTCTGAGACGAAGCGTTTAATCCACAGGTGACAGCACAAGTTTCCAATATATATATATAACTCAGGACGGGTTCTATAATCCATTGCGAGGACGGGAACTCGCTTGCTCAACAGCTACCTTTTAAAAAAAACTGGAGCACTCAAGGGGCCTTGTACGAAATATTATAAAACTGCAGTTATCTCCTCCACGACGCGTTTCGGCGTAATCGCCTTTCTCAAGTGCTGGAACTGCTTTGATGGAACACAGAGTCTGGTTGGCTAAAATGGTGCAATCACCCCTGCTATTGGAGCATCCCTAGCCAATGGGAGGTCTGGAAATGTCGAAATCAAGAGTTCATGCGGCTTCAATGCCGGCTGTGTACCGTAATTACCCCAACGATTTTCATATTGGGCCCAAATGCAAGATATTCTGAATCCTTCCCATATGGGAATTACAAAGGGGCACGGTACCTTGCACTCATCTCCTTCGGATGTTGAAATAGTCCCTCCAAGTGCAGCGTTTCACTGGAGCTGTCACTTCTTCCCAGTGCGGGGATCACCAGTTCTCTGTGAATCTGACCCCTCGCCACGGCCGCCGAGTTGCAAGCCGAGACATACCAGCAGGTGTCCGTTCCATAACTGCAACACCACAAGTTTGTATAACTCACGCCCTTGGTCGGCGACTGGATAATCCCTCAGCGGCGGTTCAGGAGCTTGTTCGATATCTTTGCTTCGTGCTCCCACCAAAAAGCTCCGAACTCAGGACAGGTGCTATAATCCACTGCGAGGACGGGAACTCGCTTGCTCAACAGCAGCCTTTTAAAAAAACTGGAGCACTATATAATGGTGTATATAATAATATATATATTTATTCCAGTGGCTGTCGCCACTGGGTAGTTATAGTTAGGTCATCGTTTCCATCGGAAATGTGTTTTTTGTGTTTGCTAATAACTTTGGCAACGTTTAGCGACTCTCCACAAAACTTTCCAAAAAGGTGCTCTTTTTTTGTCTAGTTTGCGCATGGAAAGTTTAAGGGTGATTCGTCAAGGGGCGGACGAGAAATAAGGGGGTCCTTAAACGCAAAATCCCCATGCATTTTCCATAGACTTCTTTAAGTTGGGCTACAGCAAAACTATGGAACGGAATTACACAAAATTCGGTAGGAAGTTAGATCTTAGTCCACAGATTGAACTGTTTGTGATCTAGTGTAAATCCGTTCAGTAGTTTTCTTGAAATTAAGGTTCAAAATTTGTGTATCTGGACGGTTAGGTTTGCAAGCGGTTAGAGAGACACTCTCTGGAGCGCCAATTCAAAATTAGGGTGTTCTAATTAGCTCAGAGAGCTATTTTTCTCTTGGACTAATTTGCTCTGGTTGGCTGCCAGTAACATGAGAAAAATGTTGCTGGCAGCCATTACAGGACTTGGGAACTTAGTCTCCCATCCCGAATTTAAAAAAAAAAAAGATATAAGAGAGCAGGATAGGGATACCCTGACCCCCTAGGCCCCGTCCGGAGACACAGAGGGACCTCCCTCCCCCTAGGTCAAATTTGTTAAAAAAAAGTGCCAATTTTTATTCCGATCTCATAGAATTGTAAACAAAAAACAAAATGGCTGGCTGGGGCCGCATTGTTTGAGTGAGGGGATGGAGAGCCTACCCTGGTGCAAAATGTGCACAAAAGAGGAGGGGAGCCACCCTCCCTGAGCCTTTAAAAGGCCCTGAGGACGGCATTCCCCAGGGCTGCTACTTAAATTGAAAGGGATGGGGTCCATGCGGCCCCCCCTTCCTGAGACTTCTAGGCCTGGGGACCCCATTCCCCAGAGCACGCCCCCCCCCCCTCCCGAAACACAGCAGTTTCCCACGGGGGCAGGGAAATTTGTGTTGGTTTCTGCCTGGCTGGAGCATTTTTTAAACTCTCGCTAAACAGACACAAACACAAAGTCTATTCCCAGTGGGCAGGAGTTTTAAAAATACTGCTGCCACCTCAGAGCAGACTTGAGATCTGTTTCCTTGCCCGCATTGATGCGTGCAGGGAAACAGATCATCAGATTGCTCCCGCCTGGTGGGAGCAACATAAGTAGCTGCTTCCTCCGTGCAGGAGCAATGCCAGCTCCCGTAGCAGGTAGGAAGTCAGCTGGGGCCACGGGGACACTGGGGCTTCTCCGGCAGCCCCCAATATTGTGCACAGTGGTGCCCAGGGTGGGCACCAGGGTACCCACATTGAAATAATGCGGACCCGGGGATTGGGTCTCCGGGGCCATAAAAAGCTCTGGGAGGTGGGGGCCATGCAGCCCCCTTTCTCCTTTAAAAGATCTACGGCCTTGGGGGTGGGGGCCCCAGGGCAGGATGAGGCTTGGGGGGGGGGGCCACGCAGCCCCCTTCCCTTACGAACAATAAATAAATAAAACAACCCTGGGGGATGGAGTCCCCAGGACCTAATAAGGTTCGGGGAGGGGGCCTCAGTGCCAAATAATGATGGCATCAGTGATGTCATCAATGATGTCATTTGAGATGTCATCAGTGATGTCATAAGTTATGTCATAAACATGGCATGAGTGATGTGATATGAGTTCATAAGCAGTGGACAATAACTGGTGAATTTCTGTGTTTTTGTTTTAGGTCAAAACGTTAAGGTTGTCCCTGACATATTCACCCAAGTATGATGTTACTTTAACCTTTGTTTTTTCAGTGAATATATATATATGTCTCTCTCTATATATATATATATATATATATATATATATATATATATATATATATATATTAGAATTTTCGCCAGCTGATCAGTGCGCAAAAAGAAGACTCGCACTCCAGGGATCGTGATTTAAACAAAGTGTTATTGGCGACGCGTTTCGAGCGTTACGGTCTTTTTCACAAGCCAAGTTACACAAACACCCACATATATAGTATAAAAGTGTAAACATAGAAGACGGACCTCAGCCAGCTACTTCCTGAATAGACATAATTAAAAGACTTGCAATTTGAGAAACATGATATCTCATGACACAAGGAAGACAGACTAACCGTGTCTCATCCTAAATGATATATACATTTTGTCAATTACAGTAAAAAGCAAACATAATACCCCAATTAGTGTATGTGGGTAAACGCACATAGTCATATAAATTAAAATGTCAGCTATTACATGAGGCACTTTCCTGATAATGCTAAACAGTCAATAATTGTCAACTTTCATACCCCGGCCAAGTGGCCAAATTCATAGGGAGGATCCAGCCTGCCTCGGCCCAAGTTAGTTCCAGGTGCCCATAATTCAGACACCTGATCTTACATGTGATCGATCATTATTATTGCTAAGATCATAGGATAATGATCGTGTTACCCTCAAAACAAAATGGACAAAGAAAAAGTGGGGGGGGGGGATAAAAACCTCAAAGGAAAAGTGGTTCAAAGGCGGGGGCAAAAAATTATATTTCCAAAGTCATAGTGGTGAGTGAGATGAGTGTTGCAACACAAAAATACAAGAAGGGACAACAAAGAAAAGCAAGAGGTCACCGGAATAAGCTGGCCCGCAGCAACCTAAGAAAGATGGCCTGATCAAATAGTGAGATCTAAGGGAGAACCCTCAAAAATAATATATATATAAATATATATATATGTATATGTATATCGTGTAAAAAGCCTTTTCTGCATCTAAACTTAATATGTCTGCAGGGATTTTCTTTCAGACACATTGTTCCACTAAGTGGGCAGTTTGCCCTATATTGTTGCTTCCCTGTCTCTTTGTTGAATCCTACTTGGTCCGAATCGACCAAGAAGGGAATAAGTTTTGCTAATCTATTTGCTAAGATCTTACTAAAGCCCTTGACGTCAACATTTAACAGGGCGATTGATCTGTATGCTGAGCACTGTTCAACCACTTTACTGGGTTTATGGATAAGGGCAATATCAGCTCCTTGCTTTGAAGTAGTGACTCCTGATGTTCTTTCAAATGAGTTAAAAAGGGATACCATAAGCTGTGCCAAACAAGGAAGGATGGCTGTATAAAATAATAATAGTAAACCTGTCCGGGCCAGGAGTGTTACCTACACCCATCTCTTTTATTACTCTTTTAATCTCCGAGTCTTCTATGTGCTGGTCTAGCTCCTCTTTCCAGCGTTTAGGGAGGGGAGTATAGAGGTTCCACACTTCTGTACACAGTATTTTATCTGGTTTTCTTCTGGTTTGTCTTGTGATTACAACACCCTAGAAGAATTGCCTGAAAGTTACTCTTTCTCTTCCTCTTTCTGAGTAAATGAATCCCTTGGCAAGTTGGTTGTTTTTATGTATCTTTTTGTCTGTTGTGTCTGCTGTTGGCAGGCCTAGGGCGTCCCTGCTTTATTACATTCTCTATAGAAATTAGGTTCTACCTTAAATAGGATTCTCTATGCCCGATTTGTTCTTAACACATTTGTTTGACATCTCATTGCTAGGTGCATACTATTGCTGAAGGAGGGCTTTTGTTTGTGTAGTTTTTCTAATGCTTTAAGTTCTTCAGCTAGTCTTCTAAAGGTCTGTTTCCCCTTTCACAGCTACCATTGCCATGTCTTCCCCCCCCTCCACCCCCCACCCCCTTATTGCCGTTTTCCAATCATCTCATAGAGTCGTCAGAATGGAACCGGCTTCACGATTAGTTAAAAAAAATATATATATTTTGTGGTTTACTTCTTGCTCCATGACTGGGTGCCTAACTAATTCAGGGGAAATTCGCCAGTAACTGCTTGGCTGAGCATGTGGTCTGCTGTCCAATATGGCCTCTATATGTCTGTAGCAAAATATCGGAGATGACTGCAGAGATTAGTCTATGCCTCATATTCTGGGACATAAAGACAAAGTTGATGTTTGAGTTTCCTGTTGACATGGGAGAAAGAGGAAAAGTGACTTTTAAAGTTCACCAAGCATCCTCCAGGACCCGTTCCACCCCTGTATTTTCTGCCATTTAGAAGCTGAGCTCCCCCACACTGGAGGCTGGTGCCCAGCACTTGATAAGCAGTCCAGTAAGACCCCAGTTCCAGATGGCTTCACAACAGACTTCTTTAAACAATTTGCATTCCTAACTATGTCTCACTTGTTACACACATTTGAGGCCAGGTGGACTAGTTCTTTGCCTGGAGAGCTTCAGACAACCTCTATAATAGTTCTGCTTAAGCCTGGTAAACGGCTTGACCTATTTCATTCCTGTGGACCGATTGTTAACTCCCTCGAGTGCTTAGGATGAGATGGCCTGGCTGCGCTGAGTACATGACCAATCACGTCCATAGCGCTTAAGTGACTAATGTTGAGCCTAAAATTCTAGCTAAAGTTCTGGCAAATAGAATTTCAAGGGTGATAGACTCCTTAATACGTTGCGATCAGAATAGCTTCATGTCAGGTAAGGGAACGAAACACTGCATCAGGCGCTGCACTCTGCTTTGACCTAGATGCCAGGGTTCTCAGGTCCTGGTGCCATGTTGCTGATCAGCTTTGAGCAGGTATTTGACATGCTAGTAGGCTTCTCTGCTATAGGTCCTCGAGGTTAAACATTAGGTTACATTGTCTTTCATATATTAATCTACTCTCTGACCGCCCAATAGCGAGGGTCAAGAGTAGTTGGGTGCTAGCATCTTCATTTAATATAAAGAGAAGAACAAGACATGGTGTGCTCTCTCCCCCCTTTCTGTTCCCTTACTATTGAGCCCTTGGACACCTGATTTCAAAGAGTTAGTCTGGCCCAGGCTTTTAATGGAGAGGGGATATTGAGGATCACATTTCCTTACATATGGATGACGCATTCATTTTTATGAGCTATCCCGAATGGACTGCGCAAAGAATGATACAGACCCTTTGGCCTGGCCTCAGGACGTCAGGTCAACTGGGATAAGTTAACGCTGGTCCATTTGCGTGGTGACCGAGCTACACACTAGTGAAATTCTATACTGGTGGCAGATAGCCTAGCGTTCAAGTACATTGGTAGGCATTTTTCGCATGGTGGGATCACTTCCAGCTAGACTTGGTCTAAGAAGATGAGGTAAAATAGGGTGGTTTAAACAATGGTCACATAACTGTCTTCAATGATCACACTCAGTAATCCTAAAAATAAGGTTGATGAGACAAGGGTCCTTTTGTTTATTTGTGAAGTATTGTCATATTTTTCCTTTTTGTTATTTCTTAGTCTACCCTGGATACTGGGGAAAGTTTGTGTATGCTATATTCATGAGATCCTCTTAAATTTTTTCATAAGGCGCTCAACACAAATTAGTCTTTTCCCACCTGCCTCCAACACCTTGGAATGTTCTCCAGCTCCTCCTCTCCCCTCTCTGCCCACCTCTTAACAGGGGCCACACATGCCTGTTGTACTGCCAGCTGCCAAGTCTCCTCAGCAGCCTTGTTTGCCCATTGCTGGGTGGGCCACCTCTTCATCTCCACCCAGAGCGGCTCTGTCATAGGAGACCAAGCAGACCTCACTGTTCAGTTGCGGGGACCACAGTATTTGGAGGCTTTCTTTCTTGACAACACAGCGCCTGCTGGACGAATGGATGTCAAAACCAGTCATTCGCTTTTTACGGTGTTATGTTTATGCGCCTGTGTTCTGGTCAGAGTGGGTCAGACAGCATTACCGTGTCAGATAGACTTCTTGCCTCCCATATTATCCTACTGGGTATTTCTTGATGAGCGGCTGCCTTATTTTTGAGAAGCCGTAGGTGGCTCCAAAGAACGTCTGGTCAGGACCAGACGTTCTTTGGAGCCACCTACGGCTTCTAAAAATAGGCCTGAAACAGCACTGCTGCTGTGCAACCATTTTTGACTTCTAAGCCTTTGTTTATTACATTTGGTGCAATTTGCTCTTCGGCCTTCATATTGTTTTCCTTAAAAAAAAGATGCTCAGGCTAAATTTGTGTTCTTTTTTTTCTTTTTACCCTAGATGTTGGGGATAGAAAGCTACCCAGAGTTATGTGATTTTCCCTGGATGGGCCTGAGAAAATAGACAAAATATGGCAAAGTTATGATTTTTAAAAAAAAATAAACACCTTTGGGGATGGAGTGCTTTGTTGTGCTTGCCTGCTTTGAGCACGCAGTGGAAATAGAAAATTAAAAAATATATATTAAAAAATCTTCACTACAGTGCAGTTTTCTTAGTAGTGGTCAGTATTTCCTATTTTTACGATTTCTCCTTGCTTCAAGACTGTGGAGAAAGAGGTGGGAAACCCATGGATAAACCCAAAAAGTTATACATTTAAAAAAATCAACAAAATTCTGAGTACCTCAAGGGATCATTATGTAAATCGCTCAAGATTTTCCCCAAAACTAATCATTGAAATAAAAAATGATGAATTTTAGTAGGAAAAAAGAGAAATCCGTAACAAGATTTTCAGCTGTAATTTTTGCACCGGAGGTTTACTTGCCTGACTCTTCCAGATGCAGAAATATATAGTTTTTGTCAATTATCGTAAAACCCATGAACCGAGCTGTGACTTGCAATGATTTTTCATTGTGATGCGACCACAAATCACTTCATAAGGAAAAATCGAATAAATAATTGAGTAGGAAGTGAAGCTATGCATTTTTCAATTTGTACCCAAGAATCTAAGTTTAAAGGTCTGGGTCATATGTACTATTCATAATTTTGGATTACCCACAATGCCAGAAAATTCAGAGGGTGATTTTGGTGCACATAGACTTACATGTGGAAGGCAGAAATAAATGTTTTATTAAAAAAACACATGTATTACAATTCTGCGTTTCCACAGATTTCCCGATTAAAAATTGTACCATGCTTGTTTGGGTGGGCCTTTCACCTGCTACGGGAAATGCCCCAAAATCCAACATGGAAACAACAAGCATTTTTCTTTGAATTTCAGTCATTCTGGAGATGTGGGTAGCTACGGTATTTGGGCTTAGGATCGACCGGCACCCAGGAAATCCTGCAAACCCCCGACATTTCTGAAAATTAGACACCTGAATGGGTCCAGGATGCTCTGGCTTGAGTGGGTGCCACTAACATTTCTTACTCAGAATGCCATAACAGCGTCAACATTTCTATGAGAGAAATTTCTGGAATTCGCAGCAGGCAACAAAAGTACTACCACCCAACATTCCTACACTTTGCTTTACAGTTTCAGGGGCTGTGGATTGCTCTTGCATTTGGGTGCAAGGTCAGCTTGCACCTAGGGAAACCTACCAACCAATGGAATTTCTAAAAACCACAGACATAGGGTAATCCAGAGTGGTGTGGCTTGCATGGATCCTATCACATTTTATTATCCAGAATATCATGCAACCATTAATACTATGCCAAAAAAAACTATTTTGTCTCAGTTATAATTGGGGATTTCAAACTGTGACCATGTGAAATCAGTGTAGTGTCAATGTGGTTATCACATGGCCAAGCTTTTACTTCATTCCCGTCACATGGAATAGGCTCACCCGCATATGTGGGGTAACGTTTTCATCATAAGTGTGGGAATGCAGGACTTTTTGATTTATACCTTATACACAATTGTTCAGTTTTTTAAGCTCTACAACTTGAGGTACGAACAGAACCAAAGGTTCACTCAGGATTCATAAATAATTCTACGAAGACCAAGGAGACAGTTGTTAAAGTACAACCTAAAAGGGAGGTGCAAGGAGCAGTTTAAGAATCCAAGAGAAGTTTCACAATCAAAACCAATACATCTAGCTCTCCCTAGCTTATCACTAACCTGATGCCTTTGACAACAGTGCTGGAAGAGGTAGAAGAGTTCTAAGGATGCCAGGAAATTCTTGAAGTGATAAGCAGAAGAAGATCCAAGATAGGCCAAAAGCAGAACTATTCTGTGCAGATGAACTCTACATTGTGCTTGAAGATGATCTCAGCTGGAGAGCAAGAAATACAGGTGAAGAGCAAAACCCAAGCAGAGGGACACAGGTGAAGAGCAGAGTCCAAGCAGAGGCTTCTGCTTATGAACGGGGAGGAATGGTAATCACCTGGCCTTGCTGAGGGTATGCAGAGTATGGCCTTCATAGATTGCGAGATCCTCTAATCCTGCTGTAGCCTGCCACACAGATGGGGCACACTGTTATGGCTTTTGGGGTGACCACATGCGGGTAAGATTGGCTGTGCTTGTGATGGTGCGGGTCATGACCGGATCGTACACATGTGGCTGCCACAATTCTTGGTGGCATGACTCATGTCATACCATTGCTGACAACATCCTGCCCTGAGGCAGCCGGGGGAGGAGCAGGCAATATTACCCAAGACCAGATGGGAGTGAGAACCTGTCGCAAGCCATGACGATGCTGTCCCAAGAGGTTGACAACAGGTCAAGATTTGTCTGTGTAACAAAAGTAGAAAAGGCGAACCAGATGTGGAGCATGGACATGCCTGGCTGGCTCAATGACCTATCCTCGGGCCGTGTCCTTGGGTAAAACAGTCGTCCTGTGAGTGCCTTCCATACAAAATGGAGATCACATAATTTTCCACATGATCATCCAAGTGTACCCGAGGAGGTGGCAGATCAGGTTTACTGTGTTCATTATAGGGCTTGAGCACCAAAACATAAAAACTGGATGTACCTTGAGATCATTGGACAGAACTAACTTAGCGTCCACTAAATTAATCATATGTTCTATGGGAGAGGGACCTAAAACACGTGGCTGTAGCTTTCTTGGCCTTTGCAACCGTAGTGCTTAGTGGAGAACAAAATACGATCTCCAGGTTGGTATTGAGGTTGATGATGTTAATTTGAATGCTTGTTTGGCGTCTTAAAGATTTTTCTTAGATGCCCTCTGTGAAAGAAGATTGTCAGCATCTTATTGACATTTTGGAACATGCTAAATATTCCCCTATACCTGCATTGAAATGTTTTTCAGCTGGACACATAAAAGACAACTGAAGGGTGTAATCCCCATATCTGAATGAGCTGGGTCATGTACACAAATTCTGCAAGACAAAGGACTTCTACCCAGTGCATGTTATGAATTGACAGCGAACATCCTAGCAAATGTTTCATTCCTTATTTTTGCCCATCGCTCTGCGGAGGGTGGGCTGAGGACAAACCGACGTCGATGACTAAAGAAGCATGTAACACCTGCCGCAACTTTGCCACAAACAGAGGCTTTTGTTTGGAATAATAGCAGCAGCAAACTCATGGTTATACAACTTTTGCCAATTCCTTGGCACTGAGTATCTTCGAGAGAGAGAAATGAAATGTGCCATTTTGGTTAATAGATCCATTCTGACCTGACATGGTCTGGCCACAAACTGGAGGCAAATCAGAAGGGCGTGGCTTGGAGGCTGATCACGGCGACTGCTCTGTAAAAGAGCTCTGCCCCACCACGGAACAAATCTGTCTTATCTAGTGCCTTCTCCCGGGATTAAGTCCCGGGAAGTGACATCACCTTACCTCTTAAGGAGCCCCTCTGGGGACGGCTGCACTGTGTAGTGCCTGGCATCAATGGCCCGAAGCGGCTGTGTGGTGTGAGATCGAGCTGCGAGAAACATACAGAAGACACTGGAGGGACGCTTCTTGCCAGGTCCCCCATTTGATCCCATCAGCGTGTTTCCCCGGGCTCTACAGGTGGGATTGAGCCCAGGGATGTGGTGTCACGACACTCCTTGCTGGGACCCACCGGGGTCGATTGAGACCGCGTGGAGCTCGGCACCGGCGATCGAGGGAGGCCACGCAGCCCGCTATTTGAAGGAGTGGGCCGTGGACTGGTGTGAGACAACCGCCTCTGGAGTCACCTTTAGCCTGGCCCCCGCTGCGGCAGTGGAATGGGGCCACATTGCAACTAGTGGCTGGATGCGCCTCCCCCCACGTGGCTGTGGGCCCCTTGAGAGGACAGGGACTACCTGAGCAGAGACGCTGTCTGGGCCGAAGAGAGGGTGCAACAAGACCTGCCTACAGGGGAGGGCCCCAAACTCTTGACCCTTGTGCCACGTATGCGGACAGGCACTGGTGCAGCTCGTGCCCAGCCTGGGGAGAGATGGGTGCGGAGTTCCGCAGCAACACTATGGCCTTGCGCCTGCCCCTGTCCTCAACATCAGGGCAGGGCATCACAGCTGAGCCGTACAGCAGAACTTCTGTGGCGGCAACTGGGGCTTGTGACTGGTGCTGAGAGAGCTGCAGAGACCATCGGGCCACTTTCCTCCTGCCCCCTTTCCTCTTCTTCACCTCCGTACCCCTTATCCCTGTACCACCGTTTGCTTCCTAGTGCTGGGCATGGAACCCTCGGTGGCAGAGAAGGGGGGGGGGCATTGATGGCCTACCCACGAGAGAGACCACTCTATGGCCGTTCTGGTGCTGCACATCTTTGACTCTATTTGCCAGTGCAGTCGCACCCCCACCTCCTTAATCCAGGTTCTCAGGGGTGCCCAAATTTCCAACGCCCTCTTCATTGCCCGCCGCCCTCTCCGAGCATAAACTGCTGATTCTAGTCGATATACTGACAAAAGTCTAGCCATCCACTGTTGGCTAGTAGGTGGAACCGGATCCAACCAGCAAGTGGCCAGGCAATGTCTTAAAACTGTCATGGCAATGAACAGAAATACCTGATTGTACTGAGGAACTTCCGTATCTCCCACCGCTAACACCATTGACTGGCGAGTAATTGCTATTCGAAGCCCCAGCTGTGTCTCCAGCATATTACCAATATCTCTTTTAAGAATTTCAAGGCTGGGGCAGGAAGCAAACATATGGATAATATCGGCAGCATAGCAGCCGCAGCGAGGGCAATGCGAACCGGCGGACACCCCCCCACTTTGCTATCTTAGCAGGGGTGATGTACAGATTGAACCACGTCTTGAAACATTGCATCTGCAGGTTGGCAGCTATAAAAAAAAGACTGAGCTAGATGCAAAGAATCCTCACACTCCCATGTCCCTACCTGCAGAAGGTCTTTCCACCTGTCAACATGCTTAGCCAAATCGACCATTTCCTCATTCAGCAACCTATACACAGAACCCAGTGAGGGCTTAGCTTTACAAAACAAATCAATCAACTCGGCCCTTTCAAAACCACATCTCCCCCCGTCTTTTTCACCAGAAAATCCCGTATTTGCAAATACTTAACAAATTCCCTGTTCTCTAGTCCAAACTTGTTCTTAATCATTTCAAAAGAAAGAATCCCCCCCATCACCCATGAGATCCACAAAATTCCTGAAACCCTGCTATTCCCAACGCTTCACATAACCATCCTTAGAAATATCTGGAAGCATATCAATATTGTTCATAGGGGTATAAGCATTGACACAGCCAAGCCCAATTTTTTTTCGAACAGCTGTCCATACCCTGAATGCGCAGATCAAGGTTTTAAACCTGACCCGTTTAAAATAACCAAACTATATGACGTAAAAGACAGCCCCTGGCTTCAGTTCCGAGTACTCTATCTCCAAGGGGAAAGTGAAAAGTACACAATTCTAGGTAAGAATAACATTTTAACCACGTTACTCCTCCCGATCAAAGTGAGCTTTAGGTTGTTCATTCTGGCAAAGTCTAACTTTGTTCTCTGAATTAACGGACTCAAATTTGTATAAACAATTTTCCCAACATCAGCCATTATTTTCACCCGAGATACACTACATGCAAAACTACCCGATTATCATTCAGATGCACCAGACTATTGGCGACGATCTGTGTCTTATTTTGATTTAGCAAATACCTCGAAATCTGCAAACTTCGCCGCTTCTCTCTCAATTTGTCTAAGGGCGCCTTCTGGGTCGGGAGTTGTAATTGCGAGATCGTCAGCGTAAGCTAAAATCTTTGTTCCCACTCCCCTTGCTGTGCACAGATCGAATTATGCTATTCCCTTCGATCTTCCTAATTAAGGGATCAATATACAAAGCGAACAGTAAGGGAAGGCAGGGGCACCCCTGTCTTGTACCGCGCCTACCGCCACCAAATCAGACATACCTCCCATAACCGAAATCCTAACTACTGGATTGCGGTATAATGTCTGGATAGCTATATTAAAACCCTTGTCCAAGCCTTTTTTATCCATTATTGCCCATAAGATGGGCCAGGAGACCCTATCAAAAGCTTTCTCTGCATCAAGCTGGGTTAAAGCCATAGGGTCTCTGGCAATCCTTGAAGCATCAAAAATTGTATTTACCCGGCAAATATGATCAATTGTGCTTTGCCCCGGGACAAACCCATGCTGAACCGGGGAGACAAGCTTCTAAATTACACCCCCTACAGTCTTGTGGCTAAAATCTTAGCATAGATCTTAACATTGCTATTAACCAGCGTAATTGGACGGTATGATCCTAGCTCGTAGGCGGGCTTGCCCTTCTTGGGGAACACAATTATATTAGCCGAGCCCCATGAATCCGGTGCCACCCCACCTGATTGTGCTTCCAAAAAGACCTCTCTCATAAATTCTTGAAGGCAGGGGGCGAACACCTTATAAAAATCTCCCAGAATTAAATCGGTTCCGACCGCCTTCCCTGTCGGAAGCAACTGAATTGCCCTAGTGACCTCCTCTCCCCTAATCCTCCGATTCCCTCTCCTTTGGAGATAACCCTCCATCAGGTAGATCCGCCAGGTACTCGTCTATTTCTTGTCTCCCACAGTGAATATCCTCAGTGTACAACTGCTGGTAGTACCTCTGAAATGGAGCGTATAGCGGCTGGGCCAAAAATTGACCCACAAATTGGATCTCTTATTTCCCTAATCTCCCCCTGAGTTGTCTTCTGCCTCGTACGGACTGCAAGTAAATGCCCCACCCTTTCGTTGCACTCATACATCTTGCTTCGCCAAGCCATATATTTCCCTGCAGCTTTCTTTGAGGATATATCGATTATAGCAGATTTCACAACCGCCACTCTCGATTGGGTTTTGTCAATATCCTCCCCCCCTGCTATTGCACCAACCAACTGCCTTTCTGCACCCAGCAGCTTATCATATAAGTCCTGTACTATTTCTTTCCCCTTTTTCCGGGATGCCCAACTAAATCTTCGTGTCTCTCCCCTTATCCCAGCCTTAAAGGCACCCCAAACCACGTCAAGCCGGGCGCTGCCTTTGCTCTCTGCTATAAATATTGGAATCCAGATATTCATGTTTAATGAATTCCTCATCATACAGCAGAGCCCTTTCAAATGTCAAGCGGGGAATTGAAGGCAACACTACCTGTATTTCAATCTCCAACACCAACGGATTGTGATCCGACATAACTCTGGGGAATTTATATATTCGACTTATCCGAGCCAACTCATGAGATACAAAGAAATAATCTAACCTAGCTTGCACCCGACGTGGGGCTGAAAGAAAAGTATACCCAGGGTCCTGTGGTTCTTTAATAGACCAGACATCAGACAACCCATGCGTCGCACATAAGTCTGTTAGGGACCTAAAAACTTTAGGTTTACGGCCTTGATACTTTCTTTCCCCTTCCTACCCCCACTCCCATCAGAATTGATGTTTATATTAAAATCTCCACAGATTATAATGGGGAGCGGCCACCCAGTCAATCAATCAATCAATCACGGCATTTATAGAGCGCGCTACTCACCCGGGAGGGTCTCAAGGCGCTGGGGGAGGGGGTAAGTTACTGCTCGAACAGCCAGGTCTTGAGCTGCTTCCTGAAGGAGAGATGGTCCTGGGTTCGCCGAAGGTGAGTTGGGAGGGAGTTCCAGGTCTTGGCTGCCAGGTAGGAGAAGGATCTTCCTCCGGCGGTGGTTCTGCGGATGCGTGGTACGGTGGCGAGGGCGTGGCTGGTTGATCGTAGCTGGCGGGTGGGCTTGTAGAAGGTCATGCGGTTGTTGAGGTACTTTGGGCCCAGGTCGTGGAGGGCCTTGTGTGCGTGGGTGAGGAGTCTGAACGTGATTCTCTTGCTGACGGGGAGCCAGTGCAGGTCTTTCAGGTGTCCGGTGATGTGGCTGTGTCGGGGGATGTCCAGGATGAGTCGTGCGGAGGCGTTCTGGATGCGCTGGAGTCTTTTTTGAAGTTTGGCTGTGGTTCCGGCGTAGAGGGTGTTCCCATAGTCCAGTCGGCTGGTGACGAGTGCCTGGGTGACGGTCTTCCTGGTTTCAGTGCGGATCCATTTGAAGATCTTGCGGAGCATGCGCAGGGTGTTGAAGCACGAGGATGAGACGGCGTTGACTTGTCTGGTCATCGACAGGGAGGAGTCCAGGATGAAGCCCAGGTTGCGTGCGTGGTCCGTTGGCTTGGGCGCGGTGCCCAGGGCCGGGGGCCACACCCAGCCAACTCAATGTTGAGCCAATCAAACAAAGCCGGGTCATCCACCACTGAACCGTACACTGAACACAGCGTAAAGGAATTATTATCCATGCAACAATAATCACCCAACTACTCAATCTGTCCGCACTGCTGCGTGGAAACCTAGCTCTACCCTTGCGAGCCATAATAGCTACCCCCGCGTACGAGTCCCTTGTGACGTACTAAACACCAATTGATAACCAGCCAGCTCTGCAACTTCCCATCTACTTGCCTCTATATGCGTCTCCTGGAGGCAAACTATGTCTGCTTTTAAATGTTGTACATCCTCATTGACCCTACCCTTCTTCAGGGGGTTATTCAAAACACAAATATTAACAGATGCAATCCTTAGCTTACCCATCTATACAAGATCAATACCCATCCGTACATGTCGGGGATCTCAGACGCCACATTCTCCCAAAAGAAACATACTTGGATCGGTCCCCACACTCCCCCGCTGCACCCCTTTCCCCCCCCTTCCCGGGCAACACAGGTCCAAGGACCCCTGTAATGCCTCCTGCAATGCCACTGCCACCCCACGCCACCCGCCCCAGCCTTAAAAAACTGTAACTCAGCAACTCCGGTGCTATAACAAAGGAAAGAAAAGAAGGGGAAGCAGAAAGAGAACAAGAAAAGCTGATCTGCATGAGCCATATGCGCAAACCCAACCTTTCTATTACCCTTGTCATCCCTTACTTTCACCATTCGATATTTCCTGTAAAAACTCCTGTGCCTGGATTTCCGAGGAGAACACCCTAGGATTCCCCTTAAAAATAACCTTAAGGCGGGCAGGACTCAATAAATATACTTCGCACCCAAGTCTCTGAAAAGGCGCAATCAGTTGCCGCAGGCTCCACCTTCTCTCCACAGTCGTATGGCAGAAATCTGGCCTAACAAAAAAAGTGTGTCCATCGGCTGAGCGCCTAGCCTCGGGTCTTGCCTTTTCAAACACTGCCTGTCGCAAGAGGAAGTTCCCGAAAAAGACCAATATGGCCCTGGGCTTCTCATTTGAATTGGATTGACCCCTTTTCTTTTTAAGCATAAGAGGGAACCGATGCACTCTTTGTACCTCAGTATCCCAGTCCCAATGAGCCAATTCAGGAACATGACCATACTGAGTGAGTAATTTTAGAGGCTATCCACACACTGAAGAAAGGTGCCCAGAGGGTGAAAGGGTCCGTCTACGGGCAAGAGGCGAGGTCGAACACTTGAGTTCTCCCCCCACTGCTGATACATCATCATGGCACGAGATAAGCCCTCTGCCCCTGCGACCCAACAGAAGATTGACAAATATACAAAGGAGGCTATGGTGCTGGAGGAGGCCGGTGCTGCGGGAGGAGGGGACATCCGCTCAGGTTCTCTAGATGACCTCTTTTCTCCAGACCATCCAGAACCTCAAGGTAATGATGGAAGGCAAAATGAGGGAGATGAAAATGTACTTATCTTTAATTAGGCAGGACTTATGAAATTACAAAATACAGTTGACGGAGTCACAGAAGTGGAAGGTAGAGTCTCTGAAACTGAAGATACAGTCAAGTCACAAGAATCCTAACTAACTGAATTACAAAGACTGGTCAGTTAACTGGAGGCGCGGGCGGAGGATGGTGAGGGTAGGTCCCGCTGCAACAACCTACGCATTGTGGGCATCTCAAAGGGGGCGAAAGGGTCAGCTCCGATCACATTCATCTCAGACTGGGTGAGAAGGCTTCCTTCAGCTTCATAGTCATAAGGGTGCACAGGGCACTACTTGCCAAACCTCCTGTGGGCTCTCCACCCCAGCCTTTCATTGCTGCATCCTCAACTATGCAGACCGAGATGCTGTTCTCTGAGCGGCGTGCTCCCTTGGCACTCCAAGGCAACCTTACATTTCAGTCCTCTCTAGTAATTATCTTACCGGACTATGCCTTGAAGGTCCAGCAGCTACGGAGGCTCTTCCAAGAAGTGAAACAGAAGCTGCAGGCCTTGAACATTCGCTATATGCTCCTTTGGTCATTTATAAAGATAAGACTCTATTCTTAGACACCCCGTAGGCAGCATGGGACTGAGCAGAAGAGTGCCCCAACCTGAGGAACTAGGGGATGTCCTTTTTGGGGGGAATGGGGGAGGGAGGAAATATTGGAGGTGGTAGAGGTAATATTGGAGGTGGTAGAGGTGGGAGGCCTCCCAGAGACTGGCACACCGCCCTACAATGACTTAATCGATGTCAGAAGCTCAGGTTGAGCTCACTCGAACCAGATGGTGTTATATCCCACATAGATGCCCTAATGTAGATCTGTTCGAACATGCCCTAAAATGGACGTATTCATATTTGCCCTAATATGGTCATATTCGTACTTGCCCTATTATGGTCATGGCCGCATATGCCCAATTATGGTCACAACTGTACATGTCCTATTATGGTACGATTCCTTATATAGGCATGATCTTTCACCTACATTGGTCCCAGCTAGTACACAACGAGCTCTGAGGGCTGAACGTTATCTATCCTGTGGTTTTGAATGCAGCAGGGTTCTTCCAAACACAGGCCCACACTGTACTCATTAATTATGCATGGATTTCTAAGAATACACCACCAGCATAATGTATGTACAAAGTTCACCCCTGACGTCTTCCTCATGTCCAATACAAACCATACTGAGGACCAAGACTCTATAAATACACCACATCTTGCCCCGGTAAACCAGAGGGAACCGAGACTTCCATGCTGACACACTGACCAGAGACGCTGAGGTTCCTGCATGCAGTCGCTCAAGCTGACAGTGGTCTGACACAACCCGGACGGGGTGTCCAACTCGAGACCAGGACGGGGTCCCACACTCTCTCTATTCAGGTATGGGGGTTCGACTAAATCCTAGGAGGATTCTTGGCTCTTAGCTTCTAAGACCTACACACATATGCTAGGTACACTCAGGTACATCTAGGTAGGCATCGTAGGAGTACGCGCGCTTGCATAATGCTTTTATATTCATGTATGTACTCATGATTATCGCAATATGGTAGAACTGTTCTATCCCTTTGCTTTTATCGTACTGCTGATAATATATCTCTGCTATTGTCTGCTGGTTACCGCAGCACATATATTTTACACTAGAATAACAACTGTTCAATAAATGCTTATTGAAACGCCCGACTGTTTATTCTGTGTAACTCTCTGAGACAAACCGAATAAGTGAGCACGAATGACTGAGCGAAAGGTTGTTTCCACGATTCTGAGGGAATCAGGGTTGTCATGTTCTAAGGTTGCCAGAAACTAATCTCTCCCCGATAAGAGGAGACACTAGTGGCACTGCGAGCTAGCTAATGCAAACCAGGCTAACATATACGGTGGGGATGCTCAGAGCTAGTCTGCCACCAAGCCCGCAGTATATGTTATCCAAACGCGCAGGTCCTGCAGGGGTACTATAGGAGCTACACTACAATGGCACCCTGTGGGGCGGCCAACTCCAAAGCCTGAGATGGATATTGCACGAGATGCTGATACACTTGACCCCTTCCCGTACTCCCGGGAGCTCTATGCTTGCCTCGCTCATACAGGCGCTGCTGGGCACAAATAGGCTGCTATTGCGACTGAGTGGCAGTGTAGGGGATGGTTGGTAATCGATACCCCAAATTGATTTTTCTTTTGTTTTTCTTGTTTTTGTTTGCATATGTTGGGGAGGATGGGAAGGGGGGATTGGGATTGTTTGGGTAGGGGAGGCACACACCTCAGTTTCATCTACTTGGCTTTAATCCCTGGCTGCACCACAACAGGTACTTCTTGTTGGCGAAGTAAAGGGAGGTGTTGGGTTGGGTTTTTTGTAGGTTTTCTTTCTTTTTACTTCAGCTTAGCTCTGACGCTGCTATTCCCATCATTTTCGTTGGCACATGACACATACACACCTGCCCATAGGACACTGCCACTGATACGACCTCCCCCTGGCCCGATGACTGACCCACAGCCACCCGACCACATGGGCAGACTCACCGCTCTCTCATGGAACATCAACGGTCTTCCGAATAAGATAAAGAGTGGGGCGGTCATGAGAGCAGCACAGAAGTACAACCCAAACATGCTACTCTTGCAGGAAGCACACCTGGTGGGCAATAATGCCCCCTTCCTGGCACATAGGGGGTTCTCACAGTTGTTCCACGCAGGGCTTCACTGTGGTTTGAGAGCAGTCTCCATCTTAATACGTCGTCTTGTTCCTTATGTGGTGTCGCAGTTATGGCACGATAAGCTAGGACGATACATTTCTTTGCTGGGATCGCAATTGTCCTTCATGTGAGTCGATGCTCCCCCCCCCCCCCCTTTTACAGTGGAGTTTACCGCTGCGCTGAGCCAGCAGCTCCCTTGGTTCTAGGTGGAGACCTCAACGTCGCCCATGTCCCCAGTTTAGACCGTACATCCGTAGCGGCCATGACTGCATCACAGCCGACTAGCCTCTTTCCTGCGCAACATGTCTTTCCTGGATGTGTGGCGGGTGCATCACCCAGCGGAGCGATGCTATACCTTTTTTTTAATGCACATAGGACTTCCTCCTGTCTTGATTATCTATTGCTTCGTAAAGCAGAGAGCCACAGAGCGCTCAGTGCACAAATTCTGGCACCAAGCCTGTCGGATCACTCGCCTGTGCAGATCACTTTCGCATGGTGGCCTCTGGGGATCGCGTGGGATGGCTTCTGAGTCGCTGGTGCCTGCAGGACGAGGACTTTGATGAGACCTACCACCAAATGGGAGAAGCTTACCGGAAGAAAAAAAAAAAACAAGGGGTCAGTAGACTCTCCGAGCGGTTTTTTGGAGGCCTTGAAGGTTACCATTAGCAGAGAAATTATTAACTACAATAAAAGCCAGAGTGGATGGTCCCAACAAATTATCTCTGATTTAGAATCCTGCGTACGCGAGCTGGAACAGCAGTTCCTCGCAGAGGTCGTGGACTCGACTCTGAGGGACTCTCTGCATGCCCAAACACTCTTACATCAAGAACATATGCAGGAGGCATGGCTGGCTACACGCAGCCGGATATATTAGTGGAGAGACTGGGCTAGTAAGACTTTTCACTGGTTATGCACGCCACGCACCACCGGAACCCCCATATCCTACATTGACACAGACAACGGGCTACCCATCATGGGCAGCACCTATATCACGCACTCCTTTGCCTCATATTATCAACAACTGTATAGTCCAGGTCGTGAAGGGAAGCGGGCAGACCTTCAGAGCTTTGTAGCAGACCTCACAGTGACCGAATTGGGCTAAGGAGACAGGAAAATGTTGGAGGCCGAAATCACCCTAGAAGAACTGGGGTAGCCTTGGCACAGCTTCAGCAGAGTTAGGCACCCAGGCCCAACGGGTACCCAGCAGAGTTTTGGAAGCTCCTAAGGCCACAGGTGCGCCTGCTCTTGCTCCAAACTTTCCAAGAATCTTTAAAGAAGGGCCAGCTGCCTAGGGATCTCTGGGCGGTGGGCATAGTGGTGATTGCGAAGCTGGGCCACAGCAGCATGCACTGTGAGGAATATTGGCCAATCTCATTAGTAAACACTGAGGTCAAGATATGCCCTAAAGTACTGGCCAATAGATTGTCGGGGGATCGAGAAACTGGTCCACCCAGACCAGTCGGCGTTCATGCCTCGCAGAGCTATTAGGCACAATATTAGAAGAGTCAACAACGCCATTGATATCAGTGCTAGCTTACCAGGACACCAGGCTCTATTCATGATCGATTTTCAAAAGTGTTTTACTCAGTAGTTTGGGAATATCTTTTCACAATATTGACACACCTACAATTTGGCCTCAAATTTTTAAGCTACATTAGACTGCTTTATACTCCCCTTCAGGCTAGAGTACAGAATGGCAGCATCGTCTTTCCCTTGTTCCCCATTGGGAGGGACACTCACCAGGGTAGCCTGCTTTCTCCCGTACTCTTCCAATTAGCGATAGAGCCTCTAGCATCATGAGTGAGAGTATATGCTTTGCTCTGAGGTTTCCCGTGGCCTTTGACAGTGAGTGACAGAATCTCACTGTACGCAGATGACATGCTCTTTCTAGATGACATCCCCAACTCTGAGCCTCGAGCTCTACAAATCTTTGACATCTTCGGGACCTACTCAGGCCCCTAGATTAACAAAGACAAATGATCTATATATCCCATCTCCCACCATGTAACAATCATGCTGTGAGCCACGGAACTGCTGATGATCTCATAGGGGTTTAAGTACCTCGAGGTGTATATCACGGAGGACAAGACCCAAGCGTATAACTACAATCTCCGCTCTCAGCTAGAGAGACTGACTGGAGTTGTTGTATTTTGGAACTCCCTTCCACTGTCTTTGCTCTGCCATTCTGCCATCTTTAAGATAAGCTCCCTGCCGCGACTATTATATCAACTTCAGACCTTCCCAATGAAGAAAACCTTTATGCCAGGGCCAACGCTCTGTTACGCAAGCTTCTGTAGAACGGTGGTATACCCTGCATCGCCCTTGAAAAATGTTGCAGACCCACCTTCAGGGGGGCCTTGCCACCTCGGACCTGGTGCTATGTTACAGAGCAGCGCATCTGCTGGCGCTCAATGACTGATGGTTTAAAGGGTTCGGGGATCCAGCCTACACATCCGAGGTCTGGGTCCTGGGATACGACTGCCTTCCACACTTGCTGTATGGCAGCGATTGGCCGCGCACTATGCTTGCCTCCACAAGAGTGGTGCTGACCATATGGGAAGAGTCCACGCAGACCGCGGGATGGGCTGACCGGCTGACGTTAGCGACTCTGCTGTGGAAGGGGATCAGACTTCCCCCAGATATCGGCACTCCACAGATTCACCATGTGGGATGCTATTGGCATCACAATACTGGGGGGATCCCTTAAGGCTTTTTCAGAGCTGCAAACGGAATACCAACTACATCACTCCCAGTTCATTTGTTACTTCCAGCTCGCCCACGCTCCCTATTTGCCCACAAACACTGAAATCCCAGCCTATTCACCCCTGGAGGCGAAAATCCTACTAACTAACATTAAATCGCACAAGCTGTTGGCTCTTTATCAGAAACTGTTGCACCAACAACCAGACCCCATGAAGATGGTGAGGGAGACATGGTTCAGAGATCTAGGCCAGCTTGTGGATAAGGATTGGAGGGAGGCAGCATCGGCCACAAGAGAGACTGTGATAGCCGCTCAGTTTTGTCATAATCGGCTCAAACTTCTCCACTGCACATATCCTACCCAGACACAACTCTCCCAAATGAGACTAATAAGCTCTGGGACCTGCCTATGCTTCAATGATAACGGGGATTTAGTACACACCTTTTGGAGCTGTTCTGTCCTGTCACATTTTTGGGAGGAGGTGCTGGGGACAGTGTTTGGTTTGAGTGTCCCCAGGAAGTCAAAGCTGGTCCTGTCGCATGTTGCATGTTGCGGAAGATGTGGGGGGTAACAGATCCTCAGAGGCCGTTGCTCTGGTTGGGATTGTTTGTGACCTAAAGTGACATTCTGAGGGCATGAGAGAGTGTAGAGGCCCCGTCCAGGGAGGGATGGAGAAAGGGCATAGATTTCTGTATGGGCTTGGAAAGCCTGATTTACCAGGGGGCCCCCGTAAATATGGCAAGATATGGAAAGACTGGGTGGAACATCGAGGGTTCACATAGAACCTTGTCCGTCTAGGCCCTGGCTCATAGATGAAGAGTTGCACTCCTTCGAACCCATATCAAGTTGAGACCTAAGAAGGGGGATACATTGACTCCTCGCATCATACCTGTGTTTATGCTGTTTGTCTTTTAAACTGGACTGTTTTTTCTTTAAACCAAAATAAAGATTTTTTTACTTGAATCGGTTTATCCGGTACTCAACATCTTCACCATACTGATTGCGTTTTTTTGTACTAAAAAAGAATGGAATTCAGGGCTTGTATAGACTACCCAGCCATGAAGAACATCACCATATTTATAACATCACCAACATTTATCCTTCCTTGGTAATTGGTTCAGTTTCATATATAATTAGCCCTGAGGACAGTTTAGCACTGTCTATGTCCCGAACATGGCCTGGGCGATCTTTCTTAAGAATATGTATGACTAAGGGCTTAGCATAGGCAATGTCTATGAAATTCCCTTATTACTCTTGAGTCCACAAGTACTCTTATTACTACTTGGTATTGTGTAGATAGGACCAAGAAAACGAGTGTGAGCAGATGATGGTATTTGTGGGTCAAGATGTTGGGCTGACCATGAGACCTCAATTGGGTTTGCTTCCGAGAGAGGGGTCTCACTTACTGTCAAGCATTGGTGTTTTCCTGAACCTCCAGGGTTGTATCAAGAGTCATTACTACTGCTTTGGTGGACTTAGGCTTTGCTGGACATTCCTAAGTGGAGTGCCCTCCATTGCTGCAGTATAAGCACAAATTCTACTTCTGACATGCCTCTTTCTTGCTTAGTGAACGATGCACCCCCCTCCAGTTTGCATAGGCTCCGACCTATTGGTGGAGAGGCGCAGCTTATATTTCTTTTCATACTGACTGATGACAACTACTTTAGGGTCATCCCTAGTCGTGTTTTCTTTTACTTATCCAGGTCTGTGATCTAATTTCACTATGAAGTCGCTCAAGTCATTACATGAGTTGGGAGGATCAACTGCTGTACCAGGACTTGTTTTAAGTTGTCAGCAAAGCTAGGATAAAAGACAGAAGAACTATTATCTCGGTCCACTTTTGTTCTGCAACTAGTTGATGGATTGTCTTTCGATAAGAAAGGAGAGCCTTGCTTTAGATTGAGTAACTCATTATTCGCCGCCTACAAATATGTTTGTTTCACGATCATTATCCTCCTAGTCTTCTTGAAGGTGGTAAAGTTGTAAAGCAAAGGATCATTTCACTCAACGAAGGGAATTGGCCAAGTCCTAGCGTTGCCCCCTAAATATGGCCCTGGATGAGTCATAGCAGAATGCAACTGGCTAATACAAGTACTCTACGCAGTATTGGTTCAGGAATATGGTGAATTTCACACTGTTGCCATGGAAGCACTCTGGTAAGACCAAAGGGACTGGAGGTGGCTTGACCTCTGTTGGAGCCCGAAGATGGTTTCTTGCTGGGATCGAAGTAACAAGACTGGGTTGAGGGTTAGGATGTTGGGAGGTGGGCTGGTTGGGAGCAGGGTCTGGGTGGAGGCCGGGGTGCAACCGGCCTTTTGCAAAGACCAGGGTTCTCCACTGGGTCGGTACCTTTTTAGTTCTGCCCTTACAAGGCGGTTCTCTAAGCAAAGAGCCTGTAACTCTGCCTGAATGCTACCTACATTGGCTACAGCTGAGAAGTTGACTGAATTCTTTTAGGGCTGGAGCCCATAGATCAGACTGTTGCTACATGAGCGATGTGGAACCCACCTGTCTCCTTCCCTGTCAACAGTGTTGAATATCTCCAAGACAGTGCTTGAAATTGACCGTAAAGGTGACTAGGGATATAAAAGAAGGCACACCAGAGATGTTGTCGGTTTATAGTCGCACAGCTTTTCTCGTCCAATGGAAGCTCCTTTGAATGTTCTGTAGTCTCACAAGTGACAGGTCTTTTGTACTACACATCAACACAAGACAGCTCTTACTCTCTACTCTTGCTCCCTTCTCTGCTCTGGCATAAATTTCAATTGCATGCAGTTTTTTCTTTTACATAGATTTCACATAACATTCTACAGAAACTGAACGAATACCCAAGAAACTATCTAGCAACAGATGTATCGTAGTATACATTCATAGTATCAAAGGCAAAGTACTTTTATCTTTCTAGAGCCAAGGGAATAGTCACAAGACAGTCCTGTACCGATGTTCTCTACCCAGTTGTTAAAGCTCCACAAATTGTGACATCGCACAAAAATAAAAGTTCACTCAGGATTTGTAAATAACGTTATGAAAGCCCAAGAGATAGTTGTTACTGCACAGCTTAGAATTCTAGGCAGAGTTCCAGCACGTAGATGCAAGGGGCTATTCATGAATCCAACAGTAGCTTCACAATCCAAACAAGAAAAACCAACTCTCTTTAACTAATCACCTACCAAAGGCTCATAATGACAGCGCTGAATGATGCAAGGAGATTCATTCAAGTGAACTTTAGAAGACTTTCCAAGATGCACCACAAGCAAAAACCTCTGAGAAGATGAACTCTGCGTCAGGCTTGAAGATTCTGTCAGCTGGAGAGCTAGGAATACATGTGAAGAATCAAACACAAGCAGAGGAACACAGGTGAAGAGCAAAGCCCAAGCAGAGTCTTCCTCTCATTCAAAAAAACGCAAAGGCAAGCACATGGCTATGCCCTGAAAGTGGCCTTCAGAACAGCAAGATCCTCCAATCCTGTGGTAGATCCTTGAATTGTACTGTTGCTTGCCACTCTGGTGGGAAATACTGTCACTGCTTTAGGAGTGCCCGCATAGGGACAGAATTGGCTGTGCCGGTGATTGGGTGTGGGGGTTTACCACTAGACAACATACTTTTGGCAGCCACATTCATAAGCGGCATGACTCCGGTAACACCTTTGTAGCCGACTTTGAGTGGCAACACCCTGAGGAAGGAGTCAAATGGTGATCCTTACTATCAAAGACGAGAGCTGGATAAGAGTGGGGTGGAGAAGGTGTGGCAGGTCATGACAATGTCTACCTTAGGGGTGGAGGAGTACACGCCAATGCAAGTCACCCACCACCAAAAAACGTTGGTGTCTAGTGGGGGTTTCTATCCCCCTGGTAAGACCAGATTGGGCGTAAGCACCCTACTCTGCCTCACTGTGGACAGAAACACTGTATGGGTCTCAGAGTGGAAGGGAGTATCCTGATGCCAATGCAGAATGCCCCCCCCCCCTTTCCTACAACAAATCTTCCCTTATGGCCAGTGGTGTTTTCTGCCCCTTGGGGTGGGAAGATTGGGGTAAACTCACCAGGGTTGCCTCCCAGAGACAGAAAGATTGTATGTACCTCTGGGGTGTGGCCTAATGCCAATTTGGGCTGGCTTCCCACTCCTTTTTTTTTTTTTAACAAAACATTACAATTTTCTAATGGCTAGTGGTGCTTTCACAGCCCTCTGGGTGGGCAGGTTTGGGAGTAAAATTCTCAGTCTGCCTCCCAAGGGACAGAAAGACTGTATATGCCCCAGGGGTGCAGCCTGAAGCCAGTGTAGGATGACCCCCGCCCTTTTTTCTACTAATAAAACTTCCCTGTGGCTAGTAGTGAAAAGTCTAGGAAACATCCCCCCATCTGACAGAGGTGCTCCTGCCTTCAGCTTCCTGGAGAAATCATGAGGGGGCGTGGGGTCTGCCGAGAATCGGCACACCTCACTGCAGTCTCCCAGCAACACAGGAGTGTAAGGTACCACCTTGTGGCACACTGTTGTGCCATCTCATATCCTTTCTGCTGTTGCTTTAGCATTGAGAATTTTAAGACCACTGGAGCAGCGCTCATGAAGGAGCCGGTTGGGCCTCGAATGTGAGTTCTGGCCTCTCTCAATGTCACCATGTATGCTCAGCGTGAAGCGCTGGAGACCGTCACTCTGCCACTCATGTCAGAAAATGGAATCAGCACCCTCTCTGTGCGGGCAAGAAGGAACAAGATGGAGCTCTGGAATCCCTAACTGTACTCTTATCACTGAATAGGACCCATACAAACCAGCTTCCTCCTCAGCCTAACTCCCTTACTTCTCAGTGCTCTGCAAGTAGTTGGGATTATCTTTGAGGGACATAGAACAGAGTCACTATTTATTTATTTTGATTACTATTGTCATGCTTATTTAATATTCAGTGACTCAGCAATCTCGGCTGTTCTCCGTTTCCACCAATTTAGGGACTTGAAAGAATAGAAGGGTCTGCTGTGATATTTATTAGTAAATTAATTGGATGGAAACGGATGATGGCTGGCTTTCTCCCCGATTGTGTCTGTAAAAACTCCCCTTGCTGCTAAAGCAGGTCTGGATGCCCAGTCTTACAGTGCTCTCTGTGGTGGCAACTACCGCAGTTCGCACAGAATTGACGGCAGCAATGTTAACTAACAGAAAAGCTTATTTTCTTTTTTTTTGTGCTTGTCTGCAGTCTCATCGCCAGTCTGCTGCAGGCATACATTTTTGTCCTTCCATTCTCCTGCATCTTTGTAATGCATTCATGATGTCAAGCTGCCCTGTCAACCATCTTTGATAAGGCAGATAAGGGTGCCAACAAGGGATTAGCTTTGAAGCAAGGATACTGAACAAATTGTCATTACTCGGTGATGCCTGAGAGTGACATCTGAAATAAATTGATTATTACTTAATACACAGAACATGGTTTGGAGACAAATTAAATCAGTCATGTAGGCAAGTGTATATGCTTTCCACATTTGTATTAGAATTAAGCAAATGAAAAAGAAAATATAGGGGTTCTGATCAAATGATATCTCATGGTACATTGACTATGTCTTATTACAATATAATTGGAGTCTCAGAATTTTCTAACATATGACAATGTACTATGTGCCCACTTTCTCAATATGACTAGAGAATGTGTGTTTTGTGTCTTAGGGGTGATGTGAATTGTCCAGAGGAACGATGTGTTGTGGGTCAACGTTTCGGTCTCATTTGGTGAAAATCCACAAGACCATCTTCAGGATGTTATGTTTATATGAAGATGAAGGACTCCACTATAAACATTAAAAGGAAACATAACTGTAGTACAACAACCACATTGGTCTGTATATTTCAGCATACACATGCAGTAATACGAGTAGCAGAACGAAGCGCGCTACTCATAAACATGTGAGCATAGAAATCTCCACCTAGTTTTTAAAAAAACAATAAATCTGGCATATCACCTTGAGAGAAGTCCAAATTCGAAAGATGGTTGTGCCCAAAGTTCCAAAGTGAATGGGACAGAGTTAAAAACAGCTCATGCATAAGACTGTGTTTTCAAAGTATGTGCCCACAGTTAAAGGAGTAGAGTGGAATCAAAATAATAGCCGAAAGGTTTGCTGCGATGGTTTTCATCAGAAATATCAGTTGTTAGTTTGGGTACATCATGAAAAGGATTCTGATGCACTTACTATGTGGCCGCCAAGATGATTCTTGACTGAGATGTATGGAGCCTGGAGTTTGTGATACATCCGGAGCTCAGGAATCAAGTATAGGACCCAGAGCGGCCACTACATAATTGAAATCAAACAGCTAGGGTTTATGTGCCAAAACAATTTGATTGCTAAATCCTGTCAATTGATCACAATGGGGGTGATAGCGTTATGTGTTTATAACGCTCACTTTCAATCGTATGTAATAATGCAGTTCTGGGGGAACCCAAATTCTGTTCAGCATAGTTCAGGGAACAGAGTCACAAACGCTGTCAACGCTTCAGCGTACACACTTGAAACCTGAAAGTGTGTTGATAAGCATAGGAATCCGGAGTGAAATTACAATTAGTATGTGTGCATTGTCAGCTGCATAATGCAGTCTAGAACTTACTCGAGATGTGAGATTTAAATAGAAATCAAGTAGTATCACGAAACTGAATGGCCAAGCGTGCCAGAGAACAGCTGCTTAACACAATTAAAGCACAGCGAATTGCTCTTGCTAAGGTATGTTGGTTCTTGTCTGTGGATAAAAGGAAAAAGACAATGGACACTGTCTAACTGAAATAACTGCTTCTAAACTGGGACTCTGAAGAGTGTTGCGCTGGATAGGTATAAGACACAGAGAGTGGTGGTCCTGTGTATTACAAGCGGGTTCCGTTACTTATTAAAAGCAGCATTGCTGCCGAAAGCGTCGGGCGTGTCCTACACCGTGGTTCGTAGTGATCTGGAAGGTATAGGAAGGTAAATTACTTGGGGGGGGGGTGCAAGAAGACCATTGGTAATTTACAAGTACGGCTGTTCACTTACTTGAACAATTAGTATTAGAACACTGGCCCGGCCTGCTTCAATGAATACTAGTCTATAAAAAAGTGAATACAAGGTATCACAAATAGGCCATAATGATATATCCTTCCCAAATATAAACCTTTGTGGTTAAACTTAATTGGCGGGAGGCAAAGAAGTTGTTCGGTGTCTCAGCATTGTGAGTACTCCCGACGCCGTGAACATGCGCGTAAAACGCGCTGGTTAAAAGACTCAGGCTAGAGTGCTGACCATGGTCAGCCATGCTCGGATTGCCCTAACCATGATACCCAGCACAGAAAAAGCATTGGTTTTTATTAATGGGGAGTGGTTAGTCCATGAAGAGTGTGAATGGATAAACACCGAGAAGTGCAACATTCAATTCAGCATTCTGACATACTCGTCTGGTTTAAAAGAATTATTTTTACCCATGTCATAACAATTGGATAAAGGTCAAGACCAGATGTATCAATCAATCAGGGAATTGTAATCGCGCTACTCACCCGTGAGGGTCTCAAGGCGCTGAGGGGGGGTCCGCAGATCTGTTTAGCCTAAGAGCCAGGTCTTGAGGATCTTCCTGAAGGTGTTCAGGGAGGGGGCGCGTCTGATGACTGCCGGTAGCTCGTTCCAGGTCTTGGCTGCAATGTGAGAGAAGGATCTTCCGCCTGTTCTGGCTCTGTGGATGCGCAGGGTTTCGGCCAGTGCGAGGTTGGAAGATCGGAGGTTTCTTTTGGGTACGTGGAAGTTGATTCTGTCGTTGAGGTATTTGGGTCCGTTGTTGTGTAGGCATTTGTAGGCGTGAGTGAGGATTTTAAAAGTGACTCTTTTCTCCACGGGGAGCCAGTGGAGACTTCGTAGGTGTTGGCTGATGTGTTCGTGTCGGGGGATGCCGAGGACGAGTCTGGCGGCGGTGTTCTGTATTGTCTGGAGTTTGCGGAGTAGGGACTTGTTGATGCCGGCGTAGAGTGCGTTTCCATAGTCCAGTCTGCTGGTGATGAGTGCGTGGGTGACTGTCTTCCTTGACTCAGGGGGGATCCACTTGAAGGTCTTGTGGAGGGTGTTGAAGCAGCTGGCGATGACGGCGTTGACCTGTCGGTTCATGGTGAGTGATTAGTCGAGTAGGATGCCGAGGTTCTTGGTGTGGTCTGAGGGGGTAGGTGGGCTTCCGAGGGCGGTCAGCCACCAGGTGCTGTCCCATGCAGAAGGGGTGGTACTGAGGACGAGGACTTCAGTCTTCTCGGCGTTGAGCTTCAGGCAGCTGTTGGTCATCCAGACTGCGACGTCTTGCATTTCTTTCTGGAAGTTGAGTTTGGCAGTAGTGGGGTCTTTGGTGAGGGAGAGGATGAGCTGGGTGTCGTCGGCATAGGATACGATGTTGAGGCCGTGTTGTCGGACGATGGCTGCGAGGGGGCCATGTAGATGTTGAAGAGGGTGGGGCTCAGTGATGAACCCTGTGGGACTCCGCAGGTGATTTTCGTTGGGTCGGAGAGGAAGGGTGGGAGTCTGATCCTTTGGCTTCTTCCGGTGAGGAATGATCTGATCCAGTCCAGGGGTGTTCCTTGTATGTCTGCGTCGTGTAGTCTGGCGACTAGTGTGCGGTGGGAGACGGTGTCGAAGGCCGCTGATAGGTCTAGTAGGATGAGGGCTGCGGAGTGGCCTAGGTCCAGGAGGGTGCGGATGTAGTCTGTGGTGAGTAGGGCGGTCTCTGTGCTGTGGTTGCTTCGGAATCCGGATTGGGACGGGTCGAGGACGGCGTCCTCTTCAATGAATCGTGTCAGTTTCCTGTAGACTGTTTTCTCTGCAACTTTGGCTGTGAAGGGGAGGAGCGAGATGGGCCGATAGTTCTTGAGGTTGATGGGGTCAGCTGTGGGCTTCTTGAGCAGGGGTCTGACTTTTGCGCGCTTCCAGTTGTCTGGGAAGGTGCCTGTTTTGAAGGTGGTGTTGATGGTGCGTTGTAGTTCGGGTGCAATGGCGGCCGCGGCTCTGTGGTAGATGTGAGGGGGGCAGGGGTCGGTGGGGGCCCCCGAGTGGATGCTTTTCATGGTCGAGGCGGTGTCTTCGGCCATGATCGGTGTCCAGTTGGAGATGGTTGGCTGGCTCGTGTTTCTGGGGGCGGGGGGCCGTCTGTGGTGCCTGGTGGATGGTCGATGAAGTTGTCGTAGAGGTTTTTGATCTTGAGGTGGAAATAGGTTCCAAGCTTGTCGCAGAGGTCTTGGGATGGGGTGATGTCTGTGGCTTCGCTGCGTGGGTTGGTGAATTCTTGAATGACACTGAAAAGTTCCTTGGCGTTTGTGGAGTTGGCCAGGATTTTGTTGTAGATGAAGTTCCTCTTGGTGGCTCTGATCTGGTTGTGGTAGTCCGTCATGGCGTCCTTGTAGGTGGTGTGGTTTTCGGTTGTCTTGGTGTTTCTCCAGTTCTTCTCCAGGCATCTGCAGGTGCGTCTGGCTTCTTGGAGAGCGGTGGTGAACCAGGCGGCTTTCCTGGGGCGTTGTCTGTCGGGGTTGCGTAGCGGGCGAGCTCTTCTGTGCAGTTGGAGATCCAGGTGTGGAGTTCTCTGGCTGCGTCGTTTGCGTCGGGTGCCCAGGTGTGGTTGTCTCGGGTGAGGGTGGAGTTAAGTTGCTCGTCGGTAACCTTGCTCCAGTTCCTTCGTGGTGGGCGTGGGGCTGGGTGCCTTAGGTTTGTTGATGGTGAAGTGTACGCAGTGGTGGTCGGTCCACGGCGGCTGCGTTGTGTGGCTGAATTGGACGCTGTTTCCTGCCGCGAAGATGGGGTCGAGGGTGTGTCCTGCTCTGTGGGTCGGTGTGTTGACGAGTTGTTTAAGTCCGATGCTGGCGAGGTTGTCACGAAGGATAGTGGAGTTGGGGTCGCTGGGGTTGTCGAGGTGGAAGTTCAGGTCTCCAATGAGTATGTAGTTTGTTGAGGCAATGGCGTGGGGTGCGATGAAGTTGGTGATGGTGGTGGCGAAGGGTGTTCGGGGGTCTGTAGCTGAGGGTTCCTCGGAGTGTGGCTTTGGGGGTGGTCTGGATCTGGAAGTGCAGGTGTTCGGCGTAGGGGAAGGTTTCGCTGGAGGTGGTGAGGCAGAGGGTGCTCTTGTGGGTGATGGCGAGGCCCCCTCCTGGGTGGTTGGGGCGGTCTTTCCTCTGGATCTTGTATCCGTCTGGGATGGCGGTTCTGATGTCTGGGGCGGAGGATGCGTTGGTCCAGGTCTCTGTGAAGAAGGCGATGTCGGGCGAGAGAGAGTCGAGTAGGTTCCAGATTTCCATGGCGTGTTTGTGTACGGAGCGTACGTTGAGGAGGATGCATTTTAGGGTGTCGCCGGTGCTGGCATCGGCGGTGTTGGAGGGCCGGGGTGGCGGTGAGGGTCTGGCGGCAGTGGAGGCAGAAGAACTGGCCGTGGGTCGTGTTCGGCGAGGCCTGTTGGCATTCTCCAAGTCTTCCAGGGTTGAGTACGAGGATGGTGGTGGTGTCATAGCGATGGGTAGTGGGAGGTCCAGGGTTCCTGGCGCTGGCCGCGGTCGGGTCGCAGACGGGCGGAGACGAACTTGCCTTTGGCGCTCCTTGGCGCAGCGGCCACCATTCAGTAGGGGAGGTGGGAGGGAGGAGAGGCTGGGAGGCAGGAGCGGGGGAATTCCGGGGGGGAGGGGCCGCAGGGGCAGCAGCGGCGAAAGGAACAGGGAGGCACCAGAAAATAAAAACAGTGGTGGAATTAGAGCAAGACACAGATGGGCACAATAACAGTGGCACAACAGGGAAAAAATTAAGGAAAAAAACGGCTGAGAGAGGTTACGGTGGTTGCAGGCAGTCTGGTCCCAGTTGGAACGGGCAGCAGGCGCAGGAGCGGGCAGCAGCCTCGAACCTCCCAAGGAGGAGGTCGGGGTCTGGAGGCAAGAGACGGCACAGCGGAGCTGCGGGGAGAGAGTGGACCTAGACCGAGGGTCTAGGTCTAGATTCTAAATCGGCATCTCACAACAATTGTAGTATATGAAACAAAATGATGTTTTTCAAACGTATGCAGCACGTTGTGTAAAAATATGAGGTTGGTGTGAATCCTATTAAATGATGTAGTATTGGCATATATGTACACACACGAGTTACTGTATTTACAATTCAGGAAACAATTGGCGTATCTGAACAGGTCTTTACAGGACCCTTTTCATTAGTACATAATTTTAAATAGCATTATATTAGACCCTCCGAAGTGGCGATTGTGCATAGGATGGCATTTGCACTACTAATTAGATCAGATATATGAAAAATCAGTGATCAATTGACATGTTTCTTGGAGATAACATGACCAGAGTATCGTAACATGACACAAGCAAAGACAATCAATGACTGAGATGGTGGAAACTGTGTACTTGTGATCTAGTAAGTTGTTTTTTTATGTTCAGAAAAGTTTGCGAAACATGTATGCGAACTGATTAGGTGTCAATAAGTGTTCATATAGAGCTATGGATTGCCAATCGATGGAAAAATTTAGACCTTTTCTCACACTATCTAATTTCCAGGTCCAGAAGTTTTCTATATACCATCAACTTTGGAGGATCTTATTGTTGGTTTGATGGTGTCTATAAGCCATCATGTGATGTCTGTTTCTGTATATTAGAATTGCATGAAATGTTCAGCCTGAAATGTTCTACTTTGCATCTTGTCCTTGATTGGTGTTGCACAATGCTTTTCCTCACTGGTTGTGTTGTTTTTCCTATATAGGGGAGGTCACATGGGTATTCAGTAGAATAGATGACGTTAGTGGTGTTGCACTTTGAGAAGGGTTTCACAGAAAAATGGCGACCATATATATTGAAGCTTTTGATCATTTTGGTTGTACTACAGGCTATAATTATTGCACTTGTGATGGCCTAGAATGGATGCTACATGGAAAATCTGTTGGATAATTGGTAATGGGCGCTCAACATATGCTTTACCCCTGCCGATCTCTGAGATTCGAGCTTCTTTTAAATGCAATCCGTGATTTCTCACTGAACACAGGGTCTCCTGTCAAAAAATTCTAGTGTTTTCATATTATTTCTTGATTTTGTTAGAGTGTGTGCCAAAGGTGGAATCACAAGCTACTCGGGATTGTTTGGGCCGTTCTTGGATTTGCAGTAAGGCTTTCCTATTGTACCATGCTATTTTAAGCGATCTCCTGAGAAGTCTAGATGGATAGCTGTGAGATTCCATTTTTTCAATGAGCTTGTGGGCTTCTATGACATAATCTTCTTTTTTGTAACAATTCCGTGTTAGACGTAGAAATTGCCCAAATTGAAAATTGTCTTTCAGGGCTTGTGGGGTGGTGGCTGTCATATCTGAGAAGTGAATTTCTAGCTGTTGGTTTAGTAAAGAGAGTCATGTGTAGTTTATTTTCTGTTTTGATAGTGATGGCCAGAAAATGTATACTTGTATTGTTGTGTTCAATGGTGAATTCAAGATTGGCATTTTGATTGTTAATCCAATTGTGGAACATCATCAGACTTTGGATGCCCCCTTTCCATATCAAGAACACGTCATCAATGTATTGCATCCAATTCATTATTTGTGATCTGAAGGGATTATGTGTGGAATCTATATATGTTGATTCAAAGTTAGCCACATAGATGTTTGCTATGTTGGGGGTGAAAACAACCCCCATAGCTACACCCTTGGTTTGCTCATAGAACTGATATTCAAAAATGAAAAAGTTGTGGTTGAGAGGTAGTTCGGTGCATTCTAGAATGAAAGATGTCGGAACACGATGAGGGCAAACTCTAGTTTCCAACAGTTCATTAAGTAGATCAACTTCTTGCTGAGGAATGATAGTGTACAGGTTCACAATACCCATAGTCCCCAGAATTTCTTCGTATGGATTGAATGGATAGTTTTCTGCAGAATTTATGACTGCTGTTGTGTCTCTAATGAAGGTGGGATGTTTAATGATGAAGGGCTTTATAAAGAAATTAGCATATTGTGCTAGTTGTTTCAGGATGGAATTACATCTTGAAACAATTGGACGTCCTGGTGGCTTTAAAGGATTTTTGTGTATCTTTGGTAAACTGTAGTTGCGGGGACTGTAGAGTCTGTGTTTAGAAATGCTGATTCTTTGGGACTAAGCCAACCTTCATCAAGGCCTTTGGAGCTCAGGGCGAGAACACGTTTTCTTATCTTCCCTGTGTGATTTCTGGGGAACTTTCTGTAATGATCTGTAATACGAAGTTGTTTATTCACTTCATTGTGGGCGGATTTGTCCATAAGAACTATCCCATTGCCCTTGTCAGCCAGCTTAATGATGACATACTGTTGAGACAGTAGGTGTTGGAGAGCTGTGTGTTGGTCCTAGGAAAGATTCTATCTACTATAGTATGGACTTTTGAAAAGGTTAATGATCTCTGTAAGAATGGCATTTACAAATGTTACTTTTTTGGAGACCATATGGTTATTTGGACAGAATGTTGACGCATTATGTAGCCCTGTGGTGTCATATACAGGTATTGTCTCGTTCTTAGAGAAGAAGTGTTTGAGACGGACAGTGCTGAAAAAACTATGGAGCTTGATACAAGTCTCAAATGGATCCTTTTGTGTGTTGGAACAATTGAGAATCCAGATGTTAATACTGAATTTTCAGTTTCTATCAAAGTGTAGGATGAAAGATTGAAAATCGCAAGTGTCATGTCTACCATTCATAATATTGGTTTCTGGTTTGTCGTTGGCCAGGGGTGTACTGGTTGCGGTACCATCCATAACCTGAATCCCTTGTTGGCACCCTTACCTACCTTATCATAGTTCCCACAAGGGACTATTGGGTTGCCTTTTTGTGTATTATAAGTCTAGCTCAGACCACGTCTGTTAGATCCATTTATATTATTAGTGTTTTTTTATGTTTGTTCTTTTTATTTCATACAACACTCCGATGTTCTCAAATATCGGAAGCTGAAACTCTCTCTTACACCAATGACTACATTCTCAAGATAGCAAGCGGACCCTCCCTATTAGGTGTGAAAGCTCCCCCCACCCAACAACCTCACAACTCTGACCTAGCCCACATTGGGAGATTGAAAACGAAACTAGTTAGGACAGAACTACATGCCAAGTTCCTAACAGATTGCCTCAATGGCAACATCATCCCAATAGGACTCCAGGTGAAGAACATACCAATTATCTTCGCAGAAGATGATGAGTTCAAAGTTGGTTTCAGTTTTTCCTCAAACGAGTGCTCAAGGATCCCGGCGGTCCTGAGTATAGAAACGGCACTAAAACGCATCAAACTAATTCTGAAAGAAATAGAAGACCTTGAGAAAAAATCAATAGTGATATAATAGTCAGTTATAAATCCCTCCTTGATAAAATAGCAGCTACCATCAAGGCATTCGAACAAATCAACGTCACAAAAAAGGCAAAAAACTCCAAAAAGAAAAAAAAAATATAACAGAGCGAGCGTATCCATATCGTAGAAAGGATTTCTAATAGACCTCAAGTGCAACTGCACAACCCTTCAGAAGAGTAAACTTTTCGGACACAGGTTCAGACACAGACAGCAACCAAGAGTCCGGTAACAAACATAACACTGATTACAGTGACCAACCATCTACATCTCATCAAGCTTTTTTAGGCCAAAACCACAGGGGCTCAGGCCCACGCAGGAGACAGAGCAGGGAGGAAAGGATGGGACCCCAACCACTACACCCCTGGCCTGAAACAAACCAAAACCAATATTACGAATGGTAGACATGACACAGACACTTCCGATTTTCAATGTTTCATCCTACACTTTGACAGAAACTGAAAATTCTGCATTTTCAACTGGACTTTCATTTGTTTCAGTTTCATAATACTACTTGATTTCTATTTAAATCTCACATCTTGGGTAAGTTATATGCCACATTATGATGCTGACAATGCACACATACTAATTGTAATTTCACTCTTGATTCCTACTCTTATCAACACACTTTAAGTTTTTAAGTATGTACACTGAAGCGTTGACAGTGTTAGTGACTCTGTTCCCTGAGCTACACAGAACAGAATTTGGGTTCCTCCAGAACAGCATTACTACATACGATTGAAAGTGAGTATGTGCGTAATAAACACATAACGCTATCACCGCCATTGGGATCAATTGACAGGATTTAGCAATCAAGTTTTTTTGTCACATAAACCCTGTTTGATTTAAATTCTGTAGCGACCACGCTGGGTCTTATACTTGATTCTTGAGCACTGGATTTCTCACAAACTCCCGGCTCCATACATCACAGCTAAGCATCATCTTGGCGGCCCAATAGAAAGTGCATCAGAATCCTTTCCACAGTACACCCAAACTAACAACTTATATTTCTGATGAAAACCATTGTAGCAAACCTTTCGGCTACGATTTTTAATCCACTCTACTCCTTGCACCGTGGACACATCAACTTTAAAAGACAGTCTTGTGCATGAGATGTTTTTGAACTCTATCCCATTCACTTTGGAACTTTGGGCGCAACTATCTTCCGAATTTGAACTTTTCTCCAGGTGATATGCCAGTGTTATTGTTTTTTTTTTTTTAACTATGTGGTGGTTTCTTTCCTCACATGTTTATGAGTAGCACTCTTTGTTTCACTGCTCGGGTCACTGCAGGTGCATGTTAAACTATACAGACCAATGTGGTTATTGTACTACAGTTATGTTCCCTTTTAATGTTTATAGTGGGGCCCTTCATCTTCATTTAAACATCATGTCCTGAAGATGGTCTCATGGATTTTCACCAAATGAGACCGAAACATCGACGCAGAGCCCATCTTTCCTCTGGACAATTCATATCACCCCTAAGAGTCTTGTGGATTCATCCTTTTAGCTGTATCTAGGAATAAAGTTTAAGCATTTATGATAAGAGTGCACCAAGAGCAACTTAATTATTTTTTCCCAGCTCTTTTTATTAGTTTTACAGCACAAAAAGCATTCACATACATCATTCTAAGCATGTCATTCTTTGTGCAGCACCCCAGTTAGACATATGTACACAACAAGTGACAATTATTACGTTTTAAGATATCAAAGTTAGTGGAATAGAATATTGAAGCATTCCTGGATGAATTGAGGAAACAGGGATGCTGGTTCAAAGATGTTTATTGCAAGAGAAAGATCCCATCCATCAGCAAGCCTCCAATGTAGAGTTAGGCACAGCTTCAACTGACTCCTAACATATTCTATCTCAGAACCCCATGGCATCATAGGGTTCTGAACGCAGTACATGACATGTCATAAAATAAGGAATACCACACATCTCCCCCTTCAACAAAGAAACTAACAGCATAATGTAATAACAGGAACAAAAATATAACCAAAACCAAGCATCATATAAAGTCATTGAGATGTGCTGGACGTTTTGGGAATCTAGATGACCGTCGTGGATTCCTTATGCAATTTCCAGCACCGTCAGAACTGTCAGTACAGTGATCATCATTAGATGAACTACCCACAAGTTTTCCTCTGACTGCTACCACTCTGTTTAAGTTCCAAATACGATGGTCTTGAGTTTGAATGGCATTATTAAACATTTTTATGACCTTTATAGGTTTCATGAACTTTGATGATGAACTTCCAAGAAGACCAGGACGCTTTATCATCACCCAATCACCAACTTTTACAATTTTTTTTTTACAGACTTCTTTTCATCAAAATACTTCTTCCTCAGTATAGCTTTCTCTTCGTCCTTCTTTTGCATCATCAAACCATCACACACACTCTCCTTTCCTTTACTCAACTCATATCTATTGACCCACGGTGGCTCAACTGTAGTATTCGGTACTCTACCCTTGAACAACAAAAAGGGTGTTTTCCCTGTGGTAGCGTGAGGAGAGAGTCTATATTCCTCCACCTTTTTAACCACCTCTTTCTTCCAATCCAATGATTGAGATTTAGCCAAGTGAATGGTTTCCTTAATAACCCTATTGAATCTCTCAATCATGCCATTTGCCTCTGGATGATAAAGAGAACATGTTTTATGCAAAATTCCTTTAGAAATCAGAAAATTTTCCATTTCCTTTGAAATCAACTGCACTCCATTATCTGTTAAAAGCGATTCAGGAAACCTTCCTCTGCAAAAAGATTTTTCAAACATTGAATTACGTTATTGGAGTCAATATTTGATAAGAAGAAAATTGCAGGCCATCTTGAATACATGTCAATCACAGATAATATGTATGTTTGAGACTCCTTACCATGAATTGGCCCGACAATATCTAAAGCAATATCTTGCCATGGTTTATTGGGACGCTTTCTTAAAATCATTGGTTGTTCATGCGTACATTTAGATTTATCACTTAACACACATGGAATGCAATCTCTAATTATACGTTCCACCATCTTGTCCATTCCGGGCCACCAATATGACATGCGCAGTCTTTCTTTACATTTTGAAATTCCTGCGTGAGATGAATGCACTAAATCAATGAGTTCCTTCCTAAGACTGCAGGGAGGAATAAGTTTGGTACCTCTAAATAATAGACCTTTGTCCACTGCCAGCTCATTACGCATTATCCAATACGATTTAGTTGACTCAGACCCATCCTTACTACTAATCCACCTCTTTTGCAAAAGAGACATAACTTCACATAAAATGGGATCGCTACCAATCTCCTTACACCATCTTTCCTCAGAAATAATGCTACTATCCACAACACAAACCCACTCCTCATCCTCATCAACTGTATCTTCCTGAAGGGACTCAGAGGAGACCAGTCGGGACAACACATCTGCCACACCATTTTCAATCCCCGGTAAATATTTAAGTGTAAAGCTGTATTCTTGCAAACCAATGATCCACTTGGTAATCCTGCTTGAAATGGCATCCAATCCTTTCTTATCAAAAATTTCGACTAATGGCTTGTGATCTGTATGTACAACAAAATCAACACCCCAAAGAAATTTCTTTAGTTTTTTGATTGCCCAAAACACTGCTAGAGATTCCCTTTCAACTACGGAGTAACGAGTTTCAGGATCTCTCAAGCTTCTGGATAAAAACATTATGGTGTGAATGCCTAAAGGACCACGTTGTTGTAGAACTGCTCCCAACCCCTTTTCACTTGCATCTGTAATGAGAATAGGTCTAATATTGGGATCAAAGCTACTAAGGGATGGTGCTTGATTGAGTTTACCCTTAATGTTACCAAATTCTTCTTCGCAAAGAGAAGACCACTCAAAGTCTATACCTTTTCTCAACAAGTTTCTCATATTCACCGTCGAGGCAGCAAAACCCTTCACAAATTTTGCATAGTACTCAATCATGCCCAAAAATGTCATGAGCTCAGTTTTACTCGAGGGAGGACACATATTGTTTATGGCATTAATCAAATCGGCCTTTGGTTTAACCCCATCACCTGTTATATGGTGACCCAAATAGTTTAAAGAATTGGATCTGAATGTACACTTCTCAGCCTTTATGGTAAGATTGTGATCACATAAACTCTTTAAAACAGATTTTAGCCTAACATCATGTTCAGCTACATCCTTTGCAAAAATTAGGATATCGTCCTGATACACACACACACCTGGAAGATCTTTGAGAATTCCTTCCATAACACGCTGGAACACCGATGAAGCAGATACCAAGCCAAAAGGCATGCGTATAAATCTAAATGTGCCAAAAGGCGTAATGAAAGAAGTGTAATTTCTGGAAGCTTCATCTAATTCAATCTGATGGTAAGCAGATGTTAAGTCGATGGTACTGAAAACCTTTGCCCCCCCAAGAAGAACTAAAAGCTCTGTAATATTCGGCAAAGGATATCGATCCACTACTACATTCTTGTTAAGTTGCCTCAAATCAATACAGAGACGAAGGTCCCCATTGGGTTTGCGTGCTGCTACAACCGGAGCCAACCATTCCGTACCTTCAACCTCTTCAATGATACCTCCCTCTCTCAATTTCGAAATTTCCTTCTGCATATCTTCTCTAACCGAAAGAGGCACATTCCTCACTTTACTACATACTGGAAAGGCATCTTTTTTTAGAATTATTTTGTGACGATAACCTTTTAAACACCCTAAGACCTGTCTGAAAACCCTGGGAAATTCCACCAACAAATCCTTTACAAATCCATCACTCTCTCTACTTAACACTGAATACACACCGTCTCTCAATTGAATGGGTGGATTAGCATTGGGATCTAGATAAACGCCCAACTCGCCTTGGTGCATCCAGCTGATTATGCTGTCACCTCTCTTTGACACATAGATTTTTCCTGAGACAAATCTGTTTTTATATTCTATGAGGCCATTAAAATAACCATGTAATTTAATCGGCTCTCCACCATACGCTAGCGGAATTATGTCAGGCTTTAACAATGTAATTTTCTCTTTAACTTTCTATCATAAAATTCATTAGATATTAAAGTTATTTTTGCACCAGAGTCAAAAAGAACTCTAGTGGTTTCACCCTCAATTAAGATCTCATCAAATGGACTAGTTTTCCCATTAGGTTTGCTTTCAACTTGAACTACAACCTGCCCACATTCAAGACTATCTGAGCTGAAACCACCCATATTGTCGTCATAAATATCCACTTCTTTGACCTTAGGTTTCATAATGCTTTTGCACAATGTAGTGAGATGTCCCTTTTTCTTACATTTCATGCATGTATTTCTGAGTGCTGGACATTTTTTATCATTAGCAAGGTGATCTGCTTTTCCACACCTATAACACTTCCTTTCATAGCTAGACATTACTATATCTTTCTTACTTTGAAAAGAATTTTTCTCGCTCTTATCTCTAGCCACTTGTACTTTTAACACTTTATTATGATCCTTTTTAATAACAGCCACACATTTAATTGAATGTTCTATTCTTTTTGCCACAGTTAAAACCTCCTCCAAAGTGGGTTCATCTCTTAACCAGAGTTCCTCTCTGACCTTCTCTATATGACACCCGAACATAAACTGATCTCTAATTCTCTCATCAGTAAGCCCATCAAATTTGCAAGAAGAGGCAAGCTTTCTTAGATGAGTTACATAAGCCTCAACTGTTTCCTCATCTGCTTGCACGCACTTTGCAAATTGATATCTTTCCAGAATAGTACTGATTTTGGGGAGATAATGATTATCAAGTTTCTTGATGCATATTTCATAATCATTTAGGTCCCTCGCATCAGTAGTAGAAAGATCAGGCAAATGGTCAAAAACATCTTGCCCCTCTGTCCCTAAACAATGAAGAAGTAAAGAGGATTTTCTTTCAGCACTAAGGGATGGCCCGCATACCCTTGCATATCTCTCGAAACGACCTTCCATTTTTTCCACTTTATCGGTGGAGTACCAGGACAAGATAGAAAAACGGAGCTGCTGTAACGTTCTGCATGGTTTTAACTATACTACGAATGATTAATTCGTGTGCCAAACTCAGTATTGTTGATATACAAGTTGTTCCATAAAGTTATTGTATCACTGAGTTGTTTAAAACACGCTGTTGACACAATGAAAAGTGAGTGTGTCACGTGCGCTGTTGGAAAACCGAGAGAAGAAAGAGAAAAAAAAAAAAAATGATCGTGTGACTGGATAGTTATACGCTTGGTATACACCTTAATTCAGTGAGTATGTCAGAGTCATAAAATCTGAAAAACCTTTTGGTACATGTTACTGAATTTTCCAACACACTTGGGCACTTAAAAGAATGATCATGTCACTGATTCACTGATTCAGAAACACGCTTTTGAAACCTTGAGAAGTGTGCGTGTCACCGTGAGACAGAATTCCCAACACTCTTTAGTCCCCTAGAGAAGTGATAGTGTCATTAAAGCTACCTCTGCTTTGGCAACTTATACGTGTCACTGAAGATACTTCTGCTTTAGCATCTTATTGGAGACATGGATGTCACTGAATGCGCATACACTTTATCCTTGTTGACACACCTAGAAGTGAGTGTGTCACTGAAGATACATGCCACAGAAGACACATCCGCTTTATGCTTCGTGACACACAGAGAATGAGTGTGTCACTGAAAGAAATTCGAACAATGCTTGTTGTGATGACACGCTAATCCAAAAGTGAGCGTGTCACTGAGTTGCATCTATTCAGGTGCGGACTGTTTAACTTTACTTTCGCGTGCTGTGCACGAAGATTAACACTCCTTGCGATTTTAGCGTCCGAGGTGTTGCTTTTGGTTACTTAGCAACAGGATCTAGATGCCCCCTTGACTCCACGTAGACAACGTCATGACGTGCTTAATCACGGTCGCACTGTGACGCAGGACTGCATGGAGGCAACATAGGAGAGGAACGGCAGAACTCCAACACTCTACAATCTTACGTTGAGTGTCTCGAGCTCTCGTTTGAACAATGGCTGTTATGGTTCAAAAGATGCAAAGCGCTACAGTTCCGTTATAAGGGGTTCAGCTAAAACCAAAGCCCAAGATTCAGCGTTTCAAAGTCACCACTCCAAAATGCCCATAATAAAGGAACAGGTATTATGGCTTTAGTCACGCATTTTCCGAGGGTGGCACCATCGGTTTCAACTGATATGGGATAAGGCTAGGATAGGTTTCCCCCTAAATTCAGTTGAGAAAAGCTCCAATTAATTCTCCCTCGGCGAGGTTAGTTACTCCGACTCCGAAAGGATAACGGAGGCGCAATAACCATCAAATGACTGCGAAGGGAGCTGGACTTGATGGCGCTTAAAGTCGCAAGTCAATAAATGTCGCAGGTTTAATGAAAAGGATCTAGGAGATGGCAACTTGCATGTAGGGAGGGCTTGACAGCTAATGAGGACAGAAAGCTTATCTCTCACCAATCTCCTGAGTTGGGATCTTCTCCTTCATCCTGCCGACTACGCCAGTGAAGCATTCCTGGATGAATTGAGGAAACAGGGATGCTGGTTCAAAGATGTTTATTGCAAGAGAAAGATCCCATCCATCAGCAACCCTCCAACGTAGAGTTAGGCACAGCTTCAACTGACTCCTAACATATTCTATCTCAGAACCCCATGGCATCATAGGGTTCTGAACGCAGTACATGACATGTCATAAAATAAGGAATACCACAAATATCCATGCACCTCGAACATTGCCGTGTTTCTAAGGGCAGCCTCTCGATTTATACACATATTCTTCTGCCTCGGCACAGTAGTCCATGCCGTTAGTCCAGGCCCACACAGGGGACATGCTCGTTCAGCCCTCCAGTGCTGGGCTCTGTCTCTCTAGGCCACCCAGTCTTCCTCATCCAAAGTGGCCACATCCTCCTCCCAGCGTTTCCTTAATGCCATCATAGGGTCGGTGTTGTTCAATTAATTTTTGATTCACTAAAGAAAAAATGCTACAAGTTCTGCTTTTAGAACAATCTAGTAACAGCCTGAGGTGCTGCACCCTTTCTGCTGACTTCAGAAGGACCTCAAGTAACAAAGTGTTTTTACTGCAGTGATATACAACTGACAGCAAAAGGGAGGACTAAATAAAGTACTGTACTGCAGTGATATACAACTGACAGCATAGGGGAGGAGGACTAAATAAAACAAGCATTTGCAATGCAATCGGTCTCGCCTTTGGGACCTTATATGTATTTAGCTATTCAGCACATTAGCCTGGGTGCTAAAACATCGACTGTTCTTTAAATGGAGGGAAAGTAGGCACAAAACTGCGGAACACACCAGGTATGGGAACACAGAGAGATAAATACTGCTTATGAGCTGGAAATAGTATTGTCCAAAGCTCTGTTTTTAATATAAAATCAGGGCCTTCGGTGGTCATATCACTGAAGATACAAGATTTGAAAAAAGATATTATTGTCTACAAGTGCTCGTGGAAGACAAGTTTCTATGTCCTGGAATCTAGGGAATGGTAAAGTGATTCTGGTATTTTTCTGACCTCTGTTGGTTGTTTTCTATCAAGAAAGTTAAATTGAGGCAGTTGCCAGAAAAATAAAAAAATAAAGTCCCTAAGCAGAAAGCAATTCTGGTATTTTACTGACCCTAGTGGTCGTTTTCTATCAAGACATTTAAATAGAGGCAGTTGAACAGAGAAAAAAAGTCCCTAGAAAAAGCGGAAGCAGACAAGTCCTGGGGCTGATCTCCAGAGCCCACAAAGTACATACAACAGATCTTCCAGACAGCGCAGGCGCTGTCTAGGCTCGACCTAAAAAATCACTATGAGGTAAAATGTGAGGAGCGGTTGTATTATAGAGGCTGGAGGAATCCTTCAAATTTGGGAGGACTTTCTGAATACTAAGCAGAGTCCTGTTTTGGAAAGAAAGAGGGGCCCCTGAATACAAGATAAATGCCTCGTCAGGGAAATACAATGAGGGGAAAAGAGGAAGTGAGCACCTAGGCAAGGTGCATTAACCACATAACTGACACATCAACACCAGTTAATTATAAAAGTAGATACATATAATAAGCAATGACCAAATCAATATTCTTTTATTATTGTTTTTTTATTTTATTTTTAACTTGAATTTGATAATATAAATATCTACTTATTTTTGCATGAAAAAATATATTGTCATTACAAATATAAACACAATTTAAAAACACATTATTTAGTGTACATGCAGACAACTGATAATTATATCCACATATCTTAGTTGTCTCTTTTCTACCTATTATTTATATTAGCTGAAGACAAAAATATCGTATGATGAAATCCTGTAAGCAAAAACTATAACCTTACTAGAATCTGAACTGTAGAAACAAATAAATTCTTGAATTCTACAACAAATCATACATGTAATGCATTCAATACACATCCATCCTTATGATGGCATGAGGAAACTGGCGGTTTGAGATCTAACAACAGCTACGCGCGTTTCGGCTTAGACCTTCGTCAGGACTCCGTCACAGGTTCTTTGATTCAGGCACAAAAAAGAATGTGCCCTGCATCCCAATTTTATTTGGTTTATCTGCGGCAGCTCTGTTTATTTATGCTTGGAACGGGGGAACCGATTTCGAGTCTCGCACGGCACACAGTTCAGAATGATTTATTCTCGGTCTGTATAATTATTAATTTATGCGCAGCCAGCAGCAGCTGAGACTGAGGCAGCACTGCAGCGCCCCGGCAAGCGCATTACGAATCCCCCGCCGCTTCTTCTCTGGCGATCTCACTTCCTGCGTGAGGTCACATCCGGGTACTAAGCAGAGTCCACCTGCTGAATTTCCTAACAATATAATCCATATGGTGGATGAAAATTCAGCGAGCGGAATCTTCTCCATATGGAGCATGTCCTTGAGAAATTGGATGATTTCAAGTTCTGTTCGAACTCTAAATGAGGCTTGCTGTCATTTGCATTTGTGTATGGTTTACAGTGTTGCCAAATATGTTTTTTTGTTAACATTTTTGCAAATGGTAGGTGGTGGTATTACGAGTGATGAGACCAATATCGGTATGTACTGAGAATAAGTAGGTGTGGGTGCAAATATGAACATGTGATAGGATTAAGGCGTGATTGGACAAATGCTCCCATGCAACCAAGTTTTCTGGATTCATGCCCCTCTAGATTTTAGAGTGCAAATCTGAACAGGTTTTCAAGGTGAGAGAGTGATTGTGCAAACCTGAACATACATGATGTTGGTAATTCTTGACACATGCTGGGCATTCTTGGTATGGTGGTGCACACTCCTGCATAATACTTTCACTGGCATAATGAGGGTAATTCATGATATTTTAAGGCACTCTCTGGACATTGCTGTCCATCCTCTGGTTTGATGCATGCACTGGCATAATGTTAATAATTCTTTATGTAGTGAGCATTCCTGGCACTATGTTGCACAGCGCTGGTGCAATGCTTGCACTAACGTAATGTTGGTGATAGTTGCCATTTTTAAACACTATTCCTACTGCTTTTTAAAGCATCAACTTCTAAGACTGGTGTAACCTGTGTGCATCCATCCATGCACTCAATCAATAATCCATGAATGCACTCACAAATGTAGTTGTCCATCCCTTATTGCACCTGCTTTATTAACAATTCATATATCTATAAAGTCACACTCATATATATCTATCAAGCATTCTCACTAAGTCAGATGTTGACTCATAATCACATTTACCCACTCACCCATCTACACTGCCAATCACTGAAGAATGAGTTTAAGTAATAGAATATCCAGGCCTTTTGTCTTTGCCAATGCTTGTTATCAATTGTGTCCCATGTTTGTTTTGAGATGCACTCATGCTTTAAACTGGTCTTCATCAGTTAATAATCTTTATTTATAAAGCTTCTCCTTATGTACATAAGTCACTGTTCCCTTTCTTCTGCAGGAGACAAAGTAAGAGCAGAATCTCAGCACGGACCTTGATCACAGACACACCAAAACAGGTCAGTCTCAGGGCACTCTGAGCATTGAAAGCTGGTATTTCTTAAGGGGGATGGGGAGAGGGGTGGTGTGAGCAGATGTGGAAGATTGATCCTGGGAGCTCCTCCACACCAAGGTCTCCATGATGGAATCTGTATCATTGATCCGTGCCATGTTTCCTTACTTATGCTTTCTTATTCAGTACTTTATTCTAACTATTAATGATATGGCCGTGTGTATGTGGAGCTTGCACCAGCTTTGTAAAATCTACATGAGATTTGTGCCGGATTGGAATGTATCTTTCATACATCACCCACATTTGTACCAGTTTTGGTAGCTCGTGGACATCTACATCACCATTGGATATATGCCCAAGTCCGCTTGCCTTTTTGGATTGGTGTGAGACTTACTGAATAAGTACTAGCATGTGCACTAGAGACTGTTTCTGTGAGTGTCACTGAGAGAGAAGGGCATTTGCTCTCCACAATACTTTATGCAAAGTATGGTCTTCTCACAAAGATTAGTGTGATTGGTTATTGGGGGATGATTGTGTTGTGCAGCCTGAAGTTAAGGTCCAAGTCTCGAGGAGAACAAAAATAAACAAATAAATGATGGTGACTCGCTTGAATTAATCTCAGCTGCTGGTAATTGCGATGGGCCGCAATCCAGTCCATCGTTTTATTGCCCATCGTGCCACCTGAGCGGTACCAGTCGTAAGGAAATCCGTTTTTGTCCTGCTCCAGTAGGAACAGTCCAGCTTAAACTGCCTGCCAGGTTCCTGTTGAGCTGCAACCAAAACAACCCCATACCGGTTTGTCAATTTGAGGCTCATCAGTAGGGTGCACTTTGATTACTATGGCACAGTGAGCATGGTGCCCATGCCTGGGTATTCCCGTTACACTGTAGGCGTTGCACTGAAGAAAACAAAAACATGATGGATTAATTACTTGAATTAATCTCAGCCACTGGTGATCACTGTGGGCTGCAATTCAGTCCATCATAATTTTTTTGCATTGCTTCATTATCTTTCCTTTAAGCATTGATTCTGAAAGCATTCCTTTGAATTTATGACTTGGTGCCCTGCAAAACGGTTTTCCTTTAAGACACTTTTTTCTGGCTGGCAAGGTGATACTCTACTTCTCAACGGACACCTGCGTAGCACCAGAGCTGGGATCAACCATTGGGACTAAGAACCAGGAAATGGGCTAAGGACCAAGAAAGAGGCCTGTTTCAAACTTGGATTGCTCAATAGGTCATTCACAGGATAGGAAAGGCATGATTCCAGTACTCAAATCTCCAGAGTCATGAAAGAAACAGGAGACTGTACCGTCTTTGAGTCAGTAAGATCCTGTAAGAAATTGGGTTATTAGTTGAGAGGGATGGGAGCCATACTCAAATATAAACAAAATTCTTGTCAGGGTGAACCACAAAGGTCACTATGTAAACCTATGCTTAACCCTCTGGTAGCTTGGCACAAAAAAGTCAGGCTTAACTTAGAGGCAGTGTTTAAAGTATTTATGCAGCACTCAAACAGTAAACCGTGAAAACACAACACAAGAAAAATCCCAAAACAATTTAGAAAATTAGAAAAATAAAAAATGACACCGAAATGACATAAATTCAATCATTAGAGCCGGAGTTATGAATTTTTTAAATTTTAATGAGAAAATAGCGATGGGGTAAAAACACAAATTCAAGCAGACTGCGATGGACCACTGGTCGGATACAGGGACCAGGTTTGTCCATCTGAAGAGCTATCTTCTCACGTCCGCGCATGCAGCTGCTGTTCATGTTGGTGGGGGAGCTGCCAGGAGGTCGTTATTGGCCCAAGGAGCAGGTCGGGTGCCCTGGACAGTCACTGTTGGAGCTTCGCGTTGTCGGTGGACATGGGCTGTCAATGTGAGCACGAAGCGCAGGTCTCTAGTTGAAGCTTCGCTTTGGTAGTCGGCGACAGTTGCTGTTGGTGCGAAGTGCAGGTCTAGCTGGAGTTTCGCGTTCGTTGTCGGTCGTCCTCTCTGCTGCAAAAAAAACCTTAGTGGTTGTGAGGAGCCCAAAACGTCGGTATTTTCACCTCGGAGTCAGCCAAGGATCCTAGACATGGGCGGCACCTCAGGACTCATTCTAGCAGAGGCCAGCAGCAGGGCTCAGGCAGGTCCAGTTGGTGTTTGGCAGTTGCAGGGAGACCTCTGGAAGCTTGTTTGTCCGGTAGTTCAAACAAGTGGTCAGCCAATTGACCCTTAGAGTCACTTGTGGGGAGCCTGAGTTCAAGGCACGCAGATCCAGTCTTCCTTCTTCAGACAGTAGGGCCGTCCTTCTGAATCTTCCACGCGTCCAGAAGTGTTCTGATAAGAGGTTCTGAAGGTGCCACTTTTATCCCCAGTGCCCTCCTGTGTCTAACCTTCCCCCTTTCCTGGGATAGGCTCCGAACTGTCTAGGGTAACAAAGTGCAGCCAGGCCTAGGTGTGAGCTGCATATGTCAGTGGCAGAGCAGGCCGCCCTTAGAAGTCAGGAATGGGGTGGGCAAGCCCTGAGGCTACGCTAAGAAGCTCAGGAAGGCTGAGTACAACCACCCCAAGACATCCTGCTCAGGAAAGAAACACCCAAGGCTCTTTTGTCCCCACGTCTGGAAGGAATACAGAAAAAAACACAGTAGAGCCTTTCACAGTCATGTTACAATGGACACATCCATAAGGGCACATTTGGTTAGGAGGAAAAATGACAGCTTTATAAAAATGGCATTTCCAGAATAGTAACTTAAAATCCGATTTTACCAGTAAAGAGGATTTTAATTTACAATTGATTTAAGTGGAATAATTATTTTTCTGTACATCTTGAAACTGAAGTTATCACCTATTAAGTGTAATAAGGTAACCCAGTGTTAATCAATGTGAGAGATAGTCTTTCAAAAAAGGAAAACTACTTTAGTAGTCAAGTCTCGGCTCTAGCCAGCTCACATGCGCTGTCTCAAAAAGAGATCTGTTGTCTATACATTGTGGGCTTCAGCCTGCCCATAGGCTTCCAGTTTGCTGGCTCCATTGTTGCTCAATTATTTGTTCTCCCCATTTGTCCATGGCATGCAAGCGTCATGCCTCTTCCAGGGTTTAGCCCTCCCCAAGAGCAGCGACCAATTACTGCTAAACATACTCAGCGGCAATTTTAAGGCATTGTTTCGGGACTACTTTTTTATTTCTTTAAGCGCGCTAGATGGTCCAGACTGTCACCAGAACTCTGGAAACAATGCCTTGCCGATGTCAGACCCACCCTAGACGAGAATCCTACCTCTGCCTATGACAAATATCCAAATTGGATTTCATCCTCTTTGGATCAAATCATCCCCCCAGAGAGTGATTACCAAACGAGCCAAGGAAAAAATGTCTCCTTGGTACACTCCTAAGTTGAGTGAACTTAAACAACACTGTAAATGAGCAGAGAGAATATGGAGGAAGGACTATGGGGGAGTAAGTAAGCAGAGCTACAGAGGTACCATTTAAAATCTACAAAACAGAAATTGAAAAAGCTCAAGCATTTTACTTTGAAGAAAACATCACTCTGGCAAACAACTCACCACAGGAATTTTTCCGTATTGCCAAAACTTTACTTAACCCCCGCCCCACCCCGTCCACTTATACTAATCCAACACTGCAACCCGGACGATGTAACGACCTAGCCAACTTTTCTTACAAGAAAATTCAAAATTTCTATGGCCTATTTCTTGCTCCCACACTCACCTCATCACCTCTGTGCAATAACGCTCACCTGCCTACTTCTGGTTTAGGATTAATGGAATTTCCTGAAATTAATTCTCACAAGCTAACAGAGATCTTAGAACAAATTAAATCTGGCTCTCCGTGTGACGCGGCCCCTCCACACATTCTAGCTATAGCCACTGATGAGACACTCCCTGCTATGCGTAAAGTGATAAATCTGTCTCTCACCTCAGGTGACGTCCCTGTGCCCTAGAAACTCGCTATGGTCAAAGCATTACTAAAAAAAAAAACTTGGACCCACTGGAGTTGGGGAACTATCCGCTCATTTCTCTCCTTCCTTTTATTAGCAAAATAGCGGAAAAATACGTTAACCAGATTATTTCCGATCATCTAGAGTCACAACCTACTCCACCCTACCCAGACAGGGTTTAGACCCAGTCATGGTACAGAGACCGCCCTCATAGCAGTGGTCGAAGAATCCAAGAGATAACTCAACATGGGGGTATTGGTCGCCATCATCCTGCTTGATCTGAGCTCCGCGTTCGACACCGTAAATCACAACATCCTTGTGCAAAGACTGATGAACATTGGATTCTCAGGAACTGCTTTTTATGGCTTCAATCGTTCCTGCAAGACAGGGCTTTTCAGGTCTTCAAAGAGGGTGGTCTTTCTGACCCTCTCCCACTCAAGTGTGGAGTACCTCAGGGTTCTTCCCTGAGCCCCACACTGTTTAACGTTTATATGAGACCTTTGGCAGACATTGTTACCCCATTTGGAATCTCAATAGTCACCTATGCTGATGACACCCAATTAATTTTCTCTCTCAATCATGGACAAAATTCCCCCCCTTACCCCCACCACACGTTGGAGCCCTGCCTCAGGAAGATTGCCAAATGGATGGAACACTCCTGCCTTAAACTAAACGGAGCTTATGATTCTTGGCAATAGCTCTAAGGTGAGTTGTGAGCGCTAGACCGGCCAAACTGCTTAGGCCCCCATCCCCCGCAAAACAATGGCATCAAGAGCCTCGGGTATGGATAGATTACTCTTTCAAATTCGACCTTCAGGCAGTGAAGCTGGCTGCCACATGCTATGGGCTCCTAAGGATGCTGAGGAAGATTCTCCCACTCCTCCCCTTCACCTCCAGGAGACTGATGATCCAGACCCTCATTTTATTCAGACTCGATTATAGTAACTCCCTTTACCTAGGTGCTCCAAAGAGAACGATTAGGAAGCTTCAGGTGGGCCAGAATTGTGCTGCCAGACTTCTGCTTCAAGTCCTTCGACACCAATCTGCCAGACAAGCCTTGAACTCCCTCCATTGGCTGCCCATGGACGAGAGAATAAGGTTCAGGTGTCTCTGCATTGCCCACAAGGCCTTGTGGGGCGATGGCCAGCGATTTCTCAGCCCTTGCTCTCTTATTATCTCCCTTGTAGAACTTTCGGTCCTCCACTGCCCACCTAGGGATCATCCCTCGCATTAGGAGGGAGAGAATGGGAGGACGATCCTTCTCGTATAGAGCGGCTTCACTGTGGAATGCCCTCCCCTCTTCTCTCCGCTCTGAAAACCGGCTGCTTCCCTTCAGGAAGAGGCTCAAGACCTGGCTTTTTCAAAACCTATCCCAGTAATAGGACCCCCCCCTTAATTAGTATTTTGTGCGGTACTATCAGCCCTGGGATGCCTATGGGTAGCCATGCGCTCTATAAGTGCTTATAACATAACATTTTCACGAGCGCTACTGTTTTTACTCGCACCTGTGTAATGCTTCACACCGCTCTTTGTTTCCCGCTCTTGCTGATATATGCTGCCTCGTCTCAGCTTGCCATACGGGTTCAAGTCCAGTCCTAGTGCTCAGGCTCGGTTTCCCCTACCCTGCTAGGTTGGTGCGGCTCGGCTCTGCTCCCCCTCTATCGTTTTTCCCTCCCAGACCGCAATGCCAACCCCATTGCCTAGATGGTTGCTGTAGTGAAGCTCGTACTTTTTGTACGGCGAGGACTTGACTTGCATTCACGTTTCGTGGAGCGTCAGAAGTCAGTTTTCACAGAGGTTTGGAGTTCAGATCGCTTTGTGCCGTGAACTATAGTGCTTCTACTAACGCAGATTATTGGCTACGGTCAGGGCCGGCGCCAGGCATGGGCAGTGTGGGCAGCTGCCCAGGGCCCCGCGGCCGTCTCACTACGAAGGGTCCCCCCACCAGTCCATCATCCTTTTCAAATGGTGCCATTGTACGAGTTACAGATGGGCAACCCCCTCCCTTGGGGGTTGCAGCGTGCAAGGCCCAAGGCGGGGGCCCCCCTCACCTCGGTCCGGCTGCCATGGGCTGAAAGAGCAGTATGACACCCCAGTACTTTCAGCTGCTGCAGACTGGGCAGGGCTGGGTTTGTGGCCCGATCAGCTTTCCTTTGCTGGCAACTCTTTCTTAGCCGAATCGTTGCATCTGCATGATAACAGCGGTTAGGCAGCTACTTGAACTGGTGTGAGGTGTGAAGTGAGCCCTGCCCCTGCATGAATGAAACTCAGAGCATCCTGCAGGGCTCACAACAAAAACATAGAGTGACCTCACGTCACAATAGGCGCTGCTCCTTCCACTGAAGGGAAATAGAGAAGAGCACAAAATGGAGAGAGGGGTTATTTTTCTTTTCTTTTTTTGCAACTGTTTTTTTTTTTCTTTTCAAACAAGCATGTGCATTCAAAAGAAACATAAACATAGTTAAACATAAATAGTAACTCCAGTTATAAGCGCTTGGCGTTTTTTATATTCATGTAATTTACATGAAACGAAGGAATATTGAACAATTGGGTCTGTAAAAGAATAGTGGAGATGATAACATTGAGTTGGGGGAGGGAAGGAGGGCTGACCCCACATCCATCCTTACCACCCGGGGGGAGTGCAACGAGCCTTCCAAGATGCACCCAAGCTATATAACTCGTCAAACCACACACCATTCCTTGTTTTACGCATCTGAAAAGGTAGCATTACTCCCCGGCATCATGTTTGTTCACATCTGAAATCCCGAATTCCCGTGTTTCTGGGTGCATCTGAGGAGGTCTGGTGTTCTCTTTTGCTTTTAATAGATGTATCGAGGGAGAGGCACATCTAAACGGGGTTAGGCAAACAAAAGAAGGTAAGAGGTGGGGGAGATGACAGAGTACAGCAGAGGTGAGATCTGAACATAAGGGGCAAAACAGCTATATAGAACAAGACGCTTAAGGAAAGGGAGTTGGGGAAGGAGTGATGTGTATGTAATGGCAGAATCAATGAGAGAAGGGAAGAGTCTTGGTTAGTTAAAAGGAATAGCATGCAAAAGAGAAATGTAACAGGCTTGAGGAGGGTGGGAGGATGGAAGGGGAGAGAATGTTGTAAGTAACACAAGAGCAGTGGTTGTAACACAAAATTATGGGGTCCCTCTCTGCAGAATGTGATAATGGGCCCCTGAGTCATCCACATCTCACGGATATTCATTGGCCCTGGGCTGAATGGGAGCCCCCTGGTGGGTTTGGGGCCCCCTGAAGTGTTGGGGGCCCATCTGTGCTGCAGGGGCGTGTATTGCGTCCTGGCACAAGACGCGAAGCAGGGTAAGAGGCCGGGGAGAAGAGTGGTGAATAGCAGTGCATGTAGGGGAGAGGTGAAAGCTTGAGAGGCAGAAACAGTGAATGGAGGGTAGAGGTGAGAGAGAGATAAAACATGAAGAGTTAAGCACCGAGGGGAGAGGTGGGCATGAAGGGTGCAGAACCAGTGAACAAAGTTGAGGCTGGAGTGAAAGATGAAAGGCAGTGCTTGGGTAGGAGAGGTAGATATAAGAGAAGCGGAATCATCAGGAGAAATTAAATGTCATGGAGAGGGAATGGTGAGTGTTGGATGTAAGAGGGCAAGAGAACCAAGAGCAGGTAAGAGGCTGGGGAGAGAGGCAGGGGAGAGGTAGATTTCAGAGAGGTAGAACCAGTGAGAGAAGGTTAGAGACTGCAGAGAGATGAGAGGTGAAGGGTTCAGCAGGTAGGTAAGAGGTGGGTGTAATAGAGGCAGAATTAGTGAGAAAGTTGAGACAGTAGTAGAGAGAAAGTGAAGTGAAGTGTAGAGCATGGAAGGGAGACGTGGATATAAGAGGCAGAAACAGTGAGACAAGGTAAGAGGCAGGGGGCTCAAAGAGAAGAGGTGGATGTAAAAGGGACAGACAAGCAAAAAAATGTTAGGAGGCAGGAGGAAGAAATGCGAGGTGAAGGGCAGTACATGGATAGGGTATGTAGATGTAAGAGAGGCAGAACAATCAAGAAACCTTACACAGAGAAGAGAGAGGGAATGGTGAGAGGTGGATGTAGAAGGCCAGAATCAATGAGAAAAGTAAGAGGCAGGGGGAGATATAAGGCATACAGCATGGTGGAGAAAGGTGGATATAAGAGGGACATAACGAGAAAGAGAAGCAACGAAGCTGGGGATAGCAGAGAGATTGATGTAAAAGGGGCATAATCCACAAAATAAGGTTCGAGGAAGAGACGCGAATAAGAGTAGAGCATGAACGGAAACAGGTGGTGTAAGGGGCAAAATCAGTGAGAAAAGATTAAAGTGTTCAGGAGGATGAAAATGGAGAGAAGATGGAAATGGGGCAGAGCCAGTGACAAAAGTTAAAAGGCTGGGGGAGAGATGAGCAGTGAAGGTAGTGTATGGATAAAAGTCATGGCTATAAGAGAGACAGAACCAGCACGTGTACATAAGCAGAGTAGCAAGAGAGAAGTGGATGGAAGAGAAAAGACCCACCAAGAGATAGTAAGGTTGGATGAAGAGCGAGAGGGGAAGGTAGATGTGCAAAACCAGCAAGAGAAAGTTAAAGGCTTGGTGAAAGATTAGAGATGAAGAGTAGATCAGGGAGGTAGAGTTCAATGTAAGAAGGGCAGAATCAGCAAGAGGAGAGAGGGAAGAAGGAAGGGGAGAGGTGTATGTAACGAGGCAGGAGCAGCAAGAGAAGATAAAAGGAAAGGGGAGAAGGGAAAGGCATAGCTGGATTTAGGATGGAAACCAGCAGGGAAGATAGACTGGGTGGAGAATTGAGAGGTGAAGAGTAGGGCAGGGAAGAGAGTTGTGGATTTAAGAGGGGCAGAATCAGCAAGCGAATATGAGAGGCAAGGTGGAAAGATGAGAGGTAGAGTAGAGCATGGAGCTTTGAGGGTCAAGATGGATGTGAGAGTGGCAGAACCAGAGAGAAAAGGTAAGAGGCTTGGGGATTGGGGCAGGTGAGACATCAAGAAGAGAGCATGCAGCGCGAGGTGGATGTAAGAGGGGCTGAACCAGCAAGAGAAGAAAATAGGCTGAGCAAGAGGTGAGGTAAAAAGCAAAGCACAGAGAAGAGAGGTGGATGGATGTAAGTGGGCAGAATCAGCAAAAATAAAAGTAGGAGGCTGGAGGAGAGGTAAAAGTGTCTTTGAACTAGCATGTGCTGCTAAGTACATTGAGCCTTCTGCCAAAGTTTGCAATTACCTGTCGCTTTATTTTCCAAGTAGAAAATTTGGCTTAGGTTTGCGATGTGTGTCATCCTTCACAAAGGTTTGTGATCTTGAACCATCCTCAACATGTCTGCGGAATTACAGCCTGCTCTCTGTGTACTCTTACTCCTCTTGACCTTTTCATTAAATCTAGCTCCCATTTGGGACCCTTTCCTGCCCATTTCATGAATGGACATCTAAAGATCATAGCCCCTGCCCTGACCTCCATTTGCAATATTGCCCTTGCCTCGTCATCTGTCTCTACCAATGTAGAAAAAAACAATAAAACCCTAAAGAAAAGCTGCGCTTGTTCCTCTGCTCAAAAATCCTTCAGCAGGTTCAAAGCTTCTCGGCATCATCTAACGTCTCTTTGCTGCCTTTTTCTGAAAAATCCTTGAAAAATGAGTCAACTGACAAATCTCTTTCATAGAAACTAATTTACTTATTGATTGCTTGCCAGTTGGATTCTGACCCTACCATGAGTTGGAAGTAGCATTTCTTGCTGTGTCGGACAGTTTGTGCCTGATTCTTGATCAGGAAGGCAGAGCAGCCTTGATATTACTAAATTATAATGTCAAATTTATCAGTTTCCCATCCGGTGCTTTTGAATCAACTGGAACAACCTGGAATTCAAGGTATTCCCCTGGCGTGGCTTTAGCTTTATCCTTTCTGAGAGGCCTGGTCTCTAACCAAGAAAATGTTTTGGACTTGCATGCAATCAGTTGCTTTTTGGATAAAGACAAATTCATTAAAACTATATAGCAAAACATCAGGCATCCGCATCTTTAAGGTGCCTGGTACCATATACACTGCTCTTTGGTGGCCTCTGGAGCTGGGCCAATCAACCACCATGGTTGTGACAACAACAAAATCTTGGATTTATTTTCCAACTTCTTCTCTCCTTGTCTGGACAAACAGTGTGTTATCTACTTCTACTACATCCACATGCAACACAAAATCCTGCATTTTCACCCATCACTGCTGCTAGACTGTTGTACAGTCAATTGTCTTCTCACAACCAGATTATGCAAGTGTTCCCTGTCTTGAACGTCCCACCTTTTGCATTTGGTACCCTTCAGATCATTAAGAACAGTGATAGGATTCTAATCCGAGGCTTCTCTAGATGCTCTTTCTGCTGATTCCCGCTACCAAACGATCTATCCATTTGCCATTGTGCACTGCATAAAAGGGCACGCTCATTCTTCAGCACTATATTATTCCTTCCGTTTATTCCAGGATCTTACAATCTGTAACAGCCATGCTCCTGTGCCATCCTAAAATTAAGAGGAAACATATTGGCGGTAGATCCTTCTCCTTTCTAGCTGCACAGGACTGGAAATGTCTCCGTCTTGAGCTATAGTGCAACTTAAATCTTCTGGGAACATTTTTTAAACTGGCCTTTCCATACATTAGTATAGCCTGTACCTTTTCCTTGGAAATCCCTTAGCGCCAGGATACCTTCTTGGTGTGGTATTTTCATTCATCTCTTTCAATAGAAGAATAACTAAATAAATTTGCATTATCTGCACTATTTGGTGTAATTTAACAAAACACTCTGAGGAAAGGAAAAGGTGAAGAAGCCCAAATATCTTGTAAAAGTAGTTTGAAGGGCTATTAGGTATCTGCTCCAGTGTGTTTTACAGTGCATCAGTTGACACTGTCCAAGAAACTAGAGCCATATATGCTACACACTAGTTATCCTGTCCAAAGAGCATTAAAATACATTTACCAGGCTGCTGCACAGGGTCAGTCTGGTTATGCTCCCTAAGATAGCCTGATCTGTCGGGTTTCTAATCCAGCTCTGCTGAATGCCAAATCCTCAGGAGCGAAGATGAACCTCCACTCTCCCTCAGGGTATCACCAGATCTGACTGCAACCAGAATACTATTTGTATACCCGTAAGGGAGAGAAGAGACCGCTCAGGACCACCCAGGGGACAGGAAGGCAGGGTATCTTCAGGAGTCTCAATAGGCAGGGTATATACGTGAAGGCTCTACGTAAAGAATAGAAAAACAAGGCAGATGAGAATTAAATATATTTAGCTTGTAAATAGTGCCTCCTATGCCCCACCATGACTGATGCCCCCTCCCAGGTTGTGTACTCTCTCAGACTCACCGTCTGCCTTCGCAAGACGCTGCGGTAAAGTTGCACAAGAATCCAGCCAGGGGAGTATGACAGAGCAGTGCAGATATGTCTCAGATCAGCCAAGAATCCGGAGGTGCAGGTAAGAACAAAAGTCCAGCAAAGACTGAAGTCTGTCGGTGAAGGAGAAACTGTCCCAACACAATTTAAGTATCGTCCGTGAGAGCAAATGCAGCGTACTGAGAAAAGGAACTGCTCTCAGGGGCCAGAATGCAAGAAAGGCTTACCAACGCCTTGGGAAAGAAAAAAATAAATTTCCGCAAAACGCTAATGCGGAAACGCCCACCGGCGTTCAAAGCAAAAATAGGGAGTGCGCGCGCGCGCAACCTTAACGACCAGCTATGCAGTGAGAGAAATGGAATTCGTATTCCTCCTCACCCAGCCTACTTAGTTACTGTAGGCTGCGCCCAGACACGTTTGGGGAGATTCTGTAATGGGACCACCAAGGTCTGTATAGAAACACATGAGGAGCACGTCGGAAGACGCTAGGAGCGAGGGATGTCACGTCCGAAATACAAACGGGCTTCCAGGGAGGGACGGAAACGAGGAACAGATGCAGGGAGGCGTGGTCCATCAGGAAGAAGGTTGCCAAGCACCTGGGCTCGGGAGAAGGCTGCTTTTATGACTCCCCAGTCACGTGCCGAGTCTGTGAGTGCACACAACCTAATTTCCCTATCTACAGCATTCTGGGTAATGTAGTGTCTACAGAGTGACTAGTTAGATCAGAGCCCTAAAGTGTAACATGATCACTGTCAAGTGCAGAATGACAATGGCCCGGCCTGGGCAAGCACAAGATGATGTGCGCCTCTTCCCACAACAAACTATCCCAAACCTCAAGGAGTGACGTGAGGCCTGGGGAATGGCTGCTTTTCAGGAGTACAGTTTGAATTAGCCTTGCTTTGGAGGAGAGAAGAAGGGGCAGTTTACAGGAAAAGAGGGCTGCAGAGGGGAGCTGACTGAGGAGCGAGTTCCTCATTCCATAGAGTACATCGTCACACATGGAGTGATTAGCCAGTCACTGAGCCTAGGTGAGTGGGTGGTCAGTAGTTTTAGGAAGGCAAATATTGTATTGGCAATTGGAAGGACCAAAAGTGTTTGATTAGGTAGCCTAGGGCATGACTGAAGTAATTTATGGATGATGGACATGGTCTTTCAAGGATCTTGCATTCAATTGTCTCTTTAACCAAGATCGAGTGCATTTACCTGAGGGTAGGTGCAATTTGGTTGTTACTTCTTAGGCTAAATTTTAGCCAAGCGACATGTGTCTGGACCCTTCGCAATTTGGCAAGTGTCTTCTCAGGTATTAAGGATATGTGACTTAAAATGTGACTTAAAATCTTTAAAAATGCAAATCTCAGGGATTCTCAGGGATTATGGGAGATTTATTTTGAAAGTCAAACACCGGAGTGAGAGGGGGAACATGGCGGCCACGAGGTAAACGGCCGCGGACCGCCGGGGAGATGAGATGAGGAGGACGGGTGTGTAAGCATACTGCTCCCCCCCCCTACCCCCCCAAAGCTACATTAACAATTGAAACGGCGAAATTACCCACCACATCTTTGTGAATTTTTTCGGATATTTTCGCGGGACTTATGCAGCACCGGTCCGGGAGCAGCGAGGATCGTTGGAGCCGCTCGGAGCCCAGGAGCGTAGCCCTGACGTGGAAGAGAGCTGCGGAGCAGCTGCGGCGCTTACCAGCGGCACGAGCCCTTTTACGTTGCGGCAGAGGCAGCACAGGCTGTCTGGATGGAAGGGGTGTAAAGGCTGGAGAGTGTAGCGCAAAGGTAGCACTGGACACAAGTGTGGCTGTAGCCTCTCAGCCCACGAACAAAAATTGGAGGGGGTGCATAAGAGGACAAGGAGATCCCCAAGTACAGCAGAGTGCCCATATGGAGAAAAGTACATCGTCCTTGGCAAAATCAGGTACCCTGCCAGACAAGATATCTAGGTACACCCTGCGTACCCGGGCGGTTGGAAAATCGGGGGTAAGTTCTGATTTACAATTGCCTTCAGTTTCAGAGGCCCCAAACGAGTCTGCTGGCCAAACGAAACCGTTAAGGCCAGGGAAGTCAGTAAGGCAATCAGGAAAGAGCCCACGGGGAAGGGGAAAAAGAATCTCGCCCCCCCAGGTCAGGGTCACCCCCTCCCTTAAAACCTTTTATAAGGTTTTGTCCCATACAACAACATTAGGGGCAGATAGCGAGAAACCAACAGCTATGTCCCAAAGGGAGTCGGAGAAGGGAGAGGTTCCAGCAGAGGATAACATAGCCTGGGTAGCTGCGGGTGGCATTGAGGCGACTAGTGGATGTGGAGTATCAACTGGAGAGGCATTCCAGATCTCAACACAGAACAGGTTTAGTGCCTTGGAAGTAAGAGATGAGGTCGATGGTGAGGGAGGGCCAAGACAGGTGGACTACCCTGTGATAGAGACAGGGGGGTCGAATCTACATCTTGAAACCCCTTTGGCCTCCATCCTCTTAGGCTTAAAAGAGGAGATCAGAAGTAGGTTTAAAACATCAGAAGCCAACCAAGCAGATATACAAGCCTCTTGCACCGCATTGGCACAGAAACTAGATGACGTTGCAGCATTGACAAACGCATTGGAGGAAGAGGTAGGGCTGATGAGGAAAGACATCACAAAAAATACTGAGGGGCTGGGAGCATTGGTCAAGGAGAATATAGAGCTCAGGGAAGATCTGGAAAGAGTGGAGAACCACTCCACGAGAAATAATTTGAGAGTCCTGAACATCCCGGAGGCTGAGGAAGGGACCAACATTAAGGCCTTTGTAATTAAGTTATTAAGAGAGACCATTTTGAAAGTTAGGCCAGACATCAATTTGGATAGTGAGATACAACGTGTCCATCGAGACCCTTTCAGACGAAATATGCAGAGACAGAAGCCAAGGAAAATACTTGTAAACTTTCTTTCATATACAGTAAAAGAAACGATCTTAACAGCTGCCTTGAGAAATGGATCATATACAGTCCAGAATTATACTTTCTCTATCAGATCCGATGTGTGCCGAGCTACAGATCAGAAACAATGGGAGCTAGGCAAAAGGATGGATGAGCTAAATAAACTTGGAGCCAAAGCCCAACTGAAATTCCCGGCGATGCTGCGTGTCATGTGGGACAACCAGATGCGAAACTTCCGGACAGTGGAAGAGGCAGATGATTTAATTGATACTATAAAGAAGAGGGGAATATCCTGAAGGGTATAGTCCTCGGATTTAAGAATGAATATATGGCATAAGTTAAGAAATTACACGAGCACAGGGAGGTTTGAAAGTCAAACACCACCTCCCCAACCTAATCCACATTGCTAGATTTCATTTCCTTGTAAGGGAAAACTGTGCTGAGTCTGCTATAATAAATCCCTCTTGTTTTGTTGCTTTAATTTACTACTTGTTTGTTTAGTAACTGGCTCCTATTGTAGCTTTTGGCAGTTTTTTCCCCTGGATACACATTCTTGTCCCTATTTAGCCATCTCATCCTTATATCTTTAAGTTAGTTCAGCTCTTTTCATCTCTTAAAAAATAAGTTTGAGAGTAGTTGCTGGGTTTAGGCATTCAGTTTGTAGGAATGGTCTAGCTTTTGGCGCTCCTGCCACCCAACCTGTGTATGTTATCTGTGCCATCTCATCCTCTTATTTTCTTTAATCAGTGCTTTTTGTTGTTTACTGGAGCATTTGCAGGTCACTTACCTGAACCAGCATGGATCCCTTTATGTTGATGTCCATGCCTGCTAAAACCAAATTCCTTAACCTTGAACTTCACTGGTGCAACTGGAGTGTCGGGGAGTCACCTGAAGATCCACTGTATAGCTATGGGTCAGTCTGCCTTAGAATTTTAATCATGCACTAATCTGGAAACATCGGTTTTGGAGAGATATAGGCCTAGCTTTTCAACCCAGTTTGACGTGTTGCATTTCCACATAATAGAGCTTTAAAATATTTGCACTTATTCTATTAGGGCTATTATTTGTATTTGTAGCCATCTCAGTGATATCCACATTAGAGAAGTAGCTTCTTGCAAAGCTACTTCAACAGTGCCAGAAAATGATGTCAGTTGACACTTCCTAAGATGTGACTTGCTGTTATACTATATCGTATGCAAATTAGAGGGGCCTCGCATGTTCCAATCCTGCCCGGGGCCCCACAAATCCTAGGACCGGCCCTGGCGGTAAAGCACTACTGACGTCAGTGGGAAAGCTCCACGCTTGCCCGCCTCCAAGATATGCTTTCAGTTAAACCTGTGACCTTGGACTTTTTTTGTGCTGTATAGTACGCTATGAAATGTATTAGTGCCACTAAGCGCAGCCCTGAGAATCGATGCAGACAGATGGTTGTAAGCGTGGTAAGTTGCCAGGGGCGCAGTGGCATTTGGCACTCTGTTAGTTTTGCCCCGTGCTGCGGATCTCGCCAGTCCTTAGATTCAGGTGGTCATAGATATCTGAGCCCTCACGGGAAAGGTTTATGCCCGGCAGTAAGTGTTGCAGGAACTTGGGCGATGTCAGGCTGCAGGGGACATGTCCCAGGTAATGAGATACAGAACGCGCACTCTGTATCCCTGGGGCGTGTTGGCATTTCATCTCCCAGGATGTTGTCTAAAGTAGATTTCGTTGAATGAGCCGTTTTATCCTTGGTGCCAGATGGCACTGGCTGTCAAGCCCCTAACAGACATGGCTCCGCTGAGTTGAGGTGCCAATAAGTCGGCATCTAACAGCTCCTCGGCTAAGAATCCTTCAGGACAGACTTAATGTCTGTAACATAGGCATGGAAATTCAAAGTAAACTCTTAATTGGTTTACACACATAGGTAGAGTAACACTCCTCTTTCGGACGTTTCTCAGTTCAGTACCTCTTCCTTGATGAAACGAAAGCTTTTGTTATCATGTGGACATTTTATTAGAGCAGTATTCATGATTTTAGGTTTTTCGCTTTTTCACACGAGTCCTCAAATCATAACTTGTGTATTTATAGAAACCAGAGTATGACAATTTAAACCTTCGTTACTGCTGGGCAATTTCGTTTCTTAAATGTTTGTTTAGCTGGAACCTTGTCCATCGTTTTTTTGGGGGGTTTTTACGTCTGGCCATAGGCTGCTTTAGCTTTGGTTTGCTCTTGAGAATAATGTTCCTGACCCATGACATATTGCGGTCGGGAGGAGCTTCCTCCTGCGGCATTCATAGCTCAACACTCTCGCTGCCATCTGGGCACTGGTTAACTTTCACCTAGGGCCACAGGAAGGACTGCAAATATTACTATGCGAACATGCACACGTAACACACAGCCACCCCCTCAAAAGTAATAACACACACATTTGAAAGCAGGCACACATGACTCATCCGCAAACTTCACAAACATATGGCTAACAAACATTCACATGGAAAACGCCAAAAGCTCGGAGCTAGTTCATTGTTGGGACATGTGAAACTTCAACCCACATGTCCTACTGCTTGAATATAATTTACCCTCGTCTAGGGGTAACTAGGCCCTACCTTGAGCGTGACTTATAAATATTAAAAAATACGATTTAGGCTTAGCAAATGGTTTATTTTGCCAGGTCGAAATTGCAGTTTAAAAATGCACTACAGACTGTGTGGCATGTCTGAGACGTATGTTTTACGGTGCTACTTTAGTGGGTGGCACAATGAGTGCTGCAGCCCACTAGTAGCATGTAATGTACAAGCCCTAAGTACATGTAGTACCATTTATGAGGGATTTATAAGTAAATTAAATGCACCAATTAGGTGTAGGCCAATTTGACCATGTTTTAGGGAGACAGCACATGCACTTTACCACTGGTTAGCAGGAGTAAAGTACACATCATAATGCCAAGAAACTCTAATTCAGCAAAACAGCGGAGTGAAAGCAAAATGTCTGGGGGAATACCATACCTAGGATCTCGGGTCTGGCAGATCCAATTTAGCTGAAAGGTCTCCATGAATACAACCCACTATTATATGCAGGACAGTGATGTACCTCCACGGCAACCAATCAACCACTCCCCAATTGTACTTCGCCAGGCCTCACACGTCTTTGTAAAAAAGCTACTTGAACCATTCGATATTGAAAAAGATACTCATGTACAAAATGAAATAGGAGGCCTAACCACATTACTTTGAACACTTTTAGGCAAACTGTATTCTGTGTGCAAGGAGGTATATCAGTACATACCTTTTATTAAAAACCGTGCTAAAGATCTAATGTCACACAGGTCACTGCCCTACAAAGCCAAAGGGGGTATCAGCATTTTGTTGGATACATTGCTATGTTAGAGATGTGAAGGAAGGGCCCAACTACTTTAGCAGCCTCTTCTTTTCCCTTTTTCCCAGGCAACAGTTATTGTCATATTGTCATCTCAACCAGTCTATGGGAACTTCCGTAAAATATTCACTTTCTGATTAGCGTGCTGTCGTTCAGACAACTGCTTTGTACTATCTACTGTATTGTACCCCTGTGAATTATATTAATTCAGAATCGACAAGGGTTTTGTTATTCCCCCTTTTCTGACACTGTAATTTTATTACTCCTCGGTCAACACTTCAGAATAAAAACTAAGCAGGTTAGTGTGGCCGGGAGAGGAGCCAAAAATCCCAATAACTTCCCTGTTGCTAATCTTCTGTCGTTGCATCTTAAGAAATGCACATCATTTGAGTCAGGGGGAAGCTTTGCCTTGAGTAACGTACTAGGAATCAGATGACCACTTCTGCTAGTGTGTAATAGGTATGCTCTACAGATAGCTCCCGCAGCCACTGAGGCCGCATTTGACTTTGTAAGTGCGGAGGCTCCATGGCTAGGGTTAGGAGAAGGCTGCCTCCTCCTCCTAGAAAGGGTAAGTCTATTACAGTCACCGTTTCCTAGCGAAGGAGAAAGGATACAATCTCCAGCTGTTCATGATGCTGGCTTTACCCTTGCAGTATCATCAGTTTAGTGTGCTGCTGATTGTGCTTGGTCTACTAGACCTTCTACTCGAGTCCCCATTCGGAAATAACATTTCCAATGCACAGATGAAGAATCTGCAGCTGGTTCGCGTGGTAACAGCAGAGCCCTCGCAACTAGATTACCATAGTTATCATCTTCACTTTCATGTGACGGCTTTTGACCATTCTCAGCCTGTCGGCATACAGACGTGTATTGGTAGGCCTGGAAGCTATGTTTATACTTGACAAAATGCAGAGCTTTGCGTGCTGGGATCCTGTATCTTGTCTATGTGGTGTCCTGCAGGCCTCTATCCCTGTGCCTACGCAAGTCCTAGTCAGTTCCCATTGTTGTGCCCATCAGTGTAGATTGGAATTTGCTTTTGTGAAGCTCAGTAAATTCCTAGCTCCTATTCTTGCGTCCTTGTTTGAGTCTACTCTGCCGTTTTTCACTCAATCTCCATCTTACTTCAAATGGCCTCGTTTATGCTGCAGCACTCTGGCTTTAATCTGTGCATCGTGCCATCTGCTGCTTGCATCAGCTCACCCACATAACCGCTTGATGTTGTGCTTTGGCCTGCACTCTGTGGTCTACGAACTATCTGGTTTGCAAGTAAAAGAGCCTAAGATAGCTTGGATTACTTACCAGGAACAGTCCGAAGATAAATAGAAAGTTTGGCCAAAAGGGGTGCCGGGTTGTTACTGATCACACTTTGTACCATTTAGGTAGTAAGAACTCCCCTTCCTACGTGAGTACACTTACTGGCACGTCACAAGTGGTGCAAGCAACAGTGGGAAATGCAACTGCATCCAGCTGAAGATTGTCTTACCCTGGTACCTGAAGACGTATTCCAGGCCAAGCTCTGTTGGGACCTGTTGAAAGCAGGATCAGAGGACTCTCTGGGATCAAACCGCCTTCTCTGTAGATTGTCTCTTGCTCCATACTGGAGTTTAGAGGCGCCAAGCAGCCAAAGGGTCTAACCAGTTTCTCCTTCTGGTTGCAGTTCAGCAAGCCCTTTCACACGAGAAGTCAGTCAAACGTATCCTGATTCCTCGGCGACTCCAGAGACCTGTGTGCTGGAGTCGCGCCTTTCCTATCCTGTGGATGGTCTCTAGTGCAGTCACAGTCTGACATAAGACCCTTTCCAAGTTTCTACTAAGCCCTCAAGGTTTATCCTAGCTCTGGTGCTGTTCAGTTGTCTGTTGAGAGGTAGGACACCACCTTACCAGCTACAGGCAGTGCTATGATGCAAGTAGAAGTGCAGCCCAGAAGCCTTCTCCACTTTTGACACACACACAGTGTCTAATCTAAAGCACAGGCACCGGGCTCCTGCCAAGCAACCTCTTTCAGAATTCCACTTGCTCCAGAGCTACTGTGAAGTATACCTGGCCCGCGAAGCACACATTACCAGTGTGAATGTGTCCCTGCCGCCCACCTTGCTGATTCTTCCTTGAACAGCAGAGTTTGTCTCGTCTTTCTTGCATAGAATGTGTGCTCCCTGGATGTCCTGCCCAGTGCAGGTGGGTCTCTCTGTTCAGGATTCGTTCCCCAGTGACTGTCCCTCAGCGGGGGTTTTGAGCTCTGTGAAGAGCAGTTTTAAGTCACCCATTGAGACTACGAGCATCAGGAAGAGATATCACACCTGCCTGAGCCCCATGTGGATTCTGCTGCTGTTTTAAAAAAAAAATCTATGCTGTCTTCTACCTTTTCCTCAGATGCCTTCCTGGATACTCAGCATGTAAAATTGGAGTTCTGAGAGATACCACCACAGCCCCTCTGCCCCATGTCTTAAGCGTAGCTCCTGTGGCCAGAGAACCAGTTCTCCCCTACTCAAAGCCCACTCTCTGCCCCTGATACACATCCTGGTCCTGTATGGATGAAGTTTCTTCTGCAGATCTACTGATGTGGCTCCGTCCCCACAATAAGCCCCTCTTGGTAGAACCAGACACTGATCAGATACCAGGTATCGGTGACGACGAGAACCAGCAAGTGATCAGGTGTTACCGGGGAGTCATGACCAAGGTGTTCGAGGCGGTGTCCGTTGCATCACTGGTATCCCCACTGGAGAATCAGAACATCTGGCCCTCGGTGGCTGCTGTGGCTTGCTCACTAGCAGTCTGAGGAGATTTAGAAGACACTTTTCCCTACGCCTGCAATCTCCTAGTGCCAGAACCCGTTTCTTGGGCACAGGGAAGGCAGGAGTTACTGGGCGCCGCTGTGGGGAGACCTTTTACCCCTGATGTTTCGGGCCTGGCCTACTTGGAGTCTGCATACTGAACCCCAAGTATACTTTTTAAGCACTTCATTCACAGGGTAGGGAGACTTGCAGCCCAGGCTTCTCAGGGAGATAATGGGGGGTTAAAGCTCAGCATATATCAAATAATATGAAATAATGATGGACCAATCCAGTGCCACTATTTTATAGAAGAGAAATACTTAATTATACCAAAACGTTATACAACTCAAAGAAATGTGCCTGTCGCCACGGGGTTCTACAAGTACCACAGGGAAAACCGGTGAAAAACGTATGAGCCTTAGAATAATTGCACAGGTGCAGACTCTCTGAATAGCGTCAGTAAACATCTGGGCAGTCCCCAGTCAATGACAACCCCCAACATAGCTTTTCCTAAAGCCAAAATGTTTCCCCCAAGGATTATGTAAAAACACCCTGGTAGATCCTTTTTGGCTCTTTGCCAAGTTCCGTTTTCAACCAATTTTGACAATTCAAGCGAAAGGTACAAGTTATGAATCATGTGTCATCCCCAACTTACTTGGAGATAATGTATATCACAATCGCACTTCTCCCTCGGCTTACCTGGAGATAATGTATATCGGGCACTTTACTATGGCACAGACTGTCAGGCATACTTATTTACTGTTGTGTCGAGTTCTGCAAGCCTTTCGCTACAAGTGCACACACAAGAAACCCACTCAGTAACAATTAGAACACTATCTAATGGCAGGTTTAGTGCAGAATAAATTACATAAAATAATTGGAGAAATAAGTAAAATTGTAGCAACGGCCTTAGCAATAAATTGAATATTATGAATCCAGACAACATATACAGAACATTTTTAAAGAATGCCTACAAGCCTTATCTTTAAGCATTAAACGATGCTTCACCTTAATGAAGGTCTGTATTTCAATTAAATCAACACGAATAACTGTACGTGAATATTAGGTCTTTCCAGTTTGTAGGTTTATTTGTGAAAGAAGGCTATTTCTGTTTCTGTGATACAGTTTCGATGAGACAAGTTACCCCCAGTGGCCTGCAAATTTTCACTCCGAGCCACACAGCTCTGCAGTCTGGAATGGTAAAGTTCCAATCCCCCTCTGACGAAGAGGGCAGTGAACACCATTTGAAACGTTTATTTTAGGAAAAATAAACCTTATTGGCGTGATCTACCGTGAAAGAAATGATGTGAGAGTTCCCAAAGCTATTACACTTTCTCCTAAGAGCCATCTATTCAAATCAATGCATCAATCTGTGAACTAGAAGCATACTTTCAAAACACAAGATAAATGTAAAGCACATTGTTGTACAGTAATGAAAATAAATGCATCAGCTGATGCAAATCAATAAGGACTTAAATAGCCTAAACAAATGCACGATATGGGGTCCCCTAAAAGACATACAAGGCATAATTATATAACTAAAAGTGTCTCAATATTTCGTGAGCACAATTTCAAAGGTGCAGGAGTTACCTGAGCGTAAGGGAAGTGAGGTCACCAAGGAGAGGCCCTGACTCCAGAGTGCGCGTGCTATGGCCCCTCGTTTCTCAAATGTTCAGGAGCTATGGGCAGGATGTGACTTGTCTGCGGGTGTGGCGGCAGGGTCTAGCAGTGGAACAAGCCGAAAGCGAGAGCCCCCTCTCAAACAAGTGAAGAACCTACCAACTTCTTAGGTCTTCTGCAATTCTCCGCTCAGGAATTCCTCTGGTACTTTGCGGAATATCACCTCTTCAGTCGGAGGAATTGGAAACACAGTGGGGAAGTTTCAGTCCAATTTTTTAGTCCTCTTGCAGACAGACAATGTGGGCCCCACTCACAAGGTCCGAGAACTGGTCCAAAGTGGTTTCCTCTCTGAGTTTCTCTTCTCTGTAGGTGATGGTTTTGACAGTAAGTAGTGGCAAGAGGGTGCAGAGATCTGACGCCCAGGACATATTGTTTGGGGTCAAATGTAATAACCTTTTGTGTTTAATTTCTCCACTGGGCAATTGAGCCCAACTCCCCTGCAGCACAAACCCTTTGTCTGCCAGTTTACAGCAACAATTTGTGAAGGAGGATTGTCTGCCCATAAGACAAGATTTGTTTCCATATGTATAAGTTGTTCAAACTTGCATATATGATTCATTAAGGTAAAGCCTTTAGTACTAGCGTGAACGCTCTAAAGAAATGCAGGGAGCTCAGCTTGCATGACTGGGTTCAAGCTTAGAAATGTGGGCCCAGTACCAAAATTTAACAATTGGAAAGTATGTATAATGCTCTGAGAATGCTCTCGGATTAAGCACAAATGCATAAGTGTGAAAGCAAAATTGGTGAGTGATTGCTTTCAAAATAAAGTGTACATCAACAAACGTTTAGCACTTAGAAAAATGTTTTGCTAAATTATTGTGCAACTTTAAATATCATTTCTGTGCGGCATCATTTATTAGAACATTTGTGATGCATGCCACTACTTAGAAACATATTACTATGGAGATTCCGTGTGAAACATTATGGGAAACATGAAAATAAGCTAAAGTCCCGATAAACAAAGAAAGAAAGAAAAATGTACCCCCCAGGTAAGGTGTCCTTGCATTCGTGCAGATTTACGATCAGTAATTCACACGAGTTTACAGAAGTAGACTTGGAAACAGTACTCTTAGCAAACTTTAGTGAAATCCTTTTTCGCCTAAGCAGATATACACCTGTACATTTGCGCAAGTGAAATCTTCTGAGCGACTCTAAATTCACTTTCCCTACACCTCTTTTTTCCCCACCTTTGAATTTATTTTACGCCTGACCTTGTCTGGAGTAAATTTCCAACCTTTACCCCTGTGGGAAGAGATTGGAGAGGAGTTGGTGAATGCCCTTAAATGTGTTCGTTTGTGGTTGTTCATAGGTTCACAGGGGATTCCAACTCTGGAACTACCCTTCCTGCCAACGTTCAGTCCCTGTATGTAGATTTGCAGAAAGGTGACTAGAATCCAAACCGTGATATAATATAAGCCCTAACATAGAGAGGCTTTTATCAGAGCTCTGATATAATGAAAAGGCTGCCATAATTTGTCACCTCATCACATGGTACCAAAACATAGCAAATAGATTTCTGAAGTGTCCTGTCTCTTGGAATTGTAGATATTTTATAGAATTCCACACCCCTTGTGGTGTATCAATCCCCCTCCCCCCGGAGCACCCAAAACATCAACACAATCATGCATGAGGAACTGGCAGCCATCATTCTTTCGGAGTAGCACATCTCTGATTCATCTAGGCCCTGCCTAGATGAATCCCTCTGCACAGCTAAGCAGACTACTAACTTCATGCCCCCCACACCCTTCATCAAGCAAAATTGTAGTGATCAGGAAGAGACAGATTACTGCTGCACATTAAAGGAGACTGCTGGTGCAACCTCCGCACACCCTCCATCAGGCCAAATGCTGGTGCTCAGGATGAGACAATCAGCAGCCCTCTGCTAAATGATTTACCACTCCATAGCTAAAGCATCCCTGTCTCCATCCTCCTGCACCTTACTGTCCGATTATAAACCAAAAGCTCAGAAGTGTCAGCAATAAACTTTGCCAGTATGGGGAGACTGTCCCTCAGCCTCCATCTTGTGTCATGCTTTACTGGGAGCGATTCAAAATGGATCCTACTGATCGTACAGTCAAACCCATGCATTCATGGAGTCGCACTACCAATAAGTAAAAGTGTATTGAACAGTTCATAAAAACATTTCCGTTGTGATACAGCAAATAAATGTAAGTTACTGCAATTAAATACTATAAAAATTGGCAAATCCAAAAAGAGGCTCTCAGAAACACCCACCTGCCTTTTTATACAAAATTTAAAGTACATTAGTCAAGGATGTTTCTTGCAGATTTAGCATACTAGCATCATCTATTCGCTTACATTCGACCTACGTGGAGGAACTGGGACCCCGATTATGACGTTATACAACTCGGCAAGAGAGGGGGGGTACTCTACCTCCCACCACAAGGGAGGCCCTAGTGGTGGCCCTACTAAAGCCAGGCAAATCCGCCTTTGATAAAACAGCATACCGTCCACTATCAATGCTAAATATAGACTATAAGATCTTGAGTAAAATCCTAGCCACGAGGCTTCTCCCGCATATGGTGGTCATGGTTCACAGGGATCAGATGGGGTTTATACCTGGCCGTAACACGCCCATCAATGTGCGGAGACTCCTCCGAGTATTAGAGGCGAACTCCTATGACAGAGAGGAGGCCACAGTTTTTGCAGTAGATATGGAGAAGGCCTTCGATAGCTTAGAGTGGCCTTACCTTTACAGGGTCATGTTTAGATTTGGGCTAGGGCAGAGGTTCATGGAATGGACCAGACTGCTCTATGCAGACTTGGTGGCTAGGGTGAAAACTGGGCAGATTATTTCTGATAGCTATTGAGTGAACAGAGGTACGCGACATGGGTGCCCCCTGTCACCCCTCCTGTTTGCACAGGGGACCCACTACAGCGGCTTAGAGGTGTTCGGAGAATGCCACCATATAGCATTATGCCGGGGCAAAGGATTTACTCAAACACCTCGGGAGGGTCTCAGGCTTACGGGTCAATTGGAAGAAGTCGTCTTTGTTCCCGATGCTGACTTACAGGGCCTGCCCAGTCGAAGTACATGATGTAACATCAGAACCCAGATGCCTCTTGTATCTTGGGGTAAGGGTATATCATGACCCATCCGATAACCTGGAGGGTAACATCCGGAAGGCCATAAGGGGATTGAAAACAATTATAGAGTTCAGGGCTTCCTTGCCTCTTTCTGTGATGGGTAGAGTTGCCCTATTAAAAATGGTGGCGTTACCACAACTGCTGTACTTCTTTGCAACCCTCCCAGTGTGGATCCCATTGAATGCGTTCCGTGACCTAAGATCATTAACAATAGGTTTAATTTGGGGATCAGGCAGACGAAGGGTGGCACTTTCCAAGTTGCAGAGGCCTACTACAGAAGGTGGGCTATCTCTACTGGACTTCAAAAGCTATTAGCCGGCAGCCCAGCTTCAGTGGCTCACACGGTGGGTAGCGGGTAGAAGCCGACGAGTGGGAAACATGGGCCCCTACATCTCAAATCTCTGACAACTGGCACGATTAATATTATGAATACTTTCCGTGACAGTGGATTGGGTTTCAGAGTTTCAGGTACTTCATAAATGCTGGACTAGATGTCTCCAGCGATCTAAAATTAAGAGACCGTACGCACCAGAGATACCGTTGGAGTTTCTTACTGAACTCCCACATGGGGGCAATTGGAATTGGTTAAGAGAGTGGACGGCTGCTGGGGTGACTACAATAGGAACTCTAGACGAGGAAGGCACACTGCTACCATTCGAGGAATCTAGGGAGAGATATGAGCTACCACACGGGCACTTCCTATTGCACAGAGCACTCACGACTGCAATTCAAAAACACTGGGGGGGGTTATCGGAGCCCCCGCTGGCAGAGGGATGCCAATGTGTGGTGTCATCTGTGGGCACATACAAGGCAATCCCATGTCTTTATCGGCAGCGCCACAGAGCGAGACTGCCCCCACTAGTCAACTTACGAACGCACTGGGGGGAAGACTTAGGGACCCCCATAGATGAGAAAGCCTGGGAGGGAATCCTATATCGAGCTCCTAAAGTCTCCAGAAATGTCCGATTTAAGTTGATCAATTTCTATGTGCTTCATAGGGCATATCTCACACCAGGAAGGATAAACCGATATTTTGCTTCGGCGGAGGCTAAATACCCCCGTTGTGGTGAATTGGGAGCTTAGTTACTCCACATGTTTTGTAGCTGCCCGGACCTGAATATATTCTGGAAGACAGTGACGGACACATTGACAGAGTTAATAGGGAAGGAGGTCCATTGCACGCCGGGACATTGCCTACTCCACTGGTTCCCGCACACACCCAAGAATAAAGTAAGGGGTGGCTTCCAAGACCTGGGGCTTCTCCTGGCTAAAAAGGGAAGTAGCCCGAAACTGGAAAGCACAGAGAGGTCCCAATGTGGAGTGATGGAAAAGGGAACTTCTACGTTGGGCGGATTATGAAGGGGCAGTACAACTAAATGAGGCCAGAAGGGGGAGGGGGGGGCAGGGATCCCTTGAAATTGCCAGGGCATGGGAAGCATTAGTAGTAGAAATTAAGCAACCAGACCGCTCAGTATCCGAGGAACATCTAGATACACCTTGAGACCCAGGCCCCGGATTGAACGGACTCAGAGCATCGGAATAACCACCTCCAGAATGTGAACATACAGTTGTCTTCATATCCCGGAGACAATAGTAATAAGTAATGGTACATCCCTCGATATATCTCACCATCGCACGATAAGGAACGATGTCGATACACTGTTGACTACCTAGTAGTTGTGCCCACCGTCCCGGTGGGCACAACTACTAGGTAGTCAACAGTGTATCGACATCGTTCCTTATCGTGCGATGGTGAGTATATATCGAGGGATGTACCATTACTATTACTATTGTCCCACCCCAGACAAGGGGGGAAGTGAAGCGGAGGGGGGGAGGTGATTGTTAGTCTGAATTTGTGATAAACAGAACTTGAGTCACCTGTATCATACTGGATGTTGATTGCATGGGAATGTTGGAAAACAATAGAATTTTATTTTGAAAAAAAAATCTATTCGCTTACATACTGCTTTCAGAAATGTAATGAAACCACAAACTAGCTGAAAATCAGAGCTATTAAAAACATGCAATTGCTTCCTAACAAGTTCATAACCTTAATATTCTGAAAGAAGGTCTCAATAAAAGAATCCTTTCAGGCTATAAAGTGGGACAACATATAATGTGCACAGTACTTTCCTTTGCCCTCCTACAGAGCCTGCACGATGGATCGCTGACCTTTTGTCTCCAGAAAAGTCTGTATTCTAGGTATAACAGCGCCAAGCTCCGCCTATGAAACGGAATAGAGCCAGGTATGTAAGGCTGAATATTACCTGGGGAGCAGGAATTCACTGCCAGAGCAGCAGGCCTCGTTTAGCACCACAATAGATGGTCCATTTCAAAGGTCTTTATGTATATATAACTTTGGAATCACCAGGGTTTCTTTATTTCTCCAAAACCTGCTGTGCAATGGATTGTGTTTTTTCAGATTGTTTAAATTCCTGGCAGATGAAAACAATTGTGAGTCCTTTTTAGACTGCATTGGTACCAAAAGTGCAGCAAACTTGCGTGTATCCTGTGTGTCGCAGTAGACTGAATGCGAGCCCTATTTGGGCCCAGTTTGAGGAAGAATGAACATTTAAAGTGCCTTTTGAAAAGACTGCATTACATGGCATCAAGGCTCTTCGCAGGTGACCCATAAACGCCTTGGAGACATACAATAAGGGAGGTAATAAAAATGTGGCATTGATCACAGCAAAAAGTGGCTCAACCATGGATTTTTAATGATTTTCAAAATGGCTTAAACAAGCAAAACTGCTTAAGTTAAAAATGCAAATAAATGTGGTGGCTAGCTTTTCATCTATCTATATGCAGGGGCAACGTAGATTTGCCGATCCTTTCAATGGTAAATGACTTTCTTCACTCTTTTTAACCTAAATATAGCAATCTTCGATATCATTGTATTTGGTGCTAATTTGTTCACAGCGCAGTATTTGGCCAGACCATCTTAGGACCACTGTAAGACTGTGCTGGATCTATTATCTTTTACATACTGACACAGCCTTCCTAGCTTGGAAGAGCAGGCCCTGTTGTTAGTAATGCTTGATTCTGTGTCGGCCATATATGGATTGTACACCAGCTATGGTACAAAATATCTCAATTTTAGTCTCCTGTTTGTGGTTATTTTATGTGAGTTAGGGAATTATCCCCTACCATCATTTGTACCCAACTATTACTATAGAGGAACTAAATCTTAGCAACAGTGAGGCAATTACCCAGGAGGAGAGCTTTCCTCATAGACTTTTTCATCCTATGCCATCAAAGGCAGCTTTAAAATCTATGAACCCGGACTTAGAGTGGAGCTACACATGTCCTTGTATGGCGTCCGGTCAATAATGACATGACCATGATGTTGTCAAAAGATAAACTAGGTGCTGTGAATCAGATCTGAAACAAAGGAACAAGAGCTTTTTCTAGAACCCTGGCAATAGGATCACCCCGGAGAAGAGAAGCGTAATATTTGGCCTCCACATCTAAAACCGCGATCATATGGTAATTACTTGGGTCTAACTTGTCGGCCTTTAATAGAACTGTTCTATGATTCAAGACATCTGAGGGTGAATAACAAGTATTAAATAATGGCTATAGCCATTGTGCCTTGTAATCCGGATCAGGCTTAATTATGCTAGCAGGGAGGCCACTGCGGCTGGGTGCACCGTTCTACCTTCCATGCATCTGTCCGCTACATTAGTAGAATTGTTATTAGCAGATAAGACTGCCCCATCTACAGCATGACTAGAGCCTTCTGTACTAAGGGTTTTATAGTTTGAAAACCTTCTGATTACGTAAATCAGAGGGTTTGCAAACGCTGTCAACCTTTTTCAAAAGTACTAAGCCCATTTAACGATTCAGAAAAGGTTTTCTGGTTCGATAAATGGGTTTAGGGAAGCATACCAAATAGATCTAGATAGGGGAGAGGATGTGGCATTACAGCCAGAGCTGCCAACTTTGGACCTACCAGGCTCACATCATTGCGTTGGCTCAACATCCTGTGATTCTGGGCATCACTTAATCTCCCCGTGCCTAACAGCATACAAACAATGAATGTGTCATTGCGTAATGTAAATGGTACTCATGTAAAGCACTCTAATACCTTCTTGTCGAGTTTGCTCTATATGAAACTGCAAAAAATAAAAAAATAAAAATATTTGGAAGGGGCATGTTGAGGACATCCCTTCCAAATACTGATTCCTAGGATATGTATGAATCTCTTGCAACTGGATTTTGGTTGGTAGAAAAAACAAGAAAATTCATGAGAGAGGGAAGGTCAGACGAGACCTCAAAGGAGTTGGTAGCCCATTCGTAAACAGGAAGGGGTCCCAAAGGGAGCCGTCCCTTTTGTAAATGTTGACTTTTTTTAAGAGGAGACAGTGGTCTCATGGACCACTGCCTAGTCTTAAAAAATATTTGTAAAACTTTGAATTTTCTTTTTTAAACTCAACCCGTTTATTTTATTTTTTTAAGGAAACAGGCTGCATTTAAAAAATAAAATTAAAAAAAAGATTTTTTTTAATTCAAAAGCAATTAGACATTGTAGACTGCTGACACCAGCAGAATACCATCCCTGTGATAGCAACAAATCATAGTGTTGGAGTTTGCAACCTACCTCATTAAAATTCATGAGATAGGTTGAAGTGCGACCCATTACAATTCTGTATTTTGTGAACCGACCTATTAGTACTTAGGTTCGTTTGCAATATGCCAATGTATTCAGTAAAGGTCGGGGCACAAATTACAACCACTTTTACCGAATACATTGTTTGTACATGAGGCCTCTTGTTTATACTGTAATGACATACAATACCGAACCTTCTGATGGAGCACTATTAAATTCCATTTCTTTTAAATTTCCATTTAAATAATTTACATAAGACCAATATTTACTCCAATATTTAACTTTGCAAACTTGATATAGAACCATGCAGTCCCTCTCCGTTTGTGCCCGTTTTATTACCCATGCAGTGGCGGCTCCTCCACTAAGGCGGGGGAGCATCGCCCCACTGTTCAAAAGGAAAAATAAAATGATAATAACGTAATGTTATCATTTTATTTTTCCTATTGCATTCAGTGGCAGGGCTGGCCAGAGCAGGGGGAGGAGTAGCTTGCACTCCCTAAGTGCTCATGACTGTTTGGCCGACTCACTACCCCTGTCCAGTAGGAGCCGCTACTTTACCCATGCCTCCTTTTTTTATTCTACTTTATACCTCTCAAATGTTATTTAAATGGATATCTGGCACATCTAATTTGGTCCTAATCTTGTGCTGTACTCTCCTTGTTTAATTCCCTTCGACCTGATTTTAAATTAGCTTTTTGAATAGGACGGATGTATAAAGACTACCTGAACTACTTTGATGTAATAGCAGAGGTTTTAATAATAGATCCTTACATGTGGCCCATAATTTCCCCTTATCTTTTGGGAACAACAGAATCCAGTTCTCTACCTTTCGAAACCCTTTCCAGGTGATACTCGTATTGCACGCCAGCACTCTCCAATTGATGCACTTCATCGTGCTTAATCCAGATGTAGCATCAGCTGCCGCGACATATTAGTAGGTTTGACAGTAACATCTTTAAAAGAGACAACTAAGGAAAATGATCACTTTGTTGCCTGTGGTCAATTTTAAAATCAAGGATATGAGAAAATAGCGACAGAGAAACTAAAGCGTAGTCCTACACAGTGGTATTTTGTGCGTCAAATGGACGTCGCTAATTAGCTGATCTAAGGGCAATAAACTATCTAATGGATGTAGGCCGAACGAGTGCAGGAAGTGTAGTAGCCCACCACTTAAGCTGTCTTTCAGTTGAAGTTGCACTGAATATTGTGGAATGCTCCAGAGCGGGTGTTGATCAATGACCCACTTGTTCTTAAACCTATTATGATAAAGATTAAAATTAAAATTAAAATTACCCGTTATGATAAAACCTGAAGAGGACAATTGTTGAAATATGGAAACAACCATTCTGAACTATTGATCAACCAATGAATGTCTGTTTTGTAGATGGGTTAATATAAACATTCACAAGAAAGACATAGTTGTTTCCTTCAATAGAGTTTGTAAAAAAGGACTTGTATAACTTTGACAAAGGCAACTGAAAGTTCTAAGTTTGTTACCTTACAGCAGTGTTTTGTCGAAACCTAAGTTACCAGACCCCCAGCTGTCCTGCGTTTTGAAGAATGTTTAAAAGCAGGGACTCAAAGCCAGGAGCAGTTGTTAACCTCATTACTTGCAAACTCTGTATGTGATGTTTGAGACCAATGACGCAAACATCACCATCAAGTGCAAGTCTTTTCCAACCCCCACCATTCAATAAACATACAGAGGGACTCGTACTAGCATGTGCACGGTCATTACAGAGTAAAGAGGTCATGTGCCCCTATTTGTCATGCATGCTTGGCACATAAAAATCAGGATACCAGTGAAGACTACAGTTGAGTTACTGAGGTCTGTGTGCAGATCTGCAACACCATTCAGGGGACATTCTCATCCGAGCACCATGTCATTGGTCACCCAGCAGTTATCCCAACAGGACTGTCCTGGCTTTGTGCCTGGGAATATTTCAGCTCATTCTGTGATGATGATAGCAGTTTGCTTGAAGGGCACGGAAACGTTTTCCCACATAAACAAGAATGCAAAGTGACTGGAGATGCATGGGAAGCTCATCATTCAGTACGGTGGTCACTCCCTGAGGCAGCCTAATACCGAATATATGACATTACAACACATGCAATTACAACGCAGTCTTTACATCGCAACTACCATTACATTGCATGATTTTACAACGCATTTTTAAAAACTACCATTACAACGCATACCACTACAACGCATACCACTACAACGCATACCATTACAACGCATACCATTACAACGCATAATACTTTTAGGGCAACAGTAGGGTGAGTGTTGGATAGTGTAGGGGTAAAAATTACTATTCCCACTCCAGTGAGTGCAACAGTAGGGTAAGTGTTGGATAGTGTAGGGGTAAAAAGTACTAAGTGTTGGATAGTGTAGGGGTAAAAATTACTATTCCCACTCCAGTGAGTGCAACAGTAGGGAAAGTGTTGGATAGTGTAGGGGTAAAAATTACTATTCCCATGTACCCCAAAACCCATACCCACCCTAATACTAAAAGAAACTCCATTACTTACCTTATAATGAGTTGTAATGGCATGCGTTGTAATGGCATGCATTGTAATGGCATGCGTTGTAGTGACATGCGATGTAAAGGCAGTGTTCTTAGTGAACTAAAAAATACTTCCTAGTTTCCAATAGAAGGATTCAGTTTATGGGACAGATTTACACTCCATCCTTTCTTCCTGGGGAGTATTGAAATTGGCACGAGGGGCTATAAGCTTCTCGAATAAGGATGATCCCTAACATTAAGCTTCATGTGAGCTCCCTGCAATTCCCATCTAGCAAAGGACTAGGACCAGCTGCAGGAAGTCAGTTGAAGCTCTTCTGGGTTCACCCACCCTTAGTTTCTAACCTTTGATTTGTGGGAGTTTGCTCTCTACCCATGCCTTGATGGATTGCTGCTTTTTCTGGCTGGTCCGCAGCTTACGGTCACCACAGTCCTCTTATTATGGGTTGATGGCATTTCCATCAGTGCCTTGTGGGATGAATCAGATATGCCCTTACACTTAAATGTTTCGGAGCTGAAGGCAATCTTGTGGGTGTTATAGGTTTCCTATCAATACCGAGATCCAGAAGGCTGATGGTCATTAAAGACAACACTGTTGCTCTTTTACATCAAATAGCAAGGCATCTCTCCCCACAGCACAGCTCTGCTATCTGGCTGTTGGTCTGTGAGAGTGGGGATTTTAGTAAGGCATGTTCCTCGCAGTCTCCTCCTTTACGGAATACACATCGGTTAGCTAGTCAGCCTTTGCTGGCAATTCAGCTTCACGCAGTGTGAAAGGTCCTCTACAAAGTTCTTGATCTCATCTTGGAGACTTAGGGTCGAATTCTCCAGGTGCGTTTGTGACCTATCTTCATTCCAAGTGTGATCAGCTCACTTCTTAAATGTGTAAGGTGCTTTGGGGTATGGTGTATCTGTGCCTGGACAAGGGCTCTTCTGTACTCCTTTCCCCTGATCCCATTGATTCCAAAGATGACCAGAGATTATCCTTGGTGTTCATTGATCATGTAGACTTAGCCTTACCTCCCCAGGATTGATACTTCTGTACATGTATTGGTGAAGTACGCTATATCCCTCCCTACTTTTGCTCAGCTTCAGCACCCAGGGACAGGTTACAGAAGCAGAACCATCCTCATTGGTTGACCCACCAGGGTAAGTAGTATTGGGAGGTATCTTTGAGTATGTGACACGACCATCTTGCCTTACACACTGAATTCTGGAGGAACAGAAGTTTACACTGAAGTCCCTGGTACAGTCATTGGCTCTGGTGCTCTAATGGTCACAGTCAATACACGTGGTTTATTTTCTCAGGCCTTGATCCCTTCATGCTTCCACTTTACCTAGCATCCTCTCTGGGAAGATGCACTCCACGACTCCTGTAATCCGTCAGATCAGGAGCAGCTGGAATTTGAGTTAGAATAGCCATGAAGACAGCAGGGGGGCTAATCCCAATTTAGTTTTTTTAAATTAGGTTTATTAGTGCATTTTTAAGTACAATTTTCACATAAATTTGCTAAACAGATAAAGGCTCTGAAAGAGCCCTCATTACATTTTCAAGTACTTTTTTGTTGTGCCATGCCAATAAAACCAGACACAACCAAGGAGTTGCTCCCCTTTTGTTTAGGTTGAGCATGGGCAGCGCATGCGCTGCTGTGAGGCATGCAGTAGTGGAGTATGGCTTTGAAGACCCGCCCACTCCACCCATATTTTTAATTTGCTTGTGTCATTGTTCTTCGTAAACGCTGGCTTCCATGTCCTATTAGGCTTGTTAGTCCCTCCTTGGTACCACCGCCTTGTGTGCATTTGTTACCTTCCATAACGACTGGACCTTTTACTGGTGTTGTTAGATGGTCTGCTTTATAAGTCGGTGAGCACTATTTTCTTTAATGCTCTTCCCCTATTCCACCCATGACATCGCAGCACCCGCCCGCTTTTATTTTAAAGTAATGTATTTATTCAAATTACAGCGCGGTCCACTTTAACTATAGCAGTCACGCTCATTTAATTATTTAATATACAGCGCAGTCCACTTTCACTTTAGAGGCAGCGCTTACTTAATCATTTAGTATATGGCGGGGTCTGCTTTCACTTAAACGGCCGCACTTATTTAACTATTTAATTACCAGCGGGCTGCTTTCACTGTGGCGGCTGCGCTACAGGAGCTTTTGAAAATATATATTTTTTCACTTTGGGTGAAAGCACCATAGGTGCTATCACTTTGTTGGCCGCACCCCTTTGTTTAGACGCTGCTCACTGTAACCTGAATATGCGAGCAGCGTCTAAAAAAAGGGGCACGGCCAACATTACAGTGCACTCGCATTTGCGAGAGTTTGAGCCCTTGGCTTTAAAAATAACAATGCCTTTTATATATGTGTTGCTTTTAAGAACACATAAATATAAGGCATTGGCATTTACAATGCCAATAGCTTAAACGATCGCAAATGCAAAGCCTATTGCATTGAAAATGCTTGTTAAAATATGTTATTGGTGTCCTTCTTATGTAAAGAATTAGCTTCAATATGTCATTGCCCGAACTTTGCCATTGGTGCTATCCATATTTACTGGGTGACCTACATGTGAAAAATTACCTTCAGTAGTACGTCAGTGCCAGCATTTTATTATGGTTGCCGGCCACTCTCATCCTCTCCATTTGACATGGCTGTACTTCCTTATGCCAGCTATTACTCCCAATATGCCAGCACCAGCACTGTGCCATAGTTGCCCCAAATACTAATATTTGCCTCCAGTATGGAAGGGTCTATGTTTTGCTATAGGTGCCCCACATGCCACAAATAAGCTCCAATAATCCAGTGTCAGTGGCAGCTTCCATCAAAACCAACATACTCTCTCACATTCTTATTGTTAGAAATTGGGTTGTAGGTTGACTATGGTATGGGCCGTAGTCAAGCAGCAACCCCAATCCTAGTCAGTTTAAGAAGCAGGCAAACCCTAAATTAACCTGTGCTCACCCTCTGGTAGCTCAAACAGTAAAACTGTGAAAACACCACACAAAAAAGATTCCACAGAAGGTTAGCAAAACAGAACTTAATTTAATAAATAAAACAAGGCCAAAACGACAAAGTTCCAAATAGTAGAACTTGAGATATGAATTTTTATAGAATAAACTGTAAAATAGCGCTTAGAAGCAATAAGCTCTTACTTGGGAAATCTGGTCACGCCGGGACAAAATCAAAAGTTCAAGCCGACCGCGATGAGGCGCAGGCTGGATACAGGGACCCAGTGAGGCACGCTAAACAAAAGTGCCTTAATCCTGGCTGTGTCGACGTCGAAGATGTGGGGTTCATCCAAAGCGATGCGTTGGTGTCGATCCACTCAGTGGAGGCGTTGCACTGGTGCAGATCCGCTCCAGCAGTGGCAATGCATCATCTCCGATGAGCAAAGAGCTGCAATGGAGCCTTCACAGGTCCAGTAGTGTACTGAAGTGATGGTGTCAGAGGTCCAGTACTTATACCCAGTTGGGCCTTTGAAGTGGGGGAGACTTTAAAGACATGCCTTTGAAGTGCACATAGATCCTCCCTACCCTCACTACAGGGGGGGGGGGTATGTAGCCCTTTGTGTGTGGACAGGACACAGCCTATTCAGGTATAAGTGAGGCTGGGTCTAGTTCCCCCCTCCCAGGATGGCCCATCAAGTCACCCAAGCTCCCATTGTGTGTGGCTGTCTTGGGGAATACACAAAGTCAAGCTGTCATCCACCCCAGGCTGGTCAGAGACACGCAGCAGGCACCAAATGGCTACAGTAAGTAAAAGCCAACTTTCTAAAAGTGCCATTTCCTAAACTAATTTAAAATCTGACTTCACCATAAGTTAGGTTTTTTAATTAGGATTTCAGAGACACCAGACCTGGGGGTCTTATCTCTTCCTAATTGAAAATTGCACATATAAAATGTAACAAGGTAATCCCAATGTTATCCTGTGGGAGAGATAGGCCTTGCAGTAGTGAAAAACGAAATTGGGAGTTTTTCCACTACCAGGACATGTAAAACTTAAATGTACATGTCCTGCCTTTTAAATACATTACACCCTGCGGTCTGGGTTGTTCAGGGTTTACCTTAGGGGTGACTTCTATGTATAAAAATGGAAGGTTGGGGCCTGGCAGACGGTTTGTTTTATCAGTTCGACATGGCAGTGTAAAACTGCACACACAGGCTCTGCAGTGGCAGGCCTGAGACATGGTTAAAGGGCTACTTCAGTGGCTGGTACAGTCAGTGCTGCAGGCCCACAAGTAGCATTTAATTTACAGGTCCTGAGTACAGGGGGAAGCACTTTACTAGGGAATTATAAGTTAATTAAATATGCCAATTGTGGATGAACCAATGCTACCATGTTTAGGGGAGAGAGCACAATCACTCTAGCACTGGTTAGCAGTGGTAAAGTGCACAGACTCCTAAAGCCAACAAAAACGAGGTCAGAAAAGTAGAGGAGTTAGGCAAAAAGTTGGGGGGACCATCACCCTAAGGCTGGCACTCCCCCCGTGGGCAGCTAATTTACGGGCCTCCAACTAGGATGACAGCGGTAGCGCTTCCACTACCCCCCCTTACATTCCCCCCTCACATCATCACAGCAGGCCGTGAACGAGCTGGAAGCAATGGCTTCCAGCGCACATTTCTTTTCTCTTGGGGCAAACGGAGACAGCAAAGAGGCATGAAGGGGAAAGGAAGGAGTTTTTCCTTTCCCCCTGTGTCTCTCTGCAGTGCATTACTGCTGTACAATCGCAGGTGGGGCTGCGATCGTGCAGCACGAATGCACCCACAAGACAACTAGTGATTTTTTCAGCATATTTGTTTTGTAGGGAAACGGCCCCTTGGGCAATGGTTGCTCCCCATACATTTGGGCACTGTTTTGGCCATTTTCTGTCCCCCCCCCCTCCCATGGGCAGATCAGCCTTATTTTTAGGCCCATCTAATGCCACTAGACACCAGGGATTCAAGTAATTGATATGTTGGTGAGCGGCCCCCTAGGGCAAGGGTCTTTTCTTATTATGGGGACATATTTTGGCCTTTTTTTTTCCCCCCCACTCGGGCAGATTGGCCTTATTTGTAGGCCCATCTGCCCCCAAGGGAGGCATAAAGCCACCAGACACGAAGTATTTTACTTATTTTCATGTGAGGAGTGGCCCTTTGGGCAAGGGTCGCTCCCCATTATGGGGCAATATGTTGGCTATTTGCTGCCCCCCCCCCCTGTCTGCCTTATTTGTAGGCCCTTCTGCTCCCAAAGTGGGCAGAAAGCCACTGGACACCAGGGATTTTCTTTATTTATATGGCAGAGAGTGGCCCCTTGGGTAAGGGTCGCTCCCCATTATGGGGGCAATATTGTGTCCATTTTCTGCCCCCCTTGGGGCAGATCTACCATAATTTTAGAGCCATCTTCCCCCAAGGGGGTCAGAAAACCTCAAGGCACCAGGGAAGGTTTGTGTGTATGTGTGAAGTGGAGTTCAGCTGCCGGTCTGCGTGTACTGGCGCTTGGCTGGCAGTGCGTGTAGACTGGTGCTTGGCTGGCAGTGCGTGTAGACTGGTGCTTGGCTGGTGGTGCATGTGTACTAGCGCTTGGCTGGCAGTTCTTGTGGACTGGCATTTGGCTGGAGGTGCGTGTGGACTAGCGATTGGCTGGCGGTGCATGTGGACTAGCGCTTGGCTGTCGGTGTGTGTGGACTGGCGTCTGGCTGGCGGTGTGTGTAGACTGACGCTTGGCTGGCGATGTGTGTGGCTGTATCTTGCTTGGCGGGTCGTGTGTGTAGAGTGGCGCTTGGCTGGTGGTGTGCTTGGACTGGCGCTGTGTTGGTGGCTGGTAGCCAGTGAGTGTATTGACTTGCTTGAGATGTGTTTGTCAGTTGTCTGATGTTTGGGTGCTTGGTGGTGAGATAGGTGTGTTAGTGCTGTAGGCGTATGAGTGATGGGCCCTTGAATGGCGCTGTTTGTAAATGTAAGTGTTGTATTGTGTTGGGCCCGCAGCTGGAAGTGTGAATTGTTTTCGGTGTCTGACGCATGAAAGGTATTTAATTGGACTGTAAAGCAGTTGATACCTTGACGTGGCTTTACAGCTCACGAGCTGTAAGTCAGTGGTTCTTTGATCCAATGTTTAAATTATTAACAATTACTTTTGCGGATTGTATTTTTAAAAATAATTGGTGAATAAAGGTTTTTTTTATTAACCATTTACTTACCCTCGTGGCAAATCCAACTATAAGGCCTGTGATTGACTAGTGCATAGGTGTGCAAGAATGTTTTAGTGTTCCCTTTTGCTTTTTAACGTCCGTGCATTCTCTCTCTGTAATGAACACCTTCTGCCCTCACATCTTTTTGGAAACTAGTCACCAAGGGAATAATATGTGGTATGTTTTGCGTGGATCCCACCAGGTTTACTTACCCAGAATCCCTTGTAAATTTGATTAATTGACAAAAACATATTGTTTCGTCACATTTCTGTTCAGAAAAGTTGTGAGATCTTCTGGCTGGCACAAATCTCCTACCACCCAGCGTTCCCCCTGTTCTTCCAATAAGAATGCTACCTCACTTGATTGGGTAGGCCTAGTCCCAGTGACGGGAAACGGCTCAAAACGTATTGTGGAGACATCAAAATTATCTATCACAAAACAACCTGGTTTTGCAAGGGGGTCACCTGCGTTTTTGGGCTCGGCGGCCATCTAGGGAGACCTACCAAACCCAGACATTTCTGAGAACTAGACACCCAGGGGAGTCCAGGGAGGTGTGGCTTGCGTGGATCCCCCTATGTTTTCTTACCTAGACTCCCCTACAAACCTCAAATTTAGCTAAACAAAATCTCGTTTTCCTCACATTTGTGTGTGGGAAAGTTGTAGGATCACTGGTCCGGCACAAATTTCCTACCACCCAGCATTCCCCCAGGTGTCCCCATAAAAATGCTACCTCACTTGTGTGGGTGTGCCAAGTGCCCGCATTGGGGAAGGGCCTAAAACGTATTGTGGAGACATCAAAATTATCAATCACATAACAGCCTGGTTTTGCAAGGGGGTCACCTGCATTTATGGCCCCCAGCTCGGCGGCTATCTTGAGAAACATACCAAACCCAGACAATTCTGAAAACTAGACACCCGGGGAGTCCAGGGAGGTGTGGCTTGCGTGGATCCCCCAGCATTTTCTTACCCAAAATGCCCTGCAAACCTCAAATTTAGCTAAAAAAAATCACATTTTACTCAAATTTCTGTGTGGAAAAGTTTTGGGATCACTGGGCTGGCACAAATTTCCCACCACCCAGCATTCCTCAAGGTCTCCCGATGAAAATGCTACCCCACTGTGTGAATGGGCCAAGTGCACTTGACAGGGAAGGGCCCAAAACGTATTGTGGAGGCATCAAAATTACTAATCACAAAACAACCTGGTTTTGCAAGGGAGTCACTTGTGTTTTTGGTCCTGGGCTCGGCGGGCATTTAGGGAAACCTACCAAACCCAGACATTTCTGAAAACTAGACATCTGGGGGAGTCCAGGAATGTGTGGCTTGCGTGGATCCCTCTACTTTTTAATTCCCAGAATCCCCTGCAAACCTCAAATGTAGCTAATAAATCACATTTTCCTCACATTCCTGTGTGGGATCACTATGCCGGCTGAAATTTCCCATCACCCAGTGTACCCTTCGGTCTTCCGAGTACAATGATACCTCATTTGTGTGGGTGTGTCAAGTGTCTGCAACAGGGAAGGGCCAAAAACGTGTAGAAATTGAGGGGATATCACAGCGTGTTGATAAGCTCATTTTTTTTAATACGTTTTAGGCTGACTCTGTTTTGGGCACCCACACTAGTGAGGTATCATTTTTATTGGGAGACCGGGGAGAATGCTGGGTGGTAGGAAATTTGTGCCTGCCCGGTGATCCCACAACTTTCACACACACAAATTTGAGGAAAATGTGATTTTTCTTTTTAGCTAAATTTGAGGTTTCCAGGGGTTTCTGGGTACGAAAACGTTGGGGGATCTACACAAGCCACACCTCCTTGAACTCCCTCAGATGTCTAGTTTTTAGACATGTCTAGATTTGGTAGGTTTCCCTAGATGGCTGCCGGACCCGGGACCAAAAACGCTGATGAACCCCTTGCAAAACCAGGTCCTTTTGTGAGCGATAATTTTGATGCCTCCACAATAGGTTTTGGGCCCTTCCCTGTTGCGGGCACTTGGCCCACCCACATAAGTGATGTAGTATTTTTATCAGGCGACTTGGGGGAATGCTGGGTGGCAGGAAATTTGTGCTGGCCTGATGATCCCACAACTTTACCAAAACGTGATTTCTTTTTTTTTAGCAAAATTTGAGGTTTGCAGGGTTTTCTGGGTAAAACGTTGGGGAATCCACACAAGCCACACCTCCCTGGACTCCCCCGGGTGTGTAGTTTTCAGAACTATCTGGGTTTAGTAGGTTTCCCTACATGGCCGTTGAGCCCGGGACCAAAAACGCAGGTGACCCCCTTGCAAAACCATGTTGTTTAGTGATAGATAATTTTGATGTCTCCATAATGTTTTGAGCCATTTCCTGTTGGGGACACTAGGCCTACCCACACAAGTGAGGTACCATTTTTATCGGGAGACTTGGGGGAATGCCAGGTGGACAGAAGTTTGTGGCTCCCTGCAGATTCCACAACTTTCCATCACAGGAATGTAAGGAATATGTGTTTCTATAGACAAATTGTGAGGTTTGCAAGGGATTCTAGGTAATAGAACCTGGTGAGAGTCACACAAGTCAGCCCACCCTGTATTCCCCCAGGTGTCTAGTCCTAAAAAACTGCACAGGTTTGCTAGGTTTCCCTAGATGCCAGCTGAGCTAGGGCCCAAAATCCACAGTTAGGCACATTGCAAAAAAAAAGGTTCAGTTTTCAGTGGAAAAGTGTGATGTGTCCACATTGCATTTTGGGGTGTTTCCTGTCACGGACCCTAGGCCTACCCACACAAGTGAGGTACCATTTTTATTGGGAGACTTAGGGTAACACAGAATAGTACAACAAGTGTTATTACCAATTGTCTTTCTCTGCATTCCAAATGTAAGACAGTATGTAAAAAAGAAGTCATTCTGAAAATGCCCTCTAATTCACATGCTAGTATGGGTACGTACAAATTCAGAGATGTGCAATTAACCACTGCTTCTAAATTCCATGTCTTGTTCCCATTTTGGAAATACATAGGTTTCATTGATACCTGTATTTCACTCAATACCTGGTTCCAAATGAAAAACCATTGCAAGATGCAGCTCCGTTATTGGCTCTGGGTACCTCAGGTTCTTGGTGGACCTACAAGCCCTATATATCCCCGTAACCAGAAGGGTCCAGCGGGCGTAATGGTATATTGCTTTCAAACATCTGCCATAGTTAGAAGAAGTTACAGTGAAAATGTAGGCACAAGTGGCTGTTTTTTTCAACTTGATTTCAATATTTTTTAATTTCAACTGTTACCTTCTATAGGAGAACCTTGAAGGATCTACACAAATGACCCTTGCTGATTTCAGAATTTTGCCTTCTTTAAAGAAATGTATAGCTTTCCAGGATTGGTTTCACATCCATTTCTACCACTAACTGTAAGGAGGTCGAAAGCACAAAAAATAGGAAAAATGGGCTAAGTCCCAGTAAAATGCCAACACTGTGTTTAAAAATTAGGTTTTCTGACAAAAGTCTGCCTGTTCCTGAAATCTGGAAAGATGGTGATTTTAGCCCCGCATTGATACCATTTGCAGGGGAATAAACAGATGCTGAAGTATAATATGCAATTTCAGTTCTATATTGTCTACAGGATAATATTTACTCTTTTTGTATAGGCAGTCCAGCAGTCCATGTATTATTATTTTCATTCCTCTTTAGGTAGAAACAGGATCCAGACCAGCAGTTGCACAGAAGGTCCCTTGTTAAAAGAAGATTGTCTCCTCTAATAATAGTAAGACTAGTGCCCCCACAGGAAGAGAGTGTATTGCAATGGTATATAGAAAGTACCAGAAGTAGTCTGTGCAGATAAATCCGTTGTCAGAAATTAGAAAAGTGCCATGTGTGACAGTCAAAAGTGCACGTAAAGTAGAGATTGACTTTGACTGGATACAAACTGATTCTCGTTGGAAATAGATGTCCATCTAGCAATCCTAAATGGCTCTGAAATCCGTTTGGACTATTGGGCTTCCTTTTTCACAAAAATGACAATTTTAATCTAGATCTATAAGAATCTGTACATTCCACCTTTAACAGACATTTAAAGTGTACGCTATCTGCAGTTTTCCATTCTTTTAATGTTGCTGCATGCGTGAACTCGATCGATCGCCTGAGCCCTAACATTAATCAATCTAAATGTCATTGCTCTAGTCCCTTATGTCAGTAGCGTAACTTAAGCCCCCGTGGTGCGAGGGGGCCCTGAGCTCCAGGGGACCCCTCAGCAAAAGTGCTAGGTGGTGGGCAAGAGAGGGGGGCCCCCTCGGTGTACTTTGCAGGTGGGGCCCCCTCAAATTTGGTTACTCTACTGCCTTATGTTACGAAGACATGTGTTCTGATTACTCAGACACAAGATGCAAGCGTGGTAGAGGGTCATAGGTGCCAAGCGGCCCAAGGAATGCTTACAACCTTCAACTAGCCTTGGCGTTTTGCAAATCATTGCTTTACATGCTGGATGCCAGAACCCCTATCTTAGTGTTAAAACCAAAAATCCAGCTCTCAAAAGAGAAAAATTAAGTTGACCAAAAAAAAAACAGGACTTGCTGACCTGAGTTAAACTCAAAGTGATAATGAAGCATTCACATAATTCTTAAGGGGTCCTACTGTGTATTAAAATGTGTCAGGAGTTAGATCAGAAAGTGATTTTAGCCCTGAGTCTGAAATTTGTCAGGCAGTATTCTGGTCTTCACAGGTTCACCAAGCACTGGATTCAAGTGCCAAAGGTGAGGATCGGTTTGGTAGAGCTATGATTCTCAGACATCTCCTACTTTTGGGACAACTGCTATAGAATGTTTTTAGCTGAAGTAAGTGGTGCCCATTAAAAGAACAAATTACTTCTGACTGACTTTGAGTAAGGCTTTGCTGTTTGATTCTCTTCTTGCAGATTCCTCATCACCTTACTACCTATCTTCTAGGTGTGAGTACAGGCTTCTATCATGTCTTTTTTGTTTGTTCTTCCCATGATCTCAGCTTCATTCTTTTGTCTGGGCTCTGTGGCGCCTGGAACATTACAGTAATTCGCAGCACTTGTGCGGGTGTCACCTTTATGAAGCCACTAGTTTACTTCCTCTGTACCTTACGATGGATCCACAGTTAGACCTGCAGTGGTCTACTTACTTCTACCATATGAATTACTTAAACAAATCCTACCCCAGTCTATCACTTGTAGATATTTCCAGTACAAGGACTTGCGGGAAGATGCATTCTAAATCAGGAAATGTTTTGTTAAAGGTAAGTAACCTATCCATTTCTGCTTTTAAGACTATAAAGAACATCTGAAGATATTAGTCACAGAAAAACAAAACCTGAAAATCAATTGTATTATACTGCATATGTACTAATCATGAAAAACAAGACATTCATCGCATGAATAAATAACAATTTAAATTGGACATTTGCTCCTCCTTAATTATTCTCAACGTTCCAAAAGAATTTGGATAACATTCTTAAATAATTAGCAGCAGGTCAAGCTCTCTATGCATTAATAAAGTAATCAATGGCCAGGTTCTTCTCATTAGCTTATGTTGTGTATATTCAGAGAAAATTTTGCTCCTGGCATGATTGTGGGCCTCAAAGATCCCATTCTGTCAAGAGCATAGAGCTTGCATCTGTACATAATTATTCCCCTGATAAAAGTTATCTTTTCTTTCTTCTTTTCACAGAATCTCTCGTTTAATGAGGGTGTGATACTGCCTGGGCCCCTCTCCTCCCTCCAGGCCTTGCAGCCCTCTTCCACAGTGGCTGTCGACCCTCCTCTTTTTCCTGATCACAATCTACTGGACCCTCGATCACCCACTTCAAGGAGCCCAACTGATTGGAGTGTATTGGTTCCAGCAACAGAAGAGGGAACTAGCAGGAAGCTGATGGAAATGCCGGGATCGCCTGTAATCCAGTCATTCCAAGGTGTCGTGTCTTGCAGCACTGTACAAAACTGCAGCCCTGCTTATCAAAGTGTAGCGAGTAGTCATGGTTTAGATCTAGTTAAAAGCAGCGTAGAGATTCCAGTGATGAGTAGAAAGACGAGTGATGATGGGGTCGAGGGTGACATTCCATCGGTGGCATCTAATGCAGATAATAAATGTTATAGCAACCAACCTCCGGGAATGCCGCCTTTCACACTTACAACTTCTCAGTTACAACTTACTGAGGAATTTATAGATGATGATCCTACTGAAATGTCCTTTTTTGGTGGTGGGTCCGAGGCCTTTTCCTATAGTTATAGTGATGTAAACCCAGAGGGACAAGATTTGCACAGGGAGTTTTGGGAGATGGCACCCATGTCAAACCAAAATGCACCTCTGCAGAGTTCTGGCCCTGTGGTAGGAAGTCCCCGGCATTATTATTCTCATGAAAATCCTATGAATCCGGTGTGTGATTTAGAATTTTTGGAAAGGAGTGATTTCAATGGGAATGCTCACCCCTCAGATACCTCCGACTTGTTTGAAGTGAAAGCACAAGCCAGCCGAATGCACTGCCTCCTCAGCCCTTCTGAGAGCAGCTCCCTGATTAACAACCACTCAGAGAGTAGCTCCCTCAACAACTTGACACTCAATGGTGTCCCCTCTTTGCACATTCCAAGCTCGGGCAATCACTCAGAGGGCAGCTCCATGGTCAACTTCCCAGCATACTCTGTGCGGTCAGAATCAAGCTCTGCTATCCAGTTCACCGATATCATTGACCAGCTGGAGCAGCTAAGCTATCCTCCCACCACCACTGAAGACTCCAGCAGCACCGACACTGACTCCTGGGACTCAGAAACCGGAACACCTTTGGATGTCAACCTCTTCTTTAGCAATCCCTTTGCCCAGGCTTCTGGTGAGAGCTTCAGTTTTGACTTTCAGAACAACCTGAAGAATTTGGCCCAGGGAGAGCAAAAGGACAAGGCTCAGGTCGACCTTGGATAAGTATTTCAGACTGGTTTACTTGGCAGCCCTCACAATATCAAATCCATGGATGGGTGTTACTGCCTATTGTGCTGCACACAGGAGAGAATGGGGTCTTTATAATACAGTTGGGTTACTGCATGATTCCTACAAGAAAGCAGTTCTATTTAATTTGGTCTGTTTAGGATGGACAGGCGTTAACACAACATCGTCGGTGAAATGCCAAATGACTGCATTCTCCTAAGCATTGATGGTTTAGCACTTATTATGAAGCCTTTCTACTCTTTATTGGTAAGATGAATAGTTTGGCATGTTTACTTTTTGATTTTGACTTAACATTAAGTGGCATATGATTGTGAAAGGTCTTCTTCCCTGCATGTCCTATTATATCAGTTCTTTGACATTCTGAGCCAGTTTGAGATTGAGCAGATAATTCTTCATGTTTTAGTCACAAATCTAGCACGGGTCAAGTTGAATTGAGTATGGCTAACCCTCGAGGAAGTTCTTAGTTTCTTCTAAAGACTTTTCAGTTTCCATCTGTGATCTGCTCATTATACTTACCCCTGAATACCTGGAAAGTATCAAAAGAGGAATTCCCTGGTCCTCTTTAAAATACATTTCCTTGTTACTCTCTTCTTATCGTCAGTATTGAGGCTACTCTGCACGACACACCTAGCTATTACCATTGTGCTTTATTTTTGCTCTAATCTCCATTGTGCATTTGAGCAGGTTTCATGCTGGCTGGAGGCAGAGTCTGACCTACGACAATAGTAATTGCTGCACTGTAGCACATGTTGGGACAGAAAAACAATACGAGTGTAAATATGGTCACTTTTCCTCAAAGGACAGTTAAGAAATATCGCCTTGCCATTCTAAGATTTTAAGAAGATAGCATGTAATTCTCCTTCCCTTCTTATATAAGTGGAATAGGATTTTTCACATCCTGTGTAAACTATTGACAGTGCACCAAGTCACAAGAATTGAGTCCGAGCAGATCTCAAGATGCCAGGTCTGTCGGCACGATTTTCTTGTGCTAACAACCATCATATTTTTAAAGAGACCACCAGCTGGCTTAGAGAGTTTTCAAAATTTGCATTTGATCGAATTTCATATATTTAACATCCTCCTGATTGCTATTGAGTTTAGAAGAAGATATTCGTCCAATGTGAGATTTAATTGTGAAATTTTAATACATATTTTCTAAATGTATCCTAGAAGTATGTTCAATACTATCCAATAGGTATAGTGCCTTTATGGAAAACACACAAATTCATGTTGCATTTTTGGTAAAACTGGTTTTAAAGGGATATTCGATTATGGCTATAACTGTACTTGCAAGTGCCCAGCAAAATCTAGTGATTGGTGTGGTTTGGATAGAGTGGTATCACTGGTACGTAGAACCCACAGAGCAGTGGCAGCTGATTCAACGTCGAACTCCCAGACGTTGCATGCACAGTGGACTTCTACAAGAGCATACAGATTCACTAGTTAACTGGTCGGGTCATTGGAAAATTGATGACTGGTCGAGCTGAGAATGTGGAATGGTGCCCTTAAACAGGACATGTTTTTCTGGTATAGGATGAGTGAAGGTAGAGGTGAGGTTTAGGGAAAATGCGAACAAAATGAAAATGTTCAAAAAAAGATGGAGAATTGTGTCAAAAATATACAAATGTTGGTTAGTTTACTGGTTGTTATGGTCTGGCTTGACAGAGAAACTGTCGCCGGACAATTATGTGAGCATCACTAGAGAGGGGCTTTGGCTTTGCCCACATGTTGGGAGCCATGAAGACATGTTTTCAATAAGCAGAAGTTCTGTGCTTCCACTTAAAATGGGCTTGCCCTCCACACAACTCTGATCATTGTGTTTATTTGTCCAGCTGCCTGAGGTTGAACACTCAGGGGCACACACGACATTGTAATTCTATTAAAGTGTCTTAAACAACTAGATAATTTATGATGTTTTTCTCTGGTAGCAACATAGGTGGGAGGAGGACAGCCATTAACCTTAAAGGGCTTATAGGTCTGGTTTTACAATGCATTCATAAGCCAGACCCATTGGCATTTCCAATGCTTGTTTCTCATGTAGATAAGCAAAAGGCTGGAAGTGATAGGCACGCGTTCCAGGGAACGCACCATCTCAAGTATGTATAGAATCTATTCTGCATCAAGACAAACGTTTGAAGCAGTGACCAAACAAAATCCACAGCTCTTGGCATTAAAAAGATCAGTTATGTTCACTTACTGCCTATAGTTTACCCAGCACCTGTATAGTGCTTCAGACTTTCTTCCTTAAATTTGCGAATTTGTAGATTTTGAGGAAGATTTCTGGTGTGCCTCTTTATGCTATAGTCGATAGTAGGTGATTTTTTACACATTGTTCTCCTATGGCCAATGACATGATAGTTTTTTCATTTTAGTTAATCTGTTTGCATCTGTGTATCATTCACAGAGAGGTTTAATAATTTCCTCAAATATCGGTACAAGCTCAGAAAGTGTTTTATTAATCATTGGGGTTCTTACTTTGGCCACTGCATATTTCCCAAGCTGTGTTGTGCAGCACAAACACTTTCATGCGACTTGCTGTGCCAAAAGGTAACTTCGCTACAAATGACTGAGAAATCTACTGCACCACTTTACTGTCAGCTTAGTGTTCACTTGCTCTCTCTATTCTTAAAGTGTTAGCAACCCTCCAGCAATGTGTCTATACTTGGGTAGGCAGGCCTCTTGCGCTCTCTCTGTACTGAACAGAAGCAGGTCTTTCCCGCTCTCTCTACACTCAGAGTAAGCAGTATTCTATCCTGTCCTCTGTGCAGACTGTAAACAGGCAATTACCATCCTATGTACAAAGTGCAAGCAGGCCTCTAGGGCTCCCTCTATACGCATTGGAAGCAGGTCTTTATTGGTACCTCCATAGGACAGTAAGGAGGCTCTGGCACTCCATCTGTACAGAGTGCTAGCAGTTCTCTAGGAATATGACTCGTTATTTCGCATACCGTTACTTCGCAGCTCTTTACTTCGATGTTTTTACTTAGCAAATACCATTACTACGCAGGTTTTTAGTTTGCATACCTTTACATTGCAAGTGTTAATGTATGCGAACTAAAAACTTGCCTAGTAATAAAAACAGACATTTACCCCGCTTGTTTTTCCTAACCCCTTTTTTGAATGTCAAAAAAACAATAACACTACCCTAAATACAAATACACTACCCTACACATCACAAACTCTAAAACACTACCCAAACCCTCAAACACTACACTAAACTCTAAATCACTACCCCCTGGATGACCCTCCCCCAGCCCGCTCCCTACACTCAAACACTACCCTGCACACACCCCCGACACTACCCTAAAACACTACCCTACACTACACAAACACCACAACACTACCCTAAACCCTAAATCACTACCCCCAGTACGACACTGCCACTACCCCCATTCCTGTCCCTACTCCCAAACACTACCCTGCACGCACCCCGACACTACCCTAAACCCTAAAACACTACCCTACACTACACAAAAACCACAACACTACCCTAAAACACTACCCCCATCACGACCCTGCCCCTACCCCCAAGACGGTCCCTACACTGAAACACTACCCTGCACGACCCCCGACACTACCCTAAAACACTACCCTACACTACACTAACACCACAACACTACCCTAAACCCTAAAACACTACCCCCAGCACGACACTGCCCCTACCCCCATTCCTGTCCCTACTCCCAAACACTACCCTTCAAGACCCCAGACACTACCCTAAACCCAAATACACTACACTACACAAACACAACTACACTAGCCTTAAACCAAAAAGACTACCCCCTGCACGACCCTCCCCTACCCTAAACCCTTAAATACTACACATTCCCTCTTACCTCTCTCTCCTCGGTTCCTCGGTTCCTGTCTTCTCCGGCTTCCTGCGTCGTCAGTGTTGCACGTCGTTGTGATGAAACGGAAGTGCGTCCGTTTCCACACAACGATGTGGATAGCCTTTACTTCACAAGCGTTACAACGCATGCGATGTATCAACTTGCATAGTAAAGGCTACGCGTTGTAACATTGCATGCGTTGTAACGCTTGCGAAGTAATGGTACGCGGTGTAACAGCCGCGTAATAATGGATGTTTACCGTTCTCTAGTGCCCACTCTGTACAGAGTTCTAGCATGCCTCTAGAGTGGCAGGCGTCCCATGTACTAAGTGCAAGCTGTCATCCTGCTTCTCCCTCCGTACTAAGCATGCAGCAGATCTTGGACACAGACAACCCGTTGGCTTGAGCTGCACCTTTTTGTGTTAGGATCTTGTTCACTTCACTTACGTTATCCATTGTGGAACATTTTGAAGATTTCTCACAATTGTAATTGATATAAATTCTGGTTCAATTCTGTGTAATCGCTGTAAATTCTCTTTTCATTCTGTGTATTTGTCTTTAATCATTCCTTGCCATGCTTCCCAGTTCTGATATCTCAAAATCACATCCTTTTTCTTAATGCTTTCATTACGTGCCCAGAGACTTTCCTATTCGCATCTAATTGGATTTCCATTCCCAAAATGTGATACATTTGAATATGTTATGTGAAAATATTTGTAAAGCCAATGGCTGCCCCAGTAACGGGGCCTTCCAGCGCTAGTTTTGGGAGAGAGTTTCTTTGCAATTCTTCCTGTGGGCTCTACATTCCTTCCCAGTATTTATGCATAACTTCCTGCATCCATCAACATTCTTATACTTGGTTTCCCAGTTCCTTCATTCCTATGGACATATCTTACTGTTAATTCATATCTTTTGTAGGAGTCTTCTTGTCCTTTTCAGATCTGTCAAGTACCTTTGTTCATATACACCTCTTCCCAGTGCCTTCCTCTGTCTTCTACATCTCTTGCAGAGCATCCATCCTTCTTAAACATCTCTTTTCTGGACCTTCATACCTTGTCTGCATCCATTATTAATGTCTTTGCACATCTTTTCAGGGCCTTCATGCATCTTAAACACCCTGACTTTGTCGCCTTAATTCTGTATTTTCTTTGATACCTCTTATACAACCGGTGTCTGTCGTCACGCCTTCATACCTTTTCTACAACTGTTCACTCTATTGTTGCGTTTCTCCTCATTGCCATTGAGAAAGGATTGTAACGTAGTCTTTGCGTTTATCATTGACTATGAAACTCATCTACATCTGGCCCCAGTGTCTTGTCACCCTTTGTAATACTACTATATCTCTTATTGTGCCTTAGTTCAGTCTTCATTATCACAAAGCCCTCTTGCGTCATATTCCTCTCATTTCTACTACCTTCTTCCTTGTGCCTTAGTTGCCAGACAGTGCTGGTACATAAGTTGCCAGACTTGTATGTGGATCACTAAATTGGCATAGTGTCGAAAGCATTCAGATTCTCATACGCTCATGACAGATGCATCGAAAATCAGATGTCGCTTTTGTGCACCACAGGTGTTTTCTAGATGTGAAATCCACTATGATGTTCTTTCCACAAATACCAAACAATGAATGCATTTCTTGAAGCTTGCATTGATAACAGCAATGGGCTCTATGTTTACCTGCCTGCACTCTTCATAACATGCAACTGGAGCTTAATTCAGTTGCAAGACCGGTTGTTAGGTTTGACGAACCTGACCATTTATCCTTCACTCTGGCCTTCTTGCATTTTTTACCCACTGTACTTCATTTGTAAAAACAAAACCATAATAATAAAATAAGTTCCAGGACCGAGATATTTTTATAGAGCTCACTGCAGCGTGCACCATCCACTGTTCCTGCCAGTACACTCAAGTGCCAGTTGTGATGCTACTACCAACCACCACACTACAATAAATGTGACAATTCGGGCAATCCCAGGTCACACAAAACTGTAAGATTACCCTACACACGCTTTCAACGTATATTGAATTGTTTAAAAACAGACAGAAGGCGCCTCCATGTGTTGGACTGTCATAAATAGGGCCCAGTGTCAATAAATAAGGGGCGGTACCGAGCATCAGTAAACAATGGCACAAATTAAGCACTGGTTACCCTTCAGGATGAGAGCTCTTAAATCTCGGTCTAGTTCATAAAGCTCTATTTGATTCTTGGGATCCTCTTTGACATCAGTTCATTTGGTATGAACTCAGCCACTGTTTAAGGTCCAAAGATACATTTCTCCTTCAAGTCCCTAGGTTTTGTCGCTCTGTGAGGGTGTGAGAGCTTTCTCGGTGTTGACCGCTTCCCAGTGGAATCTTCTTACAGTATCTTTAAAAAAATCCCTTCCTTTTCAAGTTCTAGAAAGCTAGCCCTGAAGCCTGCCTGGCTATTCTCTTGCCTACTGGATGACTAAATGGTGCTCTATTATTTTGTTAGCATTGTTTTATGGTGAATGTCTGTGGTTTACAAAAGCGTATAAATAAAGAAATGAGTCGCCATGTTGTGCCCTAGGTACTTTTTTTAACGGTCAGGGTTAAACTTGTGTGCCAAGACAGTCCCCCCATATTTTGCTTGGGGACTTTATTTTTGAATTGATGTTAAAATGCTCCCCCTGCTTATGCCCGTGCACACGTTGTTAAAGTGTATCCTGGAGGGGATCAGTCCTCTGGAGCCCTATACATTAGTAAGCATCCAACTTTGCTCCAGTCCTTTTTATAAGTGTGGCAGTATTACAAACAGTAACAAATAGAAGTATTTGTGCAGCATGAGACAAAAGTGCAAACTCAGATAAAGGCTTTACAGCGGAAAACATTGTGATGAGTTTTAAGTAAAGTAGCTTGCTGTCAGACATACGTAAAGCAGAGACCTGTTTGGGTTCCAATGACATATTAGGGTACATCAGTTATACAAGATGATCATATGTAACAAGCAACGAAAAGTAAAGAGTATAGTGTTTTTGCCTTTCAACTTCATTTTTTTATTTTTCTTATAAAACGCACATACATATATGTCGTACAAAGTAGAATTAACATGTGGCAACATGTTTCTCTAAAAGAGTTATGAATATTTTTGTTAATATTTCACAGTGGTTATTCGAAAAATGTGTATGTGATACTTTTATTATACCTCTTTAAAGGTATACTGAATGAATCCTGTTAGTTTCCAAAGTTATTAATTTGTTTATACGGGGGTGTCAGGCATGGCCCTTTCATTTGCTGGACATATTTATTGAAAACACCAGGAACGAAAAATCTTACTTCTTCTTTGCTCCATACTATTTCAGTTTGGGTGTGGCAGCACGAGGAACAGTAGCCATGTTTGCATTTGGTTTTTTTTCTATCATCAACTTGTGAAAATGGTGACATTTGAGCCGAGGGCAAGAGTTGTTTTGAAAACTCTTACAAAAGAGAGGCTAAAAGGCCATGTGTGCCCACGGTGCTAACATTGATCTTTCATGTCCTTTATGATCCATGGTTGCTTCCCCTCTTTTTCGAATTGTCCACAAACTGATGATGACTGGAATTTGTGATTGACGTTTTTGCTATTTCATGCTTCTTGTCTACTTCAGTTTGTGTGAAAAAAGCGTCCTGCTACTGAGTTTGGATCCAGTATCAGAACTGCCATGGTTACAGGGAAGGTAGGTGCCTTCACCGATTTAGGCCCTCCTACGCTGCACCGTAGATCCTCATACACACATCAGCAGAGCCACACACACCCAGCCCTTTCTGGTAAGACACATCTCTGGGACCAGCAACCTATTCACTCCAGATTCTGTTCCAATTTATCTCCAAAACAAATTGAGGTACTTGGTTGTCCTGGGGTTTCTCATGCCTTTGCCCGATAGTGAACAAAAGTTGAATAGGCTTTGGACAGAATGAATTGTCATTGCTTGTCGGTGAGGATGTTGGTAGACTCTAAGGTAGAACTCTTCTGAAGGTTCATGAGACCTATTTTGTCCCAGCTGTTACTAAGTTTGATATGTTAACTAAGGCTCCAACAGTGATCTACTAGGTACTGTTGTTGAGAAGCACAAGGAAAAATAAAGATGCCACTCTCAGGGTTTGCTCAGGCCTCAGATTCCGCCGGTACCTTCTACATTACTGAGCTAACCTCCTCTCTTAGAAAGGATATTACATTTTCACTACGACATCCGTTACGTTACTGGGCTTGAAAATATGGCCCAGAGAGCTAGCTTTCCCATGAATCTTTTTGCATTTCACTTGGAGTTTCTTGTCATAACTCAGAAGTATCCCTCAGCATTCAGTACAAAGGGGTTTGCCATAAAAATGAATCTTGTAGGGGAAAAAGCAACAAATCTGAATGTTGTGGACTGGTTAAGGCACAAAAGGAAACATATCTACCTCAATAATTACAGAAGTCTAAGACTACAAAAAATGATCTATATTGATGCTGAAGCTGCCTGTGCCATGCATCAGTATTTCATCTGACTTAGCAGAGTCAAGAGATGGTGCCAAGAAAAGGACAGTCCCAGACAGTGGTAAAGTAGATTGAAGAAAGGACAGGAAGGTATAAGTAAACAAGTGGAATGTCTTTAGGTGAGAAGGAAGGGTGATAAACCCCCACAAATATATAAATGATTTGGAGTGATATCACAAATGCAGCCAAAAATATTAAAGGAATACATCAGTAAATACATCAACAGGCTTTTTATATTATTGTGTCTGCCCATGATATGGCAGCGAAGACATTATTAGATATATACCTAAATTTGTATTTGTTTGGCTGAAGCAGTCATTCAATCATTTGGGAATAGCAGTACCCCGTCCTACCATGAACTGCATTTAGCATGTGTTCCCTACTGTAAAGGGGCAGCGTCCTCAGGATCCAAATACCTACTGCTCCATAGTGGCACAACCACCCTTTAAACTCAAGAGGACATTACGTATAAATTTGTCTTGAAGTTTGTCTTTCCAGTGACCATGCCGATCAGGATTACAGTCACACAGAAGACGATGACTCAGAGACTGCTAATCTCCTTCCCCCATAATATTGGTTTACAAAATGCAAGCAGCCTAGATGCTTCAAGACAGGGGGACATCACTTACCCCTGTGATCCTTCTTCAGAAGAAGTTCCTTCGTTTGCTACGATGGTTCAACACATTTAGCAGAAGCTTTGAAGTTTATAATACTCTCTGCAAATGCAAAATCTAACATTTTGACAGAAGTCTTCCAACCGTCCTTCACACATGCGGAGTCCTTGTTTCCCTTCAATGAGGCTCTTCCAGAACTTTTTCTGGCTGTATGGGAGAGGCCCTTTCCACTCCACAGACACATTGCCAGATGATGTAGACCTACCCCAGGTGACACCGTTTCTTTTTGTCACACCCTTCTTTAGAAAGTCTTGTGGTCCTAGCTTTCTCCTAGAAAGAACCAAAATGCCTCTTCCACAGCACCTCCAAATAGGAGTTGCAGATTCACCCTTTGTACGGCAAACTCCACCTGTCTCTTGGGCTGCTATGTCCATGGTCTGTGAATACTTGTAAATTGTATGGTCATCTCCCTACTAGTCTTCAAGAAAAATAATTTTTTCCAAAAATAATTTTTTCCAATCCAATGGTTTGCATTCTTTTAAGTTGATCCTGGAATGCGGCCGAGATTCCACAGACATCGTGGCTTGGACCATGGACACACCTCTCATGCTGTCCTATTACGCTTGGATATAGTCCACAGACTTCTCAGAAAATGTCCTGGCAACTCTCAGATGCATGCCTTTTGATGGCAAGTGGCTCTTTGTAGAGAAGGCAACTCCTCGCTGTAACTCTTCAAAAACAGAAGAGCGAGGGCTCGCTCGCTTAGCCTGGAGCCCCAGCAAGGCAGTTCGACCAACAATATAAGATTTTTTGAGGCTACCCAGGGCACAACCCACTTAGGAGCACCAACCTTTGCAGCTGCTCCAAATAACCTAACAGATGTACCGCTCCTTTCAAGGCATGGGTGGTTCTGGGGGGCACCATCACCAGTGGCAGCAGAAGATCTAGTCTCCACTTAACTCTCCCAGGTCTGATGCCTCAAAATCTCTTTCTCTACCTTTCATGTACACTGTCGTCTTCTGTTCTGGGTGGGAGAGTCTCTAACTTTTCCACCAATTGGAAGATGATCACGATGGATTGCCGGGTCATCCAGATAATCCGCAAGGGCTCTAGCCTACTCTTGCGTTCCTTTTTCTCCAACAACCCCCCACCCCCTCCCTTACCCCACCCCACCATGATCAGGACATGCTTTTTGACTCACGCCCTGCTTTAGAAGTGGAGTCCCTCACCCTACTGAAGAAAGGAGCCTTAGACGTGGTGTTTCTGGAAGAAAGGTATAGAATTTTACTGACTTTACTTCCAGATCCCTAAGGCCCATCATAGACCTTCGCCTCTTTAACCTGTTCATTTGGCATGATAAGTTTAAAATGCTGGCCCTTAATGTAAGTGATTAGTTGGTGACCCTGGCCCTCCAGAATGCCTATTTACATGTATCAATCCTTCTCACTCACATGCATTACATGAGATTTATAGTGGGATCCTAGCACTAAGTTTTTAACCCTACCATTTAGGCTGATGACCTCAGCAAACATCTTTATAAAAGAGCGGGTATTTGTGGCGGTTTCACTGCAATGGTCAGAAGTCAATGTATTCCCAGACTTGGGTGACTGACTGGTGAAAGCAGCGTCCCTGGTGCTGGTCAAAGAACACCTCCAGCGCACTATGGCTTCTCCACAGTTGGGGTTTTACAGTTAAGGCCCAGAAATCTCATATCCCTCCCTGCCAGAGCTAATCTTTTATGGGACATTGTTGGACCTGACCCGCACAAAGGCTTTTTCTCCTTCTCATAGAAATGCAGAAATAATGAGATGTTTCTGACTCAGACTGGGATCCTAGTTCTGCCTGTCTTGAATTTTCTGGGCCTCATTCATTCTGTTGGTGCCACATGCCAGATGATGGATAAATGAGTGATTCCTGAGATAACAATTGTTCCTACATTCATAGAGTCTGTCAGCTTGGGTGCCCATCGGAAGTCAGTCCATGTGCACTAATAGATCGATCCCTCCAACCTGAAGGTGTTTCATCCCTTCAGTTTTTCACAGGTGCATGCTACCCTGGTCACATATTCCACCTTACAGCTCTAGGATGCCCATCAGCTGACATTACAGTGCAAGAGCTTCTGCTCACATCTGGACGGTGGCTGCACATTAATGTGCTAGAGCTGCAAGTGGTCCACCTATGTCATGAAGGCATTCCTTCCTTCCATCTCGGAGAGCACCATTCTATTCCCTCAGAGAAGACCACCAGTCCTTTATCAACAGGCAGGGTAGTGTGGAATCATGGACCTTGTGTTGGGAGGTGATTCGTCTGTGGTCTGGGGCGCAGTGACAGCGATTATCCCAGTAGTGTTTCACCTTGCATGTTCCCTCTGTGTGAGATCGGATGCTGCAAGTCATTTCTCACTGTAGCACCGTGAGTTGGAACTACATTCCGAAGAGAAGTGGCTGATCTCTATATTGGGGTGTCCACATGTGGATATATTTTCCATGATGCAGAACAAAAAGTGTTCTAAGTGTTGTTGTGCCATGCACTTTCCTCTGAATGGTTCTCTGGGGAATCCCTTTATGTTCATTTAGCTCCAGGACCTGCTGTAGGCATTTCAACCAATTCTCCTTTTCTCGAAGGTACGGGAGGATCAAGCACAACTGATTTTGATAGCTACATATTGAGCGAGGAGGATCTGGTTCGCCAATCTGTTGGCTCTCAGCATTTGGCCTCCTTTTCCTCCCCCCTTACTTGATGGACCTACTCTCCAAGAAGGATAGTGTGAAATTCAAGAAAGGAGGTAGACTGAGATGTAGTTCTATCCAAATGGTAGATTTATTCTTTGGTTCAGTCAGGACAGGAACATTTGAGGATAAGATGGTTGTAGTAGTATCGAAAGTAGTATCAAGAAGATCAGCCCCACCGGGAGCAGCATCCCTGCTGCTCAGCCCACATACAGCAACTCGCAATTCCACTCAAACATACACACAGGGAACATTCTGTGACTTCACTTAGACGGGCTGAGCAGCAGAGTACAGAACACAGAGAAAGGACTAGACAGAGAAGAGAGCAGGATACCACAGATAGCTAGGTCCTCCACCCCAGCCCACAGGAAACCTATAAAAGAATCCATTTATGCAGGTCACTGGAACGAATTTGTTCAATAGTGCGAGTGAAAAGGCTTTAATACTTTCCAGTCTTGCCTTTCTGACACCCTGAGATTTGCACTTTATTTTTCCAACAGGGTCTTGCGATGGCTATATAGGTAAGAGTTATTTGGCTGCCCTGTCTGACTACATGTGTCTTCTGACCAGCCATCCTTGTTTACATCGCCACTAGGGGGGTGCTATCTAAATAGGTTTGTATGTTTGCCAACACTCTTCATTTTTACTCAATGGGATTTCAATCTTGTGTTTACTTTCCTAATTACATCCCTATTCAAGCAGATGCATAGTTGTCCAGTTTACTTCTCACTTTATAGACAGTACAGTAGTGCCAATAACTTCTGCCTATAGGGTCAAAGAACTTCTCTCTTTGTCCAATGATCACTGTTTTCTATCTGATTAAGTTGGTCCTTTGTACCTACCCATCCTTCCTATGCCAGGTTGTATCTTCCTTTTGTATGGGCCAGTCAATTACTCTTCCATATTTCTTCCCCTCCCCATCTTGCCAAGGAGGAATAGTTACTGCATAGACTAGGCCCGAGGCATGTATTTCCTACTACATTGACTGCACTCAACATGACATAGTGGATGATTGTCTCTATGCAGATTTTGCTAAAGCCAAGAATGGCAAGGTGGTGCCTAAGTGCACTATTTCGCATTGGGTTATGTTCTGTATCAAGATCTGTGTGCCTTAGCGAACAAATATCCCCTGGGAGGGCCTTTGTGCCCACTGCACAAGAACAATGGCTCCTTCCTTGGCTCTCGCTAGAGGCATTCTAGTGGCTGACATCTGGCAGGCTGCCACATGGTCATCCTTGTATACATTTCCCAAGCATTAGTGCCTCACAGCCCAGTGACGGGTACTGCGCTAGGGCTGTGTTGCATGGCTTCCTTGGTTATAGGCCACTGCTCATTCCCACCTCCCAGGGAGGTATTTCTTTGGGACTCATTCATAAGATGAGGAAACTTCAGGAAGACTTAGCCATCAGAAGAAAAGTTACTTTCTTTCAGTAACAATATTTCTGGTGATTTCATAATCTTCCTGCTGATTACTCCATGTTCTCCATTACCTTTTCCCTTCCACCGTGAATAAATGCTGCACATGATAAGATTCCAAGGTTTTCAAACATGTTGTGTGCTGTAATTAGCACTGTCGTTGAAGCTCTTTTGGTTAGTCTGCATGCCTCGATGGTGCACGGCAAAAGTATCAGGAACTAGTGCCACAGCAACAGTTGCCACCTAATATACTCTGATGTTGTCACATTCAGTGTGTGGAATCGCTGCCCCTGCAAAATATGGTTATGCTGCTGGTGCTCACCTTAGAGTCCTGAGAGCTCAGTAAGGCTACCAGATACATATACGCAAGTCCTAGGCAGGGTAGGAAAATGCAGAATGTGATCACCATCCCAGCAGGGACAGTACTACAGGCTATTGCTATGCATTGTAAATTAAACCCTCTTCCTTAGCAGTGCTCACTGTCCACATTCCTCGCTTCAATTTGACTATACATTTTGTAACCTACAAACTAAATTCATTAGGAATCATGGGTCAAATATGCAGAGAACATGAAAGAGCCAATGTCCGTCGCCGTTCGGTTCTATCACTTTCTGAGCAATTATGATCTTGGGGTAGGTGTCACTGATCTCACAAGTTGGTATTAGGAATGATCTTAATATACTATGAGCCCAAAACATTATGAATATAGGGTATTGGCTTGACTGGTAAGTAATATTTCTTGTTGCCTTGTACAGTTTTGCGTATGTTCAACAAATTAAGGTCGTTATTATGTTTTGGAATATATCTCAGTTTTTGTCCATGGAGCAGGCGTCCATAGCACTGCTGTGTAAAAACTAAAAATGGCTTTTAATAAATGCAGGTATGTTTTTCAAAGCATTGAAATCCCATGGAAAAGCATTCTGGAACATATTAACTGCCATGACTCCATAAATATTTTGCCCCACACCCTGTCAAGAAGGTTGTTGTATTGATCCAAGAAATAATTCTGTTTGCTGTAGCTTGTGCAACCTTATATTCAGCCAACCAAAGTAGATTTTGAGACTGCCAGTTACTCAGTTCCAATGTAGTATCATCATGCAATAAAAGTATGTAATTAGCCCAGAAATACTTTAAGCATATAACATATATTATATTTCCATCTCCTGTGCTAAGCACGAAGACCATGCAGGCCGTACTGTGTTCTGATCTATCAGTACCTTAGCAAATAGCTATTGGAAAGCGTATTGTGTACATAGGAGGTTGAAAACTGAGACTTGTAGACTGACTTACAAGGAATGGCTATATAATTCATGTAAAATATGATAATTATTTTCCATGTTTTTAATGTGCAAAGTATTTTTTGTCACCGTTTTGCTTTCTGTTCATGTTTCTGATTTTATTGATTTAACCATTTTTGTACTAATTTCTAATTTTCTACAATAAAATAAGGAATCTATTGCCTATCAATGACAACACAGAGTGGTGTACAGTATTTATTTCTTTATGCTTTCTCCTCAAATGCCTTTCTCTTCACCATAGGTTGAACATGGTTTGTTAACGTGAGTTTACATGTGTTCATGGATGTGTTTACACAATTAGTCATGGATTTACTAAGTTTACTCTGATAGCTACACCCAGCCCTTCCTAATTCACCTAACACACTGCATCCTGATTAACTTGGAACTACCTAATCAGTGCAGTCATCTTTCACTCTGTATTAAGATGTTATTGTCGTGCATGTTTCTATTAAATATGGCAATCAATGATCCCTTTGTCTGTCCTGTAACAACATAGTCTTTTGTCGGTTTCGTGTCTGTCTCACAAATGATCGCACCAGTTATAAATAGCCATTTTATCTGATAGAGACATCTAACCACAGATACCTTAACTTAGAATTCCCCAGGCGTCAGGCTGGATTCTGCAGACTTTTGCTTGAACAATACCCTTGCGTGCCAGTAGGTGGCATCAGTCGGCTCCGCTTGACGTTCGCATCACTTATATAGGCACCACCTTTGCACATTGACTTCGGTCCTTTTCTTTCTGCACCAACTAGCACAGATCTGTAAAGAGAGCTACCCTCTGTCTTTTTTTTACAGGCTTTTTTCAATGTTTTGTCAACGATTTTCAGTGTGTAGGTTTTCCCACAATGTCGAAGAAGACCTCTGGATTCAAAATGTGCGGCACCTGCCATCGTGCCATGTTGGTGACGGATCCACACTTAATTTGTCTCTGGTGCCTGGAGCGCGACAACGACTCGAAGTTGTGCTCCGACTGCCGGGCCATGGCTCTGAAGGCTTTGAGGGAGCGGTCCCTAAAGCTGCTTGTGGCCCGGTGCTCAGCTCCACGCCGTTCACCCCGGAGGTCTCATTCTTGGTCGAGAGGAAGGTTCGGGCACCGCTCCAGGAGTCCTAAGTCCTCGTCTTCCCGCTCAAAGTCGTCGGGTTGGTCACGTAAGAGGCATAAGAAACTCAAGAAGTCGAAGCGTGCTTCAACTTCTCCCCGTCCGTCTGCCGACGTGACAGAGTATCGACGCCCTAGGCCTCTTTCAGCGGAATCTGTGCCTGGGTCAGCTTCGCTCTTCCCTACCTTTCCAGGAGCAGGAGCAACCCCCACCCAGGTTAAAGAATTCTATGATGCCATGTGCCTTATATTTGGGCAACCTGACCCTCCCGGCGTGCCTTTGGGACCCGGAGGCTCAGAGGGGGCTCTGTCATGTTCCGTGCCAGTGGCTCTGGTGCCCCCCAATGGATCCGGTGGTGGACCCAGACCAGCCCCGGTCGTGAAACTGCGGCCTTCCCCAAGACTCCCGACTCGGCCAGACCCATTCTTATCCCCAACAACCGAGAGCTGGATCGGCGCCTACCGATGCCGATTCTGGTGTCAATGGCACCCTTGGGTCCTAGGTCGGTTCCTCATTCTTATTTTGAACGGCTAGGAATGGCTGAAGATTGGGAGAGGTCGCTGGACCCTTTACAAGACCAGCCTGAGCACAAAATGGACTGGTATTTGTAATTCGGTGAGGCCAGTGGACTGGATACCTCCACAGATTCTGGCCTGCTTTCTCCCCCTACCGTGGTTACGGAGGAGGGAGCTTCATATGCTATGGTGGTGAGAAGGGCCGCTGAGGTCCTGGACCTTCAGCTCCCTTCGGTGGAAATCCAGACGAACATCTTGACAGAGGTCCTGCAGCCAGGTGTCTCCTCCTCGGAGCCCCTCCTGCCTTTCAACGAGGCCTTGACTGATGTTCCCTGGGAACCTGGTTCAAGCCCAGCATAGGGGCTCCTGTGAATAGGACAATAGCCCGCTGCCATCGCCCTGCACCAGGCGACCCAAAATTCCTCACCAACCACCCTACCCCCGAGAGCTTGGTGGTCCAAGCCTCTACCTCATGAGGTACGTTCCCCTCTGCACCCATGAATCCAAGAGGCTGGATAGTTGGGGCAAGTACGTTTTTCCTTCCATCAGCCTTGCATTGCACAGTTGGGTTCTCCAGATAGTCTGTAAGGGCGACTCCCTCCCCTTCGAGACTACCCATCCTTCCATTCCTCCAACTTACGACTGACTGACGGAGGACCACCTGAACTTGCTTCAGGCGGAAGTCCGGACTCTCTTGACCAAGGGAGCCATAGAGAGGGTTATGGCGCCAGAAGTAGGCTGTGGTTCCTATTCCCGCTACTTTCTGGTCCCGAAAAAGGACAAGTGCCTTCGTCCTAGTCTAGATGTGCGAGCCCTCAACTACTTCCTCAAAAAGGAAAAGTTCAAAATGCTCACCCTGGCTCAGGTTCTGTTTGCCTTAGACCCTTTAGACTGGATGCTAGCGTTGGGCTTGCAGGACGCCTATTTTCACGTTCCTGTCGTGCATGCCCATCGGCGTTACCTGCGGTTCACGGTAGGCCAGGAGCACTTTCAGTCCACAGTGCTCCCCTTTGGCTTTACCAGCACCCCTCAGGTGTTCACCAAGGTGATGGCGGTGGTCGCAGCTCATCTCCGCAGATCAGGGGTGCCAGTCTTTCCTTATCTCGATGACTGATTGTTGAAGGCGAGCTCGCCCCAGACTGTCCTCTCCCACCTCCAGACTAGGGCGAACCTCCTGCTTTCACTGGGGTTCAGTAGCAATGTGCAGAAGTGACACCTGCGTCCTTATCAGACGCTTCCTTTAATCTGAGCTGTTCTGGACACAGTGCAGTTTTGGGCCTATCCTCCTGTGCAGCAAGTTCAGGATATTCAGGCTATGATACTAATGTATCAGCCCCTGTCCTGGATTTCAGTGAGACTGACTCTGTTGTTGCTGGGCCTCATGGCCTCCTGCATCCTGCTAAATACACATGCCAGATGGCATATGCGGGCTCTGCTGTGGGACCTGAAGTTCCAGTGGGTGCAGCATCAGGGGACATGGTCCAGACCTCGGAGAGAACTGCACATGACCTGCAGTAGATGCGCCACTTCTGGGCTGGGGTGGCCATCTAGGAAATGTGGAGATCAGACGGCTCTGGTCTCTAGCGGAATCCATACTCCGCATCAACTCCTGGAGCTCCACGCGTTTCGCTTGGCATTGAAAGCTTGTCTTCCTTCCATCAAGGGAAAGCTGGTTCAGGTGTTCACGGACAACACCACCACGATGTGTACTGCAACAAACAGGGCGGGGTGGGGTTGTGGACCCTTTGTCAAGAGGCCTTGTGTCTCTGGACATGGCTGGAACAGCAAGGCAGATCCCTGGTGGTTCAACACCTGGCAGGTTCCCTGGACACCAGGGCAGACGAACTGAGCCGTCGATGCCTAGCGAATCACGAATGGCATCTCCATCCGGAGGTGGCGCAAGATCTCTTTCAGAGGTGGGGAGACCCTTGGTTAGATCTGTTTGACTCTGCCGAGAATGGGCAATGACAGCAGTTGTTTTGCGCACTGGAGTTTCTAAGGCGGCACTCGCTCTGCAACGCTTGTTGTCTCCAGTGGAGCTCAGGCCTTCTGTACGCCTTTCCGCCAATGCCACTCTTGTCCAGAGTGCTCAAGAAGGTCAGGATTGACCCGGCCCAAGTCATTCTTGCGGATCTGAACTGGGCATGGATAGTCTGGTATCCTAAGATTTTCCAGCTGAATATCGATCCTCCAGTCAGGCTGCACCTTCTGTAGGATCTTCTGTTGCAGCTGCAGCGGATTGTCCTCCACCAGAACCTGTCAACTCCACCTTCTTTCATGGAGATTGAGCGGCGGCAGTTGATAGCATTCGACCTGCCTCCCGAAGTCTGCAATGTTATTTTGGCAGCAAGGCTTCTCTACCAAGACCATGTGCACCTGCTGGTGGCAAAAAATTGTAAAATATTGTACAGAAAAGTTTATTGATCCTCTTTTTTCTTCCCTCTCTCAAGTTCTCTTTAGTTAGACCCTTGTCCAGCCGGGCTCTGCTCTGGGCATAGGGTATCTTCACAGCTCTGACTGCCTTCTTGAGGCTTTCGCCAGCCCTCTTATTTAAACCCCCTATTGCAAATAGATTCCTTAAAGGGCTTGTACATATGTTCCCTCCTGCCCCGTTCAGCATGTCTCAGTGGAACCTTAATTTGGTTCTCGCCACACTCATGTGTGCTCCATTCAAACCTCTGCGCAATTCCCCCCTCTAGCTGCTTACCATCAAAACAGCCTTTTTGGTGACAATAACTTCTGTCAGGGGGCGAGCGAATTGCAGGCTCTGTCATCCAGGCCTCCTTACCTGACCATCTTCCCTGATACGTTGATGCTTCGCACTAGGGCCTGTTTCTTACCGAAAGTAATAACCACATTCCACGTGGGGCAATCCGTCACCTTACCCACATTCTATGCTCTTCCGCACCCCTCTAAAGAGGAGGAGCGACTTCACCATCTGGACCCAAAAAGAGCATTTTAGTTCCACCTTGATCGCACTAAAGAGTTCTGTGTGGACGACCAACTCTTTGTGGGGTAACCTTGATCAAAGAAAGGTTATGTGGTGCAGAAGAGGACTATCTTGCGATGCATTGTCCTCTGCATCAAAATTTGCTACGCTCTGGCCAAGAAACAGCCTCCTGAAGGCTTAAGAGCTCATTCCACCAGAACTAAGACTGCGCCCACAGCGTTGCAACGGGGTGTTCCAGTCCTCGACATTTGTCAGACAGCAACGTGGGCAGCACTGCACACGTTCACTCAGGACTACTGCAGGGACATTCCAGTCTGCAGGGACGGCCTTTTTGGCTATTCTGTCCTGCAGGACTTCCTGGTCTAAACTTGTCTGCAGTCCCTCCTCCGTGGATGGTATTGCTTGGGTATCTATTCTACGGTAAAGAATCTGTGGCCAGATGTCTCCATCAGATGGACAAGTCACTTACCTTCAGTAATACCTTATCTGATAGAGACATGATCTAGCCAGAGATTCCTTACCGACCCACCCATCCTCCCCGCACTGTGGACAGGTTTTTAGTGTCAGAGCTGATCCCTTTCACGGCCCTAGTTGTTATAAACACACCACTGTCGGTGCTCTTCATGGATCTGCGCTCCTGACATGGAAAGTCGTGAAAAGTAACAGACGTCAGCACGCTGCGGTGGCGCCTATATAGGTGACGCGAATGTCACTCCCCCGGCGCACACGCCTCCGACATCATGCAGAGTCGACCTACGCTACCTTCCGGCGTGCAAGGGTATAGCTCGAGCAAATGTCTTCCGGATCCAGCCTGACGCCTGGGAAATTCTAAGGTGAGGAATCTGCGGCTAGATCATGTCTCTACCAAATAAGCCATTACCGAAGGTAAGTAACGTGTCCATCACCCCTTCCTCAAGCATCAACTGTTTGGATGCCAGGAGAGAATTGTTATATTCTCAAAATCCTTAATGATTTAAAAGACTGACATGTGAGGAAATTGTATTAGGATCAGTACTACTGACTGACTGACAGCATTTGTAAAGCACACACTACCTTCTTGAGTCTCTTGGAGCTGCTCTTACAAAAACCACCTACCAAGCAAACAGGTCTTCAGATTTTTCCTGGAGATCATAAATAAATGAGGGGTGGAGCCTAATGCATAGCGACGATGAGATCCAGATAGTGAGGGTCGGACTAGAGAACGAGTAATACAATTACATTTGGTAACCATAAGCAGGTCCTTCTTTGCACCGAGGGTCCAGAGATGGTAGATATGGGCTTATCTTGAATGAGACAGCCTGGCAACAATTGAAATGTGATCTGGGCGATCATAAAATGTATGCAGTCTTCACTGCTCTACATGCGGTCCAATTACTGCCCTCACAGCGGCATTCTGTAGCCTTTGAAGCCGACAAAGAAGAATTTGTGAAAGGCATTGCAGTAATCCAGCTGGAAGTTAATTGCCTCGCCTGCAACTATGGCCCTTTTTATTATCCATTGAGAAGTGGCGGAATCTTTTTGAGTTTGCTGAACTTATGAAAACAATGTGACCTCTGCCATCATCTTGGCTTTCCAGGAGGCCTCTTCATCAAATACCTCTCAAAGCTTTTTTTATATCACGCATTATACAGTATCACTATAACTTTAGTTGCATACTTAATCTGATAGAGACTGTTAGTTGTAGATTTCTTACCTTAAAATTTCCCCCAGGCGTCAGTCTGGATCCGGAGATATTTTCTTCAGCAGTCCCCTTGAGCGTCGTTAGGCGGACAGCTCCACCCAATGTGATAGAACATTGTGTTATTGCCACATCCTCTGGAACAGCAAGCACTAGAAGTTCATACATTTTACTTACCCGGTTTGGTTATGCTCCCAACCCTCTCACAAATGAAACACCCCTTCGCCAGTTGGCTCTAAGCAGAGCCACTCTTTGCCTGTCCCCAATCCATAAGGTCTCAGAATTAATTTACACTGATTTTTTTATGTGCATTTGTCTTTTCCACTGTTTTTTTTCACCTGCAAATGGCTTTTTTCAAGACTTGAATTTTTCAGTTAACTGCTAACTGGGAATTAATATTGCCTTTAAAAGGTTTTTTTTTCAGAGTTTTATATAGCGCGAACTTGACCCGAAGGTATCAGAGCGTTTTACATGAGCACCAGTTGTGTTACACAAGGGCACATTCATTTTTGTTTGGCAAGGGGAGATTACGTGATTTGCCCAGAATCACAGGATGTTGAGCGTCATTGTCGAGACTCGAACCGGTTCCCCAGATTTGAGATCGACCGCCCTAGCCGTTAGACCACATCCTCTCCCCAAACAGGTTTTAAATGTATTTGCCTTTTGGTCTTTTTACATTGTGTTCTCAGTGTGAGATGGCAGTCGCTTATACATGCATTGAATGGGTTCTTAGGTCAATACAGTCTGTACTCCCATTACTTTCTAATTGTCAAGTAAGTCTGAAGTGTTTATCCAATTAGCCTGATTATTTTAAAACAAATATTTTGGCTATTTGCACTTCTGGAGATTTTTGAATCACTGCAGGAAAGGGGCATTGTGTCCTCGGGCGAACTTAAAGAGGCATAAGTCTGCATTCTTAATCACCTTTGGCTTGGCTGCTGGCGGAAATGCATCTTACCACCTTTACTAGACCTTGAGATTTAGTCAACATGCGCGAATCCAGACGTTTACCAACTTCCACCAATTCGAGATTTAGTTCCTAATTTTTTTAATATATACATAGAAGGTAGTTAATGATCCATCACATAAAATGTGTTATTTTATTATTGAAGATGGCATCTCTGTTAATGGTGATATTCTGGCTTGGAATGTTAGAATTATGTCTCCATCTTGTCCTATATATCAGGTTGTGAATGTCTTGTAGCTGCACATTCACTGGATAGAAAAATAGGAGGATCAAGAAACTAAGTCACAGACAAATCACAGCACTTGTGAACAGTTTAACTCGGTTTAATGACAGGAATTCAATTCTGGCCACTGTATCCAAATTGATAATGTCCATTTTTGAATCTCTTACAAGGTGAGAAGCACACATTAGATCCATAATAGTGCAGAACAGGTTGTCATAACAAAAAATGTTTTTCACTGTTCCCTCGAACACCATGCAGCAAGACTGTGCCAGTAGTGCAGGGTAAGAAACTATAAATGCAAACAGACTGTGCTACGAGAGTGATGGAGGAACTGATTGATGTCAACTGCAAAAAGAAGCACAAGGACTGTATTTTGGCGAGATTAAATTTGTGTTCTTCTGTAGAAGGGTTATCTGCATGGAAATAATCTTTGCAGTCATTTGCTATTTCACTGCTAGGTTAGTTTGTCAGAGACTAAAGTGCAAAGTCCAGGTGCACGGAGAAGAATTCTGAAGAAGCATCTTTCAATTGGTTGCCCCAACATTTGTATATGCTTCTGCTGGGCAAGGTAAAGTTTCAAAATTGCCTCCCATTTTGCCTTATTGTTTAGACATTTCCATCTAAGTGGTGGTTCTCAAGATATTTTATAGATATCTGTGCACTGTTGAGGGCATTGCACAGAGGCTGGAACCTTTATTCTAGGTGATTGTCATGCATCCACATCTGGAGATCGACAATTTTGCTTATTGGCTCCTGAAGTCTTAATTTGGTCATCCGAAATTATAAGTGAACTATGTGGATTAAGATAAGAAGCCTGCTTACTCGTAAGTTTGATTCTTTTTTTTTTTAATTGTATGTAAACTGTTTTGTTGGCAATACAACTCCTAGGGCTTTCCTTTTTTATTTTAATGTATTTATCCAAGACATTTTATAGAGAACTATCTTCCCAAGCTATCTTTATAAAATATGTGTGTTGTGATATTTTTTTTATTCTTGCGTTAGCACAGTTAGGACCTTTGTTTATTTTAGGCTTTGGTTTTTTACATAATGTAATGAAAAAAAAGTCGTTATTTCATGTTTAGGTTACTAGTAGGGTGTGCTGTTTTGTGTAACTCAAAAGAAGAGTCTCTCTCCTTTGGTCACCATCTAATTTTTAACCAAGGACTCCACACTTTGAGATTTTGCATAGCGGCTGGCAGGGAACGGGGGTGAAAAAAACAAACTACAAAAAAAAACATACCTCTTCGGCTGCCCACGTCTCTCCTCCGCTTCCCTTGAGACGAGTCCCGGAACAGAAGCAGGAAGCACACCGGCTCCCCTAAGCCAATCACAATGCTGCAGTGCAGCGTTGTGATTGGTCTGAGTGCACAGCCTGGTGGGGAAATGAAAAGTGTGCATGACTGTTTGCCTGCTCGAGACTGCCAGCCAAACTGTCATGCGCACTCAGATTGTGCCCACCACTCCTCCCCCTGTGACCGCAGACCCGCCCTAACCTAGCCCCGTAGCCAAGAGAAATAAAATGATGTTATTATAATTTTATTTTTCCTTTTTTCGCTGCTTTGAGAACAGTGGGATGACGCTCCTCCGCCTTGGCGAAGGAGCCGCCCCTCACTATTTCCTTGCATACTTGAGCTCTATGCCGTAACTGTTGATGAGTCCTTAGAGCGTTCCATTGAATCAAGATATGTTTAGGCTTTATTTGTTTCACCAGCTTGTGGCGGTGTCTGGTTTTCAAATCAATAAGTCAATACCACTGTTTCTACTATTTATTTAATTTCAGTACTAGGAAGCTCTGTGTTGCTCTGAGCCCGAGATGCTCTTTGGATCAAAGGAAGGACGCAGTTAAACAAGACAAGCTTTTAGCCATTTCTCATCCATCACCTCAGGAATCCTACTTATTGTTACCAAATGGTAAAGATGATCCAGGACTGCAACCGTGATACACTTTGACAGCATGCTATTAATGGAAATATGAAAGCTGTGACGTGAAATATGGCCATGGTTTTACCAAGCCCTGTTGTTGGGTTCACATTCCTGTGTCAGGAGACACCTGGACCAAGCTTTATAACTAGGGTTGCAGATGAGTAATATATTCTTAAAACCCAGATGCTCATCTATGGTGTTGACTAAACTCCGGTGAAGTAGGGAGACCAAAATGGAAGGCCAAATTGAAGAATTCAATATCGGCCACATCAGTATTCACCTGATGTACTAAGACCAGTCTCTGTTTTTTTATAAACAGAATGATTTACAACCGGGCCTTCATTTTGCAGTGCTCATAATATACTTACATCTGCAGCAATTGATCATTAACCTCAAGAGTTCGCAAAACTGCTGCCTCGTTAATATGAAGCAGACTGCTGTGTGGCAGGTTGTTCATTTGAACATCCAGGTTTTTAGTTCTCTCCTGAAATGTTGGAGCGATGGTGCAGTCCTGAGCTGCAGGGAAAGATTATTCCATGCCTTGGCTGCCAGATGCAAGAAGGAGCGTCCTCCGCTGTTCAGCAGATCGTGGGGTGTTAGCGAGGGAGAGGGAACCGAATCGAAGGTGTCTAGGCGGTTGGTTGAAGGTGAGGCATTAGTCGATGTATGCTGGTCTCTCGTTGTGCAGGGCTTTGTAGCAGTTTCTTGAGGTGAGGTGTGATGTGGGTCCTTCTGGGGAGGTCGAGGATGAGTCTTTCTGCTGAGTTTTGTATTTTCGGGAGTGCGTGATTGCTACGTAGACTGTTCCTGTAATTCTGTCTCCTTCTGGTGTTGACTGGGAGCCACCAGAAGCTCTTGGGGATCACGCGGAGGGTGTGATAGCATGCGGCTGAGACTGCGTTGACTTGTTTCTTCATAGATATCTTGCTGTCCAGGACGATGCCGAGGTTGCGGGCGTATAATAATTTGAAATAATAGTCCCAAATCAAAGACTTATTAGTGGGCGCTGGGCCAAGCAAAAGATGACATTTTATGGATTAATGTACGGTCAAAAAATGGAAATAATTAAAAGTTTTAATTTGGATCCACATCTAACATGTATAGAATAATTGATGTGTGAACAGAATACAATTTGTTTTTTGAGATATTTTTTTTTACCCCTTTTGGAGTCAAACTAAACCAAAATGTGTATGTAAATGCAAAAGTCAAATTGGGGGTGCAACCATCAAAGTGCCTTAATTACTTTGGTAGTGTAATTCAATCATGACTGCCCAATCGGAGTATGTTCAAAACAACATTTAAACCGTGAGACCCCCTTTGACAAACTTAGGGTGAGTTACTTGTCCAGAAGACGGCAGCATAGACAAGGTAGTCTTGCAATGTAACACTCTTGTGTTTTTCTTTGTAAAGATGCAAGGGCCTTCAAGTTGACAATAATAATGGTTAGTGGCAAGATTATAGCCAAGATAGGCAGAAGCCACAACATTAAGTGACCATCATGGATCATTTCCATCTGTCACTTTGGCTCTTAAAGCATATTCTCTTTACATTCATGGTAAGAATGTGTGGGTAATGACCAACAAAATACCCATCTACTTCTGCTCAACAAAGGATGAGGAATCAAATATTTTCCAGTCTAGAGGGAAACATCGCTTATCTCCAACATGGATAAGCATTATTTGGCAACCTTGCAGGAAATCCGAATATTCAGTCAGATGTCTTGAGCAGGTTGAAAATGGTCATCCAGAGAAATCAGAATCTGGTGGTGAGTACTGTGTCTCAGACACTGGGCAAGGAACTGAGCACCTGTTCAATCAGTGATGCAATGAGGAAGCTTAGGTAACATCTCTATCACTTGTAAAGTTACCGTCCCTAGCCCTACGCAAGTGGTGCATGTAATCCAGAGAAAGGTTAAAGTACCCAGTCACTAAATCATTTGTGCACCATTTCAAGGTGCAAAAAAGGAGAGAAGTGCCTGAGAGTCAAGGCCCCTTTGGGGACCAAATCATCAGCGTGATTGGGTATTGCTGCTTGTTGACATTCCAACTCTTCATTGTACCAGTAGCTTGAGCAAGTCTCTGTGTGTAGTAATGTTGGCTCATTACCCAGTGTGAGTAAGTTTTCCTTTCTGGAGGAAAGACAGTCCTTCCTACTAACCCACCTTTTCTCCTCTGGTTGAGCCTTACTCCCATGGGGTGCAGGCGGCTATTATAAAAGGTGAGGCTGTTCTGACAGCAAGCAACAAGTCTCACCTCAAGAAGCAAGAATAGACCTGCCTCCCCGGTGATCGGGCTAAATCTCAGTACCCTGGACAGGAGAAAATACTTCAAAGGTTTTGCTTTGCCAAGATCAACCATTATGTCCTCAACCCCAAGCAGTCTTCTCAGGAAGTTGCTTCACCAGTTGAAGTGCACCAAGCCTAGGACCCTGAAGTAAGTGACACTGTCCTCTTTCCTGACATTCCAGATCATCAACTTTCGACCTAAGGCTAGGTCACTCCAGGACTTCACTAAGGTGTGGAGATCTAGTAGAAGGCACATTGAGCCAGCTATCTCACTGTTACTGGTGAATAAAAATCTGGCTCCCAAAGAACATTTTCAACTCCCACCTCAGTCTGTTATGGTCATAACTGCTTTACTAAAAGAAAAAACTAATTTCTTTCACATGGACAAAAATACCAAATATCCTGAATCCATCAGGAAGAGTTATGTGCCAGTCCATCAGTGTACTCCTGAAAAAGGCCAGTGCGATTTTAGCAACCGAAAGACTTGTTACACAAGTTTGACTCTATCCAGTTGGAATATAAGTATTTGCTTAATCTAGGCAAAAGCAGAGTAGAAAATCTGGTTTTGTGAGACCTCATCCACATTAACATGAGCACCGCGATCCCCGGTCTGTCCATTTACTGATGGGCCTGGCTGAAGTCTTCATGCCTCAGTCCAGAGGCCCTGGCAAAGATTATCAACCTTGTGATCGAAGGAACTTTTTGAAGGTCCTCTAGCCTTACAACAGAAACACAGTTAAAGGCTAATTGCTATGCTCTATCCAGGAGGTAATGTCCACAGTCATTCTTCCAGCAGGTGAAGGCTTTTTAGGTTTTGAAGAACAGACTCTCCTTTGCCTCCAGCAGCTACCTCCTCTTCTCGATGCTCCTCTCTGAATTCCAGCAGGCAGTGCTTCAGGATAGAAAACAAGCCTGCAAAGAAGTCTACTCACAGTGGCCTAAGCTGACCCAAGTCCCAAAGGCTTCCATTGAGTTTCACCGCCTTTCTCGACACTGTTAGGAGGTCTACTCCATTCAAAGGGTGTAAAGACTTTTCTTTCGTACTGTCACTGGATCCAGATTATTACATATTCATTGGTTCCCTTAGTGGTACAGTACAACTATGTTCTACTGGTTCTCCGGCAGACTTCATCCAGGCCACCTCTGCATCAGTCAACTTTCCAAGAACCTTTGCAAACAGTTGGAAGAATCCTTCTTTTAGATTGATAGAGCCAGCCTGTCCTAAGAAAAAGAGTAGAGCACCTCCTAAATTTTAGATCTTTACTACCTAAATCACTTCTTATCCTCGCAGGCATTCAAGGTGCTAGCTTTGGTTCAGGTCCTAGTAGGCCCCCGGATCTGTGACTTGCTCTGTTTAGCGGACCTGAAGGACGCTTCTTCTATGTATCTGTTCTGCAGGAACACAGAATCATGCACTTCGGGCTCATTGCAGATCTCAAGGTGTTTACTAAAATACTGACTTCCATAGCTGCCTTTCTGCAGTTCCTCCTACCTGGCTGACTACATTCTCATGAGAGACCTAGCCCAAACATCAGCACCCCGTTCAGTGGGCTCCGTGTGAACTACCCAGAATCCTCCAGAGAAGGTCCTACACTTCATCCAGACGATGGACCACTTCCGGAACAATAAGAATGTTTTGCTTATGAATAGTTCTCCTTGTAAAATTCAACATGCCTTTACTTGTTTTGCTGCAGGCCACCTTCTAGAGCACTGGAATTGGTTGCTGGACAACCAGCACAAGTGTGTTCCTGCCTTCCCGTCCTTGATGCTAACCTTTAGAATGGCAAGTATATTACCTCAACGTTACAGTGTGAAACCTGCTCCACCTGCTGTGCCCTCATCTTACAGTCTCAATTGCCTGACAAGGGTATGGGGGGAAATCACTGCCGGAAACTCTACAGCTGTGGCCTAGTTGGACATGCTGTACCTTCTTGGGATATCGCCTCGTACTCCACCCGCAGTATCTCTAGTTAGTATGAGTGGTATGCAAACGTAATAGAATACCTAACCCTTTGGGTTTGCTCTTTGTGCAGGGTTGGACTGGCCTACAGGGCAATCAAGTAGTGCCCGAAGGGTTGGTCTGACAGATCAGTGCGTGGGCTGTTTTTTGTTTTTGCTAATGGTAGACCGGTTTTATGTTCTGCTGGGCTGGTTTTTTACTGTTGATTTCCCTGATATTAAAACCAACATTGCCTGCAGCAAGTTCAAATCGATGCAATCACAAAACACATAAACCACGTGTCTTTACAAGTTCAAAACTGCCCTAATTTGCAAACAAGGGCCACTTTTTTAGCTATCTCATCCACTAACGTGGGCCACGTTTGTTTTCGTGCCTGGACCTATTTTCTGTCCCAGTCCAACCCTGTGTTTGTGGGAATATGACATCCGAGCTTTGGTAGAACGTAAAATAACTAATACAAATATATGGGTCATGAAACGGTGTCTGTCTAAAAGCAGCTTGAAGCCATCCGACTTTAACTTTTCTGTCCTATCTATAAACTTCCCAGCTATGTAGTCAACCTTTCCCTGATTGTGAATGTGTGTTAGAGCATATATTCTTTACTTTATTACAATTCCCAGTCCACAAGATTAAAAATCAACCTATGGGCATTCAACTTATGCTACATTTTACACAATGCACTACTTTAACAAGATGGCATTGCAGGGTCCAATCACTTCTCGGTGAAGCAATGGAAATAAGGACCTTTTGCAGCCCATCTGACAGGAAAAGAAAATACTCAAGCAGATGGTATCAGCAAGCTTACTTTGAGCACGTACAAAGAACTCAGAGGTAACACTGAAGGTTCCCCCCTTGAAGGTTTTTTTTCTCAGATTTAACGATTTGCTTTTCTTACCAGCAGCTTGAGGTTTTTGCTGTAGGAAGTTTGTGTTGAGGGTCTTAATGCAAAGATTTTGTTATGTGCACCGTAACTCCCTCCTTTGTGTTTTCTATACATCGCATGCTTCAGGCACCACTCTTCACTACAAGAACATAGCACTAGGTCCCGTGGGATCTCACCCACTGCTATCCCCTGGAATGTTCTCTGAAAGAAAGTCTCCTAAAAAATGGGAGCAAGGAGCTCTTTAAAAAAAAAAAAAAAAAAAGAGGCGAAGCTACTTTGTACCGTACTATACCTTGTGCCTCCTAGCTTGAAGCCTGATGAACTGTAGTGTCTGGAATCTAATGAGTGGTTACTTGGCTTTTAGGAGGATGTCAGCTAAGATGTGTTATGAAGGGAGGTGTAAAATATCTTCTGCATGGTTATTGTCAAAGGACCTTGAAGCCTTGGCCTGCTCTGTCTCAGCTGCCTTTGACGTTAGTCTTAACAGTATTTTTCAACTCACAATCGTTTAAGCAATAAACCATCAGGGAGTTACACGCTTTCTGGTGAACCTTCATACTCGGCTTTTTCACAGGACATAGTAGTCTTACATATATAGTATATTTCATATTTTTTCTCAAAAGGTAATGTCTCACAAGCAGAAGGTTCTGTATCCAGAGTTCCCAATCTAAGCAGGACAAGAGGATCTGGGTCATTCTTGAAGGGCCACATGAGCCGGGCAGGATGCAAGTGATCAGAAACCCCAGCCACGCTCACCACTGTCACTGTGCGCTGATGGTCTAGTGAAGACTTTTAGCTCTTTGCTAAAAAGACCAGTGTTGCCTTGTAATGAATTGATGCATTTTGTTGCAGTTATAGTCTGTTTGTAAAGAATTTTCCAATTCTGTCTTTCCATGGTGTAGCAGTGTGTACTGTGAATACAAGCAATTTAGATGTGCCTGATACTTTTATGTGGGTGACTGTAGGTGGGAGCTGTTGGAGCACAGAAGGTGTCCTCCTCAACATGCAGTTACTTGTTTATTCTGTACTCGTGTCCACCCAGCCTAGTGGTACTGGTTTCACCGTTACCAGTGGGTCCAATGCCATCACTTTTGGTACCTATGGATTGATCCTCCTTGGTCCTGCATGAGACCCAATCCCAGAACTCATTTCTGGAGATTGAAACAAGCCACTCCAAACTCAATGCCCCAAACCGTCAATCTTGCGCACCACCTCGCAAGTAACTGTTTGGCAGATCTGGATGCTGACTTGAGCACATTATAATGCCAGCATCAGTGACTAGAACATTATTACTCCAACGCAGAGATATTTTATGGTCCTGGTGACTGGCATTGTTCATTGAACATTGTCATTTTGATGCCAGCTCCACAACTGGAGAATTGGAGCATTTATTAGATGGTGGATTGCTTGGTTCTACCACCAAGTTCTATTCTCCAAATGTTGTCACAAGTCCTCAGACAGGCTCAGGAGTTGTGTAAGAAGTCTCACTCCAAGCCCATGATGGCCAAGTCTCTGGACAACGGAGCAACAAGCACGGGCCCTCAAGGATAATGCCTTCTTTATCTCTGTAGATCATGCATCTCAGTTTACAATAAGGATTGTGGCCTTCCTGAAGGGTAAACCTTTGTACTCCTAGAAGGACAAAGAGGCTAAATGTCTCGAATTATAGAATGAAGATGCAGCAAATGGGTTGTTTTACAATGAGGTGAGCTAATAATGTTTTCATTTTGGTCTATGGTCTATGCAGCAAATTGGTAGTGTAGTACTGCAGTGAGCTCACATCGATCTTTTTTATTTTGAGCAATAATCCATATACCAAATTAGTGGTTTCCCAATGAGGTGAGCTTATATCAATGTTTCCATTTTGAGCTATGATCCATGACTGACACAGTTTCAGTCGCCGTGCTTCTCTTACGTATGTAGTTCAGAGAGGAGTATCAGTTTATATTCTAGCTGGGCAAAGAGGTGGCAAAGCAAACACTACTGTTGCCCAGGACATTGATTCCTAGTGTTCCCATGTGCTCACAAGCCTGTCTGAGGTTTACAGACATAGAACAGATTAACGTTATTTGCTTGGAAATGAAAAACGTCTTTGAGCCCTTCATGGGCATCAGCAGGACCGAGTCCATCCAGCTGGCACTGGACAGACACAGACCTCGGTGACCTTTCAGCTTCCAACTAGGACACCACCTCTGCATCAGTCGGTCAACAAGTAGCTTCGAAAAAAGAGAAGAAGGTCCTCTTTGGGGCTATCAAGAACACCCTAGACCATAGCAAGGGGTACTCCATATGGCCAGTATTTCTTGTATAATAAAGGGCGGTGGACATTGTTATGGGGTATATATGGATGCCCTAAACCCCTTCCTCTGCCTTCACTTCCCCGAAGATAAACCACAGCTTCAAGTTATGATTTGATCTGCGTAGCCATTTGAATCTTGAGGCTGTAGAGAGCATTCCCTCCTAAACCTGAGCATCCACTTTCAAAGACAGCAAATATGTAACGCAATTTAAAAAAACATTAATTTAAAAAAGTTACGTCGGAGTTACTAAAGGTCTCCCCTATAAAGTATGTAATAAAACTAATAATAAAAAAATAATTTAAAAAAGTCATATATAATATAAAGCAAAAACAATGAGATTTACATCAACTTATTCTGAAACTAATCTAAAATTCAGGTACAAATAATATTGGAAATTGATTTAGAAATTGATCACCCGGGCATTAATCACTCCAAATACATTTGCCCTCAACTTCAGGATTGGACTAATCCGTTTCCCCAGGTCTCTTGTGTTTGTCCCGTTAGCAGCAGCAATGCGATCTAGTCGGTTTCCAGGCCCAGAATATGTAAAGGGCCACTTTCTTGCACACAGGTTCCAGGCCTGACCGGATCCATTGTAACAATGGCTCTGTGTATCTTCTGCTGTTTTCCGGTAGAAATAGTGGTTGAGGATTTTCCCTTGATAGCCCGATTGTGTTGGAGCATTAGAGCAAAAAATGCAAAACTGTCTCCTGCCCACCCGGAGTACATGTACATTGGGTCACTTGGGGTTTGGGACCATTTTGGGGTAAGACGGCTGGCAAAACTCCAATACGAATTTGGTGGCCTTTGAAGCCAAGAGAAATACGCTGAGTCCTTACCACCGTCACTGAGGACATTGAACTTAATATGACTGATGTCTTGCGTCTCTCTTAACCCCTTCCCACCACCTCTGACTTAGCAGAGGAGATGTTCCACATCATTGAATAAGGCTCACAGAAGAATCTAATGCTATATTTTTAGTGACCTGCATTTGCAGGTACCTACACCCAAAAACACTTTTTTGCTAGTTGAATTACTTCCTAAATCTCTCGTTGGGTTCTGTAATGAAAATCTACAATGTCGAATGTCCAAGCACATTACACCACGGCTGATTGCTTCCATGGCATTCTCCTAGCACATTCCGGTCAGAGTGATTTGCAGGTCTCCTGTAAGGACCACTATCATACATTCAGTGGGCCATTAGCTCCTATTGCTTATTCCAGGGGTGATATCCAATTTGGCAGCTAGTCTCAATGATCCTTTATGCTTAATTTGCTTAATCCTCTGGCTGGACATAAGATAAATTAACATGTCTCATGATTCCATTGCTATTGGGTCTGCTGTTCCCAACACTTCTATCCATCCTTATGGCTTTGATCAGAAACACCTCATCAGTGCATTTATAAAGAAGGAGCGAACAAGAAGGTGCGCATATAAAGGAAAGGAACTTGTTCGCATACACGCGCTATTGTACTTGCCAAGAAAAGTTCTGAACTCTACTTTGAAAAGTAGTTTTTGGTTCCACCACTAGGTGGAAGGATTGGCACAGGCTTGGAATACGAAATATCCTTTGAACTTGGAGTAACCATGTACTATGTCACAACAATGATCATGGATATGTACTTTATAAAATGGACTAGGGCTCACCTGTGAGTCCGGCAACTGAGACCACTGTGACCCTACTTCAATTGTTTTCTGACTTTGATTAATGGGCAAAGGGAGCTGAAGATAAAATGGTCTGCGGCTCTCAAGAAGCTCCAAATGTGCAAGAAGCAAGGGCCATAGGGTATGCTCCATAAACTGCAGGAGTGGCTTATCCTAAGCATGGAAGATGTGTATCCATGATATTTTATTTACTTATTTATTTGGGGTGTTTGTAAAGGACACCTGAGCACCCTGCTCTGGCCTCAGATTTGCTTGGGAACCGGTACATTGTGGAGTGAGCAGCAGGTTGTGGTATGGTTTAATGAAGGATATATAGGAACCAGGCGGTCAACTAACATGACATGGCTTTAACGAGCAAAACAAGCGAAGCAAGCTAACCCAGTGCTGCATAGTAAGGTTTGGGGGGTTTCCCGCTTAGGGAAATACTTAAACCAGTAGTTCCAAATTGTGCATTTCACAACTCCGTTAGCAAATAATATGTCTATAAAGCTAATAACGCCTCTGAAGCCCCTCATAAAATAATCTAAATCCTAATGGGCTGTCTACTGAAGCAGACAGTTCTTCTGTATGTTGTTTGACATGGTTCTCTTTCATTTTCACGATAATACAGTTTTTCATGATTTTTCATTTTTGTCTTTCGTCTGCTTTCATGATTTTTTCTTGTGCTTCCAAGTAGATTTGCAGTGAGATTATCACTGAGAATCTGCTTGTTAGCCGCATGGTGAAAAAATGATGTTATGCTGAATGAGTAGGCAACATGGCTATCTCTTAGGTCAGCTAGATATCAGAGGATCAGTAACCAGATCCCTCATTCTGATTACAGAGAGATTACAGGTTCAGACAAGAGACATATCCTTAAGGTTACACTGATCATGCAGGCTTTAGTCTCACACATCCGTATTGATGAAAGTGTCATAAGAAGATTTATTTTTCTAGATGATAAAGTGATTCCACATGAATCATGAAACAGCTGCCATAGCAGCAAGGGCTCTCTAGTACCAAGGAAACAGCATCTGCCGTTCTATATTATCTTTTTATGTTTTGAACAAATTCATACTGGCTCCTGCAAGAACCCAGGATATTTTATAAAGAAATATCATCATTGAGCCCACCCTGATTAATGGAGATGAAACCGAAGGAGTCTAAGCTGGTAAACCCATCTCCAAGATACTACTTGCAAAAATGAAACACATTGAAATCAATTATTAAGTAACTACCTTCAAAGAATTAATCTGCCTCCCTGAAAACCTCCACAGGAACACCATCAGACCAGATCTCCTCACCTACCTACTCGTAACCTATCTGTACGTCTCAAGTCTTCCATTCAAGCATATCGACCCATGATACCTGAACCATATTCGGATGGCTCATAATCTCCAGCACACAGTATATTGTGTGTTCAGTCTATGTGAACACTAGTTCACTTTTGAGACACATCTTTGGCACACTTTACTTATTGAATTTTCTCTAAGCTCTGGTAACTTATATGTTCCCAACTCGGTCATACTCATTTACAGACCTTTGAAGGATGGGGGCTTGGTGGACCAGCAAAGATTCACACCTGTGACCTGCAGGCTTCACATTTTTCTTCAGTAGAATTCATTACTCTTTCACTTTGCTCACTTTGATAGTCTTAGATTCCAAGATTCTGGCTCTGCGCTATATTATAACAACCATCTAAAAAAAAGTGAGAGAGACCGAGAGATAGACTAACAAGGGCAATCCATATAATTTAAAATTTTTGGGACATTGTGTTCTGTCTCAGAGACAACCACTTTGAATCTCCACCACAAACATTAAAGGAGATTTGTTTTTTATCAAATCCACTTAGGTGAAGATTGACTGATTCTTCTTTATGGTAAAGTCAAAAAGCCAACTTAAATAAGCACATGCAAGAAGCAAATCTATGAACAACATGGACGTTTTGCAAGTACATTTGAATAAACGGTCAGCACACTAGGCATTTCCACACACAGAACTCACAATGGGATCCTGTGACACTCTCATACCTGGTACGAGTAGTTCTGACAGAGAGTTCTTCCTCTTCTTTGTCTGTAAACTTAGAAGCAGAATGAAATAGTCTGAATGAGAACTTGATGAATAACAAACCAGAAAACACCCAGTCCTTTCTCCAGGATCCAGTAACCACGAGTATTGCAAACACAGTCCACCAAACTTTTACAGGATGTCCACCAAAGACACTTACTGTACTTCGCACACTCCCAGGATCTCCAAGCCAGACTCATTGCACTGTAGGCAAAACACACTAGATGAATTCATGGAGCGGCAGGGTGGGATAATAGGATAAACTTCTCCTCTGTGTTTTTCATAGAACCCAAACCTCCTGTTATGTTAGTAAGAGAAATTCTGCATCCTATTACAAGACCCGAGGCTTGATTATGACATGTTTAAAGCTCATCAACGATAAAGCAAGAAATATGTGCCATAGGTTTAAAATAGTATCTTCTAAAGGTAGATTCCTGAGACCAAGTCACTGATTCACAATACTCTCAAAACGTCCAAAGGAGATGAAAGCTTTTGATGTTATTGCTCACCTAGAGGAATGGCCCCCGAAAACGAGGTATCAAACCCGGCCTCCCTATGATCCACTTTAACAATTTTGTCAAAATAGAAGCTGAGAGTGGGAGGAATCGCTTCTTAAAGGAAATTAACAGTTAAGAAGCTGAACAAGGATAGGAAACTGCTGTTTGGAGTTCTACACATAATTTTGTTGTAGACATGTTTTATGGAGGCTTCACAACATATACAGATCGTTTGGATATTTCAGCAGCCAAAATTCTATGTGTTCTTTGACTCTTCGTAAGATCTTTACTAATAGGTCAGGTCTAAAGCTCTTAGAGTCTGATTCACAAAGGTTAACATACACTTTTGTGTAAGTTTACACTTGCTGAAGTAACGTTACTACTGTTTCGGTATTCACAAACTACAAGTGTAATTTTATTACTACTAATTTTACACTTTGTGTACGTTTACACTTGCTGTAGTAACTTTACTACTGTTTTGGTATTCACAAACTACTTATCTGATTCACAAAGGTAAACTTAAACTTTTGTGTAAATTTACCCTTGCTGTAGTAACTTTAGTAATGTTCTAGTATTCACAAACTACAAGTGCAATTTTACTACTAGTAAGTTTACTAGCAGTAACATTACACTTGTAGTTCGTGAACTCCAAAATAGTAGTAAAATTATTACAGCAAGTGTAAACTTAAACAAAAGTGTAACTTTAAGTTTGTGAATCAGGCTTTATGGCCTGGTAGTTCTCCATGTTTAATAGGTGATTTATCAAAGGTTTCCGCATCTGTCTAAATCGTTTGTTGGCTGTTCAAATCATACATTAGATTTTCTGGGATCGGCATAATCTATAGTTTGGTATACCGTCTGATTATCGCAGGTGGCTCTGATTGTTTTTTTTTCTTTTCCGGGCTTTTGCAATCAACTGTAATCCCTCAACTGTAGCAGCAATCCGCCCTTATGACATTTATTTTAGACAGTGTAGGGTAAGCTACCAGTTATACATGAATTTGTATCCGTATGTAGAATATTTTTGAGGTTACTTACCTGTTATGTCTTATCCAGTCTTGAGTAGCTTATAAATATTGTAAATGACTCCCTTGGATTCCATGCATGTTTGAAAGTCTGTGAGTTCTCTAATTGCTTCTGCTTTCCCGGTTGTGTGTAACGTCCAATGCCTTATTTGCACGTATGTCCCTGTTTTTAAATTATGTTTTACATTGTTAAAACAATGTAATAGTGACATTGGTAAACAGGTCTCCCAATATACAACATTTACCTACATTCCAACTTAGGAACGCCCCCATCACCCCACCTCCAGTGCCCTTGTTAAATCTGGGTTGTGGTGGATAGGAGTGAATGCGGAGAGATATCCAGTCAGTTCTACCTTCTTATTGACTTTGTCTCAAGATTGTAGTGAATTTATCACTTGCATGTGCATTTTTGGGCGTGGAATGTTTGGACAGCCAGAGCACATCCCAAAGTGATCTTCCCATCAGTGCTCTGTCCATAAACACCAGTTTCTTTTTATTTTTTTAACTGCATTTATTAAGTTCATCAAACAATACAAGGCAGCGTCCAGCAACCGCCTCCAACTCATTTTTATTCAACATTAGCAGTAAAACAATAACCATCATGTTTCAATAGCCTTATATGCATTTTTCTATTGGTGGTTCCAACCAATACCCATATCTTATGGTATGTTTTCCATGTAGACCCGCGATCTATACACATATTCCTCCGCCTTGGCACAGCAATCCATTCCTTGAAACCAGTCTTTAGTGGGGTGGGGGCGCTCTGATCACCAGTACCTGGCAATATCTAATATTGTAGATGTGGGTCTGCAGTGTTATTTACAAATGTGCGATATATCCGAGATATGCCTTAATCGACCAAGCACTCCAGCATAGCCACGGACTCCTCTGGGTTATGGTCCGGTAAGGTAGGTAGCATGTCACAACTGTAAATATCTGTAAAATTGTATCTTCTGCAGATCGTATGTCTGCCCGAAATACTCAGTTAAGTGTATGTGATCCTTGTTCCAAACTTCCCAGAGGAAATACCAATCAGTTCCCACACCTGGAAATTAGTCAAATGTATCGTGTGTTTAAGCCAGGAGCCATGTCATAATGGGATCTCACTCAGCAGCACCTCGTCCCATCCAATCCACTGAAGTGCAGCCCGCCAGCACCTCAGCGTTGTCACTGTAACTGGGAGAAGATTCCACTCCTTAGTTGACCCATATAATAGATGGAGTATGCGCAGGTCATCAATGTATTGTAACTCTGAACCACAGCAAGGATCATTATAATCGGCATGCCACCAGTCATTAATCGGCAACACCTGAGTGGCCCAGTAGTATAAGGTAACATTGGTGAACTCTAGGTTCCCGTTGTAAGGGAACTTCACACTTCCAGCCCAGCCCAGAGAAACGTCGAGATCGCAGGCTGCAGAAACCCCAGGGATTGCTGCACGGATATTTCTGCAATGCGTACAATAAACGTGGCAAGCATACCATTTTAAATAACACCCCTCTACCCGCTACCAATAGAGGCAACCGACTAACGTGATCAGCACCTTTTTCACTTCAAGTGTGACTATTTCTTCTTCCTATTTACTTTATCTGTTAAAGGGGCCCTCTTAATATTGTCATGAATCTGTCAACGCTTGATAAATCCTGATTGAGCTGTCTCAAGACCTGGCAAGTATATGTCCAGCCTGTTTGCAAGCACCTTAATAGAGATCTTTGAATCTAAGGGGCGATTGGTTTATATGACTGTCCGTCTCTTGGGTTGTTTCCCTGCTTGGGGAGTAAAGTAATTCCAGCTTCTCTCATAGAGAATGTGGCCCTCAAGTCTGCCCCAAAACAGTTCAACAGCAGCGTGGTGTGTGGTGCCAATGTTTCCACCAGCGCTCTATAGGATGCTGTAGTGAACCCATCGGGTCCTGGTGCCTGTTCCCCTTTTATAGATGTTATGGCTTCCTTTATTTCCGAGGCTTCTATGTGTCTGCCAGTTGTGTACATACTTGTCCCCTTCCATCTGGTCTTCACCATTAACATCCACCCGCCTATACAATTCTTGATAAAAGTACCAAAAGTCCTCAGCCTTTTCTAATTCATTCTCAAATATTTTCTGTTGGGAATCTAGTATTTCGTATATATATGTGTGGTATCTTCCTGTTGTGTTTATTATGTTCCCTTGTTACCTGGTTCCTAGCTGCTCATCCAGTGTGAGTGTTCAGTATGGAATGTTGGTGTGATGGACATGAGTGGAATGCTTGGGTGCCTGGTGTGAGTGTTGACAGTTGAAGATGGACTGAGCAGCAATGAGGCTGCTCCTGGTGGGGCATCTACCACTGATGTTATGGACTTAATAAATAACTTACAAAGACACTACTCGGCCACGTCTACTACTTCACCTCTACGCATTTTTTACATTTTGGCGAGGATCTGGAGACTAACTCAGGCTCTACAAGTGGTCTTAAGGAAGTTAAAGATGACGTGTCAAGGAAGTCTTCATGTTTGAAGGAACCTACAGAAACTACAAGGGCAGACAGCACACAGAACAGTTCTAAGAGGTAGTGGTTCACAAATGACCACTCAGACAGCATTTGTACACTTCCAGGAGGAAGTGTTCAAACAAAAGAATCAAGACCCACAAGAAACAAGAGAAACTGGAGAAGCATGCCTCGCAGCCCCACCAGTGTCCATTACACCGGACAGCCCCAGCTCAGGCGTGCTGTGCTCTCCAACTTAACTTCTGTTGCACTGTAAAGTGACAGGAATTGTGTGCTACTTCTAGCTCACTATTTGCGTTATGGGAGTTACTGTTATTAATGCTGCGCTCTTTGACATTGACATTGTTATTTTCAATGGCAAGCCACACCAGTCTGGTGTACACTTACAAGAACATACTGGGGAGCTTTTTCAGAAAATTTTGTGTCACATCTGCTCTAATGGCGCGTGACGAGCTGTGCGGTCAGGGTATTGGATTTGGTGATCGAGCCGGTAAGCACATACGTGTGTGTTTTTTGTTTTTTTTACCTCATTTGGGGTATTGTGCCGTTGGCTTGGCCTGAACCCCATTTTCTTTTAAGAAAAAATTGTTTAAAAAATAAATAGTGTGGTAACCGTTACAGTGGTGCACAAGGCTTCAACGGCCAGGAGGGGTCTTCACGCGACTATTTGTCTCAGCCATGAGCACGAGCCATCACGCTTGGAGACATGTCATGGACGTACCGGTTGCTATGCAGCTTTGCGAGCTGCTCAGGGACGCATTGCAGTGTGGAGATGCCGGTAGCCATCCGGCGCAGCGTCATCAACATGCCGCCATCTTGAACTTGTTTGTTGAAATGCTGAAGCGCAACGACCGTCAAGTGAAAGAGCTGCGGAAGAGAGAAGGAAAGATATGGAATGGGTTGGCATTGTTCTAGCAGTCCGGTGGTGCGGCTTTTGGTGTTGTCACTCTACATTCATTGCAGTCAGCATGAAGCGAGTTCGGCCAGCGCTATCCCTCCTATTCTCCTCCGGAGTCTGAGTTCCGGTATTGTTTTATAGATGTGCTGAACTTGATCTGGGCAGCACACAACTGTGACAGGAGCATGTTGGACACGTTTTTGTAGTCTTAATGTTCCGTGATGGGTAATTTGAGCATATCAGGCATACTATGCATTTCTTTTAGCGTGTGCATCGGAGGTTGTTTTGTCCACTGCGAGTAAGTCTTTCCTCAGCTGGGACAGTATCCTGTGTTTCCAGCAAGGAAGTTTTCTTTCTGAACTCAAGACTATGCATGTCTATATGTAATGAGCACGCTACTTAAATTGTGCTGGCAAAGTTGCATATTGTTTTGAATGTGTGGGTATCTTGCTTGTCTTTCTGCTGGGTTGTTGTAGTTACAGCCTAGGTTTGTTTTATTTTGTCTCCAAGTTTCTCAGAGTTGTCATCTTATAAATGGTCTTGTTGTTTTGTTTCATTGTACATTCTACACTACTTTTATACCCAGGTAGAATTGCGTTCTGGGTGTCATAGACCCAGTTACTCTGGTTAATTTTCGGACCCTTACATGAGGGATCTGTTAACGGTGTGTAAGTCACCCTGTGCTACACTTTTTTTTGTGTATAAGTCCCCCTGTGCTGCACGTTGGTTATACAGTGTGTAAGTCACCTTGTGCCGCACCTATTCTCCGAGTTGTTTTGTGGTGTGTAAGTCATCTTGTGCTGCATGTGTGTTCATTGTCTTAGTGGGGGTTAGTCCCATTTGCACTGTTCACATTACTAAGCCTTACATTAGAGATGTTAGAGTGGGTGTCAGCCCCATTTCTACTGTTTGTGTTGTCTTAGTGCATAAGTCACCTTGTGCTGCACGTGGGTTACACGGTGTCTAAGTCACCTTGTGCTGCACCTATTCTCTAAGTTGATATGTGTGTGTAAGTCACCCTGTGCTGCACGTCCTGTTCATTGACTTTGAGTGTTAGTCCCATTTATCTTTGTTTCCATTATTGGTCACAGTCTCATTTTTCGCTTGTATGGTCCCTTACATGAGGAGTGGTGAGTTGGGTTGCAGTCCCTCCTTCACAGTTTCTGTGGTTTTGTTCCTTTCATAAGGAAACTTTTCATGGGTACAGTCCACCCATAGTGATAGAGTTCCGGGATGTGTTACTCCCGTGTGTTTCTCTTCACGGTGCCTTGCCCTGCTTTGCGGTGCATGGTTGGATGCTTCTTTTGCATCTTTCATTTGTCTTGTTTTCACGTGTCTTCTCATGTGGTGTTATCTCACTTTGTTATTGTGAGTTTAACGTTCTCATGTTTTTTCCATTTGTGTTTTATATTAAAGGAGGAGGATGTGTGATATTTCGTGTGTATCTTTTCACTCTCCTTTCCTCCTTTGTTTAGTCTTTGTTCCCTCTCGTGATGCGGTGTTTTACCTTGCATCCCTGGGTTCTAGGCTATTTCCCTCATTTGTACTTTATTGTGCATAGTTGTTTCCATTTTTGTATGGTTTAATTAATTTTCAATTTTAAGGGGAGAAGATATATGGTATCTTCCTTTTGTGTTTATGTTCCCTTGTTACCTGGTTCCTAGCTGCTCAGCCAGTGTGAGTGTTTAGTATGGAATGTTGGTGTGATGGATATGAGTGGAATGCTTGGGTGCCTGGTGTGAGTGTTGACAGTTGAAGATGGGCTGAGCAGCAGGGAGGCTGCTCGTGGTGGGGCTGCTACCACTGTTATGGACTTAATAAATAACTTACAAAGACACTACTCAGCTATGTCTACTACTTCACCTCTACGCATGGAACTTCATCTTTACAATATGCTTTGTTAATTTTGGCTTTTCGTTGTAGGGGCAACAACCTATAAATTTTAATAATTTACAAATAAAATTTTTGCTGAATTTTTAGAAGGATTCTTTCTGCTTTACTGGTGTCATTTACCATTAGTTGTCTCTCATGGCTGATAATTTTCCTCATTAAACCTACCTTTATCCGAGTTTTATTAAGTTGATTCACCCTCCTCAGATTTTCAGTTTTGGCTCGATTATTTTGCATCTCTAGCGGTATCAACGTTACACTGCTCAATGCTTTCAGGATGCCCCATTTTTTATGCAGTGGGGTGTTATCCTCTGTATGTGGTTAAAAAAGTCCTGTATTTGAGTGTGAAGTTCTTGCAAGTTAACAGGGTTTCTGAGTCAGTATTCTTTAGTCGCCATCTACCATAATACCGGCTTGTCTTCCAAGTCTCCTACTCTATTATAAATTTTGAATGGTCTCCCAGGACAATGTCGCCCATCTCAGCTTTGTCTTGTATACCTACCATCCTTTTTCGACAAATATGTAATCAGTCTTTGTATCGTTCTGTATGTGGTTGAAAAAAAGAAATACTCTTTGAGATTTGTGTTTGTATCACTAAGAGTCTACAAAGAACAGCTAGATTCTTTAATCTTTTGCTAACAGTTTTATCAATTTGGGCTTGTGGGTTAGAGCGTCTACGTCTTTACTCCAGACCATATTACAATCTTCACCCAGAGAGAGAGAGAGTGTGTGTTTGTTCGTTCATTCGTTCCTCCCTGGCCCTCTCAAAGGCCTTTTTCTAAGTACCCTCATTGGCCTAGAGTAGCAGAAAAATATGTGATATCTGTTCTTCAAGTTGATTTTCTCCATCTGTACATCGCTACTGTGGTATCTATGTGATTACATTTATCTCAATTTCATCTTGAGTGTCCTTTTCTTCCTCAGTCATGTGCTGTACTTGGGGGTGTCTCAATCTGTCCCTATTCTTGCATATTTAGTAATCACTCCTTAGTTTCTGTGTAGAGGGATACAAACGTTCGCAGTTCTTTCATCATTGGGGTGTCTTTATTGGTGATCCCTCCTTCATGTTTTCCTATTTATTGATTGTTGCCTCCCCTTGTGTGGTCTCTCAGATTCTGAAATGTTGAAAGCTTCTTTAGCTCCCTGTGCAGACTTTGCTACCATTTCCTTGTCTCTCTGTCTGAACAGGAATATCCACCTGTATCAAATTTGTTTAAGCATTATGAATTTCGATCACTGTGCAGTACAGGCAACGTTTGGTTAACATAAATGTGGACAAGTCTTCAAACATATCACTTTGCTTTCTCCACGTATCATACTCATCAGGGCTCGTCCAGCATTTAAAATATGTCCCTTTATTTGAAAGGATGAAAGTTTTGCAACAATAGCTCTGGGTCTTGCTTTAGCACCCTCATTTCTCCTCCCCACTCTATGTACTCTCTCTTCCTATTGAGAAGTTATACCCTTTCTGGAGGATTGTTCCAGAGATTCTCTACCCCAGACTATGCATGTCTCGTCTGATCTCCGATATATCTGACCTAGTTCTGAACTGAGTCTGAGACCTTCTGAACGGGAATTATTAAAGTATTTTTTTAATTCTGCTAAGCAGGCCGGTAGGTCTTCTTTAGATAGTGGAGCTGCCCTTCTCATTGCCATTTTTTCTGGAAAACCCTGCCTCTTCTTGCTGTTTCTGCGAGACTTCACCGGGTAACAAAGGAGTATAATTTGCTCTGCCAAAGGGTTTTGTCCTAATTCAGCATATACCTAGCTTTAGCCTCTAGTGTGTGTGCTATCCTCCTTTTTCCCGATGCAAGTTCTGAAATATGTTGCTTGGACAGGATCAGTATTATTCCCTTTCTACCTTTTTTCCAATAACCTTAGTGTGAGAAGCTGGCTTAGTATATGGTGTACACTTATTTAAGTGGGCACCCTGCACTAATCAAGACAACGCTTATGATGGTGGTAGTGGTCTTAGACAACCTTAGGAAGCTCTCTAAGTGGTAGCTGTGGAGAGCAGCCTTCAGGCTTAGTCCAGAAGGAGTGTAAAGCAGCTTGTTTTACCAGAGCATAATCTTATTAGTATAGATTAAGTGAAAAAGAACCACACAGTGTATTTATAAAAATATGTATTTATTATAAGACACTCACTAACACATACAGATATCTCCTACCCGGAGAAATACACAATGCACACAATACTTTAGAATAAAAAACAGGTAAGTAGCACAACTACACAGTGGTCGCCAGGGGGAGACCAAACCATATACTAAAATAGTGGTATGCGAATGACGACTCAAGTCAAGACTATATCCAGAAGACGGAGAAGTGCCGGGGACCCAAGGAACCACCCGAGGTAAGTAACCAGGAACCGCACGGAGGCGCGGGCAGAGTGGGAACACGACCGCGGGCTCAATACAAGTCAATGGGTAAGTCGCAGTTGCAATTTTAAAGAAGAAGACACCTTCCCAGTGGACCCTGAAGAAACCCCGTGGAAGACAGAAGGTTGTAGAGCCACCCCACCCGTGGATACCCTAGGAACCAGGATACCTACACCAGGGAAGCCAGGTGCATAGGTGTGAAGTGGCATCGGAAACAGTCGTCGAGCTCAATGGAGGAGTTCAGGAAGATGCCGCTGCTGGAGAAGGCGAAAGTGTCCGGTGGAACCCAAACGTGGATTCAAGATGAGAAGTACCTGCAAACAGAGGGGACAGAGTCTATGCCACTCAGGAGTGACCAGGAGGCACGGAAGACGAATGCCCAACGATGTCGGGTGTTGCAGGAGAGCTGACGGTGACCTTGGAGCTGCAGCTGTGCGGACCAGGCGACGCTGTGGTAGACCAGGATCCATTCACTAGCTGTCCCACGTCGGATGTTGAAAGTTGAGGGGTCGGTGTCCGGGAGCACCAACAAGCCTTGGCAACTGCAAACAACGTGGAAAGCGAAGAAGGTGCATTGTCGGGACCAGCACGGTCCAGGTGACTCAGCACAAGCATGGGAGTCAGGGCAGGCCCCGAGCAATCCGAGGAGCCTGCAGAAATGAAGGAAGACCCTCAAGAAGACCCACAGGCCGGAGGCACGAGTCACAATAGGACCTGGAGCAGCTCACCAAAGAGGCAGGCCCACGGTGCAAGTGACGCTGTGAGGACGAAGATCTTGGTCACAGGAGATGCTTGAGGTTGGGGCTACTTGGAGCCCAAAGATCTTGGAGGGAGGAAGGAAGCCAACAAGCCTTTGCAGCGGCACGTCGACACAGTGTACAGGGGTTCGGTTCCTGTGGCTCCGACAAGGGATACTGGCCTCAAACTAGGTGAGAGGACAGGGCAGGCCTTGAGGGATGTGAAGAACCACTACCTGTGTTGCTGAGCCTTTCGAAGTCCCTGGGAGCTAGGGATCAGCAGACCGGTCAGCTTCGTTGCGGTGCCTGCAAATGCAGGGAAGCAACTCTTTCACTTCAAGGGAGATTCCTTCAGGTGTCTTGGATGTCCACAGGCCTTTGGAAGGTTCCTGTATGGAGCACAGGCACAGACGTTGCAGCAGAGCTGCAGGACGACGAGACCAGGAGCAGCAGGAGTCTTCCCAGTTGCAGTCTCAGAGCCCAGAGCAAGGTCCAGCGAAGTCCAGAGTGCCCAGACGGTCGAAGAAGTGGTGTCTTGATATGAATCTTGTCCCACAACGAATCTAGGGACCCACCTACAGGTAAGCCCTTAAGTACCCTAAGGAAAGGGTTCCCTCCCAGGGGAGGGGTCTGACAGTGAGGAGGATACTCCCATGTCCTTTGTCCAGTTTCGCGCCAGAGGGGGAGCCAACGGCTCCCTGAGCTGTTTTGAACTGGACTATGCAAGGAGGCCACCAAATGTGCCCCTCGTGCAGACTGAGTGGCGCTGACAAGCGTTCCCAGCCGGCCCCAATACACTAAACCCTGTCTGGAAGGTCACACCTCCCTGTGACAGGATACCTATTGTTCTGCCTTCCCCTGCTCGAGCTTGGCTCAGCAGCAGGAGGGCAGAATCGTGTCTCTGGTCAGCAGCCATGTTGTGCTGTTCGGGTCTAGAAGACTGGCACTGGGAGCACTGAGGGCCTCCCGAAGGAGCTTTACAGTGCATGGAATCATACCACCCACACCGTTTACAGTGTGGGGGTATGATTCCAACATGTTTGATACCAACCATGACAGGGTTCGTTACAGCCAGTTTAGAGATGGTCATCGCGCAGCGGCCAGGGCGACTGACTCCGGAACCCGGGGGCTCACAGTTCGATCCCCGGTGCCTGCGGCAGATCAGCCCAGCACATGTGACTCTGGGCAATAGCTCGCTTAATCTTCCCGACGGCCCCTGCACCTTGACACCTTTGGGTAATTGTTTGCGCTTTACAAATACTGGACATCGCGTAATGACGCATGGCCACTCTATGTATAGTAATGGTTGATGCACTTACAATCCAAGAGAATGGACTCGGAAGGTTGTAGGGGTGTCCCTCACACTTAAAACCGAGCACCCTGCCTTCAAGATTGAAAGGCCTGCCTTAGGCCTGCCTTAGGGGTGACTTATGGGTTTTAAGTGCAGTGACCTCAGATATAGGGAAACCTATATCTGTCATAAGTGGTGCTAGCACCAGCTTACACAGGCTGCAATGGCAGGCCTGTAGTTATAGTTTGAGTGATCTCCCATGTGTGGCATAATGCATGCTTCAGCCCATGGGGGACCCCTGGTGTACCTATGCCCTGGGTACCACAGTACCATATACTAGAGACTTATAAGGGTACACCAGTAGCCAATCTGGGATGTACCCAAGTACTCACCATAACCAATTTAGGGGAGAAAGCACAGAGACTGGGGTCCTGATTAGCAGGATCCCAGTCAGACTAGTCAGAAACAGCATAGCACCAGGCAAAAAGTGGGGGTAACCATAAAAGCAGATCCTACTTTCCTACACTTAGCACATCCAAATCAAACATTTATCAAGGGGTAACTTCACCAAAAAGCCAAATTCAATCAGCATGCTTGTTTCTACCCTCCCCCCTTCAGACCATCACCTTAAAGAGAGATCACCAGAAATTCTCATCACACTTGATAGGTCCTTATTCTTGACACAAACATTTTATGTCAACAATGCAATTACAGAGGGCCTAGTAGCAGTACCTTTGGTATGCCTCATATTGTCTTCCAGATTGCTCATTTATCCCCTTTACCAAGTCTGGATGCCCCATAGAACCCAGGATCATCTAGTCTGTATCGGGCTTGTGGCACCTTACAGGGCCGGACTGGGAACCGAAACCGGCCCTGGCAAACTGCTCGGCCGCCCCCCCCCCCGGGCGTAGGGGGGGTGCAGCCGAGCTGATTCTGTTACAGGGGGCCGATATTGCCGACCCCGGTAACAAAAACGGCCCCCAGGGGCCAAAAACCAGCCCCCACCCTAGCGGCCCACCGGGGAAACGCCCGGTGCCCGCTACGGCCAGTCCGGCCCTGGCATCTTAGCATTTTGGCGGCCACTACCATCTTGAGGCCATCTGTGCTCGTGGGTTGCCTTCTTTGTGTCAGATTGTCCTTCATCTGCACTTACAGACCCTAATCTCAATAGCTGCAATTATTGGGGTGTCATCTGTACAAGTGGACAGCGATTCACCCTTTTGGAGGTGAAAATATCCACAAAGCGGTGTTTCAGAGCTCCCATTACGGCACTCTCTTGACAACATTTTTTCCTGCTAGTAATATAAAAGGTCACACCATGTGGAGAAAAAGATTTGTTATCCACAGCTAAAGCATTGCCATCGGACTTCCTCCTGAAAGTGATCAAGCATAATATGTTTAGCGGACACTTGTTTTAGAGAAAGATATATGTTATCAGGCCACTGTAACAAAAATTCCAAGACCTCTTTAACATACCATAATAAAATATATTTCGGTCTAGGGTGGATTCTAAGGCATATAGAACACACTCGCCACACCTTAAAATGCTTTATTATGGATTCTCCTGTAACCAAAATATGCCCTACTGAAATTGCTGATGTATATGCATTCTTTGTTATGTGAGCGTTTCCCTCTGTAAATAATTAAAAGAGGAAGTTCATGACTGCCTCTGGAGGGGCCGATATGGTATCAGTCTGTTGTTCCTGCCACCAGCCAACCCATACTGACCGTGCATATTCATAACAAAACCTCTTGGATAGAGCCCAAGAGTCTCTGATAACCGACAAACCCTCCTGTGAAAGGTCTAGGAGATGCCATTATCTCATAAAACCCTCCATGCCATCATTTAGAGATGGCCCTGTAAAATCAAATTGTGTACATTACCTAGTGGATTGGAGAGGATTTGAGAGAAAACAATGGAAGTAGTTTAAGAACGTCCACTGAGAGCTCTAGCAACTAACGGCACCAAACCTGACTTGTCCAGAATTACATTATTAAAAAGGCTTCTTCTCTCTGTGTTTGAACCAGGGACCTGAAGATCATGGCAAAAAGGCCCACCAGGAGAGGAGAATTACATCCACTGCCTCTGCCTCCAGTCTCCAACAGAAGAACTGGGGATATTGCAGTTCAGTTGGGGCAAACAGGTACATCGGAAGGGGACACTAAAGATTTACCTGTTGAAACATTGACTGGTGAAGAGACCAGTCGCTCCTGACTGCAAAAAACCTCAACCCCACTCTCCCCATCCAACTTTGAGTTTCATAGTCCTAGCAGGTACTCACCATATTGCTATCTACACAACAATGTCAAAATTATTTTGCCAGATCCGCCAAACCCTTTGAACGCTCATATCCTAGCTTGCCTATATATCTTACCACCAAAATACTCTTAGTGGTATTGGGTTTCTTCACTTGACCACTTTCCTCCTATCACAACGTCCACACAACGTGCTTCCCATCTCAGCATGCTGGCCTCTGACTCTAACAGTTACTCAGCCAAAAACAGATTTTGCGTTCCACACCACCATCTAGGAGAGCCACCAGCCCACCTCCTTCATTGCATCTTTCAATAGGAAAAACAACGCCAAGTAGGGGATGCACTTTTTTCAATGCGGAGTCTTCAACCACTGAAGAGCTCTGTAAAGGAGGTGCTGGAAAGATCACTTGAATGAATGAGGTAAGCAGGCTGCATGCTCTCGACTAGCTACTTATGAGAATATGCCCTAAGCTGGCCGAGATGTCAGACAAAAAGTTGGGAGCAGCTGTGGAAGGTCTCCACAGATAAAACTTGCCTAATTTCAACTTCACTCGGATTGCCTTCTTTATTACTTTGATCTTTATTATGATTAGGGACGCCTCCACAGAATCGATCAGAAACTGAACCCCTACGAGGGGACTAACACCTTTTCTGGTTTATGACCTAACCTAGACTCTGTAACATAGACACTAGCTCCTTTATCTGATTCTAAAGCCTTCTCTTGGCCTGCGATAACACGAGCACATGGTCCAGTTATACCACCACCCAATCTCCCAAGACCTAAACATAGCCTCCACTGGTTTGAGGAGTTCCGTAGAACACCACAGGGTAGATGATAGTCCGAATAGGAGAGCCTTGAACCAACAAGTTCTGGCCTTCCATTGAAACTGGGAAAACATCTGTGTTGAGTACACATGAACTGCTTGATAATCATCCTTCTGATGTATTTTCACCATTTAGTCCCCTTCCTGAAGAGAATCTATTAAGAAATGAGCCTCCTCCATATTGAAGTTTCTTTTGAATACAAAACCATCTAAGAGTCTCAAGTTTTATCATCGGAAGACAGCTCTGTCTCCTTTCTTCACCAGAAAAGGGTTAGGAAACCCTGCGGTCAATCTAACGTTTGATCTATTGCTCAACAGTTTCTGTACCTTTTTGAGGCTAATCTCCTTTGTAACTTTGAGAAAGCGATTGGGCCAAAGGGAGCTAATTGAACCGGAGGTGAATAGAGCGCTATTTTGTAACCTTAGACAGTTTGGAACACCCAAGGGTCTGATGTTAAGTTTTGCCACTGATGGAGATAGAGGTTGAGTTGCCACCCAACCATCCTGTGGAAAAAAATGCTTTAATTTGATGATTCACTATTATTTTGGTGAGCATGTCCTCTGCTCCTCTGTCTTCTCCCATGCCATTGACCCCCTCTCTGGGGGTGAAAGGGGGTATAAACCACCTCTGTCTGTAAATTGAGACTCCTAGACCGCCTTTTGGAGCTTTGAAGACTGGCTCAAAGGAGCTCTGTTGCTGCTGGAAGCAAGAAGGGTAAGCTTTTGCTCTGCCAGCTCTAGTAAACACATAAGTGATGAATTCCATTTTTTTTTCTGCTTGGCTTTGTCCAATGAGAGAAAAATCTGGACATACATTGTTATTTCTTTGACAAAACCCTTGTCAAAATAGTGTCCTTCTGCTGCCGCTCTGAACTCTTTTTCTAACATCGTGGCCAGTTTAGGGTCTATTGTCATAAGTAGTTATTCCTGTGTTCCGCATAAAGAGCAGCATTTCCATCGTCCAGAATACATATCACACTTGGAACCCTGCCATTGTCAGGTAAATATTAGGTGTTCAAGACAACCTATGAAGATGGTTAGGTCGAGGACACGCCATTGGAGTTTGTTTCAGTTCACCCTACCCATTGAGAATCTAATATGTCTGGAAACAAATCACAGATGGGGGATCAAATCCACTCCCCTGACCATTGGTGCATGATAACACTGGGGTCGAAATAAGGTTGTCCCATAGCATCCAGGATGTCACCATCCCAAGCCATAACCGTGGCCTTTTCGTCCATCTGTTGAGGTGTTTCCTGGACATAATCACTGTCAGAGTCCACCTAATGATGAGGATCACGGATTCTACTCCAATGGGAGTCCAAGTCGGGGGTCGGAGCAGCTTGCCTTCTCAGAAACGGATAGCCAATTAAACTGACCACATCTTGAAAAATCATTTTTTTGCATTCTTGGATACCTAGGTCGTTTTCCGAGCACCATGGGAAGTATCCAGATCCTCTCTAGCACAGGGAGGTAAACAAGAAATCAATCTGTGAAAGAATGCTGCACTCGAAGAACTCACTGCCTCATGCATGGACTCCATCATGACAGTCACCGCTGAGTTCACCACAGCTTTGACCCAGAGGTGACCAACCTCCTTAGCGGGCCTTGGTTCTCTCCTACAGGTTAAACCACCTCATCCATTAAGATTGACTTATCTTTCTCCTGGTGCAACGGAGCGGCTGGTAAACTCAATCTGCGCAAGACACTTTCCTCAAAAGGAAAACAAGATAAAATTGAAGCAGCCTCTTTCTCCTTATTTGAGCAATTATAGGTAACTTATTTAATAAATGTTTTAAAGTCTGACAGGAAATAAACTAAAATCAAAAAAGGTGGGGGGGGAGAATGGACCACTTGTCCTGTATAACCAGGGTCTTAGTGTAGACTAAGACATTAACTCTAAACTATCAAATAATAAATACTAACTACCTAACTAATCTATCTATTCTCAAAAATAAAAAAATATTTCCTTCAAAAAGGCATCTAGAATAACAGAACAGGGCTAAAATTGACAACCAAAGTCTAGGAAGTATATGGCAACAGATAGGAACAAAGTGCCCCTAGCACGTCTTTGACAGGCAGTAAATTCCTATCAGACATATTTCCCTCAACAATGTAGTCACCAGCCTGCCAGAAAGGGAAAAGTGAAATGTGCACAGACAACCCAGTGCTTCCCGAGCCAAGTAACGTCTCCGTGAGGTATCATGAAACCAGTGCGATTTCGCACTGACAGCAACATTGTTTGGCACTCGTCAATGACGCTAAAAATCTAAACTTTGGATGTTTCTACAGTACTGACAATCTAATGGCGGGAAGAAAACCACCCCCAGGACTGGCATCACTCAACACCCTTGGTCGAAAAGAAAACCATGAAAAGCCACAGACAAGCGAAAACATGTACCACTGATGTTAACAAGAAACAATAAATGCAGACATTTTAACACAACACATTAAATGGCACCTACTATTAACGTAAATATCTGGGAAGAAAAAAGAAGTAAGCTTTATCCTCTGCTAGAGCAGCAAAGAAAAGGAAGTGCTCTCTCAGTTTGGACTACTTATACTGTGGGTGATGATGTCACAAGGCCCCACTGTGAGGTCATCGACTGGAAATGCCTAGTAGGCAAACCTTTTATTGAAATGCTATGGTTGCAGAGGTCCATATTTATCATAGATTTTTTTTCATGTATCTGTTTATTTAACTGTGCCTCTAGGGTTTACAGTAAAGAGGAATGTAGATTTTCCACATCCTGGTGGACTGAAGAAGTCAATTTCATAGTCAAGTCCTTGAGGGATAACTTCTCATTCAAATCTCAATTTTAAAAAAACACTTTACCCACGTCCAATACCGAGTTAGAACTTAAAATAGAGGGTTTTGAAACGTGTACTTCTTAACAGTATTCTCACCAAGACCTCCTGACCAACAGAAATTGCATTAACCAAAACATGTCCTGCTGCTATAGCTGTTCTGTATACATTCATTGTTCTGTATGACAAACCCCTCTCAAGCGTGACATCACATCAATTGAAATAGGATCCAGATCCCCCTCCATATACCAGCGAAACTATTTCTGCCATCTCAATCTACATGTATTCCTTGTGCCCAGGATTCCTCAATGAATTTCAAATCCTTTCTTGAAAGGCCTAGCACATCTTATACTGTCCAGAAATGTTCTATGCCATTGACTAATTTGTGAAACTTGCCTGATGGTCCTAACAGTATCTCCTGCAACACTGGAAGTCAAATTGGAAAATCCATCAATATTTCCAGCATAACCAGATACCAAGCTTGGGACCTCCACAGAGGAATCATTTCCACCCGCAGACTGGAAACACGTACAGAGTGAGTCCCCTCCAAACCTGGAGAAATCTGGATCCGGACGCCAGGCTGAAAAATGTCTCCACATGCGTATTCAGCCTGCTCACAAAAAGATCCACCCGAGGGGGGATCCCACGTCCTGTCCAGAGCTAGGAACATAGATCTGTTCAACCTCAAATCGCTTGCATTTTTAAATTCTTTGAATAACAATCTGCCACACTGTTGCTTAACCTTGCAATATGCTCTGCTTGAACAGATGCATGCCATTGGAAACAATGCTCTCAAAACACCTTGGACCTCAGATCACCCATCTTGGTCACACATATCACCGCAGAGACATTGTTCATCCTCAACAGCTCACAACAACTGTCTCTTTTCTCTGTGAAACACTTTATCACAAAAGACCTGGCCAGCAACTCTAAACAATTGATGTACGATTTCTTCTTCTCCTACGACCAACTACCTCTTCTTGAAACCAAGCCACACTTTGCACCCCATCCAACTGAGCGTATATCCAGTTCTATAAACCTATCTGGAGTCTCTCCAAAAATTGCTCACCCATTCCAAGCCTGTCTGTTTCAGAGCCACCAATCCAATTTCAATCTTGCTTCTGAAGTCAATATAACCCTGTGAGAATATTCCAGACCTCTCTATAAATCAAGTGCCTCCAACCAGTTGATCGCGTTGACACCTTCAGAGTAGCTCACAGCCTTAAGTTCATTTTAAAATAAAAGTACAGGGTCACATTTTTCTTTTAAAATTAAGGTAAGGCTGTGTTTATTTTACATTATTATCTTCAGGCTGGAGATATGAGGGCCTGATAATGAGCTGTGCTGGAGTAAGATTTATGAGGCACAGAGATGAGAACTGCACTGCAGCTTGCACCACCCATCGCCCCTGTCATCGCTGCCAAAACAACTACTAATCATCTCTCTCGTCTGTAAGTGCGACAGTTCAGATTATTCCAGGTCCCCAAAGCTAAAGGAATGGCTGGGGGGGCAGGTATTAGTAATTTTTAATGTATATTGTATTCATAAACATCATTTGTTCTGCTCATCTCTAAATTAGAAGAGCAACTCCACCATGTGGCAGACTATCCTATGTGCAGTGTTGACAATTAAGTGTTGGTGCTGAGCACCAGAAACCACCAGCTCAAATTAAGCCCTGCTAGTAATCTATTTTGTCAAGAATGCAGGCCTTTGTCTCAACCTTTGTGGATCAATCCTGTGTTTTCCCATACCTGCCAACTTGAAGAACAATCTCGGTGTGAGGAGGGGGTTGGGGCTTGGAGGGGGCGGGGCCTTGTGCCGAGAAGTACCTAGGAGGCACTTTTGAGCCCCACCCCACCCTCCAGCCCCCTTCTCCCAAAAAAGCTTGCTGAGGCTGGTGCCGATGTCCAGGGGTGTTTTCATACCCCTTAATGGACGTCGGCAGTTCAAAGCCTCACGAAAATGAGCTGGAAAACCACTATTTACAGTGGTTTGCAGCTCGTTTTCCCTGTCACAGTGTGATATCAGCTCCTCACTGGGTGACGGGGTGACAGGAGCCGATATTGTGTGTCACACTGTGGCGAGGTGTGAGTTGGCAGGTATGGTTTTCCTACAGATGCCAAAATCATGGCATCGAAATCTGGGTGATCATTGCCTTGTTGGCCCAACTTGGCCTGTGAGACTTAGATTTTATAGTCTTACTCAGGGCTTTAAGTGGGATGAAAAAACTGGGGGGTCTCTCAAAGGGGCATGGGCGATGTAATTAAGGGCGTGGCTTAAAAACACCTAAGCTAATAATCTGTGCTTAGCATCGTGTGCCGCCCGACTGGTATTTTGCTGTTTCTATCATTGCATCCAGATATATAATACAACAATTAACATTACACATACAACAAGCTAGGACTATTGGGTTTGCCAAAGGTCGTTAGTTTCATAAAATAAATTAGCTTTCATAAGATAAATTAGCAACAACTATGGCTTCGTTGTATATAGTATTGGAAATGCTTCGGTTCTGAAATGATGAGACTGTGAAAGAACTAAAATGGGTCTCTTTGAAGTTACGTCAAAGGCAGTGAAGGGTGATACTGCTGCAGAGTTAAGACTATTTTTTTCACCCTGAGGGTGAGGGCAAAAATGGAGAGACCAATAGGGACCCATCTCGGCACCTGCTTTTTAGAACTGCCGGGGCGAGCACCTGCAGGACCCGGCCCACTTAAAGCCCTGGTCTTACGCAATCTTCTTTGGAAACGCCTGCATAACCACTGTTCAGTGTACTCGGCCACATGAGTAGCCAGAAACTATTCAGAAGACAAAGGATCCTTCAACAATCATTGGTCACATATGCAGTTCCCAACAGATCCATCAAAACATCTGCCCCCTTCTCCTTACCATCCTGATCATCTGTGTGAAAGTCAGGCAACTAAGCTCTACCTCCGTACTATCTGAAGAATCATCACATCGTACAACGGAGCACTTTCTGTTCTTACTTTTGACCTTTGTAAACTTTGCTAGGCCTTTTATCTGTCCTTGTACGTGTGATCACAGATACCTTGCTTTTCTCAGCAGATTTCCATCTTTTCGCTCCTCAAAATCCTCCACGTGTCCTCTTATGTGAAACCTTAGAAAAATTGTCCAAAATGTGAGCTTCCACTTCCCTTGCAGACCAAAAACATCATCCTCAGAACTGAGGCAGTACTCCTGCCTTCAACAACTCTAACTTCTTTTCCATCTTACTAATATCAATTGATAATTTTTCTACAACCTTATTCACTCTTTATTCCACCAAATACTGAACTCTGCTCAGTTGTGAATGTTGATACTAACAAACAGCTCGACTGCCTCAGATTGACCCGGAGTCATTAAATGATTCGAGTTCATCAGCTGCAGTGAAATAAACTTGCAATGCACGTGCGAACAAAATACTGTTTTTTTTTTAGCAGTTTATGTAGCACGAACTCTGCCCGAAGGTAATGAAGCGCTTTACATGCGTACCAGTTACATTACACCTTCATTTTCGTAAGGCACAGGGGGTGATTTGCCCAGACTCAGAGGATGTTTAGCCGACGCCGAGACTCGAACCCTATTCCCCAGTCGGTCGCTCTGACCGTTAGGCCACATCCACATGCTCATTTATTTTCATGTGCTAAATATATTAAGATGGCCGCCGCATGTACACGTCTGAGCATCAGTATGGCAACATAAAGAAATCAGACTTGCATCGTGTCACTCTGAAGAAAAATACTCTCTCTATGAGAGCTCAGGTACACAAGTCCACTGTTTCATTCACTGACGTGGCAGGTCCCGTCACGCGCTTCCCCTGCAACGGTCTGAAGCTCAGGCACAACCTAGAAAATAACAAATTATTTAGGAAAATATATTTTTTTTAAACCCTAAGGAAAAACAAAGTGCGACGCTCTTTAAAAAAAGAAAATGTAAAGAGCAACCTAAAGTACTCTTGACCAAAACAAAACAACAGTATATAACGAGCATATATAACTTAAACTAAACAAACTTGCTCATTATTAGTTGATCAAACGGCTTATACTTTCGGGCAATGAATCACATCACAGACCGATGGGGGTTAAAAGGTCGCTTTTATTTCAGCAACGACAATTCAATACAGTAATGCAATCAATGAATTTGCATGTAACCCCACCCGCCACCCCTTCTTGATCCCCCATGAAATATCCCCATATCGATCCCCCATGAATTGTCCCCCGTATCGATCCCCCATGACTTTTTCCCCATATTGATCCCCCATGAAATTTTCCCATATTGATCCCCCATGAATTTTCCCCATGAATTTTTCCCCCACCTTGAACCTCGACCCCAACCCCTTAGTTTGTCCCCCTTCCTACCTCCTGCCTCATTCCTCTGTCCTCTGTTTTCCCTCTGTCCTAAGCTATTCTGCCTGCCCCAACCCTTCCTGCCTGCCTCAATCCCGTCCAAATCTGCCACCAGGAAAAACCCTGCAAAGGCGTTTCCTGTCCCCCCACCCCTAGGGATTTGAATTGTGAAAAGTTCCCCTTTCAGTAAAGATGAAAACAAAATCCCAAACCAGTTCAGTATCAACAGCTGATTTAGATGAAAACGCCAGAACATAAAATCTTGTTGTCAAGACACAAGTAAAGGGACTGTCGCTAATACAGCCCTCAACCCCAAGGTGCAATCCCAATATATCAAGTAACTTTCTTTAATATTCATCAAATACAATTCTTTTGGTATAACGAAGGTGAACCCCATCAGGTTTGAAAAATTCTGAAAACAAATAACACAAGGCCGGAAAGATGTACCAAGTCATTTCCCCAAATGAACAAGTAGAACGTTTGGGCATGGCTTTATAAGAAAATAAATCATGTAACAAAAGCAACAATTCGGACCCAAAGCATGACCCTTTTTCTTCATTAATCAATCCAAATAAACTCAAAACTAAAAACTTATGTTAGATCTATAACGACTTCTTTCAGCCTTCATGACTGCCCACTTTAGAAAGGAGTGTCCACGATCCAGACGCTTGCCATGTATGCCGGAGAAGAGATATTGACGACCTGAAAAGAAACAGATGTTAGCAAGACCGAAAAATGATGTCTAAAATTCATTCCAATCTCCAACATAACTTAAACAGCAATATGATGTCCAACGGCCCAACCTTCGTAGCTGCTGTAAAGAAAAAACCCCTTCTGACAGCTTCTGAAGCTGCTCCCATTCTAAAAGAATGGGTACCAAAATTCTAAAGGACTAAGACCTAATAAAAGCAAAGATTTTCTCAAGACCGCTAAAAGCTGTGAAGCGGTTAAGGCAGACCCATCCTGATGCTGAAAGTAAAATTATTATTAGGATAACTTTCAAATTCTTCAAATTGTAACAAAGCTGACCATGGGCATAGCGGACCGCCAAGCTTCCGCAATACCGCAGTAGACCCTTTTCTTCTTTGGTCTGTTTTAGATGATTCTAAAAGAATACTTAACGTATTTGGTGTTGTTGACACATTGGAATATTTTAGCTCTTGAAGAAATGATTTTCTTAACAACTCCGGTATCCTAAAAGCTCCGCAGAATAACCATAACATGTAAACTTTAAATAATGAAACTTCAAATGTGGAACAACAAAGTTTATGCAGTGTAGGTACAATGCCCCCCCCAGAAAGGAAAAAAGATATAGGTTTGCGCAGCACAGTGCCATGCCTCTTTATTTTAGACCAACCTAGTAAAATTCTCCTTCCCAACTCACCTAAAGAGGGGTCATAACCCCAAAAGCACTTACCATAGAAAGAAATGCCTGCAAGCTTACCCGCAATGGAGGCAGGGGATATATTCTTGTCAATGTTGCTCAGAATAAAACGCAGTATGTCATCGTTACGTAGTAAAAAGCCTACTTAAACATTGTTACGACAAGCCGCACCTGACTGGAGAAAACTCCGCCCCAAGCCCATCTGTAAGCTAAACGTGTGCTGATAGCAAGAGTGTTCCACCAACATCTTTATCTTCGGCCCGCTAGAAACCATACCTCCTGAGGAATCTGAGTTTTTCCTTGGTCTGCTTTTGGTATTAAACTACGGAATCTCTGCCACTGAGAACGAGATATTGCATCTGCTAAATTATTGTCCAGACCAGGTATATGCCTAACTCTAAACATTATATTAAACATCAAGCAACAAAGCATGAATCTCTGCAACAATTTACGCAGACGTCCCTCTATTGCCTTTTGACCATTCACCAGATCCACTACATTTTTGTTGTCCACATGAAAAAGCACTGATTTGTTTGCCAAAACTTGCCCCAATCTGTCAAAGCTACGAGAGGGAAAGAATGCTATACTGCGATACTCAATAATCCACTTATGAGGCCATGGATCCGCGCACCATTTACCGTCCCAAAAGAGCCCAAAACCGTTAGCTCCTGACGCTTCAGAGCGTTCGTCCAAAGACCTGATAGGAACACCGTTGAAACCTTTTAGGAACATAATCCAAACCTCGAACTCGGATCTCATGTTCAGAGACACTCTAACCCTGAGATGAGGTAAAGAAAACACCCGCCATAGCAAAGCCCAACCTCTGACAGAAGTATCTCCCAGCCTTTACTACCCTGCAAGCAAAGTTTAGGTGCCCTATTAACCGCTGCATTTCAAACAGAGTGAGTTTCGGTGACAACCTAGCATGTTCCAACAAATTCATAATTTCCTGCACTTTAGTAACTGGCAACCTGGCCTCCATTTTCACTGTATCAATCTCAATACCCAGAAATATGAGGGATGTAGCAGATCCCTCCATCCTCTCTTTAGCCAGAGGCACGCCGAACTCTTGCATTAAAGATTGAAAGAAATGGAGTGCCTTGTCACACTGTTGTGATCCTTTTGATCCAACAAAAAGAAAATCTTCCAGATGATGGGACACTTGGGAATGACCTGATCTGAATGAGAAACCATTGCAAAAAGAGCTAAAATCTTCGAACAGCTGACAAGAAACTGCGCAACCCATAGGCAAAACTTGTCGACAAAGAAATGTCCTTAAAAGTGTATGCCGAGTAATCCAACGTCTTGTGGATAAACTGTAAGTAACCTAAAGCAGATTTGATGTCACATTTGGCTAACTCCGCTCCTGAGCCGGCCTTCTTTACCAGATCAAGAGCTACCTCCATTAAAGCAAACTGCACCACAGTGTCTTCCTTGGTGATAAAATCATCCCAGACGAAACCCTGGGGCCAGGATAAATGTTGTATCATGTGAAAATTCTCCCTGAGTCTTTTATGAACCACTACCCAAGGAGAAATGATAAGATTGGGAAGAGGCCAAGAAAGAAAGGGGCCAGCCATCCTACCCTCAGCAATTTCAGAGTGTAATTTATGAGTAATGACCTGTGGGAATTGTTTAGCAGATTTCACGTTTTGGGCAAACCTGCAGTGTCTAGGACCCTGATAACCGAGCTTAAAACCTTCTTTAAACCCCCACTCCAAATTCAAAGCTTTTTTCCCGGGAGGATAAAAACTGAAGCCAATAACTGAGCTTGGGGATATCAATTGGTGTAACTGCTTTTGAAATAAGTCTGGAATGGGGCCCCCCTCCCTCTACCTAGACTGGAAGGAAAACCGGTTGCTTATTCGCTAAAACTTTGCAAAATGGCGTGTTTGCCACCACATTTGGAACCCTCATGTCTATATTTGCATGAATTCTTCTAGCAGAAACCTTCGTTAAAAATTCCCGCCGGCTCCTGAGTGAAAGCTTGAGATTTTGCCCAAGAGCCCACCCCTCCCAGGGTGGGTCTGTTAAGAAAGGCAAACAAAGCGGAACCGGGGTAGGTCCCTATACAAGATGCACAGCCCATTGTGGATGAATCAAATGAATCAAAATCTCATTTTTTATCCTCTGTTTATTTTCATTTAATCCGTTGCTTTTCAACTGTTTCATCAATACTTTCAATTCATTTTACACATTCAACTTCCTTTAAAAAGGTCTTTATAAGGCACAGAAGAGTAAAACGATTCCACAAGTCACGATATTTTTAAAAATCCAATGCATTTCGGGAAATATTTCCCTTCGTCAGGGATATCTAAAATACAAACAATTTAAAAATAATCAGTGTCATTGACAAACTCCTCACCCAATAACCAAGCAAAAAACACTGCATACTTCATGTAAACACTGCCTCATGTTATTCCCCGTTCTATAACAGAGACCATCGTACACATATACCCACCCTTAATTCTGGTGTAAATATCATCTTTCCGCGCCAAACTCCTGCATATTACGGCATTCTGCAATATTATCCGTCATAACCCCATGTATTTTCCTGCATCATTGCCACTGCGTTCAACTGCGCCTTTCAGCTGGAGAAAGAGGAGTGTTGCTTTAAATACACACACGTGTTGAAGGTTGGAAGTGCACTGTTAAAGAAAATGCGCGCGCTTAGAACAGGAAAATGTCAGCCACTACTGCCGATGGTGCTGCGTGCCAAGGTTGAGATGCAATGAAGGCATGCTATGAAGCGCTGTAAGGAGTTTGTTTTATTTAATGAAGTACGAGGCAGTATGAGAAACTGAGTCACGGTAAGCACATTTCTATTGAAGGGTTTACACAGTATAGCTAGAACAGTAAGGTATTCAGGGTAAATGGGGAGAAAGGCGCAGTTGAACGCAGTGGCAATGATGCAGGAAAATACATGGGGTTATGACGGATAATATTGCAGAATGCCGTAATATGCAGGAGTTTGGCGCGGAAAGATGATATTTACACCAGAATTAAGGGTGGGTATATGTGTACGATGGTCTCTGTTATAGAACGGGGAATAACATGAGGCAGTGTTTACATGAAGTATGCAGTGTTTTTTGCTTGGTTATTGGGTGAGGAGTTTGTCAATGACACTGATTATTTTTTAATTTTTTTAATTGTTTGTATTTTAGATATCCCTGGCGAAGGGAAATATTTCCCGAAATGCATTGGATTTTTAAAAATATCGTGACTTGTGGAATCGTTTTACTCTTCTGTGCCTTATAAAGACCTTTTTAGAGGAAGTTGAATGTGTAAAATGAATTGAAAGTATTGATGAAACAGTTGAAAAGCAACGGATTAAATGAAAATAAACAGAGGATAAAAAATGAGATTTTGATTCATTTGATTCATCCACAATGGGCTGTGCATCTTGTATAGGGACCTACCCCGGTTCCTCTTTGTTTGCATGTACATTCAAGCGTAGTGGGCGAAACGCTATAGAGTTTGCACGCCGTCATAGTGTTGAAGAAATTGAGTACTGAAGCAAAGAGGAAGTGATTTGAGTACAATGGTGTGCATTCCACCACCTATATTGTTGTCTGTTAAGAAAGGGCCAGGGAGCAATAGCAAGCCCACTGGCAGTATGCATCATACGGGGAGGTCTCTGGGGGATATAACCATTGCACCCATAATTCGTTATCCACCTCACCCCAAGGCTTCTCTGGAACGAGCACTAGACTGGCTCTGAAACTTTTTGTCATAATTTAGCCAGGCAAAACCTCCAAAATTTTGACTGAGCCTTTCTAATTGTATCCAAGTATTTGAAAATTGAGACCGAACGGTCTGGAAATCTTATACAGTAAACACTTGCAAAAATCAGAAAGGCCGAGGTCCAAGAGTCAATATTAGTGGGAACCCTGGGTCTTTTAGCTAGCTCCCAAGCATCCTCCCTAGAGCCTTCTTTGGCTTGAATGTCTTTTAAGACCTATGATTTTGTCCCTACCCTCCTTCTCCTCTAGCGAATTTGTGTCAGACACACCAATTTGTCTTGAACTATATCAAGCTTAGGCAAAACTACCTTCTGTAACATTGAAGGCGACTTACAACGGCAACAAGCCTTATCCTCTGGGGCCTTACCGACAGCTCCATCTGCTTTACGTTTCCTAGAAAATGCCTTATAATGAAAATTCAATCAGCGGCTCACCTGCTTGACAGGGCTTGTCCGTTGGTGAAAGCTTTTTCTTGCTGGCGCCTTCAGCTGCCTTGGAATATCGCTCCAAATCCTTCCAACTCCTTTCAGATTCTTTTATCTGCAAAATATTAGCTCGGGAAAGCTTGTTAATAATAATCCCCGCCCCTGTTTGGAGATAAAAAAGGCTATTAGACAAATCATCGCCGCTAGCAAGCTCACACTCTTTCAAATCAGATAATATATCGTCACCATTAGCATGAAACCCCTGACGAACCCCGCTGCAGGATGGTTGGGCTCCATCGCCCACACCACCATCAAAGTGTCTCCAGTTCACCGCTTTTTTGAACTGTGTAATTTTGTGGTTGGACGAATGCATTAGGAAAACTCGCTCCGTGATCTTCTTTTTGCTGATGAGGAAACGAACAGGACGCTTGATACCTGTTCAAAGGTGTATTACTGCACCTGATGCCCTTTTGCAGACTTGTCTTACCGTTGGCCTGCAAGACACTAGAACTCGCAGGCATGTGGACTCACATTAGCTCGGATGAAGTAGCGATTTTCTTTACCCTCATCGCTAAGCCACATCCATTGTCCCTGCCCTTTATGCTCACTATTATCCCTGACTGAAAGAATCACTGACGCTACCAACCTCAAAGCCTAAAAAGAGAAAATAATATAGGAATATCATGTCTAGTAGTTGAAATTTAAGCAAGCAGTGACCTGAATAACATCAACATTAGCCATATGTTAAGTCCCCACAGGTGGCGCCATTCCCCCTTTCCTACCATAAGCACAACCTGTAAAAGCCTGACCCAGCACCCTTGGGACCAATAAAACCATCCTACCTTGCGTAACAACGCAGCCCAAAAGACTCCCTACGCCCGCAAGGACTCAGCCATAATTTAAAATAAACAAAACAACTAAAAACGCTACAAAAAAACACCAAAAACAAGGCGCTCCGCAATAATGCATATTCCTTACTGTCACCATGACCATTGCACCATGGCCGTGAATCCCATCCCTAAACCCCATATATAAATTCCAAAATATTTAATTACATGTTATGGAGCCAACTGTATTATCAATGTGTCAGTTATTCATTTGCAAGCTTTAGAGACACAAATAAGCACAAGACATATCGGTTCTTTAATCACTCACACTAAACATTTTTTAAAGGCTCATAATAAACAAGAACCAGGAACATAAGCAATAATTCATCTATAGTCATTTGTAAAGCATTTCGTCCTCATGTTAAAATACTCTCAATATCTTCTGCACAAACGCTTTTTATCCACTAGATGGCACAGTCACTCTTCCTAGCAAGTTAAACCCCTAATTGTTCACATGAAATAACTCAAGCTCCAACAAAACATTAACCCCTTCGATGCTCATGACGGAGCGGTTCCGTCATGAGCATCGGTTGGGCTGTGCTTATGACGGACCCGCTCCGTCATGAGCACAGCCCCTGGGGGAAGCGCTGGTGCTCCCCCCCTGGGGCATCGATCTTGCCCCCACAGAGGGGGATGGCAGCGGAAGAGTTTCCGCTGCCACCCCCGTCCCCCCCCCACGCTTCCCCATGACGTCAGCGCGCACAGCGCGCGCCGACGTCATCAGGACGCGCTGGAAATCATTTCTTTCCAGCGCGTCCAGAGGGAGGGTGAGTGCTTGTTGGTGCGGTGGGGCGGGGGGGCCGTAACAGGATGCCTTGAGGCATCGGGGGAGAGGAAAGAGTATTTTCTCTCCCTGATGTTCACTGTAGGGCATTCCTGCTTCACGATCGCGCACAGCTGCCGCGATCGTGGAGCAGGAATGCCCCACTAGACACCAGGGATGTTTTTTAAAATAAAGGAAGCGACCCCTTGGGCAAGGGTCGCTTCCTAGGGGGCCAAAATGTTATCAAGACTTTTCTGCCTCCCTGGGGACAGATCGACCGTTTTTTCGGCCGTTTTTGGATCCAGGGGGGGCAGAAAAGCCCACTAGATCCAGGGATTTATTTTTTAAATGAAATGGAAGCGACCCCTTGGGCAAGGGTCGCTTCCTAGGGGGCCAAAATTTTATCAAGACTTTTCTGCCCCCCCAGGGGGGCATTTTTCTTTGTTTGGACATTCTGCCCCCCCCCCCTGGGGCAGATCGCCCCTTTTCTAAACCCCCCACTAGACACCAGGGAGTTTCTTTAAATTGTGATGGGAGTGACCCCTTGGGCAAGGGTCACTTCCAGGGGGCCATTTTATTTTGTAATGGGAATTCTGCCCCCCCCTGGGGGCAGATCGGCCTGTTTTTTTGCCTTTCTGCCCCGAGGGGGAGGGGGGGGGGCAGAAACCCCCACTAGACACCAGGGAAGTAGTTTAAATAAAAATGGAAGCGACCCCTTGGGCAAGGGTCGCTTCCAGGGGGCAGATTTTTTTATATGGGTATTCTGCCCCCTGGGAGCAGATCAGCCTAGTTTTTTGCTCCTTTCTGCCCCCAGGGGGGGCAGAAAACCCCACTAGGCACCAGGGATTTATTACTTTTGCAAGGGGGCAAATTTCTGTCTGCTGTTTTCTGCCCCACCTGGGGGCAGATTGGCCTGGCAGACAACCTCACCCGATCCCTTGGGCAAGATCACCCCTATTTTTCTCAGCCCTATTTGAAGGCCCATCTGGCCGATTGACCATTTGGGTAGTAACATAGCGTGTTATAATGTTAATTGTTTTATTTTTTGTGAATTGCAATTGTAATGCTTTATTTCTCCTTTTTTGTTCTAGTTGAAGGCTTTTGCTCTTTAGACTGTTCCAGGTTGCGGTTTCGTTACTGGTGGCTCTGCTGTTTGTGTAGTTGCACGTGTTTGGTTAGAGTTTTTTTGTACAATGTAAATGAGTTTCATTTCTCTGCATGAATTTGTTTTTTGCAAATGGTGTAATAATAGTAGTATGTTTGGCTTCTGTTTTTTGAGTGTCAAAAACATTTTGCATTTGTGCTCGATGTGTATTTTGTTGTCTTGTGAGTAATTGGTTTTGTTTTTTTTCTTTCTAGTGGGATATCGTTTTTGCTGTGTCTCTGCAGAGTAGGTGCTGGTGAGTTGTAGCTGTCTCTTGTAAGTGAATTGTATAGTTTTTGAGTATATAGATCTTTGTGATAAAGGCACACATTTTTTTACTTACTTGCTTTGCACAGTGTTGGTTGTTGTTGACTTGTTTGTGCAGTCTCCTTTCTTAGTAAGGATAATGGCTAGCCGCAGGATTACTGCTCAGCAGGTTGTTGGTATGCTTTTTGAGTCTTCCTCTGACCATGGTTCAGAGACTGACTCTGCATCTGAGGCAGAGGAGGCAGGGGACGATTCAGGCAGTGAGTTTTTTCTCCACATGGAATCATCGGATACTGAAGATACTCTTAGTGCGGATGAAGTGCATGTGTTAGAGGAGGACATTGATGTGCCGATAGTGCGGCAAGAGGCATCTGGGCTGCAGCCTGGGGCTGCAAGGCTTTCCGTTGGTGTAGTGCGGCAAGAGGCATCTGGGCTGCAGCCTGCGGCTGCAAGGCTTCCCGTTGATATAGTGCGGCAAGAGGCATCTGGGGCAGCAAGGCTTCCCGTTGGTATAGTGCGGCAAGAGGCACCTGGGCTGCAGCATGGGGCTGCAAGGCTTCCCGTTGAAAGTGCTGACCTCTGGGTTGCCGCAGGCATGGTGCAGCCGGCATTGCCAGACTTTACTGGTGTTCCAGGGTGTAGAGTGAATACTGAAAACATTTTGCCGATACATTTTTTTCAGTTGTTTACGGACGATGTGTTTTTGGCAGAGATTGTTGAGCAGACTAATTTGTATGCCGAACAGTTTTTGAGGGACAACAGTGCCAGTCTTAAGCCCCACTCTAGAGCTACCCGGTGGACTCCCACAAATCTGGAAGAGATGAAGAAGTTCTTGGGTTTAACTTTTTGATGGGCTTGCTAAGGAAGCCATCAATGTCTTCATATTGGTCTACTAGTCCCTTGATGGCAACTGCTATTTTTCCGGCAGTCATGAGTCGTGATAGGTATTTGCTTCTGCTTCGGATGATGCATTTTGTCGATAATGGTTTAGCGTTGCCACGAGATCACCCTGAATGTGACCGTCTTTTTAAGATTCGGCCTGTCATTGATCACTTTACTTTGTTGATCGATTTTCTGAGATCTATGCTCCAGGGAAAGAAATTTCAGTGGATGAGTCTTTGGTGTTGTTCAAGGGCTGCTTGGTTTTTAGGCAATACATTCCTAGTAAGAGGGCACGCTATGGAATTAAGCTGTATATGCTGTGTGACAGTAGGACTGGATATGTCTCTAATTTCAGAGTGTACACCGGTAAGGATTCCAGTATTAACCCCCCTGGTTGTCCGTCCACTTTTGGAGTGACTGAGAAAATTGTGTGGGAACTTGGAAGAGGATTTTTAACAAAGGCCACCATTTATATGTAGATAACTTCTACACTGGTGTGCGGTTGTTCAGGGAATTGGCCAAAGTGGACACTGTTGCTTGTGGCACAATCCGCTCTAACCGTAAAGGTTTCCCAAAAGAACTTGTTTGTAAAAAGCTTGTGCGGGGACAGTGCAGTGCGTATGCGTATGCAGGAGCTTCTAGCTGTGAAGTTTTCAGACAGGAGAGATGTCTACATGCTGTCTACCATCCATGATGAAAGCACTGCACCTGTGACTGTTTGGGGTCAGGTTGCTGAAGCACGCAAACCTGTGTGCATTTTAGACTATAATAAGCACATGGGTGGTGTTGACAGATGAGATCAGAGGTTGGAACCTTACGCTGCTCTTCGTAAGGCTTACATTTGGTACAAGAAGTTGGCTATCCATCTTTTCCACTTGGCAACCTTTAATGCTTTTGTTGTGTTCCAGGATTCTTGTCCTGAGTCAAAGATGACTTTTGCTAAGTTTCAAGAGTCTGTAATAGGCAGCCTTGTTTTAGTGGAACAGGCAAGTGTTCCTAGAGTTGGATTGGTGGAGGATGTTACTAGATTGAAAGATCGCCACTTTCCTGATCACATTCCTCCCACACCCTCAAAAGACTTTCCCAGTAGGAGATGTAGAGTCTGTTGGCGAAGAGGTATGCGGAAGGAGACTCGCATGTACTGCCCCGAGTGTCCTCCTAACCCTGGGCTGTGTGTGCCTGCTTGTTTTAGAATGTACCACACGCAAAAGAATTTTTGGGAGCATCCATGAGTGGTAAAGTGAACTGCCTGGCCTCTATTGTTTAATATTTTTGGTTCAGTTTCAAGATTGGCATTTGTGTAGTGTATTGAGTTTCAGATGTTGTGTTAGTAGATTTGTATCTATTTCCAATTTGTTTGTGTTTTCTTATTTTTATAAAAAAAAATCCTAAATGTGATGGCGGTGTGCGTGGAGTGGCGCTTGTGTGGCGGTGTGCGTGGTCTGGCGTTTGGCTGGCGGTGTGTTTGGATTGGCGCTTGGCTGGTGGTGTGCGTGGGCTGGCGCTTGGCTGGCGGTGTGTTTGTACTGGCGCTTGGCTGGCGGTGTGCGTGGACTGGCGCTTGGCTGGCGGTGTGTTTGTACTGACGCTGTGTTTGCACTGGCGCTTGGCTGGCGGTGTGCGTGGAGTGGCGGTGTGTTTTGATTGGTGCTTGGCTGGCGGTGTGTTTTGATTGGTGCTTGGCTGGCGGTGTGTTTTGATTGGCGCTTGGCTGGCGGTGTACGTGGACGGGCGCTTGGCTGGCAGTGTGCGTGGACTGGCGCTTGGCTGGCGGTGTGCGTGGACTGGCGCGTGGCTGGCGGTGTGCGTGGACTGGCGCTTGGCTGGCGGTGTGCGTGGACTGGCGCTCGGCTGGCGGTGTGCGAGTAGTGACTAGCTGCTGGTCACTACACACACTGCTAGCCAAACGCCACTCAACGCAATCCGTGAGCTGGTGTGGTTGCTGTGTCAGGAATGTGGGCGTGTGAAAGTGATGGGCCCTTGAATGGCGCTGTCTGCTGGTGTGAGTGTTGTAATGTGCTGGGCCCGCGGCTGGCGTGAATGGTTTTGTATGTGTCACACGTATGAAAGGTGTATGAATGGCCTGTAAAGAGGTTGGTGCCTTGTCGTGGCTTTACAGCTCACGGGCTGTGTCAATGGTTCAGTTTCTTGTCCTTTCAAGTAACAGTGCATTTCATTTTTGTGAAATCTCTGGTTAATACAACTGTATATACTGAACCATCACTCACCCTCGTGCCAAATCCAACCAGTATGTATGTGTGCTTGAGGAATAGATGGTTGTGCATAAAAATGTGTCTTTTCTGTTTTTGTCAATGTAATGTGTTGGTTTTGTGCCTGGTGGTGTGAATGGTCTTGTGTGTATCATGTATGAAAGGTGTGTGAATGGCCTGTAAAGCGGTTGGTGCCTTGAAGTGGCTTTACAGCTCACGAGCTGCGAGTCACTGGTTCAGTTTTTTTGTCCATTCAATTATTGACAGTGCATTTCATTTTTGTGAAATCTCTTGTTAATACAATTTTATATACTGAACCATCACTCGCCCTTGTGCCAAATCCAACCAGTATGTGTGTATGTTTGAGGAATAGATGGCGGTGCAGTAATCTTTGTCTGTTTTGTCTCTCTGCCAAGCTGTACATTTCATTTAAGAATAACCTAACAACTGTAGTTTTTGTTGTAAACTAAACACCCATGGGAGTGCATGGTGATGTCTCTCTTGTGGATCCCAACAAGTTATCTTACCCACAATGTCCTGCAAACCTCAAAATGTGACTGACATTTTCCTTGCATTTTTGTGCCCAAATTTTCACACTGCAGAAAGTAACAACAAATTTCCAACCCCCAGCATTTCTCCAAGTATCCCAATAGAAATGGTACCTCACTTGTATGGGTGGGCCAAGTACCTACGGCAGGGAATGGCCCAAAACCTATTGATGTGACATCAAAATTACCTATCACAAACCAACCTGGTTTTGCATGGGGGTCCCATGACTTTTGGCCCGGGGCTCGCCATCCATGTAGGGAAACCTACCTAACCCATACATTTCTGGAAACTAGACACCCGGGAGTCCAGCGAGGCATGGCTTGCGTGGGTCCCCCATCATTCTCCTACCCATAATCCCCTGCAAACCTCAAATTTCGCTGGAAAATCCACTTTTTCTCACATTTCTGTGTGGGAAATTTCTGGAATCTGCGTGGATCCACAAATTTCCTCCCACCCAGCGTTCCCCAGGTCTCCCGATAAAATGGTACCTCACTTGCGTGGGTGGGTGAAGGACCCACGACAGGCAAGGCCCCAAAAGCTATTGAGGCGACATCAAAATTACATATCACAAACCAACCTGGTTTTGCATGGGGAGTCCCATGAGTTTTGGCCCGGGCTCGGCATCCATGTAGGGAAACCTACCTAACCCATACATTTCTGGAAACTAGACACCCGGGGAGTCCAGCGAGGTATGGCTTGCGTGGGTCCCCATCATTCTCCTACCCAGAATCTCCTGCAAACCTCAAATTTCGCCGAAAATTCACTTTTTGTCAAATTTCTGTGTGGAAAAGTTCTGGAATCTGCGTGGATCCACAATTTCCTCCCACCCAGCGTTCCCAGGTCTCCCGATAAAAATGGTACCTCACTTGTGTGGGTAGGCATAGTGGCTGCAACAGGAAATGGCCCAAATCGTACTGTGGAGATTTCAAAATTACCTATAGCAAAACTACCTGGTTTTGGGGGCACCTGAGATTTTGGCCTCGAGCTCGGCGGCCATCTTGGGAAAGTACCAAACCCAAACATTTCTGAAAACTAGACACCCGGGGAGTCCAATGAGGTATGGCTTGCGTGGATCCCCAACGTTTTCCTACCCAGAATGCCATGCAAACCTCAAATTTAGTTGGAAAAACACATTTTCCACATATTTGTGTGTGGAATCACCGTGTCGGCACAAATGTCCTACCACCCAGCGTTCTCCTTGTTCTCCTGAGTAAAATGATACCTCACTTGTGTGGGTGTCCAAAGCAGAATTGGCTAAAAACGTATTTTTAAAAAATGTAGCGCTTAGAATTCTCGGTGCTATACTCTAAATCTCTATGTTTTGGGCTCTTCCTAGCCACAGGCCTTTGGCCCACCTACACAAGTGAGGTATCATTTTACTCAGGAGAACAAGGAGAACGCTGGGTGGTAGGACATTTGTGCCGGCACGGTGATTCCACACACAAATATGTGGGAAATGTGTTATTTTCAACTAAATTTGAGGTTTGCATGGCATTCTGGGTAGGAAAACATTGGGGATCCTCATTGGACTTCCCCGGGTGTCTAGTTTTCAGAAATGTTTGGGTTTGGTACTTTCCCAAGATGGCCGCCGAGCCAGGGGCCAAAATCTCAGGTGCCCCCCCCCCCAAAACCAGGTAGTTTTGCTATAGGTAAATTTGAAGTCTCCACAGTACGATTTGGGCCATTTCCTGTTGCAGCCACTATGCCTACCCACACAAGTGAGGTACCATTTTTATCGGGAGACCTGGGGGAACGCTGGGTGGGAGGAAATTTGTGGATCCACGCAGATTCCAGAACTTTCCCACACAGAAATTTGACAAAAAGTGAATTTTCCGGCGAAATTTGAGGTTTGCAGGGGATTCTGGGTAGGAGAATGATGGGAGGACCCACGCAAGCCATACCTCGCTGGACTCCCCGGGTGTCTAGTTTCCAGAAATATATGGGTTAGGTAGGTTTCCCTACATGGATGCCGAGCCCCGGGCCAAAACTCATGGGACTCCCATGCAAAACCAGGTTGGTTTGTGATATGTAATTTTGATGTCGCCTCAATAGCTTTTGGGGCCTTGCCTGTCGCGGGTCCTTCACCCACCCACGCAAGTGAGGTACCATTTTTATCGGGAGACCTGGGGAATGCTGGGTGGGAGGAAATTTGTGGATCCACGCAGATTCCAGAAATTTCCCACACAGAAATGTGAGAAAAAAGTGGATTTTTCCGCGAAATTTGAGGTTTGCAGGGGACTATGGGTAGGAGAATGATGGGGGACCCAAACAAGCCATACCTCGCTGGACTCCCCCGGGTGTCTAGTTTCCAGAAATGTATGGGTTAGGTAGGTTTCCCTACATGGATGCCGAGCCCCGGGCCAAAAACTCATGGGACCCCCCATGCAAAACCAGGTTGGTTTGTGATATGTAATTTTGATGTCACCTCAATAGCTTTTGGGCCCTTGCCTGTCGCCGGTCTTTGACCCACCCATGCAAGTGAGGTACCATTTATATCGGGAGACCTGGGGGAACGCGGGGTGGGTGGAAATTTGTGGATCAACGCAGATTCCAGAACTTTCCAGCACAGAAATGTGGGGAAAATGTGTTTTTTTTGACAATTTTTTAGGTTTGCAAGGGATTCTGGGTAACAGAACCTGGTGGGAGGCAGTCAAGTCACCCCATCCTGGATTCCCCTGGGTGTCTAGTTTTAAAAATGTATAGGTTTGCTAGGTTTCCCTAGGTGCCGGCAGAGCTAGGGTTCAAAAACTACAGCTAGGCACTTTGCCAAAAAGGGTCATTTTTCACTGCGAAATTGAGGTATGTCCACATTGCGTTTTGCGCCGTTTCCTGTCGCAGGCACTAGGCCAACCCACGCAAGTGAGGTACCATTTTTATCAGGAGACCTGGGGGAATGCGGGGTGGGTGGAAATTTGTGGCTCCACGCAGATTCCAGAACTTTCCAGCACAGAAATGTGGGGAAAATGTGGTTTTTTTGACAATTTTTTAGGTTTGCAAGGGATTCTGGGTAACAGAACCTGGTGGGAGGCAGTCAAGTCACCCCATCCTGGATTCCCCTGGGTGTCTAGTTTTCAAAAATGTATAGGTTTGCTAGGTTTCCCTAGGTGCCGGCAGAGCTAGGGTTCAAAAACTACAGCTAGGCACTTTGCCAAAAAAGGGTCATTTTTCACTGCGAAATTGAGGTATGTCCACATTGCGTTTTGCGCCGTTTCCTGTCGCAGGCACTAGGCCAACCCACGCAAGTGAGGTACCATTTTTATCGGGAGACCTGGGGGAACGCGGGGTGGGTGGAAATTTGTGGTTCCACGCAGATTCCAGAACTTTCCAGCACAGAAATGTGGGGAAAATGTGTTTTTTTGACAATTTTTTAGGTTTGCAAGGGATTCTGGGTAACAGAACCTGGTGGGAGGCAGTCAAGTCACCCCATCCTGGATTCCCCTGGGTGTCTAGTTTTCAAAAATGTATAGGTTTGCTAGGTTTCCCTAGGTGCCGGCAGAGCTAGGGTTCAAAAACTACAGCTAGGCACTTTGCCAAAAAAGGGTCATTTTTCACTGCGAAATTGAGGTTTGTCCACATTGCGTTTTGCGCCGTTTCCTGTCGCGGGCACTAGGCCAACCCACGCAAGTGAGGTACCATTTTTATCGGGAGACCTGGGGGAACGCGGGGTGGGTGGAAATTTGTGGATCCACGCAGATTCCAGAACTTTCCAGCACAGAAATGTGGGGAAAATGTGTTTTTTTGACAATTTTTTAGGTTTGCAAGGGATTCTGGGTAACAGAACCTGGTGGGAGGCAGTCAAGTCACCCCATCCTGGATTCCCCTGGGTGTCTAGTTTTCAAAAATGTATAGGTTTGCTAGGTTTCCCTAGGTGTTGGGAGAGCTAGGGTTCAAAAACTACAGCTAGGCACTTTGCAAAAAAAGGGTAATTTTTCATTGAGAAAATGTGGTGTGTTCACGTTGGGTTTTGAGCCATTTCCTGTCGTGGGCACTATGCCTACCCACACAAGTGAGGTACCATTTTCATCGGGAGACTTAGGGTAATTCAGATTTGTAAAGCAACTGTTATTACCTATTGACTTTCGATGCATTTCTGCCTTCCAAATGAAAGACATTGTGTAAAAAAAAAGTCATTTTGAAAAATGACCGATAATTCTCATGCTAGTATGAGTATTCCCAATTTCAAAAATGTGCAAATATCTACTGTTTCTAAACTCTATAACTTGTTCCCATTTCAGAAATACATAGGTGTCGTTCATACCAATTTTTCCATGTATACATTTTCCCACAATAATTGCTATATACCCGGTACATAATAAAAAGCCATTGCAAATTGCTGCTCAGTTTTTTACTCTGGGTTCGTCGGGTTCTTGGTGAACCTACAAGTCCTATATATCCCCACAACCAGTAAGGTCCAGCGGATGTAACGGTATATTGCTTTCAAAGAGCTGTCATAATTAGAAGAAGTTACAGGTGAAAACGTTGACACAAAAGGCTGTTTTTTTCAACTAATTTTCAATTTTTCCTATATTTAACTGTACGTTTCTATAAAGAAACCTTGATGGTTCTACACAAATGACCCCTTGCTGAATTCAGAATTTTGTCTACTTTTCAAAAATGTATAGCTTTCCAGGATTCATTATTGCTTTCATACCCATTTCTACCATTAAGTGGAAGGAGGTTGAAAGCACAAAAATAGCAAAAATAGGCTATGTCCCAGAAAAATGTCAAAACTGTGTAAAAATGTTGGTTTTCTGACAAAAGTCTGTCATTCCCTAAAAGCTGGGAAAATGGTGATTTCAGCCCCACAAACGCTTTTTGGATACCATTTGCAGGGAAAACCCAGACGCTTTCATTTGCAGCCCTTTTTCCCATTTTTCCCAAAAAACAAAATTTAGCTGTATTTTGACTAATTTCTGGGACCCCTCCAGGGGAATCCACAAACCCTGGGTACCTTTAGAATCTCTATGATGTTGGAAGAAAAGGACGCAAATTTGGCGTGGATACCTTATGTGGTCAAAAAGTTACAGGGGCCTAAGCGCGCACTACCCGAAATAGCCAAAAAAAGGCTTAGCACAGGGGGGGAAAAGGCCTAGCAGCGAAGGGGTTAAGAACGCTAAAAACATCCATTTAAATAAACAATAAAGGCAAGCTCTGAGCACATAAATGGCACAAAAACGGCTGCGCTGCCGCCTACCTTGCCTCAGGACCCCCAACTGGCACTAATTAGAACGCGGCGTTTTGAAACCGCTGCGTTCTAAAGCAGGCGCCTCGCCTGCACGCGCTCGGTCTGGGCAGTACTATGCCCGAAGCCGCCCCCAAGCCCCCCATTTGACCTTACAAACTCAGTGCAAGCATTCCCCAACAGGCAAATACGTTCACCACAACAGGCTGTACATTCACCACAACATAGAGAACCTAAGAAGCACATGACCACTTATCTGTTGATGAGCTGAAAAAGAAGGAAGATAGCTGTGAGTTCTAGCTTTTCATGGTGTTAAAGAACGTTTTAAGGTTCTCCATATTGTTAAGTGGGCCGGGTCTGCCCGTGCTCTGCACCTGCAGATGCTGAGACGGATCCCTATCGGGCGCTCCATTTTTTCCCTGACTTCACCCTCAGGGTGGAAATGAAATCTTAACATTGCAACAGTACCACTCTTCACTGCTTTTGAGTAACTTCAAACATACTCGTTATAGTTATTTTACAGTCTCATCATTTCAAAACTGAAGCATTTTCAATATTATATTCAACGAAGCTGCTGTTGCTTATTTATCTTATGCAACTAACAACCGTTGACAAAGCCAATAGTCCTGTCTTTTCGGAATAATGTTACTTGTTGTATTATATATCTGGATGCAATGACAGAAACAGCAAAATACCAGACGGGCGGCACACTATGCTAAGCACTGATTTTTAGCTTATTGTGTTTTAAGCCACGCCCTTCATTACTTGATAGGCCATTCCCCTTTGAGAGACCCTCCAGTTTTTTAATCCCACCTAAAGCTCTGAGGTTCTCTGTTCTTTTATGGTGGCTGTAGCAAGCAGCAAAGGATTTATTGCTAAATGTTACCCTCCGCGCATTGCCATAAAATCCTAATGCAAGTGCCGACAAGCGAGTCCGGTTTCACAGCTTTTTTTATATATTCATTCAGTTCTGAGCATGTAAAACACAGAATGAGGATAAAACGGTTTACGCTGCATAATTTGATTTCTCCTCATCTGCGTATACAGGAATGATTGGCAATGCCGATTTTAGAAGTATTATGTATTTTTTGCCCTTCGGCCATTCTACCGCAAAAAGTGTAACATTACCTCCACCTTAAACCAGATGAAGCTAGCATGACACCATTCCCAGCGAGGAAAGTTACAGTTCCTATGCGCATACTTTTCAGAAATCACCTGCTACCGAAACCTATCAGCTCCTTTCTGTTCATTGAAGAGAGTGTTGAATTCTTGTTTAACCCGTCTCCTGGGGAAAAGAAGAACTATCCAAGGCGATAAAACTTTTTGGTTTGGCAGATGTCCAATATTTCGAAAGATACTAGCCTTCCTGCTTATTTATTTGTGATTCTAAAGCTATTTTTTCCACATACTTGAAAATGTGCCGTGTATAAGTGGGGAAGACGTTGCTATGGGCGAGCAGTGAACATCCGGGTCACATGTCAGTGTGTTTCATAATAAGTCTCGTTCAAGTTGTCAGTTTCACAATTGCTTCCAGGTGACGAGCGTTGCGAGAGCATTTCACTTCCTGAGTTTGTTAGTGCGAAAGTATTCGCTTGGACTTTGTCTTTTGTGCAAAGAACGAGCGGAAAGGGCAGGGACTGTTTTATTATTCAAGGTTGTGAAAGAGCTTTCGGTTATGCGGGCACTCGTCTCTACATAACCGAGTTTAGTTTATTAACGAAATATGAAGAGTCGGCAGATTAGGAACACGATTCTTTGCGTAGGTGTTTAAATTATACATTTAGCCATAGTGAAGGAAAGGCGAGCTCACTGAGTAAGTATAAAAGTTCTGGTACATAGTGGGAAAGGCCTGGCCATGCCTATGTTGCTCCTTCACCTTGTCGCGTTGACCACAGTGAACCTTTAGATTTAGAAATAGTAAATAATTTATGCTGGCAGTGTTAGGGCATAGCAAAGATAGCCCGCTCTCCCTTTACACTATTTTCTTTAAAAAAAAATATATATAATCTTTTTTGGATGCTAAAGATAGATTTTTTTTCATTTCACTGTTACAATACTACTAAAGTCTGCGAAGTTGATGGTAGGGGTGTAACACAGGCCCCTACGAGGTTGGGGGGGGGGCAACTTTTGTTAGGGGCCCAATTCAGCACGAGTCCAATAAATATTTCTGTGATGTGGAAGACTCCTGGCCTAAACATTCTGCAGAGGGGCCCCCATAATTTTGCGTTACGCCACTGATTGGTGGACAGAGGGAAAATTAACTTTTGCTAACTATTGCACAGCATTTCAGCTGTGCCATAACCTCTGACGCAATATACTTCAGGGTCCGTTGGTTTTGCTGCCCATCAGTTAAAGCAGTGGTCCAATGGACTCCTTTTGGTATGGCAAAGAGATAAAGAAGTGGCAGTGACTCGAGGTCGCCTGTACTTAATCTTTAATAAATATTATTAGTTCTGTCAGTACTGTTTGCTTTTACTAAAGCTGTGTAGGAGCTTTAACGTGTATTTGTAAAGCGCACCTTCTCCAATGGGTCTCTTGGCGCTGAATAGCAGATGTTTATTGTTACCCAACTCAATGATACTCATTTTATCGACGTCAGAAGAATGAAAGGCTGAGTGGACCCACCAGGATTTGAACCTGTGACCATAAGGTTGAACACAGACCCCCAACAGTGGATGCATTAGTCCACTAAGCCACCAGGCCTGGCTGTCCACTAAGCCACCAGGCCCGGCTGGTGGCTTCGTGAACATCCGTCTTCTTCCTCCATTGTTCTGTTTTTGTGTCTTTCACATTTTTGTTTTTGGTCCTCCCACTCCAGCAAGGGGCAGTGGGTCAGCCCACTTCAGCCAATGGCTAACTTCACTATGAGTGACAGCTTTCCACTCTTTCAAAAGGAGCTTATCTACACACAAAGTAGTTACTTCTGTGGCAGGGGCTACTGTGTGCTTTTATAGACCAAAAATGCTTGCATAATAATTCTATTATGTTGTTGATGGCCCCACAGCTCCCACAACACTGCTACCAGGCCAAACACACCTCATCAAAGGCATACAATTCTAAAATGGCTACCCATTTGAATACATGGCCAAGAGGCCATCTTTGTAGTGTATTTTGTAATAAAACATTACAAAAACCGTGACAAAACAAGCATTGGCACAGCTGAAAGGTTAGCAACCAATTTGCAATGCATTGGCTTTGCCAATATGTGCTTAAATAATGCTTTCTGTCTCTGAATGTGTCCTTGTAGTGTTAGACCCACAGGTGTTACTATACTCCCATTAAACGGTAATCATAATGGGAAGCTGAATGGTCTTTCCAGGATTTAAAGTGGCCAACTTCAGGCAACATGCATATCTCTGCAGTTGATGCACTATCGCACCAGCAAGTATTTTATTTTATAAGTAAGTGTCCTCAGTGTATGACACCAAACCTTTCAGAGCAGGCAGAATTGTAGATCCTTTGACCACATTCAGAAAATGTAGAAATATATAGAGCATTGAGACTAGTGCAATCTGTACACATAAAAGGTGTCTTCTAGGGACACTTATGGACCGCTCGGCTGTAGTGTTCACTGTGCTAGGAAATTATCATGAAGACCAGCACCTCTTGGGGGGGCGTGGCCTGGAGCTGAAGATGGCGGACGCGTGAGCTCGGAGCTCCGCGCCGGCCCGTAATTAATTAGCATTATTTATCGGCGGCCGGGACCTGGGCGAGAACAGAAACGTGCCCTGAGGTCCCCGTGCGGTGGTGGGCGAATTCTGGCCGGCTCACCGCTTGCCTAGAGCCCGGTGGAAGGGAGGTAACCCGCAGTGCGGCGGAAGCCGGGAGCTCCCAAGATGGTGGACCCGATGCGGGACGGCCCGTGACGAGTGACCCGGAGGAGACTGTGGCCTGCCCTCTGATCGAGAGCCCTCTGGCCGCTGGATTGGCGATTGGCCTGGGCACCCCGCTCCAGAGAGACCCCCGGGCGGACCACCAACACGAGGCGGCGACATTCAGGAGGTGAGGAGCAGGGAGTAGTGAGCTCCTGGGGCCTGGATCGGAGGCTTGAGATAGACGGATCCAGCTCTGGTGCTCATGGTGACAGAGTAACTCCCCTGTACTGTCCCGGCCGTGTCGGGGGGGGGGGGTCCGGACTCTGCTTCCCCCACCTGGTGCTGCGGGCGAGTTTGCAGTGCTGACGTAGCATCGAGTTGGGGTCTGAGGTGGCTGCTACCCCGGCCAATGTACGAGCGGCTAGTGTGGCTGGGCGTTGAAGAGGGCCGATTGCGGGTGCCCCCGCTGCCCGACCCGGACAGGCGCTTGACGATTGGGCACGATCCATTGGAGTATATAAAGGCAGCACAAGCCGGACCATTCTAGAATTGGTGCAGTAGGGTGCACTTCAAGCGGTGCAGAATGTGGTTCGCACCGCTCGCTGATACGGGCGAGGGCCAGGAAGTAGACCCCGTGCCAGGAGTGGACTAAAGCATAGCGGAGGCCCCAGCACACAGCGGCGATTTGCCTGGGCAAAAAAACAAACAATATATATATATATATATATACACACACACACACACACACCCCCCCCCAGCACGGAACGCTCTAGACTTTGTTAGAAGAGGGTGCACCTCAACACGGTGCAGTGCGTGGCTTGTCCCACCAGTTGCTACGGGCGAGCCAGGAGGAAGGCCCAGTGTTGGGAATGGAACGCAAATCATAGGGAAGAAAGCCATGAAGATTTACTCTGCCCCAGGCCGGGGGCACAGCCTGCACGCTAGCGGGTGGTGCGACGACCTGGTGTCTGGCCGGGGGGGTGTTGTCTTGGAACTGAGGAGCCAGGACCGACCCCGAAGACTACAACTCGGGGATTGTGGCGAAACCACTCGTGCAGGGGTGAGGTGGGTCATTATACTTGCATAATCTCATACCTGTGAGGCACAACGTCTACGCAAGCTCTTTGACACAATGGGAAAACCCAGGGGCCGACCGGCGGGGGCCCCACATGATCAAGAGGATAGTGCCCAGGAACAGCCGCAGTCTATCTCGGAGGATCCGGTGCAACAGCAGCTGAGCAAGATTCTGGAGGCCATAGCCGACACGAAGGCCACCCTCCATCAAGATATCAGCACAGTTGCGGTGGGACATGGCCTACTGCGGGAAGAACACAAGAAGCTATCTGACGGGGTAAAAGAGGCTGAATCCAGTATCACAGAACTGGCACCTGCGCATAAGGCCCTGGCGCCACAGGTGGGGGCCCTCACAGATAGAGTGTTAGTGTTGGAGCGGAGAGCTAAAGATGCTGAGGGGCGTAACAGGAGGAACAACATCAGAGTCCTGGGCCTGCCGGAAGGGACCGAGGGGGACGACATGGTGTCCTTCTTGGAGCAGTGGCTTAGAAGTGTGGTTGCACCCGAGGGCTTGTCGACCTTTTTCACCCTTGAAAGGGCCCATCGAGTGCCGGCCAGACCGCTGGCCCCTAGACGACCTCCGCGACTGCTGGTGGCTCGGCTACTCCATTACTGAGACAGGGACGTTCTCCTGCAGAAGGCACGTGCAGAGGGCCCATACACCATGGATAACAGTAAAATCTCTCTCTTCCCAGACTACACGATGGAGGTTCGAAGGAAGCGGGCCTCGTTCCTAGAGGTTAAGAGGGCATTGAGAGAGAAAGGCCTCCAATACTCGCTGATGTTCCCGGCCCGGCTGCGTATTATTTTAGATGGGAAAACGCATTACTGTGACAACCCGAAAGACGCATGGGAGTGGGTGGAGGCCTACAAGGTTGGGGCTCAGAGGTCTGCGGGCCCTGGACCTACCCTGAAGAAAACCGTGGAGCTTAGGAAGCGCTTTAGAAGGCGGCCCCGCAGAGGAGTCACTAAGAAACCATCCTCATTGCAAACTGAGAGGGAGAGGGCTGAGGCGTTGCAAGCTGTGGCGGCGCTTATGCAGGTTAAGAGCCCCACCACGGAGGTGGAGGCCCGATCATCGAGAGAGACCGAGGACAATGAGTCGGACACCTCCCGCAGTGACAGTGTGAAGCTACCAGTGGTGACGCCGAAGACGGCAGACCAAATCATCTGAGGCCAGGCAAACTTTAAAGTGACTGTGGAACCCTGATTTGAGCTGAGCTGCAAATAGCTGGTCCTGGTCCCGTGCTGGCTCATCTCACACGGAGCCGGCGCGCTCTGGAAGGTTTGGGTGCCTCGAACCGTGTCCTGTCCTGGTCACCCCCCGTTGAGCGCCTTACAAGTTAGGGTCTCATCTGGTGCAAACTGTTTCACATGTCGTTTGGGCAACCGACCGTTGTCGAACTGCCCCGGGGTTGGGGAGTTGACCAACTTAATGGTCCATTTGTTAGTTTTTTATGTTTTGAGGTTTGCAGGGGAGACTGGTTGTGCAGAAATATGGGAGTGGGTGAAGGGGGCCCCTCTTGAATGGCTGATCGGTGATACCCAACAATCATGACAAACGCACATAACGCCTTACGGTTCCTAACATGGAACATCCGAGGTATGGGGTCCATCGCCAAACACCACAATATTTACTTGTATCTAAGGCGCAGGGACGTGCATATAGCATTTCTCCAAGATGAACGTGGAGGAGGCCGGGAAGCTGAAGAGACGCTGGAGGGGTCAGGTATTTGGGACTACCTCCTCGGCCTTTCCCCGGGGAGTGCCGATTTGGGTGAAGCCTGGGGTCCCCTTTGCCCTGGAGAATATGTGGCTTGATGCAGGGGGTAGGTACGCCCTGATCAAAGGGAGATTGGCAGGGCATGAAGTGACGCTAGGCAATATATACGCGCCCAATCAGGACCAGATCGGTTTCCTGGAGTCCTTCTCTGCCTTAATGGCTAACCACTAAAATGGACATATAAAACTGGGAGGGGACTTTAATTGTGTCATGGACATTGATATTGACCGTTCACATCCTCCCCTACCGGGGACTTCGCCACTCTGCACGGCAAAGGGATTCCGCTCCTGGATCTCCCATTGGGGCCTTGAGGACACCTGGAGGTTGCAGCATAGTAGAGACAGGGAGTACTCCTCCTTTTCACCGGTCCACCAGGTACACACTAGACTTGATGCGCTCCTCTGCTTCCCGGCCTTCAATAGTTCCATTGCAAACACTGAATACCTAGGGCGCACATTGTCAGATCACAGCCCACTGATAATGACACATCACCCCCCGGGGAGGCGGCCTCCGATCCCCACATGGAAACTGAACCCGTTGTTGCTTGAGGATGCTCCCTTTCGAACCTCACTACACACACTTATTGAAACATACTTCCCCATTAATGTTAACACAGCATCCTCCGTTCAAGTGGAGTGGGAGGCATTTAAGTTGTTGTAAGGGGCCACTGTATGGGACAGGCGAATGGGGTACATAGGGAGATGCATCAAGAAATCTTAGAACTGGAGGGGAACATTCGTAGGTTAGATAATATCCAGGGTACTGGCGATGCGGCCCGGATGACACTACAGGAGGAACGCACAAAATATAACGACGCACTTAGTAGACTGAGATGTTATAATTACAAAGACTATATGGACGGAGTGCAGAGGGAGGAGGGGAAAGCAGGCAGACTGTTAGCGAGGCTCATCAAACCCGGGCTGGGAGGAACACCAATTACTCAGCTACGTTCAGACGCCGGGGATGTGGTGCATGACCCAGAGGTGATCAATGACTCCTTTCTAACATACTACTAGCGGCTATACACAGCTCCGGCCGAGGCCCCCTCTCTTGATGTAAGAGGCTTTCTGGCTCCTCTCCCGCTCCGCACATTGGAGGCTGGGGTGCAGAAGGAACTAGGCGACCCGATCACTTTGCAGGAAGTCAGAGCAGCCATATCGGCGTTAGCTCCGGGCAAAACGCCAAGGCCTGACGGCCTTCAGGCAGAATTCTACCAACGCTTCGCCAACACGTTAGCCCCACAGTTAGTTAAATTGTAATCTGAGGCGTACGATCGCGGGGAACTGCCTGCCTCTACCCGATCTGCACTGGTGATCCCTCTCCCAAAGTCCAAGCAACTAGACGCCGGGGTGAGAGACTATAGACCTCTCTCAATGCTTAATCTGGACTATAAGATTCTGAGTAAGGTGCTGGCAGGCAGGTTACTTCCGCATATGAGATCCCTAGTCCACCCTGATCAAAATGGGTTCATCCCCTCTCGCAATGCCTCTTATAACCTTCGCAGGCTTTACTCTATTCTCTACCATGTCGAGGCCCCAATCAAACATCAAGCGGCGGTCTTGTCAGTCGACATAGCGAAAGCTTTCGACACGGTGAGTTGGGAGTTCCTGTTTGAGGTGATGCTACGTATGGGCCTGGGGGGAAGACTGGGTGCGGTGGGTGCGGCTTCTCTATGCCTTGCCCACTGCAAGGGTTAAAACAGGTGGAACAATATCCAGGCAGTATGATATCCCGTGGGACCCGGCAAGGGTGTCCCCTCTCTCCCCTCCTGTTTGCCCTGGTGATAGAGCCTCTCGCAGAGAGGATTCGTATGGGGGGGGGACAGGATAGGACTGCTAATAGGTGGTAGGCAACATCATGTCTCCTTGTACGCAGACGATCTGCTGATATACCTCACAGAGGCTGTTACAGGTACCGCCGTGGCCCTACAAATCCTGGAGGAATTTGCGCTGCTCTCTGGCCTTCGCGTCAATAAAACCAAGTCATGCCTGTTTCCAATAACCGGACCAGCGAACAGACCCGCGGCATTGATGGCCGACATACCCTGGGCCCAACACTCATTCAAGTACCTAGGTATACACATTTTTCATTCATTAGATAACCTGAAAGAAGGGAATTTGGGCAGGGCAATACGTTCACTTCGTTCCTGTGTCCACTTTTGGCGCACATTGCAGCTACCCATCATGGCCCGGATTGCTCTGTCCAAAATGGTCATGCTGCCCCGGCTGTTGTATTTTTTCGCCAACCTCCCGGTCCTGATGCTGTGTAGCTGGTTTCGCCCCTTGAACGCCCTTTTGCGGGACCTGGTGTGGGGGGACGGGCGCCCGAGGGTGTCCCTGAAAACGTTGCAACGCCCTATGTCGAAGGCGGACTGGGGGTGCCGAATTTTGAGTTCTATGTGCTAGCTGCCCAGCTACAATGGCTGGCACAATGGGTAGAGGGTGTGAACGAGTAAGGAACGTGCCTGTCAGACCCGGCATCGCGCCCTAGTTTAGTGATGGCAAAACTACTAATCCCAACCACACCCACCCCTTACTGCTCACTACTACAACGTACAGCCTTTCAGACCTGGAGACGGTGTCAGAGTAAACGACAGTGTTCTGCCAAATACACCCCGGTGTTGCCCCTCGTGGGGTTACCGCATGGCGACCCCCAATCCATATTTACAAGCGAACAATTGGGCCACTGGTCCGAAGCAGGTCTTGACAATGTTGGGGATTGCTACCTAGACAAAGTACTGCTTCAGTTCGAAGAGCTAGTTGATAGTTGCGGGCTCCCACCAGGTCAGTTTTTACTGTACGAGGCCTTGACCCGCACGTTTACACAGTTATGGGATAAAGGGAGGGAAGAACCAGAGACGCACCCCGTGTTGCATGCCATATTCACTCTAGGTACAGCTGGACACCTGGTGAAATGGCTGTATGCTACATTACAAACGGCGTCCGTCGCCCCTCTGGACGGGCTGCGGGCAAAGTGGGACAGAGTCAGGGGTAGAGCACTCACAGACGCAGAATGGCGCACGGTCCTACGGTATCCCAAACAGATCTCCCGGAAAACACGTTTAAAATATATCCAGTTTAATGACATGCATATGTCCTATATGACGCCACACAGACTTAATGTGACCTATGGGGGGGAAGTCCGGCAATGCCCCAGATGCGCGCACCCAGATGCAGACTTTGGTCACATGACCTGGGATTGTCAATCCTTACACCCTTTCTGGGAAGCTGTGTTGGGCAAGATTAGGGATGCCCTAGGCAGGGTATTGGCCCCTACGGTACAGACATGTTTGCTGGGTCTTTTCCCTAGACCGCCAAAATGCAAAGTTGGGAATAGACTGATAGACCTTGCTTTGGGCCTCGCTAAGCGCACAATTGCAATGGATTGGAAGGCTGCGAGGGGGCCGCAATTTGAAACCTGGAATAGAGACGTCATCACATGGGCCAGGGCAGAAGGCAGAGCGCTGAGTTGGGAAGAGGCCAAGGGAATGAGGAAACATCCACTGGCAGAGCAGTGGAGGGAGACACTAATGCCATGGGAGAAGCCGGAGGGCACCAGTGATGAAGAGGGAGGGGAAGTGCAAGGGTCCCAACCCGGAATAACTGAACAAGTTAACCACACGCAACCCCCGGAGAACACAGAGGTCTGATCTGAAAGAGGGACGTGCAATGGCCGCCGCACGTAGAGGGCCTGTTCACTAAATTAATGAGGAATGGTGTTGGGGAGGGGGGCCCTCCCCAGACCCACCCGAGGGATATCCACACTGTAACTCCCAATAGGCTGTATAGTACAAAACAGTTTACACCGCTCCCCTGCACAGGTTCTCCCATTTTTTCCCTTTTGTTTCTTTTTTCGTTAAGTTCCTTTTTAATCGTGTGGTTTGTATTAACGACTAGAGTAGTATTTGAATAAACATGAGGGGTAAACATCTATACAGGACCAGTGTTGGAAACTACCCAACTGAAAGATGTAGTAAAAACACAACAGTGGAGCAAGTACTAGATTATGTATCCGCTAAATATAAATGTGAGTAATGTTTCAGTCGGCCGCTAATACATATTGCCTTAGTGAAATTGACAATTGTATATCATGAGCAATATCAAGGCAAAGCCAAGGTTTTTTTGTTTTTTTTTGTACTGTGAACATGCTGTATACAAAATACCAATAAAAACATGTTTAAAAAAGAACAGCTCCTCTTGGATAGCTACCTATCTGTCTTCCACCCACAACATTGCACATAATCCACACTGCTTGATGTAGAGCATCCGTTGTATGATTGAGGGATGAATGGTATCCAATAGTGCAGGTTTTTCTTAGATGTGTTTGGTGCCTTTAATGTGGAAGGATGTACCTGAATAATTAATTAGCTCAAAGAATTGACTGACCCGACAGAAATGGCGATTGTAATAATGTTGATACTTTTTAAACTGTCATCCTCATCCTTCTACCCCTATTCCCCCACACTGCCACCAATATTGTTTCACATCCACTAGCTGGGTTGTAAAGGAATTGCAATCTGGATTACGAGATTTGTGTTGCTGCCAACCAGCTAGCAATTTAGGAAATGGATGAACCCGCACTGCATGAAGGCCTTTAGGGTCTTTTTGCAGGAGAGTATGTCGGTCATAAGTAAGCTGACAACAGATCTTTTTATTGTTGCTACACTCCTACATCTTGCTTTCCTTTTATCCTGGCCAAAAATCCTCTGCCATGTTCATGGTACATGAAGACTGGGGCTATGGATAGATCAAGACCTGTGCTTGAAAAAACAGAACCCCAAAGTAGTTAAAAATATGTAATTTTAAAGTCCAGCCAGCGAGGAATGTCTTGCCTTTCTTGAATTTCTTAACAAACGTAGCATTGATTAGAGCCACAATAATCCTAACATTATTCAAGCAACTTGTATTGCAGTGCTCCTAATCAGATGCGTCAAAGAGCAATAGGAGAAAATGCCTAAGCTTTTCCCCTTCCTGCCATATCACAGCCAAGATGAAGCTTGCCCTGGTGGATAATAGGCGTGCAACAAAGCACGCAATGATGCGTCCCTGGACATCGTGGGCTCCATGTTTTGGCATACACTTCATGATCAAGCACTAGGCAATGAGGCATTGCTGAAATTTGCCAGCTTGTGGTCATAGTTGCCGACCAAGTTTGGGACCTGTCCTTCACCCGAGGAACTGTTCAGAAAACAGTTGGCAGGGTGCTCCAATTCAGCAGGATGACATGGTAAAGACTATTTGGCATCAGTCATTGAGACACCCATATATGTTTTGTAGACATAGAGAAACTTGGGGTAGGATCATCCCGTCTTAGAGGTTTCAATTCACACAGCTCCGGGTCGATCCCGGCAATTGTGCCAAAGAGGGTGGGCAAGTTACTTGTTAATGAGCGGGTGGGCACAAATCAAGATTGCACCGGGGCTACTACCATTGGAAGTAAGGGGGCAAGCCGATTCGCCATGATCTTTGTAAATAATTTAGTGTCCGTATTCGCAACAAAAGTGGCCTGTAGGAGGAACATTGCTGTGGGGGGTTTGTCTTTCTTTAATAGAGTAATCAAGGTGGCCTCTCTCATGCTGGGGGGCATTATGCCATCTGTCGCCATCTCCATAAATAAATTTACTAAGTGAGGGAGTAGCTGATCTTGATAGGCTTTGTAAAATGCTACCGTTAACCCATCGGATCCAGGAGCCTTATCATTGGGCATGTGTTTCAGAGCTGCAGTAATCTCGGTAGGGCGCAACGGCGCCATCAAATGTTCTCTGTGCGAATTTGACAGTCACTTCATGGCTATATATGAAAGATATTCCTCATCCGATTCCTCCAACTCGGATCGGCGCGACGTGTAAAGCTCCGAGCTTCTGTAGCCTTCCTCTGATGGAGTGAAGTACCCCTGCATGCTTTGATATGACAACACCCCTAATATAAACTTTGAAAGTTTCTCATATGGTGGCCATCTTAGGAATGCTGCTAAGGTTGGTGAAAAAAAACAGGTCTATCTCCTTTGAGACTTCCACCCTAAATACTTCGTCCAGTAGAGAGTACTGTGGGAAACGCCACGTACAGACCCTAGGTTGAAGATCATCTATTTTTAACTGTAATTTGACTGGGGAGTGATCTGAATATGTATGGGGCAGGTGTTCGCAGTTTGCTATGAATGGTATTAAGCCACAGGAAGCCAGCCAGTAGTCTATGCGCGTGTGTGTCGTGCACAGACGAGTACTGTGTGTATTCCCTTCCCGCTGGTGGATGGTGACGCCATACATCCACCAAATCTTCAGCATCTGCAATTGCTGCAATAGCCCATGCTGCTGAAGAGGGAAAGCGCAGAGGGCCTTTAGAGCGATCGAGCGTTGGGGATTGAACACAATTAAAATCCCCCCCCTCTCCCCCATAAAGTGGGCAATCGTGAATATGCGGCAAGCTTGCTATGAAGGGATCGATAAAATTGGGGATTATCATAATTCGGACCAAACACCCCCACTATGCGCACATCTAAGTTTCCCTTGCGGCAGTGCACTATAACATACCTCCCATCCGTGTCCTTTTCAACTTCTTGTATTTTAATATTAGCCCCCGGTCGAACCCATATCAAGACCCCTCGCGCATGGGTGGTGAAGCCAGCTGCCACGCAGATACCCTTCATTCTCCTCTGTGTTAACAACCCTGTATTAGGCGCCAAATGGGTTTCCTGCAGCACTGCCACGTCTATGTGGTGTCTGAGCAAATATAAAACTATGTTACGGATTTCCCGCTGATCGTTTAGCCCCCTAAGGTTCCAGGTTAAAAAGCTTTTAATGCAGTCCCCCTGCGTAGTAGTTTGGTCATGCCCCTCACTCATATTTGAACCTTAAGGTACCTTTTGTAATGATCGTGTGTCTGCCTAAACAAAAACATTCAATAACATCCGTCCTGCTACAGCTATTCAATGCATGTTATTTTGACCCCCCTCCCCCACCCACATCACGTCCCCCAACATTTGACATGGCGAAATTACCCCCCCCTTTCCTAGATCTCTAAGTCCCCCCCCCTAAATAACACTGTGTAATACACTTGGGGGCGATGGATGCCCAACCAACCGTGGTAAACTCGTACATCGCTACAACCATTCCACTAGGTAGAATGTCCATCCATGGCTACAGCCCTTTAGTGAAAAGCCTAACATATTATTCGGATTACTGGACAACAAAGCACCAGCAGCGTATTGTGTAAAGAATAGTGTTCCACGCTCACTTGCCCCGACCTTCGCACCTAATCAGCCTTGGACCCCAAGCAACAGTAACTGTCCACCCTTCGGAGCCCAGCATCTGCACGCCATGCAGTCTGTTCAAGATAAGGCTATCGTTAACTAACAATGTTGTATCCCATCGACCTTGTCGCTTCTGTTTGAGCGCCTTACCAGCAACCGGAGATGTTTCAGTCATTTTGATCAAGAGAGCTCGTAGAGTTAGAGTTCTCGGACGCCTCAGCCAGTGTCTGGTTGTTGACTTGAGCTTTGTTGTATCCCTTAAGCACCTGCTGAGCGTTGCTGGGGTCTGTGTATACCTGCACCTTGCCATTTAGTGTGACCTTCAAGCGGGCCGGGTAGAGCATAGAATATTCGATGTTGAGCTCTCTGAGCTTGCGTTTGACAGGGACAAACCGCCTGCGTGCCTCCTGGACCTGTGGGGTGAAATCTGGGTACAAAGATAGCACAGAGCCCTTATAATTCAGTTTTCAAAGTTCACGCGCCCTCCGCAATGCTGCATCCCTGTCACGATAATTGAGTATGCGGGCTAATATGGGGGGTCTAGGGGCCAATGAGCGATGAGCCCGTTCGACCACAAATATTGAAGAGAAGGCTTCACGACCGAGGACTGTGACGAGAAGATTCTCCACATACAGTTCCATATTGCCCGTTGTGGTGGATTCCGGCAGACCAACAATTTGCAGGTTATTGCGCCGTGAGCACGCCTCCATGTCCTCCTGCTTTAGCCTGTACTGCCTCCACAAGTTTTCCCATGTGCTTTTGTGATCCAGAGGTCTCAACGTTCTGGTCTTCAGTTTCTGAGACTCTCCTCTCTACCATTTCGATTCTCTCGACATGCTTGTCCAGCCTCTCCGACATGTGATCCAAGCGATAAGATAGAGAGTCTATTTTGCCATCTATTGTGGAAAGGCTCTGTCGCATGGCCTCTAGAATATGGTGTAAATCTCCTCCAGGCTCAATCCCCGAGGCACCCTGTTCCCCGGGGTCTGTATCAGCGCCATCCTCTCTGTCTGGTCGATTTTCGTTGGTCAAATTGCAATTTGGATTGGGTTTTGTCTGGCTTCCCATTGTCCCTTAGTGTTGTGCAGCTTACCGGGTAAGAGGATCCTGTGTTATGGGCGGCGGGAAACTCTGACACGTGGGGCCCCCGCAGCAGTCCTCCACCAAGAGCCCCCACAAAGATACAGCCACACCCAAAAAGGCTATCATTGCTAAGTTGGTGCCAGATGTTGAGCAATGCCACTGTTAGTCCCCAGGATGTAGTACAGTGTGCCCTCCGATATAGCCAAGTTAGTTTCGCTCCACCCGGCTCCGGTCACTGCTCAGCTCCAAATAAGCTGCCTGGCGCCTAATTACTCCGCGTTCATCTATGGCGGCAGTACCGAAACCCAGCAGGGCTCCACATATCGCTCCAGGGTCTCTGAGAAGGGCCGCAACCCAGCAGAAGCAGCAGCAACCAGGTAAGCCCGGCCCATGCACCAATGTCGGCGCAGGCTTTACCTTGGGGCGCCTCCGCGTGCAGTCACTGCAGAAACTGCGCCGCGTCAAGTGTCCACCACTCCGATGGGTCCACGAGGATCATGGCTCGCAGGAGGCCCAAGTGCGCCCCAGGATCCGATCACACAGTGCGCCACTGAGGCCTGGGAGCGGCCCAGTCGTTGACCCCTCTCCACTCACCGCTTTCCTTCGTTCTTTCACGGCAGCTAGGGCGCCCGCAGGGATCAGCACTGTGGGACGGGGCATCTCTCCGGCAACCGCAGAGCCACAACTCCCGCTCTGCGCTTCAGCTTCGGCAAGGCGCTCCGCAGGCAACGAGGGCCGTCGTAAACGTCGAGCAGGCCCCACCTCTGCCTCAGGGCAAAGTCCGTAAACAGCGCCGCGTGTGCACCGAAACAGGATCTTTCGGTACCGCTGCGTTGCCTGTGTTTGGTCTCGCCCACTCCGCCCGTTTACCATCTTCTGTAACCATGGATTGCGCAAATATTAAAAGGATTGCAGCGATGTCGTCGGGAGCGATATTACATTGCAGCCATCTTGAGGCCAGGCAAGCTCTGCCCCCAACCAAAGGATTTCTATTAAAAAGTTATTTAAAGCAATTCCACTCCATTCTTAGGTGGCAGGGATAACCACAATTTGATAATGGCAAAATGCCTTTGGACAAAGTGTCAAGAGTCCCCATAACAGTAAGGAAGGATGTTCATTCTTGAAGTGGCGATCCTCCTGAGCCATAAAATCCGATCATTTTATCATCCAGCCATATCGCTCTATATGTTGTACAAGGATCTCACAGTATTTTGCTCCATACAACACATGATATTGTGGTGTAAGATATAGTCCTACATATGTTGCTGGTTTAGAGACCCATTTGGAGAGGTTTTTATGATTTTATTCTTTCCCTCCCCCTTTGAGAGTGTGAGGTTGATAATTACCTACTAGTCCTTTGTCATTTTGGAAATGTCTACAATTCCCCTGTCAAGGATCCCAGCGAAGTCTCAGGGCTCCGTGGCGTCAACAGAATATAATTTTCAGACCTGGTCTGAAGGTTCAAATGGTAGTGCAAAAAGCAGTGGGACTGAAGGACAACTCTGTTTAGTGCCTTAGTGTAAGTGGGTTATATCTGGCAGTCTGCATATTAAGATTTGTGATGTTACCATACCATACCAAGACATTTATAAAGCGCTCGGCTACCACCAACGGCGGTGTCCCGGCGCTACACAGAGACAAAGGAAGATAAAAAGAGAAGAAAGACAGGCTAAGGGAGATCAAAAAGCCAGGTTTTCAGAGCACTCCTAAAAGTAGTTTCAGATTCTGCTTTGCGCAAGTAGAGCGGCATCGCATTCCAAAGAGCGGCCGTTCTAACTGCAAAGGCGCGCCCTCCCATCCTGGCTTTGCAGTAGGAAGGAGAGCAAAGAAGAAACTGAGAGTTCGAGCGCAGGGTCCTATTTTGGTGGTATTTCCGAAGTCTGAGTCTCAGATAATCAGGTCCACTTTCTCTAGTAGCTCTAAAAGCAAGTAATAAAGCCTTAAATTCGATTCTTCTCTTCACTGGAAGCCAGTGAAGACTACGCAAGTGGGGGGAAATGTGATGCCGGAGAGGCACGTTTCTAAGAAACCTAGCAGCAGCATTTTGAACTGTCTGGAGCTTTTTAATCAGATAAGCAGGGAGGCCAAGATACAAGCTATTGGCATAGTCCAGCTGGGACGTAACCAAAGCATGGACTATGGTGGCCCGACAGTTCATCGGTAGTAAATAAAGAAATCTACGCAAGCTTTTGAGCTTCCAGAAGCATGCTCTAGAAACTCGGCCAATCTGGGCTTTCACCGACAATTCCGAGTCAAATCTAAATCCCAAATTTCTAACAGATAAGACTGGGGTGGGAGGGGGATTCAACTGCAGTGGCCACCATAAATCAGCCGGTGGAGGTGATGGTTGGTTGAAGAACATCACCTCAGTTTTTTCGGTATTCAATTTAAGACAGTTATCTGTCATCCATGAAACAATCTTACTTAGGCATAGCCTAAAGCTATCAAATGCGGCCATCTTGGAATCTTTAAATGAGAACACCAGCTGCGTATCATCAGCGTATGAAATTATACGCACGCCACACTGCTCAACTAGTGCAGCCAGAGGGGCCAAATAGATATTAAATAGGGTCGGGCTTAACGCAGAACCCTGAGGTACTCCACAGCCCATGGCGCAAGAGGAAGAGACATAAGGACGGAGGAAGACCTGCTGGGATCGCCCCTCCAGGAAGGATTGGAACCAATTTAGGATGGTACCCGAGATACCCAGCTGTGTCAGACGGTCTAAAAGAATCGAGTGAGAGATCAGTATCAAAGGCTGCAGATAAATCTAACAGCACAAGCATAGCACAGCTACCCTGGTCTAATGATTCTCGGATGGTTTCCGCCACTTCCAACAGGGCCGTCTCTGTACTGTAACCCTTCCTAAAGCCCGATTGGGAGTCGTGAAGGAGATTGTTAGACTCCAGGTGATTAGAGAGTTGTCTTTGGACCTCCTTCTCCAAGATTTTAGCGGGGGCCGGAAGAAGCGAAATGTTGAGTCATGCAAGTCACCCTTACTGTCATTATAAGTACCTTGTGAAATGCCACTTCTACCATTATATTCTTAATGAAGTTCCAGATCAGCCTATCAAATGCTTCCCAAGAATAGTACTATAGTTTTCCTACCATGTTTATCAACGGGATAATGAGATGAGAATGCTTTCTGATGACATCTTCGGTTTGACATCCATATATGAATCTAGATTGGATGGGGTGTAGCAGGTGTGTCATTACTAAAGACAATCCAAATCTGCAGATAAATATTTGAAAATCAATTGAAACATTTTCAAAACTCTGTAGGAAAATGAAGTCAAATCTGCAGAAGCACCTGTGAAAAGATCGTATTATTTCATAGACTACTAACAAGATGAGAAAAGTACCTCAAATTGCTCTCATCGTATTTATTTTCATCAATGCTAAGAAAACACAATTATTTTAATATGTAGGGTCCAATACCCACCAGCAGCTCATCTCTTCAGCTTCAATTTGGGTCTTAATGTAGAGAACTCTGTTCTTTGAACTTTGACATTCTGCCCCTTGCCCATATTTCTCCATATTGTTTTCCGTGCTATGCATTGGCATTGTTTCAGTCTGCAAACATAATCTATTTTTCCTCCAAGCGAGCTACTTTAAGCAGCCCCACGCTGTCCTACTCCTATCATGTCCACTCCCCTTGAAGCACTGTATGTAGTAAATCCACATTTTATATGGATGATTGAGGCAGCTTTTTTGGTCTTTTACTACCTTTATTTAAACAAAACAATGACTTGAAAACGAAGCAGTGTTATATTTACGAGTATTTTTACATCTCTGAAACAAATCACTATACAAAATGTAAATTATTAGGCAACCACTTCTGATTTTCAAAGTAATCAACAAGAGACAAAGCAATATTCATTTAAATTCAACAATGTCCTAATAGCCAGGTAAACAAAACACAATTTACTGAAATACAGCAGTATTGGACGTTCAAGATTTTCAAAATAAAAAGCAAAATCAGAATATCCTTTTAATTATGGAACTGCACTGTAAAGGTTCTCCACCTGCAGAGAAACCAAGTGGTGCTTGACATTGTAATTTTGCGAGCAGATATTATATTATTTAATGGCCCATTTCAAGAGAGAATCACAACAATGTTCACTTGGTGGGGGTCATAGGGCAAAGGTCAGGAGCTACAGGTCTGGCAGGATTTCTTCCTGTCTGAAAATTCACGCAGTGATGAAAAAATCGGAGTGTAATTTCCATAATTCTAATAATAAATGTGTAAAAATGCCAAAATATGCAAGGAACTAATACATCTGTCTTGGTTGCATAAAAATCTACTTTACATAGTTTGACTGTCCCTAGCCATTACCAACTTGAGTCAGATGATAAGGATCTTAGTGAAAATATTTGTATGTACATTTATAGTAGTACCAATTCTATACAAGTCATTCAACATCTGAATCTTTCTGGGGTCTGTGATCACCACTTCCACCACAGTGGTTGTGACCATGGTCACTTATTTCATGTGACTGAACAGAGTGGTAAGAAATTGTTTCTGGGCAGGAGTCCATGTCCTGTTGAAAGATAGACAATGAACATTGGAACTGTGCTACTTATTGACTCTTCTGTTGGAACAATGGGAGAGGTTAATGGAAGGTTGTGCCACGAGAGATTCTGCTACGTTTTGGCGGATTGTGAACCACCCCATCTTTGCCATGGATCAGGTCTGTACTCAGGCCTTGATCATTTACCCACAGGAGTGGCGGGAGCACTTTGGGGCTGTCTATCACTTGGAAGAGAGCAGTAAACCTGCACCGTGGGGTGGTGTGGGGGGTGGACGGGGGGAGCCGGGCCTGAACTTTCAATGGATGGAGGTTAAGAAAACCATCCGAGCCATTCCCAAGGGGAAGGCCCCGGGTACAGATGGCATTCCGTGGGATTTGTTCAAGTCTGAGGTGGATTTATGGCCCCCCCCTGCGCACGCAGCACTTAAACACAGCCGCTAGAGGGAAGAGGCCTACCAGCTGGAAAAGCTCCATCATAGTACCAGTTTTCAAGGAGGGGAGCAGGACTGATCCTGCCTGCTATCGACCTATATCCCTGGTGGACAGCGAAGTTAAGGTCCTGGGAAGGGTTTTGTTGGACCACTTGGCATCGTGGGCTAGTGAGGGGAACATTCTCCCAGAGAGTATGGGTTTAAGCCGGTCGTGGGACAGTGCATCAGACCCTTAAGCTTATGTTGTTGACAAACAAGTATGCTAGAGCAAGGGGAGGGTCGATCCACTTGGCCTTTATGGACCTCAGTTCAGCCTTCGATTGTGTCAACAGAGCTAAGTTGTGGGCTGTACTTGGGTCCATGAGGGTCGAGCCAGCCTTGCTTTATTTCCTGCAAGCCCTCCATGAGGGCCTTTCCACCACAGTTAGATTTGGATCAGAGAGGGAGTGCACATCGTCCCTGGAATTGAAGAGTGGTGCGACAGGGGGTGTACTTTGGCCCCCTTTCTCTGAACTCTGTATATTAATGGTTTGGAGGCGGCCTTGTTGGAACAAGATCTAGACGTTCTATTAGTAGGTGCCCGCCGTTTGCCAGTTCTTTTATATGCGGACGATGCTGTCATCATGTCTAGGACTGCCAACGGGCTGCAACGACTGATAGAGCTGTATGTAGGGTATATGGAAGGACTGGACCTTTCCACAAACCATCTCAAATCCCATGTGTTGGTGGTGGGACCTAGGAATACCAGGTCAAAAAGCTTTGTGTCAAATGGTCATTCCATCTCTAGGGTAGAGCACTTTTTCTACCTGGGTGTTCTTTTAGACTCCAGGTTTTCTTCGCAACCACTGATGAAGAAAGATTTGCTGAAACTTAATTCGGCCACTGCGGGAGTTGCCCTTTTAGCTCGACACTTGGGCCAAATTAATGTAGAGGCGATGTTAAAGGTCTACAAGGCTAAATGTGTGTCACTGGCCAGTTATGGCTGTGAGATTTGGGGTTATGTATCGTGTCCCCAGCTACAGGTGGTCGAAAATCCTTTCCTTAGGGGCCTCCTCAAAGTTCCTGCAAGCATCGCCTCAGAAATGTTGCATGAGGAAGTAGGCATTGGTTACATAACAGACTGGATTTCCCTTCGCCCCCTGATCTTCTGGCTATCAGTCTGGTTGAAAGAAGATCACTCGCTTAATAGGCTCATAATACACGATTGTATGGCGTTGGAAGGAGCGATGAGTATTTCTTGGTTATCCTATATCAAGCTTGCTTTTAAGCCTTGGGGCGACCTGAGCTGTTTTCCAATCCTAAAGGGATAGCCAAGAGGGACATTCCCTGGGTAAAACCGGCTTTATTTTTAAAGGGTGGCTTCAGAACAGGAAGCCTTAGCCCTTCATAAGCTTTCCTTCTGACAATTCATTATGATCAAGACAGTGCAGGGTATTAAACCCTGTCTACTGTGGGGAATGTCTTCATATCATAGGAGGCTCCTGAAGTACTTCAGGTATAACCAGATTAATTTTTTTATTATTTAAGAGTTTTATATAGCGCTGGCCAGACCCGAAGGTATCGGAGCGCTTTACAACATTTACTGTGATGCAATCGGCTATACAATATTTCAATAGACAGCATTGTCTCGTGTCGAATCATGTTCAGGCCTGGTACTAGGAGCGAGTCAAAAGGCAGGCAATGTAATTGCCTTCTTATCGAAGTGTCTATGTTCTGTGCTGGGCAAGATTCCTGTGGCAGAGGAACTCTGTCTCGTTGGGAGGCAGCTATCCCTTCGGATGAGATCGGATCAGGAAGAGGTCTTTGAGCTGACTTTTGAAGTTTATGAAGGAGGGGTTAGTCCTGATATGGACTGGGATGGAGTTCCAAATTTTAGGCGCATTTCCAGAGAAGGAGCGTGATAAAGTTGTTTGTTTGCGAGTTTTCGGGGGAATGAGAAGTGTAGGTACTCCTGAGATTCCTCGTCTGGCCTGCCTTTTTGAGTTTGGAAGCCAGGTAGGCAGGTTTACCGGTGTGAAGAGCTTTGTGTGTGAGACATGCAGTTCTGAAGTTGGAACGCATTTCGGTTGGGAGCCATTTTAGCTCTCTTAGAGAGGGAAAGATGTGGTTGTATTTCTTTACTCCGGTGACCATCCTGGCAGCTGCATTTAGAGTTGCTCTGAGGGGAGCTAGGTGGGATTTTGCCGTGCCTGTGAGGGTTGCGTTCCTGTAGTCTAATCTGGACAGAACCAGGGATTGTGTGGCCTGTTTAAGGTCGTTGGGAGGGATGAAGGATTTTATATAATGATTGGAAAGGAGGATTCATTCAACCATGTTTCTGTGATGAACGTGATATCGATGTCATGGGTTAGGATGGTTTCTGCCAGTTCTGTTGCGTGTTTGGTTGCAGATCTGCAGTTTATAAGCATGCAGTTGGTCGTTACCTTGTTGTTGAGTTTCTTCGGGGGAGGTGCCATGGGGACATTAATGTGGTAGGCTGGTGGCCTCGTCGATCTTGGTGTGATGCGGTCTCTCCCAAATCCAGTGATTACCTGGATCGTGGAGCTGGGGTTGACAGTTGTAGATGAGTCGTAAGAGTTGGCAAGATCAGTCGCCTCTCTCAGGGACATTGCGCTTGTTCTTTTGGGTCTCTGAGGCTGGTTTATGAGGAGGGTTGAGTTCCAGCTGTGCAACTGTGCCTTGGGAAGACTTGGGTGTTGATTGTTGGTGTCAGTAGGTGGGGGGTATAAGCGTTGGGTAGGCTCCAGATGTGTGAATTATCAGCTTTTGTTACCTAAAGGGGCTTGGTGTACAGTCTCGATATCCCTCCTTGCTCTTGCGATCAAGTGTCCCTTCCGGATGCTATCCATAAGGTTATATGTCCTAGATTTAATTGCTGCGCCACAATTTAGTCCAGCCTCTTCTGTTGAATCAGGATTTTATACAAGTGCGGCCAGCTTTTTACTTTCCCCGGATGTTAAAAACACCCACTATTTGTTATTATTTAGCCAGTTTTTTATCAGGGGTTGTTAATGGCCACTGAAAATGAATTATAGACGGCTGCTTTTAAAAGGACAGTTGTTCTTTTAATTGATGAGATGAGCTATTTTTATTCTGTGTGTTTTTATCTTTAGGTGGAGTTATGTATTTATTGTATTGAATGCTGGGAGACCCTCTTATGTGGTCAAACTATAGGCCTATTTCACTTTTGCCTATCCTCGCTAAAGTGTTGGAAAAACACGTCAACTTGCAGATCTCATTTTACGCCGAACTAAATGGTTCATTGCACCCTTCGCAATCGGGCCTTAGGGGTGGCCACAGCACTGAAACTGCCCTGCTCAGTTTCACGGAATACCTGAGATGTCAGCTGGACACTGGTGGTGCTGCAACATTTGACACAGTAAAACACTCCACCCTGATTTTTAGATTAGGAGAAAAAGGAGTGCAGGGTACAGCCCTGTCTTGGCTGAACTCTTTCCTGCACAACCGCACCTTCCAGGTTTACACCTACCAACATTAGTCTAAATCATACCATCTACCGTTTGGGGTGCTGCAGGGCTCTACCCTAAGTCTAATTCTCTTCAATCTCTACTTAAGACCTTTAGCAGAGATTGTGGAATCATGTCGGCTTACTTTGTTCATGTACACAGATGATACCCAAATTGTGGTATCCTTATCATCTCAGAATAATCACAAGGTAGAAGTACTTAACATCTGTCTTGCCCAAGTCTCATTGTAGATGAACACCAATTCACTAAATCTTAATGGGGACAAGACGGAGGTTCTGCTAGTGGGCAACCATCCCCACTTATGGCGTCCTCATGTGTGGTTGTTGGCCATGGACACTACCCCCCCCCCCCTCCCTAGTACGTGTTGTAAAAAAATCTGAGGGGTTTGCTTGATGACAAGCTCTCTATGAGCCATCAGTTCAATTAAGTAGCTGCTACCTGTTTAAGCATCATTATATGGCTGAGGAAAAATCTGGTTTGCCCCAGTCCCACACTGGAGTATGGTAATGTTCTGTACCTGGGTGCTGCAAAAACTCTGCTCAAACGGCTCCAGACATTAGAAAATGCAGCTGCACGCCTCCTTCTCCATCCACCCACATTTACCTCCTCAGCCAGTATGCTACATACTTTGCACTGGCTGCCAATCGAACATTGCGTTCAGTTCAAGGCCTTATGCTATATGCACAAGTGGCTATCCAACACGGGGCTTGTGTGAGGCTGGCTTAGTATATGGTGCTCACTTATGTAAGTGTAGCACCCTGCACTAATCCAGACAACCCTTATGGCGATTTTAGTGGTCTTAGATAACCTTGGAAAGCTCTCCAAGTGGTAGCTGTGGAGAGCAGCCTTTAGGCTTAGTCCAGAAGGAGTGTAAAGCAGCTTGTTTTACCAGTACTTAATCTTATGGTATAGGTTTAGTGAAAAAGAACCACACAGTGTAGTTATGAAAATAGGTATTTATTATTAACATTCACTAACACAATGTATTATCTCCTACCCGGAGATACAACACAATACACACAATACTTTGTCAATAGAATTCGTAAATAGCGCAGAATACACAGTGGTCCCCAGGGGGAGACCAAACCATATACTAACATAGTGGAATGCGAACCATGACCTAAGTCGAGACTGGACCCAGAAGACGTAGAAGTGTTGGGGACCCAAGGTAAGTACCCAGAGACCCCATGGAGGCAGTGTACAGAGTGGAAACACGACAGCGTGCTCAATGTTAGTCAATAGGTAAGTTGCGTTGCAATTTTAAAGAAGGACACTTCCCAGATTCAAGGTAAGAGGTACCTGCAAGCAGAGGGGACAGAGTCTATGCCACTCAGGAGTGAGCAGGAGGCACGCAAGATGAATGCTCACCGATGCAGGAGAGTTGACGGTGCCCTTGAAGTTGCAGCTGTACGGACCAGGCGATGCAGGGGAGGATCAGGAGCCATGCACGAGCTGTCCCACATCGGATGTCAAGAGCCAAGGAGTCAGTGTCCAGCAGGGGCATCAACAAGCCTTGGCAACTGCAGTCAACATAGGTGAAGAAAAAGGTGCAGTATCGGGACCAGCAAGGTCCAAGTGACTCACCACAAGCAGGGGAGTCAGAACAGGCCCCGAGCAAGCAGGGTAGCCCACTGGAGCCAGTGAAGACCCTCGAGAGGACCCCCGGGCCAAAGGCACAGGAGTTGCAAGAGGACTTCGAGCAGCTCACCAAAGGATGAAGACCCACGGTGCTAAGGATGCGGTGCAGGTGAAAATCTTGGCTGCACGAGATGCTTGAGGTTGGAGCTTCTTGGAGCCCGAAGATCTCTGGAGGAGAGAGTCAACAAGCCTGGGCAACGGCAAGTCGACACAGTGCACAGGGGTTCTGTTCCAGCGGTTCCGATGAGGGATACTGGCCTCAAACTCGGTGAAAAGACAGTGCAGGCCTCGACGGAGTTGCAGAACCACCACCTGTGTTGCTGAGCCTTTCGGAGTCCGTGGGAGCCCCGGATCAGCAGACCGGTCAGCTGTGTTGCGTTGCCTGCAGAGTCAGGGGAGTGACTCCTTAACACCAAGGGAGATTACTTCGGGTGTCTTGGATGTCCACAGGCCTTGTGAAGAACTTGTATGGAGCACAGGCACAGACGTTGCAGCAGACTTCCAGGACGACAAGACCAGGAGCAGCAGGAGTCTTCCCAGTTGCAGTCTCGGTTCCCAACGCGAAGTCCAGCGAGGTCCAGAGTGCCCAAATGGTTGAAGTGGTATGTGATCTGAATCTTGTCCCCAAATCTAGGGACCCACCAACAGGTAAGCCCTTAAGTACCCTAAGGAAAGGGTTGGAATGATTCAGGGGTCCCTCCCAAAGGAGAGGCTGAACAGTGGGGAGGGTACGCCCTTGTCCTTTGTCCAGTTTCGCACCAGAGCAGGAAACAAAGGCTCTCTGAACTGGTTTGTACTAGAGTATGCAAGGAGGGCACCAAATGTGCCCTTCAAGCAGTCTAAGTGGTGCTAGCAAGCGCTCCTACCCGGCCCCAATACATTAAGTCCTGTCTGGGAGGTGGACAGGATACCTATTATCCTGCATTCCTCTGCTCGAGCTTGGCTCAGCAGTAGGGCAGAATCGTCTCTGGTCAGCAGCAGCCATCGTTTGCTGTCCTGGTCTAGAACACTGGTACCGGGAGCACTGAGGGCCTCCCGGAGGAACTTTACAGTGCATGGAGTCATACTCCCACACCGTTTATGGTGTGGGGTATGATTCCAACATGTTTGATACCAAACACGACAGGGTTTGTTACAACCAGTTTAGAGATGGTTATCGCGTAGTGATGCATGGCCACTCTATGTATCTTAATGGCTGATTCACTTACAACCCGGGAGAATGGACTCCAAAGGTTGTAGGGGTGTCCTGCTCATGCAGTGGCACCCTCACACTTAGAACCGAGCACCCTGCCTTCAGGATTGAAAGACCTGCCTTAGGGGTGACTTATAGGTTTTAAGTGCAGTGACCTCAGATATAAGGAAACTTATATCTGTTGTAAGTGGTGCTAGCACCAGCTTACACAGGTTCAAATGGCAGGCCTGTAGTCCCAATTTGAGTGGTCTCTCATGGATGGCATAATACATTCTTCAGCCCATGGGAGAACTCGGTGTACCTATGCCCTGGATACCTTAGTACCATATACTAGGTACTTATTAGGGTACACCAGTAGCCAATCTGGAGTGTACCTAAGTACTCCCCATATCCAGTTTAGGGAAGAGCACAGAGACTGGGGTCCTGATTAGCAGGATCCCAGTCAGACTAGTCAGTAAAACATAATGACAACAGCAAACAGTGGGGGTGACCTTGAAAGCAGATCCTCCTACCTACAGAGCTTATATATCTGAGACCTCTTGTGTCCTGGTATACTTCCAAATGCTCGCTTTGCTCAAGCCATCTGGAATTGTCAGTGGTTCCCAGAGTTAAGAAATCCCAACAAGGTGGTCAGTCGTTCACATATCTGGGACCTAAACTCTGGCTTGCCACAGATGCAAAGAGCCTGCAAATCGCTCACAGCCTTTCGTAAACTGCTTAAAACCTGGATGTTCCCACCTCTTAACATCCGCTAACTTGGATTATTTGGCAGTGCTCAGGCATTTCCAGATTAGCGAGGAGGTCAGTGCTTTGAAACCTTTTTCAGGTAGCCATGCGCTTTACAAATCACATATAATAATAATAATAGTAGTAATGATAATAGGCCGTCCCCTAGTCGTTGTCCTCCAGTTAAAAAAAGATCCCACTCCCATTTCGCTTGTAGGCTAGTGAGCTGGGGCTGACTATTAGTAAACAATGTGGCGTAGATGTGTGATATGGGGTGTTTCGTCAGGTGTGTGCCCAGGACCCTACATTCCAAGGGGGGTCCTCCTTTGCTTCAGTTACCAGACCCACAACCTTCAGCAATTGAGCTCAGAGATGCAGATATCTAATAAACTGGCTACCCGCCATTAGATATTGCTCCTGGAGTTCTGTAAATGTCATTAACCTCCCTCCATCTATGCAACCTCCAGGTTAGAGATGCCCAGTATGTCCCATTGCCTGTGACCGTCTGCCTGCCTCAGTCTTGCCGATGCTGCTGAGTCCCATAGTGGTGTTTCTTCTAAATTCAAGTTACCCTTTCCTCCCAGCTCACATATCACCGCTTTCCATATCTCAATCACTGTAGCTGTCAGAGAGGAGGAGGCCACCAGCGGCGGTCTATCATAGAGATATTGTCGGTATCCCCACGGATCCATGACCCGCCTGTCGGCCAACCGGGATGGTTCGTGCTTCACTGCGAATGTCCAGTCTTGAACTATTAACAGTTGTGTCGCTAAGTAGTATAGGTGCATGTCTGGGAGAGCTATGCCCCATCAAACTGATCCAGCGCGATATTAGCAAACAGCATTCATACACCAAATACTCACTTGGGCCCATACATTCATACTACGCTAATACTTACGCTGGGGTTTTATCAGTTGTTACTCTTATCAAAAATCCCTGCTACCAATTACCTTCTGATTGAAGAGTAATGACTTACCAATGAATCCTTTGCTAATTGGGAAATTTAAAATGAGTGACATTCATTATAGTACATAATCCTGAAATAACCACTGAGTCAGAAAGTTTTAAAATGTTTATCTAAAGATTTAGCAGAGTAAAATGCAGAGCCACATGGTACTCAATCGCAATACCCAAGATTAAGCATAGGAATGATTATTACTAATCAATGACGGTGTTCAAGGAAAGGAGAAGATAGAGATAGCAGCGCAACTAAAGGTTGCATTATATTTACCTAAGTGCGAGAACCAAACCCCTTAGCCAAGGAGTTGAAAGAATAGGACCCAGGAAGGATGATGAGCAAAGACTTCCTCCAGGATCAGGACAGGACCGGTGACCTCTCTACAACGACGCCTGCGTCGTTCCCCTCTCTGATACTCAGATTCTCCTCGATTCTCCCGTGTCTTCCTTCTAATGGACTCCACCGCCCCCTCCTCAGGACCTCTTCTGGACAGGGATTCGGTCTGCAATCGGTCAGCTTGGCGGTCTGGAGCTAAGAGCGCTCGTCTTCTGTTCTCATGGAATCTTGCTCTGACTAATTAACTAATGCTATATTCTATTATACCCTTCTACACCCATGTCCCTCCCCTTAATGTTGCTAAAATATGGGGCCACTACTTCTGATTGGACAGGGACAGGGGGTGGATTGTCGCACCATATCGATTTGGCCTAAATTGTAAAGCCTATTGTCTTTAAATTCCCACCCCTTCAAATTAATACATTCGCTTTATTTCCCACCCGTCTCATGACAAATGTAAAACAATTTTCATAGACAATGTATCAATATGCAACAGGAAAGGCAAGAGTACAGCATCTTCGGCCATCGGGTCGCGGCTTTGGACGACGTCCAGATTGACTTCATTTGGCAGGGACACAGGACACATGCGCAGAACCATTTGCCTCTCGAGTTTCAGGTCACCAACCCAGGCCCAAGTTTACAAACTAATAAAAGTGCAAGAAGAAAATATTAAAATCACAAAATAAAATGTTTCACTGTATGCCCACTTTTTCTATTCTATTCCCATTTAATTATATATTCTAACCCGCGTTATTAGCGTTAGGAAACGACAATTTAGTAATGACATGAGAGCAAGCTGAAGCATGTGAAAACATCAAACAGCCATTTTAATGCACACTGCGCAGAAGCAGTAGTTTCCCACCAAGCAAAGAAAGACGTCACACCATGTGATATGGTTGCGACATGCGCATTGAGTTTTCCCCGCGCATAGCGGCCATTTTGGATTACAGACAAGCGTTATTCATTAGTAAAACACATAGGCAAGCTTCCTTCCCTTTCGTGTCGTGAATGCAAAGGTTAGTATTAACAATACAAGTTTTAATAAATTAATACTGTGAGGAGGATTGAATACAAGCAAGTTTCATTTATGAAACCTTGCTCCATCAATCCCCTCTCTGATGGCGTTTCTGAGCCATCAAAACACTACCCTCAATCAGATGCCAACTTCTAGCAAATTACTTCATTCTCATCTTTACACTTTCTATTTTTACAATCTCCTTTTAATTTCTTGTATAATTCACTTCTCCACTCTTCAAGTTCGATTTCATCTACCTTTCGTTTCTTTCCTCTTCCTGTCACCTTATATGTTCCATTCTTTTTACAGCATTTGCACCATATTGTTACTGCCAATATTATTATTGCTATCCCTGCTAAGGGTACTAATATTTGACCTATAAGTCCTTTTCCTACATTAGCAAACCAGGTTCCAATTGACGAGATACTATTTGTCAATCTTTCCCATACACTATCAACTTCCAGTGGTTTAAGTTCTTTCTCAAGTTTAGTTATATTCTGTATATACGTTCCAATTTCTGCACTCTTATCAGGAATATAAGTGCAACAATGTTTAGTCTTTAATAATTTACAGACTCCGCCCTCTTTTGCCAATATAATATCAAGAGCAAGTCGATTTTGCATCACCATAGATCTAATCGCAACCATTTCCGCATTAATCATTAGAAAACCTCCTGCAGTATCCGTTGATAAACGATCAACTACTGTAGACAATTTACATATTTTCCTTGAGTTCAGAATTATTCCCACTGAAGGTATCAATGCACCAAATATATCACCTACAATTTCTGAAAAACGAGCTCTTTTACTACGTATTAATTCACTATTGTTTTCATTGCTCCCAGTGTTTCTTTTTACGTGGTATATCTTTGGAAATACTATTCCAAAATAACAACTTCCATATGTCGTGTACCCCACAAGGCTTACCTGTTGCTTGCGAAGTATTCTCACAGAGACGACATGAGCTATCGCCCCCGTACCCACCTTACCCCTGTCACGGAGTGTACACCAACCGGGATGAAGATGGAACCAGGGAAGGAAGCTAAAGAAAACAGGGATGGCGTCCAAAGACCGGAAGAGAACCACCCTCAGGTTGGGAAATGACCATCAACTCCGGCTGAAAGATAGACAAGGGAGACCCGGTTATAACTAGCACAGGTTATACCCTCTCTACGTTCGCTTCTTACACGCATACGGATCAGGTTTTACCTGGTGAAGGAAAGCACCTTGCGTGGAGAAGTCATCTATGGTAACAGAAAGAAGAAGCAGCACTCCTGTGCTGCGTTTCAGAGAAACACAAGAGCTCCACAAAGTAGGTAGCACCGACTCCGCAGTGCTTCAGAGCAATAAGGCAGGGAGGACGACAAGCGCTCCTGCGCAGTGAAGAAGGCACACTGGCAAGCGCTATGGTGCAGACAGCCAAGCAACAGTCTAGCGCTCCAGCATAGTGAATCAAAAGGGAACCAGCAAACGCTCCAGCGCGGTGAAGTACAGTAAAATAAGAATAGAATGCAACAGCGTGGTGTCTGACAACTAAAGAAAGCGCACCAGCGCGGTGACTTAAGGGACACAAACAAGCGCTCCAGCGCGGCGAATCAGGAGACAGAAACAAGCGCTCCAGCGCGGCGAATCAGGGGACAGAAACAAGCGCTCCAGCGCGGTGAATCAGGGGACACAACAAGCGCTCCAGCGCGGCGAATCAGGGGACAGAAACAAGCGCTCCAGCGCGGTGAATCAGGGGACACAACAAGCGCTCCAGCGCGGCGAATCAGGGGACAGAAAAAAGCGCTCCAGCGCGGTGAATCAGGGGACACAACAAGCGCTCCAGCGCGGCCTCAGTTTACCTGAAGTGAGGTCCGATTCTGAAGCAGGCATCAGCAGCGGGTAACAGGCGGCAATCCGAAGCGCTGGACCGGCGGGAACCGCTGTGGTTTATGCGGTCTCCCCCGGAAGCGCTGAGTGACGCATTGGCGGTTTCCGGTCGCGGAAGCTAGACCGCAACCCACCTGCCACACGGAAGAGAGGAAACCTGACTCCGCATGCGTGAAAGGCAAACACGCTGCGGACAGCTGATGGTAGGGAACCCCCGGGAATCATGACAGTACCCCCTCCCAAGACAGAACCCCCACCCAATCACACAGTTCAGACAGGAGTGGCAGGGCGAGGGCTAAGAGGGTGACTAACGTGGAAGGCACGAACTAGCTGGGGAGCGTGACGTACGTGGGACAGGGGTTCCCAGGACCGCTCCTCCGGACCATACCCTTTCCAGTCAACCAGGTATAATAGCCTCCCCCTGGTGCGACGGGAACCCAGTATAGCCCGGACCTCATATTCAAGGTGATCGTCTCTGAGAATCGGTGAAGGAGGAGAAGAAACAGTACACTCAGGGTGAACAGCACGGAGAAGGGACACATGGAAAAAAGGGTGTAACTTCATTTGGGGAGGCAATGAGAGTTTCATGGCTACAGGGTTGATCACTTTCTCAATAATGTAGGGACCCACAAAGCGAGGCAATAGCTTTTTAGGGCCGTGCACGTTGAGGTTACGGATGGAGAGCCATACCCTGTCCCCTTTTTTGTAATCAGGTTCCCTCCTCCGGTGGTCGTCGGCGTGTTGTTTGTAGGATTCCTTGGCCTTGGCCAGCTCGAACCGGGCTTGTTGCCAGAGGTCGCGAAGCTTGGTATGATAAGCCTGAACCGTGGGCAGGGGACTGTGCCGAGGTTCTTCCTATGCTGCAGTACGCGGATGCTTTCCCTGGAGACATACCGATTGCGGAATGCTCGTTGTTGTTATACACATATTCCACCATCCACAGCACTTCGGCCCATTCCCTGTCCACCACCAGTAGCAAGCAGCGGAGGTACTGCTCCATGGTGTGGTTAGTTCTCTCCGCTTGGCCGTCGGTCTGGGGATGATATGCGGAAGACAATCGTACGTCCATGTCTATGGTCTTACACACTTCGTTCCAGAAACGGGACACGAATTGCGAACCCCGGTCTGTTATCACTGCAGACGGAATGCCATGTAGCCAGACTACGTTTTGCAGGAACACTAGTGCCAGTTCCGCTGCCGAAGGCAATTTCTTCAGTGGTACAAAATGAGCCATCTTAGAAGGGTGGTCAACGATGGTAAGAACAGTGGTGTAACCAGATTCCGTGGTTGGTAACTCCACAGCAAAATCCATGGAGATGGTATGCCACGGATAGGGAGGAACAGGGATGGGATGTAACAGCCCCGTTGAGGGTACTGACATGCTCTTTCCTTGGGCACACACCGCACAACGAGCTATATAGGCCCTGGTGTCGGCTTCCAATGTTGGCCACCAGAAGTGTTGTTGTAGTAGTCCTGTGGTTTTGTGGTACCCTGGGTGGTTGGACAGGATGTGATCATGGCACATGTACAGTGCTTGTTGTTGGCAAGACTCCAGCGGCAAATAATACTTGTCATCTTTGTACAAGAACCCGTTCTGTGCGGTTACCCCTTTTTGGTTTTCTGCTAAAGCAGCTGGGTCGATCTGGTCTACGTCCTTCTGTAGCTGGGTAAGAAATTCAGAGGACAGAACCATCCCTTGGAAATGGTGCTCAGGGATGATAGACACCGGCTCAGGGGTAGACATGGTTTCGTCGGTTTCCTCCAGACGAGAGAGGGCGTCGGCCTTGGCGTTCTCCCTACCAGGACGGTACATAATGGTAAAATCGTACTCATTGAAAAATAGAGTCCAGCGCAGTTGTCGGGATGTAAGGGCACGGGCTGAGCGAAGGAACTGTAGATTCCTGTGATCAGTGTAGATGGTTACGGGATGTTTGGCGTCCTTCAGATAATGACGCCATTCCTCGAACGCCGTTTTGATGGCCAGGAGCTCTCAGTCTGATACGGTGTAATTGCGTTCGGCTGGTTGTAGTTTCCTGGAATAGAACGCCACGGGGTGAAGGAGACCCGTTCCGACGTTTCTTTGTGACAACACGCCCCCCAGAGCTTCTTGCGAGGCATCGGCTTCCACTACGAACGGCAGCTCTGAGTCAGGGTGTATCAGAATGGGAGCTGTGGTGAACTTCTTTTTTAGTTCCTGAAAAGCGTGTACGGCTTCCGGGTCCCAGGAAAAGAAGACACCCTAGCGCAGTAGCCGAGTGATGGGAGTAACGATCCTGGAAAAGCCTGTGATGAAGCGGCGGTAGTAGTTGGAAAACCCCAAGAATCTCTGGACTCCTTTCACGGTGGTGGGAGATGGCCTTCGTAGTATGGCTTCCACCTTTTTGTCATCCATTTGGATTCCGGCAGGAGTGATGATATGCCCCAGGAACTCGACCGCTGCGGTGTGGAACACGCTTTTCTCCAATTTAACATATAAACGATGTCGTTCCAGCTGCTGGAGGATGGTACGTACGTGCTGGACATGTTCTGTAGTAGTACGCGAATATATCAGTATGTCGTCAATGTATACTATACAGAAGACGTCGATATAGTCCCTGAGCACCGCATCGATGAAGTACTGGAATGCTGCGGGGGCGTTGCAGAGTCCGAAAGGCATGACCTGATACTCGAAGAGGCCGAACCTGGTCCGGAATGCGGTCTTCCATTCGTCACCCTTCCGGACTCGGACGAGATGATATGCCCCCCGCAGGTCCAACTTAGTATATATGGAGGCGTTTTTTACCTGGTCCAAGAGATTGGAAATCAAAGGCAGGGGATACCTATTTTTTACGGTGATGGCGTTCATAGCCCTGAAGTCAATGCAGGTCCTCAGATCCCCCTCTTTCTTGGCCACAAAAAAAAGAGGTGAGGATACCGGAGATCTGGAATGGCATATGAACCCATTAAGTAAGTATTCATCCAAGTAGGAGCGTAGATGTTCGTTCTCTTTTTCTGTGAGGGAATATGCGACTGCATATGTAGTCTGCAAGGAAGCGTGGAACCAGGAATAAGGTCTATTCTGCAGTCAAACGAGCGGTGAGGGGGAAGGGTACTGGCACCCTTCTTGTCGAACACAGCCGCCAAGTCAAGATATACTTCTGGTACGTTGTCCTGGGTTGCCGCACCCATTCCCATCAAGGGTAGAGAGCGGGCCTGTATGGTTCGGACACCGAAGGACTCGGCTTGAGTATAACAGACAACGTTACAATGCTCCGACTCCAGGGTGATGATCCTGGATGCCCAATCGATCCGTGGGTTGTGGTTCACTAGCCATGGAAGGCCCAATATCACTCTGAACTGGGGTGCATCGATGACATCAAAGCCAATGGTTTCCGTGTGGTTGTTCACAAACGACATCATCATGTCCTCTGTTTGATAGCTGATAAGACCGGAAGAAAGGTCCGTGCCATCCACTGCCTTAACTGTTTCTGGTTTTGCCTTGGGTATAATGGCCATACCCAGGTCTTTTGAGTACTGGGTATCGATAAAATTGCCGGTGGCTCCAGGGTCTAGGAGAGCCGTCACCTGCCATGTCTGGCCTGACCGTGCTTGCAGCACCACGTCAACACCCAGATGATGGCTGCCACCCGAAAAGGCAGGGGTCGCTGTCTTGCAGGACGACAAACCCAGTAGCCGGACCCCACTGTCTACTGGGTTTCTCCGTTTCCCGGCTTCACTCCTTTGGATACGGGTAACGCGAAAGGTCTCCTCCCCCTTGCTCGTGTGGGCTTTACTGGGCAGTCCCTGACGAAGTGTCCGTTCTTACCACAGTATAAACACTGGTTCTGTTTTCTTCGTTTCTCTCGTTCCTCGCTGGTGAGAGGTCCCCTTATACCACCGATTTGCATAGGTTCGGGTACATCACAGGTAGGAGCGGTTTCATCCTTGGTTCTATCCTTGAAGGACAAGAACCGGTTATCGCCTCCTTTGGTCTTTTCGGTCTTTCGCTCCTGTATCCTGAAGTTCACTTTAACCACCAGATCGATGAACGGCCCTATTTCCTCCGGGGGGTCAGGTATCTGTGAGATCAGGTCTTTTAGCTCGTCCCGTAGACCCCTGTAAAATACGGACACCTTCTTGGATTCGGGCCAACGGGCCTCGATGACGAGTCTGCTGAATGTCGTGATGTAGTGGGGCAGGTCGGTGTTCCCTTGTTTTAGATTAAGCAGTTCATTATCTGCGGCTTGTACAAAGGTGTGTCGGGCGAACATCCGTCGCATTGTCTCTTTGAACACGGTTAGGTTGTACAGCATGGGGTCGTCGTTTTCCACCAAGGATATGGACCACTGGGCGGCATCGCCCCCCATGTAGGAAAGAATGAAGGCGACCTTGGATGCGTCGTCTGGGAACGCGGTTGCTCTGGCCATGAAGTGTAGATGGCACTGGTGAAGAAAGACGCTGTACTTGGTACTGTCGCCATAAAAGCGTTCGGGTGGTGCTAGCTGTACTGAGTGGGGTGCTATCACCTGTATGGCATGATCCTGGTTGGAAATGGAGGACTGGCCCCCAAAGGTAAACAAGGGAGGCCGTAGTATCCCTTCCTGCCTAACCCTGGAAGAGGGAGAAGGACCCCAAGGACCTGAAACCCCCGCTGCCACCTGACCCTATAAGGCCGTCATATCGTGGCGCAGGCTGCGGTTTTCTGCCTGCATACTCGTAAGCATGGCCGCTATGTCCTGCAAGGAGATCTCTGGATTGCTCATGTCGTCCGGGCGAGATGAAATACTTGGGCTTCGGATTCTGTCGTGTACCCCACAAGGCTTACCTGTTGCTTGCGAAGTATTCTCACAGAGACGACATGAGCTATCGCCCCCGTACCCACCTTACCCCTGTCACGGAGTGTACACCAACCGGGATGAAGATGGGACCGGGGAAGGAAGCTAAAGAAAACAGGGATTGCGTCCAAAGACCGGGAGAGAACCACCCTCAGGTTGGGAAATGACCATCAACTCCGGGCTGAAAGATAAACAAGGGAGACCCGGTTATAACTAGCACAGGTTATACCCTCTCTACGTTCGCTTCTTACACGCATACGGATCAGGTTTTACCTGGTGAAGGAAAGCACCTTGCGTGGAGAAGTCATCTATGGTAACAGAAAGAAGAAGCAGCACTCCTGTGCTGCGTTTCAGAGAAACACAAGAGCTCCACAAAGTAGGTAGCACCGACTCCGCAGTGCTTCAGAGCAATAAGGCAGGGAGGACGACAAGCGCTCCTGCGCAGTGAAGAAGGCACACTGGCAAGCGCTATGGTGCAGACAGCCAAGCAACAGTCTAGCGCTCCAGCATAGTGAATCAAAAGGGAACCAGCAAACGCTCCAGCGCGGTGAAGTACAGTAAAATAAGAATAGAATGCACCAGCGTGGTGTCTATGACAACTAAAGAAAGCGCACCAGCGCGGTGAATTAAGGGACACAAACAAGTGCTCCAGCGCGGCGAATCAGGAGACAGAAACAAGCGCTCCAGCGCGGCGAATCAGGGGACAGAAACAAGCGCTCCAGCGCGGTGAATCAGGGGACACAACAAGCGCTCCAGCGCGGCGAATCAGGGGACAGAAACAAGCGCTCCAGCGCGGTGAATCAGGGGACACAACAAGCGCTCCAGCGCGGCCTCAGTTTACCTGAAGTGAGGTCCGATTCTGAAGCTCGGCATCAGCAGCGGGTAACAGGCGGCAATCCGAAGCGCTGGACCGGCGGGAACCGCTGTGGTTCATGCGGTCTCCCCCGGAAGCGCTGAGTGACGCATTGGCGGTTTCCGGTCGCGGAAGCTAGACCGCAACCCACCTGCCACACGGAAGAGAGGAAACCTGACTCCGCATGCGTGAAAGGCAAACACGCTGCAGACAGCTGATGGTAGGGAACCCCCGGGAATCATGACACCATACCACCGTGTAGGAAGCCTAAAGTAAGCCTTATTCCCACACACATAATAGATTCCAGGAAAAACTGAATCTGTTCCTCCTTTGAGTCCCCAACCAACCAAGAATTAAAAAATTGTGTTCACATTCACTGGTACCGATGAAAACATTGTTATAATCAGTCTTTAACCTATGAAGACAAATTTTTCCTGTCTTTACGAAATCCAGAGCCATAGCAGCTTGAGCCTTGCCAGGTGTGTAACTCCCTTCTTTCTCAGCCCAAGGTGGCAAATGAGCCTTATGCTCAGAAGCTTTCTTTTGGAAATCTTGTCTTCTATCTTCTACTTAATTCAAAAATATCTTTTCTTCTTCAAGTAAAGAACATGTTAGATTGTGTCTATGTGCATGTGTTATGTCTATTGATTTCATTGTTAAGAAAAATTCTCCCATAAATTGTGCGTCTTGACTACTAAGCACTAGGTTCATACTCTTGCGAATCGGAACCTCAGAAAATATCACATCTAAGTTTGAATAATAATACTGAAGTTTCCCTGTTCTATAAAATAAACTAGACAAAACACTACATGATATGCCATATGTCAGTGGTAAATGGTGATATGTTAGACCTTCTGCTACTGATTCGGGTAACTTCATACAGACGTAACAATTACTAACTTCCATGGTATCTACATATTGAAATAATAACTTTGTGAAAACATTCAAACTAGTGTCGTTATCAGCTATTTCATGAGGAATTTCTGCCTCATCTTCTGCCATTAGTTCTACTCTATTGCCCTTCATGTTTGCTGTCCTCCCTTTAGTTTCATTATTTATCTTTTTATCTATTATCATAAGGTAAGGAACTGCTACAATCAGGACTAACCATACTATAAGCACCATCACTAGACTACATATGCATATTGCACAGCATCTTCTACAACATTTCTGTTTTGGTCTCCTAGCAACTCTATCGTCAGGCATTTTTCGACAAGGAAGATTGCTCTTCTTATCTTTTCTTCTTTTCTTTAGCTTATTCTTTTGCTTAGTCAGGGTGGTCTTGTTTCTTCTTCGTACGTCAGTTCTGCACTTGTTCCTTCGCCACCACTGTCACTTGACTCTGAGCTTTCAAAATCTTCAAGGATGATATAAGTCCAATCAGGACCCTTGAATTTGTTATTCACAAGTTTCAGTCTTTTACTTCTTCTTTTCGCAGTTTTATATTCTTGTTCAGTTTGACTTGTCACTTCATTCACTTGATCTGGATCTTCACTTCTGGTTGTTATGTGGTATTTCACTCTTTTAATGACACTTGGCCAATGATCTCCTTTTCTTGTTTTCTTTGTTGGCACTGTTTCTTTGTTTTCGTCTTCAGAGATCTCGTTAATTTCACTGCTTAGTACTGCTTCGTTTTCTTTGATTACTTTTTCTTCTGTTTGCTCTTTTTCAGGTCTGATTGGTTTCTCTGTAACAGCTCCACTGTGAATTTCCAATAATTGACCTTGTTCTTTGTTTATTTCTTCAAGTTCATGTTTTTCAACGTTTTCTTCTTCTGTGCACTCTTCTTGATCTAACTTGTTCTGATCAGGGCTTATTGCACTGTGAACTTCTGCAGCCTGACCGGATACTTCTAGACCTGTCTGTCCCTGTTCAAAGTCTATTAGGTCTTCACTGTTTTGAGTCCAGTTTCCTTTCCCTATCTGACCTTGTTCAGGATTTCTTAATGTCTTTTCTTCTTGTTCCTGAACTGCTTCTTCTTCACCTATCTGATCTTCTTCAATTTCTTCCAATTTTGCTTGACTTCTTGTTCTGTGGTGTACTTCAGGAACTTCTACCACTGGTATCCAATCCTGACTTGTGCTCGGTTGTTCTTCTTCAGCTTCTCTGGAATCTCGAACCTGAGATCCTTCAGCTGGACAACCTTCAGCTTCTTCAGTGATTGGCGTTGTCTGAGGATTCCCTTCCTCGGGATCTGGTACTCTCTTGGTGTGACTTACATGAATCCAATTAGGAAATCCGGCACACTTCACTGCTGTATTCGTTGTCAGTATGACTTGACACGGTCTGCCCCATCTAGGTGATAGACACGTTTCTCTGGTGTGATTCTTCACTACCACCCAGTCACCAGGATTCAGATCATGTTCTTGCTCGGGCTGCCTGGAAACTGCGTCTTCTCCAACCTGATGAGAGACAGAACGCACTAGGTCAGCCAATCCTTTGCAATAGTCCAGAACCATATCATCAGATATATTCACCAGTTTGTTTGTGGGAACATGTGTTTGTCTCATTGCTCTTCCCATCATTATTTCATGTGGGCTCAATCCTGTGGTTCTGTCAGGTATACTTCTGAGTCCCATTAAAACGAGTGGCAATGCATCTGGCCACTCTAATGATGTTGATGCACACATTTTTCCCAGTCTTGACTTTATAGTGCCATTCAATTGTTCAACCACTCCAGAAGCTTCTGGACGATATGCACAGTGCAGTTTCTGTTGGATTTGGAATGCTTCACAGATTAGTTTGATCACGTCGCTGTTAAAATGTTTTCCTCTATCTGATTCCAAAGTTACTGGGAAACCAAATCTAGGAATGAGTTCTCGTAGCAACAGTTTCGCAACTGTAATGCTGTCATTTCTCCTAGTAGGGTAAGCCTCCACCCACTTTGAAAATAGGCACACTATGACTAGTACATATTTCAGCCCTTTACATGGTGGTAACTGTATGAAATCAAACTGAAGTCTCATAAATGGACCCTCTGCCTTTCCAATTTTTCCAAATCCAATTACTGTCTTCCTCCCCGGATTATGCATCTGACAAGTTGGACATCTCTGGCAAAGACTCTCTGCAACAGCCCTGAATTTGGGATTGTACCAATTTTGTCTGAACAGCCTAATCATTGCATCTCTCCCTATGTGTGTGTCTCCGTGATGCATTCTAGCCATTTGTGAGAGTAAACAGTCTGGCATGACTGGTCTGCCATCAGCACTGATCCACACTTCATCATCTCCCCTTTGGGAACAACCCACTTTGATCCACAAATTCTTCTCACTTTCATCAACCTCATCTTGCAATTTCTTGACGTCATTCCAAGTTTCAGGTGGCATATACAGCATAAGTTGGCAGCTGATTCCCATTCTTTCCACCCTCTTATTGACTGACATTCTGGTTTTGGCACAATGTTGAGCCACCAGATCTGCATATCTGTTGCCGACTACCACCCAGTCATCTCCTGACTGGTGTGCGGCACATTTCACCACAGCCAATTCTTTTGGTGATTGTATTGCTTCTAGCAATTCCCTTACAAATTGTCCATTTTTAATGGGGGATCCTGAAGAAGTCATGAAATCCCTCTGCATCCATAGTTGGCCAAAATCATGCACAACCCCGTAACCATATTGGCTATCTGTAAATATGGTTACTCTCTGATTCCTCCCAATTTTGCATGCTTTTATCAACTCAATCAATTCAGCTACTTGTGCAGATTTGACTCCTGGTAAATAAGATGCTTCAATTATTCCAGTTAATTCACATACCGCATAGGCAGCAGTTAGTTTACCATCTTCATGTCTTTGACATGAACCATCAACAAATAGCTCCCTGTCTGGCTTTTCAAGAGGCTGTTCCTCTATATCTGGGCGTGGTTTTGTGCATAATTCTGTAATTTGTATACAATCATGTTCATCGTCTTCATCATCTTTAATTCTCTCATGATATGGGTCTGGTAGTAAGGTTGCTGGATTTATTATCGTACACCTTACCATGTTCACATTTTCAGCACCCATTATTATTCTTTCATATTTAGTCAGCCGACTAGGAGTAAGATGCTGAGTTCGGGTTCTTGTCTACAGAATGACAACTGCATGTGGAACATACACTTTTACAGGGTGTCCCATCACAATTGACTCACTTTGTTCAATGCTCAAACAAGTAGCTGCCACTGCTTTTAAGCATCCTGGCAACGCGGCTGCTACTGGGTCTAATGTAGCAGAGAAATATGCTATAGGACGTCTTTCTAATCCATGTCTCTGAGTTAAGACAGAAAGTGCACAATTTTCTCTCTCATGACAGAACAATGCAAATTCTCTTTTATAATCAGGCATGCCTAAGGCAGGTGCTGAACATAGGGCATTTCTCAATTTTACAAAGGCTTCTACACTTTCATCCTCCCACTCCACAGGGTCCTTTGCTTTCTTTTTTGTCATGTTAATTAAGGGCTTAGCTAACATGGAAAATCCTGGTATCCATTGTCGACAGTAACCTACTATTCCTAGGAACATTCTCACTTATCTTTGGGTTACAGGCATTTGCATTTTCTTTATTAAAGTTACTCTTTCAGTTGTTACTCTTCTTTTTCCTCTCTCAATTTGATGTCCCAGATACTTAACAGCTGTTGTACAGAATTGCAATTTTTCAGGTGAGACTTTATGCCCTTCTTCTGCCAAAAGATTTAATAATGCTATGGAATCAACAACACAGTCCTCTCTGGTATTCGATGCCACCAATAAGTCGTCGATATATTGGACTAAGACTGAGCTTCCTGGCATCACTAGTTTTTCAAGGCACTTTTTCAGTATCTGGTTGAAAATAGAAGGACTTTCTGTGTACCCCTGAGGAACACGATTCCACACATAAACCTTGTTCTCAAATTTAAATGAGAAAAAATACTGGCTATCTGGATGCAATGGTATTGAAAAGAACGCTTGACACAGATCGATTACTGTGAACCATCCTGCACTCCACGGAATCTGGTATAGGATTACTGCAGGATTTGGCACTATGGGACAACATGGTTCCACAATCTTATTTATTTTTCTCAGGTCCTGAACAATCCTATATTTTCCACTAGGTTTCTTTAACCCCATTATAGGTGAATTACATGGGCTACTCATTACTTCTTTTAGGATATTTTGTTCTACCATTTGATTTATTTCTTCAATGACTCCCGCTTTTACTTCTGCACTCATTTTGTACTGACTGGTATTTGGGAAAATTGCACCTTCTTTTACAGTAATTTTAACTGGATCTATTTTAGCCATAAGTCCTACTTCCTTTCCGGTGAAATCCCATACTATGGGGTTTACTGTACCTTTTAATTCTTCTGGCAACTCATCTTTTGTTATTAACGAAAACATCTCGTCTACTTCTGTACCTTGTTTTGCAATCATAATTTTATATACATGATCTTCATGTGGTGTCTGAACTGCCACACCATCCGGTGTGCAGAAAATGGTACAATTCATCTTGCACAATAAATCACTACCTAATAAATTTACTGGGCTAGAATCACACACTACGAATTGATGCATTTCTCTAAAGTTTCCTATTTTAACTTCCATTGGTTTGGTAAGAGGTGTTCTAATTCTTTGATTAGCTACCCCTACTACTTGGATATCTTCACCAGAGAGAGGAAGGTCTGGAATGTCTGCTGTTCTCACAGTAGACCGGGTAGCACCAGTGTCCAAAAGGAAAGTAATATTATTACCTTTCACATTCCCTTCAACATATGGACCTGACTGATCTACCTGTAAGGATGCGCCAAGTATGCACTCCTTCTTCCCCTCTCCTAGGCACCGTCATGGACTGAATTGACAGAAATCATCCTGCAAAAGAAATTGTGATGTCATATAATCATTCTTACCACTTCCTCCTTGATATCCAATGTCTGTACCATGCTTTGCTCTGCTTACATTACCCTGAATAGGTGCAGGTGGCAACTGACTCGGAGGATTTACACCATGCTGTGAGTCATTCTGCGTCTGTGGATTTAAATTTTAATTTGGGCCATTATTATTCCGGATCTTTTTACATTCATCCTTCCAATGCCCCAATTTTCCGCATCCATGACAAGGAAATTTCTTTTTAGCTTCTTCTCTACTCATTCGTCCTCTAAATTTTCCACCATTCCCAGTATCTCCATTCGTTCCAGAATCTTTTCCTTGATTTTCACTCGGATTTTCCAAATTAATTCCCTGTTTCTCAGCCATTTTCACCTGAGCCCACATCACTTTTTCCTGCAATTTCTTGTGTCTATCCTCAATATTGTCTCCACAATATTTTGCATACTTCAAAATGTCATCAATCGGCTTCCCTTGCCAACACAGCATATGCTGTTTAATCATTTGACAAATTTCTGGCTTCAAACCGTAAACAAATCGATACACAAACTGACTCCTGTTTTTGTCTCCAATGTCCTCAAATCCACTATACTGTTTAAATACCTGCAATAGACGCTCATAGTAGGAATGTACTGATTCATTAGCTTCTTGGGTAGTTCGATCTATTTTTACCCAATCTGTTTCTTTCGGTGGTATTTTCCCCTTTAGGTAAGTTATCACCTGCTGATACTTTTTCATCACATCATTTGACGGGGCACCTGTCTTCGGATCTCTAGGATATTCGTCACTTGGCCAATCCACTGTGATTTTGCAATCTGTCCACAAATCGGCAGGTACCACTATGTCAAACAAACCATCCAAATCCTTCAACAATACCTTCGACACCTTCACAAACCTGTCAACCTGCTTGTACCATTCAATTGGTTTTTCTCTCAATTTTGGAAAATCATTCGTAAATGACAAAATATCCTGTCTGCTCCATGGGACATGTACATATCCTCCTCCCGCAACTTCTCGCATGGGATACATTTGGTCTGCTTTCCCTGTTTCCTTCATCACATATTCAGATGCTGTCCTACTTGTTCGTGCTTCTTCCTTTTTCTTGGCCCACCTAGTTCTCCATTTATCTAGGTCTCCCCATTTTTGCAAAACTAACATTAATTCTCTTATTTGTAATCTTCTTCCAGAGGCATTCATATTTTCTAAATCTTTGTCTGAAAATTATGTTCTATAGGGTTTCTGTAGTACTTTTGATCTCCCTATTTCTATTCCCATCTGTAGTGCTAAATTGGATAATTTTTCATGGAATAACCTTACATTTCTGGTGATACTCCTGCACAGGAACAATAATTCTTCTTCATCATAGATATTTAAGCGTTCTAGTCCTACATTTCCTGCTATTATTTCTTCTAATTCGACTTTCAATTTATGTATGTCCATTATTTTCGGAGGTGTGCACTGTTTAACTGACCCTTGCACCCATCTTTCTAGATCTTCAGGTGTTACTATGGTGGCACTTTTTGCTCCCGATGAAGTTATTAAACTTGCATCCTTTGAACATCCAGGTACATCTTTTCTGGGAGTGCTATTTACAGAACCTCGAATAGGCAAGTCCATGAGTGATATTGTGGATTTACAGTCACTAAATTGATCCTCAACTATTACTGGAGCTTCAGGGTTTGGATTATTCTCAGGAGTAGGTGCAAGTATCGGTGGCGAACAGCTTCCCTGAGTACCATATAATGGAACTACTGGACCAATCGTTACAGTTATGGTCAACGAATCAGGGTGTACTTTTATCTGAGTTATTTTCTGTATTAATTCTGTTCTGGTCTTTTCTAGGGCTTCTTTTTCTTTGTCATGAAGTATTCTACTAGGGGTGAATTCATGCATTACCTGTGGCACTAATGGAGTTTTTGGTGGTGAACTTGGGGTGCATCCACTTGTCCCTTCCTGATATGGTGTGGGGTTTCTTAACATTGCCTCCATAAATTCGTCTTCAGACTCCTCATTTCTCATTAAATGTTTTGTCTTTTCTGTGCACTTACTTCCTAATTTCTCCTCTGCTGAGAACAATGGATATAATCCTTCTGTAATCATTGCCCTTCTCCATTGTTTCATCTGACCGTTCCTAGACTCATGTAGGTATCTGGGGAAAAATCCTGACTAACCCCTATTACTCCTTAATCGGTCCCGCTCAAATGCCTCGGTTTCCCATTCTTCTAGAGCTTCGTACTGGGTTAATCTAGGTCTGGGTTCTAAGTCATTCATCCTCAATCTCAAGTTTTGAAGAATTCGCCCATTGAACGTGCCATTCTCGGGAAACGCTAGTATTCCATCATTTTTGGTATATTCTATCCAATTCTCCATCCATACACAAGTATGATAACCTCTCTCCATCATCATGAATGAAGCGGGCGTTTTAGCTGGTGGAATAATAATTCCTTCTCTAGTTTTGATTGGTTTGTCCTTTTTAAAATAATTCTTGATCTTTTGTAAAAATGACATTTTTCTCCTTTCTCCGTACATCTTGGGTAAGTACCGATGTATAAAATTATATTCTGCAAAGCCTAAATTTCTCCTATCCTGACGAATTCCTGTTAAAGTCGGATCGCGTTTTAACATGCAATCCTTATCCACTAAGAATTTCGCTTCTATAATTTTGACCAATCAAATGTTTGCTATCTTTTATTTCCGAGCCAATCCTTGCTCGGCCTTTTGGTGACGTTTATCTGTCAACCCCTCCTTTACAATCTGCTCTTTTCTGTCCTTGCTGGTTTAACCAATCCCAGCGCGGCACCTGTGACGTCAGTACTGCTCCTGACTACTGACCCCTCCTTTACAAGAGTCTCTCCACACCCGCTGATTCAACCAATCCCAGCGCGGCGTTTTGTGACGTCAGCTCCCTCTCCGGCAACTGACCCTCCCTTTACAAAAATTTACGCAAACTTAATTTCTCTACAATTCTTAATTTCAGTAACAACATAAAACATTCGCTATCGTGCCAGTTTCTTCTAAATTCGAAAAAGATAGTTTCTTTCACACTTAGTAAAACCTTTTCCGTTTACTAACATATACTACGAGTAAAACCCTTCTGCTTACTCTTCACACAAGCTCCAGAAATACCTGTTACTTCTTCAATGTTACCCTTTCTAGGTGATATAACATCAAATTTTCACCAGCGTACTCTTTTGCTATTACTCACACGTATAGAGTCCCTAACGAGTACTGAAAGTCCTGCTTAACTTTTCAGTACTATTTCTGCCTGGCAGATAACCTCACTGCAGTATGGCTTCCACTTACCATCCGCTATTCTTTTTACCCCGGGGATTCTGGACAACATAAAACAAAACTCTAAAATAATCGGATGTTAGTTCATAAAAATACAAATAAAAATTCTCATTACACAATTAACAAAGAGTAACCATCCTCTGATTACCAGAAAACTGATCCAGCGCGATATTAGCAAACAGCATTCATACACCAAATACTCACTTGGGCCCATACATTCATACTACGCTAATACTTACGCTGGGGTTTTATCAGTTGTTACTCTTATCAAAAATCCCTGCTACCAATTACCTTCTGATTGAAGAGTAATGACTTACCAATGAATCCTTTGCTAATTGGGAAATTTAAAATGAGTGACATTCATTATAGTACATAATCCTGAAATAACCACTGAGTCAGAAAATTTTAAAATGTTTATCTAAAGATTTAGCAGAGTAAAATACAGAGCCACATGGTACTCAATCGCAATACCCAAGATTAAGCATAGAAATGATTATTACTAATCAATGACGGTGTTTAAGGAAAGGAGAAGATAGAGATAGCAGCGCAACTAAAGGTTGCATTATATTTACCTAAGTGCGAGAACCAAACCCCTTAGCTAAGGAGTTGAAAGAATAGGACCCAGGAAGGATGATGAGCAAAGACTTCCTCCAGGATCAGGACAGGACCGGTGACCTCTCTACAACGACGCCTGCGTCGTTCCCCTCTCTGATACTCGGATTCTCCTCGATTCTCCCGTGTCTTCCTTCTAATGGACTCCACCGCCCCCTCCTCAGGACCTCTTCTGGACAGGGATTCGGTCTGCAATCGGTCAGCTTGGCGGTCTGGAGCTAAGAGCGCTCGTCTTCTGTTCTCATGGAATCTTGCTCTGACTAATTAACTAATGCTATATTCTATTATACCCTTCTACACCCATGTACCTCCCCTTAATGTTGCTAAAATATGGGGCCACTACTTCTGATTGGACAGGGACAGGGGGTGGATTGTCGCACCATATCGATTTGGCCTAAATTGTAAAGCCTATTGTTTTTAAATTCCCACCCCTTCAAATTAATACATTCGCTTTATTTCCCACCCGTCTCATGACAAATGTAAACCAATTTTCATAGACAATGTATCAATATGCAACAGGTAAGGCAAGAGTACAGCATCTTCGGCCATCGGGTCGCGGCCTTGGACGACGTCCAGATTGACTTCATTTGGCAGGCACACAGGACACATGCGCAGAACCATTTGCCTCTCGAGTTTCAGGTCACCAACCCAGGCCCAAGTTTACGAACTAATAAAAGTGCAAGAAGAAAATATTAAAATCACAAAATAAAATGTTTCACTGTATGCCCACTTTTTCTATTCTATTCCCATTTAATTATATATTCTAACCCGCGTTAGTAGCGTTAGGAAATGACAATTTAGTAATGACATGAGAGCAAGCTGAAGCATGTGAAAACATCAAACAGCCATTTTAATGCACATTGCGCAGAAGCAGAAGTTTCCCACCAAGCAAAGAAAGACGTCACACCATGTGATATGGTTGCGACATGCGCATTGAGTTTTCCCGCGCATAGTGGCCATTTTGGATTACAGACAAGCGTTATTCATTAGTAAAACACATAGGCAAGCTTCCTTCCCTTTCGTGTCGTGAATGCAAAGGTTAGTATTAACAATACAAGTTTTAATAAATTAATACTGTGAGGAGGATTGAATACAAGCAAGTTTCATTTATGAAACCTTGCTCCATCAATATGGTTTCCAAGTCGGTATGGAAAATGCAATCCCCCCCACCGATCCAACAGTAACAGACGGACTTCCTCTTCCACAAGCATGTGTTCTGGTACCTCGAATGGTCAGTTGTGTAGAACACAGAGAAACTTGAAGAGATGTGTCATTTTGTAAAGTGCCACTCTCCCCCGCAACGAGATGGGAAGGTAGCAGTAGTGTCCTACATCCCTTTTGAATTCAGCCACTATCTGCCCCCAAGTTTTGGTCGTGGAATAGTTAAAGATCTGTCGTGACATAGATCGGAAAGTATTTAGAGCCCTAAAACGTGTCTTGAAGAACTTCCCTCAAACTCTGAATCCGGAAGGTTTGTTTCTTACCCCTGAAAGGGTTCTCAATATATAACACACCATCAATAGTGGCAGCAATGTACGTCAGCAATAAAGATAATTGCTGTCTCCTTCTGTACACTTTTTCAAAGCCAGGTAAGGAGTTTTTGCAGAGCAGAGTTTGTCTGCAGTTGCAATGGACAGTATTATCTGCATGATCAAAGCTCAGACAAAGGCTGCGCTCCTACTGTTGAAGGGAAGCATGCTAGGAATGATCAATGATGGTCTGGTCCACCAGACATAAGCTCAGTAAAACCCGAAGCCGCATTCTGCCCTGGGCAAGACCAATCTTTACACAACTCTTCTTGAATGGGAGCCATCCAGAATATCCACAATCTGGCACGACTTGTTCAACTGAATTTGCAATACTGTGTACAATACACGGTTATCATTAATCCTGCAAGACTAGCGCGTATACCATCAGTGGATATGTTTGCCTTGTCGGATGCAGTCTTGGAGACCTTGTCCCATGGATTCCTAGATAACACACTGGACCAGGGGTGAATGACCTGCCCGAAAACTGGTCTTTGTGACTGACAGGAGCTCATTTTTGATAATCCACTTTATTAGCTCGCCCGATATACATTTTGCGAAACGTCTGTGGGGGGATCAAACAATGAAAAAGTTCATTATGAGGCTGGGCCATACTTGTTGTTATAATTACACGCACGGTTTGTGTGGTGTTAAATTCTGCTCGTTTGCTGTCCCCTTATATCTCGTGGTTAGTTGTTGTTTAGTCTACTTATATAAATGCACTAGATTTTTCACATATTTCTTCAATACTTACTACACTCAATGTGTTTGATCCGTTAGAAATTAGCTACCAAAAAGGTTATGAGTCTTGTTTTTTTATTAGGTACTGTGACCAGCATCGCATCACAAGAGTTGGTTTTATAAGCTTCTGTATACTCTTAATCCACATCGTACAAACATGTTTGTATCTTTAAGCATGGTGAAATGCAAACTGAATTTTGACTGTTCTGAGTAGCTATTTGGAATTTCCTATGTGCGGTTTTGCTTCACCGCAGTCCACACTGAACCAGCCATGGTTGTAAGAGCCAGGCTTGTATTTAATATTGCCTTTAGTGTCCTCTAGACCACATTCTTTAAGACAGCAGGAACAATGGCAGAATAGAATAAAATTGCCACCCATCAGTCTGCAGATCTATCTAGCTCTCTTTGTGTTTCCAGCACCGTAGGAGGGCTGGTCAGGGTTCCTGAAGGACACTTGGCATTCTTGGTTCATTTGCAGAGGGTCCGAAAGTCTCATTCCTGCACATGATACTACCTGCCAGACCCTTGGACAGATGCCTCTCAAAGGAGCGCCATCGCAGCTCCTGCACTGAGGCTGAGGCTGGGTCAGGTGCAAGGAGCAGAGAGGAGGCAGCAGAATGTGCAAATCTAAGGAGGACGAAGTTTTGGGGCACAAGGTAATCTGGTCTTGGGCTCCATATCCCCACCATCACACAAACCACAAGGCGATTTTTCTTTCTCCAGTCTATCACAGAACATGGTTCTGCAGCTTTGCAGCGTAGCCTGAGGGTCTACGCCAAAAAGAGAAAAAGGGATTGTGTATAAAAGAGCTTCTTTATCCCACCACAGCAGCTCTCTTCCCCAGGATGACCTGGTGGATGCTACAGACCCCGGATTACCCACTCTCTTACAAGGTGAATCTTCGTTGTTTGAAATGCTTAAAGACCTGAAAGCAACAATACACTCCAATGAGAGCAAGCACTCACAGGTAGAAGGTAACTTGGGGAGCTCACAGTTATGGCGGGTCAAGCCAATAACTCAGGAGGTCTGAAGTGAAAGGTTTCTAAACTAGAACGTTGAATATTTAAACGTGGGTATGATTTGCCACAACTTGCGAAATGTAAAACTTGTGTGATTCCCGAGATCAAGCTGACTGATAATGCAGTCATGTAACAAAATGGAGGATTCTGGGTGTTATGCTGATTCCAGAAGCACAGGATTTGAAGGCATGGATGAGCCAGTTTTTGCAGTCCAGAACACTGGGTAGTGGATCCAGTACTACTGACCATTCATTGAGTTTTTCATCTGCGCACGGGTGGAGTGGGACACAAGGGCACAGGAGCTTTACCTTTGCTTGTTGAGCGAGGGGTTCCTATGCAATGGAAGTCTCTCATGCAGGGCATGCTTGAAGAAGAGAGTTTTGCAATTCATTGAGAGTACAATGTGTGTTCTCTGACCCCAGCCATATGAAATAGGAAAGGAGAAGTGAGCTGCATGGAGGACAAGCAGTGGCAATGCCAACAGGTCTCTTTTGGTTGCTGTCCTTTGGCTTTGACAATGTTAGTGAATTGTTTTTGTACAACTGTAGAGAAGGGCTCATTTTTCTGTGTAAGTGCACATTGTGCAAGAGCAGAATGCGGTCACTCGCGTAAAGGCAAGCCAGTGGCTGAAGTGGGCTGTCCCTGTGCCCCATGCTGTATGCTGTGGAGGGCTGAACAAAAATGTGAATGACACGCTGACATATCGCTAGATGAATAGAGCTGACTGAAAGCTCCTATCCGAAGGTATATTATATGCATTTCATTTTAGTAAAATCAAAATGTCTTTGCTCATGCCATTTCAAAATGAGTTGTGAGAACTGGGACTTGTTAGAACTCTTTGGTGACTCAAACCTGAGGGTGGGTCTTATCGAAATACTACATGTGTTCAGTAGTCTGCAGTCTGGGCGCGGTTTCTTAGACCGTGTCAGGAAGCGTGAGCAAGACGATGACATGAGCATCTCAGAAAGCTGGTTAATATTTGTTGATCTTTCCCTGCATCATATGTTGCTGAATCCCTTTGTGGCCTGGGTATTTCCATTAGTATTTAATATGATACTACATTTTCCTCCCTCTCCCCCACTAGTTTTGAGCGACGGACTAAACCACGAAATGTTTTAAGGGGCAGGTTTATAATGGAGATGTTTCACACATAAATATTTTACTTAACTTAAGGTTAACTGATACATTTCTTCTGGGAAAGGCTGGTTATTGTGAAATGATGGCATATGCACCATGATGTCATTGATTGGCCAATGTAAGTATTTTTTAAAGTAATTGTGATCGCCCTGTGCTTTGATTGTAATAGAGACGCTTTTTACGCGTTCATCAACCAGAGAACATAATCGGTAATGAAGCTCGCATAATTCCTTGAACAAATCAGCTGAGCTGGAAAATTCAAAGGAGTCGATGGTGTTAATGATCTGCCATTTACTAGATTTGTGTGTTTTTAATTAGAGCATGAAAATAAGAAAGTAAATGGGTCGCTTGTCTCTACTGACCAAGGCTTGGATGCTTCTAAAGACACATTAAATATATGTATTAAGGCAATTGTTATGAATGCAAACTTTTTATGCCAATTTTAAAAGTATATGATTGACATTTAACAATTTGATAAATTAATATCGAATGTGTATTGAATTAAAAACCTGATCATTGGAAATATGATATGGTAAATGATATAGCTTTTATGACCTTTTAATCCTAATAATCGTAAAAAACACACATTTTATTTACCCCAGCCAATAGTTTAATCTTAAAAAGTTTTAGTGGGAGTGAAATCCTATGGGAATATTTTGCTTGAAATTAAAGGATTAAAGGAAGAAATAAATATTAAACGAAATACAGTTAGCATAAAGATATTGATTTGAAGTGAATATTCGGACCAATAAAATCAGTGCCTCACTTCAATCAATTAAATTATTTATTATTTATGTTTTGGAACTCAACTGAGATCAACATAAAGAATACAGAAATATATCCTTAAAATGATCATCATTACAACATAATAAAAAATTCTGAAAAAGGGCACATTCATAAAAATATATATATGATACAGTAGTGAAATGTAATGTTTCATCTATTCAATATTAGGTTACACAACTACATATACATGTCCATCAAGAAAGCAAATCCGAATGATTAACAAGTATAGTGCAATACGCTCCATAGTCGTCTCGACTATGGAAATGTTTTACTTGCCGGTGCCAATGAGACTTTACTAAATTAATTGCAGGTGGTGCAGAATACTGCAGCCAGACTGGTGTGTAATCTTCCGTCTGGCTCTCCCTCTGCCCCAATATGTCACTCTCTACACTGGCTACCTATAAGGAAAAGACTCCTCTTTAAGATGTGCTGTCTTACCTATAAAACCCTGAACTGTAAGGCTCCAAGTTACCTACAAAATAGAATCGGTTACTATCATCCGACTAGAGTGCCGAGATCTACAGACAAAGCCCTTCGTCAAATTCCACAAATGTTTACCTTCAGATTTGGAGGAAGGACTATTTCCTACTTAGCCCCTTTCTATTGGAATAAACTCCCCCTAACAATTTGCTTATACAGAGAGCTGGGAATGTTTTTAAACTCTTAAAAAACGGGCTGTTTTTGTCAGTTTTCCCTAGTCATATACTTCAGCAGAAGCCCTGAGATATTCCTTCGGGGAAGATTTGCTGCGCTGTACCAAGAGAGCATAACATAGTAAAATACTGAACCTTACAATGTGCAAGTGTGCAGAAGCAGTACAAAATACAGTACACGCTATGATAAAGTGCTGAAGACCTAAAATGCAAATGCACAAGACAATCTAACTGAGGCAGATAAAGTGCTATAAGGATGTGCAACTGCAAGAAAGGAATATACAGTTCAGTCCACTCCAGTATTGAAGTGCAATAATTCAGATATATGTAGCAAAAACCCCACATAGGTTACAGCATATAGAGCACTAACAAAACATACAACTGCATAATAGAGTTTACGATTCTGTGCAAATCAGAACAAGGCGCAAAGAGCCATTGCTCATATACATAGAAGACTAAAACACAATTAAAAAACCTTTTAAAAAGTTGAACATTTTTGCCCAAGCCATTTCAGTTGGGGGAGCAAAAAAACATTGGGAAGCCTCAACGGCTGAAGTTATATTATGTTTCATAAAGATTGGTCTAAAGAAAGTGGCGACATGCAGAATGAAGGTATGGGCATACAAAAATCATGTGATTCAAGTCTTGAACATGGCAAAGATCACAGAACTTCTCATCCTTCGGAATACCTTCCCATATTCCTGTGATAACTCGTAGAGGGAGCAAATGTAACCTCAATAACAAAACGATTCTCATTACACCATGTGGGAGATTCCAAAAGAGGTAGGGTTGGGGATTTTTACAGATGCTATTTTCTATTAAGATCTTATTCCTCGCATGCCGTAAACTGAGAAAAATATCCCTTTTCCTACTCACTATGTACAATATTTTTTTTATCAGACTTCAAAAAAAAGAAAAAGGGTTTGGGAACGATAAATCTCCACTTTGGACAATCTCGACCATTTCCAATGCTTTTGCATAAGAAGAATAAAGTGCACTTCATTCTTTAATACTATGGAAACTTTTGTGCTTTAATGCTGCTCGAATAGAACCCATTTTGTCTCCCAGCAAACTGTTCCACCACCTCAGAACAGCTGCCGTAGCAAGCACAGCTGTAGAGGGTAATCCAAATTCAAGTCGAAGAGCAAACGGGGAAGCCAAAGAGTTCAATTTGCAAATTTGACGTCATATGTGCCCCGCAACTAGCTCAAAAAAGGTCCAGTCCCACACACCCATCACTTCACAGGCATAACTCAGTGTGGGCAGGATTTTTATCTTGTAAACTGATAAGACTTGTGCAAAATGCCTTTTCCCACAACACTTATACAATCTATGGATAGCGGAAGCCTGGGACAATGCCTTACTTTTTCAGTGGTTTATATGATCTTTATTAAGGCAATTGCTTGAAAAGATCCTGCCCAGATAAAAATAAAATTGCACTACTTCCATCTTGGCACTCCCCAAGAACCTTTTACATTTTGCCTGACTCTGACCTCCTTCTTTCTAAAGGTTATAATTTTACTCTTGGAAGTATTTATAGTTAGAAAGAGTTCCTCAGTGTATTTTTCCAAAGCACAAAGACATCTTTGGTGGCCTATTGAAGTTAGGTCCAGTAAAATAACATTGTCAGCTTAAAGAAGACAACCGACGTTCATTAGACCAAGGATCCCCTTTTACCAGACCAACTCTGCAAGGCAAATCATGAGTATAGAGCGAAAAGAGAAGTGGCACCAGCAGGCACCCTTGCTTTAAGCCATTCTGCTTCACCACTCTTCACAACAGGCATTGGTTCCCTCCCATAAAAACCTGAATCCAGGTGGAGGAGTGAAGGGCAATTATTAGCCTCAGAAGGTGAGCATGAATTCCCAGCGCTGACAATTTTCTCCACAGCATCCCCCGGTCAACCCTGTCAAACCCTGTGGAGAAATCAATAAAAGCAGAATACATGGGCATGCCTCTGGACTGAGGGTACTTTTCTATAAGAGTTTGTAGGGCCTTAATATTATCACGGGGACCACAATTCTTACGAAAACCCACCTGCTCTACAGGTATGGGGTTATTTCCAAATGCCCATTCTTGGAGATGAAGTAAAATGCTTTTGGCAAGCAATTTGCCTGTCGCATCCAGAACAGCAATTTGTCTATAGCTAGCGGGGGAAGTCTTTGGTCCTTTTTTGTATAGGGGAACACCAGTACTTCCTTTCCAGGAGGATGGGATATCATCAGATAGTTAGCAATACTGAAACAATGAACATAAAAAAATAGCCCATAAAGAAGCCTACTGTTTAATAAGTGCTACCAGGAATTTATCAGAGCCCATGGCACCCGAAGTTCTTGCACCTTTAATAAATTCCTCAATCTCCTTACCAGAAGGCACACCATACAATTCCATGGAGTCTACGTCGGCGCTTAGAACAGGCAAAACACGGTGGAGGAGGCAAGATGGCGTTCGGCTAACATCACCGCTGTGATGCTCCGCTGAGCATCCCCCGTAAACTTACCTAAAAACTTGTTTCTCAGAAAACCTTCATGGCAAAACAATATTCCTATTATCCTTAGAAACAAATCCGACCAGGGAATGCTGCAGGAAACACGAAAAAGGCGTTCTCTTTTCTCTCTGACCTGTTTGTTTTGGGCTGAAGGCAAGCATCTCCTCTGCCTCGAGGACGTCCGCCGGGCTCTGACTTCACGGATTCATTCTGGCCTGCGTGAGTCTCCAGTGGGTCGGTGGAACTGCAGGAGCTTGGCTAGGCGCTGGAGCGTGCTCCCTCTCCAGAGGAGAATCTCTCAGCTGAAACCACCGCACGGGGGCCGTCATGGAGATTCTTTGAATACCGGTGTATCTTCTGAATGGTTTCTCTTCAGCACTCAGGAGAATCAAGTAAGAATGACTGGCAGAGGGGCACGCGCAGTGAAAGGCAAAAGTGCGATGATATCCTTACAGGGCAGCACTACTTTGGCAGCAACTCGACAGAGAAAAGCAGATACCGTGGTGACGAAAGGCAAGAGTGGGGGAGAAAAAGGAGAAAAGAGGGAGTGTGCTGACAAGAGCCTTGGGGAAACTGACATAGCAAACATCGCTATTATTAAAAAAGCCCCGCTCGCTTAAATAAAGAAATTGATTATTCCCAGCCTTTGATCACAAGCAGCTTTGGTGCTGCGAGCGGGGGGGCTACCGCCTCCATACAGCCAGTTGGATCTCCTGGCGTAACGATGGAGGAATCTACACAGATGGAAGGAGAATTAATAGATTACTCCTCACCGGTTGTTCTGAGTGATGTGCAGCCCCCGGATACCCCCTTCCCTGTAATCCAAGGTAAAAAGATAGTTGACCTGGTACTGTCTGCTCCGTTAGAAAATGCTCCCGTGGGCAATACGGACAATACTGATAGTCACAACAACAACATTATCATCCCCCGGGACAGGCCAACTATTTCGGAGGAGGGTTTAAATGTTGCACTATCTTCGCAAATTGCTTGTAGCACACGGCAAGACCACATGCTGAAAACACCTGACAATCAGGATCAATTTTACTCTCTCACAGAGGACTCAGAGATGTCAGATATTAGTGTTTCCCTGTCAAGCGGTGAGGAGGAGGGCAAGTGGCATAGCAGCTCTAATACTGACCCGTAGAAACTTAAACATGCCTTCAAAAAATTACAAAAGAAAAAAAGCAGGGTCCGTCATAAAAAGAATGATGATCTATCGGATAAAGAGGATGCCTCAGATTTGAAGTGGGATTATAACGATACATCGCTCACGAGTTGCTCCAATACCCTGACTGCCTCTGGGGGAAAGTATACAATTAATGGTATCGACCAAGCGGGGACACGCGGTGATCAAAGGAGTGAACCAGCCTTAACAGACATTCTACAGTCTATTAAAAGCTTTCAGGCAGAAGTTAAAACTGATAGTCGTAGATCTCGCTTGGCAGCAAAGAAGTTGCAGGGGGCAGTCAGGAAAGTGGGAAAAACATGTGCAGAAATTGTAGAGCGAATGGCGTCAGTGGAAGAAAGAACGGAACAACTAGAGAAGGATGTTACCTCGCTTAACACCAAGACTGATGAGCATGCAGGGGCGGTTAAGGACCTTATGTGGAAGCTGGAGGAACAGGAAAACCGGCAGAGACGCAACAACCTCCGCTTCCTAGGGATTCCAGAAGGTGTCGAAAAAGATGATCCCAGGAAGTTTATGATTACGCTTCTCAGAGGTTCTTTTCCCGAGTTACAATCCTGGGATTGGGACAAGGAAATTCAGAGAGCCCATAGATTTCCTCTGCTACCCGGGAAACGTAACTTAGCATCCCAACAACATCCTCGCGCCATGCTCCTGTTTTTGGGAAATTTCCTGCTCCGGCAAGCTCTTTATGATCTGGCTAGACCCACAAGCAAGCGATCGTTTGATGGAATAACCTTTTTTACCAGGCCCGATTTCGCACATGCTACAGTGGAGCGTAGGTGGAGATTGAGGCAGTTCTTCGATCCCTTTCAGAAGCTGGGGGCAATGGTATACCTCCAAAATCCTGCCAGACTTAAAATTGTTCATCAAGGGATTACTCGTAGTTTTATCTCCGAAGTACAGGCCCAAAACTATCTGGAGGAAATTTCGGGACATAAGTCACATAAGTAATGGTTCAACAACCTGTATTAGAATGTGGTATGGAACATCGGAATTGGAGGTCTGGACTTAAGCGAGGGGGCCATAGGGTGCTTTTTGTTTCTCCTTCTCTGTGTGTTTTTCTCTCCTTCTTCTCTGTTTGTTTTTGTCACTGCCTCCGTGGACTAATTTCTCTTCCTGACGACTTGTTTAACATAAGATCCTGTGTCGGGGTTTGGGTGTCGGTCGGTTGGTGTTTTTGTTGCAAGGTTATTTTTTTTTTTTAGGGGGGTGTCTCAGTGGGAGCACATGGGGTCCTGCGTGACGGATGTCATACTCCTGGCCCGGCGCTGGCCAGGTAACCTCCAATAGTGGTGGTGGGTGGGGGGGTGGGAGAGGGAGGGTAGGGTGGGAAGGGCGGAAGGTCAGACAGGCTGCTATTCTGAGGAAGCGTAAGGGCAACCTTAATAGGGTAAATTGGTTTTCGGGTATTATCAGGTTATGGTGTAACAATGGGGCCATGTCAAATGTAGTGCAAATATTTGGATTACTTGAACTAGTGAGATGGGGGTGTTAAAAGTGGTATCTTTAAATATATGTGGCCTAAATGATATCAAAAAGAGGCAAATTGTTGCGATAGGATTACAAACTATGGGCACGAACGTTGTCTGTTTACAGGAGACTCGTATAGAGGGTTCTACAAACACATATTCTTAAAACATTGGGGTATAGACTGGTTTGTGCCACATCACAGGGGGCTCGGGTACGGGGAGTTGCTATTTTAGCCCGGGGTTCAGGATATACTTTTACCGCTCTAAAGCCGATAAATTTGGCCGTTGGGCAGTTACAGAGTGCCAAGATGGACAGGGGCAAAAAATAACACTCTGTGCCATATATGGAAGCAATAGTGACGACCCGTCAGTTTTTAATGAGATATCTAACGAGCTCACGCACTGGCCTTTACCTTTACTGATCTGTGGGGATTTTAATATCAATCTTCCCAGTAACTGGTCAATGAAGGACGATTGGCGTTATAATGGCCGGAAACCTAAAGTGTTTAAGGCAGTGAAACATATGTGCTATACACATGGGCTTGTAGATGGATGGCAGACCTCCAATCCTAATGATCCTGGGTACACCTTTTTCTCCAACCCACATAGTACTCACGTAAGAATAGACTATATTCTGATGTCTAATTCACTTAGATCTAAGTTTCAAATTGCAAAGTTGCCCCGAATTCTTTCAGACCATAACCCTTTAATTTGTACTCTGGAAATCTCATCAGGAAATATAAACCCTAGATCATGGACATTTGAGAAATCCTTGCTTTTAGACGACAAATATTGCGCTCACATGAAAGAGTGGATCCCTAACTTTTTGAAGGATAACATTGGGAGTGTATCAATTGAAGTTTTATGGGACGCTCTAAAAGCAGGGATTCGGGGAGAAACGATGCAATATTCATTGAAGTTTAACAAACTGGCTAGAGAATCCCTGAGGGAATTACAGGAAAATCTGGGATTGGCCGAAGAAGAACTGATAAGGGTGACCAGAGGGATTCAAGGGTTAGAAGAAATAACTAGAATACAGAGCCAGGTGGCAATTGCAAAAGCTGCAATTACAAATATTTTTACCGTCAAAGCCATAAAAAAGCCGCAGCACATAAAGAGATGCTATACGAGGTCAATGAGCAGGTCGGCCATCAGCTGGCTATACGTATGAGGCAACAGGTTTCAGTTAATTTGATACGTGAAATACAGGATCCAGTCGAAGGCTATATATCTGATCCAGAACGCATTAGAGAGGCATTTTGGCGATTTTATAGTACCTTGTATACTGAGGAGGGGAGGGTGATCTAGAAAATATTGAAAAATATTTGGACAGTGGTGGCTTTGATAGGTTCGATGTGGAAGACCAGTCTACTTTAGATGAAATCCCTTATATAGAAGAAATGTTAATTACAATCAAAAACTTACCGAAAGGGAAAGCAACTGGTTTGGATAATATACCTTCGGAATTTTATTCAACGTTTCTAGATCAGATTAAGGATATTTTATTTGACTTAATCGTACATATTTTTAAAGGGGACAGCCCCCTAAGTCCTGGTCTAGGGCAAAGATAGTCATTTTTCTTAAAAAAATAAACCTCCAGATCAGCTAGGTTCTTACCGCCCCATTACTCTTATTAATACGGACTCTAAGATATATTCAAAAGTGATGGCGAATCGAATCGCCCCTATCATTCATAAAGTAATTGCTAAATACCAGCATGGCTTTGTACCAGGGAGATCAACTATTAATCACATCCAGAGAGTGATCACTTTATTTGATAATACGGACGTTACAGGAGACCCAATGGCATTGGCTCTTCTTGACGCCGAGAAGGCCTTTGACAGGGTTTCCTGGCAATTTTTGTGGGCCGCTATGTCCAGGGTCGGAATTAAAAGGGGTTTATTCAGGCAGTGCAAAAACTATATGTCAATCCTAGGGCAATGGTGATGGTGAATGGTAACCTCACCAAAGAGCTGATCATTTCTCGAGGAACACGACAGGGGTGCCCTTGTTCGCCATTGCTTTTCGCGATCTACATTGATCCCTTCATACGTAGATTGGAAGGAAACAGAGAAATAGCACCGATTTTGACACAAGAATATTCGACCAAGATTTTGGCATATGCCGATGACATAGCGGTCGTGACAGCTGATCCCAACACAGCCATGTCGGCTATTGAAAGTGAGGCTCATAAATTTGGGTTAGTATCGGGATTCGCGCTCAAACAGGGTAAAACACAGGTTGTGCTGAACAGTAAAAGTGAGATGCGCGACCCCCGAGTGGTTGATAAGGCTACATATTTGGGTATTTGCATTACGTCTAATCTTGGGAATATGGTGGACCTAAATATGAAGCCAATGTTGGGTTCAATGCAGAAAGATCTTCGTCGCTTAGACAATTTACATTTATCTTTAATTGGTAGGGCTAATGCATTGAAAATGGTTTTTTTCCTAAAATTTTATATTTATTTAGAGCAATATGCTTAGAATTTTCAGATCAATGGTTTAAATCTATGGAGCGCACTTTTTCAAGCTTTATCTGGGCATATTCACAACCCCGGCGAGCGTATAAATTTTTGACCCTTTCCAAAGAGAGAGGAGGATTAGCCCTCCCAAACCTTAAAGCATATTATTGGGCATCTGTGTTGCTTTATAGTAGTGAGCTATTACAGAACATTGGGATGGAGACTATAATTGGGGGTGACTCGCCATCTATTTTTCAGCTAATTTTGGGCAGTAAAAGCTGCGGATATCTCTGGCGACATTTACATGATAGCTACCATAAAAAAGTGAAATTTAAAATACTGATTAATGGGTTTAAGGTTTGGAAGGTTGTAAGAAGAATGTTCGGTATTGGACGCGTATCATTTTATACTCCCTAAGGGATAACCCAGTCTTGCCGGATATTTTTAAAGATAACTGCATTAACAAATGGAATGCAGTAGGAATAACTCATATAGGGTGCCTCTTTTCCCTGTAGGGATTCAATCCTTTGAAGAATTAAAAAAAATTTCAATTGGACTGGCGGGATTTTTTTAAATATCTTCAAATTAGAGACTTTTTATCACGAAGGGTGGGGGAAAGGGCTCCGCCTGAAAAAATAACCTTAGTGGAAACATTAATTCACATTAAAAAAGCACTATTGGGGGAATATATTCCCTTTTAAATGAATTGTTTCCAGATGATTTGGTGAAAACATCACAAAAGTGGCAGGGGAAAATTGGTATAACTATAGATGAATTTAATTATGCCTATTTAATGTCTCAAACAATTCTTATGTCCACAAAACTGCAAGCACAATTTTATAAAACATGTTTTTTTTTATATTATACTCCAGATAAAATCGCCAAATGGGGGAGTGGCAAGGGGACTTGTTGCCCTAGATGCATGTTATTTAACGCTGATTGTGTACATATTTATTCTTCTTGTGATGGCCTGACGTCGTTAAAGCAAAATATTGAGAAATTCCTGTCTGCCGTATTGCAAAGTGATGTAGTTTTGTCTAGTGATGTTATTCTATTGGGTGTCACAGATCTGAGTAATCCCAGAATAGGTCATGAACTTATTTTTATCGCCATGGCAGTGCTAAGACTGTGTATAGCCTCGGCTTGGCTGGATCCTATTGCACCGTCTTTCTATCAGTGGTTAGCTAGGTTATTAGCAATTTCTAATTTGGAAGCTGCTATTTATAAACGGAAAGGTAGGAAACTGCGTAAAAGGGGGTTGAGAGTCTGGTCTCCTCTACTAGAATGGTGCCAATCCCAAAGTAATATCTAGTGGTATATTATTATGCAGTCTGTTTAATTACATGGTATGTTGAGTTATTATTCAATCTTGAGGATAATGTACCATGTTTATGAAATTATAAAGTTATGCAATTATGAGATTATGAAATGATGAAATTGTACTTTTAGCCTATCTGACCTGGGAGGGTGGGGGGCGGGTTTCGGGGAGCTTATATTGTTGGAAAAAACTAAATAAAGATATTTAAAAAAAAAAAAAAGAACAGGCAAAACACTACTAGCGGTGACAGTGCTGCGCTTTACAAAACACTACTACTTGAAGTGCAAGCATATAACTGAGAAATATACGGGGTCCACATATCCGATATCAGGTTTGCTTGGGCTGTGACTCTAGAGTCGCAGTATTGTGCTATTAAAGCCAATATTTATGTGGTTTATTGAAGGTGGCGGCTTCTCTCAAATCCGTCCACTTCCTATCCTCCTCCTTTCTACGTTCTGCCACCTTCAGTCTTGTTCTCTTACACTTAAGGCGATTGATCTCCCCCTGTCTTGAGATCGTAAGGAATTTAAATTGCTTCCTAATGAGGGAGTCTGTTTTGTAATTTACCTTTTTTTTGCAGCCCGTTCAGTCTTAATGGGTGATTTAGATCTTTTACCTCCATCTTTACTCCGAAGGAGGTCACTCAATCAAACAGCATTTGTAAAGCACAGCACTGTCACCCCTAGGGGGTATCTGGGTGCTGTGTCTCCGTCGAAGAGCCAGGTCTTGAGTTTCTTTCTGAAGTGTGCCAGCAAGGAGGCTGTATGGAGCTGGAGGGGAAGGTCCTTCCAGGTCTTGGCAGCGATGTAGGAGAAGGAGTAGCCACCGATGCTGCTATGATGGATACACGGAGTGTGTGCGAGGTGAAAAGGAGTGCAGGTGTTTAGCGGGTTGGTGGAAATTCAGGTGATGGTTGATGTAGGCAGGTCCTAGGTCATGGAGGGCTTTGAAGGCGTGCATGAGGATCTTAAACTGGCATTGCTTTAGGATGGGGAGCCAATGGAGGTCTCTCAGTTTGGGGGTAATGTGGGTTCATTTGGGGAGGTCCAGGATGAGTCTCGCTGCAGCGTTCTGTATGATCTGGATTCTTATGAAGAGCTGGGTGAAATGCTGGCATAGAGGGCGTTGCCGTAGTCGAGGCAGCTGGTGATGAGGGCCTGGGTGACAGTCTTTCTGGTGTTTGTTGGGATCCATCTGAAAATTCTGCGGAGCATGCAAAGTGTGTAAAAGCAGGAGGAGGCGACTGCATTGACTTGTCGTTTCATGGTCAGTTGGCTGTCAAGGATGATGCCAAGGTTGCATGCATGGTGGGTCGGTGTGGGTATAGGTCAGAGTTCTGCAGGCCACCAGCTGTGGTCCCATGTGGAGGTGGTCTTCCCGAAGATCAGTTCTTTAGTTTTGTCGGAGTTGAGTTGGAGACAGTCGTCTCTCGACCATTTGTCTACGTTGGTCATGGCGTTGCAGAAGTTGGTTTGGAAGGGTCCTTGGTGAGCGAGAGGATCAGTTGGGTCGTCTGCATAGGAGATTATGTTGAGTCTTTGGGATCTGACGACGTCTGCGAGGAGGATCATGTAGATGTTGAACAGGGTGAGGCTGAGGGTTGATCCTTGTGGTACGCTGCATATGATGTCTTTAGGTGCAAAGGTGAAGGGAGGCAGTCAGACGCTCTGTGTACGTCCTGTAAGGAAGGAGAGGATCCACTTGAGGGCGTCTTGCTGTATGCCTATGTTGTAGAGTCTGTTGATGAGGGTGTTGTGGGAGACTGTGTTGAATGCCGCGGAGAGGTCGAGGAGGATGAGGGCAACATTTTATCTGTGGTCGAGGAGTGTTCTGATGTCGTCTGTAGCAGCAATCAGCACGGTCTCAGTGCTGTGGTTGGCACGGAATCCTGATTGTGAGGCGTCCAATAGGTGGTTTTGTCCTAGGAATTGGATGAGCTGCTGGTTGATGGCTTTCTCAAGTACTTCGGCCGGGTAGGGGTGTAGGGAGATCGGACAATACTTTTTAAGATCGCTGGAGTTGGCGGAGGCTTTCTTTAGGAGGGGTCTGCGTGTTTCCATCTGTCTGGGAAGATTGCTTTGGAAATGGAGGTGTTGAGGATGCTGGTGAGTTGCATGCTGATTCGGTTCATTGCAAGGTTGTAGAGGTGGTGGGGGCAGGGGTCGGTGTGCGGCCCGGAGTGGATGGATGACATGATGACTGAGGTGGTCAAGGCGGTGAGCGGGGACCAGGTGGTGATGGTTTGGTTGACGTTCGCTGGTTGGTTGAGGTCGTTGGTGTAGAGGGTGGCAGGTTGGAGGTTGAAATTGCTGTAGATGTTGGTAATCTTGCTGTGCAAAAAGTCAGAGAGGGTGTCACAGAGTTCTTGGGAGGGGTTGATGGTGTTATCTATGGCTGTCAGGTTGGAGAATTCTTTGACTATTCTGAAGAGTTCCTTTATGTGATTGGCTGAGGAGTCGATGAAGGTGGTGATAGTTGCTTACTTGGCTTCCTTGATGTGCCAGTGATAGTTGTTGAGGGCTGTTTTGTGAGCTGCTCTGTCAGCTGGGTTCTTGGTGGCGTGCCATCGTGTCTTCAGTTGGTGGCAAGTGTGCTTGGTGGTCCTGAGTTCTGGGGTGTACCAGCTGGCATGTTTGGAGGTCTTGTTAGATTTTGTAGGTTTCAGTGGGGTGACCCTGTTGGTGATCCAGTCTGTGAAGTTCTGGACAGCCTGGTCGAGGTCTGTTAAGGCCTCAGGTTGTGAGGTGGTGAGGGCTTTTGACCACTGAGTTTCGTTGCCCTTGCTCCAGCTGCGGTGGGAGGAGATCTGATGCCTGGTGATGTTGTGCTGAGCGTTTGTAATGATGAAGTGTATGATGGTGTAGTCAGTCCAGGTGCGGTCTGTGGGTTGGCTGAGTTTGATTCTGTCGCTGGAGGTGAAATTTGGGGTCGAGTGTGTGTCCGGCTTTGTGCGTGGGTTCGGTGACCACTTGGGATATGCCGATGTTGTCCAAGTTCTCCAGGAGAGCGATGGAGTTGCCGTTGTTTGGGTCATCGATGTGGAAGTTGAGGTCTCCGAGTAGGATGTAATGGTGAGAGTCGATTGCTACGGGGGTGATGAGGTTGGGGATGGCATCGCAGAATGTTACTCGGGGTCCTGGGGGTCTGTAGGCCAGGGTGCCTCTTATCGTGGTCTTCACGTTAGTTTGAAGAAGGAAGTTGAGGTGTTCCATGAGAGGCGCGGGGTCCTCGTTGATGATGGTGCATCTTATGTTTTCCTTGACGATGATGGCCAAGCCTCTGCCTTGTGTGTTGACGCGATCTCGGTGTATCATCATGTAGCCTTCGGGAGTGGCAGTGGTGATGTCAGGGTTGGAGGAATGGTTGAGCCACGTTTCGGTGATGGAGGCAGCGTCTGTGGAGAGGGTGGTGATGGTGTCCCAGATTTCTGTGGCATGTTTGCAGAGTGAGTGGGCATTGAGCAGGATACAATGGAGCTCTTGCAGATTATTCTTGGTCTTGTGGGCAGGAGTGGTGCAGGCTCTTTTGTAGGTTGTGTCGCAGGAGAAGTGGCAGTCCCGGCGGGCGAAGGGTCCTTTGGTAGATCGTGGGGAGGAGGAGACACAGCTGTTGTTTCAGCGCCAACTGCCTTTCATACCAGGAGATGGGATCATGTAATGACAGATCAGGTGGCCCAAGCTTGCTATTTTAAGACATTGGCCCAAAGCCTTTAAATTATTACATGAGCAAAAAGTGCACCTGTTTGATTTGTTATAAACAGCATTATCTTTCTTGGAATTCCAAGAATCAAGAGTCTTATACTTTAGGTCAACGGACACAGAAAGAATACTAGGATCGCTTAAATCAGTCCCCAATATCTCCAACTGCGAGAAGGCACTGAACATTTGATGGGACACTATCATATAGTCAATTAAGGATTGACCACGAGGGGAGGGAAAAGCATAGGAAGCAAGAGAGTCTTCAAGGAATCTGCCATTCAAAAAAACGAATTCATACAGTCTCAAACTTTCCAGGAAATGTAAGCGCCGCCTATCTGATCTAACTTTCAGGTATGATGTATACCTCATCCATTTCCGTATTACAGAATTAATACACGCTGAATTTGATACTTTAGCAATTATAACCAAAGGACATTCTTCCAAAAGACTGATGTTATGAACAAATGAAAACATAGAGTTAACTAAATTACCCTTAGGCTTACCAGGAGGGATAAACAAATTTACAAGCAAACAAGATGACAATCCGCCACTCTCATTGAACATGGCCAGCTTTAAACAAAGCCAAAGGTTTGTGGGCGCGTTACAAAATTCAGTTTCAAATTAGATTGACCTAGACCCACCATATTCCAGGATAATATTTTGCCCCAAGTGTTACCTCGGCAACATTGGATGCTTTGCAATGTTGCTGGTCCCATTCAGTGTGCCTGCTAACCAACTCCTATTAGCTAGCTCATCTCCCAGCTCAGGGTCCCAAGCACTCAATTCCTCCGTTTCTGCAACATTTATAACTCTCCTCCCAGTTCGTCTACCTACAGAAATAGTGATGTCCTTCGTAATACAGACCCCCTCTGTATTGGACATTTTAAAAACATTATCAATATCTTTACTTGGTCCCTGTCTTAGGGCCTGAGTTTCCAATAATGAGTGTAAAATGAAGTGCTATTGAAAGGCCCAATCCACAATCGAACAAAATGACATAGTCCAGCATATTTGAAATTGGACCAATTTCAGGACTCTTCAGGCCCCCTTTTAGATTATCATGCTGTGTCTCGGACCCATACTGAAGCATCTGTGACGGAGGTAAAAACGGTTGTGCCTCCCAATTAAGGGGTCTATCGGGCCTTAGTTTGTGTCGTGTAGGCAGTTTCACGGGAAAGAGGGGGGCGGCAACTAATGATGGCAACTCTGAATTCCACCCCAACACTTGGGACCCCATGTGTTCTACTTCGGCCCCCGTGGCACCATGATTCCCAAGCCCTCTCCCACAACCACCATCTTGACAAACCTCATCCTTATAATCATAAGTCTCATAAGTAATTTCCCCATTATGGGGAACTGGCCCCTTTTTCTGACATGAGATGTTGGAACCTTGCTCCTCCAATACATTAGATGATGTAGAAAGGATAGAAATTTCTGAACAACCAGGCACCAAACCCTGATGCGAAGGAACATTGTCTGGCATTTCAGTTTTTGCAGAAGGATCAGGAGATATAGATTCTACAGAAATACTTGTAAACCTTAGTTTTTTTAACTTCTATTGCATAATATGAAGTTTCTCTTTCCTCTTCCCCATGGGCACATTTATCCAAGAACTCCCTGAAGTGGCCCCCACCCCTGTGGAGCCCCATTGGAGGGTACTAAGGGAGGATCAACAATAGACCGAACATGGGTGGAAAGAGTCCCACAAGGAAGAATTACTGCTTTGTTAAAAATCTGAAAGACAGATAAAGGTTTATCCGCCGACTGGGCTTCTGTTACATCCGGGTTACACCACTGAAATAAAGATTTTAATGAATACGCATTGTCCTCCATCTGTTTTGCTTTGGATTTTACAAAAGATATCTTTGCAGGAGGATCACCTGACCAGCACGGCTTACCCACTTTTATACCAAAATCTTTAGACCCACCATTGGCCACTTTTATCAACTTGAGTAACCTGCAATTCCGTCTCTTTTGCCTTTTTGCACCAACATTTGACAGAAACCAGAAGTGGTAAGGCTTTGAACCCCCCAAAAAATTGGAGACAGCACATACAACACATGATTGGAATTAGAAACTGATCTTTCTAGCAAGAATAAAATAGAAGATAAAACTTTCTCAATACATAGCAATATTTTGGATGAGGCACCCCCCCCCACCTTCCCCTTCCAGGTTAAACAGCTGCCCAGTCCATTATGCTGTTGAGGACATGAGTGATTCGCAGTTCATTGAGTTCAACAAAGCTAAGGAGCCCCTTATGGAGGGTGTACTGCACAGAGCAGGCAGAGATGGACGACTGGGCGCAAGTTGCGAGGACTGGCCAAATCGCCACCCCCTAAAGGGGACGATGATTTCAGACATGCCTCCATCAGCCGATTCTTATTGTTGAACAAACCTAAGTCCGACAAAATAAAGTCCCCTCACCGTGCCTCTCGCTGAGGACTCAGGGAGATTTTCCATTGAGATCATGTCATTTAAAACTGGAGAAACGCCCACCAGACTATGACCAAGGTAAGAGTTGATAGGATCTTTCCGAGCGAGTCTTAGACCCTACACCCGATTGTCATGTGTGCCGCTCACGGAGTTCGATGCAATGTAGATGTTTGGTACAGGACCCAATGGAGCAACATCCAACTCCGTAGGGCCCAACTTTATGTGACTGCTTCCATATTTTGAAGAGATCAAGTGTGGTTCAGCCACCCTAGCGCCATCCCCTGCTTTTCCTAAGCCAAGAGAACTACATAATGGTCTTAACTTTGATGAAGAGAGAAAACTTTGGCCAGCTAGGACTCCCTGGCATATGGGAACACAGGGAGAAAATGAAAAATCAATGTGCGCATCAGAGACTTGATCCATGTTGGTAGTTGTCTCCGTTTTGTTCAACTCTTGCCCACTCATAGAAAAGAAGTTCGAAATGAGAGGATAAGACTTCAGATGGGACAACTGAGACATCTTCTGACAAATAGAGGAGAGGAGTTGGCCTAACGGCTAGGGCGGTCGACTTCAAATCTGGGGAACTGGGTTCGAGTCTCGGCAAGGACGCGCAACATCCTGTGATTCTGGGCAAATCACTTAATCTCCCCGTGCCTAACAAAAATGAATGTGTCCTCATGTAACGCAACTGGTTCTCTTGTAAAGCGCTCTGATACCCGATACCTTCAGGTCAAGTTCGCCGCTATATAAAACTCTGTAAAATAAAAAATAAAAAGATTTTTTTTAGTTTCAGGAGATAGTTGGGTGGATTCATTGCAGCAATCAGGCGACCAGAGTGTAATTTTCTTAATGTTATTTTTAGGGAAACCAACCGTAAAGATGGAGCTCACCAAATGATCACACAGCACTATTGAGAAACAATGAATGATATCACCAATTACTACTGAGGTGGTACCAACAGACAGCCACCCACAACTTTGATCTCAAGCTCCTGGACGATAGTCTAAGAGAAAAAGGCCTTCAAAGCAGAATGAATGGGGAGAAAGGGGCAGAGTAGGAGCTCACCCCTCACCCCTCAGCCCCACAACCTGCACCCAGACCTAGCTAGGATGCTATTGTGGGGCCCGGGCTCGCTTTCTGTTGCAGCTGAGTACAGCCACTCACTCTTCCTCATGCTCCCCTTAGCACAAGTGACACGAAATTACATGGCACTACACCTTGCCTGCGGAACAGCTGAATCCTTAAACCTGTAGACTGGATATCAGTTATACTATTCTGTGATACATGGCTTGCCAGGACTCACCAAAGCCCACCAGAGTAAACAATTGGCAGAGACTCCAGAGTATTGAGGATTCAACAATTTATGGTCCCTTATGGTCTTTTTCAAAATGCCAGAGCGACCTACCCCTCTTCATGCCTCCACAACGTATGTGCCTGACTGCCTCACCACTGCAGGCTTAGTTAAAAGCACAAAGCACTGGGGGCAGGGGTGTGTGTGTGTGTAATAGCTAGGGGGCAATAAGGGCAAAGCGCAGGCCAGGAGAACCAGCAAAAGCCAAACAAGCATTGGAAATGCAACCGTTCTCGCATTTGTTTGAGTTGGAGCTATTGCCATTGTAAATGACAATGTATTTTTCTTATGTGTTATGGAGTGTATGTATGTGGTGTGTAGTGGAACTATATGGGTGGGATTGGATTAGTTAGTTGTGTAATTGTGTGGTGTGGAATTGTGTGGAGTGGATTTGTGTAGTGGCATTATGCGGCATGGTGTGCTGTGAAAATATATGGTTAGCAATTATGTGGCATTCAGTGTAGTGGCATTATGTGGAATGGGATTGTGTGTTGTGGAGTGGTAAGTAGTTCAGTTTAATTATGTGTTGTGCTGTTGAATTTTGCGGCACAATGTGTAACTGTGTGGTGTGGATTGGATGTATGTGGTGTGTTGTGTAATTGTGTTGAGTTGTATTATTTGATTTGATGTTAAATTATGTGGTGTGGACTGGAAATGTGTGGAGCTGAATTGTGTGGCATGGAACTGTGTATAGCTTTGCGTTTTTGGTGACGGAAAAGAACAAATAGGTAGGAGCTAATCATCAGATCTGTGTGTTTAAAAAAAGGTAAGAGTTGGAGCTATTGGCATTGTAAATGACTCTTACCTATGTGTTATGGATTGGAGTGGATGTATGTGGTGTGTACCAATTATGTGGGTTGGATTGGACTTGTTAGATGTGGTATTGTGTGGTGTGAAACTGTGTGGTGTGGATTTGTGTAGTGGAATTAAGTGGTATGATGTGCAGTTGTATTATTTGGATAGTAATTATCTGTTTTTGAGTGTATTGGAATTATGGGGCGTGGGACTGTGTGTATGCATGTGGAATGGTATTTTGTGTTGTGGAGTGTTATGTAGTGGAGTTTAAAGAAGACATGTACAATTAAATGACTATTAAAAAAAGAATTAACAAAAAATGTCTTCTAGTGTTTTTTGTCCTTGCAATGCTGGCAACTTCTTCCTGCCTGTTGTAATGCTTGTTTATTATAGCTTTTTTGTTGTTATGAATGAAGGGACATAAACAATAGGAGGGTGGAGATTGAGAAATAGTACCTGAATTACAACACGAGCAGCGGACGGGCACGAGGAGAGAATCAACAGATGCCAGATTTCGAGGGCACACTGAGGTGGTGCTAAGTAATGCTGAAGTGGGGCTGAGGTGGTGGTGTGCTGGTGCAGATGTGATGTTCAGGTGATGCTGAATGATTCTCAGGTGGTGCTGAGTGATGCTGAGGTGGTGGTGTGCAGGTGCTACTGACTGTTACTGAGGTGGTGCTGAGTGATGCGGAGGTGGTGCTGAGTGACGCTGTGGTGCTGAATTATGCTGAGGTGGTGGTGCTGCGCTGGTGCTGAGTTGGTGCTGTGTTGAGGTGATGCTCTGCTGATGCTGAGGTGGTGCTGTGTTGGTGGTGGTGCACTGATGCGAAAATGGTGCTGATGTTTATGTTGTGCTGCGTTGGTGCTGAGGTGGTAGTGAACTGATGAGGAGGTGATAATGAGGTGGTGCTGAGTGATGCAGAGGGGCTGGTTCATGCTAAGGTACTGGTGCTGCACTGGTGCTCAGGTGGTGATGAGAGATGTTGAGTTGGTGCTGTGCTGAGCTAATGCTGCGCTGATGTTGAAGTGGTGCGGTATTGGTGCTGAGTTGCTGCTGAGGTGGAGCTGCTTTGGTGCTGAGGTGGTGCGGAGTCATGCTGCAGTGGACCTGAGTCATGCTGAGGTAGTGCTGCTGCACTGGTGCTCAGGTGGTGCTGCACTGATGAGGAGGTAGTGCTGCACTGATGCTGAGGTGGTGCTGCACTGATGCTGAGTTGGTGCTGCACTGGTGGTGGCTCACTGATGAGGAGGTGGTGCTGTGCCGAGTGATGCTGAGGTGGTGATGAGTGATGCTGTGGTGGTGCTGAGTGATGCTGAGGTGGTGGTGGTGCACTGGTTCTGAGGTGGTGCTGAGCTGGTGCTCAGGTGGTGCTGAGTGATGTTGAGTTGGTGCTGTGCTGAGGTTGGTGGTGCGCTGATGCTGAAGTGGTGCTGTGTTGGTGCTGAGTTGCTGCTGAGGTGGGGCTGCGTTGGTGGTGGTACACTGAGGCTGAGAGAGTGCTGTGCTAAAGCTAAGATGGTGCAGTGCTGATGTTAAGGTGGTGCTTCGCTGGTGCTGAGCTGGTACTGCGCTGATGCTGAGGTGGTGCTGAAGTGATGTTGAGGTAAGGCTGAGTGTTATGGATTCCTTCATCACCACCAACCTTTAACAGTGTTCCTTAAGGCTCCATACCACTAATGTTCAGATGCATTAAATTAGTTATAAAGCACCACACATACCAGTGTAGGGTGTCAGAGCACTTTGCATCACACACAAATTACACAGAGACAATCAATCATAAGTGAATAAATTAGTGTAAAGGAAATGTTACGTAAGACAGAGGACTTCAGGGTGTAGGAGTCACAAGTCATGCATATTGGTAGGCAGCATTGCTAAAGAGTGCTTGGGCCCCAGAAGCACAAACTCAGAATTGAAAACAGCACACCATAGTTGGGGGTTCTCTTAATAAAAAGAACCGATTTCTACCCAGATGAACCCTTTTTGCAACATTAATATCTGCTCTAATCTATACTTTGCAGTGCATGCAGTTCTATGATGACAGTTATAAATTCACTGTTCTAGGTTAGGATTTTAACTTATAAGCTGCAAGTAACAGAAAAACAGTAACCCACTGACCTATTTACATTTTTATTCATTTTGTGTTCTGCATGGTACACTTTCTTTGCAGCCGGAATATTAACCCTCTGCTACCTTGCAATGAGTCAAAACTTCTTCCACTAGACAACTCCATCTTTCCAGCAAGAACATTAATCACTGGAGTTATCTTGACATTTTTAATGTCTGGAATTACTTGAGGCCTGGAATGTGTCAGCGAGTGCTTATAAAAGCAAAATAAACTCGGAAACACAGCCCCTCTGCTCTGATGTCAGTATCCGGTGCGATCACACTGCCCTTGTGCTGGCCCTGCATTCTTGTTCTTCATTTATTTAATGTACTACATTCAAATGCACATTTTCAGGGAACATTCTTCCAGAAAGAAACATTTTGGCCTCAGCGCTAAACCAAGAGCAGAGACTTCCAACCCCTCAACCAGCAGCCAAGCACAGGTCCTGGAGGGTAGGAAAGAACGCAAGCAGCATGCATATTAAAGTATCATTTGAAGCGTTGATTTAATGGAACTGAAACAATGACTGTTTTTAAGTAGTGGTTTAACTTTTTTACATGATTTAGAGCTTCAGTAGCTAGATGGCATGCTGTTGCATTGCTTTTGTGCCCGTTTCTAGAGGAAATTAAAGGAGGCAGACTTGTACTTAAAACCACAATAATTAATTGCTTGCATTCCAAGCCAGCCTGGGAGTTGTCTTCAGGAAGAATACAAAAGAATGGCAGCCACATGGAAGGTACTGAGAGGGTTAATGCTGCAATAAAATGTAAGCAGCTACTGGTCTGAGCAGCCACATTGTAACACGAGGTTGAAAACATAAAATAGTCCCCCCACGAGCAGATCAACAGAACAAAGCTAATGATATTTTGCTAAGTCCCTGCTCCTTGGAGGAAAAAGGAGGGACAAAGAGGCAGGACTGGCCAATAGTAAGCAAGGATTTTTAAAGGACATTGAAACAAACAAATGAGAAGCAAGGAATGGCAATTGGCCCACAGAGATATATGTATACTAAAGTATACAAGAGGTCGTACGCTTACGCTCGACCTAAAAAAGATGAAACCAGCCGGCAACTAATGCAGGAAACAGCTGTGAAGAATCCAGCAGCTGAGGGAGCTGGCCGGGGAAGTGAGAGCAGAAGTAGTAGCACACCTTCTCAGTGCTCCTGCCAGCTCACAGAGGGTCCACAACCGCGGAGGCACAGTGGAGCTCACTCTCACCAGCTCTCAGAAAGCAGAAGCTGCAACTGTTTTGGCGGTACTCGTGCTCTGGCTTCCGATGCTCCAGCGGCCTCTCCTCGCCTCGCACAGATCCTCAACGTCAGTGTGTGTCACATGCGTGCTCAATCCTTCTCATCCTAGCTCTAACGACCTCATTTAAAATTATCGCTGTAGAGTAGATCTGGAAGGCTGTTATAGTGACAGGTGAGAGCATGTAAACAGAGCTAAGCACAATTTCCATTTAAAAACCCAGATTATTGTAAACATTTACTACATGACCCATAACATCATATAAAAGGAAAGCTCTGGAACTTGGTACATCCCCTTGCATAACTGAATTATTAGAATCATTGTGCTAGTATACATTGCTTCCATTCTGTGATAAAACTCTAGGACGTTTTTTGTTTAAGTTGCACATAAGTAGGGGAATTCTATTATTCGTTGCCTTTAAAAACTATAAGGGGCACCAAATGGCTCCCAAAAACACCTCATCACCATGGCCTTATCCATTTAGTACTAGCAAAAAACCTTCAATTACAAGTTTCTCCCTGTCAGACTACAATGTTACAATCAAATGTTGTTGGTAAAGGGACAGAATTGAAACATCTGGACTTATAATAGGTTAATTATTGATCCCTTTTCAAATATCTTAATATAGGTGGTCTACCTGCTCTTTTAATCGTTGTTTCAACAATTGCTGTCGTAGTGACATATTTCTTTCTCCTCCTTCTACAGTAGGACTCTTGGTGGATAATCCTCCTCTTTCACCCTTAATTTTGAAGAGTCCTTCAAGCTTGATGCCGCCAGGCGGGAACCCTGCTGGTCCAGCTCTGTCTCCACTCCTCAGCCCTGTCCTGAGTGATGCTGGAAGCATTCGAATAGATGAAGAGGAGGAGGCAAGACGGAAGGTAAGGAGAAGCAACATTGGAGGCTGATACTACTTCGTACATATAAAGCATATTCATTCAGTGAAAATGTCAAATTGGGCTCAAGCGCATCCTGTAATATGGATGTGGATGATTCAGAAAGATTGTTTCGGAAGGTTCATGAGAATGTCAAGTACTTGTTCTGTAATTACACTCTTTGGTATCCAGATATATTTGGATGTTGCCTGTTGGTTAAAGTATTGGAAAGTATTCTAACACACTGCAGAAGTCCCCGCTGTAAAAGTCACATTTGCTTTTGGGCATCACCTTTACAGATTATGGCATTAATTTGAAAGAATAAGATTTGAACAATACATTTAAGTATTAGTTTCATCTTTAGCATTTTAGTAGTTTTTAATAGTTTTTGAGAATATATATATATATATATATATATATATATATATATATATATATATATATATATATATATATATATATATATATATATATATATATATATATATATATATATATATATATATCCCATGATTACTCAAAGCCACTTGGGACCATATGTGATTCGATGGTAGCAAAAGTATAATTAATTTACAGTATATGAATGGATGGTGGACAAAGAAGAATCGGAATGGCACTTTATAAAAATCTGTTAAGTACATTGCTATAGTAATGGTGAAATAATTACTGTTTGTCTAATCAGTCAACGTCCCACCTTCTAACTAAATAGTGACATGATAATAACCAGAGAGCTGCCAAGCTGCCAGTCCATGATGTTTTTTAGAGCTATAGATCACATAAGCTGACTTTACCCCATCTATATTTTTGCATACCTCATAGGGAAAGTCATTAATTCTTCTTTTGCAAGAGGAGTACACTTTCCTGTCTGCCCAGTCCTTTGAGCAAAGAAAGTGGAAGGATGTGGAATTAATTCACTTATTTTAATTCTCTCCAATTCTGGTGAGGATTATATGGAGTTCTACCAGGAAGGGGCTTCATTTTCCGTCCTCTTTTCTTTGAAGCAAATTAAATTTGCATTTGAAGGTATGTGGTTGGGTCCCTTCTCCTTCTGCTACCAATCTGTGATCAAAAATGCCTTCCACTGATCACCTGCAGTAATTAAGAACATGTTTATTGGTTTTATAAACCAATAACATATTCTGCTTGTGCAAGTGTAAGCATCCACAAATGTATTAAAATGTGAGGTTCACTAATTTCAAACAAGGCACCAGGAAGTTCAGTCACTGCTATTAATTTCAGTAACTCACATCTTCCTTCGCGCATCCTCCTCCCCCACCCACTAACATTTGCAGGTCACTGTAACGGGTGGGCGGTACACCAGTCCAAGTACACTGAGATCTACGAAGTACATATCTCTCACATAAACTTACATGTTCTCGTCACTCCAATCTCTTACGGAAAAAAATAGTGCATCAGAGTATTCCATCTGTTTTTGAAAGTGCACTTATCCCTGTCCTGTTTGTTTTCATCCGGGCCTATACCTCTCTAGCAGTCCGTTCCCAGGCTGCATAGCCGCTGTACATACTGTGGGCCCACCTATGACCTATACATATTAAGAACATTTTTTAAATTACCTTCTAACCTAGAATGTAGTTTGAAACGTACCATATCTCTGTCTCGATCACCTCACCAGCTATCAACATGTTCCTGGCAGTGCACAAGGCAGCGTTCACGATTCCCTGGTTTCTTCTGATTGTTTGGGCTGTTATCGTATTTGATGTTGGGTAAGAATAAGGAATGATTGCAAGGCCCAACTTTCTGCCCTTTTCCCAGATATGCTCAAAACTGTGGATCTTACTTATTGTTCCTTTCTGTTTGTGGTTGCTCTTGCTTCTGGCGGCTTCAGTATTTTTGTTAAGTTCCAGTTATTTCTTATTTATTGGGTTAATGTTGATCATTATTCTAGTGATCTAGTAGTTCTTTACTTAGACCCCGGTTTTCTGTGGTTGGATGGGTTATGCCAGTGCCACTGATCTTCACTCTGATTGGCAGTGCCATGACTTTAGCACATCACTTGTCTCTTAATGGATTAGAGGTCAAGATTGTTTTGTGTTGTTTTGTTTGTAGTTACTGTAAATTAGGATTTGTATAGCACATAAAGTGATTGGTTGTGCTGTCAGTTGTAAAGCCTTTTGTTTTGTGTTTGTTCCAGCGCTACCCAACAGATAAAGCCTATTTCATTGCAAAGGAGATTCTGACGACTGAGAGAACATACTTGAAAGACTTGGAAGTCATCACTGTGGTGAGTGAGGCTGCCAGCTGCTCTTATGCACTGCATAGATTGTGCAGCATTAATCGTTTTTTTTCTTTTTACAAATATAAGATCTAGATGCAGTAGCTGTTCCTATCTGTTCTTATGCACGTGAATGGGTTTGCAGTAAGTACAGCATTAGGTGAAAGTGTAACAAGAGGTAGGAAATAAATAAATAAAATAAATAGGAAGAGCTGAAATAAGCACATTTGTCACAGGACTAACTGTCAAAAGACCAGGCACCCTCTTTCAGTCCTCTATCTATATCTTTAACTTGCCCTACTGCAATCTAACAGTCGGTGACTTCTGGCCCCCTCAGATGGTCTCCCATCAGCTGCATCCTTCAACGCAATTTAAACTGCCCCCCCCCAAGTCATTATAATAATGGGGTAACCCAATAATAGTCTTGGACCTGGGTATAAATTGGTACGGAAAACAATGGTCCTAAACCTTTCTTTGAACAATGTAAGTTTACCAAACAATAATCATTTCATTCAATTTATGAGCATGCAAAATGTCAGCTCACGGTAATCAAAACAGTCAAGTTAATAATGTGCAACAACCAATAAATTTCAATGCAGCATATATTTATTTACTCATAATTAGTAGGGGTGGGCGGTAAATTCCGTTCCGCTCGCGGAATTTGTGGAATTTTGGTAATTCCGCGGAGAACGCGGAATTACTGGAAATTCCGCGATCCGCGGCGTAGCGGAATTTTTTCCTTGTTCGCGCTTTAAAAATGCGTGTTTGCGCGCGCGGTAGCGACTTACCGGGATCCCTGCGTTCGCCGACGAGTTTTCCTATCTGTTCGCGTACGCCGCGAGAGTGTGCGATCGCGTCATTCGACGCGCCTCCGGACATCCGCGTTCGCGAACAGGAAACACGCATTGTGAGCGGGCGGGACAAGTGAAACAAGATGGCCGTGCCATTTGGCGACCGGATGGGTAAGTTCGCGAGATTTCCCCCAAGCACGCAAACAGCGTCCCTGAACACGAAAAACCCATCGCGAACGGGCGGACCAAGCAATTCCGCATGCTCGCGCAACTTTTAGAAGCTCGCGGAGATTTTTTACCGTTTTGCCGAACTTTGCAGAACGCGACTCCGCAAATTCCGCCCACCCCTAATAATTATGCTGACAGTAGATATCTTACTGTATAAGATAAACAATGAAGGAGAAAGAAAAGGTTGCTCCGGGGGAACGTGCAAAAGGGGGTGCTCTAGTGAAAAGGTATAAAATAAGGAAACGGGAAGAGTTCCCAGTGGTGCTCTGGTAAGGATGGTTAAAACAATTCGAAGGTTGGACTGATCAGAAAATATCAGTCCAGGTGGGCCTAGCCACAATTGATCAATTATCCACAAACTCTATTCGGCATATTTTACAATATTTTAGAGATGTATCATCATTTTGCACGGTGGGGTTAGGGGATTGTGGTCCAGGCCTAAATGGTGTGGGCGTCATGTAACATCTTTTTACCCGTCTAAAAGGGTACTTTTCCGTAAAGTGATCACCACACCACCCTGCACCTCGCCCTAGCATAATTGGCTAATGGGTCATTTTGCTCATCTCACTTTCGGATGAGACATAAGCCCCCAAACATGTCATCGTCAGTTTAGTGTTTATCCTTAACTTCATTTGAGGACGGTAGACGTAAGCAAATCAGAATCTTATAATGACACCAAAATCTAAATTTGTATTAAAATACCAGGCAGTCACATGCCCCACATCCTCCTTCAGATTATCAATGAATGTTCTCCTGCAGATTAGCACTAACAGTTCTCCTGCATGACAATCTTTTCCAGATTGCCATGTGATCAACCACGTTTCATTTACATTAATCTCTTGATATTTAACAAAAGACTCACTCAATGTGTACAGCATGGCATCAATCCACCAAAGTGTTAGGAGGAGTAGCAAAAGTGACATCATGTGACATTTGGCCTGTGATGACATCACAAGAAGTGACATCACAACATTGAGCCTGATGCAATATAGTAACTGATGCCGCTGGAGGCAAGCTCCACCCAATTGAGGAAGCCCAATCAGGTCAAACCCAGTCTTGAGTTGCTTATGTTCCAGCTCAGATAGGACCTGGCTTGGCAGTTTGGGCTGGACTGTTCCCATTGGAGCAAGACCAAGACAGATTTGCATATGACTGGGTCTAATCTGAGGAGGCATGTTGGGCAGAAGAACAATGAGTTGGAATGCTACCCATTCCATCACCTTTTCTGCATCTGATGTAATGCCCTAAGTGTCAATGGGTATGCACAAACATTGTCCCTTGTTTACTGTGCCACTGAAATCAAGCTAGACCTGACTGAAGAGGTCCAATCAGGCCAAAGCCTGTCTTAGCTTGCTTGTGTTCTGGTTCAGAGAATACCTGACTTGGAAGTTTGGGACAGATTTTTCTTATTGGAGCAGGACCAAGACTGATTTGTATATGATTGGGTCTACTCTGAGGTGGCACGTTAGGCAAAAGAACGATTGGCTGGAATGCTACCACAAGTGATTGCCAGTGGTTAGACTTACTGCAAGCATCCTCCCATTACCTTTTGTGTGTCAGTTATCCAGACGTCACATATCCAGAAGAAGCCATTATATGCCAGTCACTGTTAAACCAAAAACACCCTCAAATGCCAGGCAGAGACGCGTATTCCAAGGCACAAATTCAATTGAAAAATAACCAAAAAGGAAAGAAGAGAGAATATTACGAGAGCATGGCCTGCTGTTGGAGTGCCTGGATGCAGTCTTTAATAGCTCCCAATATTGGGTCTAACTCCAAGTTCTTATTCTTGTTTTAGTGGTAACCCCCTCTCTATCCTGTTAGAGTGTAGGAAGTGGTTTCCTGTCCTCTGCTGATGAAGCTGCCATGCTTTTCCACAACTTGAAACTGTTTTTTTTCATTACACTTATTACTCTTCCAAATAGCTTTAGTAGTACCTGGAGCAATATTCCAAGCCTTTTTTAATGCATCTTTAAAAGAATGTTAATCTGGGCCATCAGTCCAAGTGTCTCCAGATTTTCTCCAACTCTATAACAAACTGAACAGTCTGTGGAATGACTTGGACATGGACCTCAGCTAGTGGTGATGTAATGCCAGCAGCGAGCAGCGTATAGAGCACCCCTCTTCCCAGCTCTAGCCACTTTCATACACTATGTGGCAGAAGAAATGCAAAATAAACACATTCTGCTGCTACACATAGCTAAACACCTTGGAGTTTAATTCACTTCCTGTTCCATACGGGGAGTTCTGTACAAAGCATTGCGGAGGCACAGGATCCCTAAGGTAATAAAGGCAAGACAAACTTCACTCTTTGCACCCAGTTCGAGTCCTTAGATGGCGGTTCTGGCCCAACGGATTGCAGTACTGATGAGTACTGCAACCAGGACCAGGCTGCATGGGATGAACTAACTGAAAGGCCTGATATACAGTGTGCTCCCACCTGATCTAAAGCAGCATAAACACCATGCACTGGTAGGCTCAATCCGAAAAATATTGAAGGAGAAAATCCAAGCAAAGAGGACTATAGCATAAGGTTCATGCAAAATTAAAGAAGCCATGTGAGCACGCATGTATTGTGTCAAAAGGATTGTGAAATATTAGAATGCCACTCACATCTTTCAAAAGGCACTGAAAATTATTATTTCCAATTAAACACCTAGATATTGTGTTACAGAAAATACTAAATCACGTATAAAGGTAGCACAAATATTAATATGGAATTCATTTGAAAGAAACCAAGCTCTTTAAAACTGACTGGTAATCTGTTGTAATGACAGTGTATTTTGTGGCAAGGCGTTCGTGTTATCTGGTGTTGGATATTATAAGAAAGTGCAGACCAGAGGCATAACTGCTGATCCCAAATGAACATGTACATAAGCAACACAAGCAGCATGTGACACGCAGATGGTGAAGGACTCCCCCAGGTACAGTCAATAGATGTGCCACCTTCTGCCCCTTGCCCTGAGCATTGCACTCAAGATAGACCGTTTCGGCACAATAAATACTTAACCTCACCCAGTCTTCTCTCCTTACCTAGTCAACGCTTCACACTTGCTTGGTTCTCTTTCAATAAAAGTACACAATGCAGACGGAAATATCAAGCTGTCCTCAGCAGCCCTCCCTAAATCACTCAGCACAGGCACGGTTTCCTGGTCGAATCAGTGCCAATCCGTTTTAAATTGGTGGATTCATGCAGGGATCGGGGATGGCAGGCACATGCGATTTGCTAGTTTTTCCTCCTTCCTGCTGAATGTCCCAGTGAAATAACTACAAAAACAAAGAGGGAGTGAAGAGGTAGTGTCCAAAAGGGCACTGGAGGTAGATACGTCCTCCTCTAGAAATGTTTCAAAAACACAGAGATCCACCCTTAAATAGATTACAGAAAAATGTACTCACAGGTCACGTGTGTTTCCTACAGTGGTTGGAAGCACACAGTGTTTATTTAAATACCCCTCACACCCCAATAGGGCCCTTGGTGTCATGCTTCATCATGGGGGTCTTCCCGCCCCGCTGCGGGACGGGGCGTGCTACAACCTACGACTACGTGGGAGCACTGATTTTCCGGACTATGTGTGGTGTAGGAAAATGTGAGTGGAAGGGTCCGGGGTGTGTGATAAAATTGTATTTATTTATTTATTTTTGAATTTATAAAGCGCAAAACTGTCACCCTACGGGTATCCTGGCGCTGTGACTTGCCCAGATGACATTGTGCATAAAGAAGTCTGTACGATATGCTTGTAACACTAATTCTTAGGGAAAAGCCACGTTTTTAGGCTCTTTCTAAATGGAAGTAAAGATTTCAGTTGCCTGATATTCAAAGGAAGGTCATTCCAAAGTCGGGAGGCTGCTACCCCAAAGGCTCTGCCACCTGTAAAAGTGTATTAAAAAGTACCTGGCTCCTATGGACTAGAAACTTTAATATTCCTTAGAGCTGGTACTGTTAAAAAAGTGGGTCGGAGGTATCCTGCTTTAATGAGCGATCCCTCCTGTGTATGTCAACATGTTTCGAAGCTCACAGGCTTCTTCTTCAGGACAAAAACAGATCCCTTCTGTTCTCACTATGCTATCGAGACAATGTCGGTTGAATAGGTGAATATCTCATGACGTCACTCCGGGAAGAGATATTGCAATGTGTTAGTGAGTGTTTATAATAAATACATATTTTTATAACTACACTGTGTGGTTCTTTTTCATTTAACCTACACTATATGATTATTACTGGTAAAACAAGCTGCTTTACACTCCTTCTGGACTAAGCCTGAAGGCTGCTCTCCACAGCTACCATTTACAGAGCTTTCTACGGTTGTCTAAGACCACTAAAATCACCATAAGGGTTGTCTGGATCAGTGCAAGTTGTCCACTTACATAAGTGAGCACCATATACTAAGCCAGCCTCCTACAATAACGTAAATGGTCCCTGGTATAGTGAGTCCTTTAAATTAATTAAACGAGTAAGCAAGGAAATGTGAGCATAAGTTAACACAAAAATTGACAACAGTCTTGAAACTCTTGCTGTCTGTCAGTGTGCTTGAGAAAAAAACATACTTTTAATGACACATCTTCATGAAACTGTTTACTCACTTACCCGCTAGGATGAAGAATATTAATGGCTTCTCCAAGATAAGTCTAAAAACTGGTAAACTGCCTGAACTATTACTGAAATCAATGTATGTAAGAAAAAGACTTGAGACTGACATACACCTCTGTGAATCAGCTGAAAAACTGGCCGTCGTAATTTCTGCTGTTGTCTTTAAAACAAAACTTGCATTTATTTATGCATTCCATCACTACACTTTTCCATAAGTGATAATCCTTAATTATTTGAGGTATTCTATTTATCAGGAAAGATGCTCTCCAAACATTAATTCTTGAGTCATTAAGTTTTAGCAACTGATTTTGTTATTTTATGATTTCTTAATGTACTCCTCAACTAACACTTATTTCATCCTTCTTAGACTTTATGTCTGAAATTAATCAACGAAGGAAGTTTTTTTTAATAGTCTTGATTAGACATTGAGATCACATATTTGGACAACTTATAAGTTTACAGAGTGCAGCTACAACTTGTGGTTAGTGCTATTTTGTTTGCCTTTACTTCACGATTGCGATCTTGTAGTGATTGCACTTAAAACTCATCTTTTGGGGCAATATCCCTACCTTGATCATCTAGGAGCACTTGGTCACCCCATTCCAGGGGTTTTAGTGCTATATAAATATGAACTGAAATTCTACTCCAGCATTAACCTTCTTAATCAACTCTCCAAGCATTACCCAACTTGTGGCATGCACTGCAGTGACTCCCAGGAACTACCAATCAATCAAATCTAAACTGTATGTTCAGCATCCGTTTGGCATACTGCTGTTGACCTAAATGCAATCTGGGAAGACCTGAGGGCTGTGGGAGACCCCAGAGGCTTAACTGTCCTCCTTCTTGACTGGTTCTCACCCTTCAATATGGTGTCCATCATCTAATACTGCAAATGCACATCGATGTGGAATCCAAGGCAATATTCTTAATCGCCTCAAGACTGCCCTCTTAGAGAAAATACATTTAACAATACCTCCCCTAATCTGTGCCCCCCCATTTAATGATCGTGTAGGTGTCCGCCAAGTTTCAACTATAGCCCCCTTTCTTTTCATTGTAAGTCTTCCGCTCTCTCAGATATTGTCACCTTCAACCCCACCTGCTACAGTTAAGCTAACAACACCTAGATCATCCTTATGCTGAAGATGCCTTAACTCTTGGACACATCCGTACATAACCAATGCCTGAGGGCATTCGAGATTTGGGTGCTATGAAATCACCTGGAGCTTAATCCGTCAAAAACAGAGATTCAAATTGCAGAGCATGGCGAAAATGTGATCTCATTGCTGCCTGACCTAAGGAAATGCGACCACCGCCAAGTGATCGTTTACCAGAGATCCTGCGCTTAAACCTCTTTCTTACCTAGTCCCTACAACTTTACTTCTCTAAGCCTACATATGCACAGCAGTGATCAACCCTCTAAGCTACACTTCATCGAAAACCCACACCAGACCCAAAATGCACTTTATAGACCTCCCAACAATGTTTGAACTATGTACGTCAGAGGACACTCAGGAAACAATGCAAAGTGGTGAGCACCTTGACCACACCAATGGTATGAAGCACAAAATAAATGATACAGTGTAGTAGCTACTTACGTGAACTTCCCAGAGAGTGTTTTGGGCCAGCCAGGTACACTATTAAGTATGTACAACACATTCAATTATTATTTCAGCCTACTCATCAAACATTGTATTTTTGTGGATTTTATCACCATGAACACATATCAACTTCCTACATTCTCATTTTTGCTCTGCATTGCTTAAACGTGCAATGCAAAACGAATTTAAAGAAACAAACACTTGCAGTGCCAAAGGATTCATAGCTACTTGTGACTCAGTGCTGAACCCCTGAAGTCTGAAAAAATATTGTTTCTCATAGGGCCATTCCATTTTGACTGACAAAGTGGCTTAAGTAAAATCCTGATGAGGCTATAGATGAGCCAACCTACTGCCTCTTGGTGTCGAGGGGTAATGTTAGGAGCTGCTTTTACTTGAGAGGTCGTGTATAAAAACGCAACGCAATGTTCCATTTTTAAAGAAGGCAAAGGTATCTTTCAGGCCTAAATGTAAGTTAGTCGCTTATAAGGGTCTCATGCAAATCACAATTAATGATGTTGAATTTTCTATAGAGGGGACCAAAGCCAAAAGATTTTTGTCCCTAAGTGCACCTCAGTTTTTCCACATTTCTTTCAATGCCGGTTGTTACTAAATAATAAAGCTTCTATCTTTGGATTAACATCAATCATGGCATCTTCCACACGAATTAGTAATTGTGGCAATCACGAGAAGGGTCTGTAAACGCAGTACGTGTTACTTGAATTTTGACAAGCAATAAATTCATCTATATAGAAATGATGCCAAATACTAAGAGCAGCAAGTACAACAGGCCTTCTAGCAAACTAAAACAGTAAATTGGGACACAATTAGAATTAACACTCTCCTAGAACATGGTCACCTGGCTATTAGAGCTGCCAGTTTCACTGGCTTTGGATGTAGATATGTGGCACTATACATTCAGGCTTCTTTCACATATCAAAAAGAAAGGGTTGGGCCCATAATCAGTAAGGCTAGGCCTACTTTAACAATCAGAAAACTACACTCGTGCCAATACTGATCTCAATTCACCATCTCACATCATGATCACACAAACCACTTGGTATGACCATATATTTTATTTTTTCTGTTATTTTATATAATTTTTTTCAATAATTTTTTCCAAAGTTATCAAAAATGCATTATTCATCGGTTAGAACAACAATTTGTCACAAACCATTGTACAACATAGAGACACAAAAACGTTATTACATTAAATTACATTCTTTACTACAAAACAAACAAGACATTTGACAGTTCATCCACCTAAAAAACTAGTACAGAAATCTTAGTAGCTCCGGTTCTGTAATTTCTCAAGACAATATATCTTTTTGTCACATAACAAATACAACTATGCATCTTCGGCTGGTTTTTTAACACCCTACTTATATATTCCTTTAACAAGGGCAAAACCAAACAGTGTGCCAATTGAGCTCAATATACACCATCTCAGTTATAACTTATATTAGTTCACATTATGAACCTCCATGGTAGATGCTTGCGTAAAACACTTGTTGGAAAAACAACAGTTGACGCGTTTCGAACCCTATTATGAAACGCGTCGGCTGTTGTATCACAAGTAGCTATGAATCCTTTGGCATTGCAAGTGTTTGTTTCTTTAAATTCGTTTTGCATTGCACATTTAAGCAATGCAGAGCAAAAATGGGAATGTAGAAGTTGATATGTGTTCATGGTGATAAAATCCACAAAAATACAATGTATGATGACTAGGCTGAAATAATAATTGAATGTGTTGTACATACTTAATAGTGTTGTACAATGGTTTGTGACAAATTGTTGTTCTAACCGATGAATAATGCATTTTTGATAACTTTGAAAAAAACAATTGAAAAAATGATATAAAATAACAGAAAAAATTAAATATATGGTCATACCAAGTGGTTTGTGTGATCATGATGTGGGATGGTGAATTGAGATCAGTATTGGCACGTGTGTAGTTTTTTGATCTTTCACATATCGGGCACACGTTCAACAGTGTATGAAGATGTGATTGACATGCCTTGCGAACACTGCACCCTATATGGTCAAACTTTCAAATAGGTGGAAGAAAGTTTTCAGAAATGTGAGACGGTTTTAGCTAAAAAGGCACATTACTTATGTGGAATGCCCACGTTAGAGATACATTTCAACAGTTGGTTCATGCTACAATTTTGCCAACACATCAATTTAGAAAGTAGTCACACCATACAATATGACTGCACTCTGTCAGAGGAGTTTCCTGCTGCCCATAGAAAAGCCAGTAGACCACTTCAGTTCCACAGCATGTCTACAGAAGGAAGGCTTACATTTTCTACTTGATTTGCAATTTATAATATGTGGGCGCTAGAAGCAATGATTACAAATCATCAGAACTCCATAGCAGTCAGCAGTCCCCTTACTCCCATGAGGTCAATCACAATATCATTCCCCAATCAATTTGGTATTTTTTTAGTAAGCACTGGCATGAAGGAGAATATATTCATAAATTAAAAGTATTTCTGTTAGAAAATGTAACCAATATCCATTTCTGCATCTGAGAGTCATAAGCACATTTATCATCTTGAAAATATTTGTTCAAATTTAACCATATACTTGCACATAGATGCAACATATGTTTAATAACAATGTAGTAGAGAACGAAATTGTCATTCTGTTATATAGCTTGCCATTTTTCCTTTAAAAACTGTCTATATCATGCATTTTTTCATTTCCATAGGCCATCTACTTCAATCGTCATTTGCAATAGATGTTGAATTTATTTTCATTATTGTGCAACAACGTACATTACATTTATCATATTTTTTGATAGTATGCTTCCTGTTCATATATTGATGTATTCATTACAACAGCTAGTGCTTAGGAATAAGCATAATAGCATAAAGGGTTAACATGAGTGTGGGGGAGAATTCAAACATTATTTCTCTCACATTACATCACAATCACAAGGTTTATTTTCACAAAATAAATGCTTTAGATGCTATAAATGGGCTGTTCACCGCGCTTTCCAGGAGGGAGATGGAGACTTCAAAGACATTGAAGGCAGGAGAGGAACATGACTCCAGGCTGAGCCATAACAAGGCCATCAGTCATATTTGTCTCATAACATTTTTCCTGTTGAAACCTAATTTGGCATAATTTCTCTCGCAGGTCCTCAGACTGAATGAAGTTCAGGTATGAATTCGAGTTGATTCTGTTAAAATATGGAACCCTCATTATTGCAAAACCTTTGATACTGAAAGAGTAGGCATGTAAGGGTCTTAAAAAACACACCATATAAAAGGTTTCCTGTTTTAATAATATTGTCATTTGGTGCTTTTGCCCTTTCAACTATGTTATTGATTTCCACAATTATTTTGTTACATTTATTCTGCACTAAAATTGGCTTGAAATAAAGCCTTTCAAAACGACAGTGAGGGTTTCTAGAGTGTACACACTTGTGACGAAAGGTTGCTAGAACCCACAACAACAATAAATCAAAAAGCCTGGCAGTCTCTGGCAAGGTTGTTATATGCCCAATACTCCTTATCTCCAGGTAAGTTGAGGGAGATGAATGGGTCATAACTTGTCCAGTCATTCTGCTCATCCTGGTAAGCTGGTCTATACCTCGGTCTGCTCTGAGAGCCAAGAATGATCTTCTGGGTCACGTTAACATATAAATTGTAAAAACATAACATTACAAAAGTTGGGTAGCAGGCAGAAATGTAGGTGTAAACCGAGGAAACCTGAATATTGTATAAATTTAAGTAGAAGTACAGGAAGCTTTCTTGCCCAAACTACTAACACTCACTACTCGCATATCCAGTTCCTTGTTGACATACATAACATTCACATGCTACCTCACATCCCAGGCCTGTAGGTTTGACACACACTCCATAAAGTATTTGTAGATCACAGCACATTTCCAACCGTTTATGGGAAACAACAAGCGGAAGATGGAGGAGAACCATAATTTACACTACATCCCACTACGTCACTAAGCTCATATTTTTTTTTATTTTTTATTTTTTTATTGCAAAACAGAGACATAGCATACTTGTTGTTTCAGTCAAAGTACACAGAAATCAGCATTGTAAGATAGATTCGGTAATCCTTATTACATCATATCCGCATATTCACAAAGCAGAGCGCGTCAATAATCATAACATTACAGTACAGTGGTACCCCCACCGAACATTTAAAAGTAAATCCACGGCCTGATCAGAGGGCCCTTAGGCTTGGTCCATCCCTCCAGTCAGCTCTTAGCCACATATCTTGTAGTGCCTACACCCGCACTATGCTTCGGGAGAGTCAGTCCGCTGTGTGGTGTTCGTCTTAGTAGTCAAGTAAGCTTGGTAGAGCCCCCAGAAGTTTTTAGGTCTATTGCGGGAGGTAATAACTCACTATAGTGCTCAGTTTGCATACTACCGTAGGTCATGTCATGGGTCCAGCCCGACAGGGTGGGGGTCGGTCCGCGAGACCAACAAATCGCGACCCTGTGTCTGGCCATTAGAAGCCCCATATCGATCAGACGTCTGATTTCCTTAGGTAAATGTTTGGAGTAGCCCAACAGGGCCAGCGCGGGGTCCGGATCAAGTGTGATGTCGGTGACTTCGCCAAGCGTCTTAAAAATCAGTTCCCAGAACAACGCTATCCTAGGGCATAACCAGGCCAAATGATAGAAATCTGCGTTCACAGCGTTCACATGCCACGGAAGTCCGTAACCCATACCTGTGGAGTCTCTCTGGTGTATAATATACCCTATTTAAAAACTTAAAGTGTACCAGCCTGTGGTGCCCATTAAGTGATATTCGTTTAGTGTTTTCGCAGCAATACCTCCCACTAAGCTCATATTAATGCCAGATCAGCTAAAGTAACCAATGTGTGCTATATGTCTTGCACTCAACCATGCTGAGAGACAAAGCATCATTGCTAAATAAGAGTGCTAGTCATTCACTTATATTATTGATATTTAGGTGACAATGCCTAATTTAGCAACACAAAAATACATTAATAGAAATCAGTGGTAAAATACATAACCCATACAATACAGTAAAATAGGGTTAATATGTAAGTACATTCTAGTGCGGCTTTCATCTGTTCAATTTGTTTGTCTTCTAGTTTCCATGTAGGTAGCAATACGCTGCATACAGGTGCCTGATTTGCTCAAATCAACCATAACTCATGTATCTTTGTGGAATCTCTGAATTAGTTAAAATTGTCCCAGCTTGGTGCTATAGCCCACTAGTGAGGCCCATGGATGTTTACTCCTGATGTTGTCAGAAGGGCTGAATAATTAAAGGAGTAGCAGTAAAGATTTTTGTCTAGGTGAATGGTTTTTGCAGCAAACAATCATAGAGCTGATATTATCAGTGCTTTAAGAATGAGCATGAAAGCGGGCCTGCTGTAACAACAAAATGTCTGCCCGATCAGTCTAGTCAATTAGATGCTTCAAAGTTAATTTAGCAAATAGAGCAATAGAAACAATGATCTACATATGTAGCATGTATACTATATATGTTATGAATCAACAAAACGTTCATAACCTAATAAATCAGTAATCTAAAACCGTATCTTGTTTCACTTCCAGGGTGCAGAGTTCAAAATCATAGTTTCTAATGGATTTATGATAACCCCCATCCACATGAAACAAAAACTACACGTAACACTGGTCACCCAACTTCACCACAACGAAACAAACAGTTCACAGGTTATATTTCAACTCTATCCACATTAGCCAAAGCTACCACAGGTAATGACCACGCTGTGTTACCATTCAAACATTCCCCTCCGTTGCACATGAATGTAAACATCTAACATTGCACCCTAATGCAAATACTGAATCTTTTTTTTTGTCGCAACTGTGGATTGCACCACCAAATTCAGGTTTCACAAATGATTGGGTCCATCCAGTGTTGTTAATGTTAAATTCCTTTATTCTTCTTTTGTGATGAAAAACAGCCAATCAGCCAACGCGTTTCGTCCAGCTTCAGTGGACTTCATCAGGGCTCATTTTTGGAATTCAAATTCCTATCTCTGTAAGGAATTGCAAAGACGCTGTGATATCCAGTATGTTTTCCCGCATTTGAACTATACCCTCCCGTATCCAGGGTAGTTCATAAGTAATTGGCTCCTGTGCCGTAACGATTTCAAACTGCAGGGACGCCAGAGATCCACGTCTTACCCCATGTGCTCGAAGCTGAAGCTTCCAGTTGTGGAGAATGTTGCACCTTGTGAAAATGCAGATTTCAGACTACATAGTTTCCACTTCCTGTTTTTATTGAGTCTACCAAGTAAATACATTGAAGACCGCATCAGACACCAGTAGGGTAAAACCAGAAAAGTTATCTTCTTCTTGATTACTCTTTTGAAATTCTGTAATCTTTTATCTCACATTCTGTCAGGGTGAGCAAAACAGACTTCCAAAAATGAAAGATAAGACACATTATTCCATCTGCCCCTTTATGACCTAGCTCAAAACCCTCATTTAGTATAAGGATCACTGACAGAATATCGGAAACAGAAATATTTTGCGGCGATATTGTATCAAAAATATCGAGGACCAAAATATCGAGAAGGTAAGTGCAAATAGGTAAGCATAGATTTACTATCCTTAAATCCACATCTACGTACCTTGATGATAAATATATACACACATATATACATATATCTCATCAAGGTACATATGTGGAGTTATATATAGTAAAACTTTGCTTATCTATTGAAACTTACCTTCACGATATTTGCGTCCTTGATATTCTTGACAGAATATTTTGGTCCACAATATTTCTGTTTCCGATATTCTGTTTAAATACCTTGGTATGATCCATCTTTTCCCTCTTATGTGATAAACCTTGGGGAAATGCTAGCCAATAGCTTTCCTTAACATCTTTATACCATCAGGCAGCCCCCTAGCCATGCTCCAGATAAGTCATGCGCTCACTAGACCCAAAGAGATTCTTCTGTGGCAAACAGAAGACTGAAAACCTTCAAGACCGAGCAGCGTTATTAGATGTGTTAGATCTCTCTTTATTCTTACCACAGGTTGCTTGTAACCATATATCTGGTGGCTCAGGATTGGAGCGTTCAGTAGAATTGTGTAGACCTGAAGACACAACTCCAATTGAAATTAGCCCATGGGAGCCAGTTCCATTATTAAACATTATGGGGAGTTGATCAAGAGTAGACGAGACAGTCCTGGTCAACGGAATGAAGTTGTTATCTTGGAATATAGCAATGCTGCACCAGAAATTAATTGGATGACCCACAGTGGGGTATTCTTAATAACCTGCATCAGCTTTGCTTATTGTACGCAACCTGGGCACTGCAGCCTGTGCATAGTATAGGCTTTATGACCTATAGGATTTAAGTGCTTCCATCTAAAGCAGGTCGGTCATCAGGAGGCCTGCTTATGTGGGTTAAAATATCTGTAAATTGTTCTTTTGCAAAATTGGTGACTAATTCTCTTTAGATTTTATGTCGGAATATTCGTTCCAAAAACTGGATGTCGGTGAACCTATATAACATCTGTAACCATTCAGTGCTCAGGAACAAAGAGTCCCCTACCTTAGTCTCCCTTGACCAACATCTAGCTAGTATCAACAACAGACTCCGTGTTTCCTTGCCGCGGACTTTAATGTGACATATGCACCCTTAGAATGTATGTGTAACATAACAGACCAAGAGGATGAAGCTTGGAGAATTCCTAGTATTGATGCTGTTTCTATAAAAGCTCCTCCGGTAGCTGCTATTCAATTAGAATCCATCACTCTTATGTATGGTTTACAAGCCTGTAATCACCGTACTAAATCACATAAGAGAGGGCACATACATTTGTTAGAGGACTTTATACAAGTAGATTGGATTACCTCATCCTGGATATGGCTCTCTGGCATAGCTTAATTGATTTCAGGATTTTAGACAATAGAGGTAGTAACCACAATGCACTTTAACTAATTCTGTAAGTACAGACGATTCATGAGCTAACTGAAACCAACTTGATGTCCCATGCGACTCCTCATATAAGTAATAATAGAAGATCAGTGAGATGGCACAGCTTAAAAACCAAGTATGACATTCTGATTCAAATCTATAACTCCTTTAATGTTACCTTAACACCTTACATAGATTTCCATGTGTGCGATACCTCAGTTAATAAGATACATAAAACCCTCTATGCCATTCTGAAGTAACTATGCACAAAGGCGATTAGAACATCCTCCTCTGCACCAGGAAGGACCATACCTTGGTAGACGAGCGACTGTCAAACAGCCAAAAACACCCTCATTTTAGCGCTCATATCCGGCAACCCTTCCATCATAAGAGATGCACAAACTAATTACAAAAATGTCCTTGAGATTAGCAGGAGAAACTGGGATGATGTGAACTGGGTGGATCTCTTGGCTGCTTCTAAAAAGAAAAACAATGTAACTTTCTGGAGCATCATCGCTCATGGTAGGTGCAGTGGTTGCACTAGCACAAAACATTACAATCAACCACAAGTGTGGGTTGAACATTTCAGTCATTTATATTCAGAATAAGCAGGGGAAGATATGCCAACTTGCATGGATGTAGCACCCTGCCTATTGAAGCCTGCACCAATAACCGGCACTATGTATTTGACACTATCTGACACCCTATAAGCAAAAGAATCTGTACAACCAGGAAAGGCACTGGGTCCTGATAAAGATCCAGGAGATCTCTATCGCTCTCAGTTGGAAACATGAGAGCCCTATATGAACCTTGTGTCCAATAGAATTATGCTTGGAGCCAGTATGCTTGGGGCTGAAATCATATCTATGTTTAAGAAGGGAGTTAGGGATGACCCTGGAAATAGCAGGCCTTTCACCTTATTGGATCACCTACAAAACAGATTTGCTAGGCATGCCTAGGCAAACTTCAAGAATGGGTGCATGAGGCACAGGTCTTATCATCTTATCAAGCTGGCTTCAGAGAAAATAGCAGCATCAGTGACCAAGTCTTTAGGTTTAGTAGAATTTATTGGAAATACTTCAGGTTTAAAAAAAAGAATCCTTGTATGTGGCGTTTGTCGACCTGAGAGCTGCTTTTTTGAGCTTGTTCCTAGGAAGAAACTATGGGACACCCTCAGGTCAGTGGGAATTCCAAAACGCATATTAGACATTATAATATGGCTACACAAATACAGCTATGCCCAGTTTCGATGGGGCACTTATGGCAAGCTATCAATCGCATCCCTGTTGAGTTTAAGGCAGGGGTGCGCTCTGATCTCAACTCTGTTTTCCTTGTATATGAAGGGAGCCATACATTTCCTGGATAATTGTATAAGACGAATAACAATCTTGTTCAAACGTTACTTTTGCCCATGACACCCTCCTTTTACCTCGTACCTCAGTGGGCTTTTGGAAACAATTCTTGAGTTTTGCGGTTTCAGTGGGCAGGAAATGTATAGTAAAATCAAATATATGACACTAAAACCCCTCAGGTCTTTTAGAGGCATTATGGGGATGGGAGGACTATAACTGGAAAGGGTCGACAAGTTTGATTATTTGGGACTCAAATGGATACTAACCTTCAGTGGAATGCCCAAGTGTAGAAAAGTAGTATACTCATACTACATTGAGCGGCTGCAACTAGGAAAATGTATATGGCCTCATCCACTAAACCAGTCTCCCCGATGATTGAGGGTTACAGAGCAAAGATGCAAGCGTCTATGCTCTTTGGAGGGACGGTTAACCCAACAGAGCAGTTCAGTTTTTTTAAGGTTGTTATACATCTTCCACAAAGCACTCCTTATATACCCCTTTAGTTTGATCTCTGCTTGAAGAAACTAGGTGTTCGAGGCATATGAGCTGTAGATTGTATACTTGTGCATAGATCGCCATCTGGTGTTGGGCTCGGATGTTTGCAGTTTGTTTTTGTCTTGGAAGAGTCTTTGTAGTCACGAGATAGGTGACTCCTCCTTAGGACGATAGTGCGCATGGGCATCGACTCCATCTCCAGATTGTTTTTTTCCGCCATCGGGTTCGGATGTAAAACGTTGCGCTCCGGGTCGGTGTCGTATTCAATCCCCCTTCGACGCGCAATCCTTCACCGCTCGACGGTATTGTTTCGCTCGAGTTCTCCTTCGACGCGCATCCAAGGAATATCCACCAAGACCTTCGATTCCGGTCGTCGACGCGGGCCGTTGGGCCTACCTGCGCCATCAGGCCCTGCAGTAAATGGAAAGAACTCCATTTAAGAAATGTCCTTTATGTGGTGCTAAATTTCCACACACAGATCTCCACGAGGTCTGTAACCTTTGCTTGTCTCCAGAGCACGAGGACAGGGATTGCCAGGCCTGCGCTTCCTTTCGATCGAAGAAGACCATACGTGATCGCCGGGCTCGACGTCACACGATGGCTCGATCACCTTCCTCGGCGCCGGACGACATCTTCGATGCAGGCTCCAAGATTCAGCAACAACAGGAATCGGAAGAGGAAAACATCAGTGTCTCCGAGGCAGAAGACTCCTTTGCCGAGGATCAGCCCATTACTCCAGGACAACGAACTGTGAGTACTGAACTCGACGCTCCTCTCCCAGTAAAAATACAAAAGGCTCCGGTGACACCTTCGCCTTCGGGCTCAGGTAAACACCAAAATAAGTCTTCGGATGGCCCGCCCTCGGGCCCGGCTCCAAAGCCAAAAGAAAAGCCTTCAGGCGGCTTGGGACCGAGTCAGCCACATACCGGTGCCGAAAAACACTCCTCGGCAACGAAAGAAAAACCAAACCCAAGCACAGGGCCACGCCCTGTTATATCGGCACTGAAGTCTTCCTCCACGCCCACCCCTTCGGCACCGAAGCAGGCCAAAGGCAAGTCCTCGGATCCGAAGAAACACCATACTCCTTCGGAGCCGAAAACTGCTACAGAACTAAAGACTCCGACAAAGCTTAAGGACAGCTCTACCACTCCCAAAGCTAAGTCAAAGCACCACTCAGACCCAAAACCCTCGGTGCCGAAAAAACCGGATGCCTCCGAAGAACTGTTTCGGCCAGATCCATTGGATCCGAAGCAGAAAACTTTGTGCATTGACCCTCATACAGGTCAGGTGACCACAATTCCACCGAAAAAGAGGACATTGGTCGTTCCAGACCCACCTGAAATACCTTTAAAGAGGAAAAACATTGCTACTTCTCCTCTTAGACCTATCTCTCCCCTTCAAAACCTTCCACCTATACATTTCTCTCCTACTTCTCCACAATCAATCAATCAATCAATCATGTCACTTATAAAGCGCACTACATACCCGCGAGGGTCTCAAGGCGCTGGGGGAAGAGGGGGGTGGTGCTGCTACTGATCGAAGAGCCAGGTCTTGAGGAGTCTTCTGAAGGCCAGTAGGTCTTGGGTCTGTCGGATGTTGGTGGGGAGGGTGTTCCAGGTCTTGGCGGCGAGGTGGGAGAAGGATCTGCCGCCGGCGGTCGTTTTCCGGATGCGGGGGACTGTGGCGAGGGCGAGGCTGGTCGAGCGGAGCTGGCGGGTGGGGGTGTAGAAGCTGAGTCGTCTGTTGAGGTAGGCTGGTCCGGAGTTGTGGAGTGCTTTGTGTGCGTGGGTGAGGAGCTTGAAGGTTATCCTATCTCCTTCTTCACCTGCCCTTCAACAGGATGAAGAGGACTTTGGGGGTGGGGATGACCACAGTGATGGGCATCTGCAAGAGGATGATGATGACATGCATAACATCCCACCACAAGACCTTTGGGATGATTATCATAATATCCCAGATATACCTGAGCCCGACTCATACCCATCCAAACCATCCCCACCAGATGACAACATTGGCTTTGCACAACTGATAGACAGGGCAGCCAGGTACCACCAGGTAGAGTTACACTCCGAACCTGCGGAAGAAGATTTCTTAATGGAAACTTTTACTCACTCCCAAAAGTCGTCCACTACCTTGCCAATGTTATAAGGCATGCTTAAACATGCCCCAGAAATCTTCAAAGACCCAGTCAGGGCTAGGATAATCAACCCACGCATTGTCAAAAAATATAAGCCAGCCCCAAACGACCCTGCTTATATTAAAGGACAACTCCCTCTAGACTCCCTCGTAGTATCAAATGCCCGTAAACGGGCTAATTCTCAATCCACAGGGAAGGCCCCTCTTCCAGACAAGGAGTCAAAGCTGCTGGACGCATCTGGCAAACGGGTCGCTTCACAAGCAGCCAATTACTGGCGCATTCCCAACGCCCAGGCTTTACTCGCCAGGTATGACAGGGCGCATTATGATGAGCTGGAGACACTTATGCAGCACCTTCCAGACCAGTATAGGGCTAAAGCCAACGACCTTATACAGGAGGGAAAAACCATCACTAATACCTCCATCAAATGTGCTTTGGATGCAGCAGATACAGCATCCAGAGCAGTCAATGCAAGGGTTTTGCTGCGCAGGCATGCATGGCTGCGCATCTCTGGCTTTAAACAGGAGGTGCAGTCCCAAATTCTTAACCAGCCATTTGACCAGCAACATCTATTTGGCCCTTCTGTAGACACATCCTTAGAGCAAATGAAAAAGGACACAAACAGCCAAGTCCATGGGGGCCTTACAATTTCCGGCAAATAGAGGGTCTTTTCGTCGCTCCAATTATAGGGGCGCCTCCAAAACCTGTGGCACAGACAACACCTCTTCATACAAAAGTCCCACTCAATCTTCCCCTAGCAGAGGATATTTTAGAGGGGGCTACAGGGGTAATAATAACAAAGGAAGAGATCGCGGTAACAATACCCGCACCTCCCCCGCCTCAAAGGAGTGACTTCCCTACGCTCCCCCCAGACCATTCCACACCGGTCGGGGGAAGACTATCACAGTTCCTACCTGTGTGGCTTTCCATCACCACAGACAGGTAGGTGAGACAAATTATCCAGTATGGTTACTGCCTGAAGCTCACTTCTACTCCACCAAACGTGCCTCCCAGCCGTGGACATTGGTCGATGTAGGGGGACTGGTTCTATTGCTTGCTTTTGTAAACAGGAGATTGCCTCCCTTTTACAAAAGCAAGCAATAGAACCAGTCCCCCTACATCAGAAAGGCTCAGGGGGTCTACTCCCTTTACTTTCTCATTCCAAAAAAGGACGATACTTTAAGGCCAATATTAGACCTAAGAATGCTAAACCTGTACATACAGTCCGACCACTTCCATATGGTCACCCTGCAACAGGTCCTCCCACTGCTCCAACAGGGCGATTTCCTTTCCACTCTAGATCTCAAGGACGCCTACTTTCACATCCCAATTCACCCTGCTCACAGGAAATATCTACGGTTTGTGCTGGATGGTCAGCACTACCAGTTCAAAGTCCTCCCGTTCGGAGTAACTACAGCACCCAGGGTATTCACAAAGTGCCTCGCAGTAGTAGCAGCACACTTGCGAAGACAACACAATCATGTGTTCCCTTATCTAGACGACTGGCTCATAACAGCCACCTCTCACAACCACTGTGTTCAACACACACACAAAACAGTTCAGCTCCTGCACGACTTGGGATTCACAATAAATCTCACCAAGTCACACCTACAACCGTCCCACATGCAACAATATCTGGGCGTTATACTAGATACTTCAAAAGCCATTGCGTATCCCAATCCACTCAGGATACACAGCATACAGGGTCTCATAAAAAGATTTCAACCTCAACACTCACTCCCAGCTCGAGTGTTCATGCAACTAATAGGAATAATGGCCTCTTGCATTTTCATAGTGCCTTACGCAAGACTCCAAATGCGCCCATTACAGGAATGTCTGGCACATCAGTGGAACCAGGCCCAGGGCCAGCTTACAGAGCTGGTGTTGGTGGACAGCCGCACACATCGCTCTCTGCAGTGGTGGAACACACAAAACCTATCCAAGGGGCGGCAGTTCATAGACCCAGTTCCACAGATTGTGCTAACAACGGACGCATCGCTCACCAGCTGGGGAGCGCATCTCTTAAATTATACTATTCAGGGCATATGGACCCCTCGGCAAAAATTACTCCACATCAATCATTTGGAGTTACTGGCAATTTTTCTTGCGTTAAAATCATTCCAGGTACACCTAGTACACAAAGCAGTCCTAGTCAGAACAGACAATATGACTGCAGTGTACTACATACAAAAACAGGGGGGGGACACACACTCTGCAGCTTTCCCGCCTAGCGCAAACCATATGGAGATGGGCCATTCCGCAAAAAATATACCTGTTAGCAAAACACTTACCAGGGCTACACAATCAAATTGCGGATCTACTCAGTCGTCAGACACAACAGATTCATGAATGGGAACTTCAGCCACAAGTTCTTCATCCATTCTTCCACAAGTGGGGCCACCCAGACATAGATCTGTTCGCCACACACTTAAACGCAAAATGCCCAAACTTCGCCTCCAGGTAGCCACACCCATTGTCCAAAGGCAATGCGATATGGATGAACTGGTCAGGCAAATCTGCTTACGCTTTTCCGCCTCTCCCACTCTTTCCATTAGTGGTTCGAAAGCTCAGACAACAGTCGCTCACAATGATCCTGGTTGCTCCAACATGGGCTCGACAACCATGGTTCACAACCCTACTGGAACTTTCACTAGTCCCACATCAAAAGTTGTACCTTTCTCCAGAACTTCTCACGCAGAACCATGGAGAAATAAGACATCCAAATCCAGCTTAATTGAACCTAGCAATCTGGCTCCTGAAGTCTTAGAGTTTGGATACCTTAACCTACCTCCACAATGTATGAATATTATTAAGGAGGCTAGACGTCCTACCACTAGAGCCTGCTATGCAGCCAAATGGAAAAGATTTGTGATCTACTGCAATAACAATTCACTCGATCCTTTAGATGTGTCAATTCAGAACATCATTTGTTACCTTTTGCATCTACAAAACTGTAATCTGGCATACACATCCATACGGTTACACCTCGCAGCCATAGCTGCTTACCTACAAAACCGACAACATTTGTCAATGTTTAAGGTACCTGCTATTAAGGCTTTCATGGAAGGCCTTAAAAGAATAATTCCTCCCAGAACTCCACCAGCTCCTGCGTGGAATCTAAACATTGTCCTTAATAGGCTCATGGGCCCCCCATTTGAACCTTTGCATAGGTGCGAGCTACAGTTTCTCACATGGAAAGTAGCTTTCCTTGTAGCAATCACATCTCTCAGAAGAGTTAGTGAGCTCCAGGCCTTAACCATACAAGAACCCTTCTTGCAAATACATCACAACAAGGTAATTCTTAGGACAAACCAGTCTGAGCTACCAGTCTTTTTCCCTCAACCAGACTTTGTGGCAGAGAGGGCTCTTCATACACTAGATGTCAAAAGAGCTATCCTTTACTACATTGAAAGGACAAAAACTTTCAGGAAAACCAAACAACTTTTCGTAGCCTTCTCACCACCACATATTGGCAACCCCATATCAAAATCAGGACTTGCCAGGTGGATTGTTAAATGCATCCAGATATTCTACCTAAAGGCAAAGCGTACATTATCTGTTTCTCCTAGAGCGCATTCCACACGCAAACTAGGGGCTTCTATGGCATTCTTAGGAAACATCCATATAGATGACATCTGTAAAGCAGCAACATGGTCTACACCACACACCTTCACAAAGCACTATTGTGTAGATGTGCAGGCAAAACAACAAGCTACTGTGGGCCAGGCTGTATTAAAAACACTTTTTCAAACTACTGCAACAGATACAGGTGGCCACCGCTAAAGAGATAACTGCTGTATAGTCTATGCACAAGTATACAATCTACAGCTCATATGCCTCGAACGGAAAATGCTACTTACCAGTATGCATCTGTTCTTGGCATGTAGAGCTGTAGATCTGTATACGCCCACCCTCCTCCCCGGTTGCCTGTAACTGTTCCAGTATTATCTTACTTAGATAACTATACATGGGCATCTTTTTTCTATTACTATTATTATTTATATTTCTTTCTAACTCCATCACAACCCTTCATGGCGAAAACAATCTGGAGATGGAGTCGATGCCCATGCGCACTATCGTCCTAAGGAGGAGTCACCTATCTCGTGACTACAAAGACTCTTCCAAGACAAAAACAAACTGCAAACATCCGAGCCCAACACCAGATGGCGATCTATGCACAAGTATACAGATCTACAGCTCTACATGCCAAGAACAGATGCATACTGGTAAGTAGCATTTTCCTAAATTGCAGTCCTTAAACTATTAATGTATTGGGTTAGATTGTGGCCTACACAAGAGTTCTCGTCTTATAGAAGAGGGCTTGAAGAGATCATGAGGTTAGATAAGACATCTCTTTTACCATGGATGGCTTAAGTTAAATTATGGTTGAAGACTGTGGGACTGGAAACTATTTGAGTCGACCCACTAACAATTACAAGAGCTACAAAGGGGATTTTAGAAGGTGCTTTTTGGAGTTATGTTACAGTACAGTCCCCTCGTTCAGACAACGTGGCAGTCTTACTGCTACGTTTTTGACTCACAAACCATTCCCCTGTTTTGAAGCCTATATGGATGATATTTTCCCAAGTCAGGTGAAAACACAATAGCTTTATGACCAACTGAATCATAGCCATAAAACTAGTGGATATTGCTCGTTCTGCAACACTGTTATTAAAAATGTTGCTCACATTTTGTTTTTTGTCCAGTGTATAAGGACCCAAGAAGGAAATAGATAAGACTGCTTTGCTTGAATCTGGGTTTTAGATCCTATATAACTGCACTTAAGAGTATTGTAGTCGGACATGAGTGTGCTCATTGTTTTTGGTCTTAGTATGTTTTTATACGCTTTATGGTTTTGAAGGAAGCAGAAAGGGGGTGACTTTTGTTTAGTTCAAAGAAGGCCTTGATATTTGAATTTTTATTCTCTTTTTGTGTTTAGTATGAATTGTGTGCCTATATAATTATTATTGATTAATTTAATTTGTTTTATGGGGTGAAGTAAGCAAAGTAACATTGTCAGGCATTCAGTATCATTGACAATATCGAAGAAATTGTTTATGCTTAGTTAATTTATTTGTCAATACAGTAGACATGCCGCTTCAGGTCTTGTCCTTTCATATCATGTTATACAACCCGTCAAACTCCAATATTGTGTCCACCCACGTCATATCTTCCGGTGTTTCCAAGAACACCTCTTTGCCTCATATGTTTTTCTCTAGTATTCTACACTTGCCTAAACCATTCCTCCATTTGGTAATACATGGGACTCCCGGATTCTGCCAGTTTTGGGTGATGTCTCACTTGGCAAAAACTAGGCCCAGGAATATTTTTCGATATTTAGTTGGACCAGTGCCATCAAGGATATTCAGTATGCTATTTGTGGACTGAGGCAGAGATGTCTGCCTATCACCAAGGCACATATGTTTTCAACAGATCCCCAAACCCTTTAGGACTAGGTCACCATCTTCCATATGGCACATGGGAGATGTGGATGAGGAGGCTTCTGCAGAAGCCATAGCTTCGACCTTCTGTACTATGTGCGGTGTCAATATTTAAATTTGATGAGGTGAAATGTAGTCACAGTAGCAATTTCTCTGGGCACCATCAGTGTTTTCTGCAATCCTGCGTCTTGGATTGGGCCCTTATCTTATTCACACAGACTTCACCGAGGATGTGAGATGTGTCTGACTTGTTTATAACCAAGTGTTTTTGTATCCTAGAGATTTTCTTCCCTCCCTACCTCCAATTCCTCTAGAGTGAGTTCTGCTTTAAACGGACTAAAGTCTGATATGGTGTCTAAGTGTGTGATGTAAGGGATTATTGCATGCCTAAATTGAAAAGGAAATACAGAATTATGACTTCACTCTGTGAACTTTGTGAAAGATTTTAATGTATTTTGCATAGTTACTGATCCCAGAGTGGAAATATCCAATCAATCCCTACTCTCAAAATCTTATAGGGAGACCACTTGGATAAATAGTGTATCAATCCAGAGCAGGGTTTCTTCGGTCTGCTTCCCCGGCTTTTACAGCTACTTTAAAGTCTTTCCATACTTGCTGGAGGGGCACCATGAGGGTGGTTGTCGCCATATAAGAAATGCAATAGGGAGGCATCTCCCAGAGCCCACAGTTATTTTTCTATAGGCACGGTCTCTGCCTGGTCTGTACAGCCATTCATCTACCAGAAAGAGATGTGTTGCCCTGTAATAGGAGAGGAAGTCTGCCATTGCAAGCCCTTCCTCAGATGTTGATTTGCAACATTCCGTCACAAACACATTGCAGGGGATATTTTGCCAAAGAAAGATGGGCAAAATTAAGGTTAGCTTTTCAAAGAAATCGAGTGGAAAGGCAAAAGGGTAGTTTTGCAGGATACGTAAGATCTTGGGGAGTGTCACCATTTTGATAGGCACATTTCTACCCACTAGGGAGAGGGGTAGTGCATTCCTGTGCCAAAGATCTGTTTTTAGGCTAGCTGTCATGAATGTTATTTGCCCAGGCTAGTGATGTCTCCTGATATACATATAAGCCTAAATACTTAAATGTTTGATGAGCTACTTTAATCTGGAAATGCAAGGCCCACCTCTCTGTGTCATGTATCGGCATGCATTTAATTTGGCCTGGTTGACCTGTAGTCATGAACTTGGTGAGGACTTGTCCTGCTTTTGGACCTGAAATGCTCAGATTTGTTAAATCTGTGAATTCATCGAAGTTGAGTGAGACCTTGTCGTCCAACCCTGGTGTCCATCTAAAAGTTTTTGGGGCATTATCTCCCCGGAGCCACTCTGCCAGGGATTTTATAGCAAGAGTGAAAAGTAATGGTGATCGCTCTTATTATTGAGCCCTTGACAATTCAAATAGGGGGAGAGGCTGGGATTGATGGAGTGCAATTTGGCTCTGAGACTCACAAAATGTTATTTTTTGCAGACAACTTTCTCTTAACTTTGACCTACCCTGAGAGTTCCATCCCCTTACTAATGGCACATCTACAACGATTTGTGAAGGTGAAGGGGTTTAATATCAATTTGGCCACGTTTGAAATGCTTAATTTGACTTTCAGCCAATATTACGGCATCTATAGCTGAAGTCTACAAAGTAAATTACCCAGGAATTCTTGTGACCCTCTGGAATGACCTGAGGAAATTAGGAGTTGACTACATTTCTCTGTGTGGACACTTTGATTCTTTCAAACCCATCCTTCATTATGGCACTCTTCCCCGGTCCTTTTAACAGGTAGAGGTGGGTGGTTGTCTCATGATTTCTGACATGGTTTAATTGGATCTCCTTACAAAGGAGATCCAATTAAACCATTTGAAAGATTTCATTAATACTCAGTTGAGACATTGTATGATGGACTGCATAGTGAAGGCAGAACTTATGGGAGACTACACTCCTTTTGAATATTTTAGAGTACTAGCTGCAGAGTCAAATGGCAATATTTCCCATATCTGTGACATCCTAATGGAGGCAAACCCCAAAATCTGCTGACCCTACATGGGGTGTTGGTCTCAGGTTCTGGGGAAAGAGACAATTGATGCTTCCTGGAATTATCTGTGGTTTAATATAGTAAAGGAAGCCACCAGCCTCCAGGTGAAAGAAGCCAATTATAAGGTCTTGTTTGGTACGAATATCAAACAAAGCGTTCTCACATTTATTCTGAGACTAGTCCAATGTGCTGGTGGGGATGCAGCTATTTCGTGATTTTTGTTTATACGGAGGGATTTTCCCCACATTAGAGCTTATTGGGAAGAAATGATGGCTGCTTTAAAAGATTGTCTATGATATCCCTTGCTAAATGACATGGGCTCAATGCCGTTGAGTTTACACTCAGAGCCACAGTCGAGGGCTTACAGAGCTCTACTACTGTACGCGCTGTGAGTTTGGTACTGCTTTTTAACAGGAAACATAAGGATCCACCCTTCATAGCACATAGTACTGTTGTTTCTGGGAAACTATTTCAGACTCGGACCAATGAATATCAGTCATAAAAACCTGTGGTGCACTATTGATGTACATCTAAACAGATCTTGCCCCCCACCCCCTAACCCTAAAAATGTATCCTTCCGAACCGATTAAGAAAGCTGATCCTGTTCTTTTACTAGGGGATGTTGGGTGGTTAGTGTCATTGATTAGAGTGTATACCATTGCTTGAATGATTCATGTTGTTCAGTCAATATTCAGAAAGTTCTAGAATTAACCCTTTTCCATAGGAAGGAGACTTGCATTGTAGGGAAGCGGGAGTTAGAGGGTTACTTTACTAAGTGTTGATTTTTGATTGTTTTGATGTGAATCTTAACACTGTTTCTTCTCTATTGCTATGTAATCTGTGTATCAACCAAGTTATACATTTTAAAAATTTATTGTAAAAGATTCATTGGCAAAAAAAGCGTGAACCGACTTTCACTCATCTAAAGACTGTGTATGAGAATACAGTGTGAGAAAGATATATGTAAGAAAGATATATGTATGAGGTAATGAGAGAATAGTGTGTGAAGTGCAGGTAAAAAGCAAACCTTTATATATCATTGTTTATTGCACTGGAGTCAATGGAATCCTCCCCATCCCCACAGGGACGCCCTTGGGGGTGCACTGACTGTGCTCTTTGTGGTGTACAGTAAGAATGCCTCCTGACTGCATCTTTGCCTGTGCGCCTGCATCTATAACACAGTGTGGCTCAGAGGCAATGCGTTTCCCTCATTTATATGGGTTTACGCCCTCATGCAAATGAGAACCCCCTTTATGATAGCACTGGCACTACCAGTATTACAGAAAGGGCTGTGTAGGTTCTGCAGCCCCATCTGTAATTCCAATGTGCCTTGGGCGCAAAAAGCAGGCAAACATGCCCATTGCGCCTCCAGGACACGTTACATAATATGGCCCCTGGTCATTAAAAGATGCTAATGCACGTTTTAGGTCTTGCCTAACAGACAGCGTAACCTGTTGGTGAAAACACCTATTGTCTGCTTAGATCCCGCACATTGCCTAACATTGGTTGGCTTTATTGTCGCTCTCATTTGCTTGCTTTTTAATCATCAGTTTGTGTGTGCTTCACTTCCTCTTGTGTTTGTCCCTCCACTGGAGCACAAATGCATTACTTGTGTCCTTCCTCTGCTCAGTTTTAAAGCACTACCTTTTTCTTTTTGGTTGAGCACTCCACAAGAGTGCATGTGTTTTCCAGCTATCTCCCTCATGTAGTGCTCTTCCATCCTTCACCACGCTCTGTGTTGCTCTCTCTCGCCGTGTGCTTCTCCCCCGCCTCCTTTGTGTTGAATTTGTCCTTGTGTGCTACTTCCCCCGCGTACCTTTCTCACCTGTGTGCTTCCCCAGCTACAGCTCCATGTTCCACTCTCTAGCCCATGTGCTTCTCTTTCCACTGTGCACCACTATCCTCTCTCTTGCCCGTGTTTTCTCCTGCCCTCTGTATTGCTTTCCCTTTGCCCTTCTTGTTGCTTCCGCCACCCTGCACCCAAGTTGCTTCACCCCACATGTATTGCTTCTTTGCCCAACCACGCCCTCTGAGTTGCTTCCCTCCACCAGTACTCTTGGTGTTGCTTCCCCCATGCGTGCTTTAAAAAAAATGCTTTTGAGCTACTTTTTAAATGTTTATTACCGATCAAACTCGTATTCGTAAATAACAAGAAAGAAAACGTTTGCTTTGTTTTGTAGACACGTGCACGCGTGTTGCCCTTGCTTACAAAACGAGGCTGCATCTTAGCAGCTCTTTAGCTATGCTATACGGCATCTCTACAGCCAAGGCAAGACCTATTAGCTTTGCCAATTTTTTTTATTTTTTTTTGTAACAAGAAATAATACGATACTGTTCGGAAAAGAAGAAACTGTTCTGATACTGCTTTTGAGAGAATGATCTCAAACTGCTCGTGTTAGTGGAGTTAACATTTTTGTACTTTTCTTCAGGATGGTGAAAGGGAATTTGTTTTTCCTGTTAAAAGACGATGGATGTCAAATAATTAGGATCCAATAATGAGACACTCAGAGGACAAAATTGTTAGACATGGGTGCTCTGAGGTCATGTGTTAAAGTAAATACAATAGAAGCGTGCATGAATGACTTCATTATTTGCTTTATATTGGGCACTTCTAAATGCAAGTTTATAATCATGATTAATATTTTTGAGTATCCATCACTGCTGACTTTTCTGCTATAGATATTTGATGTATTTTTGAGCTTCCTTTTCGCGTGATCCGGAGTATTTTAATTTTCGTTTTCGGGTAAGCAAGAGGGGTGAATGCTATGTGAGCTGGGTTGTGTGTCTCATCTTGTCATCTTCCTCCTCAGTGGTTCCGAAGTGCTGTTGTCAAAGAGGATGCTATGCCGGAGGGGCTGATGATGCTGCTCTTCTCCAACATCGACCCAATCTACGAGTTCCATAGAGGCTTCCTGAAGCAGATTGAGCAACGATTAGCCCTATGGTGAGCATCTGTCTTATTTAGTGTATTTGCTTGAGAAACCAAGATGTATTTAACTGTCTTAGATAGTACTCCTGGACTAACTCTGCTAATACATTAAACTGTCTTCAACTTTGAAACATAAGATAATTTAATAGGTGACAAAATTGCAATGTATCATAGAAACAACAGTAAACATGCATGTATTTTCACCTACTGTGTGGTTGCAATTTATTCAGAATTTGGCAGAAATGATGGCTTTTTAGATGTTTTCTTTAGGTAGGAACTGGACTTATTCATGATGTTGAGAGAGATCTCAGACAGGCTTATTTGGAGGCGTGTTGCACCCCTTTTTGCCCGCTAAACTAGTCACTGAGTTGCTTGTGACTTTGATGATACTTCTTATCGCTGATGCACAGTGATATCATCTTTGAGAAATTCGCGAAAATTAGAAATATATCTCTTGGAGATTCAAAATTATTAGACAATAACCTGTTTCTCTCAGTATAATTTTATAGAAATAAGGATACGTGCTTCCTAAGCATATCCCTTTTAATCTTCATATACATAGATGGTAGATTTGCAGTGTCCAATATATGATAACAAATCAGCACCTTTTAGTAAAATATGTTATTTCATCTTTCAAGTTAGTAGTGATTAAGTGCAAAGCTATAGCAATGGGGAGGTCTACAAACTTGCCATTTAAAGAATTAATGAATCATATATCACATGAACCTCCAAGGAAAATAAACATCCAATGTTAACTTAAGTGAGCATATATTAGTAATCTTCCCCCAAACCAATTTTCAAAAGGAAATAACTTTTGGACATTTACAAAACATAGGCAAGCCATCGCTATCACCTTTGTTACAAGACCAACATTTACTATTAGTAGAAATGTTCATTTTATAAAGAGAACAAGGAATAAGCAATCTCATATAGAAAACATATAGGGGCCGATTCCGATCTCGGCCGGTAGGGCTCCGAATCGGATTCGGCTTTACCGGATCCGATTCGGAGCCCTGTTTCCCGACCGAACCGTACGCGGGTCCGGCCGAGCGAGTACGATGCGAAATCGCCGACCGACTCGTCCGGGCGTCCCGACCGCTCCGACCGACTCGCTCCCGGCTCGAACCGCTCCGACCGACTCGCTCGGACTCGACTCGCACCGCGCAATGGAGACGTTTCCCGGCCGGGTAAGTACGATGCGCGCCGCGAGCAGTCCGACCGAGCCGCGCACTCCGGCTCGTAAGAGCTGTCGGAGCCGTACTTTGGGGGTCCGTGTCGGACCCCCTGTACGCGTAGCCGCGCGAGTCGCACACAGGGGGGCCCATGGGTCCCCCTACCTGTGCGTGTACGGCGCGAATCGCTTCGCCGCGTACCCGCTGTAGGGGGCGCCCTTGTCCGACTCGCACCCATTGAGTCAATGGGAGCCCGCGTACGCGTTGTACGACCGGCTCCCATTGACTTCAATGGGAGTCCGACCGACTCGAGTCCGATAACATACGGACGCATCGTACTCGTTCGGTCGGACTGCACGGGTCCGATTCGGTCAAAAATCTCTCCGGGTCCGGCTCGGTCGGAGAAATTTCCGGCCCGAATCGGAATCAACCCCTTAGTGTCTGGGTTGTGCTTGCAGAGGGGAGGTGGAGTGAATTTTTTATCACATTTCATTCCACATAAAGACAGATATAGTATGTTCCAAATCATTCCAAATCTTGTTCCCACAGTAATTCAGTTTTGGTTTTCGGCCTGTCCATATCTGAAAGAGACACATTAGTGACAGATTCCTTACCTTAGAATATCCCCAGGCATCAGGCTGGATCCGGAAAGTTTTTGCGTAGCAGTACCCTTGCGCGTCGGTAGGCGGCGTCGTGCGGCTCCGCGTCCGTCGTCGGCGTCGTGATCGCCGGGATGACGTCGCGGGCAGTACTTAGACGCCGCCCCTGCGCGCTGACGTCAGTTCTTCTTTTTTCCGCGCCAGTAAGCGCAGATCCGGGAAGAGCAGTGCCCTAGTCAATTTTTGACAAAATTTTGGGTGATTTTTTCACTGTTTCTTTTACAACAATGTGCCGAAGTCGCATCTGATTCCTTCTCCACAGCTCCTTTTCATCGGAGCAGTTCTGGACACGACGCAGTTTCGGGCCTATCCTCCCGAACGGCGAGTCCGGGATATTCAGGCTATGATTCCGATCTTTCAGCCTTTATCCTGGGTTTCGGTACGGATGACCCTGAGGCTGCTGGGCCTCATGGCCTCCTGCATCCTGCTGGTCGATCATGCCAGATGGCATATGCGGGCTCTGCAGTGGGACCTGAAGTTCCAGTGGGCGCAGCACCAGGGCAACCTGTCCGATCACGTCCAGATCTCGGAGGGGACTGCAAAACAGTTGCAGTGGTGGCTCTCGAACCGGCAATGGGTCATGGGCAGATCCCTCTCCCTTCCCCAGCCAGAGCACACAGTTGTGACGGACGCGTCCCTTCTGGGATGGGGCGGTCACATGGGAGAGGCGGAGATCAGAGGCCTCTTGTCTCCGGCGGTGTCCCGGCTCCATATCAACATTCTGGAGCTCCGGGCGATCCGACTTGCACTCAAGGCATTCCTTCCCTCTGTCAAAGGGAAGGTAGTGCAGGTGTTCACAGACAACACCACCGCCATGTGGTACTGCAACAAACAAGGCGGGGTGGGGTCGTGGACCCTCTGTCAGGAGGCTCTGCGCCTCTGGACATGGCTGGAACATCAGGGCATGTTCCTGATGGTTCAACACCTGGCAGGTACCCTGAACGCCAGGGCGGACGAACTCAGCCGCAGGTGCATGATGGATCACGAATGGCGTCTTCACTCGGAAGTGGCGCAAGGACTCTTTCTGCAGTGGGGAGAGCCTTGGTTGGATCTATTCGCCACCGACGAGAACGCGCAATGTCATCAGTTCTGCGCGTTGGAATTTCCAAGGCGGCACTCGCTCGGCGACGCTTTTCGTCGCGAGTGGAGTTGCGGTCTGTTGTACGCCTTTCCGCCTATACCACTTCTACCCAGAGTGTTGAAGAAGATTCGGCGCGACCGGGCCCAAGTCATCCTTGTGGCTCCGGACTGGGCTCGAAGAGTTTGGTATCCCAAGCTACTCAATATGAGCGTCGATCCCCCGATCCGTCTGCCTCTTTGGGAGGATCTTCTGTCGCAGCAGCAGGGGACGGTCCTCCACCCGAACCTGTCCAGCCTCCACCTGCTTGCGTGGAGATTGAGCGGCGGCAGTTGATTCCTTTCGACTTGCCTCCCGAAGTTTGTGATGTGATTCTGGCAGCCAGGCGTCCCTCCACTAAGGTGGTATACGCCTGCAGGTGGAACAAGTTTGTGGCATGGTGGACAGCAAAGGCTGTGAATCCCCTCTCTGCCCCTCTTTCTGAGGTTCTTCTGTTCCTTCTTTCCCTGGCCCAACAGGGTTCTGCCCTGGGTACCATCAAGGGCTATCTTTGTGCCATCTCGGCCTTCCTCAGGCTTCCTGATCAGCCCTCCCTTTTCAAGTCCCCTGTTGTTAACAGGTTCCTAAAAGGCATTACACACCTCTTCCCTCCTGTTCCGTTTGTGATGCCTCAGTGGGACTTGAACTTGGTTCTTACCTTTCTCATGTGCGCTCCCTTTGAGCCTCTACATAACTGTCCTCTTCGTCTTCTGACTCTGAAGACAGCCTTTCTGGTGGCCATCACCTCCGCTCGGCGGGTGAGTGAGCTCCAGGCTCTATCATGCAAACCTCCCTTTCTGTCTGTCCATCCAGACAAGGTTGTTCTTAGGACGCGTCCGTCCTCCTTGCCAAAGGTGGTTACTGCCTTCCACATTGGGCAGATCATCACTTTGCCCACCTTCTTTCCGCCTCCGCATCCTTCCAGAGAGGAAGAGAGGCTCCACCGTCTGGACCCAAAACGTGCGCTTTCCTTTTATATCAACCGCACACAACACTTCCGGGTGGATGACCAGCTCTTTGTTGGCTACGTGGGCGCCAAAAAAGGTCGGGCGGTGCACAAGAGAACCATCTCCCACTGGGTAACCTTGTGTATCAAAGCCTGCTATTCCTTGGCTAAGTAGGAGCCTCCTGTTGGGCTGCGTGCCCATTCCACCAGGGCAACGGCTGCTACCACGGCTTTAGGCCGCGGTGTTCCGCTGCAGGATATCTGCCAGGCAGCTACGTGGGCCTCGCTGCACACGTTTACAAAACATTACTGCCTTGACAGTCAGGTCCGGAGGGACGGCTTCTTTTGCCGTTCTGTCCTCCGGGACTTCCTTGCCTGATCTTTGTTCGCAGACCCACCACCGGGGTTGGTATTGCTGGGGTATCTATTCTAAGGTAAGGAATCTGTCACTAACGTGTCTCTTTCAGATGCACAAGTTACTAACTTGTGTAACGATATATCTGTAAGAGACAGTAGTTAGTGACAGATTCCTACCGCCCACCCATCCTCCCCGTTCTGCGAACTGATTTCTAGGGTTAAGGACATCCCTTTCAGGGCCCTAGTATTTTTCAGACACCTATGTCAGCTTCTTGCATGGCTCTGCGTTCCTGGCGCGGAAAGTCGTGTACAGAACTGACGTCAGCGCGCAGGGGCGGCGTCTAAGTACTGCCCGCGACGTCATCCCGGCGATCACGACGCCGACGACGGACGCGGAGCCGCACGACGCCGCCTACCGACGCGCAAGGGTACTGCTACGCAAAAACTTTTCCGGATCCAGCCTGACGCCTGGGGATATTCTAAGGTAAGGAATCTGTCACTAACTACTGTCTCTTACAGATATATGGTTACACAAGTTAGTAACTTGTGCATCACTACAAAAGTGTTTTTCAAATATAAGAAGACTTAACCTCTGTAAAGAATTTATATGGGTGAATGATGTTCTCCTCTGCACTGTTGTCAACTATGGATGTATCTGGTAAAGTTTATTTGATAGTAGTCATAAATTAAATATACTATGAAAATATTGAGGCATACCAAATTTTTTTGTAGCTCTTGAAATGATAAGAATTTTTGTTCAAAGTTAACTGTTTGACAATAAAAATGCCTTTATCTATTCATTCTCGCTAGTTTAGCACTTTAGTATTAATCTTACTGGTAGTATTATGCAAGATGGGAGAATTAAAAAATGCTTCTGATGAGAATGCATAAAAAGAGGTTTAGCTAGCATACTAGAATGTTTTAATATAGGGAATTAAAATAGCTTCGGTTTTTGCGTCAAAAGCAGTACATTTTTAAAGGCAAAGGAATATATTAATTAGAGGCCCCCAACATATACAAAAGAGGATGTTTTGGAATAAATACATTAGAAAGGGAAGTGCAAACTTGATCTAGCCTGAAGGCTGAATGAAAGTTATTAAAATTAGGAAAGTTAACCCCTTCATTTGCTTTAGGTCTCTTAACCATTTGCAAAGGTATGTGTGCTTTTTTCTTATTCCCCAAGAACTTAGAAAACTGACTGTCAATTATTTTGAAAACTGACACAGGCGTTTTACTGGAAGCATGGAGAGATAAATATTATTAATAGTTAACATCATCATTTTAATGGTATTGAGTCTGCCACACCAAGAAAAGAGCGAATCCTTTTCAGAAAGATGACTAATCTTCTATTTAACCACTTCTAAATTAGTTGTCATTGTTTCTCTTATTGTATTGGAAAATAAAACGCCTAAGCATTTGATTTTAATAGACTTCCAAACAAACTGACATTCATTAAACAAGTCTTTAAAACAACATTTATTAAGCGACATGAACTCTGATTTATCAATATTCAATTTATAACCAGAAATGGCAGAATATGATGAAAATCTTGAATAAAGCTGGAATAGAAACATCATGGTTAGGTGTGTATATAATAATACATCGTCTGCCTAAGCTGTAAATGTAACCTCTTCCTCCTTAAATTCATATCCAGTAAGGTTAGCAGATCTACGCAGTTTCTTTGAAAAGAGTTCAAGAGAGAGTATAAAGAGTAGAGGAGAAAGAGAACAACCTTGTCTCGTACCTCTTTCAAATTGAAAATATGAAGATGGAATCCCATTTACAAAGCCAGTCTTTTTGGGGGCATTATATAACAAACCAATATAGTTTAAGATTCTAGGCCAAAACAATTCCATTGTAAAGCTCTTAACATATAATCCTAATTAACACTGTCAAACGCCTTCTCAGCATTCAGTTTTACTGCTGCAAGGGGGGGTTATAAGTTATAAGTCATCAGGAATATTATTTAAAAATTCATGAGTTATCTTTAATGTATTTGCCTTTAACAAAATCAGACTGTTCTATTGCAATCAAATCAAGAATAAACTCATAAATAGACAAAGTGAAAAATTTAAAGTCTGTGTTAATACGAGAAATAGGTCTATTATTTTTGCAGGATAACAAGTATTCATCTTTTTTGATCTTAAAAAGAGCATTTCCTCCAGAAAATTACCTTGTGAGTTCTCTGTTGCAATACATGGTTACAATAGTGAGTTAAGCTTTGGTGTCAGGATCTTAGAAAGTTACAAATAGAATTCTATAAAGAGTTCATCAGGGCCTGAGGGTAAATGTAGTAATTGTTCTGGGGTTTTGGGTATGGAAGTAAAGGCTTGGTCTAATGCTTTTGCTTGTGAAACACATTCAGAGGTTGTAAATTGGTGTACTAATCAGTGAAACATTTAAGAATTTGGTAATGTTTGGTGCCATCATTATCCGCAATAGTCTACATTTTTCCTTTTTGCTCTTTAACTTTCAGATAGTTGGCGAGCACCTTTCTAGCTGTGTTACGAACACCATAGTACAGTGCATTCATTTCAGTAGGAAATCACAGGCGCCCAAAATAGATTTATTATTAAACTGGCATTGTGCTTGGGTAAGACGAGCTAGTGTATCTTTTTATTTAGAGGAATAAAATTCATGTTCTAGTTTTTTAATGAAGTGCATTTGGGAAGAAGATTCATTGAGAGCGGCCTTTGGATTTTTAGCTACATAGTAGATATGACATCTAGCTGTCAGACTGAAAGCATCCCATATGATACAGAAGTCAGAATCATGAGTTGTATTAGTATCAAAAGATTCAGTGGCAATTTTTATGTAGATTTTCAATAAATGATTTATCTTAAAACAGCAAATTATTGAATTGCCACATATTTAATTTAGAACCTTTAGACATATGCAAATCCATAACAACTGGACCACGGTCACATATTAAAATAGCTACAATTTCAGCAGAAATCAAAGATTGGGCAAAATCTTTACTAAGGAAAATATAATTAATTCTGGATCTGAGGAAATGGCCAGGTGAATAAAAGATATATTCCAAGAGATCCAGAGTATAGACTCGCCATGCATCAACTAACCCCATAGAGTAGATCGCCTTTTATTGGGTACAATTTTTAGAGCAGAGCTCCTGTCAGCTTTGGGATCCATAAGCAGATTCCAGTCTCCACCAACTGTATGATTTCCATTAGTACCAGGCATCAACTTAAATGACATATGATCCCAAAATCGACTTTCAGCTCCATTAGGATCATATACATTGTGAATGGAAAATTGATTACATGTAACAGCAGAAGGAATGCGAAATGGGCTGCATTAGTGGATAATGCCGCAGTTCAGCTCCAAATCTACAATCTTTTTGCTGAGAAAATGGCCCCCTTAGAAACAACTGACATAAATACGATAAACTTTGTAAACTATCATTGTGAACTTAAGGGTCTGTTGAAACATCTTTTTACCAAGGAGAGGGAGAGGAACAAATGACAACCAATCATCCTGGGTGGTATTCCCGCGACTCTAGACATGCCACAGTATTATTGATTGAAGCTGTAAAAAAAAGCGACCGCAGGGAGGTTATTGATGCTAAAAGAACATACAAGGCACTCCTGACCAAGGCCAAAAGCGGGTGGGAGTCAGAGTGGTGGGAAGAACTCACAGAATCCCTTTACAAAAAGAATAATAAGGATTTTTGGAAAATCATAGCAGCTGGGTCCCGAACAATAGAAAATCACCTTGATGCTTTGGTTTAAACTGAGGCATAAGTAGGTGACTTATATAGAGTGTAGGCTAAAGATAAAGCCATAGTCTGTATAGTAGACGACGTAGAGCACAGCGATGGGCTGCTTGCTGAATCTTTCACCAATTTGGACATTACTGAAACAGCACAGGTGCTTCAATTGTTCAAAAGGGAGAAGGCACCTGGCCCTGATGGCATTCCAGGCGATTTATATCTGTCACAACCAGAAATCTAGGCACCCTATTTAAATGCCCTAGGAACTGCTATTCTCAGAGTTGAGAATATCCCTCCCTCCTGGCATGGAGCTTCCATAGTCCCTATTTACAAGAAGGGGAGGAGGGATGTCCCCTCCAATTACAGACCCATCACCTTGATTTACATTATCCAGAAAATATTTGCTAGGCAGATATTGTTTAGGCTCCAAACATGACTAGTAGAGCACATTCTTTCAGATAGCCAGGCGGGGTTTAGGGCCAAGGTCAGTACCATCGACCAGGTGATCCTCTTCAGGACGATTTGCTGGAAGTACGTCACCCTGAGGCAGAACCACTTATATGTTGCCTTTATAGATCTAAGGGTGGCATTTGACTTGGTATCAAGGGATAATCTATGGAGGGTGCTGGAGTCTTATGGTATCCCAGTTGATCTCTTGAAGATCTTGAAAACTCTACACTCAGAAACCTATGCACAGGTCAGGTAGAATGTAGGAGGGGATCTTACATCCAGGATAACAATAAACTGTGGAGTCAAGCAAGGTTGTGTGCTTGCCCTCATGCTTTTTAATCTCTATATCAATGGAGCGGTAGATTGGTTGGCAAACTGTAATCATGATGCCCCCAAATCTGTGGGCATTAACACGCCTATCCTCATGTTTGCCAGCAATACACTCCTAATTTCCCACACCCCGCGTGGCCTCCAGCTATTGCTGAATAGCTTTGCATCATTCTGCCTCAATAGGGGCCTTGAGATAAATCCTACCAAGTCAAAATGTATGGAAATAAACCCTCAGTGCTCCTTTAGAGGCGGGATGTGCATAGAGGGGGTGCCTCTGGAGCAAGTAAAATGTTTTGATTATCTTGGTGTAAGTATGGCTGATAATATGTCCTGTGTACCACAATTGGTGGAAAAGTAGAACTACCCCGATCCAAAGAGCGTCAGACCTAGGAAGGAAATACAAGGCCACCTCCTGTGGCGCTGTTACGCCATCCCTCGAAGTAGGTAGAGTCACAGCTATGTCAGGGGCTACATCGGTGCTGAACCTTGGGGATGTGCTGATGTGTCCATGCTGACTAATACTGAAAATCAATTTATTAGGACCTTTTTTAGTTTGCCTGCAAGTACCCCTCTATTATCCCTAAGCCTTGACTTATCACTAAAGAGAATTGACCAAGTGATGCTACTAAAACTCATGATATACTGGGTGCGACTCTGGATAACCCTGGAACTGGAGTCCTATAGAAAAAATCTTGTGGAGTTAGTTACGATTGATAAAGGAGTTTTCACCCCACGGCTTAGGAAAACAAAACCTCTGTGTGAGCTCGTTAAAATGGAAAAAGTTTTGCATTCTCCTGCCCAAATGACAAAAGGCATTACCTCTAACTTTTAGAAAGCCTATTGGGATTTAATTCTGGCAAAAAGTTGGAAAGACCAAAAAGCGGGGAGTATCACTGAGAAATTCCTTACTCATAAATGTTCTTTTAGTTTTGAATCCTATCTGGATAGGTTTGGCCCCCTCAGGCAGACAGTCTATATAAAGTTTCCGATTGGTACCATACTGTAAAATCCTTCACTTGCAAGTGGGATAAAAGTGGCTCTGCGTCTTCCCACTGTCCATTTTGCTTGCAGTTGGAAGAGCCAGTCGACCATTTCCTTTTTGTCTGCCCAATCTATGCTCTGCCTCGTAAACAATTGATCATTCCATTCCGGTGTGCAAATAAATGGGCATGGTATATTATTGGGATGTCTCCAGGATATTTAGGTGTGACACAAAAGAGCATGTTGTGTTCTTGATTTCCAGATTTCTAATGTAGGCTTGGAGGATTAGATCAAACAAACTTCTTCTTTAACCTAGCCGGCAGATTCTTTGGTTGTGTAGTGGGCAATTATAACACAAGTCGTATTTTGCACCCCCAATATTACTGTTGCCAGTTACTTTTTAAAATATAAAAGAAATTGTGTACTGTATTTTCTTAATATGACAAGTAATTTTAGCGTTTTAACGTATTTATGTATGTATTATGACTGCACATTGCCAGGCCGCTGCACTCATCACTTTAAAATGCTTACAATTGCTTTGCACACTAGGGCTCATGTAGAACCTGAATACAGCTCTTGCTCATTTTTAATAATTATGATTCTTGTACTCAGGAAATTGTTTGTATCACCTTTTAGTAATGTAGCATTTTGATCTTTTAGTTCTGAGTGAATCTGCCTCACAAAACCAATCTTCATGTTCCTGTAGCATGTGTCACTATGTACAATTGTTGGACACTCGACAGACAGGCCTAGTGATGTGCTCGGGACTTGTTCTGTGATTCTTTTTATTGTACTTTTACGGTTGTAAATGTTTTATCCGAAATAAAGTGAATTTGAACCTTGATTACCATTAGCTTTTAAATCAAGAAAAATCCGTCTTCTTTCAGTATCAATCTCTTGTAAGTTAATATCCTAATTTAAAAATTTCTGAAATAAGATTGCAACACCATTCTTATTTTTCATAGCAGATGAATGAACAATGTGTCCAACCAGTTTATATTAAAAAATGTATCAGTTATACAAGTTACTTTTAGTAATGCAATTGCAGATGAGTGAGAAATATTAGTTTTTAATGGGGTTCCTCAAGCCCTCAACATTCCACCAGACAACACAAATGTTCTACTCTAGTGCACCACAAACAGCTCAGACACAGGGTCAAGCTGACCAAGACAGAACAAGCAGCTGTGCCACGAGACAGCTGATAGGGAGGAATGTGAACAAAATGGAATAGATGGAAACACCCAGGACTATAAAGCATTTCACCAACTCTCCTTTGGCTGGATTTAAATCGGGAAGGCCACAAATTAGTGAGAAGGGGACATAGAATCGGATCGAGGATAAGTGAAAATTCTTGAATGCTAATGCGCAACAAGCACCTACAACAAGTATGGAAAGCGTGGGGAAAGAGTTTGGCCTATTTAGACTCTACCGTAGGGTCCAGCCCTGTGTGGCTCCAGGATTTGAAATTGATAAATATGGTATACATACTGTGATGGGACCAACACACCAGACTGAATTATCATAGGTTCTGACTCTCAACGTCATGCAGAGGAAGCTTAGGCTCCAACATCTTTACTCAGACCTCTAGGTGTACCTGGGCCAGCCACGAGATAAGATGCATAAACTCAGGAAGGAGCGAGATATTGTAGAAGTTGGAACATGAGCTAAGAGTGCATGTTCAAGTATGGACTAAAGAGCACGACAGAAAGATGTTAAGGTTGGTTTATTTACACTTACTCAGTGATGATATACCCTCACAATACACTAATAATGAGGAGCTCCTTTTTGGCGTAGGTTATTATGAATACAGAGAAAACGTGTTTAATGAAAGACAACTTGTAAGGTTCTATCTGTGTCTGGCTTCTTTATCTCCTTTAGCTTTTGGTCACTTTCCTTGTTTTAAATAGTACATGAAAAAATAATAAATAGTAACTTAACATGCCGAAAATGCTACTAAATTCAGAAAAATGTTTTAGTCTGACCTGGAAAATTGGCGTGTGTTTCTGAGTTTTTATTGTCTCTCATTTTCCTACCTCCATAATCCATCCAACTTTCCACTCCTCTCCCTACTTCCCTTTTCTCCGTGCTTCATTTATTTAAGTTGACTTTTTTTATTTGTGTGAACGTCTTTCTTTCACAAAAGTTAAGATAAGCCACAGGTTTAAATAAAAATTGAAATGTAGTCGCTGCAAAATGACAGATGCTGATCTGCTAAATGTTATGGTCATGCCCCAGACTACAAGACTCATGTCACGGAGTGATTCAATTGTTGTCTACAAGTACTGAAAGGGCATTGCCGAACACATGGGAGGCCTGATTTACAGGGATTTTTCCTAGAAATAAGAAACACAAAGCCTCCTCTAGATTTTTAGACTTGGGATTAGTGGTGGCCAAACGTATTGTCACACGTCGTTGGAAAGTAGAAGACCCCCATCGCTAAAAGCTGGTCTCAGGCTATGCTGTACTGGGCCAAGGCTGAGGCCGTCTCATTGCTAAGGGAAGACACACTTGGATTGCGTAAATACCCCATTCCAACAGCTTGGAGCACAGTGGCGGCTCGCAGGTAATGCTGTGGGGCGGGGGCGGGGCTGGGTGGGGGGTAGTGGAGTGTGACATACGACGGGAAAGTGGAGAGTAATGCTGTGGGGCGGGGCTGGGTGGGGGGTAGTGGAGTGTGACATACGACAGGAAAGTGGAGAGTAAAGAAATAAAAGCACTTACTTTGCGCTCTCAGCATCGCCGACTCGGCGATGCTGCAAGCGCAAAGTAAGTGCTTTTATTTATTTCCTTACGCTCCACTTTCCCGTCGTATGTCACACTCCTCTACCCCGCCCCGCCTCACCGCCCCACAGCGTTACCTGTGCGAGCCGCCACTGCTGGAGCGCAATCCTGAGAGTACTTCAAGTAGCAACAACTCCAGATGACCCCCCTGACATTCCTAATACCAGCTAACCTAGCCTACATGTAGGCTGTAGTGTGCCCTGACAACAGTATGGACTGAAACGTGCAGCACATATCACGCACCTAAGACCAACATGCAGTATTATGATGATGTGGTTGACACACAATTAACTTGTGAAAATGGCAATATTGTAACCGACATGGACCGCCTCCCCTCACCCCTGCCTGCCCTGCTCTCCCTTCCCGCTCTTCAATTGGTTGTTAGAAGTTTTACTGTTATATATATTTGGCTGTTTGATCACCAAACTGAACAATATGTCAGGGCCGAAGTGAGTCACTAGGCATGTCTATATGGAACAAATATATGGGTGAATAAGGCACCAGTAAAATGTTTATATATTGACATGGTATCATGCCATGATTGACATTATCCTTTTGCTGTATTAGCCGTACGTTATCGCAATGTATGGATCTGGATTGTGTATATGCCATCTGCTCACATACCGTTATACTGCCTTGTATAATCGGATTCCTGACGATGTCTACTGGTTCTACAAATATTGTGTATGCTTGTAATAGGTATCACATATATCAAAACCCAATAAACAGATCAAACAAAAAAAAAATATTGAAATTTAGTTTGAGTAAGGGAATATATCAGTGCATAAGGTGCAGACCACTTCAGATTATCCTTGAATTAGGAGTCGTCTAACAATATACAAAAATTCAATGTGTAGGGTTTGTCCTTTTTCTCCTTTATATATTTCTTTTTATTGTTCAGTTAGAATAAATTCAAAACTGCAATGCAGAGGGTACATAGCATGCACATTTAGTTTAACCATTTGCCCTCTTATGCGGTTGTGATAGTCATTTGTCTCTGTCACCAAGTGTCCAGTGGCGTAGCTATCAATAGTGTGGAAGGTACTTTGGCACCTGTACTCTGTGGTGGTAGGTTTAGAGCGTGCCCAAATTATGGCTATACGTTAATGCCCAGCCAGTGGATGGGGACTGCAAGGCCCAGAGGAAGCAGAACCTCTCAGGAACTATCAGTAGTATGTATACTTCAGTGCAACACCCTAATTGTAACGGGTGCACCCAGATTTGGGTCCAATGCTAACTGTGCACTGGAACCAAGCTTCACCTGACTGACAAGCCCCAATCAAGGGGGGAACAAGACATGGGTTGCTTGTTGGAAAATAATGATGGACTGGACTGCACCCCCCCATAATTACCAGTGGCTGAGATTAAAATAAGGATTGCATCCATCACTGTTTTATATATTTCAATAATAGTGCAGCGGCACCAGGGCTCTTGGATGCTAGGGGCCCAATGGACCAATGTTTTGCTTATATTTTACTGTCTATCCAGACGACTGGGGGTGTGGAGGTGGGTCACTTTACTTTGTGTGCACTAGCACTCATGAAGTCTCTGCTACATCACTTGAAAATGTCTACTTTCAACTGCAGTGGTGGCTGGTGACATTTGAAAGTGGTGGGGGCGTAAAATTATTGTCATACTGCTCCGCAGCGAGCGAGCGTAGCGAGCGTGCCCGAACAACCTAAGGGGGGTTCGGGGGGGTTCTCCCCCCGAGAAAATTTTGAAAAAAGAGTGGACAAATGGTGCATTTTCAAGCAAATTTGAGAAAGCAGGAAGGTTAATAAAGCAATTGTGAAAGTGCAGTTATTACATTAATAAAGAGATGTCATATAACATAGGTAGCTGCTTATTCAAGCTTTCTTTCACCCCATAGTCCAGCAGGGTCTTGATACAAGACAGATAAGAGAAAAAGCAGTGTGGTCCTCGACCAGGAAGACACTCGTATTTCGTTGGTAAGAAGTCAAAGGATTGGTCAAATTGAAAACCTGAAATGCAATATGCAATCAAACAATTTGCAAGTACATCTCATCTATGTTCAACAAGCCATGTTTTACCCATGATTGGAATTGTGAATCACCAAATAAACTGAGCCACTGCAATCAAAAGCAGAGGGCCTCCTCAAAAGTATGCCCTTAAGAGAGTTCTCTCATCTCATGTACTCTCTATATTTTCTCTGGAAGTTGAAAACTCATCACATTCTACTGCACAAACCTGAACCCTTCTGCATATTCCAACACCAGAACTCATTCTTGGCCATTTAGTTTGGAGCCATTCATACCAGGAATACAGAAAATACCTTTAAATAGAGTAGAAGGTTTATGAATACAAGCAGTTAGCAATTATACATATACTATGAATGAGAGCCAAAGGAAACAAAAAGGAATAAAGAAGGGAGCAACACTCAAACACAACTCATGCTCCGGAACGCCATAAAATTCTCTATGTGGCAAGTTCATCACCTATAGCAGAACACAGTACATTTAATGTCTCCCTCAGTTTAGCATATTAAACAATAGCAAGTGGTAATTCTTGTGATATGTACTCATCACTGTAGACTATTGTAGAGTCGCTATATAAATACAATTAATACAATATGTGGTGTTAGGTGTAGAAAATCTAGACTCACACCTGTCTATATTTTTTTTGATGTTTTATCCTTGATAATGTGCCTTATTGATACTCTCGGGTCGATATTCAGTGTGCGCGCCCTGAAACCGCTCATAAACTCGAAAAGTAAATAGAAAGTTGTTTAGCAGAGAACTATTAGAATGGCAAATGAAAGTATTTAAAGGTGTACAGTTCATCCTTCACTGGAGAGTAATAAAAAGACAGCATTTTCAGATATTTGCACAATATGGTCGGACATGGGTACAGGAGTAAAAGGATCTGCACCCTCACCACTTGTGAAATTTTGTTTTTGCCCTTGATGTAGGAAAGTTGGCAGAGGCAACTGTTGGTGACATTGCGGAAGTGTTTGTAGGCCGTTTGCCGAGAGCCTAGCGGGATGTCACCTGAACAGACACAGCAAGCCGCGCCGCGCTCTGGTGCCACTTAAAACACACAAACACTTACTCAGGTGAATTCAAGAATCTGCGGGTGGAACCAGAAACAATATCCTGATATCGGTTTACAATGTGGCTGTGTGATGTACACACAAGTTACTGACAGCACATCTGTAAGGAAGTACCATCAACTGCAGCACAGACACACTCACATACACACATATTTAAAAAAGTAAACTGCGGATGTCCCTTTATGTACAACAAAACGCATCATCACACAAACATAATATCATTGGGCCCATGGCGAGTCACAAAACTGAAGAACTGCAGAGGAGATACTCGAGTGCAAAGATGCGCACACTAACGCTGCTCTTTAGAAACTATAATGGTCATAGGTGTATGCGGAAGAGAGAATTACAATGGCTGAAGGACACGTGTACAAACCAACAACTGTAACCCTTCAGACACAAATGAGAATCTCCATCCCATCTAAACTCTCAGCATTGACTCGCCGGATTAGCCACCAAAGTGCAACATACACATTGTCTGATGTACAAAACAAATTAAGAGATACATTCACAAAGGAAATTAAACGGATGGAAAAGTTGCCAACCTTGGCTGTGGACACACAAACCACAAGGAGATGAGGGAATGCGAAGTGACCAAGCCCCTGTATCAGTTGGGATCCGTAGCCTAAAGCGGTATCACTGTCCACTGCAGGTGCCCATCGGAGATGTATTTTACACCACAAGCACGCATGCGCCCTGCTCTGCTGCACCGGATCTCCCTGCAGCTACTCGCAGGAGGGTGCAACCACACACTGCCCCCATCTGCAGGAACATCCCTACCCCCCGTCTCCACGTGCCGCCAGCCCCTCTGCAGTGAACCCTATGCCATCAGTTGGCCTGCCTTTCCATGCAACCTCTATCCATGGCACGTGCAACGTCACGCCTGCGCTGGGGCCGCACATGTATGTGTGTAATGTGGCTCACTGTGCGTCAGCCCTGGCTGCACTCTACTGAGTGTGTGTTCTTTTCACAGAAGGATAGTGAGCCGTTTTACACAATATGCCCCCAGATTGTTAAATATCGAAACATGAACGAAGACTATTCTCTAGGTATCACGCAGCGCCACCACCCTGTCTTTGTACAGCTGTTCTCACACTTAAAGTGTCTGCCACACAACCGTGTTTGGCTTGTCGAAACCAAACCAAACAGTTGTTTAGCAGCAATGACCGAGCTCACCCAATAGCTGTCCCCCGTCTTTTATGTTTATTGATCGCATACAATGTGTTATGACTAGGCATGGATTAGTTGAGCATCACTCCAATTTCGAGGCTCCCTGGTCGCCGATCTAATGACACTCAATACTTCCCCAATGATCAATGCTTAACTTTATGCGCCCAACGATCCCTTTACTAAAGAAACAGGGGACTTCAGAAATATCAGCACACTCGCCACCACAATTCCACCCATTAAACCAGCACCTTTTCGCCAACGACCTAATGATGAGCCTCAATACAGCGATATAGAGAAGATCACATATCCACGCTGAAACCAACACAAAAATAGAGTACGGCACGCAATTCCCAGCACTGTTTTAACGACCGAGTTGCAAGCACTCGGGGTATTAGTCCTGCTGGTTTACCTGTAGGTGCTCCGGCTGGATGCTGTATCTCTCTCCCTTTCACTCCTCCACAGGCTCGTATGTTGGATTGCCATCCTTCCAGGCATTTCCGGTTTGAATCGAAAGCCGAAGGCACGCACGCAACCCAAACAAGGTGGATCACCGAGCTATCGAACGTCTATAGCTGCAGAACTATCATATCGCGAAGCTGGCGTGATAACTTAGTTGCAGAATCTGTATGCTGTACGCTACGTACTGCAAGAAACAGCTTTAGAACCCGTCGCATCCCATATTCTCACGATGGTGGTAAAGACTTTTTAGAAAACTATAATTTAGCTCGTGGTCAAAGGCAAGCTCAAAAATATCATGGTTGTGTCGAGAGAAATAAAACACACCCGCTTTCAACTATATTACTCACTCTCCAGGAGTGAGCGAAACATACGAGTCCGACATTTTTCACAAGCATTGGCAAAGTCAATACGTCTCGTCTGTGCAAGAGCTATTGGCTTTGGCAAATGGGGAATTGTCAAAGTGTTTATTTTTACCAATTGTTAGAAGAGAGCCTTGCAAAGGCTTCACAGAGTGCATTTATGGCATGGTTATTTCAGAAGGATAAAGCGGATGTTGGTCCCAAACTGTTAGTCAGAACACCCTTTCTAAATACCGTTGCCTTAGGATTATAATCAGCTGCATTATTGCACTGTGTAGCCAATTATTTCTATCCCTCAATTACACCCCCATTTAATTATATCAAATTACAAATATATCACGTCCCCCAAGCTAACTGTACTGATGAAGATGCCACAATCCGCTCCACGCAGTCCCGCTTTCCATAAAAGAAGTGGCCATTACACACTTATCAATCATCTCAGACTGGACGATTTCAAGAGCCCCTGGTAATGCACATCTCAAGAATGCCTCCAACCCCTTAATAGGCTCCTCTTGTGATAAATAATGAATGTGTGTAATCCTCCACTTAAATCCAGCCGTCAAGGACTCTGCGAGCCACCCAGCGCGTTTCTGGGCTTTATGTCTGATTCATCAAGACTGAGGCTGAGTCTTGGCCCGTGGTCGCTGCTACCAGTTTTACCAACAGTTGTAGCTCATTTTTTCTCTAACCTTAAATCTAGAGGTAATAATGAGGTAATGCGGGCATGATGCTATATTACTCTGATTGAGTGTTACCACCAGGTTTTGCAAGAATCTCTAAATAAACCCCTTGGTGTCTATTTGAAGGTGTGCACTAATCTGATGAGCACATGCTTGACTTTCACAGCAATCCGCACTGCATTATATGCAGGCATCCACAACGGAAAGGCAAGGGGGTGCGACGCGGGAGTGCGAGAGGGGGAAACAAAGAAGAGAAAGAAGTAGGGAGTGGAGAAAGAAAGAAACATAATGACTGACAGATATACAAAGAAAGAGAAAGAGGAAAGAGACAGGAAGAAACAGGCAGATGGTCAAGTCGACAGAGTCAATTAAAGAGAGGGATAGAAAGAGAGGAAATTAAAGAGAGGGATAGAGCGGAAATAAAGACAGATGGGGTTGGGAGAGAGGAAAACATCAGGGAGCGAGATATAAGGGAGGCAGCAGTAGAAAGAGGGAGAGCAGGGGAGACAAGAAAAAGAAGGGAGATACGGGATGGAGTGAGAGCTGCAGGAAGAGATAGAGAGAAATAAACAGAGGTAAAATGAGGGAAGAAAAATGAGAAAGAAGCCGGATTGGTAGGGGCTGCAATAGAACAAGGAGTGCAGAGGAGGGCTCAGGAGAGATGGGACAGGGGAGACAATGCGATAGAAAGAGAGAGTGCGTAACAGATGAGAGCCGGGCGGGGGGTATGGACAGAACGACTCAGAAAGAGAAAGTGCAGTGGAAGGGGAGCAAGTATCCGAGCTAAAGGGGGAATACGGGAAGAAGGATGGGGGTGAGCCAATAGGGGAACGAAAGTAAGGCAGAGAAAGAGAGAGGGGTGGAGGAAACAAAAGGATGAAGCAGGCGGCGAGGAATGTAGATAGCGAAAGTGTGAGGTAGACATAGAGAGAGGAAAGTCAGAGGGAGGGGAGAAGGGGTGAAACAGAAGGGAAGAGAGTCGAACGAAAGAGAGGAAAAGAGTGAGAGGCAGAGGGCGGCAGGTACACTTAAGGAAAGAGAGAGATTGTCTAGTAAATAAAGAGGTAAGGAAACAGAGGGAAGCTGAAGGAGACAAGGAGACAGACACGGTGAGGGGGTGGAGGCAGGGCCAAGGATCCTCCTCCCTGCGCGCCCAGACTGCCAGATACGCCGAGTGTAACCTGGGGAAGTCAGACAAGTAAAAACACATTGGAAGTCAAGGCTGCCCGCGCCAGGTGAATGAGATCAGGGCTGGCCGGCTCTCCCCTGCAGTCACCGCTGACACCTCTCCTCTCCGGGGAGCGCTCGCCTCCCGCGCCCCCTTCCCCGCAGGTGGATTCCAGCCGCGGCGCGCGCTGTCCGCAGCCGCTGCCCGGGTCAGCCCAGGGGTCAGTGTCCAGCGGGTTGATGTGCCCCCTCGGCCAGCTGACGAGTTTCTGCGACTTTTATGGCTCCTTCCATTCTCTAGATCATGCACAGAAACTTCCGGCAGTGGATTTTCTACGCGTTTCTATGTTTTGTTTTGGAGTCATCTACGTCAAGCTGGGGTAAAAGTGACACCGGCTGAGAGCACTGTGCGTGGTGGCATTTGAGTTTCTTGTGAGAAGGCACAGCCCTATCGATGTTTGTGGCTTGGTGACTTGATCATACAGCCCATTAAAGCTAGAAAAAACATTCCCCGTTGAAATGAAAGTGCCTCTAAAGTGCCCATAACCATGTGTTAATAGCGATTTACAGCAGGGCTCCTACTCATTGTTTTACTGATGCACGTGCCTGTGACCCGGATATTATGTTAAAGCCAGACGCGGCTCGTGAGGGGGGGTTGTGCCGGGGGCCCGGGGATTTTTAAAGAAAATCCTACCTGACTCTGAGGAGGTCCGCCGTCCGCGCCGCCTCGGGTCCGACTCCGTTTGGCCCTGCCTACAGCCCCTCTCAGCCAATCCTGGCGCTGCTGGCAGCGCCAGGATTGGCTTAGGGCACGGTTACCTCTCGCCCGCCTGCCCATTAGGAGACCGAGGTTTGAGCCTTTGCTCAACCCTCGCTCTCCTAATGGGCATGCGCAAGCCAGTGCACACACAAGTGCGCATGACTGGGCACGGCGCGAAAATTCGGTGCCCTTCCCCACTCATGCGCACTTGTGCTGCAGTGCTGCCTGCTGCCCCTGGTCCCTCTGACAATCATGTCAGTCAACATGACGCAGGACCGCCCACCCCCTTCAGACTCTGAAGGGGGGTGGGCGGTCCGACGTCATGCTGACTGACATGATTGTCAGTTCTCCTCGGCTCTTTGAACTTAAGTAAACTGATTGTTTACTTAGGTTCAAAGACGCCGAGGGAGCTGCGGGCGGGGGGGCTACGCCCCAAAACCCCAATGGACGCACCGCCCCTGTTCAACTGTATGTTCCTGGGGATTCATCTTGGGTTTTGTAGGAGGGTATTCACAACAAAGCCATCACATATTCCGATTCCTAGTAATATGTATTTTAGATTCCCTAGAAGCCCTGAAAATAGGCATTCAAGACCCCCCTGCACTAGGAACTTTGTCAACGTGCCACCTCAAGACAAAAAAACAGTTGGACTTCAACCACCCAGCATTCCACTGAGCAGTACTTGAGTGAGATGCTTTTCAGGTAACAATCAATCTTGTGAAACATTACATGTATGATTAGTGGAGACAAAACCCTTTTACATGTTTGAAAGCACTCCCAGGAATACTAGGAAACAATAGATACATTTTAGAGATTTAATTTAATTTAAAATCAAAATCCTATCCTATTGCACCCAAAATATGAGTTGTGACTATAATAAAAACAGAGTAGTAGCTACAATGTTTACGAATAATGTGACCACCATAGAATATTCAAACATATTGGCTGTTTAGCTACATATCAATCCCACCTTCATATCTTTGTTTTTACTAATCTAAACTCAGCAACATCAAAGCCTAATTTGAGTTTCAAAGATGGTTCACACTCTCAGACCGATTTTGAATAATAATAGTTATTGTTCAGTATAGTACATTGTCTGCTAGGTTGCGGCTGCGCTGGGAAGAAGACTGGTGAGCCTACAGCAAGTGAAAACTTGAATGCGCTTTCTGTTGGCCTTCAACAAAAGAGGGTAAAGTGATTCAGCATGGCCTGTCCTGCCTCTGTCTTCTGGCACAAAGTTCCTCTCTAGCTCTTCACACTCTCTTCATAAATTATATAGCATGATCTGGATATTGTTGAATCTTTTAGAATAAACAATTAGCAGCGAGTGGCTTGATGCCCTTTTACTTATTTTCATTCTCTAAAACCATGCTCTTTGAATTATAATATTAAAGCAGATACAAACTTTTCAATTCTGATAAAACCTTGTTCATGACTCAGGGGTGGGGGGTGCACAATATAGTTAGTGCTCCTAACTATAACTGGTGAATTTCTGCGTTTTTTTTTTAGTTCAAAATGTTAATGTTACTGAGAAATTCACCTAACTATAACGTTACTTTAACCTTTGTTTTTTCAGTATATATATATTTATTATAGTTTGGATGTAGTTTCCATAGGAAGAACGTTTTTCGTTTTGCTAATAACTTTGGCATCTTTTGACAAATCTTCTGGAAATTTTCAAACTTAGTTCTACCCTCACTCCAGCTGCTGTCTTGAAATTTTAGAGTTATCCGTCATGCAGGGACCAAGAAAAAGGGGGGAGCCTAAAAACGCGTTTTCCCCATGTTAATTTCCATAGGAACTTTAGACAAGGCTACAGCCCGAACTGCTGAACGGAATTACACCAAATTTGGCAGAAAGGTAGCTGTTGGTCCAGAAAGCGACCTCTTTGTTAAATGGTGTAATCCTGTTCAGTAGTTATTCAAAGAATTGTCCAGGTGTATATCTAGGGACGTGGATGATCCATGACCCCTCCCGATCTCGTGCTACGAACTGATTGGCTGCCAACACTTCAAATCAGGAAGTGTTGGTAGCCATCCTGGCATGAACAAGTCACAGAAAAATATTGTAAAAAAGAAGAGGGGAAGGGTAGGAATACCCTGACCACCTAGACCTACTCCTGGGGTTCCTCTGGGACCCCGCAGGCCAAAAAAGCATTAAAAAAAATGTTTTACAGTGTGAGATGCACAGGGCCAGCGAATCCCAGCGAAAATTTGTAAAAAAACGAAGCGCTGGCTTCCGCGCTTCGTTAGTAATTAGCCCCTGGGGGAGCCTGGTCCCTGAGGCAGTTTCCAATAAAGTAAAGCACAGAAAAAAAGGTAGCGGTGGAGTACAGGGTAGCACCTCAGTTGTAAAACAATATTTTTCTGAGATTATTTCTTATTCATCTATCAGTGTTGGTGCCACTCCAGGTAATATAAAACATCCCGCTACCACGGATGTGACCCCATAGGAGTACCAACGGACTCCTATGCTAGTTCAAATAACACGAATTTACCTAGGCACTCTTCAAGTTTATAAAACACTACAGTTGAATAGTGTAACCAGTCTGTATAGAAATCTATATAGCAATTCACAGGCAAATAATCCAACAAGTCAATTTGAGCAATAAAAAATGTTTTTTAATATACTGATATTATTTCATTGCTAATTGTGGTGATCTCATATTTTGCAACACAATAAAAATAATCAACAGTTACAGGTGTTATTTTCTATTTATGATTTCCCAGCGGTCCTGTTCATATAGCCTTTACTACGTTGTCTTGGAGTAGATGGATCTCGCCACGATTGGAACACGGCGCTCCGCGCCAAAACTAGGGAGGCTTATCATAGCCCTTGAAGCCTTACTAAAACCTTCAAGACCTTCACTTGAATCTTTTATATTCTACAAACCTACGCCAAATATACGAAACAGGAATGACACTTATTTGCGAATATTGCCAAATTAGACTCCTTAGATAGACTAATACGAGAAGACACCTTATGCAAGTGGATCTTTTCTGAAAGATCGATCTACTCTCAGGCGGCTGACATACATTATTTGTCCCTCAATATCCGACATACATGGTACGGGTGATCCCTGTGTCCATGGGAGCGTTACCTACTATTTGGACTGTCGTTTTTGGATTTTTGAAGCCTTGAAGAAGTTACTAACGTAACGAAACACGTGTCGGCTGTTTCCATCCAAGACAACGTAGTAAAGGCTATATGAACAGGACCCCTGGGAAATCATAAATAGAAAATAACACCTGTAACTGTTGATTATTTTTATTGTGTTACAAAATATGAGATCACCACAATTAGCAATGAAATAATATCAGTATATTAAAAAACATTTTTTTATTGCTCAAATTGACTTGTTGGATTATTTGCCTGTGAATTGCTATATAGATTTCTATACAGACTGGTTACACTATTCAACTGTAGTGTTTTATAAACTTGCAGTTTCCAATAAGAGGAGGCGGCGCATGGTCCCCACTCCTGGGGCTTACAAATGCCCTGGTTACCACCACCTCCCTGGGGCTTGTCTTTATAAAATAAAAGCAGGGGAGGCCTGTACGGCCTTCCCCGGGGACCACCACCAGATTGCGAGGGGGCCGCGCAGAACCCCCCCCCACCCCCACTCCCCCCGGCAGTGCTTTGAAAAAAAGCATGGGGAGGCCAAGCGGACCCTACCCACAGTCCCGGGTACCGCCACCTCCCAGGGGCTATTGCAAATTTCAATGCAGGGGGGGCCCGCAGACACCCTGCATCCCCAGGGGCCACCACCTTCCTGGGAAAATGACAAAAAAGAGGGGGCCGTGCATATGTCACTTATACTGCCTTTCACATACCCAGTTACTCGCCCATACACCACTTACACACACACTCACTCACCCATACAGCCCCTCATAAACGCACTCACTAACCCATACAGCCACTGATTCACCCACTCACTCATCCATACAGGCAGCCACACACCCCCTCACCCACCCACACAGGCACCCATACATGTACTCTGACAACCAATCACTCACCCATGCAGCCAATCACATACCCACTCACACACCCATACAGCCACTTAGACACCAACTGACAGACTGATACAGGCATTCACACAACCAGTCACTCACCCATACATTCACTGAGACACCGAATCACTCACTTATACAGTCAGTCACGCACCCACTTAATCATCCATACAGGCACTCATACACCCACTGATTCACCAGTACACCTTGGTATATATATATTTAACACTCATAAACTCTTTAAAAACACTCAGTCAGTGGATGATGTCATCAGTGATGTCATTTGAGATGTCATGAGTGATGTTATCAGTGATGTCACTGACCATGTCATGAGTGATATAATATGTTAGGTCATAAGCAGGGCATTGCGGGGGTGCGAGTTATAGTTAGCTCAGCTAACTATAACTTCTGAATTTCACTGGTTTTGTACGAGTGAAACCTGAGCCTAACTTTAACGTCCCTGAAACCTTTGGTTTTTTTCAGTGAATCGCTAAGGTTTTTAATTCAATTTCCTAACTATATCGTTCCTGTAACCCTTGTTTTTTTCAGTGAATTTCTAAGGTTTTTTAAATGCTAATTCCTAACTATAACGTCCCCAGTACAGAGATCTGGGCCTAAAATCATCGTTTTTTTGCCCACCATACTGCCTCCGTTTTGAACTAGCCATATACAAATCTGTTTTGACCCTGCTCCCCATGGGAACAGTCCAGCCCAAACTGCCAGGCCAGGTCCTCCCTGGACCGGAAACAAACATCCTAGGACTGGTTTCGTGGTAGCCCCCCTCATCAGCCAGGATAGCTTGAATCCAGTGGCAGGGCGAGCACCAGACCCACGTCTGGGCATACCCGTCCCACTCGGGTGACAAATGCAAAAAGAACAATTGATGGAGGGAAGGCTGAGCAATGTCAAACACTGACCCCCAATACAAAGATATGGGCCCAAATCCATTATTTCTTTTGCTCAATATGTCATTCCAGTTTGGATCCAGCTATGTGCAAATCAGCCTTGACCCTGGTCTCCATGGGAACAGTCCAGCCCAAACTGCCATGCTAGGTCCTCTCCAGACTGGAAACAAGCATCCTAGGACCAGTTTTGGGGGTATCACCCCACTGGCCTCTCCTGTGAGACCTTGCATGAAGGTAACCAGTGTGAAGAGTAGGGTGTAAAGAGACGCTGCCTCTCCATTCACACCTTTCCCCAGGCACAATAGTATGCATAGTAGGGTGGGAAAAGTACACACCTCACATGTAAGACCTTAGGATTCCATAGTAACTAAAGCAACTACTGACCTTTCCACTGATACCTCTCCCCAGGGAAATAACAATAAATATTAGGCTGTGGGAATGTATTTGACTGTCCAGACACAGCATGACAGACGTACATTAATGTGTAGGGAAACGTCTTCTCCACCAACACCTATCCACAGGACAACATGGATGTGCAGTACGGTGTGGGCAAGCAATGGCCTCTTTTATGACACCTCTCCCTACAGCAACAGTGATATGCAATGCCGTCTGGGAATGACATGAGCTGTCCACTAACACTTCTTACTAGGGTGACAGGTGTCTGTAGTAGGGTAGAGAAAAATCTCTCTGCTCATACCTCTTCCCATGCTGACAGGTATGCATAGTACTGTGGGGAGGAAATGCCCTGTTTGCTGACACACCTCTGCATGATAAGTCTTTCTAGTACAGTGTGAGGAGAGACTGGCCCCTCTCCTGTGACCTGTGTCTTGGATGACAGATGTGTAAATTAGGCTGTGAAAACGAGCTTACATCTCTGGTCACAGCTCATCCCAGCATGACAGATGTCGATGTGTAAGCACACTGCCCTGTCAGCTGAGACATCTCCCCAGAGTAATACATGTGTAAAGTTGGGTATAGAAATGGAGTATCCTCTCTACTGAGAACTGTGTCTTGGTTGATTGCTGTGGATAATTGAATGTGGGGACACACTCACCTCTCCCTCAGACTTCTCCCTATGGGGACAATGAGGTGCAGTAGGATGTGCACAGGGACAGACTTCTCCGCTGACATTTCTCTCCAGAGTCGCAAGTATATATAGTAACATGTGCAAAAGAACTGCCCTTTCCAATATCACATACCAGCTGATAGCAGTGTGTAGGAGAATACGAGGATGCGCTGGCCTCCGTGCCAAAACCTCTCTCTGTATGAGAGGTCTGTATACTACAGTGAGCACAATGTCTGATCTCTTTAGCGAGACCTCACTGTTGCATGAGAAGTCACCTTACTTGGTTACTCAAATAATTGCCTTCTCCATTAACAATTCTATGTAGCATAAAAAATATGTATAGAACCATATAGATATATGTATACTTGCAGCAGCATTTCTGCACTCCCTGAAGATGGAACTGCCATTTGTAGTCAACATTACAATGCTGTAATAATATTCAAACCTAGAACAACTATTAAGCAAACAAATCAGTAGTAACTTTTAATTTGTTTATGGAAAAAAAACAATTTAACAATATTACAAAACTACAACAACTACATTAACAAACTATATCAACAATTATAAGACACACAAAACGGCCAACTTTACCAATTTATAATGTCTTCATCACATTATGATGAGCAGCCTGGTGTAGCTGCACCACATCAGCCACCTCAGTCTGGCAAAAAGTGTTCGGTAAGGCAGTTTTTTGTTTCAAGGCCAGCTAGCAAAAATGTCTCAGCAATGTTTCTCATCCGTACAGTTTTTTAAAGGAGTTCACAAAGGCTAACTTGGGCAGTGTTAGCTTGTACTGCTGACCTACAGAGCTCTTCATTTGCTTCCACATCTTTTCAACCTGGATACGCTGTGCCTGCTCGGGTACTCACTGCTCATTTTTACTGCTTATGTAAGCCGATAATCATTTCCTCAGACAAGTAGACCTACAAAGCACAAGTTTGTGCAAGATCACAAATGTCCCCCTATGCAATACAAACATTATCAATTCTCCAAATCATAGTTTCTTCCTCACTTTCCACAGAGTAATTATTTCCTGTTTTTTCAAAAGTGAAGAAGACTTCTTTTTGTCCTGCATATATTTTCTCTCATGGTAGTTTTCTTGTTCACAACTTCTGTTTTCCATTTTCCTCCTACAAAAAGAGAAAATAACAAAAAAAATTAAAAGTTACATGCTAGTCAATAAATCATTACATTCATTCTTCACTATATACTGTAAAGTTTTGTACATCCTTCACCCACAATCATATATTTATATCTAATGTACCCCTAACTTATTCCTTTCTTAAGAAAAATTCCAAACCTTCACCCAGTGCATTTTTTCACAAATAAATTATAACATGCCATCAAACCTGATTTCATAAACGTTTATAAAGTAACACATTCCTCTTGAGATGCCTTTGCTAACACCGAGCATGGTGTTTCACTCTAGAAATAGCAAGATCACCACTCAGACATCTCATACTGCTAAAGTATATGTACAGTGAGGTTCATAAAACCGTTAGGGCTTGTATTAACATATTACAACTTCTTTGTTTTATAATTTGAGAAACACTGCTTCCTTTACTTACAAATGCATACAGTTGGAACACTTTATTTTTTAATACAATCTGCAAACCTTGCTTACATCTCTAGATTATAATGTGAACCTGTCAAAAGCTATGTTAACCCATCTACACCTCCCAAAACAGCTTTCCACTCTGTAAACATGGTGTAGAATAAGTTTACCAACATTACAACATTTACTGACACTTCATTACAAAGTTTATAAAATATTTTATTAAATACTTGCACTTGAAGTTCTTTCTTAAATACAAATGAAGACGCCAGTCTTCTTCACCTACACATAAATTCACTTCTGCTGAGCACAACTCAAACAGACTTCCTCCTCCAGGGCACCAAGGACAGACTGAGCTGTCTCTGGTTCTCCACCCAATCACATCACAGCATTTCTTCAACCACGTAATAAGAATGGTAACTATTGTTTGAGCCTTGCTAGTTGTTTTTTTCCTTCTCCCCATACGATCTTGTGAGACTGCCGCTGGATCGTAAAACCCCTCATGGCAGGCCCAGTAATTTTCGATGCGAGTCTCTCAGGATCGTAAAACATCTTGCAAGATCGCACAAGCCTTATGCGACAAGCCTCACTACCGCAAGTTTGCACTCTACTCTCACAAGACTCTCATGGGATTGCAACACAATTGTAGAGAAATAGTAGTATATAGGAAGCACCAGGCTCTCTACTAAAAACCCTCTCTTGGATAATGTGTGTGTATACTGGAGTATAAGGAGATTACCTTCTGTCTTCAAACCTCCCTCTCAAATAACAACTATGCATAGTATGATGTGTGCAGGAACTGGACTCTCCTCTGAGACCTCTCTCTGTCAAAACGGGTGTACATAGTAGGTTGTGTCGTGGGACTGACCTCTCCTTTCAGAACTCTCTCTCAGATAACGGGTGTTCATAGGAGTCAGTGGGGAGGGACTTGCCTCTCCTTTCAGACCTCTCTCTTAGATGACGAGAGTGCGTAGTAGTGAGAGGGAAGGGCCGGCCTATTCTCTCAGAGACATTGTCTGAGATGATGGGTGTGCGTAGTAGGGTGTATAGATGGACTGGCCTTTCCTTTTAGAGCTCTGTCTCAGATGACGGGTGTGTGTAGTGGTGTGTGGAGAATAGCAGGCCTGTCCTTTCAGACTTCAGACTTGTCGCAGGTGACGGATGTGCATCGTAGGGTGTGTTGAGAGAGACAGACCTCTCCGCTGACACCTCTATCTCAGATGACGGGTGTGTGTAGTAGTGAGTGGAGAGGGACTGTCCTCCCTGCAAACACCCCTCTCTCTGGTAATGGTTGTGCATTGTAGGGTGTGGGAAAAGACTGTACTCTAATCACAACTCTTACCAAGCCGATGGGCGTAAATAGTAGACTCTGATTAACACAATCTCCAGTAATACACCTTCTTACAGGAGCAAGTGTGCATACTACTGTGTATTCAAAGGTCACCCACTCCTTTCTACTTTTCACGATCCTGCAAGAGTCTTGCGAGATCGTAACATTTAAAAAAAAAAAAAGAATTAACCTTCTAATCATCACAGTACTTATCTCTTACTCACTTCCTCTCTAAGGCAAGGACCACAATATGCATTCCTACTGTTAGTGTATTGAGAACTCGTCTTCTCGTTTTTACTATTCACGAGCCTGCGAGAGTCCTGCAAGATCATAAAAATGAGTTAAAAACAATATACATTTATTATCTTCACTGTAGTTATCCCTTAGTCACCTTCTCTCTAAATCTAGGGGACAGCGTGCCTTTCTGCTGCTCCCTTTTTATAGCTTTTTTACTTCATTTACCCAACACCTCCTTTTTTTCACAGTGAACAGTAATGGAAGCCATTTCATTTCTTACATTCCAACAGCCAGCCAGTCAGAGCGCTCACGAGACTATATATATATATTTATATATATATATACACCGATGACCCGTGTTCACCCTCCTTCACTCCACACACTGTTCATCGAGGGTGCAGGAAGGCAGCGGGATCTGTATTTTCTTTGGCAAACATTTTATTCTGTTTTAAAGTATTTTCAAATTTCAGCAAAGTGCAAGTGCAATCATGGGACAACAGACCAATGCGTTTCGGCCAACGGCCTTCGTTGGGGGTCATAGAGTGTTCTGTACAGAGTGTCTTTTAACAGGGACTCAATAGTCCCGCCCATCACCATTAAAAACAGAAATTTAAAGGAACATATATAGTTTCACTTGCAGTCATCTACAAGGCTGGTGTCACAGTAGTGTAGGGAACTGTTGTGTAGGAAGCCCCACATCACAAAATTAAATTAAACAATTATACATCACAATTCTGGTAAAGTACCCAAAGACATATATTTTGTAATGTGTAATGCTATTTCCAAAAAATGAAAAACGGCACCGCTACATTGGGATCTGTTCAGGCTAGGTGTCCTACATTTCTAAATCATGGTAAAGTGCCCCAGGTTTAAAGTCACTATATATTTCAACATTTCTCCAGGATATATTTAACTTATATTTTTTTTATATTTGATGAAATATTTAATCTCCGGAGAGCAATTCATATGACATAATGTGACTTGAAAAGGGACACATACGCCATCACCATTAACGATAAATGATATATGTCAAATTCACAATTTCCGGTGCGAGTGTTAGATCGTGAGTTTTCAGTGGAACTCTGTTACGCAGTACTAACATCCACTGTGCCTAGTGCCAAGTTGATAAGAGAACAAAGACTATTGAAGCACTAGTGTGTTCAATGACCTCAAGAGCATAAGACAAGGTATTAGAGTGCACTTCGAATAAGGCTCGGACAACAGTATAGTCTAATTATAATTGCTCGTTCGAGATGCAGAGTATTAGAGTGCATAATGTTAAGCTTTATAGCAGCTTTAAAAAACAGAATGGTCATGAATGCTCACATTAAGTATTACATAAAAGCAAGCAATCTGGTTTCATAAGGCAGGAGGTGCTGGTCTGCTACCAAAAATATTAATAATGTCAAAAAAGATTACAAATGTTAAAATATTAAAAATATTACTGTCATCATTAATTTTTTATTCGTTTTATTAAAGTGCACGGTGCTCAGTTGGTTAAAAGGCTTGCACAACCTTTTAATTTATTTTATTAAAGTGCACGGTGCTCAGTTGGTTCAAAAAGCTTACACAACCTTGTTCGCACTTGTCTGTTATATGACCAATTATTAATTATATGACCACCCAGATATTCCATATAATTAAGAAGCATGTTATGGTGCGCCATGCTCTGTGGCTGGAAGATTTGTATATAAAACCCATGTATTCTATGGCCTCAGGGGGAATATTAAAGTGCACCGTGCTCTACAGGAATGAAGACTTATGAATTGCTTCCTCTCCTGTTAAAGTCCTAAATGTCTCTCAGAATCAAAAAAGTATCATTTAATAAAGTGCTAAGTATTTCATTAATGCCTGGAGTCTTAAAGTGCATAGTGCTCCACTAATAAAGTGCTTATTAATACCTTGTAAACAATCTACTGTAGTGGTCTCATCAACTTTAAATCTCCCACAAAGGCCCTCATTCACTAGGGTGCAAAGTGCTAGAGTGATATCCGAACATAATCAGAACGTATTCAAAAGCAGGGTGGCAAAATGGTAAAGTATTCGTAAACACAACATTTCAAACCAGAATATCATTAAAATGCTTGTGTGTAGGAAAAAATGCCACCCAAATCATGTTTCTAAAGAAGGCAATTACAGATATCATGAGGTGCTGTCCGTTTAGATTATGAGCTTATAGGAAATTATGTAATTCAGCGTCCATATTCAGTCCCCATGGTATTTCTGTACCAATGGTTATGATCCCTCTGGACTCTGCTTTTCTCAACAGGAGCTCACGGTCACCTCAGCGTATTTTCTAAGATATGTGTTCAATACCATAAAATGACATTTTGCTCAAATCTCCTTCGTGATCCTTCCAGATATGTTTTGCCATAGCATATGTGAAGTCTTTATTGTTTGTGGCTCTTAAGTGCTGTAAGATTCGTAGTTTCAGTTTATTTATGGTGCTACCGATGTACTTCTTACCACACTGGCATTCCAGGATGTAGACCACATGTGTTGTCTCACATGAGATTTGAGATTCTTTCTTTAATTTACTTTTTTCTCCTGTGAAGGTTTCTACGTCCTGATGGTTACAACCAAAAGTGCAGGCCTTGCATTTGTGGCATTTATAGAACCCACTAGTTCTTAGCCAGTTACCAGCAGTGTCTCTGTGTTTTGGTTTCTCAAAGTAACTGTGTGTTAGAATGTCACCCAAAGATGGTCTTTTCCTATATGTTATATTAGGATGGGCTTGTGTGCACAATCTTAGTTCTTCATCTTGTCTCAATACCTTCCAGAATTGTTGTAGAGTGTTTCTAACTGAACCACTTGAGGTGTTAAACTGTGTCATGAATCTTAAATCATCTTTTTTCTCATCTCTGTCAGTTAGTTTTTTAGGATATAGCAAATCTTCCCTCTTTTTATTTCTAGCTCGTGACTTGGCATTATCTAGGACCACTGTGGAATATCCCCTTCTTACAAATCTGGCATACATTGTGTCCAATTGTGATCTAAAATCATCTTCCTCTGAGCAGTTTCTCCGAGCTCGTAAAAATTCACCATACGGAACACTCCACTTTAAAGATTTGGGATGAGCGCTGTTGCCTGCGAGGATACTGTTGCAGGCTGTTGGTTTACGATATAGAGTAGTACAGATGTTCTTGTTCTTAACGTATACTCGTGTGTCTAGATAGTCAATTTCCTGTCGACCCGTAGTAAAGGTAAAATTCAAATGGAAAATGTTCTCATTGAGGGATTTAAAAAAAAGTTCCAATTCTTCCACAGCTCCTTCCCAAATTAAAAACTGGTCGTCTATGTATCGTACCCCAAATACCACTTTGTCTGTTATTGCTTTGTTCTTTTCACACCAGACATATTCGACTTCCTAGAAACCTATAGTTAAATTGACATATGTGGGCGTGAAAGACGTTCCCATCGCAGGCCCTCTCCTTTGTCTGTAGAACTTATTATCAAATACAAACACATTGTTATGAAGACAGAACTCGATCATCTCCAATATCATTTGTGTGTGCTCGAAGAGGCTCAGTGAGCGTGATCTCAAGAACAATTCACTGGCCTTGATGCCATCTTCATGGTTGATAGACGTATACAAGGAGACTACGTCAACCGTAGCCATGATGTAGTCCTCCTTCCATGGTATATCTCCAATACGTTTCAGAAAGTCCATAGTGTCTCGAATATATGAGGCTAAATTCTCTACTTATGGAAAAAGAAAAATATCAATGAATCTTGATATGTTTTCTAAAAGGGAGCCACAAGAGCTGACAATTGGGCGTCCTGGTGGGTTATCTAAATGTTTGTGCACTTTGGGTAAAACATATAGTGTTGGAATGATAGGTCTTGTTGTTAAGAGATATTCAAATTCATCATCATCCAGCAAACTTTGCATTTGCCAATTCACAAGCATGTTGTGATACGTTCTCATGATGCGTGGTGCAGGGTCTTCTTTAAGTCTTTCATAGTTGTTCACTTCATTCAGTTGTCTCTTTATCTCCAAGTAATATTTCTGACAGTCCATAACCACGATGTTCCCACCCTTATCAGAGGGATTGATTATAATGTTATTTTCCTTTTGTAGATCTTTTAACACCCAGTAGTCATCCTTGGTCATATTCTGTCCCCTGTATTGCTTGTCTGTCTTGTCTTTGATATATATGGAGCGTAGCTCCTCCGTGACTAGTTCCTGAAAGATGTTCACTCTATCTCCCGGTGGTAGTTGTGGGCAGAACCTGGAATGTGTCCTGCAGTTGCTGCTGATAGATAAATTAGTATCAATAGACATCTGTTCACATAGTTGTACGTCAGAGATTTCTACTGGGGTAAAGGTAGCATGGTATTCTGTATTTTCTCTTTCTAGTAGTTAGAGAGCTCTCAGGGAGGTGTTGTCATCCATGGTTAAAGGTGTCAGACTGTCCGTAATATTTTGTTCCACTCTCTTTGGTGGTTGATTGATGAAGTGTTTCTTCAGTTTAAATTTGCTGCAAAATTTATACAAATCGACTCGAGTTGTAGCAAGGTCCATGCTAGATGCGGGGCAAAATGTCAGTCCTTTATCTAATAGATTAAGATGTTTCGAATGTAAGGTCTTGGATGACAAGTTGATGACTAGGTCATCCTTTATTGGAATGCTAGGGTTCGCATTAATCTTTTGAGTTATTTGATGTCTTTGCTTTCTTTGCCTTTGCCTCCTGCGGCGCCGTCTTGTTCTTTTTGTTGATGTTCTCCTCTCGGTTGTTGATGTTCTTTCTTTTGTTGTACATCTCTGCCTCTTCCCCGTGTCGTCATCCGAAGGAGTCGCATTTCCCCATAATAATCCATCCTTTGACGGCTATTGGTTGGTCCCTCGTCCCCCGAGCTAATTTCCGTGCTTTCTGCACTTGACATTCTGGCTTGTTCTTGTGCCTGGACCCGATCCATCGATTGTTTATTGTAGTTGGCATCATATCTACGGGCAAAAGTATAAACTCACCCTGTGGCATAGTCAATCTTAGCACGCTGGAATTTCCTTATTTTTTTATCTCCTATTTCTTTCTCATGTTTATCCAGCCTCTTTTCAAGTTCGTCGAATAGTTTGATGCCTTCAGGTGATTCCTAGAATTTTTGCATGCTCCCCTCTCGTAATGTAATTAGCATCCCCGGGGGATCGAGGCTTTAGGGCCTGTGGAAAGCTCAGAGAGGGGCACTGTGCCCCTCTCTCTTTAAAGTAATTATCAGTTCTAGGGAATGAGATCCCCCAGGGCCTGTGCAATGCTCAGGAAGGGGGCTACCACCCCTTTCCCCTTAATAGTATCACCCCAGTGGATATGGTCTCAGGGGCTTGTGCAAGGCTCAGAGAAAGGGGCCACACCCCTCTCCCCTTAAACCTATATTGTGCCACCCGCTGGCCCTCACCCCCTCTGGAGCCCCCTTTTTTTTTATGGGATCACAGTATCTCTGCAGGTCCATTGAAAAAAAGTTAAAAAAAGATTTTTAGGCCCCAGTGGGACACACCTAGCAGGTCTATGGGGCAGGGTATCCCTACCCGCTTTGATTTTTTGTAACTTTTTGTCAAAAGGCGTTTTGACCCCCCCCAACCTTTTAAAGACTTTGCTTGATGTATCACTCCGAAACTTTCCAGGAAGGAGCTGAGGTGGATGAGACATTTTTTGTAAAGTTTTAAGAGACGATTGATCAAACGGCGCCAAAGTTATAACAAATAAGCAAATCAAAATGCTTTTCCTATGGAAACGTGGTATTAACTAGAACTATATCTAATATATATATAAGCAAACAACATCATGATGACTACAACAATGGACATTCCCAAAAGATCATGTAGTCCTTTGTCACTGCTTACCTTGTCAAGCCGCCAAATAAGAAGGAGATTGCAACAGTTTAACAACATGAATTTTGCATGCACTTTTGATTGAAAAAGGCAACATTGCCGAAACGCGGCTGTTTATAATTAGAGGCAATTCCTGAGCATTATATATATATATATATATATATATATATATATATATATATATATACGAACCAAAACCAGCGCGTCTTCTTTCAGGCACCGGAATACAACACAGCGACCAAGGTAAATTGCTCCAAAATTAATGTATTAGCAGGTTTAGAGGGCTATTACGCGTTTTGTCAGGATCCCCTGCCTTGATCACACATGTGTATGTAAATATATATATATTCACTGAAAAAACCATAGGTTTCAGGCACGTTATAGTTAGAAATTAGCATTTAAAAAACCTTTGAAATTCACTGAAAAAACCATAGGTTTCAGGCACGTTATAGTTAGAAATTAGCATTTAAAAAACCTTAGAAATTCACTGAAAAAACCATAGGTTTTAGGGACAGTTATAGTTAGTTGGACATTTCACTCGTACAAAACCATAGAAATTCCCCCGTTATAGTTAGGTCAGCTAACTATAACTCGCGCCCCCGCAATGCACTGCTGATGACGTCACATATTACATCACTCATGACTTGGTCAGTGACATCACTGATGACATCACTGATGACATCTCAAATGACAGTCCCCGGGGCGTGTGGGGGGGCTTGTGCCCCCCCCACACAGGTATTTAAAATTTTAAAAAAGAAGCCCCGGGGGGTGGCGGTCCCCGGGGCTGCGGGAGGGCACAGTGCCCTCCCGCACCATTTTTATTAGAAAGCCCGGGGGTGGCGGTCCCCGGGGCTTGGGGGGCCTTAGAGGCCCCCCCATTAACTATAAACCCACCCCCGCATGCCCCCGGGACTTGGCCCACCCGGGGGCAAAATAGCATTTTGTTTTACGGCGGGATCCGCGCACCCTAAGCGCATCCCGCCGATTTTTTTTTTTTTTTAAATGCTTTTTTCTGCCCAGGGGGTCCTTGTGGGACCCCCTGAGCAGACCTAGGGGGTCAGGGTGTTTCTACCCTGCCCCCTTTGTGCGTTTGCGCACTTGTGATTTTTTTTTTTTTATCGGCGGGATCCGCGCACCCTAAGCGCATCCCGCCGATTAAAAAAAAAAAAAAAAAATGCTTTTTTCTGCCCAGGGGGTCCTTGTGGGACCCCCTGAGCAGACCTAGGGGGTCAGGGTGTTTCTACCCTGCCCCCTTTGTGCATTTTGCGCACTTGTTTCTGTGCCTCGGTTCTACCGAGGGACAAAATGGCTGCCAACACTTCCTGATTTGGAGTGTTGACAGCCAATTAGCATGCAGCTCGTGATCGGGAGGGTACGCGGACCCTACGCGGCCATAGATGTATATGTGATTTTACTTTTGATTTTCTCAGCAACTACTGAACGGATTTACACCATTTAACAAAAGGGTTCTTTCTGAACCAAGAACTACCTCTTTGCCAAATTTGGTGTAATTCCGTTCAGCAGTTCGAGCTGTAGCCGTGGCTAAAGTTTCCTATGGGAAAATGAATGGGGAAAACACGTTTTGGGACCCCCTTTTTCTCGGCCCCGCTTGACGAATCACCCGAAACTTTCAGGGTAGGAGCGGACCGGAGCGGGCCATAAATTCCAGCGAAGATTCGTCAGCCGACGCAAGAGTTATTTCAAATAGAATGTTGCGGATTTCCTATGGAAAATAGGTCCTAACTATAACTATCTACTGGCGACCGCCAGTAGATAATATATATATATATATATATATATATATATATGTGTATACTGAGAAAAAACAAATGTTACAGTGACTTTATAGTTAGGTGACAATTTCAGTGGCAATGTATCATTTTAAACTATAAAAAAAATACTGAAATTCACAAGTTATAGTTACCTAAAGTGCTTCAACGCCTCGTCTGGGGTAGTAAGTAGTATATAATTACAATTTCCTATAACTAGTGCCCTAAAATAACTATAGCTTGCTCCTTCGCCATTCGCAGTATTGTCATCAATTATGTCATTTCAGATGTTGCAATGATGGGATCAAGGGTGTCATAGAGCATGTCATGAGTGATGTAATAAACAAGGTAATTAGCAGTGCAAGTGCATGGTGAGGGCGCGAGTTATAGTTACTTTAGGGCACATGTTATAATTACAAGAGATTACTATAACTGGTGAATTTCAGTGGTTTTAGAGTTTAAAACATTATGTTGTGACTGAAATTTTCACCAAACTATATTGTGAGTTTAACCTTTAGTTTTATCAGTGAATTTCTAGTTTTTTTAAAACATAAAGTACTATTTTATTACCATACGTAAAATCAACCCCCTGCTGTACCTGGCATTCAGTCAAGCTGGGCAGGGCGTTGGCCACAGGGCCTGCTGCCAACTCTCTGTGGGCAGCCTAACCCCCCCTGCACACGACTGTGCAGGCAGGCGTCCAACCTGCTGTGGGCAGCCAAACCCCCACCATGTATGGCCATGCGCAGCATGGAATTGGAAACAGGGCGCGGGCTACGAGCAACCAAACCCGCACCATGCGCAGCGCCTTCTGGTCTCGCAGGTCATTGACGCACTCAGGCAGACTTACTGACTTTGTCGAAGAATCACAACACCAAAATATAAAAAGTTAGCCTATTTACTTCTATCAAAAGTGACCATAACAATATATATAAAGCAGATCTATCATCTTTCTCCAAAAATCACCAATATTTTTAATCTAATGTGTATTTCAGTAATTCACACAATGCAATGTTTATTAATATTATAAAAAGGTTTAATATGTGTCTTTCGTTTAACAGTTTTTATTATATTTTGTGGGAGGAAAATGGTAAAATAAATAGTTGGAGACGGGTAAAAAAAAAACATGTCCCTGACTTTTTCTTATAACTTATTTCAGACCAGAAACTGCAGTCATAAAAACAACCACAAGAGTGCCTTGCACTCCAGCTGAAGAGCACAGAACTCCAGCTAGGAGTGCTTTAAAAAATATGGTGAGCTCTCCATGGGTCATGGATTTAATGATCCATAAGACTTACTGTATTTTTTTTTATACTGTGGCTGGGTTGCTGCTGCACTTCCTGCAGGAACCAAAAATAACTAAGTAAGGGCCTCACAGGGAATTATGGGGCGCTCCTCCACCCGACAGAAAAAGGGAACAGGAATGAGCGGATCCTCCGCTCATTTCATATTCACTGCTATCCACTGTCTTTTTTTAAAATTATTCTATAGGCAGCGCGGGAACCCACTCTTGTGCTGCCCAACCTCTTTCATTATTTTTTTCTATGGGCAGCATAGGGAGTCCACTCCCGCGCTGCCCAGCCTCTCTTTATTTTTCTTTTAGGGTCAGCATGGAGAGCCTACTCCCATAGTGCCCATCCTCTTTTTTTTTTATTGGGCAGCACGGGGACCTCACTCCTGTGCTGCCCAATCAACCTATTTTTTAAAATTTATTGGGGAGCGCTCTTCCGCGCTGCCTTAAGAAGTCTCAGGGGGAGGCCCAAGTCCCTCGAAACCCCCCCCCCCCGGCTCTCCTGCCAGAACATTTCTTGGTGCTGGTGGGGGGGCCGTCATTTCAAGTTTGCTCTCAGTGAGAACAGCTTTTTTTTCTGCTCCTGCTGTGGAGCAAACCTGTTCCCTTCTTACCCGGGGGGGAGCTTTTCTGCTCCTGCTAGGTGGGAACAATGCAGTGTCCCGGGTGTAGGCCGTCTGAATCACTGTTCTTATTTACTGGCCTTGGGAATGGAATCACTGAGGGCGTATTTGGCCCGTGGAAAGGGGCTGAAGCCCCCTTCCCCTTGAAATGAAACATAAGGCCTCGGGGGGATTGGTCCCCTGAGTCCGTATTTGTCTCAAGGAGGATGGCTACACACCACCTCCCCCTCATTAATCACGTTGCTTTAAGGGATGTGTTCCCAAGGCAGTATTTGGCTTGAAGAGGGGGGGTCTCACGCTCGCTCCCCAAATATTTTAATAATTTAAATGGCATGACCCTAGGACCCCAGGTTTCATTTTAATGAAAAAACAAAAAGATACAGACACCATTTAGTTTTTTAACCAGTATCTTGTGAGAGAACTGCAGGATCGCAGGAAAAAAAACCCATTTCATTTTCATTTTGACCCCTGGGGCCTCCACAAAGGCTAGAGGGGCAGTGTATCCCTACCCTGCCCCCTTATATTCTTTTTTTAAAACTATTCCAGGACAGAGGTCTAAGCCCCCGAGTCCTGTAAAGACCGCTGTAACATTTATTTTTATGTTGGGGCCAGCAAATCAGAGCCCTCACTCTGAGAAGCCCCCCCCCCAACCCAACCTGTCAAATGGTTTGACATTTTACATTTTGGACCAGCGGTCCAGATATCTATACATTTTGAAACGTAATTTCTCAAAAATGGATTTAGGCCAGATCAGAAAGGCACACTTTCTGGACCAAGATCTAGCTTCCTGCCAAATTTGGTGTAATTCTGTGCAGCCTTTATTTGCGGCTTTGCAGTTTAATTTTCCTATGGAAAATTTCATGGGGAAAATAGGTTTTGGGACCCCCCCCCACCCCCCTTTTTTCTGGGACCTCTCTTGATGGACCACCCTGAAACTTACAAAAAAAGTCTATACAAAATAAATGGGGATTCTGAGACCACCCCTTTTTCTCAGCCCCCTCTTTATAATGATTATGAAATGTACCCGTCTGTGAAAATAACAGTTGTCAGAGGTTTGAATTTAAAACATATAGTAGGTAGTCTGCGACCCTAGTTACTGAGGAATACAAAAGGTAATGGGACAAACACGTGCAAATAGTCTAAACCAAAGGAGCCAACTTCTAAATTGGCCAGGGGTGGGAAGGTGTGGGAGGGCTGAGATATAGGGCACAACCTTTGACCTCACTGACATAACTGGAATGATGTCTCGGGACATGATGTCATCACCAATATTATGGCACTGAGGAAGCCACTGGACTGGGTTGGGTAAGTGTGTACAGCAATACACCAAAGTTCTTTCGACACCTGTGTGAAAAAACATACCCACTGAAGCTCTAAGCTGTTGACATTAAATACGTATTTTCTATAGCTTATTTGTAGCAAGGATTTCCAGTGACCAGTATCTGAAATGCCGGACACTCCTACAAAAGTCAGAACGGTTAGCCACTGTTCTTTTCATCGAAAAGTTTGGCCTTGTAATAATATTTGCTCGTTTTATTTATATTTAAAAAAAAAATCTTTTTTATTGAAAAGAAAAGCAACATAAAACCATACAAATCAAAACAAGTGCAGTGAGGTGCAGTCGTCAAAATTTTCAAGGCAAGCAATATAAAGGTACAGTCAAAAGACAAATCATTACACTGGGTCTACATCACAATCAGTTGTTTAAAGGTCCCCATTGTCCGGTAAAACATTAGAGTCTCATTATCAGATGCCAGTGGGGGCACATCGCTAAAGGGGGCACATATCAAACCTCTTCTCTCGTTCTAGGGGCCCCATATTTTTGTCCATTTGCGCGGGCATCCCCTGCTTTCATAGATAACCCTCTCTGCTTGCATACACCAATCCATATTGGATTCCCAGTCAGTTCTATCGCAGCTTAACCACTCCCTTCCATGTTCTGGCGATATTGCGCTTTGCCACCATGCAACCCAACATGACCCACAGTCGCCCAGTTCTTGACAAGTCCGTTGCGTCCCAGATGTTCAGGAGACAAAGCTGGGGGGAACCTTCAATAGGTGTATGACATATCCCGGATAAGATTGATACAACCCGTCCCTAATACTTCTGAAGGATAGGGCAGTCCCACCATTGGTGTAGGTAGGTACCAGTGTGACCACATCCACGGGGACAGACCGGGGAGCCAAGAATTCCCATCTTAACAAGCGCTGAGCTAGTGTAGTAGGCCCTATGGAGTATTTTGAGTTGTATGAGTTTGAAACGGGAATGGATCGCCACCTCCCGGGGTGAAGCAAGGGCCTCCCTCCAGTCCTCGTCGGTCATGTCTCCTATATCGTTCGTCCATTTTGCACGTATTTTGTTCTGAGTATCAGGTGAGTTATTGAGGAGTTTACGGTAGGTCAGTGAGATGACTTTTTCCGGGAGGTAATCATCTAGTAGCCTATCCTCCAGGGGCGAGGAGACCGGCAGGTCTGAACCCTTAGGTATAGCTTTGTGTAACGCACTACGTGCTTGAAGGTATCGAAAGGTTTCCCCCCCTTGTAGTTGGTAGATTCTCTGCAGATCGCCAAACGGGACAACCCTACCCTCCGCCCATAAGTCCCCGACCTTAGAGAGGCCAATAAGGTCCCATTTGTCGAACCTCGGCTGTTTTGAGAGCATACCCAGTTGATAGGCCTCAAGCAATGGAGTACCCTGTGTAATCCTGCCTTTCCAGCCCAGAGCTGCCGTTGCCTTGTGCCATAGGGAAACAGTGGTGGAAGTCGGGGTGTATCGGGGTGTATGTTTCGCCCCACCATATAATGCCCTCAAATAAGTACCAGGAAGCATGTTATGCCTGTCCATCCTATAGGCCGGGTCTGTAATGGGTCGATGCATCCAATGATTAAGGACCACTAATTGTGAGGCCCAATAGTAGGATCTAATGTCGGGTAAGGCGATGCCGCCGTCGTACCAGCTTTTGGTGAGCTTAGCGAGAGCGATTCGGGGTGTGCCATTATTCCAAAGCAGAGTGCGTACCTCAGAGTCAACCGACTGAAAGTATTGAGGTGGGACCAGATGTGGCGTATTCTGTAGGGCATAGAGAAAACGTGGAAGCGCCATCATCTTATAGAGGGCAGCTCTACCCAATAACGTAAGAGGTAATGTTTTCCAGTATTGCACGTCAGCTCGAAGGCGACGTAAGGGAGGAACGAGATTGCGTTCATGGAAGACCGCGGAGTCAAGCGTGATATATATATACCAAGATATTGGAAGCCGTCTGTAACCACCTTGGCTTCACAACCTGTGGGGAGCGCCGGGCGGTTCGTTTTATTTTTTTATTAATTTTATAGAAATCTTTTGACCGATGCATGTTCATCTACATGGAATGATAACAGGCATATATGAAAGAAGCACTGTATAGTTCCATTCTTAAGCAATACCTTTATGCCAATAAAGTACCTATCAACCTTGGCTTTTTGCACTTGCGTAGTAGGTCTTTTAGCTCCATACATTTACTTAGAAATGTGAAACTGTTATTCCCAGAATGCAACACCATATTGGCTGACGTGTCAAAAATGATGTTGCATGTGACACAGTATAACTGATGAGCTGTTAAAATTCACAGGAAAAACAAAGCTTGCATGTGCCCTGGACAAATGGGGCATTAGAGAGATGCTTATGAGAAGGATATTTGTGAGACAACAGAGAAATGGAAACCAATGGGAAGGGGGTTGTTACATCTAAGCGAAGGCGTGTAAGAACTATGTCAACTAAGAAGTTATTTATTTACACTTTCAACAAACAAATAAGGGACAACAAATGTGTAGTACTATCTCCAAATGTGCAAAAATGATTATGTAGCAGCATCAACACAGTTTGGTCAAGTGGGGTAATTGAGATTCAAAATGCAGGGCTCATAAAAAAAAAGCTGCAACTTGAACAGTTTATGTACAGCTATTAAGAATGTATGTCATCTGCCCATCTCCATGCCTGCCAGTGGACCAGCTATGAGCACCACAAAATCAAAAAGTCATAACCTAATGGAAAGGTCTGGAGGCACGTTTGCACACTACACTCTCATTGGCCTTGGTTACCTTCTAACCAAAACCCGGGTGGTGGCGGGCATGGCCCCCCCTTGTCGATGGAGAGGAGGCAAAGCATGGATCACTGCTGTGTCCTTGAATGGTCGGTCTGTGCTTCTAGGGACTGTACTCATAAGTTTGACAAAGTCTGGGAGGCGTGGATTTACACACACACACACACACACACACACACACACACACACACACACACTCTCACACACACACACACACACACACACACACACACACACACACACTCTAGAAAACTCTTGCTTAACTGCATATTAGTAAATGAGGTGTGCATAGAAAATGGAAAGGGGCTGCAGCCACACCTATGCGTGCTACACAGCGCTGGCCATCTCCCCGCTGCGCGGGATGCCCGCAATTGCTACAAATGGACTACAGGTCCCAAGAGGCTGCTCAGTCTAGGAGAGGGGGTGTAACCTCACCGCGATGCGCTACATAGCTCTGGACTTATCCTCACTGCGTGAGACACCCCCATTTGCTACAGAGAGACTACAGATCCCAGGAGGCGGCTCAGCCCAGGAGCGGGGATGGAGCCACACCACGCCGCGTGCCACATAGCGCTGGACTTCTCCCTACTGCACGGGATGCCCACATTCACTTCAGAAGGACTACAGGTCCAAGGAAGACATAGCGCCGGATTTCTCCCCACTGCGCTGGGCCTACCGCATTCGCTACAGAGAGACTACATGTCCCAGGAGGTTTCTTAGCCCAGGAGAGGGGGCTTAGCCAAACTACAATGGGTGCTACATAGCACTGGGCTTCTGCCCGCTGCGCTGGGCCTACCGCATTTGCTACAGAGGGACTACAGGTCCCAGAAGGCTGCTCAGCCCAGGAGAGGGGGAGGAGCCACACCATGATGTGTGCTACATAGCGCCTGACGTCTCCCAGCTCCGCTGGACTTCTGCATTCGCTATAGAGTGACTACAGGTCCCAAGAGGCTGCTCAGCCCAGGAAAGGGGGTTGAGCCACACCACGATGCGTGCTACATAGCGCTGGACTTCTCCCCGCCATGAGGGATGCCTGCATTCACTACAGAGGGACTACAGGTCCAAGGAGGATGCTTAGCCCAGGAGAGGGGGCAGAGCCACACCATGACGCATGCTACATAGCGCTGGACTTCTCCTCGCTGCACGGGATGCACACGGACCACACCCGGGAGAAGCCCAGGCCAAGGATGGACCAGTCATATGCCCATCATCGCCAGTAAGAGACAGAGTAGGGCCCCCTCTCCTTGGTTTCTTTACATCATATCAAAAGAAAGGTCAGGAATTGCAAAGGTAGGATCGTGTTTTAGCTGCCGCTGTTGACTTCTTGGGCGCTGTGGGTAAAAGGAATCTTCATCTTTGAAAGGCGGTAAGGACTCCATTGCCTCCATCACACCTACAATCACCAGCTATCTTAGCTCAGTAATGGGAGCAATAAATTCAAACATCTGCTTAGTGGACAAGAGAACAGATGCAGCCCACTGCCTTTCCAAGAACACTTCTGTTGCTATTGAGACAAATGAGGCAAACTCCCCAATTTTAGTATCGGATCCCAAGGTGGGGGGATAGGTCTTCACGGCCTTAATGATGGGATAAAGAGCCCTAATTGTACTATCGCACTTGCTAAAAGTCTATGTGTCATACATAGCCAACATATTGATAACAGTGAAGTGCTAACTGACCTTCAATCATCAATAAGTCCTCCACCATCTAAAAGAAAGAGGAGGAATGGGCAATTGTTATCAAAGAATAAAGTTGATAAAAGGAAAAGCACTCATCCATCTTTAGAGAATAAAAACATTGGCCCCTCTGTCGACTCAAGGTTCACAGCAAATTCTGGGATACCAAACTTGGATACATTGAAGAATGCTGTCCTTGACTATTATTCATCCTTTTTCTTGAATTTAGAGGCAATGTTGAAGGACTTCTGTTTTGATATGCAAGGGAAGCCTAAAGCATTGGATGACAAAGTTACTTATTTGATGCATTACACCAAAGTTACTGAACAATTAACCGGTTCTTCCAGCCGTTCTAGATTAATGAGTAGTCTATCTTCTAAAGTTCCTGGGTTTTAGTAATTTTCCCCATCCAGGGCCTCCTACTACTCTAAATCCCTGTATTGTTGGTTCAGTCAATGCGAATAAGAATCCATCCCCTCAGGGAAAGCGTCAAAACGACTCTATATCACTTTCAGAACACTCCCATACCCCAGACATAGTCCACATAGATAACACGTGAGTAAATCGTTTGCCCACTCTTCATTTGCCACCTGAATGCACTCCATATGTAATTGTCTTAGAGGAAGTTCCTCTGATATCTGTCAACAAGGAGACAGGGAGTGACCTTAAAGCCAAGGTGGTTCACTGGTTGAAAGAAAACTCAGGTTGGTGAGGCAATTTATTCAGGGGAATACTCACAATGAGGAGAGTGGCAGGGGTTGGCTTGGAGCCACAACTTTCCTCAGGTCATTGTGTTATAAACGTCAGAAAATCTAAAGTGGTGGAAAATTTGCTACTCCGCCTAAGTTAGTTAGCTAGTATGGTTGGAAAGATCAAGGACCACCCTTTGGGATATTTTTTTATAAGTCCTTGAATTAATTAATCCAGAAGGCACCCATTTGGAGCAGGGGCACGTTGAAAAAAATACAGAAATCCTCCCCCTGCTTGTGAAGTGCATAATCACTTTCCCCCCCTCACTGAGCTTCAGGACATCGAGTGACTCCTTGTTAAGGTTATCCCTGAGATGTCTTGAACTTTCCCTGAGGGCTGTCTTCCTGACCTGGGGTTTGAGTCCCAATCACCTGTAAAGGTGGAGAGCCAGAGAATGCCAACTGCAAACATAAAAATCCAAATGGACTCTACAGGGTATAAACCTTTATCATGGAACACGGCAGGAGTACAATCTAAACTGACAAATGCTGATTGTTTAATGTTTTTAAACCACTTTGATATAATTTGCCTTCAGGAGCTCTGGATGGTGGATGTTTTTTATATTGATGGCTTTACTCATTTTGTAATCTTGCGATGTCTTCTGTAGCGGGCAAGGTGAAGGAAGCCTGGCAGTTTTGATTTCTGTTAAAATTGCTGGTATTAGGATGAAGGCTCTTTGTTCCACGCTTGGTATCAAGAATTACTTGTGTCTTTCCCAGCAGACTCTGATGTCTTGATTATTACGTTTTGTTTTAATATTTCTGCCCAGCCGTCCACTGAGGTAGTAGATAGATTGGATGACTTAATTAGATTGGATGAATTAATTTCACATTTCAATATGGTAACTGATCACCCCTCTTGTAAGCTATGGGCTGGGGACTTTAACACACATCTATGCACATACAGTGGCTTCCCAGTCTGTGGTTTTGAAGACACTGATGGCTTTGAGGTTACCCATTTCCATCATAGCCCTTATGGGGATGCTCTAAAAAGGGCGATCATTAAAAATAACATATTTTTACCAGCGATAGGGCCCCATTACACTACCCTGTGATTCCAACATATACTGGTATAGGCTATTCTAGTACAATTGATTTTAGGATATTATCAAAAGGCCTTTTCTTCGGTCAGCTGATTTCAAAGTTATGACTAATTGCGTTAGCGATCATAATTTCCTGACTTGGGCTAAAAATTTAATCAGGAGCCCAGAACTTTTACAAAGGAGATGGTATGATTGAGTATTCTTTAAATAAGTTTATAAGAATTAAATGGGACGCAGTTAATCTGACCATATTAATTTATATTAAAAAACAAGGAACTTATTGCAGATTATTTGTCCGTAGATACCCCTGCATGCTCCATAGTTAATGGTTTTGTTGTTTTATGTCATTTGATTTCCCAATCTCTTACCGCTAAACCTAGAGCAAAACAGGAACTCCCTTGCCGATGGTTTAATTATGCCTGTTCTGCAGCACACAAGAAACTCAAGCTAGCTCTTAACAGTTCCCCGCAGAACAGGTAAATAATTCTACTAGCTAATAAAACTTACTAGGCAACTTTGAAGGACAGAAAAGAGGAAATTAAAAAAATAGCCTGAGACTATTTAGAAGTCGCAGGGACTGCAAGAAATAGTAGATCGTGTTGGGAAATAGTAAATCGCCCCTTTTTCTCAGATAGCTCTGTAATTTTAGTTGACACCTGGGTCTCTGATTTTTCAAAGGTATTTGATTCGGATTCTACCTCTATGCCAGAGCTTGGAGAAGTGGTAAACTTAATAATTGATCTCGAGGCCGCCCAGGATTTAAGTACTTCTATTAGCGTAAAGGAAAAAAGCTAACAGTGAAAAGCCCCAGGTCCCGATGGTGTTCCAAGGATATTTTGATGTTGAGTTTTGGGGCCCCTTATGGACAAATGTGGTTTGGGCAGCAATAGTTTTTTTTTCTAAACAGATTTTATTGCCTTTTCAAAACGGGTCATACAGCCGTACATAGATCATTCTGGATACCATCCCCGAGCTCTCAGATATATTTCTATAGTTTTCATACATATGAACTATCATCACAATCACGGTAATCATATATTGCATATCTGATTATGTGGAGACGGGATTCTCTACCCTCTGAGAATATAGGGTCAACACCCTGATAGGCTGACAACCACAAACCTCTCCCAACACAAACATTCCTCCCGCCCCTCCCAACAACCCTTCCTCCTCCCTCGGCCTTGCCTCGACCACTCTTGTCATCAGACGCAATAGGTGCCATAATATCCCTGTCCCTATAGTACTAGGGTGCTCCATGTGTGTCCATATGTCATCCACGATCTCTAAGAAGCCTCATCACTACTCCCCTCCTGTGTTCACATCATCGGGATGTAGGGGCTTAGCCCCGAGCGCATCTTTGATATTGATTAGGGGTGCACTCCATCTCTCTCGGTGACAGGGGGTCAGGATGCTGCAATGCCTCCACCAATGTCTTCCAAGCGCTGCATCCAGTGAGCGGCCCTCTCCTGGCCTCTCGGAGCCTCACTGCTCCCTCGTATCCCTCCCATCTTATCAGTTCTTTTCTCTAAACGGCCTCTCTGGAGCCCCACGGAGTCTTCCAGTTTCGGCTGTTTCCCTTTTTGCAAAAATAAGTGCTGGATCCTGAAACCTGCTTGTGCTCTTAGTCTTGGCAGTGTGTGGGAACCAGTGTAAAAGACAGTAACCAGCAGCGCATTGAACTTCCCTTTCGATGACCTCAGCCAGGAATTCCGTAATGGCCTTCCAATAATCAACCAACCCCGGACAGCCCCAAAACATGTGAAGAAACTCAGCTCCAATCTCTCCACAGCAGGGGCATTTTGCATCCACTACAGCAAAGTGTCTATTAATCCTCCCTGGCATGAGGTACGCCCAATGTGCGCCGAATAGCGCACTTAGTGGAAAAAGCAATTCGCCATAATTTCCCGCATGTCTTCTCTCCCCAGACGCAGAGAAGGCGTTTGACAGGGTTAATTGGTCCTTCCTACAAGCAGTCCTTGAAAAGATCGGGTTAGGCCCAGGAATGATCTCGAAGATAATGGCCTCCTACACGGCTCCAGCAGCCAGAAGCCGGGTCAACGGGCAGCTAACAGATCCCATCACTATAAGGCGAGGCACGCAGCATGCGTGCCCTAAGTCCCCCCTGCTGTTTGGGCTGGCAGTGGAACTCCTAGCTATAAAGATTCGCAACCCCGACGCTGTGAAAGGAGTCCCCTTCGGGGGCTACAACACAAGATTAGTCTGTTCGCAGATGACCTTCTCCTAACACATACCCAGCCCGAAACCTCCGTCCCTGGGGTGGTTGACTGCCTCCGAGCTTACGAGGAAGCATCAGGCTTCTGGATAAATATGACTAAATCATCTGTGCTTAACTGAGCCATCCCCCCCAAGAACTCCTGGCACTATAGCGCCTGGCCCCCTTCAGTGGTCCCCTTACTCGATCAAATACTTGGGCCTCACTATCACACCCTCACCCTCAACCTGGTCACACGCTAACTGGCCTCCCCTACGCCGCGCAATATTGTCTGATCTCCAGAGATGGAAACCTCTGCATGTGTCCTTGCTCGGGCGTGTGAACGTCGTTAAAATGAACATATTACAGCAAGTCCTCTATCTCTCAAACGCTGCCTAGGCCAATCCTCCAAGATGTGATCTTGTGTTTGCAACGCGAAGTGCATACTTTTATCTGGATCGGCAAATGACCCTGCATATCTAATGCATTGTTAAGGCTCCCATGGGAAATGGGGGGACTAGCATGCCCTAACCTACTAGAATACTACTGGGCCGCCCACCTGCGTTACATTTCGGAGTGGGTGCTTTGGGAAAGCGACAAACACTGGTTCCACATGGACAGAGCAGTGGTGTGCCGTCTGCTGTGGGACCTAGCATGGCTGCCCAAACACGCCCGACACGGAAGCTCATACATTGCCACCCCTACTCGCACAGTACTCAACATTTGGGACAGCATGGCACTCAAAAAGGGCCTGACCTCCTTTCCCTCCCCAAATACGCCGATTGCATGCAATCCTGACTTCCCCCGGCGCTCTCTCCCGCGTCGTTCCGTAAGTGGGTCGATGGGGAATGCCGTACGTTCAGCGACTTATTTACGGGAGTTAACATGAAATCCTTCGCATAGTGCAAGGCGGACTTCCAACTCACAGACGCTTCCCGACTCCAATATTGCCAACTGCGGCACTGGGCACTACACTCCTCAGTGTATCCTGCGGATACCCTCTTCGAGACACATGTCTGCGCCCTCGCGGGCTCTAAAGGTCTCATATCCAATACCTATCAGGTTCTACAGCACTGGGCGCCCCCACGCAAACACCCCTACCAGTCTGCATGGCAGACTTCAGTGCAGACAGAGATTACGCCTAATCAATGGGAGTCCCTATGGCGGGAAATGCACAAGACATATTACAGTCTCTCACTCAGGGAAACAGCTTACAAACTGATGTTTCAATGGTATCTCACCCCATCACGCCTCTCTGTCATCTACCCAGGCACACCCTTTCGCTGTTGGCGCTGTGGGGATGAAGGGTGGGGACTTTAAACACATTTGGTGGTCTTGTACGGTTATCATAACCTACTGGAAAGAGATCTTGGGCCACATCAAGGAGGTCGTGAAATTCCCCATTCCGTCCTCATACCCCATAGTCATTCTAGGCATTCGGCCCTTAGACCTTTGGGCAATGACTCGCGCTGACTGGAAACTCATTAGCTACCTTCTTCTCGCTGCGTGGCAGCTCATTGCACTTAGCTGGAAACAGAACCCCCCCCCCCCCCCCTCCATGTCACAATGGTTTGCCCGCGTCTGGCACATCCTGGCCATGGACCGGATCTCGCACACCTTGACGCACACAGACAGCAGTTCCAGCGCATTTGGAAGCTCCTCATCCAATATCTAAAGCACATAGAATTCACTTGCTTTAGCCCTGTGCGGTTTTGCCTGCTCCAACTCTTTGACTAGACCACCACTCATGCTCCACCTCCACACTTCACATCACTCCTCACGCGCGACCAGAGGAGACTCGATACTCTGTGACATGCAAGAGCTGCCTCTTGCCCTTCCCCCCAACCATTTGGCTGCTTACCTTGACCTGTGTTCTTTTTATGGTGTTGAAATTTGTTATATGTAAATATACGAAGTTGCAAAGCGCCCCCCCTCTCTGCGCCCATGGACACACACAGTGGCAAGGTGCTATACTTGGGCGACTACGTTCCTAAGGGTCACAACCCGTCTGACTCTTTTACAGCATGCCAGCCGCCTATCGGTTTACTAGCCCTCTGCATAGGCTAATGCAGAAAAGTCTACACGCTCCTGTGGGCCCTAAGAAGCTGCTTACTGTTGATTTTCACTACAGGTTAATCCACGACATGAAAAGCAGCCTTTATAATTCTTGCTTAATGTGTGGCGGAGAGGCGTACTTATACACCGCAGCCTCTCACATAGATGTTGGGAATCCTGTGTCTCCCGCTGCTTTCTCTAACTCCACCAGTTGGGGGCCTAAATCTTCTGTATAGGCAGAGTAGAACTCCACCGGCAGCCCGTCCGTACCAGGAGTTTTGTTCCGGGTCATGGATTTTATGGCTGCCCTAATCTTTGGGAGTGTAATGCCCCCACCCCCCCCCCCCACCCCGAGTCATCCGACGTTACAGTCGGTAGGTCCACCAGAGCTAGAAATTCCTTCATGTCAGAGGCTGAGCGATTAACCACACTGCTATAAGGTCACAGTAATAGTTGTGAAACTCCAGATTAATGTCTACCTGGCATTATAGCATGTGGCCTCGATCAGCAGTGAGCCCCACTACCACCGATCCTCACTTTCCCAGGTTTGCAAGCCACAGTAAGAGCGAGCCAGTCCAGTCCCTGTATTATATAGTTCTTGTAATCGAAACACTGCAGCCCTTCCACATGCTCCGTGACTCTTTCTTTACTCTCCAAGACTTTCTCCTGCACCTCAAGGTGCCCAGGTCTGCGCCGCTCAATTTCCCTCAATGCCTCCTAAGGCGCAACCAACTCTGTCAGTAAAGTCCTCTGGACCCCCAACAATTCAGAAATGCACTTGCCCCTGATCGCTGTCTTAAAGACGTCCCACTCTACCTGGGGGGTCAAGGCGGAGCCAGCATTTTCAGCAAAATATTGTTTACTGGCTGTCCCGATTGTGTCCTGGAAAACTGGGTCCTTCAATGCCTCCGGCTTCAGCCTCCACGTCGGAAGTCAGGGCCGCTCCCCAACCCAACCTAGCCCAAGCAGGAGGGGATTATGATCAGAGAGGGTCCTGGAGAGATATTCAGTGGTTTTGACCAACTCGTGAACAGCAGGTGTGCACAAGAATGCACATGGAGATCATGCAAATGGGAAAAGGAGTAATTCTGTTACTCTGGGTGATGCAACCTCCACAAATCAATGAAGCCCCATTGTGTTTGCCAATTTGTGAACGCTCTGACCACCCTGATTATCGGGGAGTCCCGTAGCGGAGGATGGGAGCGGTCAATTGTGGGATTGGCCACACAGTAATAATCTCATCTCAGGAGGACCGGGCCCACCAGATAGGGGGCTAATACTTTTGAAAGCTCAGCCACAAATATCGCTTGATCAACATTTGGGCCATAAATGCTGCCTATCGTAATATCTCAGCCGTCTAACTGTCCGGTGACCATCATGTAGTAGCCCGCCAGATCTCTCAGATGTCCAGTATGCTGGAAGGGGACCCTGGGTCTCACCCACACCAGGACTTCCATTACAAAAGCCGAGAGGTCGGTGAATAGGCCTGTCCTTTCCATCTACGTTGTAGTTCTGCCCCCTCTTTAGCAATAAGGTGTGTTTCCTGAAGCAGTACTATCTCCACTCCTGCTTATTGAGATATGAGAAGACCTTATGTCTTTTAGCCATAGTGTGAATCCCCCTAATATTCCACAATAAAACTTTCTAGGTCACGGTGGGTGCCATTGTGCATAGGGAGCATACACCGGGTGGCCCCAGTGGACATGAGTGTTCCAGCCTTGCCAGCTCCCCACATTTTCTTGCAAAAAGGAGTTCTTACTCAAGGCACGTACCAAACCCTGCTCCTCAACAAACAAACAGCAAACACCCCAACTCCCTCTCCCCCGGACAAGCAGGGAAACCCCCCCCCCTCCCCATCCAAACAGTCAGCCAACAGGCATACATTTGTGGGTGTGCCCTCAGAAACCTCAACGGGATGAAAGCAGTGACCATTCAGTGGTCCCCTAACCACCCCCTCCATCTGACTAGCTGAAATAAGCAAAAGTTGCCCCCCAGGGGCCCTGATACATATCATCATAATAACTCATAAGATATAAACTAAAGACCCTCCCTTAACAACATTTAGTCACAAGATCATGTAGCTCACCAACACTGTCATATGAGTTCATCTGCTGTGCCAGATGTGACCCTAGGCTGTTCAGTATCTGAGTTCTACGCTGCACTGGTATCTATTGTATGATCAGAGTCCTGGGCACCTTCGTCACTCAGTGATGGCATCCTGCTCATTGCAGCTACCACATTGATTTCTCGCTGCTGCTCCCATTGTACTTCTGCACCAGAAGGAGCCCTGCCGCCTCACCTCTTAAATTTCTTACGCTTAGGGGTGCGCTGTGGTGGCCCTCCGGCTGGGGACAGCATCAGATGTGTCTTGATCCAGTCCCACACTTCTTGTGGGGCTCTGAAGAACTGCACCCCCTCTGGTGTCACCACTCTTAGACATGCCGGAAACAACATGGCATAGTGTAGGCCCATCTGACGCTTGGCATCCATAAACGTGGATCCCAAAATTTGAGAGAGTTTACCCTAGTTGGACCAAAAGGGACCGGGTAGTGTTACACTTATCAAAAAAAGGAAATTCCCTTCTGTGTCAAAATTCACTAAAAGTAATAGTTATAATATTTTTATTAGTTTGCACTGAACCAAAAATTGCACTCAAGCATTAAGTGTCATAATACGTTTAATTTGATTAAAATTCTTTATTCCACACAATGCAAACAAAAGAACCCGCTTTAGGTTGCATTTAATTTGAAATACATTTAAAAATCCCATATTGATGTAAATACTTCACAATGTCGGTAGCCACGATTTTTCATAAACACTTTACAAATATAAAATGAACACATATATATTATACATTTACAAATAAAACACGGCAAAAATACAATATAACACTTCATCCAATATTTTTACTCCAGTAATACTGTGGTCCAAGAAACAGTAAACGTATCACTCCAATTTTTCATATGCTCATTTCCTGGTGTGTATTCCTCATATGCACATAATACATGAGATAACTCTTTAAAAACAGTATATCGTTTCATTAGTCCATATGTCGACGCGTTTCGGTGAATCTCTGAATTCCTTAACACCTTCCTCAGGACTCATATAATAATCATGACTTTTTCCATAAAAACAGACCATATATCCAAAATTCTCTTTGCAGGGAGATTTCAATTGTGCAGATGAATTTGAATCACTTTGCACCTATATGCTGATCTCTTTTCTTAGGTTATATCAATGCGCCTCTAAAATCAAGGCGGGGCGATTTCACTCAATCAAAACAATTCCAATGTCCTTTGCGAACAGAACCAGAATCCCGGCAAGTGGAAACGGTGACGAAAATTACAAGGATTATCGGCTTGATCTAATTGACAAAGACGGTCGGACTAATCCCACAACAGTGATAGAGGAAATATTTGCTGTTCCTAACCAAGACAGCCCTGAAAAAAACAGGAGATAAAAAAAGAAAAAAATAGTTGGCAGATGATATTGGAAAAGGACATTGGAATTGTTTGGACTCCTGGTGCCCCATGATGTCCCAGCGCAGGACTGGATTCAAGCCTTGTGGATCCTGTCCTCAGATGATGTCCGTGATGGATCTGCACCTCTTGTGCCTCTGGTGCTTGGAGTGTGACCACGACTCGAAGTCGTGCTCCGAATGCCGGGTCATGAATCCGAAGACTTTGCGGGAGGCGTCCCGAAAGCTGTTGGAGGCTCGGCTCCGCATCGCCCCTGTTCTCGATCAGGAGGAAGGCCCTCCCGATCGAGGACAGGGGCGCTCAGGTAAGCACAAGAAGAAGTCGAAGAAGCATAGGTGTTCTTGATTTCACCCCATCCGACGCGTCTCCTGCCCAAATGAGAAAGTTTTTTGAGGCCCTGCTCCTCATCTTGGGCAGACCGGATCCGCTGGTGCACCTTCGGGCCCCGCGGAGTCAGTTGGGGCCCTAGGCCTTCGACACCGGCGGCTTCGACCCCAGATCTGAAGGGCCCCGTGGATCCGTTAGCGGATCCGGACCGATGTTGCTTGTTCCACCTCGACCTTCCTCGGCGTCGACCCCATCCTCATCCCCGATGTGGACATGGAGCCTGACCAATGTCGATCTACGTCACTTCCGATGCCGAAAGGGACTTTTGTCCTGGTGTTCATCCCTGGCAATAATTTTGTGCCAGGAGGTGGTGAAGAGGACTGGGAGGGGCAGCTGGACCCTTTAACAGACCAGCTTGAAGACCCCACGGACTGGCGGATGGACCTGGGTGAGGCCATTGGGTTGAACGCTTCTCTTGACACTGGCTTGCTTTCTCCCCCTACTGTGGTTTCGGAGGAGGGGGCTTCCAATGCAGTGGTGGTGAGAAGGGCAGCCGAGGTCCTTGGCCTCGAGCTCCCTTCGGTGGCAGTCAGGACTAACCTCCTGACAGAGGTGCTTCAGCCTCTGGCTTCTACCTCCGAACCTCTTTTGCCCTTTAATGAAGTTCTCACTGATGTCCTTCTGGGCACTTGGTCCAATCCCAGCACAGGGGCTACTATGGACAGGACAATTGCCCAGAGTGCTCAGGAAGATCAAGCACGACCGGGCTCAAGTCATTCTTGTGGCTCCAGATTGGACATGAAGAGTCTGGTATTCTGACCTTTTGAGCATGGCCATCGATACTCCGATCAGACTGCCCCCTCAGGAGGATCTTCTGTCGCAGCAGCAGGGAACGGTTCTTCACCCGAACCTGTCCATCCTCCTCCCACTTGCGTGGAGATTGAGCGGTGGCAGTTGACAGCTTTCGACCTTCCACCCGAAGTCTGTGATGTCGTCTTGGCAGCCAGGCGTCCCTCCACTAAAATGGTATACACCTGTAGATGGAAAACATTTGTGGCATGGTGCATAGCAAAGGCTGTTTATCCCCTTTCTACTCCCTCTTTCGAAAGTTCTGTTGTACATACTTTCTTTGGGCACCCTTAAGGGTTATCTTTCGGCTATCTCTGCTTTTCTGGTCCCTGCATACAATCTGGAATTTTATTTAACATGTACCCAAAATCTGCAATATATATAATATTTAACTCGTCTGTGCCTCAGCACTTTACATTTTCTAGTAGCATTTCCCCAGCAAGGAGCGTGGGTCCCATCTCTCTCAAATTGTCCCTGTGACAATCACTCTCACTAAAGCACTGCTCACTTTATGCTATTTTGCACATTGTATAGCACATGGCGATCACGTTTTTTAGTTCCCATCCTTCAAACTGCTAACATTAGAGCTTATAAAATGGGCCTGATCCACCTGCAACAACTAAGATCTCCCAAAATATGCAGTGCTGTGATAAGTTTTATTAGATGTTCTTTAAAAGTAAGGAATAGGTATGGCGTCTCTACCTTAAAATTGATAGTTTTAAGATGCTCACTGTTTCAGAATGCAGTTTTAAGTTTTTATTGGTGTAATGAAGCCACGTGAGATTTTTTAGCATGCAGAAATTGCTATTAGGAAATGTCTTGTCGACTTCTTTGCTGATCACTTTATTAGTGTGAGTTGGATGGTGGAGTTTAAATGTTCTAATGGGAATTTTTATTCATAGCTAATTAATTTTTTTAATTCTGCATTATGTGATGAGTAAATGTATTAAGTAGTGTTGAACTTTTATGGCGATTATTGCCAAATACATTTTCTTGACTGACTGAAAGAGATTATGGTACATTTATGTAACTTAACGCAGCAACAACACGTTCAGTAAATGAAAGGTGCCTAGCAAAAGGGCCTTGAAAATTGCAACATATAAGAACATCCTGGACATGCCTTCTTTGGAGGAACACACATTAATATAACTAATTAATGAAGTGAACAACGCCTCAAGCAAAGCTTCTATTGTGCTGATTTTCTAAAATGGAAAAGCAGAAAAGCGAAACACATGCATGTAGACCATGCTTGTTCACATAAAATAAAAATGCACTTTCTCTCTGCAAATGTGAAATGAGGTCAATGCAAGCTGCTTGAGGTCTAGTCAGGCTAACTTAGACATTTTTTTCTAATTATTAAAACTGCTTTCACAACCCCTCCTCTGATGATTTTTTAAATCATCATATTGCACTACTCTCCACTATAATACAACACTTATTTATCATTTTGAGTTCCTTCAGTTTCATCTTCTGCAAGGCCTTAAATTGATCAAACATCTCTGCTTTGAGGTCATCAAGTTCAATTCCTCCTCCTTCCAACAACATTTTAAACCTCCTTTAAAACAAATAACTTCCAAAAGTTAATTATTAGTACTCGGCCCATTATGATAAAAGTTATTAATATTAGTATGGTTGGCATATTTTAGTAAATCACCACCAATACTTCCAAACCATGCACCTATCTTTTCAAGTCTCTCACCAGGTTTACTGGTCCATCTATCAACAGCTTCCTAAACACCAGTTTCTCCCAAAGAATGAACCTCTTTTACAAGGTTAGTTATATTATCAATATATTTGTTAATAGCCATTGCTATTCTCACGACAAAAACATGCAACAATGCTGAACCTTAATTACATGGTACACTCTACCTTCTTTCAGCAAAAGCATAGATAAGCTAATCTGTTTTGGATCACCATTGAACGAATGGCAATTGTTTCTTCATTAACTTTAGTGAATGACCTGCAACATTAGTAGTCAAACTCTCCACTAAAGTAAACTTTCTAATGATCACGTCATTGAAAGCCACGCCAATAAGAGGAATACATATACCAATCACATTGATAAGCACTTGACCAAAGACATGTTTTACTCTTTAGTAACTCACTTCACTCATTTCATTCACTTATTTACCTGCAGGATTTTAGTGAAACCTAATGCATAATAACAAGAACCTACCCAGTTACTTGGAATGTTAAAGTAAGCTTTTCTACTACAGATGTCTTCACCCAGCATGCAATTTCTATCAATTATATATTTATAACTACACACACTTTTTCCATTCATAACCAAACTAACACATCTATCACGTATTGCATGCATCATACATATAACTCCTTTATTCACTTGCCAAATCCTGGTTTTTGATTATAGTCTCATCTTTTGAATGAAACTCGATTCCTTCAACACCACTCATACTCATTTGCACTCTCTTCTCTTTATATTCTTCAATAAAATTATGCATCATTCAATACACGCGCGCACACACACACACACACACTCTCTCCTCTTATTTGTGCTGTTAGGCTTTGAATTCTAAACCATAATGGGACTATTATTTTTACTAGAAGAATGTAATCTTACAACTTCAGGCATTTTATTTATAGAAACATTATAATCTACTCCATATTCTTCTAGAAATTCATGCTGCATAATAAGGGCAAAATAAATGCTACTTGCTAAGACATATAACAAGGGTCACTGGATTTAAGATACTCCTTCTGAAACATATGTTGGCAGGTGTGTACAGATATAACAATCGAAACATTCATTATACCCTCATACCCATTAAGCAGATTTGCATCAGTATTTTCCCTAAAGTTTCCATCAAATCTATTTGGAAAGTCTAATCTACATACTGCTTCGGGAGGCAACAGGATCGAAATCTCCGGCGCAGATCTGCTGAAAGGGGGAGCTGGGGCGACAACTGACCCCTAAAACATGACAGGATCTATATTACAGGGTGCGTCATGTAATCCGCAATACAGCCAGCCTTGAAACCGCCACTAAAATCGGTACCTATTGATATCTGAACACCCCCGGCCTACATAGAGGCAATCCTGCGCGTAGTGTCGAATGTTGGCGGCAGTGTTGCTCCCCAGGGACCCTGCTGTACAGCCTGTGGAAATACCCTAGATTGGCTCCATTTTGGGAAGAGATCTTAACTGACATTGATACACATTTTAACACCCAAATACCCTTATTCCCGGCATACACCATTCTGGGGCTACCCAATGCACTTACATATCCACTTAAATCCACAGGGGTAAACACATTAACATAGCACTGGGGGCTGCACACCAGGTAGTTCTACCACATTGGGGAACGGAGAGGCTGCCGACCCGCCTATAATGGCTCCACCGCATATGGCATGTGCTTGGGATGGAGAAACTTACGCTGACATTAACCATGCAGGTGGACTCTTATCGCGATCTGTGGCAACCATACATAATGCTTCTTTCTCAGGAGTTTGTGGAGCTGACATGTCCCGATATTTGAGACTGCTCTAGTTGACGGAGCAGGGGCCTGCACTAAACGCAAAACCCACACCCAAGTAATTTATTATTCTCCAACCGACTTCATCTATATTGTTTTTGACTTTGATGTGAGCACCCGGGGGGGATGAATGGGGGGAGGGGTAGGTTCTTGCTGGGACAGGTAATATGTTGCTTTTTCTTTGTAATTTGGCATATTATCACCAGCGCTAAAATAGCTTTCGGTTTAGCTATGGTAAGCTTCTGTCTTTTTGGCAACAAATTTGAACCAGAAAATCTAATCTACTATCTATATGGGCATTAGTAAAATAGTCCTTCAGAAATATTAATGCAAGCAGGAAATAAAATAGATAAGGACATATAATTTAGCAGCTCAGATATCCCCCAAAATCATGCCGGCATGGGCAACAGTTCATTGTACCACAAAATTGTGTTCAAATGTTGTGAGAGTAAGAAATGAAGTTCAGTTTACTTGTTCACATCGCGCTATGCAGAAACAAAACTATTTTCATTATCTTAAGCTAGATACCTCTCAGTAGGCACAAAATGAGTCTTCTAAGATGACGGCACACTCTTAATATGCAGGCAAAAAAAATCTTACCTAAGAGAATTATGCAGGCACACTTATAACATTTAAAAACTCCAAAGATTTTCTGCTAAAAAATTCAGTTACATTACTTCATCAGGAAATTATTCAGTGTTGTTCATCTTTATTATCAGTTCATATGTCAATTCATGTTCAAACAGAAATCGAAAATCTTTCAGACAAATGACTCTTTCTTCTTGTTCAATCTTTAGCAGAAATGCCCGTTCAGGAGCTGTTTACTTCCGTTTTGGCACTCTTATTCTTGTTGATCTTCTAGTTACTGAATTTTCAGTCTCTTTGTGTTTTTTTTAACCAATCTTTATTAATTTTTATGCGGTAGATATAGCACCGCAATTTGCAATGTCATTTGACATGCATTACAGTGGACCAAGTGCATGGCTGAACTGCGTCTTGAGTCTGAGCCATAGGCTTGTCAACGAATCGTCAAAACCAAGAAACTAAAACTTAACTGTGAGCTTCCCTAAGCAGCAGTCACGGGCAAGTGAGTTATTTTGTGGCAATGCCTGTTTGGCGACTGAGGTGGGCTGTGACTCACTGCTGTACGCTATGCATATGTGTGCCTTGTCAATGTGGGTGGGCCCGTTAGTGCCTGTGGACTGGGCATCAGTAAGGAGACCAGGAATGACAACGGAAGGGAGGAGGAGTTTGGGAGGTATGTGTTGTGTCCTGCTCAGGTAGAGTTAGATTTGCCATTGGAATTCCCTTAGAGTGCAATAATCAAGTGATCCCAAGCCGCTGTAATTGTGCGCTTTCTCAGCCCACGCGCTTCCTCTCGGCAGAGTACAACAGATTCTGCCATGGCCCAGAGACTTAGCTTGCTCCATCACATCTCTACGCTGGGCAAACCTGAGGCTTTCCAATGCATTGCGATTGCCCTCCGAGCTATCAGCAAGGCTAGACCAAGAAAGAGATTGGTTGCTCCTGTATAGGCCCAGGATGCAGTAGGCCATACAATCCAGATTTTATCAGCCAGAGGTGCATGTGAGGGCTGAACATATCCATGACGAGAATGCACGGGCAAGCAGGCAGTGCCAAAACATGTGCATCAAGTCTGCTGTAGGAACGTGGCATCGGGAGCATGGTGGGGGTAATTTTGTGCAGTTTTGCGGGTGTTGCGGGAGACTTTACGTGGGTAGGCAGTTGCTCTGCTCCACTCTTTCCGGGTTAGTGGGCGACCAAGGTCTTGTTCCCACGTCCGCCTGAGTGGTGCTAAAGGATTTTGCTTTGTGTATGAGAGAGCCTTGGCAAACTAGGAGATGTACTAATGTACTCTATGTACTAAGAACGGACCCACTGGCAGACCCAAGTGCTCAGAGAGGAGGCCAAATGGGATGAGTGCCCTGTCCTGAAATAATCTCCAAGGGTCCCTATTCCCATTGAGTCCCAAAGGCCGACTACATCTTGGCCTTCCAAAAGTCTGAAGGTGTTCATGGAGCATAGGTGGGGTCTCCTGCGTGTATTGTAAATCATCTGAGGAGGCCCGTAGTGCCCTACAGTGGCACGCAACCCGAAGCAGTCTGTTTGCGGCTGGAGGTAGGGTTAATCCTGGAAGAAACAATTCACGTACAAAGCCCTGGAACCCGTTGCCCACGTGTCGTCACACCTCCTGTAGGTTAAATCCAGCCATCCAGCAGGTAGACCATTCAGTTGTGCCTCTAGGTTACAGTGTTCAAACTCTGGGGCCCTCAGTTCCCCCCTACTTCATGAGGAGTTGTAGTTTGGATAAGGCTACCCTATGTCAGCCCTTGTTCCATATAAGGTTGCCTAGCATTGTCTTCAGTGATCGAAATGTGCTATGGGGAATAACATCCAGCAGATTGGCGAAATGGTATAAAAGCCTCGGTAACATCACCATCTTGGAGAGGGCTACCCGACTTTGCAGAGTAAGGGGAAGAATCACCAGAAGGTGACCTGCGGCCGGAGTGCACAAATGGCCCGTATGAAGTTGCCCTCTATCAGGTCCTGAGTGGAGTTCTAGATGTTGATATCTAAGTATCAGAAGGTAAGAGGCTCCCCAGTGAGATCATGAGTAGCGACCAACAGGGCATGCGGTGGACACTTGAGTAGCGGAACACGCAGGTTTAGCTCCAGTTCACCCCTATCCTGGAGGCCTCTCGGAAGGCATCCAAAATGTTAGCTATTTCCCCATACCTTCCCTTATAGCCTTTATGTACACCAGAACATCATACGCATAGAGAGATACAGCGTGCGTTTCGACATCCACCGATATGCCCCAGTTCCGTCCAGACTACAGTAGGCAGTTTCAGTCTCTTTGTTATTCATGTCTGTCACTGCTTCAGCTGATTTCTCTTTAGTATGTTGAATCTTTGCAACGCTCACATTCTTTCTCTCACAACTGTACACTTTTCAGCTTTATATAGCTTTATATAAGCTTTATATAGCTTACATCTTTAGTTTAATTTGCTTCCCCTGCGTCATTTTCATCTTCATTTGCTGTTTGATTTGCACAACTTGCAACTCGAATATTTTGATTTGCTCTTCTTTTCTCATTGTTCAGTGTGCACAGAGGACTGAATGCGAGCATCTGTTCTTGCGCTTTGACTTTTAAAAGCTTAATTTGCTAAAGTTTGATTTTCTTGTTCTCATTGAACTCTTTGTTCTCCCCCTCTAGGTTCACATAGCGAAACAGATCTTGAGCCTCTGAATCAACAGCTTGTATCACTGCTTCATCATCTGCAGTACATACTATTTTTTGTAGGATGCGTGGATCAATCACAGCAAACCTCCATTCTTTCAAGCAGTGTTCGTCACCAATATGACTTGATAGGTCCCCTTCCACCAAGGTTTTCAGCATGTCTTTTGAGCGTGTTTCACATCCCAGTCTCCAGGCTGTATATTGTGGCAAAGTTCATTGCTTGCTGAAGGTATACTCATCTATATAGAGCCTACCAACTCAGCCTTACAGTAATCCAGAACCAGATCTTCAGTAATACTCACAAGAGCAGTTGAAGGAATACCAGGAATCCTCATGGCTCTCCCCATTAGCAACTGATGAGGTGGTAATCCTATGTGTGTTGATTAGGGGTGCTCCTCATGCTGAGTAGAACCAATGGAAGAACATCTGGCCATTTCAGTGACATCATTGGGAAAACTGTACTGAACTTTACTTTCATCATAATGTTCACTCTCTTCACTACACCTGATGCTTCGTGTTGGTAACTATAATGCAACGTTTTGTCTATTTTCAGTGCTATGCATAGGACCCTCATTACCTCATTTTTAAAATGAATTCCCTACTTGATTCTGAAGAGGTTGGCAGACCAAATCCAATCATCAATTCCCTCAGTAGCAGCTTGACCTCACTGAGTACGTCACAATGCCTTGTCAAATATGCTTAAATCCATCTACTGAACAAACATATGACCACTAAGATATATCTTAGACCGTTACAAACTGCCATTTTTTCAAAATCTATTTGTAGCCTTGTGAAAGGACCTTCTGATTATCCCATGCGACTCATTAACTCATGTTTTTCTACCAACATTGACTTGCTGACAGGTTAAGCACCTTTGTCATAGGTTTTCGGTTTTATTCTAAAATCAGGATTATACCAATACTTCTTGAATGTGGCTACCATTACATCAAGTCCCAAATGTGTAGGTCCGTGAATGTCTTTTGCCATCTCCAGTAGCACTTAATCTGGCAACACAAATCGCCCATCAATTGACCTCCACATACAATTTGTACTTCAAGCACATCGCGCTTTTTCTGTTTATTCCCTGACCGCTCACTTTCCTGGTGTCTGAGTTCATCCAAAGTTTGAACTGACAGTGATTAAAAGTTATTTACTGTTTCCACTTCTGTTTCAGAACTCTGATCCAGTTCTAATTTACAAGACACACAAGCACAGCATTTTTCAACTTCATCTGCAGAGGGGCTGCCCGTAAAACCATGTCATCTCCACTCCTGCATGCGGCACAATTCACAACGATATTCTTTGGAATCTTTAAAGCTTCCAATCTATACAAACTTTGTGGGCCATTTTTTATTGGAGTGCCAGCTAAAGTCACTAATGCTAGCTGGGATCACAATTGGCTAAAATCATGGACCATGCCAAAACCATACAATCTGTGTAGATTGTAATGCTCAATCATTACCTACGTAGTATACTCTTGTGATGTCAATCAGTTCCGCTACTTGTGCTAAAGTTACATTAAACAAGCAGGATGCCTCCACAGCATGCGTTGTATTGCAACTACAAAAACCATCTACAAATAAAACTAAATCATCCAACGTGAGTGGAGTGGTACTTGTTAAATGTCTGGTCTTGGCGCATAATTCAGTCACATCTATACACACATGCTCAAACACAGCAATTCCATCATCAGTTTCCTCAGTTGCTTTCTTTGGCAAAGGAAAGAGTGTAGCAGGATTCAGGGTATTGCATCATTTAAAGGAAATGTTTCTTGCCACCAATATGATCTGTTCATACTACACATGCAGCAACTTGTGAGATTCTAAGTGCATGTACAAATTAGCAATGTTTTAACTGAATGTGGAACAAACACAAGAAGTGTATACCCCATTACAATTCTCTCACTCTAATATTGTCAAAGCAGTAGCTGTGATGATCTTTAAACAAGCAGGCAAAGTAGTGGCTACTAGATCTAGTGTTGCAGAAATGTAAGCATTGGGTCATATCGATGCTGGTGAGTAAGAACAGGAAGTGTGCACCTTCCTTTTCATGACAAAATAAATAAACATCTTTCTCATAATTGGCCATTTCTAGAGTGCGCGTGGTACACAAACCGGGTCTGAGCTCCAGGACGTTTTTCATGCCTTCATTGCCTTCATCGTCTCAGGACACCAGATCACCAACGTCATTGTGCATCAGCCTCAGTAGAGGCTTCGCAATCAAGGAAAGGTTTGGAATCCACTGACAATAATAGCCAAACATTCCTACAAACATACTCCCTTCTCTTTGTGTATTTGGTTTCATTCTCAGAATTTCAGAAATGCGTTCTTTGGATACCTTCCTCACAGCGTTTTCAATTTGGTATCCCAATTAAATGATTTCCTTTTGTCAGTACCTCATTTTAATAGGGCACACTTTACACCCATTTCCAGCGGAATCATTTAATAAAGCAATTGTATCCCGCTTACAGCCCTCCTTTAATTTGGTTGCAATCGTCAAATCATCAGTATACTGCACCAGTCCTGATTCACAAGGCGAATTTAAACATCAAAAATCTTCCTTGTGTATTTGTAAAAAGATTGAGGGGCTCTCTGTATACAATTGTGGGATATTGCACCAGATAAAAGTTCTATTTGAGTCTGAGCACAAAAAGATACTGACGATCCTCCTGAACAGTGATGGAGAAAAATGCTGAACACAAATCAACAACTCTGAACGATTCTGCAATATCTGAATTTGAAACACAAGTATTGCTGGATTCAGTACCACGGAACAACATGGCATAACTATATCATTTACTTTGCCCAAATCCTGTACTGTTCTCTATTTAACACTCGGTTTCTTCAAGCCCTTTTTAGGTGAATTACATGGACTACCCAAGACGTCTTTTAGAATGACATGCTCATTCATTTTGTCAATGACGGGCATGATCCCATCCTAACCTTCATGAGTAAGCCTATATTGAGGAGCGCGAGGATACACTGCATTCGGTTTTACACTGATCTGCACTGTCTCTGCACTTTTAATTAACCCAACCTCCTTTCTTGTAAAGTCTTAACCTACTTTCTTCACAGTATCTCTCAAATATGGAGGTAAATCTGTTGTGAGAACTGGGAACAATATAACTGTTGTCTCTTGTGATTTTATTTTAAAGTCCATGTCGTCACCTTTTGTTTGAATACCAACACCATTCGGTGTGTAGTAAATCATGCAATTTAACTTTATAAAGTAAGTAAACAGATTAGCATAGAGTTTGCTCCCTAAGAAGTAAGACAACAGTCTGGCACATTTCCCAAAAACATAATCGTTTAGAGGATTTTAGGCAGAAAAGCCACACACCATGAGTTACTTTTAATGGTCTGACAGGGTGGGACTAGCAATGTTACAAACTCAAGACCAATAAGCATTCAAATACATTCAATAATATGCACCTAGTAAACACTAACTTTACTGTATATATATATATGAATGAGGTGTGCCTAAAAAATGAAGGAGATGATAGTACATGTATGTAACTTAACAAAACAATAACACGTTCAGTGAATGAAAGGCTGTTTCATTCAAGCCTTTGAATTGGGCCTTGAAAATTGCAACATACAAGAACATCCTGGATATGGCTTCCCCAGAGGAACACACATTAATACAATTATAGTAATGCAGTAAAAAAACACCACAGACAAGGCTTTTATTGTGCTGATTTGTGAAATGGAAAATTTACTGTGCAGATTTTGTGAAATGGAAAAGCACAAAGAGAAACACATGTATGTGGAGAATGCTCGTTCTGATAAAATAAATTTGCACTTTCTTTTTGCAAATGTGAAATTATGTCAATGCAGACTTGTTGAGTCCTAATCAGGCTACCTTAAACACATCTAAATTAAGCATTATTTTCTAATTGTTAAAATGTTCTCACATCACCTTCATAACTCAGTGTAGTAAAAGCAGCTTCAGAGGTACCAACGGGCTTTGGTTGCCACTGTTCTCCTGGCTACCCTCTATTGACATGCATTACTTGCTGCCAAGACCCTTCAAATGTATTCATTTTCTGGGCTTTGTTCAATCAGAAATTCTCTTTTCTGACCTGTTTTTGCTTTTATTTTGATTCAGGGAAGGACGATCCAATGCACATGCAAAAGGAGACTACCAGAGGATCGGGGACATCATGCGTGATAACATGACCAAGCTGAAGGTGAGTCTAAAGCAGGGAGAAATAAAGGCCTCATGCTAGATTGTACATCACTGCAGCAATGTCTCGGAAAGCGACTGGCTTGACTGGACACTATGTGCTGGTAGAGGACATTCTTAAAGTGTGGCTTTCTCTTTAGAAAGTTGGCCTCCAACATGTAAATCTTGGTTGGTTTGCATTCTTATTTGGGACAGTTTTAACTTCTCTAGGTGAAAATCTGTGTATTGATATACATTGGAGTGCCACCTACAGCCAAAGGCTGGTGGACATGATGTATATGGTGGCGTATAATAGAAAACGAACACCGAAAACAAAGCCCTCTCCAAAACTGGGGTCCAAACAGTCCTTCCCACACCACTTTCCATCATTCACAGTGTCTAATGGTTCATGTCCCAATTGAAAGTGGCCGGGCAAAGACATTATAAACGCCCATGTGCCCACAACCCCTTTTAGGGTATAATGGGCTGGACTATGCTGTGGTGTCCCTGACGGTGAGGTGAAGCACCCTTAAATATCTGGGGCACGTGGGTTCTCTGTATTCTTGTTGGAGAAAATTGATTCACGGCCCCCATGCCTTCTCAAAGGAAGTGCCTCTTGCCTCAAACGATCCTGAGATCTTTTCCATCCCCATTAGGTTCCAAACACGGTGTAGCCATGCCCCATATTTTTAAACCATGTCTCTGCCCTACAGCACTAAAATAGCCTGTGTAGGTGTGGCCATTGCTGACCCTCCGGGCGAGCGAAGTGGGAAGGTAAGTACGTTGTGTAGTCCCAATAGAATGTAGGATGGGAATGGAGGAATGTCTGTGTGGAATGTTGTGCTGATGCTGCTGAGTACTGCTGACCAATAGGGCGGAAGCTTTGGGCAGTGCCATAAAAGAGGTGTGAGGGTGCCAGGCGAACCACAGCCTCTCCAGCATTCTGGTGAGTTCGGATACCAAGTGTGAGTCTGGGTGAGCGTGTAGTACCAATAATGTTTGATCTTGATCACAGCTTCCCTTCCGGTGGCACGCATGCGATAAAATATACCCCCCCATTCTATTTCAAAATTTTCCATCCATTCCACTTGTATGGGTTTCATCGATTTCCTCCTGTACACTAGGAGGTTTGAGGACTGTGCCAGCTCAAGTGAAAGTTGTGGATTATGCTTTTTATGATCAAGAAGTTTGTATGCTTTCCCTAGGCATCCATGGCATGAAATTAAGAGCTGCTTCACTGTCATTTTCAGAATAAAGAAGTGGAAATCTTTACAGCCCATTCTTACTCTCCAATTTGTTAAGGGGGCACTAGAAGGAAAAGGAAAGTCTGCTCTTTCATTGGTTACTGGTCCCAAACTAAATTCTTCTACTTGGGTAGTGCGGCTCCGGTGGCATATTCTGTACTGTCTTCCCTCACTTGCCAGTCAGATGCCTAAGAGTGGCCCCGATGTCTAACAGTCCCTCTTGAGGCTTTCATCAAGCTGAGTCTTCTGTTGTCATTGTTGTTTCTTTTACATATTACTCTTCTCCCTTTGCTGCTCCCACTTTTGTAACATGAATATCAGCCTTTCCCCGCAGTTCTCTGAGGTGGCCATTGGTTATTTGTGCCCTCTATAAAACTCTTATCGATCTTGCCAGCAAATAAATGTGTGACTTGTTCTCAAAGTTGAATGTTGAAGTGAATGGTATCCATAAGGCAAAGCAATGGAGAAATAGAGAAGTCTGATACTTAAACTAAAAGAACTGTAACTGGGATTTTTATGAGCTGGAAGAAAATATATAGAGGTGTCGAATATGACTTGTGTTGTTTGTATGGAAAGGTTGGCCAAAACGAGGTTTAGGTACTTGTAGGTCTATGGCCGTTGCACAGAGACAAAGTATTTCCACCTTTATGCTCCCTGTACCAAAAGAAACATATGCAATTAATGTTGACTTGTCCTACATGTTGTCCAGTCTGGCCCATATCACTTGGACATTTAAAACCACCGCTTATTTAGTTTAAGATAGTATAGCAGAAATGCGGTGTTTAATTGCCCCTCACCCTTCCTCTTTGAATTGATTTTGTCTTTTTTGTTGTCATTACCACCCTGTACTAGGGTTATCTAGCCACACGGAGATGAATGCTCATTGTTGTTGCCTTTGAGAAGTCACTTTGCTGTTAACTTATTGTAAGACGCAAAGAAGGAGAAACATCACAAGAAACCTTGGTGTAGCACCACTGTATCATGATGGCTGTTCACTCTATTAAGATTGTATATCTAGATTTCTTGTTATTCATATCTCTTCTCTTTTTGTGGTCTGTTGGAATGGTTTATATAGGGTAACATATGCCTTTAAAAAACATTAAATGCATAAAATTAAGGGGGACTAGGACCTCAGCTATTTGGTAATGGGACAATTGCATTCAACTTATGCATGTCAGACGCTTATGTATGCCTGGGTAAAGAATTGCATGTGGGGACTCTGCCTTTCTCCTCTTCAAATGATTGATTAATGTATCATGCATTTTCAAACAAATCATTGCCCCTAGCATCGTTATAAACCGATCACCAGAGGGGGGGGCTAAGTACTTGCTCTTTAATCAAGGATAACCTCATACAAGCACATGCACTTTCTCAGTCAAATGTCCTGCATATTCTGATTCTGCTGGGCTAGCTTTGAGACACGGCATGCCAAAGAAATAGCACTGTGCAACGAGTTTGGTCTCTCACACTGTAATACAGATGAGAACAACCCCAAAGTGAAGGAAAGATCTTGGCTTCTCAGCTGTAACTTACATATCTACCATAGCATTATATGTTAATGGGCATTACTTGACAGAGTAGATCAGTTATTTTGGTGGTTCTTTTTTTATGATCCAAACTACTAATTGTCTTTTCCTCTTGATATTGCGTCCTATTTTTGAACTCCAGCCACTCAATTTTATACTGTGGTAGGACAAATTCAGGATTCTCAGTTCTATCTGCCCTGGATCCAGGAGACTGGAAGACCTGCAAGCTGCCTATTTCCATGTTCCTGTCCTGCAGGCACATAGGTGAGGCTTGTGGTTTATGGTAGACCACGAGTATTTTCAGTTTGCAGTGCTCCCTTTTGACTTCACCAGTGCCTGTCAGGTGTTCACAGAGGTGGCTATGATGGTCAGAGCATACCATCGGAGGTTATGGGTACCAGTCTTTCCCTATCTCGACAACTGGTTGATGAAGGAGGGCTCACCACAGCTAGTCTTGGACCATCTCCAGATGATGGAGAACCTCCTTACATTGTTGTGGGTGAAGTCACACCTAAAGTCTGGCACTGATGTGCTATTGCAACAAGCAGGACATGGTGGAGCCCTGGGCCTTGCTCCAGGAGGCCCTCCCTGCGCCTCTGGCCCTGGCTGAATCATCAAGGTATTTTTCCTGTATGGATCTTTAAATGCCAGCATGGAATAACTCGGCTGGTGATGCCCAGAGGATCATGAATGGCAGTTACACCCAGAGGTGGCACATGGCTTCTTCAGCAATAGGGAGAACCCTGGGCCAGTCTTTTTACTACCTCTGAAAATGTGGTGTGTCAGCACTTTTGCTCTGGTGTTCCCATGAAGGCTGTCTCTCAAATATGCAACCACCAGGAGTGGAGCGTGGAACTTATGTATGCCTTCTCACAGCTGCCTTTTCTTCCTCAAGTTCTTAAACTGATCAGGAGCCACCAGGCCCCAATCATCCTGGTGGCTCTGGATTGGGCAAAGAGAGTGTTGTACCCAGAACTCTTGGGCATGAGCATCCATCCTCCGGTCAGGCTCCTGCTTCGGTAGGATCTTCTGTCGTAGCAGCGGGGAAGGGGTTTGTACCTGGGGCTGTGCAATCTACACTACCATGCGTGGAGAGTGAGCGGTGGCAGATGACTACATCCAATCTTCCTCCTGAAGTAGTGGATGTCATCCTTGCAGCCAGGAATCCTTCGTCCGTGTATGCTGGAGGCTGGGACAGATTTGTGGCTGGTGTGGCACCTGTGATACGGACCCATTGCTGGCCAAACTTTTGGATGTTTTGTCTTTGGTCCAGAAAAGACTTGCAGTGGGCTCAGTTAAAGGTTATCTATTTGCCCTTTCAACCTTTTTGTGTTTGCCTGACCAAATGCCTTTTTCAAATCTCCTATTGCGATGTGATTTCTCAAAAGTTTGAACCACATGGTTCATCCTAACCCCTTCACGAAGCCACAGTGGGAACTTAATTTGGTCCTTACTTTTCTTATGTTCACCCATTTAGATATTGCACAGTTTTACTCTGTCTTCGATCCCAAATATGGTCTTTGTCATCGCAGTAAACTTAGCTCATTAGATGAGTGAGCTTCAAGCTTTGTCATTCCAACTGTCCTACACCTCCATCTTTCTGGGCAAACTGATGCTGAGGACTAGAGAGGCCTCTCTACAGAAGGTTGTGACTCCCTTTCATGTCAGATACTTCTATCATCCTTCCGACATTCTTTGCCCTATCTGACCCCTCGAAAGAGGAGTGACTCCATTGTTTGTCCTCAAAAGAACACTAAGCTTTTACATTGATCATACCAAAGTCGACCCCTTCAGTTCTCTGTTGGGTTCTCTGGGGCAAAGAAAGGTAGGCAGTGCAAAAAAGAACTTTCTCCAGATTGATAGTCCTCTGCACGTACTCTCTGTCCTGGATATTTGTCAGGCTGCACCGTGGACATCAGTGCACACATTCACGAAGCACTACTGCCTTGACAGCTGGATCTATACTGCAGACTTTTCTGGTCTAGGTAATTTCACAGTCCCACCATCTGAGGCAAGGGGGATAATAACTTGTGTGGTATGTATTTGAAAGTTGAAGAATCTGTGGTTAGGATTATACTTCTGAAGAACAAGGTACTTACCTTCAGTAATGCTCTTTCTGGTGGATACCCTATCTAACCGCAGACCCCTCACTGCCTGCCTGCATTCCCTTTCTGTTGAATGGTCTCTTATTGTTCTTAAAAGGTCCCAAATTAAGATTGCTGCACTGGCACAAATAATTGGTTGTTTTGCCCTGTGCTCCTGATGGCGTGGACATTGTCAAAAAAGAAACTAATGTCCGCATGTTTGGGAGGAGCTTGTATGCAGCTCCAGTTGTCAGTTTCAAGGTGGAGCGGAGTTGATGCTCAGCTGCACAGCACCACCTATTGGCGTGCAGGGGCTAAGCTGACAAATCTTCCAGTTCTGATCTGGCACCTGGGGCTATTCTAAGGGTGAGAAATCTGTGGTTAGATAAGTATCCATCGGAAACAGGGTTCCCAGAGGTAAGTAACTTGTTTGTTAAGATTGTTTTCCTATCTTGTCACATACTTGCTCTGAGGAGTGGGTTTAGACGTCCAATAATTTCTTGTATAATGTAGATGAAATCCCTCGTCTGGACGAGATTGTGAAGAATAGAATTTCAAAGCTGTCTTTTCCCTAGGTCTTGCTTCTCTCAATACGTGATGCATTACTGTGACTGAATTCAACACGGTGCAATCATAGACTCCTCTAATCCATACTTTAATTTGTATTATGTGAAAGTTTTATCCATGCCTTTTCTACACATGCTTGATATTAGTCTGCCCCCTACTATACTGCATTTATCGAAAATGCTGTTATGAAGGGCTTCCGTAAAGTTAAGATTCATGTGAATGGGTTTACATGGTGATAGAAAGGAAGTGAGTTGTGGTTTCCTTGATATCTTGCCCTAGGTGGCAAAGCAGTGTGAATTGGTTTACAGAGCTTTGACTTTGAAGGTCCCAGCTCTCTCTTCAGCCATAGGATTAGTCTGATTCTGTTGCACTCCAATGCCCTTGGGCCAGGATCACGTTATAAAAAACTGAAAAGAAAATAACCAATGGAACCCTTCGAATTAGTGCCAGTTATACCCGTGGCCAAATTTATTCCGTTTCAGTTTTGGATCATTCTGTGTCAAACCTAGTTTGCCACTTTGTAGTACACTCAGGAGCTTGATAATGCCAGCTCCATATATCTTACTGTGTTGAAGAAGTCTCTCCTGGTTTCTAGGCCCAGATCCCATCCACACAAAGTGAGATATAGCTTGTTGCAGGAAGCTCAGAAAATGTCATGGCACTTTCACTGAGGTCCCTGAAAAAGATATAATGCTCTGAGTTAATTTTTACTGCATCTATTCTACCAATCATTGACACACAGAGATGACTATTTATTCAAATCTTTCTGTATGCCAACAGTGAAAGGAAATTATCACGAAATAAATCTACCACGTCAGGAGTTTTTTATGCCGTAATATCTAATGTGTTTAGATGCCCGATGAAATGTGTATTTTTTTTTCAAACATAACATCATCTCGTCTGGCGCTGCCATGGTTGGAATATCTAATTGATGCATGTTAATTTTAAACTCCAAAGTTTGTGAAGTCTGAAGTTGGTCTTTTTTAAGCTTGCAAAGTGTTTTCCAGATCTTCCCAGGGTCTGCAGGCATCACCATCAATGCGAGTCAGTTTATGAACCCTGCGCCGAAGAGTATACCTCCAAATTACCACTTGTCGTTTTGAGAGGCCAATGCCTCCATGCCTAAAGCAATTAGTATGGGGCTTATGGGACAAACTTGTTTGTTCCTCTTTGCGGTTGTAAAATCATTGATGAATGACTATTCAGCGTAATCCTAGTTGCAGGGCTATGGCAATTTGACCATATTACCCTAAAAACCTTTGTTCCAATCCTAACGCCGCCAATGTCAGACACAGGAAAGAAGAATCCACACTGTTGTAGGCTTTTTCAGCATCCAGTGACAACAAAACTGCCCAGATTTTCTTCTTCCTGGCTTTTTTGACCAAGTAAACTGCGTTCCTTATGTTATCAAGGGCTTGCTTATCCACGGCAAAGTCAAACTAGTCCTATCAGACCCAGTAATAAATAGTCCCATCTCTTGACCCAAATGTTTGTTTACAGTATTGCATCAATATCTAAAAGGGCAGTGCATCTATAGCAGGAGCAAAGCAACAGATTGTTGTGAGCTTGATTGTAACAATGTCCTCTGCTCCACTCATGGAGGATGATTGCGTCCCCATCTCGACTGCACGACCTCATAAAGCTGTTAATGTAGGAATTAAATGGGGAGCAAAGGATTTATAGAAATTGCCTGCACACTAGTGTTCAGTTTAAAAATATCCTATAGTTTGTAACACCTCAATGTTAGTGAACAGTGCATCTAGGGCCAGATGTACGAAATTCTTATTTTGCATTTCCTATCGCTATTTAGGAAATGCAAAATGGTATGTACAAAATGTATGATTTCCTACAGAGTAGCATAAACTATTATAATATTATGCAATGCTATTGCATCCCCACCTATGGGCCAAATAGGAAGTGGTTTGCATTTCCTAAATTGCGATTTCCTAATAGCAAATCGCAGTTTAGAAAATCCAAACTAAAGGGTGCCCCTGGGCTTAAGGCCCCCCTGAATGCACCCCGAAATTCATAATGCACATGTAAGTGCACATATGCCCTATGGGCAGTAGGGCACTTTGTCGCATTAAAAAATGCATTTTTTAATTTTGCACATGGTTACCATAGACTTTGAGTCGATGGTAATAGCATTTCCTAAATCCCAATTCGCATTTAGGAAATGCTTTGTACATGTGCTTTAGGAATCGCAGATTGTCGCAGCCGTGAATCCTCAGGGTCGTATGTTGCTCTTTATGGTCCACCTCTCGATACCACCACGGTCTGATTTAAGACACAGACTCCATGGAGTGATCAAGCGGGGGAAGGGAAGGATGGGGACAGCGGGGAGGGAGACCTGCAAGATAAATACGTTCAGATTAAACCCCGTAATTACACGCAACCTGGTTTATGCTACATATCCCCCCCAATCCATTGCATATAACCTCTATATACCTGTAAAGAAAAATCCTTTGTTTTTCTAGTCAGCATATATTGTCTACCATGTTGCAGCGCATATCTAAGAAAATGAAACAACACTTTTTACTATGAGAGCACTAATTCCCCCGCACCTCTTTTCTGACTCTCTTAACACCTACCCAATGATATGCTGTGTGTAGCTTTACAGGGGTGCCGGGCTGACTTTTGTGCTTTCTGATTCCCCTGTAGTGAAGAAATATAAGAGGGCCCCCAGACATAGACAGGTATACATATAGTGCTAGACAGTGATAATCCTTAAAGTCAGGACATGTGCATTTCCAAATCCAAAGGTAAATGATCGGTTTAAGTGATAATAATGAACTCCAAAATTTCTGATAATTCTCAGAACAAATAATGTTAGAACAGAATGTCTTGCATCTGCCTCACTGACCTCGTGAGTAAAAGACAAATGCCATTAACCTTAAGTACCAGAGATATCTCCTCTTTACGAGCCTTTGACTCCTTTTGAAGATAGGATATCAAGCAAATCACCAGGATATAATAGGAACGTATCTGTGGATAATCACACCTAGGACAAGCACTCATAGATACGAAACCAATCCTCAATGAGAAAACGACTTCAGCAAAATACGAAAGGCAATCCAGAACCATCAGCTGGCTCTCAATGACACATTGGCACTTTCCGCTTTCCCGCACGAACCCGGAATGTGGTTCAGCCAACGGGAGAGCGGTAATCGCAGATAAGAAACGGAAGTATGCCGCAAACCGCTGAGCGGCTAAGAATTAATAAGAAGAGGAAAGCGGTGCAATGCTGCACCCTTACCAGACCTCGAGGACTCGAACTCAGCGGGTAGATTAACCGGCACCCGCAGCTCCCTCGGATGAGTCTAAGTAACGCTCATCCGGCCGCGTGATGACATCAGCAACGTAACCACCGCAGGGTATGATGGGATTTGTGGTTCCTGTTACGGGCATGGCCTCTGTCAGTGTCTTCCCTGATGGAACCTGACACAGATAGGTAATCCCTATTTGTGTTTCTAAATCGGGGTTCAATTTGCGATTTCTACGGGTAGAAATCGCAAATTGTGACCATTTTTTGACCTTTGTACATATGAAAAGGTTGTTTTGCGTTTCTTAACGGGCCGAAATTGAGATTCTGCCCATTAAGAAATGCAAAAAGCTTTTGTACATCTGGCCCCTAATAGCTTATCTTGCAGTTGTGGGAGTTTAAGGAAGTTCTCCTGCTTGATATAATTTATTTGGTCTAGTGTGGAATAAGCTTCCTCAGAGTACAGTGAGGCATAAAGTCACCAAAACTGGTGTACGTTATCCTTTTCATCCAAGTATTCAGGCCAACTTTCTACCTACCTTATTGCTAGCCACTTAGGATTTTCTCTTTAGGTGTAGAATGGCTAATTCAGCTTTATTGGTAGGTATAGTTTAGAGCTAGCTCTAAAAAAGTGTCATATGTTGAAGAGGCCTGAGCAATTGGGGGGAGGGGGGCTACACACTTCTGATCTCCTTTTCAATTTTCTTGAATAGATATGTTTCTTGGATGATTTTTCTCAAGGAATTTCCAAACAGCGGTTCAAACAGTTGGCAAATTAATTGCGTGTTGGGATAGGAGGATAACCAAGTTGAGTTCTCCAGGCTGAGCTTATACTCTGCACACCTGACTCTGGCAGCCACTCACCCCACCACCTACTAATACTCTGAGACACAAGGTTCAATTGAGGCGGTTTTGTGGCTCAGATTTAGATAGAGATGAGATGAGATGCTAGAAGGAAATCCAGGAAACTGGTAGCCTCTCTAGAGGGATGATGGCTATGGACAGACTATACTACTCATCTCATACCCTCTTTGATTATTTTAATACGTGTTTCTAAGTTGTTAGCTTTTAACAGGCCCTGTACCTCAATGTATCAATATTTCTTTACATAAGCAAACATCCTGGGCCAGTACAAATGCTCTGAGACTTTCTTTTCCCTCGTTTCTAGTCCGAAATGTCCGCCCAGTAGTGGGTGGGAATTGGCAAAAAAAAGGACCTGTTCTTGAAAACTCTTAGGTAATTAATGATTATAAATTAGCAGTGCCATGCGTTTTCCTGTAGAGTAAACCACCTTTTATAAAGAAATAAGGCCCTACCACTTGACCATCCTCAGATGCTTGGAATTATCCAAGGCATGCGGAAAGACTGGGTGGCTTTGAAGTTAGTGTCTTGTTTCCAAGGCTCCAGGGATAACCAAGAAGCAGAGGGCCGTTTCTTAGGTCGAGCCTAGAGCCAGCGTCCAATGCGCTGCTCTACGAGACTTATTGTAGAGGAGTACGGAATAGAAGCCCCGCCCACTCTCCGCCCATATTTGCCATTGGCTTGTCATTGTCCGTCCTAAATACTGGCTTCTGATTCGTCAATAGGCTTGTTAGTCCCTCCTTAGTACCGCCTCCTCTTCATTTGTTACCTCCCATGGCGACTGGCCCCTTTACTTCCGTTGTTACATGGTACCTGTTATTTAGACTGTGAGCACTATTTTCTTTAATGAGGTTCTCCTACTGCAGGCACGACGTGCTTTGCTGTATTCTTTCACCTGCCCCGCCCTCCCTCCCTCCCATTGTCCGTGCCTTCTCCGATGTTGTCCCTGCCTTCTCCGTCCGCCCTCCCTCCCGTTGTCCGTGCCTCCCCCCCCTCCCGTTGTCCGTGATGCCTCCTATTGCATTACAAATGCTTGTTCTTTTCTTCCCCTCTCTCTGTACGGGACATGAGAAGTTTGCATAAGGGAACTTCCAGAGCCTCCTGAGAAAAAGGGAGATCCGAATCAGGCTGTTCAACATTGAGGTTGGTGGTTAAAAAGGAACTGAACTGAGGGATACCAGTCCTTATAATCATGTCCTCTGGAGGACCCCCCCTATTTGCATTTGAATAGTCTAGAAACTGAGAGGTTTTGTCATCTCCACTTTAACTAAGGCATATTCCTGGTCATCACCATGCATGCACTTAATTTTTACACTTTCCAATGAGACCATTTGTTTGTGAGAAACATAAGAATCTCAGATGACTGAGTGACGACAACCTGTACCTAGCAAGGCTGGTACTAAGTGTCTGTTGGTTCCAACAGTTAAATAGGATGGTGCATCACTGTGTTCCCATAGACACACCAGCCAGGTGCCAAAACTAAAATGAATGGGCTCCCTTCAGCTTTCTTTCATCTTGGACAAAAACTTGCGATATGTCCCCAATCACTACACTCAAAACAGTGGGGTTCAGTATGTAAATGAGTAGGCCGATTATGGGCGACATTGGGTGTTTTCTGACCGAAAAGGAACAAATCTTCGGGTGGCTCTGGGGGGTGGATTTGGTTTATAACTTTTCCCCACTACTGTTTCCTTACTACGTGCTATGTTCGCTTGATGAAAGGCACCAGTCATCTCAGTGGCAGTGGCTAAACTCAACCATTCATGCTGTTTGAACCATTTCTATACTGCTACAGGAAGGGCACTCACAAACTGCTTCAAGCAGATTTTGTCCATTATTGCCTCTTTGCTAAACTCCTTTGGGTTCAGCCATTTATCTGCCTGATCTTTAATTCTAGGCTCTAGGACTGTCAGTCGTGTGCCTCTCTCCTGCCAGAAGCGTATTCAATGTGTCTCATCAATTCCCAGTCTCTCTAAGGTGGTCTTTTTAATGTCCTGACATGCGGTGTTGCTTGCCGGGTTGGCAGGCTGGTAGGCCACTTGTATATCACCCACCAACAAGGGACTGAGGCAATGCCCTCTTTTCTCAAGTGGCCAATAGGAGGCCAGCGCGATATGCTAAAAAAATGACTTTTAAAAAAAAAGTTGTCATTTTATTGATTGCCAACAGTGTTAACATACAGTAAAAGAAAACCCAGCTTAGCTTGGATATCATAATTCTGTCCGTGTACATCGTTCAGTCAGTTTGCTTCACATTATATCAGTTTCAGTATGTGTTAAGTGAGTTCAATATATATATATATATATATATATATTCACTGAAAAAACCATAGGTTTCAGACACGTTATAGTTAGAAATTAGCATTTAAAAAACCTTTGAAATTCACTGAAAAAACCATAGGTTTTAGGGAAAGTTATAGTTAGTTGGACATTGCACTCGTACAAAACCCGTGAAATTCCCCGTTATAGTTAGTTCAGCTAACTATAACTCGCGCCCCACAATGCACTGCTGATGACGTCACATATTACATCACTCATGACATGGTCAGTGACATCACTGATGACATCACTGATGACATCACTGATGACATCACTGATGACATCACTGATGACATCACTGATGACATCATCCAGTGACTGTGTGTTTCTGTAAAGTTTAAATATGTTTAATATATATAGGGAAAGGCGTATTGAAGAATGAGTGGGTGTATAAGCGTCTGAATGGATGATTTAGTAAGTGCGTGACTGAGTCTATAAGTGAGTGATTAAATGTATCTTACTGGATGCATGGGTGAGTGACTAAACTGTGTGAATGTCTGTATCAGTGTGTCTGTTGTTGTGTAAGCAGCTGCATGGGTTTCTGACTAGCTAAATGAGTGTCTATATGGTTTATGGATTGGTTCTCTGAGTATCTGTATGGGTGCCTCAGTGTTTGTGTGGGTGGGGTGTGTGTGACTCTGTGCATATATGTGTGAGTGGGTGATTCACTGGGTGCATGGTTTCAAGAGTGCGTTTGTGATGGACTGTATGGGTGGGTGAGTGTGTGTATGGGTGTGTTAGTGATTGAATGTATATCTCAGTGGTACATGTGTGAGTAACTACATATGTGAAAGGCAGTATATATGTGTGTTGGAGTATATAAATGGCTATAAGTGAGAGTGTGTGATTGTGAGAGTGGCTATATGGATGAGTGTGTGCTTGCATCAGTGATTGCATAGGAGCGTAAGAATGTGCTAGTATTTTTATGAGTAAGTGAGCTGGTGTGTATAACTGTATAGGTGAGTAAATTGGAGTGTGATTAATTATTTGTATGACTGACTAGGTGTGTGAGTACCTCTATGGATGAGTTGCGTTGTATGAGTGTTTTTATAGGTGTATGAGTGCATATGATAGTCCTGTACTGAGTGACTGTAAGTATGAGTGACTGTACGGGTGAGTGAGTAGATGTGTGTGTGTAGACCTAAGAATCAGTGAGTGGGTATGTACTTATTGGTATTGGAGTGTGTATGGTTTTGAGAATGGCAGTCTGTAATTTAGAGTGGGTGTATCAAAAGTTATATTAGGGTGTGAGAAGATGCATTAAATTCTCACATGGATGATGTCATCAGTGATGTCATTTGAGATGTCATCAGTGATGTCATCAGTGATGTCACTGACCATGTCATGAGTGATGTAATATGTGACGTCATCAGCAGTGCATTGCGGGCGCGAGTTATAGTTAGCTGAACTAACTATAACGGGGAATTTCACGGGTTTTGTACGAGTGCAATGTCCAACTAACTATAACTTTCCCTAAAACCTATGGTTTTTTCAGTGAATTTCAAAGGTTTTTAAATGCTAATTTCTAACTATAACGTGTCTGAAACCTATGGTTTTTCAGTGAATTTCAAAGGTTTTTTAAATGCTAATTTCTAACTATAACGTGCCTGAAACCTATGTTTTTTTCAGTGAATTTCAAAGGTTTTTTAAATGCTAATTTCTAACTATAACGTGCCTGAAACCTATGGTTTTTCAGTGAATTTCAAAGGTTTTTTAAATGCTAATTTCTAACTATAACGTGCCTGAAACCTATGATTTTTAAGTGAATTTCAAAGGTTTTTAAATGCTAGTTTCTAACTATGCCAACAGAGGTAGGACATGTGAAGAAAGAAGAAAAAACGCACAGAAAGAAGCAAAAGATGTGCAGAAAGAACCAACAGAGGAGCAGAAAGAGGCCTTGTTGCAAAATCATCCTGTGCCCACAACTTTTTCAGACGGGTACTGGTGGTAACTGACTCTGACTAACCAGAGCCAGTGCGCGTTTGCACAGTGGTGAAGGGAGGGGGGCCTGAGCTGACATGTGTGCAAACGCGCCCGTGGCGCGTTTTAAGTTGCGGGATTAAGTCCCCTTGAATCCTGAGGGTCCCTGGGGCCCAACTAGCCCCCCAGGTACCTACAGTTAGGACCACAGAGCTGAGTTGCAGAGAGGCGTTCCGAGGCCACGCACCTTTTTTCACCTCTCTGCAACGCAACTCTGTTGTGCTTACTGAAGGTACCTGGTGGGCTAGTTGGCCCCCAGGATTCAAAGGGAATTAACTCCCCAACTTAAAACGCACCACAGGGCGTGTTTGCGCACATGTCACCTGAGGCCCCGCCCCCTCCCTTCACCACTGTGCAAACGCGCCACATGGCGCGTTTTAAGTTGGGGGATTAGGTCACCTTGAATCCTGAGAGTCCCTGGGGCCCAACTAGCCCACCAGGTACTTCCAGTAAGCAGCACAGGCCTGCGTTGCAACGCCTGTAACAAATTGTGCAGTTGTGTTTAGGTAGTGAAGAGGGTCGTGCTGGGGGTAGTGTTTTAGGGTTTAGGGTAGTGCAGTGGTGTTTGTGTAGTGTAGGGGGTCATGCTGGGGGTAGATTTAGGGTTTAGGGTAGTGCAGTGGTGTTTGGGTAGTGTAGGGAGTCGTGCTGGGGGAGTGTTTTAGGGTTTAGGGTAGTACAGTGGTGTTTGGGTAGTGTAGGGGGTCGTGCTGGGGTTAGTGTTTTAGGGTTTTAGGGTTTAGGGTAGTGCAGTGGTGTTTGGGTAGTGTAGGGGATACTGCTGGGGGTAGTGTTTTAGGGTTTAGGGTAGTGCAATGGTGTTTGGGTAGTGTAGGGGTACTGCTGGGGGTAGTGTTTTAGGGTTTAGGGTATTGCAGTGGTGTTTGGGTAGCGTAGGGGGTACTGCTGGGGGTAGTGTTTTATGGTTTAGGGTAGTGTAGTGGTGTTTGGGTAGTGTAGGGGTTCGTGCTGGGGGTAGTTTTTTAGGGTTTAGGGTAGTGCAGTGGTGTTTGTGTAGTGTAGGAGGTCGTGTTTTAGGGTTTAGAGTAGTGCAGTGGTCTTTGGATAGTGTAGGGAGTCGTGCGGGGGGTATTTTAGAGTTTAGGGTAGTGCAGTGGTCTTTGGGTAGTGTAGGGGGTTGTGCGGGGGGTAGTGTTTTAGGGATTAGGGTAGTGCATTGGTATTTGGGTAGTGTAGGGGGTTGTGCGGGGGGTAGTGTTTTAGGGATTAGGGTAGTGCATTGGTATTTGGGTAGTGTAGGGGGTCATGCGGGTGGTAGTGTTTTAGGGTTTAGGGCAGTGCAGTGGTGTTTAGGTAGTGTAGGGGGTCGTGCTGGGGGAGTGTTTTAGGGTTTAGGGCAGTGCAGTGGTGTTTGGGTAGTGTAGGGGGTCTTGCTGAGGGAGTGTTTTAGGGTTTAGGGCAGTGCAGTCGTGTTCGGGTAGTGTAGGGGGTCGTGCTGGGGGGAGTATTTTAGGGTTTAGGGTAGTGCAGTGGTCGGGTAGTGTAGGGGGTCATGCTGGGGGTAGTGTTCTAGGGTTTAGGGCAGTGCAGTGGTGTTCGGGCAGTGTAGGGGGTCGTGCAGGGGTGGTGTTTCAGGGTTTAGGGCAGTGCAGTGGTGTTCGGGCAGTGTAGGGGGTCGTGCAGGGGTGGTGTTTCAGGGTTTAGGGCAGTGGTGTTCGGGCAGTGTAGGGGGTCATGCTGGGGTGGTGTTTCAGGGTTTGGGGCAGTGCAGTGGTGTTCGAGCAGTAAAGGGGGTCATGCTGGGGGTGGTGTTTCAGGGTTTAGGGCAGTGCAGTGGTGTTCGGGCAGTGTAGGGGGCGGTGCAGGGGTGGTGTTTCATGGTTTAGGGCAGTGCAGTGGTGTTCGGGCAGTGTAGGGGGTGGTACAGGGGGTGGTGTTTCAGGATTTAGGGCAGTGCAGTGGTGTTCGGGCAGTGTAGGGGGTCGTGCAGGGGTGGTGTTTCAGGGTTTAGGGCAGTGCAGTGGTGTTCGGGCAGTGTAGGGGGCGGTGCAGGGGGTGGTGTTTCAGGGTTTAGGGCAGTACAGTGGTGTTCGGGCATTGTAGGGGGTGGTGCTGGGGCTGGTGTTTCAGGGTTTAGGGCAGTGCAGTGGTGTTCGGGCAGTGTAGGGGGTCGTGCTGGGGCTGGTGTTTCAGGGTTTAGGGCAGTGCAGTGGTGTTCGGGCAGTGTAGGGGGTCATGCTGGGGCTGGTGTTTCAGGGTTTAGGGCAGTGCAGTGGTGTTCGGGTAGTGTAGGGGGTCTTGCTGGGGCTGGTGTTTCAGAGTCTAGGGCAATGCAGTGGTGTTCGGGCAGTGTAGGGGTCTTGCTGGGGCTGGTGTTTCAGGGTTTAGGGCAGTGCAGTGGTGTTCGGGCAGTGTAGGGGGTCGTGCTGGGGGTGGTGTTTCAGGGTTTAGGGCAGTGCGGTGGTGTTCGGGCAGTGTAGGGGGTCGTGCTGGGGCTAGTGTTTCAGGGTTTAGGGCAGAGCAATGGTGCTCAGGCAGTGTAGGGGGTTGTGCTGGGGGTGATGTTTCAGGGTTTAGGGCAGTGCAGTGGTGTTAGGGCAGTGTAGGGGGTCGTGCTGGGGGTGGTGTTTCAGGGTTTAGGGCAGTGCAGTGGTGTTCCGGCAGTGTAGGGGGTTGTGCAGGGGGTGGTGTTTCAGGGTTTAGGGCAGTGCAGTAGTTTTCGGGCAGTGTAGGGGGTCGTGCAGGGGGTGGTGTTTCAGGGTTTAGGGCAGTGCAGTGGTGTTCGGGCAGTGTAGGGGGCGGTGCAGGGGGTGGTGTTTCAGGGTTTAGGGTAGTACAGTGGTGTTCGGGCATTGTAGGGGGTGGTGCTGGGGCTGGTGTTTCAGGGTTTAGGGCAGTGCAGTGGTGTTCGGGCAGTGTAGGGGGTCGTGCACGCCACCCGCAAACACCACCAGATGATCCGTGCCACCAAGAAGTCGGCACTCAAAGAACGACTGGACAACAACGCCCACGACAGCAAGGAACTTTTCAGCATCGTCAAAGAGTTCTCCAACCCCAGCGCCGGAAACAACGACATCACCCCCTCGCAAGACCTCTGCAACTCACTCGCCGCGTTCTTCCACCGCAAGATCACCGACATACATAACAGCTTCGACGCACAGACCACGCACCCTACCGCCGAACCAACGCCCGCCACCACCACCCTCTGCAACTGGACCCCGATCAGCACCGAAGACACCACCCGCACGATGAACTCCATCCACTCCGGATCACCAACCGACCCCTGCCCACACCATGTCTTCAACAAAGCCGACGCCACCATCGCACCCCATCTCCGGGACATCATCAACTCCTCCTTCCACACCGCCACCTTCCCGGAGAGCTGGAAGCACGCCGAGCTTACCGCCCTCCTGAAGAAACCAACGGCGGACCCCACCGACCTCAAGAACTACCGTCCCATCTCGCTCCTTCCGTTTCCGGCCAAAGTCATCGAGAAGACCGTCAACAGACAGCTTGCCGCCTTCCTCGAGACGAATGGATCCCTCGACCCCTCGCAGTCCGGGTTTCGGGCCAACCACAGCACCGAGACCGCCCTTATCGCAGCCACCGACGACATCAGAACCCTAACCGACAACGGGGAAACAGCAGCCCTCATCCTCTTGGACCTCTCCGCGGCGTTCGACACCGTCTGCCACCGCACCCTAGTGAAGCGCCTCAGCAACATCGGAATCCGAGAGAAAGCACTGGAATGGATCATCTCGTTCCTCGCCGGAAGAACCCAGAGAGTCCGCCTCCCCCGTTCAGATCCGAGGCCACCGAAGTCATCTGCGGCGTTCCACAAGGATCTTCACTCAGTCCAACCCTCTTCAACGTCTACATGAGCCCCCTCGCAGCCATCGCACGCCAACACAACCTCAACATCATCTCCTACGCCGACGACACCCAGCTGATCCTCTCCCTCACCAACGACCCCACCACCGCCAGAGCCAACCTACACGACGGGATGAGAGACGTCGCCGACTGGATGAGGAACAGCCGCCTTAAACTGAACTCAGACAAGACGGAAGTCCTCATACTGGGCTCATCACCCTCCGCCTGGGACGACTCTTGGTGGCCCCCGGCCCTGGGCACCGCGCCCAAGCCAACGGACCACGCACGCAACCTGGGCTTCATCCTGGACTCCTCCCTGTCGATGACCAGACAAGTCAACGCCGTCTCATCTTCGTGCTTCAACACCCTGCGCATGCTCCGCAAGATCTTCAGATGGATCCCCACTGAAACCAGGAAGACCGTCACCCAGGCACTCGTCACCAGCCGACTGGACTATGGGAACACCCTCTACGCCGGAACCACAGCCAAACTTCAAAAAGACTCCAGCGCATCCAGAACGCCTCCGCACGACTCATCCTGGACATCCCCGGCACAGCCACATCACCGGACACCTGAAAGACCTGCACTGGCTCCCCGTCAGCAAGAGAATCACGTTCAGACTCCTCACCCACGCACACAAGGCCCTCCACGACCTGGGCCCCAAGTACCTCAACGACCGCATGACCTTCTACACGCCCACCCGCCAGCTACGATCAACCAGCCACGCCCTCGCCACCGTACCACGCATCCGCAGAGCCACCGCCGGAGGAAGATCCTTCTCCTACCTGGCAGCCAAGACCTGGAACTCCCTCCCCACTCACCTTCGGCGAACCCAGGACCATCTCTCCTTCAGGAAGCAGCTCAAGACCTGGCTGTTCGAGCAGTAACTTACCCCCTCCCCCAGCGCCTTGAGACCCTCCCGGGTGAGTAGCGCGCTCTATAAATGCCGTGATTGATTGATTGATTGAGTGCTGGGGCTGGTGTTTCAGGGTTTAGGGCAGTGCAGTGGTGTTCGGGCAGTGTAGGGGGTCATGCTGGGGCTGGTGTTTCAGGGTTTAGGGCAGTGCAGTGGTGTTCGGGCAGTGTAGGGGGTCTTGCTGGGGCTGGTGTTTCAGAGTCTAGGGCAATGCAGTGGTGTTCGGGCAGTGAAGGGGGTCTTGCTGGGGCTGGTGTTTCAGGGTTTAGGGCAGTGCAGTGGTGTTCGGGCAGTGTAGGGGGTCGTGCTGGGGGTGGTGTTTCAGGGTTTAGGGCAGTGCGGTGGTGTTCGGGCAGTGTAGGGGGTCGTGCTGGGGCTAGTGTTTCAGGGTTTAGGGCAGAGCAATGGTGCTCAGGCAGTGTAGGGGGTTGTGCTGGGGGTGATGTTTCAGGGTTTAGGGCAGTGCAGTGGTGTTAGGGCAGTGTAGGGGGTCGTGCTGGGGGTGGTGTTTCAGGGTTTAGGGCAGTGCAGTGGTGTTCCGGCAGTGTAGGGGTTGTGCAGGGGTGGTGTTTCAGGGTTTAGGGCAGTGCAGTAGTTTTCGGGCAGTGTAGGCGGTCGTGCTGGGGCTGGTGTTTCAGGGTTTAGGGCAGTGCAGTGGTGTTCGGGCAGTGTACGGGGTGGTGCTGGGGCTGGTGTTTCAGGGTTTAGGGCAGTGCAGTGGTGTGCGGGCAGTGTACGGGGTCGTGCTGGGGCTGGTGTTTCAGGGTTTAGGGCAGTGCAGTGGTGTTCGGGCAGTGTAGGGGGTCGTGCTGGGGCTGGTGTTTCAGGGTTTAGGGCAGTGCAGTGGTGTTCGGGCAGTGTAGGGGGTCGTGCTGGGGCTGGTGTTTCAGGGTTTAGGGCAGTGCAGTGGTGTTCGGGCAGTGTAGGGGGTCGTGCTGGGGCTGGTGTTTCAGGGTTTTGGGCAGAGCAGTGGTGTTCGGGCAGTGTAGGGGGTCGTGCTGGGGGTGGTGTTTCAGGGTTTAGGGCAGTGCAGTGGTGTTCGGGCAGTGTAGGGGGTCTTGCTGGGGGTGGTGTTTCAGGGTTTCGGGCAGTGCAGTGGTGTTCGGGCAGTGTAGGGGGTCTTGCTGGGGGTGGTGTTTCAGTGTTTAGGGCAGTGGTGTTAGGGCAGTGTCGGGGGTCTTGCTGGGGGTGATGTTTCAGGGTTTAGGGCAGTGCAGTGGTGTTCGGGCAGTGTAGGGGTCTTGCTGGGGGTAGTGTTTCAGGGTTTAGGGCGGTGAAGTGGTGTTCGTGCAGTGTAGGGGGTCGTGCTGGGGGTGGTGTTTCAGGGTTTAGGGCAGTGCAGTAGTGTTCTGGCAGTGTAGGGGGTCATGCTGGGGGTGGGGTTTCAGGGTTTAGGGCAGCACAGTGGTGTTCGGGCAGTGTAGGGGGTCGTGCAGGGGGTGGTGTTTCAGGGTTTAGGGCAGTACAGTGGTGTTCGGGCAGTGTAGGGGGTCGTGCTGGGGCTGGTGTTTCAGGGTTTAGGGCAGTGCAGTGGTATTCGGGCAGTGTAGGGGGTCTTGCTGGGGGTGGTGTTTCAGGGTTTAGGGCAGTGTTGTTCGGGCAGTGTAGGGGGTCTTGCTGGGGGTGATGTTTCAGGGTTTAGGGCAGTGCAGTGGTGTTCGGGCAGTGTAGGGGGTCTTGCTGGGGGTAGTGTTTCAGGGTTTAGGGCAGTGCAGTGGTGTTCGTGCAGTATAGGGGTCGTGCTGGGGATGGTGTTTCTGGGTTTAGGGCAGTGCAGTAGTGTTCGAGCAGTGTAGGGGGTTGTGCAGGGGGTGGTGTTTCAGGGTTTAGGGCAGTGCAGTGGTGTTCGGGCAGTGTAGGGGGTCGTGCTGAGGCTGGTGTTTCACGGTTTAGGGCAGTGCAGTGGTGTTCGGGCAGTGTAGGGGTCGTGCTGGGGCTGGTGTTTCAGGGTTTAGGGCAGTGCAGTGGTGTTCGGGCAGTGTAGGCGGTCGTGCTGGGGCTGGTGTTTCAGGGTTTAGGGCAGTGCAGTGGTGTTCGGGCAGTGTAGGGGGTCGTGCTGGGGCTGGTGTTTCAGGGTTTAGGGCAGTGCAGTGGTGCTCGGGCAGTGTAGGGGGTCGTGCTGGGGGTGATGTTTCAGGGTTTAGGGTAGTGCAGTGGTGTTCGGGCAGTGTAGGGGGTCGTGCAGGGGCTGGTGTTTCAAGGTTTAGGGCAGTGCAGTGGTGTTCGGGCAGTGTAGGGGGTCGTGCTGGGGCTGGTGTTTCAGGGTTTTGGGCAGAGCAGTGGTGTTCGGGCAGTGTAGGGGGTCATGCTGGGGGTAGTGTTTCAGGGTTTAGGGCAGTGCAGTGGTGTTCGGGCAGTGTAGGGGTCGTGCTGGGGGTGGTGTTTCAGGGTTTAGGTCAGTGGTGTTCGGGCAGTGTAGGGGTCTTGCTGGGGGTGATGTTTCAGGGTTTAGGGCAGTGCAGTGGTGTTCGGGCAGTGTAGGGGTCTTGCTGGGTGTAGTGTTTCAGGGTTTAGGGCAGTGCAGTGGTGTTCGGGCAGTGTAGGGGGTCTTGCTGGGTGTAGTGTTTCAGGGTTTAGGGCAGTGCAGTGGTGTTCGGGCAGTGTAGGGGGTCATGCTGGGGGTAGTGTTTCAGGGTTTAGGGCAGTGCAGTGGTGTTCGGGCAGTGTAGGGGGTCGTGAAGGGGGTGGTGTTTCAGGGTTTAGGGCAGTGCAGTGGTGTTCGGGCAGTGTAGGGGGTCTTGCTAGGGGTGGTGTTTCAGGGTTTAGGGCAGTGCAGTGGTGTTCGGGCAGTGTAGGGGGTCATGCATAGGCTGGTGTTTCAGGGTTTAGGGCAGTGCAGTGGTGTTCGGGCAGTGTAGGGGTCGTGCTGGGGGTAGTGTTTTAGGATTTAGGGTAGTGCAGTGGTGCTTGCGTAGTGTAGGGGGTCGTGCTGGGGGTAGTGTTTTAGGGTTTAGGGTAGTGCAGTGGTGTTTGTGTAGTATAGGGGTCATGTTTTAGGGTAGTGCAGTGGTGTTTGGGTAGTGTAGGGGGTCGTGCTGGGGGTAGTGTTTTAGGATTTAGGTTAGTGCAGTGGTGTTTGGGTAGTGTAGGGGGTCGTGCTGGGGGTAGTGTTTTAGGGTTTAGGATAGTGCAGTGGTGTTTGGGTAGTGTAGGGGGTCGTGCTGGGGGTAGTGTTTTAGGGTTTAGGATAGTGCAGTGGTGCTTGTGTAGTGTAGGGGGTCATGCTGGGGGTAGTGTTTTAGGGTTTAAGGTAGTGCAGTGGTGTTTTTGTAGTGTAGGGGGTCATGTTTTAAGATGCAATGCTCCAATACCTGACCAGTCTGCACTACATAAAACTGCAAAAAACTAAAAATAAAAAGTGTTTTGCACACTTTTGTCATTGGGCTATATGTGGGCTACATCTGGGTAATATTTGTGCTACATTTGGGCTCTTTTTCACCGGTGGCCATCTTGGAAGACTTCTTTGTTATGAAGTTTCCTAATTTCTTCATTTACTGCAGTCTCCTCAGTAGGAAATGCTTTCAGTTTTTTACTTTGATTCCATCAAGAAGGCATTCAGATGTGTCTCACATCTGCCATAAATTCAGAATGTTAGCACTCTAGTTGCTCATTAGATCACTGGAGTAAAGCTACTGCTCACCAGGGAGTTAACTGGTAGTCTGCTGCTGGTATTGAAAGGGATTGTTTCAGTCTGCATGTCAGAATTTTCTAATGAAATAGAAGAGGATTTGAGATCTCACTTAAAACATGCCCTAATTTTTCTTTCTGCAGCACTAACCATAATTTCTATTTCAAAAAGAACCCCTCATTTTGTTCCTTTTAAATTAAATGTTTTAAGTGTTACCGGTTTATTCCAATCAAGATGGCTTCAGGTGTGCCATACTTTTGTCATAAGTAAGGCTGTTAGCGCTCTAGTTGTTCTTTAGAACACTCTGGGAAGCTGCAGTAAAACACAAAGGCATCAACTGGCAGGCTGCTCCTGTTGAAATATAACAGGAAGATATTTGAGATCACACTTGAAATATGTCCTAATTTTTCTTTCTACAGCACTAACCATAATTTCTATGACAAAATGAACCCCATCATTTTGTTCCTTTTTAAATTAAATGTTTTAAGTGTTACCAGTTTATTCCAATCAAGATGGCTTCAGGTGTGCCATACTTTTGTCATAAGTAAGGCTGTTAGCACTCTAGTTGTTCTTTAGAACACTCTGGGAAGCTGCAGTAGAACACAAAGGCATCAACTGGCAGGCTGCTCCTGTTGAAATATAACAGGAAGATATTTGAGATCACACTTGAAACATGTCCTAATTTTTCTTTCTACAGCACTAACCATAATTTCTATGACAAAATGAACCCCATCATTTTGTTCCTTTTTAAATTAAATTGTTTAAGTGTTACCAGTTTAGTCCAATCAAGATGGCTTCAGGTGTGCCATACTTTTGTCATAAGTAAGGCTGTTAGCACTCTAGTTGTTCTTTAGAACACTCTGGGAAGCTGCAGTAGAACACAAAGGAATCAACTGACAGTCTCTGCCCTTGTTGGATGTACATGTTTTACTGAGAATGTCAGACTTCATTCTCACATGAGTGAGAAAGATAATGTGAATTTACAGAAAATATGCTCTCATTTTAGCTTCTGGAGCACCTTCCAAACCTCCATGGGACAAGCATGAGAAAATAGTGTTCTCTCAAACATGATTCATGATATCCCAGCAGAAGGTTTTTCACATGGTAAAATCACCTTAGAATACACCACAATTCCTAAAATTAGTATGGTACCATCAACAAATAAATTCTAATGTAATCACCCTTTATAGTTCTCCTTTTGGTGACCCTCAAAATCTTCTATTCACTACAATGCATTTCAATGAGGTACTATCATTTATATTGGTCCCAAGATGGCTGCCAGCAATTCCAGGATGAAGTGCTGACAGCCAATCAGATCTCACGATGACATGTGTGGTTAGGCTCCGCCCAGATATATATGTGACTTTACTTTTGATTTTCTCAGGAACTACTGAACGGATTTACACCATTTAAGCAAAAGGCACGACACTGAACCAAGGGCTACCTCTTTGCCAAATTTGGTGTAATTCCGTTCAGCAGTTCGGGCTGTAGCTGCGACTAAAGGTTCCTATGGAAAAATGAATGGGGAAAACGCGTTTTGGGACCCCCTTTTTCTCGGCCCCCGCTTGACGTATCACCCCGAGACTTTCAGGATAGGAGCGGACCGGAGCGCCCCAACAAGTTGGAAACTTTCGCGAAGATTCGTCAACCGGCGCCAACGTTATTTCAAATAGAATGTCGCGGATTTCCTATGGATAATAGGTTTTAACTATAACTATCTACTGGCGACCGCCAGTAGATAATATATATATATATATATATATATATTCACGCTCACTCCCGCTCCCTCTACGGTTTCGAGAAAGCACTCTCAGGGGTCTTTGCTGATTAAGAGTTTCTTTAATTCATACTGCCAATAGTCAACATGACGCGTTTCGGCTAACGCCTTAATCTAATGTTTTCAAGTTGCACGCCGAGAAAGCGGCAGTTTTTTTAAAAAAGACACACATTACGTCACATGGTGCATTTCACATTAAAACAAACGAAGGACCAACATTACATTCCCAAAGTTAGGTGCCATATTGGAGCTTATATTCATACGGTTAAATCCTAGTACCAAAAAGCATAATTCCTAAATATAGCTTTTCTACCACTGTCATACAGCGCTCAAAACAATTTAATTGTATGTGCAATTTCATTTTTCCATATCAAGAATTTAAATGAAACGTTATGGTACTAACAGAGTAAAACCATCTCATCAGTTATTACGCCGTATATCAGCATAGGAGCTAAACCATTCTGGTATCCTCCTAAAACCAAAATCATGGCCGCCATATCAACCTTCATTACGCCGTGTATCGGCTTGATCCCCCATTTGATATCTATTATCACATGCAACATGGAACAATACATAAACAAATAATAATTTCACATTACTACAACAGTTAAATCTTAAGCTTGTTCAATAAAACATTGTACACAGACCTGATGTAGTGTTACATTCCACTAACATTAACACCCTATCTTGACTGACCCCAATTATTACAAATTCAATCACCAAGATGTATGGCTAATTCTTCCCCTATATTCATACCTTTGGGGGCCTTGGTCTCTAAGTCAATTATATATCTAGATTCTAGCCTACGTAACTTCTTAATCCTGTCACCTCCCCTCACATTAATCGGAATCTGATCTAATCCGTAGTATCGTAACAGCTCCCTGTCACTGCCATGTTTCTCAGCAAAATGTCTTGCGACCGGGTAAGAGGCATCTTTTTTAGCTATCGCTCTCATATGTTCTAAGACCCGTATCTTTATGGGATGAATAGTGCTGCCAATATACCTCAGTCCGCAAGGACATTCTAAGCAATATACTACGTAATTAGTATTGCAGGTGAGAAACATTTTTATGATTCTAGGCTTCTTGAGACCTGTCACTTTGTATGTGAGAGTTCTTTTACTTCCTACACAGGCCTTGCATTTCCCGCAGGGATAAAAGCCCCTAAGCTCCCTTAGGGTCCCCCCTGTGTTAGGTTTGTAGGTGGCTTTGTACTAGACTATCCCTTAGTGATCTAGCCTTTCTAAAAGTTATCAAAGGTGCGGCTGGAATATCTGGGCCTATAACACTATCTGTTTTTAGGATATGCCAGTTTTTCTTCATAATTCTCCTTAATGCATTAGCATCATCCGAGAAAGTAGTTATCATCCTGAACTTGGTCTCTCCTGTCTTATCTTTGTTCACCTTCTCCTTAAAAAGAATAGTATCCCTGGGTATATTCTTTACCTTATTAAGGGTTACATCCAGGAAATCCCTATTGTAGCCCCTAATGGCAAACCTATCCAGGCTGGCTTGGGCAGCTTCTTCAAAATCCACTTCCCTGGTACTGTTCCGTTTTAATCTAAGAAATTCCCCATAGGGGATACTTCTAACCAATCCAGGGGGATGATTGCTTGCCGCATGTAATAATGAATTTCCGGCAGTTGGTTTACGATACAAAGACACATGGGGCTTGTTATCAATTACACTTACTTTGAGATCCAAGAAATTCACTGTATCCGAACTGATCTCTCCACTGAACTCCAGATTGACTACATTGTTATTTAAGCTATTGATGAGTTCTCTAGCCGACTCTAATGACCCATTCCATATTATACACAAATCGTCAATATAACGGTGCCAGGAAACTATCTTACTCATGTCAATGCTCCCAGGCAACCTGGACACTTGCTCCTCCCACCAGCCCACGAACAAGTTCGCATAGCTGGGGGCGAAGCAAGTGCCCATCGCTAGTGCCAGATGTTTGTCGATAGAAATCCTCACCAAATACAAAATGTTATTTGTTAAACAGAATTCTGTGAACTGTAAGATCATTTTATTATGTTCAGTGAACTTCAAAGGTTTCTTTCTCAAAAATGTGCTACCGCTTCCAAACCATGTTCGTGCTGTATCAGAGTATACAAGCTTGTGATGTCCAAAACAATCAATTTATACTCCGGATCCCATTGTTGTTTTTCAATATGGTTTAGAAAGTCTCGTGAGTCTCTGATATAAGCAGGCAAATTCTTTACAAAAGGAAAAGAAAGAAATCAACAAAACTGGACAAATGTTCCGTAAGTCCCCCTGCGAGGAGACAATAGGTCTCCCAGGCGGCCTTTCTCTGTTCTTATGTATCTTTGGAATGTGATAAAATGTAGGCACCACCGGGTTCAAACAACGGAGGAATAGATATTCATCCATACCGAGCATTGATTTATCCAACCACAACTTTATTAACTCATGATATCTCTGTACACTGTCCAGATATGTATCCTTTGAAATTCTTTGATAACTGCTAGTGTCCGATAGTTGTCTTAGTGCTTCAGCACTATAGGCCTCCCTGGTCTGAAGGACTATATTCCCTCCTTTATCCGAGGGTTTACAGATGACCATCTCGTCATTGCGTAAGCTATCAATGGCCTCTCGTTGTTCCTTCGTTACATTTTGGATCTTTTGGGGCCTGATTGCTTACGTCTTAGCTCAAGGAGATCTTTATTCACTGCCTCAGAGAATACATCAATTGCATCAGGAGGTAATTGTGGTAGAAACTGGGAAATCGGTTTAAACGGACTCTCTTCCTTTATCTGTTCAAATCCCATTTGTACTGTTCTCTGTACTAGATCCATCCTTGTGCTGTTGTCTTCATAATTATCCAATCTGAGTGATTCCATCACTTCCAAGGCGGTTAAATCCTCTCCTGTCAATGCATCGGTCACCCTCATCATATTTGGTTGTGTCCTCTGTTTTAAAAAATTGGGTTTGGTCTTAAAATACTTATGAAGCTTAAATTTCCGAGTCAACTTGAAAAGGTCAATGCGTGTTTGAGCATACTCCAATTTATTTGATGGACAGAAGGTGAGTCCTAATCTCAAGACTTCCTGTTCTGTAGTCGTGAGAATTTTGGGTGTTAAATTTATGATGGTTAAGTTGTCTAATTCCATTTCTTTGCCTTCCTGTTGCGAGAAATTCTTGTTGGCACATTTGACCCTTCTACTCCAACCACCCCTCCTTGTTTTCCTTTTTCCGCCTCGGGTGGTCTGCTCTTGCCTCCTCTGAGCCATGTCTGCCTCATAATGCGGAATTCCTCCTGAAAAGGGTTCTTCGTCAATGCTGAACTGCTCGCTCCATCATCCGAGGATTCACCACCAGTTATTTCAGACTCTGAGGTCTCAACTCTTGTTGTATCAGGTACATTCACCTTTGCTTTTAGTTCTTTACGTGGTCCATCAAATTTCCTCGCAAACGTGAGCACTCAACCCTGAGCGTAATCACGCTCATCCCGTTCAAATTTTTCTTGCTTTCTCTGCTTGATTTTAGCCTCATATTTCACAAGTCGTTTCTTCGTTTGCTCTTTAAGCTCCTCAATTTTGTTCTTGTCCTCCTCCTTATCAATGTCTGCCTCCATTTTCTCAATTTCCAATAGGGCTTTATCCCGATCACTCCAGGCGAACTTCACTAAAATGAATAGCATACCCTTACTTGACTCAGCTGTATGTGCCGCCCACTCATCAAGTAACTTAGGGTCCGGGTTCTCATAAGCAGGAATCGTATAGATACGTAGACCCCTAGGCACCCGGTCTACATCAATGTAGCTCTGTAATGAAGTAGCCTCCCACCATTTTCTTTGTTCGCGTTCGTATAGTCTTTCCAATGCGATAAACTTAGATACCAAATTCGTAGTTCCTGGCGTCTCTTTACTACCACGTTGTTGTAAATCCGTCTGTGTACTTTTCTTGAACATGCCTTGTGCCGCTTCACGGCGCTCAGATACGTTGAACATAGTATTGGCTTGAATCGTACTTCATAAAAGTCTCTGCAAGACCCCTTCGTCCTGCCAATACTATATGAGGAGACTGTGAGTTAGTAATTACAATCCCGCTTACCCGATCAATATTGCTGCACTCCGGGCATCCTACTACACATCAGCCTGCAGCTTTTCCGATCGGGCGTCCCTCGGCCGTAATGAAGGTTGATATGGCGGCCATGATTTTGGTTTTAGGAGGATACCAGAATGGTTTACATTGATGTAGACCGGGTGCCTAGGGGTCTACGTATCTATACGATTCCTGCTTATGAGAACCCGGACCCTAAGTTACTTGATGAGTGGGCGGCACATACAGCTGAGTCAAGTAAGGGTATGCTATTCATTTTAGTGAAGTTCGCCTGGAGTGATAGGGATAAAGCCCTATTGGAAATTGAGAAAATGGAGGCAGACATTGATAAGGAGGAGGACAAGAATAAAATTGAGGAGCTTAAAGAGCAAATGAAGAAACGACTTGTGAAATATGAGGCTAAAATCAAGCAGAGAAAGCAAGAAAAATTTGAACGGGATGAGCGTGATTACGCTCAGGGTAGAGTGCTCACGTTTGCGAGGAAATTTGATGCACCAGGTAAAGAACTAAAAGCAAAGGTGAATGTACCTGATACAATAAGAGTTGAGACCTCAGAGTCTGAAATAACTGGTGGTGAATCCTCGGATGATGGAGCGAGCAGTTCAGCATTGACGAAGACCCCTTTTCAGGAGGAATTCCGCATTATGAGGCAGACATGGCTCAGAGGAGGCAAGAGCAGACCACCCGAGGTGGAAAAAGGAAAACAAGGAGGGGTGGTTGGAGTAGAAGGGTCAAATGTAGCCAACAAGAATTTCTCGCAACAGGAAGGCAAAGAAATGGAATTAGACAACTTAACCATCATAAATTTAACACCCAAAATTCTCACGACTACAGAACAGGAAGTCTTGAGATTAGGACTCACCTTCTGTCCATCAAATAAATTGGAGTATGCTCAAACACGCATTGACCTTTTCAAGTTGACTCGGAAATTTAAGCTTCATAAGTATTTTAAGACCAAACCCAATTTTTTAAAACAGAGGACACAACCAAATATGATGAGGGTGACCGATGCCTTGACAGGAGAGGATTTAACTGCCTTGGAAGTGATGGAATCACTCAAATTGGATAATTATGAAGACAACAGCACAAGGATGGATCTAGTACAGAGAAAAGTACAAATGGGATTTGAACAGATAAAGGAAGAGAGTCCGTTTAAACCGATTTCCCAGTTTCTACCACAATTACCTCCTGATGCAATTGATGTATTCTCTGAGGCAGTGAATAAAGATCTCCTTGAGCTAAGACGTAAGCAATCAGGCCCCAAAAAGATCCAAAATGTAACGAAGGAACAACGAGAGGCCATTGATAGCTTACGCAATGACGAGATGGTCATCTGTAAACCCTCGGATAAAGGAGGGAATATAGTCCTTCAGACCAGGGAGGGCTATAGTGCTGAAGCACTAAGACAACTATCGGACACTAGCAGTTATCAAAGAATTTCAAAGGATACATATCTGGACAGTGTACAGAGATATCATGAGTTAATAAAGTTGTGGTTGGATAAATCAATGCTCGGTATGGATGAATATCTATTCCTCCGTTGTTTGAACCTGGTGGTGCCTACATTTTATCACATTCCAAAGATACATAAGAACAGAGAAAGGCCGCCTGGGAGACCTATTGTCTCCTCGCAGGGGGGACTTACGGAACATTTGTCCATTTTTGTTGATTTCTTTCTTTTTCCTTTTGTAAAGAATTTGCCTGCTTATATCAGAGACTCACGAGACTTTCTAAACCATATTGAAAAACAACAATGGGATCCGGAGTATAAATTGATTGTTTTGGACATCACAAGCTTGTATACTCGGATACAGCACGAACATGGTTTGGAAGCGGTAGCACATTTTTTGAGAAAGAAACCTTTGAAGTTCACTGAACATAATAAAATGATCTTACAGTTCACAGAATTCTGTTTAACAAATAACATTTTTGTATTTGGTGAGGATTTCTATCGACAAACATCTGGCACAGCGATGGGCACTTGCTTCGCCCCCAGCTATGCGAACTTGTTCGTGGGCTGGTGGGAGGAGCAAGTGTCCAGGTTGCCTGGGAGCATTGACATGAGTAAGATAGTTTCCTGGCACCGTTATATTGACGATTTGTGTATAATATGGAATGGGTCATTAGAGTCGGCTAGAGAACTCATCAATAGCTTAAATAACAATGTAGTCAATCTGGAGTTCAGTGGAGAGATCAGTTCGGATACAGTGAATTTCTTGGATCTCAAAGTAAGTGTAATTGATAACAAGCCCCATGTGTCTTTGTATCGTAAACCAACTGCCGGAAATTCATTATTACATGCGGCAAGAAATCATCCCCCTGGATTGGTTAGAAGTATCCCCTATGGGGAATTTCTTAGATTAAAACGGAACAGTACCAGGGAAGTGGATTTTGAAGAAGCTGCCCAAGCCAGCCTGGGTAGGTTTGTCATTAGGGGCTACAATAGGGATTTCCTGGATGTAACCCTTAATAAGGTAAAGAATATACCCAGGGATACTATTCTTTTTAAGGAGAAGGTGAACAAAGATAAGACAGGAGAGACCAAGTTCAGGATGATAACTACTTTCTCGGATGATGCTAATGCATTAAGGAGAATTATGAAGAAAAACTGGCATATCCTAAAAACAGATAGTGTTATAGGCCCAGATATTCCAGCCGCACCTTTGATAACTTTTAGAAAGGCTAGATCACTAAGGGATAGTCTAGTACAAAGCCACCTACAAACCAAACCTAACACAGGGGGGGGCCCTAAGAGAGCTTAGGGGCTTTTATCCCTGCGGGAAATGCAAGGCCTGTGTAGGAAGTAAAAGAACTCTCACATACAAAGTGACAGGTCTCAAGAAGCCTAGAATCATAAAAAAGTTTCTCACCTGCAATACTAATTACGTAGTATATTGCTTAGAATGTCCTTGCAGACTGAGGTATATTGGCAGCACTATTCATCCCATAAAGATACGGGTCTTAGAACATATGAGAGCGATAGCTAAAAAAGATGCCTCTTACCCGGTCGCAAGACATTTTGCTGAGAAACATGGCAGTGACAGGGAGCTGTTACGATACTACGGATTAGATCAGATTCCGATTAATGTGAGGGGAGGTGACAGGATTAAGAAGTTACGTAGGCTAGAATCTAGATATATAATTGACTTAGAGACCAAGGCCCCCAAAGGTATGAATATAGGGGAAGAATTAGCCATACATCTTGGTGATTGAATTTGTAATAATTGGGGTCAGTAAAGATAGGGTGTTAATGTTAGTGGAATGTAACACTACATCAGGTCTGTGTACAATGTTTTATTGAACAAGCTTAAGATTTAACTGTTGTAGTAATGTGAAATTATTATTTGTTTATGTATTGTTCCATGGTGCATGTGATAATAGATATCAAATGGGGGATCAAGCCGATACACGGCGTAATGAAGGTTGATATGGCGGCCATGATTTTGGTTTTAGGAGGATATCAGAATGGTTTAGCTCCTATGCTGATATACGGCGTAATAACTGATGAGATGGTTTTACTCTGTTAGTACCATAACGTTTCATTTAAATTCTTGATATGGAAAAATGAAATTGCACATACAATTAAATTGTTTTGAGCGCTGTATGACAGTGGTAGAAAAGCTATATTTAGGAATTATGCTTTTTGGTACTAGGATTTAACCGTATGAATACAAGCTCCAATATGGCGCCTAACTTTGGGAATGTAATGTTGGTCCTTCGTTTGTTTTAATGTGAAATGCACCATGTGACGTAATGTGTGTCTTTTTTAAAAACTGCTGCTTTCTCGGCGTGCAACTTGAAAACATTAGATTAAGGCGTTAGCCGAAACGCGTCATGTTGACTATTGGCAGTATGAATTAAAGAAACTCTTAATCAGCAAAGACCCCTGAGAGTGCTTTCTCGAAACCGTAGAGGGAGCGGGAGTGAGCGTGAATATTGAACGCGGATGCACCTCCGCGTTATGAGCACCCGTCCATGAGTGCGCCGGTTCTAGGTGCAGTGGAGCAAGGATATATATATATATATATATATATATATATATCACTGAAAAAAACAAAGGTTACAGGGGTGTTCTAGTTAGGTTCACGCTTTGCCCACACAAAACCATAGAAATTCAGCAGCTATCGCTATACTTACGTTAAGAAACTAAAACTCGTGCCCTAAAGTTACTTAACGGCACGAGTTATAGTTTCTTCAGATAAGTATAACTATAACTATAACTGCTGAATTTCTATAGTTTTGTGTGGCTAAAATGTGAACCTAAATATAACGTCCTTGTAACCTTTATTTTTTTCGGGGAATTTGTATGCTTTTTTTTTAACATAAAGTAATATATAATTGGATCCGTGGGTACCCGCAGAGGATCTGCATCCGTAGATATACAAAGTTTTATTTCTTTAATGACTCCAAAACTACTGGAGAGATTTACACCAAATTACACAAAGTGCTCTTTCTGGACCTAGAGCTTGCTTTCTGTCAAATTTGGTGAAAATCCATTCAGGGATTTGGCCTGTAACCTTATCTAGAAATTGCAAAATCACCATAGACATTACATGGGGAAAAACCGTTTTGGGACCCCCCTTTTTCTCTGCCCCTCTTGATGAATCACCACAAAACTTTCCATGCAGAACTAGGCAAATTTGGCCAATTTTTGGAAACATTTAGTGAGGATTTGTCAAACGCCACCAAAGTTATTAGCAAAACAAAAAAGTGCTTCATCTATGGGAAAAGTTGGTCCTAATTATAACTACCTACTGGCTAGTGCCAGTAGCAGACAGACAGACACCCCCCCCGCATTTTTTTAAAAGGAGGCAGGGTAGAAATGCCTGACACCCTAGGCTTGGTGGTGGGGATTCCGCGGGTGGCCCAAAAGGTTTTCAGTTTTCAATTTAACAGCAAATTTTCGTAGAATCCGGCTGGGGCCGCAGGGGCATTGGGGCTCCCTCGCAGCCTCCAACAAAGAGGAAATGGCTCCCTGGGTGGGGCCATGCCACCCACCATTAATTGGCCAGGCCTTGGGGATGGGGTCCTTGGGGCTGAAACACCCGGGGAGGGCAGCTGCCCGGCCCGCCTCCCCCATTTTTATTTGGCCAAGCCCCAGGGGAGGGGGTCCCTGGGGCCAATATTGGCCCGAGGGTGGCTGCGTGCCCCTTTCCCCCTTTAGATGCTGGTCAGGCCCTGGGGATGGGGTCTCCTGGGCCAATATCGGCCTGGGTAGGGGGGTTGCTTGCCCCCTGCCCCTTAATACGCTGGCCAGACCACAGGGAATCAGGTCCCCGGGGTCAATATTGGCCCAGGGAGGGGGCTCCATGCCCTCTTCTCGGTAAAAATAAGGCCAAGGCCCGGGAGATGGGGCCCCGTGGCCAATATTGGTCTGGGGCGGGTGGCTGCTTGCCCCTTCCCCCTTTAGATGCTGGCCAGGCCCTGTGAATGGAGTATCCTGGACCAATATTGGCCGAAGAGGGGGGCTGCGTGCCCCCCTCCCCCTTTAAATGCTGGCCAGGCCCCAGGCTAATATTGGCCCAGGGAAGGGGGCTGCGTGCCCCCCTCCCCCTTTAAATGCTGGCCAGGCCCCGGGGGGTGGGTTCCTCTGGGCTAAATATGGCCCGGGGAGGGGTGCCACATACCCCTCTCCCCTATAAAAAGGTAGCAAGCCATGGGGGATGGGATCTCCGGAGCCGAAATCGACCCGGGGAGGAGGGCTGCATGCCCCCCACCCATGTTGACTGCCTTTGGCAGGTTGACCTATCTTTCACCATTTTTACACCGAGGTGCCCCTGGGTATCTTTCAGTTTCCAGCTCAATGGTGTGCCAAAGCCCCCTCCAAGAGGATCAACAATGTCCAGAAATGTCCTCTGCAGTGGGGAACAGTTAAGTGAATGGCTCACCCCACCATCACCCATCCCAAGACCCAAGTGAAGCCGCACCACCACAAAGCTCAAGGGTAACCGGTCAAAAGTGCACCACCCCTCAGGATCCCTCTATAGTTCTTTACCGAAGCAGACATTGCCCCCACCACCAGACTGCAAGGAGTCCAGATGGGAGGAGTGGCCAGGAAGGTGTAAAAAGCTTCACCTTCTACCCAGTGCTCCGCCATCTCGTATCTGATCCCTGGCTGCCTGCTCACCTATCTGGACCTTATCAGCATAGCGTGATTGTAAAGTACTGCTTGCAACTGTGCCGCACATCTGCTCGCCGCCCAGGTAGGTCAGAGTCCCCAAGACAGTCCCTTCAGTAAAAGGATGACTGCTGCATTCCACAGGTCAACGGCACAATCAGCGGCCTCCCCAGGCTTCTCCAAAGGTGCCCCAGCGCATCTATCTGCAGTCAGACGAGGCGGAGTGGTGGGGCAGAGGCGAGCGATCAGTGCATGTGCCCCCAGTTCACTCATCACCTGTCAAGGAGCATTTTCGGTTGACCCCTGGCAGGAATCTTCTACCTTCCTCTGGGTTTCACGGGAAGCAACCATGCTCGTCAGCTCCCGTAGTTGCCACAAGCCTGGTCACTGGGGAGCCACCCCCCTTCACCTGTTCAGGGCTCACCACCCATACTCGTCACTCCTCGAGTCCCTGGTATCCCTCCAGGCCAACTGGAATCCCAACCAAACACATTTCCTCTCACAGGGCGGGAAGGCCTCCTTCAGGATAAGTCGGCCTTTGCTGGATATCTATGTGGGCCACACTGCAATCACAGCTACCATCTTACTACAACAGTCCGAGCCTCTGAATGACCCTGCGCTCAACCCTCACGGCCACCGCAGAGCATGGCAGTCCACTGCAAAAGGAGCGCTGCTGTCGAGGGTCAGCTGATTCAATTTTTAGGTGTCTTCTGCCCAGGCGGAGGTGTCTATGCAGTGCTCCTTGCAGTCTTGGTCTCCATCTTGCCCGGCAGTCCTAGCTGCTTAGGCAACACCACACTCAGCCTCCCTGGCCTACCCAGGCACATCGGAACACCACAAAAGAAGCACTGCAGGGGGGCGCGGCCAGCCAAGATGGCTGAGTGGACGTAATCCACAATGGCTCCATCGCATCTTTTCTAAATATGTAAGAAAAAGCTGCAAACTTGGAGCGAAAACATGCCGCAGCAGGGGTACATACCATGCCGACGGAGGAGGCAGCCTGAACTCGGACCATCGGGCAGTGAAGACATCGGAGAGCAGGGCTCTGGCGCGAGTGGAGAGCCAAGAGGCCCGACGGTAACCGCATCGCCAGCTGGGCAGAAACAGACATAGTGGCATCTTTGAGGAGCCTCTGGTGAACTGGAGGGGTTCCGCCACACCGTGAACAAAGACGGAATCCTTGTTGGCGCCACGACGTAGGGACACCGAGCCACCCGAGAGCCCTCGTGCGGAGAGAAGCACACCAATAGGCCCCTGCCTGACCATAAGATGGCGCCCGGAGGAAGCGGATAGAATCCCACGAGGGAACACAGCAAGGATCCCACAGAGGCAGATAAAGAACTTGACAGGAAGCAACAAACATAGCCCCTTAATATCTTTCTCTGCTCACAGAGGATCTGTTGACGATGGGGGGCAACGAGATAAGCTACTACTGGGGAGTCCCCACAGACCGCACCACCACACACATCAGGGCAGACGAGCAGCTCACACTGCGATCTTGGTGAGCTAGGACCGAAACTCACTTGCGACGACCACCCTATGCCTGAACATATACGGTTTGGAACTCCTGCCACATTTATGCCTCCAAAAAACAGCAAAGCAACAGGGTTTCCTACTATTTTGCCCCATCGGAGGCAGACGAAAACCTAGGTAATACGGTGGACTCGGACCCAATGGCCCTCACGAAAGAGATCCTCCTGTCTTCAATGAGTGACTTCAAAAAGGAGCTATGTGAAGAGCTGAAGGGGGATATGGCCTCCTCCATGGCAGCACTGAAAACCGACCTCTCTGAAAAACTACTGGCCTTACGTCACGACGTAGACTCGGCGGGAAGCATGGTGCTAGACCTGGAAACCAAAACAATGGGGCTGGAACAAACAGCTAAACGCATGAAGGAGACTACAGCTTCGCTCCAGGCACAACTACAAGAAGCAATTCTTAAAGGCGAAGATCTGGAAAACAGGTCGTGGAGGGAAAACATAAGGATCCAACACTTGGAAGAGGGAGTGGAGGGACTGGATCTGGAAGCCTTCGCGAAGGGTCTATTTGTGGAACTGTTAAATGCCCCCACAACAGACATTAAAATCGAAAGAATACACAGGGTTGGAAGATCATCTCCGGGTGAGAAACTGCGACCAAGGGACATTCTAGCTAAATTGCACTCATTTAAATCTAAAGAAGCAGTTCTTCAAGCGGCACGGAAAAGAGATACAGTGTCCTTTCCAGGAGCTTCCTGTCTACTATTTCAGGATGTATCCCCGGCCACCTTAGCTCGACGACAGCAATTCCGTCCGGTCATGGATAAACTCAGATCCGACAACATAAGATACAGATGAGTCAAAATCAAGTCAAAAAGTAGCTTTATTCGATTTAAAAAATAAACCATAAAAGCACATATGTGATACACAGTTACATAAAAAACATTAAAAATCAATTGAACATGACCTTAAAATAAATACAACAGATCATAAAATTGGAAACCAGCATATTAGTTACACATAGATTTCCTGAACTTTATAAAATTTTTCAAAAAAGTTACAACAGGCTTTATAAACATTTCATTATCCAGGATTTGTACAATCAGAAAAGCTGTGCGACATTGTCTTAGATCCAGAGTTTTTAAATTGGGTAGTATAAACCTTTTTCTGGGGTTAGAATAAAATTTACAAAATAAAAGTATATTCAACGTAGACTGGCTTGATACATCATCACAGGGGCATGATTCGAGATTCCTACACCAATCATTCAGAGCTGGGAAGCTAGTGAGTCTGTGAAATATCCCCAAACGAAAGCGTGTCAATAGCATTCGATCATAACTTCCCAGCACTTGAACCAAGTATGGTTGAATGCCATGACACAACAGTGTCAACTGATTAGCCATAACAGTTGGCTTGGCACTCTCCATTTCCCATCTCTTAGATTGTAAAAATGCAAGACAGTCTATTTTCAGTAACTTTCTCGAAATGGCTCTCAAACTATCTGGTCTCTCAAAGTATTCCGGATGACCCATTTTACTCAATAATTGCTTAATATACCTAAACCAGGGAATGAGAGAGGCCTTCTCAAGCCTTAAGCAATCCTCGATAATATCACGGTTGAAAGTAGTCTCATGTGTTACCCAAACCTTATGCCATAACAGTATGGGTTCAATTTTAATCAGGTCCGAAATAAAAGACATACCCAGCTCCGAATGGCAAATAAAATTAGCAGTAGAATTAGGAACAGCTAACAAATATCGAAAGAAGGCGTTTTCAATCACTTGTAATTGCTGTACATCCGTAAAGCCCCAGATTCCTGAGCCATATAAGGCAGTCGAAAGACACTTTGATTTGTAAATTTGTAACAATTCTGGGACTGGTCTGCGGCCTAGTTTTCTTGCAAAATTAATCACTGCGCCTATGGCCCTTGAAAACATCAATTTCCTAGCCTGTACTGCAGGATACAAAGTCCCTTTATCGTCAAAATTAATCCCTAGGTACAAAAACTTATTAGTACTTTCAATTTTATTCTTATTGATAAAAATGTTGCGACATTTGGCACACTTCTTGCCATATCTCATAATATAGGTTTTAGTGATATTCACACTCAAACCCCTGGAATTCATAAAAGTGACAAAACTAGTAACAATTCGTTGAAGCCCCAATGGAGTTTGTGCCATTAAAACCGCATCATCTGCATAAAGTAAAACAGGAACTGGGCAATTATTAATATTCGGAAGATCCTGACAATTATCTATTAAAAATTGGCCCAGGCCATTTATATATAAAGTAAAAAGGAAAGGGGCGAGCACACAGCCCTGTCTCACTCCCTTTCTGATTGGGAACTTGGGTGTACATGCACCCTGCTTCCCAAACTGAACTCTTGCCCCGGCATCCTTATATAGTTCTCTAATAAAAAGTATAAGGGGGGAATCAACACCCATCTCCTCCAAAATGCACCACAACCTTTCATGCTTCACACAGTCAAACGCGGAACTAAGGTCCACGAATGCCAAAAAAAGTCTTTCATCCTTGGCCTGTGTATATTTACTAATTATAAGACTTAAATTTAGTCCCTGTTCTATGGTCCCAAGACCCGATCGAAACACATATTGCAATTTTGATAAAACTACAGAATCCTCTGCCCAAGTTTGTAACTTGTTTAACACCACCCGTCCTACCACCTTAAGGAAGGAATCTAAAAGGGAAATTGGGCGGTAACATGAAGGGTCATTTCGGTCCCCCTTTTTAAAAATTGGGATCACTACTGAGTCTGACCACGAGGGAATCAGGCCTTGCTGTCAACAAATTGCTAGGACATTAGTTAGAAGTGGTGCCCATAAAAGAAGATTAGATTTATACATATCTACCCGAACTCCGTCCGGCCCCTGGGGCTTTGCCAGCAGCGCTGGCATTGATAATACAGATGAAGTTATGCATTTGGGATGTCCTTCGAATACCGAAACAGAAACCACCACTTCACTGACGTGAAAGAGGCTCTGCGACTGTTGGGAATACCTCCTCCTGAAGATGGGAATACAGACAACAAAACCGTCACAATAGAAGTACCCTCCCCGAGACCCTCAGGAGGTGGCCCTTGGCTTTCTCAGCGATCCCCTAAGCAAAAGAAACGATAAATAAGGCACGTAGGACAAAGACACGACCTGGGAAGAGCTGGGTCTCCCCATGCAGCCCCAACACGACGGGGCCATGAACGACCTCATCCATATCACAAGGAACCTACAGGGCATCTCGGAGCTGAAGGTACCCTCTCAACTACAGCCCTTATAACATACTCCACGTCGGTCAACTATCTGCTCCCACAAGCGCAATCCAGAACCGCAGGCAGTCAAGAAGAAAACTCTTACATTAAACCGTAATACTAGGAAGTAATGCGACGCCACTGGTCCGATTCACCCACCATGGACATGGAGTTTGACTCTGATGGTCCAACACAGGGATCTGTTGTCCCGAACTGTTCTTGTTGGGAATTTTCTTTTTTGGTTTATTGGTTAACAGGTACTCAGGGTCTAAAGGATAAGGTACAAGCGGGGTCTTTTAATATTCAGACTGTTGTGGGTAGGATAGTGGGGCCAAGGGGAGGTGGGGGGAGAGTGTAAGGAAGAAAGAGGGCAGACAGGGATTTCCCGAAAGGGGAGTAGAGAACCCAAGGAGGGAGGGACCCCTACGATAGCTGCTATGACACTCACCACACTTACATGGACCATAAGGGGTCTTAACTCCTTGAAAAAGCGACACAAACTCTGGACATATCTCAATGACCAGCACTACGACATAGTGGCTCTCCAGGAGACACACCTAAAACGATTGGAGGACCATAGACTAAAACACAGGACTTTCCCCATGATATACAAGTCATCGGCATCTATGAAACATAATGGAGTGACACTCCTATTCCACTCCGCTTTAATATTCCAACCTGAAGGTTACAAAACAGAAAAGGATGGAAGAGCGGTAATGGTGAAAGGGAAAATACGGGGAAGGATGTATACAGTGGTGGCCACCTACGCTCCAAACACAAACCAAGGGTCACACATTAATAATCTGTTGACACTCATTGGGGGGTTTGCGGAGGGAGACATCATCCTCATGGGAGACTTTAATCTTACATGGCACCCAGACTTAGATAGCACACACCCCCACAGAACGCAAACAGGCACCTTTGCCAACAGTATTAAACAGGCCTTCCACGATATGGGATTAATAGATGCCTGGAGAAAGCAACACCCCCAAGACAGAGACTACACTTTCTTCTCCCACTTTCATCAAACATACTCCCTGTTGGATTATATATTTCTAAGCCAAGCCTTAGCACAAGATATTAGAAACACTGAAATACACCCAATCACTTTATCAGATCACGCACCAGTCTTCCTCACCCTAGACTGGCAGAGGTGTATGCCGAAAAGTAAACAGTGTTTTTTTCTTCAGGCATTACTTCGAGATCAACCTATACGAGATGAACTCTGCAGGACCATTAGAGACTTTTTTCAGGTTAATAACCCTCAGGACACATCTCCCTCAAATAACTGGGATGCATTTAAGGCAGTAATGAGAGGCCGCTGTATAGCACTTAATACGGCCCTAACTAAACAAAAGACTAAGGATCGATTGACGCTCGAAGAAGAACTACGCTCTATATAGAAGGCCCACAAACAGACACCTACACTAGCCCTCCAAAGGAAAGTGATGACCATTCGGGGAAAACTAAATGCTATATACACCAACAGGGCAGAGCTAACACGTCTAAGGCTTAAGCATAAATCATATAAACCGGGCAACAAAGCAGGAGCACACATGGCAAGGCAACTTAGGATACAGAGAGAAAGGGAATACATAGGAGAGCTGCAGCTATCTTCAGGGGGTCTCGCAACTTCAGAACGGGAAAAAGCACAGACTATGGGACAATTCTATGCAAATTTATATACATCTGATGTAACAAGCCCGAGAGTCCAACAGGACTATTTACAAGAAGTACTCTTACCACAAGTGACTCAGGGCCAGATGTATCATCGCTTTTTGCGATCGCAAACGGGCCGATTCGCAGAATCAGCCCGTTTGCGAACGCAAAAATGCGTTTTGCAATGTATCAACATTTTTGAATTCACAATCTGGGTAATCGCAATTATTTGCGATTACCGAAATTGCGAATGCAGTTAGGGAATCGCAGTTTGCGATTCCCTAAATGCAATTCTTGTAGCCATCGCAAATTGCGAATTTGCATTTGGGAATCGCAAATTACCACCAACTTCTAGTTGGTGGTAATTTGCAAATTCTTAGAAAAATTCACTTTTTTATATTTTTCTAAGTGCCATGTGGCTCACATACATGCCCTTAGGGCATGTATGTGCGCCACATGTGCACACTTACCTTTTTTGGGGGTGCATCAGGGTGGCCTTTTGGCCCCCCATCACCCTTGAAATTGCATTCGCAATTTGCAAGTACCTATTAGGTACTCGCAAATTGCGAATGTCTTCTCATTCATTCCTATGGGCCTCTAGGCCCATAGGAATGAATGGGAAGGCATTCCTTAATAGCGAATCGCAATTTGCGATTTGCTATTAAGGAATATGTAGGAATCGCAAAATTTTTGCCAAAACCTACATACACTGCATTTTGCAATTCTATAATGGCGAATCAGTAAAATTCGCTATTATAGAATCGCAAAATGCAATCTTGATACATCTGGCCCTTAGACACAAAATGATATTTTGGGTGATACCATCACAGAAGAAGAGGTCAGACAGGCAATTACCTCTCTAAAATTACATAAATCTTCAGGGCCAGCTGGCTTCACGGCACATTTTTATAAAACCTACATCCCGGAACTGGTTCCCCACCTGACAACTCTCTTTATCCACATAGCAACATCGGGGAAGGTAACACAACCATGAGTGAGGCGGCTATATTGGTACTTCTGAAACCAGGTAAAGACCCCCGAAATTGCGGTTCATATCGCCCTCCTAAACTTAGACGCCAAACTCTATTCTAAAATCCTGGCAACACGCTTAGAAGGCTTACTACCCGAACTCATCCACCCAATCAATCAGGCTTTATTAAGGGACGCCAAACACACGACAACATTTGAAGGATAATCCACCTCATTGGGAAGGTCAATAAGAAGAAGGCCCCAGCAATACTGCTAGGTCTAGATGGCGAGAAAGCTTTCAATCGCGTTGACTGGCCCTTTTTATTCAACACCCTTAAGAGGTTCGGATTTGGTGAACCCTTTATTAGGATGATTTCAGCAAACTATACGGCCCCAAATTCTAGAGTAATGGTAAATGGGGTGAGCTCTGAGATTTTCCGTCTAGAGTGAGGAACGAGACAGGGGTGTCCATTTCCCCCCCCTCTTATTCGCACTGAGCATAGAACCCCTGGCGGCAAAGATTAGAGCACACCAAGCAATCAAAGGCATCAATTTTGAAACAACAGAACATAAGATATCCCTCTTAGCGGACGATATTCTAATGACTCTCACTGACCCTCAGAACTCTTTCAATGCACTACAGGAGGAACTTCAAACATTTGAGACCATTGCAGGGTACTGCATTAATCAAACTAAATCCTCCATTCTTAATCTGCCCCGGGGAGAAGTGGAACAATTAAGGTCCATTACCCCCTTCCACTGGGCCCAGAAAGAGCTCACCTACCTAGGGATCAATTTGACACCCAAAATCACCAAATTGTTCTCCGCCAATTCCCCCCCCCCCCTCCTACGAGAACTGCAAGGGGACCTGAAGCGATGGGCACCAATGTATTTCTCCTGGGTAGGCTGAAATCAAGCAATCAAAATGGTAGTTTTACCTATGTTTCTCCATCTTTTTCAAAGCTTGCCAATCCCCATGGAAAGGGAATACTTGAACTCCTTATGAGGTTCATATGGCAAAACCAAAGAGCCCGACTATCCTATAAACTTCTTAGACGACCATGGGATGAGGGGGGACTGGCCATGCCAGATTTTCACCGTTACTACAAAGCAGCACAACTACATGTAATAATGGAATGTTCACAAAGAGAATCAGAAAAACACTGGCTACACATGGACCGAACGATAGCAGGTAGGGTCATATGGGACCTTGTAAGGAAACCAAAGGCGGACCGCCCAAACAACACCTATCTTAGCACACCAACGGGAATGACACTGAAGGTTTAAGACGAGGTGGTTAAGGTAGCTGAGTGGACCTTGTTCCGCTCCCCGTTCACCCTGATACATTTTAATCCGGCATTCCTGCCTGCCCAACATCAAGGGCCCTTTGAGGCTTGGAGGGAGGGGGGTTGCCTTGTTCTGTCACAACTCTTCCACAACTGGGATCTACTTACCTTTGAAAAATGCAAAAGAGAGTTTTGCTTATCAGATAACTAGTTCATTACTAGTATCTGAAAGAGACACGTTAGTGACAGATTCCTTACCTTAGAATATCCCCAGGCGTCAGGCTGGATCCGGAAAGTTTTTGCGTAGCAGTACCCTTGCGCGTCGGTAGGCGGCGTCTTGCGGCTCCGCGTCCGTCGTCGGCGTCGGGACCGCCGGGATGACGTCGCGAGCAGTACTTAGACGCCGCCCCTGCGCGCTGACGCCAGTTCTTCTTTTTTCCGCGCCAGTAAGCGCAGATCCGGGAAGAGCAGTGCCCTAGTCATTTTTTGACTAACTTTTTGGTGATTTTTCACTGTTTTCTTCGAGTCATCTCAGCTCCACGGTGTTGGTAGGGATGCCCGGCTTCAAGCCATGCGACGCCTGTGGTCGAATGATGTCGATCACAGACCCGCACTTAGAGTGTCTCTACTGTCTCGGCCGCGACCACGACACGAAGTCGTGTTCCGACTGCCGAGCCTTGTAGCCGAAGGCTTTGCAAGAGCGGTCTCGAAAGCTCCTCGAGGTCCGGCAGTCGGCTCCGCGCCGCACCAAGCCCCGGTCACGGGAGAGGTCGAGGGGCCGGTCGCGGAGTCCTCGCCCGTCATCGGAGTCCAAGTCTTCGCACTCCTCGGGTAAGTCGAAGCACAAAAAGTCTAAGAAGCACCATCGCTCTAAGACTTCGCCTCGCCGGTCTCGCGACTCGGCTGAGGCCCCTGTCGGCACCGTCCCCGCGGCTCCGGATGTGCCTGTGGGGCCGCCCCCGCATTACCCGTCCTTCCCGGGTTCGGGGGCGACTCCGGCCGAGATACAGGAATTCCTGTCGGCCATGGCCCGCCTCTTCGGGCCTCAAGGCCCCTCCGGTGCGCCTTCGGGCCCCGCGGGCCCTAATGGGATTGCCCCGACGCCGCCGCCGACTCCGGTCCCGGCGCCGCCTGTCCCACCAGCCTCGCTCCCGGCCCCGGCCCCGGCCTCGATCCCGGCTCCGGTGGTACCGCAACCCTCATCGACGCCGGTTGACCTAACCACGCCTCCGCCGACGCCGATGTCCCCGGTGCCGTTCCTGACGCCGCCCGGGGCTCCGGGCGGCGTCGTTCCCCAGTTATCTCCGGATCCGGACGCGGCGTCGGACCGACGTCGCTCGACGCCGGCTCCGGCGCCAATGAGACCTTGGGTCCCGGACGTCCCTCCTCCTCCTTATTTTCAACCTGAGGAGGACCAGTAGAGCTGGGAGGGGTCGGATGACCCTCTCACACAGCAGTGTGACTATGATCAGGACTGGGCAGAGGAACTTGGGGATGCCAGTGGTCTGGACACTTCCCCTGACACTGGCATGCTGTCTCCTCCTTCCGTGGCTACGGAGGAGGGAGCAAATTCCGCAACGGTGTTGCGTAGGGCAGCTGGAGCCTTACACCTCCAATTGCCTACAGTGGCTGTCAGGACTAACCTCCTGACGGAAGTGCTTCAGCCGGCAGCTACCTCCTCGGAGCCATTGCTGCCGTTTAATGATGCACTTTCTGACGTTCTTTTGGGCACCTGGTCCAAGCCCGCCACAGGGGCTCCTGTGGATAGGAACGTGGCCCGACGCCATCGCCCTGCTCCGGGCGACCCCTTGTTTCTCTCTCAACATCCCACCCCCGAGAGCTTGGTTGTCCAAGCCTCTGCCTCCCAAACCGCCTTCCCTACCGCCCCTCCGGATAGGGAATCCAAACGCCTGGATCAATTTGGGAAGAAGGCCTTTTCTTCCTCCAGTGCTGGCTTGCAGTCCGTCAACACCGCTTGCCTTTTGGGCCGATACGCCAACTCCCTGTGGGATTCGGTGGCGCTCGTTTTGCCCCAGTGTCCTGAGGAGGTCCAGACACTGCTTTCCCGCGCCATTGCGGAAGGAAGGGATGCGGCAAAGTACACCATCCGTTGTGGCCTTGATACCGCCGACTCACTGGGCAGATCGCTTGCAACGACAGTGGCGCTGCGTCGCCACGCCTGGCTGAGGACAACTGGTTTCTCGGGTGATGTCCAAAACACACTCATGGACATGCCCTTTGATGGAGTCGGTCTTTTTGGTACCAAAGCAGACCATGCGCTGGAGCGTTTTAAGGACTCACGGGCTACTGCCAAGTCCCTGGGCCTTTCTGCTGTGCGCCCTCCGCTAACCTCTGCTTTTCGCCCCTTTCGTGGCCACGGAAGGGGCGCCCTGTCACGTCCGCTGCCCAGCCACCGGCCCGCGCAGCAAGCGTCTTCGCGTGGCCGAGGACGTGGCTCCCGCAGTGGCGGGTCAGGCAACCAGCGTGCGGGTAAGGCCACCAACCCCGCCTCGTCCGCGGCCTCCAAGCCCTCCTAGTCCTTCCTTTCAGGTGCACAGCACGCCAGTAGGGGGCAGGGTCCGCCATCACCTTCACCACTGGTGTGCCATCACCTCGGACAGGTGGGTCTTGGACATTGTCCGAAGGGGCTACTCCCTCCCCTTCGAGACCACCCCCCCAGCCATGCCACCTCAATTCCACCGCATGTCAGGGGATCACTTGGTGCTTCTGCAGAAGGAAGTCACGGCCCTCTTGGCCAAGAGGGCCATCGAGCATGTTCCGACCCCAGAAGTAGGACGTGGTTGCTACTCCCACTACTTTCTGGTGCCCAAGAAGGACAAGGAGGACATGCGTCCTATCTTGGACCTCCGGAACGTCAATCGCTTCCTCCGGAAGGAGAAGTTCAAGATGCTCACCCTAGCTCAGGTCTTGACTGCCCTCGACCCTGGAGACTGGTTGGTAGCGTTGGACTTACAGGACGCTTATTTCCACATCCCCGTCCTGCCGGCCCACCGGCGTTACCTGCGGTTCACGGTAGGCCTCGAGCATTTTCAGTTCACTGTGCTCCCTTTGGCCTTACCAGTGCCCCTCGGGTGTTCACGAAAGTGATGGCGGTGGTCGCAGCTCATCTGCGCCGGGCAGGGGTTCCAGTCTTCCCCTACCTCGACGACTGGCTGCTGAAGGCGGGCTCGTCCCAGGCAGTCGTCTCCCACCTCCAGACTACGGCCGAACTCCTGCACTCGCTGGGGTTCTCCATCAATGTGCCGAAGTCGCATCTGATTCCTTCTCCACAGCTCCTTTTCATCGGAGCAGTTCTGGACACGACGCAGTTTCGGGCCTATCCTCCCGAACGGCGAGTCCGGGATATTCAGGCTATGATTCCCATCTTTCAGCCTCTATCCTGGGTTTCGGTACGGGTGACCCTGAGGCTGCTGGGCCTCATGGCCTCCTGCATCCTGCTGGTCGATCATGCCAGATGGCATATGCGGGCTCTGCAGTGGGACCTGAAGTTCCAGTGGGCGCAGCACCAGGGCAACCTGTCCGATCACGTTCAGATCTCGGAGGGGACTGCAAAACAGTTGCAGTGGTGGCTCTCGAACCGGCAATGGGTCATGGGCAGATCCCTCTCCCTTCCCCAGCCAGAGCACACAGTTGTGACGGATGCGTCCCTTCTGGGATGGGGCGGTCACATGGGAGAGGCGGAGATCAGAGGTCTCTGGTCTCCTGCGGAGTCCCGGCTCCATATCAACCTTCTGGAGCTCCGGGCGATCCGACTTGCACTCAAGGCATTCCTTCCCTCTGTCAAAGGGACGGTAGTGCAGGTGTTCACAGACAACACCACCGCCATGTGGTATTGCAACAAACAGGGCGGGGTGGGGTCGTGGACCCTATGTCAGGAGGCTCTGCACCTCTGGACATGGCTGGAACATCAGGGCATATTCCTGATGGTTCAACACCTGGCAGGTTCCCTGAACGCCAGGGCGGACGAACTCAGCCGCAGGTGCATGATGGATCACGAATGGCGTCTTCACTCGGAGGTGGCGCAAGGTCTCTTTCAGCAGTGGGGAGAGCCTTGGTTAGATCTGTTCGCCACCGAAGAGAACGCGCAATGTCAGCAGTTCTGCATGTTGGAATTTCCAAGGCGGCACTCGCTCGGCGACGCTTTTCGTCGCGAGTGGAGTTGCGGTCTGTTGTACGCCTTTCCGCCTATACCACTTCTACCCAGAGTGTTGAAGAAGATTCGGCGCGACCGGGCCCAAGTCATCCTTGTGGCTCCGGACTGGGCTCGAAGAGTTTGGTATCCCGAGCTACTCAGTATGAGCGTCGATCCCCCGATCCGTCTGCCTCTTCAGGAGGATCTTCTGTCGCAGCAGCAGGGGACGGTCCTCCACCCGAACCTGTCCAGTCTCCACCTGCTTGCGTGGAGATTGAGCGGCGGCAGTTGATTCCTTTCGACTTGTCTCCCGAAGTTTGTGATGTGATTCTGGCAGCCAGGCGTCCCTCCACTAAGGTGGTATACGCCTGCAGGTGGAACAAGTTTGTGGCATGGTGCACAGCAAAGGCTGTGAATCCCCTCTCTGCCCCTCTTTCTGAGGTTTTTCTGTTCCTTCTTTCTCTGGCCCAACAGGGTTCTGCTCTGGGTACCATCAAGGGCTATCTTTGTGCCATTTCGGCCTTCCTCAGGCTTCCTGATCAGCCCTCCCTTTTCAAGTCCCCTGTTGTTAACAGGTTCCTAAAAGGCATTACACACCTCTTCCCTCCTGTTCCGTTTGTGATGCCTCAGTGGGACTTGAACTTGGTTCTTACCTTTCTCATGTGCGCTCCCTTTGAGCCACTACATAACTGTCCTCTTCGTCTTCTGACTCTGAAGACAGCCTTTCTGGTGGCCATCACCTCCGCTCGGCGGGTGAGTGAGCTCCAGGCTCTATCATGCAAACCTCCCTTTCTGTCTGTCCATCCAGACAAGGTTGTTCTTCGGACGCGTCCGTCCTTCTTGCCAAAGGTGGTTACTGCCTTCCACATTGGGCAGACCATCACTTTGCCCACCTTCTTTCCGCCTCCGCATCCTTCCAGAGAGGAAGAGAGGCTCCACCGTCTGGACCCAAAACGTGCGCTTTCCTTTTATATCAACCGCACACAACACTTCTGGGTGGATGACCAGCTCTTTGTTGGCTACGTGGGCGCCAAAAAAGGTCGGGCGGTGCACAAGAGAACCATCTCCCGCTGGGTCACCTTGTGAATCAAAGCCTGCTATACTTTGGCTAAGAAGGAGCCTCCTGTTGGGCTGCGTGCCCATTCCACCAGGGCAACGGCTGCTACCACGGCAGGATATCTGTCAGGCAGCTACGTGGGCCTCGCTGCACACGTTTACCAAGCATTACTGCCTTGACAGTCCGGTCCGGAGGGACGGCTTCTTTGGCCGTTCTGTCCTCCGGGACTTTTTTGTCTGATCTTTGTTCGCAGACCCACCACCGGGGTTGGTATTGCTGGGGTATCTATTCTAAGGTAAGGAATCTGTCACTAACGTGTCTCTTTCAGATGCACAAGTTACTAACTTGTGTAACGATATATCTGTAAGAGACAGTGGTTAGTGACAGATTCCTTACCGCCCCACCCATCCTCCCCGTTCTGCGAACTGATTTCTAGGGTTAAGGACATCCCTTTCAGGGCCCTAGTATTTTTTCAGACACCTATGTCAGCTTCTTGCATGGCTCTGCGTTCCTGGCGCGGAAAGTCGTGTACAGAACTGGCGTCAGCGCGCAGGGGCGGCGTCTAAGTACTGCCCGCGACGTCATCCCCGCGGTCCCGACGACGGACGCGGAGCCGCAAGACGCCGCCTACCGACGTGCAAGGGTACTGCTACGCAAAAACTTTCCGGATCCAGCCTGACGCCTGGGGATATTCTAAGGTACGGAATCTGTCACTAACTACTGTCTCTTACAGATATATCGTTACACAAGTTAGTAACTTGTGCTTCTGGAGCCCAATCCATCTCCGATCATCCAAAATGGTTTGACAATAAGTGCTCACGGGGCCTTCGTCTCCTAAAGAAGGCCCTGAAAGAGGCCCCTAGGGATAGAGAGAGGGTGATTGATTGTCGCGCCAATTATAAGGCGGCCCTCAAGGATCGGAGGCGAACATTACAGGTGCAGGCTTGGGAAGAATTAACTCAAGCTAGTGAGCAGCAGGATAGCACTCTATTTTGGCAAGTAATAAATAGACCCTGTTTTTCTGATCCACTGAAACCCGCCCTCTGTCATCGCATCACCCCGGAAAACTGGATTGCCCATTATGAAGGAGTTTATAATTATGGGAATGGCGAGGGATTTGACGCCGAGATAAGGTCACCTCAGTCGGATACTCCTATAATCTTCACTTTGGGTTAAGTAAGGGTGGGTATTGAAGGACTGGCCCGGAGTAAGGTCCAGATGGGGTTCCACCGGATCTTTTCCGGGACAACATTGATGTGTGGGCCCCAGTTCTGATGAGGGTGTTAAATGCAGCTGTAAGGAACAGGTTACCATCGTCGTGGTCTACTGCCACTTTCATGCCGATCTTTAAGAAAGGGGACAAGAATAATCCCCATTGTTACAGCCCCATTTTGCTTATCGACTCCACAGTGAAAGTCCTGGGGCAGGTCTTACTTAACAGGCTCTCTGGATGGGCCGACTCGAATAACATCATCTCTGACGCACAGTGTGGCTTTCGAAAGGGAAAATCAACCAAGGAGCAATGTTTGAATCTTTACTTAATAATTGCTAAATACACGATTGCTCAATCCGGTGCCCTCTTTCTGGGTTTTATGGATCTCACTGTGGCCTTCGACCGGGTGAATCTAAAAAAATTATGGGCCCTACTGGACTCCTTGAGGATGGAGCCTGCTATTGTAAATATATTGAGGACCCTCCACGTCCACACTACAGCTGCAGTTAGACACTCACAGGGGGCGGGAACCACTGATTATTTTAATTGCACCAGGGGGGTACGCCAGGGGTGTATTTTAGCCCCTTTTTTATTCACCCTATATATTAACGGCCTTGACATATTTGCAGACAGACTGTCCTGATTGGTTAGGAAAGCATTTCCAGTTCTTTTATGTGCCGATGATGCTATAACATCTTGCTCACGAGTGACCTCTATGATAATTCCCACTTTAACTTATACTAACTAAGATAGAATCACTTTATTCTATTACTTCTGATGGCATGTTATATCGCTCTTTAGTGTTCCCCCAATGAGCTAGTGACCTGATATAGTGCCCTATATAATAGCATAATGATTTATTATTGATTTATTGACTTGAATCAATACCTGTAAGATTTTCCCTAATATATGTATGGAACTCTCCTGCTGCATACCATAAGGTCTTGGTATTTATCCTAGTAATAACTATACTATAGTCCAGATTTATTTGACAGACATCCTTTTTTTAATTGAAATATAGAATTTAGCCGCCATAGACTGACCATTTACATTAAGGATGCCTGCATATATTATAAATATTCATGGTCTAAAAATGAGGAACTAGGGGGGGGCGTGGGTTGGAGCGTCAAGATGGCTGTCGCACTCTAGGAGTGCTCCGGACCCCTCCGTCATCCGCTTCAAATCCGCCACCATCGACGATTGCTCATCCTTACAGCCCACTGCCAACATCACACCGCATCCCACGTTCATAGCCAGAGCCAAGCATAAGTGAACTCAGATGGGGTGACCGGCCCCACGCTCGGACCCCCGGGCCGCGCCAGACTCAAGATGGCGGCTCCCGTCCCCTCGAGGCTTTGCTGTGGCCTGTACCTAGACATTGGGGCTGACGGAGAGTGGGTTCCTGCAGCGGATTGGGGCCCCCTCCGGCGATGCCCGGTTCCGGGCCATTTACGGAGTGCCTTACCCGGTAGATGAGGGTGGAGTCGCGGGACGAGCCGATTCCACTTGGCCGGAGGCGAGGGGCACTGACGTGCGGCCCACGACAGGCCTTCCTTCCCCAACTGCGCCTCCTGACCGTGAGCACGAGCCTGACCCGCAGTGACCGCGCCCGCCCGATAGGCGAAGTGCACGGGGACCGGCTGCTACTTCGGGCAGCGGGGGACCAGTGGTCTTGGTTCTCCCCCCCCCCCTCCTGATCCTTCATACAAGGACGAGTGGCGGTCCCGGGACGTTGGGCGCCACCCCCTGCGATCCTGGGGACCCGCGGACGCCTTGAGGTACACCTACCGCCGGAGTCTCCTGAGACCTGGTGAGGGCCGGGCAGCGGCGCGTGGGAGGAGAGAGGCCCACCCTGGTCGCATTTCCTGGGCCTGACGCGACTGCAGCAGACGAAGTGCACGGGGATCGGCTACTACCTCGAGCAGCGGGAAACCAGTGGTCTGGGTTTCCCCCCCCTCTTGTTCCTTAACCCTGGGGCGAGTGGCGGGCCTGGGACGCTGAGCTGTGCACACTCTGTGATCCTGGGGCCCTGCTGACATGCGGAGGAACGCCTGATGCCGAGCCTCCTGTGACCTGGTGAGTGCTGGGCTGCGGCGCGTGGGAGGAGAGGAGCCTGCCTTGGACGCATCTCCTGGGCCCGGTGTGCCTGCAGCAGCGGCCCCAACGACCGGCGATCGGGCGGGCCCCGAGCGAAGAGGGGCCTAAAACAGGGCAGATCGGCTGCCTCCAGGGGCAGCGGGTCTCGGCTGCGGCCCCCCCCCCCATTCTCTGACTACGAGAGCCCGGCACCCTCAGAGGCGTCCCTGTGCCCTATGACCCAGGGGCTCACCAGCCTAGGGACCCCTGTGCATCGTCGCTGTGATCCTGGGCCGGCCCCGCCGCTTGGCAGTACTTACTGGGAGCCCCGCTGTCACCGGACATCGCCGACGTACGGCGTGGCCTTGGTTCCAGGCCCCTGCCCCCTGGTGCGGGGCGAACATCCAATTGCTCCCTTAAACGGCCTGGGCTGGGGGCGAACGCCTGTCGAGTGGGAACAGCCGATCTTGGGGGTTCGACTGCCATTTCGGGCAGAGTGAGGCCCGCGGGTTGCTGATCCTGAGGGCGTAGGGTGGCCCAGTGAGACCTGTGGTCCCTCCATCCCACGGAGAACGTCTGGTCCCTAGACCTCTTGTGGTCTGACGAGTGTGGGTGGCGGCGGCGAGCGGGGGCGACCGACTGACCCAGCCCCCCTTGAGCACACTGAGGCAGTAATATTCGGCTGCTTGCCTGCGGAGTAGTCGACTGCGGCATCGCGCAGTGGTGAGAGCGGAACCACCGGGGCCACGAGTGAACCGCCGGGCCCAGGCGAATATCCGCTGTTCTACATCCTCCTGTCGCTCGCTGCCACGAGGAGGCTGTCCCCTGATCACTGGGCCGGTTGATCTCTCCTGCTTCAACCCCGGTTCTGCAGCCTGCAGCGCTCTCCTCACCTCTGATCACGCTGGAAACAACTGGAGACACTGGTCTCCAGAGGAGGTCTCTACAGTAGCAACTACTGACCAGCTGCCTTGTGGAGGGATCAAGGGCCGAAGCCCCCAACAACGCAGACTAAAATGGACCAATACACGACCCCGGAGACTGGGGCGGCGAGCGGTCCTACCAAAAAGAATGCCCCCACCTTCACCGACCTCAGCACCATTCTTCAAGCAATTAGTACCTCACAGACCTCGGTGGAGAGTAAAATTGGCGAAGTACGAGTCGACATGGCTCTCATCCGGCAGGATCTCCATAACGCGACGGCCCGGATCAAAGAAATTGAATCCCGTATCTCTACAGTGGAGGACGATGTCCACCAGTTGAAAGACCAAGTCGCACGCCTACAGACCCACACTAAAGAGCTGCACAAGTGAGCGGAGGATGCCAAAAACAGGTCGAGGCGCAACAACTTCCGCCTGGCGGAATTTCAGGAGGGCTCTGAGCAGGGGCAAATGAGCAACTTCATCGAGCTCCGGATAAATTCATGGATGCCCAAGGACTCCCTCTCCCCATGGTTTGCGATCGAGCGGGCTCACCGCTCCCTGGCTCCGAAACCTCCGCCGGGGGCGCCACACAGGCCGATAATAGCCCGGATCCTCAATTTGAAGGATCGAGACTTCATCCTTGCCGAAGCACGCAGGCAAAAATCCCTCATGTACCAGGGCCAACCAATAATGATCTTCCCCGACTACACACGGGAGGTCCAAAGTCAAAGACGTTCGTTCGTGGAGGTTAAGCAGAAGCTCCGTGCCCTGGACCTCCAGTACAGTCTTCTTTTCCCTGCCCGCCTCCATGTGGTGTTTCAAAATAAAACCCTTTTCTTCGACTCCCCCGAGGAGACCTGGACATGGCTGACGGAAGAGCGCCCTTCTGAGAGTAAACACCCTGGACCGCTCCTCCAAGACCCGCACCGGGGATGCCCGAGTGGGGTCGCCCAAGCCACATGGAAAACGCACCCGCAAGGGACGAGGAACACGTCGAGCCAGATCAGAATCACCCTCGGGTCCTGGGCTGCACTCACAAGTTCGAGAGCCCCAGAGCAACTTCCACCTCTCAAGACGGGCTGGCTTCGCAGGCCACTCAGATCCTGGGGACGCTTCACCTCGCTCCTCTCCAATGGACTCGGCGACACAGATCTTTCTAGGAGTCTGGCTCTCCTAGAGTGCTAATCTGGTTCTGCGGCGGACTGCCTGAAACACAGACGTGGCTTGCCTTTGATAGCCATGTCTATCGCAACTCTAGTTCTTATGATTGCATCGATAAGAATATCCTTAAGTGAGGAGGGGTCCTCCACGAATCTCCACACCCAAACGTTTCAGTTTGGTATCTAACCTTGTTGTTAGGGTCGACAGATGCTTCTGTTCCTGAAGTATAGGGGGTGGGGGGGGGGTAGGCAAGGGAGGGGGGACCGTTGTCCCGGTTTTTCGGTTTGTCACACCAGCACTCTTCTTCAGCAATATGACACTCTTACACGAAACCCAAGCTGCAGCGACGCACCTATAGTCCCACAGTATGCAGACAGAGCACCACACTTGCGCTCGGCGCCCATTTCATGGACCCGCTTCCACACTTCTGCCCACTATGACAGACACCCGTAATAGTAGGGAATTACTCCGTATAATATCATGGAACGTCAACGGGCTGTTAGATAGAGTCAAGAGGACAGCGGTCCTGCGATACGCACAACGCCATGCGGCTGACATACTACTACTCCAAGAAACCCACCTTATAGGCAATAACTGCCCTTTCCTGGCGCCATACCGCTATGACAGGGTCTGGCACTCAGGGTTCAATGGGGGGTAAGGGGCGTGGCAATCCTCATGCGGCGCAATCTCCCATTTGTACTGACCAAAGCCACTAGTGATCCCCTGGGTTGCTTCGTAGCCCTGGGAGGCACCATAGGAGACACTGCTCTTAACTTAATGTCCATATACTCCCCACCATCACTGCTTGCTCCCACCCTCAAAGTCACTGCAGACCACATCACAGCCCTCCGGGATGACGATAATTGGAGGCGACTTTAATGCAGTTAGGCACCCGGTTCTGGACACTGCAAAGACCCCGTCTGCCGCCAGGACGCTAAACTCTTGACAAATTGCTCAAGCACCCTGGGAGTCTGCGACGCCTGGAGGGTCTGGCACCCCCAGACAAAACAATTCACGCACACTTCTGCCGCACACCACACGCACGCACGACTTGACTACATCTTCATTCCTGCCCTCGACTGTCAGAAAATTAGAGACATTACCATCCTTCCTAGGGGTATATCTGATCACTCGCCCTTGTTGCTGGGAGTGGGAAACCCCCCAGACACATTGCGCCCGATCTGGAGAATGAACGCATGGTTCCTCCAAGACAAAGACTTTAAGAAATCGGTAGGAAAAAAACTCAAACAGTACTTTCTCACTAATCAAGACTCCGTCTCCTCCCCGGGCACCTTGTGGGAAGCTAGCAAGGCCACCGTTTGCGGCTTTGCCAAAGGCCAGCTTAAGCGCAAGCGGCTCGCCCAAGACTCCCAGATAACCCTCTTGGAGACCCAAGCAACCCTCCTTGAGAACCAAGTGTCGGAACAAGGAGATGACTCACAAGACAGACGGCTTGCACTTCTAAGGGACGAGATCAGGCAGGCTTCCTTAGAGGCTGCCAGGTTACTGTGGAGGTCCTCTATAGCTAGGGTGTACGGGTGGGGGGACAAAAACGGGAAGATCCTCCACCGACTGGCCACATACCCTATGTCCAACCGCATAATCCCAGAGATTATAGACCCAGACGGCGTTATCCAGCGCTCACCCGCGGCGATGGCCCGATGTTTTGCCGCCTACTACTCTAATCTTTACACCGCGCAGCACCCCAGCCTCTCACTCCCGGAGTTGCTTCGCCAAGAACGCATCTCTCTCCCTCGCCTAAATGTAGACGAAACGGCAGACCTGGACCTCCCCATTACTCAGGAGGAAATTAATGACGCCATATCCCGTACTGCGTCTGGCAAAACCCCAGGCCCGGATGGACTCCCGCAGGAGTACTACGCGGCCCAGGGCCGGCTCTAGGGCGGTGCGACCGGTGCCAGCGCACCGGGTGCTGACTTCGCATGGGGGCGCCTGTTTGCTTGTTTATATTGTGCTTAAAAGCACTTGCTGCCGCGTTCCTGGCCTCCAGCAATTGTCAGTCAACAATTAAAATGTCAAGAAAACTCCGGTGATTAATGTTCTTCCTGGCGAGATCGGAGTTTTGTCTAATAGAAGTTTTGACTTGTGGAAGTTTTGATTGATGGTAAGGTAGCGCAGAGGGTTAATATGCCTGCTGCAAAGAACATGTACCATGGAGATCACAAAGTGAATGGAATGTAAACAGGTCAGTGGGTTACTCCTTTTGTCAGAGACTTCCTTTTGTTAGTTGCAGTTTACAGTGAGCTATTAACTGTCATCAAAGAACTGCGTGCAGACTTCAAGGTATAGATTAGAGCATATGGATTTTCCCCCAGACTTTCATTATTCTAATGTTGCAAAAAGTGTTCATTTGAGTACACATCAGTTGTTATTAAAGAGAGCCCCAATCAATTGTGTTACATTTTAAATTCAGAGTTTGTGCTTCTCCAGACCAAGTACTCTTCAACTATACTGCCTACCTGTATGGATGACATGTGAATCCACCCCTTGTTGTCATCTGTCTTATGTAACATTTCCTATACACTGATTTACAAACCTATGATTGATAGTCTCTGTGTAATGTGTGTATGTAATGTAAAGTGCTCTGACACCTTTCACTTTTATGCAAAAGACACACTTTTATGAGTGACGCTATAAAAATTAATTAAATGCATCTGAGAGAGAGTGGTTATGGAGACTGTTAAAGGGGGTGGTAGGGAGGGGATCCGTGGCGGAGGTGGTCATTGGGGGGGGGCCAAAAAACATTGTCGAACTGGGCGCCACCAGTGCTAAAGCCGGCCCTGACGCGGCCTACCGGGAAACACTTGTTCCCCACCTCCTGGACGTGTACACCGAAGCCGTTGGGAACGGCTCGTTTCGACTAGAAACAGACACTGCCACCATAGTAGTGATCCCTAAATCCCAGCATCCCTCTGGGCACTGCTCCGACTACCGCCCTATTTCTCTCATTAACGCAAAGGTTAAAATATTCGCGTCGGTCCTAGCCAATCGACTAAGGCCTTATCTAACCAAGCTGGTCCACCCCGACCAATGTGGCTTTATGCCATCCCGAGGCACTAAGCACTGCCTCAGACGCCTCCACCTGGCTCTTGCGAACCGCCAGTCACTGACCCCTTATTTAGCGCTTCTTCTCATCGACTTTGAGAAAGCGTTTGATTCCGTAGACTGGCGGTACCTGGAGGATGTGTTGGCTGAGTTGGGATTGGGGCAGCACTTTCGCAATCTAGTTAAGGTACTATACGCCAGACCGCAGGCATGTGTACTTGTCAACGGGGCGTTGTCGGGCCGTTTCCCATTGGGAGAGGGATGAGACAGGGATGCCCCCTCTCACCACTCCTACTCGCCTTAGCGATGGAGCCCTTGGCTTGCCTCATATGATCTGATGACCGGATTATGGGATGGAAATGGCCAGGCTCAGACGAGGATAAAATCGCTCGCTATGCAGATGACGTCCTGCTCTTTCTGGCCGAGCCGACCCAATCTGGACCCTGTTGTGTTCGGACATTGCACCTCTTTAGGCAAGCCTCCGGCCTGCGCTTAAATCCCACCAAGTCTGTCCTAGTTCCCCTCCACATCTCGAGAGACTGCTTCAACTGCCAATCCACAATACCGATTAGGAGGCAGTCCTTTAAGTACCTCGGAATTTGGATCGCCCTGCTTCCTGACCTTGCATGGTCGCTTAACGTGACCCCACTGGTGAAAAGAGCCCGCGCTGACCTCCACAGATGGCAGACGCTACCGCTAAACCCTCTGGGAAGAATAGCTCTGTTCAAAATGATGATACTGCCCAAGTTTTTATACGTAATTCAGAATAAACCCTTCCTTTTTCCGCGAACCTGGTTTAGAGAGTTGGACTGCCTGACCACAAAATTCCTAAGGGGGGGTCGGAGACCTCGCTTTGCCCTGCTCCAATGCCGGATCCCACCCTTCGACGGGGGAAAGGGCATGACCAACTTATACCTGTACTACTTAGCCACCCGACTGCTCACCATACACGACTGGTTCAACGTCGGCTGGTCGGACCCGGCGTACAGGGTGGAACTGAGTACTCTCGGCCTACCTCGGATCCAAGAGATGATGTACGGGGGAGCTATCTCTAGATCTTTGCCCATAGTGACACAAGGGGTTTTCCTGGCCTGGCGCGCTTCTCTGCGTCATACCCAATGGTCAAATACGCTGACCCGATACACGCCGCTCTGGCAGGGCTCATGGCTCCAGGCGGTCAGCAGCCTAGAAGGATTCAGGACCTGGGATCTTATTGGCATCTCGCAACTTGGGCACATATGGGGAGGTGACCACATGCGCACCTTTCAAGACCTACAAACCCGGTACTCCCTACACTCCTCCCAGTTTTAGAGGTACCTCCAGTTGTGCCATGCCCTCCGCAGCCACATACCACATGGCACTTCACTGCCTGAATACAGTCCACCTGAGGCACAAATCATGACAGGCAACTTGGGGAAGGGAGGGGTCTCCCGAATCTACCGATCCTTAACAAACAATACTCCCAATACATTAAACCGACTCAGGGACCAGTGGGAGGGATGGATCAGGCCTCTGGAAGAGGAGGACTGAAGAGATGCACTGCTGGCACCCAAAACAATTACCACTTCCGCTAGACTCCATCTGGTCCAACTGTACTACCTACATGCCGCATACCTAACACCGAAACGCCTTCACAGCGCAGGGCTAAGACCAGATGCGTCATGTGCACGCTGCAACCACCACCAAGCAGATTTCTTAGACATGGTATGGCTCTGCCCCGTCATTACACGATATTGGGACTCCATAGAGAAGGAGCTCACAGAGGTTCTGGGATGGGAGGTCCCACATAAGCCATTAAATGTGCTCCTGGGAATTACGGATGGGTTAGACGGGTCTAGAGCCGACAAATTATTCCTGAACACAGCCATGATGGTGGCCAAGAGGGACATTGCAGCTAACTGGTTGAACTCTGCTACACCTACCATAGCAAAATGGCGCAGAGGGGTGGACTGGTGCTCGGCACAAGAGAGGCCTATGTACAAAGCCAGGGGGGTGCCCGGCGAAATATCGTAGAGTCTGGGGCAAATGGCTGGGGGTACTACACGAATAGCACTACACCTGCGTAACTGTGAGCTTGGTGCAAGACTTTACTCTGCTCTCCTCTTCGTAAATATGCTTCTCAGATGTGTTCACTGTATGGTAATACGATGATGTCATATAATTGCTGTATGCTAACGCCTCTGATTACTGCTGGTTTTTACCTGTTAAAAAAGTCAAAAAAGTTGATTATCAAAAAAAAAATAAGGAACTAGTATATACATCAGGCATGTACTAACATAATAAGTATTATTACTCCGTCTCAGGCATTGCTCTAATATCGCGACCAATATCTAAAATTTTGCTAGGTCCTCTTACATGCATTTATCTTATACTGCGTGCCCGGTTCAGACAGGTCACACTAATAAAATAACTAACTACAATGTGAGACTACACTCTGCATTTTTACGTTCCCTGTTATAGTACTTATTACGATTCACCACTCTAATATGGCGCTACTATAATCCGTCCTTTAAGTACTGTATTTAGTACTTTATTCACGTATAAGTTGGTCTTTTATATTGATCATATATTGTATGCCTGGTCTAGATTAACAATAATACCTAAAAGCAAACAAATAATCTGATTAGCGATACTCCCATAGCTTTTGAATAAGATTTCCGATCGCTCCGATACTTGGATAACTGTTTTGTAAATATGTGTACACACTGATCTGTAGGCATGTTTTTGCTGTTACATGATCCGTTAGATATAGCTCTGGGGGATTTACCACGATTATTCTATTGGTTGGTTTGATTTCCACAATATTCTTGGTTTAGAGTTTGAGTTTTAGATCTGTTTTCAACTATTTTGAGAGATACTGTCTAGGAAGGGACTTACCATCTATATATATAATTGCATTTCAGGGATTATCTGAAACTTTAATGATTACTTACATACATTGGAATGTAGTGGCTGAGCAACACGGAAAATGTATATGGTGGTCATAATATATTTTCTCTGGTAGAACTTTCATCAAACTAAGATTCGCTTATTTTACCTTTGAGAGATCTGCTAGTATTGACGTGACTCTTATTTTTCTTTAGTTATTGGATACTTAGTATATACATTTTCGATCTGGAATATGATATTAGGGTAAGCCATGTGACCTCTTTGGATGGTAGATGCTCTATAATTATACCAATACCTCAACTTTTGGTGATTTACATGGCCACTTAACTAAGATACAATTAGTGGATTCCACCTTCACAACTTTCTTTTCTTTTCATCCTATTATATTCTTGCGCTTGGATGTGTTTTATGCACACGAACACAGAATGTCACTTCTTAACTCCCTTTTAACTCTGAGCACTTTCCCACTTAAGAGGTTGCACCGCATGCAACACTTGTGGCGATTATGTTACCAGAAGGAAGGATACTAATATTCACAATGGTGATGGAACAGTAGATCCAAAAAGTACCAATAAGGGACAATCATGAAAATATTGCCTTTCCTTTCTCTTTTGTAGCCTTGACGAAGTCGCTGGTTTAATTACCAAAAGACGAAACACGTGTTAGCTACATGTTTGAAATGTCATTGATATATATGATTTGGATTGAAACAACAAGTTTGTGATTCTTGCTACATGAAAATTTGAAGACAGCAACAAATAAAGGAAAGAATCTTTACAACGACGAACACGTGTGGATTTTGGAAATTTGATTTAATATTGAGTGCTCAGGACTGATTTTACACTGGATTTTAGGAATTTTTCCTCAAATGTGGGAAGGGTTTTGTGGCTCCCTTTTGTCCTTGTAGCACCGCTTGTAAATATGATGCCTGATACACTTTAATACTCTGTTTTGCGCAGTCTTCACCCTGCCGCTTTTCTGACTTATGAATATTGAGCAGATTTAGTCCCAGTCATGACCTTTCAGTTGGTGTCCCTACAGAGTATACTCACACTAATCCGCCCAGTGAATTACTTGTTAACTCTCAATTTACAGCACTTCCCTTCCCATACATCCTCCCAGAGGTAACTTCAGTTCACAGGGGGCAAAGACCAATTTCACTTAATCGTCTTGCCATTTGGATTGTCATCTGTCCTGAGAATCTTCACTAAGGTATTGGTGCATTTCAGTGGGTTCAAATATGTCTATACTTATTTAGCTGCCTGATTTTTGAAAGGCTCTTGAGGGCACTGTGAGAGTGTGAATAGACACTGTTAGCTCTCGCATTTCTTCCAAAATGGAAAAAATCTCCTCTCAATCTTTCCTGTTTTCCCAGGAATCAGGTGCAGTCTGCAGACGCTCAAGTTAATGAACCCTGGCCTTAAAAATAAGACCGCAGCGCGGACGTGCAGAATTCCTTTTTTAGGGTAATCTTAAATTGTATTTTTGGGAATTTTATTGTTCATTTTGCAACTGCTTGCTTTAAATTGGGAAGAACGAGTAGCTGTCACAAAGTACTTTTGCACTGTGTCTGCCCTTTGGGGGGGAATTACTCTTGTGGGAGGCGAGTTTTTAACTTGCATAGCACTAGGCACATTAGCAAAACTTATCCTTCCTTGCTGCCATTTGTGCACTGTGGGGACTTATCTATGTTCTGGGATGGAGTGTTCCTCTGTGAGTATTCCCTGCTTGGAATACGGAATGTGGGGAGTTTGTCAGTTGCTGCCTGGGAGTTGGAGAGTGAAGACTCAATAAATGAAGTACTCACCGTTACCGTCGTTGTACTTCTTTTCATTGGCGACGATTTGGGTTTCAACTGGAGTCTTCTGTTCCTGGGGATCAGCGCCGTCTTATCTCCTGCTCCCTGGTCTCGAGGCTGTGACGGCGCTTCACGACTGTTTCCCCAAGCTGCAGCGAAGTTGCTGAACCGTTTTCTCCACTTCGTGGGAGCCCGTGTGACCTCTTGGTGGTGCCTTGCAGTTTGCCGTTCCAGATATCCAGGTATTTCCTCGGGTACGGTGCCGGCCGGGCTCGCGCGATATGGAAATCGCCTATGCTCGAGCCTTTGCCTCGTGACGTTGTTCAACTTAGACGCGCTGTGCGTCATCCTGCTGCCTGTTTGCCTGACCTTCAGATTACACGCACGCAACGTAGCCACGTTGCGTGCGGCCATTTTAAATTTCCCCGTGTGCCGTGCCAACTCTTCAAGTTTTATACGCTGATGCGCACAGCATTTAACTCCGCGCATCAGTAACCATAGTCACGCTGATGCGCTCAGCCCTTCCAACACTTCAAATTTACCATGCTGATGCGCACAGCATTTTATCCCGGCGCATCAGTCACTGTAGTCACGCTGATGCGCTCAGCCTCATGCATTATTCAGTGCCATACTTACTGCGTGTCAATTACCCTCACCACGCTGATACGCACAGCTGTTTGCATAAGTCATCTAGCGCTGACAATAGGATTACTACTGTCACTAGTTACAGAGTGTGCACATTCTTCACTGATGTGCACAGTCTTTTGCTGATGGTATTTCTCGCAACTTTGATGTAAGGTGCTTCAGGATACATTCCTAGTGGAGTGTGTGGGCAGCAACTCACCCACGTATAGTGCAGGCATGGATCACGTCATTGCCATGGCACCAGTGGAAGGATACTTTTGAAACTTATTTGGAGGCTATTGATGGTGACACCTTCACAACTAAAAAGAAAAAGGCTTTACTAATGTATAATTTGGGTGCGGAAGGTAGAAGCATTGTTAAAACCTTGACTCTCGAGGTCGTCACCACTCGTGTGAGTGGTGGTGAGGATGGAGACTCCTTACTAGTTGACGACTATGCATCATTAATCAAGACTTTAGACAAGCGATTTAATCCAAAAAAGAATGTGGTACTTGAGCGTCACAAATTTCTGCAACGGGCTCAGATCCCTGGGGAATCCATAGATGATTTTGTTTCTGCACTCAGAACTCTGTCTATCTCGTGCAATTACAGGGAGTTCAGAGACGAAATCATACGTGATCAATTGATCGAACGCACTTGTGACAAAAAGATTCAGGAAAAGTTACTATCTTCTGATGACCCTGATCTTGAAACAGCCATCACGCTTGCCAAAAGCATTGAACACTCTCAATTTTGTATGAAGGAAATGAGCAACCCTTCTCACTCTTCGGAAGTCAAGTCAATGTCGTTAAAACACAAGACTAAGTCGACTACGGTTCCTGATGAGAATGCGACACGGGATTCCTCTCCACGATTTTCATCCAAAACTAAGTCTGAGAATGCTCAACCATTTTGCTTCCGCTGTGGGAGCAAAAATCATTTAGGGAACGCCAAGTACTGCTTTGCCTTGAATCAAACTTGTTTTAAGTGCGGCAAAAAGGGTCATCTAGCTCGTTTTTGTAAAGCTGTGGGGTCCAACAAGCGCAATGTTCAAATTGTAAAATCTATTGTACAGGACCTGGGTGACTCTGGTGAAGAGAGTGATTATATGTCTCTGATGCTATCGTCGTCATCGGTCGAGTCTGAGGGTGTGGTTGAAATTGCATCCATGGGAAGTACATGCAAACGGAAATCTCCTGCGTGCGTTGTTAGAGTGAATGGAAGGAGTGTACATTTTCTAGCTGATTCTGGGTCTCCCTTCACCCTTATTAATGTAAAAGACCTTGGGGAGTTAGATGGTATTCAAATACACCAGTCGAATATCAGAATTTTTGCCTATGGTGGCAAAAGAGTGGAGGTCTTGGGGAGTTTTGATGCAGAAATTGAGTTTTGTGGAGATCAGGCTTCGGGGCCTGTATTCCTTGTCAAGGATGGTGCGAATTTGTTAGGGTGGCAAGACCAAGGGGAACTAGGCATCATTCTTGACCCCAATCATCCCAACATGGTTTTATCCAAACGGGAAGCTTGTAAGTTCTACACTTCTCCTACTTTCGCAGATTCTTCAAATGCTGTGAGTGTGAAACACTTGTCAGGTGATGAGTGGATTCAAAAATACCCTGAAGTATTCTGCGACAAACTTGGGAAGCTTAAAGGCTTCCAGCATCGCATTGTTCTGAAAAATGGAGCGATAGCGGTTGCACATAAAGTGCGTAAAGTACCTTTGAGCTTGCGTGCAGAACTAAAGCAAGAACTGGAACGTCTGTGTCGCATGGATTTGATTGAAGCAATTGAAGGATCTGAGTGGTTGGCCCCCATAGTTCTCGTGCGCAAGGCAGATAAATCTCTGAGAATGTGTGTTGACTTGCGCGATCTGAATAAAAACATCTGGATCGATCGCCAACAGTTGCCCAACATCAATGAAATGCTGGCGACGCTTAACGGGGCTAAGTATTTCTCGTCATTTGATATTTCCTCAGCCTACCACCAAATCGAGTTATGTAAGGAGTCGAGGCATCTCACCTCCTTCGTAACACCTGAAGGACCCTTCCGTTACAAGCGTATGCCATTTGGTCTAGCATCGGCTTCCGCTGTGTTTCAACGTCTCCTGGGGAATTTGGTTAAAGACACAGCGGGGTGGTGTTCTTCCAGGATGACATTCTGGTGTATGCACAATCTGAAGTAGAGCATGATTGTAGAGTTAAGCATGTACTAGATACTGTGAAACTCCATGGGCTTACCTTAAGAAAAGACAAGTGCAAGTTTTTCAGGGATGGTGTTGACTATTTGGGTCACCACATTTCTTGTAAGGGAATTGAACCTAAGATAAAAATCTTAGATGCCATTCAGAATGCACCTGCACCCAACAATAAGGATCAGTTACGCTCATTCTTAGGGCTCAGTAGAATACTATGCAAAATTTGTAGGGAATTTTGCTGATAAAACTTCCAATTTACGAGAATTGTTAAAAAAGAATGTGAAATTTGTGTGGTGTGGAAAATGTGACAGTCAATTCGAAAGTTTGAAAAAGGAGATTGTACAAGCTCGCCCCTTGAAAATGTTTAACATCAATGACAAGTGCATAGTTTCCTCTGATGCTAGCAACATCGGTCTGGGTGCTGTTCTGTTGCAGAAGAGGGGTAATGGTCATGAAGAAATCATTGCATTTGCCTCTAGGACTCTTCGTGGTGCTGAAAGCTCATATTCCACCATTGAAAAGGAGGCATTAGCACTATGGTGGGGTGTCCAGTATTTTCGAAACTTCCTATGGGGAAATGAGTTTACTCTCAGGACTGACCACAAACCCTTGGTTGATCTATTTACCACAAGGGGGTGGTCGTGCCACGCCACGTATCGCCAAGTGGCAGTACAGGCTACAGGAGTTCAATTATCATTTGGAATATGTACCAGGAGTCAAAAACAATGTTGCCGATTGTCTTTCCCGTCTACCCCTTGTTGATGACAATTGTATATCTGCTGAAAATGATCTTGATGTTGTGTGTGCTGTTGGGACTGTGGAGGATGTAGCGAGGGGTGCACTCTCTGAGCACGAATGGTTGGAAGCTTTATCTGTGTGGTTACCAAATTCTTGGTTCAGGGCTGGCCCGTAAACAAGGATTTACCCTCCGTCTTGGTCCCTTTTAGAAGGGTTTGTGAGGAGTTGTCTGTAGTGGACGGGGTCTTACGTAGAGGTGGGTTGTTAGTTGTTCCCACAAGTTTGCGGAAAAAAGTTTTGGATCTTGCCCATGAGGGTCACCAAGGTATCCGTGCCATGAAACGCAGAATTCATGAGGATTTTTGGTGGCCTGGTGTAGATCGATCTATTGAACATTTTGTCAGAGATTGTTGTGCATGTGTCCTCAGTGACAAGTCCCAAGTGACCCATCCTAGTCCGGTTGATCCTGTGGTTGTGGAAAACGCACCTTGGAGCAAGTTGGCCTATCGATGTGGCTGGTCCATTTGGTTTTTCTGGAAATTCCCTGATGTCTGCTTTAGTCTTGATAGACTATATGTCAAAATGGCCGGAAATCAAATTTGTTGAGTGTGCCAATACCTGGGCTGTTATCAATTTCTTTAAAGAAGTATTTCTCCGAGAAGGATTTCCTGAGGTATTAGTGACGGATAACGGTACGCAATTGGTGTCTTTAGAGATGGAGAATTTCCTCAAGGAGCATGGTATTAAACATGTTTTAACATCATTATATCACCCCCGCAGTAATGGTTTAGTGGAACGCCTTAATCGTGTCATTAAGGACCAGATACAGTTGGCTCTGGTGAATGGGTTGTCTTGGCGTTCTGTCATTGCAGACATGTTGTGGGCCATCAGAACCACGCCCCATGTAAGTACAGGGATATCTCCTTTCACGTTACTTAGAGGGAGAGTTGCTGGTTCCAAGTTGAATAAGAACTGGATGTTCAGAAAGGAGATTGATCAATCCAAACTTAGCAAGGTAGCGGATGTGAGGACTGCCGTCCAGTCTAAGTACACTACAGTTTCTGAGAGAGTTTCTCCTGTGTGTGTGTGGGTGATTGGGTGAGAATTAAGAAACCTGGATTCGTCCGCAAGGGGGTGTCTCGGTTTTCTCCTCCTGTTAAGGTGAGGGAAGTGAAGGACCGCATTGTTGTGTTAGAAAATGGCAAAGTTTGGAACAAGTGTGCCATCTCTGTTGTTCCTTGGTCTAAAATGGAGTACATGGGAGGGAAGATGGTTGTTCATTTGGACTCCTCTCAGACAATTCCTGTTCATCTTGGTTTCCCCAACACTACTCCTGCTCTTCCAAGTTCACTTCCTACCAATAGATGCAATTATCCGAGCTCTTTTCCTAACAAAAGGTTTTCTTCCAGAGTAAGATCCACACCTGTAAAGTTTCGAAATTATAAAATGCAGTGACTTTTGGTATATGTGTTCTTTTAATCGTGCTTCCAGTTGTCATTGGAAGGTGTTATAACATTGCCATTTATTCTTAGTTGTTAATCTTGGTTTATTGTTTTTGGGTTAATTTCTTCTCATTTTCTTGTACATTTGTTTTCTTGTTTAGTTCTTCATTTATAGGAAGGGAGGTGTGTGGGGACCTATCTATGTTCTGGGATGGAGTGTTCCTCTGTGAGTATGCCCTGCGTGGAATACGGAATGTGGGGAGTTTGTCAGTTGCTGCCTGGGAGTTGGAGAGTGAAGACTCAATAAATGAAGTACTCACCGTTACCGTTGTACTTCTTTTCATGCACATTGTGTACTTTTGTTTTAAGGCTTTCTATTCACTGACGTTTAAGCTTTCCTCATTACGATCTCTTGGTGCTTTTCTTTTCCTGGTGGCCGTTCTGAGACGCCATTTTGGAGGGGATGGTGCTCTAGCGGTTGCTGTTTTCCCAGGAATCAGGTGCAGAAGCTCAGGTTAATGACCACTGCCCTTAAAAATACGACTGCAGCGTGGACACGCGCCGTGAGTACGCTACCGGCGCGCCGAAGGCAAGCCTGTCTGCACCCGGACAGCGTCTGGCGCCAGAGATGCTTCCCGTTTCAATGCAGATTCTTTTGCTCATAGTAGGATTTACTACTCCAGCGAGTAGCTAATCGCGTGGCATTCTACAATTTCCCCTGATAGATTTGTTCACCCGCTGTGCCCCAACTACAATATTTTTAAACCTAGCACCAAACTTTGCGAAGCCTCTAGAGGACTGGGAAGCAGAGCCATGCAGAAGATAGCAGGTGCCCTTATTAACATGCGGTCACTTATTAAACATAAACAAGAAGCGAATGATTTGATTTGTAACTATGATTAAGCATGCCTTTTCATAACAGAAACCTGGGCAAAGGGAGGTTTGGGACCGGATCTAGCAGATGCAGTCCCAACGGGGTATACTATCTCCCGATTAGATCGTCCTAGTCGGGCTGGGGGAGGTTTAGCTATAATTAGCAAAGAGTCTCTTAACAGCACTGTGGAGCAAATAGTTACAAGTGAGGTGTGTGAAGCAGCACATTTTAGACTTAAACCTCACACAAAGGTTACTTTCACAGGCGTGATGATGTATCGTCCCCCTGGCTCACAAATACAGTTTTTCGCAAATTGGGGCCAGATGATGGAACCATACATCTCGCACCCTAATTTCACTATTTTAAGTGATTTTAATTTTTCTATGGAGGATCTTTCCAATAAAGATACAACTTGCTAGCGGAGTTTATGACTAACGTAGGTTTAATTCAAAAGGTGAAAAACGCTAATCACAGTGCAGGTCACATGTTAGACTGTATTTTTACTAACTCCACCAGACTCCTTGTAAAAGATGCTCTCCCTTTTAGTTGGACGGACCATTATATGATTAATTTCACTCTCTTTTCCTCAACTGGGTGTTCATCTGAAACTGCTAAAGAGGCTGCACCTTGCCCATAGAAAATGGAATAAAATCAATTGAGATGATTTTTACTCAGCCCTTAGATCATCTGTAGGTGAGGTTAATATTCACTTAGGACCCCCGGATAAAGCGGGCTCTAAGTGGCTCAAGGAAGCCTTGGATAAGACGGCTCCTTTGAGTCTGAGAGGTCCCCAAAAAGAGAAAAGAGTCTGCCCCGTGGTTCTCTGAGGAATTGAGAGAAGTTAGGCAGCTCTGCCGTAAGCAGGAGAGGAAATGGCACACCAATCTAGATATTAAGGAGAAGGACAAACATAAAGCCCTGCTGGTCACATACAAGACCGCAATCTTCAAAGCTAAAACCACTTATTATACAGCTCAAATCACTCTCGCGAAAAACTCTACTAAGAAACTTTTTATAGTGGTTAAGAACTTATCTAATCCCCCCCAGCGAATAAGAGACTAATGTCTCAAAGGCTTTTTGGGACAGTCTGGCTATGTTTTTCAGGGATAAGATTCTCAACATTTCCGCTGAATTCAACTCAGTCGCCACCCATGTGGAGGATGGGCTTAGGCAAGATATTCCTGGTGGTGCTCCTCGGCTGTTGTCGTTTCCATCTATGTCAACGCTTTAGGTCACAGAAATACTTATGGGGATTAAATCAGGGTCTCCCAGTGACTCGTGGCCCCCGAATGTTCTGCAGTTGCCTCCTGATCCTGTGGCTGAGCTGTGAAGGAAGCTATTGTTGTCCCACTCCTCAAAAAGCCTAAAGTAGATCCAGATGAATTGAAGAATTACCGCCCTATCCCTCTTCTTCCCACTCCTGTGAAAATACTTGAGAAACACCTGAATAACGTGCTAGTCAAGTTCATCACTGACCTCGATCTCTTGGACCATTCTCAAAATGGCTTCAGAAGTGGTCATAGTAATGAGTCAGCTCTCATTGCCCCCACTGATGCAATAGGAATACAGGTAGAACAGGGGGGAGACTGCCATCTTAGTCCTACTGGACTTGTCGACAGCCTTTGATACCATCTCTCCATTACATGTGGTTAGGTAGTTACAGCAAGAAGGGAAGGGCGACAAGGCGTTGAAATTGCTTAAATCCTTTCTAACGTCTGATTGTTAGCTGCAGTCCGTTCAGGGCTCCACACTAAGCCCCACTTTTTTTCAATTTGTATGACACGCCATTAGCAGTTCTGGTCAGATCTTTTGGTTTCCAGGTGCTGTCAACTCATTGTGTCCTTCACTGATAATTACTCTGAAACAGATGAAAGTTTTAAACGCTGCACGGCGGGGTGAGCCACTGGATGAAGGAGACCTTGTTTAAATTAAATGCTGACAAGATCATAGTGGTGGTCTTTAGAACCCAGCATTGTGTCTGGTTGGAGCTTTGGTGGCCGGAGTCATGCTGGCCTCTCCTCTCCCCTGTGGATTCTGTTAAAAACCTTGGTGTAATATTGGATACTTCTCTTAATTTCAATTAATAGGTAAATTGCACCATCAGCAGCTATATTCTTATTATTCATGTCCTCAGAAAGATCTTTCCTTTTATTCCTGAAGAACTTCGCAAAGCAGTGGTTATCGCGTTGATCACCTCGCGTCTAGACTATTGTAATCCCATGTATCTGAATATCAATAGCTACTCTCTGAACAAACTTCAGACGATGCAAAATGTTGTGAGCAGAGGCCAACCTGGTGTCCTTGACTATCATGTATTTGCATGTCCATGACCGGGTTGGAGAATGTTCTGGCAGGTTCAGGTTGAGCAGAGTGTTCCTATCTTCTCTGGATTTTCATCTCAAGACTTTCTGTTTTATTATAATGTTTAAGAATTTTTATTAACATAAATTAACAGTTTAAACAACATACTAGTAGACATAAATATTGTCAGAGGGGTATGGCACAAATAATCTCTTCAAACCCAGGCTTAAAGTTCTTGTAATTGTTTTTGTCTATTTTCAGGTTCCAAATTGTTTTGTCTATTGCTCTAAAGCTAATCTTTTCCATGTTGACTAGTTTTGGTATTTCCTTTATTTAACTATTGATCTTTGCATGACTGTCTGCTTTCCATTTACATAGAATTAGGTATTCGAGGCTCCAAGGTTTTGCTCTCTGCATCTTGTTGTCTTGTCTGCATCTGGGTATAACTAAACATTTATAACTACAAACTTCAACTTTAGTAAATGGCTTAGGTCAGTTCCAATATATGTTTACATGGTTGCTGATGGTATCAGGTGCCTAGGCCCAGCTCCCACTTACCTGAGACCAGTCCTCCGACCAGTCAATGCCCTTTCAGACACGTCTCCGTTGCCTCGAGGCTCCCTCCTCACTCCTGTGGCTGTCCCCCATTTACCTCTCTCTCTCTCTCTCTCCCCCCTTTTGGTCAGCCGTTCTCTCTCACACCTTTCTTCTGCACTCTTGGCACTTTCTTTTGCTTTTGCTTTGTCTCAGGCGATTTGCTCCTGCTCAAGTCCACTATCTCTATTCTTCTCCCAGCTTTTGCCTCTTTTGTAGAATCTTTCTCTGTTTTTACCCCGGTTTTGCTTCTTGCCCCCTGTGTAGAATCTCTTTCCATTTCTCATCCCACTTTTGCCTTCTGCCTTTGCCTTTTTTGTAGCACCTTTCTCTGTTTTTCACCCTGCTTTTTTTTTTTTCTTTACCACCTTTCTTCTTTTTCACCATGTTTCAGGCTTTCTGCTCTCCTCTGTTGCTCTCCACTGAGCCCCCTCACCCCTCCAGCACCTTCTCCCGCCTCCCCAACTTCTCACCTGCTTCTTCCTTCTGCATCTTCTTCCTGTGCTCGTGTAGGCCCTCCCACGCACTCCTCTTCCCTCCTGGGACCTACTTAATGGCAGTGCTCTGCGTCTGCGCTGCTGGCGTGCCAAAGGCAAGCCCATCTGTGCCCGTACTTTACTGTACCGCAGCTAGCGCCATGAACCCTGGTCCAATCGCCCCCCCAGCAATACACCTCAGCCCTCCTTCAATTGCTCAATCCGGGGCTCCTCTCCTCCCGCTGCCGCACCGCACCACACACCACAGTAGGAGCCTTCACCTACAGCAACCTACCCACTCATCCCACGAAAGCATCAGAAACATCATCAACACTCACGCAACAGTAAACCCACAGCCCAACACTCGATCGCATGGAGGTTACTCATCACCTGCTCGCTCAGCAATCACGCAACCGAAATCTGGAACCTGCTGAGCAGTGACACACTAGACCTTCTCTACCTCTGGGAAACCTGGCTCAACCACACTTTGGCACCTGACATCGCCACAGCAATCCCAGTGGGCTACAAGATTGCATGACAGGGCCACCTTCACAGGCCAGGATGGGTACTTGCAGTCATCTATAAAAGCTACATCAAGTGCTCAACGACCACAGAGAACACCACCCCATTTATGGAACATATGCACTTCAAGCTGCATATCTCCAAAAATGTCCACCTAAATAGAACCCTTGCTTACCCACCACCAGGAGCGCGAGCATCACCCCATCCTAAGTACTCTGTAATGACCTATCCAACTTCTTCCACAGCAAAATAGCTAACATCTACATCAACTTCACTTCACTCACTAGCCAGACCCTAACGATCTCATTGCCTACCTGTCCCTCACTAAGCAAAATGACAACCTGACCAAATGGAAAACCCTCACAAGAGAAGAAACAGCGACTATCATTCAGACCATTCAATCAGGGGCCCGATCAGATCCATGCCACCACCATGTCTTCAACGTCAGCACATCACCAATTAGCACTGACTTCACCAACAGCTCCATTACCTACACCACCTTCCCGGAAGACTGAACGCACGTAGAAATTAACAACCTTCCTCAAGAAACCATCAGCCGACACAAGCCAACTGAACAACTTCTGTCCCATCTCCCTGTTCCCCTACCCAGTCAAAGTGAGAGAGAAGACCATCAACAAGCAACTCACAATCCACCTTGAGCTACACCACATACTGGACGACACCCAATCAGGATTCAGAAAGAACCACAGCACTGAAACAGCCCTTATCGCAGCCACTGACAACATCAGGAACATTGTGGACTGAGGAGAAACAGCAACACTCATCCTGCTCGACCTCTCCGCGGCATTCAACACAGTCTCCCACAACACACATCAGAAGACTCCACAAGATCTGCATCCGCGGAGCCGCACTCAAATGGATCTGCTCCTTCCTCACGGGAAGAACCCAAAGAGTCAGACTTCCACCCTACACATCAAAGAACCTTATCTGTGGAGTCCCCCAGGGATCGTCCCTGAGCCTAACCCTGTTCAACGTCTACATAACACCCCTCGCCAACATCATCTGATCCCAAGACAGCACCATTATCTCCTATGCTGAGTCACCCAACTTATCCTCTCCCTGACAGACAAGACAATCACCACCAGAACCAACTTCACCAACTGCATGGCCATGGTGCCAGAATGGATGAGAATCAACTGCTTGAAGCTCAACTCCGATAAGACAGAAGCACTGGTCTTTGGAAACAAGATCTCCACTTGGGTCCCACTTGGTGGCTGACAGAAATAGAACTAAAACCCACAGACCACGCCTTAAATCTAATGATCATCCTGGACGACAAGCTCAACATGAGGGCACAAGTCAAAGCAATGAACTCCAACTACTTCCACATTCTACGTATGCTGCGAAAAATCTTCAAGTGGCTGCCGCAGAACCCCAGACAAACTGTCAAGTGAGCCCTCATCACAAGCAGACTCAACCATGGCAACGCATTGTATGCAGGAATCTCTAGACTGCGTTTGCATAGACTTCAGACCATTCAGAATGCCAGCACAAGACTCATACTCAATCTTCCACGCCGCAGCCACTTTTCACCTCGCCTCAGAGAACACCACTGGCTCTTCATTCCCAGAGGCAGCCTAATCAAACTCCTCATGCCTGAACAGCCTCATACACTTTCACCAGACCTACCAGACTTGTACGCTAAGTCTCACTCGCACTCCTCCACTCCCCCCCCGCATTCACAGAAGCAGAGCAGGAAGTCACTTGTTCTGCTACAGTGCACCCAAAACATGGAACGACCTTCCACTCCCACAACATATCAAAGCCTCCTCCTCACTTCTTGTGTTCCGCAAGAAGCTGAAGACCTGGCTCTTTGAATAACTCTGTGGGACCATATGTCAGTCGTCCAGCTCCAGCGCCTGGATAACCTCACTTGCGATTAATGTGCTCTACAAATCAACATAACATATCGGGTTTTGTGGTATCGAAGCGGAAGGATTTTCTAACAGGCAGTGCATTTTTCAGACATTTGAGGAACACATGTTTAAGATTGCCTCTTGCTTTACCATCCTTCCAGCATAGTTGTTATAGTTAGATTTCGTTTTTTTTTTTTTTATAACATTTTATCAATGTTCTCATAATTTCACCTTCAAGATTACAATCCCAATAATACTGTGAAGGATTATCCCATCCCCACACCCTCCCCAGTAGTGCTGCCTTTCCTCTCATGATATCTAAGTACCAACATCAAAAGATGTTTTCTACCAATGCAATCATATGGCTTCCCTCTGGTAAGTCACGATTTCAATCTAGTCAAACACCTTTGGGTTCCATTTTAATCCCAATTCTCTCAATGTTCTTGGACATTTGAAATTCGATGTTTGGTTTTATAAATAATAAATTTCTGTTTTCCACAGGACTTCGAATTTCTTGCGTTCATTGCACAGTTCGTATGATATGATCTCCATTCTCATTAATGTCTACAACGTGCGTGCGTGCCCGTGTGTAATGTCAGGGGTTCTTGTATTGGGCTCTTGTATTGTATTCTTGTATTCTCCCCGTTCACGGCAATGTCCTGGTGGCTGCCAACATGTCTCTTATGACAGTCCAGTCCCCACCTTTAAGCCCTCCCCAATTCCCTAGGCAGATACTTATCACTGTTGTTATAGAATCTTTTGGAATTGGAGAGGTGGCGGCCTCTTCCTACCGCTCAATATTTCTTTCTAAAACAAAGTATCACACTGCAGGCGCGGTCTGGTGGCTCAGTGGACCATTGTATCCACTGCAGGGGCCTACCTGTGATCTGCCTCATGGTCACAACTTCTAATCCGGGCGGGTCGATAAAATGAGTACCATTGAGTTGGGTAACAGTACGCATCTGTTGTTCAGCGTCAAGATGTCTACGGGTGAACGTACGCTTTACAAATACACGTTATGTTATGTGTACGGATCCTCTTCATTGCACCCTTTCTAATATGTGCTTCGGAAGAGGCGTCATAGTTTTTGTGGCGTTGTATATCAGTCACACACCATTTTATACCATGTCTCCCTGCCCTGCGCGCTGCCGATCGTCTAAGGTATTTCCCTCCATAGTTCAACTCATTCATTCCTCACCCCAGCACCCTCACCCATTTCTGCATATGAGGCTAGTTATGAGTTTCCGGGAATGCTGCCAGAGTGGCATAAATGGCTGACATAAGGCCTTTGGTAATTTCGTCGTTAGGGAACAATTTTTCAAATAGAGTTCTCTTGTCCTTGCCTCCCTTTTCGCTGGGTACATCGCCCTGTGTTACATTTTGAAATCCAGAGACAGGCCTATTGGTTTCTGTGATTTTAAAATCAGGCAAATTGTGTTGCTTGAAGAACCTGTGTAAAGTAGGGAAATTCATCAGCAGTGTAATAGGGAGGAGGAAAATTTTGGTTTGTTAGGTATGCTATATTTTTTTATAAGTGACCTCGTAATTTCAGCTATATAGGCCACTTTTGTTATATAGTATGTTTGGGGAGGGAGTGCACCCCGTACCCTCAACTCCCTGCAGCACCCTTCTAGCTATTCTCGGTTTACATTTCTGCCAGATAAATGTTTTGCATGCTGACTGTAGCTGCCACATATCTCACTTGGGTATTATTACCGGCAAATGAAAACGCAACGGTGGCTATGCCATACAACCCCGCACATAGATGGTAGCACAGAAATATTTTGGCACAGTCTTGAGTAAGAGAAAAGAAAATATCTTGGTGCGTGGTGCTCTTTTGGTAATGGCCCCCGCCACCTGGGGTGTCGTAGCCGGACCACAGGAATCCTGGTTGGCAATATTCACAAAAACAACCAAAGCACACACATGCAGTCCATACTTGAAGTATAGCTCAGATGTAATAATCTTCTTATTCCAGAGTTATTGTGTGTGGTTAAAGATTCAGTGAAAGTGCATTCTTCGTTAGAGATTGGCAGCCGACACATGTTTCATCGGAAGACTTCCTTAAGGCTGTGTAGTTAAAATGTTCATGATCCAAAAAATACGTCAAGTTCCGCAAAGTCTGGGAGAATATCACTCGGTCGTTGTATCCATATCCGGCACAGACCTTGGGAGGTTGCGTTAGGCTACAAGACTTATCAGGATCCTGCGCTGCCCCATAACTCTCCCGCATGACATCTCTCTTGACCTCATTCTTGGGATACAACGACCAAGTGATATTCTCTCAGGGGACGTTCTTCTTTTTTTGTTTAAATGTGTTTTTATCGATTTTCAATTTTGCATTATATCAGTACACTTCAGGCAATACTATTACAATACATTCGTAATTCCATACCAGTATTTCACCTGTATCAGTTTTCTAGTAAAGCGCATCTAGATTAGACATCAATACATCATAAACGTAACTGGTATTTTCTCTTAATACAAATTTGCCAGCCTAAGGGATAGAGAATTAGACTGTTTGCAACAGAACATTAATATAACCAAATGAATCCTCACATTGACTCCTGTGTTTGAAATTATAATTTGTTGAACATAATAACACGATGCACTTCCAATATCTAGTAACTGCAAGTTCTATTTGCTCGCAGCACTTAGGCATGTTTTGATTGTACTGCACCCTGTTTTACAGTATGTATACTACGCAATGCTTGTATGTTATGTACTGTGTTAACTGACTTGGACAATAGTCAGTGAAGGGTTATGCGTCTGCCTCCGTATACTCGTTTCTGACTAGGTCGGTGACATGGGTCTTGCGATCTAGTTATGCCTCCCGGGTCTGGTTCACATTTCGGTCAGGTGAATGAGTGGGCTCGTCCTCCTGGTTCTGCCATATAGTGCGAAAATCCGCCAGGATCGCATCCCGGGCACCCTGTGAGTGGCTGTTTACGAATGCCTATCTCATCCTCACGACGCAGTGCTATGCTCTCAGCCTGTGCCCAGCAGAGTAGCGATTGGAACCAGGCCCTCTCTGCGGGGGGTCAGGCGACTTCCAGCGTCGCGTGATCAGACGCTTGGCCACTATGAGACCCAGATCTATATAACGGGACATCACTTTGTGTTTACTAGATATGTGGTATAATCCCAATATGCATACCTCCCAGGTCCAACTCAGTGCACGCTCCGTGCACTGCAACAGGGTCGTTGTGACCGCTCTCCAATACTGCTGTAAGATCGGGCAGGACCAGACCATATGAAGCAAGTCAACCCCGACTTCACCACAACGCGGACAGCCAGCATCAGCCCGATTAAAATATTTATTGATTTTGGCTGGTGTTAGGTAGGCTCTGTGTACTATGTAGTACTGGATGAGCCGGAATCTTGCGTTGCGGGGGATTCAGGTGGGACCCTCGAGGATGGTTAACCATTCACGTTCAGTGCAGGGATGCTGAAAATCTGCCTCCCAGTGAGCACGTAATGAGCTCAATTGTGGCGCCGTGTGCGTTCTCAGTGCCCCCGCAAACCATTTGACGAGGTGTCGGCCTGTACCCAATTCGTGCAAATATTGCACAACTAGGTGCGTGGGCGGTTCCTGCGCTAAGTTGCCCCATGTAAGTTGCAGCATGCGTACCACTGCTGCATGCAGTAAAAATTGGCCCTGCGGCAAACCAGAGTCCTCCGCTAGTACCTCAAAAGGTAATAGTTGACCCTCATTGAATAAGTCCCCGACTGTCAGAACGCCAGCCTCCTCCCATTGCACCAGCTCCACTCCCGTAATAGCGCGGTGTCTCCTGGGCGTGCCCACTATAGGAAGGGACGGTGCGTATTAGATCACATTACGCATGAGCTGCAGGCTACGGCGATAGCAATAATGGGCTACATCCAGCATCAGCTGGGCTGGCGGTCTGCCCTTTTTGCTGGGGTGGAATAACTCAACCACCTGGGAATGAGTGAGAGCCGGTGCTTGAGTCACCAAATCATCCAGTTGGCGTGCGTTTAACCATCGCGCCACCCATTGGAGTTTAGCAGCAAGGTAGTATTGCTCCATATGTGGCAGTGAAAGGCCTCTGCAAGTTGTTGAGGGGTACATTTTGGTCATGGCCACTCTACTGAGCGATGTGCCCCAGATGAACTTCCTCAGGTCTGTTTCTAGATTTTTGAACAGCGCCGGCCTAAGACAGGACGGCAGATTTACAGAATAATACAAAAGGCGCGGGAGCACCACCATCTTTATCAGTGCGATTTGGCCCATAACTGTTAGTGGCAGTGTGCTCCAAAAGGCCATCTGCGCTCGCACCGCAGTGATGGCGCGCAATAGGTTGCCTTCGTGGAGGTCTGTCGGGTCCCTATAGATGTGTATACCCAAATACCGAAATGTCGACAGTTGCCAATGCACTGGTCTACCATCAATGGTCAGGCGTGGGTTCAGAATGGTGGCTACGAAGGGGTACAGGCATGATTTGTCTCAGTTCACCCGGAGTCCCGAAACGTCCGCAAACTCTAACAGGGTTCGCTCCACAACCACACAAGGCAGTCTAACGTCTTTTAGGTATATTAGCAGGTCGTCTGCATATAACGACACTCCGTGCAGGCCATCACCTAGTGGGATTCCCCACTCCTCTTGCGATCTGCGCAGTGACGTGGCCAGGGGTTCGATGGCCAGCGCAAATAGAACCGGCGACAGTGGGCAACCCTTCCGGGTGCCCCGCTTGTTAGGAATCCGGTCGGATAGGTATGGGCCTGTTTTGACCCTGGCTATCGGCTGGGTATAAAGTAATCAAACGAGACTCAGAACTCATCACCTAAATCGTATTTGCGCAGTGCGGCAAATAAGAAGCCCCATTCCAGAGTGTCAAACGCTTTTTTCAGATCTAGCACTAGGCATCCTGAGGATTTCCAAGCAGTTCTGGAATAGTGTGCTACTCTAAAGAAGCGGCGTAAATTTAATGACGTACTGCGCGTGGGTACAAAACCGTTTTGGTCTGGATGGATCAACGATGGGACCAGTGGGGCCAGTCTGCATGCTAAAATTTTTGCCAACACTTTGTAATCAGTATTTAGAAGCGCCAGCGGGCGGTATGAGCTAATTAGCTCCGCATTTCTATTTGGCTTCGGTAGCGATATCAAGAGAGATTCCCGCAGGGTGTCAGGCACGGCACCTGCCTCTCGCGCCTCATGAAACATATTGAGAAGCTGCGGTGCTAAATCTTGTTGGTAAGCTTTGTAATATTCGGTCGGGAAACCGTCAGGTCCTGGTGATTTGCCTGTGGCCAACGAGCGTATCGCCTCGTGGACTTCTAGCAGAGTTAATGGCTCATTCAGCTCATCACGTTGTCAGAGGACGTTCTTCTTAGGCGTGGTCATTCTTTCCATCTGTGAGATGAACATCGGCCCCCATCAAACCAGGTCACTCTTTATTTCTCTTACAAAGGTTAGTTTACTTTATATAATTCTTGAAGCGTCCGTGTAATCTGCACTCCTAGATATTTAATGTCCTTCTTTGCCCACTAGAACAAGGTGATTTTTCTATTTCTGCTCTAGCATATGCCAGTCTGCTTTAATCCCCAAGATTTTGTATAGTTGACCTTAAACCAGAAGAACCTTCCGAAATGCTGTAAGATGGGAGTTGTTGCCTCTATTGAGTATACAATGTCCACTACGGACAACCAGATGTCGTCTGCAAAGAGATGTGTATCTTGTGTGGGAAACCTCCAAATTCCATCCTGCTTACCATTGGGTTCTGTCTGAATAGTTAGGCTTGAGGTGAAAATAAAATGGGGATAAAGGGCATCCCTACCTCGTCTCACTGGAAAGCCTGAAACCATCTGAACTGAATTATCACTGTTAACCATACTTATGGGAGAGGTGTGGTGCAGCAGCCAGAGCGGCTGACTCTGAGCATGGGGCTCGTGGTTCGATCCCCAGCGGCAGCTCAGCTCAGCATCATGTGACTCTGGGCAATAGCTCACTTAATCTCCCCAACGCTCCCCAGCGCCTTGATACCCTTAGGGCTGATAAGTTGTGCTATACAAATCTGGAATTATTATTGTCTTTGGCTCCCTGTAAGTAGTCCACATGTATTTTTGCATGGTTGATTAAATGCTTTTTCCGTGTCAATCATCAATATTAACATCGGTATGAATTTTCTGTTGGCTTTCTTGATCAAATGCAAGACCCTGCATATATTATCTTAGGTCTGGCGATTTCTTATGTACCCTGATTGATCCGGGTTCATTAAATATGGTATACTCCCGGGCCGTCTGCTCACCAAGACTTTCACATAGATATTGAGTTCTGAGTGGTGACGTGAGTATGGTCTATAAGTGGCTCATTTTGTTTTTTAGTCTTGTCTGGTTTGTGTATAAAAATTATGTTTGCTTCACCCATAGACTCAATTTTCATGTCTTGTGGTAGGGTGGGCAAATGTACAGGCGCCACAAAATCAGCTGTTGCTTAATGTTGGGGTTTTGACTTTGGTAAAGCTTTTGGTAAAATTCTATGATTGTTTTTTAGCTTCCAACTCTGTTATTGACCCATCTTGGTGTCTAACATTGGGTATTCAAGTGCCATCTTTTGTCTGTTTCAGTCTTGCCATTAGTAGCTTATTAGCTTTAATGACTTCTTCATAAAATTTCAGTTTGAGACACAGTAGGGCTTTTTCAGACCTGTCTAGTAAAAATAAGTTTAGCTAAGTTGACTTCTTATTTTCATCATTTCTCTCAGATGTTAAAGAGTTTCCCTTTCCTATATTGCTGTTCTTTTACTTATAGATCAGCCTCCAGTTTTTAGGTCTTGGAAGTGCAAACCCACTGGCTTTCGGCTGGCGACCAGCTTGCGTTCACGATCACGTGCACGTGCGCAGCTGCCATCTGGGTTTCCTATCTCTTCCTCATTTCCTCCTCATGGCTCATTAACTCTCTGGACTTTGATGTTTCAATCGCAGCAGCAGCTCACATTACCAACTGACGCCCTGGACTACAGTCACAGGAAAAACAACAGCGATTAGCATTGAAATGCAAGCTTTTTTTTGTCTAGTTAGAAATATTGCTTCGGTGGGTTGATTTCACCTTATATCGCTATTTGTTTTATATTGGGAGTCACAGCCTAATTACCAGTATTTTTGTCTCACTCTTTTTTTAAAAATATTTATTCGCACAAAGCTATATTTAAGGTTACTTTTTCCGCGTCACTTCTTCACTCTAAACTCCACACCCCCCACTCTTATTGTCTCTCTCCTTCTCTCTCTCTCCCCTCTCTAATTCTCTCTCTACTTAATTAACTCTCCCTCTCTATCTTTTTAGCCTTTCATTCTCTCTCACCCCTTTATCTGTTTCTCTTTCAAACTCCTTCATTCACTCTCTCTCCCCTTCTTTCTCTCTCTCTATCCCGCTCCACTCTTTATTCTATGTACACCCTTTCTCTCTCTTTTACTCTCACCACCCTCTCTAATTGGGCATTATATCTTCACTCTATCTCTCACTCAGCAACACCACAGCATCACTCAGCATCACAACAGCATCACTCAGCGCAACCACAGCATCAATCGGAGCCAGCACAGCATCAATCAGAGCCAGCACAGCATCACTCAGCAACAACACAACATCTCTCAACGCCATCACAGCATCACTCAACGCCATCACAGCATCACTCAGTGCAACCACAGCATCACTCAGTGCAACCACAGCATTACTCAGCACAACCACAGCATCACTTAGCGCCACCACAGCATCACTCAGCGCCACCACAGCATCACTCAGCGCCACCACAGCATCACTCAGCGCGACCACAGCATTACTCAGCAGCACCACAACATCACTCCGCACCACCACAGCATCACTCAGCACCACCATAGCTTCACTCAGCGACACCACATCATCACTCAGGGCCAACACTGCATCACTCAGCACCACCACAGGATCACTCAGCACCACCACAGGATGACTCAGCACCACCACAGGATGACTCAGCACCACCACAGGATGACTCAGCACCACCCCAGCATCAAAAAGCATCGCTCAGCACCACCACAGCATCGCTCAGCACCACCACAGCATCGCTCAGCACCACCACAGCATCGCTCAGCACCACCACAGCATCACCACAGCATCACTCAGCGCCACCACAGCATCACTCAGCGCCACCACAGCATCACTCAGCACCACCACAGCATCACTCAGCGCCGCCACAGCATCACTCAGCACCGCCACAGCATCACTCAGCGCCGCCACAGCATCACTCAGCGCCGCAACAGCATCACTCAGCGCCGCCACAGCATCACTCAGCGCCGCCACAGCATCACTCAGCGCCGCCACAGCATCACTCAGCGCCGCCACAGCATCACTCAGCGCCGCCACAGCATCACTCAGCGCCGCCACAGCATCACTCAGCGCCGCCACAGCATCACTCAGCGCCGCCACAGCATCACTCAGCGCCGCCACAGCATCACTCAGCGCCGCCACAGCATCACTCAGCGCCACCACAGCATCACTCAGCGCCACCACAGCATCACTCAGCGCCACCACAGCATCACTCAGCGCCACCACAGCATCACTCAGGGCCACCACAGCATCACTCAGCACCACGACAATATCACTCAGCACCACCACAGCATCACTCAGCGCCAAGACAATATCACTCAGCACCACCACAGCATCACTCAGCAAGACCTGAGTATCATTCAGCATCACCTCAGCATAGTCTCCGCAACAGTCACCACCACTACCACCTCAGCATCACTCAGCACCACCTCAGCCTGCTCTCGGAATCTGGCATCTGTTGATTCTCCCCTAGCGTCTGGCCGCTGCTAGTGTTATAATACAGGTACTAGTTCCCAACCTTCACCCTCCGATAGTTTATGCCCCTCAAAAAAAAAGCTTTAACAAACAATCATTGCAATAGGCAGAAACAAGTTGCCAGCATTGCAAGAACAAAAGAAAACTGAGGAAATTTTTATTGTAAATACTTTTTTTAATATGGTCGTTCAGTTTTACATAATGCCTTCTTGGTCATATATAAAGTAACAAAAATGCTTCTGACACTTTTTTATTATAACTTTTCAGCATGCTGCACAGCAGCCACACTTCTCTACAGCACAGCTTGAAGACATTGGCAAAGTCAATAGCTCTGGCTAAACACTTATAAGGCCCCAAAGGCGAGACCTATTGGCTATGCCAATGCTTGTTCTTTTATTGGAGCACACCTGCATCTTTGGTGGGTTTTAATTGCAACTGATTTACCTCCTTTCATCTCCTTTTCTTGAAGTCTGTGTCTGAGTATGGATGAATCGGCTTTCCATTGTCTTCCCCTCTAGTAAGGTTCACCCATGTAAAGTACTATATGATGGGTGTTGGTCTGACAAGGTTATTAGTCCAATCTCAATTCTGACTGTCTGGATCAGCCATGTACCTGTTCCCCAAATCTTATAAATTCTATAGAAAGTTCTGTGGCTGTCTGAAAAGAAGGTACAGTCCTTTCCTGCATGATCTGTTTCCCTATACAAGTCAATAAATCTGTGTCTAGTTTGGAGGGACTGGAACGGTCTCCCTCCCATGTATCTATCCAGAGGATATTTACTCTTGTCTGGGAGTTGGACTATATTAAAGTCTCACGCCCTCAGAATTTCACCTTTTAGTCTCCTATGCATGAGGTCAAAGGATCATGTTTATGTTCTTCTCTCGATTAGTGATAGGAGCTTATGAGGCTACCAATGTGATTTCTCTCCCATTGAACTTGTCTACTAGTATAACATATCTTTCTTCTTGTGTGTCTGTAATTGCTTCTGTTATTTTTAATGGTAGGAGTTTAGTAATAGCCAGCATTACCCCATTAGTCTTTTTAGCTTTAGTCGCAGCAAAAAACTGTGTGGGTATAATCTATGAGACATTAATGTTGTGTTGTTCAAAACCAGATGGGTTTCCAGCAAGAGGATTACGTCTGGCTGGTCTCTGCCAACAGCTCTCCACACCTTGGGCCTCTTCACTGGTGTTAAAATTCTAACCATCGGGTGTATTAAATTTAAGATATCAAAGCAACAATGGACCAACGCCCGCATACCCACCAACTTCGAAGACCCAGAACCAGCGGCGGAAAACTTCACGAACTGGATCATGGCAAGCGCTGACGAAATCGCACCTAGGAAACCCACCAACCCCAAGAAACAAAATCTACACCTCAACTGGTTCACGGCAGATCATTAAAACCCAGAAACGCGACTGCACACAGAAGGAAAGAAGATGGCGCATCAGCAAGCCCCTCCAGGACCGAAAACAATTCAAAGATGTCCTCAACCTTTACCACCACCTCCTGAAAAACACCAAGAAAACCGTCCTAGCCACTCGCATCAATGACAGCTCAAACACCAGCAGGGAACTGTTCAACATAGTCAGGAGTTCACCAATCCATTGGCAACCAAAAACATCATCACACCCTCGCAAGCCCTCTGCAACACCCTCTTGGACTTTTTCCACAACAAAATCAATACCATCTACCAAGACTTCTCACCTCAATCCCCCACAGAGGACAACATCAACCTCCTCACTCCGGACGACACCCACCCACACCAGCTCACCGCCTGGAACACCCTCACTGAGAAGGAAACTGCTTCCATCATGAGATCCATCCACTCCGGAGCCCCAGCAGATTCGTGCTTCCACCATACTTTCAACCTCAGCAATCAAGCCATCAGCAAAGAACTTACCACGGTCCTCAACTCCTCAATCACCACAGCACACTTCCCCCAGAAATGGAAACATGCTGACGTGAAGCCACTGCTGAAGAAACCTTCTGCAGACCCAGGAGAACTCAAGAACTACAGACCCATCTCCCTTCTCCCCTTCCCAGCCAAGGTCATCGAGAAAGCTATCAACATCCAGCTAACCAGACTTCTGGAAAACCACAACCTTCTGGACTCCTCCCAAGCTGGCTTCAGAGCAAACCACAGCACCCAGACAGCTCTAATTGCAGCCACAGATGACATCAGAATGCTGCTAGACCACAGAGAAACAGCAGCCCTCATCCTCCTCGACCGGTCAGCAGCCTTTGACACGGCTTCCCACCACACACTGATCAACAGACTCCACCAGATAGGAATCCAAGGAGCATCCCTCAAGTGGATCGCTTCCTACCTCACAGGAAGGACACAGAAGATCATCATCCCTCCCTACTCCTCGATCCCTAAGAACATCACCCTCGGTGTACCACAAGGCTCATCCCAACCCTCTTCATCGTATACCTGACACCCCTGGCCAACATCGTTAGGAGTCACAAACTCAACATCATCTCCTACGCCAACGACACCCAACTCATCCTCTCCCTGACAAACGATTCAATGACAATCAAAGACAGGTTCCAAAAATGCATGAAGGATGTGGCCATCTGGATGAACAACAACTGTCACAAACTCAACACAGACAAGATATGAGTTCTCATCTTCGGGAAAGACGAGGACATCCTATAGAACAACGAATGGTGGCCACCTGAGCTGTGCCCTACCCCCAAACCCACCGAACATGCCCACTACCTCGGCATCATCCTCGACAGCCAGCTATCCATGAAGAAGCAGGTCAGTGAAATCTCCTCCACCTGCTTCCTCATCTTACGAATGCTCAGGAAGGTCTTTAGATGACTCCCGCCCAACACCAGGCGAACTGTCATGCAAGCTCTCATCACTAGCAGAATCGACTACCATACTCCCTCTACGTAGGAATCACTGCGCAACTCTTGAGGAAACTTCAGACCATCCACAACACAGCAGCGAGACTCATCATCGACCTCCCCAGACAGACACACATCACCCCTCCCCTCAGGAAACTCGATTGGCTACCAGTTGCGAAGAGATACCAGTTCAAGCTGCTCACCCACGCTTACAAGGCACTACACAATGAAGGACCGGCGTACCTCAACAAACGTGTGAACTTTCACCAACCTACCAGGGAACTCCGTTCCAGATCCCTCTCTCTTGCAGCTACCCAGCTCATCCGTTGGACAAACAGGGGAGGCTGCTCCTTCTCCCACTTGATGGCTAAGACCTGGGACACCCTCCCCCTACACCTCAGAGCAGCTCCGTCGCTCCAACAGTTCAGGAAGGACCTTAAGGAACGGGCAGCAGAATCCCGCAGCAGGACCGCATAGCGCCTCGAGACCCTCATGGGTGAAGCAGCCACGCTATACCAATCGTGATTGATTGATTGAATGGTTAGAACGTGGAGGCCTTGGTACATTATTAGAGTGCCTAGAGGTGCTCCTGTGGTGTTGGGTTGCGGTACTCTCCCCGCCCCCTGTCGCTTTTACCCCAAACAACATTTATGAAACAATTACAAACTTAGTTAAAGCAAACAACAAGGCTATATTAAACAGATGTTGTGATCAATAAATACCAGTTGTGGCCAATGACCTCTGTTCCCAACAAACATATTTTCATTTGACCAACGTTTTAATACCTATGTACCTTGCAGAACAGTGAAGATCTTATTGTTATTCCATTCCGAATATCTGAGTTAGAGACTTCACTCCATAGTGTGTTTTCCCTTCCCACCTCTTTTGGTCTGCTTCGTGTTCTTCTCCAACCTGTCAAACCCAGTTTGAAGAACAGTTTGTGTTTGAGGGCTGGCTGGGCTTGTGTTCGTGTGGGTACTCCCAAGTATTCCCTGCATTTTTCCACTGTTTTAATAAACCTCATTCTGACATGAAAGATGCAGATCAAGACGAAAGCGTAAGCCAATTTATATATAATCTGTCTGTTCCTAAGTTCCATTGTGACATCCGCTAGGAGTTTCCTTGTGGTCAGCATTCCTTGGGAGACATTTTGGTATTGTTGTCTCACACAGTCATCAAATATGATGGTATCCCGCTGGCGAGCAGCACAAAAGATTCTGTCCTTGATATCAGATGACGCGATCTCATGTTGCATTATGTTACACAGATTTGTGGAGTGTACTATCACCCGGAAGGGTATCCTGGCACTCAACAAGTGTGACTCTAGGCATATCTAGTGCCTAGCAGGACTAAAAAAGCCAGGGCTTCAGCTTCTTGCGGAATTCAAGAAGTGAGGAGAAGGCTCTTATGTGTAGCAGCAGGTCGTTCCTAGCCAGTATAGCCCTTGGCTGTGTGCCCGGTTCCAAACATGTGACAAATACTACAATGACCAAGCGGGACCAGTAGGGGAATTTCAGTAATATTTATTTTTCATTCACTTCTTCTTTAACTATTCTTTATATTGTTTATTTGGAACTCCTATCTTCCGGTCCGTCCGTCTTCCTTCGCCGAGGGAATCTTCTATCAGGTCAGTATTCCTCGAGAAAACAGAGCGGGTAAAGGTAAGTGTTTCAGTCTCTTATTGGGGGGAGGGAAGTGAGGGATCACTCGGACTAACGTAGTCTACCACCACATGTGCTGTAAACCAAGGGGAGGGTTGTGCGTTCGGCGATCCAAGGGGTTGTCTGTGATTTCCCTAGGCGTGCCGGCAACCTTCCTCCTCCTGAGCAGCCCCCGGAGACGCACAAGTACCTGTGTAAGCCACGCTCCTCCTGGGGCATAGTGAGGCGATATGCTGATTCGTTGTGCTCCTGGCTTCTTGCAGGCTGCCTTTTCTCACCAGACTTCTGACCCAGACTCTGGTGATGAGTCCTCTCAGGCTCGGTCTCCGGTCTTCTCATCGTCGTGCTTCCCATGCGCCTCCTCCTCAGTCTCTCTTCTGAGTATTTTTTTAAGGCTTTGGCCCTCCTCTGGGGCGGAGTCTGATGGTAGACGACTCCACTTAAAGGAACCACGTTGTTGTATGTCGGGATTAATGTCGTCGAGGGAGTCTTGTTCTTCTATCCAGACTGCCGCATTTACGGGCTGCGAAAATAGAAGAGGGTCTACTTGATGCGGAACACACCACCACCCGACCTCATCCTCCTTGGATTCCAGCTCTGAGGTACCCACTTCGTGACAGCGTTCTGGACCCACTCTGTGTGCTCTTACTTTTTCTATGTCTGGTGCTTCTTCCTCCCTAAGGTTGTGGCTTAAAAAGTTGGTGCAAAAGGTAACCACATTTGTTCCCTCTATATTATCTCTGATGTTGCGAATCCTGATGTTATCACTGCCTGATCTATCACTGAGATCCTTGCACAGATGGACAGGGGGCTGTTGTTGAGGTGTGTTAGGATGTCTATTGGACCAGCAAGCCTTGAGGTCACCCTGAGCTGTGTGAGCATCTGTGCACCTCATAAGCTGCTCTTTTGTTCATCAGACCTCATTTCTAAACAATATTGACGGCTCATATATCTCAGGAATAGTACCAATGTTACATGGGGAGAAACTGACAATACTGTTGGTATTGCATGAAGTAGGGTATGTTTCACTGACACAAGTTTCTGCAAAAGTGCTTCTGGGACACTATTTGATGTCCGATAGTGTTAGTGAGGACCTGCAGTTTCCCAGGAAGGGGCTAATCGCTGCAAATCTCTGCCGTAATGTTTATATTTCTTGTGCCAAAGACTTTCATTAACCACAGTAGCGATACATTGCTTTATGATTTTCTCATTTGTGAGGCTTTCAAAGTTCTCAGTGTGGTATGGATTTAGACAAGCTTTTCTATAGTTTATTTAGGACCTTTACATGATGCTTTAATTAGGTAGGTAGTGAGGTGTGGGTGCTCCTCTATACGCTGCTTACTCTTTGGCTGGTCTCTAAAGGCGGATCCATCAGCTCATGAGGCTGCTGCTTACCAAGCCTCACATGTGTAGAGTCCTCCTAGACATATAGGGATGCAGCCCCTCCCCTGAGCAGCATCACCAATTAGGTGACCCTGCAATAAAATGGGCCAGGAGTTTGTTCCCTTGTCCAGTTCCTTACCCCAAACACTAGTGTCTGGGTCGTCCTTTTACTTATGGGCCGAGGACACTACAACATGCGTCTTCCAGGCTGATAAGATGGCCACCACGTAGGGTGACCAGACATATGGATTTCTCCAGACAGTTCCAGTTTTCAGAGGACAGTCCCGGTGTCCTGACGCTTTTTGTTAAATTTAAATACATGCCCCAATTTTTAGGATAAAGGTCAGATCATCTTGCAAATCAGCACTGAAAGGTATGCAGTCCTTTCCTATAACAATCGGGTCTACAGTATACATTTCCTGCGATTCCTTTCTTCCCGAGGGTGCTCAAGAAGAGTCTGCGGGAGATGTGCAAGTCCTCCTCACCACTCTCCTTTTTACCTGTTCCTTTTTTTGTCTGTCAGTGTCTGCTTTTGGTTGGCTATTACCTGGGCCAAGCTTCTGTGGGATCTTGAGGCCCTGTTGATGAATGAACCATATCTCAAGATTCACTCTGAACAGGTAATTTTGTGTCTTGGCCAAGATTGCAGCCAAAATCATGTAGTTGCCTGGCCTGGGAGAGGAAATTCTTTACCATGCATGTTTCCAGGATTCAGCTTGAAACTGTTAGCTGGCATTTGTTGGATGACAAGCGAGGTTTGTTATGTTATTTTGCCCGCACTGAATACTTCCACTTCTATATCGATGTGTGTGAGTGACTTTTGAGTTGGGGGAGCGAGCAGAAACTTCCTGCATTTCACATTGGTCACTGGATCAAGATAGTCAGCTCTACATCTTAACAGTTGTGTGGATGACTATTTATTGGGAGTCCTGAATAGGTCCACAAACGGGATGTGGCATCATAGGCATTTTCATGGCGGAACATGAAGGGTGGCCATTTGGACCCTTCACAAACATTTATCTGATAATACTAATTGGATGTGTAGTCTGGCCAAGCATCAGGCCGGTGCTTTCTCTGATTGTGTTCTCTGGGCTGCCACTCTGCATTCATGATGGGGTTACTTGTATGTACTCTGTTTACCTTGATTTTTGTATTCTCTTGTGACTTGCCTTTCAGTACCTCGGCCCCAGTTCCCCTCCCCACTTACCTGGACTGGTCCTCCGATCAATCTAAGGCCCTCTCTGACCTGGCCTTGTGCCTCGAAGCCCTGTCTCACTCTCCCGCTACTTCTCCTCCTTCCTGCGCCTTCTTTGTACGCACTTCTCCTCTTCTTTCTCTCTGCCCGCTCTTGGCACGCCTGGTGCCTCTTATTCCCACCTGATCCTGTCTCATTCTTCCAGCTTTCTTGTGCTTTTCCCTCACTCCTTTTCCACTTTTCTTTTGCCTCTTCTCGCTCGTTTTTACACTTTTCTTGTGCCTTTCTCTCACTAGTTTTTCCACTTTCCTTGTGTCTTCATTCACTCTTTGCCTCATTCTTTCTGGGACCCCCCCGCCACCATATCTGCAACCTAGCTGAAGCCCTGATCAGCTCTAAGCTCACCACCATCAATACCTCCATCCAAAGCGCAACTTTCACAGACAACTGGCAGCAGGCAGAAGTCAAAGTTCTCCTGAAAATACCTTTGGCAGATCCTGAAGAACTCAGCAACTACCGACCCATCTCACTTTTACCCTTCCCAACCAAAGTCATTAGAGAAAGCCATCAACAGACAACACTCCGACCATTTAGAGCATCTCCATCTCCTGGCCAGCACTCAGTCAGTACTCCACATCAACCACAACACCAAAACCACCCTGATTGCAGCCACAGATGACATCCAGAACATCATTGACGGGGAGACCGCAACACTCATCCTACTTGACCTCTCCACAGCTTTTGAGACCCTCTCCCATGACACCCTAGTCTCATAACTGGGCAATAGCTTGCTTAATCTTCCCGACAGCCCCCAGCGCCTTGACACCCTCAGGTAATTGTTCGCGCTTTACAAATACTAGACATTTACATTTACTCCCCTGAAAGTTCATTCTGCACTTAGCTAACCTTTCTGGATGCCACAGCTTGCCATCACTCAACCGTGCTGAATTGAAAAATAATTCCTTCACAACCATAGGTTCCGTAAATCTCTTTTCTCCTTTCTTCATCACACCACTCTTTTCTACTCCCACTCATTCACCAATCCTGAGATCAGCTTCTTTCACTCTATGTTCAAAATCATATCTACTCTAATAGCCCATTTGTTATTTCCCAATAATCTCCTTCACTATTTCTTTTGACTATTGTTAGAAATGGGCGTCTCTAGTTGGCAGAGGCTTGCACTGTCAAGTAGGGACCCTTCCTTCTAGTCACAGTAAGGGGATTACACTTCTAAAATAACTCCAGCACACCCCCTTGGTAGCTTGACATGAGCAGTCAGGCTTATCTCAGTGGCAATGTGTAAAGCATTTGAACATAACACACAGTAATACAGTGAGAACACTACAAAAGGACACCACATCAGTTTTAGAATACTATCCAATATTTATCTGTGTAAAACAAGACCAAACGTTAAAAATGGCGCCAGCGTCGGTAGGCCAAGGCTGCTGTGTGGGATGGGGCGGTGTGTCGAGTAACTTACGAGCAGTGCCCTCAGGCCACGTTGCAGACAGTGGCGTCGATATCGGCGTGGAGCGTGATACCAGGGCGGCGGTGTGAAGCAAGATGGTGCAAAGTGTGGTGCCCGCAGGTCACGGTGCAAGCAGCGGCTCGGTGGCTGCACCGGTCACCGTCGTCACTGAGACCAGGGTTGCAAGGTGATCCTCTTTGTGGTGCCAACAGGTCACGGAGCCGGCAGCAGAGTCGTTGACAGCGCATCGGATTGCTTTTTCTTCTGTTGCAGCACAAAACACACAGTTCCCAGTGCTGGTAGCAGATTAACTTGAAGTCTTTGCTATTCCTGAGACTTCTTAAACAGGGGGCAAGCTCTAGCTCAAGCCCTTGGAGACACTCAGGAAAATGAGTTGCAGTAAGTCCAGTCCAGGCCTTTCACTGCCCAAGACAGAAGCAGCCACTGCAAGCCAACACGGCAAAACACACAGCAAAGTGGTAGTTCCTCCTCATAGCTTCTTCAGCTCTTCTTCGCAGATTCCTTAGTCCAAACGAGTTGTAACTTTCTGGGGTCAGGGCCCTAATATTTATATTGCTTTTCCCTTTGAAGTTTTAAGCAGAAAGTCTCTGAGTTCAGTAGAAACCAGTTCTGTCCTCTCTAGTCCAGCTTCCCTACTCGAGGTGGAGACAGCATTGGGCAGAGCAGACAGTCTATTCAGGTGCTAGTGGAAACTCCTCCCACCACTCTAAAATGTAGAAAGGTCTATTCAGCCTTGCTATGAGTCACCCAGGAAAGGCAGGACACACCTCAACCTCCCTTATGACTGTCTAGTGTGAATGCGCATTCCCAGCTCCTGTCACTCCAAAACCAGACGGTGAATACACAAACAGGCAGAGGCACGCCGGATGGTTAGGTAAGGAAATGCCCACTTTCTAAAAGTGCCATTTTCAAACACACAATTTAAAAACCATCTTTACTATACATGTGTTATTCAATTCATAAAGCTTTATTCGATTGTTACAAATTTACAATCATAAAAGCACAAATTTAAAAGTCGTTAATAGCAGCTATCATATTGGGCAAAACGCAATCATAAAAATGGACAGTATTATTTCATGAAGAATTAAAACCATTCAAATAAAAATTATAATTCAACAGTAATAATTAAACTTTTCCTTAAATAAAATACTCTCTTTAAAAAACATGACAAGTCTCCATACTACACGATCGTTGTCCAGTAACTGAAGTTTTAAAAAAGCAGGACGACATTGTCTTAGGCCATAAGTTTTTAAGAGCGGGACCAACCAGACTTTTCTTAATTCAGAATAAAATTTGCAGAAAAGAACGGTGTGGATTGTAGACTGGCGTGAGTGGTTATCGCATGGACATGGTGCAAGTTGTCTCGACCAATCGTTCATTTTGGGCCACGAGACCATTCTATGGAATATATTTAACCTACATCTAGCCAATAACATTCTATCAAAAGTAACAATTACATATGACAAGTATGGCTCCATTGCAAAGGTAATTGAAATTATTTGATGATAGTTAACAGTAGGTTTAGTAAGTTCACTAGACAGTCTGGCCTCTTCTAACATGCAGAGCCCCTCCCTTTTTAGTGTTTCCCGCGAAATTTTCTGTAAGGAGCTTGGGTTTGTAAAATACTCTATGTGCCCTAAATCAGTCATAAAATCCCGAACAAAGCTGATCCATGGTATTTTTAACACTCCATCTAGTTTAAGGCAATCAGCAAGAACATCCCGATTTAACTGTGTCTGCTCCTTAGTCCAGATACTATGCCACAATAGTATCGGCTCTATTTTAATTAGATCGGATAAAAAAGGGAGGCCCAACTCTTCATGGCAAATAAAAGTTGATGTACTCGGGGGAACAGATAATATAAATCTTAAAAAAGAGTTCTCCACTTGCTGCAGCTGCATTGTGTTTGCTAGACCCCAAACCCCTGCTCCATACATCGTGGAGCTGATGCACCTCGCTTTATAAATTTGTATCAGCTCCGCAGGGGGTTTCCGGACCAGTTTTTTAGAAAACCCCACCAAGGCATTCGATGTCCGGATAAGCATCAGTTTTTTGGCCGTTATAGTTTGGGCCCACGAATCGTTTTGGTTAAACAAGACGCCCAAATATGAAAAGCTCTTGGTTGAGCTTAATTTCTGCCCCTCAACAAAAATGTCCTTCGCTCGCGTAGGCCCATGGCCACATCTCATTACATATGTCTATGAGATATTGATACTAAGACCTAGATCCTTCATGAAAACAAAGAATCCATTAAGGACCCTTTGGAGGGCAATTTGAGTTCTTGCCAACATAACTGCGTCATCCGCATAAAGGAGTACCGGGATGGGTCGGCCGGCAACATGGGGAAAGTCATGTGTTGTTCTAGCTAATGCTTCTCCTAACCCGTTCGTATACAAGTTAAAAAGAAAGGGGGCCAGCACGCAGCCCTTCCTCACCCCCCTTCTAACGGGAAAATTAGCTGTATGTTCCCCCCCCTGTTCCAAAATGTACACTAGGTGATGCGCTGCTATAAAGATTCCTTAAAAAGACAATAATTTGAGGGTCTACTTTCAGGTCCTCAAGAACTTCCCACAATCTTGGATGTTTTACTGAATCGAAAGCAGCGGTTAGGTCTACAAAGACCATATACAATCTACTATTTTTTGCCCTCGTATATTTTCCTATAAGTAGGGACAAATTTGAGCACTGCTCCGTAGTTCCAAGCCCCTTTTGAAAGCCATATTGTAAGTCAGTTAAAATCTTATTTTCTTCTGACCATTCCTGCAAGCGTTCTAAAAACACGCGCCCCACCACTTTCACCATTGAATCTAATAAAGAGATCGGTCTATAGCAGCCCGGATTCTGACGATCCCCTTTTTAAAAAATCGGTACTATTAATGACCCACCCGAGGTTTCTGGCAGTTTTGTTTGACAACTTGCGTTTATGACCTGCGTTATAATAGGCCCCCATAAAGCAACGTTAAATTTAAACAAGTCTATCAGGATGCCATCCGGGCTGGGTGCTTTACCGGTCTTACTCCCATGTAGCGCTCTAATCACTTCGTCTAGAGTGAAATTTAAATTCATTTTTGGGTGGTCATTCTCTTGTTCATCATCAGGTCTAATATAGGAAGCGTCAGTACCATTATATACCTTTGCGAAGTGGGTTATCCATTCCTCCTCTGAAATGGCAATGGCTATTGATGGACCTTCGTGTGTGGTTAGGAATGGTGTCTTCACTGCCCTCCAAAAAGCTGGTCTATCCTTCAAAACTGCCGCTGTATGCAGGGCTTCCCATGCTTCGTTTCTCAGGGTATTCTTCCTTTCCTTTAGTGCCTGTCGGTATTCCAATCTTGTAAGTCTAATATTATCCACTATTCTAGGATGCCTATGTAATTCTAGTTTTAAGTTGGAGTAGGCTTGGGTGCATCTTGAATTAAACCAGCCTAAGTCCTTATTTTTCTTGCGATATTGCACTAATAATAATTTCTTAAGGGCGTACGATATTTCAGCATAAGATGCTACTATACTTTCTGCAGGTGCTATCTCAGACAGGCAAGTTTCAACAGCTGACTTACAGTTAACCACAAGAGATCTAGTTATTTCTGAGGGATCCACCTTGACCATTTAAGTGTATACCCATTAATTTTGTCTAATGTCAATTCACCCGCTTCCTCTCTGTCCTTGTTTATATTGGATACCTTCTTTACAGGTAAAGCAACAACCAGGTGTAGCGGGAAGTGATCACTTAAAGAATTCTGGTCGACCTCAAGACAATGTAATCTTAGAACATGATTATGGGAGACTAATATATAATCAATTATAGAAGCACCTCTTCCATTATAGGTATAAGGCATCGTTACTGGGGGCTCCATAAGCTCGTTTACAAAGCCTAGGTCATATGTAGCTAAAAATTCATTAAACAGTTCTCCCGCCGGGAATGACCGAAATGAGTTAAATGAGTTGATTCCTCATGTATATGACCACATAATCTCTTGTACTCAAAGGGCACATTGCGCAGTTAAAATCGCCCATCATAATTATCACAACATTAGTAGGACTAGCATTACAAATTACATCTAGTTCCTCACTTAAATTTTTAAAACCAGACAAAGTTCTGTTGAAATCACATTATTATAAAATGTACTAGTATTACACATTGGTTCATAGGTATGGACACCTTAATTATCTGATAAAAGCTGCTACTCAAAATGCCTGTATTTTAGTAATTACCAACTTATTAGAAATATACAGGCTCAGGCCGCCCTTAAGCTCTGCCCCCAAGGCCTTTCACGGCCGGTGTATTAAATTTTTTTTAAACCATTGATATAAAGTGGCTCATTGACCCAGGTTTCCTGTAGGCCTATTATATCTCTGTCTTGAATGAACTTATGCCACTCTGGGTTATCTATTTTCGACTGCAGCCCGCGATATTCCAGGAAATGATATCGCAGAGGGGCACATCACCATTCAAAGACGGCGGCAGTTGAATGTGCCTGTTGTGGTTACTATCACCAGAGCAAGTCAATTCTAGTGTTTGCATGATAGGAGTGGCGTTAAGAGGTAAGAATACCTCATTACCGTTCTCTTGACCCCTCGCTCGCTCACCCCCTGGTCTTAAATGGTTACTAACTTCACGCATCTTGTTGCTTCTCCCAGATGAAGAAAGATCCTCCCCGATAAACCTTTCTACCTCAATAATCTCGGCAGCATGATATGCCCCCGTACTCAGTCAGTCAATTTCCCCCAGAGACCTTAGAGCTTCAAATTGATTACTAGTTGGAATAGGGAATCTTTGTTGAAACCCTCCTAACCAGTTCTCTGTCTCACTATGCTGTGGGCGCCTGGGAAGTTGATAAAAAAAGCCCAGTGGTAGGATATTTATCCCCCGTATAGAGACGTATCTGGATCCAACTCTCTCCAGTATGGTTTTAGTCAGGTTAGATGTGCCAAATGTTAGCACTATACAATCTCCTGACAGGGATTTACTAGATCCTCCTACCCAGGCAATTCTTCTCGCCATTTTAAATTCGGCAAATAAGGTGTTAGTAAGCCCGGTCCTTGCCCCCAGGAAATGAAGAGACTTATTTCTCAAAGTTGTCCAGTGCTCTACAGTTCCAGTTGGAAGTGGGGGGACATTCGCTAGGATTACGGTATATGGTGTTGCTTCGGGCGGAAGGTTCAAGTTCCTAATTTCTAATGGACATTCCTGCCTTGATGTTACATTGCCTATTGTATTAGCGGGCGTATCTGCCGTAGCGGTGGTCTGTATGGAATCCTCTGGAATCCTCTGCCACCCTCCCTCTCCCTGTCCCTAGTGATGTACCTTGCCTGTCATGAATTGCCTGCGCTTGATTATAGGAAGCGTTGGGTGCTCTTACTCTCAACGACTCTGATCTAATCCGGGCGTTTGGATTATTTAGATCTGGCTGTATCTGCTGCTGTCGTACAACCCCACTCTCGTGGCTAGTTAAGACATGGCTTCCTTGCAATGCTCTATTTGAGCTTGGGTGAACTGTTTGACTACAGTAGCTACACACCGTCGGGTTGGTGTTTATTGAGCTCTCCAGTGATGCCAGCCTGTTGTTGATTTGTGTTAGCATTTGCTTTAATGGATCCAGCATAAGCCCCGCTCTAGATTCAAGTTTTAACAAAAAGTCCTCCCACCCAGTTTCAAACTGAAATCCTGGACGTGAGCTATCTTGACCACTCGTAATTAGGACCTGCTCTTGATGTGGTGTCTTACCCACAGGCTTACCCTTACAGGCCTGATTTTTTACAGAGTTTCTTAGTTTATTTATGCCCTGCCCCTTTCTCTTTTTAGATGGGGGGGTAAGTCTATCACAATCAGTGGATTTAGCCTTTTGGTCTCTGGTGGTCACATTTGACCTAGGCCTAGGCCTTTTGTTACTAATCTCTGGATTTTCTCTTGAGACTGCATCCTCTGGATCCTCTACAATAGACTGGGACATTAAGGTTATACATGGGTTACTGTTATGAGGGCTTTCTACTGCGGGGGAGATTTCTGCAGGACATACTGTGCGATTTTGTGGTTCCAACGAGAGTCTGCGCTCAGTGAGCTGTATTTCATGGATTAACGCTGACTCTGCCCTCGTTAAAAACGCATCTAAAGTTCCCACCACCCCCGCCCAGTAAGAGATTTACACTTATTCATTATAAATTACAGGTCCTCCACAGTAATTTAGACAAAACACTGCACGATTAATTACAATTGGCTACCACCAGTCCCAAAATTGTATTCCTGCCCATACACCTCAGGTCGATTCCTGTGCTCTACCAAATTCAGTCTGTTAGGATCCTGTCTCGGTATTCTTAAGCTCAGTCCATATGAGTAAATAAAGTCACTCGTAACAGTACCTTCTTTCCTGGACTGTAGTGTATGTACGGGGCAATCCGATGGATATTTCAGGAAATAAGGGGGGGGGTGGCCCATCCCGGCCTCTTACGGCCCCTGACGGGCACAGACGGGCCCGCCCTTGGCCCGCCCTTGGCCCGGGCGCTGCCCGCGCGCGTCCCGCGCTGCGGTGTGCCTGTGGGCGTCTTATCGCCGAGCCTGGCGCTCGGCGTGACGTCCCCAGCAGGCGCCTCCACCAAAGGCTGCTGGGAAGTGTAGTGCGCACCCTGAGTTGATACGAGGAAGCCGTTCCCCTCACGGCTGTTGGAAAGGGCTGCTGGCGAGAGGCTGTTTTCCACTACGGGCCCAAGCAGAATACTCGTACCCCTGACGGTGAGCCTTTGCTTCTGTAAGCGCGTCCCGCTCTGCGGTGTGCCTGTGGGCGTCTTATCGCCGAGCCTGGCGGCTCCTGGCGCTCAGCGTGACGTCCCAAGCAGGCGCCTCCACCAAAGCCTGCTGGGAAGTGTAGTGCGCGCCCTGAGTTGATACGAGGAAGCCGTTCCCCTCATGGCTGTTGGAAAGGGCTGCTGGCGAGAGGCTGTTTTCCACTATGGGCCCAAGCAGAATACTCGTACCCCTGACGGTGAGTCTTTGCTTCAGTAAGCGCGTCCCGCGCTGCGGTGTGCCTGTGGGCGTCTTATCGCCGAGCCTGGCGGCTCCTGGCGCTCGGCGTGACGTCCCCAGCAGGCACCTCCACCAAAGCCTGCTGGGAAGTGTAGTGCGCGCCCTGAGTTGATACGAGGAAGCCGTTGCCCTCACGGCTGTTGGAAAGGGCTGCTGGCGAGAGGCTGTTTTCCACTATGGGCCCAAGCAGAATACTCGTACCCCTGACGGTGAGTCTTTGCTTCAGTAAGCGCGTATACATGTGTTATCAAATTCCGAGTTCAGAGAGCCCAAACTCCATTTCTCCATCTTCTCCCAATTGAAAGCTACACATGTAAACTGTTACAGTGCAGCTTCAATGATAGCCTATGGGTTAGATAGCCTTTCAACAGTGAAAAACAAAATACACAGTATTTCACTATCAGGACATGTAATACACACCAGTACATGTCCTACCTTTCACATACACTGCACCCTGCCCATGGGAGTACCTTGCGCCTACCTGAGGGGTGCCTTACATGTAAGAAAAGGGAAGGTTAGGGCCTGGCAAGTTGGTGCCTAGCAGTAAAAACGGTGTGCAGACACTGCAGTGGTAGGTCTGAGACACCTTTGAAAAGCTACTTGTGTGGGTGGCACAGCCAGTGCTGTAATCCCACTAGTAGCATTTCATTTACAGGCCCTGAGCACACACAGTGCACTGTACTAGTGACTTACTAGTAAATCAAATATCCCAATATGGAAAACCAATCATAATACAATTTACAGTAGGAGCACTTGCACTTTAGCACTTAATTGCAGTGAAAAAGTGTGCATAGACATTAAACCAGCAAAAACGAAGTCAACAACAGGAGGCCGAAAAGCAAAAAGTCAGGGGATAAACCTGCCAAAAATGCCAAATCCAACAACTATTTAACCTGTTTATACTCCGGTATCCAACCTACAATATCCTTCATCAAGGGTGCCCTTCCTTTTTATAAGTACATATAGACTATAACCTGTGACCTCACTAGGCGTGACTCTATACGTCCAAATCATTTTCAAAACTTCTCGTCTCCATTCCAAGTTATTACTCCTAGCCAGTTATATAATCCCCTTGATCAAAATCTGCCTGCTTTTCCAATGCCTTCTGGATGGTAATTAGATGTAGTTTTATGCATGATACGATTCCTTTAAAAAACTCCTGAACCAAATTAGATACAAACTGTGGGCCATTATCACTGACCACCACCTTGGGTAAACCTACTCTAAAAAAAACTCAGTCCTAAAAATGCACAGCTAGCTTTGCATCCACATTATTGACAAACTCCACCTCGGGCCATTTTGCGAAGACATTGACCATAACAAAACATAGGTGTTAACTTTAGTCCCATGCAAATAGGACCTATTATGTCAATTTCCACCTTTTCCCAAGGCATATTAGGACATTTGATAGGTACCAGCGGAGGTCTGGACGTCACTTGTTAATTGTCAGCATCATCACACAAACCCTAACAAAACATTCAGTCTGAATAGCAACACCCGGCCACCAGAACCCTTCCATCACTCTACTTTTAGTCTTCACCCTACCCAAGTGCCCTCCATGGCAAACATCACAAATTGTGCTGCATAACTTTTTGGCAGAATAACAAGCTCCCCCACCAGTAAGTACTCATGTTCTATACTCAATCCATCTTTGAGTTCTTTAAAAACTCTCTATTCCTTATCCAATTGTTCATTAGATGGCCATCCACACTCAACAGATTCTTTCGCTTTACATAACACCTCGTCCACTGCATTTTATTCAGAATCCCATTCTTCTCTAATTATACCAGACAAATCACTCTTTTCAAGTATATTTGCAATACAACACTCTTTAAACTCACACACAAGAATTTTATCATCACCACTGGCATCCGACTCAAAAATCTGATACAATGTTATTCACACCAGGCACATATTCTATTACATAATTAAAATCCATCAACCTCAATGACATACGAACAATGCATGGTGTAGCCTTATCCATACCCTTGGCGGTTAAAACTTTCACTATTGTAATTGCCTTTATATAGCGCTTACTACCCCTGACGAGGCGTCAAAACGCTTTTTCGGCGAGTAGCACACTACTCCTGAACCCATAAAGGATTAGCGTTGAGTTAGTATAGTGAATTATGAAAGTAATTTGAGTGGTGGATAGGTTAGTCAGTTATTTGGATTAAGAAGGATAGCGGAGGGATAGAAGAGGGAAAAAAGGTTAGCATTTATATAGCGCTTGTTACCCCTAATGGGGTGTTGAAGCACTTTCTTGGCGAGTAGCACGCTACTCCGGAACCCATAAAGGATTAGTGGTGAATTAGTATAGTGAAATATGAAAGTAATTTGAGTGGTGGATATTAGTCAGTTATTTGGATTGGGAAGAATAGCAGAGGGATAGAAGAGGGAAAAGGTTAGCATTTATATAGCGCTTGTTACCCCTAATGGGGTGTTGAAGCACTTTCTTGGCGAGTAGAACGCTACTTCGGAACCCATAAGGATTAGTGGTGAATTAGTATAGTGAAATATGAAAGTAATTTGAGTGGTGGATATTAGTCAGTTATTTGGATTGAGAAGGATAGCGGAGGGATAGAAGAGGGAAAAAGGTTTGCATTTATATAGCGCTTGTTACCCCTGATGGAATGTTGAAGTGCTTTTTTTTTTTTTAGCGTAGTAGCACACTACTCCAGAACCCATTACAGGATTAGTGTTGAATTAGTATAGTGAAATATGAAAGGAATTTGAGTGGTGGATGTTAGTCAGTTATTTGGATTGAGAAGGATAGCGGAGGGATAGAAGAGGGAAAAGGTTTGCATTTATATAGCGCTTGTTACCCCTGATGGAATGTTGAAGTGCTTTTTTTTTTTTTTGGGCGAGTAGCACACTACTCCAGAACCCATTACAGGATTAGTGTTGAATTAGTATAGTGAAATATGAAAGGAATTTGAGTGGTGGATGTTAGTCAGTTATTTGGATTGAGAAGGGTAGCAGAGGGATAGAAGAGAGACAAAGGTTTGCATATATATATAGCGCTTGTTACCCCTAATGGGGTGTTGAAGCGCTTTTCCGGGGAGTAGCATGCTACTCCGGAACCCATAAAGGATTAGTGGTGAATTAGTATAGTGAAGTATGAAACTAATTTGAGTGGTGGATATTAGTCAGTTATTTGGATTGAGAAGGATAGCGGAGGGATAGAAGAGGGAAAAGGTTTGCATTTATATAGCGCTTGCTACCCCTAATGAGGTGTTGAAGTGTTTTTTTCGGCGAGTAGCACGCTACTCTGGAACCCATAAAGGATTGGTGGTGAATTAGTATAGTGAAATATGAAATTTGAGAAGTGGACTATGATCGCTTCTCACAATAACAGTAACACCCCACACATAATTCATGAACTTCTTCTCCAAACCCCACACGCATGCCAATGTTTCCTTTTCTATAACAGAGTACTTTTCCTTTGCATGAGTAAGTGACCTGGAAGCAAAAGCAATATTCATGTCCTTCCCATTCACCTCTCTCTGACTGCTCCAATGCCTTTATTGCTTGCATCTGAAGTTATAACGGTCTTTAGCGTAGAGTCAAACCCATGTAATGGAGCATTATTACAAATTTCTTTCATGATACTATCAAAAGGATTTTGGCAATGTTGGACCCACACAAAAGCGACTTTGTTTTTCAATAACTGTCTTAACTCATAAATCTTTTCTGCAAAATTCTCAACAGATTTCGAATAGAATTCAGCTAATCCAAGAAAAGTTTGAACATCATCCTTTCTCCTTGGTGAGGGAGCATTAATAATGCCACTCACAAGTTCATTCTTTGGCTTTGTGCTTTACTAATTTATCCCATGTCCCAAATATGTGATGCTTTGTTTTGCAAATTTAGACTGTATAACTTCTGCCGTCATGCCATTCCTCTGTAACACTTTCAGTACCTCTCTCAATCTCCTATCGTGTTCTTCACTTGTCTCTTCCCATAACCAAAATATCATCTTGAAAGAACACTGAAATGTCCTTCAACAGCGTATACATCAACCGCTGGAAAAGAGAAGCTGCTGAAGCTAGTCCAAAAGGTACTCTACAGAACTGGAAACATCCAAAGGGCGTAATAAAAGCTGTTAACAGTTTACTATCTTTATGCAAAGGTATCTGATGATCAGCAGCTGTCAAGTCAATAGTGGAACATTATTTTACATTTTTTGTCAAGGAAAGCATTTCCTGAATTTTAGATAAGGGAAACCTATCCACAAATATGTTCCTATTAAGTTCCCTGAGGTCAACACACAGCTTCCAGTTTTCACGTCTGGGCACGAATCCAGTCCGACAACTACATTGGTTCTATAACACCAGCTTTTTTTTCAATCTATCTAACTCCTCTTTCAATATATCTCTCGAAGAAGTTAGTATATTTCTCACTTTATACACACATGGTATGGCATCCTCCTTCAGAACTATCCAATGCACCAACCCTTTCAGCTTACCAATCTTTCCTGAAAGCACATTGTGAAATTCATTTTTGATTTGTGATTCTAGAATGCCACCCTCTCCCACCAATAGTTCTGGCTCTGAAGTATTTGGATTCAATTTCATGCCCAATTCTCCTAGGTGGCTCCATCCCAATACAAAGGTCCTTTGAATTAAACATACAATTTCCTTAATGCTCTTCTGTTTTTAATTCAAATGAAAGTTCTCTATACCCAACAAGTTCTATGGGTTCTACAGTGACACTTTCTGGCTTAATATCAGGAGGGTTTAATTGTTCTCCCAATATTTTAACAAATTTCTCCTTTCATACACTATCATTTATATTTTTGTGCAGCAAGCCAGAGTCCGCAATGATACACATCTCGACCCACCAAATTTCATCTCACAAACCGATTTCTTTAAAGTCTTGCCATTCACCATTCCAACTGTGCCTTCCCCAATACTCAGTACACATTCATCCTTCTTCCTTCCTACCAAGGTGTCACCTTCATCCTCTTTCATGCAGACACTGTTTGCCTTCCAATTACTTTGACCTTTTCTTGTGTTCATGCTTTTCCTACAAACCCTCACAAAATGTCCTACCACCTCAAAACCAGAACATCTTTGTTTAATAGCCGGGCAATTTTTGCTATACACAAGATGATCTAGACTACTGCATCTGAAACATTTTGGTTTCCCACTCCCCACAAACGATTTATCTCCACTTTTGTTATCAAAACTATATTTTGTTCCTACTTCTTTATTGACATTTTTTTAACCCTGCCCTTGTTTTAGATTTAGTTGTCTTTACTTTTCCCACTACTTCACTCTTCTTTCCATCCACCATCGCCTTGACACACCTATCCCTCAACTACACTTTTTACATTATGGCAATAATATCCTTCAATGAAGAATCACCATTGACCCATAAGCGATCTTGAATATTGCTGTCATTAGTGTGCCTAATGATCTGGTCTCTTATAAACTCATCATGTAGATTGCCAAATCTACACGTCATGGCTAACTTTTTCAGTGCAGCAACACAGTCCTCTACAGCTTCATTTTTCCCTTGCTACCTTTGGAAAAAATGGTGGCGATCAATAGCAACACAAATTGTAGGAGCAAAGTAAGAATCCAAATACTCAAGTGCATTATCAAAAACATTTCCTTGTCCCTCCTGCCTAGGTTTTTTCCATTTTCTGGTATATCTTCAACACTCCAGGATCCAAGCAATGTAATAATATTTTCAATTTCCTTTCATGTGAAAGTTCTTCCTCCTTAAAAATCAAAATGTAATTTAAGAAGAACTCCTTCTAGTCTTGCCATTTCAGAGATGGAGTATCACCACAAACGGTTGAGTAAGAGAGAGATTTAAAGTCTGATTTACACTCCTGGTGAAGCAATATATAACAATTCCAAGAACAGGAAGCACTTACTTCATAGTAAAATAAAACTAAAATTCACCAAACCATGTGCCAAGTATGCAAGAAGAACCCTGCAAAATCATCATACAATATTTATTCCGAAGATGTGTGGTGACGCCAGATAGATTGCTGTATTCAAATCAAAAAATGGAGAGAAAAAAAAATTTGATCGCTGTAAAATGGAGACACATAGCTCACAAAGTTGACCTAACATGTCAGCGTTGGCTGTTCCCAGCAGATACTTTGAAAAGCGTCCTCTCAGTAGACACAACTCAATGGTTGCCATAGTGCTGGTCATGAGTCAGTGCGCTCCTTCAAATGCATTCACGCAGAAAGGTTGCTCACACCAGTAATGGAATACAATTGTCAGACCTAAGTTTCCTCAACTCCAGACCTTGTAAATATGTACAGTACCTTACAATAGATGTGCAAAATTGTCCAGAAATCATGGATTGCGATATCCCATTCCTAATCCATAATCCAATTCTTAATGTGGTTAAATCCTTAATCCGGTGGCAGTAACTCTCTTGAGCCAGCAGTGTCTTCCAGCAGTGGGTTCAAACTACCCTCACCTGGGATTGATGCTCGGTGCCAAATTTGTGATGATTACTCCTCACATATGAGGATGTGAACGAGTATATATTTTATTAAGCCCCGATGAACTGCTAGGGAAACCATCCAGTCACTCCAGTCGCTCTCCACCATATCTTCAGTCCAGAGTATTGAACACCATGATGTAAATATGACATCAAGATAGAACAATAAATAGTAAGAAAACACTACAATGTCATCTGGCTTTTTTCCCAATTTCCAGGGAATAGTTTATGAACTCTAATGCTTTTTCTGACATGTTCAGAAGCGTTGTGGAGGAAACTTGGCAGTAATGGTGCAGCTGCTGAGAGTTGGTTCTCAGGCTCAATTAAGGTCGTGCTTTTAAACCAGTGTTTTTATCCCGCTTTTTAAGATGGAGGCTTTGAGATTCCGCTATTACCCTCTCCCAGGTCTCAGCACTTGGTGTGTTTGAGGGCCCTCTTTGGTGTGGTAGGTGAGAATGTCTACTGTTTTCTGCTTGGTCTCAGTGAACATCTTTGTGATTAGGATAAGCTGAGTTTTTGCTGCATTTGAGATCTCACCAGAAGCTATTGGCTGTAGCGGAGTTTCAGCTAAGAAATGGCTTCTAGGGTGTTACCTAGAGGCCGATGCAAAGTGAAAAAAATGTTGTGCTGTATTGGTGTATATAATTTGTAGGGACAGGAATATCCCTTGCATTGTGAACAGTCGTGTTGCTCTTCTCTGAGTTTCCCACTGCAAGCATCTGGTATCCTTGTTCTTGATTTTGGCTTTATTTCCACACTAACTAAGTATGTGTGCAGAGGTCTTGGCCTGTCTATTGACATGAGTGAGGTCCTGTATCGGTCCTGTGACTTGGAGGGGTGCACTATATTAGTGATAGTGGACTTCTCTGTTAGAGGTTTAGCATGTTGAGCAGCTGAATCAGGTTCTGTGTTTTGTGAATCCATGGTTGTGGCCAGACGTTTTACCTGTGTCACTGGAGTGGAGTCCTACTGGCCCACTTGTGTAAAGTTCTGTTTCAATAAACTAACCTATATTCTAGCACTAACATTCCGGATGTATCTTGTGCGTGTTTGTGTATGTGGCCTGTATTCTACATGCATTGTGTAAATGAGTAAGCCAAAGAGGTGGAAGCTTGTGGGTTCTACCTTGGATGCCCCTGGTGTGTTCCTGTGCACAAGATGGAGGTGAGGTTGTTTTTTCAGGAAGTCGAAGTGTGTTACTGGCATTCTTGAAGCAGGATGGAGGAGAACTAGACATCGAAGTGGGGACTGTGGAAAAGGTTTCCTTTAGATATCCTGTTAGGCCTTTTGATGAGAGGGGATGAATCGTTTTCCTGTAGTACTGCTATTTGTTAAATGTTGGAGTTGAAGGGTGGGACTGCAGCCTCTGTTGTTCAAGGTGAAAGGGATCCTTTAAGTGAGGCCAGCCTTTTTCTCTTGCCTGATCACTGTTCAAGGTGGTTGTCGAAAGCGAGGTGCAGAAAGCTCACACCGGGCTGTGCCTCTGTTATGGACACTGTGGACTGGAAACTACCCTGCTGTGTGCCACTCTACACAAAGGCTATATCTGGAGCACAGCCTGGACACCTGAAAGGAGAACCACCCCAAACCGGGTGTTAAGTGCAAACAGGAAATCCACTTCGCTGGTCTGCTTTGACTGTATAAAAGTGGGATCCTCTGACCCACTTGCGGTTCCAGTTCTCACACCCAGCTAGGCAGAGCAGTTAGAGCAGCTCATCGGGTTACGGGCCGCAATTCCAGGTCAACCGACCTCCGATCCTTGCTGCAGGGAAGGGGCCGACATAGGGTCACACCAGGCCGCTGTCAGTGCGGGATCGTTGCGGGCCACGGTCTAGGGCCTCCCATTGCTATGTCCGCAGGGCTCGTACCAGGAGCAGGAGGGGGCACGCAGACCACTGCAGCTCCATGTCCGGAGCCTCCACACCCTCAGAGGAAGGCGCCGCTCACTCTCTGTCCACCTCCCGCTGGGGAAGGCCAGGGGATGGGAGTCCCGCTAAGCGGAGCAGGACGGGCCGCCAGGTGTACTCACAGTTCTCCCCCCTCCGGGCCAGTCTCACAATGGGAGTCCATCTGAAGTGCCTCCACGATGCAGTCGCAGAGCAAAGCAGGGGCCGTTTGTGTCAGTTTCGGCCGGGGCCCGGCCGCAAATCCACCATCTTGTCTTGCCATAGGCCGTCCTTCTCTCCACTCGTTGACGACTCCAGCCATGAATGCCTCGGGCAGCTAGCTTTTCTTGCTCTGCTGGTGCCTTGTGGGTTCTCTGGGCCGGAACACACCAAGCAGGGGGGAGAATCCCTGATGTGCAGGCAGCTATGCGGGCAGGGGTGGCTCCTCCGTTGGAGCGGAGGAGAATTGCCCCACCTAAAATCCCCTCAAAACCCCACGAAAAATAAAATGATGATTTATTGCCATTTTATTTTTACATCCCCGTCCAGAGCCCAGCGTCAGGGGGGGGGGTGGTGGGGTTGCTGCTGAGTGACAGCAGCAGGGAGGAGGGTGGGCTGTCTAGGCACCTATGTTTAAAGTGTGCATGTCTTTTTGGCCGGCCGTCTTAAGACACCCTGCCACACATGCGCTCTTTAAACATCTCTAACCCAGATGCCTTAAGACAGCTGGGTTAAAGTCAGTGCAGGCCTCCAGGGGGCTCTGGAGCGCAGAGTGAGGCCACTCCCTCCAATCAGGGTGCTGCTCTCGCAGCATGAGAGCAGTGCCTTGATTGGTCAAGGGAATTCCAGGCTTCAGCTTCCAGTTCCTGTGGAGGTCCGGAGTGGAGAACGTCTCGTTCGCCACAGGAAGTTTTTTATTTATTTTTTGCGCGCCCTCCCCATCTCTCCCCGTAGATGCCAGCTGCTACTGTATGCGGGATGGAACGGCGGCGGGAATGGAGAGACATGGGAACACGTCTCAACAGTCCGCCATCTTCACCACAACCCCGGGGTGGGAATTTTAGAAGTCCACTGTGCACTTTCACTGTGAGTCAATTTCCTCTTGGGTTGAATCAAAGTTCATCTTTTCATAACATGCGTATAATGGTTTTCCCAGTTCCCAGGAATGAGGTGCCCAAAAAGTCTTCAATTATATCAAACTCTTCTAAGCCTTCATCACAGTATTTAATACATGGAAATCTAATTCTTCTAGGCTTTCACCACAGTATTCATTCCCCGGCACTTAAAATCTCTTGCCCTTTAAAATGTATAGAACTTTTCCAATGCTAAATAAGTATTCATTCCTGAATTCTCTTCTATATTGAATATTTTTTTTTATTTGTATGATTTTATCCTTATCTCTTCAGAGAATATTAATCTGGTTGAACTGAATTCTTATGTTGAAAGTAGGGCAGGAATTTTAGAAGTCCACTATGCACTTTCACTCTGAGTCAGTTTCCTCTTTGGTTGAAACAACGTTCATCTTTTCCTAAAATGGGTATAGATGTTTGCCCAGTTCCTGGAAATGAATTACCCAAAAAGTCTTCAATTATATCAAACTCTTCTAAGCCTTCATCACAGTATTTAATACATAAAAATCTAACTCTTTTAGGCCTTCACCACAGTATTAATTCCCCGCACTTAGTCTCTAGCGGCATGTTACACGGTTACCTTGCAGAATGGTTATAGACAAGTAAAGGTACGAGAGAGGATGGGAGATTATAGGGATTAATTGGTATTGCAAGACAAGTCTTTGTTCTGGCTCCCCAGCGTTCCTACAAACACTTGTTCTATCTAGTACTATCTGGAAGCTTTACAGCTGGAGTGTGGCTAGTCTCCTGGCATCAAAGAACATTAGTATTAATTTTGATGATGCATTAAATATTTGTTTACAAGAAACTTGTTTAATTAAGGAATTTGATTTAGATAAATATTCAGTATTTTGCTGTATGGCAACTTCATCAGTTAAAGGTCATCCAATGAGAGGGGGGTTATGTATTTTATTAAGATAAACTTTCCAATGAAAGGCTACGTAGTTGGTTACTGCTTTACATTATGCTATGGTTATTTATACTTATTTGGGATCAATCAAATTACACACTGTATTAATTCTTACTTTGTAATTATTTTTCTCTTATAATTTTGTGTTTTTTTAAATTTAATTTTCAAACGGTTTTATTAATTTTGCTGGACTAATTTCCAAATTCAGTTCTAATTGTAGGTGGAAACTTTGACACGAGTAGCATCCTCTGCTTAGGGGAAAGGTGGTCTCCTAGAATTAAGCTCTTTTTGGGGTCTCACCTCACCTTGTCTTTCAGACAGAAGTGCAATAATCAATCTGTGCCCTTATTGGTGTCCGCATTGGAGTTAAACATGCCACTAATTAATGGAAGATTTAGAACATGATAATTATATCTGCCAAAAAGTTCACAGCGGTCACTGATAGGCTCCATTTTTATTCTGTACTGTGAGAGTAAATTCATTGCAAACTTAGAAATTGGGCCTAAATCCTAGAGTAATCAGTCCCAGCTTTATGTTACATTCAAGTTAAATGAAACAGAGTTGAGGGATATAATAGGTTACCCTTTTGTGTTAAGATGTCAATCAGATTGCATATACATTTGAAAGGATAATTTAGGTGATGATATAATATCGTTGTTAGAACAAATTTTAAAGGTTATGCCTATTAGTAAAAATATTACTTTTTTGTGTAGATTTATTAAGTTCTCTATTAGAAGTTTTCTCGGTTAGATCATCCTTGTTAAATCTTCCTATTAAATCTTCAAATAAAGCTCTACTAGTCAGAGTTAATAAATACACTAGGGGCCAGATGTATGACCCATTTTTGCATGCGCAAACGGGTTTACGACCCGTTTGCGCATGCAAAAACTAATAGGGCCATGTACAAACCCTATTTAGCGCATCGCAATTTATTTGCGACGCGCTAAATAGGATTTTGGACTCGCAATTAGGAAGGGGCATTCCAAGGGCTTCCCTTCCTAATTGCGACTCGCTACCCTATGTAAGAAAATTTTGCGACCGCAATTGCGGTCGCAAAACACTCACTATTTACCACCCTCTTCAAGAGGGTGGTAATGCACTCGCAAATGGGAAGGAGTCCCCAGGGGACCCCTTCCCTTTTGCAAATGCAGGGGAAATGTGTTTTTTGGGGGCAGGCAGTGGTCCCAGGGACCACTACCTGACCTTAAAAAATGAAACAAAAACGTTTCATTTTTCTTTTTTTTTAAATGCTTCCCGTTTTCCTTTAAACAAAAAGGGCTGCATTGAAAAAAAATACCTGCTTTATTGAAAAGCAGTCCCAGACATGGACGTTTGCTGAGCCCAGCAGGCCACCATACCTGGGAGGGCCAGCCATTCCTAATGGGGTCGCAAATTGCGAGTGCCTCATGAATATTGATATGGAATGCATTTTGCGACCCCATTGGGAATCGCAAACAGTGTCTTTGACACTGTTGTACATGGCATTTAGCGACTTGCTAAATACGACTCGCAATTGAGCACAATTTGCGAGTCGCTAAATGCCTCGGTCGTACATCTGGCCCTAGGTTCCAAAGGAAACTAATTAACAACAATAAGGTGGCGAAGTCATGGTTTTCCCTCCAGTCTGCAGTAACCCATGGAAACATGTATAACTTTCGATATTAGATAGCAAAATGTCTAGGTAAGGACAATACTAAAAAATCTATCCTGTTAAATAAAGAGAACTGGTGCTCCTACTTTGGTTGGTTATATGCTCCTCCAATATGAGATTTTTTTATCTCCTTCCCTTAGTTCAACTCAAATTTAGTCCACTCGGGAAGAGATTATGAATACAATCTTAATATTTGGCTACCTTTTTGCACATATCTCCAGTCCACTGAACAAGACACCACCGAGTGATACCCCTCCTCACCATATACGCAGGTTGTCTTTGCATGTTTTGGGTCATGTCAATCTATGTTCCTGGAATTTTTACGGTCCTGGCAATTGCTTATACCAGTGATGACTAATCGATATGGCAATGATGTTTACCAAACATGTCTTGGCGATGTGCGCATGTCTCTTTTTTCTTTCCCCTCTTGGATGATATGCAAATGTCTTCTGTTTGTTGTTAATTTGAAAATCTAATAAAGACAATTAAAAAAAATAATACAATCTTAAAACTTTGTAATTCAAGATCTCACAGGCTCAATAGTATTCTTGCTAGTATTGTTAAAGCAAATCATTAATTGTGGTCTAAAATCATTAAATCATTTTTTAATTATCTTCTTAAAGCAGATTTGATTCCTCAGTCATGTGAGGGCAGTAACATCATCCCTCTTTAGAAAATTTACCAGAAAGCTATCGTCCAATTGCAATTTTAGACAGAATGTTAAAGATTTTTGCCAAATGTTCATTAAATTAACTGCCTGGGCTAATGCATTGCAGCTTTTACAAGCGGAAAAATCTGGATTTCGTAAGGCTTGCTCTAAGATAGAAGATATTATGTGTTTAACTATGGTGAGTGAGAAATATGTCAGTTATTGGAAAATGAAGTTTTATGTGGCATATTCTTACTTTAGGAGTTCGTTAGGCTTTGTGGCAGAGCAAATCTATGGCATAAACGAGGGTTCTCCAAAGTCTGTCCTAGAGGGCCGGATTAATGCCAGATTATTAAGATAACTACATTTATCTAAATGGAGATATGCTAAAAATATGGCATGGATTCTGCCCTCCTGGACCAGTTTTGGACAACCCTGGCATAAACTAGTGAAATTAGGTATTCCAATTGAGCTTCTACATCTGTTGATGAATCTTCATTCAGAAAATTGGCTAAAAGTCCTATTGTATTTCGGTAATGGGTATACCGTTAATAAAAGGGCGAATAACAGCTTAAAACAAGGCTGCATAACGCAAAACATAAAGACCATTGAAAGATCCCACTTGTTGTAAACTGTGGAGCCATAATGTGCCCTCCACCTCCTTAAATGCACCAATTTTGAGCTCCGACATTGTCACAAATGATCTAATCCTTGACACCACCAAAAGGTTGTGACTGTTACCCGTCTCTCTGCTGCCAGTGGAAATACAGCTTTTCTTTTGTGTGCAACCTCTTTGAAGATGTCTAGTTGCTGACTGTGTTACTTCAGCTTCTGTTTTCTTTGGTATGTCTGTTGGGGAGTCTCTTTGTGATTTGTGTAAGAACCACGATGACTAAGAAGAATGGGTAAGGCTTTTATTGAGAGCAAGCTGGTAACAACCACTTGCCACAGGTAACTCCGTCAACTGTCGTTCCCCCACTCCCTCAAACCCCACGTTCCAGAACTTGTGGCATTCTGTTACCTATACACAGGTAACCAGGATACCACATCTCCCTTCTTTACACAACCAACAAAGCTTACAACATAACACAAAGTATACTCTACGTAGCTCTGCATTAAATGATAACAAAATGGAAAGAAAAGAAAGGTAAGTCATTTGTGTGTGAATGGGAAGAAACATCCCCATAAATTGTCTTTAAGATGTAATCCCAACAAACAATAACTAAGCAGGACTGGGTAAAGTACTATAAGCATACAATACACATAGTGATGGTATAAGCATGCAAATGTCCCACACCCCCTTTTCCCAAACAAATTTACATTATGAAATTATCATAATTTCTTGGGAAGTACTAAAAGTTTTCCCACACGTGTTGCATTTGCACCATTACTCCGTACTACAGACTCATACAGAATCATAGGGTTCACTTCTAAAACGTCCGCTTGCTTCCCCCAATGCAGAAGCAGTTACCACCCCTTTTTCATTTGTCACCTCTTCCCACATCCAATCCATGGATGAAGGAATGGCGAGGTCAGCCAGGGGGCTACAACTTTTGTTGAACTAATTTGTACATTTCATGGAGGACCTGGACCTGTTGGTTAATCATAGTAAATCATTTGTTATGCAGGTGGGACCTCGCACAGCTAAGCCGTACGTTTTAAAGATAGGAACCTCGTCAATCCCTAAGACAAACGTTTTCTCCTACCTGGGAGTAGTGTTCGATGACGCCCTGAGCTGGTGTCCCTTGATCACTCATAAGAAGGGGGACCTGGTCAGAGCGACCGCTGCTGTTTTTAACTTTGCTTCCAGAGTTGGGGTAAAACCAATAGGGGCCCTTTTGAAGATATATAGAGCTAAATGTATTGCAAAAGTCAGTTATGGGAGCGAGATATGGGGACACACTGGGCCGGAGTCCTTGAAAATTGTTGAAAACACTTTCCTGAGACGGGTGCTCTCATTACCGCAGAGCGTCCCGTCTTATGTTGTACATGAAGAATTGGGGATGGCTTATTTATCAGATGACCTGGCTCTTCGCCCTCTAGCACTGTGGACAAAGATTTGGGCCAAGAAGGATAATGCCCTCAGTAAGGCTATTTTAAAGGACTGTCTCTCCCTTGACCATGTTAACCGTATCCGCTGGCTAAAGTATGTAAGAGAAGGCCTACGTAGCTTGGGAAGGGCGGATTTATATGACAACCCGGAAGGTACATGTAAGAGGGATCTCACCTGGCTAAAAGAGTGGTTCTTCAGAAGGCGTCAATGTGACAGAGAGGAAATAGAGCTGAGAAAGCCCAGTGTGCGCAGGTATACTATACTAAAAACTGTGTCAACTATTGAACCATATCTCTTAGGGGTTAAAAGTAACCATGACCGCTTCCTATTGACCAGATTTCAACTTGATCTTTTCCACTTTTCTTTGGTCCAACCACATGGGGTTCATAGAGGGCAGTGTCTCATGCCCTGTGGCTGCGACGGTCAGTCTCCACAGGACATGTTGCACTTTTTAATATTTTGTAGTTTTTATGAGGTTCCCAGAAAGCTTTTTATTATTCCTATTCTTAAAAAGGCCTGTTTTAGGAGGGTGAGACCTGCTTTTATCTTTTTACAACTCCTCTCAGATGATACTGTTTTGCATACGCTTAGCTTCCTAAAGGCTGCTATTAGGCTCAGGTCGTCACACTTCACTAGGGAAAACCCAAAATCAACCACCGGACCTGGGTCAATATCAGTACAAAAAAAAAAAACAGGCGGTCCCAGTGGAAAGCCTAATCAACAGATATCACATCACCCATTTCATTAGTTTAAAGGAAAGAAAAACAATTTTGAAAGTTCACTTCACTTTTTATCATTGCATTATTTAGTCATGCATCATAAACGAACATATGCATAAGTGCTCCGGGTAGGGAAGTGCTCAAAGAAGGTGCTCGTTGTGAGGGATTCAGAAGCGTGATAGAGGGGAGTGTATATACAGTATTCACAGTGTCTTTTAAGAGAAGACCTGTCTGATAGCCAATGAGGCCACAAAGCATCTACATATACAATCAGTTATTTGAATACAGTAACACAATTACTGTTATATGACATAATCAGTACAGGCATTAAAATACAGTCGACGTTTCGACCCCATCAAATAGTAAGGTGCATTGAGTCCTTAAACCGGGGTCTTCTTCAGGACAGGGGGAGACACCTAAGGTTTGTACATAAGGTAAAAAGAAAACCTAAATCAATATGGGCGATGGACATATACTGAAACATACTAACTAAGTAGGGTCAATGAATGATCACCTTATATCCAACCGATTATTGCGGTGGAATCACAATGCGGATGTGGGCCAATAGGCTCCTATGGCGGAGGTGTAAAAAGACGCAAACCAGTCCCGTCCGTGGACTGCTTGAGCCTAAAAAATGGAAAATTCTAATGTTAACATGAGGGCTAATTTTGATTGATATACATTGCCCATGATCGAATTATACATACAAAAGGGTCAGTAAATCGACAACAGGTATGACCTCGAGAGAGAATAAATCACGATGTATCTGAGGGGGGAGGAGAGGAAATAATTAAAATAAGAAAAACACAGGGCCTCCTAATGGCCCGGTTTCGCTGAGTACTATTAGCGCTGACGAGAAAGATTCGTACCTCGTACAGAAATGTGAGACAAGTGTCCTGACGGCCAGCCGGCTAACGTCAAGTAGATTTCAATCCAATATGGTCTAAACGGTGAAAGGTTTTGAATAAATCAAGTTTCTACAGGAAAGAAGGAAGAGGGAGCGTATTAGAGAGTCAGCCAGCGTAAATTACTTCTCCTGCTCTAAAAAGTCTGCGTGCGTTCAGGAGCACATACCTTGGTTCAGCGCGTTCCTGTCGCGTCTTGATGGGTCATTGGCAAGAGCGCATCTGAAAATAGAAGTGGAGAGACGTGGCGTGCACGCGGCTGTGCTCACGTCGGAGATACAGTCGCTGAATGCTGCCACCGGTGACCGGAGATTTTAATAGGCATAGAAAAATGACTTACTTGTGTATATGCCTCAAAATAAATAAACAAAGGGAAGAGAACCCTTTGACGGGAATTCTCCAACCGAGGAATTTAATTATTATAATAATGGACTCTTAATTAGCACTGGATGTGAAATCACGATGGTGATATAGAAAGAAGACCTCACAGGGCTGCTGAAGGTCTTGTAAAATAAGAAGATATTCTAAACATCACAAACAAATACCGCGTTGGTCAATGCGGTATCTTCTGTAATCTCTCGTTTGAGATCTGCAATCTCCTTCTGCAGTTTTTCCACATGTTCAAGGGCTGTTTCCACTCCTAACACCATCCAGTGGCATGAGCAGTTGTTGGCTACAAAACTGAAGTTCTCCTTGAACTTAGGTATATCTACAAAAATCGCCAGCTCATTCTTGGACTTGGACTTTTATTGCTGCGTTTCTCATTTTGTTTTCATCTTCATTTGAGTTAGAAACCTTCCCTACCACTTCCCCTTCATTATTGCTCTTCAAAGCCGCTTTGGCACATCTTTTGAAGGTTTCTGCTTTCTTAATGATTGATATTTCTTTCAAAGGGGAATCACCACACACCCACAATTTCTCCTGAATTCCCACATTGTAGGAGTGCCTCACCATCTGATCCCAGATGAGGTCATCGTGCAAGGCACCAAAGTTACATGTGACTGCAGTTTCTCTAATGCTGCAGCGTAATCTTCCACTGACCTAGTCTTCATCTGTTTCCTTGGAAAAATGTGTACCTGTCAATCGCTGCGCTGACAGTAGGATGGTAGTGTATGTCTAAATCTTCTAATGCATCTTTGAAAACATCTGCACCTACTGTAGGCCTAACTCTCTTTTCCATTTGAGCGTACACACGCAAACCCTCCTGACCCAAACTATGTAATAGGATCTTTTTCTTCCTGGAAGATGTGAAATCTTCATCATTCTCCACCTCCAAAGCTGACACATATTTTAAAAAGTATTCCTTCCAATCAGGCCACTTTAATAAGGGGTCTCCTGGACGAGGTAGAAATGGAACTGGTGGTGTGAGGCCCCAATTTTGCAAACTCATAATGACAGAAAAAGAAAACCCCAGAAAAAAATAACCAAACAAAATACCTATTCAGATAATACCGTTCTCCAATACAGATGTTTCCAATAGTTCTTAGTACATCTCCCCTTGAATTTCTGTAAGTATCTGATGCCTTCAACCCTCACTAAGGTGTGCATATCACTGTGATATGCAAAGTATACACTAAATTACAGGTCATTCAGAAGGTGTGAGAAACACACACACAAAAATGTGAACTTAACCTTGGGGTGTACGAATCACCGGATCAGCACACTAGCATGAACCTATTAACAACTCCAAAGTACACGTTAAGCGGAATTACAGGTAATTCGGAAGGTGTGTGGATCACCCTGAACCGCATGCAAGAAAGTGTGAACTCAATCTTGAGGTGTGCAAATCACCAGATCAACACACTGGTATAACAACCACTTACTAATTCCAAGCGGTTTCCACCTTGATAAGGTGTGCGCTTCGCTGATGTGTGTGCAACACCACAGGACTCTGTAGTATCCTCAGGTTATGTCTTTATGTTCCCTTTCATCTTTCAACTAGCTGCTCAGCCAGTGTGAGTGTTCCGTGTAGAATGTTAGTGTGATTGACATGAGTGGAATGTTTGGGTGCCTGGTGTGAGTGTTGTCAGTTGGGAGATGGGCTGAGCAGCTAGTGGGCTGCTCCTGGTGGGGCTTGCTGTAACTTCTACTTATGGACTTAATAAACTACATCAAACTCAACTCGGCTACCTCTTCTATGTCACCTGAACACGTGGGGCTAGCCCACTACAGACTCCCGCTGCCAGAATCGGGTGTGAGCATCACCAAAATGCACGTCGCCGAGACTTCCCGCTTTTAAGGCTGAACCGCTTCCCTGATGCAGCTTACACTTTGAATATACTGATCCAAAATGGCGCTGACGTGCATGACGAAGTGATGTTGCTACGTCGGACAAGTCCTCCTCATTTGACGTCGACCAGTGCTGATGCACTTCACAGGTTCTGGAATGCTCTGCGGCGATGCTCGCATGGACTTGCGGTGAGCCCTACACGTGCCTCGTGTCCAACAGCTGATTTGCCGTAATTCCTTCAAAAATCACCAAAATTGCCTCACCACTTTGCAAGATTCCTTCGGAAACACTACTCCTCCTATGCCCCCACAGAAGTTCCCTCTGTCTGCTCTTCACCATGGGGTGCTTCACTCGGCTGCAAGATCAGGTGGTTCCTAGTATGGATGGTTCACCTGGGTGCCTCCCAGACCGGCTCGTCACCAGTTTGTAAGAACCGCGATGACCAAGAAGAATGTGGTATGCCTTTTATTGAGAGCAAGCTGGTGACACCCACTTGTCAACTGTTGTTCCCCCGCTCCCTCAATGCCCACGTTCCAGAACTAGTGGCATCCTGTTACCTAGACACAGCTAACCAGGATACCATCATTAGTTTTGCATTTGTCACAGTTTTACTTTACCCTTACCAATGGCATAGCAGGGTGCCATTGGCCCCATTTCCACTGTTGACTAGATAACCATAGTTTTGTACAGTAGGGCTCTCTTGCTCCGGGCTGGAAGTTACTGGATATGCTGCATCAATGATAGTTATGCCCATGACCCTAACTTCTGTATTTCATGTATGTGAGACAGTCTCTTCTTATGAGTGTAGTTGCAGCCAACTCTGTTTTCTGTTAATTCTTTGTGAGGGCATGTTGTGACTGACAATAGATATGAAAATGTGCATCTGCATCCACTGTTGTCTGTCAGGGTGTCTGTGATATGTGAGTGGAAAAGCAGCAGCTTTTTTCTCTTTGTATTCTGTGCAGGGACATCTAGTTGCATATTGTAGTACTGTGCACTTTACTCTTCAAGCATTCTGCAGGAGGACATCCCGCGGAAATACAGCCATTCTTCTCTGTATAATCTCTGTGCAGAAGGCTACTTTTCGGCTGTGGATTCTGTGTTTTTGGAAGGCAGCATAGACCCAACAGTTCTTGAAATGACGCATTACATAAGCAGATTGTTGAAGACATTAGGCGCTCTAAAGTATAACATAACTTACTTAACACACTTTGGTTCCAGTGAAATGAGCCAAATTCTGTTTATGTACCTCTTCTCATTGTTGCAGTTCTGGTTTGAATAGTGTGCCACTCACACTGTAAGTTCAGAGATCCTACCACTTTAGTACTCCATGGGTTTAGTATCACATATGCAGCAATTGTATTTCTAGGAGAATCTGTGCTACTGTACAATTGTAAAAACCAAACGAGAGAGCAAGGACCAAATACTGGGACCGTCCCTGTCCCTGAGTACTTATTTTATGAACAACGTGGACGAACCCAATACAGACGACTCTGTAACACTTATAGTGCTGGGCACCACATAGGTTTGTAAGAAGAACCCTCACCCACCAACCTAGTTGGTGGCATGCTTCATCATTGGGTTCCCAGCTGGGTAGCCGAATGCTACCCAGCTGTGCTACAACGCCTGATTACAGCGGAGCGGGATTTTGTGATGGTGTGTGGTGAAGTGGTGAGATTTAAAAATATCTCTGGGAATCCTTACTGACCAATTTTTTTATTCCCAGCGGCCCAGGATATATTAAAAACAAAGGTAAGGATAAACATGAAGATTAACAATTGGTCTTCATTATCCTGCTGGTCAACATGTTTCAGCCTCTATGAAAAATTGTGGAGGCTTTCTTCAGGACCACATTAAAGTGAAATAATGTTAAGTGAAAAAAGTGCAGGTGGCAAAAATAAGCCACGTGTATCTTTTTTGCAGCACACACGCTAAGGTGTGCTGTGCATGCTGTGGTTAGACCGTACTTACGGACCCACTGCTAGAATAAAACCTGTAAGACAAAAATGAAAAGTAAAAGGACAAACAACAAACATTTAAAAACGTGATTAGTGTCATTTACTCTTCTATTCTTTAATCCAGCATTTACCCCTATGCATGGTGGCCAAGGGCACTTGTTAGAGTCGATCAATCACGTGTGTCAACACTCATACTTCAGACATGCCACACATTTTTCGGTATGCACCAAATCATGCATGTGATTTCTTGTGGGCATGCATGGCTATATTTGTTTTGCATATTGGTGACTGGTTATTCCCTATGTCACTCAGTTTATATTTTTGATATCGAAATGGCCAGGCCATTGTGCCTCGTGCAACATGGCTTCTAGCATGAACTATCAAACAATTCAGTGATAGTTACAAGTTGTGCGCAAGTAAAATTCTTTGCGTGCATATATTCTAATTGTGTCATATAGTTATAATTACATATGCTACGTGATTCTCGTAGCTTTTCAGATCCCGGGAGGAGCGTACACCTTTAGTCACACACTGTTAAGAAAGTAATTGAGACCGAAAAACAACTATTAGTGTCAGCAAGTAGTTTTCGGTGTTTAAATGAGGCTGATAGCCCCTGTCTGGTAACGCGCTTAGAGTTTAGTAGATGCCAGCCCTTTGAAATAGACAAAAAGACCTTACTTCGTCAAGGTAGTGCGCCCGCTGCCACACCTACTCCGGTCTCCTCGGGATCGCAATGATACCCGTGTGGGGGACCGGCGTTGTTTAAAGTGAGTATTGCGGGAAACTTTGGGGGCGGAGATCACGGGCATACATGCATGCCCACAAGAAATCACATGCATGATTTGGTGCATACCGAAAAATGTGTGGCATGTCTGAAGTATGAGTGTTGACACACGTGATTGATCGACTCTAACAAGTGCCCTTGGCCACCATGTATAGGGGTAAATGCTGAATTAAAGAATAGAAGAGTAAATGACACTAATCCCGTTTTTAAATGTTTGTTGTTTGTCCTTTTTACTTTTGTCTTACAGGTTTTATTCTAGCAGTGGGTCCGTAAGTACGGTCTAACCACAGCAAGCACAGCACACCTTAGCGTGTGTGCTGCAAAAAAGATACACGTGGCTTATTTTTGCCACTTGCACTTTTTTCACTTAACACTATTTCACTTTAATGTGGTCCTGAAGAAAGCCTCCACAATTTTTCATAGAGGCTGAAACATGTTGACCAGCAGGATAATGAAGACCAATTGTTAATCTTCATGTTTATCCTTACCTTTGTTTTATATATATGCTGGGCCGCTGGTAATAAAAAAAATTGGTCAGTAAGGATTCCCAGAGATATTTTTAAATCTCACCACTTCACCACACACCATCACAAAATCCTGCTCCACTGTAATCAGGCGTTGTAGCACAGCTGTGGTAGCATTCGGCTATCCAGCTGGGAACCCAATGATGAAGCATGCCACCAACTAGGTTGGTGGGTGAGGGCTCTTCTTACAAACCTATGTGGTGCCCAGCACTATAAGTATTACAGAGTCGTCTGTATTGGGTTCGTCCTACTGTACAATTGTACATTGGGAAACGTACAGTGATAACGCCACACTAAAACCATACTTTTAGAGACAAGCCAACAACAGGACAACGCTTTTGAGTAGATGAGAGTACAAAAGTGATAACAATTCACATGTTCATAGCAATAGGGTCCAAAAAGCAGAACAATTCACGAGTTCATAGCAATAAGGTCCAAAAATCAGATGCAGATAGGATTTATCAGAGCTCCATCCAGGAACAGTTTCTTCTGCTCTTGGAATCTGGATGTGGAGCACCCATGTGTGGAAATATTATATTCACTTAAAAACCACAGTTAAAGTGCAGTTATACCCAACTGGCATATTTAATTTACCTTGGTTGTGCATTAAAATAGAAAACACACTGAAATTGTAGGTAATGATTAGGACCACAAACTCACACACCAGCCATGCAAACAATAGTTTGCACATCAAAGGTATTGTTCTTGACCTCATCCTGGATGTGACAAATTCAATTACAAATGTCCTAAATAATCTTCCAGATGAGATTACATAGCACTTTACCCTTAACACTTCGAATGAGATGATTATGAATGTAGAATTACTTAGTGGTGTGTTGTTATTTAATTATGTTGCTCTTTTAGGTGTTGCATCTAATCCCACCAAATGATGGAAGCTGCCAAAGTACTCTGCAGGCATTCTAGTTGAATTGCTGCCAGAGACCTGCAATTTACACCTTGTTTAAGAGAGTCTGACTAGTGTCCTCTTTTGTTCACAGTGAGGGGGGTATTAAAGGGTGGAGGCACTGGGGACACTGCCGCTACCTCGAGGAGAACAACATCCTGGACCCTTCCCAGTCCGGCTTCCGCAGCAACCACAGCACCGAAACCGCCCTCATCGCCGCCACCGATGACATCAGGACCCTGCTAGACAACGGAGAAACAGCAGCCCTCATCCTCCTGGACCTATCAGCCGCCTTCGACATGGTCTGCCACCACACACTACGAACACGCCTTCACGACGCCGGGATCCAAGAGAAGGCCCTGGACTGGACCACATCCTTCCTTTCCGGCAGAACACAAAGCGTCCGCCTCGCCCCCTTCCGATCCAAGGCCACCAAGATCATCTGCGGCGCACCCCAAGGCTCCTCCCTCAGACCAACGCTGTTCAACATCTACATGGCACCCCTCGCCCACGTCGCCCGACAGCACAACCTCAACATCATCTCCTACGCCGACGACACCCAGCTGATCCTCTCCCTCACCAAAGACCCTCACACTGCCAAAGCCCACCTCCACGAAGGAATGAAGGCCATCGCCGAATGGATGAGGACCAGCCGCCTGAAGCTGAACTCGGACAAGACGGAGGTCCTCATCCTTGGTTCCAACCCTTCAGCCTGGGACGACTCCTGGTGGCCAACATCACTGGGAACAGCCCCGCCACCCACCGACCACGTACGCAACCTAGGGGTCATCCTCGACCCCACCCTCTCCATGACTAAGCAGGTCAACGCCGTTTCCTCATCCTGCTTCAACATCCTCCGAATGCTCCGCAGATCTTCAAGTGGATCCCCACCGAAACAAGAAAAACAGTCACCCAGGCCCTCGTCACCAGCAGGCTGGACTACGGAAACGCCCTCTACGCAGGAACGACGGCTAAGCTCCTGAGACGGCTGCAACGCATCCAGAACGCCTCTGCACGTCTTATCCTCGACATCCCCGACGCAGCCACATCACACCCCACCTGAGAGACCTGCACTGGCTCCCTGTCAACAAGAGGATAACCTTCAAGCTCCTCACCCACGCACACAAAGCACTCCACAACTCCGGACCAGCCTACCTCAACAGACGACTCAGCTTCTACACCCCCACCCGCCAGCTCCGCTCGACCAGCCTCGCCACAGTCCCCCGCATCCGGAAAAACGACCGCCGGCGGCAGATCCTTCTCCCACCTCGCCGCCAAGACCTGGAACACCCTCCCCACCAACCTCCGACAGACCCAAGACCTACTGGCCTTCAGAAGACTCCTCAAGACCTGGCTCTTCGATCAGTAGCAGCACCACCCCCCTCTTGGCTATCTATGCCACATGTCTCTCACTACATGGTTTCCCGTTTGGTATGTCATGCCCATTAGTCTTGGGTATTTCATGCATTTTATGCTAGTGATGTGCCCTTTAGATATTCACTTTTTAGAAATTACCGGCTGCCTCAATTCTGTACCTTTTGAAGCTATGATGTTTGAATAGCTACAATTTTATGTGTCACGCACAGCACTTTATACTGCACTAGCACTTTTATTTTAGCACCTTAATTCCTCATGGCAGACTTTGCAATTTTTAATGGTAATTTGCAGTAGCAGAGATGTGATGAATCTTAATTGTACTGTTACTATTTATTACCCATACAATTTTTGGCCACTTGGCTTCATGTTTAGAATTTGATTAGCATTTACTATCTATGTTACTATAGTAGGCATTTAGTTGCATTAATATGTACTTGTTGCAAATGCCCATTTTTGCGCAGTATAGTATGCCTTCTATGTCTGTCGTTATAGGAGGAGTGGCTAATTGTATAGCACGTTATTATTTAAGACACGTCAACACACTGGCACGTCATGTGATCAAGACCGGGGTAACCCGGTCGAAACGCGTCATGCAGTGGAGATCCTCTGATCAATAAAGCACCTATCTCACTGAAAGCTGTTTGTGGTCTGTACCTGATTTCCTGTTCGTAAGGAACTTGGCCCAGGATTTGCAAGCATATATATATATATATATATATATATATATATATATATATACACATACATACATACATCTCCTTTGGGCGTTCTCCTCACAAACACCAAATCCAGCGGCACACGGTCGAAAAACTGCAACACTCCTCCCCGGTCAGTTTTTGTTTATTCAATTAATTTATTCTTCTTCAAGGCATATACACAGTCCTATTCCATCTCTCAGAATGGACCGACGCGTTTCGGCGGATTGCCTTCTACTGGGACATGCTATTTATTACCATTGTTGAGTGTGGGGAGGAACCATGGCTCCATTTCAGAATTTCGTCATAATGAAGTAGAACAGTTGGGCATTGTGCTCAATGCCCAACTGCACATCAACTTGCACATCAATTTGTTGAAAGTTGTTCTCAGCTCCATTTAGTTGCTCAACAACATATTCGTTCATGCTAAGACCCTGTCTGGTCAAATTATGTACTTATTAAATAATTCTTTGATTACCTCTTCTCTGATCCCAGGACTTCACTGGTTACCTGCAGAAGCACGATGGGGTATTGACAGAGCTGGAGAAGGCCACTAAGCGACTGAAAAAGCTGGAGTCTGTGTACAAGGAGTTTGAACTACAGAAGGTTTGCTACCTGCCACTCAATACATTTCTACTGAAGCCCATCCAAAGGCTTATGCACTATAAGCTGATCCTGGGAAGACTGTGCAGGCATTACCAAAAAGAGCACCGAGACTATGCAGACTGCATGGGTGAGCACTGAAATGTATTTGGGAGAAAGAAGTTGCTAATGTTACCCAATTTACAGTAGCACTAATTTAAAACCCATCTCCTTTTTGGCCATCTTTGATAGGCTTAACCTTGGAACTATACTTGAGATATTTAGTTTAAATTACTCTAAAATGTGCATGCTAGGAGGCATTTTAATGGTTTGTGTTGCGTCAAATGGTTGTGAAAATCACAGTTCTCATCTGTGCTGTGAATACCATTTTTCTACTCCTCAGGCACATTCATAAAAAGTTGATGTTTTATCTAAACATAAGATGGTCAACTCCAATACCACAACCCCACTTAAATGCTAATGTTATTAACCCCTGAACTGCTGGGGCTACTCCCACCCCTAACGCACCCCTCATGGTTGAGCCCTTATTTATATTTATTTTTTTAAAACATCTGTTATTGAATTTTAGATTTTGTTGCACTTACACACAGTTACGTATACAATGTTCCCGCAGTTTTGCAGAAGGTTAGCAGCATTAGATCACTCTAAAGATTTGTTACATTCATGGTTTAACTTTGCCGCATCTGTCCATGTATTGTGTCATTCCAGCAGGTTTTTTCAATGTCCATAGTTAATATCAGCTTGGTTTTTTGCCCTTATTAGACTCTCTCAAACAGATGTTTATCATAACCAGTTTTAACAGAAATAACAATAACTTCTGAGCAATTGTCAGCGACTTCCCTTCAGTGCATATTATGAGATATCTGACATGCGAATCCCACTTTGGATTTCGTGGTACTATATCAACTAAGCAGGCATTGCGTTGTGAGTACTGTGTATAGCTAGCTGTTGACAAGCATTTTCCAGCAGTTTTGGATCTTAGGGGGATGGGATGTATCGTAGCTATGTTGAGTAAGTTGCAGTTAGCCGATGCAGCGCTCTTGTTGGGTGGGTACGTATTGTGTGCATGATGCTGTGGGACGCATCTACAGGTCCTACCTTAGTACAGCCCATCACCCACTACCGTGATGCCACGGGCACAACAATGAGTGGGGATGGGGGGGGCTGGGCATTGCAGATCATCCGTGCAGCAGGAGGAGCGTGCGTCTGTGACCCCTCGTCATGGCTGGCAGTCACCAGGTGTAGTCGGGGCAGGAGTCTCCACGCTGTCTGTCCATAGCCCTTGAAACTCTTGTAGTATGGCTTCCCAGTTTGTTGCGATAGGTTCTTTACGAAGGCCACGGATGTCTTCTACTCAAAGCGCTTTGCCTTCCGCCCTGGCCCACACCAGCAGTGATTGACGCCACGCTGATACTACAGGGGGATCCGGTTTCTTCCAGTTTTTTGTAATTAGTCATTTGGCAGCCAGCATGCCTAAGTCAAGGAAGCGAGAAGTGACCTTTAGCTTCTTGCATCTAGGGTAGAGGTGTAATATACACTCCTCCCAAGTGTATTGCAAACAGCGGCCCGTAGACGTCACTAGGGCACCGCAAACTTGATGCCAGTAAGTGTGTAAGGATGGACAGGCCCACAACATGTGTAGTAAGTCAGCTCCTGGGCGCTGACATCTGGGGCACTCTGTGTCTGTTCTCCTAAAGAGCTTGTTGATTTTTTCTGGAGTAAGGTAGGCCCTCTGGACTATATAATGTTGGATACATCTAAAACGTGAGTTACGCTGGATGTGTATGGGGCTGAGCAACGCCTCTGTCCACTCCTTGTCTGTAAAAGGGTGCCCCCTGTCTGTCTCCCACTTCTGTCTCACAGGTGTCATTGATAACGCCGTGTGGATTCGGAACGATTCTGCAAATCATCTGGTAAGGTGTCAACCACTACCCATAACATGCAAATATTGTATGGTAAGGTGTGTAGGTCGTTCTGCACTCATGTCTCCCCATTTATCTCTGAGTGCTGCTAGAAGAGAGTGATATTGTAAAAAATGACCAGGCGGTAGGCCATTCGCATCTGCCAGCATCTCTTATGGTAGAAGCACCCCTTCTTGGTAAAGATCTCCTAGTGTTTGCACTCCAGAAGTTAGCCAGGTCACTAGTTCTGCAGTGGCCTCTTAGCCGCCTCAGCGAGGTGTACCCTGCAGTGACAAAGCCGAAGCGTACGGAATTGTGCGCATGTTATATACAAACTTCTCTGATAAGCTTTGTACGTGACCTTAAGCAGTAGCTGCTCAGGCTATTTGCAACTGGCGCATGGGTGGAATGTGCAGAGTATGTCATTGAGGGACCGAGGTGAGCCCTCTGTGGCAGTATCAGACAGTTGTAGCCCCGCCGTCCACTTCGCCACCCTTGAAGTTGCGATGCCAGATAATATTGTTCCATATTTATTGGTCAGGAGGTAAAGTTTCGCAAGAGCTACTCGACAGCGGGATTCATTCCAGATAAACCCCCTCATCACGGTTTCGAATCTCCTGAAATGGGCTGGTGCCACGTATATGGGAAGATTAGTAAAGTAATACAGCAATTTGGGGAGCACCACCATCTTTAATAGTGCAATTTGGCCCACAACTGACAGTGGGAGAGTGCGCCAGAAGGAAATTTGCGAACGCAGCGCTGTAATTGCTCTCCCTAAATTGCCCTCTAGCAGGTCTTCCTGTTGATGATAAATACGGATTCCTAGGTATCGAACCGTATCAGGCTGCCAGGGAATGCACCCATCATTGTACCGGAGTACAGGGTCTGTGCCCCCCTGGCTAAAAGGGTACAGGCAGGATTTGTTCCAGTTGATCCTCAGCCCTGATAATGCAGCAATAGTCGAGAGTATGTGAGTTAGTGTAGGCGGAAGGGAGCGTATGCCTGTGAGGTAGACCATGATATCTTCCGCATACAGAGACACTGCGTACGTGCCATCACCGAGGGGAATACCCCACTCCATGCCCTGCAATCTGAGTATTACCACTAGTGGCTCTACTACCCAAGCAAATAACAGTGGGGATAGGGGGCATCCCTGCCGGGTGCCGCACCCGATCGGTATGGGTTTGGAGATGTAGTAGCCTGTCTTCACTCTAGCTGTTGGTTGCGTGTACAATAGCTGAACCAGGCGGAGGAATCGGCACATAATTCCAAATTTGTTAAGTACCAAAAAGAGGTAGTCCCACTCCATTGAATCAAACGCCTTTTCCACGTCCAAGACCAGGCAGCTGGAGTGCGGCCAACACCGGGGAGAGTAGGTGGCTACTCTAAAGAAGCGCCGGAGATTCAATGACGTATTACCGGCTGGACAAAGCCATTCTTATCAGGTCCCACCAGTGCCGGCACCAGTGGGGCCTGACGATTAGCGAGCACCTTAGCCAATATTTTGTTGTCCGTGTTGAGCAAGGCTAACAAACGAGCCGGGCTCGGTCGGGTCTTTGTCTGGCTTGGGCAGGGAGACGAGTAGGGCCTCCCACATTGAGGGGGGAAGAGAGCCTGTGTCTAGCGCGGCATTGTATAACTGCTGCAGATGCGGCGTTACTGCATGCGCATAAGCTTTGTAATAGGCAGGCCGTCTGTGCCCGGGGTTTTGCTTGTGGCTAATCCCGGATTGCCACCCCAATCACCATGGAAGTGATGGGTTCCTCCAACTCTAAAATTTGTGCCTGGTCCAGGACCGGAAGCGTGACCCGGGAAAGAATGGCAGTTAATTGTGTATCGTTGAATGTGTTTCTTGATGTGTATAGGGCCTTATAATAGCGCGTCAGTTCCGCGTGTATTTCAGCTTGTGTGTGGAGTAGCCGACCTGCGACATCTCGGAGGGCGGATACAGGTTGCGATATCTGCTCTTGTCGTATGACCCATGCTAGAAGATGGACCGCACGATCTGAGTGCGCATGTACTCTGGCTGAGTGCGCTGCATAATTTACGCATCTACGGCGATCCAATAATTCTGCCAGTTCACCATGTTTCGCTTCAAGAGACACAATACTATCTGGATTAGCTGCCCAATTCGCCTCCAAATGCATATGCTCCCTCTCTCTCTGCCCTCCCCACCGCTACCTCCAGGTGCCTGCGGATGTCCCAGTTGATACCCAGGCATCTACCCCTGATGGTCAGCTTAAACGCCTCCCATTCCGTGAGCGTGTTTCCTGCCGACCCCTCATTAAGTTCAAAGTATTCAGCCGTAGCTGCACCCTCTGCTTCCCGAAATGATGCGTCCTCCAGGGCCGACGGTTGAAGGCGCCATGTGGGTATCACTAGACGAGGCACCTCCCATTTTAGGCGTAGCAGCAGGGGGTTGTGGTCAGAGTGTGTGCGACCAAGGTACTCTGCACGCTCTATCATGGGGTGAAATGCCGGGGAACCCACTATTTGATCAATGCGCACATGTAGGCCATGTGGGGCTGAGTAATAAGAGTATGTTCTTGTGTTGGGATACCGTGTCCGCCACAAGTCTACCAGTGATGCATCCAGTCTCTTAGTGCCCGAGCGTTAGTCAGGGAGTGTGTGCCAGGTAGCGGAGGGAAGGATCGCTCTAATGTTGTCAATGACGGCATTGTAGTCTCTCCCTATCAGCCATGGAAGACCGCTTCACCCCACAGTCGAGAGAGAGCAGAGAAACAATGCCTGGTCAATATTAGGGGCATATACCACTCCCAGTACCAGCGGTATACCTTTTAGATGGGCTTTTATTAATACATATCTCCCGTTTGGGTCTGTTTTGACCTCCTCCGCTGCAAGCGGGGTCCCTGCCTTTACCCAGATTAACGCTCCTCTTGCATATGAGGAGAAGCCAGTAGCGTAAACCTGCCCCCACCAACTGCATCGCATGGGCTCCGCCTCCAGGAGAGTCAGGTGAGTCTCCTGTAAAAGAGCAATGTGGGTGGACCTGCGCTTGAGGTAGGAGTAGACGGAGTATCGCTGTGCAGGTGTATGCATGCCCCTCACGTCCCATGTTATTATAGTTGCGTGTGACATTGTCACTGTAGCAGCATGTGATTCGCGCTCTCCCACCCCCCCTGCCCAGTAGCCGCATGTCTGCCCAAGTATGTTGTGTGCGTGGGGGGGGATCACAGTATCTAGGACAATATTGCTCAGTAACTAGATAGCTAACACTACAACTAGTAAAACACAACTTATGCAACAATAATGGAGCAGATATGTAACAGGGATCTGCCCAAACTGGTGTATCACCTTGTGGTAACAAACGTACTCCCCCATTCATGGTTGGCTTGATACGCATATCCTGCGAATGATGGGGGCTGAGGTCCACTACGTCCCTGTGTCCATTTGACTGGATAGGCCGTTGGCCAGTAAGGCTTCCTGTGGTCTCACGCTTCGGTGTGACATCAGTATGTGTTAACAGCTGAACCCCTCCCAACGTGTGGTTCCCAGCTAGTGTTGGCTGCAGGGGAGAGGGGGAAATGGAAAGGAGGGGGGCCCCCACCTCAGCCCCATGCCCTCGGGCAATGCAGAATGGGAGTCTGTAGTTAGCCATGTCTTGAGGGATAGTTCTAAAGGTGTGGCCTATGAGGTCAGATAATTCGATCAGCTGTCTGTGGCGTCACCTCTGGTGGTGTCGATGTGTCAGTCTCTGAAGTATGTTCTATTATAGAGTTCTCTTCACTTGTGGTCATTGTCAAGGTCCGAGGTGTGATGTTCGGTGTGCAGTGCTGCCGCGGTACGTATGACATTTCTTCGCTCTGAAATCATTTGCTCTAAATTAGGCACCGCCACCAGTTGTTCGTTCTGATTGATGCGTCTCCGCCTGCGGCAATTGCGTAGCCGCATAGCCCCAGGACCTCTCTCCACGGCAGCGGGCCGCATCACTGCCGCTGCATGGCCCGCCTGTTCCATCCAGTCCCGCGCATCTTCCTGGTCGTCGAAGAAACGAGTATTGCCATTGTCCACCACACGAAGTCGTGCAGGGAAGAGCAGCGTGTATCGCATGTTCAGTTCACACAGTCAGCGTTTAACTGTCAGAAAAGAGTGTAGTTGTTTCTGGACCGCTAAGGTGTAATCCGGGAAACTCATCAATACCTCACTGTTCACTTTGATCTCTTGCCTACGTGGCGCTTCGCGTATGATACTGTCTCAGTCCCTGTAGTTAGGCAGTCAAAACAGAAATGGTCTGGGGCTGGCTCCTGGTGGTGGTTTCCGCGCTGGCACCCGATGCGCCCTCTCGACCACAAATTGCGCAGACAAGTCTGTTTGGGGTATCCATTTGCGTAGCCAGCTCTCGGTAAACTTCACAACATCAGGGCCCTTGGTCCCTTCTGGCAGTCCAATTACGTGTATATTATTGCGGCGTGATCTGCCTTTCGCGTCTTCCACTCTGTCTTCTAGCTCAGCTATGCGTTCCAGAAGCGCTTGCAGAGTAGCAGTATTTTCCCGTGTGGCAGGCTGCAGTTCTTCCAATTGTAGTTCAGCTGTGGGCTGCTTGTATGCAAGTTTACGCTGAACGGCTCGCAACTGGTTAAAATCAATAGTTATTTTGTCTATTTTACTTTCAAGCGACGTCCGCGTGTTTTCTAGAGAGCCCCAATTTTCTCCACTGCGGTTAGCACATTGTCTATCTTGTCGTTTAGTGCCATATCTGTCTGTGCTGATTTTAACTGGGAGTCACGCTCCAGGAGTTTCCCAGATGCCTGGGGGTCCCGATGGGGTGGATGGAGGATTGGAGTGGAGACGTCCCATGACTAGTTGCTGGGCTGTGGGCTTCTGTCAGTCTACTAAGACCACTCAGTAGCTGTGTGCGTGCCATGACACGTAGTGCCTAAATCTCACACCTCAAGTTTCATGGGGCCAGTGCAGTAGAGTGACAGCCCCACCACCGCCACTGACCCAGTATGACTGCTCATTAAGCCTATAGGAGACAGATATGTATGCCCAACCACCCTGGTGTTCTCTGTCTCAAACGCCGTTCAATATGTCACCTACGTGACCCCACGGTGTAGAACCAACAGTCCTCCTCTGATGCATCTCACCAGCTCTCACACCAGTAGCGAGGTGCCACAATGGGTCAATGCCGGCCGGCAATAGGCCACAGCCGCCTTCTTCAGGCGCCCAAGTATACAGCCTGCGCTTCCTCTTATGAACACCCCCCGATCCCGCACCCCACCACTCCCCAATCGGCGATATTATCTGAGCTAGCTCCGCTTTTTCTTTACGCAAGGGTACAGGCCTCCCAGACCTACTTTGACTTGTCACAGTGTGAAGCCTTGACGTTTCTATCCAGGGAATGGCAGCTCCAGCAGGCGATATCGGGTTGGGGTTTCTGTGCTTTACACTAAATGTATATGAGCAGTGGGCCAAGGGGCCGCCACCAGGCCCAGTCCAATGTTTTTAAGGGTTCAGGGCTACCCCTACTAAGCCAAGCTCCATTCCGCAGGTATTGCCCCACTAACTGCCAAGTCTGTGCAATGTATTCTAGGCACATCAGGATTCCCCAGTCCTCTGCGGCTATCAGTACACAGGTGGCGGGGAAAAAATGGGGCCCCCCTCGCAGATGAATGGTGTGCGGGCCCTGTGCTGCCCACGTCCACTCAACTCCCGACCTGGGCCTGATCCAATCCGCGTGGCCCTCACGCCCAATGGAGGCTCCAAGCAGGCAGTCAGAGAACAGACTCCGCTGCTCTCCCCACTGCGCCCCACGCTGTCTAGGCCCGGTCCAGACCCCGGGCCCGCACAGCCATGCCTTCTTGTGCTGGAAAGAAGGGGGGAGGGGGAAAGCTCCCTCCCCCAGGTATGAGCCAAGAGATGCCTCCAGGACTCTGGTCCGATCTAGCCCCCGGCCCCCCACAGCTGCTGCAGCACCAGAAAGGGGGAGGCCTCCAGCCGCCAGGTAGGAGACGGGCAGTGCTTCTCCTATGACTCTAAGTCTCGTGGCCTAGGCCCGACCCAGCCCCTGGGCACGCTCAGTCACTCCCGCCCAAGCAGAGGGCCCAGCAGGCAGTGGCAAGAGGGGTCCCGCCGCCCCCGGTCCTCGCGCCTCGTGGTTTAGGCTCGAGCCCGCCTCTGGGCCACCAAGCAGCAGATGCGCGGGGGAGGACCCCCAGTCGGTGAACTGGTACGAGAGGCAAGCAGGCAGCACTCACCTCTCGGTGCTCTGCAATTCGGCTACCACTGCGCAGCCCACCACGCCACTAGCCGCGCCCATCTCAGCAGCAGCCCTCACAGCTCTGGGGCTCCACGTTTTCAGTCAGCACCCGTCAGGGTGATCGCCGGCCCGCAGCCCACTGGTCGACCGCCTGTCAGGCGGCACGCCCGACCTCAGCCAGTCTAGGCGGGCGCGCGGGTAGCTGTCTTCTCCCTCGCAGTGCCACCAGACCGGGCCTGCACAGCAAAGACTCTGGTATGAGCTCAGCCTCTAATTCAGGGTGCCAGGGCCTTGTAGCGACTTCATAAATAGTGCGGCGCTCCTCTCCTAAGGGCTGCGATCGACAGCTCGCTGCTCAATGGTATCGGTGGGCAGGCCATCCGCGAGCCGCGTTCTCTGTTGGCTCACAGTGCTGGAGGCCCTGCGCCGAATAAGGTCCCAGCACGAAGCGGGCCCAGGCCCGGCGCTGCTCTGGCTCCTTAAGGCACGGCCAGCCACTGCCTCGTTCAATAGGTGACTAGTAGGGTGTTCTGGGAGGGATTCGCCGTTCGGTTAGTGGCAGGATGGCGTCGTAGAGAACCAGCAGAGGAGGATATATGTTGGATGTGGGGCCAGGGGTTTGGAGCTTCAGGCCAGTGCGTCCGCAATCTTGGCCCTTTGGCCATGTCCCCCCATGGTTTAGCCCTTATTTGGCTGTTTGGGGTAGTTTGCCCTTAGGGCGCCATAACTTTTCTTTCCCACATAAGAACATAAAATATTCACGCCAAATCTGCATCCTTTTTTCCAATATCCTGGGGATTCTAAAGGTACCCAGGGTTTGTGGCTTTCCCAGAAGGGGACTGAGGAAATAACCAAAATCTAGCTACATTTTGAGTTTTGTGGGGAAAATAGGAAAAACGTGCTCTGGATAAACATGTATGTTTTTTCCCTAAAAATGTAATTAAAAAACTGTTTGCTATGCTAAAGTCACCATCTTCACAACTTTCAGGAAAATGCAGATCTGAATCACAAAACTTAATTTTTTTCCACAGTTTTGACATTTTTCAAAGAGGTAGTCATTTTTCTATTTTTTGTGCTTTCAACCTACTTCGTTTGTGATGGAAACCAGTATGAACCTCATAGGTAATCCAGAAAAGCTATAGATTTCTGAAAGTAGACAAAATTCTAAATTCGGCAAGGCACCATATGTGTAGATCCCTCAAGGTTTTCCCAAATAAACTAACTGATAAAATAAAGAAATATTGAAAATGAGTAGGAAAAAACGGCCATTTGTGACAACGTTTTAATCTGTAAAGTTTTGTCATGATGGACGATTTACAAAAGCAATATACCATCACGTCCGCTAGACTCTTATGGTTGCGAGAATAGATAGGGTTTGTAGGTTCTCCAAGAACCCGAGGTACCCAGAGCCAACAACTGAGCAGCACCATGCAATGGTATTTCATTCTGTACCGAGTATAGACCTATTCATATGGTAAAATATGTAGAGTGAAAAATGGGTATCAAGGAAACCTATGTATTTCTGAAATGGGCACACAATAGGGAGTTTAGGAGCAGTGGTTATTTGTACATCTCTGAATTCGTACATTCACATACTAGCATGTGATTCAGAGGGAATTTTTCAAAACTGCTTCTTTCTTACCCACTGCTTTACATTCGGAAGGCACTAATGCAGCAAAGTCCAATTGATAATAACAAATGTTCTACTATTCTATGTTCCCACATGTCTTCTGATAAAAATGGTACCTTGTGCGCGGGTAAGCCTAGTGCCCGCAACAGTAAACGGCCAAAATGCAACATGGACATATCACATTTTTCCACTGAAAACTGACCTTTCTTTCCCAATGTGGGTAGCTGTGGATTTTGGACCCTAGCTCAGCCGGCACCTGTACATTTTTTAAAACTAGACCCTGAGGGAAATCCATGGTAGGGTGACTTGCATGATTCTCCTGAGGTTTTCTTAACCATATTCCTTGCAGAACTCAAACTTTGAAAAAAAAAAAAAGACATTTTCCTCAAATTTCTGTGATGGAAAGTTCTAGAATCTGTGGGGAGCCACAATCCTTCCACCTAATATTTCACCGAGTTTCCTGTTAAAAACGGTACCTCACTTGTGAGGGTAGGCCTAGTGCCTGCGGCAGGAAACGGCCCAAAAAAGGAACATGGACACATCACATTTTTCTACTCAATACAGACCCTTTTTTTGAAAAGTGGGTAGCTATGGATTTTGGGCAATAGCTCAGCTGGCACCTAGGGAAACCTAGCAAACCTACAAATTTTTGAAAACTAGACACCTAGTTGAATCAAGGGTGGTGTGAATTGTCTGGCTCCCACCAGATTTCTTTTTTACCCAAAATATCTTGCGAGCCTCAAACTTCGACTAAAAAACACATTTTCCTCACATTTCTGTGATGGAAAGTTCTGGAATCTGAGGAAAGCCACAAAATTCCTTCCACCCACATTCCCCCATATCTTCCGAGACCCGATAAAAATGCTGCCTGACTTGTGAGGGTAGGCCTAGTTCCTATGGATAGTAAAGGGCCCAAAACGCAACATGGACACATCACATTTTTGCACTCATATCTGACCCTTTTTTTTGCAAAGTAGGGGTAGCTGTGGATTTTGGACCCAAGCTCAGCTGGCACCTAGGGTAACCTAGCAAACCTGCACATTTTTGAAAACTAGACACCTGGGGGTATCCGAGGTGGGAATACTTGTGTGGCTCTCACTAGGTTTTCTTACCCAGGACCCTTTGCAAACCTGAAACTTTGACTAAAAACACACATTTTCCCCACATTTCTGTACATTTCCCCAGATTCTGTGAATCTGTAGGAATCCACAGACATCTGATAACAATGATTCCCCACTTGTGTGCGTGGGCTAAGAGACTACCACACAAAAGGCCCTAAACCTCTACATGGAGAGATCAGCGATGGGGGGCGTGGCTTAGCCGGCAATGGTGCTGGACGTGCTCGTGTAGAGCTCCGCCGCAGACTCCCCTTCTCGGCTGAATTGATCCGAAATGGACAGCGCGGAGGTAACAGCTGCCCATTGGGGAGCTCTCTGAATCGGCAACGGAAGCCCCGGCGAAGTTCCGAGGGAAACAACGACAGAGACCAGCAGCGGCTCCTGACTCGGTTGAGAGCACTCGCCAAGGCTCCGAGGCATCGGGGCGGAATAGGACTCGAGGTCGGGGACTGGCTCCGCCCCTCAGGCCCGAATCCCGCAGTGGAGCCGACCTGGAGGAAAATGCCAACCTGCCGGAGGTGAGCTGTGGACCGGACGGACAGCGCGATCCTGGGGTGCAAACTGCAAGGGCTGGAGGATTGCTGAGGGCCTTGACGACCGGGAGGCTGCCCGGTGACATCGAGCGCGGAGCCTGACGCGGAACTGCGGCCTGCCCCTTTTCTCTGGGCTCGACCGGGGAGGAGCTCCATGCTGGTGGCGGCGACCCGACCTGGTGGACGGAGGCGGACTGTTGGAGTGATACACACAGGGCACCCACTGCCATCCTAGGTGGCACTCGCCGTGCGAGCACCCTGTGCCTTAACGAGGTTCCTACGCATGTCCCTGCCCCATATGCTGGCAACCCTTGGCGGGCCCTTTCACCACCACCGCGGCGCCCAGGTGACCTTCAGCGACGTGCACAGAGGCGACCGGGCTACTCCAGGACTTATTGCCCCACACAGATTACTGCGCGAAAGAGCCACCAGATAGTACAGAGGCGGATGGTCAGAGCGGTGTATACAGGACGTTCGCTGCCACCCTGGGAGGCGCTCGATGCACGAGCACCCTGCGTCCTGTCAAGACTCCTGCACACGTCCCTGCCTGCATATTGGCAACCCTTGGCGGGCCCCCCTCACCACCACTGCGGCGTCCAGGTGAGCATCAGCGACGTGCCTGGGGTGCACTACGAACACCCTCAGTTGAGAGACGGCCTATAAAGGGAGACGTGGAGACGCCTGAGCTTCTTCGAGGCCTGCCACCCTGCACGGGGTATCTGCCTGACGGTATTGTGGATCTGGCCGGTTGGAGCTGGCGGATAACTGTGGATCGCAGGGCACTGGCGCCAACTGACCCCTGTGAGGAATGGGAGCAATACTGAGACAGAATGCACCAAGAGTAGCCGAGACCTTCGGCTAAGCGGGGCCAGTTTGGCTAGATCGAGAGGCTAAAATAAAAGACCGAGGAGGAGGTGTATTAGGGCGTGTTTGCCCTATCTACAGCGGGAAGTTCAAGGCGTGCCTGTGGACTCATCTAGGCGTCCCAATCACAGAACGTAATAGTATACCTACTCCCTAGTGTCCCATGTCGCGGGGGGGCCGCACAAGAACAGGTGTTGGAACTGTAGTGGCCAGTTGCCCGCAAACTCGGGCATTAACGGACAAAATGGCGGAGGCACAGATTGCAGACCACACAGCCAGCAAACTTGATGCGGTGCTGGCCGCGGTGGAGAAGCTGGGTGAGACACTGATTCAGGTCCGTGAGTCCCTGGAGGGGAAGATCGATAAGGTGGCATTAGACCTCGCGTTACTCCACGCTGACCACCGGAAATTGTCTGACCGCACCACCGCTATTGAGGGGACTGTAGCTGACATCTCTCCCCGAGTCTCCGCATCAGAAAAAACTATCAACGACCTCTTAAATAGGGTGGAGTTTCTGGAGGAAAGAGCTGAGGACGCGGAAGGTAGGGCACGGCGCAATAACGTGCGCGTCGTAGGCCTACCAGAGGGAAAGGAAGGGAGAGATGCGGTGACTTACGTTGAAACCTGGCTCCGCTCCTTGCTACCGGGAGAGGCCCTCTCCCCCCACTTTGTTGTGGAGAGAGCACACAGAGTTCCCGCTAGACCCCCTCCACCGGGCTCCAACCCCAGACAGTTTTTTATTCGGTTGCTGAACTACAGGGACAGAGATGCAGTCCTTCAAGAAACCCGTAAACTCCAGGAGATACAGGTAGATAACCAAAGGGTCATGTTCTTCCCGGACTACACGTTCCAGGTGCAGAGGCAGAGACACTCTTTCTTAGCGACAAAAAGACGACTACGTCAGCATGACCTCAAGTATTCGCTACTATTCCCAGCGAAGCTGAGAATTGTTGCTAACGGAAAAACGCAACTCTTCTCTACACCGGAAGATGCAGAGCACTGGTTGGATACCTATGTCCCAACGATGGGCACAGCTCTGACCACTGGACGAGGGGAGAAGATCCCGACAAACTCCATGCCACGCCGTCGTCGCCGACACAGACGAACACACTCCCGGGCCCTCCAGCTGTCTGGCCTGACGTCGGAGCAGATGCTGAGCAGCCAACAAGATGCTGTGCAGGCTGTGGTGAATATCAGTGGGACTTTGACCGGGGGCAATGGATCAGATTCTGAGCAGCAGGGATCGCATAGCGAGGACGATCTTTCGGACGCTATGCCAATATCTCAGAGCTCCTGCGATCAGCCCCACGTTACCCCGCAAACCTCGAACGATATTGTATGATGTCTTGCACCCTGATCGTGGTCCCTGCGGCGACTCCATCCTTTGGGATGGTGATGACTCTCATGGACACGCAAGTATAAAGAGACTATGTAATGTGTCTGGGTGATGCCAACAAAGGTCATACTGGTAGTCACTGTAATGTAAGTCATGGAAATATAGGCCCTGTGAGCTGTTGAGGCCCTTGGGTAAACCGGGTCCTGTCACGAAGACACAGACCGCCCTACTACCTCCCCCATTTCTGGGAACATCACTTGCAATAGTTAGGCAGCGGCCTCTCTCCGCAGCTTATTCGGGGATAGCCGAGATAGGGAGGTGCCATAAGCGGCACTTTGTCTATACTGAGCGGATTCTATATTGCTGAGCGCTATAGCCTTCCCCCGACATTAGTAGCATATAATTGTTTTTCTACAGTTTGGGCGATTGCATGTTGCATTTCCGCTCTTATGGCATTTCTTTTTATGTATTGTTTGGTTTTGTTTTGCCATCACTCACACACATGGGTATACTCCACATGCTACTGGTATGCACCAGGAGACACATCCTGTACCGTCTCAAATGCTTAGCTCACCTGCATGCCCGCGGACCCGGCCTAGCCGTATGCTCCAATCTCGTATATCATGGCGTCCATTCGTAAAGGAACATGGAATGTACGGGGAATGCATAGCCCGGCGCGCCGTTATTTAATCTACTCCTATTTGAAGCGACACCAGGTGAAGATAGCGCTCCTCCAGGAGACACATTTATCCACGGCAGAGGTTACTCGTCTGCATAGGCGCTGGAGGGGGCAATTATATGCCACAGGGTACTCGGCATATGCCCGTGGGGTGTTGGTGTGGGTGAGACCTGGTACTCCCTTTCAAATGATAGACTCCGTGATTGACACGGAGGGCAGATATGTCCTGGTCAAGGGCATGTTGGACGGTGGGCTGATAGTCTTAGCGTCACTTTATGCACCCAACACTGAGCAGGCGGCTTTCTTAGAGTTGATCTCACAGAAGCTGGCTACATGGCACGAGACGCCTATGGTACTGGGAGGGGACTAAAACTGCGCGCTGGACGTCTCACTGGACCGCTCCTTCCCCCCCCTGTCTGATGCTGCTACACACGCTGCTGCAAAGGCTCTGGCCGGATGGGCAGCACAATGGCGCCTCTCTGATGCTTGGAGGCACAGGAACCCTCAGGACAGAGTCTATTCCTATTATTCAGGCGCTCACAAGCTCCATGTACGCTTAGACCGCTTTATCGTGTCTAATGACATCTTGCCATACATCCAAGAGTCCGTATACATGGGGCGCACACATTCAGACCACAACCCACACGTTATAGATGTACAATGGGAAGCCGGGGCGCCGCCGATACCTGCGTGGCGACTCCAACCGGATGTTTTGCTTGATGCGCCCTTTCGAGAATCGCTGGCAACAGCAGTAGCGCAGTATTTCGAAGAAAATGAAGGTACCACCTCATCGCCGCTGATAGAATGGGATGCGCTCAAGGTGGTGGTCAGGGGGCATTGCTTGGGGGCGCAGACAGGCATGCGAGCACAGTTGGAGAAAGAACTCACCGCATTAGAGAGGAAACTGGAGAACCGAGAGCAGGCAGCTGCCGAGGGATCCCAGCAGCAGCTTGATGAAAGCAGGGCGGAACATGCGCGTCTACTGGAACGACTGCGCTGTCTAAATTACACTGCGCACTCGGCAAGAACACACTGCGTGGGGGACAAAGCTGGAAAGCTGCTCAAGTGGTTCATCCGTCAGGATGAGTCGTCGGCGCCTATAGCCTCGGTGAGGAAGGCGGACGGGGGTTTAGCATACACGCAGCGTGAAATTCACGGGGAATTTGAAGCACACTACCGGGACTTATATAGGTCACGCGCCACGGCCCTCGAGATGCAGCTCTTTCTGGATGGGCTTGACTTGCCTACGCCCACGCAAGCCCAAAGAGAAGAATTGAACGCCCCTATACTCTCCGAGGAAATAAGAGAGTGTATATTCTCACTGGCTAACGGCAAATCACCTGGGCCTGACGGCCAGCCGACCGAATTCTATAAGGCCTACTCGCATATATTAACACCACAACTTATGAAGCTATTTGAAACTGCGCTAGAGGAGTCCGCCCTGACTGTTACCCAAAATGAAGCCTTACTGGTGTCCCTACTTAAACCACACAAGAATCCGGAATCCTTAGGATCATACCGCCCTCTGGCCCTCTTGAACACAAGTTTTTTGCATCGCTATTAGCTAGACGCCTTTCGCCATTAGAGAAAGATCTGGTACATCCAGACCAGAATGGTTTTGTACCCGCTAGGAGTACCTCCCTTAACATCCGCAGACTCTTCAGGGTGCAAAGATACGCAACGCATAGCTGGCCCCGATCAGGCTGTTTGGTCTTAGACCTAGAGAAGGCCTTTGATTCTCTGGAATGGCCGTATCTGGCAGCGGTCTTAGCCAAATACGAACTAGGCGACCAATATTTCGGCATGGTGCAGCTACTATACCAGCGACCCACGGTCCGGGTCCGTACCGGCCGGCTCATCTCAGACTCCATCAGAGTGAGGCGGGGAACGCGACAGGGCTGCCCTTTGTCCCCGCTGCTGTTTTCCCTAGCTATGGAACCATTAGCGGTAATGCTTCGGAGGGATGGCGAGGCGTGGGGTATACCGTTGGGAGACGGGTTACACGCCGTTTCTCTGTATGCTGATGACCTACTACTATACCTTCGAGATGTAATGGCCATTCCGGAGACGATAGCAGACACGCTTAGGATCTTTGAGGAAATGTCAGGGCTCCGGGTCAATTGGGCCAAGTCTGGGGTCTATCCGTTTAGTGCGGACACAGCAGAGGAGAACGTGTTCCTTAACGGTTCGCTGCTCCCGTGGTACCCCACTACTTTTCGGTATCTCGGAATCTTTATATACTGTGAACCTGATGACTTAATGGATGGCAATCTGACCAGAGCGATAACGGCCATCAAGGCGCAGATGCAATTTTGGAAGTCCCTCCCACTCAATGTCATGAGCCGTATTACCTTGTTGAAAATGATTGTTCTCCCCAGACTGCTATACTATTTCTCGAACCTCCCGCTTTATGTCCCATCTAAAACTTTCCGAGCACTAGAGCGTCTGTTCCGTGACCTGATATGGAATACGGGCAGACCGCGCGGGTAGGCAACTGGAGGATACAGCGACTGTGCAGCGTCCCTGGTCTCACTCCCAAATATATCACCTGTTCCACCCGGCTGCCAGACCCCCGAGGCCGTCGCAACTATACCTGGGACTGGCGCATAGGTGTTTCAGGAGGAGCTTATACCTCACACGCGCAACGCTTCCATATGCCCCCACCTTACCGCTGCTTGGAACTCCGAGAGGAGGATTGGGTACTTCGGAAGTGGCGCTGACGACCTGGCATGCAATGGATCTAGATACATTAGGAGATTTGTACAGGGATGGCTCGCTGTTGACATTTGCAGCCTTGGCGGAAGACAAAGACTTACCGGTCGGCCAGTTCCTTCTGCACGCCTCTATCTTGGGGACGCTGTCGGCGGTATGGGGGGACCTGACGGTTGAGCCACCGTCGCATTTGCTAGTGCAATACTTGCACGTCATGGGGGCGGGATCTCACGTGGTACATTGGCTAGTGGAGGCACTACTCACCCATACCTTACTACCGATGCAGCGGCTCCGGACTTGCTGGGAGACTGACAAAGGTCGACCCTGGACTGATAAAGAATGGGAGACTATTTTGGCAGGCTCAGAGCAGGTGCCGCGGAATTCCAGATTCAAGCTGATACACACATATATCATACACAGAGCATAACTATCACCAGACAAAATTAATAAATACTTCAATATCGACACGTCTACGTGTCCGTGATGCCGACACCCGGGAGCGGATCTGCTGCATATGCTTTGGTTTTGCATCCTCCTACAGCCTTATTGGCTGGGGGTGGCCGCGATCCTTGACAGTTGCACGGAACGGTCGGTGCCACACACATGGGAGGCTTACATACTGGGACTTTACGCAAGATCCAAAAACAACAGGGTCACCTCGAGGTTCCGGGACCTAGGGCTCATCACTGCAAAACGCCTGATTACCAAAAGGTGGAAGCGTCCTGACCCCCCAGAGGTAGTCACCTGGAAGCGCTCCTTTACAATATGGGCGCAGGCGGAGAGCACAGCGCTACACAGGAAGGGAACGGCAGGGCTCCGCAAGTATCCTATGGCACAATACTGGGACACTATGCTCACTGCATTGCGGCGCGGGGACGTAGAGGAAGGCGATAGTACCTAGGTGCAGTGCCGTAGAGGTAGCTCTGGTCTCGTGGGGCTGGACCCTGCGGTACCTATGCTTGCGCAAATACCGGCCAGTTGAGACCTGGGCGCCGGGCGGGGAGCTGCGGGGAGGCTATCTGCGTGTATCCTAGTAGCCAGCATGGGTGAGGTCCCATGCTGAGTATACGGACTCCACCCTGACCTAAACAAGACGCAAGAAGACGGTAACTCAGGAGAACACACTTATGCTCCAACCAGTCATACACAGTTATCTATACACATTTGTACTCGATGATGGCTTAATTTTAATTTTCTCCTTCTGTTATAATGTTCAATTTTGTTATGGAGAAAGAATCTTTTATTGGTTGATCCTGGCAACTTATCTTAGATCGGCACTGCATGGTACTGTAACTTGCTGGCATTGAGTTTGCGGATCGAATGCTGTGTTCCTCTTGTAAATATACGGATATAGATCAAGAATCATTATAATTGTTGATACATTACGCTGCAGACACAGGCAGAAACTTTCTTTTCCATGTATATGTAGAACTTAACTCAGTGTCAAATGGTGTTGTACTGTACAATCTTGCAAGAAATAAGAAAATATATAATAAATACCAATAAAGATATATTTTTTTTAAAAATGGAGAGATCAGCGATAGGGGTAGCTGCTGTGGCCGTGCTGGACCGCCACCCATGGAAACCTACCAGCCACAGACATTTATGAAGACTAGACACCAAGGGTATTCTACGGTGGTGTGTCTTGCACGAATCCCACAAGGTTTTCTTACCTACACTACCCTGCAAACAGCAAACTTTGGCTAAAATCATGCATTTTCTTACATTTCTGTGATAGAAACTTCCGGAATCAGGAGGAGTCCATAAAATACCTACTGCTCAGCGTTTTTCCACCTGTCCAGATGAAATGCTGTCCCACTTCTGTGGCCAGGCCTAGTGCCCACAACAGGAATGGATCAAGCCAAGGTCAATGGGAGTGCCCCTGTGGGGCTTTAATTGACCCTGGTTTGATCCATTCCTGCCGCGGTCACTAGGCCCAGCCGCACAAACAGGGTAGCGTTTGTATCGGGTAAAGTGGAAGAACACTGGGTGGTAGGAATTTTGTAGATCCCTGTGGATTGCGAAATAGTTTGTCACATAAATGCAAGGAAAATTTGGGAATTTAGGCAAAGTTTGCGGTTTGCTCAGCATTGGGGGTAAGAAAACTTTATGGGATCTATGCACAGCATACTACCCTGGACTCCCCTCAATGTCTAGTTTACTGAAATGTCTGGGTCTGGAAGTTTTCTCCAGGTAGCGGGCTACCCAAGCCCCAAAAGTGCATCCATTCACCATGGCAAGTGGGAAGATATTGGGATTTAGCCACACTTTTCTGGCCTTTATGTAAAAACAACACCCAAAAGAATCAAATGTCCTCTTGCTTGCCACTGGGATGGGATGTTTTAGTCCGCAGAGGAATAGAAAAACTGTTGAGGCCTTAGGGGGGAGGGTGGGACCTGATGTCATGATGGGCCAGACCCACCCCATAATTTTATTAAAAAATAGTCCTGTCATCCAGTGGGCTTTTTGCTCTCTGGGGACAAATTGGGGCCAAACCACCTGTCTGCCCTTGAGGGGGGCAGAAACACACTATTGCCTCTACTGGGACAGGGGTATGGCTTGATGCCAGGATAGGCCATTCCATTATTTTTTTGTTTTTCTCTGCATTTTGAAATCCCTGGTGTCTAGTTGGCTCTCTGCCCCCCTCGCCCACCCGGGAGGCATATTGGGGGTCAGTACCTCTATCTACCCCCAGGAGGGGGCAGAAAGTCTATTAGGCCCTTGGGTGGGTGGGAACACGGGCCAATGCCTGGGGGGGTGCACTCGCCCAAAATTAAATATTGCATGAATGCAGTCCCTGGTGTTTTAGTGGTCCAGCCTCGGGGGGGGGGGGGGTAGAAAGTCGATTGGGCCCGGGAAAGGGGAGAGCATGGGCCCATGGGCTCTCCCCCAAAAAGGTATTGCATAAATGCAGTCTCTGGTGTCTAGTGGGCTTTCTATATATATTTTTTTATTCCCTGGTGTCTGGTGGGGCTTCTGCTCTCCCAGGCCATATTAGGGGTAATCATCCCCATCCACCTCCCTGAGGGGCAGAAAGACTGTTGCTACTTTTTGTTGGGTGGGGCATGGCCATGCCCATTGTGGGCACTCCCCATCCCTATATTTATTTAAAAAAAATATTCCATGGTGTCTAGTGGGCTTTCTGACCGGCGTGGGGGCAGATTGGGGAACAACACCTCCATCATTCCCCCGGGAGGCAGAAAGACTGTCTGCCTTTTATTTTAGAGTGGGGTATGACCATGCCTTTTGTGGGCAGCTTCCACCCCTACATTTTTAAAAAAATGTTCCCTGGTGTCTAGTGTTCTTTCTGCCCTCCTTTGGGGTGCAGGTTGGGGGTCATGACCACCATGCAGAAAGACGGTCTTTTTTGGCGTGGAGATATGGCCATGCCCTTTGTGGGTAGCCCCAAAACTATTTTTTTTTTAATAACTTTCCCTGGTGTCTAGTGAGGTTTTTGCCTCTCCTAAGGGGGCAGATTGGGGGTAATCACCTCCATCGCTACCCAGGGGGGACTGTTGCTCTATGCCCAGCCCCCATACCAATATATATCTTTTTTTTGTTTAAGTTCTTTAGTGTGTAGTGGGCTTTCTGTCCCCCGGGGGGTAGATTGTGGGTAATCACTAATCACCCTCATCCGTCTCTTAAGGGGGCAGAAAGACTGGGTTTTTTTTGTGGGCAGCCCCGCCTCTGTATTTTTTTTAATAAGGTTACCCTGATGTCTAGTGGGCTTTCACCCCCATCGACCCCTCGGCGGGCTGAGAAACTGCCGCCACTTCTTTTGGGTTGTGGGAATGGGGTGAGCAGCCCCCACCCCTACATTTTGTTTTTACAATTTTTCATGGTTTATAGTGGGCTTTGGAGGTAATCACCCCATCTGCCCCCAAGGAGGCAGAAAGATTGTTGCCACATTTTGGGTATTGGGGGTATAGCCAAATCCATTGTGGGCATCCCCCACACCTGTATGTTTTTTTCCAATATTTCCCTGGTGGGGGAAATAACCCAATCCTCCACCCATGTGTGGCACAAAGACTATTGCCACATTTTATTGGGGTGGGGGCATGGCCATGCCCATGGCCGCCATCCCCCACCCCAATTGTAATAACAAATCCCTAGGCAACTAACTATTTATTTCACACTTTATGATTTATTAATATGAAGGCCAAGCATAAACATAAAGGAAAAATAAAACATTCTTTATTTTTACAAAATATCTCTAAAAACAATCATATTCAATGTCTGTAAGGTTACATGATGAGTTCAAAACAAGGTATATCATGACAAACATTCCTCTTATACAAACATGCATTCAATAATCTGTGCAAAATCTTGATGACCTGAATATAGAAATACTAAATTATATTGCTTGATAACCTTAATTCAAATCCAACAATTATTGAAACATCTTTCTTATAGAGTCACATCTGATATTTGATAGAAATCATTCTTTTCAAATGGTAATACAATAGATAATAGGCTATCACAATGAGTATATCCAATCTAAGAGGAAATGTAGTGGCTTCGGTTATTGATGAATTTTCATGGAATCGAGTCTACGCACGTTTCAGCGACCCAACGCCTTCATGAGGAAAGCCACAAACAAAATGTGCCGATACTAGTTGTACCGAAAACCTGATTCAAATGGGAAGTCTTAAATTGAAGATACAGAAAATATACAGGGACAAATGGTTTAAACGGACCACTTAGTCAGTTCTCATTGGGTGCCAAACCAAATAATTGAAGAAGTCATTACTAGTAGAATGTGGCAAGCATCAAAGTTGATAAAAAGAAATTCAACACAATTACTCTTCAGGCGAATCTTAAAATATTCATTCTTCTCCTTGTGGTCATTTCCACGAATCAGGAGATAAGAATGTTGACAATGCAGCTGAGCTCGTTTGTAGATGAATATGGATAAAGAGATGTCCCTCAAAGGTTGTGGTCTGTGGTCGGCAAAAGTCCTACGCTTCAGGATGGCATCCCCTACCCCTGCATTTTCTTTTTTGTAATTTTCCCTGGTGTCTAGTGGGCTTCCTAACCCCCTGGGGGCAGATTGGGGGTAAACACCCCCATCCGCCTCAGGGGCCAGAAAGACTGAAATTTTGGTGGGGAGCACAAGCCCTTGCCTAAGGGGCAGCACCCCAATGTCCCTGAGGGTTAGTGGGTGGATCCCTGATTGGGGATGGCCCTCCTGTGGCGATCCCCAAGCAGGGATCCACTGGGCAGAGATATGATTCTAAAGGGGAAATTCTCCCCTTTCCAACGATACTTCTCCCAAAGCAATCAGTGCTCAGGGTACCGAAATATGCCCCGAGCACTGATGCAGTGAAAGTAAAACAAGACCATCGGCTCCTCTTACTTTCACTTTATTGTAATGACGCCAGTGTGTTCTGATCGTCATTGCAGCAACAAAGCAAATGACTCCGGCTGCTCGAGAAACTCTTCCTGAGCAGCTTGAGCTAAAAATAAAATATAGGAATCCCTCTGGTTCAAAGCACCAGAGGGGCCTTTATACCCTCCACAGTGTCGGCCAAAGGCCGACAGATGCACGGGGGAAGGAGTGAGGGTGTCAGCCAATACTAATACTGTTGGGTCTCTTTGCCACTAACACTGTTGATATTAACATGCTGCTTACAGCTGTGGCATACTGAAGGATCACTGGTTTAATAATCCTTATTCTCCTTTTGCGTCAGTGACGTATGTTATGTTAAAAAGATTTGTAGAGGTGTTGTATACCCGGTGGTGTCTTGGTGCTAAAATCACTCAAACACAACTGCAAAGAGACCCTTAGTTATTAAAAAGCCACGTTTTCAGCTCCCTCTTAAAGGAGGTCAGAGAGGGCAAGGCTCTGATATAAGGGGGGAGGTTATTCCAGAACTTGGTTGTCCCTGTAATGAAACATCTACCTTCCCAGGTCGTCCTTCGGAATCTGGGACCCCCATTTTCTTGGCTCCAGAGGAGCACAAGAGTCTTCTGGGTTCGTATCAATCAAATACATGCCTCAGAAACTCTGGGCCAGTGTCATGCAAGGCCTTGTGGGCAACACAGAGGGCTTAGAATTTGATACGGCTTCTGACTGGCAGCCAGTGAAGTTTGTAGATTTCTTGAGAGACAGAATTGAATTTGGGAATACCCAATAACAGCCTAGCTGCTGCATTTTGAATGCTTTGCAATCTGTTTAGATATTGTTCCTGCATATTCACATATAGGCCATTACAATAGTCCAGTTTTGACAGAGCTAAGGCAGTGATGACAATTTTTTGGGTAGTGGCTGGGATGTATGGGAGAATTGTTTTAATCATTCTCTGGGTGAAGAAAGCAGAGGAGACAATAGCATTGACCTGGCTTCCAAAGTTAAGTTTATTGTCAAGAAGAAATCCTAAGTTCTTTGCCTCAGTCACGGAGATGGGAAGAGGACCTAGTTCTTCCGGCCACCAAGATGGGGCCCAAGTGGGAGAGAGGTTTCCAAACAATACCACCTCAGTCTTTCCTGAGTTAAACTTCAGGCAGTATTTGTTCGCCCATAGACTGGTAGCACGCATACAATCATGGAATTGGGTGGCGATGTTAATATCATTGTTAAAAGCGGACACCACAATTTGAGTGTCGTCAGCATAGGAGGAAAAGGAGAAGCCAAAGGTTGTAATCAATGTGGCAAGTCCTGTTACATATACATTGAATAATGTCGGACTGAGTGAGGATCCCTGTGGGACCCCGCAAGGAAGAGAGAAGGGGGAAGATTCATACTGATCAAGGGCAACAGTTTGTACTCTGCCAGTAAGAAAGATGTCAGCAAGGCCATATATTTGATTCCTAGCTCTCCAAGCCAGTTGATCAAACACCATACTAAGTATATTTTAGATTTAATTACATTCACAAAACTTGTCAAATCTTAGTATCCACATAAGATAGATTAAAATATATGTGAATCAATGTTATTTTTTTACAAAATAAAAATGATCTTCTTGGAAAAACTCTACTTTTATAAACACAATTTTGTGTTTAGAAAAGTAGATAAATATGCAATTTATTGTTTAAAACAACTTAGTTGTAAAATAAAATAAAATACTCAGAGATAGTATGTGGTCACGCAAAGACCTTATCACAGATTGCAAACATGCTGCTGGCACTTATATCATCAGACTCTCTATTCATGGCTAAACAGCATGCAAAATGAAAATGCCAACCTACAATGTCTTACTACTAAACCTCTGAGCATAAGGAGATGACCTTGGAAGTGGAGTGTGTGTGGTGTCATACTTAAGTTGCAGGTGCTGGCGGTGGCAGACCTGTGAGATCTTTAGGGAGATTCCATTCTGGATGGCACTGGATTCATCTCTGCTCTGGAGAGATATGCCGGATGAGATGTGAAGCAGCTTAGGATAGGGTTTGCACTGTGCAAATCTTTGGTGCATATTCAAGTACAAGCTTCACTCAGGTGGATAGACCTTCGTCTCAAATTGAGACTTAACATCAAGAGTTCAACAATACATTAATGGCAGTGAAGCACATGTTGCCCCACAAGGATGACAGAGTAGTAGATTTCCAAACCCTGAAGGTTTATTAGCAGATTTGCAAAGTTACAAACTCTAACCAATCAACTTAGTCATAAATCACTAATCACCTTATCAAAGCGTGGTTCAATATAATCCAAAGCATGAATCAAAATAGCAAAATACAACGACAAGTTATTTCGTTCTTTCTTCGGATAAAAGATATCCATAAAAGTACAGAATAAAATACCAGCACAAATATGCATTAAAAACAATGACAATCGACATACATAAAAACAATGAACGCATAGCTAAAAGCAATAGGCACACAAAAAACATATACATGGTGCAAAAATCGATACGGCAAATTCATCATAAACTTGTAATTTAGTTAAAACCAATAACAATGATATTTCTAAAAACAGTGTGAATCATAAAATGTAGCAGCATAATGTAATAAAGTGCAGACAATTTAACTTATACAGTACCCATAGAGGCACGGGATCGAACAGCCAGTCTTAAAAAGGTACTAACACGAAGGGTTACATTTTCCCCATTAAGCGTAACAATATCCCTGTAGGCCGCCTTAAAATCAGTAATGGCCGAAGCCTTAAAAAAGGGAATCAGCAGCTGTTTACTATATATTTGATAGAAGTTACAAAAAAACAGAAAGTGTAACATGGATTAATTACCGCGGTTTCCACAGGGGCAAGGCATTTGCTCAAGATTGATATTAAAGCCCAAGGGGAAGCACAGTAGGTATTTTAAGGTGCCAGCCCTAAGGCGAAAGAGCAAGCTTCGTTCCCAGCGGTTGGTCACTTTTAAGAGATAACTAGCTGGGAATTTTGTAGGGGGCCGTCAACTTCCACCATAGTTATATACCGGGCGACTGAGGATTTCAAAATTTCTTGCTTATATCTCAAGTCGCCGTAATACTCATACAAAGACTTCTGGATAATCTTTTGTTAATGCCTGCCATGGTGCTTGGGTTTGTGAAAATATGCAACAAGTTTACAGTGGACAGGCTATCCTTAACGGCCGCCAACCATGGTATGTCACAGCCCTTGTTACATTTAAGACAGTCAACTATGATTTCTCTAGTTAACGTGGCTGCTGGATTTTGCCATACTTTTATCTAGAAAATGGCTGGGCGGGTCCTAATATAATCCTCTATATAGGACAGTTTTAACTCATGGTGGCAGACAAAGGATGAGGAACAGATCGGTGTCCCCAGAACTCTCCGACAGAATCTATTTTCTTCTACCTGGATACTGTTGCAATTCACGTGGCCCCAAACTTCAGCTCCATATGTTGCAGTAGGTAAGCACTGAGTTTGTATATTTTCAATAGAGATAACACTACCTCAGTTCTTCTAGGTTGGGGAAGGCACAGGATCGAATTAACGGCCTTTAAAAACTTGCTCCGGCTATATGCCAAATGAGCAGCCCAAGAGCCAGTTCTGCAAAAACCAAACCCAAATATGGAAAAGTGCGTGTGCATAACAGTTTTTCAGAACCAGAGGCAATTACATTAACATGGTGTTTTTTAGGGCCACAACTCATTACAAATGATTTTTTAAAATTTGTACAAAGATCCAGCTTATTCATAAAATCAACAAAACCCCCAACTAAAATGCGCAGTGCGTTAGGTGTGCGGCCCATTGAGACTGCATCATCCGCATATAATAGGGCAGGTAATTTATTACCATTGATCATCGGGACGTCCATAGTCAGTGTAGACAACTCATTATGCAGCTCATTAATGTATAGAATAAAAGCAGAGGGGCCAGCACGCAGCCCTGCCTGACCCCTCTGCCAATAATAATATTCTCTGAGACTGCCCCATCCCTACTGATCCTCACCTTTGCCCCCAGGTCCCTATGTAAATAAGCCAAAAGTGCACTAAGGCCTCATCCAGCCCATATTTTAAAAGACATAACCATAGGCGTGATCGGTTTACAAAATCAAATGCTGAGGTGAGGTCCATGAAAGCTAGGTAGATGGGAGACTTCCGAGCTATTGTGTACTTGCCAACTATCAAATGTAGATTGAGGCATTGCTCTACCGTTCCCAATTTACTTCTAAAACCTAACTGACATTTATTTAAAATACTTTCATCCTCAGCCCAATTCCTGATTTTGTTGAATAACACCCGCCCAAGTATCTTAAGTGTATTATCGATCAAAGAGATCGGTCTATAACAACTGGGGTTGGACCTGTCCCCCTTTTCGAAAATTGGGACTATGATACTGGTCGACCATGTGCTGGGGATCTGGGAGTTTGTTAGGTTGTTAAAAACATTAAGTAAAAGTGGTGCCCAAAACTCCGGTTTAAGCTTAATGAGGTCAATAGAAAGCCCATCAGGACCAGGGGCCTTGTTACCTAAACTTTGGTCAATTGCATCCTCAACTTCAGATAATGATATCTGGATTCATGTAGCAGCTTGAAGGTCTATATGGACCTCATTCTGAGGAGAAGCTGTATATATTTTTGAGAAATGGGCAACCCAAGCATCGCTAGTTATATTACAGCTTAGGGGAGTTAGAGTCTGGCCCATAGTTCTCATGTTTTTAGCTGCTGCCCGGAAGCTGTTTGTATTGTTAAATCTTGCGGCACAGGCCAAATTATCCCACTGTTCTTTCAAGATCTCCTCTTTCCTCTGCTTAACCACTTTGTTATATTGATTCCTCATTAATCTGATAAGGTTTGCATCCCTGGGTGTAGCTGACAAGGCAGCACGAAGCTCTCTATTGGCCCGTGAGCAAACGCTATTAAACCACTTGGGATTGTGGTTATTATAACGACAAGTTATTTAAAGAATACCATATGCGAGTCAAATAAGATTCAGTTTACCCTGGAGGGAAATTCCCTAAAACTAAGATACGGATTCAAGTGACTTTGGGAGAAGTTTAAGCAGCAGATGTCAACAAATGAAGCCTTTATGAACAGAACCAAATGAATGCTCATTCAGGCAAAGAAGAATATATTTGCTCAAGAGTTTAAATCTATAAGCTGGAATAAAATAAGCATAGGGTCTCAAGAGAGTTAAAAGGGGCATCTGCTCTTGAAAGAGTAGATAGGGGCATCTGAAACTAACTAGATCAGCAATGCACAATTATAACATTCAAATTGAGCAAACTGTTATGCTCCCCAAGTTTCCCAAGAGCTGGGGAACTAATCAAAATCCAGCATTTCCCTGAGGTGCCATCACCCTTCTTTCCAGTCATCGCACAAAGGAAGCTTACAGCATCACAGCCTTCAGGAGATATCTTGAACAGGATGGTACATCACGGCCAGGCTGTCCCAGGCACAGGTGCAAGGTGCAAGAAACTCATTATTCATTTACAGTGAAATTCACAAAGAAAAAGGGTTCTCATAGAAACTAAACAACTAAAAGAATTCATTATTTGAAACTACTGCATCTTAGTGCTTGGTTCCTGAAACGAGAAAAAGAGTGAGATAAAACACAGCAGCCAACATGCATTTTCAACTTTAATATGAATTTTCAAACTGAGTCTGACATTAACTAGGGCTAACTTAATGTGAACACACTTTATCTATGGTTAACTATAACTTGAGTATCACTAACTATGGTCAAATTTAACATGGAAATCATGCCTAGATATAAGTATATATTGTGCAATAGTATGTTTAAGCAAAAAATTAACAACAGTGATATAGCGTCACAAATTGCCCCATCTGATGACTGAAAGAGCCATCACACAAAACATTAATAAGTCCCCTTCATGACTGGATTTTAAATGCTTGTTGTTTCCTTCTGCTTCTTACGTCTAAACTCTTCTAAGCCTTTGAACTTATCATAAATATGACACTACACCTCTCCAGCTCTTCTGCGTCTCTTCTGCTTTTTCCTTTGTAAAAACCCAATCAAACTATTTAAAAAAAATAAAACGAATATGTGAGAGGTAAGTGATGATAGGTCACTCGCTCCCCAGTAGATGCAGACAAGTAAGCGCTGATATAGCAATCATGCACGTGCATGACTCTAGAGTATTCATGCAAAAGATCCAAAAAAACAATATTGGTGTAGTTCCCTTAGGAACCATCTCCATGTAAAATTATCATATTAAATCTATGCTGTTCATCTAAGTGAGGCTTAGCTACAACAGAAGCATATTCAACAGGAAAGTTCGAACCCACTAATAGGCAGATCATGAAAAAGACAGACATCTGCCACTACAATTAGTATCACTCTATGTGTTTTTGGCGAATTAGACACCATGGTTTCTCTGGAGTCGGAATTCAAAGAACACAGATAAAGCGAAAACAAATGTTACTTGCAAAACGTTGATTGATTCAAACATGGGTGTATGTGTTTGATTATCTTCAGAAGTTAGCCCTGAGCCTACTTCAGCTTCTTCCAAAATTAATACCCTACTCTTCTACTGGAGCCTGGACCCTAAGAAGTTTCAGAATAGTTTCAGTTAATTTGAGGCAGTTCACGTGGATTCAAATCAAAACTCAGTCAGTCTTCACTGTGGTAGCTCAATTAACGGATGCGTTTTAAGCACTTTTAATTGCTCCTCAGTCTCATGTCATTGTAAGTCATGTCCACTCTTGGCAAAGCATGTCTATTAAAGGGCAGAGTATCCTGATCACTGGCTGTTCGTCCTCATTGTCACTTTGCTCACTTGTCTCTGTTTCTTTGTTGACGGTTTCTAGAATGCATTCTTCTGACAAAACCACTCTGTCTCACCCTTCCTTTGCCATATTTCTCTTCTCTACTCCCCTCTTGGCCCTTCTTCAAGATCGGAGTTGTTGTTTACAGTTTCTTCAACTTGATTCACTGTGGCTAGTCTTGGCTCATTCACCGCAGGCTCAGCGATTGTGTCAGGTTGACTTAGAGACACTCAGCCCACTCTTCTGCTCCCCCCCCCAGCTTCTTCGAGGCGCCCTGGAGTTTGACTCTGCAAATTAGTGGTTGTAGTCATCACCTCTTCACCACCTTGTCTCACTCTTCGGGTGTGAGAAACATGTACCCATTTTGGAAGGCCACCACACTTCACAGCAGTGTTGGACACCAGGATGACTTGAAAGGGACCACCCGAGTGGGGCTCAAGAATTGACTTCCTGACGTGTTTCTTCACCAGGACTCAGTCTTCAGAAGTGAGGTTGTGGCACTGTTCTTGGTTCTGAAGGGGAGTTGCCTCTTCGACCTGATGAGAGATGGAAAGCACCACATTAGCCAATCATTTTCAGTAGTAGAGAACCATCTCATATTAAATATTCACAAGTGCAGCTGCAGGCACAGCTTAAAGTCTCATGCTCTACCCATAAGTATATCATGTCGGGACAGTCCTGTCCTTCGATCAGGAGTGCTTCGAAGGCTCATCAGCAACAAGGGAAGGGCTCTTGCCACTAATAGGATGTGGACACACACTTTGGCGAGCCGAGACTCCAGTGTGCCATTGATCTGTTCGACAATATCTGAGGGTTCAGGCCTGTGGCTACAACAAAATCTCTGATGCACTTGCAGGTCTACACACAGCATCCTCATTATTAAAATGAGTTCCATATTCTGACTTCAAAGAAATTGGAAGGCCGAACCGAGGACCAACTCCCTCAACAACTTCTTGACCACAGTGAGGCTGCAATTTCTCCTGGTCGGGTACGCTTCCACCCTTCGTGAAAATATAAACACCACTACTAAGATGTAGCGGACCCCATTGCAGATGGGCATTTCATCAAAATCAAGTTGTATACGACTGAAAGGACCACCTGATCTTTCTATATGACTCAAAGTTACTATGGTCCTCCTGCCCGCATTTAACTGCTGGCAGGTGACACATCGGTGACATAGATTCTCGGCAATAACACATCAATAGGGATTGAACCAGTGCATCTTAAACAAGCGCACCGTTGTAGGCCTCCCTATGTGGGTTTGACAATGAAAACGCACAACCATAGGAGATGGCATCTGGCAAGACAGGCCTCCCATCTGTTGAAACCCAGATCTCATCCTTATTCTTCTCTCACCCTGCTCTGACCCACCCTTCCTGTTTTCTTAACAGGACTTCTTCCTGCATCCTCTTGACCTCTTCCCACATATGTGCAAGAGTCAACAAGAAGCTTGTGACAACATCCTTTTCAGAATCATTTGAATAGTCTCCATTGAATGTGCAAAAGCCAAGAGCTTAGTATCTAGTTACATCATCCACATAGTGGTTGCCAAAGGTCACAAAATCACATCTGATTCTGTGTGCTGCACATTTTACAACCGCTGTTTCAGTTGGCAACTGTAGGGCCTCAAGCAGGTGCATGACATAATTCCCGTTTTGGATGGGGAGCCAGAGAGAGTCATGAAACCCCTCCGGGACCACAACTGTCCGAAATAATGGACCACACCAAAACCATATTGGCCATCAGTGTAAATGGTCATTCTCAGAACAGCCTCTACTAAGAGCAATAAGTTTGGTCACCTGTGCAGAGGTTACATTACGCAAGCAGGAGGCTCCCACTACACCCTCTAAGGTGCATACAGCATAGGCTGCTTTCAAAATACCACTTTCATTTCTCAAACAAGAGCCATCCACAAACAACATATAATCAGGCTCTTCAAGAGGAACGTCTCAAATGTCAGGTCTATTGGCACAGAATTCTGTAACATCAAGACAGTCGTGGTCAACCCTGTCATCATTCTCATTAGTCACAGGTAAAGGTAATAGTGTGGCAGGGTTGAGACTTGAGCACCTACGCAAAGTGATGTTCTCCGCAGAGAGGATAAGCAGCTCATAACAGGTCTACCTACTGTTAGTCTGTTGTGTTATGTTTGAGTGGAGGTGAGCAAGATCTCTACAGAATGGGGAACCATAACCGTAAGGGGATAGCCCATGACTATCCCTTCGCACTGCTGAATGCTGACACCAACTGCGGCCACTGACTTTAGGCAACCCGGCAATCCTGCGGCTACCTGATCAAGAATGGTGGAGAAATAGGTGACAGGGCATTTAGAGTCGTCATGGATCTATGTAAGAGCAGATTGGGAACATTCATCCCTTTCACTGCAATATATAACAAAATCCTTTTCACAGACGGGCATTCCTAGAGCAAGAGAGATTTTCACTTGTGGAAGGCACTCATGCATTTGTTGTCCCATGGTAGCGGTATTTGTGTGTAAGTCTCTGTAGAGGCATTGCCACTACGGAAAAGTTGGGAATCTACTAATGACAGTAGCCCACTATTCCCAGAAAGATCCCGACTTCACTTTGTGTTGTAGGAGGGTTCATTTTCAGTATGGGACAGATTCTCTCTTGAGACACCTTTCTAGCTCCTTTCTCAATATGGTGTCCTAAATACAGGACGACTTTTTGATAATACTGCAGTTTGGTGGGGGACATTTTATGTCCATTCCCAACCAAATGTTTTAACATGGCAATAGTGTCTTGTGTACATGCTTCTTCGGTTGCTGACGCTGCAAACAGATCGGCGATGTACTAGACAAAGACTGAATTGCACAGCAACTGCAAGGTCTTCAGATTCTATTTAAGTGTCTGATTGAACATCGTGGGGCTTTCTCTATATCCTGGTCGGACTCTGCACGGTGCCAGAACTTTATTTTGGAATCGAAATGCAAAGATGAACTGACTGTCCTTGTGCCAAGGAATGGAAAAGAATGCTTGGCACAACTCGATGATCATGAACCACTCAGCATCGCAGGGTATTTGGAACAGTATCACAGCAGGTTTCGTTAAAACAGGAAAACATAGGACAACAATAGTATTGACCTTTCCCAGGTCTAGAACAGCTCTACATTTCTTGTGTGGTTTCTGCAAGCTCATTATAGGAGAATTGCAGGGGCTCCCTAATATGTCTTTTAAGATGCCTTACTCTAACATAGACTCAAATGCAGGGAAAATTCCAGCCACTGTAATGGGGCTTTCGGGGATACTCTGCATTCTGTTTGATTGTTCTTCTCAAAGATTCAAGGTCTTTGATCAGGCCAATATCCTTGCCAGTGTAATCCCAGACTTCCTCCTTCACGGAGTCTTTTAAGTCAGGGAGTAAGACTTCCTTTGCCAAAACTAGGAGAAGCCAACGGCTGACTTTTGTGTGCTCAGTTTAATGTCTGTATCCTCATTCTGTGTCTGGAGCTTGACACCATCCGTTGTACATTGGATCACACAATTTAATTTGCAGAGAAGATCCCTACCTAATGGAATTACTGAAATGGACTTGCATCACATATTACAAGCTGATAGTCTTCTTCAAGGGGACCTATTTTGTTGGGGGCTTTAGCAGATAAAGGATTCACAATCTGTTTATTAGAAATGCCTACAACGTAAACTTGTTTTCCTGAAAGGGGTAGGTTTAGGACCTCTACAGTTCTTACAGTAGAGCGCGTAGCTCTGGGTTTGATAAGAAATGACACTAGGTGGCCATTCACCTCTCCATCTACCTTTAGGCCTTTCTAATCTACCTCAAAGACTGCACCACACATGCAACCTGCCTCCCCTCTCAGGCACCGTCATTGTGATTGAACAAAATCTGGATCTCCGAAACTGTTGAAGATTGGTGACTTGTTGAAGACTGTCTGAATTTATAAAAGTGGTTTTCTGAACTCTGAGGTTCGTGTTCATGTTAAACCTTGGGCTGTCCTACTGTGTTTGATTAATAGAGCTTGGGTCATATTAGGGTTCTAAGGTATTTGCATATTCTGAATTGGCACCACATTCTAATTAGGCACTTGACCATCAATTTGCATTTGAGTTAGATTCAACCTACATTCCCGTTTCCAATGACCCACCTGGTTACAATAATGACACAGAGTGTTTTTTTTACCATAGCTCTGTCCTTCCCTAAATTCTGATCAAGGGGCATTCTTCATCCTCTACCCTGGGGAACACTGTTCCCATTCTGCATCATCTGACCACCGCCTTGATAACCAACTCCCTGCATTCCTGCACCACCACTATGACCATAATCAGAGTTTGCCACATACAGGCCAATCTGAAATCCTTTCTGTGCTAAATTTGTCTGAGCCAACATCAATTTCGCTTTGATCTTATTCTGTCTTGCTTCCAAAGCGTCACTACAATACTTTGCATAGCACAATATTTCATCTAAAAGCTTATACTGCCGACAAATCTCAGTCTACTAAATGTTCAAGCTTATCTCCTGGCGCAAACCACTGATTTACAAGATTTCCCTTCTGAGATTTTTGATACCACTATGCTAACAAGCCTGCATCAAACGTTCATAGTAAGCATGCATAGAATCTTTAGAATCTTCGGTGGTTCTCGCTATTTTCAACCAGTCAGTCTCCTTCTGGGGAACATTAGATTTCAAAAAGTTAATCACCTGATCATATTTATCCATAACAGCAGTGGAAGGGACTTTTCTTTGGGCTACTCTTAGTGGTTCTGCTGTTGGCCACTGCACTGACTAGGGTGTTCACATATTCCTGAGAAGTTCCTCACTCATGATCATCCTAAAATTCTTTCCAGATTTTGACTCTTGGACAGGTGAACCCCAAATTCTGATGCTATTCCTTCTAGAACCTCATGAACCTCACACACGCCTAGCAGCCTCTCTGCAAGGTATCAAAAGCTTCTCTTTGTTGTACCCATTTATAAATTCCAATCCAGGTTTCCATTTTTAATTTCTTCAAATTCTGTCTTTGTTCTCAAAACATCCAAGGCTCTAATTGGAGCATCCTCTTCTGAGGTTTCTGACTCAGGGCTTTCCTGAACCTCTACAATGGGCCCACTCACAATGGGAGCAGTGCGGTCAACCCTTTGGCTTGTTGAGGTCCTCCAGCCTGATGGACAACATTATACAGTGGTAGTGGGGAAGCTAGCAGATCATCTGGAAAGTCAACACTAGAGTCACTATCACTCATCTCATCTTTGTTTTCTTGAACTCCACCCCCTCTCACTTTCTTCCGCTCTGTTCTATCTCTTGTCAATGCAGGACACACCCATCATCTAGAAAGTCATCACTGGAGTCCCTAATGCTCATCTCATCTTTCTTTTCTTGAACTCCACCCCCTCACACTTTCTTCCACTCTGTTCTATCTCATCAATGCAGGATACACCCTAATCCCCTCGATTACATTTTCCCTTCACTCTTGCTGTTCTGTATCTAATCTTGCTTCCATATAACTACGGACCTTCATCTTTGTTTGAGTCTGATAGTTCTCTTTCTATCTGGCATGTGTAGCACCCTCCCATGCATTCTGAGCCTCATAGTGAGCTGGTCTGGGCGGGGGTTCCATGTACTACAACACTCGCCTTAAATTCTTAATTATTCTCAGATTAAAGGTACAATGTGGGGGAACCTGCAAGGGCCCTACATTCACTGTCATCTTATTCCATTGTTTTGATCCAGATACACATATGTAAACCGACCTTGGTTTTCACGTAATGTCTGGGCTTGCCTATGGGAGGGACCTCCATGCCCTCATATACAGATAATCTGACTTCATCGCTAAACAAAGCTCACAGTTTCTTGAAAAATGGTCATCTTATCCCTATGTACTGTGCAACACAAAAATCAATAAAAATCAATTGAAATAACCTACAGTTCTCAACAAATCACAATGAAACACACAACAGCACTAACATCCAATCTCAGTGCAACACCCGTGAACTGACCACTCACAGCGCAGCACTCTGACGTAATTGCCAATCCCAGCGTGGCACCCACACCAACTGATCAATACCAGCACAGTACCTTGTGACGTAAGTCACAGCAGCTCTCACTCAACAGCGATCAGATTCACAATAGAAAATTATTGAAACCCATAAACAAAATAACTCTTGACTGCTTCACTAAGAAAAAATTCAAAGTCACCAGTCACTCTATGGAAAAGAAATTGGGAATAATGCCCTCCTGGCTCTATCACACATGCAAAGTGAACTCTTGACCAGCAGGAGGTCACCCTGACCTGTGGAGTCTGCTCCTCTGCACAAAAAGATCAACTAAACACCATTCTCATTTAGTACACCCTCACAACAGAAGTTTAATAAGTTTCTATCTTTTATGCGGCCGATAGTGCTTCACGGCTCAGCACCACAAACCTTAACACACAAGTTACAACATAATATACTCAGTAGGATCTTAGACTACGAAAAATCTGATAACCAATTTCAACTCTTAGCAGCTAGTGCATTTCTCTCCATAAGCTCAAGCAATATGCACAAAATAGCATTTCAAATTTTAACTTCAAACCAAAGCCTCTTTGTGTCCAAATGTACACCACACTGCTAAACACACTAACTGATCAAAACCCGCAAACACCACAATGCTGAATAACACACATTGAAAGGCACATAACCCTACTGTACTCACACTCCTATGACATTGAAACCACTTCAACAATGCTGTAACGCGGCAAATTCTCCAAACCAGACGATAGAACAACAGGGATGTGGACTGGGCTGGGGCAGATTCTAACTGTCTCTGGGCCAAATTCTAACTCCCTAAGCCACAATAAGAACAATTTTCTGCTACCAACTGAAGCAGCGCGCAATGGGGTTTGCACCATGCAAATCGTGAGTGGATGGACATTTGTCTCGAGTTAAGGTTTAACATCAACAATATATCAATGACAGTGAAGCACATTTTGCCCCACAAGAACGACAGAGTGGTAGATTTGCAAACCTGTGGTGTAGTTCCTACTAATCCGTAGGATCTGCACATTGTTTGGACAACATAAACTAAGGGCTTGGTGTCAAGACTGATTCTGGACACCCCTGCAGGATATGTTGGCCGATAGACCAGCTAGCTCACAGTGCCACTGCAAGCCCCCCTAACTTACCAAGGAGCAAACAGTTTCTGGCAACCACTGAACATGACAACCCTGATTCCTCAGGAATCGTGGAAACAGTACAGAACCTTTCGCTAAGTCACTTGTGCTCACTTTTTCTCAGAAATATACACAGTGGGACGTTTTCAATAATATTTACTGAACCAACATTATTCTTCCATAAAATGTGTGCTGCAATGATTAGGAGACTGAAGGAAATAAAGGAGATTACAAGCACCAAAAGAGTAAACAGTAGATACATTTCTACCATGGTGCTGAAGCAATGAATATATGCAGGCATATATGCAATATGGTAATCTACCATACTCCTACGATGTGAACCCTACTCTGAGTGTATCTAGAGTGTGTGTAGGTGTAGAGCCAAGAATCCCCCCTAGGGATGATCCAACCCCATTACCTGATGGGAGAGAGTGAAGGACCCCGTCTTGGTCTCAAGTTGGACACCCCTCACGGAGTGTCAGACTGGTGCGTGGTGAGTTCTCAGCAGGCAGGGACCTTCGGTGTCAGCAGAAGTGCCTTCTATACCAATCTAATGGGTTGCCTATTATTTATAATAAAAAGCAGCCTTCGCGATGTGTTCGCTAGATTAGTGATGTTATGGATATGTGAATAGTGCTGTCGCCCCGTGGATGAAGATAGGACGACTTTTGTACCTAGTGCATAGAAAGGCCTAGTACATGATGTTCAGGGCATTGTGACAATGTTTTGCGAAGCTGGAGGTATAAACAAAGTATTTTCAGAGAAAATAATCCAACATTGTTGTGCATTCAAATGTGTGCAAAAGATCACCGCTGAAAACTTTATTTTCTAGGACAAAGTAAGGCTTGCTTCATGAGCCTAACTCCTAAGGATCGATATATAAAAGCTATTTAAAAAGCCAGTATAAAAATGGAATAAAAAGGTAAAAATTACTCTTAAACATGGTCTAAAAGCAACCTTCCCCTTTAAAATGTCCTAAAAAGCTTTAAAGTCATTGTACTGTTTTAAATCCTAAGCACTCTGAAAGCCATGGTGCCTAGAAAAGAAAAGTAAAACAAAAATGTTTTGGTCGAATTTAGTTTATAGAAACAAGCCGAATTGTTCCCACACAGAAAAGGCCAATTATTTCATGTGTTCCGGGTGGCAGACACAACATTGTTGTTGTCCACAACCACAGATGACGATCCCAGAGGTGCACCTCGAAGCAGATTAATGGAGCAAAGGTGATTCCATCCAATTTCCACAGCACCCGCTTTAGGAGAGACTGCATCCTGTATGCATATTGTGGAGCCGTTGTCCAAGACACTAGGAGGTGAAGCATCCCAGGGTGGCTCAAGAAATGTATTCATCAGCAACGGAGGACGCTGGGGACAACAATACCCATGGGCTGTTAACGGGTCCAGTAGTACATTAATGTCCAATAGCACAAGCAGTTGTGATCCTAGGCATATGTCTAATACGCATTCGTGGTCGCAGAGCAGGCAGTTGTATGTAGTTAAGCCAAACAGGCCTGAAGGACAAGAACCAGTGCTCGTCCAGTTCTCGAAGTCGAAGTGCGCCAAACATGTGAACCATGTGCTCACGACATTGTAGCACAAGCAGTGCTGTATCCATACCGAATCGAACTGGGACATCCATTGCGGATCAGAGAAAATAAAATCAGGATTCCCTCCAAAAGTAGCAGGACAAGCGGAGCCCTCCAAAAACGCTTTGCAGCACTGAGTGTATGAATGATGGAATAACGCCGAAGACTGTCTGAAAGGTGCAAACCAGTCCAGGGCCGATACATTTAAAAAAATTCACTACTCCTTTAGTATCAGAAATGTTACTGATACGATGGACCAGCTCCCTAAGATGCAGCGGGAAGTTGGTGTGGAGTAGTGTCTGTATTTCCGACGAGGCCCTTGCAACCTGGATAGCAAACGTCTCTCTGGCCGAAGTTAAGGCCACATTCTGTTGAAAAAGCATGGCTTTCAGTCTGCTAAGGGAATTAAAACGTATGTTGGAAACATTTATCGAAGGCCACAGTGCTGCCTCCCAAATTTTGGGGGCAGGTGGAAACAGTACTTGAGTGACTAAGGAATTAACCGTCACCAGATAGCTAAACAAAGACAGGAAGTTTGTTGCACTGTTTTATTCAGGAAAATCATTTGATTTGGAATGAGGCATGCTCTAAATAACGCCTCTTTACTCTGAACCTGCAAATCTTTTGTTCCCAGGCAGATTTTGTGTCTATTGTGTCTTTCCAAAAGTCGAAACCCTGTATAGACAGTTGGGAAATAAAGGAAGCAGAGTAAATCAGCTTGGTGTTTGTGAGCATATTCATCTGCAAGTGTAGGTGCAAGCCTATAGAAGTAAGAGGCTGGGTCTGATGTATCAAAACCAGAACAATTTGCAAACTTCTGTGCAAATGTTTGTGAACTACCTTTCGGCGGTGTTGGGCAATGTTCCCATTGGGAGTAGTTGTAAACTGCACGTGGGATACTAGCTTTGTGTCAAACATGGTGACCATAGTGTTGATAACAGAACACGTCTCCACAATTACTTGTGCCATCATAAAATTCATCATTAGAAAAAGCTGCTGTTTGCGCTAGATCTGAAAGCAAATTATGCACAGTTTCAATGTCCCAATCATCAGATAACGTACTAGAGGTGATGATATCATTTAAAGAAATCTTAAACAAGTATGGAATCTTAAACAAGTATGGCCTTCAGTAGGACCATATACATCATATGATACCCTGTCCCATACTATTCCATCCGGAACTGGAACCGCTGTAATGTTCACCAGGGACAGGTCCCTTAGTTCATGGTGCGATGATGCATGTGGTTTTAGAACCAAGTTCACATGTTGGACTGCAGAGCGTTCTGGGAGATAATGTCATTCAGAAGTTGAAAAAAGACAGTCACCAAACCACTCCAGAGTGTCAGAAAAAATAATACAATTGTAACCCAGAGATGTATCCGGGGGTAACAAGGTATGTCGTTTTCATCCAAAGATAGACAGAATAAACTTGTAGCTTAAAAGGGAGTGACGTTGTTGGCAATTCAGGTTGACAGGGATCCGATAAGAAATCATCATAATGCACGAAGTAGCCAGACGCCGTCTGGTCTATTTTTGGCAGCTTAGCAGGTTTTGTAGAACTGGGAGATGACTCGATCTGTGGCATGTTGACTTAGACGTCGTCAAGTTTTAGAATTGAAATTTCTGTACTTGTTGACTGTGCAGTTGTAGTTGTTTCAATGGGGAGAAGCATCATTTCAATTTCGTCGACAGCCTCTCTTTGGAAAGTAGAGTCCTCAGTCATTATTAAAGCTTCCATCTGAACTTCCTGTATGGTAGCGAGAGGAGATCGTCGGCTATCTAGGAGCCCATGTGGCCTACTGTTGAGAATCAGCCACATAGTGTGGTTTGATCAGATCAATAGAGACAAACCTTTTGTTACGCTGACTGGCAAGAGGCGGAATAAGTAAAGTTCTGGTGCCTTCAACAGGCATGACAGGTACAGGCCCAAATTCTTTCTTATTCTGTATTTTTTCTCTGACCAGATCCCCAATCTTCGGGACCCAGGCAGCTCTTGCCGATACTGCTTTCACTTCTCCAGTGGCAGTGCGTTTCACTTGGACGTTGCTTTGTAAAGCTCTGTATTCTTTTAGGTCCTGTAAAACATCCAAGTAATCATTGATGTCAAAAGGAGTTTCAGCTGCCACTGTACTGACACTATTGAGGTCTGGGACCCATATTCCCACCCCAAAAAGAAGCTCATAGGATGTACGACTCCCCCAGGGATTTTCTTGGCATGTTAAGTACCCTCTGGACCCCGTATAGGTGATTGACCGAACTGCCACCCGAGACTAATACCCTAGCTGTTAAGGATTGCTTTAAGTCTCGGTTCTTCCTCTCAACGACCAAATTTCCCTCAGGATGGTAGGGGGAGGAGTACCGCAAGGCGACACTCAAACTTCCCATGGCTTCTTTTTAAGCCCGAGAGCTAAATGCCGGGCCCTGGTCGGAATGTAATGTGCCAATTGCGCATGTCCAGATAAAGACTCACAAATCCTTTACAACAGTTCAGGCGTCAGCGGAGCGCTGGGGCCAAACCCATAGGAATCTAGAGCATGAATCTACTGCCACCAAGATGTATTTGTAAGCCCCAACAGAATGTAAGGGGCTGCAGTGATCCAAATAGACACAATCGAGAGGTTTGTCTGAGATCAATAAAGGTGTTTGCGGTGGACGTGCTACGGTGGAGCCTTTCATCTGCTGGCTGATGTCGCACTTAAGAACAGAGTCCTTGGTCTGTTTAGTGAGACCTGGCCACCAGTAGCGCTGCTTTAGTAATTAAACTGTAGCAGTAATCCCTGTATGTGCTGAACCCAGACCCTCATGTGCGGCTAGTATTAATCCCAATCTGCGATCAGTGTTTGGTATTACTGTATTCCCCACTCCTGGAATTTGAGCATACAGAATATTTTGTGCATCTAATTTGTCGGACTACTTGAGTGGAAAGCCTTTCAGTGGTGCTGAGCGGTTGCGCATAGCATTGACAGCTATCATGGTTATTCCGTCTATTTTCGTGCTAGAACGAGTGATTTCAGCCACGGCAGCAGTTCACACTGTTGCCTTGGTGGCTTCACTCGCCATTGAATTCCCTTCAATGTGAACGCCAACACGCTGATGACTCAGTGTATGAATTACATGAGCCCGTGGCAGGCCTTCTTTCCGCTTTGCCACTTGTTCCCAAAGCATCTTGTGCTTGATTGTACAACCCTTCAAATATCGAAACCTATTTTGGTCCCAATAGTGAAGATATTCATTATAAGACTTGGCACAGTAAAATGAATCGCACAATATAAGTGTGGGGAATTCGCAATCCATATTTTGTAGTGCCAGTGTCAGGCTTTTAGTTTTGCCAACTGCACTGTGCAGTACCCTAGGGACTGTGTGTGTGTGTGTTATTCCGGAAAGAAACTTTCCATCTCGCATGCGCCCTTTTACAATTGCACATGCCGCGGAATATTGCTGTTTTGATCCTACGGCTGGTTGAGCAGATACATCGGTATAAATGATAGATTAATATTGATCTAGAGGCATAATTTCATTTGGCAGAGGATATTCTTGTTTGTACTGCAGGAATGCTTGCATTTGTAATGTAAAAGAAACAATTGATGGACGGAATGCTGGACAATGCAAACATTCACCCCCAGTCACAAGGATCTGGGTTAAATCCATCATTCTTTTGCTCACCACACCACCCCAGTTTGGACCCAGCCATATGCAAATCAGTCTTGACCCTGTTCCTTGTGGGAACAGTCCAGCCCGAACTGCCAAGCCAGGTCCTCCCTGGACCAGAAACAAGCATCCTAGGACCGGTTTCAGGGCATCACCCTTCTTCAGCCAGGCTAGCTTGAATCCAGTGGTGTAGTGAGCACGGGACCCACGTCTGGGCATACCCTTCCCACTTAGGGCAACAAATGCAAAAGAAACAATTGATGTACGGAATGCTGGACAATGCAAACATTCACCCCCAGTCACAAGGATCTGGGTTAAATCCATCATTCTTTTGCTCACCACCCCAGTTTGGACCCAGCCATATGCAAATCAGTCTTGACCCTGTTCCTTGTGGGAACAGTCCAGCCCGAACTGCCAAGCCAGGTCCTCCCTGGACCAGAAACAAGCATCCTAGGACCGGTTTCAGGGCATCACCCTTCTTCAGCCAGGCTAGCTTGAATCCAGTGGTGTAGTGAGCACGGGACCCACGTCTGGGCATACCCTTCCCACTTAGGGCAACAAATGCAAAAGAAACAATTGATGGACGGAATGCTGGACAATGCAAACATTCACCCCCAGTCACAAGGATCTGGGTTAAATCCATCATTCTTTTGCTCACCACACCACCCCAGTTTGGACCCAGCCATATGCAAATCAGTCTTGACCCTGTTCCTTGTGGGAACAGTCCAGCCCGAACTGCCAGGCCAGGTCCTCCCTGGACCAGAAACAAGCATCCTAGGACCGGTTTCAGGGCATCACCCTTCTTCAGCCAGGCTAGCTTGAATCCAGTGGTGTAGTGAGCACGGGACCCACGTCTGGGCATACCCTTCCCACTTAGGGCATGTTTGCATTTTTGCATTTGTAATGTAGCATCAAATCTGTAATCTACATCTTTTGCAGTGAGAGATTTAGCCCATTGGATCCATCTTGGATGTAGAGCTTTAGCATTCGGGATGCTTGCTTTAGTAACCGCCTCTAAGGTCTGTACTTGAGTGATGACAATTATGCGTTTTCCCTGAGCCAGGGCTCTCTCTCTCATTACAGTAGTCTGTACGGCTGTGAGTATTTTTTCAGTGGATGCAAAACGCATTTCAGCCTTCGTGTACAGATGTGATTTGTATGCTATAGGTACTGTATCGCCTTCATTAAAAGTGATGTAGGTATACAGAGTTGGTCCAGCGATTACGCGGATCACCAGGTTAGTTGTGGTGACGTGTGTGTAAATGTCTGGAAGCTAGCATGTCAGCTTGTACTGATTGTAAAATATCAGTATGTTCCTGTGTCCCATGTTGCACTGAAAAGTCAGGTCTAATTAAGTCATAGAATGGTTTTACCCTTTCTGCGTAATTCAAAATGTAAGTTCTGTCAAAATTTAAAAATCCCAAAATGGATTGTAGTCTCTTCAGAGTTGTTGGAGGTTGGAGCAATGCACATTTTTCTAAAAAATGTGTCGCCAGGCTTTTGCCTTCACTTGATAATTTGTATCCCAGAAACAGGACACTGAGGTGGGCTATATTTGATTTTTTTTAAATTGAATTTGTAGCCCGGGTAAGCAGGTAATTCAAATTCTATGTTTTTCCTGTGGGCCTGTATGGGGAAAAACCTCTTCAAGCTGTGCTATTTTTTGTGCTATCCAGAACAGTACTTGTTCCCGACTGGTGAGAATTCTTCCCTTTACGGCATTCAGCGTTTGAGGGCTGTCAACTTTTCCAGCATGACAAACTCTGCCCGTACCTGTAAATAAAGGCTTGCACCTCTATGCTGTTGTCTGAGTGCTTCTCAAGCGTAGGGCAACCTTCGAGCAGCATCTATTAGCGGTAGCCCAGCCGCGGAGAATGCACCACCGCACAATCTGGGGGCCACGCGGAGGATTTACCGGCCTCAAATGTGGGGCAACAGCTCAGGATTTATCACTGACTCGCCTGCTGGGGCTCATGCAGAGCTGAAATGGATTTACAGTTTATCATAGTGCATCCATCTATGGAGTGAATTTGGGCACTACAACTCCCAGAATACTACAACACTGCCTCATTAGAGCAGCCCCATTCAGGGCGTGTCATTGGAAGTTAAAAGCGTGGGGGAGTGCCCGTGACGGGGAGGTCCTTTAGGGCCCCTGTGAGTTCCTCTCGGGTAATCGGCTCATCCATTTGACTAGCATGATATTGGCTGAGCGGGGTCCAAAGGCAAGCATCCAGCAGAGCCTGCATCTGGGGAGGAGAGGACTGTGCTGAAGCATAGAGAGTAGAATAATACGCTTGGAAAGCCTCGCATTTGGATGCTTCCGTGACTGCACTTGTGCCATCGTTGGTGCGAATATGGACTATGTGGGCCTTAGCTGTGCGCGCCCGCAGGCGCCTAGCTAGGACCGTGCCCACCTTGTCCCCCCCCTCATAGTAGCGCTGCTTTAACGCCAGCAGGGTCCGTTCGGCTTTGTTGGTTCTATGGGCTCGCAGTTGGCCGCGAAGAAGGGCCAGACGCCTTTTGTGGGCTAGGGATGGGCGGTCCTGATCGAGTTTTTCAAGAGCCGTGAGTTCCCTAGTAAGATTGTCCTCAAAGAGACGCGCCTCCCGTGCCCGTGCAATCGCTATGGGCGTGACGCGTCCGCGAATAGTAGCCTTAAAGGCGTCCCACACTACCGGAAAGGGAGTCTCCGGAAGATCGTTGAGCGCAAGTAATCGTCTATGGCCGCTCTAATTTCGGCCACATCTGCCTGATCACGAAGTACTTGGGGGGGGGGAAGCGCCAGCGTGGTGGGCGAGGAGCGCGTGCAGAACAGTGACGGAGGGGGAGCTCGACATGGGCGTGGTCGGAGATCGAGATGTCAGACATTGAGGCAGACACCGTCTCGCCTATCAGGGCATGTGAGATAAAAACGTGGTCAATCCGCGAGTACGAGCGATGTACATGCGAGTAGTATGAGTAGCCCCGCGCATCCGGAGAATGATATCGCCAAGAGTCCAACAGCGTGAGGTCCGTCAACTGTTACTTCAAGGTAGAAGACATGGCCCCCGCCCCATGGAAAGACCCACCACTGCGATCAAGGTCAGCGTCCCACACCAGGTTGAAGTCGCCTCCAATGATAAGAGAAGGGTTCGGTTGCGGCACGTGTTCCCGCAGGAAGGTGCGGAGATAGGGATCTTGCGCCTGGTTGGGCGCATATATATTGCAAAGTGTGAGGGATCGGTGCCCCATCCGGACCTCCACCTTAAGAAAGCGGCCATCATGGCTACGGATAACTTTCGAGTCCCCCTGCCTTACACCAGAGCCACAAAGTATAGCTACGCCAGCCGTTTTAGATGGGGCAGATGCCCAAAATTGGAGGGGGTAGCGGGGATGGGCCATTCGGGAAACATCAGCTTTCAGCAGATGTGTCTCCTAAAGGAGGATAATGTCAGGTTGTTGCTGCAGCAGGTAGCGCCATATCTGTTGCCGTTTGTTTGGTGAGTTAAGCCCTTTAACATTGAGGGAGATAAGTTTCAAGGCAGGGCTAGCAGTCATGTCCAGGGGAAGGTGGATGCAAGCAGTAGCACCGGCGACGATGCCGCAGGAGGGGGCGGGACACGGCAGGAGCATGAGAAAGACAGGCCAGAGAACCACGATCCCCCCCAGAAACATAAGGGGGACCACAAGAGGCCGCCCCGTCTACCACCAAGAAGAAGAGAAGACAGAGGGGAGAAGTAGAAAGGAAGAGGCAGAAAACAGGGACATAGGGATGAGGGAAGTGTAACGGTCAGAATAAAATATAACAGTGGCCAACTGGGCCACAAGGTCCTGTTCCAGTCCAAGGATAATCGCGGCCCTAGGGCGTAGATCATCCCGGAGAAGTCACTCTCCTAGGAGCGGGGGGGGGTATCTTCCAAGCTCCAGGCGTGAGGGCAAAGGAGGGAGACCCGGGCCGCCCGCCATCAGAGTGAGAGGCCGGGAGGCCGTCCGGCGTGAGGCGGGAACATGGGTCAGCGCCCTCCGGGCGCAGCAGTAGACAAAGCATCATGAAAGGGCACATTGGAAGGTGTTGCTTCACAGTCACGGCGTGGCGGGCCGGGAGCTAGCTGAAGAGCGAGACTCCTCCATGGAGCGGATGTGCTGGATGATTTCCTGTTTAGCCTGGGAAGCCGACTGCTCCCCTGCATGTGGTGCTCCCTTGTGGCGGCGCACCTGAGACCAAGAGGGTTTGGCAGGCTCCTGAGCGCGAGAAGGATTGCGAGCTGGGCTGGATGGTGTGGAGATGGGGATGTGCAAGAGCTGCGCCGCCTCTCGGAGGGATCGCACCATCCGACGTTTGGAGTCCCACTGGAAGATAAGCGCAAAGGGATGGCCCCATTGATACTGAATGTTCAGGCTCCGCAACTTATTGGTTATCGGCTTGAAGTCTCTACGTCGGCGCAGCGTTGTAGGGGCAAGATCTTGGAACAGCTGTATTGGAGTACCTTTGTAGGCGAGGTCTGGTTTGGAGCGTGCCGCCTTGAGAATCGCTTCTTTCTCCGTAAAGAAGTGGACCCGGGTCAGGATGTCCGGGACAAAGCCCGCTCGAGCAGAGGGACCCGAGACTCGATGTGCTCGATCGAGGGCCGGCGGGGATGCGTCGTCATCGCCCCAGATGTCATGCAGAAGTTGTGCCACGAAGGTCATAATATCTGTTCCCTCCGCTCCCACCGGGATCCCCCGGAGGCGGAGATTGTTGCGGCGGCTCCGGTTCTCCAAATCCTCCTGCTTCAATTGTAGGTCGATGTGCTGCTCCTCCAAGGTAGCCATGCGTTGCCAGAGCTGCTCCTGGTCCTCTGTCCGGGCATCTACTGTCCGCTCAAGGCCATCCACTCTCTCTCCGAGGTCAGTGACCTCCTTCCTGAGCTCCCGCACACAGGAGTGGACCTCCGATCTTAGAGAGCCTATCTCGGACTTGAGCTCCGTCATAAAGTTTGCCATGAAGGTTTGCGTGACTGGTGCTGAGTCATCCCCAACCGGCGCTGCCATAGCACCGGAGGCGCCAGAGCCTGGCTTGTTCCAAAGAGCGGCGACCGGGTTGTCCTTCTGAGGCACCGCCAACTCCTTCCCCGACTTAGTGCGTGTCATCTCCCTCGGGGATGAGGCACCCGGCAATTTCCACTGAGGCGGCCAAGGCTAGCAGACCCCCAGATGCCGAGGTGCAGTCCGCCTCCAGCGCCCCCCCACCGCACAGACAAAGGACAGACAGCTACAGGTTAGGGACCCAAGCCGTATCGCAGTGTTCAAGGCGATGGGTCATCCGTGATGTCAGAGTCGCTCGGTGTGGGGGGAAAGCGATGGGGGGCGGTGCAGCAGTAGCCAATCAATAGGGGCTCCTGAGTGGAGGAGGGACCGTGTGGAGGGTTTGCAGTGGACGTCCCCCCGGTCCAGCGTCCCCCGCGCGGGTCAGGGGTCACCCCCGGGCGCTCCAACGACAGACGGGCACACCCCAGGCTAAGGGGGCCCGCTCCCAGAAGCCCGGTGCCAGTCCACGGCAAAAGCGACAGGGAGAAGAGGCCCACTCCTCCAAGCACCCCCAAGTGCTCCGATCAACGATGGGCACCCCCCAGTGGATCCAAGGCAACGCCAGGCCAGTGTCCAGGTCACGCAGGGCTGTGGACCAATATATATAGGAGGTGAGGGGTAGGGCCCCAGGAGCGGTGCGCAGGACCCAGTTCCCGCAGACACCTCTAGCTAGGTCACAGCACACAGGGCCCCCCACCCCCACACCTCACCTGCGGAGGGACTCTGTTGCCCTGATGTCTGATACAGTGTCAGCTGGAGCGGAGAAGGGCGTCTTGTAGCTGTTCACCACGCATGGATCAGGCGAGAAGGCCGCTCCGCACCAGATCCGCTCCCGCAGGGCCGCATTCAGCCTCGCCAGGGGCCCACAGCGAGCAGGGCGTCTGCCAAGGTGTCCCGGGCCCCCGAGACCACCGGACCTTTCCTCGGCGGCGCGCTCCAATCCCCAGCAGAACGTGAAGGTCGGCGCGGCCCCCAAAGCAACCGCAGCTGCACCTCAGTTCAGGCGCCACCCCTCAAGGGCCAACCCCGGGCCCCGGCCGTATTCACAAGAATGGGGGGGGGCGGTCACAGCAACAGGCAGGGCCTCCACAGGCCGGCAGCCGCCGAGAAACAAAATGGCGGTCACCGCCGCCGAACGGAGTGCAAGGGGTGTAGTGGCCGCTCCTCCGGCAGTCCCGCAGGTGGACGGCTATGCCCGCTCGGTCACGGGCTCATGCAGCTGCGGGCGCTAAGATGGTGGTCGCAGCCCTGCGGGCCGGAGCGCCCCCCTACCGGTTCCTGTCGTCTCGTTGCCGTCCATCAGCTCCGGGGGCCCCACAGGGGGCAGCCAGACACCCCCGGTGTCCTCGGCAATGGGGCCCAGGGGCCCAGTCAGGTGCGCAGCATCCTCGCCGTCCCGCAGTCTGCACTGGGTGGGCCCCACATATGACCCGCGCAGCGGAGTCCCCAACTGGCGGCCAGACGAGGTAGCAGCTGGACGATCCTGCCCCCGGGGGTCGACCGCAAGTCCTCCTGTGCCCCGCTCTTCACTCGCCTCACATCGCCGCCAAACCCCAGGCCAAGGGCGCGGGGCACCGGCGATATTCACTCCCTCTAGGGCCCAGGAGGCCGCAGGCGCTAAGATGGCGGCTGAGGCTGCATATGCCGGGGCACCCTCCCACCGGCTCTGTTCCCGCCGCTGCCTGCTGGTTCCACGGGTCGCCGGGTCCCGGGATCGTCTCCCAGTCGCCTCCGCTGTCCAGACGCCCCGAATTCCGGCCCCTCCGCTATGGATATAAGCTTAAAAAACGCTTATAATGCCGGCGGCGGCCCGGAGCTCCTACAATGCGCGTCTCACTCCATTTGCAGTGAGACCACGCCCCTCCAACCTATAGTTTTTTAAGTGAATTTCAAAGGTTTTTTAAATGCTAGTTTCTAACTATGCCTACAGAGGTAGGACATGTGAAGAAAAAAGAAAAAACGCACAGAAAGAAGCAAAAGAAATGCAGAAAGAAGCAACAGAAGTCCACAAAGACGAAGAAAAGAGCAGGAAGAAGCAAGACATGTGCAGAAAGAACCTACAGAGGAGCAGAAAGAGGCCTTCTTGCAAAATCATCCTGTGCCCACAACTTTTTCAGACGGGTACTGGTGGTAACTGACTCGGACTAACCAGGCCTAGAGCCAGTGCTATGCTAAAAGACACTTAGAATACAGTGAAAACACCTCCATACACTAGGGAACACTATGCGTTGGGGTACCCCTGTCATTAGCATGACCTCCTCTGTAAGGCCCTAGTACATAATAGGGCAGGGGGATTAAAATTTCCTCTTAAAACGCGCCCCGGGGCGCGTTTGCACAGTGGTGAAGGGAGGGGGGGGGCCTGAGGTGACATGTGTGCAAACAAGCCCTGTGGCCGTTTTAAGTTGGGAGATTAAGTCCCCTTGAATCCTGAGGGTCCCTGGGGTCCAACTAGCCCACTAGGTACCTCCAGTAAGCGCCACAGAGCTGCGTTGCAGAGAGGTGTAAAAGGGGCGTGGCCTGCACCACCTCTCTGCAACGCAGCCCTGTGGCGCGCACTGGAGGTACCTGGTGGGCTAGTTGGCCCCAGGGACCCCAGTATTCAAGGGGAATTAATGCCCCAATTTAAAACGCGCCACAGGGCGCGTTTGCAGAGTGGTGAAGGGAGGGGGCGGGGCTTGAGGCACAATCGTGTCTTTTTTTTGGTTTGTTTTTTTAGAAGGGGGGCTGTGTGGCCCCCCTTCTTTTTTCCTTTTTTGGGCCCTGGGGACCCCATCCCCCAGGGCCTGACCCCTTTTTTTATTTAAAAAAAAAAAAACTGAACGGGAAGGGGGCCGCGTGGCCCCCCTCCCGTGGCCAATTCCGGCCCCGGGGACCCCATCACCCGGGGCATGGCCACATTTTTAAAATTTTGTAAGGAGGGGGGCTGCGTGGCCCCCCCTCCTGAGGCCTCTATTGCCCCGGGGACCCCATCCCCCGGGGCCGGCCTTTTTTTTCTTTTTGTTTTTTAAAAAAAAATTGGGGGAGGGGGGCCGCGTGGCCCCCCTCCCTGGCCACTACTAGCCACGGGACCCCATCCCCCGGGGCAGGCCCTATCCGTTGGGGACCCAATGCCCCCATGGTCCCGCCGGCTCCCCGCGTCCTGCGGGAGCCGGCATTGCTTTTCCACATGGGGAGCTGCTAACATGCAGCTCCCCGTGTGGAAAAGCAATCTGCTTTAGATTTTGGAAGAGAGAGCAGGTTTCCTGCTCTCTCTTCCAAAATCCAAAGCAAGTTTGCTATGGCAGGACGGGAGCCGCAAGGCTCCCGTCCTGCCATAGCAAACAGCAGTGTCCCAGGGGTGGGCACCCCGGGACACTGCAGGAGCCGGCCCTGGGGGGTGGCGGTCGCCAGGGCCATCACAGGCTCCAGGAGGGGGGCCGTGCGGCCCCCCTCCCAACATTTTCAAAAAATGCTTTTTTGGGCCCTGGGGGTCCTTGTGGGAGCCCCTGACCAGGCCTAGGGGGTCAGGGTGTTTCTACCCTGCCCCCTTTTCTTGTTTTGCGCCTTAGTTTTTCTGTTTTCTTGTGCCTCGGTTCTACCGTGGCACAAGATGGCTGCCAACACTTCCTGGTTTGGAGTGTTGACAGCCAATTAGCATGAAGCTCGTGGTCGGGAGGGTCCGCGGATCCTCCGTGCCTCTAAATATCGAAACTTTTATTTTTGATTATCTCAGCAACTACTGAACGGATTTACACCATTTTTCAAAAAGGTCGCTTTCTGAGCCAAGCAGTACCTTTTTGCCAAATTTGGGGTAAATCCGTTCAGTAGTTTCGGCTGTAGCCTTGCATAAAGTTTCCTATGGGAAATCGATTTTTTTACTCTTATTTTTTGAATTTCTCTGGAATTACTGAACGGATTTACACCATTTATAAAAAAGGGCGCTTTCTGAACCAAGCACTACCTTTTTGCCAAATTTGGTGTAATTCCGTTCAGCAGTTCGGGCTGTAGCCGTGTCTAAAGTTTCCTACGGGAATTAACATGGAGAAAACACGTTTTGGGACCCCCCTTTTTTCTCGGCCCCCGCTTGCCGAATCACCCCGAAACTTTCAAGATAGGAGCTGACCGGAGCGGGCCATAAGGTTTGAAAATTTCGCGAAGATTCGTCAACCGGCGCCAAAGTTATTGGGAAAAGAATGTTACGAATTTCCTATGGATAATAGGTCCTAACTATAACTACCTACTGGCGACCGCCAGTAGGTAATATATATATATATATATATATATATATATATATATGCTAACTCGAAAGAAACAAAGTTATTTATTCAAGAACAACACAAGCAGACTCATTTCGGCTATGCACCTTTGTCAGTGTCGGCGCCTTCAGTTCGAGGCATTCAATTATACCCCACTATAAGTGACATTTCATTGGATAATGTGATTTAGCAAAAGAATCAAAGAAGGACTTGAGGATAGGTAAAACCTCTTTTCCTGTTTCAGCAGCGGCCATCTTAGTACTGTTGAAAATACACTGTACATTGGTCCTTTCACAGCAATAAATTCACCATTTTATGCATGTCATACTGTTTCTCAACCAGAAGAACACATATTAAAGTAAAAATTAAAACATATATATCTCAGCATGTTTAACCCAACGACAAGGCGATGCCTTTATCTTGATAATCTAAATCACAAACCCTTATCCAGTCTGCATTTACCATTTATCAATCGTACATTTGACAAGCGTTCTTAATCTAAATTACTTATTCAATCCATTATATACATTAAGAAGGACACCCATAATTTATATTGTGTACTGTGTCCTATGACCATTATAGGGCCCTGAATGGGCATATCATTCAAAATGACGACAAATTCATAGTCTGCATATTTACATTAAATATTCTCCTGGCGTCCTCAGTCAATTTAATGGAAATTATTTATGCACTATGTAGATTTAAATACAAAAAATACAAATACTAATACACAGGACCATGATAATCTAATATGATAAAATAGCAACAGTTATTAAGCCCTGAATGGGCAAATACTAGGGGGTGCTATCAATCCAACTCATAATTATGTTATTCATATCCACAATTCCTGTGCGTCTAACCTGACACTGATGTTGATATGGTATGATATCTGCATCCTATTGTATATCCAACCAAATTTAATGTTGGGTTGCAGAATCCCCCACAAGTCACATGCTGCTCCCCAATGTGCACAGTGTCGTGTATGATCAGTATGGTGACAGTTATAGAAGCTATTTTGATACCTGGATTTCTCATACTCTATGGAATAACTACCCAATCTTACTCAAACCAATGGAAATAAAAGGATGAAACAGAAAAACACGGGAGGAAGGGGGACATAAAGGGACAATGCTACCTTGCTAATTAACATCCCATATGTGTATAGGACATACTCTGTTACCTAACAGGCTCAACTCACAACCTAATGGATATGATGTAATTTCTTTCTTGTTTGCTTTAGTCAGGTGAGGCTAATTCCTCATCGCTATTCAGCCCATGGGGTATCTTAGTTTGGAGGTCTAAGATGTAGCGGGATCGCAATCTTCTTAGTTTAAGGACCTTATCGCCCCCTCTCTCACCTTGGGGCGTATATGTTCTAGATAAAAACGTTAACAGGGTCCTGTCATTTTTGTGGTATTCTTCAAAGTGTCTTGCCTTAGGATACAATGGGTCCCTGTTAGAAATGCCTGCAGTTTGCTTCTATAGAGGGGCATTCAAAGTCTCCCCTCTTCCACGAATACCTTTAAATTAAGAAAAGTGACAGACTCAGCACTAATCTCATTTGTAAATCTCAGGCTTACATTGCTGGTATTCAAAATTGAGATATATTCTAGTGCCGATTCCCTAGACCTTCTCTAAATAATGAAGAGATTGTCTATATAGCGGCTCCAACCAATGATCCCCTCCTCCCAAGGAACATTCTCTGCGGACCAGGCTACCTGTTTCTCCCACCAGCCCACAAACAAGTTCGCATAGCTGGGGGTGAAGCAGGTACCCATCACCGACCTATGTATTTGTCTGTAATGTTGACCTGAGAATATAAAAATGTTATTAGTCAAACAAAATTTACCAAAGCTCATTATCATTCTGTTATGATCCTGATATTTTAAGGATCAGCGATGTAGGAAATATTCAATGGCTTGCAGACCATCCTCATGACCCATACTAGTATGAAGACTAGTTATATCCATGGTCATCATTGGAAAGTCTTGTTTCCAGGCAATGTTCTCAATACATTGCAGGAAATCTTTAGTATCTCGAGTATATGATGATAAAGTTTTCACAAATGGAAAGAGAAAGTTATCAGTATATGTTGCTGTGTTCTCTAATAAGCTTGATTTGGAAGAGATAATTGGTCGTCCCGGGGAAATGTTAATGTCTTTGTGAATCTTCTGCAAATTATAAAACGTTCGAATCTGTAGACACAGGCATCTCAGATATTGATACTCTTTGATATCCAACATTCCACTGTCATACCATTCTTGTAACACATCATGGAAGTCACAATACTTTTTGAAAATTCTTCTCTTGAGACAGGGAGATAACACGATTGATCATTTAGTTGTCTTAATTCTTCTTTACAGTAAAAATCCCTTGTGAGGAGGACAATATTGCCCCCTTATCTGAAGGTTTGATCATGAATTGATCATCATTCTTCAAGCTCTCCAAAGCTGCCCATTGTTCTTATGAGATGTTAGACTGTTTTTTGTTATATTTTTTCAATCTTAGAACCACCAGATCTTTAGTGGTAAGGTCATGAAAGATAATCAATAGCGTCTGTTGGAAGCTGGGCATGAATGTTGATTTAGGTTTGAAATCGCTTTGTGCCCCAATTTAATGTATCCCCATTCATTCCAATAGGTCAAGATTTGCCTGTCCTTCCTCCTGTTGACTTGATCGTTCATTACCCAGACTTTATAGAGTGACTAAGGCTTGTAAGTCTGTTCCTGTTAGTATATCCATTGCTTTATTGCTAATTGGGTCTCTCCCCTTCCAGGCATCACCCTTCAGGTTAAGGAATATATGCAATGTAAGCTTCAGTGTAAATTTGAAGAAATCTATACATGTTTGCGCATAGATGAATTTATGGGTGGGACAGAAAGTCAATCCTAATCTTAACACTGATTCCTCAGTTTTGGTCAAAACCTGTTTTGTTAGATTCACAATAGTTAGGCTTTCCGGGCCTATTTCCTCTTCCCTCCCTGTTTGCTTCGTGTTACTCTTTGGGGAGCACTGCTTCCACTGGTTATGTTGGCCCTGTCTTGTTTTTCTGACTCCTTTAGGTCTGCTGGTTTGTTTCTTGGTGTCCGTATCCATATCCATGTTTGTCTGATTAGACGATATTCCTTGTGAAAAGGGCATTGCACATGATTAAGTGTTGTAGCACTCGGTTCTTTTCCTCCTGATTGCTCTGCGTCTGTGCCTGCTTCTGATTCAGAGGTACCTCTTTGTTCAAAAGAGGCGAGATTTTTGGTCTTGTGTAGTTCTCTTCTCGGTGCGTCAAACTTTTTTGCAAATGTTAAAATGCGCCCAAGCTTGTAATCTCTGGTATCACCACCGAATTTACTTTGTTTTCTGTTTGATAATTTCTTCATATGATGCGACTCTTTTTTTCATTCTTTCCCTCAGCTCCTTTTGTCTGATTTTTTTGTCATCTCTTGATATATCTTCTTCCATGGTTTGGATTTCTTTAAGTACCTTCTCCCTATCGCTCCATGCGAATTTCACCAGAATTACTAGCATTCCCTTTGAGGACTCTGCTGTATGCTCCGCCCACTCATCCAAGAGTAAAGGATCTGGATTTTCATATGCAGGCACTGTAGAAATTCTCAGCCCATGTGGGACTCTACTAACATCAAGATAACTCTGTAGGAAAGTGGTTTCCCACCACTTCTGGATTTCTCGCGCACAAAGTCTCTTTAGATTTTTTTTAACTTGTCTCATAGGTTCTCTTTAGGTTTATTAGTGCTTGAACACGCTTCAGCGCTCACTGGTAGCAGCCCTTTACAGAAAATCCCTGCTGCTGCCTCGCGTTGCCTTACAGAACATGCCACGATATTCTTCCTGCTAACATTCACTAGGAATCCCTTGCTCCTGCCGCTTTAATATATCCAAATGGAACATAAACATGAATGGCTTACCCGTGGGACATCTTAAATTGCTCGTGGGTCCTTCTGCTCGACAATCCTCGACACTCGCACAGCCGGTTCCAAAGCAGGTCCAACATGCGGTGGTGCTGGTGGCATTACTTGCATCTGCTCTGCAATGCACCAAAGTCGTCTGATATGGGCATCTCCTAGTCGTTGGGTATAACATGCCGAGATGTATGTTTTAATTTTTACTTTAATGTGTGTCCTTATGGTCGAGAAATAGTATGACATGCATAAAATGATGAATTTATTGCTGTAAATGGACCTATGTACCTTGTATTTTCAACAGTACTGCTGTAAGAGGAAAAAAGCTTTTACTTATCCTCAAATCCATCACTGACGACACCATCCAATGAGTGTGTATGTTTGTTTTATAGTTTACATAGTGGCAGCTAACTACTTTATTACTTTTCTACCTAATTTTGTACAGCCTGTGTCCAGCTAATTGGTATAAGTGTACATAACGCTTGTGCTCGTAATGCAACATAGGTGTGTAGAGGTATTGAACACTTTCTAAGCCTTTGTATTAAAGAGTAACTCTGTGTGCAGAAGACATTTGACTAGTGTTCATTATGTTCAACACAAGTTTTTTGGTACTGCAAAAAAGGTTTCCAGCAGGGCAAAGATTCTACGTACTACATACTAGGTATTGTAAGCAGCCTTGAGTTATGAGACATAATATCAACTTAACATAAAAGACTGTGTGCACCAGATACTAACCTATGTACATGTGCTTGTTTTGCTTCAGAAGATAGGCTATCTGTAAAGTTTTCACCACATTATGAAGGCTACAGGTAGTACGATCTTTAGCATCTTCAGACCGTGGTTATTTTAAATGAATAGTCACTCTTTGAAAGGTTTTGCATGGAGTGTACACTGGGCTTAGCATGTGCTACCCGTGAGTGTATGGTATAGGGTCAATGTTGTACACAATCCATACTTTCTACAGCTAAGGGAGTTGTTTCTGTGATGGCATTTAGCATGGCTCATATTCTACTGAGTTATTTTGTACTCGCATTTAGAGCTCTAAAGCTATACCCATTTACAGAGCAATGTGCACAAAAAAAGCTTGGCTGATGTTATCAGTGATATCAGCAGTGATGTTATCATCAATGTCATTTGAGATGTCATCAGTGCTGTCATAACTGATGTCATAGAACATGTTATGAGTGATGTAATTTGTGAGGTCGTAAGCAGTGCATGGCGCAAGTTATATTTAGTGCTGCTAACTATAACTGGCAAATTTCTATGTTTTTTTAAACTTCAAACGTTAATGTTGTCACTGACAAATTCACCTAAATTTCTAACATTTTTAAAAATTGAAAACACATAATTTTACTATAACTTTACTTTAACCTTTGTTTTTTCAGTTAATTTGTAGTTTAAAAAAATATATATATATATTTAAAAATACGTAGAAACTAACTACTCCAACAATGTTTGCACTGATAATGTTCAACTTCTTAGTTTTTGTAACTCACACATACAGAAATATTCCCAGCATAGTTTTCATAGTCTTTGTATCCTTTGCATAAACATATTTATATTTCAAAAAGACTGATCATTTTTTTGTGTACTGTTTTTCACTATGTACATCCATTTTTAAGGTGTGTAATCGCTCTCGTGGAAGGCTCGCAAGAGGCTCGCAACATCGTAGAGTTATACATTTCGTTTGAATCTGTTGTACAGAGATCTTTTTCATTTGGTCAGTTATTATTGAATGCTAATCTTTAATAATAAAGTTAGCACAGTATGTGTATTGTATTAATTATTTTGTTTACAAACTTGCGGCTCTCGTGAGACACTTGCGGAAGTTGAACATAACATCCCCTGTGTGCAATATGAGTGGACTGTACTTCCTTTCTCGATCCACTTGCGAGGTTGTACATTTGAAATTAAGTTCATAACAGTATATTTTTGTCATTTTTAAGAATGTAAGACATGAGAAGTGTTGCTTAAAGTATGTATTGTTGCATTTGAGATGTTAAGAAAGTTCTCCGTTTTATTATTCGCTAAATTATTTGCTATGGGTGCCTACCGAGCCTTTCTATAAACTGGAATAAGTCTGAACTTTTCCCACTCCCTGATGCCACGGTGTCTTGTGCTCTGGAATACCCCCTCCACTGGTGCGACGACTCCACTAGATACCTGGGTATCATACTTCATAAACAGAAAGAGATGGTGATTCGGCTGAACTTTGGACCAGCAGTGGACACACTATCCACGCAAATTGAAGGATGGATTATATTACTTTTGTCCATGGCTAGGCGCATTGCCATTATCAAAATGGTAGTTCTTCCCCACTTTTTATATCTCATTTTGAATATACCAATCCTTCCAACAAACAGTTTTTTTCATAAATTTGAGGAGCCTTTTGCTCCGCCTGTTATGGAAGGACTGTTGCCCCTTACCCAAGAATGAATGGTGCAAAGCACTTTATAGACACTTTATCTACATACAATGGGGGACTTCTTTCCGGATGGGCATGTTATCAAATACACTATGAAATTACACACACTGGGGTCTCCTCCTATGTGTACCATTTCATTCTCCAGCACCTACATAACACACTTCATGACTGCTTGCCCTCGTTTCCAGTTGAACCAGAGGACTTTCCACCATTGACACTGGTCATCACTACCACTTAAGGGTCACGATTAGTTTCCAGGCCATCACTGCCACTGAAGGGTCACAATTAGTTTCCAGGCTCTATCAGTCATGGTTAGCCCTCAAACCTGGGGGGGGGTTGAGGGGGGGGGCAGGGCTTCGTGGGAATGTGACATAGGACGCCCTATACCTGACAAGGCATGGCGTTATTGTTGCATGCAAACAAAACTCATTTCCCCTAATCAATGACATAAACTGTTCCATTATAAGTTCCTACACAGAGCATTCACCACGCCTCAGGGTTTAACTAAAATTGATCCCACACGTTCTCACAAATGTCCGAAGTGCGGGACTGATCATGTAGACTTTATACACCTAGTATGGACCTGCCCTGTTATACAAGCCTACTGTCTTCAGATTCTTGCTCGGATTTCTACTATGACAGGGGCCACTGTTGAACCTGAGCCCCTGCTGATCGTACTATGATTTGTCAGGCTCCTTCCATCTAGCTCCCTGCGTTTCATTGCCATTCCGCTACTGTTGGCTAAATTACGGATAGCTGTTTGTTGGGGTAGTAGCCGATCCCCCACCACAGAAGACTAGCTGAAGGAGATGATATATTGTGACACCACCAGCGAAGTATATGCTGTACTTTAGTCCCCCACATCCAGACCCAAAGACATTCGGCAACCTCTATGGGATTATCGTTGGAAGAACAGGTGAAGACGTTGTCAGGCACCTGCTTCGGAACAATGCGGATGCTTAGAAAGATCTTCCCCTGGATCCCTCTTTCGGCAAGAAAAACCCTCATCCAGTCGCTCTTGGTTAGTCGACTGGATTATGGCAACTCTATGGTGGTTGGAATAAGGGAAGACCTACTATCTAAACTGCAGGTGGTGCAAAACACGGCAGCCCTCAATAAACCGGCCCGCACCCCTTCTCTACCGCTCCTACGTCAATTACACTGGCTTCCTATTAGGAAACAAGCTATTTTCAAGCTGTTATGTACGGTTTTTAAGTCTCTGCAGGGGAGTGGCCCAGCTTATTTTAAGAAGAAACTTGAACTGTATCGACCCGTGCGTCAGTTGAGATCTAGTAATCGCAATCTGCTCTGCACGCGTAGAATTAGGAAGGTCAAGATGGGCGGTCGGGCCTTTTCTCATCTTGCCCCCAGCCACTGGAACAGTCTCCCTGAGGAGATCTGTACCTGCGCCGACCTGTCTCGATTGAAGAAATTGCTAAAGACCTGGCTGTTTTAAGATTATTCTGCTCATTGGGTGTTTTCGTCTCAGGTGCTGAGAGATCCCCCTGGGGATGATTAGTTGCGCCCTACAAATGAGTATAATAATAATCTGTTAACATTAGACACAAATACTCTGGATTCCCTTGTCTGATGTGGCCTGCAACTATGATTCTTGCCCCGAACCCTCCCCCCTCTGTCAGACTGACTCTAACCAGATATGAGTGGCTACTTCGCTCCCCAGGCTTCCACATGCCCACCTACCACCTCCAAGGCTGAAGTGATTTTCCCCACCTGCTTCCGCCCTTCATAGATCCTCTCCTCTCCTGTACTAGTCCCTAACTAAGGTTTTCTTTTTTAGTCACCTGGTTCCCTTTATTCATACGCAACTCAGAGCGCTCATCTCAGTTCCCATTAGCACCTATTTATATTACAATGCCGGCCTTGGCCAGTTTTCTCAGTACGTTTTTGTAATCAATGGCACAATTACCCTTCTGCCTGTCCTTTTCGTGATTCCTCTTGCTTTTTTCTATGTTCCTACCTTGAGACGTGTATTAATTACGACTATTGTATAAGATGATTGTATAAATAATTTTCACTTGATAATGTGCCTTTTGCTCTATTAAATCAGTAATTGCTACTCACTAATGCCTGAATCGGTTACAGGATGTCACTTACTAGGTTTATCATCTTCTGATGTTCTCTGAATAGCTCTACTGATGCTAAATAAGAAATGTTTTCAGTTTTCTCACTGGGAGCACAAAAAAACACCACTTATTAAATAACGTAACCAGGGACCATACAAGTAATATAATTTACCGTTTTTTATAGATTCTTCTTGCTCACAAACGTTCTGTCCTGATGATGATCTCTACTCAGTGATATCGAAACGCCATCGACCCCCTACAACAAGAGATTTCCTGTATATTTTTTATAAATTGTCATTTGGGTTTCTCTACCTTTTGTTGTCAATGCGATGTAATTTTTAAGTCACCGTCACTCACCAAATCACGCTTGCTGTCACTTTTTTTGTGAGCTCTTGAACTATAGTTTTATATTGCAAATATTAATTAAAACATGTGTTGGATACCTCCTTTGTGTCCCTGCTAAGTAACTCTCTTATTGCTCCCGCTGGTATTACTTACCCCATATGCCTAATTAACCATAGACTTTCTGATTAATAAATCTCTTGTAGTTGTTTGTCTTTTTTGGACCATATTGGCCATTTAGTAACCATTGTTTTTTTAAACATAATACTTATCCCTGGTTCTAGTGTTGGGGTCCCCTTGTTTATCTTACTACAACTAGCAATACAGCATGAGTATCACTGGGATGTGGTGGCATTTGAGGGCTATGCTCCCTCAACGCCTTGCTCGGGCCGAGTTAGCCCTTGCTGCCGAACTTGATAACTCATTAGGGGTGTTATTTTATGTTAATAGTTTATAAAGCTCCTGGTTACTCCAACGGAGTGTCCCAGCGCTAGGAATTATCCTTGCCATTCATCAGAGATTAGCAGCACACTGGCCATTAACATTCCATGGCTGTAGATTGCCTGAAAAAACATGTATTTAAATCCTTATGAAACCGCACTTCAGAGGGGTGCATCCTCAAATCTAAGGGGAGAAGATTCCACATTTGAGCTGCCAGCAGACAAAAAGATCTACCACCTAAGTGGACCCTGTAGGCTTTGGGAATCATCACTTTGGCTGTGCCCATGATTTAAGATTCCTTTTTGGCCAGTAAGGTTTAATCAGAGGGAACAGGAAACACAGGCTTTTGCCATTTAGAATTCTATGACAGAAACATAAGGCTTTAAAAGCCACTCTGTCCTGCATAGGGAGCCAGTGTAGCTTAGCAAGGGCAAAACCAAAAGAACAACGCCTCACAATTTTTAGTAGTATACGGGCAGCGGTGTTCTGTACCCTCTGCAACATTTTTGATCTGCCCTGGGAAACCCCAAGATACAGCACATTGCAGTAATCCATGCGCGATACTATCAATGCCTGGATAACTATTTTCTTTGTTGATTCTGGCAGTAACTCTAGGATTTTTCGAAGCATCCTCAAGATGCCAAAGCAGGTGCCAGCAGGTGTAGAAATTTGGTATTCAAAGCTGAGAGCCGTATCAAACCAGAACCCCATATTTTTCACTTTAGGTTTCGGGATAGGGACCTGTCCCAGTTCCAGGGGCCACCACACCAAGGACCAAATGGACGGTTGTTTCCCCACCACAAGGATGTCTGTTTTTCCAGCATTTAATTGCAAACAACTCAGAGTCATCCATTTCGCAAGATCAGCCAGACAAGCTCTAAACTTAGGAGCAGTCTCAGCTACGGCCTGTGTCAAAGTGACAATTAGCTGAGTGTCGTCAGAGTAATGTACCATCTGTACCCCATGACGCTCCATAACCTCTGCCAGTGGGCGCATGTACACATTGAATAGAGTTGGACTCAAAGCCGGCTCCTGAGGGACTCCTTGCCGCAAAGCGCACACGTCGGATTTGTAGGACTGCTGGATGACCTGAAATGATCTATCTAGTAAGAAATTAGTAATCCAGTCAAACGCAACTCCCCTCACTCCAAGTTCCCATAGGCATTTCAAAAGAAGGCCATGTGAAACTGTATCGAATGCAGCACTTAAGTCCAACAGGATAAAGGCTGCTGCCTTGCCCTCATCTGCAGCCATTCTCAGTGATTAGGATAATAATAAATAATAAAGGCATTTGTAGAGCGCGCAGCTACTCCAAATGGGGTGTCCCGGCGCTTATTACAGACAGTGGGCCGGATAGGGGGCCAGCGGAACTAGTCATGCCGACTAAAAAGCCAGGTTTTCAGGGACTTTCTAAACTCCTGTTCGGACTGCATCGTGCGAAGGTGCAGGGGGAGGTTGTTCCAGCATTTGGTGGTACCCACCTCGAATGTTCTACCTCCCATTCTAGCTTTCGCAAAACGGGGTATGAAAAGAAAACATTTGTTAGACCTTAAAGATCTGGTTTGTTGATAGGGTCGGAGTCTCCTCCTCAAATAGATCGGCCCTCTTCCTTTATCTGCGCGAAAGGCAAACGTCAGGGCCTTGAATTCAACCCGTTTGGCTATTGGCAGCTAATGTAGTTGCCTAAGGTAAGGGGAAATGTGGTGTCGAAGCAGGACACCACAGACCAGACGGGCAGCGGCATTTTGAACAATCTGGAGTCTGTGGATCAAGCCAAGCGGAAGGCCCATATACAGGCCATTCGCGTAATCCAGGTGAGAGGTGATCAGAGCATGGACCACAGTTTTGCGGGTTGCAGCAGGCAGGAAATTAATACATTTCCTAATAGTTTTAATTTTGCCAAAGCAAACCGCCGAGACAGTTTGAACATGAGTCGAGAGGGACAGATCTTTGTCCCATCTCACACCTAAATTTTTGACCGAGTCCTTTGGAGTGGGAGCATTGCCCAATTCCGAAGGCCACCATGCATGAGGCAGGGGAGGAGAGGGTTGATTAAAAAACAAGACCTCGGTCTTGTCCGCGTTAAGTTTTAAAAAATTGCGAGTCATTTAGTCTGCGATGTTTTTGAGGCATTCTTTTAGAGGGTCAAAGGTGGAGACTGACACATCTCTAAAGGTGAACAGTAACTGAGTGTCATCCGCGTATGATGTTACTTTGATCCCCGTTTTGGAGATCAGCTCCGCCAAGGGTGTTAAATAGACATTAAAGAGGCATTAAAGAGGAGCGGGCTCAGGGCAGAGCCCTGAGGTACTCCCCATTTAAGAGGTTTGGCGGGTGAGGTGAAGGGGTGAGTCAGGACCTGTTGATTACGGTCACATAAGAAGGATGATAACCAATTCATAACTGTTCCCTGGATGCCTATGTCCTTTAGTCGATCTAATAGGATTGGGTGAGACACCGTGTCGAATGCTGCAGATAAATCTAACAGCACCAACATGGCCTTAGAGTCTCCATCCACTGCCCAACGTATGGAGTCAGCCATTTCAATCAAAACAGATTCTGTGCTAAATCCTGCGCGGAAGCCCGACTGAGATTCATGAAGGAGACTGTTGGACTCGATAAACCCTGCCAGTTGCTGGTGCACTAGTTTCTCCAGAACCTTCGCCGGAGCGGGGAGCAGGGAGATAGGCCTGGAGTTGCTAGTGATTTCAGGGTCAGGGTTGGCTTTTTTCAGAATAGGAAGAAGAAAGGCGTGCTTCCAGGCTGCAGGATAGAGACCCTGTCTGAGTGAGGAATTCCAAATGGCATTTAAGTGGGGGTTAAGACACTCTGCCAGGGCACTATATTGTTTTGCCGGCCAAGGGTCGCCAGGGGACCCTGATTTACACTTCTGAAGCTCTGACAGTGAGGCTTCCATAGAGATCTCCACAAATTCTGAGAAAACTGGCCTATCAGTCTGCTCTAATTTGTGAGCATTAGTCATCTGAGGAGCGTCTGGTACAACAGGGAAGGACGAGTAAATGAGCGCGATTTTCTCCTCAAAGAAATCGGAGATTTTGTTACATAGTATCTGTGAGGGAGGACGAACGTGGGTGAGTGCGAGGGGATTTGTGAAAGACTTCACAATTTTAAAAATTTCCCTAGATGAATTCTTAGAATTAGTAATCCGTTCGGCCAGAAAGTCTCTTTTTTTTCCAATCAGGAGTTTACGATATTCTTTAAGCGCAGCCCGATAACAAATTTTACTTTCCTCGGAATAGGTTAGTCTCCAACTACGTTCTAATTTTTTACATTCAGATTTGTTTGCTCTGATCTCCTCAGAATACCAAGGTGCTGAGGGGGACGTTCTTGAAGAGGTTACTGGTTTCAAGAGGCCCATGGAATCAAGGGCCTCGCTAACCCATTTATTTAAATTTGCGATGTTGGCATCTAGATCGTTTGAGAAAGAGGGCTTGGAGTCCTTCAAGTGTTGGGAAAGAGACTCGGGGGGGGGGGGCCCGTAATCCTACTCCAATTCCTTCTAAGATCTTTGGGGATGGAGGTGGCTCTCCCATCGCTTATCAGATGTAATTGAAAAGGGATCAAGAAGTGATCTGACCAGATCACCGGAACAGGAGGGTGGACTACAATGTCGGGTAGATTAGAACAGATAAGGTCCAGTGTATGGCCAGCCTTGTGTGTAGGAAGCAGCACATGTTGTATTAAATTGCAGCCGGCCAGTGTGGAAATAAAGTTGGTACTATGCGGGCAGGTAGGATCATCCACATGTAGGTTCAGGTCGCCTAACAGTGTAAAGTTGGAATACCGCGTGCTGGCCTGAGCAACGTAATCCACGAGGGTGGGGGCAAATTTAAGGCTGGAGTCAGGAGGTCTGTAAAGCAGGAGTCCTGAGCAGGAGGTGGACGCAGAGAGCTTGACACAGAAGGGCAATCCTTCAATAGTATCAATGCTAACAATAGAGCCGATTTGGTACTATACAAGGGTCTAAACCAGAGGTCTTCAGTCTGTGGGGCGCGACCCCCAGGGGGGCCGTGTTGTCACGGGAAGGGGGGTGCGCATTCCCCAGCCTTTTTGTCGGCACACAAGGATTGCTGAATGGCTTCTGTTCCGAGCGGTTGTACCAGAGAGAGCCTCGCACTGGGAGCTGCTCTGAGAAGCAATTCTATTGTGCACACTTCTCACCAGCTGATGAAGGAGAATGGGTCTTGGCGATAACGACCATTAGGAGGCAGTCGGGCTCTGCAGGAGGGCAATACTACCTCAATTGAGCCCGTGCTGGGCCTGTTCATGCACTGCGTCCACAAGGGAAGGTACGAGCTGGGCTTGGAGGGGGGAATGGAGGGGGCCGTTCTCAGCGAGGGGAAAATGGGATGGAAATCAGAGGCCAGAACCACCCAACTACGAACTTTCCTTACCTTCTGCTATTTCGAAATGTGTCATTTTTCCTGTTTTTTTTCACCTAGTCTACACAAATACTTTTATAATGTAAAGGGCTCTTGTATTTAGAAGTGGTTTTAGATTTTTGATTTTTTTATTGTGGTGCATACAAAACCTGTACTGGAAAGGCTTATTGACGTCTGGTGCTAGAATATTTATATTTCCTTTTAAATACATGTTTGCAGATTATTTTTAAGATTTATTTCTATTAACTTTTAATTTGTTATTCTTTGCTCTCATTGAGGCATAATTCTGCCAAATATTTTATTTATACAGTGCAATCGCAGCCCTTTCGTGTAATGAAGATGGTTTCCGCAGTGAAGGCACTCCCAAACATATTTAAATAGCCATTCCCCTACTTTCTGGAAAAAGACAACCCTCCTGGGAGGGTTAATTCTGATAGTTAATATGCTTCAGCTGGAGTGTCATTCAAGGAGTGTCATGTGCTGTGAAACGGAAGCCGGGCAGACAGTTAACTGTCAGGGTGCAGCAGTTTGCCTGAAAGAAATACAAATGTGTGCTAGGAGACGGAGTTAATCTGCAAATGTAAATAAAGGGTGCTTGGCAGCAGGTACTGGTTTTAATTGATCGAATCACTCAAAGCTTTGTGATGACAAAGATGCATTCTTTTTGAGTAATAGTGAAAAGAGAACAATTGAGCTGTGAAGTGTGTGCTTTCAATTGTAATTGAATTTATAGAACGCTTACTACTCCAGGAGGTGTTGAAGGGACAGTTTTGTAAAAAAAAAAAAAAAAAAAATTACGTACAATCTGGGTATTACTAAAATGCAAGTTTTAAATAATGACTTACATATTCACAGTGCTTTCTGTAACAAGCTGTAACCTTCTAGCACAAAAAATGCACAAGTCACTATTCTCCACTGCACCATCAAAGAATTAATTTTGTGGGTCCCTGGTTACACATTAGACCTCTGCAGTGCATTAAACTAATAAAGGTTTCATTATGTACTACTGTGCACTTCCCACTGAGTAACAACTTTTAAAATTTATTTTTCACTTAAGCTACCCGTTATTTTATACATAGCTACCTGGCAGTGAAAAACCAAAACATTTTACAGAATACACTGTTTAATAATATTTCCCCACCGTAAAAATGATTTGCCATGGGAATTAAGGGCGTTTATGGTTATTGATGGTGAGTAACAAGTTCTAGAATTTTTTGTCAGGAGGGGGTCCTTACACTTAAACGTTTGAGAAGGGGGTCTCGGCATCAAAAAGTTGGAAGACCTCTGGTCTAAACTCTGAGTCTCGTGTAACAGTTTACTACCTTCAAGGTCCTTTGTTAACTGAAGTTTAAGAAATTTCTCTGCCAATTTTGCAAAGAGAGGAAGTAAGGAGACAGGTCTCAAATTTTCTGGAAGGGTGGGGTCCAGAGAGTTTTTTAACGGGACCACCATTGCTTGTTTCCATTCCAGTGGCATTATAACAGTAGTAAAAGAAAGATTGAGCAAACTGCAAACAGCTATGAAACTGCCTCAACGTAACAACATATTAGGGGGCATAGGGTCATTGGGGAACCCGATTTCACAACAGAAAGAAGACCAAGTGTCTCCAGTAGTGTTGGCATTTTAAAACTGAACAGGTTTTCCGGAGGAAGGGTGTTTTCCAGGGGGTTGAACTTAAAACTCCTGCTCGTTTCAGGGAAGGAGGCATAGATTTATCAATCTTTCTAGAGAAATATTGGGCCACTAAATTACATTGGCCTATAGAGGATGGGATGGAACTAGTAACTCGTTCCAGAAAGGAAAGATTCTTGACAATCTGAAAGATCTCTCTGGAAGACCCTTTTGCAGCTTCAATTTTGAGCATATAAAAATCAGTGCACTTTTTTTAATCAATTTGTGATAATTCTTTAGTGCTTTTAAATAGGTAACTTCATCCTCCATCCTATATCCCTTCCTCCAGTGACGTTCCAACCTTTTACAATCTTTTTTTTTATCTATGAGTTCTTCGGTGAAGCATTTAGCCGTAGGAGAACCTATCTTCAGAGGAGCTGGAGTATTCAACTCCTCATTTATCCAGGAAGATATTTGTCTATTGGCATTTTGGGCGCAAGTATCTTGTAGAGGAGGTTTTTCAGCCAGTTTGGCTGTCAAAGCCTCTGGAGTGTCTTGCGACCATTCACAATTTTTTTTTACCTGAGGTGGCTTTATTAGAAGGCCCCAAGAAAACTAAAAGATCATTAATTCGGGAAGAAATGATAGAATGGTCAGACCACAACACCGGAGTCGAAGAAGTAACTTTTATAAAATTACCATTCACAAAAATAGGGTCTAAGGTGTGCCCCCCAGTATGCGTGGGACCATGAACCGGCTGAGGCAACTCCATCGCCTCCAGGTCCTTCATAAACGATGATGTTAAAGGGCATTGGGAATCTTCCAAATGTAAGTTAAGGTCCCCTAATACAATACATTTTGAGTAGCGCAGGACACAGGGAGGAAGAAGATCTACAAAGGCATTTAGAAAAGCCCTGGTCGGACTCGGAGGTCGATAGATCAAGAGGCCTGCTATACAATAGGAGCAGGTGAGCAGTAAAGAAAAGAAAGCTGCTTCGCATCCCAAGATGGTAACTTCCATTAGTTTAACTTGAAGCTCATTCTTAAAAATAACTGCCAGCCCCCTCCCCTTTGTTTTAGTCTGTCTACTCTTAACATGGCATATCCGTCGGGGACCGCATCTAGAACATCTGGTGCAGATTGATCATGTAGCCAGATTTCTACCAAGAACAGGGCTGCCGGCTGTTGAGTAGTCAACAGGTCAAAAATCTAATATTTGTATTTACTCAAGGACCTGCAGTTTAAAAGAAGGCATTTCGTATCACCCTTACCCATGAAACCCCTTTTTGTACCTATCGCTGGTGTTGTAAGGGTATTGAAGGAAAATTTGCACTTACCACAGCCCTTTTTCCCAGAGCCTACCTCAATTGAATGGAGGAAGTGCTCCACCATTAACGGTCTAAGAACCAGTATTTCGGCAGGTGAATAACACATTAAGTCCACCGGGGAACGGACAGGGGGCCTGGCCTCTGGCGCCAGCCAGGCGCGGACGGGTACAGACAGGCTTGTCTTTGGTGTGCCAGCGGCGTGGCTGTGCAGCTGCCATAATTTTATATCCCGCCTCTAAGGGTGTGGCTAATCGCCAAGAAGGAAAAAAACGGAGGGGAGGCAGACAACCCACTACGAGCCCCGTTCCTCCTCTCCACCCGTGAAGAAAGAAATGCAGAGTTAGTCGAATCACCACACTACCAATCATATGTTAAAAACCTTGTAGCAACTATTAAAATCAATACTAAAATATCTGAGGCAGACCATCTAATATGGCCGCCAATTGGGACAGGGAGCCAGGCACCTCCCCGCGCCTAGTGCACTACAAGGAATTGAAAAGCGATGAGGAGTGACTCAGAAGCCAGGCACCTCCCTGCGCCTAGAGCGCTACAAGGAAACAAATGGCAGCAATTAAGAACGGGCTTTCAGAGCCCAAGTATAGCAGTGCATGTCTCTATAGCGAAGGAGGAATCTGCTGTGGCCATGCAGCTGGCATCATTTTATAGCCCGCCTCTAAAGGCGTGGCTAATCGCCAAGAAGGACAAACGGAGGGGAGGCAGACAACCCACTACGAGTCCCATGTCCACATCTTTTCAACCTGGTGACACAGCCTGCCCAGGTACTCACCGCTCAATCAGATAACTCTGCTTATCTGAAGAACGCCCTTTGTTTGCTGCTTATGCAAGAAGGTCTTCAGAGTCAAGCAGGTGTGTATGGGACAGGCTTGTCTAGGATCATAAATGCCCACCTAGGCAGTAGTTTGTTTTTACTTTTCTTTCTAGTTTTTTCTCCTGTTTGTTTTGAAGGAGAAGTTGTTTTTTGTTTACTCCCATTTTCTTGTTTTAGTTGTGCCCTTTTTAACCCTTTCCATGCGTCGGACGGCCAGGGGCCGTCCGATCTGCGCACGCGTCAAATTCGACCGCACCGTGGCGGAATGTCCGCCGCGGCGAACCGGCTAACAAAAACAATTACAAAAAAATGAAAAATGTTAAAAAACACAAAAAATACAGTTGTTAAAAAAATTATTTAAAAAAACTCTTTTCAGAGCTACCCTATACTTTCATTAAGTTTGTTGTTTCTACTGTTACCCTTTTTTTCCTTTCTGATGACTCTCACGAGCCACTTGCAAGAGCCATGATGCTCTCAGATATGGTGTGGTTGTCGCGAGTGCATACTTTTATAAGGGAATTTGCATTTTCACTGAACATTTCCTGTTGTAATAGATATAATTTATATTCACCAGTTTTTCGCTACCCCCTTTTTATACAATCCCACGAGACTCTCACGAGATCGTAAAAAATACTATAGAGGAAGAATTTACATTTTCCTTAATAACAATACTTACCTCTTACAATCCCCGCTACTAGACTATTGGGAGACCTTGCATGAAGATAACTAGTGTTGAGTAGAGTGTAAAGAAACACTGTCTCTCCATGCACACCTTTCCCAGGCTCAGTAGTATGTATAGTAGGATGGAGATGGCACTCACCTCACATGTAAGACCTCACTATTCCATACTAAGTATAACAATTACTAACTTCCCCACTGACACCTCTCCCAAAGGAAATAACCATATTTATTAGTGTGTGAGAATAGATTTCCCTGTCCACTCAGCTCTCCCCAATATCACAGATATATACAATAGTATGTAGGGTAACATTGTGTTCCGCACCAACACCTATCTTCAGGACAACTTAGATATAGAAACAGTGAAGTGAACCAATGGCCTTTGTCCTCACACCTCTCCTTAAAACAACAGCAATATGCATTGCTGTCTGGGAAGGGACTTGTCTCTCTGCTGACACATCATACCAGAGTAAGAGGTGTCTCTAGTAGAGTTTGAGAGAAATATATCTCTTTACTCTTACCTCTTTTCATGTTGACAGGTATGTGTAGTCGACTGTGGGGAGAAAGTGCCCTGTTTCCTGACACAAGTCTCTTGCACGATAACTCTGCTAAGTATAGTATGTGGAGAGACTGACCTCGCTCCTATGATGTGTCTCTTGGATAATGCTTGTGCAAGGTAGGATGTGAAAAGTGGCTTACCTTTGTGGTCACCTCTCCCCAGTAATAATTCTGCTTCTCTTAATGAGGCTCTTTGGTGCTTATGAAAGCAGATCATTATTTCCTCACACACAACTTTCTATTTCTATTTTCCCCCAAAAATGATAAAATAACCAAAAAGATAAAGGTTACATACAAGTCAATAATAGATAACAGTGATACATCAGTATATTTTATAAACATTTCTACGTTTTCATCACAATCACATATTTATATCTAATGCACCAGTAACTTGTCATTCCTTTCTCTTACAAAATTCCACACCCTCACTTTTTTCTCAAGGCATCTTCGAAATTCCACGGAGATTGCTCAATGAAACAGAAGTCCACCTCCAGGCACCACCAAGTCTATATGCTGTAATGTTGCAGACTATCGGAGTGGTCAGGTGAGGAAAAGGGTGTGTGGGGAAGAGACTGCTGGGAGGGAGATATGTAAGAGAAATAACAATGATTCTTAACCGGTGTTTAGGACCCTTTCCCCCCCCCCCACATAGCTTAATGACTCTATAATTTCAGAATCAGCTCTATTGAGTTGCCTGAGGATCCCTGAGCTGATGATCTGCTTCTGAACTTTCTAGTTATGCTTATAACAAAAAGGAGGACAATATGTATTAAACTCGTACTTTCTATACACACCATCAAGTTGTAATGTACAGTGTTTCTGATCAGTAATACCTACCACAACACAGCTCTGTAAATGCTGTGAGGTTTATTCTCCTGTATGGTCTGCAATAGAGTTGAGCAGAACCTTGTTAATTATCCATACACCACAAAGTGCAGTTTTTTGTAGGCGCTACCAATGAGCTCTTCGGGCACGCACATTCATGCTCAGTTCAGGACAATAGCCTATAGAAGCGTCTTATATTCAGGCAAATGCTCTCAGGGATGAATATACATGTTACCCAAGCAGCATATATTCAAAACAATGACCCAGATCATGCTGTTGCACTTGGTTCCAACTGTAAATGTCACAAGATTCCAAAAACTGCACACACCTCTGTGCTAAATCAAATGCCTAAGCGCCAATGCGCTCTTACCAGCTCGTCTTGAAGGAATCTGCGTACTCAGCACTTGCTGAATGCTACTGCCATAGAAGTTAAATTCCTCGAAGAGCGGTCAACCCTAATCTGGAACAACGTCCTGGATGGCGCGGTAATCAGGAAGTCCTCCGCAAAAGCATTCAGGTTAAGCGAGTGCGCGGTCTAAGGCGCGGCTCTATTTATACAGGAGCCCCTCCCAAGAAGGCGGATGATGGGATATGTAGTCCCCAAGACAAAACTGCTCGTCCCAGCCTGTTAAAGCAGTAAGGAGCGAACAAAGTCAAGGGTCATGCATCACCTAATACACAGAGACCACAGAATACAGGTATGAGAATACAAGTGAAAGTGCCACTCATATCAGAGCACTGTATTTCACAATAGAGCAAGACCGCTGATAGCAATGTAGCCAGAAGTTGTTTCTGGCAAAGTCACCATGCACCTTGCCACAAGGGACCATACAGTTGGTACGTGGTGCATATGAGTCCAGGTCCCTAGAGCCGCCGGTCGTGACCATGACATTTTTTCTCAAATAAATTGCCATCACATCTTACAAGATAACCCAAAAATGTAAGTTACGTACTGATCAATAATTTATAACTGTGATAAATCTCTATATAGTATTAACTTTTCTTTACATTTTTCACCCACAATCACCTTTTTTTTTTTTTAAACCTTTATTTTAATTTTCCATAAAACAGCACCACCAATAGGGACAGAAATTGACAGTGGGGGGAACACAGCTGGGGCAGATCTTCATCATCGCACAACACCACAAATCAGTACATGATTAATTATCAATTTTACCAGACGTTCGACAGCATAAACCGTAAAATAGGAATATCAGAGTCTCAACAAGCTTCCTCCTCGGTTGTACATCCACTGGCATCTGATTCAAGCTGATCGCTCAAGTGCCCCACAGGATTCAAAAATACATGGCACAACTCCCTCCAGGACCTGAGGTCCTCCTCAAGCCTCTCATCACTTCTACTGGCCTTCATGTGCATCTCCTCAGCTAAGCATCCAGGGAGGCGGAGCGCGTCCCCATCCAGGTTATCAGCATCCCTACGCTTGGCCAGGACCAGAAGGAGTTGTAGTAATTTGTATTCCAATTTGCTTTTCCTAGGTTTTTTTACAAGGCCAAGTAGACACTGTAGCGGGGACATCTGGACCCGAAAACCCATGCCTCTTCTTATAATTTCAACAACCCGGGACCAGAAGCAGTGCATCTCGGGACAGCCCCACACCGAATGTAAGAAGTCTGCCCCTGTGGCACCACAAGGGGGGCACATATTTGAGGGCGAGGGGTCGATATGATTCATACCCAGCGGAGTCATATATATGCGATGTAGGTTGTTAAAGTGGATTAGCTTGAAGCGCGCGTGCATGCGAGTGTGTTTATAGCTTTCCACTTTGACTCTTACAGATGGTTTGACAACCCAACAAATCTTTTAATTAAAGATGTACCTTACTTCAGCCGAAGTAGGTAATTTTATTCTGCAGTTACAGCCTGTACCACAGACGTATTTCCTTAAACATAAGTACTTAAACTATTTGCATTTAGTTGCACATTCGGAGTGGTATCGTGAACCCCAGTGAAGTGACCATAACCTATTTTAGTGAGTACTGTGTGACATAGTGAAAAAAGCTGGGAAACAGGTTATTGGTAAAATTCAAAAGGACGAGCTCGATACAATGAATAATAATTTAATTCAGGCTCTCTCTTTTGTATGGTGTCGATGGCGTTTCGACCCTCTCTAGATACGAGGTCTCTTCAGGACTGTTTCTGGGGACAGTACAGCACAGACATATATTCATATAGTATCCTCGATGTAGGATGTCAGTTGAACGGTGAAGCACAGGAACAATAGATATCCAGACTATTAATCAGTTCTACCAAGGCGATATCTGGGATACTCCAGGGTGTAGGTAGAACCCGAAGCATATACTCCACGTGTCTATTATTTATGCAAAGTAGAGATGACACGAATTAAGCGTCACCTCTTCTACTCTCGATCGAGCTTCCTTCTGTGTCACATGGAGTATATGCTTCGGGTTCTACCTACATCGAGGATACTATATGAATATATGTCTGTTGTGAACATTGTTTTGTGCTTCTCTAGGTCTAAGAGACCGGCATATTGAAGAAATTGACCCCTGCGCAGCCCGAAGCAATCACAAGCCTGCTCATATGAGATAAGCGTTTCGTTTGGGTGCAGGTCTGCCAACACCTGGCAACCCCCCTCCCTCCATGCCTGGAACGACATCCCCTCCATCATTTTTCGCACTGGGGTGAGTATCCATATGGGGAGTTCTCTGTGGAAAGACGCATGTTTTAATACGCATTCTACAAACAATTGCCACAATTGTGTGGTCTGCTTGACCACACATGGCATGTCTCCTGCAGCTCAGGCATCCTCCATCAGAGTCATTTAAAGTCTATCTGGCTGACCTCGACCCCTCAGGAGCCTTTTTTCCCCAATTGTCTCGCTCATCCAACCATCAGGCAGCATGCTGCAACTGTGCGGCATAGTAGTAGAGATCAAACCTGGGGGCTTCGAGTCCCCCCTCCTCATACCTCTGTGTCAGAACATGCATGGCGACTCTGCTGCGGCGACCCGCCCAGTACAGGGAGGCCAGCGCTGAATTCAGTTGCTTGAATACATGCATAGGAACATTACACATTGAATTCTGGAGCGCATATAAGCATCGCGGCAGCGCCACCATCTTGGCGATTGCAAGCCTGCTCATAAGAGAGAGCGGCAGAGAGTTCCAGAATGCCACTGACCCCTTGAGCGCCTCCACCACCCTAGAGACATTAAGGTGCAGGGATTGCAAGTCATCATGAGTCACCTGCACCACCAGATATCTGAAGTGACTAGTCTCCCATCTCAACCCAAGATCCGGGAGACGCTCCAGCGGGCAAGCTGATAGGCCAGCAAGAGGGAAGAGCAAAGATTTGCGCTTATTTAGCTGTTAGCCAGAGCACGCTCCAAATTCTTCCAGTAGCTGAAGTAGCCTAGGCAGTGCGTCACGGGGGAGGAGATATAGAATAGGGCATCATCAGCGTATAGGGAGACTACCTGTGGGCTCCCCTCCACCCCTATGCCCCAGCACTCTAGGTCCCTGTGTGCCCAGACTGCGAGTGGCTCAATGGCCAGCTCAAAAAGTAGCGGGGAGAGCGGGCAGCCCTGGCGTGTCCCCCCCGCCCCAATGTCCAACTCTCTGACTGGCACGGGCCCACCCGCACCAGGGCGCAAGGGTCTGTATAGAGGAGTTTTACCCATCAGCAGAACCGCGGACCAAGCCCCGCTGACCTCAAAGCTTCCAGTACGTACCCCCAGTCAACCTTGTCAAACGCTTTCTCAAGGTCCACTGCCACTAGTGCCACCTCCTCGTTTGAACCCCGAACCTCATGCATGACATGCGTCAGACGGCATATATTCATGCCGGTTTTGCGGCCAGGGATGAACCTGCATTGATTCTCATGTTTCAAGAGGGGCATGTAAGGAGACAGATGCCTTGCTAGTTCTTTACACAGTATTTTAATGTCAGCGTTTATCATGGTTAGTGGGCGATATGCTGCTGGGTCCCGCTCGTCCGCCCCTTGTTTCAAAAGCATGCAAATCTCACCTTCCCGCATGGTTGGGGGCAAAACTCCACGCTCAAACGCCTCCTCATATACCTGTAACAGAGGGTAAACAAACTTCTCCGAGAAGGTCTGGTAAAATTCGGGGGGGGAAGCCGTCTCCCCCTGGTGCCTTAGCCCTACTGAGTTCCCGCATTGCCTCTAGAATTTCCTCTAGCATCAACTGAACATCCAAGGATCCGCTGTGTAAACCTTTTGTAGATGCTTTTTAAAGACTTACATCATGCCCCCCCTGGTGTAAACCAAGTCCCCGATTGAATCTCGCAGACAGGTCAGCAATCGTGGACACTGCTCCCGTCTTAGTATCCATGCCAGTAGGCGGCTGGATTTATCCCCTTCAGCGTGTAGCCGCTGGTGATACCGGCTAAGCGTATATTTGCCCAGCCTATCCCATGTGTCGCTAATCCGTTCACGAATCTCGCGCTCGCGACCGTCAGAGTTAGAAAATACGGAGTTATTTATCTGGGCCTCTACTAGTTCGTCTTCCCCTTCTCTCAATTCCCGTTGCAACAGGCGCCTGACCCCACAGGTTAACCCCATAGCCTGCCCCCTTTAACATCGCCTTCCTCTCTTCCCATTCCGTGGCTCTGTTAGAGGTCACACTCCAGTTATGCAACATATAGTCCGATAATGCCTGGGAAAGTGTCTCCCTCCCCTCCTGATCCTCCAATATGTCAGGCGCCATCCTCCATCTCCAGGGTCCCGGTATAGGATGATACCACTGTGCCACACAACTGACCGGAGCATGGTCCGACAGGAATCTAACTAAATAGGTCACCTCCAAGTCTGGAAAGGCCGGCATGCCGGATACTAGCACCCTATCTAGTCTACTGTGCGTATTGTGTGTGGGCGAGTAATACGTAAAGACCATCTGGGTGGGGTGCCGTTCCTGCCAGGCATCATGCATGCCCTGTTCCCCCATTACAGCACGCAGTTTCTTGGTCATTTGTGGTTTCGTGCCACTCCTGGGAGGGTGCCTGTCCAAGTCAGTGTCTAGGACGCAGTTGAAGTCTCCCAGCTACAGAAGTGGCACATCCAAATCTGCGGCTACCAGGTCTAGTATTGTCTGGTAAAAGGCAGGCTTGTCCGTGTTTGGTGCATAAGTGTTCAATATTGCAAGCTCACGCCCATCAAGGACGCCCCTTAGTAGTACATACCGGCCGCCTACATCAGCCTCCATAAATTGCGGGGTGAACGGGATACCCAGGGCCACCCATACCAAAGCCCCTCTAGCATATGTTGAGTAGGAGGAATGAAATAACTGACCCCTCCACTTTTTGGCCACTCTGATGGCCCCATTGTCGTCTAAGTGTGTCTCCTGCAGGCAGGCGATCGAAACCCAGTGTCATTTTAAGAAGGAGAGCACCCTGTGCCGCTTCGTGCAGGTGCCCAGATCCCGGACATTCCACCCAAGGCACCTAACCCCTGCTGTCATACTGTACCACATTGAAATTCGCGCCGCGCGCAGACTCCCAGCTGCCATCCACACTCCCTGCCCAGAATACCCTCATGGTGCACAAAACAACACACAAACTGAAGAACAAAACTCCCCACCCTCGGACAACATACAAACAAATGCAGCAGTCATATTGCCCAGCCCATGCTCGTGCCAGGACTTGCACAGCTCCCCCATATGCCCAACTGGGGCTTGTAACATAGCACCTCAGCGCAACGAACAGCCCCGTCCAGCCCGCCCAGATCATACCAGCAACCGCTGATATTTACGACCATGACTTCCAACAGAATCATACTCTTTGAACCAATTGAATGAGGCATACTCCCCCACACAATGCACCCCATCTGTTAGGCTCTGCCAATTCTCTCCCGCCTGCCTCAAGGCCCCCCCAGAACCCCCCTCCCCCAACCAGGCAAGCAGACGGCAATACATTCAGGCAAAGCATGAATTACTCAGGTGGATCTCCCCCTAGTCCCCATCATCCCCGGGGGCTTCCTCCAGCAATGTCTCAGGTACAACGTCTACCGTGGGGCCCAACATCTGCAACTGATCGTCAGGATCCAACGCTGTGGCCACAGCAGGAGAGCCCGGACACTCCACCACCAATGTGTCCAACTGCATGGTGCCGTCCGCACCCACGGTGACCCTCTGCTGCTCCCGCGCGTCGGCATCTCCAGCCACTACCAGTCCGGTCCCATGGCATGGGCCCCATCTCTGATCTTGTTGTTCCAGCAGGGGGAGCGCATCGCAACGGATCTCGAGCCACTCCCAGACCTCACCAGGCGTCTCAAAGAAGTGGGCCCTGCCCTGCGACAGGACTTTCAGCTTAGCGGGGTATAGGAGCATATATTGCAGTTGTAGTTCCCGTAGCTTCCTCTTTACCCCCAAGATAGACTTTCTCAGTTCCTGGACCTGCCTGGTGTAGTCCGGGTAAATGGTGATTTTCTTGTTCTCGTAACATAAATCTTTCTGCTCCCTGGCCGCATGTAGTATACAGTCTCTATCGCAGTAGTTTAACACTTTTGCTATGATGGCCCTCGGCTGTGCAACAGGCCGGGGGGGGGGCAGCGCCAGGGCCCTATACGCTCTCTCCACGACAAATACCTCTGAGAGACCGCAAGGACGCAGCTGGGTACGAATCCACTGCTCTAAGAACTGCTCCGCCGATCCCTGCTCCGCGCGCTCCAGAAAGCCCAGCACGTGGATGTTACTGCATCTGGCTCGGACCTCCACATCCTAAGCACAGCTCTCCAGGGCCCTCGTGGACTCGGTCATCCAGGCCACCTGATGCTTAAGCGTGGCCACCTCTCCCTTTAATTCCACGATGTCGCCCTCGGCCGTGGTCACCTTATCTGTGATTTTCCTGAGGTCTGCCCTGAGCAGATTTACATCAATAGACAGTCTCGATTTGATTCTCCAACGCCTTCCTGGATCCCTGAATGGCAGCAAGTACCTCAGCACGGGAGGCTCCCCCGGCCCCTCACCTGCAGCCTCCTCAGTGCCCCTGGTCTGCCTCGTTATTCGCTGCGGAGGGTGGCGGGCGTTGTATATTGAGTTATTGTGTTGGTCCCTAATGGTTTTGCAGCCCTGTCCTTCCCCATTGCGTCCGCCGCCAGCACAGGCCGTCAAGGGCTCCGCCACCACTCCTCACAGATCAGCCTCAAGGGGGCTCCACAGAGGCAGTCAGCGCTGGGCCGCCACCCCAGCCCCCGAGCAGACAGGCAGGCCCGGCAGCTCTGCTCCCAGAAGGAAGGACACTACGGGGAGGGTGCCTTTCCCCGATCAACAATGTGCAGGCCAGGCAGGCAGACCCACCAGGGGGGCCGCAGACCACCACTCAGTCCCTCCAAAACACTGTAAGCAGCAGGCTTGCCTCCTGTAGGTTAGGCAATCACTGGCATCCAGTTCGATTCATAGGCCACCATAGGGGCACTAACCCTCCACCATGGCTCTCCGATCCGGGGGGTTCCAGTCCCTCCCCCGCTGGTTCCTCTTATTGTGTGGTGCAGGAGGTCCCGGCACCACCAGGAGAGCGCAGCAGGTCCACCAACAGCGGGAGGGGGGAGGCACTCCAACAATGCAAAACAGTCAGGACCGAGCTCCTCCGCCCGGCGCCAGGAAGCTTGTCGCTGCAGAAACAACTTAAGGAGTCCTCTGGGCAAGGCCCAGAATGCCGATCTCTATCGGGCCAGACTCGGGCCCAGGTAGAATCCCCTGCAGCCACAGCAGCCGCCGTTCAGACCCGCTCCCCTTGCGGGCCTATCCAGGAGTAGGCGTGCGCAGGTTACCAGATGCCCAAGGCCTCACTCACCTCCGGTTCTAGGGGGCCGCGGTTTCCCTCAGCCATGTCTGTGCTGTCCCCAGGGCCCCGCCCCTGCCCGGGCGGCGGGTTACGAAGTCGAGGCAGGCCCCCAGTGCCACCACCATAGGCCGCTCACACCTCACGCAACGCGAGGGAGGCAAGGGACACAGACTCAGCACCCCCAGTGGGCGGCACGATGGCTCGGCAGAACAGCGGCAGTCCCTCATGCCACAGCATCGAAGGCCGCGCCCCCAGGCGGCGTGGCCGACTCAGACTCACTCAGCCGCGGCAACAGGCGTCAGCCAGCAGCCTCCGTCCTGCGATTCCAGTCCTCCCCGCAGTCCGCGGCGGCGAAGGGCCCAGGCAGAAGCCTCCACAGCTGGGAAATTGGGCCTGCGGCACAAAGGCACCCTCACTGTAGCCAAGCCGCACCCCGCACCCGGCCGTGGGAGAAGACGCCGAGGGACAGCCGATCGGGCCTGAGCGTCAGGAGCCGCCCCCGGGAAACCCCACAGGTACAGGGGCGATGCGCAATGTCCCCGCAGTAATGTGGCCCTGGTTTCAGGAGGCAGGAGACAGGATAACACAGGATTTCCTGGGCGGGCTGGCGGGGAGCTCAGAGGCTCACGTCCTGTCGGCCATGTTGCTTGGCTACGCCCCCCACAATCAGATTGTTAGATGTACTGTACCATTAACTTCATTTTCCTTTTTCTTGAAGAATTCAATACCCTCAACCAGTGCATTTTATTCACAATTAAATTATAGCATGCCATTAAACTTGGTTCCATAACAGTTTATAAAGTAACATATTCCTCTAGACACACCTTTCCTATCAGTGAGCTCAGTATTTTACTCTAGAAATAGCAATATCTACACACAAACATCTCATAGGGATAAAATATGTGTACAGTAAAGTTCATAAATACACATGGTCTTGTATTTATCAGAGTGCAGCTTCTTTGTTTTATCATTTCAGAAACACTGCGTCTTTTACATACAACTACATACAGATTGAACATTTCATTTTTTAACACAACATCCAATACTTGGTGATATCTACATTCTAAACTCTACCTCCCAAAATGTATATTAAAAATCATGCACCTCTAAAAACAGCTTTTAATTCACTAAACCTTGTATAAATATGTTTACCAATAATAGTGCACTTACTGACACTTCTCAACAAAGTTAATGAAGTACATTTGTAATTATCTGAGCTTAGAGCCGTTTCTTATATGCAACTGAATACACCAGTCCGTTTCAGCTTCAGTAGTAGATTGTATGGAGGGACTGGCCTCTCCACTGAGACCTCTCTCTCTTAGATGATGGGTGTGTGTAGTAGGGTGTGAGGAGAGACTGGCCTCTTCCCTCAGACTTCTCTCTTACATGAAAGGTGTGCGAAGTAGGGTGTCTTCATCGACTACACTCTCGTTCCACACCTCTTTCTCAGATAACGAGTGCGTAGTAAGGTGTGTACATGGACTGCCCTCTCCTTCCAGACCTCCCTCTCAGATGAGGGATTTGCATAGTAGGGTGTATGGAGAGAGACTGCCTCTCCACTAAGTCCTCTCTCTCAGATGACACGTGTACGTATTATGGTGTGTACATGGACTGGCCTCTTCTGTCAGACCTCTGTCTCAGATGATGGCTGTGCGTAGTAGGGTGTGTACATGGACTACCCTCTCCATCTAGACCTCTTTCTAAACCTTGTATAGACTAAGTTTACCAACAGTAGTACACTTACTGACACTTCTTAACAAAGTTCATGAAGTACACTTTAATTACCTGAACTTAGAGCAGTTCCTTGTATGCAACTGAAGACACCAATCTGTTTCAGTAGTAGATTGTATGGAGGGACTGGCCTCTCCACTGAGAACCCTCTCTTGGATGATAGGTGTGCGTATTAGGGTGTGAGGAGAGACTGGCCTCTTCCCTCAGAACTGTCTCTTACATGAAAGGTGTGCCTAGTTAGGTGTCTGCATGGACTGCCCTCTTTCCACACTTTTTTTTTTAACTGTGTTTATTGATTTTTGTCACAATGGGATAATACAATCACAGTATCGAATATGTATAATCAGTCATGTGATTACCAAGATACAGATGTTCTTCCTTCTTCACAGACGTAACTCATGGCATAGGAAAATATCATCCGAGTCCATAATGTGGTTGTAACCTTCCCTCTATTGCCACAGAGCATTGCAACACATTTTACAGTATTAAATAACCTGGATGTCATTCACATCGGCACATTTGTCATGAGTGCTAGCTATGTTACATTTCCGGGCAACAACAACTCGGTACTAGTGCTCAGCCCTTAGTTCCCATTCCGTGGTGTGATGGAGGGTGGGGGTGGGGGCCCAAGGTGTAGGGTGTGTGCATCGTTTGGGCTTCTGGAGGTGATGTAGCTATGGCGTCGATACCGATGGGGCGGCAACAGACGCGTCCAAAGGATGTGTGAGAAGGTAATTTTTTAGAGGGTCCCATATGTCTTTGGGACGTGAGGCCCGGGGAAGCAGTTCTGCATAATTAGTTAGTTGCTCCTGGCAATATATTAAATCGGTGAGCCCTCTGCCCCATCTACAGGCAACTCGGCGCTTGGCCATTAGTAAGGCAGTGGCGAGGTACCTACGATATGGTTTGGCAATAAGTTCTGTGTAGCCAAGTAAGGCAACCAGGGGAGTACGTTCCAGAGACAACATCGCCATCTGATCTAGGGCATTGAACACTTGTTCCCAGTATTCGTACACTCCGGGGCATTCCCAGGAACGGTGGAGAAAATCGGCCTTCGGGGTGCTGCATCTGTCGCAACCATCTGAGTCCCTCAACTTGTACTTGTACATTTTTACTGGAGTGTAGTACAAACGGTGCAAAAATTTAAAGTGTGTGATACGCAGTCTATTGCTCGCTGAGATTTGATCCGTTTGTAAACAACAATACGTCCATTGTTTGTCTGTGAGCTCGTAGCCTAGCTCCGAGTCCCAGTGCGCTCGGGAGGGGCATGGTTTTGTGGACAGTGGAGAAGTGTGGCTCAATGGTTAGAGCGGCAGACCCTGATGCAGAGATCTGGCCCGGGACCAGGGTTCAATTCCCGCCTCGGCAGGTCTTGGGCTCAATTTCCTCGGACCTGATAATTCTCGCCTCGGTGCCTATTCTAATCATGGGTCCCACTCTGCAACTCTGGGCAATAGCTTGCTTAATCTCCACAACGGCCCCAACAGCGCTGGGATGCCTGGCTTCACCTTGGAGGTGCCCAGGAGTGGACATTTCACAGAGAAAAGCCAGGAAGGGTTCCACAGCGGTATGCGTACAGCGCCAGGACACCCCTTTGGGGGTATAAGTGCGCTTTACAAGTACAAATTTCATTTAATTTCATTTCCTGTGTCGTATGTATGGTGTGGTAAAGTGTGGAAACCATATACCCTGGAGAAGGCGCCCATAGCATCCGTTGCAGAGGGGCCAGAGTGGGGAAACTCCGGGGTGATGGAGCGGAGGCCCTGTCTAAGTCGTACATAGAGGAATACGTTGAGAGGGGATGGCTGGGTCTCGTGGAATACCTGGTTCAGTGTCCGAAACTGCCCGTCGTGGTAAAGGTCACCCCACGTTGTGATTTTAGTCCGTTCTAGGAGCTTGTGGAATCCCTTTTCCTGTAGTAGCTGCATGCGGGGATGGTACGATAATGGGAGTAGTGGGGAGTAGAGCATGGAGCATTGTAATAAGTTTAAAATGCGGTTCCAGGCATTGACCGTGCATGTGACTGTGGTTGGTGCCTTGTCTCGTGGCTGGGGATTGTCGCATAATACGCCCTCTAGGGGTACAGGGTCGGCCAGCCAGTGTTCTGCCGCAACCTGTGGCATATAGCGGGGAGGGTGGAACCAATAATAAGCGTAGTGCGCTTGGGCACATGTGTAATAGAGTTCGAAATTTGGAATGTCAAAGCCTCCAGCGAGTAAGGCCTGGTGAGTATGTTCCATTGTAATCGCGGCTGTTTGCCTCCCCATACAAGCCTGATCATTTCTGTTCGTAAGGCCTTAAAAAAATGCCACCCGGGATTATACGGGATATTAAGGAATAGGTACAGCAAATGTGGGAGAACCACCATTTTTATCAAGGAGGCACGGCCCGCTAGGGAGAGAGGCAGAGAGATCCATCGAGTGACATTGTCCGTGATGTGATCTAGAGCTTTACCATAGTTTAGGCGCATGAGTTCCTCCCTGTCTTTGGTGATGCGGATCCCTAGGTAGCGCATGTCTGAGTGGCACCATTCGAGTGGGAAATCTAGGGGGAATGGCGTGGCTGCGGAGGTGAGAGGGAATATTTGTGACTTTCCCCAGTTTATGTGAATCCCCGATAGCTTCCCAAAAACGATAAATTCTCGAATTAGTGGGTTTATGTTGGTCTGCGGGTCACGGACATATAGGGTGATGTCATCTGCATAAAGAGATAGTAATATCTGATGTAGATTACAGCGCAGTGCTTTGTCCTGATGGTGTTGTCGTAATTTGGCTGCCAATGGCTCTACTGCTAGGGCGAAGAGCAGGGGGGAGAGTGGGCACCCATGACGGGTGCCCCTAGAGATGTGAAAAGCTGGAGATAAATGACCATTAATTAGGACTTTGGCTGTAGGAAGTCGATAGAGCAACCTGATCCAGGAGAGGAACAATGGAGGAAAGCCCATCCGTTGCAGGATCCCTATTAAGTAGTCCCATTCGACGGAATCGAACGCCTTAGTGGCGTCCAAAAACACCGCTGCGAGCGGCAGGTCTGGGTCGACATTATGGAGAATTGAGAAAAATTTGCGAAGATTGTGTGTAGTCGCTCTACCGGGGATAAAGCCCGCTTGATCAGGGAGAGCCAGCTTGTCCATAAGCAAATTCAATCTATTGGCTATAACTTTGGGCAGGATTTTAGTGTCGCAGTTAATGAGAGAAAGCGGTCTATAGGAGTCGCAGTGGAGAGCGGGTTTTCCAGGCTTAAGCAGGGATGTAATGAGTGCCTCTCTCATGGACCAGGGAAGTGTGCCAGCTTCTAGAGCGTCCTTGTATACCTCTTTGAGGATAGGAGCTAAGTAGTCTATGTATGTTTTATAGAATTCTATGGGGAGCCCGTCTAGACCTGGGGCCTTGCCTGATTTCGTGTGCATTATGGCTTCCTGTACCTCGTCCAGCTCAAAGGGAGCGCTTAGGAATTCCCGTTGTGCTTCGCCCAACCATCCCAATGCTACGTCCTCCAAATAGCTGTCTAGATCGAGGCTGTCATGTCTCTGTGATGTGTACAGCGAGGAATAGTGTGTTGAGAAGGTGCGGAGTATGTCAGTGGTATCTCTGTAAAGGACGCCCCCAGGACCTGTAATTTCTAATACGTGATTGGAAAAGCGGGGTCTTCATATTGTTTTGGCCAGTGGTTTCCCAGGACGTTCCCCTTCGCCATATCATCGGGCAACCCAGTGTTTACCCCTGAATTTCGCTTCACGTTCAGCAGTGGTGGTATACTCAGTTTGTTTCGGAGCTCATGTCGGGTCTGTCCGTCAGTACCGGTAGCGAGCCGCGTCTCCAGTATCTTGAGCTCAGTTTCCAATTTTTTCAGTGTGCCCTGTATATCCCGCAGGACTCCCGAGCTCTTAGAGATACAGAAACCCCTGATTGTGACCTTGAAGGCCTCCCAGACTGTTTCAACACTATCTACGGAACCTTTATTTTTCTGTAAAAACTCCTGAATTTTCTGCCCTAATTCATCTTGGAACGCTGCATCCAGCAGCGCTAAAGTTTGAAGTCTCCAGATTCTGCGCGGGACATCATAACCTGGGGGTGTAAGGGTTAATTTTACGGGAGCGTGGTCAGAATATGTTCTCGCTAAGTGCGTGACAGTAGTGATCAAAGGGCCTAAACCTCGTGTAAGTAGTCCAATCGGGCCCAAGATGCAAACCGAGTGGTGAAGTGTGTACTTTCAGTGGCATGTGGGTTGAGGTGGCGCCAAGCGTCTAGTAAACCATTATTCGTTGTTATGCCGTGTAGCGCTTTATGTGATCCATTGTAATGGTGTGTGGCGGGGTTAGATCTATCTGCGGCAGGGTTAAGAGGAACATTAAAATCCCCTCCCCATATGACGTGGGTAGATCCTATCTCTATGATCTTTCCCCAAAGCATATTAAAGAATTCGGGGGAATCAACATTGGGGTCATAGCAACATGCTACGGTAACAGAGTCCATGCCCAGCCTGCCCCACGCTAGACAGTATCGCCCGTGCTGATCTTGTGCTGATCCAGCAAGAGCAAAGGGGATGTGCTTTTTAATAAGTATAGCCGTCCCTCTGGAGTACGAGGAGTAAGAGGAGAATATTCTGTGTTCTGCCCATTTGCTTGCGAAGGTGTTTTTGTGATTAGGATTGATATGGGTCTCCTGAAGCATTGCAATGTGGGCCTGATGTCTAAGTATGCCAGTACTTGGCGGCGTTTCCTCGGGTCTCCCAGCCCCCTGACATTCCAGGTGAGGATCTGTACATTCTGGGAAGGCGTTAGGTTACCCATGTGCTACGGTGAGCTATGATGAGCGATATTGTAGCTACTCTGTGTCTATGAGGAAGATAGAAGAAACAACAATACAACTTTTCGTCACATGTGGCGTGTGTGCTGTGATAGAACTCCGAAAACAGCCCTATTCCCCCCCTCCCACTGAAGCATCCCAAACATGCCAGAAAGACTTTCCCCTCCCCCCTCCCTAAGTCCCTGTAACTTCGAGAACAAGCTGCATGTGAATCCGCAGCACAGAACAAAGGGGGAGCACCCTTGGGGGGGAACTCTTAGGGTCATGCACGTGCACTCCCCGCCCTCAGAGAGTCAGAACAATGGAGTGGTCTGGCTCCGAAAGGGTCAGGGTGCCCGGAACTAAGTGTCCCATGGTCCCAAATTGTCACTTATCTGATGCGCGCTGCCAGGCGACTGTTTCCAATGGGTGTGTGCTTCCATTGACGGGTGTCACTGCGTCTTTGCGATGCCATCAGTATCTCGGCGGGCGGCCGTGCCTTGCCTCCAGTGTCAGCTACTCTGTGGCCGGGGATCTTGATCTAGGGGGAAACAACCTTTAGAACGCATGCATTACATCGCATGCCATTAGATTGCGGTTTTTACAACGAAAGTCGTTACAACGACTTGCACTGGAGGGCGCTATAGGACAAGGAGTAGTTTAAATTACTATCCAACACCTTCCCTACTGTACGTAGGCTGGAGTTGGAATAGTAAATTAAACTACTCCTAAGTCCAGTGCCCTCCAACGCAAGTCGTTGTAACGACTTGCGTTGTTAAAACCGCTATCTAATGGCATGCGATGTAATGCATGCGTGGTATCGTCATACATCCGATATAGGTGATGAGGTCGGCGTGGCAGAGGGATTCTTGTGACGTTTTAGGCGTTTTAAAAAGTCTTCCACTTAGTGCGGCTTAGTAAAGAACGTCTGTTTGCCTTGGTGAGTAATTCGCAGACGCGCCGGGTACAGGAGTGCGTAGTCGATTTGGGCCTCCCGCAATTTCTTTTTGGCGGGCATGAACTTGCGCCTCTCTTCCTGCACAGTTGCTGTGAAGTCTGGGTAAATGGTAAAGTGGGTTCCTTCAAAAGTCAGTTGGCGCTTCTCCCTAGCTGCCTTGAGAGCAGTGTCTCGGTCCCGGTAATTCAGAAGCCGGGCGATGATGGGGCGAGGCGTACTTCCCGGGGGAGGTCTGGGTCCGAGTGACCTATGCGCCCTTTCAACAATGAACTGGGACGAGAAGGATTCAGCACCAATTGTGTCGCGCAGCAGCTTTTCTATGTACTCTTCCATCTTCCCAGTGTTGGTGCTCTCGGGAATACCAAGGACCTGTATGTTATTCCTTCTACTTCGCGCTTCTAAATCTTCATTTTTCGCTGCGATGATCTTCAGCAGTTTGTCCATGTGTGCCACGTTTGCTTGGAGATGAGCAGTGGCGTCTTCAGTGTCAGAGATGCGCCGCTCCATGTCTTTGATGCGTTCTTCATGGCCCTCCAGCTTATGTACAATGGCGTCCATTCGGTTACTCATGGCATCCATTTTTTCCACTATGGATGTGAGGCTGTGGCGTACCTCCAGGAGTATGGCTTTCATGTCATCATCTGGTGTGCGGGATGACCCTGGTGCGGGTGCGCCTCCGGCCGCGTCAGGATTTTCATGCTGCATGCGACTGCTCTTCTTGGCCTCGAACGTCAGTCGCGGCTGTTTCATGTCTGCCTTCCCCATGTTGGATATGTTGTGGCTGCAGGGGCAATGCCAGCCAATGGGTACTCGGTGCCCGGTCGCCCCCTCCGCGCCGTGTATCAGCCAAAGGGTAATGACCAGTACCTTCAACTGCCCGATGGATTGGGAGAGACTGCGACCCCCGCTGCTGCCTCCAGCCAGATCGTGCTGTGGAGGATTAAGGAGGATGCAATGATGGGTCCCTCAGCCAGACGCCGCATAGGATGGCACCCCCCTGTGCAGGGGCCTTGGGGATGAAAGGTTACTTCAGGCGGCAGGGTGCGGCAGTATCCCCTGCTGTGCTGCGCGGAAGAGCTGTAGGCCCCCTCTCCGCCTGTCTCAATATCGGCGTGCCAAGTGCAGGTAGGTTTAGCAAGCCCCAGCTGAGTCCCCGGCAAATTACTGAGCGCACCTACGGTGGTGTGTTATGGTGCGCTGGTTCTCGCTGTGTGCGCCTCTCCGCTACGCCGAGTTGCTGTCGCTAGGCGGAGGGCCAAGCGCTGTTGAGTTTCGGCACCGACAGCGCCGCGGTCGGCGGGCCGCCGGTGCTCTCCACGTACGGCCGCTCTCCAGTCACAGGAGACAGTGGTGACGCGGTGCCAGCAGGGGAGCCGGGATGGTTGTAGCGGCGGCAGGGCTCATTAATATTTGGGGCGTCTGTTACTGCGGGTTAGCGTGGGCTTCAGCACAGTGGCACTCGCTAGGGGTGGGTTGCCTGTACACTCACCGCGGTCTTCAGTTGTGCCAGGTTTGAGGGCTGTTGCCAAAATGAGGCCCAGCCGCCACGTGGGCGCCACGGTGCTTGCGTGATCGGTTCTGCCCGGCAGCAGCTCCCGGCGCTCAGGTTCCCAGCAGCGGTGGTTTCACAGCGGCGCCATAGCGGCAGTTAGCAGCACGCCACTTACACCAAACTCAGGATCAAAGCACGGGTGTATAGTCATTCCGTCACTGCGATTATTTTCCGATTGGGACCATCTGGGCAGGATTTTTGGCCGGATTATTGCGCCGAGCTGCATGAGCCTCACTCCAGTGCGCCATTCTGCTTGTGCGCCACCTAGCGCCCCCCTCTCTTTCCACACTTCTTTCTCAGACAGCGAGAGTGTGTAGTAAGGTGTGTACGTGGACTGTCCTCTCCTTCCAGACCTCTCGCTCATATGATGGGTTTGCGTAGTAGGCTGTGTGAAAAAAGACTGGCCTCTCCAGTGAGACCTCTGTCTCTGGTGAAGAGTGTGTGTAGTAGTGTGAATACATGGACTAGCGTCTTCTGTCACACCTCTGTCTCAGATGATGGTTGTACATAGTAGGGTGTGTACATGGACTGCCTTCTTCGGTCAGACCTCTCTCTCAGATGATGGGTGTGCGTGGTAGGGTGAGTGGAGAAAGACTGACCTCTCCGCTGAGATTTCTCTCTTGGATTACATTTGTGCATATTATGCTCTGTCCAGGGACTGTCCTCCCTGCTAACACCCCTTTCTCTGATAATGGGTGTGCATAGTAGGGTGTGGGAAGAGACTATACCCTACTCGCAACTCTTACAAAGCCAATGGACGTAAATAGTATACTCTGACAAACACCATCTCCAGTAATACTCCTTCCTACGCTAGTAAGTGTGCATACTACAGTGTATTCAAAGATCACCTACTCCTTTCTACTGCTCATGACCCCGTAGAGAGCCTAACGAGATCGTAACTTTTTGGAAAAAAGGAATTACCATCTACTCATTACAGCACTTATCTCTTACACACTTCCTCTCAAAACCAATGACTACAATATGCATTCCTATTAATGGAGTGTATTCAGAACTCATCTACCCCTGTTTACTATTCACTATCCTGCGAGAGTCCCGCCAGATCATATAAATTAGTTATTAACAATATGATTTATTTTCTTCACATTAGTTATCCCTTAGACATCTCTCTAACCTTAGAGGGTCAGCATGCCTTTCTGCTGTCCCCTAATATAACTTTGTTACTTCACCTCCACAACACCTCGAATTTTTCACAATAAACAGTAACTGCCGCCATTTAATTTCTAACATTCCAACAGACAGCCAATCAGAGCGCTCGCTCTCGTGAGGCTCCAGCAAGAGCGCGAAGGCTCACAGGAAAAACGGGCCTCTCCAACAATCACAGGCCTCCACTGGAGGGCTGAGAACAATGATCACATCATTGAGGCAAGCGGAGCACACCCACTGGAGGGTAAGAATTCTATTGAGGCACTACAAGTCCAATCATGCACGGAGACAAATGAACTCACCTGTGAGGTCCCACTGGAGGGAAGTAAATTGCCGGGATACGTTGGTGCTCCGCTTTCTCATGGATGCCTGTGAACAAGAGCCAGGAGGCTCGAAACGCGTCAGGCGCTAACAAACATCTGAATACGAATGGCCAGTTATTGCTTTTGCAACCAATAAATCTCTATATGAGTGGTCTGCTGTGGAGTGTGCTTTCGTTTTTGGACAAGCTTTGGATGTAGTTATAACGGCTGTCCCGCCGTGAAAGTCGCACCGCCATTAAAATGTGAAGTGGAGCCGCAGGGGCACAGAACCAGTCACCGCCTCAATGCGGAAACAGCGGATGGAAAATAAACTGCGCATTGGTTTCAGAGGCCCACTGGAGGGCTGAGAACAATGATCACATAATTGAGGCAAGCGGAGCACACCCACTGGAGGGTAAGAATTTTATTGAGGCACTACAAGTCCCATCATGCACGGAGACAAATGAACTCACCTGTGAGGTCCCACTGGAGGGAAGTAAATTGACGGGATACGTTGGTGCTCTACTTTGTCATGGATGCCTGTGAACAAGAGCCAGAAGTCTCGAAACGCGTCAGGCGCTAACAAACATCTGAATACGAATGGCCACTTATTGCTTTTGCAACCAATAAATCTCTGGATGAGTGGTCTGCTGTGGAGTGCGCTTTCGTTTTTGGACAAACTTTGGATGTATGTATATATGTATATATATATATATATATATTTTTTTTTTTTATATGTCGCAAGATCCTTGCCAACTACTGGCAAAAGAACGAGCCACTCCAGTTTGTGGTTTGTAGTTTCGATTTATTGGGCAAACGATAACGCGTTTCGACCTTTGGCGGTCTTGGCCACATAACTCGTATGTCGAGTTCCCGTGTTTTTTTAAACATCACCGCGTCACTTATGACGATCACATTTGTCATAGTCATAAAAAACAGACTATTTCGGCATAGTCACAAACCATTCTTTTAAATGCATGAAAACCAAACAAATAAATAAAAGGTTGCATTGTTTCTGTACAAAGTTCATTAAACATCAATGAACAAATATAATGAAAGAATATATGTTAGCACATTTAATCAAAAGTCATTTACAACATATGCAGGAACCATCGGAGGAACATCCCTGGTCTCGGTAAAGTACCCTTCTTTGTGTTTGCTCCTGCGATTGTCTCCTCCCTATATTCAATATGGTACAACTTTATCAAGCGCCAATTCATCAGTGCGTTTCAGGAAACTTTATCGATATGAACATTCATTGTGCAATAATATATCGTTAACATTATGATTGGTTAATCTTATTGATACTCATCATGGTATAGTACCCTTGACCGTTTTCCTGAAGGCTACTGTATTTGAATCAGGGTGTAGTACCCTAATATCAGTATAATCAAGCGTTAGTGTCTTTCAACAAACTTTATCAATATGAGCCCTCATGGGCAAATCTGTATTCTTAACATTATAATTGGCTAATCTTTTTACTGAAAATCACGGTGTAGTACCCTGGACAACAATGCAAGAGGTCGAAACGTGTTATCGTTTGCCCAATAAATCGAAACTACAAACCACAAACTTGAGTGGCTCGTTCTTTTGCCAGTAATTGGCAAGAATCTTGTGAAATATTAAAGAGCGGCGGCGTCCGCCCTAAACAAGCCCCAACCCGCTTGGAAGGGCGTCCGGAGGCCCCATTGCTTTCATTTGGATATATACTGAACCACCAGTCCCAGGAGGCATTGCTTCAGGTGGTTCACCTGAGCATAATTATTTTTGGGGATTTACTGGTGGTTGCCGCACGACGTCACGTCACATGGTCTGCCACTGAAGAGGGCGTTGGCCCGAAACGCGTCTGGCAGGAAACTAGAAAAGGACTTTGTTCATGGCGTGTGCCCTTGCTTTGGCATAATTTCCACCTGGGAGTGCATCCCACCTAGAGGCAACTCTTTTTGCATTTCATTATATATATTTATATATACGCTCCTTTTCCTTCTCCTTCAGGAAAGAGCACTCACGGGGGTAGGTTTCAATCCATTTATTTAGAGCAAACAAACAGACGCGTTTCGGCTTGTGCCTTTTTCGATGTTCAACAAGCGCGCCAAAAAAGCATATTTTTTTATATACGTAAATGGACATTGTCACATGGTACAAATTTAAATCGACAATGGACTGCTATGCAGAGTGATCGTAACCGCCATATTTGAACAGTGTCTAAATCATAGCAAAAATACAGTTTTTTCAGTATGTTTGCTTTTGTGGTAAGACCCATACATAAATGTTCGATTAGATTTGTGATAGCTATCCTGCCGTGTATCGGCATACCAATCATCCTGTACCACAAAAAGTATTACTCAGTATCTTATGCGAGAATAGTCATTAACACGACTAAATGTCGACGTTAGACTATTATGCCTAATGAACATATCCGCCTTAGTAATACGGTCCCTCTCTATTAATCACATGAATCTTCAATAAAATTCAATAAAAATCAATAATATCCATCAGTGTTGACAACTGGATAATTATAAAATACTGCTGTGTATCGGCTTACCAGTTCTGTACCATGTTTATGTCACAAATCCTAATTTCTCTAATTCGATCTAATTCTGCAGAAAATCATTTCCAAATTCATTACTTTTTCAAACAGTTCCTATCTCAACTCCTGCCATGTATTGGCTTACACATTATTAGTTCACGACTTTACATTTCATTAACCACAAATACCCATATTCAGTCCCCTAAGTGTATTGCAAGTTCTTCCCCACTGTTCATCACTTTTGGGGTTTTTGTCTGCAAGTCAATAATGTACCTTGACTCTAGCCTTCGGAGTTTGGTAATCCTGTCGCCCCCTCTCGCATTAGGCGGTACAGAATCTATGCCAAAATATTGTAATAGGTCCCTATTACTCTGATGTTTTTCGGCAAAGTGTCTTGCGACTGGGTATGCGGCATCATTTTTAACTATCGCACTCATATGCTCCAAAATCCGAACTTTGGTTGGGTGAATAGTGCTCCCAATGTACCCAAGTCCACAAGGACATGTTAAGCAGTATACCGCGTAGGTGGTATTGCAAGTAAGAAACCTATTTATTATTTTAAGTTTTTTTACGCCTGGTATTACATAAGACAATGTTCTCTTACTGCTAATGCAAGCTTTGCATTTCCCGCAGGGGAAAAATCCCTTCATTTCTTAGAGGGTTCCTTTGTTGCTTGGCTTCTTTTCTAGGTAACTATGCACTAAATGATCTCTTATTGATCTTGCTTTTTTGAAAGTTATTTGTGGAGCTGCTGGTAAATCCGAACCAATGACTCCATCCGTCTTAAGGATGTGCCAGTTTTTCTCAATATTTTCCTCAGGTGATTCGCATCCTCTCCTTTTTAAGTGTTGCCTCTAACAGTTCCTTGTCGTAGCCCTGCATTACAAATCTGTCACAACTACCTTTCACTGCTATTTTGAAGTCACTGTCCCTTGTGCTGTTCCTCTTCAACCTTAAAAAATCACCATAGGGAATGCTTTTAATCAAGTTAGGTGGATGACTACTTCTTGCGTGAAGGGTAGAGTTCCCTGCTGTTGGTTTACGGTACAGTGCCATATTGAGTTTACCATCACCTGCACTGACCTTCAAATCCAGAAAGTTTACTGTGATTTGTAAGTGGTGGGGCGTAAAAATATTGGCATACTGCACCGCAGCGAGCGAGCGTAGCGAGCGAGCCCGAACAACCTAAGGGGGGTTCGGGGGGGTTCTCCCCCCGCGAAAATTTTGAAAAAAGAGTGGACAAATGGTGCATTTTCAAGCAAATTTGAGAATGCAGGAAGGTTAATAAAGCAATTGTGAAAGTGCAGTTATTACATTAATAAAGAGATGTCATATAACATAGGTAGCTGCTTATTCAAGCTTTCTTTCACCCCATAGTCCAGCAGGGTCTTGATACAAGACAGATAAGAGAAAAAGCAGTGTGGTCCTCGACCAGGAAGACACTCCTATTTCGTTGGTAAGAAGTCAAAGGATTGGTCAAATTGAAAACCTGAAATGCAATATGCAATCAAACAATTTGCAAGTACATCTCATCTATGTTCAACAAGCCATGTTTTACCCATGAATGGAATTGTGAATCACCAAATAAACTGAGCCACTGCAATCAAAAGCAGAGGGCCTCCTCAAAAAGTATGCCCTTAAGAGAGTTCTCTCATCTCATGTCCTCTCTATATTTTCTCTGGAAGTTGAAAACTCATCACAGTCTACTGCACAAACCTGAACCCTTCTGCATATTCCAACACCAGAACTCATTCTTGGCCATTTAGTTTGGAGCCATTCATACCAGGAATACAGAAAATACCTTTAAATAGAGTAGAAGGTATTCCAAAACAAGGACCAGCAATCACGGGTAACTATCCGGAGTCTTTGGTGAGTCTTTGGTGGGAGATTTAATAGATTTGTGTCAGTGGTCTCGTGAGTTGAACCTACTATGAGTTGCTAAATTTCCAATTTAAAAGTTATTCAATGCTTTTACTTTTTGCTTATAGACAGCAAAATAGTCTTCATCCAAACGTACATTCCAGTATGCCTCCCTTACCGTCTCTCTCTCTCCCCGTTTCCCCAGGGCCTGATTCTATCTATGTCTGTATTTCAGTAAACACAAGGGATCTTAGGGAACAACTCCTGTGTGTCTCTCCAATCGCCCAAAATCATTTTTATTTAATGATCTTTAGCAGGGTTGGATGGGAACAAAAAAATAGACCCAAGCACCAAAATATAAGTGGCCCCATTAGCGAAGCAGAAAGCTAAAAAAGTGGTAATATCAGGGAAATCAACACTAAAAAGTGGCCCGTCTGTCCCTAACATCAGCCCACACACAGTCCCTAACTGGCCCACACACTGGTCTGTCAGACCAGCCCATCAGCTACTGCCCTATAGGTCACACCGATCCCTGATCTCCAGACCTCTCATGCTTCATAGGTGCATGTGTAAACTGCTCATACCGTTCAGCATTTTTGTCTTGCATTTAGGGACTTGTAGTCTTGATTTTTGTAATCGGATAAAAAGGACAAGTCACAGAATGATGAGCAAAAACCCAGACTGGAAGAGCTACTCATGCATGAACCTGGGAAACTGGAGAGTTCTGTATCCCTTACACACTTCTCTTATTCTAATGTTCTGGCTGCTAATAGAATGTTTTTATCAAAACGAAGAGAGTAAAGGACGGGCACTGACCTCTATTAAGCGCTGTGATGGAAGTTGGTCCTTTGGTGCCCGAACACGGACTATGTGTTCTGGAAAGCAATAGGAGTTTCTTTTTCTCCATGCTGCTTGCAGTGCACAGAAACTGAGCTTAGACTGCTGTGCAGTGACTTAGTCTGGGTAGCAAGGGCCCAAACGCAAGCAAGGAAATTGATCCCTTGCCCAGGCTAGATTAGTTGTAAAATAGAGACATAATTGGTGTCAAGTTGGCTCACACACTTCTTGGCATCAGTCTCACTGCATGTGCTAAACCAATATTATGCGCAGCCCTGTTTCTAGGCCTCTGAGTAACTCATTCTACCGTCTCTCTACTACATTGCCCAATCCCGCTCCTCTCCTTCCCCACTTTCACTCTCTCCTTCCTAATATTTTTTCAATGTTTCTTCCCCTCTTCTCTCCCTCACTCTGTTATTTACTTCCTTCCTGGTATCCTTATTTGTGGCCACTTTCTTTTCGTCCTCCCTTGCCCCTTTTGCTTGCCAATATCTCATTTCACTTTGTCTCTCATTATTCTTCTCCCACTCGGTCAGTTGTTCCTCCCCTCCTCTTCATGTTTTACTCTGACCATTTATTTCAACTCCAATTTCCCATTTCCTCTGCCATCCTCCCCCGTCCCCAACCTCCCTCCTCAAAGAGTCGACACAGAAATAGGCCCCAGGAATGGTCCAGCGTTAAACAAATATCTGGGTAGCCATAACCCACAATAACTGCAGCACCTGTAGGGCAGTCTCTTTGCCCCACTGCCACTGTCCCACTGATAACTATGCCCCAAACTCAGAGTGTCTGTGCAATCTGGACGAAGTAACCTATGAATGCCTATTATTTCACTGAGTCTGCTTCGTATTTCCGGTACAGTGTTCTTATTTTGATACTGGCTACACCTGTTACAGAACCATCCCGCTCCAATCGTGCGAGCGCTCCCGTGAAGAGTAAACAGAGATGTTTTGACCGTGCCATGGCACGATCACGTGACAGGATGTCATGATGAGCCTAGTGGATAAAGCTGTGCACACTTTCCAAGGTTGTTAACATGGCTAGCCAGCAAGTGGGGGCTCCAGGAGAGAGAGAGAGAGAGCGATAATAGGTTGCACCTGTTACTAATCAGGGTTGACAGTGGAACATAAATACCGCGCTCACCGAGCACAGAGCGGAGCACGGGTTGCAGGCTGACAGCATCATTAGCCCATGCTTTCTGGCATCACTCTGGAGACATTTGTGAGGGACACGGTGCCCTTTTTAATTATTTTTGCTTCTGCTTTTCGTCACTAATTGTAGAACATTTCTATATTACAGGCGAGAGCTGCTCAGAAAGTGTGTCAGGCTGGTCAGCGCCTCGATTTATAAACGCAATGAGTCTATACAGTAAAACATTAAACAGTGAACAAAACTGAGCTGTACTGTGCCCTAGAACCTGCATCGAGTCGCCTGGCTACTAACTATTCTGTCAACAATATGGCTGAGTAAGTTGACCATTTGCCCAGGAACAGGTGGTGGTCTGCAGTTCAAATGTCTGAATGCTGGTAAGGCAGCCTTCCATCCTTCTGCAGGTAGGTAAACTGAGCACGTTAAGATGGGTAATAGTGACATCTGTTGTTTACATATTATAGAATATCTACGAAAACTGGTTATTGTTATGAACATGTTTTGCTCAAAACAATCACATGCTGCAAAAACAAAACAACCTGGAATTAGCCTTAAATATTCCTGCTCGCTTGTAGGTTTGGATACACTTAGTGCAAAAATCAAATTCATTGTCAAAACAGTTTGCATATATTAAGAAAAGTAACCTTTCAAAAGTTCTGAAATTTCTCATGCCACACATTGATTCGTCTTTCCTCTACTTTGCGCATATAATATTGATTTAATGCTGCCGAGAGCATTAGCATCAAGCTGATCTCCCTCCCGCATTTAAATGCAACTTTTCTTTGTGGACCACCTTCTTGTCACTGTCGATCACCCATCAAATGGGAATCCTCACTGAGCTGATGCATTCGCCGCTATGAAGTGATTCCTAGAAAAGCAAATATTCTCTATCTCCAATCATTAACGCCTATAGCAAAAAATGCACCTTCATAACACCCTCAAAATAGATATAACTGCGCCTGAAGACGGCAGTGCTCAACATCTACAACCTAACACTCTCCATACCAAAAAACAAGCACATATCGTTCCCCAGAAGAATAACTAAAAAGCAATCATAATTCCAATGTTTGAATATACCAAAAACAATTGTCTCATATTTGCCTACCCCTCTAGGTTCAGATCTTACCACAGCACAGGAACCTTTAACTTTTGATTGGCCAATGAAGGGCTCGAGTTCACTTTGCAAAATTGATTTGATTAAACGTGGTCAAGCAGCAGGTGCAGGTAAAATCCCTGGGGATCTTTTGCGCAAAGGTGCCTAGAGTTTGAGGCCCATACATAAATGAGTGAAGTCTCAAATGCAATAGTGCCAAGGAAAATTGTCAATTCAGTCACCGCCAACTAAACAAACACACGGGCAGAACTCTAAAATCCTCTCTTACCTGCTGCCCCTCGCCTGCTCTATTTAGTGCAACAGGTGCAGCGCCAGGGGACCACGCAGTTTTGGCTCTTTATCCACCCCTCCAGGGGGCACTTTTACTTGCGTGCCTTGGGGACCAGGGCACCCTTACTACGCCACTGCCCTGTGCCCAGCATTTCACTAAGCAACCAGCTGTGATAAAGCCTCGATGTAAGTACAAAGTCGTGCTTTGGAATAATGAGAAATTCTAACCTATGTGACAAAATGGCTTTTCGCAGGAGTCCGATAATCAGACAAGCGAAAGGATTTGACTTATTTGGGCCTAGGGGCGTAGCTTCCAATGGTGCAGCAGGTGCAGTGGCACCGGGGCCCAGAGGCCTGAGGAGCCTCATTAAACCTGATTATTGCTCAATTTTATAATTCGGGTATCAGCTAGGTGGGTGCCCAGTTTCATCCCATGGCCTTAGGCCCATGACACACTGGCTACGCTACTGTTTGGGTGTCTGCTTCACGAGCTACGTGCTCAGTTGTGAAACTATAGTGATTGTTAACCTTGAGAATTTAGAAGACCAACTACAAATGGTTGCACCCGGAGCCAGTTCGTAGCTCATGAGCTTCCGGGCATTTGGTAATATGCCACGAAAAGAAATCAGCTCGTTGCAACTTTTTAGTGGAAATGGTTATTACAGTATCAGCGTGTGTCTATTAGATTGTATTAAATATGTTAATCAGTATAACAGTCTTTTATTCAGCAGGGCACATATAATCTAATGGCTAAAAAGCAATATGCCACAATAGCAGTGAGTGCGTCTCCGAGCGAGCACAACTGTAAGAACAGTGACTGAGAGCTAGAGGAAACTGTTGTACAACAGGGTGGTCACTTGTACATGTCAGCAACATGGCAGAGAGGTTATCAAGAGGAGCACGTGCAAGACACTATCGTTGCAAACCGAATTCAGGGCGCTACCACTCGAAAACAAGACTGTGACGCAAATATTTCTTACGTGCAGTGTGCATTCGAATGGTCTGACACTAGGCCGTGCGCTCTTCGGTGTGATTTAACTGCCCCGATGTTTATACGTCTTAAGAGGCAAGCTCTTCACCCACAGAAGGTCCTCTTAATTTCTTCCAGAAGCCCTTGCCGGTGGTTGGGACCAGTCGCGGCTCGGGGGGGTGGGGGGTGGGGGATTTTTTAAATAAAAAAAGGAAATCCTACCTGAGTGAGCAGGTCCGCCGTCCGCGCCGCCTCGGGTCCAACTCCGTTTGCGCCTGCCCTATAGCCCCTCTCAGCCTATCCTGGCGCTGCTGGCAGCGCCAGGATTGGCTTAGGGCACGGTTACCTCTCGCCCGCCTGCCCATTAGGAGACCGAGGTTTGAGCCTTTGCTCAACCCTCGCTCTCCTAATGGGCATGCGCAAGCCAGTGCAAACACAAGTGCGCATGACTGGGCACGGCGCGAAAATTCGGTGCCCTTCCCCACTCATGCGCACTTGTGCTGCAGTGCTGCCTGCTGCCCCTGGTCCCTCTGACAATCATGTCAGTCAACATGACGCAGGACCGCCCACCCCCTTCAAACTCTGAAGGGGGTGGGCGGTCCGACGTCATGCTGACTGACATGATTGTCAGTTCTCCCTCGGCGTCTTTGAGCCTTAGGTTCAAAGACGCCGAGGGAGCTGCGGGCGGGGGGGCTACGCCCCAACGCCCCAATGGACGCACCGCCCCTGCTTACTTCCCCTGTGAATCGTAAATTGACATTGTTGATGTTCAGATGCGCAATGAAATCCACTGCTAATTCTGTGGACCCACTCCAAACTATAAACAAATCATCGATATATCGATGCCATGCTATCACATTTTTCATCCATGGTTTGTTTTTCTGTGACCAGGCCACCTGCTTCTTCCACCAGCCAACGAATAAATTCGCATAGCTGGGGGCCGCATATAAGCGGTCCCGGGCTCCTGCGGCGCGGGAGCCCTTACAGACAGTTCTGCTCACTCCAGTTGCACGCGTCACTTTACCGGTCCTGCACACGTCACTTTACCGGCCTTACGGAGAATTCTGGACTTCATCATCCACCATCCTAAGCGCCAGGAGGCGCCAACGCGATCTTCAAGCGCCAGGCGGCGCATATAAGCGGTCCCGGGCTCCCGCAGCGCGGGAAGTGCGCGGGCAAAGCCCGGGCCAAGGGCGGGCCCGTCTACGCTCGTCAGAGACCGAAGGAGGCCGGGCTGGGCCACATTATTGACATTTAATGAACTTGGGACGATCCGTTCTATCTTTTTAAGGTATTGTGATTCTAATATAGCTGACATAGTTTGTACTGAGGGGGCACAAAAATGAGTAGGCTTAAATCTGGAACTGGGCAGGGAGTTGTAGGTACACTGGATGCCTTCTTACTGAGGGCTGAGTCGGCACTCATTCATGAGATCGAACTTACAGAGCGCAGACTATCCCTAGAGCCCCAAAGTTCACAAAATCGATCTGTACCTACCGCCCCTGTGTTACAAATTAATCCTGAAGATAATTCCTCTCAAACTAATATGTTGCACTCTACGGTCTCGCACTTCGAAATTACCAATGCCTGCGAGATAATTGATAAACCAATTAGGCCAAATGTAATCACCAGGGGTCAGAAAGCAAAAATTAGTCATGGGAATAGCCTTGCACCACCATCTAAGAAAAGGAAGGGGCAGGGCCCCCATAAACAAAATCAATTCTTGCCAAAGTCATTAGGACGCAGAACTAAACCTGCCGATATAGAGCTTAACCAGGGACCTATTCCAGCATCAGAGGATGCAGTATTAACAGGATTACTTTCAACCCAGGAGAAGGAAGACTTTTGGGAAAAGTTGGAGTTAATGGTTTCAGCCCTTCTGGACCCAATAATGCAAAAGTTAACCCAAATGGAGGTTAGGCTAGCTAACCTTGAAAAGCCTGTTACCAGTACCTCCTCAACTTCCCTTGATAACTGCCAAAGCAGGGCTGAGGTTATTCCCTCCAACAGACAACTCGAGAGCTATGTTACGAATGGGGTTGTGCAACATCCTAAACCCCATTCAAGACCTCATAACCTTATACCTAAACCCACCAACGTGGCTCAGGATGATCTCTCATGCCCAAGGGTAGTATCCACTTTATTAAACGGTACTGAGACCCCACACTTGCTAGAAGGTCCGACCATTAGGCATGTCCAGACCACACACGCCCCAAATAGGGCCCTCCCTAATAGGGAAAGTTGTATTTAAGATGAGAGACCTCAGACCACAAGTACCGTAAGAGGCCAGATTTCGGACCAAAGAGACTCTCGCAGTCCAATCACTAATCTGCATCTACCCCCAGAAGCAACTCCATACATTGTGGTGCTGGCCAATGTTCCTCCCTTGTTACCCGGTGATATAGAGCACTGGTCAACTCTGAGGAACAAATCACTACATTTTCTGAGTGCAAGGACGGGGATAAACAACATGTTGTTCTCAGAATTCAAGATGGCACGTCGGATTGGTTGGGTAGGAAAGTCTACTAAGACATTACCTGGAGATTGTGTAGTACTAACATTCAGGTCCCCAGGTTTGGTCCAGACAATATTAGATAGGGTTGGCAACTGGCCCGTAAGGGCGAAGGGGATAATTACACTACCTCTGGGGTTTTTCTATCAACCACCTAGACCCCCATGGTATATTGCAGAGGAGGAGAGATTCACATGGGCAAACCAGCCAAAGTATGCAGTCCCAGTCACTAATCACTTTGATATTCTGAATACCTTAGAAGATATTGACTGACTGACTCCTCAGAGCCACTGTCTAAAATCTGATGGTGGTCTATATGGGTACCATGGAGATAAGGATCCAAGGCAAGATAACATAGCTCAAGACAATATAGAGCGAGAAAACTGTATGATACTCTCAGCCTGTATTGAAGAGGAAGTCCAAGATATCGGCTTTACCCTACAGAATCTGGCTTCCCGCGCGAATCGCATGATCACCAGAGCTTAGCCCAAATACCTATTTGTGATGGCGGCATTAAGCCCCCTAATTCTGTAACCATCAGACCCTCATGTATTTCCAAGAGTTCTGGTTGTAGTCTCATCCCCTGGAATTTATCAGGTTTACGTTCTAAGATCAATAACCCACTATAGTGTGATTTTATAATAAATTTTGATATACTATACTTCCAGGAAACGTGGGCAAAGGAAACAATACATATAAATGGGTTCAAAACGCTTAATATGCAAGCAGTTGGGGGTTTAAGTGGCAGAGCAAAGGGCGGGCTTTGCACTTATATATCTAATAAGTTAATAATAAATAAGATTGAGACTTACCAGGGGCAAAGTTACTATCAACTAATCATCCTGCATTTAAGTGCAACCCATTGTATTGTATTGGTTAACTTTTACAACAACATTCCAAAGATAGACTTCTCAATGTGGTTAAGAAACTGGGCAATGATTTGAAACCCTTGTGCAGTGACAGTGTTAAAGATAGGATGTTAATATTGGCTGGCGATTTTAATTGTGCTTTGTGCTCCCATGAAGTTGGTAAAACTTGTGGTTTTAATGATGAAGAAGGTATAAGTAATACTCACTTTTGCCACTCCAGAACAGGGGAGTTGTTTAATGAATTGGTCTTCTCCCTGCACCTGGGTTTTGCGAATGAATTATGTGCCAGACCCATTTTAATGCCTCAGACTTTTAATGGTAGAGGCCTATGCTCAACAATAGATTATATATTACTGTCAAATACCCACGCATCTAGGCTGCATTCCTTCACAGTTGATGATAATTCGCTGAGTGACCACTTCCCTTTGTGCATATTGGTCTCTTTTTTTCCAACAAGCAAATCGAGAAGGGATGACCAGGCATTAGTTAATGTAAAAATTGATAAAGTGAATGGATACACTCTACGTTGGTCCATGGTGGACCCTGCAGCGGTCATAAAACAACTGGTAACCAATTGTATATTGGCCTTTCACACTTGTCTGAGTGAGTCAGCTACCTCTGACAGCATTTTATCTTCCTTCCAAGTAATAGCAGTTGTGGTAAGGGAAGTATTACACACCCAAAATCGAAAAAAGGCTGGGCCCCAAGGTTGGTTCGACACAAAGTGTACACAAGCTACCATGAAGCGCGAGTTACATAAGCTACCAAGGAATCTCACTAACATTAGGCAGGCAAGAAGGTGCTATAGGGTTGCCCTTATAGAAAGAAAAAGCGCCCTGAGGAAAGAAGCCTGGGAATCCCTCCACATAGCTTCACAAATGAAAGATAGTGCTGCCTTTTGGAAAGCAGTAAAAACACAATTTTTATCACCTGGAGGGGGCCCCTCAATAGAAATTGCCATATCCGAGGATCACTGGATTGAACATTTTTCCACGGTGTATAATGGGCAGGGAAACTCTAACATCCAACCCAGCAATTCTCAAGAGGAAACCACCCATAACTTGGATCTCCAGTTTACCTTGGAGGAAGTAAATAAAGCACTCTCAGCAAGCCTAGGTGGCAAGGCGTCTGGGCCAGATGGGGTCCCAGTGGACCTGTTTAAGTCAAACACTAATCTTTGGGGACCAATTATTACACAGGTAATAAATGCCAGGTGCCAGGCCTCATTTCCGTCGACCTGGGTGGAATCTATTATTGTCCCTATCTTTAAAAAAGGGTACGTCGGGATCCTGGCTGCTACAGGCCCATCTCCTTATTGGATTCTTTGGCAAAAGTTGTTGGGCGAATTATCTTGGAACGCCTACATGATTGGGCTGAGGACAGCCAGATCCTATCCGACATTCAATATGGTTTTCGCGAGGGGCTAGGGACAACAGAGCAGAGCCTAAATTTAGCCATCTTCGTGGGGAAGTATACTAGGGTGAAGAAGGGCAGATTGTTTTTAGCCTTTGTGGACCTCACTGCGGCCTTCGACTCTGTGAGGCATGGTAAACTTTGGGAGGTCCTTGAGACCGTGGGGGTTGACCCTAACATTATCCATTTTCTTAAGCGCCTCTACAGTGGTGCGAAGGCACAAGTGCGTTATGGCCTGGGCGGCGAGCGTACTGCTTTTTTCCCCATTAGGAGGGGGGTTAGGCAAGGTTGTGTCCTAGCCCCCTTCCTTTTTAACCTTTATATTAATGGGCTGGGGCAGGCATTGCTTAAGGATGGTCGAGACTTCCCCCAAATAGGCGGACGTCCTATACCTGCTCTCCTTTATGCGGACGATGCAGTGCTGATGTCGCGTACCCAGATTGGTCTCCAGAAGGTTTTAAATAGTTTTTCTAACTTTATGAAGGATCTTGGTCTTAGCATTAACACGTCTAAGACCTTTATAATGAGATGTGGTCGTGGGAATCAGAGGTCTAGGGACATGTTTGTGGATGGGCAAAAAATAGCCCCTACCAAGAGTTTTTCATATCTTGGTATTTTATTTAATCAGAATGATCTATGGACCCAAGCCGTTTCTGCAAAAAAGTTGGCGTTCATCAGGACAACAACTGCTCTGGCCACCTTTTCGAAAAAATTGGGTAGGAAACCGCCAGGAGAGCTTATCCAAATTTATAAAGTTAAATGTATCTCTACCGCAACGTATGGAGCGGGGGTCTGGGGCTTTGCTGACATGCACCCGATACAAATAGTGGAAAACACTTTCCTAAGGTATATTCTGTCAGTTCCAGCCAGTACCTCCTCATACGTCTGTCATGCGGAGCTGGGCCTCCCATATATTTCTGACCTCATAAAACTGGAACCTATTCTCCTCTGGCACAGGATTTGGTCAAAAGAACAGACCAAGTTAAACAGGGAGATTCTACGGGATAGTTTGAACCTGGAAGGGGCCTTAAAGATCCCTTGGGTTAAGTATGTGCGTGATTTCATGAGAGATTTAGGTCACCCAGAATATTTTACTAACCCGAGCACTATCCAGCTGATTAACAGAAAGAATCTAAAAAAGGAGGGTCTCCAGTTATTGGATCTGTTAAGACTGTCTGGGGAGATTTTAAAGCCCAGTGTTCAGCAGCATCAGGTGGTTTTTAACTACTTTTAGTATGCAGCCATACTTAGCATTTGTCCCTGGTGGATACGTTAGGCTGCTACTAATTAGGTTTAGACTGGGGACTGTTCATAGATTTGCTTCCTTTCCAAGAATGAATGATTGGGCCCGAGAATTACAATTGTGTCCTTGTGATAATCACTCGGTACAATCTACTATTCATCTAGTCTTATTTTGTAAATTTTACATGGAGTTAAGGAAGGTGTGGTTAGTTCCACTTTTAAAAGCTCAGGGGTTGAGGCAATGTCGCCCGGCACTAATTAAACTCCAGTTTTTAGAAAATGAGCACACAGCCTGGAGGATATCTATGTTTTTGAAGAAAGTGCTCTATCAAAGGAAGAGTATAGTGATCTAAGGAGTGAGACTGTTTGGGCATACTGTCTTTTTAATATCGCCTGATTTTAATTATGCTGAATCTTATATCAAATTTTAAGAAGTTTTCTATGTTTATTTTATATTTATTTTTGTGTTAATTTTTGTTTAAAAGCATTGTGTGTTTTATGTGCTTTTATGATTGTTAAAAAAGCAATCGAATAAAGCTTTCCTTGACTTGACTTGCAGACAAAAACCCCAAAAGGGATGAACAGTGGGGGAAGAACTTGCAATACGCTTAGGGGACTGAATATGGGTCTTTGTGGTTAATGAAATGTAAAGTCGTGAACTAATAATGTGTAAGCCCCAATACATGGCAGAAGTTGAGATAGGAACTGTTTGAAAAAGTAATGAATTTGGAAATGATTCTCTGCAGAATTAGATCGAATTAAAGAAATGAGGATTTGTGACATAAACATGGTACAGAACAACTGGTAAGCCGATACACGGCAGTATTTTATAATTATCCAGTTGTCAACACTGATGGATAATATTGATTTTTATTGAATTTTATTTAAGATTCATGTGATAGAGAGGGACCGTATTACTAAGGCAGATATGTTCATTAGGCATATTAGTCTAACGTCGACATTCAGTCGTTTTAATGACTATTCTCGCATAAGATACCGAGTAATACTTTTTGTGGTACAGGATGATTGGTATGCCGATACACGGCAGGATAGCTATCACGAATCTTATCGAACATTTATGTATGGGTAATACCACAAAAGCAAACGTACTGAAAAAACTGTATTTTTGCTATGATTTAGACACCGTTCAAATATGGCGGTTACGATCACTCTGCATAGCAGTCCATCGTCGATTTCAATTTGTACCATGTGACAATGGCCATTTACGTATATAAAAAAAATGCTTTTTTGGCGCGCTTGTTGAACATCGAAAGAGGCACAAGCCGAAACGCGTCTGTTTGTTTGCTCTAAATAAATGGATTGAAACCTACCCCCGTGAGTGCTCTTTCCTGAACGAGAAGGAAAAGGAGCGTTTATATTTCGCGGTTACACCTCCGCGATCATAGCACCCATTCGAGAGTGCCCCTGGAAAGGTGATTTGGAGCGAGAATATATATATTCTTATCCTCAGCAATTGTGCAAAACACAGCAGTTTATTTAAACTTTGCAGCCTTCCACTAAACCATGGAGCACTCCCCAGCAGCCTCAGTTTATAAATTGATAAGTGCATTACCCCTTAATGTTCACTGCAATCAACTAGACCACTAATCACAATGCGCCAATTAAATCTTTCCTTCCACCTTCTTGGAATAGTGCATAGTTACATCTCTATCGGTTTTCCTCTAATGTTTAGTCATTTGTGTTGCTTGTCAGACAACTGGAATAATTAATGAAACAATTTCTATAAATTAATAGTTCTGATAGATACTTCTACATTCAGATTCCTAACCTTTTGCAGACTCCCCATGATTTTGTGGCCTAGGATTGCAAATTTTGCAGCAAAAAAGTTACATTTGCGGTCTCAAACTCCAAAATGTGCAGTATTTTTTGGCATGTAAAAAAATGTGTCCGTTACAAAAGTAATGATCGGTCCTTGGTCTGCTACTACTGGAGACTCTGCTAAGTCACAGTCTGTGACGTGGAAGAGTGTTCAGCAGCACCGCACCTCGGACCAGGAGGGAGTCTGATGCCAGAGAGTGTAGATTTCAATTTGAAAACTCTGCTCTCTCTGGCATGCAACAGCCTCCATTCCAAAGGTGGACAGGGTAGAAGGGGGTGTATAGGTAGAGGGGGACACAGGGCACTCAGGGGGGGGCATGGAGGGGAAGAGGGACCAGGTGAGTGTCCAGGTGATGGGGCGGTTTCAGCCACATGAGTTATAACAGATCACCTCCGCGCATTACAACAAACGGAGGAGGAGGGCTCTGAGGGGCAATCTGGGAGAGGGGATTGCGCGCAAGCAGTGGAAGGCGCACGCCCCGCTAACGAAATGACGTGATATCCCAAGAACACATATTAATGAATAGATACTCAGCACAGAAGTAGTCGCTGCTAGTGCGTAGAGGCAACTACCAGGTGGATAGTAAACACTGGGGAGGTGGGAGTGGGGGGGAAATGGGGGGGGATAAATACACATGTACCGGTCAACGCTGCTGTTGTTGTTATTGTTTTCTTTGTTCTCACTCATACCATCTGTTTAGAAGCGCACGGTGAATGAACTGAAAGGACTTTGCACAACGTCATTATGATAATATATTATTACTGAGCTGTAACCTCTGCAATTTGTAATATGGATCGAACGCCAAGGTCAAACTTGATCCTGTATGAACGACGCCTTAGGTGTCCATGGAATGCCCAGCATCCACACAAAGAAGGAAAAGTACACCAAATTGTTGGCAGATGGTCTTATGTCTAGCTGAATATCCAACGTATGTGGCCTATCATAACTATGTAAAATTAAAATCAATAAAATCAGATTTAAACAAAAAAATGAGTTATAACAGATCAGCCTAATTCGCATCTGCTCTGTGAGCATAACGCAGCCTCCCCTTCCCTGCACTTCTCACCATCATCAAAGAGAAATTCTCAGGTATCTGAAAATTGAACATAACTTTCTTAAAGGTGCTTAAGTGGCTGTCCTTCGGTAATCTAGCATGTCTGCTAAAATTCATAGAATTTCCATGCTGCAAGCTCATGCCACTGCTAGACAGCTATTTTGCAGTGTGTTTCTTCAAGGTGAAATTGTTAAATTGTTACTTACTAGGGATGCTCATGACAGTGCACATGGTCTTTTGCACTCCATCATAAAAAGGTGCCTGATTCAATAGTTAGAGCACAAACCAGTTGTGAAGCTGTTCTTTGTCTTCAAGCATGAGCAAGACAGTGGGATACAGGTATGATCTGTTGGCAGTTCAACAAAATGGCCTGGGAAAAGACAAATTAGGCTACAAAAGTAGGGGTTTGCACTGGGCACAGCCATTTCACATTTTGTACCCTAAAAACATATATAATGTGCCCCATCACTGTAAAGACACAGGGAGAGGAGGCACAGGGCAGTTTGGGGCTGTAGAGGAGTCAAGTTGTCTGAGGGGGATAATGGGTGCCACGAATCAAAGGGCATTGGGGTTGGGCAGGGCCTGTCGAGACAAGGAGGCATGCAAGGAGCCAGGTGTAGTCCGCAAGCACAGTAGGGGGTTCTGAACATTTGAAAGGTTTTAACTGATTGGCAACAAAGGAACAAAACACCTCTGCTGCCAGTTGGCGGTTCCTCTTCCTCCTTTTGTTGCTTTTCATCTCAGACACAGGAATCCCGATGTTTCCTTACCTGTATGAATAGCTCATCAAAGCTGAGTCTCCAGAGATGGTAATGCAACACCTGCCAGTCACAGCATCTCTGTTGTTCAACTTGGGCTTTTCCATCAGTGAGCCCAAATCACATCAGGTGACCTCTCAGTGCATCCTTTTTGTTGGGGCTGTACTGGACACTATGCCAACTCAAGCATTCACAACTTCTCCAAGGTTACAAGAGAATCAGGCTACGATTCCGATGTTTCACAATGGAGCACAAGTTCCAGTCCTGATGGTCTTGCGCCTTCTAGATCTGCTAGCTTCCAGCATTCTGCTGGTCACTCACTCACGCTGGCACATGAGGGCTCTCAAGTGGTGCCTCCGTAATCAGTAGTCTCAACAAGATGGAGGTCTGCAGTGATCTGTCAGAATCTCCTGGGTCAATGCAGTGGATTTGAGGTGCTGGAATGTTAAAGGCAGCATGGTGGAAAGGAGGCCATTCCAGCCACTAACAGCAGTTAGAGCAGACGTTGTGCATCAGTCTGCTGAAACTATGGGCGATTCAACTGGCACTCAAAAAGCCTTCCTGTCATCCCTTTGTGGACAGCCTGTCCAGATCTTGAAAGATAACGAGACTGTGATGTGGTACATCAAAAAGCAGTGGGTGTAGGGTCACTTCTCTGTTGAGAAGCACTATGGCTTTGGTCTTGGGCACACCATCTTCAGATCTGGCTAGTTGACACTCATCTGACTGGGGTTCTGAATGTCAGTGTGGACAGTCTCAGTTGACGACGTCTTGTTGACCATGAGCGGCAGCTTCACCCAGAGGTGGTCCACTCCATCTTCAGTCTTTGGAGCACATGTCAGGTGGACCTTTCGCTACCTACGGCAATGCTCATTGCCTGGTGTTCTGCGCCCAACATTATCTGTTGCAGGGAGCCCTGAAGGATGTGTTTTGCTTGAAGTGGAACTTTCCTCTTTGTGTTTTCTTGATTCTTCGAGAACTGATGAAGATTTGAATTGACCAGGCCCAAGTCCTCCAAACTGCCCCGAATTGGCGAAGAAGGGTGTGGTATGCAGACCGGATGCACCTTTCATTGCGTCTCCTATTCTATCTCCCTCGCAAGGTAGACCACCTCTTCTAATAGCAGGGGCAGGTGCTGCACCCTAACTCCCAGAGCCCCCACCTTCATACCTGGACATTGAGCGAGGTAACCTGAATGCTTTATCACTATCTCCTGAAATCAAAATGATATATTCTGGTAGATGGGGTAGGGTCGTCAAATGGTGTCTGGACAATTCTGTGACCCACTTATCTGCCATCTTATCCTTCACCATGTCATTAGCTCAAGAGGGGTGCACAGTGGGCATAGTTAAGTGAGGCATGTCATGTGTCAGTGAGGCATGTCAATGAGTCGCAGGTGCTGAGCATCACTACCTTCTTTCCCGACAAGCTGGTTCCTAGAATCAGGATTGCTTTCCTGTCAATTGGTGGTAGATAATCAAATCCAAGATGTACACGCAACTCAGCATCCAAATTTAGATCACCTTGCCGGATTATTTGTTCTCCAGGCTGCATGATCCTAGTAGCCTAGACAATTGTAAATCTCTGCAGTGGTTTGGGGGCTGCAATAATGATAGTGTCGTCTGTATGTCACAGGCAACTGTAATATATTTTCCATATTTCACTGTTCCCTGTGATATATGGGTTTTTATATCACTGCATTTTTTGCAATAAAGTACCAAAACATGTAGTGTGTGTGTGTGTATATGTATGAGGAGTTTTTTTTCTCAAAGTCATGGCTGAAATTCTAGCAGTAAGTATTACAGTGGAAATCTTCTGCCCAAAGAGTTTGTCAATTGGGTTAATCAACATCGGAAACATTGCCTACAAAGGTAATTTGTTAGATTTCATGTAACAAAATACATGTCTGCAGGATTTGACCCTGTGCATTAACCCACCCTTAAAGGCTAATTGGATGTGACATACGTGTTTCATAATAAATAAAGAAGGCCTTATACAATTTGCCTGAACTTTTCATAATAAACATATCAGTCTTGTCACATATGAAATAGCTTTTCCTAATGAACCAAATAGACCTATAGGCTTGTCAACATAACCAACTCATAGGATTGAACTGAACATAAGCTTATCCACAAGGCAAACTGATACACCGCATTTAAATTACAAATATGTACAAACTGACAGTGATCGAAACAAAATAAATTCTCTCTTAAAAAGGCCTAATAAGGATCAAAAATCTAATCTTAGAAAGAAATAAAGTGATTACTAAAAAGATCGACGGAGTGGCAATAACAGTGACGCTATTGCACCAGGATATGGATAAACTGAGGGAACGTGTTAAGGACTTTGGCACGAGAGCAGATGGTGCAGAGGAACTTTTGAGTACACACTCTAGTCAGCTAAGGGACCAGGAGTAGAGCATGCAGCAGCAGGAAGCAAAACTCACTGATTTGGAGGCCCAGTACCGCCGTAATAATGTGCGTATTCTTGGATTACCAGAGGGCATGGAGACTGCGCGAGTGGAACTGTTCCTGGAGAGCTGGTTCCCCACACTGCTGCCAAGACTGAATGTGGAGGGCGAGTTGCACGTGAACAGAGCTCATAGAACTCCTGATGGTAGGCCTAAGCCTAGTGCGCCACCACGCATGTTGATCACACGTATGCTAAAATGTAAGAATAAAGTGGGTATTTTGGTAGCGGCTTGTGGAGAGGTAGAAGGTAATGGTAATAATATATCCTTTTACCCAAATTATGGCATGGCAACGCAAAAAAATGCAAATCTTTTGTAGAAGTTAAACAGAAACTCAGAGACAAAGGATGGGATTATGCTCTGTTACCTCCTGCACGTTTTAGAGTTGATTGGCAAGGAAAGAGGCATTTTTTTGACTAACCAGAAGAGGCCATGCAGTGTATAGAAAGTCATTACTGTTTATATGATGGCGAATGCTATCTCAGCTGACTGGCATGATGATCAATAAAACTGGATGGGTGAGCCGACATCATGTTACATACCTGGGGGGTGGGGGGAGCACACTGCACATGATAGAGAATAATACACGTTGGCCGGAGCAGGGATTAATGAGATACATGTTTTGTTCTTGACATGCCTGTTAACAATGGCGTTGTAGTACCTGGGGCAACCCACACCAGGGACCCCGGGTAACACTGCGCTGCAATGGGGAAGTTTTCTTATTTTGTTACTAGGAGGAAGAACACCTACTGTCTCAATTGTGGAGGCCAGGTTGGGGCAGGCCTCCACAATTGGAGGAGGGAGGGAGGGTGGGCAATGTTTCTTGAGAGAGAGCAAATACAATCAGAACAGTGTTTATTGGCAGTACATATAATATGTGCATATGAGATGACTTACATGTACACACATGGAGGTGACAATTCTATCATGGATTGTTAAGGGAATCCAGAATCCTGTTAAGTGTCAAAGTATATGGTCTTACATCCGTAGACAGAAGGCCAAGATAGTTATGCTGCAGGAGACACATTTACTAACCCAAGAACATGAGGAATTATGGGCTAAATGGGGGACAGGCTATGGTATGCGAGCTTTACTTCATCGGCGAGAGGGGTGTTGCTGTGGGTGGATAGCAGCGTCCCACTACGAGTAACCATAGAACTGAAAGCAGCAGATGGCGCTATGTGGGAGTGGTTGGAGAGATAGATAGTATCCATACAGTGCTTCTTACTTCATATGCCCCCAACTTAGATACCCCTGACTTCTTTGAAGAGTTGACGCAGGTTTAGATGCCCTATGCACACCATGATATTATTTGGATGGGGGACTACAATTGTGTGTTAGATAAGGAGATTGACAGTTCATGAATGGTGGCGCGACCGCTGGGCAGGGCATTTAGGGTGCTTTTGGAGAGTATGGACAGCGCTAAATTTGATAGAGTTATGGTGAGCTGTGAATGGCCAGACCAGGGGCTACTCTTTTTATTCTCCTCCCCATGCTACGTTCTCTAGGATTGATTATATGTTTGTACACCCTAGGTAGGCTACGAATTTTGAGGAGTTGCAATATCTTGATTGCACGTTATCAGACCATGCCCCTTTGGTGGCCACAATGCGAGGATGAGCGTATGTGGTCCCGCTACCGCAGTGGTGATTTCTGGTGCGCGCCTTACAGAATCAGGCATACTGGGAGTTAATCCGTGAATCGGTGAGGGAACTTCTTGTTACTAATACGGGCTCAGTAAATTTGTCAGGGATCCTCTGGGGGGCTTTCAAATTCACTGTGCAAGGCAAGTGCATGGCTACCACTTACGAGGTGCATCAGTCATTGTTGCGCACAGTAATGAACCTGGAGCGCCAAATTGGGCATATAGATAGACAGGCACCACATTCAGATTGCATGGGGGAACTAGATGAGGCATGTGATACTCTAAGTCACCATGATTACAAGACATATACGGAGATCCAATATGAACAGGGTGACACACCGGGCCGATTATTAGCATGGTTGGTCAATGGAGAACGGGGAGGGAATGCAGTTGTTACAATGAAAGATGCGCAAGGAGCGACTCTCACAACACATGAAGGTATCCTTGGTCGTTTTACAGAGTTTTACTCTAGTCTGCATGTGAAACAAGAAGGGTATGATGAAATGGGTATAAGTACAATACTAGATGAGGCACAGCTGCTAGAGAGAGATGATGAGAGAAATACTGAATGCCCCAATTGACGAATCTGATATAAGATGGGCTATCATAAATGTAAAAAAATGTAAATTCGTACTTGTAAAGCGCACTGCTGCCCCACCTATGGGGCGTCCTGGCGCTATACGCATACCGCTGTGGAACCCTTCCTGGCTATTCCCTGTGAAATGTCCACTCCTGGGCACCCCCAAGGTGAAGCCAGGCATCCCAGCGCTGGTGGGGCCGTTGTGGAGATTAAGCAAGCTATTGCCCAGAGTTGCAGAGTGGGACCCATGATTAGAATAAGCACCGAGGCGAGAATTATCAGGTCTGAGGAAATTGAGCCCAAGACCCGCCGAGGCGGGAATTGAACCCTGGTCCCGGGCCAGATCTCTGCATCAGGGTCTGCCGCTCTAACCATTGAGCCACACTTCTCCACATACAAAGGATCTCGAGAAAAACACCGGGTAATGATGGCTTGACGGTTGAATTTTATGAGGTATATGTAGATTTATTTTGTGCACCGCTGTTAGCCATGTATCAGGAGGCATTTGAACACGGAGTGCTACCTGCCATGCTGAGAGAAGCATATATAGTGATATTGCCTAAAACAGGAAGGGATGCAACTGAATGTGAATCATTTCGTCCATTATCTATGATTAATGTAGACGCAAAGATCCTGGGAAAGATATTAGCTCACTGTTTGGCTAAGGTAGCGAGGAAACTGATACATCCTGATCAGGCGGGGTTTGTGGGAGACAGGACCACTACCACTAATATCAGTAAGGTATTTCTTATAATAGAACAGATTCTGAAAGGGTAGGAGCCTTGCGCACTTGCCAGTCTGGATGCCCACAAGGCATTTTATACTGTAAATTGGTAGTACATGACTTGTGTATTAAAGCGGTATAGATTGGGTGACACCAATTTAAAGTGGATACAGTTACTTTATTCAGATAGTAAAGCCAGGGTGAAGATGGGTAATAGGCTCTCTGATAGCTGGTTGGTGGAAAGAGGGACCAGACAGGGTGCTCCCTATCTGTGATGATTTTTGCATTTGTTATTGAATCCCTAGCAAGATTGCTGCGATCTAGGCATGCAGAGGAGGGAGTGATGGTTGGGAACAAGCGGGAGATTGTCTCCCTATATGCAAATGACATCTTCCTGACCTTACGACGCCCTGAATCCTTGTGGCCTGCAGTACATGACACAATCACAGAGGTGGGGATTCATTCGGGATTTACACTTAATGCAGATAAGCCTGTACTTTACCCAGTGCAGACGCCTGGCCTGAGAGAGGGATCTTTCCCTGGCATATGTCTACAGACGACCCCCATGAAATACCTTAGTGTCTATTTGAATTCCAACATGACAGAAACATATGAAACTAATGTGGGGGCATTGCTAAGCAGTGTGGAGAGCAGTGTCCGTCGCTGGTTGATATTCCCGCTACCGCTCATAGGATGGATAGCGATTAGTAAGATGATTATCTTGCCCTGTGTCATGTGTGTTTTGCAACATATACCTATCCAGGTACCAGATGCTTGTTTCAGGCGACTAGATGAGCTGCTTTGTTTATTATATTGGGGCACTGGGAGAGCGCGCATTAGTGTTACTGTTAGCCTGGGATGCCGAGGGTTACGGGCCCCACATTTCCGAAGTTATTATCAAGTCTCCCATTTGCAGTATGCAATTGACTGGTTTATGGAACAGTATTCTGACCCTATGACAAATATACTAGCACGGCTGGTGAAACCGCGTGAACTCTTAGCCTTGCCATTGATGCACAGGAAGAAAAGCGGGCTACTACTGATGCAGATCCGAAATATATGGGAGCAGGTTTCAAAAGATAACAATGATGAATATATGTATTCCCAACATTTTATACCCTGTTTAATGGGAATTAGCCCTCTATTACCAACATTTCTGAGGCGGGGGTAGGCACTTCTCCACACACGTTAGTAGACCTATTTGAAAATGAACGGTTGATGAGCTATGCCGCTTTTTGTGCTAAATGGGAACCAACAGGGGATTGCTTCTTGGCTTACGCAAGGTTGGCTGAGGCAATTCAAAAAACCTGGGTGGGGTTCCCAAAGGAATTAGATATACACATCAGTAATCAAAGCCTACCAGACATGGCAGGCGAGGGTAAATTAATTACCACATTATATACTTTGATTTCACCAAAAGACGCACCACATATGAGTGCATTGAGACTTCAGTGGTAAACCAATCTGAGTGAAGAATTGCAGGATTGGGATTGGGCACGTGTACTCAGCTATTGCCCTAAATGCCGGCATCTTACAGGGACATTTATACACATGTGGTAGGAATGTCCCGGGATATGAGGCCTTTGGAAGGGAGTTAACACACTGAAGGATTTGGCTGACTTACCCTTGCAAAGCTCTGTTTGAATGTGTCTACTGGGTTTGGTGCCTCGAACTAAGTCTACTAGCCATGCAGAAAAAATTGTTGATTCGGGACTAGTGGTTGCAAAGCGATGTATAGCCAGATGTTGGATTACACCCAGGCTGCCGACCAGTAAACATTGCCTGCGAGAGTATGTGTGTTGGGTACATGCTGAATGTGGGGGGGGGAGACTGTCTTACTTTACACTCTCAAATAAAAGATATTCAACACTCCCAAGATGAGGCACTCGGTAAAGCAGGAAAAAGCACCTGGAAAGGAGGCTCAGTACTCACAAAATGAGGCACATCAAAAGGCAGTTTCAAAATAAAGCGTAGGGTTTTATTAATGCAACACTCTCTAATAGAAAGACTTTCCCAGGTGTCAAATGAATCGGGTAAAACAGCATGCAAATGTGTGTGTGTATATATATATATATATATATATATATATCTGCACAAGTAAATAATAATAAAACATTCACAAGTAATCAAATGCAGAAATAAAACACAAGCAGATAATAATGGACCATTCAGAAGTCAAATGCAAGGAAGCAAAACATAAGCAGATAATAATAATGGATGTCCAATGCAAGAAACCAGCACTGTCAAATGCCAGGAATAAGCACCTCAAATGAGAGAATCAGTTATAAAGAGAACAACATGAAAACTTCACAGAGCAATGAAACTCATAGCTCATACAACACCATTTGAGTACAGCACAACATTCTGGTAAGCTCGACTGGGAAGCCCTTTCAGTTGTCCAGAAGTCTCAATGGGACAGCATAATTTGCCCCGTGACAGTTAGTCCACCTCATGAGTGAGCTTCTGTATGAGCGCCAAAACTTCTTGTCTTTAATACTTTTTACTAACACGGAGAGAGACTTCTAGAGATTCTCCCTTTCTTAGTCTATTGCAAAACCAAGGCTGACTGTACCGGTCTGTTTCAGGGTCAAGACGGAAGCTGTCCAGCCCTCCGTGTTTTGACTCCAAGACAGAGAAGTACATTTCTCTCTCACACTTTCAAACGCACATCCCACACATTCTGTTCCAGCAAGGCTGTTTTGCTCTGCGCTGATAAGAAAGTAAACAATCCACTCTGAGGCTGCAAGAAGGCACGAAATTAAATCATGTAAGAGAGCACAAAAATGATGTACATTTAAAAAGGAATCAGTTAAAACACATAGTCAGTCAGTCAGAAATAACTTTATTTCGCCAACACAATGAAGGCATAAAAAGTATACTACAAATAAGACATTTATCAATATTACAGTAAACTTAAAATACAAAGGTTGTAGTGAAATTACCAAAGAAAGAAACACGTTAAAATATTCCTATTATAGAGGTAAAAAAGAAGAAGTTCATATACACACACAGTTATTAACACAATTCAATAAATGATTCCTCTAATAAGTATAAAATTAGCAGATTGAACGTCTCTTTTTTAGAGCAGATAAAAAGAAAGACGCCAATGAAAGACATGTAAAAGGGTCAGATAATAACTGCAGGAAGTAAAGGGCCACACGACACTGTTTAAAATTCATTTTACGCATAAGGGGGACAATAAACCTTTTCCTTTCATCACAATAAAATTTACAAAAAAAACCAAAAAGTGCAAATCATTCTGAATAGATCGATCATCACACGTACAGAGTGGGAGATCGGAAATTACATAAATATTACGGGGAAGACCCAACATCAAGGGGATGTAATTTAACCGAAATCTCACCAGAATATATCTGTGTTGTAAATTAGTGACCAACGATAGATATGTTGAGTTCACATCCATTTGCATTATGCTAGGGGCCGCCAGGAATGCTCTAACTGTCGACAACTTAATATTTAAAGCCTCCCTTCTTGCCTGCAATCTAGATAGCAAATGAGTTTTCAGGGCTTTCTTAGAAATAGACCAGCAGGTTTTAGGGTCTAAAAAAAGATGGTGTAGCCCACCTGCTTTAAGAGTGGACTCAACATAGCGTAACCAGCTGATATTACTCACACCATCTAGTTTCAAAACGTCATTTATGATATCCCTTGTCAATGAGAGGGTCTTCTTCTGCCATACCGAGTGCCACATTAAAATTGGCGCCACAGAAATTTTGTCAGTTATATAAGGGACTCTCAACTCCATATGACAGTTAAAGTTAGAACATGACTTTGGCAATGAAACTAGCTTTTTTTTTAAAGTTGTCTTCTATAGATTGCAGTTTCGAGCAATCTCTGGTGCCCCAAATAGCCGCTCCATAAGTGGCAGCAGATACCGTTTTTGCTTCATAAACTGTCTTTATTGCTTCCACAGGTTTAGAACCAATTTTTTTATAAATTTAGATAGAGCCCCAATGTTCTTTTCCATCTGCAGCCCCCTATTTACAACCATGCTTTGCCAGTTATTTTGACGATCGAACATAATCCCTAGATAATTAAAAGAATCCACAACTCCCAGCTTGCCCCCTTCAGTATTAATTTGTGGCTGTTTCCGCTGCTTTGAGCCTGCCACTAAGACAAAGGACTTTGAATGGTTAATTTTCATATCCAGCTTGTTCATAAATTGCGTGTATTCCAACACTAAACGACGCAGCGCATTACTAGTACGAGCTAAAATCACTGCGTCGTCCGCATATAGTAGTATTGGTACTTGTAGTGAGTTAATATAGGGAACATCTAGAGTGGATCCCAGCAAAGCAGATTCAACATCATTGGTGTAGAGTGCAAATAGGAAAGGCGCGAGGACGCACCCCTGTCTCACTCCTCTAGCAATTTTAAAAAGCCTGGTACACTCGCCTCCCTTACCATAACGAACACAAGCTGAGGCACCCGAGTACAGATCACGAATAATGTTAATAATCTGCAGGTCAATCCCCATTGCCTCCATGATCTGCCACAGCCTAGGCTGTGCCACGCAGTCAAAGGCTGCCGACAGATCCATGAAGGCAAGATACAAATGGCCATTTTTGGCTGCCGTATATTTTGCTATTATTAGGCTCAGGTTCAGGCACTGATCCACAGTGCCTTTCCCTTTTCTAAAGCCAAACTGACATGGGATTATAATATTCTTTTCCAGGGCCCATTCCTCAAGTCCATTTAAAAGCAGCCGTCCCATTAGTTTGCAGTGGAGTCTATCAAAGATATAGGTCTGTAATTTTTCGGAATTGACCTATCCCCCTTTTTGTAGATAGGGACAATTACAGTCGTCTTCCACGAAGGGGGAGCACCTATTTGGGCGATTTTGTTAAAAACATTTGTTAAAAGCGGCGCCCAGAGATCTTGGTTATCCAAAAACAAATCAATTGGGACACCATCAGGTCCCGGAGCCTTTGCACGTTTACACTGATTTAAAGCATACTTTATTTCTTCCAGTGTAAAGCTAGCAACACCTCCTGCGCCAGCTAAAGTTGCGGAAGTAGACTGAGAAATTGCCTTTTCATTAGTTCCAAATAGACCTTCAAAGTGTGTAACCCATTCCTCCTGTTCAACATGAGTATCTATGGACATAGACTGCTCATCTCTTAAAAAAGGTGCGTTAATCACAGACCAAAATGCCTGCAAGCTTTTTAATAAAGCAGCCTTTTGCAAATTTTCCCACCACTCTTCCTTTAGGGCTTTCAGCCTTGATATCCTTGCTTTTTTATAAGCCTGTCGCAAAGACTTAACCAAAGATAAGTTACGGGGTTTGGACTTCAAGGCCATATGAAGATTTTTTAATGATTTATCACAGTCCTCATCAAACCAGCTATATTTCTTACGATGGCCATTACGTATAACACGAGTTAGATTATTTTTAACTTCTAATAAAATCAGCTCAAAAGCTGAGACCATGCTGTCGTGAGAAACAGGATCTAGGCAAACCATTATATCCCCAAGTCGATTGGAGACTAAGTTGTCCAGAAACTTCCTAGTATCAACTCTCTCCCACTTCAAAACAATTCCGTTCTCCCTTGCAATTATGGGGTTTACATGAAGTTTAAAAACGCATTCTTTTTTCATTACAGAGGGGATAAGGAAAGTTATTGCAGCGTGGTCACTAAAAGCATAAAAATTAATCTCAAAATGAGAGAAAACGTTATCGGATCAGAAACCAGAACATAATCGAGGGTAGAGGAGAAGAGATGATTTAAAAAAGTAGATCCTAACTGACCAGTTAAAATTTCAAAGACATTTAAAAACACAAGATTATTTATAGTTAATAGTCTGTTTAGGGCATTACCGTACTCAGAGTGACTAAAATGAGGGACACTCTCCCCCTCGTCGTCCAGCATTCCACATACTGGTGTATTAATCTTATCACAAGGATGAGCGTTAAAATCCCCAAGCCAGATTATATTACAAGGTTTAGTAAATTTTTCTTGCAGCTTGTCAATATCTCTTTCTAAGGGAACCAACACCGCTGCTTGATTACTTCCGAAATTGTTGTTATAAAAATTAATAAGGAGCCAGTATTGGTCCACACAATACTCTAATAAAATAATATGATAATATGCTGATGTGTTTAAGAAGGTCTTCACTTTAAGAGGGAAAGCATTAGAGAGTAGGGTCAGTAAACCACCCTTAGCACAACCAGCTGGTGAGGGTATGGCAGGAGTTTGAAATGAGCGATAACCGTTCAGATGTATTGGGTCAATTTCCCAAGTCCTCTTGCAAGCACACTATATCTTTAGATGTTAACAAAGACAGCCATTCCATATTAAACTTTTTTTGGTTGTAGCCAGCGATATTCCAAGACATTACCGCGACAGACCCTAGAGTATTCTCTCGATGTGTCGTTGTCTGGGACATATTCGGACTGTCTATCTGCGTACTTATTTGTGCTTGCGAAATTACAGAGGGGACAGGGAGCATAGAAAACCCATTTAGCATTGCTATATCACCATCACGATTAGCTATTGGGCTCTGCTCATCCAGTCAATCACATATAGGCATGCCTTCCAGTGCAGCGAATCTATTACTAAGAGGTAAAGGTAAAACTGAGGGAGGAAGAGGCTGGTTAAACGGAAGACGAAAGGGCTTCCGAGCGTTATGTACTTTAAGAAGAGGGGGCTGGGATGAGAGATAAGGTTTGTAAAAGAAACCCAATGGAAGGGCACAGATTTCAGAATAGAATGATGGAATACTTGGTAACATAGTTAATAGATCACCCACTATATGATGGTTATCAAAATTTAGTATAATGCAATCACCATTAATAGTCTTGGGAGCTCTTCCTACCCAATTAACCCTCCTAGACATAATGATATGTTTATGCACATTAAAGTTTTTGCCTATACAGTTAGATAGCCAATGCTGAGATTTATGAATTAACTGCTCCGTAGATTCTAATAAATTTGCTTTCAATTCAGGAACATTAGCTAGAACTATGACATACGGGCAGGCCGCTGGCGGAAGATCTAACCTTCCTTTGAATTTCTCAACCTCTACTAAGTGCTGAGGAGCCCCCCCTTCCCGAGCAAGAAGCTGGAGCTCCACCCTCTGCGAGGGTAGAGGGTGTAGACAGATTAACATCGGGGTGGGTGTTCATAATCCCATTAAACCCTTGAGGTTCGCCATGCGACATAGTGCAGCCAGTATTTTCTCTGATAATTTGGGTCGGGGCCTGATGGTGATTATTATGTACAGTAGCTCTCAATTTTTTAACTGACTCACGAACAGAACCCGACAGATGAGTAGACGTCCCTGTTACTTGTCGTAAGTCGCGACTTCCCGTTTTATCAGTCGCCACAGGAGGCACACTACCTGGCTGGGGAGTAAAGCTCGCATCATCTATTAACTCAATAGTATTTGGGGGTGCTTGGTTCAATAAGTAAGAGGCCTCCAAAGAAGACAATTTTTCCTCTATTTGAGTTAATTTATACAATATGGGGTTTAAAAGTACAGTCACCATAGTCTCTATTCTTTTCAACAAGTCAGAGTCATGAACATGGTCATTCCCCAAATGGGGTTGATTAATAATATCATTATGCCTTGTAGCTCTAGTAGATCTTGTGTGTAAGGGAAGTCCTGTATCCAATTCCTCATTCCCAGTGGACTTCTCTGTGCAAACCCTTTTCAATGTTTTTTGCTTTAAGGGACCGCCTCCCTTTCTCTTCCTAGTCCTTGGCTCTGGATAGTTATTCTCCACTTGGAGAGACGTTAACCGCTCCTGAGTGGCTTTACAACGTTCGGATGTGGTGTCAGTAGATGAGGATAAAATCGGCGTTGGAACTATAGGGGTGCTGGACTCACTTATTACTTGCCCAGAGATCGGGTGATCAGTGCCTAAGGCTCCTCCACCTAGGTAAGAACGTTTTTGAGCAGTAAGTGAGTCCAGTAGCAGCACCCCCCCCCCTTCCCTCTCCCCAGCGCCTTGAGACCCTCGCGGGTAAGTAGTGCGCTCTACAAATTCTGTGATTGATTGATTGATTGAAGGAGAGCCTTCTCTCAGTCAGCTCAATTTCACGGGCAAGGACAGGTTCAGCCCTCGTTAAAAAGGCATCCAGGGTCCCAGCAGGTCCAGCCCCTTGCTTTTCCTTATAACCCCTCCTTTTGCTCATTTTAAGCCACAATAAGCAATCTCCAGTTATGGCATACAAAAACAATCACAACTAGTCAAAAGATCAAAGAGTCATATGTTTGCACCTCCAATAGATAACAAGAGAGATCGACAGTACCTTTTGTCTCTTCAGTCCCGATAAACAGATGTAAGGGGGTAGGTCCAGCCCAGCCTCCTCTGGGCTCCGGGCGTGGACGGGCCTGCCCTTGGCCCGGGCATGCCCGTGCGCGTCCCGCGCTGCGGGAAGCCACAGCTGCTTTTAAGCGCCACCTGGCGCGGGTGATACAAGTGGGCGCCTCTCGGCGCAAACGCTGCTGGGCAATGTAGTCCCGCTGGTCTCCGGTTCTAAAGTGCTTTCTGTGCTTGTGCAAATAACGGCTCCCGCCCCGCAGGAAGCCGCAGCCGCTTTTAAGCGCCACCTGGCGCGGGTGATACAAGTGGGCGCCTCCCGGCGCAAACGCTGCTGGGCAATGTAGTCCCGCTGGTCTCCGGTCTCCGGTTCTAAAGTGCTTTCTGTGCTTGTGCAAATAACGGCTCCCGCCCCGCAGGAAGCCGCAGCCGCTTTTAAGCGCCACTTGGCGCAGGTGATACACGTGGGCGCCTCCCGGCGCAAATGCTGCTGGGCAATGTAGTCCCGCTGGTCTCCGGTTCTAAAGTGCTTTCTGTGCTTGTGCAAATAACAGCTCATAGTCAAATGTCACATCAATCTCACAAGGTGAAAATACATGTAGCACTACAGAGGCGCAAATTGGTTTGAACCAGACAGGGACAAGATGGTAAGATGGTATGGGAATTAGCGGTGATACAATTAGGTGTGTAATATCATTCCACTGTTTGTGGTGCTCATAATGCATATAATGCTTTTTTGAAACTCATATGTATTGAGATACTGCTGGAATTTGGCCGATGTTAACAGATTGTATTGTAATTTGCTCCTATCTGAACGTGGGTGGAGAGAGGGAATTGGGGAACAGTTGAGATTTAATTGTAACTAATGAAAAATCATACTAAACATATATTAAATAAAAGGAAGGCCTAATAAGGATTATCGTAGTGCAAATCTTCTGTAATCATGGTTTGTTTAAATGGATCACCAATACTCTTACTGACTTAGAAATAAGATGAACTTTGCTAAAAGTAAATTCACAAAAGGCTGGTATTCACATACTGCATGTAATTACTTCGTTTAAAAACAATCGAATTGATTTATTTTCTCCCCTTTGTGTGATTAATGAATACTAATAGGCAGTCCATGAGTTAAGCCTGCTTTGCATGATTTATCCAAGTTCGTGTTCACATTAGGTACAGTCCATGTATTGGGAGGGGAATGACAGACAGGAACGTATTTGAGAGCTATACAGGACTTCAGAGGATATATTTACATTTAATTGTTCTGAACTATTACGAATAGTGTGTAAAATATGTTTTTGTCTCTTGCTGTTAGTACCTTCTGACCACAATAGTCTTTCATAACAAACTTTTTGTGGCATAATAACCTTCCATTTTGGCGTAGTCAAAGTATTACCTTGGAATGTTAAAAGGGATTATGGCTGGATTGTTGCTTTTTGTCTAGTTAGCGCAGGTTACCTCTAATCGTGGAGTTTCATTAACCGAGTAAGAAATGCAGTTAAAATAGTGTTCAACTTGCATATACCTTTATTTAGTGTAGAAGTAATCAATGGCTGAGCATTAAACAGTTAACTGTTATGCAATGCCATATAGTCCTACCCGAATACATTGTCTACATTAGGGGTCTCCAACATCCTCTACAATGTGAGCTACTTTTGATCATGAAAATGATCCCTAGCTACCAACAAACATAACAACTGCTACAGTAGATACCCAATAAGACATGGTCATCTGATTTTTTTTTTTTTTTTACATAACATTATTTTCTTCAAACAAATACAAGGAAGAGACAGTGGGTACAAGGAGCAATGAAATCGTACAAAAAATTCATGATGGAGTATTGGCTATGTGAGGCAATGCACACAGTCGAGTCATACTCAACATAACATATTAGCCGGCATACTGACTGGAGGTCCATGGGCCCAATATTCTTAAGTATTTCTTTTCGCAGCCCCTCCAATCATAAATCATGCGTTCAGCTGCTGCGCGTGCTTACTGGTTAACCATTTGTCAGTCGATGGTGGTAGTGTCTGGTTCCAATGTCTGACAATATCATGTATAGCTGTCAGGAAGCCAATTCCTGTCAGTGTCCGCTGTGCTCTGGTAAAAGCCTCTTGTCCATTAGTACCAATTGTGCCACCTTTGCGTCAGTCCATGTGTGTGTGTGAAGTCGTGTGTGGCTGTCCCGAGCATCTAAAGTGCCCGCGCTAGGTGATCGTGGACAAGTATGCTAATATGTGGTTGCAAACCCAGACCATATGGTAAAAGGATGCATTGGGAGTACCCCATCTCCAGCAGTTCACAGTCCTGCTTTGCCCGTTTTCCATAGTCGAGTGAAAATATAAGTCCTGTGGACAGAATGATAAAAACTATTAAAAAAAAGAAAATTGATGTGTATTGTCGGCAGGCATTTCTTATACTCCTATTTTCTTATTGCCCCAGTTGAGTTCTCTATTCCGCCCTCTTGTGTATTGTAAGGCCTACTTTTATCGTGTTTGGCCGAAAATTCTTGCCCTAAATTATTTCTTTCACTTTTAACACGGAGCCTGATCTTCCTCTGTAAATTGGAACCAGGTCCTCCTTTTAATATGAAGCCAGGTTTTCAATCCCTCACATCTATTAATTAGCGCAATCCCTTTTGCTGATGTGGTCGTCGTCGACTGGGGGCAATAAGAAAATAGGAGTATAAGAGAGGCCTGCCTACAATACACATTCATTTTCTGTTTTTATCGTTATGTCCTGATGAAGGTTGTGTGAACCATAATTAAGTCTACGAAAACACCACATCGACAGGAATTTTGTTTATTGATTTTATGTACAATAGGAATATAGAGATGAACTTTGATAAAAGATGTGGATAATATGAATAGGTAATGAGTTGTGTTCTTGATATATCAGAATTATGTGAAAAATCTTTTTTATCGTTGTAGCAATATTTTTAAAAAAATGTTTTTAATTGAGTTTAAATAAACAACATTGTTTTTTTTTACCATAACTAGAAAGAAAGTGAATTAATATTTATCTTAGACGTTAAAACAGCATTTTCATAAAGAATGTAATATGGAAATAAACACAAGAGGCAATTAACTCTGTCTCTTTTGGCGTAGAAGGGATACTCTCCCCTGTTTAGGTCTCGCCTACGCAGCGCGCATGCGCTGAATAGGAGGACCTTTAGCCGTCGCTCTGGTCATTTTCAAGCACTGCACTCATGCTTGTGGCGGCATCCACCTTGCGGGAGCGAGCAGGGGCATGCCACAAGCACGAGTGCAGTGCTTGAAAATGAGCAGACTGCTCTTCCAAGCGCGCGCGCGCGCACCACTCACGGGTGCACCCCTCCGCCTCTCTCTCCCTCTCTGACTTCCCTACTGCTGCAGCCTACACGCCTTTTTTTTTTTTTTAAACTTGCAGCGCGAGGCGTGCGCGCTTGTTCGTTTTGCATTCATGGTTTTATGCAAATCATCCGAGTTCTAATCTGTAGAGGTCATGCTGAGGTTTGCAAACAGCTAAGTGCACCCTGTGTTTAGTCTCTTGCTGTCATTGGTTAGTTTTGCACGTTTTTAATATTCTGTTTTAAATCTCCTGGATTCAACTTTAGTTGGTAGATACTGGCTGACGAACTAAGGTCGTTGTTGTCATATAGTTCATGTGCTCGCTTTTTGGGGGAGTTTTGTTTATCAGTGCGTTTGGCATGAAGTGTTTCGCAATCTGCAAATGTATTTAACGAAAGGTGCCCACACTGTTGTTTTCAAAGGATGTCTTTTCACAGTCCTTAGTTTATGCTCTTCTACTGCCCTCTTATGGATAAGTTATTGTGTCTGTGCACATCGATCACTCGTCGTTTCGTCACTTTCACAGACTCGTGCATTTGCCACCTTTTACAGGACATATTTGAATTTTGGTTTCCTACAGCAACGGCGAAGAATGAACCTTTTTTATTTTATTCCTAAATAGTGACTGGACACGTGTAGGAGCGACAAGGTGACCTGTTATTGACGCAGAAATGTGAACATCTCAAATATTTACAACTTTTTAAAAAAATGCCAGCCCTAGGAAAAAAAACCTATTACTGCCAGAGTTGAAAAGAGGCATAAAACTGTTTGTTCAATGATTCGGCTGTAGGTTTTATCCACTGCCGCCACATACTTCAGGCACCAAATAAAATGCAGCGCCTTGGCAATAGGCCCCATGTGCTAGGTGTGCAGGAGACCCATACACGAGGAATATCAGCACTTCTCACATGCTGCTGCCTGACATCCACGGCTAGGGCTGAAACCCATCTCTATTGTCCAGTTTGATTACCTGAATCAAACTGATTTACAGCAAATCCATCTGAGCTTTGATAAATCTATTACAGTTTCATTTCACTGATTTCATTAACGTGAATAAAACCAGCCATGCTTTCTGCATAACTGCCTTTTAATGGCTTGGCCCTGTCACCTGCCTGAATATTAATCCCCTGACTTATTGCTCCACAGAGGGAATGAGTAATGGGTATTTGAATGTGATCAGCACAGTACAATGCAATTAAGGAAGCAGTACTGCTCTGTGCCTTTAATCCTGAACTAATTTGAATTGCAGTTTGATAGCACAGTGAATCCTGCATAATTATGTAGGGTGCATATTAAACTCTGTGACAAACCAGGGAGGCTTTTTACCATCACAGCTATGGTAGACAAGTGAGGGCTGCAGTCAGATAGCCAACTGCTGGACTGAGAGCTCAATTAATAGACAGCCAGTGACAGCAGCAGGCTGAGAATAAAAACTGGCGCAAAAACATTGTTGACAATTTCATGTATGGAGCACCTACTCCTGCAAAAACGTGCTTTGGAGATTTAATTAAATGCCAATTGGAAGTTTTATTTTCCTTGCCTATAAAGCGCTCCGCTGCACCAGGCATCCAGTCCTTTAAAAGGCTAAATGTATTACATGAATCACGTTACATTTTTTAAAGATTCACAAGTACACTAATAGGATGTATGTTTTCTTAGGCATTCAGAGATCGAGAGACCTGTGATGAACTCGGGATTGGCTGGCCCATTTGGGCTTTAATACAAAAATGCCTGGCAGTTGAGTTGTATATCTGGAGTCCTAGTCACTATTAGGCATTTTTTTTTTTTAATGCTGTTGTGGCTGCAGACGACATCCCCTGCACGTCAAAAAATGATTTGGCTTTAGTCTGGTAAAATTACTACTCCTATTTACTTTGAAACAGTCGGTTAATACGATCTGTGGGCTCACCACTCTAGAGAAATGTATTTAATTTCCACATAGAACATGAGTACCTAGCAGTATGCCCCATTCTTCTGCGTTTATCGTCTACCTCATCACAAGTACTCTAATCGCGTGCTAGGTAGGCCAAAACCAAAATTTGTGCCCTATCTGAAAGTCACACTGGTGACATTTACATCCAGACTCCTTAGACTGCTTCATATTTCCTTAACCTACATCCCAGTTTTAGCCACAGTGAGCACTTGGTGGCCTTTTTAGGTCGAGCCTGGGCAGCGCGTGCGCTGTTCTGCTCCGTGAGGCATGCTGTATTCAGGTATGGACTTCAAGCTCCGCCCACTCTCCGCCCATATTTTTCATTGGCTTGTGTCGTTGTCCTTTGTAAACTCTGGCTCTTCATTGGCCAACAGGCTTAGTAGACTCTCCTTAGTACCGCCTTGTCTCATCTTGTAGCCTCACATAAGGACTGGCCCTCTTACGTGTGTTGTTACTCGGTAGGCTTTAATTACAGCCTCCGAGCACTATTTCGTTTAAATTGTTTTCACCTGCCTGCTGTGGAAACGCTCTCTCCTAATGCTTTAATTTTTTTTAATGTCAAAGCACATCACCGTGGCGTCTGCGCCTTTAGTTTTTTTGCGGAACTGAACGCAGCCGCATGTATTTTTTTACTCTTTATTCACTTTTTATTTTTGTTGTTTCCATGCGCCCAATGCCGCGCTTGCACGTTAATAGAGGCTATGCCCCTTTGTTTAGATGAGCCACGTCTAAAGAAAGGGGCGCGGCCTCCATTAAAATGAAAGCGCTGTTTGGGGCGCTTTTACAAAAAAAGCATTTGTTTTTGAAACATGCTTTTTTGGTAAAAGCACCCCATACCGCGCTTTCACTTTTATGGCGGCCTCGCCCCTTTCTTTAGACCTGGCTTGTCTAAAGAAAGGGGCGTGGCCTCTATTAACCTGCATACGTGGCATGGGGTGCTTGGTAACAACAAATATTTGCAATGCACTAGGTCTCGCATTTGCTAGAATTTAAGCTATTGTCATTTACAATGCCAATAGCTTAAACTCTCGTAAATACGAGACCTATTGCATTGCAAATGCTTGTCTTTCTTACATGTCAGAATCCTTCTCCAGCTTCTCGTTTCCCTTTTTTTTCTTTCTGTTAATAATTTCTCCTTTTGTATTTCTGTCTATCCTTCTTTGTAATGACCTGAAAAATGCTACCCCCTCTTGTCCTTCCTCTCTTTCCTTCTTTCCCTTCACACCTCCTGTTCTACCTTGACTCCCGTTAATCTCTCATAGGAGTGCCCTACACATGTGTTACGGGATATGCGACTCAGCTGCAGAGAGCAAATAAAACCAAGGTGCTTGTCTAAATTATGGGTTTTGAAATATATTTTGTGGCTTCTCCGGCCAGTTTATTAAATTAATTACTATAATTTTGATTATTATGGAGTGTGCCACGAGCTCATTACGTGCTCCAGGCTTTTTCCGGAAAGTAGTTGATGATTACCAGACCGTCTTTATTTAATTATTTTAGTTTTTGTGATGCATTGGGTAGTCTAATAATGTGCTGCATGGCTAAACATTTACAAGGCCCCAAAGGCGAGACCTATTGGCTATGCCAATGCTTGTTTTGGAATTGTTCATGCGCAGTTATATTACTCCAAAGGGGTCAGCCCCACAGTAGACCCTTTATGGGAACATTACCCATAATCACCATCCTTACATTCTAGGTTCAAGCTCAGCACAATGCTTCTGTAACTGCTCAGCTCTCACTGTACTCTTCTGTGCGCTTTTAAATTATTACTGTTGTTTATCTGCACAGATGCATTAAAAGAGGTGACAGACATGACGGCTAAACTCCAGAACAGCCTTATTCGGTTGGAGAACTTCCAGAAACTAACAGAGCTGCAGCGAGATCTAATCGGTATTGAAAACCTGACTGCATCAGATCGGGTAAGTAACAATGCCTTTAATTCCATGGGGTGAAAGGCTAGATAACAAAGAGACCAATGGGGTCCTCTCATCTCCAAGTAACAGACTATGGAATAGAAAAGACACAAAACAATCCGAGCTGGAAGTTTGAATGAGGAAGTAGATGGTCTTGTACAGTGCTAATTACTTTCTGTTTGTGTCATTATTTGGGCGGTTTTCCAAATAAGTAGCTGTTTCCATTAAGTGTTGTGCACATTTCACACTTGTTTTAATCATAGGACTAAAAATAAATAGGTAAACAAACTTGCAGATTTCAACACCAACTCAAGCAACTTAAATCCATTTGCCAGAGTCTTGAACAAGTTGCCAGAGGGAAAGGAGCACAGGAACTTCTCCCCACAGTCCTGGCCTGCCTGGAATCCCACCTGATCCTCGGGGATTCAAGCTGAAATCTGCGAGAGCAGGGCTCTGTTGAGCACCAGATGAGAGTAACCGTGCGGCGACCCGTTATAACACCAGTATAGCCTGCGCTTTTATTTTTTATTTATTTAATTTCTGCAGCTTTATGTGGCGCAAACTCGGCCCAAGTGAATTGGAGCTCTTTACATGAGCACCAGTTACATTACACTAGGTTTGGGCTTTGCAAAGAAGAGCACCAGCCAAAAGACTTATGGCAACCCTCAAGACTTTGGTTCCTCGGCAGAAGGTGGGAGAGAAATGACCACCACAGTGCAGCAGAGGCATCTAAAGGGATAAGGTGGGGTCTCTGGTGGGAACGGAGAAGAAACTAACTGCCGGCGGCTGTAGTGTCCTGCTGGACAGGTAATGATGGAGCACCTCCATAGGGGCAATGCTAACATCCAGCCCACACTCTTCCAACACGGGCATCACCAGTCAAGTGACCCTGCTAATAAAAGGGGCCGGGCACAGGTGCCCTGGGCCAGTTGAGATAACCACATCTACCATGTCTGTGTCATCTTACTCTTTACATAGTCATGTGGGCCTAGGGCCCGCGACTTTACATTGGCGACGAGGCGGACTGAACCCTGCCTGCTGCAACATCCTGACAGGGAAATTTCTCATGTCGGTCTGCAATGGATGATGGTCTCCAATTTGGTCGGGGGAGTGGATGCTGACACCCTATCTGCAGCCCTGCTAGTGAGGAAGGCGCCCTGTGTGAGCCGGCGGGAGTTTGCGTGAAACACTAAGTCTAAACGAGCTTCGCGCTGAAATGAAAGTGCTGTCAGCCACTCGGTGCCTGTGAGAAACAGGCACCAATACCTTGTGCAGATGACGAGGGCTTGATTTGGGCCCACACCCTGTGAGGAAGACGAGGGCCTGACTCAACAGTAGAGCGCTTGCTGAGGACAGCTGTGGGGGTTGCTTGAGGATTGGTCCTTTACCAAGTATCGCCCTGCCCATCGCTGAACTGCACTTGCCGTGCCCCCGACGTTACTCTGTCTCACTCTACAAAACAAGGTAGTGGCTAGCACCATCTTGTCTTGTGGAAATAGCAGCTTTAAAGGGGAAAGCAGCACATCGAAATTAATGAAGAAAGTGAGACCCTGCAGTGTCGACGGAAGCAAGCTCAGCCATTATAACACATCCCTGAGAGGAAGCAACTGGAAGAATCGAGCGAGGTATCCAAGAGTCTGTAAATGTGATGCATAGACAATGACCTGCTTAGCATCAGGCAGGTGAAGTACAGAAGGGAGGCAAGCCTAAAGGTGCCATCGGGTGGTGGGGGTGATAGCAGCCATTTGAGGCCAGCAAGGCGAGAAAGCCAGCGGAAGTCTTTAGCAAATAGGGGAGCACAGTCCAAGACATAAAGGCATAGAGGCAGGACTGTAGTCAGGGTTTTATTTTATTTTTAATTTTTTTAATTTTTTTATTTCAATCGATGATAATACAAGTACAAATCACAATTCATTGAAACAGTCTTACTAAAAGCTGAAAAAAGGGTAAGACAGGAAACATAATACATCCAAAAGTTAAAAAGACGGGAAGGTGATACACATCCATGAAAAAATACATCATAAATAGTTATTAACAATGGATATTCAGTCTTTCATATGTTCGATCACAGGGCCCCATATCTGCATGCCCAGCTTCCGCCTACGTGAGCCTTTAAGAGCATATAAACTATATTCAAGATTAAAGATGGTATAAAATCTAGCTCTCCACAGCTCAAAGGTAGGGGCGTCCTTCTGCAGCCACATAGAAGCAATACAGAGCCTAGCTGCAGCCGTGGCTAGGAAAATCAAATAGCAAAACTTGTGTGCTGGCTGCCCCACCCTTACATTTTCCTCCATCCCTAAGAGCATAGTAGAGGCCGAAATATTTAAGGCTGCCCCAGTTATTTCAAAGAGAAACTTCTCAATATGCTCCAGGAGATTGGTCAGGTACCCGCATGAATAAAAGATATGTACGTCTGCCACCCCTGCTCCACTGCGGAAACATTTCCCATCATTTACCCCTCCCCATTTTACCATTTTGGCGGGGGTATGGTACAAATTAAACACTGTCTTATAGTGCTGCGCCCGCAAGTTAGCAGACATTAATATCCTCCCTTCAAGATCGATAGATTGCTCAACTCGGATACCCTGACACCCTAACCTGTTGTCCCACTTGAGATTTTGGGCATCTAGATCATCCCTCTGAGTGTCAAGCAACAGGTTATATAAGGTGCCGATGTGGGCGTTATTTCTAATAGCCTCAACAAATGGATTCAGCTCTATCACCCGTCGTCTTTTACGCAGATAATCACAAATTTGTAAAAACTTAAAAAATTCGGTGGTAGGCAGCTGATATCTATCAGCTACCATAGCATAAGATGCCAAGCTCCCATTGATATAAAAATCACCAATGTGTAAAATCCCTTTACTTCTCCATCTGTCGATAGTCCTATCCCAAAAGACCGACGGGAGTGAGCCCGAAGCAGATGTGGGAGTATAATACGAAACCCCTTCAATTTAATAAAGTTTCCGTATAATCTTCCAAACCTTATAGGCGGTGCTTAAAACCTTGAACCGAGGTTTTTTTTATAGTAACTAAATTCCAGCATCATAAATAGGCGACTCTTGGCGTCAGCACCCAACAACATCTGATAGATAGATGGGGATTCAGCAATATTGCAAACCTCTTCTCCAGTTAGTAAGATTCGCATATTTTGAAGAATGCAGGCATAATAGTACAGCGTAAAATCCGGGACTGCCCAACCACCCTTCTCCCGAGGTAGCGTCATGAAACGCATTGCTCTCCAGGGTTTCCCTTGGGCCCATAAAAACCTAGCACAGATCGATTGAAGTAATTGCAGCTGGACTCGGGTGAGTTCTAGTGGGACTGATCTAAAATAATATAAAACTGTTAGGTAAAATCATCATTTTAAGAACATTACATCGCCCCACCAACGACAAGAGCAAGCATTCAAAACGGTCTAGTTGTTGTTTCACTGTCGTTAAAATAGAACCCCAATTAACCTCCACCAATGCTTTTAAACATGTCCTTAATCTAATACCCAGGTATGATACCTCGTTCATGACCCTAGGGTCATTACTGCAGTCTTGATTTATACACATAATCTGTGTTTTGGACACATTGAGTTTGTAACCTGAAACCGAGCCAAATCTATGTGCAAGCTGCTCTATCTCGGGCATAGCAGTAATAGGGTTAGATGTTACAACCGCTATATCATCTGCATACGCGAGCACCCGATATTGCTCTTGCCTACAAGTAACAGATTCAATCCTAGGACTCTGCTCTAACATGGTTAAAAAGGGATTAATGATTGCCATTGGCGCCTGGGGTGGTCCTCTGTTAATACGTGTGAACTGGGCAATTGCGGACACACCTGCACCTGGATTGCCGTGTTTTCTCCAGACTCTGCCCCCACGCCCATGGCGGCCCACTGGGAGTCGCCTGTCTTGGCCCCCTTCGAGATGGTCTCTTGAAGACCCTATGAACTTTTGGGGACGCCTGGATAGGCCTCTCCTGACGAACCAGCCCGTGGACGACAGCTAAGTGCTAAAACGATGTTTGCTATGTTTCATGTTACTTGCACTGTTTGTTCTCAGGTGTCTTTGATGACTACGATGCTGCATTCTCGTTGTTTGATTGCTAATGTTTGTTCTTTTAGCATCTCCCCCCCAGGCCCCGTCCTGCCAAAGGGAGGTACCCCGGGGCATCCGCTGACTACCCTGGGCCTGCGTTACTTCCCCTCTTATCCCTTTTTAGTACCTGTACATGTGCCTAGCCTTCTACTGACCCCTCTCTCGGGCCGCAGAGCCCCGAACCCATTAGCATAGGCTGAGTACACACGCCTGTCGCGCTTGCCCTCGGCCCCTGGGCCTCTAGACTCTCCTCTCGCTGCTGCGCCTGGGTGGGGCGGCCGTCTTCATGCTGAGCCCCGACGGTGCTGGGCCTTGTTCCCCCTGCCGATCCTTGCTCTCGTGATTGGCCGGGTCTTTGCGGAGCCTCTGTCGGGGACTCTGGCCTTGCTCGTCCCGGGGCTCCCGCTGCGGCCGCCCTCTCCTGTGCGGGCCCCGAGCTGGGATTCTGATGGACCCCCGCGCCCTCTCCATGATGAGGTGAGTGGGTCGATCCCCGGGGGACGGTTGCGAACCCTCCTTCTTGAACTCCACGGTCCCCCCCCACCATGTCCTTAGTCCCCAAGAGGAGTGACTTCCTCAGAGCCGCCCAGGTTCTCACCACTGGGCCGCTCCAGGACTGGACTGGATCCTTTGGGCCCCGTTGGCCAACTGGTTGCTGGTTATCCTTTACTCTCTCTGTCTCCTTTTCTTGCTTCCCTCACTCATTTTTCTTCTTAACTCTCTGGCTCTATGGGGGAGGGCTCTGTTTGCGAAGAGTTGGTCTGGCCTTCTGGCATGAGTCCCTGGGAATGATAGATGCACCGCATGCCCGCGCAGGGGGGGATGGGACTGGACACGTTCCACGACGCCTGGCCAAATACTCACCCACAGGGAGATACCTATCTACAGTGCGGAAGGGGGGAGGGGGCGTGACTGTACTCGAGCGTGCTTCATCCTACTTGATCAATGACACATCTTAAATGTTTGTCCCTTAATGTTCGGGGCTTAAACTCACCGAACAAGAGGCGACAAATCTGGAGATATCTCCTCTTAAACGACCCCGATGTTATCTTCTTGCAGGAAACCCATCTTCTCCGCGGGGACTCTCCCCGCATGCAACACCCTAAGTACCCCCTGCAAGCATGGGCCTTTGCGCAGACAAAGACTGCGGGAGTGGCTATTATGGTTAAGGCTGGTCTTTCGGTGCAGGTCGTCCGCACCACGCGCGATGGAGAGGGGCGATACCTTAAACTGGCGGCCACAATGCAGGGCAAACCCCTTATCCTACTCAACGTCTACGCCCCTAATCAAGCACAGGACACCTTCCTTAGGGATCTCCTCCGGCTTCACCTCTCCCAGGAGGCAGACCCCGTCATCCTTGGGGGCGATTTTAATTTGGTGTGGGACCCTGGACTAGACCGCACTACCTCTCTTTATCAGGGTACGGGGGCCATGTCGGCATCACTTAAGCATGATATCACTGCCCTGGGGCTTGTGGACGCTTGGCGTTACCGGGACCCCGATGCACGGGACTACTCCTTTTATTCACATGTTCACCGTTCTTATTCCCGTATTGATTTCTTTTTTATCTCCCAATCGCTTGCTCGTTCTTTAGAATCTGCGGCGATCTCGGACATCTCGGTTTCGGATCACGCGCACCTAGAAATTAGCTTGTCTGGAATAGGCAGACCTCCGGGGTCTGTTCCCCGATGGCGTCTTCCCCCCCAGGTTCTGCGTGACCCAGTAGACGTAGCGGAACTGAAACAAGCCATCCAAACCTACTTTACTCACAATGACCTCCCGGAAACCCCTGTCCCCCTTTTATGGGATGCTTTTAAGGCCACGATTCGGGGCACTATCACCTCTATCTCCATAGCCCGTAGGCGGGAGGCCCGATTAGTGGAGGACAACCTTGGCCGAGACATTAAAGCACTAGAGAGACAAACGCACTCAGAGCCTTCTCTGTCTGCAAAAAAGAAGCTCGCATCTCTCCGGGGCCAACTCAAAGCCCTCCGGGTGAATAAGGCGGAAAGCTCACTCCTTGCGCTGAAGCAGAAGTTTTACGGAGGAGGTAATAAGGTGGGCTCCATGTTGGCGCGTCGACTCCGCCTTCAGATTTCCCGCAACCACATCGCCCGAATTGCCAGACCAGGGGGAGGGTGGGCTATCTCGGAGCGAGATAAACAGATGGAATTTAGGGCGTTCTTCTCTACTTTATACGGCGAGGGCGATGCCTGTCCCGATCGCATAGCACCTTTCCTGGATTCCTGCGACTGGATGCCGTTAACCCCCCACCACCGGGATCAAATGGAAGAGCGCATCACAGCGGACGAGCTCTCGAAAGCTTTGAAGAGTATGCCGGTTGGGAAAACGCCGGGTCCTGATGGGCTCACGCTGGCATTCTACCGTCTCTTTCTTCCGGAGCTCCAGGGCCCCCTGCGTTGCCTTTTTAACTCATTTGCTGAGGCTGGATCCGTCACCCCAACAATGGCTGAAGCAGAGATTGTGCTGCTCCCGAAACCCGGGAAAGACCCCACCGCCTGCGCATCATTCCGCCCCATATCCCTACTTAATGTAGATGCTAAAATCTACACCAAGATACTGGCGCAACGCCTGGCGCCCTTCCTGCCGGGCCTGATAGACCCCGACCAGGTGGGCTTTATCCATGAGCGTCAGGGGGCGGATAACCTGCGCCGGGTGGCGCACCTGGTACAGAAGGTCCGCCACCAAGGAATCCCCGCCTTCCTTCTCTCCCTGGAAGCGGAGAAAGCCTTCGACCGGGTCGACTGGTCTTTTCTTCGGGCGGTCCTCCTCCGCATAGGCCTAGGGCCTCTCATGGTTGCCCGCATAATGGCACCAAATGCAGCCCTCTCAGCGCGCATCCGCGTCAACGGCGCCTTGACCCCGTCTTTCCCCATCCGCAGGGGCACCCGCCAGGGATGCCCACTCTAGCCGCTGCTCTTCGCTCTGACGGTGGAACCCTTGGCGATTGCTATCAGACAATCAGCAGATATCCGGGGTGTCCGCATGGGGGGGGGTGGACCATAAGATAGCCCTCTTTGCGGATGACCTTCTGTTGACGCTCACGGAGCCCGCGACCTCTCTCCCGACGCTCCTGGATCTTCTCTCTCAGTTCGAGTTGACGTCGGGTCTACGAGTCAACCTTCCTAAATCGAGTGCGCTTAATCTCACTCTTCCCTCACGGCTGTTGGAAGACTTGCGGACCATTAACCCCTTCCGGTGGGCCCCCACTTTTATACGTTATCTGGGTATTAACATCACAGCTGACCTTACCACCTGGACGCAGGCTAACTGGCCGGCCTGTAGAGCTTCCATACGAACGGACCTCCGCCGTTGGAAGTCACTACCCATGTCCTGGCTAGGACGCCTCAATGCGGTCAAGATGACCCTTCTGCCGAAGGTTCTCTACCTCTTTCAGGCACTCCCCACGCCAATCCCGCACAAGGATATTCTGGGCCTCCAGAGAGAAATGGTTGCCTTCATCTGGGGTGGGGGGCGGCCGCGATTGTCGACCAAGGTTCTGTTGCTACCAAGAGACCGGGGGGGTTTAGCATGCCCTGACCTTATGGCCTATTATTGGGCTTCCAAATACAAACTGCTGCGCCGTCGCGCTCAGCCTCAAGCCGCACAGCCACATGAATGTACATCATCACGTTGCATAACGTAATTCAACTTAACCATAGTAATCCAGTGTGATCTGTAACTTTTTCCAATCCATCTTTATTCAACATTAATCTTGAAATTTTGCTCAGGAGCCCAAGTGGTTCCAAACTTAAAGTACAGTTACAATGCCAATCCAGGCCTTTTATAACGACTCGTTTCTATCCACTTTGTCATCTTAGGTCCCCATGCATGTATTCACCCTCAACCAATGCATTTCGGGCCTCTTGCCCTTCGTCAGGGGTAGCTGCGATGTAAAAAAAAAAGGCCATCTGTAATTTTAAATACTTTCACATTTTTAACAATATATAAATCTATATTTGTAAATTTTCTCAAAACAATATAAATCATATACGTGTATGCAATAATCACCCCATAAAAGACCTCCTGCAAACCGTGACTTATGTGCCCCATTACTCTAAACACAAAAACCTTTTCAAAACATATACAGAACGTGTTCAATATGCTTAAATAAACATCGAAAAAAACAGTGAAAGCAACCAGGTCTACCGCGCCAAGCTCCCTTCCGACCCCTGCTCGTAGAACCCACAAACAAATCCAAAATTCAACTCACGGTCAAACCAAATAATCCCATACCTTACAGCTCTAGACACCATGCCCAACAGCGTCACTCTTTGACTTTAAAAACGAAAATGTGCTCCAAAAAAAAAACAATTCACATTTAACCTCTCCGTGTATCCCAGGTGCTCCCAATCCCTTCAAAAAACATCAGGTGACACTAAACATGTGACTTCCAACCCAATCCTGCAATGAACATGAAAGAAATCCTATTATTGGGCTTCCCATCTGAGGTATGTCTCGGAATGGTCGGTGCGAGCTAGTGAAAAGCACTGGTTCCACATGGACCGGGCTGCGGCGTGCCGTCCACTCTGGGACTTGGCCTGGCTGGGTAGACCTGCTAGACACCCTAGTGCTTATATCGCTATCCCCACGCGCACTGTGTTGGAGATCTGGGACAGAATGGCGATCCCCCGAGGCCTTACTACCTTTCCCTCCCCCCTCACGCCGGTGTTGCTTAACGCAGATTTTCAGCCAGCTTCCCGCCCACCAGACTTTTCGACCTGGGCGGCAGGCGAATGTCGCATCATAGAACAGCTCTTTGAAGATGGGTCCTTCAAATCCTTTGAACAATGTCGAGAAGATTTCAATCTCCCCAAAACGGCGAGGCTAGAATACTTTCAAATCCGCCACTGGCTGCGGGCCCCATCGTATACGGAGGGCGCCATGCGCCAGCTTACACCTTTGAACTCCTGGTTCGGTCGTTCGACGGATCCAGGGGACTGATCTCCCGGACCTACAAGGTCCTCCAAACCTCCCAGGCGATATCACCCCACACGTACCAAAGCCAGTGGCAGAGAGACCTTGAGGCGGATATTCCTCCCGGCCGGTGGGCGCAGCTCTGGCGGGACATACAGCGTCATTTTAAATCTTTAGCACAGCAGGAGTCCGCGTACAAAATTATGACGCGCTGGTACTATACACCTCTTCGACTCCAACGAATGTTCCCTGGATATGCTCCTGTTTGTTGGCGATGCTTGAATTCTCTGGGCTCCTTCCTCCACATCTGGTGGGCCTGCCCGCTAATTTTGCCGTATTGGGCGGAAATTCTTGATCATGTTAAAGCAGTAGTGGGTTACCCCCTGCCTAATGAACCGGGAGTTGTTATTCTGGGCCTCCGTCCCACCTCTCTTAAAGCCATGAAACCTGCGGACTGGCACCTGATTTTCCACATGCTCACTGCTGCAAAGCAGGTCATCGCATTGCATTGGAAAAAGGCCTGTACTCCTCCGGTCCCGGTATGGATCACGCGCCTATGGCAGGTCATGGCAATGGAACTCCTAACCCACAGATTGGCACATACGGACGCCAAATTTCAGCGCACCTGGCAACCTCTGATCCAATACCTAACACGGTTGGAGCACGCTCGCTATGTACCTCCTCGCCTGCGCGCCCTACAACTTTTTGCGGACCCACTATTGCCTAGAGGGGGCACTCCCGACACTGACCATGACTGATAAGACCTGCTTCTGACCCTTTCCGACCGTGCCGCTCATCAAGGTCAAGACTGATTACTCCATGGAGAGTCTTTCACTCCTCCCAGGCCCTCATTTCCCTTCCTACCAGCTGGCCAGAGAACTGTTTTTTCTTTTCTTTTCTTCCTTCTCCTTCTCCTTTTCTTTCTTTCTCTCTCTCTCTTCTTGGTCACGCCACTTTTCAAGTTCCCCGCGGACCAGCGCTCACGCCAACTCCCATGGCACTCCTCGGCCAGCGTCGAGGGCTCTTGCAAGCCGAGGCGGCCTAGGGTGGTCGGTCCCCAACCAGCCAGTGCCCATTCAATGCGCTCAGCTCACGGCCCTCACTGTCGGTGGGGTAATGCCTCCCCACTCCTATCCACTACTCACTTGAAGCGGGAAGAACGAGTGGGACATGGCACATAACCCCCCCAGCTCGTACCCATTGCACGCCAGGCCTTGTCCGCTCCAGACCACTGGGGCCTACTACCCTTCCCAATCATTAGCAATCGGCCATATACCGCATAGTATATGACACCACCTCGCCTGAACTCTCCTGCAATGTTACAGTTCTCCGCTAGCGGGCTCCGTGCCGCTTTCCCGGCCAGAACAACGGTTTCCTTACACTGACAAGATTATGCCTATTACACAGTCACTGGGTGCTATGTTCTGTTTGCAGATGCGCTACTGCCCTATTGCTGATGATTTCCCCCAACGCGGCCGGCCCAAAGTGGTTGTAGGCGGCATGCTGTGTGCTTCCCCACCCGGTTTTGCCTTTGGCTGGCATTGACAACCGCGCTGCCGGCCCGACTGGGATGTAGGCAGAACGCTGTGGATGTGACCTTTCTACTTCTCAATAAAGGTTTTTAAAACTTTAAAAAAAAAAAAAAAGGGATTAATGTACAATGAAAACAACAATGGGGAGCACGGACATCCCTGTCTTGTACCTCTGGTGATGCGTACAGGTTCAGACTCTAAGCCCATCATAAAAATTTTAGCAGTAGGGGTTCGATATAAAACCTGGATAGCTTTAACAAAACCTGGGCAAAAGCCTAGCCGCCGTAAAACCACCCATAAAAAGTCCCACGTGACCCGTTCGGATGCCTTTTCAGCATCTAAAAGGATCAGACCGAATGTATTACCCTGAGCGTTGGCTGCGTCTAGCAAAGTTATTACCCTATTAATATGGTTGACTGTGCTTCTCTCGGGTATAAACCCATGTTGCCGTATTGACACTAGAGGAGCGATGACTCTAGCCAACCGGGTCGCCAAGATTTTTGCATAGACTTTGCCATCGCAGTTTAACAAGGATATGGGTCGATAAGAACCCGGAAGATCGGGTGGCTTATCTTTTTTTTTTTTTTAAACGATTATGCTTGCCTCATCTCATGATAGTGGCGCCGCACCTACCTGTGCTTGTTGAAAAGTAATCAACATATCCCTTTTTAACTCCTGAAAAAAGGTTTTGTATACCTCCAATGGCAATCTATCGGGTCCTGCCGCTTTACCACTAGCAAGGCTATTGATGGCCGCCTCGAGCTCCTCCATAGTTATTGGTGACTCCAACATATCTACCTCCTGCTGGCTCAACATTTCACTATTAAGATTTTGCAGCAAGATCTCACTTGCCTGTACAGCAGAGCAGTCTCCTGTGTACAGTCCTTTAAAAAAATCATGAAAAACAGCAGGGGTATCTACCAAATTACCGTGTGTATCTGTCATAACCTTAATTCCTTGTGCTGCTTCCCTTGACCGCAGCCTTTGCCCCAGACAGCGCCCTGCCACCTCACCATACTCGTAACTCTGTTCTTTATTGAGAGTATGTTTAATGGCTATTGCTTTGCTCCACTGCAGATTAATTTTGGCCTTAAAGCGTGCGACCTCCGTTTGCAGCAATGCGATATCACCCTTTGCTTGTATTCCCAGCGTAAGATTCTCTTCAGCTATTGTAAGCTTTGTATACAATTCCTGAGTCGCCAGTTTCAGCTGCCTCTGCTTATATAGCCCAAAACTAAGAGTCTCCCCCCTGAACCCAGCTTTTAGAGCATCCCAAATATAGCCACATGTGGTAGAGTTGCGATTAATAAGTAGAAACTGCCTGATCCAATCATTCATGTGTACAATGAATGTTTCATCCAGCAATAGTTTCCTATCAAATGAGAAGGATCTGGCCTTAAAACCTGTACTAATTGCCTGAATATCAATTACTAAGGGGCCATGATCTGCCGTGATCTGAGGGAATACTTGTATTTCAGCTTCTACCAATAATGCTGTTGGAATAAAAAAATAATCTAACCTTACTAATTTATGATGTGGGTGCGAATAAAATGTGAAACCTGGGTCAGGACCTCGTAGAGCGGCCCAGGCATCGACCAACCCGTGATCCGCCACCAAATGCTGAAGAGCCTTAAACACTTTGGGTTTCCTACCCTCATAATTTTTTATGTCTGACTGCAAGTCCTGGGGTTCCAAATGTATATTAAAATCGCCGCACAAAATCAGAGGAGTCAGCCATGATGCAAGTTCAACATTCAACCCCTCTAACACTGCTGACTCATCGAGGTTGGAACCATATACTGAACACATAGTGCATCTGACATTCCCTATTGTACATTCAATAATGGCCCAACACCCTTGTTTATCCGCCAGAGCTCTTCCCGACCCCTGTATAGTGCTTTTGGCCAATACCGCTACCCCTCGGTTTGTTGTGGATTGTTGTGTACATATCAGTACCGAGTATCCAAGTTCAGCTAAAAGCTTTCGTTTGCACCATGGAATGTGGGTTTCTTGTATACAGACTAGATCTGGTTGGGCCACCCGTAGCTCCGCAGGCACCCGTTGTCTCTTCCCATAGTTATTCAGCCCACATACATCAAAGGAGCTAATCCGTAATCCCGAATGACATTTCCTATCCCCCATCAAGTGTCAATGTATCTATCCAGTCTAAGGCCATGTGATTTGATTGCGTGCACTTTTCTCTTTTTGTTCTTGAGATGTCATGGATTGTTTTATCTTGTTCTCCCCCCCCACCCCCTCACCCCCAGTGCTCCCCCACCCTCCCCCAATACCCCACCCCAATTCCCACTACCCCATCCTCCATCACAGGGCTTCAGCCGAAGCCCTGTCCCCCCCACCCTTACCCTGAAAAGAGGCTTTAGGACCAATGGTCCCTGAGATGGATCAAGCTCCTGCCCCCTGGATTGCCCCGTCCCGCAAAATTAGTGCATACCATTTAATGCAGTATCCCCATCACTAGAATCAGAAAGAGGGAAAAACACACCCCCTAGAAGAGCATAAAAAAGGGAAACAAAAAACAAAACCCCAATTAAGGCCTCTTATACCATCAGGCTACTTAAAGCCATATCCCATCTTATAAAGACTGCAGGTACTCTTTAGCCTGAAGTTCTGCAGTGAAGAATCGAACTTGCTCATTAAATATAACTTTCAGTTTAGCTGGATTTAGCAAGTAGGCTTGAGCCCCTTTGCCTTGAAACGGGGTAATGAGTTGCCGTAATTGCCATCTCTTCTCCACCGTCAGGGGACAATAATCAGGGCGTACCAAAAATTCCATCCCTTTCCCTGTTTCCTTTCGATCTGGGCGTGCTAGATCATAGGCTGCTTCTCGAGCCAAGAAGTTATTAATCGAGATTAGAATTGCTCTGGGTCTAAGAGCACTTTGTCCTGGTCTTGCACGCTGTATGAAGGGAAATCTATGTGCTCTCTGAATCTCCCGATTCCAATCCCATTGCGACAGTCCTGGGAAGGCCTCAGAGAAGAGCTCAATGATAAATTTTCGAGCATCTAATCCTTCTGCGCCCTCTGAAATCTCCAAGACCCGCAAATTGTTGCGTCGAAGACGATTTTCAAGGTCCGTCAACTTCCAACTTCTTTCGATGTACACAGTGCTTCTCTAGCTGCCTTTTGCGCTGCTAGTTCATCCTCCAGGTTAGAGATCCGCGTTTCTGCCTCGTTGAATCTTTCTACAAATTTTGTGCATAATTTTGCAATCCGTCGAACCGAGTTCTGGAGCTTCCGACAAGCCCCCTGAGTGCGCTGGCTCTCAATACGCGTCTCCTCTCTATGGGCCATTATACTCTGATAAATGACCGCCAATGAAATGTCCTCTGATTTCTCCAGCGCCTTTTCACTTGGCTGCGTCGCGATGGTCACACCACTTGCCCCAGATTCAGCTAGAAAGGAATAGTCCCACAGCATGGCATCTGTGTTTTCAGTAGCTTTGCGATTTTCGCCTAATTCACCTCTACCGTTCTTGGACTGCTTTCTGGTGTGCCCGGTGTATCTGTACCAAGATCATCCAGGTGGGAGCTACTTATCACGCTATGGCCACTGTCCGGGGAGCCCCTCCTACGGTTTGGGCGAGTAGTTGGTTCGGTCTCATCCTCAGAAGTATCTGAGGGGTCAGAGAGGGAGAAAAAGTTGTCCCCTGAATCAATTTCCTTTACCAACCTCTGAATGGTGTCTTCGTATTTTTCACTTAGACTGTCCACATTGGAGGGTTCACCCTTCTGCCCATCCGTTATGCTGGTTGCAACCAGGAGATCTTTACAGAGGCCATCGAGTATTATTTGTTTAGTAGCCGGATCCCCAGTATCAGCAATAGTGTTATCACCTTTTCTATTGTCCATTTTTGAAACCCTTTTACTCCCTCCTTCATTCAGGGTAGTGGTGTTGCCAGACGTGCCCCCTGTTTGACAGTCCCCCTTCAAATCAGCATCCTTCTGTCCTAGACCGACATTTGGAGTCTCCCCCTTACCAATTTGTCCATTAACCTCCATGACAGGGCATGCGTATGGAGGGGTAGGCTGCTTTTTCGTTTTCCCGAAAAAAATAAAGACGGCACAGTCCGCTTACCGCTTGTATCCCCACGTGTGCTCTCTCTTCTCTGGGGTACCGGGTCTCCCATGCTGCCGTTTTTGCCACCTCGAACCGAGTTTCCACCAGCTACTCCTCCACTTCCCCCAGCTTCCATCAGGTTACGGACCTTTCCACATCCAGCCTTTGGAGGCATTACCGCAGGGGGCACCGCGAGGTCAGCCCCGCCTCCAATCCTTAGCCTCCTTGCGTACGAGGACCCGGAAGACCGCCAAACCAGCTCCAAGAGCCGCAGCACAGATACGCGAGACGCCGCCACAGCAAACCGGACACACCAGAGCATACCGCTCCAAGAGGTGAGTTTTTGCCCTTTATTTCCTTTTCCTTGCTTTGCCGCACATTGTTGTCAGTTTGTAATACGAGGGGGATGTAAAGTGCGAGGAGCGAGGGTCCGGGAGCTCGGGCTTACACGACCGTCCGCGCGGTCGCCATCTTGCCTCGTAGTCAGGGTTTTAAGTAGGATGAACAAAATGTGGGGTCTATCTCTCTAAAAGGATCATGGCTGTGTAATTAACCATGTGACTTAAACACATAAACTACATTTCTGTGATTCCTCTATTGTGCCCCCTGACCGGTATTTTGGTGCATCTCTGAGCTTTCTGTTATTGCACCCAGATATATACAGGGCTGCTGGAAGTATGCGGCAGGAGAGGTCCAAATCATGCGACAGGGTTGAGTAAATTGTGCGGCAAGAAAAGCCAAATTATGCAGCATAATACGGCACATTTTGTAATAGTCAGTCAGTCAAAATATCTTTATTCGGTTTTGTGTAATAAAAGCATAAAAGCACACATTAGATATAATAAAACATTCCTCACAATAACATGCCAAGTGAGATAATGACCTAGGCTAATTGTAAAAAAAACAAGGTACAAATGACGCCAGAAGCACACAGACAATACCAAGTAAGAAGGATCGCACTGGTTGACCACAATTAAACTCATCAGATAAAAACAATTGATCAAAGAGAGGATGAGCAAGACATTCGAAGTGCAAACGTGCCATAAAAAATATGTAAGAAATAAAGGGATTAGTCACAGCTAGACCTAAGCTTGGCAGCAGATTTTTTTTAAACTAAGCACCTAAAAAACAGTGCTACCCATAAGCATTTGTAAAAAGATAAAAGCGGGACGCACCTGCCTAAAATTAGCCTTTTTCAAGATCGGGACTAAAAAGGTCTGTCTGGGTAAGTCATAAAAACTACAGAACATCAAAAAATGGACCATGTCCTGTGGGGATTTTCCATCACAACCACAGGGCAATTGACTCTGGCCCTTGCACTGCCCCTTGGATGGGCGAGAAGGAGGTGAAAAAGATCAAACCGGAACCTGGTCAGTAAAAAACGGTCATTTGAATTCATGAGACCTAATGGGTACGGTTCCACAGTCTGTGTGGTTCTTAACATGAAACGACGTACACTGGGCTTCTGTAGCTCCTTGTCTTCCCTGGCAACTGACTGCTGTTTAAAGAAGGCCACCTTAATGTTAATCAGGTCCTTCTAGTTGATCTGTTCAGGGTTGTCAAAAAGGTCTCCTCTCCTCAGGCTCATAAGACTGTCCTTGATATATTTGAGCCACTGTACTCCGGAGACATGATCAAGAGCCATACAGTCCCTTAAAATCATGTTGTTTAACAATGTCCCCTTGCCAGCCCAGATTTTTAACCATAGTGACACCGGGCGGTAGGCTATCAGATCAGTGATATATGTCAATCCATGCTCCTCATGGACAGTGAAGGTGGGGGTACCCTGGGGGACAGATAAAAGCAGTCTCAAGAAATTATTTTCAGCAATTTGGAGATCGTCAGGAATAATGTAACCCCAGATTTCACTGCCATACAGTACTTTTGAGATGCACTTGGCCCTATAGAGCTGTAGTATAGCCCCACCAGTCTCTTTCCCAATCTAGAGGCAATGTTGAAAATGGCTGCAGTCTCCCGGGTAAGATCATTCTTCTTGCGAGTTAGTGGGGGCCCCCATTTCAATTTGGCGTCCAGCAGAACCCCCAGGTATGAAAAAACACTCGTCCTTGGGACCGGGATAGACCCTACCTTGAAGATAAAGAGCCTACTGGAGCGGGCACCAACAGGACTTTGAGTTGCTGACCAATAAGTCCTGGTCTCCCATAAATTGGACAAAAGAATTTAACGTTTGCAGACCCCGCTCAGTCCTAGCCATCAAGACGGCGTCGTCTGCATATAGCAGAACCGGAAGGCCACTCCTCCCCACCTGGCGATAATCCACCTTGGTCTCCAAAAGCACCTTCTCTAAATTGTTTATGTATACATTGAATAAGAAAGGGCCAGAATACAACCATGATGACCCCTCCCTGAATAGGGAACAAGTGCGTAACTTTAAGATCACCAGAGTATCTAACCTCCACCTTCGTGTGTCGATGGAGATCTTGTAAGAAGAGGACTATGTCCCTGTCCACCCCCAGGGATAACAGGGTCTGCCACAGCTTGCATCTGTTCACGCGATCAAACACGTAAGAGAGGTCCATGAAGACCAGGTAGATGGTGCCGGACGAGAAACATTTTGTAATAGTATTACTTCATTAGTTCGTAATTTTTGTAATATATTTTTATTGCAATAGAAAAACATGATAGCATTAGCATAATTCTTACAGTCGGAAAAGTGTAGCACTGCATATACAACATAGGATCATAGGAACAAGGACCACCCTTCATACATTTTCCAGATATTCGATACAGTTCTTATCAGATCGTGGGGTCAGACGACCCTTCTAGGCTGTCAGTCTTCTTCCAGTTGGGTGGTTCCTTGGACGGCTGGGCATAGCATCCCCCTACTAGTGTTCCAGTTTCCCCAGATCTTAAACCATTTCTGGGGGCATCCCCATCTCTTATAAATCACCCGTTCCGCTTGCATGCACCAATCCATATCCTCCTCTCATTCTCTCAAGGTCGGTCTGGAATCTGCTCTCCATTTTCTTGCTGCATCACGTTTCGCAACAATGAGGCCAAGTGTAACCCATAATCTTTCCCCTGTCGTGAGATCTGTTCTTCCCCATTTATTCAGCACGCATAGTTGTGGAGTGATTTCAACATTTTCTGCACGGAGCGTCCTCATGCACAACATCACTTCCCCCCAATACTCTTGGATCACAGGACAGTCCCACCATATATGGAAAAAGATGCTCTCCCGTCCACAACCTCTGGTGCATTGCGACGAGGTCATTTTCCCTATTTTAACAAGTGTAGTGCAAGCAAAATATGTTCTGTGTAGGATTTTCAATTGCACCAGTCGGAAACGTGAACGTATAGCAACCTCTCTGGTAGATGCAATCGCCTCCAACAACTCCTCATCTTCCATATGTCCCAGATCCTCCCCCCACCTCTCTCTAAGTTTAGTCAAGTTCCCTGGGGAGGTATTTAGTAATTTCCGGTATGTTCAGGACACTGCTTTCTTTGGCGTATAGTCATCTAGCAGTCTGTCTTCCTGTGGAGATCATTCAGTAAGTTCCCTCACCTGTGGACTGGCCCACCGCAGTGCGTGACTTATCTAGTGATAGCGAAATATTTCAGAGGGTGCTAACTCGTACTCCTGCTGTAGTTCAATGAAGGGTTTCACCACTCCACTGGACCATAGGTCACCCGCCCGTGAGAGACGTATGAGGTTCCATCTATCAAAACCGCAGTATTCCGCTAATAGGCCTATTTGTATCTAGTCCCACAGTGGAGTGGCTTGCATGATTTTATTGTGCTATCCTAATGTCGTCAGTCAGATTTTAATTGTCACAGAGGTTGGGGAGTTTACTGGTATATTACGTTTTACCCCATATATCGCTCTAAGGTAACCTCCAATGATTAACTACTGTCAATTGTGCCGCCCAGTAGTAATATTGTAGTGCTGGTAGCAGAATTCCGCCTTCGTACCAGCTCTTTGTAAATTTTTGCAAAGCTATTCTCGGGGTTATCCCATCCCAAAGGAGTTTTCTCACTGTTGCTTCTACTGCCTGAAAGTATGTTGGTGGGACCACGAATGGTGTGTTGTGAATTATATATAAAAATCAGAGCAGTGCCATCATCTTATAAAGAGAAGCCTTTCCCAGCAACATTAGGGGTAGGGTCCTCCAATGTTGTACGTCGTCTCAGAGTCGTCGCATGGGGGGGTCCAAATTGCACTTATGAAACACCGTAGGGACCCTGGTAACATAGAGACCCAAGTATTGGAACCCTTCTGTCACTACCTTGGCTACGCAGGACCGCAGAATACATGGGTTGTCTCCACGTAGGACAAATATCACCGATTTGACCCAACTAATGGTGTAGCTCAAGTATTTTTGAGACTGAGCAAAAATGTAGAATACCCTATGTAGCGAGGAATAGGGGCTTGCCATGTAGAGGAGGATGTCATCGTCATGTAGGGAAAGCCAGTCTTTCCAGGCCTCTGACCATTTTAATCCCCTAATCAGGGGATCACCGCTGATCCAAACCGCCAGGGATTCTAGAGCCAATGCGAATATCAATGGAGAAAGGGGACAGCCTTGTCTCGTGCCTCTCTGTAGGTTAAATACCGCAGATTTGCCTCCATTTACCAGTACTTGCGCCAGGGGATCTGTGTAGAGGAGGCGAATCCATGACAAAAACAATGGGCCGAACCCCTGTTTCTCCTAAACATCAAAGAGGAAGGGCCACTCTAGCATGTCAAAAGCCATTTTGGCGTCTAGTGAAACTATCAAAGAGTTCTCCTGAATGGAGCCCGCCCTTCCTAGTATCCCATGCAGGCGTCTCAGAGTTAATGCGGTATTTCTACCAGGCATAAAGCCTGATTGATCAGGATGTATTAATGAACTTATTACAGGGGTTAATCTACTTGCCAATAGTTTGGCTAAGATCTTAACTTCGGCGTTCAATAAAGAGATCGGTCTGTAAGATGAACATTGGTCTGGCGGCTTCCCCGCCTTGTAAATCACAACAATGTTGGCCAATCTTTAATCTTTTGGCAATATCCCTGCCTCTAAGCTTTCATTAAACATTTTTACTAAGTGGGGGGCAATCTTGGACACTGCTAACTTATATAATTAGATTGGGAGACCATTGGGGCACATTGCTTTTCCTGAGTTTAAGGATCGAATGGCCCAAGTCACTTCATTTTCAGTGAGATCTGTCTCTAATAAAGCTCTATCGTCTAACGGCAAAGTTGGCATAATAAGGGTGGCCATTAAGTCGCGAGCTGTGTCTGTCGTAACAATCTGTGATGGTGAATATAACTCCACGCAGTACGATGCAAAAGCATCTGCTATACCCTCCATGTCCCGCATGGGAGTTTCTGTCTCCGTGGCAATTTCAAATACTAGTTCGTAATTTTTAAGCTTGGTAACAATGTATGGGCATTGTCTGCACCTCATTAGTGCCAGTTTAACACCCAAATATAGCAATAAGCAACAGAAAGGTGGCCACTTCTTGGTGATGACTAGCTGTTCAGATACATAGCTGGAAGGTTGGCTGGAAGAGCTAGGCAGAGAGAAGTAAGTGAGAAATTAGTTAGGGCTAAGTTAGACCCTTGAGTTATCCCAGAAGGGTTATTTTTCTCTTATTTCCACCCGGATAAAGAGAGCTTTGTTTTTTCTAGTTGAGGAAAGGAAGGAAGGGAGGGGATATAGATGTTTTTGGGGATTTAGAGGTTCATTTAGGGGCGCAGAGGTCATACCGGCAGACTCAATATTATAAGAAAAGGTTTGTCCTCTAGCTCCTTACTAGATGGGATAATGGCCTGTTCGAATAGGCATCCTCAGGATAATTTTGTTGCATAGGAAACGTATTCTTATGTCGTATAATGTGAGGGTTCTTGACACAACTAATGAAAGGGTGGCAGTGCTCAGGACGTTCAAACAAACAAAGGCTGACATCTGCTTTCTGCAAGAAAACCCATTTACTCTCAGGGGATGCATGGAGGCTCAGAACACGCTTGTTATTCATGCAGTTTTTTTCCTCGGCAGAGAACAATCATTTGTAATGTTCTAGGTCTCTCATTTGTGAGAGTTGGAGCTATTGGCATTCTAAATGGTATTTTTTTTACCTATGTGTTTTGTTTTGTAGTGTAGTGGCTGTATGTGGTGTGAAGTGGAATTATGTGTGTTGTATTGGAATTGTTAGTTGTTTATTTGTGTGGTGCAGAACTGTGTGTTGTGTAGTGTATTTGTGTAGTAGAATTATGTGGCATGATGAATAGATAGTGGTAAGAGCTGCAGAGAATAGATAGAAAGGAAGAATGAGAGGGATAGGTAGTTTTTGCAGGTAGTGTGTAAGCATTAAATTATAAAAATGTGCAAACCCGACGTAAAAAGATTTTGTTTTCGAAGAGTTACTTTATATCTGAAACGATGCGTGTACTTTAGATCTGAAACGATTGGTGTTGTTTTACTATTTATTTTACGTGCGCTTTAATGTAGTGGCTCTTTCTTTTAAAGGAGAGATATTGTTAGTAACACAGAAATAGGAAAGAGGAAATGTGCGTTAGATGTCTTGTTCACAGTTGCTTTGTCTCTGGACATCTTTCAGCAAATGCTACTTTAAGGCAATATATCTTGTGTGTTCAGTGTCTCCATCATATAAAGTGGAGCCCATGTCTGTTCCTAACATATAACATTTGGAGAGTTGATAGCTGTGCTTGTTGTGAGAGTTCTGTGAAGGTAGGGTGGGGGTAAAAGAACATGACATATGCTTTCCATACTGGAATTAAAGCCAATGTTGGAAGGAAAACTACAAAGCCCAGAATGCTACCGGCTATTAGTATTAGCGCCTAGTTGGCAGAAGGTGCCCCAGCTGACTGCTAGGAACTACGTAGATGGGAGTTTGCAGCGTAAGCTGGCAAGCCTTCTGTTGGTACTATCTGAAAGAAACAGTTAGTTATAGATTCCTTACCTTAGAATTACCCCCAGGCGTCAGACTGGATCCGGAAAGTTTTTTGTCAGCAGTACCCCTGTGCGTCGGAAGGTGTCGTCGGTCGACCCGCGTCCATCGTCGGAGTCGCGGTCGCTGGGATGACGTCATGGTAGCTACATAGACGCCGCCCTCGCGCGCTGACGTCTTCTTTCTTTTTCCGCGCCAGCAAGCGCAGATCCGAAGAGAGCGGTACCTCCAGTCACTTTTTGACTGACTTTTTTCTCTGCTTTTGTCGAATTCGTTTTTTTGAGTCCATCGACTCCTGGTGCACGAGGGATGCCCGGATTCAAGGCCTGCGGTTCCTGTAACCGACTGATGTTGGTGACGGACCCGCACCGCATGTGCCTCTATTGCCTGGAGCGCGACCACGACCCCAAGTCGTGCTCCGACTGACGGACCATGGCCCCGAAGTCTTTGCGGGAGCTGTCCCGAAAGCTACTCGAGGCCCGGCAGTCGGCTCCGTGTCGCTCGAGGTCCCGGTCGCGGAGGAGGTCGAGGGACCCGTCGCGGAGCCAACACCATTCTTCATCTAAGTCTTCGCATTCGGGGTCAGGTAAGTGGAAGCACAAGAAGAAGTCGAAGAAGCATCGTCGCTCTTCGACTTCTCCCCGTCCGTTGGCCGATGCGACGAGGGATGCGGGTGGTGCCCCTCCCGCGGCTCCGCGTGCGGAGCCCGCTGGGTCGACTTCGGGTTTCCCTCCCTTTCCGAGACCCGGTGTGACCCCTGCCCAGCTTCGGAGTTTCTACAAAGCAATGCATGCCATCTTTGGGCAGCCCGACTTGCCGGCGCGCCTTCGGGCCCCGCGGACTCGGCTGGGGGCCCTGGGTCTTCGGCACCGGCAGCTTCGGCCTCGGCACCGCAGGGTCCCCTTGGATCCAGGCCTGGATCCGGATCGTCGCCGGTCGACCTTGTTACGCCTCCCCCGGCGCCGATTCCACCGGCACCACGTCCGCAACCGGCGTCGGCTGTGTCCCCAGCCGACGTCGACCCCGGCCTCCACCTCGAGGTAGACACGGAGTCGGACCGGCGTCGACCGACGCCGGATCCGACGCTGACGGGTACTTTTGTGCCCCTGTTCTGCCCTGGCTCTTTGAGACCAGATTGGCAGCCAGAGGAGGGTGAGGAGGACTGGGAGGGGTCTGGGGACCCTTTAACCGACCAGTTGACTTATGAGCAGGACTGGAGAGAGGAACTGGGGGAAGCCAGTGGTCTGGATACCTCACCAGACCTTGGCATGTTGTCTCCTCCTACCGTGGCTACGGAGGAGGGAGCGTCATACGCAGTGGTGTTGCGTAAGGTGGCCGAGGCTCTCCACCTAGAGCTACCTACGGTGTCAGTCAGGACTAACCTCCTGACAGAGGTCCTTCAACCGGCAGCGAGCTCTTCGGAGCCCCTGCTACCGTTTAATGAAGCCCTCACGGACATCCTTTTGGGCACCTGGTCCAGGCCCAACACAGGGGCTCCTGTGGACAAGATGATTGCCCGACGCCACCGCCCGGCCCCGGGCGATCCCACTTTCCTCTCCGAACACCCCACCCCTGAGAGCTTGGTGGTCCAAGCCTATACTTCAAAAGCTGGACCACCTTGGAAAGAAAATGTTTTCTTCCGCCACCTTGGGACTGCGGTCGGTAAACACTGCATGTCTGTTGGGCCGTTATACCCACTCTGTGTGGGATACGGTAGCGCAGGTGCTGCCCCAGTGCCCGGAGGAGGCCCGGGCCGTGCTCTCCCGTGCAGTTGCCGAGGGGAGAGACGCAGCGAAGTTTACCATCCGCTGTGGGCTGGATACCGCCGACCCACTAGGCAGGACGATTTCCGCGTCGGTAGCCCTTCGACGCTACACCTGGTTGCGGTCGACTGGTTTTTCCAGGGATGTCCAATCTACGCTTATGGACATGCCTTTTGATGGCCGTCGCCTTTTCGGCGACAAGGCAGACTACGCGCTGGAGCGCTTTAAGGACTCTAGGTCTACAGCCAGGTCCTTGGGCCTCTCCACCACCCGCCCTGCGCAGTCTGCCTTTCGTGGCTACGGAAGGGATGCCCTGCCACGTCCCACCCAGGGCCACAGGCGGCGCAAGCTGTTCAGCCTCTGCGCGGTCAGGGACGTGGGAACCAGCGCCGTGTTTCTGGGGGCCAGTGGGCGGGCCAGTCCACCACAGCCCTCTCTGCAGCAGCCTCCAAACCCTCCTAGTCTGACCTTTCAGGGCCACCAAACGCCAGTGGACGTCAGGATTCGACATCACCTCCCCCACTGGCGCACCATTACGTCGGACAGGTGGGTTTTGCAAATAGTCCGAAGGGGCTACTCCCCCCCCCCTTCGAGACTACCCCTCCATCCATGCCACCTCAGTACCATCGCATGTCGGAGGATCATCTGGCCCTTCTCCAACAGGAAGTTTTGGCACTCTTGGCCAAGGGAGCCATCGAGCGCTTTACTGCCCCAGAAGTAGGTCGTGGTTGCTATTTCCACTACTTTCTGGTGCCCAAGAAGGACAAAGGCCTGCGTCCTATCTTGGATCTCAGGAACGTCAACCGCTTCCTCCAGAAGGAGAAGTTCAAAATGTTGACGCTCGCTCAGGTCTTGTCTGCCTTCGACCCTGGAGACTGGATGGTAGCGTTGGACTTGCAGGACGCTTACTTTCACATCCCCGTCCTGCCGGCCCACCGGCGTTACCTGCGGTTCACGGTAGGCCACGAGCACTTTCAGTTTACCGTGCTCCCCTTTGGGCTTACCAGCCCCCCTCGGGTGTTCACGAAAGTGATGGCGGTGGTCGCAACTCATCTGCGCAGATCAGGGGTTCCAGTCTTCCTCGACGACTGGCTGTTGAAGGCGGGCTCGCCCCAGGCTGTCGTCTCCCACCTCCAGACTACGGCCGACCTCCTGCATTCGCTGGGGTTCTCCATCAACGTGCCGAAGTCACATCTGACCCCCTCTCAGAAGCTCCTCTTCATCGGAACGGTTCTGGACACGACGCAGTTTCGGGTTTATCCTCCCGAACAGCGAGTCTGGGATATTCGGGCTATGATTCCGATCCTTCAGCCTCTATCCCGGGTTTTGGTCAGGATGACCCTCAGGCTGCTGGGTCTGATGGCCTCCTGCATCCTGCTGGTGGACCATGCCAGATGGCATATGCGGGCTCTGCAGTGGGACCTGAAGTTCCAGTGGGCACAACATCAGGGGAATCTGTCCGATTGCGTCCAGATCTCGGAGGGCACTGCACACCAAGGCTTACGAACCAGGATTGGGTCGATGGCAGATCCCTCTCCCTTCCTCATCCAGAGTTCACAGTGGTGACCGATGCATCACCTCTGGGAGGGGGCGGCCACATGGAATAGGCGGAGATCAGAGGCCTCTGGTCTCCGGCGGAGTCCGGGCTCCACATCAACCTTCTGGAGCTTCGGGCGATTCGTCTTGCACTCGAGGCATTCCTTCCCTCTGCCCGGGGAAGAGTAGTGCAGGTGTTCACGGACAACACCACCGCCATGTGGTACTGCAACAAACAAGGCGGGGTGGGGGTCATAGACCCAATGTCAGGAGGCCCTCCTCCTCTGGACATGGCTGGAACATCAGGGCATATCCCTGGTGGTTCAACACCTGGCAGGTTCTCTGAACGCCAGGGCGGACGAACTCAGCCGCAGGTGCATGATGGATCACGAATGGCGTCTTCACTCGGAGGTGGTGCAAGGTCTCTTTCAGCAGTGGGGAGAGCCTTGGTTAGATCTATTCGCCACCGAAGAGAATGCGCAATGTCAGCAGTTCTGCGCGTTGGAATTTCCAAGGCGGCACTCGCTAGGCGACGCTTTTCGTCACGAGTGGAGTTGCGGTCTTCTATACGCCTTTCCGCCTATACCACTTCTGCCCAGAATGCTGAAGAAGATCAAGTGCGACCGGGCCCAAGTCATTCTTGTGGCTCCGGATTGGGCACAAAGAGTCTGGTATCCCGAGCTACTCAACATGGCCATCGATCCTCTGATCAGACTGCCTCTTCGGGAGGATCTTCTGTCGCAGCAGCAGGGGACGGTCCTCCACCTGAACCTGTCCAGCCTCCACCTCCTTGCGTGGAGATTGAGCGGCGGCAGTTGACGTCGTTTGACCTGCCTCCCGAAGTCTGCGATGTTATCTTGGCAGCCAGGCGTCCCTCCACCAAAACGGTATACGCCTGCAGATGGAACAAATTTGTGGCATAGTGCGCAGCAAAGGCTGTGGATCCCCTTTCCGCCCCTCTTTCTGAGGTTCTCTTGTTCCTCCTTTCTTTGGCCCAGCAGGGCTCTGCTCTGGGCACTCTAAAGGGCTACCTCTCGGCCATTTCAGCCTTACTTAGGCTTCTTGATCAGCCTTCTCTTTTCAAGTCCCCTGTTGTAAATAGATTCCTTAAGGGCAATCTTTTTCCACCTGTTCTGTTCGTAATGCCTCAGTGGGACTTGAACTTGGTTCTTACCTACCTCATGTGCGCTCCCTTTGAGCCGCTACATAACTGTCCTCTCAGACTTCTCACTTTGAAAACTGCCTTTCTGGTGGCAATCACCTCTGCACGCAGGGTGAGTGAGCTGCAAGCTCTTTCTTCCAAGCCTCCCTTTCTGGCTATCCATCCGGACAAGGTCGTCCTGAGAACTAGACCTTCCTTCCTTCCCATGGTGGTTACTTCTTTCCACATTAGCCAAACCATCACTTTGCCCACCTTCTTTCCGCCTCCGCATCCTTCAAAAGAGGAAGAGAGGCTCCACCGTCTGGATCCAAAACGTGCGCTTTCCTTCTACTTGGATCGCACCAAACAATTACGGGAGGACGACCAGCTCTTTGTTGGTTACATGGGCGCTAAGAAAGGTGGGGCCGTGCACAAAAGGACCAGCTCCAGGTGGGTCGTTCTGTGCATCAAAGCCTGCTACTCTTTGGCAAAGAAGGAGCCTCCAATGGGGCTGCGCGCCCATTCCACCAGGGCGACGGCAGCTACCACTGCTTTAGGACGAGGAGTCCCCCTACATGACATCTGTCAGGCAGCTACGTGGGCATCGCTGCACACGTTCACCAAACACTACTGCCTAGACAGCCAAGTCCGGAGAGACGGCTTCTTTGGCCGTTCTGTTCTCCAGGACTTTCTGGTGTGAACTTGGTTCGCAGACCCACCTCCGGGGTTGGTATTGCTGGGGTATCTATTTTAAGGTAAGGAATCTATAACGAACCGTTTCTTTCAGATGAACAAGTTACTTACCTTTGGTAACGATATATCTGTAAGAAACATAGGTTAGTTATAGATTCCTTACCGCCTCACCCATCCTTCACGTTCTGCGAACTGACTTCTAGGGTTAAGGACTTCCTTTCAGGGCCCTAGTTTTGTGCACCAGTGGTCAGTGTCTTGCATGGCTCTGCGCTTCTGGCGTGGAAAGTCGTGTACAGAACTGACGTCAGCGCGCGAGGGCGGCGTCTATGTAGCTACCGCGACGTCATCCCGGCGACCACGACGACGAACGTGGAGTCGACCAACGCCACCTTCCGACGCGCAGGGGTACTGCTGACGAAAAACTTTCCGGATCCAGTCTGACGCCTGGGGGTAATTCTAAGGTAAGCAATCTATAACTAACCTATGTTTCTTACAGATATTTTGTTACCGAAGGTAAGTAACTTGTTCATTAAGGCATTTTCAGACTATTTTGCTCTGGAAGACGGAATATATATCCAAATTAGTGCGTTAGCAAATTGTTTTAATAGTTATTTTATCTGTGCTACAATGTAGCAGCGCTTTTTTCAGGTTGTCTTCACAACTGAAATAGACATATTAAGCTGCCAAGCCCTTTGTTGTCAGTATTGATGGGTATTAAACAAAGGCAGAATCACAATAAAGCTCTGCTACATTGTTGCACACGGAAAATAACTAATACATTTATGTTCCACACCCTCTGTTTCCAATCGAAATTAACCCTTCAGACCAAAAAAGCTACCTAAAATAAAGAACACACAGCCTCTTCAAAACATGGGAAAGAAAGCCACGCTGCTTTTTATATAGCATTAAAGCGCTCTGTAATATAAAAATACTTAAGTTGAAATGAGTGATGCATTTAATTTCCAGAAAAAGTACATTTTAAACGTTATTTGAAAAGAAATAAGTACATTTATCCTAAACACCAACGCGAGCTCAAAAAAAAAAAAATAACCCCAGTTTGTCGAAAGTTGCTTTTCATTATCAGACAGGGTAACGTTGTCTTTAGGCTGCCTTTGCACTGTCAGCTAATTGCAGTGTATGCACACTTTTTATAAAAGAGCGGAGGGAGTGCCATTTTGCCAAGGATCTGGGCTAGTGTGATAATTTGAATACTTTGTCGACGTGTTACGAAAGGAGACAGCGACGGGATAATCAAATGCAAAATAGGCTTGTAGTAAAGATTGTTATCTTTATTGCTGCGGCAAATGTGGAATACACATTGGATGAGTTGCCAAGAACAACAGGATCTCTAACTTTCCACACAGATTATAATCAGGGCAACGGGAATTATGCGGCAGGAGAGGGCAAAAATATGCGGCAGGGTTGAGTAAATTATGCAGCATGAAAAAGCAAATCATGCGGCGTAATGCGGCACAATTTTTAAAAGTATTACTTCATTATTTTGTACTTTTTACACTTGTTAACACTATCTGGGTATTAGGTGCACCTCATTAGTACGGGTTTAATACCGAAATATAGCAATAAGCAACAGAAAGGTGAACCACTCAACCTTTGCAAAAGGCCTTTCACTGCACAGTAACATGTGGCGCTCCGTTTTTAGTAACTTTTAAACCGTTTGAGGAAAAACAAAATTATTTTTTTGTTAAAATCTGCAGATTATGCAGCAGATGATGGATTATGTGGCAAAGGCGGCAAATCCATAATTATTTGAAAATCCCAGCGGGTGCACAATCGCATAATTCCAGTGGCCCTGAGGGGCGTGGCTTGGCGCGCAGCAAGATGGCTGTGCTGTAGAGCAGCTCTGCCGACCGACGCCAAACATCCTGCATTATCCTAACCCCCGCGTCGCCATCGTGACCCATACTGTGGAGGATTTGCCTCCCAGAGTCGGGGGGAACAGCTAGCTGGCTCGTGGAGGCGCTTCCGAGAGGTCAACGCTAACACCGCGCGGAGGGCCGGACGAACAACGTTAGTGCAAAATGGCGGCGAGCATCGAGACCTTTCGCCGCTGGGCCTGAGAGCCTTGTGGAGGCACACCTATCTAACTAAGTCCAGCGGCGGATGTGACGAGGCGCAGGAGGGAGGGTACCTGCCTTTGTGAGCGAGCTGCTTCAGGACCACTGGCGGCGACGGCCATTTCAGACGGAGAGCGGACGGCGGACGTAGCGATCTACCCACCGGCAGCACAGTGAGTGGCGGCGCTCGTGGCATCCATCTTCGAGACAGCGCGTGAGAGACTGCGGGTGAGGCCTGGGGTCGGCTGCACGGCCGCGACGTGAGTGGGCATCTGGAGGAACTGTGCCGCACCTAGGCGGTGACCTGCCGGCCCGCCTGAGCAGGTGACGCTGCTTTCCAAGCCAAGTTGCGGTGAACGGTTGGAGCGCTGTGGTGGGCTCAGGTGACTGACGTTGCGGGCCTCCTGCGGGTCCCCCCCTCTTTCCGGTGTATATATAACCCATTAGCATACGGACCGCTGAATATCCCCTGCTTTCTGGGGCCCTCCTGGGCAATCCCACGCACAGAGAGTGAGCGTCATCTCACCGCCCTCCCTCACAGCTTACTCTGTGCACCTGCCGACTCCACGGGACAAGATTAGGGGGTATTCCAGCCTTTGAGGACTCTGGCTTGGCTCCTGAAGTGGGGGAGCTGAAGAAGCGGGCTGTGGACCACGCAGGTGCTGGGTCTTCCGCCAGCGCGGCACACACGGGCTATACGGCCCATCATAGACCTGGAGACACTATTTGCATTGAGAGGATATCGCCCATTCCCCAGCATGGCTTCCATCTTGCTGCAGCCCTTTAGCTGGGGGGCGTTCATTGCTGGGCTCTGAGGCTTGCTCCTCACTCTTATTCAGGCCCCCACAGCACAACCGGTGAAAAGTGATCCAGTGTTGAGCTGGCCATAGCAGGACTAACTATCAGTGCGCCACGCTGAGTGTAACGTTGACTCTACCATATCAACCATGGGGGAACCTGATAAATCACAATCTCGGCTCACATTCGAGCAGAAGAAGCATGGCAGATCTGGTCGAGGAGCCACTTCCGATTCAGAGCTAGATATGCCTACAGAACCTGCCTCCACTATGGAAAAGACATTATTAGCCATACAGAATAGCCTTCAATCTATAGATAGGAAAATTGAAGCCCTCAATACTCACATGGAGCACATGTCTGCCAAATTAGATAACCAGGCCATCAGAATCGGCGAAGCAGAACAACGCATATCAACCACGGAAGACGGTCTTCCGTGGTTGATATGCGTTGTTCTGCTAACCGAGTCAACCAATGTGGGCCGCCTGGAGACGTATGTAGAGAACATGCTCCGAGACATCTGTGGCACTGAGAACCTATTGCAACTCTTAATTGTGGAAAGGGCACACCGATCATTATCGAATCGACCGCCGCCCGGGGCTCCCCCCGACCGATTATTGCGCGACTGCTCAATTTCAGAGACCGAGACTCAGTCCTTCGCATCACCCGACAGAAGGGCACTGTCACCTATCAGGGCAACACATTGGCTTTCTTCCCTGACTTCACGGCGGCCGTTCAAGCTGCCAGAAAGGAGTATCAGACAGTGAAGAAGATATTGATTGCAGAAAAGGTCCCATATGCCATGTTGTATCCCGCACGTCTTCGTATTGGGACAGATGAAAAAGCCAAGATATTTACCAGCCCAAAGCAAGCCATGGACTTTGCTAAATCGCTTCGACGCCAGAAGATGCCGGTCCGGGATGACTCTGATGAAGACAGCTAAGATATACTGTTATAAACACTATGTGTTACTGCATGTTGGGTTTCCTAGTCAGCGGTGCTGGGATTATTGCTTTTGGCTGACATGATTAATGTGGAGCTATCCCACCTGGCCGAGACTGATAGGTCGTTCACGAGTTGGATTGCTCTTTATATGTCTGCTATAATAGAGATGTCCCCTTTGATTATCAGATTTGTTAAGCACTGCCACCTTGCTTATATGATGCTACAAACCGATGGTGACGTGGGAGGGGTAATCTGTAAAGGTGGTCGGTCACCTCCCTTATCATCCGGGGAGTGAGTAGTGCCACCGCGTTCCCCCTTGGGTATCCCCCGCACTGTTCTGGAGTTATGTTTTCTTTAATTGGGAAAAGTGTTTTTTTAAGGGATGGCTTTAGCATGTTGGGTTTGCTGAAGTGGGTGGGGGTGGGGGGACAGACAGTTGGAAGAATGGGATTTATTTATGTGCTTGTTCAGATCAGCGAATGGTCATGCTTTGACACTCACCTAGGTGGTTGTGTAGCGGAAATACATGGTGGTATTCACTCAAAATGGCGATAGTAAATGACAAGTTTGCTTGCTTAACTTGGAATGTACGAGGGCTCAACTCTCCTAAGAAAATCAGACAGGTTTTTGCCTATTTAGACAGGCATAACATTCAAATAGCGCTTCTACAGGAAACACATCTCACAAGGCAATCAGACGTCAAGATTGCGGCTAAATGGGCTGGGTACAAACTTGCCTCGTCTTACTCGTCCTATGCGAGGGGGGTGCTTATATTGATTAAACGTGGTTTACGTTTCACCTCACTTAACACCTATGTAGATGATGAGGGACGCTGTGCCATGGTGCACGGCACATTGGGTTTAACATTGGTGACTATTGTGAATATGTATGGTCCCATCGCTGACGACCTTGAATGTTTCACTAAAATGTTTAATGTACTGCGGGAATGGCCGGAAGCAGAGCTGTTATGGGGGGGGGGGATCTTAATACACATTTAGACCCAGGAAAGGATAAATCTGGGCAGCAGGGCGGGCGTACCCCCAGAGTGGCAAAAGGTATAAGAGACGCGATGTTTGAATTTGGGTTGGTGGATGCATGGCGACTTCGACACTGCGAGGCAAGGGAGGGCACGCACGTTACACCAGCGCATGGCAGCTGGTCCAGATTGGACTACTGGTTGCTGAGTGAAGGGGCAAGTGCCTGGGTCGCGGAGATAGACTTCCTCCCCCGCACTCTATCAGATCACAATCCAGTTCGACTTGTTATCTCCATCCCCACTAACAATCATCGCCCGTTTACTTGGAGATTCCGATCAGAGGCGCTGTTAGATCCTGTGTATGCCGACACTGTCAGGAACGAAATTGTACACTACTTCGACAAAAACGTGGGCACAGTAGACAGCGCAGCCATGTTGTGGGAAGCCTTTAAGGTTACTATCAGGGGGGTATGTATAAGCACTACAGCGGGCATTTTAAAAGATCTTAGAGGGCAGCTTACAAAAACCGAGCAGGAATTATCACGTCTTGAGCGGGAATACGCTGCAGCCCCCAGCACTAACACTCTTGCGCGCATCCACGAACTTATAATGCAATATAATGAACAAGCCGAGCCGGAAACGAGATATATTGCTAGGCGGCACATTGCACGAGTATATAGTTATAGTGAGGGGGGAGGCCAGGGCGTAACCTTGCTGAGAAGCTTAGATTCCGCTCAGACCACCAGCACATCGCGAAAATAGTTGATGCACAAGGGGAGGAACATTACACACCTCAGACCATTGCTGAACAATTTCGGGTATATTACACTGATATCTACACCTCAAGGGGAACCAGAGGGGCAGCGGAACTCACAGACTATTTATCGGACATTGCCTGCGCATGGCTTGCAGATGGTCATCGTGAATACCTTAGTCAGCCGATCGAAGCATCTGACATACAGGCAGCTATCCGCTCTCTACCAAATAAAAAGGCTCCGGGCCCAGATGGCCTCACGGCCGAATTTTACAAGGAATATGCGGATCTTCTGACTCCTTACCTATTAGAGGTATATGGCGAGGCACACGAGTCTGAGAGCGTGCCCCCATCGCTTCAACAGGCAATGCTCATTGCTCTTCTTAAAAAGGATAAATCGCCTTCTCTATGTTTCACGTGCTAGATCCCTCATTACATGCAGCGGCGGTGCTATTGGATGCTGCGAAAGCATTTGATTCCATTGAGTGGGGATACATGTTTAAGATATTGCAGATTATGGGGTTCCCTGCGGTTTTTATAAATTGGATACAACTCCTTTACACTGACCCATCGGCGAGAGTGCGCATTGGCGGCCATACTTCCGAACCATTTACTATAGGGCGAGGCACGCGGCAGGGCTGCCCCTTATTGCCATTGCTGTTCGCCCTGGTGCTGGAGCCCCTAGCCTGTATAATCCGACGACGACACAGGGAAACGGCTTTAAATTTTCTGCACCGCCCTGTCGGTATCTCGTTGTATGCCGACGACATGGTGTTGTTCATACGGGAGCCTCAACAATATCTAGCTCAAATACTCCGGGAATACATTTGGTTCGGTCTCTTTTCAGGGCTGTCTATTAATTGGGGGAAATCAGTGATAATTCCGCTAACAGCAGTGACCACGCCTCCAGACATGGAGTACCCTCTGATATGGTCTACTGATCCGGTTAAATACCTGGGGGAGTGGGTACATCGGGACCCAGAGATAGTTGTACGAGAAAATTATGGGAAGGCCTGCACCTCTTTGGAGCAGAAGGTCGTGAGATGGATGACACTACCCCTATCACTGGCAGACCGTATAGCTCTCATCAAAATGATAATTCTGCCTCGTTTTTTATATCTTTTTAGCAATATCCCTATAAAACTTACCGCGCAGTTCTTCGTCACTATTCGCTCGCTTTTGTTGAAATTGATTTGGAGCGGCAAACAAGCAAGGGATTAGCTGGAATACGTTGACCCTAGACTATGCCGGGGCGGGGGGGGGAGGGGGTTTGCGCTCCAGATTTTTATATTTACTACCTCTGCGCTCAGGCACAATACGCGTACTATTGGTTTAGGCCACACGCTTTTACACCACATGTGGCAGTGGAGGATGGGGATGCGCACCCCGTCCCACTTGCTGGCATTATGACAAACTCGGAAAGGGGCACACCACGACAAGAAATTAATTCAATTGACACCACCATCTCTGCGTGGCAAGCCATTGGAAAACTAACAGCCAAGCACCCACTTTATGCACCTGCACTGCCGCTGGCTCATCACGCGGCGCTCTCGGTGACGCAAGAGGCGGGTCCTATGAGATCGCTGAGGGAGGCGGGCATGGAGGTGATGCACGACATCTACCCTGAGGGGGAATTTATTACACCAGAAGAGCTTCAATACATATCCAATCCCACTATGCTTTTTAACTTTGCGCTACATAGACTAAAGATAGCGATGAAGGCACACTATCCCATGTTCCCCGCTGAACCACCTGTTCTGCAAGCTTTGCAACTGCTATTAGTTTCACCCTCACGTCGCAAATTAGTAACGAAACTATATAGAACAATACGGGAGGAGAAGACCTACGCCAGCGACAAAAGTCTAGCCCGGTGGAATGATAGACTTCTTCCCCCACTCACACTGCCACGATGGGAACACATATGTAAACTCACAGGCTCCCTCTCGCCCAACGGCAATTTAAGAATTATTCACTTCAAATATCTCCATCAGATCTACCATACTCCTCTAAAATTGCATAGATGGGAATTACGTGACACAAGCCAGTGTAGGAGATGTGGTCAACGCGAGGCCGATTTTTGGCATTTGGCGTGGGACTGCGCTTTGGTCTATAAGTATTGGACTTCTGTTGTTCAACACCTGCACACCATGACAGGGGTGCCCCTTCAGTGCCTGCCGCAAATTGGCCTATTGAGCTACGTACCACAGTTGAAAGGGGTTATTGGAAAGTTTGTCCGTATAGCACTACTGATGGCAAAGCGGCGAGTGGCAATGACCTGGGAGAGCACACTGGCACCACGGGTAGAACACTGGGTTAAACATTTAGTGTACTGTAGGGAAAACCTGGAGCTATATGCGGAGGAACTCCCTACCTCCTCCAAACCGAAAGACATATGGGACCCTCTACGCCAATTCCTCAGTTCGCAAACTCAGGATACTGTAAACACTGTGACGGAGTGATGTTAATATATATTTGTATGTATTGCTGTCCACCAAAGATGTAGCTATAAGATAGGTAGTGTCTAGCTGTATGATTCATGAACAACTGCACATTTGTATGATGTTATGTTGTTGTAATTTGGCGTTACCTTCACGTTGGAGGTGACGTGCTGATATGCATTTGAAAACGTCAATAAAGAGATTTATAAAAAATAAAAAAAAATCCAGTGGCCCCGTCTATAACTCACTGCTTTCAGCAAGTGCTACTTAAAGACATTAGATCTCATGTGTTCACTTTCTCCATCATATAAAGAGGACCCCAAGTCTGTGCGTACTTTTGGGGCTCGCTTTAAACCACGACTAACGTATAATAAATGGACAGTTAATAGCAGTTCTATGGAGGGGGCAAAAGGCCATCACATTCGCTTTACATACTGAGAATTAAAAGCCAATGTTTTAAGCAAATGTACAAAGCCCAGAAAGCAACCCGCTATTAATATTAACACCAAGTTAGCAGCAGGTGCCCCACCTGACTGCTGGGAAGTACGAAAATGGCAGTTTGCAGCACAAGCTGGCAAGCCTGTTGTTGCTGCTACTAAGGCGCTTTAAAAAAAAACTTGCTCTGGAAGACAGAATTGATATCCAAAACTCTGCGTGTTAGCTATTTGTTTTACTAGTTAGTTTACAAGGGCTACGATTTCGTAGAGGTCTCTTTTCAGGTTGCCCTCACGACTGAAATCGATATATTAAGTAAGGACTGCTACATTGTAGCGCACGTGAAATAACTTGTTAAAATAGGTGCCCACACGCTCTGTTCCAATGATAAATGGACCCTTCCAAACAAAAAAGATGCGCCAAAGAGTCTGGACTAGTGTAAAAGCTTTCAATAGTGGTAAAACGTGTTCCCAAAAGAAACGGCGACAAGAAAATAAAGAAAATATAACCTCGATAAAGCATATCGGCAAAACTTTTAACAAATTATTTTAAGTATGCTACAATATAGGAGTGCTTTCTTTTAAAGTTCCCTTTAATCTATCTTCTCGTCCATCCTGTGCACTTTGCGAATGTAAGTAACAATCAGGCGTATCTTACAGTTTGGGGAGAGGAGTTGGCCTAACGGCTAGGGCTGTCGACTTAGAATATGGGGAACTGGGTTCGAGTCTCGGCAACGACGCTGTGATTCTGGGCAAATCACTTAATCTCCCCGTGCCCAACAAAATTCAATGTGTCCTCATGTAACGCAACTGGTGCTATGTAAAGCGCACTGATACCCGATACCTTCGGGTCAAGTTCGCGCTATATAAAACTCTGTAAAAAATTTTTTTTAAAAATCACATTACAGTGAAATTACGAAAGGAAGCTGCGGACTAACGGACAGCGAGCAGAGTTAAATTAAGACATCAACTCCCAAAAACAAAAACAGCCACTAAACAACAGCAGAACATCTATGCATCTATGGTGTGCGCATTGTGAATATAACTAGGAGTTGGGCATCTCTTATATGTTTTTCACACCCAAAATAAAGCTTCTACCTCATATACACTAACAATACACATCTAAACAGGGTTAACGAGCAGATATCACAACTACATGTAATTCTAAAGTTAGAATTTTTAACGCAACATAATATATAACACTGAGTTCGCTGCATTGCTTTTTTAAGGTTGTTGCAATCATCGGACAATAAAAACAATCACAAACCATTTAAGCATGACACTCCATAAAAAAAAACCAGTAACTATACATTTTTTAAACACACAAGTGCAACATTACCAAATAAACTATTAGAACATAGTAGAGATAAAAGTAATTTGGAAAAAAATTAACCAATGCATTCAGTTTTTCCATAAAGAAAAAATAAACATACTTATTTTAAATGCACAAACGCAACGAAAATGAAAAAAATTAAAATATAACAAAACATAAGTAATTCGGAAAAAATTAACCAACACGCTCTGTTTCAACATAAAGAAACAGTAACCTAACATAGTTTAAACGCACAAGCGCTACAAAAATAAAACAAACAATGTAGCGAAACATAGAAGTAATTTGGAAACAACTGACCACCACTCTCTGTTCTAAAATGAAGAAACAGTTTCAAAATGAAATCAATATGTAGTAAAAAAAAAACTGTGACTCAAAAACCATTAAACGAGTTCCTTAAACAAAAAACTAATGTACAAAAAAGGCGGCCTTCTGTTACGCACAAATTCACAAAATAAAAACACGTTGCTTCCATTGAGAAAATGTCATCAACGCACCAAAAGATGTTCAATTTCAGACCCAAGCAGGAATAAGCCGCATACATGTTCAACATGAGCCAAAAAAAAAGAAAATAGTTCCAAGACCAAACACTTCAACACACCGGTAAAAACTTAACGGTAGTTAGGCACTGCTCTCTGGGCGTTACCAAACAACTAAAAGCAGGGAGTAAAAGACAGATTAGCCATTGTAAAAGAAGAGTTTTTAAAAGACAATCGAAGTTACCAATCAAAACCAATGGGCGGGCTGTCAACCCAGAGGGTGGGACAGCGCATGCCTAGGCTCGACCTAAAACGAAGGGAGATGCCATTTTATGAAAACCACATTGGCTTTTCATTGAAAGTTCTTTTTCAAGCAAAGACGGACATCAGCTTCTATTGAATGGAGTATTGAGGTGCCGTCCGTAATCTTTAGCAGTGATATCCCCTAAGCAGGTTAAGAAGATATTCTTACACACCGGATCCAGACGCTTATCAATTGGGCAATGGACCCCTTATTAAGGGAGGGGATTGTAATTTGATGATGGATAGGTTAAAAGACAAATCAAGTCATAGATTCGAAAGCACTGGTGCCCTATCGAGAAAGGTAATTAGTGGCTTTAGGAGCTAGGGCTAGTTGACATCCGGCGATTTCTCCACCCAGGAGAAACTTACTTTTAGCATTTCTCAGTGGTTCATGAGGCATACAAAAGGGGATGATGGACGGAACGTTTGAGCCAATCAAACACTCACCCCCAGTCAACTGATCTGGGTTTAATCCATCATCATTCTTTAGCTCACTCCACCACCCCAGTTCAGACATGGCCATATGCAAATCAGTCTGACCCTGTGCCTCATGGGAACAGTCCAGCCCGAACTGCCAAGCCATGTCTTCCCTGGACCGGAAACAAGCATCCTAGGACCGGTTTCTGGCATTTCAGCCGTCATCAGCCAGGCTTGCTTGAATCCAGTGGCAAAGTGAGCAAGGGACCCACGTCTGGGCATACCCCCGCCAACTTAGGGCGACCAAAGCGATACAAAAGGGGATGATGGACGGAACGCTTGAGCCAATCAAACACTCACCCCCAGTCAACTGATCTGGGTTTAATCCATCATCATTCTTTAGCTCACTCCACCACCCCAGTTCAGACATGGCCATATGCAAATCAGTCTGACCCTGTGCCTCATGGGAACAGTCCAGCCCGAACTGCCAAGCCATGTCTTCCCTGGACCGGAAACAAGCATCCTAGGACCGGTTTCTGGCATTTCAGCCGTCATCAGCCAGGCTTGCTTGAATCCAGTGGCAAAGTGAGCAAGGGACCCACGTCTGGGCATACCCCCGCCAACTTAGGGCGACCAAAGCGATACAAAAGGGGATGATGGACGGAACGCTTGAGCCAATCAAACACTCACCCCCAGTCAACTGATCTGGGTTTAATCCATCATCATTCTTTAGCTCACTCCACCACCCCAGTTCAGACATGGCCATATGCAAATCAGTCTGACCCTGTGCCTCATGGGAACAGTCCAGCCCGAACTGCCAAGCCATGTCTTCCCTGGACCGGAAACAAGCATCCTAGGACCGGTTTCTGGCATTTCAGCCGTCATCAGCCAGGCTTGCTTGAATCCAGTGGCAAAGTGAGCAAGGGACCCACGTCTGGGCATACCCCCGCCAACTTAGGGCGACCAAAGCGATACAAAAGGGGATGATGGACGGAACGTTTGAGCCAATCAAACACTCACCCCCAGTCAACTGATCTGGGTTTAATCCATCATCATTCTTTAGCTCACTCCACCACCCCAGTTCAGACATGGCCATATGCAAATCAGTCTGACCCTGTGCCTCATGAGAACAGTCCAGCCCGAACTGCCAAGCCATGTCTTCCCTGGACCGGAAACAAGCATTCTAGGACCGGTTTCTGGCATTTCAGCCGTCATCAGCCAGGCTTGCTTGAATCCAGTGGCAAAGTGAGCAAGGGACCCACGTCTGGGCATACCCCCGCCAACTTAGGGCGACCAAAGCGATACAAAAGGGGATGATGGACGGAACGTTTGAGCCAATCAAACACTCACCCCCAGTCAACTGATCTGGGTTTAATCCATCATCATTCTTTAGCTCACTCCACCACCCCAGTTCAGACATGGCCATATGCAAATCAGTCTGACCCTGTGCCTCATGGGAACAGTCCAGCCCGAACTGCCAAGCCATGTCTTCCCTGGACCGGAAACAAGCATCCTAGGACCGGTTTCTGGCATTTCAGCCGTCATCAGCCAGGCTTGCTTGAATCCAGTGGCAAAGTGAGCAAGGGACCCACGTCTGGGCATACCCCCGCCAACTTAGGGCGACCAAAGCGATACAAAAGGGGATGATGGACGGAACGTTTGAGCCAATCAAACACTCACCCCCAGTCAACTGATCTGGGTTTAATCCATCATCATTCTTTAGCTCACTCCACCACCCCAGTTCAGACATGGCCATATGCAAATCAGTCTGACCCTGTGCCTCATGGGAACAGTCCAGCCCGAACTGCCAAGCCAGGTCTTCCCTGGACCGGAAACAAGCATCCTAGGACCGGTTTCTGGCATTTCAGCCGTCATCAGCCAGGCTTGCTTGAATCCAGTGGCAAAGTGAGCAAGGGACCCACGTCTGGGCATACCCCCGCCAACTTAGGGCGACCAAAGCGATACAAAAGGGGATGATGGACGGAACGTTTGAGCCAATCAAACACTCACCCCCAGTCAACTGATCTGGGTTTAATCCATCATCATTCTTTAGCTCACTCCACCACCCCAGTTCAGACATGGCCATATGCAAATCAGTCTGACCCTGTGCCTCATGGGAACAGTCCAGCCCGAACTGCCAAGCCATGTCTTCCCTGGACCGGAAACAAGCATCCTAGGACCGGTTTCTGGCATTTCAGCCGTCATCAGCCAGGCTTGCTTGAATCCAGTGGCAAAGTGAGCAAGGGACCCACGTCTGGGCATACCCCCGCCAACTTAGGGCGACCAAAGCGATACAAAAGGGGATGATGGACGGAACGTTTGAGCCAATCAAACACTCACCCCCAGTCAACTGATCTGGGTTTAATCCATCATCATTCTTTAGCTCACTCCACCACCCCAGTTCAGACATGGCCATATGCAAATCAGTCTGACCCTGTGCCTCATGGGAACAGTCCAGCCCGAACTGCCAAGCCATGTCTTCCCTGGACCGGAAACAAGCATCCTAGGACCGGTTTCTGGCATTTCAGCCGTCATCAGCCAGGCTTGCTTGAATCCAGTGGCAAAGTGAGCAAGGGACCCACGTCTGGGCATACCCTGCCAACTTAGGGCGACCAAAGCGATACAAAAGGGGATGATGGACGGAACGTTTGAGCCAATCAAACACTCACCCCCAGTCAACTGATCTGGGTTTAATCCATCATCATTCTTTAGCTCACCCCACCACCCCACCACCCCAGTTCAGACATGGCCATATGCAAATCAGTCTGACCCTGTGCCTCATGAGAACAGTCCAGCCCGAACTGCCAAGCCATGTCTTCCCTGGACCGGAAACAAGCATTCTAGGACCGGTTTCTGGCATTTCAGCCGTCATCAGCCAGGCTTGCTTGAATCCAGTGGCAAAGTGAGCAAGGGACCCACGTCTGGGCATACCCCCGCCAACTTAGGGCGACCAAAGCGATACAAAAGGGGATGATGGACGGAACGTTTGAGCCAATCAAACACTCACCCCCAGTCAACTGATCTGGGTTTAATCCATCATCATTCTTTAGCTCACTCCACCACCCCAGTTCAGACATGGCCATATGCAAATCAGTCTGACCCTGTGCCTCATGGGAACAGTCCAGCCCGAACTGCCAAGCCATGTCTTCCCTGGACCGGAAACAAGCATCCTAGGACCGGTTTCTGGCATTTCAGCCGTCATCAGCCAGGCTTGCTTGAATCCAGTGGCAAAGTGAGCAAGGGACCCACGTCTGGGCATACCCCCGCCAACTTAGGGCGACCAAAGCGATACAAAAGGGGATGATGGACGGAACGTTTGAGCCAATCAAACACTCACCCCCAGTCAACTGATCTGGGTTTAATCCATCATCATTCTTTAGCTCACTCCACCACCCCAGTTCAGACATGGCCATATGCAAATCAGTCTGACCCTGTGCCTCATGGGAACAGTCCAGCCCGAACTGCCAAGCCAGGTCTTCCCTGGACCGGAAACAAGCATCCTAGGACCGGTTTCTGGCATTTCAGCCGTCATCAGCCAGGCTTGCTTGAATCCAGTGGCAAAGTGAGCAAGGGACCCACGTCTGGGCATACCCCCGCCAACTTAGGGCGACCAAAGCGATACAAAAGGGGATGATGGACGGAACGTTTGAGCCAATCAAACACTCACCCCCAGTCAACTGATCTGGGTTTAATCCATCATCATTCTTTAGCTCACTCCACCACCCCAGTTCAGACATGGCCATATGCAAATCAGTCTGACCCTGTGCCTCATGGGAACAGTCCAGCCCGAACTGCCAAGCCATGTCTTCCCTGGACCGGAAACAAGCATCCTAGGACCGGTTTCTGGCATTTCAGCCGTCATCAGCCAGGCTTGCTTGAATCCAGTGGCAAAGTGAGCAAGGGACCCACGTCTGGGCATACCCCCGCCAACTTAGGGCGACCAAAGCGATACAAAAGGGGATGATGGACGGAACGTTTGAGCCAATCAAACACTCACCCCCAGTCAACTGATCTGGGTTTAATCCATCATCATTCTTTAGCTCACTCCACCACCCCAGTTCAGACATGGCCATATGCAAATCAGTCTGACCCTGTGCCTCATGGGAACAGTCCAGCCCGAACTGCCAAGCCATGTCTTCCCTGGACCGGAAACAAGCATCCTAGGACCGGTTTCTGGCATTTCAGCCGTCATCAGCCAGGCTTGCTTGAATCCAGTGGCAAAGTGAGCAAGGGACCCACGTCTGGGCATACCCTGCCAACTTAGGGCGACCAAAGCGATACAAAAGGGGATGATGGACGGAACGCTTGAGCCAATCAAACACTCACCCCCAGTCAACTGATCTGGGTTTAATCCATCATCATTCTTTAGCTCACCCCACCACCCCAGTTCAGACATGGCCATATGCAAATCAGTCTGACCCTGTGCCTCATGGGAACAGTCCAGCCCGAACTGCCAAGCCATGTCTTCCCTGGACCGGAAACAAGCATCCTAGGACCGGTTTCTGGCATTTCAGCAGTCATCAGCCAGGCTTGCTTGAATCCAGTGGCAAAGTGAGCAAGGGACCCACGTCTGGGCATACCCCCGCCAACTTAGGGCGACCAAAGCGATACAAAAGGGGATGATGGACGGAACGTTTGAGCCAATCAAACACTCACCCCCAGTCAACTGATCTGGGTTTAATCCATCATCATTCTTTAGCTCACTCCACCACCCCAGTTCAGACATGGCCATATGCAAATCAGTCTGACCCTGTGCCTCATGGGAACAGTCCAGCCCGAACTGCCAAGCCATGTCTTCCCTGGACCGGAAACAAGCATCCTAGGACCGGTTTCTGGCATTTCAGCCGTCATCAGCCAGGCTTGCTTGAATCCAGTGGCAAAGTGAGCAAGGGACCCACGTCTGGGCATACCCTGCCAACTTAGGGCGACCAAAGCGATACAAAAGGGGATGATGGACGGAACGTTTGAGCCAATCAAACACTCACCCCCAGTCAACTGATCTGGGTTTAATCCATCATCATTCTTTAGCTCACTCCACCACCCCAGTTCAGACATGGCCATATGCAAATCAGTCTGACCCTGTGCCTCATGGGAACAGTCCAGCCCGAACTGCCAAGCCATGTCTTCCCTGGACCGGAAACAAGCATCATAGGACCGGTTTCTGGCATTTCAGCCGTCATCAGCCAGGCTTGCTTGAATCCAGTGGCAAAGTGAGCAAGGGACCCACGTCTGGGCATACCCCGCCAACTTAGGGCGACCAAAGCGATACAAAAGGGGATGATGGACGGAACGTTTGAGCCAATCAAACACTCACCCCCAGTCAACTGATCTGGGTTTAATCCATCATCATTCTTTAGCTCACTCCACCACCCCAGTTCAGACATGGCCATATGCAAATCAGTCTGACCCTGTGCCTCATGGGAACAGTCCAGCCCGAACTGCCAAGCCATGTCTTCCCTGGACCGGAAACAAGCATCCTAGGACCGGTTTCTGGCATTTCAGCCGTCATCAGCCAGGCTTGCTTGAATCCAGTGGCAAAGTGAGCAAGGAGCATATCCTAAAATCAACATGATTCTCATGGATCAGGGACTGAGCACCTTGGTTTCGAAGCAGATAATGGGGCAATGATGTTGTGGGATCAGTCATCAGTTGTCTGCATTTTACAGTAGAGGATGTAGAGAGAAGGCAGAGACCCACATTACATCTCAGCAACACTCTCTCAGGGACACAGTGGCTGGGCAGTCAATTTTATCCCATGCCAAAGACTATTTGCTTTTAATTCATACAGGCAAAAGCAAGCTATCTTTAGTCTTGGGCTCATTAAAGGTGGTGGTAAAGGGTGTCTTGAGTAACCAAACGAGCTAGATTTAAGAAAATAAGGGAAGATGCACTGCTTACCACCCCCCACCCCCACCCCCAGAGGGATTTGAGGGTGTTAGATGCACAACATAAATGGGCATTATCGCAGAAAACATGCACAAGGTTCTGGCCCTGAGAGGACAGGTGAGAAAGCTGGATTCTAACAATGCAGAGTGTACCCTGACCAGGTTTAATCAGTTCATCAGAAATATTATGGAGGAGATAAAGTCTGAAGAATGCTAGCTTCCAAACTTAAACAGCAACATGTCCAATTATACATAGCTGTTGACAAAGAAAATGGGGCAGGAGGATAGATAAATGAAAAAAGACACTAAATGCATTTGAGTGCTATTATCAGTTATTATCCACAAGAGAGCTGGTGGTGGCCGTGGATAAGGTATTAGATTTTATCATGGAGGCAGGACTAGACTCTTTAGTGGACAAACAGACTCTTTAAGGGACAAACAGCAGGGCAGCCCATACATCCTTATGAGTCTGTGATAAAAGCCACTAAAAGTTTACAGTTGCAAAAAGCCTGCCGGGTTTGCCCCTTCCTTTAAAAAAACATGTTGACCGGGACTGGTGAGGGTAGTAATCTAAGAGGATAATATCTTAAGGCTTACTGGTGCAGTGACACTCTTTTTTTTGTTTTGTTTAAATTTGTTTTTATTATAGTTTGTAAGCGTTTCGCAACATCTGGTATATCTGTAATTCAATATAATCATATTAAAACTGTATAAACAATGCAGTTGTGGAATTAGACATCTCAGTCGTTATCACCAATTTCAAGACAGTGCCCTATCAGCTGACGTAATGTCTTGGCATTCAAATCTTAACTATAACCTACTTAACATTAATATAATTGGTGCAGTGACACTCTTAATGGAGAAAGCAAAGGTGACTTTACTCCTAAAACCAAGGAAAGATCTCTCTATTAAATGGTGGTGCTAAGGTGTACACAAAATCCTAGCTTTTTCTATAGAGGGTCTTATTCCTTAGTTATCCAGCTTGACCAAGTGGGATTTATATATAAAAGACAGGTGGGGAATAACACAAAAAAGTTATACACTTGAAATAGCAAACAAAAACACCAGGGGAACAGTGCTTCTGTCACCGGACGCCAAGAAAGAATTTCACAGAGTTGATTGGAGTATGCTCTGAGAAGTGTTACGAGCTAGAGGATTTGAGAAAGTATTTTCAAACTATTGTTGCTGGGTACAGCAACCCTTTTGCTTATATAAATGTAAAAAGGCAAACATACAGCAAATGTGGATGTAAAAGGGGGCACCAGGATGGCTGTCTGATGCCCCAGTCCTTACTCTTCAGGCTATAAATAAGACTCCTAGCTCAGAAGATATGTAAGGCAGCTGACACTGAGGAAATTAAGCTGGTCATAGATAAAATACATTTGTTATCTCTGCCAGATAGTGATATATTGGTCACCTTATCGGACACTGAAATTTGTACAGCCCATACTAAAAGAGCTAAAGGAATTCTGTGTGTTGTCAGGCATTAATGTCAATAAGTAGAAATCTGAGGCTTTGAACATTAGCTTCTCAAATGGGATCCATTCCTTTTTTCAAGAGGTGTTCTTCCTCAATTACAATTCTGGGGATGCTCCTTACTGTAACTATACCTGACCTATAGGCTGCTAATTTTCCACTGCTAGGAAAAGAACTCAAAGCAGACTGACAGAAATGACCCAACTATTCCTTCTCAAGGCTTGATCAAAGTGTGAATTCCAAAATTGTTATTTTGCCAACATTCTTATTTGTGTTTCAATTACTGCCTTAATTGTGGGACATCGACTTCTAAACCAAACCCAGCAGAAGTACACAGACTTTTTGGAGGAGGGAAGAGATCTAGGGTCCTTGTAAGTGATTTCAGTCAGTTAAGAAAGGGTGCCTTGGCATCCCCATTTTGAATTTGTTATACCAAGTGAGGTATCTGAGGTACTTTTCGGTGTGGTCTAAGATGCAAATGGCATGACACTGTTATTGTTTGGATCATATCATAGCAAATAAAATAGGCCTCTGTGGGAGGTTCTTTTGACCAACTTCAAAGACAGGCCAATAACATTATATGCTTCCCGATGACAAAGGGCACATTGAAGGCTTGAGAGCAGGAGGGGACCAAACTGGGTCTCATTAGCTCTCCATAGCTCAACACACTGATTGTGGGCAATCCAATCTTTGGCCGAGGCCTATAAAGAGAGGCTCTCCATCACTGACAATTAATAGAGTCTATTAATGGTAGAAACTTTCAGAAGACGACTATGAGCAACTTGAGAAAGATTTTGATCTAGAAAATATGCACAGATATCAGAAACACATAACTCCGATACTGGGTTCTGAATCTAATGATGAAGGCAGCAACCATGAGACCTTCTATTCCCCTTGAAAAACTGCACAGGGTGGAAGATTATATACATCTTATTCTGAAGATCTACAAACTTCTGCAGGGGTGTGGGCACTGTCTGGAAATTTCAGATTAGGTGGGAAGAATACGTGAAGCTGACTATCAGAAGAACATTGGGAGTTGATTGTGAACAGTTTGCGGAGGGGAATCGCTCCTGCTCAGGGACTAGAGGTGTCTCATAAGATCCTGTTATGATGTCATCTTACCTCACACCGTTTGCATGCCATTGTTGCCAATACATCAGAGAAGTGTTGGAGGTGGCGTAGCAGGATAGAAATGCTCACACGTATTTTGTGGGATTGTTATATTATACCGAGTTAGTGGAAGGCTGTAATAAGCACAGTTGAGAAGGTCGTAGGGATAAGGGGTCAGATGTACGGCTGTTTTTGGCGGTCGCAAATGGGAAATCGGCACGTTTGTGACTTCAAAATAGGTCTGTGCAATGTACAAACCCTATTTTGCAGGTCGGTAACCTATTACCGACTCGCAAAATAGGGTTTGCGACTCGCTATTAGGAAGGGGCGTGCCAAAAAACAGGAAATGTAATGCAATTGGGCAAATCAATTGTATAAAACCACACTATCTTAAATTGTGGCTAATTCTGCATTGGTTGGTTCCCAGCTAGGTTTGAATTATATAAATACGAATGTGCGCCGTACATACATTATTGGATACTCTTCTGAATGAAAGTGTGTGGTGTGGTTCATACTAGATTATAATTTTGGCCGACAGGAGAGAGAAAAAAATTCTCAATGCTGTTATCACTATGGGAGAGAGAATGTGGTGTTACAACCAGAGCTGCTGACTTTGGAATTGGGGAATCAGCTTCGAGTCTCGTTGTCGACTCAAAATCCTGTGATTCTGGGAAAATCGCTTAATCCGCCTGCCCTAAAAAAACAAATGTGACCTTGTGTACTGTAACTGGTACTCTCCAATACCTTTGGGGCTAATTTGTGCTATACAACACTGAAAAAACAAATTTTCAGGTGGGAAAAATATGATCCACTAGATCATTCAAACTGTGATGTGGTGATTTTTTTCTGATGCACTAATTTTGACTTTTCATTTCTACCTTTCCTCTTCAGTTGGTTGTGAACTAAATCAATTATTGACATTTATTAGCCTTGTTGTGTCAATTAGTCTAAAATGGCTTGTTAAAATTTCAGTCACAATGCTGAACAAACACCAAAAATGTATCAATAAAGTTCTTGAATGAAATATTAACGAAAAGCTTAGTAAGAATATTAATTTGGGATGCCTAAGGACAGTGGGGAAACAGTGATGTTGATATCTTAAAGGCTCTAAGAAGTGTCTGTTCCTTCCTGGGAGAGCTACCTATGGGAAAATATTATGCTGAATATTGTATTGTATTGTATTTGCATTTATATAGCACTTACTACCCCTGACAAGGCGTTGAAGCACTTTTTCGGCGAGTAGCACGCTACTCCGGAACCCATAAAGGATTAGTGTTGAATTAGTATAGTGAAATATGAAAAGTAATTTGAGTGGTGGGTAGGTTAGTCCGTTATTTGGATTCAGAAGGATAGCGGAGGGATAGAGGAGAATATTGCAAAACATACGTTAATCTTCTGAAGTTTTTGCATCATTTGCAGGAACCAAACTGCAAGACATATAAGAGCTGTTAAAAATTGAGCATGGGAGCAGAGTAGTGTAGTATAACATTGAGTAACTTATTGCTTAAAGTTTCTCATTAATGAAAATTAAATTCTGTGCACCCCAGTCAATCTTGGTAAAGAATCTGTGTGGTACAGGAGGAGTTTTTGCTTCCAAATAAATTAATTTATCGTTCTGTTTAGCATTTAAACAAATTACAGAGTATATATGTGATAGTGTAGGAGAACAGGAAAAAAATGTGCGAAGGACTCTGTGTTTTTAATAAACATTGTTTATTCCATTAGGAAACCAACAGAAGGAAATGCCGTGCACAAGACTTCATCAATAGAGCAGGAACAACCATACACATGTAATGCCTGAAGGTCCTTTTAGTGAAAAGTATACTGCAGTATCTTTCTTTTACAGAAATGAATGGAAGTTGATTTTCATTCGATATTTTGTCCGGTTCTTCCCATGCTGACTCGGTATTTGTCACTGATCCAGTTAAATTATTAGGATCTGTTCTACCACTGTGTACCAAGTCATGGGAGACTGAGTCAAATGCTTTAAATATATTCATGGTGTTTGGAGGTGCATATGCTCATTCCCAAGTCCCATTCCTGGTGTGCGTTGCTGCTATGTTTATCTCCTTTACCTGTCTCATTCCTGCTGCAGCCCGGCCCTTTAGATACAGACTGAGTCAGTATAAGTAACAAGCTGAGTGGAGCAGTAGCATTGCTGCCCTCCCAGCTATGCTACGCTAGATGGGGTAAGGCGATGTGCAAGCACCGGGGAGACAGGATTATGCAGTGTGTGAGAGAACTCTATACTTGTGGACCTGTCACAAGAGTGAATATTTAGAAGGGCAGCCTGGGCTTCGAAGGACCACCCACGGCTCCGAAGGACCACCCACTCCACCTCTCTAGCCTCAGCCTTGCTTGTTTGGCTTGGACAGTGCCCCCCACCTTGGAAATTGAATGTTATGCTTTTCATATTTGAAGGCATTATGAGATGACCCAGGTTGAATGATGGAGAAGCAAAGTTAGAGAACAATGCATCCAAAGAGTCTGAAGAATAGTCAAACATCCCTTCTCTAGTGGACATAGGCCTGACTGTTCAGTTCAGCAAGATATTTCTTGGGTGGCACCAGAAGCCTTTGACATAACCAGTGTTTATACATGAGAAAAGTAAGTAAAGTGACAGCGGGCTGCAAAGGTCTGGAAAACCACTGCAGGGAGGTTTGAGGCTAATCTGAATCACAGTTTCACATTTATGGTATGAATTAGGGAAGAAGAGTGAAAAAATCCCCAATAAACCACCAAAGATATACATTCCAAACCAGATAGGAGCCCTGGGCAAATTGTGCAGAATCGATTGCTGTGAAATTAACGGTATCCAAAAATCACCCAAACGCCAGTAGCAACAGAATGTGAGGGAAGGCGTGAACCAAAAAGAACGCCCTCATTATGTGATCAAAGGTGCTCTTTTCCAATCAAAAGCCCAAATCGCTCTTATGAAAATGCCTTTATTAAATGATAAGTAGAATTATAATCATTTACTTGCAGAAGAGAAGTAGGCGGAAATCTAATGACATTTTACGAAATAGAATTTCTGCATGGCTATAGCACATGAGACCTGGTAGAACCAGAGCACAGAATATGCAAACTACATCTAGAAGGCAGCCCCAACATTGCTACTGCTATCAGATAATCACCTTTTTTGCTCTGAGACTCATTTTCTGCAAATCCACCCACTTTATCCATCTTCCCCTTATTGTTCGACTTATATCTACATCCGATAAATGAATAATGGTAATAGTGTTTTCCTCTCCAGGAAACGGAACCACACATCAGTAGTCCACTCAATTTTGAAGCACACGCCAGTACGAGTAGCGAGTACCTGTGAGAGGAGATTACACTATTGAACTACGGAGAGGAACTTATCAGGGTTCCTTAACTGCCCGTTTTTTATGGACAACTTCACGAAGAATTTGTACCTTGGAGTCTTTGCCATCGAGGATATGTAAATTTGGTTGCTATCATCTATGGGTACACTGTCAAGCCCTGAAGAATACTGTGGATCGTTTTGATGTTAATCGTTTTTGATGCTTTTAAGACTTTGAGACTCTTCCTATTGAAAACAATAGACAAGTTGGGTCTACGTGTATTATGCTGGTTGGACCAGGATTGTTTCACCAATTGCCTTGATAAAGTCTAAGGGGAGACGAAACACGTGTTGGCATAGTCACAGTCTTTCATGCTGGATGTTACATCAACAAGAATAAAGAAACATCTTTCAAGAATTTGAATTGTTTGGATATTGGTTAATAGAAAATCATTAACCAAGTGAACTCTACATGATACTTTTGAATTAGGACCATTCTACTTGTTTAATACCTATAAGATATTTCAACTGTTTAAGGGTGTGCCTAATGATGCTCTCTTTCTTATGATTTATATCTACATCCCCTGGCTCATCTGCTACAAGGGCTTGGTATGGCCTTCTTCATGTATGCAAATGACAGCCAGCTCTTGTTGAACATTGGTGGGCAGTGTGGTTATGAGCCTGGGAAATTACCCCTGGTGTTAGACTTGATCCGTTTATGCATGAATTCCAACTTCTTCCAGAATTACTCATCCAAGACATAGATTCTCCTCGGGAAAACACTCTCCAAATATCTGAGATGGCAAGGTATTTGGTGTAGTTCGAAGTAAAAGGAGCCAAAGCCAACATCTGGAGTAAGGCGGGGTGTAGAAGATAATGTTGGAAATCAGACTAAAATGGTGGAACATGCCCTGCTTGATCTTGAAAAACGAAAAAAAAAAAACACTACCACGTTCAAGAAGCTTTTAAAACTTTGGCTGTTTCATTTTGAAGTATAATCACTTTTTCACAGTTGGTTCTTCTTTTTAGGAAGCTTCTACTGCACCAAGAGATGTCATTCTGAGATGACAGCTACTCTGTAAACATACTTAGATAAATTGATATCATTTGCACTTGTTGCACCCCTTGTCTGGGCAGAGATAGACAAGCCATCAGTTAACCATCTCTTTCTTACTCTGGTCTTCCTATTCTGCTGTCTGTCACCATTTATACCCCGGAGGCTCTTTGTGCATCGCTCTATCTCTGAAAACTGAGTTATGGATTATTATTTCCTGTTCAGTTTGGCTCCACCCCCTTATGACCAGGTGCTCCAATTTTCACACTTCATTGCCTCCGACCATAATGATCAGATGCCTTTATGTTAAGTTCATACAAACTCCAGGATACAGGTACGTTGATTTGTAACTTTATTTCTAGTACAGGTATGCAGACCACCAGCTTCTTCAGCACACTTCCAACTGCCGCTTCAGGCTCTCTGCTCACCAGAATTCCATCACCCGGTTCCACCACCCAAAGTTCCTACATTAAATACACAAGATTCTGCCCTGTAATTGAACTTACTCAGTGTGACTATTACACATAATCAAACCCAACAACAAAATTATACAAACATCTACAGATTAGCAAGAAAAGTGAACGTGAAACAAGGAAAAAAGGCAGTGTTAGTGAATGGTAAATGGAACAAAGTAAGAAAAAAAAATAATATATATATATATATATCCAAATATTCGATCGCTCGATTTGCTCCTTCCTGCCCCCATGCAACCCGTTGATAGGTGGTGCGCTTCGCCAGCGGAGCCCACCGGCTGATTAATTTTTCCAAAAGACCAAGTAGGCGCACACTCAGGACATCTGCAATACCGTAGATTTTATTGCCAGTTACGCGTTTTGACTGCCTTGACAGTCGAAACGCGTAGCTGGCAATAAAATCTACGGTATTGCAGATGTCCTGAGTGTGCGCCTACTTGGTCTTTTGAAAAAAAAAATATATATATATATCCATATATACATATATATATAATTCTCTTGCTCACGCCGCCGCTCTGCAAAGATTGCCCGCACTCCAGGTACTTCCAAAAGATGTTTATTCTGCTGACTCGTTTCAACCAAATGGTCTTTGTCAAAGCATATATATATATATATATATATATATATATATATATATATATATATATATATATATATGGCAGAGGACTGGTAACAATAAAATGAAATATTTGCACTGAATGAGGTCTGCACTCGTTTTTCCGAAGGATTGTGGCGAGGAGAGGAATATATATATATATATACACATACATTCACTATGTAAGGAAAGAAAGAAAAACATGTTTCAAACTAAACCATTTTTCCTCCAGACATACTTTACACGTTAGGATGTTTCTAATCAACATCTAACATAAAATATTCATTGTGCCAAAAAAGGTTCTTCCTAAACACCCTTTCCGGCCTGGTAAAATCAGATATACCACCATTCACCATAGAATCAGAATTTTCTGATCCTGTGCTGACACTATTATCAAGCTCATTGTTAGAACTTGTAGAAGTATGTACGTCACTGTACTTCACAAGTCTGGACATGTGTCATACATCACCGGAATCACGAATCACCACATTCCTTTTAACTTTTTAACAAAGCCCGGTCTTAACACCAACACTTCATCACAAACAGTCCATTTGCCGATTTTCATAGCATTCTTATTATCATATCTAGACTTATATTTCAGCTGATAGCGTTTCTTTCTAACAGAAACCTTGCTCTGGGAAAAAGTAGTGGCATACCCTCCCACTCTGTCCAAATTAAGCCAAGCAGGGTTAAGTTTAGAAGATGTTCTACCTTTAAGCAAACAGAAGGTGACTCACCAGTAACACCATTAGGAGTATTACGATGCTTTCAACAAATTTCTCGTGACGCTTCCTTGAGAGACAACCTCTTGTCAACTGCCCTTTGAAAACAACTCTTCACCGTCCTGTTCATTCGTTCCGCCAGGCCATTTGCTTGTGGTGAATCTAACTCTGTCCTCAAATGTTTTATCGACAGACTGGACAAAAATTCACACAATTCTTGAGAGACAAAATGCACACCATTATTAGTTATCAAAGACTCAGGGATGCCTTCACAAGAAAACTAATCTTTTTAAAAAACCGTAACAGCACTAGTATCCACTTTAGACACACATTTGGTTATCACCCATTTAGACATGTCGTCCACCAACAACAGAACATATCGCGCATTGGGAACTAACAATTCAAAAGGACCAACAACACCCAGTTCTAACTTCACCCAAGGCCAGGAAGGAACCTCAACAGATGCAAGGGGAGCAGCCTGTATAGATTTACTCTTGTCATTCTGTACAAACAGCAAACACTCCTTGACTACTGTTTCAACCTGATGATCCATCCCTGGCCACCAATACCATTCACAAAGTCTAGACTTGGTCAAAGTTCTACCTAGATGTCCCTCATCGGCCAGATTAACCAGTTACCCTCTTAAACTTACAGGTGGCACCACTCTACTGCCTCTGCAAATGTTTTTGTCCACAATTCGCAACTCATCAAGTTCCAGAAATACACTCAACACCTGGGAAACATCTTTGCATTCCAGCCAACCTTTCACTATATAGTCCTTTACCAATTTCAGTGCTGCATCACCAGACATGCCATCAGTCCATCCGGCATCTTTGACTCTATCTTGTCTTATCCATCCCATCAAAGATATACTCTCCATGCCATCTTATCTTCAAAATTTCTGACTTTACCCAAATGTTGAGCAAACACATCTGGAAACTCAGCTAAAATCTCACACAGCATCTCCCCTTCGACAAAAGCATCATATATTCAGTTGAATTTGAATTAAGAGTCATCCACATATCACCTTCATGTCTTCATCCTCAAAGACTATCACTGCATCTTACTACACACACCTTCCCCACAGTTTCTCTAACTTTAAATTGGATTTTCATCACTGAAAATCAAAGAACCTCTATTCTCACCCTTCCATAACCTACAGGATTAATGTCCGTAGGAGATCATTCAGCGATATCTTCACCAAATATAGTGTTCCTATTCTTGTCACCAATCATGGTGTATGACGAACCAGAGTCCGTCAGTACCATTACACTTGCACCACCAATCTTGACCTCACATTCAGGCTTTGACAACGGTTCACCATCCTCCACTCCATCATCTCTTATGCTCAACACAAACTTATTATCATTATCCATGCAATTCACAGTTGGCGTTTTAATACATTTGCTACAACATACACAAGAATAGTGACCTTTTTTATCACACTTTTTACATGTTGCAAATTTGGCAAAGTATCCTTGACTATTTGAAAGATGTCCTTCACTATCACAATGATAACACTTAGGTTGTTGTTCTTTGTTTTCCTTAATCTTGGTTTTTCTGCCTTCTTCCTTAATTATCTGCACATACCAATTTTCCAATCCAGCATTAGCAACTCTCTTTACCACTTCACCCGTTTATACCTTCATCACTATTCTTACTCTCTTTCATCTCACGCAGCCACAGATTGTTTTTTTCCATGCCCTCAATGATGGCTATCACCTCCTTAAGGTTAGGATTTCTGGTGAGAAATTTTTCCTGCACCTTTGGGTTATTAGTGCACCTCACCAATTGATCCCTAATTAATGAATCAGTAAGATTTTCAAAATCACAAGTACGAGATCAAGTTTTTAAAGAAACCACATAGTTCCCAGTATTCTCAGTCTTTCTTTGGACTCTAGTGAATGACTTGTGCTGCTCAGGAACCACATTAATCTGTGAACCAAAAGGTCGCTCCAGCATTAAAACCGACATTTCATAAAGATTTCCAGGGTCACCTTCATCATTACTTATCTGAATATTATCCAAATTTTCATAAATGTTCCTGCCTCTGCCCAAAATTATGAAGTAGGACAGCCTGTTTCCTGACCGCTGAACATTTTTCACCTCCAATAACCAGGAGATATGTGTCAAACAACTCTTTCCAATGCTTCCATGGTAAGACTGCATCATCCTTCTCAGATAAAAACCACAGTGGTCGAGACATACCTTAGGCTGCAGTGGTTGAGATAGCGATCCAGTTATTTCAGCAGAAAAGAGAATAGGTAACTTATAACAATTCCCTAAAAATGAAACAATACCTTGCAGTTGAAAATAAATCACCTGATACAGCCAGTATACTATGTAATAGCAGTATCAGCCACCAAACACTTACAGAATGTATTCCAGAAGTAATGAGAGCCTTCTACTGTCCGGCACTCTGTGCTGCCTATTGAACTTCAATCTGAAATGGCTGACAAGCAAAGTAATAGTAGTACACATACAGTTGTTCCCGATCTATCCCATATGAATATGGCCACCACACAATCACAAAATCTAGCAGAGACGTCGCTGCTTTATGCCAAATTATTGATGTTCTTGCTAAAAAAAGTCCCAATTTAAAATGGCTGCAGCACAACCACATATTTCAATTTGTGGCGTCACCACGTTCCATGATGTCACTGCATGCAATCCAGGTTCACATCCGTTCCTGTCAATCAACTGAATGTCCCAAATAAAGATGGCACCCAGTGCAGCTATGGAACCGCAGCCTTGACGTCGTCATGCCCACCAATGACAATGGGGAACAGTACTCACCGCTTAAATGGCGTCCAACTGCCTCATCAATGACCGTTAGAAACGGAGAGGGAGTCCAAGAACCAAGAAACTACAATGCAGCACTCAGCCTCTGGCTATACAAGCACATTTCCCTTCCAAGGAATGAACTCCAGCTGGGTTAACGGCGATGTGGGAGTAAATAATTGTGAGGTGTCCCCTGCAGCACTGTGGGTTTGCAGAAACACCAGTGGTTCAAGGACACTTGTTGCCAATTTTAAGTTCATACAAACTCCAGGATATATATAAATTGATTTGAAGCTTTATTCCTAGTACAAGTATACAGACCACCAGCTTCTCCAGCCCACTTCCAACCGCTGCTTCAGACTCTCGCTGCTCACCAGAGTTCCTTCAAACAGGTTGCACCACCCAAAGTTCCCTCATTGCATACTCAAGATTCTGCCCTGTTATTGAACTTGCATATTATGAATATAACACATTATCTTAGTCTCTTTCTCTGAGGCTTTGTTCCCTTCTTTCTGGTTGTTTTCCCTCAGCTGGGTTTAGAGGTGGGTGGGTATGGTAGTCTGGAAAAGTCGAGGAAACTAAGCTTGGGCCACACCTCCTCCCAAACTCTACTCCACCACCGCCTGGTCCTTAAAGTTTCATTACTGCCTGCTTCTTTCTCCTGCTCAGTACCTAGTCAGTAACCTTCCCCCTTCCAACTATATGGAGTCCCTGCATACCTGTGGTTTCACATGCCACCAAGTGATGCTGCAGAACCGCTCACAGCTCCACATGCCATCATGCATCACTGCCAAATGCATCCTCTTTTCCTAAGTGGGACCACTACAACTACTGTATCTTCCTCCATTGGATTAGTGCACATCTCAGCCCTCTCGATTACACCGGAAAATTGATTGCAGCTGTACCCTGTTCCTGACTGCTGACGCAGCACCGTTTTTTATACCTATGCTGCCAGGTCAAATAAATGATTAACAGTAACCATTTTTTTGATACAGACTGGCTCACCCTTATGTAATCCGAAAGCTGCATTTAAGAGGGTAGATGTTAGGAGTATTTTTAAGGTGGTCGCACCCCATTGCCCTAAAGATAATTGAAAGTCAATTACCAATGATAATGACTCACATTCAGTGTGCTGTGGTCACCCTAAATATCACATTTGTGAGTGGGTTGAATGAGTCTGAAGGAATACCACATTTCAGCAGTCTAAAAGGTGGTACAGACATGTATTTGGAAAAATGTCATTGATAATTACATTTTCATACTTTCAGGGAGCTAGTGTATACTACTGGATGGGATGGTGTGCTATATCCTACTCCACTGTTACAAAGAACACTGATAACTGAATTCTGGTTGTCTGTATAGTGGGTGGGCATTTTGGAAGGTTTGAGTTAAACATCTATCAGTTATCAAAGCCAAAATTTAAGGAGCGCTAGCAGGCCTTCTTTCCGCAGTGCACTGACCAGAACACCATAGCTATTGTGATTCTGCCAGCAATGTCCTACCTTTACAGCTCCTGGTTGATGCTAAACTAACAGTGAGGTGCCACTCCACTTACACTGCAGAAACTTTGTGTAGGGTCTGATTAACCAGGAGACTAGCATGGAGAAAGGCCAACCCTCCTCTGGAGAGTCTCTGTAGACTGTGTAAATTACTCATATGGCATTCATTAACATGGCTGACAGCTTAGCAGAATAGATGTGGGGCCATAAGTCTTCTACTCAGTAGTGCCCATCCTTTTAGTTAACCACACACTAGGACTAGAACCCAATAGTTTTTTAGTCTGGGGAAAGGGTGGCATTGCTGAATCTTTCAATTACATATTAAAGTTCTCCTTCAAACTTTAGGCAAAAGAACCTGAAGTAAGACAAAGATGGGCATTGTACAGTCCCTTCCCACCCCGGCCTGGAACATCAGTTGGTACTGGCCAACTTACATTACTACCCCTTGTAGATGGAAAGTGAAGACTGGGAATGCAGATTTGAGCAGAAACCTACATTTGTAGGGGCTTCTTTGCTATTCGTCTACCAGAACCAAGCTATTGTGGCAACATAATGATTCTTAATTGTGAAATCTACTGTGTTATGAGCTGTCGTTCAAGGCCAGCATTTTATAATCTTCAAACAGAAAGCAGTGGCGGGTCAGGGAGTAGAGAATAAATGGTTCAATTACATGCTTACTGTTTATCATACCCTAGACTGACCCAGTATACAATTTAAATCTTATTGCCCTTGCACCAGTGAGGACGTCTACAGGTCTGTTAATTGATAACCAAGCTATCCCTTTTCATAATGATTAGACCAAAATGTTAAATACCACATAAAATGGTAAAGTCATTAGTAAACCAAACCGGTTGCAGATAAATTCCCAGTAACATCCATTGCTTTGAACTCTAATGTAGCTATCTGGATATTAGTATGCACCTTGAGCAGGCATCATGCCCAGATCAGCCAGTCTGTTTTAAGATGCATCTCCAGTGTACACCTAATTTGTGTGCTATCACCCACCTTCAACATAGCATGACCATATAGAATATTGAGTGCTTATGAAGTTATTTGGCTGCAACAATGCTTCAAATGATGTAGAATTATACGTCTGCATGGGATTTTCCATTTCTCCCCTAGAAATCAGTGGTATTCCTCATGAGTTCCTGATTGAAACTGTACAGTTGATGGCATCAGTGGGACTGAGTAGTATAACCTCTGTGACATCTTTGGAATGGTTTAGATTGTAGTCTTCATGGGGTGGAGATGTACCAAAAGATTGTTGCTCTAGTTGTTATCTAGGTACCAGGGAATATGCTATCAAACAATTGAAATTCCAAATGTTACCAATCCCGGAGACCATTGTTATAGGTAAGTGAAGTTTTCATTCTACCTCTATGCAACTTGTCAAATCAAATTGTAGGAATCTAGACCTTGATGCCAAGGTCCTGTGTATTAAGGCAACAGAGGATTTACAATGTGTGTAACCCACCAACATCACTAGACTGCACAACAGATTATTGAAAATCCAATGTCATCCACTCCCGAAGTAGTATACTATGAATTGGATTGGTGGGCACACTACAAAAAGCACGTTTTTCCCAAAGTGAATGTTTCTGTTTTGAGGTGACTCATGATACCGCCCCAGAACCCAGCATGCACCAGAACACAATCTCCACCTCAGCTTTTTTCTGGCTTTGAGTTCAAACATACTTTTCGGAGCTCAGGGTTTGTCAAGCTACAGAAGGCGATTGTTTGACTTTGACTCCAGACACCAGAATTGCTTCCCGTCAGAAAGAAGGACACCTTATAACTGAACGTTTTCAGAGTCAACTTTACCATAATATATCAATCAATCAATCAATCAATCACAGAATTTGTAAAGCGCACTACTTATCCGCGAGGGTCTCAAGGCGCTGGGGAAAAAAGGGGGGGTGCTGCTACTGGTCGAACAACCAGGTCTTGAGTAGCCTCCTGAAGGTCAGCAGGTCTTGGGTCTGTCGTAGGCTTAGTGGAAGGGTGTTCCAGGTCTTGGCGGCGAGGTGGGAGAAGGATCTGCCGCCGGTGGTGGTTCTTCGAATGCGAGGGACGGTGGCGAGGAGAGAGGTCGGCGGAGCGGAGTTGGCGGTTGGGGACGTAGAAGAGGAGTCGTCTGTTGAGGTAGGCTGGGCCAGTCTTGTGGAGTGCCTTGTGTGCGTGGATGAGGAGTTTGAAGGAGATTCTCCTGTCGACGGGGAGCCAGTGCAGGTTCCTCAGGTGGGGGTGATGTGGCTGTGGCGTGGTACATCGAGGATCAGGCGTATGGAGGCGTTTTGTATGCGTTGCAGTCGCTTGATGAGCTTGGCCGGGGCTCCCGCGTAGAGGGCGTTCCCATAGTCAAGTCTGCTGCTGACGAGGGCCTGGGTGACTGTTCTTCTCGTGTCTGTCGGGATCCACCTGTAGATCTTGCGAAGCATGCGGAGGGTGTTGAAGCAGGAGGATGAGACTGCGTTGACTTGCTTGGCCATGGAGAGCGTTGAGTCGAGGATGACTCCCAGGTTGCGTGCGTGGTCGGTGGGTGTCGGGGCTGCTCCCAGCGTCGTTGGCCACCAGGAGTCGTCCCAGGCTGAGGGGTTGGGGCCGAGGATGAGGACCTCTGTCTTCTCCGTGTTCAGTTTTAGTCGGCTGATCTTCATCCAATCGGCGACGGCCTTCATTCCTTCATGGAGGTTGGATTTGGCGGCGAGGGGGTCCTTGGTGAGGGAGAGGATCAGTTGAGTGTCGTCGGCGTAGGAGATTATGTTGAGGTTGTGCTGTCTGGCGATGCGTGCGAGCGGGGCCATGTAGATGTTGAACAGTGTTGGGCTGAGGGACGATCCCTGGGGTACGCCGCAGATGATCTCCGGAGGCTTCGGATCGGGAATGGTGGGAGGCGGACTCTCTGGGTTCTGCCGGCGAGGAAGGAGGTGGCCCATTCCAGGGCCTTGTCTCGGATCCCTGCGTCGTGGAGGCGTGCGCGTAGAGTGCGGTGGCAGACAGTGTCGAAGGCGGCGGAGAGGTCCAGCAGGATGAGGGCTGCGGTCTCACCGTTGTCCAGCAGGATCCTGATGTCGTCGGTGGCGGCGATGAGGGCAGTCTCAGTGCTGTGGTTGCTGCGGAACCCCGATTGGGATGGGTCCAGGATGCTGTTTTCTTCGAGGTATCAGGTTAGCTGTTTGTTGACGATCTTCTCGATTACCTTGGCTGGGAACGGAAGCAGGGAGATGGGCCGGAAGTTCTTGAGGTCTCTCGGGTCCGCCTTGGGTTTTTTGAGTAGGGCGTTGATCTCTGCGTGTTTCCAGCTCTCTGGGAAGGTCGCGGTCTCGAAGGAGAGATTGATGATGTTGCACAGGTGGGGTGCGATGGAGCTGCTGGCTTTGTTGAAGATGTGGTGCGGGAAAGGGTCTGACGGGGAGCCAGAGTGTATTGTGCTCATGGTCTTGATGGTGTCCTCGATGTTCACGCTGGCCCAGGCTGGCAGGGGGTCGTGGTCGATGGTGTGCGGCGGGTCTGGTGCATCGATCTTAGTTGGGGCTGTCTGGGTGTTGAAGCTGTCGTGGATGTCGGCGATCTTGCGGTGGAAGAAGGTGGCGAGGGAATCGCACAGGGGTTGCGACGGCGGGATGTCGTTGGTGTTGGAGCTGGGGTTGGAGAGTTCCTTCACGATGTTGAAAAGCTCCTTGCTGTTGTGTGCGTTGTTGTCGAGGCGGTCTTTGAAGGAGATTCTCTTGGCGGACTTGATGAGGTGGTGGTGGTTACAGATGGCGTCTTTGTGGGCTGCGTGGCTGTCCGGTGTCTTATCACTGTGCCATTTCTTCTCTAGTTTCCGGCAGGTACGCTTGGAAGCTAGGAGTTCCGAGGTGAACCAGCAGGCTCTTTTGGTGGTGTCACTGTAGGTGAGTTTTTCAGCGGGGCTGACTATCAAGTTCATATGAGAATGACCCGTGAGTGGGTTGCCTGTGAAGTACACATCCTTCCAGTTCTGCCCTAAATGCAACAACAGGTTCCAGTGGTCAGACCAACATAAAGTCTATAACCATTGCTTGCCCAAGGACCACAAGGAATCAAAGTGTTAGGCTTGCCAGGCCTTTAAAACAAAAAGACCATCCATTGAAGGAGGGAATGTTGGTGGACACACTACAAAATACCACTATCTGAGTTTGATGTTGAGGATGCCGAGGGAACATATTCCGAAGTGTGCAAAGCATGTGAATCTACAGTACCACAAGTTGCAAACTGATTGTTACAAGTAACATTTTCCTTACATATTAATTCAAATGGATAACCAGTCACTTGACTAGAACAAATGGAATTGAAGGGAAGTTGTTCTTCGCCATCAGAATCAAGGTGGATTGTATTCTGTAGAGGCTTGTGCCTAAAGGGCTTATCATTCATTGAAATGCTATTGGATTAAGCCACTCACTCCAGGGGTTTGATGTGCTTAGTCTGTCTGTTCCAAAAATATTCATGCTATTCTTGGATTTTCAGGAGAGCCTTCACCTGTTGGTTTTTTCTGTATTCTTCAGGAGTTCATCCGGGAAGGATGCCTCTACAAACTTACCAAAAAGGGTCTTCAGCAAAGGATGTTCTTTTTGGTAAGTGTTTAACACCTGCTCCCTTGCAGTAAGACACCACTACTCCTCCGGGCACTTTCTTCACACTACCCTGTCTTTTTAATGTAACTACATATTACAATCATATTTGCGTACCTCAGTCTAATTAGATTGTAGTCAGCTCTCAGGATCAGTTGTGCTGCTGACAATTCAACTTACACTTTCATTTTTTCCATGCATGAAGATGGATCAGCACTCGAAATGTGTTTTATATTTGTCTTGAAAGATGGCCGATTAGGAAGGAAAGCTTCAGGATTGTAATGTGGAGTTTTGTGCTCGAGTCACCATCCCTCATTTGCACAGTGTCATCTTTGTTAGTTATTTTGCTAGCCCAGTGCATGGTTATAGCTTACACTTTGTATTTTCCATCATAAATCACTACAAAAGAACAACCCTAATCTAAATCTTTTCAATTAACGTTCATAGCTGCTATGCTGCACCACCAGCTCGTATGAGTTCTTATTTTCCCAGGCCCTTGAGGTGGTATCAAATAAATCACAGTAAACTGGCATTTGTACAGAATACACAACTAATTGCTTCTTATAATGCAAACTTGATCAATTCCAACTCATATGTTCTTCTCTTGTTTTCTCCCCCCTCCCCTCCCCCCTCTTATTGTCCAGTTCTCAGATATTTTGCTGTACACAAGCAAAGGCATCACCGGTACCAACCAGTTCAGAATACATGGACACCTGCCTTTGCATGGCATGCTGGTATGTAAAAGACCATAAGGAAGACGAAGCCTCTGTGTGTCAGTTTGTGTGCCACTTGTTCAACCAAGAGCAAGAAGTATCCTAGCCGTCACCTTTCAAATGCTGATACATTAATTTAACAGACTATGAACAAACAATTCAATTGATATTGGCTTGAGGCATTTATTTGCTGCTCATTTCTATGTACTTTACTCCACATTTGAATCATGGGTCAGAGAAGTTAGATACGTTTCAGTCTAGAACAAATTACACTTATACAAACTTCATGGTGAAGTAGTGTGATGTAAAAAAACAAAACATGAACAAGTGATACAAAACAACAAATTATACAAAGATTATGTCATTAGTCTTAATTTACAAACAAAGCAGCTACTTGGATATCCTTTAACATCCACATTGTATAACTGAGTTAAGTAGCTGCTATCACGGGGAACAAAACAATCAAACCCAGTAGTGAGACAATTCAAAAAACATTTCCACTGGGCGGAAAAATTTTATCAAATACAACAGTCCCCGTGTTTTGTAATGCCTAAGCATCTTTAATTACTGCCTGCCAGTTATCACTCAGCTATGCCCTGCTGCCACTGCACATTATGCACAGTCTTCTCTTGTTGCTCTAAAGGTAAGTGCCTGTCTCTGCCCTTTTTCAAGCAGTTTTAAGCTCTTGAAAGCTTCCTCTCTGCTTTACTAACCTGCATATTTTCAAAAACCAAAAAGGACAAGAGTGTCCGTAGTGTATCCGAAAGACTTGCTCAGTTATTGATCAACTGCCAATAGCACCTATAGCTCATATGATGCTTTACCACTTCTTCATTCCCCATGGTGCCCAGTATCTGAGATGAACCGGCATTACTGCTCTCCCACCCTGATCCAGCATGAGACTCTCCTCCTTGCCAGCCTCATACGAATACTACACCTCATCGTATGGAGTCCCGTCAAAGAGCTACGAAGACTGCTTCCCTAACCTGTCACCAGTTATTCCTCCACTTTAGTCTTATCTTATCCCTCATGCAAGATCCTAGCTCTATAGCTCCCTCACTGGACTGGCACTCACAATAATGATAAATACTGCAGGACTGCCATTCACATTTGGCAAAGTCCACTCAATAAAATCAAAAAAATGCCCAGGTATGACTTTTGCCACTGGGCTTCATAATTCAGTCCCCTCCGTACACCTTGTCAGACACGCTTTTAAATATTTTAACCATCAAAGGAAAATTGTATTTACTTCTGCTTTAATTTGACTTCCTGCTTAATGGCCTGATAAAGCGGTAACAGACTCACAATGTATTGATAACATTTTGCCTCCGTACTCCCACTGAGATAATAACTGAATGCCAACACTCCCTTCATCTAACTTTGAGTGCTTCTGTTGTTCTGGACAGGCTTAGCAAGCTTGCTGACATGAAGGAGTACAGTTTGCCCACTACTGCTTCTGTGACACTTTACATGGCCAACATATTTGCAGTAATTCAAAAAAATCTATATTTTTATTAAATTTTACATATAACAATACAATTAGGCACACTGTCAATTCCATACATCACTATAATAGTCTGTAATCGCTGGATATATAGCCAACTCATATTCGATACAACAAATTCCACCTTTGTTGGACCATGTTCGGCTATTTCCACCGTGACCCCAGAACACTATGCCAGTAATTGTCCAATAATCAGCTGACGCTGTTGACTACTGAATAGTGAGGAACTCCCGGTGTGGAGAATGATGTTTCCAACATTACTAAGTAATTGCAGAAAAAAACACCTCAGTGTACAAACCATTTCAATCATTTGGTATTGTATGTATCTATGATGGCATCTCATCATTCTCGTTCTGAAACGTTGATGATCGTATATACCACATATTCACATCAGGGTGCGCTCTTAATTTTTTCATTGGTCAAAGGAGATTCCCCTTCTGTTGCCATTTACCTCAAATCTCAATTAGCCATTCCGTCAACCGGTCTCAGTGGGGGAGGATTTCCATCAAACTCACAAAGCCATTGCAATCTGACGTACTACTATCAGCAAACCCAGATGTATTAATCGGGACTTCCATTTGGCTTTTCTGCTGCTAAGACCCAGATTACACTGAGAATACACCCAGAATGCAGCAATCAATTTCTACCTGTATTCTCAGAACCTATTTGCATTCATTTCATACTACAAAAGTGGGACTGGTACAAGAGGGGAGAGAACTTTAAGGAACCCCACTCGGAAAAAGAACAGCAGGAAGACTTGACACCTTTGAGGAGGCAAAGTTGGCCTCCAGCAATTCTATATGGCATTTGGCAGAACAGGTAATCAGGCAGGCTTGAGCCTGAGGTGCATGCTCATGTTTTAATATCCATATTAGTGGCTTCTCCATGCCCGTGTAAAAAGCAGATTTGATGCTGGGCAAAAGCAAGTCAGAGAAGGACTCAGCTAAACACAAAAGCATGTGTACATACCCTCAGACTCGGCAAGTTAGAAGTTTTGCAAATCAAAAGTCCTTCCTAAATTTGTCACTCCTGCCCTGCTTATTACGGAAGCAAGCATATCTGATCCTGTTGCAGACCTACTCAAAACATTTGCAAGGGAAGTAGCACACTTGCGACTACAGTGTGTGCTGAGGAAGGTAACAGACTCTCATTCCTCTCACTTCACCTACACCCTTGCGCTATCACATCAGATGTAATCCTTGTTTGTTCTTTCACTCTTTCACCTTCATTAAGCTGTACTATTGTGCTCTGCTATCGCCCACCTGGTACCCACACCAATATTTCCTCTGGTCTTAGTGACTTTCTAGCCCCTCTGCACTGCCAGTTAAACCCCTTACTATTTACAAAAGGAATTGCCCACATCCCCGGGTCAGAAATCCAAACCCAAATTACTGAATTATCACAAAAAATGCAGAGGCAACATTTTATGGTCAAGTCTGTATGTCACAGTTGATTCAATGAGTCTAAAAATTAAAGCTCGAAACGTCTTAAGAAGATGTTCTAGAATTCATTTCTTTATTGTTCTTGCTTCATAAAATACAGCCAAGCAGCCAACATGTTTTTCTTTTACCACATGAGCTTCATCAGGGCTGCAATTCACAAAATTTCAAAACATTAAAATCACAATAAAAGGTGCATTAGAAAACAACAAACTGCAACCTACGAATGTATATACATAATACAGACCCAAACTAAAGGGTTTATATAGAACCCGGCCGACAAAACAGAGATACTCAATAAATCATATGGACTGCACAGAGAAGAGAAAGACTTAGTCCTTTTTTTTGCCTGTTTTTTTTTATTGAGATAAAATTGCAGCAGCAAGTTTTACATAAATACATTACAAAATGACAAATTCATTAAATTAACCATAAATAGGAATCAACAGGAGATCGGTGCAAATTTTAAATTTCATTCCGGGCACTGACCCAATGCTACCTAAACCTAAAACCCAGCAGCTATTATTTACACAGAGAGGCCCAGGTCGAGACCTGCCCCCCGATCCTCCTCCCTTTAATTCTTGCCCTCTTGCCTTTTTGTTCATGAAGTGCTATTTCTAAATTGTAGACATGTAGGAAGCGCCCTTTCCAATGCTGAAAGGTCGGGGTAGAGGATCAAGCCAAGCCGAGGCCACACAAAGCCTAAAAACCAACATAGCTATAAAAATTAGATCTTCCCCGACCCCTCTATTTGATTCATCCACCCCCAACAGCATAAGCTGAGGTGACGGGGAGATATTTACTTTAAGAACTTCGCCTAAAAAGCCTACTATTTCCAAGCCAAGTGATTTTAGGCTAGGGCATGTGGAGAACATGTGAACCAGATCCGCATTAGATGCCCGGCATCTAGAACAATAAAACTCCTCATCCCCACCCCATTTAGAAATTTTTGTTGGTGTTATGTACAAATCGAAAAGAATTTATGATGTTGTGATTGCAGATTTTATGATCACAGAATTGACCCCCACAGCTCGAGTGATTTCAGGAAGCCAGAGTCCGACAAATTGAGCCTCGCCTGCCACTTCTCATTGTGCTTATCCAGATCATCTGGGACCCCCTCCAACAGACAGCCATATAATTGTGAGATTGAGGGGCCAATACCTTTTGTTAGCATTTCCATCAAGTTAATCTGCGCAAAACTGGCCGCACCCCCAGCCTTTCTCAAAAGAAAATCCCTCAGTTGTAAATATTTTAAAACATCCCGAGGACCAATATTAAATCTGCCACTGACCGCCTCAAATGACGTAATATAGTCCCCCCGAGTAGATCCCCAAGCCTGCCAAAGCCCTCTTTTTCCCATCTAGCTCAGCAGTTGTCTTGAAATATCCTGGGGAGTTGATCGTTCCTGAGCAGGGGAGTGTCTTGCTTCGCACTTAGTCAGATAATACAGAATAACACTCTCCCACGCGGTGGCTCAAACACAACGGATTTCACTTTATAAAATGAAGCACATCAAAGACTCTCTTTTCAGAATTAGGCTTGGGGTTTTATTTATGCAGTGCTCTCTAACAGAAAGGCTTTCCCAGATGTCAAGTGAACAACATTTAAATGTGTGTGTGTGTGTATGTATATATATCAGAGGAAACTTTGTATCCGATCCAACACAAAGAGACTCGCACACCAAGGATAGTTCACAAGGTAAAGTGTATTAGATTAAGCGGCAGCGTTTCGATCAAAGGATCTTCTTCACAAGCTTGTGAAGAAGATCCTTTGATCGAAACGCGTTGCCGCTTAATCTAATGCACTTTACCTTGTGAACTATCCTTGGTGTGCGAGTCTCTTTGTGTTGGATCGGATACAAAGTTTCCTCTGATTTGATAACGGGTTCCGGCACCCGTAACTCGCACCGACCCCGTATGGTGAAGGCAGCCAGCAGAGTCGGGAACTTTCGGTGATATATATATATATATATATAGCGCAGGGACTGGGATCTCTACGTTAAGCACACGGGCCGCACTCAGGATGTCAAAAAGGATTTCTGGTTCTGGGCACCAGGGCTCAATATCGTCGCGGTGAGGACTGTGGGCTCCAATTGCTTTCATGGAAAGGCCTTCCCCGACCTACTAGCTTTTATCCGCTGTGCCACTTAGGGATGTCATCGCATTAATCACACCAAAAACGGGCCTCCGAATTTTAAGGTGACATTTTCAATACAAGTAGCACTATGCTGGAGTGTGTTAATCAAAGACGATGCACTTACTTGGGTATCCCGCTTTTTGGTTAAAAATATCTATCAACCAAGATTGGTGTGTGGCACAGATGGTTTGCATATTTTTATTCGCGCTGATTGTACAAATGAAAATGTTACACTTGAGCTTTGATTGTTGTTCTGGCAGTGAAGCTGTACGTAATAATTGCACAATAGTGCTACATTGCCAGGAAGTCAGTGTTCGTGAAAAAACATTTCTAATGTGGATTTAACACTATGTTGAAGACCATTTGTTGTAGGCAGCAGCAGCGCTAAAATTCATCAAAATGAATTGTTGATGCTTAAAGCAGTGTTACAAATCAGCTGCCTCATACGAATATGAAATGTTTCATGTCATGTGCGTTGGTAATTACAATGTCTTTTCATGCCGCAATGTTAATTGTATTTATGTACTGTATTCCTGCTCCTGCCCACGTTTAGTGTTTCTTTTATGTTTACCAATCAGTGAGGTTTTAAAAGGCACCTCTTTACCATTGTGCATTCAGATTGAGAAAGGCTGCAAGACAGCTGAAATGCGTCTCTGAATGATCTTTTAACTTTCTGGGTTGTGGAAGGGCCAACGCATTAAAGTATAGTGAACACTTTCAGTCTTCGTGTGCGTGCTCTTCTGTCAAAATACGGGAGTAGATTTGGAATATATATATATATATATATATATATATATATAATATGCAAGCAATAATAACACACTTGGCAAATGCAACTGTTAAATGCATGGATAATAATTAACACAAACGGATGATAATAATAACAGGACGTCCTGCAAGAAATCAGAAAGATATATATACAGTAAATACATCAGATGATTACCTTGGATGTGCACTCAGACTCACTCACACATCACAAAGTCAATACTCAAAGAAAACAGCTCAGGTGATCATAGACACTGGAAACTGAAGGTGCACACTGTCAGTCACGCATCACAATGGCAACAATCACCTCACCAGTTGCAAACACTGCATCTTAGCCAACTCCAGACTGGGGGATTCACAGCCGGGGTTAAGAGCCTCAGCAAACCGGGGTTCTGCTGTACCAAAGTAGATGCGTCCAATTCGGACTCCAAAACAATCCCAGTCTCTAAGTCAACAACCCTCAGGTTTATAGTCTCAAAACACACTAGAAGGTTCCGAGAAGCCTTCCCTTTGTGCCAAGGAAACTTACTAGAATTGGCCACATTCCATGCAAGCACTCTGCAGGCAAAAAGAGTTCCCACGTTCCTCCTGCATTCTCACATGTTCCAGCCTTTATCTTAACGAAGCTTAAGAAAGTCTCCGGCGGTACATTCAACAATCTCCTCTCCAAAAACAAAGCAACCTTGAACGTGATTAACCCAAACAACGTGAGTAATCTGGGGGCCTGCCTGTGCGCACAAAAAGCTCTAGCAAGACGGAGTCAGGATTCAAGATGAGTTGAGGGTATGTCAATGCCAATAGTAAGAACTTCATAATACTTCCCAGTGTACAACACAATGCATATTTGTGCACCACTGCCTATAGCATCACATACTTCATCTCTTAATGTACAACACAATGCACATTTGTGCACCACTGCCTATAGCATCACATACTTCATCTCTCAATGTACAACACAATGCACATTTGTGCACCACTGCACTTCGAGACCAAAAAGTACATTCCACACCTCTCTCTCTCATGCTTTCAAATGCACATCCCACACGTTCTGTTCTTGGCAAGCTATTCTACTCTGTGACAGCTCCCACTTTAAAACTACGAGAGATAAGAAATAAATCTTCAAGGGAAAAGGCACATGGAGGGCGTACATTCAGGCTAGGGTAAAAATAAACACCAAAAGTCAATTAAATTATGGTAGTCAAAGGTCATCACGAGGTTTCAAACCATAGGAGTGCCTCTAGCACTACATTTCACCCCATGATCTTTGACTATCATAACATACATATCACAAAAAACTGAACTACTTAAGTGAAAGCATAAATATAAAATGAAACACACGTCAAAACAGTGACATTATAAAAGCATGTAACATAATACTTCATCTAAAATAATTCATGCATATCTGATAACTCAGCTTCAGGAATAAATGTAACATAATACTTCATCTAAAATAGCTCATGTATATCTGATAACTCAGCTTCAGGAATAAATGTTTGATGAATACACAAAATGAATGCACAAATAGAATAAAACATGTTAACTCATTAATGCTCCTAGTGTTATAAATGGCTAATTCTGGAACTTCTACTATTGAAGCAGCCAAACTTATATATTTTGCTTAAAATAAAGGAATTTCACAATCTCTTTTTGTTTTTCAAACTGAACAGCATCTCAGGTAAATCTCTGGATTTAATGAAAAATATTCTTCTGTGTGAACACAGCCTTCTTGCTTTGAAATGATATCTTTTAACATTTTTCTTCGTTTTAACAGTGTCAGTTAATTGTCATTGGCTAGGTAAGTTCATCTGGTTGATTCAGTCAAAGGATGTCAGCAACGATGTTGGTCTGCGCTGTCCGGTGATCACTCCAGGGTAGGGGGGGAAGAGGGGATCCCACACCCTCACTGGCCCACTCAGACAAAGGCACCCACACGCAGAACATGAACATCAGGTACACCACCACATCGCAGTATGATCTAGAACAGAAACAAGCATCACTCTTCTTGCAAAAAATATTTTTCAAAAAGCACACTTTCTCCTTTTTCTGCTGTGGGTCTGTCTGCACGATTCTCAGCTGGCTTTGGGGAATTATCTGAGAATTCTACCCACACTATGGCCTCTGAATTCTTGGTATTGGAGTCAAACTCTCCTTCCTCCTGCTCAGTAAGAAGGGCTGGGGCAGTCCCCTTGCTGACTATCTCGCCACACACTGCTGAATAAGTACATCCTTGATCATTTGGCAATCCATCTGCCCTATCTGCTCTGGTAATTTTCCTTTTCTCCAACTGACCTTTCACCATCTGTGGGACTGGTCTGTGCTGTGCATACTGACACATAGGAATCACAGTTCTAAGTACGTCTAGGGGGATATGCCTCCCTTCATTCTCTGCCCACCTGTTAGTAGTGTCTTTCTCTCCTAGGTGCTCGCACTTAGTCATGCACACCAAATCTGAATCGTGTGTCACCACCTCTGCCTCCAAGATTTTAGCCTTTTCATCCGTAAGGGAATTAAAGCGTCTATCTAGTAAATGTATGGGACAATGAGCATCTACATGATACACAGTAGCTGTGCTTTGCAGTAATATTTCTTGTTACAACTCCTTGTTCCACTTCACTGGGGAATCCTGTGTCTCAAGCACCTCAAACACCACTCCTGGACTTTATACTGGGATCTGCACCAACTGTTCATGCAAAACTGCAGTTTCTGCGACCACATTATGCCTTCTTGTCATCTGCCCAGTGTCTGTCAGTGTGCAAAAACACCCGTATTTGCCCTGTGTCTGTCACAGCACAACTCAAAAGCAACTGTGCCTGCCCTGTGTCTATTAGAGCACGACTCAAAGGTAACTGTGTCTGCCCTGTGTCTATCAGAGCACAACTCAAAAGCAACTGTGCCTGCCCTGTGTCTATCAGGGCACAACTCAAAAGCAACTGTGTCTGCCCTGTGTCTATCAGAGCACAACTCAAAAGCAACTGTGTCTGCCCTGTGTCTATAAGAGCACAACTCAAAAGCAACCGTATCTGCCCTGTGTCTAACACAGTGCATTGAAACACTAGCAACAGTTTTTTAAAGTGAGAAAAACATTCTCCCGCATCTGACAATGTTTAAGTTCAAAAGTCCAAATGCACCCTCTTCTTTCCTTGTTTTTCCCACATACTCCAAGTGGCACACTGCCCCTGAACTGTCACATGTAACTCAATGTCTCCTTTCTGTATTGGCCACATGTCTGAAACACATTGCATAACCTCTTTGGCAGATTCAAAAGCACATGGCTGCTTCTCTCCACCTCAGAGTAATGTTTACAAATAACATTTTTCATCATTTCTTCTTTCAGGATAATGTCTCTCCACTGAAAGCAAGGTTTGTCATTCACTGACCAGTCTGATTTGTAACTGCAACCAACAATCGCTAGTTCTAACAGGCTGGTTTGTTTATCTTCTCTGTAATTTATAAAACATTCCTGCACGTTACAATCAAAGCTGCGTGCATGAAACTGTGCTTAATTTTCTCGAATCAACATTACTTCAGAAGCTTCTAATTCAACCAAGAAACCATTCATTACTGGCTGAGGAAAGTCCTCCAAAGAATTAATTAAAACCTCCAGTGAGCTTTGTAAATTAACCTGCACATTCTTCACGAGCGACTCACTCTGGCTATTTAAACCATCTGGTAAAATAACTTCCTACATTTCCAACTCTTTTTTCAATGATTTATTTTCAAACTGAGATTTAGCTAACTCTTTGCATTTCATTACGTTCTGTTTCTAACTGCCCACATTTTTCATACATGCTGTCTTCTGGAATCAAAGTCACACAAGCTGCAACTTGGGCACACGAGTTTGTGAGGAGCTTAAGAAAAACCCAGCACTTAGTGATGACTGGGCTTGGCTTCCAAAAATTCTCACTAAAGGAAAGACTGGAGTGCACGAATGATGCTTAAAAAGTTCAACCAACGTAATTACATTTTTAAATATTTGCTCTTAGAATACTTACGGCCTAAAAACCCTAATTGAGGACCAGGACACAGTAACATTCATAAAGAACTTTGAAGTTCTAATGTTTCAGGAAACATGGAATATGGATAAAGAACCTCTTATTGGATATTATGAGTACACGCATTTCGCATCCTGCTCGTCTGCCTTCGGTCGCGCAAGTGGTGGGCTATCTACCTATGTGTCACTGACCCTGGATATCAAGCACTATGAAATTGACTTTCAGCTATCATGGCTCCTATATATATTAAAATAGATTTCAAACCAATTATATTTATAAATGTTTATTTAAACACAAAAAGCCCAGTTAAAACATCCCAGTTTACCGCACTCTGGGAAGTAGTCAAAATCTTGAATTATGAATATCCAGCCACTATGTTAATCATCTCAGGAGACTTTAATATGCACTTGTTCTCCAAAAATCGCGCTGACAAACCAAGCAGAGCGCTAATACAGATGTGTCGTTCTCAGCCTAATAAACATAATCTTACGCTATTACAGGAAGACGCACAAAATTCCGATAAGAGCGTTCCAACATTCAAAAAGTCAGGACAACTCCATCACTGACTATACCATCATTTCAAAGGATCTTGTATCCTCTCTCTGCGATTATCAAGTGATCCCCAGGATAGAAAGTGACCATAATCCACAAATAATGTCTTTGGTATCATCGGTTCCTCATTTACCTGAGTCAAGACCTATGGTAACCGGGTCAATGGATTACAACCTGAAAAGGTTAGTGTGGGACTCGAGAAACCAGATGGAAATATGGGCATTTATAGAACCTGCAATTGCTACAGTGCTAACTGAGAAAAGACAAGGGAAGTCAATGGTAGATATCTGGCCCTGTCTTTGTGCTTCCCTTTGGATCGCTTTCCTTCTTCAACCACATCAAGAGGGTCCACTACAAGGTCTAAAAGATCAGGATGGTATACATCTAGGTTACTCCAACAAAAAAGGGAATTTCATAAAGCAACAAGGGCCATCTTCAGAAAATCGAATGGTGCCCTAAAATCTTCGGAATTGCTCAATTTAAAATGTCTGAGACAAACATACAAAAATGAAATATGGAAAGCCAAACATACATATCATGAAGGAATATGGACTAAGTTGCACTATGCCTGCAAAACAAAAAATTTGAAAGTATTCTGGGGTATAGTAAATAATCTTGAATACGGCAGTAGAAGAGCGAACAGTGCTAATATTCCCGAACCATGCTAGGCGTCCATCATTTTTAACCTATATGGGGCCTCCTAAGACACAGCTTTGAGCAATAACATCGTCCATCATATGTCAAGTCCGTTGAGCAGTGAAAACAGCGTTATGAATGGAAATGATCAACTTCATATTGAAGCCGAACCACTAGTCATGGAGATATGGCAAATAGAACAAGTCAAAATGGCAATAAGCAGGATTAGATCAAATGGTGCGCCAGGCCCCCACGGGATCCCGAACTCCATCTTTAAGGCAAAGATAGGTCTTTAGTCAGAAATTCTAACACCTTTGTTTAATGACGTTATAAAATCTAAAATGGTTCCTGAATCATGGCAGGGAAGTATAATACAGCCAATCTATTAAAGTGGCCCACAAGACAATCCAGCTTCTTATAGGTTGATTGACTTAACAGATGTGGAGGCAAAAGTCTTCTCAAGCTGTTTGTTAAATGACTTGGAAGAATGGGCCGCCAAAGAAGAAATTATACCAATATTCCAAACTGGTTTTCGAAGGGGCGAGTCAACGTCTATGAACTTGACATTAATGACATTATTGGCCGAAAGAGCAAAGTATAAAAAGCAAAAGTTATATATTTGTTTTGTCGACCTTAAGGGCGCTTTTGATTCCGTCCCTCGTAATTTACTTTGGGCAAAGTTATCTGCATGGGGCATCCCAAATCAACTGCTTGACATGATTATATTGCTATACACCAATACGTGGGTCCAGGTCAAAGTCGGAGATGGTAGTTGTATAACTCGTCAATTTGAAACTCATAGTGGTCTTAAACAAGGTTGCGTCTTAGCACCATGTCGTTTTAATCTTTTTATGGCTGACTTACCGTCACATTTTAAAAATGTTAATGCTCATTCGCCTACCTTTGCAGGACAAAATAGAAAATACTTACAGTATGCAGATGATACTGTACTGTTAAGTCACACTGCTATAGGCTTACGAAGATTAATAGATTCATTTAATAACTATATATCAGCCAATGGTCTATTGATAGACACCAAAAAAACAAAAATAATGATGATCGGTTGTACAAAATCAGACAAGAGAGTATGGAATATTAATGGGCTAAATATTGAAAATGTAAAATTCTATAAATATTTGGGTATTACATTTGATGACAGATTGTCTTTTAAACAGCATTTTATTAACTTAAAAGCAAAAGCTACGGCGTTGTCCTTCGCTTTCAGAAAGTTGAACGACACGTTGGCATGTCCAAACCACGAGCATTTACTCAAGGTAATAAAAGCAAAGCTGATTCCCTCCCTGGCCTATGGTTCAGTGATTTTTCAGGGCAAAGACTCGAAAATTCTTGATAACCTACAAATAAAAGTCTTTAAATCTGTGTTCAGGTTTCCAAAGATTATCGGGCACGCCAATGTTAGATTGGAATTTGGTTTGAAAAGACAAACTTTAATAAGACAATCTGCATTTTTTAAATCGTTATACTCTTTCTTTTGTTCTGACCCAGGCACACTTGCGAACCATTGTTGGCAGGGGATAATGAGGTATGGGCACGCAAAGGGTTGGAGATCTTATTTAACGGAGAGTCTAAACAATTCAAGTCTCCGCCCTTTGAAGATGTAGTTAGAAATAAAGCTGTGTTCAGACAGACATTAAATCAATCAGTTAACTTCCTATCGATTCTTTTGGATAAGGATGAGTTCGCTAAAAGAGACATGCCTGGTCAGTTATTAACTCAGTCACCAAATTAGAACCACAATCATATCTCATAACCCATTTAAAATCGTTTACAAGAGACAAATTTATGCTGCTACGACTTGGGAGATACTCGACAAAGGATGGAACTCCCACATGGGAACAAAATTGGCCCACAAACAGCTGTAGGTTATGTGTTTTTTATAATGAATCTCTCTTGCATATAGTATCCATTTGTCCTCAATTGTTAGAAGAGAGGAAAGCCCTATTAAAATCCATTTTTAAAGAAATCGGGGTGAGAATATGTCGACAAGCAATCACAACTTGTCTCTCTGGGAAATCACCCGTTTGACTACACAGTTTTTAAAGTTTATTCTTATTGCAGAAAAAAGTTAACCTCAGAGTGTGTCACCTGACATTAGGGGTATGCTGTGATAACTAATAATCGGTTTCACTGGATAATGCTGTTAGTCCCAAAGAAGCTGATTGTCAACTGTAATTCTATAATTTGATCTTGAAGTTGCGCGCATGGCTCTGAAATTGATATTTCAAATGGTTTTAATTGTCTGCAGTAATTGGGGAAAAAAATCCCAATTTCAAATTAATTGTTTGTACAGTGTAGGTTCCTTTGTGAGGAAGATGTTATCCTTTTAAATTAATTATTTTTTATTTCAAATAATTTTTATTGATTTTCAAAAAGAATGATACAAAATGAAATCACAGTGAAAATAACAAATAACAATAATATTGACGTGATGAAACCAAGGAAAATTACAAAAGAAGAAAAAGACATCAAATTATCCAAGTGCGTTGCAATAGAAAATGCAGTTATGTTGGAGAGGTACAGGTGGACTATGAATATCACATTCTACATACGAGCTATAATACATTACAGGCATACCTTGGAGGGCTATGAATATCACAATCTACGTGTGGTCCATGATACATTACAGGCGTACTATAGAGGACATAGTAAAATCACAACGATACGTTATAGTAAAGTCGTAGAACAGTCTATAAGATACGATCTTTAGCAATGGGGGGGGGACAGGTGGGAAGGCTCCTCTTAAAGTACGAAGACCTTGGATGCCGTGTTTGTGCAATGGAGTGCAGTGTGATAGGTTTCACGGTGGGTCTAATGTAAAGGAAAAGGCGTCAAGGGACCTCCACAGTTTCCTATGTGGAGTACGCCAGGGAGAGGAATGCAGAGAGATGTTATCCGCCCCTCTGAGGAAAGACAACCATTCCTGCCATATTCGGAAGGAGACTTCTTTGGAGTTCTTCCACTTATTGAGCACAATTTTGCAGGCCAGTGTAAGCATAAGGTCTAGCAAATAGCGATCATTCACATCTGGAAGCATTGGGTCCAGAAAGCCCAGCAGGATATAGGAAATTCCTTTGGGGGGTTGATGTTAAATGTTTTGTTTATACACTCATATATTTTGTCCCAATAAGTTTGTAAGATGGGGCAATGGAAGAGCATATGGGAAAAGTCGCCGACATTTGTGTTGCAGTTCCAGCATGTAGGGCTCTGGCTGAGTTTAAGTTTAAAAATCCTTTCAGGGATCCAGTATGTCCTGTTTATTAGCATAAGCTTTGTTTGGGATAATACTGGCGAAATTTTATTGGAGAATGGAGTTATATGTATCTTGTCCCAGTCAAAGGGGATTTCTCTGGTGTTAATTTCGGATTCCCATTTTATCTCACTCTTTAAGTGTGATTTACGAGGTTTCGGAGATAAGAGCTTGTAGATTTTAGAAACAGTGTGTCCTGACTTTATCAGTTGTAGCATCCTTGTGAGGATCGACGGGTCAATAGGTTTTATGGAACGCAGCGTGAGTTGTGACTTAAGCTTTAGAAACTTATAAAAATCTAGGGAATCTAGATCAAATCGTGTTTGAAGCTCCGAAAAAGGCGAAGGGATTTTCCCTGTAAGAAGATCTTTGACTAGGTTTATGACGTTGTGCGACCATTTTTCCCAGAAAAGCATCTTACCATCTACCCTCAGGTAAGGTTTATACCACAGAGAGGTTAAGTTGGATTTGTTAATTTTAACCGCAGATAATTGATCCAGGCGTAGCAGGGCGCGTTTGGTGTTTTGAATAATATATTTAGAATGGGGGATGGAAGAGATATCCATGGTTAGGAGAGCAGATAACAGGATATTGTTAATGAGTGATCTTTCTATCTCCACCCAAACTGGAGTGTAGTCGTAGTGGGGGAACAGCCAGTTTACTCCTTGCTTGCAAAGATACGCAGTTTGATAGTTCCTGAAGTTTGGAAGGCCCAGACCTCCTTTTTCTTTGGTCAATTGAAGTTTTTTCAGAGAAATTCTGGGTCTCTTACCTTGCCATAGGAACGAGTTGAACATTTTATAAATCATTAGAGAGTGTCATTGGTAGCATACTGGCTAAATAATTTATTAGTGGGGTGATCATCATTTTTAACGTCTCTGCTCTTCCCCACCAGGATAAAAATGTTGGTGTCCAGCCATCTAGTAACGTTGAATTTTTTTTAATGAGAGCATTCTCATTCGTCTGCAGGGTGGTAATTAGGTCTCTTGTAAAGTCTAATCCTAGGTATTTGATACTATTTGGTTGCCATGAAATGCCCGAGTTACCGATTATTTCCTTGCCGCCAAGTATGTTTAGGAGTTTTACCTCTGTTTTGTCTTTATTTAGTTTATAACCAGAAACCGCAGAAAACTCTTCTATTGATGTCATAAGTGCAGTTATATCTTCCTCTACGTTTTCGGAGATAATTAACACGTCATCAGCGTAAGCTGTTATTTTGACCGTGCATTTGTTTAAGCGTACTCCTGTAATCTGATTGTTGTTCCGAAGTTGATAAAGGAACGGTTCTATCGCCAGTAGGAACAAGGAAGGAGAAAGAGGACATCCTTGCCTAGTGCCCTGTTCTAGTTTAAAAAGGAGAGGCATCCCCCTGCTCTCACTCTGGCGGAAGGATTAAAATACAGCGCCATAATCATGCGGATAAAATTGTCCCCTAGATTAAACTTATCTAGTGTTGCTTTAAGGTAGGACCAATCGATCTTGTCGAAAGCCTTTTCGGCATCCAACGTGATTGCAACTGTTGGGGAATCAGTTATTTTGGCTTTCTCCAGGGCATGGCATAAAATACGAGTATTGTCACTAGAGAGTCTATTCTTTAAAAATCCAACTTGTGAAGGGTGAATGAGTTTGGGTAAGTGTTTTTGGAGACGTTTAGCGAGGATCATTGCATAGATTTTGCAGTCTATGTTAATCAGTGATATTGGTCGATAGTTTTTAGGATGTGCTGGGTCCTTCCCATCCTTTGGTATCACACCTATGATAGCCTCTGCAGGTGTCCCGTTAATTTTGCCGGATTCACTAAATTCGTTCAACATGTTTAGAAGAGGTGGAATCAAAGCTGAGGAGAATGACTTATAGAATTTAGCGTTAAAACCATCAGGCCCCGGTGCTTTCCCTACTTTAAGGGCTTTTATTGTGTCGCCAATTTTGGTTGCAGTTATTGGGCCATTAATTTCATCTCTGTCTTGTTCTGAAAGGGTAGGCAAGTTGCATTTGCTTAGATAGTCTTGGGCTTTGGCAGTCCTCAAGTCTTGATTTTTGCTATACAATGTGCTGTAAAAATCTTTAAAGATTTCTGCTATTTTATCGGGGTCAGAGTGAGCTATTCCCTTTTGATCCAGTAATTTCTTAATCATATTTTTTGTAGTTTGAACTTTAAATAGGAAGCTAAGTTCGTCCCCGCTTTGATAGACTCACATAATCTGATGCTTTTTTGCTTGTTAATCCAAACCCCTGCCCTGTTACTTATTATTTTATTATACTTGTATTTCTTTTTCACTAATTCATTCAAAACAGAGGTTTCTCTAGATATAATACGCTTTCCTTCCAAAGTAGAAATCTCCTTTTCTAGCTTTTCAAGTTTACTGTTAGTGTCCTTGTTCATGGCAGACCTAATTTTGATGATCTCACCCCTAAGAGTGCTTTTTAGTGCTTCCCATCTTCTGAGATCCGATGTGTCAACTGTTTTGTTTTCTGTGAGGTAGTTTTGGATTGTATCCTCAATACTTTGCCTATTTGATTCTGCATCTAATACTTCGTTATTGAATCTCCAGAGGGATTGTTTTTTAAAAGGTTTTAAATCAGTTATGGTAAGACTAATACATGAGTGATCTGAGATCACTCTCGGCTCAATGGAGGTTTGTTCTATTCTAGGCAGAGCATTGGTCGAAATAAGTAGATAATCAATGCGTGAGTAAGAATTATGTGGGGATGAATAAAAAGTGTACTCCCTACCTGTGGGATTTTGTATCCTCCAAGTGTCAGACAAATTAAAACGGTTGCATAGATTGATAAGGGCTTTGTGTGACTTGTTGACACGAAAAGGGCAGCGTGAGTCCCTATCTAGGGCTGGATCCATGGGTAGATTAAAATCGCCCGCCAGTATGTGCATGGCTGAATCTGGAATTGTTTCAATCTGCTTACTGAGATTTTCCCAGAATGCCGGGTCATCCCCATTGGGGGCATAGATGTTTGTAATGTAGAATTCCGTATTGTCTTGTACTAGTTTCGTTGTGACCCACCTTCCTTGTGGATCGGTGGAGCTGGACACGAGATCTATGTTGGCTTTTTTAGCTATTAAAGTCAGGACACCGTTCTTTTTACCCACAGCTTCAGAGCCAGTAATCTCGCTGTAAAACCTGTTTCTAAGTGAGTTAAATTGTTTGGAGTAAATTTTTGTTTCCTGTAGCAGGATGATATCACCTTTCTGTTTGTGGAGATAGTCAAGGATCTTCTTTCTTTTGATAGGGTGATTTAGACCCTTAACGTTTAGCGATACTATCTTGAGATTTTGTTGGGCCCTAGCTGTCAATGGAGTTTGGAACATCATAGGTGAGATATGATCATAGTGAGTGGTAGTCTATCTACTAGAGATCTTTTGTAACGTTGACTCCTAATCTTGAATAGGCATGAATCACCTTTTTTTACCAGCGCTAGAGTATTTAAGGGCTCTGACGTTAGCTCTGTCGTTAGCTCTGTCGTTAACTTTGGTGTTAATTTGGTTGGGATTATACACAAACAGCACACTCCATCCCCTGAGGAACCACCTGTGTGCACACTGATTTCACTGCATTTCCTTACATTTGGATGATGAAAACAATAATGACAATGACAATAATGGCGATATGGATAATAATGATAACAGGCAAAGAAAAACAACAACAACACAAATACATAAAGGAAAAAAACTGAATCCAAAGCCCCAACCCCGCCAACCCACATCCCATTCCCTCCCACCCAACCCGCAAAGTAGTGAACTGGCATGGTGATAGGGGAAGAAGACTTCCCTCCCATGGGAAACAGATTAGAGAAATTGAACGCATTAGTCCAATCTGTGACCTAAGGCAAGAACATCAATAGATGAGAACTGAAAGCGGTAGGAGGCACCGCTGAAGGATAAACAAACTGTGCATTAAAACGTATAAACATGTAGGCACATTAGCATTATAAAGCAGAATGGACCAGCTGTGGGTAATTAACATTATGGATTAGCAACTTGACCAAGCATACTCAGAAATGTGACAGCCCGCTAAAGGGCGGGATTGGCTAACAAACTGACTGAAGATTTCCATAGGCACATAAGTCCCATAATCGTGCGACATAGGGCACATTATACAGTTTTGTAATTTCGCATACTAAGAGAGTTACTCTGTGGCTTCAGAAAATTCGTTCAGAGGATGTGTTACTTAATATGTTAGATGTATGTTCAACATAGTGTTCGGAGAGACAACTCATTGGATGTAGAACTTAATACGCTAGTGGCATGTACAACATAGTTTACAAATAGGCAGCAGGAAAACAGGAATCTGAGGAAGCAACCACTTAACTTAAGCAAACAGCTGTAAAGCTAAAAGGATATTTGTGCTTCGTTGGAGAATTAAACGTGTCAATAAAATATCATATCACCGATATCTAGCCGACAGTACACTAACATGTGTATGATATCTATCTATCTATTAACCACCTGCAAACTTACGGAGAGGACATAGGATTCAAACCTGCGTACTTATCATATCCGATAGAGTTCAATGGAATGTAGTTCTTGTCACAAGAAGCTCAAAGACATATGGAGCTCATCGTTGAGTTACACAACAAGGCCGAGATGGCCGAGGTGATGACCAGGCAAATCAAATTATGGGCAAGTGAGTGTCAACTTGGCATAGTGCTAAGGGGTTATAGTTGAGGATGAAGATCCAGAGGTTGTGTCCATAAGTGAATCATCTTTCCCGTCCAGGAATCTTTTCAGTTGTAGGTGATCAGTGAAGAAGTGTGGAGACCCCTGAATCATGACGCAATACTTTGCTGGGCCCGCGAAGGCGAATTTGATAGTTCATAGCTCTTAGCCTGGGGCGGAGTGCCAGAAAGCCCTTCCTTGTTTCAACAGTTTCTTTGCTATAGTCCTGCGAGATATAGATTTTATTTTTCCAGAGGATGTGATAATTTTTTCGCATGAATGCGAGTATCTGTTCAACATGCTGATAGCGAAGAGGTTTACACACAATTGGTCTCGGAACTTTCTGGCTCGCAAGTCTAGTAGGTACTCGGTGAGCTCTGTCAAACTCTAGAGGTTTACTGAAGGATAGATTAGTGGCTTGAGTGAACCATTTTTCTAGGAACGCAATGCAGGACCCAGAGGGATCTTCCTCCCCCTCCGGGATTCCAAAGATTCATAGATTTCCCCTCCTATTACGATCTTCCAGACCTGATAGACGTTTCGTGAGGGAGTCCGTCGTGCTTGTTAGTTCCCTGATGGATTTGCTCATTTTGTTTTCCTCATCTTCCAATCGGCTAATTCTGTTTTCCGTTTCAGTTATTCTGACGTTAGTGTCCCTGATGTCTTTTCGGAACGCAGAGATCTCAGTCTGCATCCTGTCCGTATTTTCTTTTGTGGACTTGGCGAGTTCGTGGACCTCCGCTAATTTATTTAATATGGTATCCATGGTGGCACTGATGTCATGCTTGCCTTTGGCTGGTGAGTCTGGGTTTGGTGGGTCTGCCTTAACCCTTTTGAGGTTCGTCTTAATCTCCTTGTCGGCCATTTTTGTTCGACTGACGTGCTTCTTCAGCGTATCTTATTATTGTTGACACCAACAGGTGTCTTTAGTGATACTCTTGATGGTTTATCGATGGTTGTCGATGGTTTGATGAGATTGTTTATTGGAGCATGACCTAGTGAAGACCACGCCCACCGTCTGCTATTTGTTGAACACTATATGCTGTATGCCGTTTACACTGTTTTCACTGTTTTTCACTGGCCACTGTGTGCATTTATCTGTTTTCTGTTTTAACTGTTGAGCTGACGCAATGTTATTTTTCACTGTTTTCACTGTTGTCGCTGTTTACACTGTTTACACTGTTTACTCTGTTTCACTGTTTGCTATTTTCACTGTATTCACTGTTTCACTATTTTCACTCTTCACTGATCGTTGTTTTCTGTTTTAACTGTTTTGTTGTCGCTGTCGCGTTTGTAGCTTTTCACTATTTTAATTTTTCACTGATCGTTGTTTCTGTTTTTACTGCTTTGTTGTCACTGTCGCATTTGTAGCTTCCCACAATATACACTGTTTTCACTGTTTGCTGTTGGCTGTATCTCCTGGTTTGCTGTTGCACTTGTTGTATTGTTGTATTGTATTGTGCGTCGTATTGCAAGAAAGTAATGATGATGATGCACCAGAAATGAGTACTGAAGTCTTTGATCACCTCCGGTCACCAGCACTAAGAGTAGAGTGAACTATGCTAGGAGGCTGGGGTCTATTGTGCAAAAGATGACGATAGGTATTTGAGATTGATAAGTTGAGACTTGTTAGAAGTAGCGCGTAGCAAGTGAACAGCAAATAGAAATAGCTTGAACAGTTATGTCAGCAGTAATATCAACTTGAAGGGCCTGATTGTCTGCCTAACTGCTGAACTGCAAAGCCACTCGTGGGTTTCTAGAATCTTCTTAGGTCATTGTAGGCTCAGGCGCCATATTAGGGTCAGGCACTGTAAGGTAGCTATTGCTCCTCTTGTATGCAGTAGGTCGTCATCAAATGTAAACATACATTTCATTTTTTACATCCTGGCTTGTAAAGACATGCCTCATTATGTGTTAAGGCTGTTAAGCGCTGTGCTCAATGCGCACCTGCCGAGTCTTTTTACCGTTGCATTACACACGGGCACGCCATTTTAGGCTCAGGCTGCTCAATTGCTGGGGAATCAAAGCGTGTGATCTTGCTTTGTGCGCAGAATTAGGTGCTAAAAGCACAAGTTACTAACTTGTGTAACGATATATCTGTAAGAGACAGTAGTTAGTGACAGATTCCTTACCTTAGAATATCCCCAGGCGTCAGGCTGGATCCGGAAAGTTTTTTGCGTAGCAGTACCCTTGCGCGTCGGTAGGCGGCGTCGTGCGGCTCCGCGTCCGTCGTCGGCGTCGTGATCGCCGGGATGACGTCGCGGGCAGTACTTAGGCGCCGCCCCTGCGCGCTGACGTCAGTTCTGTACACGACTTTCCGCGCCAGGAACGCAGAGCCATGCAAGAAGCTGACATAGGTGTCTGAAAAATACTAGGGCCCTGAAAGGGATGTCCTTAACCCTAGAAATCAGTTCGCAGAACGGGGAGGATGGGTGGGGCGGTAAGGAATCTGTCACTAACTACTGTCTCTTACAGATATATCGTTACACAAGTTAGTAACTTGTGCATCTGAAAGAGACACGTTAGTGACAGATTCCTTACCTTAGAATAGATACCCCAGCAATACCAACCCCGGTGGTGGGTCTGCGAACAAAGATCAGACAAGGAAGTCCTGGAGGACAGAACGGCCAAAGAAGCCGTCCCTCCGGACCTGACTGTCAAGGCAGTAATGCTTTGTAAACGTGTGCAGCGAGGCCCACGTAGCTGCCTGACAGATAACCGGCAGCGGAACACCGCGGCCCAAGGCCGTGGTAGCAGCCGTTGCCCTGGTGGAATGGGCACGCAGCCCAACAGGAGGTTCCTTTTTAGCCAAAGAATAGCAGGTCTTGATGCACAAGGTAACCCAGCGGGAGATGGTCCTCTTGTGCACCGCCCGACCTTTTTTGGCGCCCACGTAGCCAATAAAGAGCTGGTCATCCACCCGGAAGTGTTTTGTGCGGTCAATATAGAAAGAGAGCGCACGTTTTGGGTCCAGACGGTGGAGCCTCTCTTCCTCTCTGGAAGGATGCGGAGGCGGAAAGAAGGTGGGCAAAGTGATGGTCTGCCCAATGTGGAAAGCAGTAACCACCTTTGGCAAGAAGGACGGACGCGTCCGAAGAACAACCTTGTCTGGATGAACAGACAGAAAGGGAGGTTTGCAAGATAGAGCCTGGAGCTCACTCACCCGCCGAGCGGAGGTGATGGCCACCAGAAAGGCTGTCTTCAGAGTGAGAAGACGAAGAGGACAGTTATGTAGAGGCTCAAAGGGAGCGCACATTAAAAGGTAAGAACCAAGTTCAAGTCCCACTGAGGCATCACAAACGGAACAGGAGGGAAGAGGTGAGTAATGCCTTTTAAGAACCTGTTAACAACAGGGGACTTGAAAAGGGAGGGCTGATCAGGGAGCCTGAGGAAGGCCGAGATAGCACAAAGATAACCCTTGATGGTACCCAGGGCAGAACCCTGTTGGGCCAAAGAGAGAAGGAACAGAAGGACCTCAGAAAGAGGGGCAGAAAGGGGATTCACAGCCTTTGCTGTGCACCATGCCACAAATTTGTTCCACCTGCAGGCGTATACCACCTTAGTGGAGGGACGCCTGGCTGCCAGAATCACATCACAAACTTCGGGAGGCAAGTCGAAAGGAATCAACTGCCGCCGCTCAATCTCCACGCAAGCAGGTGTAGACTGGACAGGTTCGGGTGGAGGACCGTCCCCTGCTGCTGCGACAGAAGATCCTCCCGAAGAGGCAGACGGATCGGGGGATCTACGCTCATATTGAGTAGCTCGGGATACCAAACTCTTCGAGCCCAGTCCGGAGCCACAAGAATGACTTGGGCCCGGTCGTGCCGAATCTTCTTCAACACTCTGGGTAGAAGTGGTATAGGCGGAAAGGCGTACAATAGACCGCAACTCCACTCGTGACGAAAAGCGTCGCCGAGCGAGTGCCGCCTTGGAAATTCCAACGCGCAGAACTGATGACATTGCGCGTTCTCTTCGGTGGCGAATAGATCTAACCAAGGCTCTCCCCACTGTAGAAAGAGTCCTTGCGCCACTTCCGAGTGAAGACGCCATTCGTGATCCATCATGCACCTGCGGCTGAGTTCGTCCGCCCTGGCGTTCAGGGAACCTGCCAGGTGTTGAACCACCAGGAACATGCCCTGATGTTCCAGCCATGTCCAGAGGCGCAGAGCCTCCTGACAAAGGGTCCACGACCCCACCCCGCCTTGTTTGTTGCAGTACCACATGGCGGTGGTGTTGTCTGTGAACACCTGCACTACCTTCCCTTTGACAGAGGGAAGGAATGCCTTGAGTGCAAGTCGGATCGCCCGGAGCTCCAGAAGGTTGATATGGAGCCGGGACTCCGCCGGAGACCAGAGGCCTCTGATCTCCGCCTCTCCCATGTGACCGCCCCATCCCAGAAGGGACGCGTCCGTCACAACTGTGTGCTCTGGCTGGGGAAGGGAGAGGGATCTGCCCATGACCCATTGCTGGTTCGAGAGCCACCACTGCAACTGTTTTGCAGTCCCCTCCGAGATCTGGACGTGATCGGACAGGTCGCCCTGGTGCTGCGCCCACTGGAACTTCAGGTCCCACTGCAGAGCCCGCATATGCCATCTGGCATGAGTGACCAGCAGGATGCAGGAGGCCATGAGGCCCAGCAGCCTCAGGGTCATCCGTACCGAAACCCAGGATAAGGGCTGAAAGATCGGAATCATAGCCTGAATATCCCGGACTCGCCGTTCGGGAGGATAGGCCCGAAACTGCGTCGTGTCCAGAACTGCTCCGATGAAAAGGAGCTGTGGAGAAGGAATCAGATGCGACTTTGGCACATTGATGGAGAACCCCAGCGAGTGCAGGACTTCGGCCGTAGTCTGGAGGTGGGAGACAACTGCCTGGGACGAGCCCCGCCTTCAGCAGCCAGTCGTCGAGGTAGGGGAAGACTGAAACCCCTGCCCGGCGCAGATGAGCTGCGACCACCGCCATCACTTTCGTGAACACCCGAGGGGCACTTGTAAGGCCAAAGGGGAGCACGGTGAACTGAAAATGCTCGAGGCCTACCGTGAACCGAAGGTAACGCCGGTGGGCCGGCAGGACGGGGATGTGGAAATAGGCGTCCTGCAAGTCCAACGCTACCAACCAGTCTCCGGGGTCGAGGGCAGTCAAGACCTGAGCTAGGGTGAGCATCTTGAACTTCTCCTTCCGGAGGAAGCGATTGACGTTCCGGAGGTCCAAGATAGGACGCATGTCCTCCTTGTCCTTTTTGGGCACCAGAAAGTAGTGGGAGTAGCAACCACGCCCTACTTCTGGGGTCGGAACATGCTCGATGGCCCTCTTGGCCAAGAGGGCCGTGACTTCCTTCTGTAGAAGCACCAAGTGATCCCCTGACATGCGGTGGAATTGAGGTGGCATGGCTGGGGGTGGTCTCGAAGGGGAGGGAGTAGCCCCTTCGGACAATGTCCAAGACCCACTTGTCCGAGGTGATGGGACGCCAGTGGTGAAGGTGATGGCGGACCCTGCCCCCGACTGGCGTGCTGTGCACCTGAAAGGAGGGACTAGGAGGGCTTGGAGGCCGCGGACGGGTTGGAGGTGGTGGCCTGACCCGCACGCTGGTTGCCCGAACCGCCACGGCGGTACCCACGTCCTCGGCCACGCGAAGGCGCTTGCTGCGCGGGCCGTTGGCCGGGCTGTGGACGTGACTGGGCGCCCCTTCCGTGGCCACGAAAGGGGCGAAAAGCAGACGTTTGCGGAGGGCGCACAACAGCAAGGCCCAGGGACTTAGCAGTAGCCCGTGAATCCTTGAAACGCTCCAGCGCATGGTCCGCCTTTGAACCAAAGAGACCGACTCCATCAAAGGGCATGTCCATGAGAGTATTCTGGACATCCCCTGAAAAACCAGTGGTTCTCAGCCAGGCGTGGCGACGCAGCGCCACCGTCGTTGCAAGCGATCTGCCCAGCGAGTCGGCGGTATCAAGGCCACAGCGGATGGTATACTTAGCCGCATCACGCCCTTCCGCAATAGCGCGGGTAAGCAGTGTCTGGACCTCCTCAGGACACTGCGGCAAAACATCAGCCACCGAATCCCACAGGGAGTGGGTGTATCGGCCCAAGAGGCAAGCGGTATTAACAGACCGCAAGCCAGCACTGGAGGAAGAGAAAGCCTTCTTCCCAAAGTGATCCAGACGCTTGGATTCCCTATCCGGAGGGGCGGTAGGGAAGGCTGTTTGGGAGGCAGAGGCTTGGACAACCAAGCTCTCAGGGGTGGGGTGTTGGGAGAGAAACAGGGGGTCGCCCGGAGCCGGGCGATGGCGTCGGGCCACGTTCCTATCCACAGGAGCCCCTGTGGTGGGTTTGGACCAGGCACCCAAAAGAACGTCAGTGAGTGCATCGTTGAACGGCAGCACAGGCTCCGAAGAGGAGGCCGCCGGCTGAAGCACTTCAGTCAGGAGGTTAGTCCTGACGGCCACTGTAGGCAACTGGAGATTTAAGGCTCCAGCAGCTCTACGCAACACCGTTGCAAAATTAGCCCCCTCCTCCGTTGCCACGGGAGGAGACAGCATGCCAGAGTCGGGGAGGTATCCAGCCCACTGGCATCCCCAAGTTCCTCAACCCAGTCCGGGTCAAACTCGCACTGTTGTGTGAGAGGGTCGTTAGACCCCTCCCAGCTCTCCTGGTCCTCCTCAGGTTGAAAAGATGGAGGAGGAGGGACATAAGGGACCCAAGGCCTCATCGGCGCCGGAACCGGCGTCGGGCGACGCCGGTCCGGCTCCATGTCCGGACCCGGGGAGAACCGGGGAACGACGCCGCCCGGAGCCCCGGACGGCGTCGGAAACGGCACCGGGGACATCGGCATCGGCGGAGGCGTGGTTAGGTCAACCGGCGTCGATGGAGGTTGCGGCACCACCGGAACCGGGGTCGAGGCCGGGGCCGGAGCCGAGGCCGGGACGAAGGCTGGTGGGACAGGCGACGCCGGGACCGGAGTCGACGGCGACGCCGGAGCAACCCCATGTGGGCCCGCGGGGCCCGAAGGCGCACCGGAGGGACCTCGAGGCCCGAAGAGGCGGGCCATGGCCGACAGGAATTTCTGTACTCGGCCGGAGTCGCCCCCGAACCCGGGAAGGACGGGTAATGCGGGGGCAACTCGACAGGCACGTCCGGGGCCGCGGACGGTGCCGACAGGGACCTCAGCCGAGTCGCGCGACCGGCGAGGCGAAGTCTTAGAGCGATGACGCCGCTTAGACTTCTTGTGCTTCGACTTACCGGAGGAGCGCGAAGACTTGGATTCCGACGAACGGCGGGGACTCCGCGTCCGGCCCCTCGACCTCTCCCGGGACCGGGGCTTGCTGCGGCGCGGAGCCGACTGCCGGACTTCAAGGAGCTTTCGAGACCGCTCTCGCAAAGCCTTCGGATGAAGTTTCCGGCAGTCAGGGCACGACTTCGTGTCGTGGCCTCGGCCGAGGCAGAAGAGACACTCGAGGTGGGGGTCCGTGATGGACATCATACGACCACATTCCTCGCAGGGCTTAAAGCCGGGCATCCCTACGACACCTTAGGAGTCGTGAAGACTCGTTGAAGAGAACAGTGAAAAATTTCACAAAAAGATAGTCAAAAAGTGACTAGGGCACTGCTCTTCCCGGATCTGCGCTTACTGGCGCGGAAAAAGAAGAACTGACGTCAGCGCGCAGGGGCGGCGCCTAAGTACTGCCCGCGACGTCATCCCGGCGATCACGACGCCGACGACGGACGCGGAGCCGCACGACGCCGCCTACCGACGCGCAAGGGTACTGCTACGCAAAAAACTTTCCGGATCCAGCCTGACGCCTGGGGATATTCTAAGGTAAGGAATCTGTCACTAACGTGTCTCTTTCAGATGCATATAGCGGTGGCATCGCTTGTGGCTCTTTAAATCATTGGAGGCATTTACAAATATCTTACGCCGTGCTTGGAACCGTGTTTGCTCCCGTTAAGTCGCTCGTGTGGCCGCCATTTTAAACACAGGGAGCCCGGGTATAGGGGAATCAGTATATAGCCTTACTTGGTTTGCTGGACGTTTATAGTCTCCACAAATACATGATTATGGACTCTCAGTCCATAGAGATCATCTGTGAGGGTAATGGTGCCTGGTGCGACGTGGCGGTTGTATGGAGAGCTCCGTCATCTGCTCAGTGGCGCTGTAATGGCGTGAGCTCCGCGCGGAGGACGGCTGGATGCAGGGAGTCGGCCGCCGCGCAGTTGGCAAGGGTGTCGTCTCAGTTTTGGCACCGCTGGTTACCTCGGGTGTTCTGCCAATGTATCGGCACAAAAATCAGCTTTAAATGCCGCGGAATGCATGCGTAGAAGTCGGTTGTGGCATTTCCACGGGAGGAGAAGCAGGCTCAAGCAGCCATCTTCACCGCGATCCAAACCACGCCCACCCTTTTAAATTAATTATATAGAATGTTGCTTGATGTAAGAATGTCCTCTTGAAAGGAACTGCACAGTGGCATTTTAACTACGGCACTTTATATATGGTATTTTAAGGTATGAATTTTAAAATAGGGGGTAGCGTAGGTAGCTCCACTGAGAATATTTTATTATCATTTCATATAATGTAGTGCTGTTCTTTGTGTTCTGTGTGAAATTCAGAACTGAAACACAATGTATCACCGATATTATTTGCTTTTATTCCTTGCAATGCATTATGTGTATTTGTCACTGGAAGATAATATAATTGATCGATCAAATTGGTTCAATCATGTTCCCTGCACAATCCAAAGCATTTTTTATTCTTGTTTGTAATGATTTTTATTAATCAACAATAAAGTATTTACTTACTTACTCATACATGCTGAGCAATGCATTTAAAATGACACCACTTTTTCTCTCTGAAATATAAATTTGTTTTCCCTCTTGAAAAATAAAATTCTGAAAGCATTTAAATATCTGTGTTTGCTCCTCATCCATTAAACATGCATTAGAGGCAACTTCCCACCCAAATAACTCAGTTGGCATCTGGGAATCTGCAACTGAAAACATTGACATTTTAGAAAGCATTTCCCCTTTTAAAATTGAATATTTTCGTAAATCCTGCAGGTGACGCCAAAATGTCTTGCTTCGCACTCAGTCAGATAATACAGAATACCACTCTCCCACACGGTGGCTCAACACGACGAAGCAATAGAGACAACACAAAGTCCCCTGGAAAGGGATTTCACTTTATAAAATGAAGCACATCAAAGACTCTCTTTTCAGAATAAGGCTTGGGGTTTTATTTATGCAATGCTCTCTAACAGAAAGGCTTTCCTAGATCAAATGAACAACATTCTAATGTGTGTATATATATATATATATATATATATATATATATATATATATATATATATATATACACATACCACACACCTCCTTCAATTACAAAAGAGTCCTTGCACCCTAGGGAGGGTCGAGCAGTGAACTTTATTTAAAACTGTTTTCCCCAGAAACGCGTTTCGGCATTAAGATGCCTTTGTCAATCTGGAAACAAAGTGTTAGCTTTAAAAAATGCAAATTAATTCTCCATCCTCGTTAGTACGGAGTAAATACTCATCAAAGTTCATTTTTAAAGCAGACTGGCGTCCTGGTAGACGAAATTATCCCAGAATGCATGGTGAGTATTCTAGTGTCATTGTTGTGCAAATTCACGCTTCCACGCTGAAAGTTCTTTCATTTAAAATAACAGCATTCAGTTACAGTTCACCTCTTTCAGAGTTGCCGCTCTCCCTCCTCTCCACCGCCTTGAGGCAGTGCCCTGCTCCGTCGTCCTGTGGCCTTACTCTTTGGGGCAACTCTTTGGTTTGGATATATATATATATATATATATATATATATATATATATATATGCAACCAATAATAACACACTTGGCTAATGCAACTGTTAAATGCATGGATAATAAACACAAGCAGATGATAATAACTGGACATCCTGCAAGAAATCAGAAAGATATATATACACTAAATACATCAGATGATTACCTTGGATGTGCACTCAGACTCACTTACACATCACAAAGTCAATAGTCAAAGAAAACACCTCAGTTGATCATAGCCACTGGAAAATGAAGGTGCACACTGTCAGTCATGCATCACAATGACTGTTATAGCCACTGGAAACTGAAGTTGCACGCAAACAGCCACACATCACAATGGCAACAATCAGGAACAAATCACCTCACCGGTTGCAAACACTGCATCTTAGCCCACTCCAGACTGAGGGATTCACCGCCGGGGCTAAGAGCCTCAGTAAAGGTGGGTTCTGCTGTACCGAAGTAGATGCGTCCAACCCCATTTGGACTCCAAAACAATCCCGGTCTCTAAGTCAACAACCCTCAGCTTTATAGTCTCAAAACACACTAGAAGGTTCCGAGAAGCCTTCCCTTTGTGCCAAGGAAACTTACTGGAATTGGCCACTTTCCATGCAAGCACTCCGCAGGCAAAAGGAGTTACCACGTTCCTTCTGCATTCTCACATGTTCCAGCCTTTATCTTAACGAAGCTTACGAAAGTCTCCGGCGGTACATTCAATAATCTCCTCTCCAAAAACAAAGCAACCTTGAACGTGATTAACCCAAACAACTTGAGTAATCTGGGAGCCTGCCTGTGCACACAAAAAGCTCTAGCAAGCCGGAGTCAGGATTCAAGATGAGATGAGGGTATGTCAAAACCAATAGTAAGAACTTCAAAATACTTCCCAATGTACAACACAATGCACATTTTTGCACCACTGCCTATAGCATCACATACTTCATCTCTCAATGTACAACACAATGCACATTTGTGCACCACTGCACATAACACTGCACTTCGAGACCAAAAAGTACATTCCACACCTCTCTCTCTCATGCTTTCAAATGCACATCCCACACGTTCTGTTCTTGGCAAGCTGTTCTACTCTGTGACAGCTCTCACTTTAAAAATACGAGAGATACAAAAGAAATCTTCAAGGGAAAAGGTACGTTCAGGCTAGGGTAAAATAAAACACCTACAGTCAATTCAAATTATGGTAGTCAAAGGTCATCACACGGGGTTTCAGACCATAGGAGTGCCTCTAGCACTACAGGGAGTGTACCTGCTATATCTGCCCAACCCCAGTTTTTTCCGGACACCTGTCCAGTTTCGAAATTCAGTGATCAGAGTCTTAAATCGAGTTCTTTTAAAGTAGCTCAACTCAAAAAACTTCAACAGACAGCCCTTAGCGGCTGCCCCAATCAGAAGCTTGTAAATTGTGGGCACATAGTCTGGCATATTTCCCTCAGTTGCTTTATTATTTAATAAAGGGCCCTAATAGTGCAATGCTGCAGCTAGGCAGTATAACTTAAAATTGGGGAGCCCCCAGCCCCCCCATCTCTAGGTAAGCACAGGAATGCATTAGTCTTCCCGTAGGCCCAAATGAATCTAACCACCAATCTCTCAATTAATTTAAACCAGTCATTATGAACCTCCAGAGGAACAGTGCGAAATACATACAATAACTTTGGCAAAAACATCATTTTTACAAGGTTGCATCTCCCCATTATTTAGAGTTTCAGATTATCCCATCGACTGAAATCCTTCTTAGTTTTTTCCAGTATAGGGATTACATTTAAATCAACTATACATTCCACTCTTGTTGTGATACTAACTCCCAGATATGTAGCTTCATCAGCAATCCTGCTATCGGAGGCGGACGTGCGTTTATTTATCAATACCTGGGTTTTGGCTCTGTTTAACAAAAACACTGACTCCCAAATTCTTCCGCTATCCTTTCCACAGAACAGAGAGCCCTGTCTGGGTCACTGGAGATTATTGCCACGTCATCGGTATAGGCCAGAATTCTAGTATCCCAGCCCTGCAGACTGACGGGAAGGATATCCAGAGAGGGTTCCAACCTCCTGAGAGGGGGATCAATGTATAATGCAAATAGCGGAGGGGAGGAGGGGCAACCCTGCCTTGTTCTCCTCTTAATCAAAAAAGGCTCTGACTCACCTCCCATTATTTGTAAACAAACAATAGGGTTGAGATACTTAGCCCGGGTTGCGTTAATAAAAGTTTCCCCCCAGGGCTATTAGCCTCCATAACCAGCCAGAGGTAATCCCACAACATCCTGTCAAAAGCCTTCTCTGCGTCGAGCAGGGCGACCCCCATGTGTTTCGCAAGGACCTCGGTAGCGTCAAACAATGAAATTACTCGCCACACGTGGTCCGCAGTCCCTCTCCCCGGATTAAACCCATACTGCCAGGCTGACACTAGTCGCTGCATTACGCTGCCTAACTGACTTGCAAACATTTTTGAGTACAGCTTAACATCACTATTTAGTAATGTAATTGGCCTATAAGAGCCCAGAGCTGTAGGGTCCTTATCTTTTTTTTTTAAAATAACTACATTAGCAGTACCGCAGTAACCTGGGGGAGTGCCCCATCTCTAACTTCCTTAAACAGCCCCAGCATCTCCTGATGAATTTCTCCCAAAAAACCTTGTAGAACTCCAGAGGGATGGAGTCTGTTCCTGCAGCCTTTCCAGACGGGAGAGCCTGAAGTGCTGTCTGAAACTCTTCTGATGAAATATCTGCCCCTAATAGGGATCTCTCCTCCTGAGTAATTTTACCGCGGGCACCTGAGTCCACATGTGCCTCTGAGACCCGAGGACACCCTGTGGGAAAGAGTTTATAAATATCAGAGTAGAATTCCCTAAATGCCTCTATGACCTCAGCGGGATCTGTTACCATCCTGCCTTGCATGTTCCTTATCTGGCTAATACGCCCTGCGGCTTGCTGTTGCCTTGCCCTAACTGCGAGGAGACGCCCCACGTGTTCGCTATATTCGTGGCATTCCTGATTTTTGGCCCGGAACTTCCCAGCGATTTTCTCAGCAGTAGATTCATTCAGGCGTGCCTTGGTTATAGCCATCAAATTCAGCACTGGGATCAGATCTCTCCCCATCGCCACCGCACTGATCAATTCTGCTTCCAGGAAACTAAGTTTTTGATATAGTTCTTTAATCTGTCCCTGGCCCCGCTTTTGTTTAGCTATACTAAACCTCAGTGTTTCCCCTCTTACAACGGCATTAAAGGCATCCCAGACCATTTCAGGAGAGGAGCTACCCTTATTAGTATTAAAATATCCCAGGATCCAGCCCTTCATATGGTTTACATATTCTAGGTCCGATAGAAGAGCCCTCTCAAAAGTCCATTTTTCCACCACCCTTCTTAGTCCATCCAGAGGGAGTTCATATACAATTGGATTGTGATCAGACATTGCTCTAGGAAAGAGTTCAACCTGGGCCCCCTCAACCAAAACCGGTGAAACAAAAAAATAATCCAGCCTGGCAAGCTTACCATGGGGGGGCTGAATAATAAGTTTATCCAGGCTCGGGAGCTTTCAGACTGGGCCAGAGATCGATTAAGCCAATATCCCTCAAAATGTTCTTAAAAGATCTAGATGTTTGCGGTTTGATCCCAGCACCAGAAGCTTTGCTATCTCCAGGACCCCCTATAGACCCATTTAGATTTAATTCCCCACACACTATATATGGAGCAGGCCAAGAAGGTAGTTCAATTGCTAAAAAATTAAGTAGGCCAGGGTCGTCTAAGACTGGGGCGTAAATTGAGCACAGTGTAAAGGAGCAGTTGCCAGCTTTACACTCCATTATTGCTCATCTGCCGTGCTTGTCTGCCGCCTTTCGACCAGGTGTGACAGTATTTCCTTTGTCTAGGATAGCAACCCCCTTAGTCCTGGTATCCTGGGTTGTATAGCATGCTACCTTCAGCCCTAAAGAGTTCAATATAGCACTATCACTCCAGGCAATGTGGGTCTCCTGTAGGCAATACACATCTGCTCCTAAAAATTTGAGGTCTTCTTAAACCCATCTTCTTTTAGATCTATCGTTTAGCCTGCAAATGTTGATAGTAGCAATACGGAGCTTAGCCGTCCCCCTCAAATATTGCTCTGACCAACAGCATTGCCCACCAAGGATTAACGGGTCCCAGGCAAAGTAAATATTACTCTGGCCGCTTTTACGTTTACACCGCACCCTATCCTTTTGTACAGCAATCAATCAATCAATCATGTCACTTATAAAGCGCACTACATACCCGCGAGGGTCTCAAGGCGCTGGGGGAAGAGGGGGGTGGTGCTGCTACTGATCGAAGAGCCAGGTCTTGAGGAGTCTTCTGAAGGCCAGTAGGTCTTGGGTCTGTCGGAGGTTGGTGGGGAGGGTGTTCCAGGTCTTGGCGGCGAGGTGGGAGAAGGATCTGCCGCCGGCGGTCGTTTTCCGGATGCGGGGGACTGTGGCGAGGGCGAGGCTGGTCGAGCGGAGCTGGCGGGTGGGGGTGTAGAAGCTGAGTCGTCTGTTGAGGTAGGCTGGTCCGGAGTTGTGGAGTGCTTTGTGTGCGTGGGTGAGGAGCTTGAAGGTTATCCTCTTGTTGACAGGGAGCCAGTGCAGGTCTCTCAGGTGGGGTGTGATGTGGCTGCGTCGGGGGATGTCGAGGATAAGACGTGCAGAGGCGTTCTGGATGCGTTGCAGCCGTCTCAGGAGCTTAGCCGTCGTTCCTGCGTAGAGGGCGTTTCCGTAGTCCAGCCTGCTGGTGACGAGGGCCTGGGTGACTGTTTTTCTTGTTTCGGTGGGGATCCACTTGAAGATCCTGCGGAGCATTCGGAGGATGTTGAAGCAGGATGAGGAAACGGCGTTGACCTGCTTACTCATGGAGAGGGTGGGGTCGAGGATGACCCCTAGGTTGCGTACGTGGTCGGTGGGTGGCGGGGCTGTTCCCAGTGATGTTGGCCACCAGGAGTCGTCCCAGGCTGAAGGGTTGGAACCAAGGATGAGGACCTCCGTCTTGTCCGAGTTCAGCTTCAGGCGGCTGGTCCTCATCCATTCGGCGACGGCCTTCATTCCTTCGTGGAGGTGGGCTTTGGCGGTGTGAGGGTCTTTGGTGAGGGAGAGGATCAGCTGGGTGTCGTCGGCGTAGGAGATGATGTTGAGGTTGTGCTGTCGGGCGACGTGGGCGAGGGGTGCCATGTAGATGTTGAACAGCGTTGGGCTGAGGGAGGAGCCTTGGGGTACGCCGCAGATGATCTTGGTGGCCTTGGATCGGAAGGGGCGAGGCGGACGCTTTGTGTTCTGCCTGAAAGGAAGGATGTGGTCCAGTCCAGGGCCTTCTCTTGGATCCCGGCGTCGTGAAGGCGTGTTCGTAGTGTGTGTAGGCGGCTGATAGGTCCAGGAGGATGAGGGCTGCTGTTTCTCCGTTGTCTAGCAGGGTCCTGATGTCATCGGTGGCGGCGATGAGGGCGGTTTCGGTGCTGTGGTTGCTGCGGAAGCCGGACTGGGAAGGGTCCAGGATGTTGTTCTCCTCGAGGTAGCGGGTCAGTTGTTTGTTGACGATTTTCTCTGTGACCTTCGCGGGGAACGGGAGCAGAGAGATGGGTCGGAAGTTCTTGAGGTCCTTGGGGTCTGCCTTGGGTTTCTTGAGTAAGGCGGTGATCTCGGCGTGCTTCCAGCTTTCCGGGAAGGTTGCTGTCTCGAAGGAGATGTTGATTATTTTCCGGAGATGGGGCGCGATGGCTGTACTGGCTTTGTTGAAGATGTGGTGAGGGCACGGGTCTAGCGGTGAACCGGAGTGGATGGTGTTCATGATCTCGCTGGTGTCCTCGTCGTTGATGTTGGTCCAGGAGAGCAGGCGGTTGGTGGTTGTGGGGCAGTGGTCTCGGTGGTTGCCGGGGCGGTCGTGGTGTTGAAGCTGAATACAGCAGAATAAACAATCAAACTTAGAAAACCTTGCTGCAATTTAAGTCCCAAATCAACCATCACCCTGTACCACATGCCAGCCCCCATGCCAGCCCCTCCCCATCCTGTGTCCCCCCACCTCCTCACCACTGAAAGCAGCCAGACCACTCAGGTCTGTGTGATGGAGACTGGTGTCGGACACCGCGAGCTCCTCCCCTCCCCCACAACACCCATGCACCAGTGTGATAACGTCAAAGAAAAACCATAAAAAGAAAAAAACGGGAGAGCCACTGACCCCTCTTCTCCACAACATACCCCCCCTACTCCAGTACAAATGCCCCTGTAATACACATTACCAAACAATACAAAAGAGAGACCCCTTGTATTAAGCGTAGAGCAGTGCTTCATAGGAAGAACCCCAATAAGCTACACATTACTTCTATCTGCCAAAGCCTGACCGGGATAGTCTCTGGCTTGTATTTCGGAGATGAAGAATTTTATAGTCCCTCTAACGATTGTTTTCAATCTGGCCGGTGTCAGCTAAAAGGCTACAAAGCCAGCATCTTGATAAGGCTTGTTAACCTACCGCAGGTGCCGCCTGCGCTCTACCGTTATATGGCAGAAGTCAGGGCGCACGAAAAAGGAGGATTCTCGGTATTTCCGTCTTGCCTCAGGGCGGGCCTTCTCAAAAATGGCTTGACGAAGCAGGAAATTACCCAAAAAAACTACAATAGCCCTCGGCTGCCTTTGATCTCTACTGGCCTGGGCAGACTTGTAGCGGACTATCGGAAACCAGTGGACCCTTTGGACTTCTAACTCCCAGTTCTATCCTGAAAGTTCGGGAAAGGCATCCCTAAGAAGGTCCAGCATAAAGGATCGGATGTCGTCCCCTCCCAGGCCTTCTTCAATCCTGAGAAAGTGAATATTATTCCTTCTCTGGTGATTTTCCAAGTCCTCTAGCTTCCTCAGGACATCAGTCAGTTGGGCATCATGCGTCTTAGCCTGCTCTTTCACAGTTGCCAACTCGGTCTACACAACAGTGGTCCTTTCCTCTATGCAGTTAAGCCGCTCGCTGATCTCGGAACAAGCCTTCCTGACCTTCCGGACTGCACCTTCCAGCTTTTTGTAGCCTGCCTGACTTTTTTACCATCCGCACGAGTCTCAGCGTGGTGCTCTTTAATCAACTCCAGGACCAAGCCCAGAGCGGGATATAAGGCCGCTACCCCCACAGCCTGCGATGCAGAAAGAGCCGCCTCGATCGGAGCGGGCGCGGTCTCTGACATCCCAAGTATTTTTGTATGGGAGTAGTCCCATTTCAGCCTGCTACCGATGGTGCGCTTCTCTCTGCTCTTTCGGGAGTCTGTGTTATCCTTGGAGCTCTTCCGGTGCTTTTGGCGTTTAGGGCTGTCTCAGGCGCTTCAAGTATGCTGGAGCCCGATGTTGAAGAACTGCCCTCGGCCTCAATGAGACAAGAATTGGAGTCTTCTGAGCCAGAGCCATCTGTGAGTGAGAAAAATGTATCAGCCCCATTAGATGTGAGGTCCGCCACCGCCAAACCACTATTCTCTGTATTGTGATCTGGACCATTCCTGGCTCCTCCCGGAGTAACAGATCGAGGAGCATACATAGCCCTGCACTCTTTGCCTGGGGTCCCCTCAATAGTCTCTCTGGGGTTGCTAGCCACCTCTCCCTGTTCGCCTATCGCCCTTTGTGAAGGCCTCCCTGATTCCCATGAAAAAGATCCCCCATCATCTGCCACTTCAGTCCCTTCGGGTAGTACCAAAGGTCCCCCAGACAGGTCATCAGCTACAGGGTCAGCGCTCCGTCCCATCTTATCGATTTCCAGCTCCTTAGCAATTTCCTGGGGGGGGGTCGATCCCCCACTGCGTCCTTAATCCTGAAGAATTCAATGATTGCTGGCTGAGGTGGGAAATGGGTATTTTTGCTGGGGCCAGAAACCCCCTCCTCGGGAGCCCCGGCTTTTTGGCCAAAACCAGAGAGCGGTCTGACAGATTCCTCCTCCTCCTCCCTGCACCCCTACTCTCCAGCCAATTTTTTGCAGTGCGAGAGTCAATCGGCTTACCTGCACTCTCCCCGGTGTGGACTGGGGGAGACTCCTGTCTTGACCCCGGTGCTGAAGAAGACAGTGTGTCTCCCTTCTCTTTAAGATGCTTGCCAGACTTGGGGTCCATGATGTACAGCACACGGAGCACGGCGGAATCTGGTCCAGAGGAAGAGTCTAAGGCTGACCCGGAGACTCTTCTGGCGAGGCCCGCCCATCTACTCTGAGTGCTACAGCACGACTGGGTCAGCCGTTACAAAAGCGCCGTCAGTATTCCAACACACCCCCTCAAGGCATCCGCAGTGCAGGGAACTCCCGGCTCAATCACCATGCCGCGCCGAGTGTTACAACTGGCGCCAAGCTGGTCCAGGCGAAAACACCGCGCTGGAAGGAGCCTGGTGCTACGATGCGGTACGGTAACAGGTACAGTAAGAAGGCAGGGGGGTAGAGGGAGCTGGAGGTGGGAGCTCGGCCGCGGTGCACCTACGCAGTCGGCATCTTGCTTCTCCTCTCCAGACAAAGAAAGACTTATTCCATTCATCAATACCATATAAGAAAAAAGTGAGGGCCTAAATATACTAACAAAATAATGGTATGTGTTAGTCCCAAAACAAAGATCACTCCATATATTGATGAATGTGATAGATACATTAGAGAAACTCATATTACTTAAAAGCACAGCACAATAGGATATGTCTATTATTCCACCGACTCCAACTCCAATATTTACCATATACTCTGTTATTCATATCCCATCCAGGTTTTTGTAGTTATCCATATGTCACTTAGTGATATCAATATTATTTCAGCACAGTCTCAGTAGAATGTCCATCATCTAATAAATGTCAACGCAGCAATCATAAATATAAAGTGGAATGAAATAGAACAAATCCCCAACCGTAAAGAAATAAAATTACTTATAAAATACTCATATACTGATCAGTAACATGGCCACTATGTACTACATATTGACCCTACCATCATAAATATACAATGAAAAGGGTAAATGTTTTGAGAAATGCCTATACTCAAATCATAATCTTGTGAATTATCAACAAATATAATATGTGACAACTCGAATTTACATTATATTGTTAGCACCAAAGCATATTTGGTATCATACGATTGAATCACAACCAAAGTCATTTATTTAAAACAGACTCCATTGATTTCCCACTTTTCCCTCCATAGCGCTTTCTCTCATTATCACCATAATGGTGTGCCAAACTACAACAATGGTATTAACCATGTTATCACAAGTTGACCACAGCTCACTATCATAAGAATGCCAATATATCCTTCAAGCTGAGACCTAGCCACTATAACAATTGCTATCCAGAACATCACAAACTGCCATAGTTCTAATTGCACTCACACGATCTGTACACTACAGAAATCATAACGCACCCAGAAAAAGCACTTCATACAGCATCCCACCATTCTTATTACACTCACGGCGTAAATACACAAATCGAAAACAACCCACCCAAAGGAAAGGCAAACCATACACACACAGGCACACGCAGCATATAATATATGTACATACCCATGCTCGGCATGCCAGTTCCACATCTCCATTGAAAACCATTATTTAAAAAACGCTGGCCAATCAAATGATGGCAATGCTCCAGTAGTTAAGGACACATTTTATCGTCCTCAGAAACAGAGACCATCTAAAGAGTGGACACATGCAAGCAAGACTAAAGGTTCCAAATTCATATTGAAAAATTACAAACCGCTACTGCAAACCTCAAGAAATGACATCAGTGTCATTCTACTCAGCACAATTTCGACCAAATTTCGGCATTAATCCAATACCCAAATGCACGTAATGTTAATCTCATTACAGGCGCCATTTTAAAATAGTTAGCACATGTCACCAACGCCAATACAAATATATTCTAATGGCAACCTATTGCAATATGCAGCCATTCCTAAAAAGGTTCCCAAAGTTCATATTGAGATATGCCAAAACGCTACTACAAACCTCAATTAATAACCGCAGTGTCATTCTACTAGGCAAAGTCTCAACCAAATTTTGGTACCAGTCAAATAGCCAAATGTATGTGATGGTAAGTGTTATAATAAGAAGCAAAGCCCATGTAACAATGCATAGGTTTATTCTCACACCATCAGCTCTTCAGTCAGAGCAACTGTCAGAGTCTCAGTGTTAACAGAACACTCAGCACTAGAACAATAAGGCAGGTTCCAGAGGAAGGGGATGAGGGAGGGGAACAAAGAAGGAGTGGGAAATGTTGCACATTGGTACAACCCAAACAAGTATTCAGGTAATTACAACATATCTCCTTATCAACAATATGAAGAGAATGAGACTATATACAAATGACAATAAAAACAGTTAAAATACATGTATAATAAATACTATTTAGGTGTCCTGTGTCCTTAAACTCTGAAAAAGGTACACATCATACAAATGCGTAAACAGACATGTTCTGTAGGATCTCAAGTATATATTAATACATTTTGAAATCTTTATGCCATTCTGGCAACTTCCTTTCCTTTTTTGTTTTGAATGTTTGCTGATGATTGTTGGTTGTGTTATCCTGTATTAAGCCAGGCCGAGTAGAGTTGGAATTGTGTGACACCATCCTAAATTTGGAGATTCTTTCCATTCCCCTGGTTAGGCCATTTTCTAAGGTGCCCACATTCTTACCTACCCATGTTATTTTCAAAGGTTTCAAGACCTGACTACACTCCTTCATTCTGTTTCCTGGTAATTTGATTTTCACCCAATCTCCCTTCCTGAAATTGGGGATCGTGGTACCATCTTTCTCATCATATCTCCTTTTATATTTGTTTTGATGACTTTGGATTCTATCCATAACCTGTTCCCTGGAGATCAAAACTTGTTTTTATTTTCTAAGCCAATTAGCAGATAGTTTGGTTTTAGATTGTTTCCTTTTAAGAGAATTAAACGGTGATACACCTGTGACTGTGTTAGGGGTGGCGCGATATATTCATATATTTTCTTAAAGAGCATTAGCAATGGGAGCATGGTTTACGTCTGCTCTTTGCATGCATTCTTTAACCATGCAATTCATTCATTCAACCATACCATTTGATCTGAGATAGTAAAGGACTGTTTTCATATGTTTTATGGATAATTTCTCTAAAACTTATTGCATTTGGTGTGACGTGAATTGTACACCATTGTCTGTTATAAGAACATCTTGGATCCCTTCATCCCAAAAAACATCTTTCAAAAACGTTATTAATATACCAGTGGTGATTTGATAAACACACTTGGTTACCACCCATCGTGTATGGTAGCCAATTAGTACGAGTATGAATTGTTCATTGAGCTATTTGTAGTTAAGTGGCCCAATTATATCAAGTGCAATTTGGGACCATGGCTTGCTAGGAATTTCAACAGGAGAGAGGGGGGTTTACTTAGATCTTTCACTGTTAGCACAGTCTCTACAATATTTGATTAAATCTCCCACCATAGCATCCATCTGAGGCCACCAATAGTCATTTACAATCTTGTTCTTAGTCAGGCTGCGTCCTAAGAGTCCTTAGTGGGCCAACTGACTTATTTTCTCTCTCATAGTAAGGGAAGGTATCATTTTATCTCCTCTAAAAATGCATTATTATCACACCAGCTCTTCAATCAGAGCAACTGTCAAGAGTCTCAGCGTTAACAGAACACTCCGCACTAGAACAATAAGGAAGGTTCCAAAGGAAGGGGAAGAGGGAGGGGAACAAAGAAGGAGTGGGAAATGTTGCATATTGGTAAAACTCAAACAAGTATTCAGGTAATTACAACACTAACCTCATTGCTGGTGCCATTTTGTAATGGTTATATAAAACAGTGATGGATAAAATGCTTGAGTTTATCTCAGCCATTGGTAATCACTCGGGCCGCATCCCAGTGTGTCGTTATTTTGCAAACCATGCCATCTCAGTTTGAACCCAGCTATATGCAAATCAGTCTTGACCATGCTCCAATAGGAACAGTCTAGCCCGAGCTGCCAAGCCAGGTCCTCTCTGAACCGAAACACAAACAAGGCAGGACCGTTTTTGCACTAGTTATGGGCTCATAATTCGTCCTGTGCACACTGTCACTGTAACCAAGCTTTACCCAGGTGATGAGCCCATAACTAGGGCCAAACTGTTTCTGGGTTGCCTCTGTTCTGATCCTGGTTGCTTGTGTTCCTGTTCAGGGAGGACCTGGCTGATTTGCATATAGATGGGTCCAAACTGAGGTGACATGGTGTGCAAAATAACGATGGGTCGAGGTGCAGCCTGAGTAATTATCAATGGCTGAGATTAGTTAAAGCATTCCATCCATCACTTTTTTGTATACTTTAGTGTGACGCCCTAAGTGGGATGGGTATGCCCAGACATGGGTCCCGTGCACACTGTGTCACTGGAATCAAGCTGTACCCGGCTGATGAGCCCATAACTAGGTTGAAACAGGTGCTGGGTTGCTTGTGATTCAGTTCAGGAAGGACGTTTGGGCTGGACTGTACCGAATGGAGCAGGGTTGAGGCTGATTTGCATATAGCTGTGTACAAACTGAGGTGACATGGTGTGCAAAATATCGATGGATTGGGATGCGGCCTGAGTAACTACCATTGGCTGAGATTATTTTAAATATTCCTTCTATCACTTTTTTGTATACTTTTTTTGGAATGGTTAGCATCTGTCACCACAAACAATACAAACGTGCTCTAATGTATTAAAGAAATCCGAAATGTAACCAATATATGAAATCACATATGTAAAGATGCTGTGCTGACCTAGTTACCACATAGTGCGATGTTATATAGCTCTGATCATCGATATATTATTAAAGACTTTCACGAAATGACTATTTCAATACATGACGGCACAGTCTATATTGAACAAATAGCAAGTTCAGACCTCAATTCATGACATTCATGCCATTTTACTCGGCAAGCCTCAGCCAAACATCGACAGTGATCCTATATCCAAAGACATATGATGGTATTCTCAATGTGGTGCACCAGTTTACAATAAACTGCAACATAACCAAAACGAAATAAGGCGTATTGTAATATTGCCCAAAATATTGCTTCAAACATGGCAACCTATTGCCCAAATCCATTGGTCACATAATACACTTATATATAATACTGCCCATCAATCCATTGTTGAAGAACTTCCGCGGGATAACAGTACTTTGATGATCGCGACAGAATTTATGTTAAACAACTCACAGATTATTAACGCAAATCACAATTTACATCACCAGTGCCTTTCTATTAGGCTAACCCTGGAGTTTCTATCCTTCTTAGTTCTCACTGTTTACCCGTTTGATGCGGTCGCAGTTCTTTTTCCTTAGGAGCTTACTTGGTCTCATCACTACCTTATCTCTTCCTAGATCACGTGAGCCGTAGGTACGACCCGCTCAGTCCGCACCTTCCCCACCCTCGCATTGCTGGGCATCTGTGAAATCCACACAATTGGCCAGACCATACACTCCACTCCTTGTGGTGCCAGTTGCTCTGTCACTGGATATGCGCACAGCTATAATTCTTAGATTCCCTATACCTTGGACTTATTACTCCCAGTAAAGAAAGTCCTTTTCACTTGTGGGCCACCCAGTGGCTCTATGATAGTGTTAGCCCGGCCACCGCCAAGCGTCATTCCAAAGCACCTGCGCATGTCTGACGCTGCAGATATCTTCCTGCCAATTCTCCTCTTTATACGACCGCTCACGAAGCCAGTAATGAAGCTGTGAAATGTCCTCGCTCTGCTTTTTACCCAGAACTAGTCTTGTTCATCGCTGTGAAATACGATTATAGTCTGTAGTTACAGTGATGTATACGTTGGAAAGATAATCGTAAAGCTAATCGAGCGTAAGAAGTGATGAAAGCCCATTCATTCAAGAAAATATAATGAACGCGTATCTTTTTGAATTTTGAGCATCAAGAAGAATAACATTCCGAACGTAATCGCCTGGAAGTTATAGGACCTTACATTCTAGACGTTTTATTCAAATAGGAAATTGCAGAGTACCTCCAATCATGATTTTATTTACATTTCATGCTTGCTTTTCCACTTCTTTCTATTGTGCTGTGATCCAATGCAAAATGTACTTCATTTTGGTTCTTCATTATTTCTATTGTTATTTCATAACTTAACAATCCCAATAACATGCTTTTTAGGTCTCGCCTGAGCCAGCGCGCATGCGCTGCTCTGCGAGGCTTTTAGTAAGGGCTTTTAAACTCTAAACACACGCTTGTGCTTTTTTTTTTAACACCCGCAATTGGCCTTTGCATGCGTCTTTCTAAGAAAGACAGCACGCAATTGGTCCAAGGCGGGTGCATGTCCCGCCTTCTCTGTCCCCTGGCCTAGGGTGCTCGGGAGCGAGCAGCAGCGCCATCTGTTTCCAATTATCGCGTAATTGGAAACAGATGGCAGTCAGCGCTGGTCGCGCTGGTTTACAAAAGTCCCCACATCATGTGGTGTGAGCATGTACAGTGCGCCAGCTCTTTCCAGTGCTTTGGGTTTTCTCTTCATAAACATTATTTAAAAACTGTAGTTAGGCAGTGGTCTTTGCGTAACATTTTTTTTAAACTATAGTTTTTACTTATTGTATACACTTTTTCTTCTCTGCCCATATTTATTTTGCACGCTCTTCCTGTTGCTCTGTTTAGCTGTAACCTTTCAGATTCTTTTCATGCTCTCGACCAATCCACAACTGTAAAGTTCTTTTACACAGGAATTGTTTGATCCCGTTTTTGCTTGTGACCGCACACGTGCTCTCGTTTGCGAGGGATTGTTTACAAAGGATTTTGTCTGCCCTCATACCACCTTTTTTCCTACCGATATATAAGGCTATCACTGTATTAGTATCGGTCCACCTGGTGACCATCGTGTCACTCCAGCGCTGACTGACTTTGTGGTGTCAGTCCACTGCAGAGCTATGTTTATTCGTTTTGCTGTGAGCCCACACCAGGGCTGTCGTGTGTTGCTGTCACCCCACTCCATGGCTCGGTGTCTTGTGTGTTAATATAAGCCCTTTCCGCGGCTGTATCTATGTACTGTTTAGTCAGTCCACACAGCTAATGCGTATTGAGTGTTGCTGTGAGCCCACCCTATGACCGTGTGGTGTTGGGAGCCCACTCCCGGACTGGGTGTGTTCTTTTGAGCACACACCAGGTCGGTGTGCATTGTTTTATCACCCCACACTGGGGTTGGCCTTGCGAGTTATCGGCCCTCTCTGGGTGCCATGTGGTTTTGTCAGCACTGTCTAAACACGCATGTCTGAAGTGATGGAACTTTAACCAAACCGGCAAATACAGAAATGTGACAACACCCGGAGAGAACAGCCCTGGAGATCGAATCACTTGAGCCGACTGAAGTCTCTGGCACACGAGCACTGCGCCAACAGGGTGTGAAATGGTTATTTCCAAACTAGGTGCAATTATCTTGTCCTTGCAAACACAGTGACTTTCCCTTGCTGGTCTGGGGTGCAACAGCATCACGTGACTGGTTTATTGTACTATAATTATAACCGCATCGGTAAAGAATGCGAATTATAAGACTGCAGTGAAATTAATAACACATTACTTTTTTTGCTTTAAAGGTCTGTCGGTAACCGGTATTGTTTTTGTCGTTTGGTGTGCACTACTGTAACCCTAGCAAGATGATTAACCAAGAAACTACGAGGGTTGTACCACTGAAGACCTGCTGAATGAATGAAAGATGTTCTGCCTTGACTTCATTTGTAATCGTATACACAGCATATATGCTCCAAACTAATAAAATGGGGAATCCTAATTTGCTTCTACCTGCAGCAAATCCCCGCCGTTGCTTGAGTTATAAAAGAGATGCAATAAGACCCTAACTACAGGGTCCTATTGCTCGTTTCGCATCTTTGGCCGACCCTATGGAACTCTATACCACCTAATATTAGGAAAATTCAGGATCACTTACAATTCCGGAAACAGCTGAAATCCGGGCTGTTCTCCATCTAGCCTACTGTTCTCTGTCTTACTGCTGCCATGTCTCTCCTGGGAATAGCACCGGAAGGCCCTTTGGGGGTATCCGCGCACTTTAGAAATCTTTATAAAATAACTTAACATAAGCACCCTAGAATTTTTTAGAAGAAACTTGAGAAAAAATATAGGTGATGTTAATCTGTGAGACTCCATGTTCTCACTGAGCCTTCAGGTTACCCCAAATGTCTCAAGGGTTCAAACTTTTGCAAATGCTTAAACCTTTCTGGGTAGCTCTGAAGTACATGCCTCCACCCTGCTCTTGCCATCAAATGCTTTCAAAACAGATCTCGTCAGCAAACCAAATATGCGAAAACATAATTCTCATATTTCTTGATATCTCCAACCTGGCTAATGGCAAATATGACGATTATCTGAAATTGAGTCCCAGATCTTCCTTTTGAAAGCGTTTCAAGAGGTGTCTGGCTAAAATGTATTGTAGAATTTTAGATGGCATTTGTTTCCCATGATGAGGCATTGAAGCACTTTTGCAACTAACAATACAAACTCTAGGCTCCAAGGAGTTATGTAGTGCCTGCTTGGAGTGTTGCTGTTAGTAATGTATGATGCAACATTATGAGAGTTGGTAAACTGATTAGTCGCATGTAATTTCTAGTCCTGATGAAAGTTAGTTGTTAATTGTTCTTTATGCTGATGCTTTAGTTATGTAATGGCGATGTTTCCATCTACTTTTACAGCCAATTATGAAGGAACAAAAGCTATTCAGTTGGTTCACACATTTCCAACAAAATGCATTAAAACGGTTCTGTCAGCATGTTCCATTGAGCTCTGCGTTCGGTGTAAAAAATACTTTTCAAGCCGATCACATTTATCAAAACATAAAGCCACTTTAAAACCCGGCTCTGCTTGGTCAGCTGTGCTTAGACAAATAATGGCAGATTCAGAACTAAATAAGTGGCTGGGGAAATAACACAGTGCCCTGATCAATGGGAAGTGCCACACGGCCGGCGCTGCTGTTCATGCAAATATTTATGAGCGAGGAGGAGATGTTAACCCCAAAATAGAAAAGTCTTTTTTATGTTACCGGCAAAACCTTTCACGATCACGTGCAGGGTGATTGTCACTGCAACAGTTTATCATCGGTTTTATTAGTATTATTGTTAGTAACTGCAATATTATTACTATCACATTATTGTCATCGATAGCAGTAGTATTGTCATTATTTTGTCATCATCTTTAGCGGTTTGTAATGCACTTGTGACAACACGTTTTTTTTTAGTTTTATATAGCAAAAACTCGACCCAAAGGTATCAGAGCGCTTTACATGAGCACCAGTTACCAGCAGAGGGGGGCGAGTATGCGGGAATGCATTCAGGGGCGGAGGTGTTTAATGTGTGGCATGAGAAGTGGACACAGTATCACTTTATTATAACTTTTCAACATGATGCACAGCAGCCACACTGCTCTACAACATAGCTTGAAGACATTGCATGCGTGGTAAAGGCATCTACGTGGAAAAGGCATGCTCTGGCTAAACACTTATAAAGTCCCAAAGGCGAGACCTATTGGCTATGCCAATGCTTGTTATGTGTTAGCTACTCGGTGAGTAGAGTTACTTTTAGGGGGCCCATGGACCCGGACATTCAGTCATCAATCCTCGTATTACAGGGTGAATACAGTTCAGGATATGCAGAGGGTCAATCGCAAGAGCAGTTTGTGGCAGTGTCTCCTAGAGGCTCCTCTCCTCTTCCTCTTTTGCTGAGTCTGCAGTAGCTTTGCCAGGCCCCCCCCCCCCATATTTTCTAAAGTTTCTGAAGTATCCCCGCTGGTCGGATGCGTGCTTGAATTGTCACCTCCATTGCATGCATCAGTGACACCCTCCAGTCCACCAGGGTGCCCAGGTGTAGCTCTCAATGTTCCCGAGCCTGCACAGGCATTTCCGGTGCATTATTGATGAGTTTTCTATATACTAGGGAAACTGCCCCCTTATGTGGAGCCTCAGAAGGCACTCTTGTCTTTCCCTGGGTTCCAGTTGAGGAGCTTTTTCTCACTAGGCGCAATGGGTCTTGCTGATACTCTTCATGGCAACAAAATGACACCAATCCCAAAGGTCAGAAATTGCTACACGTTTGTATTCGGATATTACCAAGCACCTTTGTGTTTGTTTGTTTTTTGGACACATTTCTATTTTATTTTTTGACAGTACAGTCAACATGTGGTAGGCCAAACAGTACAATATGCAGTAATTAGTTACGCATCATGGTACAGGTATTAGAGCACAGCTTTCCAAACTTTTGATGTTGGTGACACACTTTCTAGACATGCATCATTTCGCGACACGGTAAAGCAGTTTAGCGAGTGAGCCCGAACCACCTAAGGGGGATTCGGGGGGGTTCTCCCCCCGGGAAAATTTTGAAAAAAAAGTGGGCAAATGGTGCATTTTCAAGCAAATTTTAGAAAGCAGGAAGGTTAATAAAGCAATTGTGAATCTGTTCTAACAAAGACAGTGACTGGCAAAACTGGGTGGTAATCAGTTTTTCACTTATTTTCTTTCGCCTCTTGTTTTGGTATCTTTTGTCTCCTGATTTATTTCTTGCTTTATTTATTTCATTTCCAGGGTGAGAAAGTTTTTCATTGGAGTTTGAGAATGCCCACAAATGTACGAGCTTTGGGCATTCCCAAATTTAAAAGGCTAACCATGGCTTGAGTTTTAGGCTGGAAATGCATGTTTATGATACCTTTGTGATTTGACCCCCCCCTAATCAATAAATCTGTCAAATGCATCTTCTTTCAAGTTTTTCTAGTAGTAACTGGAATGGGAGTTAAGGGTTGGCTTTGTACAGGCGGATTAGGACACAAGGACAAGGTGAAGGTAGGACCGTACCTCATTGCTCAACACTGCAGCCACATACTTGTATATTTCCACTGGCCCTAACCTTTGTACATTTTTTTTTATTAACAATTATTCATGAAAGTTTAACACAACCTCAAAATTATTATCTGCACCTTGAGGACAGTATCATAAACAATAGCTCCCATAACGCAAAGCTGTATTTTTTTTAATTCTACACCTTTAACTTAAAATCTTAAATCTTGTTCTCTTCATTTTGCTGTAGGCAACCAAAGGGCATAGTGCAGTATTTCACTACCGATTTTCAGTAAGGCTCTCATACAGATTCGCACACACTTACTTCAACCCTCACAGCCCAACTCGTTCACTCTTACTTCAACCCTCACGTCACTCTTTTACTAATCAAAGGGGACTCGCTCCACAGCTAAAGGAGTTAATAACGGACTTGCATTTTCTTGAGAGATTGTTATTGAATGTGTCAGCATGTACTTGTCAGTTAGTGGGATCTTGGGTTACACAACGATCTCAAATTACTGTGGGAAACTACTTATTTGGAACATTACTGCAAGTTTTGGTTGAGATGATTTGTGTTTCCGTGTCTGTTAGGTGAGTGGTTATCGGGTGTGACCAGCTTTCCTTTCTTCTGCGTTCGTTGTTGGGGGGGGGGGCGGGGTTGAGCCCGAGGGTTACCCCCTAGCCGAACAAAGTGCAGGGCAAATCAAAGCTAGTTCCCCCCTCCCTGTTTTTCTTTATTTACACAAAGTCCACCAATAGGATACTTCTCCACACAACTGGAGTGAACTAGCTTTGATTTGCCCTGCACTTTGTTCGGCTCGCATCCTGATGCAAATGAAATGCATAAGCACAGCAAAGAGAACAAACGAGTGCCTGCAATCACCCATCTCACTAGCGGTATCCACACGGACTTTCGTAGCAGCTGCGAGACGAACAAATGCCGAAGGAGACAACAACTAGCAAGTGGACCTAATGGAAAACAGCGTGGAGGGAGCCCACCTGCACCGCATCAGAGACGTGGGGGAGCTGATCAAAACCCCGGGGTTAGAGGTCTGTTTAGAGCATTTCTGGTGCGATTGCGCCGCCAAGAGGAAGGACGAGCCACATGCTCAGCTGATGCGTGAGCTGGTAATTAAACTGCGGCTGCACTTCTTTCTGATAGCCTTCGCTCGCAGTGCACACCTTGAGGAAACAAAGAAAACAAAGAGTACGGTTTTTCTGCTGCTGCTGCTTTCCTCGGGAGAAAGTGTCTCTCATACTCGTTGAAATGTCACTCATCATAACCCTGAAATTATGAAAACGTCACACATGGCAATCTGAAACCTTGGCAGCTATGCATAATCGCGCGACACACCCACACATGGCAGGCGACACAGTACTGTGTCCCGACACAGAGTTTGGAAAGCTCTGTATTAGAGGATAACATTTGGCATAATAAAAAGTGGCAATGCAGACAATGTGATCCAATAATCACTGCCGGCCTACCCATTTAATACAAATGTTACCCCCACCCTTATCCCCCACATACCTCCCCATCTCCGCCCATGCCTATGAGTCCTCATCTAGGGTTGCCTTCCCACTCAGCAATGTTAGAAAGGCTCTGGATGTAAGATGCCCCACATGTTCCACTGTGCGGAGAAGCTAAGGAGAGTTAATCTTGTTCCGCTGCTGGTTCATCCACAGTTAGAGGGGAGTGTACAGGGTTGTCTGGGGTAGGTTCTTTTAGACAGTCTACCAGGTGATCCCATGCTTTGCCTTTGTCTAGTTACCCCCCCTTGCTTCCTGGTATAGTACCGCACTTTTGTAACATACCCAACAAAGGAGTTCTTCCCTCCATTTGGCCAGACTTGGGCCTCTGTGCGCCTTCCAATGGATAATGATCTCTCGTTTTGCAAGGATCATGGCGAGATCCACAAACCTGGTGGTGGTCTTACTGTTATGTGGTTGTGGAAACCCCTCCAGTAGGCACTTACCAAGCACCTTTCATTGATGATACAACATTAGCTTCACAAGCTGCAACTGATCCCAGAAGAGCAGAGATTTCCTGCGCCCACTCAACTTGGGCATTCACCTTGATGCCTCAGGGACATGCTGGAGGCTTGGCAAAGGTGGCAGTGATGTGACCATTGAGTAGTCAGTCTCTTGAAGAAGAGAAGCCGAGGTTGTCCTTACACAGCAGAAAAAGTCATTTAGATGTATGTAATAAAACTGAAATACACACCTCAGTGCCGTAGGCATATCGAGTAGGCAGTGCCGTAGGCATTTCGAGGATGACGAAAGAGAGGGAAAGCCTCTCAAGTGCTGAACAATTGTTTATACTCAGATTGGCCTGTCTGCAAGACAATGAAGAGGAAGAGCTATCGATGGCCATTAAGGGCATGGAAAAGATAGAGAGGAGAAAGCCCCAATGGCATAAGAAAGTTGCGGGAGTAGAGCAACAGTTCAGTTAATCAAAACTAGATCATTTGACTGGAAGAGAGGGGGCTCGTTAGCACATTAAAATGATTGCCGAGACATGAAGTCCTGAAGAGTGACATTTCTAAGCTATACTAGTGGTATCTAGGGACAGGGACCACAGAGAGAGAGTACACTTGATCTTAAAGGCCGACAAGCGTTAGGGTTCACAGAAAGATTAAACTTAAAGTGGACAGCGTTTTTATTCTAAGGGACGAAGCGTCCATATCTTCCCACACCTCCGTCCTGAGACTATGGCAAGAGGGACAAAACTTAAGGTGGTGTAGAAATGTCACAGGATTTAGAAGTGCAAACCTCAATTTAGCAACCTGTCAAACTGAGCGTTCTACATGAAGGCATAACATGTATGTAAAACTCTGCTTAAGCCTTTCTTGTGAAAATTCATCAGGTGAGGACCCCATCCTGATTCAGTTACCTTCTTGGATATAGTTTGCTAACATAGGTTTTAGTATTGGACCGTCGGTTGGTATACAGTACACATTAAGGAATATTTAAGGGTTTGATATTTTTTATTTCCCGCTTTCCCTATTGTGCTTCAGAGTATAGCGGTTTGTTTTTAATAGTAAAATATGGGGGTTCTCACCTCTTTGCTCTAACTGTAAGTTATTTTTTTCTACCAGCTGTGCCCCCCTCTTCAAATGAGCTGAAATGTATTTTATTGTGGGATCAGAGTTAATGTTTGAAGTATTTTTGATACAAAGAAAAATTACATTTTGTTTTGTGTAAGATGAATCTATGATACCTTGCCTTTTATCGAAAGTCGTTAAACTGAAATAAAACAAAAAATCAATTATGGCGCTTTATAGGCAAAGCTGGGGGTAGTCAGCCTGTTGAAGTTCATCCGACATTGTGTTTCTGTTTTTCATCTCCATTTCTTCCTTACTTTTTTGTGAAATGATTACTTTTTCTTCCTTCTGCGTTTAATTTCCAGTTAATTGTGTTGGATCCTCCGGTGAGTAGTTGGTTGCAGCCAATTTATTCTAATTCTCTTGCTAGAGATAGTAGCTACTGAGATACACCTCTAGTGCTGTCGAGTTTCATGTGCAGTCTTAGAATAGGCTTGTACGCGTTGTTTTGGGCCTCGATTGGGAAAAATGTGCATGTTCAGTCAGTATCTATACCTCAGCAATGCACCTGATAGAATCACATTCTCCTCCACAGGTAGAAGAAAGTGAGAACGAGTGGTCGGTTCCACACTGCTTTACCATCTATTCTGTTAAAAAGACCATTGTGGTAGCAGCAAGGTAAGCCTACTGGGTGCACATTTAATGAAGAACAGCACTGGTGTTTAGGGCATGGGATTTGGTGAGCAGTTGGCATTTGGTGGGAAGGAATAGTCTGGTATGTGATTACAATTGTAGGTGTAATAAGGAATAAAGTGTGATTGGGTAATGTCCTCGAGTGACCTCTGCTCCCTCAGATTATGAATCTGAGGGATTCTCCTCGCCCATCCTCCGCACCTTCTTAAGGATTTTTGCAACCCCGTGCATGAACAAACTTTGAATTTATTTCGAAAACACTTATAATGCCAAACAACATTGAATTTTACATTAAACTTTGAGAAACGTGGCTTCCAAAGACCAGTCAGGAGTTTAAGCTGCCACATGTCGGCCAGTCAAACATTACTAAAAGAAAGCTTGAATAAGCATTGATAGAGCCATTTATGTTTGTGCCTGGATCAAGATGTTTTGTTGTTCTTGCAACAACATGATTTTACATAGCATCCTTAATTTAACTGCTGTGTTACTCCCATTGTAGACACAATAAGCGTGACTTAGTGAATCTTTAGTGGCCTAGTGTGTAATATTAAAATAAATATATGTATGCTGCAACAGTGAAAATGGAAGCACAGCAGCAAGGTTTTTAAACAATTTGTTGGCTGGAATCTGATAATTTTCTTCCTAATTCTCTTACCTTGTCTAGCCCTCGTCTCCTCTTTTTATGTTCACTCTTCTGTGGTTAGGCAGTGACATCCCACACTGCTGAGTAAGAGAAATGGGAATGGGCAAAAGACAGAAAATGGGCCGAGAGTTAAAGAGAATGGTATAGCGAAAGGGTGAAGGAAGTAAAGTAAAGGCTGGAAGGCAGTAGTGGTATACGTGAGCTACAGAGATGGGTGAGTGTGGTAGGGTGAGAGATAAGGTAAAGCAGTAAGGGTGAGGTAGCATAAAAGAAAGACAGATGTAGAAAGAGGAAGAAGCAGTGAGAAAAAAAGGTGGAGAAATAAGTCTGGCTTTAAAATGAGAAAGAGAGAGCTAGAGACATGGATAAGGAAAATAAGAAGCTGGGAGGATGGTGGGGGTCACCGATGATTGAGCTATAGACGAAGGTATAGAAGGACAGCTAGAGACTGGCAGAAAGATAGAGGTAGAGAGGCGCAGTAGTGAGAGAAGTATAGAGAGATGCTAGGTTCAGAGCAGTGAGGAGACGGGAGCAAAGTGAGCTGAAGTATAGAACGGCTTCTGTTAGAGAGGCAGAGAGAAAGGTAAAATGGTCAAGGGTTAAAGAAATATGAGATGTAGATAAAACATGCATGACCAGCAGTCAATTAAAAAAAGCTTTTTAATTCACAGTTATTATGGCAAGTATTTACTGTCGCAATCGCTTTATCAAGAGGCACCTTGGGAGGAGGGGCCCTGGCCATTTGCACACTTAGGCCATGTCTTAAAAAGTCTGTGGCCATCCTCTCCTTCCTTCGGCTCATGATATGAATCCCTTGCTGTGAGGCTTGACAGCCTCTTCTGACTCATTGCCTGCATAGACATCTATTAAGGGTACCCAGTGAAAACACATACTGCCCATGGTTTGCCTTTGTACCTATGACTCTGCCTTGTTACTCATGGTACAGAGGGCCGAGAAGGCAGCAATAGGGTCAGAAAGTAAACTGTGTTTCAAGAGCTGTTTAGATTGCTTTCTGCCCTTTCCACTCCTCCCATTCCCCTGGCACTCAGCTGCACATAGGAGGTTGTTGAGAGACTGAGGGTGAGACAAGATGTCGGACTTGTGATGTCATCAGAGAGTCAAAGGGTGTGCAAGTCCCTGTGAGTTGATATCCTCGTTTGAATTCTATGTATTGCTCAATGCCATGATCTGAGGATCTGTTCTGCTTTTTCTGTTTCATTGGGATATATCCGTGGATTCCATCTGTGCTCGCTCTCATTCGCGACCCTCATCCTGTCCTTTCCTTGTCTTGCAGTACACGTCTCGAGATGGCAAAGTGGATGGATGACCTCAATGTGGCTATTAGCCTGGCCAAGAAATCCACCGATAAAACTGAGCACTTCTTGGAATCCTCTTTGCTCAGTCACTCCAACCGTGAGTTTTAAATCTGCCACCCCCACCCCACCCATACACTCCAGGTACAGTGGCAACAACTTCGAGCCTCACATCTGCATCCCTTCAATAGTAACAGCGTAATGTATAGTAACTGAATAATCAGTTCTCTTGGTCTGGATTCTACAGCATTGTATGATTGACTCCTGTACCAGTGTCTAATATGTATGAGATTCTGTTGAAAGCGTTTAATAGGCACCGTGAGAAAAAGGAAAGAGGACAAGTGCATTTGAGCCACACTTTTGAGAAGAACACCAGAGGTAATCCACCCACTTCAATGTCTGTGAACAGTAGCCGTGGCAACCAGAGGACTGGCTAGAACGGTAAATGCAATTTCAGCCGAGGAAAGACCTCCATCTTGCAAGATATGATTCAAGGTGGCCACGGGCCCCTACTCTGTACCCACAAATGTCTGAACTCCTTGGGAGAACACTGCAATGAGAGCAGCTAAACAGAAGACCAAATGAACACTAGGTTCCCCAGTGCGACAAATCCTTGTGCCACCGCCTTCCACCTCTACTTTTTAATGAAAGAGTGTGCTCTGCAAGCCCCAGTGTTGTCCTTTTGTAGGTGCATGTACTTTCTCTCCCCCCTCCACTTTTGTTAGACAAATACATGGCCTGCAGCCACATCTTCTCGCCACCTTCCCATGACTTTAAACATAAAAGGTCTACCATACCCCTTGATGCTTCCTGTAAGGTATGGTGTACACGCAGTGTGATCATGTGGCAGGATAAGGGCTATTTTAGGTCACTCCTGCAAGCTGATGACACCGGTGTGGTCTGCTGCTATTCCCTGGCTTGAGTCCTGGAAGAATGATTTTTAGGAGACACATTACAGTGGCAGCAAAACCCTGGCACCACATATGCTTCCCTCGCTGCTGCACCGGTATAACGATCCTTGTGGGGTCAGTGTCAGACCCATTTTATTTATTTCACATTTTTATACAGCTTACCATTTGCAATTTACAAGGAAAAATAATGTTGTGGAGCAGAAAATGTCCTTAAAATAAAGGTGTTGAGAGGGGTTTGAATGGGTGTGTTGAATAGAAGTAAGGGTAGAGCATACGCCAGTGATATAATGAATGGATATGGGATGATGTAACACGTAGGTGTAGGGTGAGTCAGCACCAGAAACAGAAGAGGTTAATTATGGTTTTGAGGGGATTAGGCAAAAGGATACAACATGCGATATAGAGGCTAATCAGGCATGAGGCAGGGAAGGAAGAAGATAAAAGAGGAGAAAGGAGAGATAAAATAGAGGAAGTAAAATATACAGGATAGCACTTATATCAAGTAGAGCTTGAACAGGTGGATTTTTTTAAATGAATTATGGCAAGTCCATGTGTTGGTTTGTCTCATGGTTGCATTATAAGTTGTCACTCCTACTAGCTAACTTGACCAAGCTAACTCGACCCACCTCATAACAACCCAAGCACCAGTCTGACATCACTTAGACCAGCACCCAAGAGACGAGTCTGGTTCTTTTAGGCCTGTCTCCCGCCTATCATGCTGCCAGATGAGAGACTACCCTTTTTGTCCCTCACCACTCAAGCATTGTCCATTCCAAGGCATATCAGCAGCCCGACTGGGCCCACAACACTGCTGCATTGCAGCGGTTCGCCACATGCACCCACACTGCCCATTTTCTTATCTCCTACAATTTCTGCTAAGTTTGTTCTGTCTGTGACGTCGCCCCACATTGTTGTGCCTCACAACAGCTCTTCCTAACATTCTCCATGTGTGGCCTAGCAGCACCAAGCTCCTCACTCTCTTTGGCCACCTGCCCAGACCAACTGCCACCCACGTGGCCAGCCAGGTTTGTCACTCAACACTGATTGCGTTGATCTGCTCCCGCAGGACAACAGCCAGTACAGGTAGGCCCCCTCCCATCTGCTGGTCAACATCAGAGTGTCACATATGCTCCCTTGTGATTTTATGCTAACCCTGCTTGCTGCCACAACCACTAGCAAAGGGCTAGTCTCTGTCTCACGTTGCAATATCTGCTTATCCAGTATGATAGCAGTGTAAAGCTGGTCGACCTGCGCACCAGTCCTGCAAAGGCTACTGGAAGGGAGGTAACGGGCTCAGGTCTCAGAGCGAAACTCAAAGCAGACAGAATGCAACAATGGATGGTTTGCCTAGACTAGCAGCAGCCACCAACTGATGGAATGGCCTTTTGCCACCTTCATTGTGACAGCTCTTCTGCAGCTGACTGTTTTTGAACATAGTGACCTATCGGACGTGGTGTGCTGTCTATTTGGGCAAACGCAAGAATCACCTGGTAGCAGCATTTGTCTCAAAGCCAATGAAAAAAAGTATACTACTGCATTTCATGGGACCCGAAGCATACAGAAGACCTTCTGTCATTGATAAGCCTGACTGTGATGGCTCTGTGAAAATATAAAATATTCACAATCCCACCAAAACTAAAAATCCCAGTGATTAGATTTCACCAATGGCTGCTAATGACCAGAACGCATGGACCACTTCTATGCACAACAGCACCTTCTCGCCTCATCATTTACTTGCAAGGACCAGCAACTGGAAATGAAAGCACGAATCATTTCACTCGCTAACATCACAAAATAAAATGATGGACAGAGTGTTGACATTTTTCAAACACTCAACCCCAGTCACAGGTCTGGGTTTAATCCATTGTTATTTTGCTCGCCACGTCACCCCAGTTCGGACCCAGCCATATGCAAATCAGTCTTTTTTTTTTTAACAACAAACTTTATTGATTTTTCAAGTTACCCGATGGGCAAGCCCAGCGAGCTTTGAGGCATATATAAATACAAAATACACTAGCAAGGCACCATATAACATTCCTATGGCGACTGCAAGACTGCAAACCCACACCCCCACCCCCCGCCCCCCAACCACGCACCATACATCCCTTATACAATTATACAATCGTAGTGTAATCTTGCTTCTAGACCTCTACACAACCCCATTAACCTATATCGGTGAGCTGCTCACCACCAGCCTATCAATTGGATCTCGGGGAGCCTCTGACTCCAGGAGTGACAAGTCTATGCCACGGTACATAGCCCATCGGGCCCAAATCTTTTTGTGTTTGTGCGGACATCCCCGAGCCTGAAATACTGCCACTTCAGCGGACATGCACCTATCCATTGCCTTCTTCCAGGGACCTATACTAGGTGGGAGTGTCGCCTTCCAATGTTGAGCAATGTCGCGCTTAGCTAGTGTAAGCCCAAGGAACAGTAAATGCCTTTTGTATCTGTTCCCCCCAATGTCCTCGGTGCTGTGTAGGAATATCAATCGAGGGTCTGCAGGAATACGCCAAGCCAGCACTTGCCCTAAGCAGGACCTTATGCCCGCCCAGAAATGTTGCAGCGCCGCACAGGTCCACACAGTGTGGAGGAACGACCCCTCCTCCGAATCACATCGGAGACACATAGGTGACTGAATGGCCCCCATCTTGCAAAGGCGCAGACGTGTATAGTAAATCCTATGGAGATATTTGAACTGGATCAATCGGTATCGGGTGGAAACCGCAGAGTACCGGGGGCTAGCCAGTGCCTCCGCCCAGTCATCATCCGTCAGTGTGGGCACATCTGCCTCCCACGCCGCCCGGGTCCGGTGTATGGTGGTTGTGGAATGTGTAATCAGTGTTTGGTAAATTTGACGAATCTTGTGGGCACCCAGGTCCCCCATGAGCAACCGGCCTTCCAACGGGTGGAACTCCGGGAGACCCGTGAGGCCCCGTATCAAAGGGTATATAGCATGTCGGAGCTGCAAATATCTGTGAAATTGCGTTTTATGGAGGCCGAAGTCAGCTTGAAGCTGCTGAAAGGATTTGAGTGTGGACCCCCGTATCACATCCCCCAACACAGAAATCCCGATGTCATGCAAATCAGTCTTGACCCTGCTCCCCATGGGAACAGTCCAGCCTGAACGGCCAGGCCAGGTCCTCCCTGCACCGGAAAGAAACATCCTGGGACCGGTTTCTGGGTATCACCCCTCATCAGCCAGACTAGCTTGAATCCTGGTCGTTACGTTAGCCACTTAGGGCGCACATAGAAACATCACAAAATAAAATGATGGACGGAGTGTTCATGAGACCCGAAGCATACAGAAGACCTTCTGATGTCACTGATAAGCCTGACTGGTGGCACTGTGAAAATATTAAATATTCACAATCCCACCCAAACTAAAAATTCAGGTGATCAGAATTCACCAATGGCTTCTAATGACAAGAACGCATGGACCACATCTATGCACAACAGCAACTGGAAATGAAAGCGCAAATCATTTCACTCACCAGACATGCAGAAGAACTACACCTTCAGCCATATGAAACTATTGGTGAAAAAAATCATAGATACTGTTAAAGGCCGAGAACTTGCTTAAGTACAAGGAATCCAGTGTGAAGAAGAAGTGAATTGACCTTACTTTGGATGTAACCACAGCCAACTTCATGACTGTGCAGCCATGTTCCCCATCAGCAGTCATAGGCACAGAATCAGTGCCGGATTAAATCCTGTGGAGGCCCCTAGGCAGTCGAAATTTCGGGGAGCCCCCGTCGCAAATTATCCCCTAATACATTTTTCATTTTACCAATCATTTATAGAGTCTTTAATGTAAAGTTTTCGTTTCATTGAGTTGATTAATTTTTTTCGATTTTTGGAAACAATTTAAGAAAGCTCGATTGTAATTTTCTTTCAAGATCAAATCAATATTATTTTGATATGTTGTCGTGGGGCCTCTTAAAGGAGTGGGGCCCATTGGCCAGTGCCTATTTTGCCTATTTGGCCCCTGCATCGAAATAGACAACAACATGGGCACCTTTTGGCCATGTCAAACATGTTATCCTGGAATAATTGTTGTTGGACCCATCAACATTGCAGTAATTGCTCAACCTTTGACAAGCAGTGGCACAAGTGTGGCAAAAATAATCATTTCAAGAGGTTGCATTCACATCAAGCTCACCTGGGGCTGTAAATAGCACCCATCCCACCCAATGCCAAATTAATCTTTTAACCCAAAAACCCAAGAGGGAGGGGACCTGTCCAGAGGAGACATGTTTGCAGTTCAAGTTGATGCCACCATCTCAAACCAGTATTGCTTCAATGCTCGCCCGGCTACCTTTTTTGTCTCAGCACCTCCATCAATGCTAAGGCATGTCCTGATGCCATGCATCAGGATAGAGGGATGCCTCTTCCATGCAATCATGGATGCCAGAGCATCAAAGAATGTTATTCGGTTAGTGCAATATGCCTCCCTGTCTCCAAGCCCATCACACTTGGCTGTACCACTTAATACTAAGCTATATAGTCCACCGTCGCAATTCACGCAGAAGAGAAAGGAGGAAGAGGAGTTCTCCTGACATGCCAATGCAAAGGATGTCAAAATAGTATGAATACTGAACTCTTTGAATACCTTTTTAGTGACCCAATTGTTTGATTCCTGTCTTTTTTAAAGGAATGAAAAGTTAAAACAGAGCCATGTAAGGTTAAGCATTGATGACACCATTCAAGTGGCTTTAGTCCCTTTTTAGTGCATTCCATTCCCCTGTGAAAGATCAACGTGAACTTAGGTTGGAAAAATTGAGAAAGTGTTTGGATCCATACTGTGGGTGTCTCCCATTGTCATGACCAGCAAGCCCAAATGACCACATGAAATTTGAATGTGGCAACATGCATTTCTCAAAGAAGGCCATCAGACATGAGAAGCACATGTTAACTGCAATCAACAACATCTTAGCAAATCTGAATGTGGTTACTCTTTTTCAAACCGACTTAGGAGCAGGCTATTGTCATCTTGAAATAGAACCAATATCAAGGTCCAGCCTGGTGTTCTCAGCAATGCAGATACGAGATACTATATTTTAGTATTAAATCAATTTTTATTGGCAAGACACATAGCAAGATGGATCAGGACGTAGGCGCCTACAACCCAGCGGGCCGGCGAAAAACTGATCAAAGCAGTGTAACAAATAGCCACGGAAAGCATACTGACTGATAGTTAACACAGCAAGTCGCCTACAACCCAAAGGGCCGGCCGCGGAAAATAGAGAGAACAAAATGGCAACAAACGCGGTTCCAGCAGATAAGCATGCAAAAGGCCAGTGTGATGGTCGTCGTGCCTGCAATGATAGCCGGAAGTCTGTGGCAGATCGACGCTACATAGTGGTGCCATTTCTCATAAGGAACTAAAAACAAAGAAAAACCCGTAAACACCCAATCCCACCCCCACCCATCCTCCCCAGTGAGCAGTAAACAAAGGTAGGAAAAAGAGTCTGCCTATCGGCGAATGAGTTAAGTATGACCTTCTTTTGACTTGGGGATCGCACTGGTGATAGGACGTCACCGCTGGTTGTGGGGGGGAGTCGTCCCCAGGGATCAGATTCAAGAGCCGGAGATAGCTGGGACATGTCAGTTCCCGAAATTCAGTGGAGAGAATTTTGATAAGTGGGGCCCAGATCTTGGTATAGTTTGCAGTGATCCCCAAGGTGGCCATGGAAAGTCGTTCCATACCCATAAGGTACCATAGCTGATGCAACCATTGCCGATGGTCAGGGGCTCTGTCTGTTTTCCAACCCACCAGGATTACTCGGTGTGCCGCGTTCAGTGCAAGCGCCATCTGTCTCCCTCTAATTGAGCGCAGGGGGAAGGTCAGCGCGTTGGGCAAGCCTAAGACGGTAGAAGCCGGGAGCCTAGGTATGGTAGTGGAGAAGGCCTTGTCGATGTCATCCAATACCCCTTCCCAATATCTTGTGAACTTGGGACAGTGCCACAATAAGTGGAGGAGCATGCCAGGACTGCCACAGCCCCTCCAGCAAAGGCAGTCACAGTTAGGATGCCACTTAGTAAGGCGTGCTGGGGTATAGTACCAATAGGACGCGATCTTGAAGGCGGTCTCCGCATGCCCCATGGAGTGTGCCGTATGATGCGCTCGGTAGAAAATATCCTCCCACTCTTTGTCGGTTAGTGTGCGCCCCAACTCCGCCTCCCATCGCCTCTGTCCTGCAGAGCGAGTCTTAGAAATGCCTGCCATGAGAAAGGAATATATTGCTGAAATGAGCCCACTATCATCTGTCTTGCGAGTTAGCCATTTCTCGAAGGGTCGCATTGGTCTGTGTGCCTTGGGGCGCGTCGTGGTACCCGAGATCCAGTGTTTCATCTGGGAGTGAAGGAAGAGATAAGAGCTAAGCAGGCCATAACTCCCCTGTAGATCCTGGAAGGGGATAAGACCCTGTATATCGAACAGATGCCCTATGCGCTTGCAGCAGCCCTCTAGCCAGCGTGCCGCTGCTCCCGTGTCCACGCCAGGTGAAAAGGCAGGATTGGAAAAAATAGGGGTCATTGGCGAGGGAAACGTAGTTAGGTTAGCCCGTAGGGCGACCCTGTCCCACACCAGCATGGTGGGGCGGGTGACTGGGGAGGAGTATAGTCCCCAAGCGCGGGCAGGTCGCGGTAGCCAGGCATCGCGCCAGATATGGTGGCCTGCCACTGTTTGGTCCATTAAGACCCAGTGTTTCTCGGTCATGGGGTGGTTCCATTCCACCATGTCCCGGAGTAGAGAGGCTTGGTAGTAACAGTTAATGTTGGGGAAAGCAAGGCCACCCTCTTTCTTAGAGCGCTGCAGTAAGGTCCTCTGCAAGCGAGGGGAGACCGGCCCCCAGACAAAGCGCTCGATTGCGGTCTGGATATGACGAAGGACCTGCGGAGGGGGCTCCAGTGGGAGCGTTTGAAACAAGTACAGCGCTCGCGGGAGTACGTTCATTTTGACTGTGGACAGCCTACCAAACCACGACAAAGGTAGTCTCCGCCAACGGGTCAGATCCGCCCGAATGTGAGTTAGGAGGGCCGCATAGTTCACGTCCGCCGTTTTCACGAGGCTCCGATATAGAGTCAGACCGAGGTACGCGATGCCATCCGATACCCAGTCAAAAGCGAAATTGGTCTGTAGGGTATCTATTGTAGGTTGGGTAGCTGTGAGGTTAAGCACCTGGGATTTCTGCATGTTAACCTTGAAGCCAGAAACCTGGCTAAAGGCCTGCATGTCTTCCACAATGGCCGGTAGGGAGGTCAGAGGGTGTGCTACCGAAAAGATAACATCATCAGCGTAGAGGCTGATGAGATGGCGGTCCAGACCAAAGGGAACTCCCAGCGCTCTCGGGTTGTCCCGAAGCCGTTGGGCGAAGGGCTCCATATAGAGAGCGAAAAGTAGAGGGGAGAGGGGGCAGCCCTGCCGTGTACCCCTCTCCACCGCAAAGCTGTCGGAAAGCCGACCATTGACCCGCACCGCCGCCGTTGGGGAACTGTAAATGCTCACTATCCACTGTCGAAATCGGGGTCCCAGTCCGAATCTCTCCAGGGTAGCAAATAGGTACGGCCAGTGGACATGGTCGAAAGCCTTTTCCGGATCTACCGCTAGTAATAGGGCTTCCTCCTTGGACTGCTGTGCTTTATAATGTGGCAGAGTTGCTTAGTATTATCGCCACACTGCCTACCTGGTATAAAACCCGCCTGGTCCGGGTCGACCAGGCCTGGCATGTGAGTGTTCAGGCGGGAGGCCAGGATACTAGAAAAAAGTTTCGCGTCAATATTAAGGAGCGATATCGGGTGGTAAGAACCGCAAAGGTCCGGGTCTTTCCCCGGTTTGGGGATCACGGAGATAGATGCCTGTAACATTGAGGCTGTGACGGACCCAGTATCCACGAAGGAGTTGAACAAGCGGGTGAGCAACGGGGCGAGTTCCGGGCAAAAGGTCTTGTAAAAGAGAGCGCTAAAGCCGTCGGGGCCTGGAGCCTTCATGGTCTTCAAACGGGCGATAGCAGATATTACTTCTTCAACACGTATAGGAGCTTCCAAAGCCTCCGTCTCAGCCGGAGGGAGGGGGGTGACCGCCGCGCCCTGCATAAACTCGGTGGGGTCAGGCAGTAGGGAGTGATCAGCAGTGTACAGATTTTTATAAAAGGAGCGGAAAGCCGACAGTATACCATCATCTTCTGTGAGCTCCGAGCCGCTCTCCTCCCGGATCACCTTAACACTTCGTGCGGTCTGTTGACTGCGCAAGCAATGTGCCAACATCCGCCCCCTCCCCCCCCCCCCCCTCTGGTTGGAGCCTCCAAAATATTTGTGCTTGAGGCGGACAACTGCGTGTTCGGCCCGGTCCAGGTCCAGCCTCCGGAGCTGAAGGCGCTCCTTTTCCAACTGCCGCCAGATTCTAGGGGCACCGGTGCGCTTGTGTATGGCTTCCAATTCCCTAACTCGGGCCTCCAGGTCTGCGCGCTTGGACTGCCTACTCTTGTTATCATAAGCTGCCTTGGCAATGAGTGTCCCCCTCGCAACTAGTTTAAGCGCCTCCCACACCGAGGACAGAGGTGAGAGCCCCACATCATTAGTTGCTAGGTAGTCAGTCAGGCAGAGCCTCAGGTCATCCACCACATCCGGATGCCGGAGTAATGAGTCGCGCAAGCGCCATTGAGAGGTGTATAGGGACCGCACAGAAGGAAGGCGCATGGTCAAGGTGATATGTGCACGGTCAGACAAAGAGCGGGTCTCAATGGTGGAGTCGGTAACACAGGCCCAGGCGGCTGGAGTAACCAGAAAGTGGTCTAGGCGCGCGTATGTCTTGTGAGCTGCCGAATAGTATGAAAAGTCACGTTCATCTGGATGCATGCAGCGCCAGGCGTCGCGTATCCCTGCGTCGCGCAGCCAGTCACTTCCCCCCAACGACAAAGCCCCGGTCCCACCTGATCGAGAGCCCGAGCGATCTTTCTCGGCATCCATGACTATGTTAAGGTCACCCCCCAACACTACTATCGGGTCTGGTGAGTGCAGGAAATCGGCATAGGTATCTAAGAGAAATTTCTCTGGTCTTTCATTTGGAGAGTAAATGGAGGCTATCGTGAAGCGTGAGTGTCCTACGCTGAGGCGCAGTGCAAGAAGGCGACGCTTGATCTCTGCAATGGGACCCACTACCCGGCCCCTGAAGCGCCTAGAGAGGAGAATGGCTACCCCTCCCCGCTTACTATTCCCAGAGGATCAGAATTGTGTGGGGAAGTGGCTATGGCGCATGCGGTGTGTATCACTATGAATCAGATGGGTTTCTTGAAGGAGACAAATATCTCCACCGGAGTGTTCAAGGAGAGAGAGGACCGCCTTTCGTTTAACGGGATTATTAAGGCCCCGGGCATTAAAACTAACTATCTTAAGTGCCATGGAGGAGAGATAGGCCAATTAGCGTATATGCCGAGGTACAGGGTAGTGCATCGGGGGACCGGACCATCAGGAAAGCAGGGCCCTCCGGACAAGGTAGGGGGCAGGAGGCTAAAAAGCTCACTGGGGAGAGATCCCAACCGCAACCCAAACAAACCCCAACCCCAAAAACACCAGAACCATACAATACCTAAGGGAAAAAAAATGAACAGACAAAACATGACCAAAGTTCGTCACAGTGTTGAAGATCTAGGGGATCGTGACAACGACTAACGTCCAGCCCAAGAAGAGTTCAGGATGTAGCCACCTCGACGGGGAAACACCGCCATTATGGGATGCCGGTCATTGTTGTCCGCCCCTCCGACACCTCCTCATGTGCCCACTCCCGTGCCGACAACTAACAGCTTCACGGGGTGGCAGGGCGGTCAGTAGCCTGCGCTAAGGAGGAAAGCACTGCCTCCTTCTCCTTGTCTCTTGTAGCCTGGTCAGGTTTCTGGATGGGTGGCGATCTTCCCACCCGCTGCCAGCCAGAGGTGCGACGTGTACGCTGGGACTTGGGTCTCTCTGCACCCTCCTCGGGAGTAGTGTGCTCAAGGCCTAGGATTCCCATTGCCTCCTCCAGTGATCGGAGCTGTAACAACTTGCCCTGGTATTTAAAAACGAGGCGGAATGGGTGGCCCCATGAGTAGGGGATATTGTTCTCTCTTAGATGTGTGGTCACAGGTTTGAACGCCCGTCTCTTAATGAGGGTAGAGGCTGCCAGATCCTGAAAGAGAGCCGGTTGGTGGCCACGGAAGTGTATAGGCTGGGCCTCGCGCGCTTTCCGAAGTATGCGCTCTTTTAATTGAAAATCGTGTACGCACACTAATATATCAGGGGGAGGCGCTTTATTACCTCGAGGGAGGCCCACACGATGGACCCGATCCATTTGAATGTCTGAGATCCCCTCCTCCTCTAGAATTTGTTGGAAGAGCGCACTGACATATTCCCTAAGGTCGTCCCCCTCCTCCTTCCATGGGACTGCCCGTATTCTCACATTGTTCCGCCTGGAGCGGTTCTCCAGGTCCTCGGCGTGGGCCTGCAGATCTCTGTTCTGTTCGCTGAGGCGTAGCATGTCTTGCTGTAGGTGGTGGATCTCTTCGTCCCTGGTAAGGTCGTGTTCCTCAAGCGTCGCCACCCGCTCTCCTATCTCGTCCACGTCGCGGCGCACCTCTTTTAAATCCGAGGCCAGTTGAGATCTCAGGTCCTGTATGTCCTCTTTTATGGCTGTGAAGAGCTCCACCATGAAGGCTTTAGTCGCCGGGGAGTCATCGCCCTCCTGCAGGCAGGCCCCCTTGTCTCCCTGAGACGCAGACTGACCGGGCTGTTTCATCAGGAGCTCCTTAAGAGATTTCTCCCTACGTGCTCGGGCGGCAGCCATAGCGCTCACCTTCCTTCCAAGGCCCCCAGATCGTAGCCGCTTCCAGCCATCTCGGTAACGGTGCCGTCTGCTCCGCTTCTGAGTGCCTCTCCAACGCAGTGTCCTGCGGGCCCCCTCACCCAGAACCACTCCAGGGTCCACCGTCCGCCGAAGTACGGACCGCAAGGGCCGCACCCCAGGCCCGGCCGCCGGGTCGGACCCCCAGCGACTAGTCTCCGCTACTAACGCCGCCGCTCTTGAGCCCCGTCCGCCGACGCCCGGACCGAGGGGGGCTCAGAACAGGTCCATCCACATTCCGATCTGCAAGGCCCTTGATCCTAGGGCACCGAGCATGCACATCCACCACCCATAGGGCCCCCAAGAACCGCAGTCCAGGCACGCTCCGTCCGCCGAACCACGGACCGAGCAGGCTCACTTCAGACCTGGCCTCGCTGTCTTGTGCCCCCTCTTCTGCCCTACTCCGCAGGGGTCGCTAGCTGTATGCGCTCCCAATTGGGTTGCTGCCCAGTGATCGTGCCGCCCAGAGGCCTCACTGCCCGCACCACCGCCACCACAGTGTCAGGGGTCCTCTAGGCACCAGGGTGCGCCGTGCCACGGGGCCAGATCCCACCAGGACACGTTGCCCCCAGGCCCAGGACAGGCCCAAACGCCGCACTCCAGGCGTATGTGGTCCCAGCTGGGGGAGATAGAATAGTTCTTGTAACCGCTGAACCAGGCCCTCTATCCTTGCAGGAAGTACTAAGCCTGCGGCGGGCCGGCAGTCCACATGCAGCGGGGGGGGGACCCAACGCCTCAACCCCCTGACTTGTTAGCTCCCGCTCAATGCCAGCACCACCTACAGGCGCCCTACGTCCGCCGATCCACGGACCGAGCCCGTCCCCTCTTGGGCCGCGCCGCACACAGGCCCTCTTACCGCTCTCTCCTTCGACCCTCAGGCAGTCCAGGCCGGTCCCCTGCGCCGCAGCCGACTCCAGGGCAATCGGCAATGTAATCCACGGCTTCGTCTGTCTCGAGCCCCGGAGCACCACCAGTGTAGCTCGCTCCCACCGCCGGGCTAGGCCACCCGTTCCTCACAGGCCAGCGGCCGCGCAGCACCAAGATGACGCCGGCGCTGCCCGTTGTGATGCTCGGTCGCTGCAGTTGGCGTTGCCGGACCTCTCTCCAGGCATCCGGTGGGAAGGGGCCTCGTCAGCCCGTGCCCCCGTACGGCGCCGCCGGGCAGCACCTCCAGATGTCGGCTGTCGCTTTAAGCTCCCCCTCGGGGCTGCGCGCTCTCGCCAGTCTGATAGGCCGCCGCCCCACGGCACCGCCGAGATCCACGAAGAGGAGGCCGTAGCACAGGAGATTCGGCCCGCAGATACAGACCAGGGCGTCGGAGCCAGACAGACTTTGCGGACGGGCGGATGGCACGAGAGGTGGGTGATTTAAACAAAGCTGAGACTTAGCGGCGCCGGAGGGACAGGATTTCACGTCCTATCTCGCCGCCATCTTGGCCAC